>CAWUFW010001634.1:0-2693622 GCA_963921515.1 Calotriton arnoldi | reverse complement strand
ATCGTAATGGGCCCCTTAATGTTTAAAAATATAGAAATCATTAATATCATTTACAAAAATATAGTTGTTTAATATATTGATTTTTTTTACTTAGTGTTATGTATTTTAGTTTATATTTTAAATGATTGTGATGTATTTTTTTGTATAAGTATTGTTTATGTTTTTTAATCTATGTGTTAAATTTTTAGTAGTTATCACTTTTATTTTAATTAAATTTTGTGTTTTTAGTTTTGTAGCGGGTTGTGGGTTTATAGAGGAATAGGGTGGGAAGTAATTTAATTATAATAACTTAATGATTATTTTTCATTTATTAATATTTATTTAATTGGGATTTTATCGTGTTAATTGTGGGAAGACATTTATTTGGAATGAATTATTAATTTGTTGTTAATTAATGTAAATTAATGAATTGACAATTAATTTTGGTAATTGTGCAATTTGTTTAGGTGTGGGTAGTGGGGTTTCTAGGGGCAAAGGGTGGGAAGAAATTTATTTTTGATTAATTAATAATTAGTTGTTAATTTATATTAATTAATTGATTGAAAATTAATAATGAAACTTGTGTAATTAATTTTAGGTGTGGGTTGTGGGGTTTGTAGGGGTAAAGGATAGGAAGTAATTTATGTTTAATTAATTAATAATTAGTTGTTCATTTATATTAATTAATTGATACTTAATTAAGGTAATTGTTAATTTTTGTGTGTGGGTTTTACTTTTATAGGGGTAAAGGGTGAGGAGTAAATTAATTTTACTAACTTTATAATTAGTTGTTAAATACTATTAGTTTTTTAATTGAAAATAAGTTTTAATTGTGAAATTATTTAATTACAGTTTAATTTTAGCTGTGGGCAATGGGGATTATAGGGGTAAAGTGTGGGAAGTTTATTCATTTTTATGAGTACAAACTTGTTTTTAATTAATATTTCTTCAATTGGTAATTAATTATGTTAATTATGGAAGTACATTGTTTTACAATTTAGATGTGGGTTGTGAATTGTGTGTTGTTATATGGTAGAAAATAAAAAAGGAAATTTATGTAATAATTATTGTTTTTGTTCCTAAATATTTTCTAATTAAAAATATTTATTTGTTTGAAAATTATTTTTATTTTATTTAATATAATATCTGTATTATTTGTAATATGTAGTTAACATTATAATATGTTTTTAATTATTTTTAATATTAAAATATTTGTATATTAGTTTTAAAATATTTATATATTTCTTCATTTATTTTGTTTTTAAAATATTTTTGTTGTTAATTTTTTGTTTGTTTTTAATTTTGAACTGACTGGAGTGAGAATATTAATTGTTACCCCTCCGTAATCCAACAGTTTCCCTGCTGTTGCACTGATTAGAGTGGCAATAGTAAATTTCATCCCACCACTATCCAACACTTTCCCTACTGTTGAACTCATTGGAGTGGAAATAGTAATTTTTACCCCTCCCCTATCTAACACTTTCCCTACTGTTACACTCATTGGAGTGGGAATAGTAATTTTTACCCCTCGCCTATCCAACACTTTCCCTACTGTTACAATTATTGGTGTGGGAATAGTACATTTTATCCCTCCGCTATCCAACACTTTCCCTACTGTTACACTTATTGGAGTGGGAATAGTAGTTTTTACCCCTCCGCAATCCAACCATTTCCCTACTTTTACAATTATTGGAGTGGGAATAGTAGCTTTTACCACTCCGCAATCCAACAATTTCCCTACTGTTGCACTGACTGGAGTGGGAATTGTAATTTTTACCCCTCCTCTGTCCAACACTTTCCCAACTATTGCACTCATTGGAGTGGGAATAGTAATTTTTACCCCTCCTTTATCCAACACTTTCCCTACTGTTACACTCATTGGAGTGGGAATTGTAATTTTTACCCCTCCGCTATCCAACACTTTCCCTATTGTTGCACTCACTGGAGTGGGAATAGTAAGTTTTATCCCTCCCCTATCTAACACTTTCCCTACTGTTGCGCTGACTGGAGTGGGAATAGTAAATGTTATCCCTCCGCTATCCAACACTTTCCCTACTGTTGCACTCACTGGAGTGGAAATAGCAATTTTTACCCCTCCGCTATCCAACACTTCCCCTACTGTTGCACTGACTGGAGTGGGAATAGTAATTTTTACCCCTCCGCTATTTAACACTTTCCCTACTGTTGCACTGACTGGAGTGGGAATAGTAAATTTTATCCCTCCGCTATCCAACTCTTTCCCCACTGTTGCACTGACTGGAGTGGTAAATTTAAGTTTAAAGATCTTTAAAATTTTAATGTTTTAATTTATAATACAATGTTTTTTAATAGATTTTATGTTATTGGTATATATATATATCCACCAGAAAATTGCTCACGCAATGAGGCGCCACACACAGCGAGTTATTTTCACCCATTTATTTGGAAGCTTGTGGAGGATTCCGTATTGTTCCATAAGCACCTTTGTCAGCATTGCTCTTGAAAATTAAGTTCCTCTCGCCATATGCGTTTCAGGTATCCATTAACCCTTGATCGCTGGCTCGGGCCCCAGGAGTTCAACAGCGTGACTTAAGCGTACCTGCACACTTTTAAGTACCCCGCCCCACTGGGCAAAGCATTCTGGTTGATTGAGTTCAACAGTAAATATTTCCAAAGTGGATGTGCCGTCGTGCCCCCAGGTACTGTCAATCTTAAAAACCACAGTGGGTTGCTTACGTGTCCAAGGCAGAGCCTTCACCTTTTGCCGCTTACCAAACTGGACTCGCTGTTTCTTCAGCGCTTTCATTCCCTTAGCGCTGTGAATCCGCACTGTATGCAGCAGGGCAGCCTCGCAGTCTGAGCCGACCGCTCACAAATCCACCAGAAAATTGCTCACGCAATGAGGCGCCACACACAGCGAGTTATTTTTACCCATTTATTTGGAAGCTTGTGTAGGATTCTGTATTGTTCCATAAGCACCTTTGTCAGCATTGCCCTTGAAAATTAAGTTCCCCTCGCCATACGCGTTTCAGATATCCATTAACCCTTGATCACTGGCTCGGGCCCCAGGAGTTCAACAGCGTGACTTAAGTGCACCTGCACACTTTTAAGTACCCCGCCCCACTGGGCAAAGCATTCTGGTTGAATGAATTCAACAGTAAATATTTCCAAAGTGGATGTCCCGTCGTGCCCCCAGGTACTGTCAATCTTAAAAACCACAGTGGGTTGCTTACGTGTCCAAGGCAGAGCCTTCACCTTTTGCCGCTTACCAAACTGGACTCACTGTTTCTTCAGCGCTTTCATTCCCTTAGCGCTGTGAATCCACACTGTATGCAGCAGAGCAGCCTCGCGGTCCGAGCCGACCGCTCACAAATCCACCAGAAAACTTCTCAGGCAATGAGGCGCCACACACAGCGAGTTATTTTTACCCATTTATTTGGAAGCTTGTGGAGGATTCTGTATTGTTCCATAAGCACCTTTGCCAGCATTGCCCTTGAAAATTAAGTTCCTCTTGCCATACGCATTTCAGGTATCCATTAACCCTTGATCACTGGCTCGGGCCCCAGGAGTTCAACAGCGTGACTTAAGCGCACCTGCACACTTTTAAGTACCCCGCCCCACTGGGCAAAGCATTCTGGTTGATTGAGTTCAACAGTAAATATTTCCAAAGTGGATGTGCCATCGTGCTCCCAGGTACTGTCAATCTTAAAAACCACAGTGGGTTGCTTACGTGTCCAAGGCAGAGCCTTCACCTTTTGCCGTTTACCAAACTGGACTCGCTGTTTCTTCAGCGCTTTCATTCCCTTAGCGCTGTTAATCTGCACTGTATGCAGCAGGGCAGCCTCACGGTCCGAGCCGACCGCTCACAAATCCACCAGAAAATTGCTCACGCACTGAGGCGCCACTCACAGCGAGTTATTTTTACCAATTTATTTGGAAGCTTGTGGAGGATTCTGTATTGTTCCATAAGCACCTTTGTCAGCATTGCTCTTGAAAATTAAGTTCCTTTCGCCATATGCGTTTCAGGTATCCATTAACCCTTGATCACTGGCTCGGGCCCCAGGAGTTCACCAGCGTGACTTAAGCGTACCTGCACACTTTTAAGTACCCCGCCCCACTGGGCAAAGCATTCTGGTTGATTGAGTTCAACAGTAAATATTTCCAAAGTGGATGTGCCATCGTGCTCCCAGGTACTGTCAATCTTAAAAACCACAGTGGGTTGCTTACGTGTTCAAGGCAGAGCCTTCACCTTTTGCCGCTTACCAAACTGGACTCGCTGTTTCTTCAGCCCTTTCATTCCCTTAGCGCTGTTAATCCGCACTGTATGCAGCAGGGCAGCCTCGCGGTCCGAGCCGACCGCTCACAAATCCACCAGAAAATTGCTCACGCACTGAGGCGCCACACACAGCGAGTTATTTTTATCAATTTATTTGGAAGCTTGTGGAGGATTCTGTATTGTTCCATAAGCACCTTTGTCAGCATTGCCCTTGAAAATTAAGTTCCCCTCGCCATACGCGTTTCAGATATCCATTAACCCTTGATCACTGGCTCGGGCCCCAGGAGTTCAACAGCGTGACTTAAGTGCACCTGCACACTTTTAAGTACCCCGCCCCACTGGGCAAAGCATTCTGGTTGAATGAATTCAACAGTAAATATTTCCAAAGTGGATGTGCCGTCGTGCCCCCAGGTACTGTCAATCTTAAAAACCACAGTGGGTTGCTTACGTGTCCAAGGCAGAGCCTTCACCTTTTGCCGCTTACCAAACTGGACTCACTGTTTCTTCAGCGCTTTCATTCCCTTAGCGCTGTGAATCCACACTGTATGCAGCAGGGCAGCCTCGCGGTCCGAGCCGACCGCTCACAAATCCACCAGAAAATTTCTCAGGCAATGAGGCGCCACACACAGCGAGTTATTTTTACCCATTTATTTGGAAGCTTGTGGAGGATTCTGTATTGTTCCATAAGCACCTTTGCCAGCATTGCCCTTGAAAATTAAGTTCCTCTTGCCATATGCATTTCAGGTATCCATTAACCCTTGATCACTGGCTCGGGCCCCAGGAGTTCAACAGCGTGACTTAAGCGCACCTGCACACTTTTAAGTACCCCGCCCCACTGGGCAAAGCATTCTGGTTGATTGAGTTCAACAGTAAATATTTCCAAAGTGGATGTGCCATAGTGCTCCCAGGTACTGTCAATCTTAAAAACCACAGTGGGTTGCTTTTGTGTCCAAGGCAGAGCCTTCACCTTTTGCTGCTTACCAAACTGGACTCGCTGTTTCTTCAGCGCTTTCATTCCCTTAGCGCTGTGAATCCGCACTGTATGCAGCAGGGCAGCCTCGCGGTCCGAGCCGCCCGATCACAAATCCACCAGAAAATTGCTCACGCAATGAGGCGCCACACACAGCGAGTTATTTTTACCCATTTATTTGGAAGCTTGTGGAGGATTCTGTATTGTTCCATAAGCACCTCTGTCAGCATTGCCCTTGAAAATTAAGTTGCTCTCGCCATACGCATTTCCGGTATCCATTAACCCTTGATCACTGGCCCCAGGAGTTCAACAGCGTGACTTAAGTGCACCTGCACACTTTTAAGTACCCAGCCCCACTGGGCAAAGCATTCTGGTTGATTGAGTTCAACAGTAAATATTTCCAAAGTGGATGTGCCATCGTGCCCCCAGGTACTGTCAATCTTAAAAACCACAGTGGGTTGCTTACGTGTCCAAGGCAGAGCCTTCACCTTTTGCAGCTTACCAAACTGGACTCGCTGTTTCTTTAGCGCTTTCATTCCCTTAGCGCTGTGAATCCGCACTGTATGCAGCAGGGCAGCCTCGCGGTCCGAGCCGACCGCTCACAAATCCATCAGAAAATTGCTCACGCAATGAGGCGCCACACACAGCGAGTTATTTTTACTAATTTATTTGGAAGCTTGTGGAGGATTCTGTATTGTTCCATAAGCACCTTTGTCAGCAATGCCCTTGAAAATTAAGTTCCTCTCACCATACGCGTTTCAGGTATCCATTAACCCTTGATCACTGGCTCGGGCCCCAGGAGTTCAACAGCGTGACTTAAGCGCTCCTGCACACTTTTAAGTACCCCGCCCCACTGGGCAAAGCATTCTGGTTGATTGAGTTCAACAGTAAATATTTCCAAAGTGGATGTGCCGTCGTGCCCCCAGGTACTGTCAATCTTAAAAACCACAGTGGGTTGCTTACGTGTCCAAGGCAGAGCCTTCACCTTTTGCCGCTTACCAAACTGGACTGACTGTTTCTTCACCGCTTTCATTCCCTTAGCGCTTTGAATCCACACTGTGTGCAGCAGGGCAGCCTCACGGTCCGAACCGACCGCTCACAAATCCACCAGAAAATTGCTCACGCAATGTGGGGCCAAACACAGCAAGTTATTTTTACCCATTTATTTTGAAGCTTGTGGAGGATTCTGTATTGTTCCATAAGCACCTTTGTCAGCATTGCCCTTGAAAATTAAGTTCCTCTCGCCATACGCATTTCAGGTATCCATTAACCCTTGATCACTGGCTTGGGCCCCAGGAGTTCAACAGCATGACTTAAGCGCTCCTGCACACTTTTAAGTACCCCGCCCCACTGGGACAAGCATTCTGGTTGATTGAGTTCAACAGTAAATATTTCCAAAGTGGATGTGCCATCGTGCTCCCATTTACTGTCAATCTTAAAAACCACAGTGGGTTGCTTACGTGTCCAAGGCAGAGCCTTCACCTTTTGCCACTTACCAAACTGGACTCGCTGTTTCTTCAGCGCTTTCATTCCCTTAGCGCTGTTAATCCGCACTGTATGCAGCAGGGCAGCCTCGCGGTCCGAGCCGACCGCTCACAAATCCACCAGAAAATTGCTCACGAACTGAGGCGCCATACACAGAGAGTTATTTTTACCAATTTATTTGGAAGCTTGTGGAGGATTCTGTATTGTTCCATAAGCACCTTTGTCAGCATTGCCCTTGAAAATTGAGTTCCTCTCACCATACGCGTTTCAGGTATCCATTAACCCTTGATCACTGGCTCGGGCCCCAGGAGTTCAACAGCATGACTTAAGCGCACCTGCTCACTTTTAAGTACCCCGCCCCACTGGGCAAAGCATTCTGGTTGATTGAGTTAAACAGTAAATATTTCCAAAGTGGATGTGCCTTCGTGCCCCCAGGTACTGTCAATCTTAAAAACCACAGTGGGTTGCTTACGTGTCCAAGGCAGAGCCTTCACCTTTTACCGCTTACCAAACTGGACTCGCTGTTTCTTCAGCGCTTTCATTCCCTTAGCGCTGTGAATCCACACTGTATGCAGCAGGGCAGCCTCGCAGTCTGAGCTGACCGCTCACAAATCCACCAGAAAATTGCTCACGCAATGAGGCGCCACACACAGCGAGTTATTTTTACCCATTTATTTGGAAGCTTGTGTAGGATTCTGTATTGTTCCATAATCACCTTTGTCAGCATTGCCCTTGAAAATTAAGTTCCTCTCGCCATACGCATTTCCGGTATCCATTAACCCTTGATCACTGGCCCCAGGAGTTCAACAGCGTGACTTAAGTGCACCTGCACACTTTTAAGTACCCAGCCCCACTGGGCAAAGCATTCTGGTTGATTGAGTTCAACAGTAAATATTTCCAAAGTGGATGTGCCATTGTGCCCCCAGGTACTGTCAATCTTAAAAACCACAGTGGGTTGCTTACGTGTCCAAGGCAGAGCCTTCACCTTTTGCAGCTTACCAAACTGGACTCGCTGTTTCTTTAGCGCTTTCATTCCCTTAGCGCTGTGAATCCGCACTGTATGCAGCAGGGCAGCCTCGCGGTCCGAGCCGACCGCTCACAAATCCATCATAAAATTGCTCACGCAATGAGGCGCCACACACAGCAAGTTATTTTTACCAATTTATTTGGAAGCTTGTGGAGAATTCTGTATTGTTCCATAAGCACCTTTGTCAGCAATGCCCTTGAAAATTAAGTTCCTCTCGCCATATGCGTTTCAGGTATCCATTAACCCTTGATCACTGGCTCGGGCGCCAGGAGTTCAACAGCGTGACTTAAGCGCTCCTGCACACTTTTAAGTACCCCGCCCCACTGGGCAAAGCATTCTGGTTGATTGAGTTCAACAGTAAATATTTCCAAAGTGGATGTGCTGTCGTGCCAACAGGTACTGTCAATCTTAAAAACCACAGTGGGTTGCTTACGTGTCCAAGGCAGAGCCTTCACCTTTTGCCGCTTACCAAACTGGACTCACTGTTTCTTCAGCGCTTTCATTCCCTTAGCGCTGTGAATCCGCACTGTATGCAGCAGGGCAGCCTCGCAGTCTGAGCCGACCGCTCACAAATCCACCAGAAAATTGCTCACGCAATGAGACGCCACACACAGCGAGTTATTTTTACCCATTTATTTGGAAGCTTGTGGAGGATTCTGTATTGTTCCATAAGCACCTTTGCCAGCATTGCCCTTGAAAATTAAGTTCCTCTTGCCATACGCATTTCAGGTATCCATTAACCCTTGATCACTGGCTCGGGCCCCAGGAGTTCAACAGCGTGACTTAAGCGCACCTGCACACTTTTAAGTACCCCGCCCCACTGGGCAAAGCATTCTGGTTGATTGAGTTCAACAGTAAATATTTCCAAAGTGGATGTGCCATCGTGCTCCCAGGTACTGTCAATCTTAAAAACCACAGTGGGTTGCTTACGTGTCCAAGGCAGAGCCTTCACCTTTTGCCGCTTACCAAACTGGACTCACTGTTTCTTCAGCGCTTTCATTCCCTTAGCGCTGTTAATCTGCACTGTATGCAGCAGGGCAGCCTCGCGGTTCGAGCCGACCGCTCACAAATCCACCAGAAAATTGCTCACGCACTGAGGCGCCACACACAGCGAGTTATTTTTACCAATTTATTTGGAAGCTTGTGGAGGATTCTGTATTGTTTCATAAGCATCTTTGTCAGCATTGCCCTTGAAAATTGAGTTCCTCTTGCCATACGCATTTCAGGTATCCATTAACCCTTGATCACTGGCTCGGGCCCCAGGAGTTCAACAGCGTGACTTAAGCGCACCTGCTCACTTTTAAGTACCCCGCCCCACTGGGCAAAGCATTCTGGTTGATTGAGTTCAACAGTAAATATTTCCAAAGTGGATGTGCCGTCGTGCCCCCAGGTACTGTCAATCTTAAAAACCACAGTGGGTTGCTTACGTGTCCAAGGCAGAGCCTTCACCTTTTGCAGCTTACCAAACTGGACTCGCTGTTTCTTTAGCGCTTTCATTCCCTTAGCGCTGTGAATCCGCACTGTATGCAGCAGGGCAGCCTCGCGGTCCGAGCCGACCGCTCACAAATCCATCAGAAAATTGCTCACGCAATGAGGCGCCACACACAGCGAGTTATTTTTACCAATTTATTTGGAAGCTTGTGGAGGATTCTGTATTGTTCCATAAGCACCTTTGTCAGCAATGCCCTTGAAAATTAAGTTCATCTCACCATACGCGTTTCAGGTATCCATTAACCCTTGATCACTGGCTCGGGCCCCAGGAGTTCAACAGCGTGACTTAAGCGCTCCTGCACACTTTTAAGTACCCCGCCCCACTGGGCAAAGCATTCTGGTTGATTGAGTTCAACAGTAAATATTTCCAAAGTGGATGTGCCGTCGTGCCCCCAGGTACTGTCAATCTTAAAAACCACAGTGGGTTGCTTACGTGTCCAAGGCAGAGCCTTCACCTTTTGCCGCTTACCAAACTGGACTGACTGTTTCTTCACCGCTTTCATTCCCTTAGCGCTTTGAATCCACACTGTGTGCAGCAGGGCAGCCTCACGGTCCGAACCGACCGCTCACAAATCCACCAGAAAATTGCTCACGCAATGTGGGGCCAAACACAGCAAGTTATTTTTACCCATTTATTTTGAAGCTTGTGGAGGATTCTGTATTGTTCCATAAGCACCTTTGTCAGCATTGCCCTTGAAAATTAAGTTCCTCTCGCCATACGCATTTCAGGTATCCATTAACCCTTGATCACTGGCTCGGGCCCCAGGAGTTCAACAGCGTGACTTAAGCACTCCTGCACACTTTTAAGTACCCCGCCCCACTGGGACAAGCATTCTGGTTGATTGAGTTCAACAGTAAATATTTCCAAAGTGGATGTGCCATCGTGCTCCCATTTACTGTCAATCTTAAAAACCACAGTGGGTTGCTTACGTGTCCAAGGCAGAGCCTTCACCTTTTGCCGCTTACCAAACTGGACTCGCTGTTTCTTCAGCGCTTTCATTCCCTTAGCGCTGTTAATCCGCACTGTATGCAGCAGGGCAGCCTCGCGGTCCGAGCCGACCGCTCACAAATCCACCAGAAAATTGCTCACGCACTGAGGCGCCATACACAGAGAGTTATTTTTACCAATTTATTTGGAAGCTTGTGGAGGATTCTGTATTGTTCCATAAGCACCTTTGTCAGCATTGCCCTTGAAAATTGAGTTCCTCTCGCCATACGCGTTTCAGGTATCCATTAACCCTTGATCACTGGCTCGGGCCCCAGGAGTTCAACAGCATGACTTAAGCGCACCTGCTCACTTTTAAGTACCCCGCCCCACTGGGCAAAGCATTCTGGTTGATTGAGTTAAACAGTAAATATTTCCAAAGTGGATGTGCCTTCGTGCCCCCAGGTACTGTCAATCTTAAAAACCACAGTGGGTTGCTTACGTGTCCAAGGCAGAGCCTTCACCTTTTACCGCTTACCAAACTGGACTCGCTGTTTCTTCAGCGCTTTCATTCCCTTAGCGCTGTGAATCCACACTGTATGCAGCAGGGCAGCCTCGCAGTCTGAGCTGACCGCTTACAAATCCACCAGAAAATTGCTCACGCAATGAGGCACCACACACAGCGAGTTATTTTTACCCATTTATTTGGAAGCTTGTGTAGGATTCTGTATTGTTCCATAAGCACCTTTGTCAGCATTGCCCTTGAAAATTAAGTTCCTCTCGCCATACGCATTTCCGGTATCCATTAACCCTTGATCACTGGCCCCAGGAGTTCAACAGCGTGACTTAAGTGCACCTGCACACTTTTAAGTATCCAGCCCCACTGGGCAAAGCATTCTGGTTGATTGAGTTCAACAGTAAATATTTCCAAAGTGGATGTGCCATTGTGCCCCCAGGTACTGTCAATCTTAAAAACCACAGTGGGTTGCTTACGTGTCCAAGGCAGAGCCTTCACCTTTTGCAGCTTACCAAACTGGACTCGCTGTTTCTTTAGCGCTTTCATTCCCTTAGCGCTGTGAATCCGCACTGTATGCAGCAGGGCAGCCTCGCGGTCCGAGCCGACCGCTCACAAATCCATCATAAAATTGCTCACGCAATGAGGCGCCACACACAGCAAGTTATTTTTACCAATTTATTTGGAAGCTTGTGGAGAATTCTGTATTGTTCCATAAGCACCTTTGTCAGCAATGCCCTTGAAAATTAAGTTCCTCTCGCCATATGCGTTTCAGGTATCCATTAACCCTTGATCACTGGCTCGGGCGCCAGGAGTTCAACAGCGTGACTTAAGCGCTCCTGCACACTTTTAAGTACCCCGCCCCACTGGGCAAAGCATTGTGGTTGATTGAGTTCAACAGTAAATATTTCCAAAGTGGATGTGCTGTCGTGCCCCCAGGTATTGTCAATCTTAAAAACCACAGTGGGTTGCTTACGTGTCCAAGGCAGAGCCTTCACCTTTTGCCGCTTACCAAACTGGACTCACTGTTTCTTCAGCGCTTTCATTCCCTTAGCGCTGTGAATCCGCACTGTATGCAGCAGGGCAGCCTCGCAGTCTGAGCCGACCGCTCACAAATCCACCAGAAAATTGCTCACGCAATGAGACGCCACACACAGCGAGTTATTTTTACCCATTTATTTGGAAGCTTGTGGAGGATTCTGTATTGTTCCATAAGCACCTTTGCCAGCATTGCCCTTGAAAATTAAGTTCCTCTTGCCATAAGCATTTCAGGTATCCATTAACCCTTGATCACTGGCTCGGGCCCCAGGAGTTCAACAGCGTGTCTTAAGCGCACCTGCACACTTTTAAGTACCCCGCCCCACTGGGCAAAGCATTCTGGTTGATTGAGTTCAACAGTAAATATTTCCAAAGTGGATGTGCCATCGTGCTCCCAGGTACTGTCAATCTTAAAAACCACAGTGGGTTGCTTACGTGTCCAAGGCAGAGCCTTCACCTTTTGCCGCTTACCAAACTGGACTCACTGTTTCTTCAGTGCTTTCATTCCCTTAGCGCTGTTAATCTGCACTGTATGCAGCAGGGCAGCCTCGCTGGTCCGAGCCGACCGCTCACAAATCCACCAGAAAATTGCTCACGCACTGAGGCGCCACACACAGCGAGTTATTTTTACCAATTTATTTGGAAGCTTGTGGAGGATTCTTTATTGTTCCATAAGCATCTTTGTCAGCATTGCCCTTGAAAATTGAGTTCCTCTTGCCATACGCATTTCAGGTATCCATTAACCCTTGATCACTGGCTCGGGCCCCAGGAGTTCAACAGCGTGACTTAAGCGCACCTGCTCACTTTTAAGTACCCCGCCCCACTGGGCAAAGCATTCTGGTTGATTGAGTTCAACAGTAAATATTTCCAAAGTGGATGTGCCGTCGTGCCCCCAGGTACTGTCAATCTTAAAAACCACAGTGGGTTGCTTACGTGTCCAAGGCAGAGATTTCACCTTTTACCGCTTACCAAACTGGACTCGCTGTTTCTTCAGCGCTTTCATTCCCTTAGCGCTGTGAATCCGCACTGTATGCAGCAGGGCAGCCTCGCGGTCTGAGCTGACCGCTCACAAATCCACCAGAAAATTGCTCACTCAATGAGGCGCCACACACAGCGAGTTATTTTTACCCATTTATTTGGAAGCTTGTGGAGGATTCTGTATTGTTCCATAAGCACCTTTGTCAGCATTGCCCTTGAAAATTAAGTTCCTCTCGCCATACGCATTTCCCGTATCCATTAACCCTTGATCACTGGCCCAAGGAGTTCAACAGCGTGACTTAAGTGCACCTGCACACTTTTAAGTACCCAGCCCCACTGGGCAAAGCATTCTGGTTGATTGAGTTCAACAGTAAATATTTCCAAAGTGGATGTGCCATTGTGCCCCCAGGTACTGTCAATCTTAAAAACCACAGTGGGTTGCTTACGTGTGCAAGGCAGAGCCTTCACCTTTTGCAGCTTACCAAACTGGACTCGCTGTTTCTTTAGCGCTTTCATTCCCTTAGCGCTGTGAATCCGCACTGTATGCAGCAGGGCAGCCTCGCGGTCCGAGCCGACCGCTCACAAATCCATCAGAAAATTGCTCACGCAATGAGGCGCCACACACAGCAAGTTATTTTTACCAATTTATTTGGAAGCTTGTGGAGAATTCTGTATTGTTCCATAAGCACCTTTGTCAGCAATGCCCTTGAAAATTAAGTTCCTCTCGCCATATGCGTTTCAGGTATCCATTAACCCTTGATCACTGGCTCGGGCCCCAGGAGTTCAACAGTGTGACTTAAGCGCTCCTGCACACTTTTAAGTACCCCGCCCCACTGGGCAAAGCATTCTGGTTGATTGAGTTCAACAGTAAATATTTCCAAAGTGGATGTGCCGTCGTGCCCCCAGGTACTGTCAATCTTAAAAACCACAGTGGGTTGCTTACGTGTCCAAGGCAGAGCCTTCACCTTTTGCCGCTTACCAAACTGGACTCGCTGTTTCTTCAGCGCTTTCATTCCCTTAGCGCTGTGAATCCGCACTGTATGCAGCAGGGCAGCCTCGCGGTCAGAGCCGACCGCTCACAAATGCATCAGAAAATTGCTCACGCAATGAGGCGCCACACACAGCAAGTTATTTTTACCAATTTATTTGGAAGCTTGTGGAGAATTCTGTATTGTTCCATAAGCACCTTTGTCAGCAATGCCCTTGAAAATTAAGTTCCTCTCGCCATATGCGTTTCAGGTATCCATTAACCCTTGATCACTGGCTCGGGCGCCAGGAGTTCAACAGCGTGACTTAAGCGCTCCTGCACACTTTTAAGTACCCCGCCCCACTGGGCAAAGCATTCTGGTTGATTGAGTTCAACAGTAAATATTTCCAAAGTGGATGTGCTGTCGTGCCCCCAGGTACTGTCAATCTTAAAAACCACAGTGGGTTGCTTACGTGTCCAAGGCAGAGCCTTCACCTTTTGCCGCTTACCAAACTGGACTCACTGTTTCTTCAGCGCTTTCATTCCCTTAGCGCTGTTAATCTGCACTGTATGCAGCAGGGCAGCCTCGCGGTCCGAGCCGACCGCTCACAAATCCACCAGAAAATTGCTCACGCACTGAGGCGCCACACACAGCGAGTTATTTTTACCAATTTATTTGGAAGCTTGTGGAGGATTCTGTATTGTTCCATAAGCATCTTTGTCAGCATTGCCCTTGAAAATTGAGTTCCTCTTGCCATACGCATTTCAGGTATCCATTAACCCTTGATCACTGGCTCGGGCCCCAGGAGTTCAACAGCGTGACTTAAGCGCACCTGCTCACTTTTAAGTACCCCGCCCCACTGGGCAAAGCATTCTGGTTGATTGAGTTCAACAGTAAATATTTCCAAAGTGGATGTGCCGTCGTGCCCCCAGGTACTGTCAATCTTAAAAACCACAGTGGGTTGCTTACGTGTCCAAGGCAGAGCCTTCACCTTTTACCGCTTACCAAACTGGACTCGCTGTTTCTTCAGCGCTTTCATTCCCTTAGCGCTGTGAATCCGCACTGTATGCAGCAGGGCAGCCTCGCGGTCTGAGCTGACCGCTCACAAATCCACCAGAAAATTGCTCACTCAATGAGGCGCCACACACAGCGAGTTATTTTTACCCATTTATTTGGAAGTTTGTGGAGGATTCTGTATTGTTCCATAAGCACCTTTGTCAGCATTGCCCTTGAAAATTAAGTTCCTCTCGCCATACGCATTTCCCGTATCCATTAACCCTTGATCACTGGCCCAAGGAGTTCAACAGCGTGACTTAAGTGCACCTGCACACTTTTAAGTACCCAGCCCCACTGGGCAAAGCATTCTGGTTGATTGAGTTCAACAGTAAATATTTCCAAAGTGGATGTGCCATTGTGCCCCCAGGTACTGTCAATCTTAAAAACCACAGTGGGTTGCTTACGTGTGCAAGGCAGAGCCTTCACCTTTTGCAGCTTACCAAACTGGACTCGCTGTTTCTTTAGCGCTTTCATTCCCTTAGCGCTGTGAATCCGCACTGTATGCAGCAGGGCAGCCTCGCGGTCCGAGCCGACCGCTCACAAATCCATCAGAAAATTGCTCACGCAATGAGGCACCACACACAGCAAGTTATTTTTACCAATTTATTTGGAAGCTTGTGGAGAATTCTGTATTGTTCCATAAGCACCTTTGTCAGCAATGCCCTTGAAAATTAAGTTCCTCTCGCCATATGCGTTTCAGGTATCCATTAACCCTTGATCACTGGCTCGGGCCCCAGGAGTTCAACAGTGTGACTTAAGCGCTCCTGCACACTTTTAAGTACCCCGCCCCACTGGGCAAAGCATTCTGGTTGATTGAGTTCAACAGTAAATATTTCCAAAGTGGATGTGCCGTCGTGCCCCCAGGTACTGTCAATCTTAAAAACCACAGTGGGTTGCTTACGTGTCCAAGGCAGAGCCTTCACCTTTTGCCGCTTACCAAACTGGACTCGCTGTTTCTTCAGCGCTTTCATTCCCTTAGCGCTGTGAATCCGCACTGTATGCAGCAGGGCAGCCTCGCGGTCAGAGCCGACCGCTCACAAATCCATCAGAAAATTGCTCACGCAATGAGGCGCCACACACAGCAAGTTATTTTTACCAATTTATTTGGAAGCTTGTGGAGAATTCTGTATTGTTCCATAAGCACCTTTGTCAGCAATGCCCTTGAAAATTAAGTTCCTCTCGCCATATGCGTTTCAGGTATCCATTAACCCTTGATCACTGGCTCGGGCGCCAGGAGTTCAACAGCGTGACTTAAGCGCTCCTGCACACTTTTAAGTACCCCGCCCCACTGGGCAAAGCATTCTGGTTGATTGAGTTCAACAGTAAATATTTCCAAAGTGGATGTGCTGTCGTGCCCCCAGGTACTGTCAATCTTAAAAACCACAGTGGGTTGCTTACGTGTCCAAGGCAGAGCCTTCACCTTTGCCGCTTACCAAACTGGACTCACTGTTTCTTCAGCGCTTTCATTCCCTTAGCGCTGTTAATCTGCACTGTATGCAGCAGGGCAGCCTCGCGGTCCCGAGCCGACCGCTCACAAATCCACCAGAAAATTGCTCACGCACTGAGGCGCCACACACAGCGAGTTATTTTTACCAATTTATTTGGAAGCTTGTGGAGGATTCTGTATTGTTCTATAAGCATCTTTGTCAGCATTGCCCTTGAAAATTGAGTTCCTCTTGCCATACGCATTTCAGGTATCCATTAACCCTTGATCACTGGCTCGGGCCCCAGGAGTTCAACAGCGTGACTTAAGCGCACCTGCTCACTTTTAAGTACCCCGCCCCACTGGGCAAAGCATTCTGGTTGATTGAGTTCAACAGTAAATATTTCCAAAGTGGATGTGCCGTCGTGCCCCCAGGTACTGTCAATCTTAAAAACCACAGTGGGTTGCTTACGTGTCCAAGGCAGAGCCTTCACCTTTTACCGCTTACCAAACTGGACTCGCTGTTTCTTCAGCGCTTTCATTCCCCTTAGCGCTGTGAATCCGCACTGTATGCAGCAGGGCAGCCTCGCGGTCTGAGCTGACCGCTCACAAATCCACCAGAAAATTGCTCACTCAATGAGGCGCCACACACAGCGAGTTATTTTTACCCATTTATTTGGAAGTTTGTGGAGGATTCTGTATTGTTCCATAAGCACCTTTGTCAGCATTGCCCTTGAAAATTAAGTTCCTCTCGCCATACGCATTTCCCGTATCCATTAACCCTTGATCACTGGCCCAAGGAGTTCAACAGCGTGACTTAAGTGCACCTGCACACTTTTAAGTACCCAGCCCCACTGGGCAAAGCATTCTGGTTGATTGAGTTCAACAGTAAATATTTCCAAAGTGGATGTGCCATTGTGCCCCCAGGTACTGTCAATCTTAAAAACCACAGTGGGTTGCTTACGTGTGCAAGGCAGAGCCTTCACCTTTTGCAGCTTACCAAACTGGACTCGCTGTTTCTTTAGCGCTTTCATTCCCTTAGCGCTGTGAATCCGCACTGTATGCAGCAGGGCAGCCTCGCGATCCGAGCCGACCGCTCACAAATCCATCAGAAAATTGCTCACGCAATGAGGCGCCACACACAGCAAGTTATTTTTACCAATTTATTTGGAAGCTTGTGGAGAATTCTGTATTGTTCCATAAGCACCTTTGTCAGCAATGCCCTTGAAAATTAAGTTCCTCTCGCCATATGCGTTTCAGGTATCCATTAACCCTTGATCACTGGCTCGGGCCCCAGGAGTTCAACAGCGTGACTTAAGCGCTCCTGCACACTTTTAAGTACCCCGCCCCACTGGGCAAAGCATTCTGGTTGATTGAGTTCAACAGTAAATATTTCCAAAGTGGATGTGCCGTCGTGCCCCCAGGTACTGTCAATCTTAAAAACCACAGTGGGTTGCTTACGTGTCCAAGGCAGAGCCTTCACCTTTTGCCGCTTACCAAACTGGACTCGCTGTTTCTTCAGCGCTTTCATTCCCCTTAGCGCTGTGAATCCGCACTGTATGCAGCAGGGCAGCCTCGCGGTCAGAGCCGACCGCTCACAAATCCATCAGAAAATTGCTCACGCAATGAGGCGCCACACACAGCAAGTTATTTTTACCAATTTATTTGGAAGCTTGTGGAGAATTCTGTATTGTTCCATAAGCACCTTTGTCAGCAATGCCCTTGAAAATTAAGTTCCTCTCGCCATATGCGTTTCAGGTATCCATTAACCCTTGATCACTGGCTCGGGCCCCAGGAGTTTTCAGCGTGACTTAAGCACTCCTGCACACTTTTAAGTACCCCGCCCCACTGGGCACAGCATTCTGGTTGATTGAGTTGAGCAGTAAATATTTCCAAAGTGGATGTGCCGTCGTGCCCCCAGGTACTGTCAATCTTAAATATCACAGTGGGTTGCTTACATGTCCAAGGCAGAGCCTTCACCTTTTGATGCTTACCAAACTGGACTCGCTGTTTCTCCAGCGCTTTCATTCCCTTAGCGCTATATATATATATATATATATATATATATTTGTACATTTTATAATAATTTTAAAATTATAAAATAAATTAAAATGATTAATTGTTTTTTTAAAAGTAAATATATATATATTAATTAATATGTATGTGTGTTTAACTTTTTTCAATTACGTTTATATGATATATTTATTAAAATGTATATTAAATCTACTTTATTTTTTAATTAATTTTATTATTTAATATATTTAATATTTATTATTTTATTATATATATATAATAGTATTATTTATTGTCGTTGACAGTATTGTATAAAAACATATATATTCCATCAAGGGCGATTAAGTTAACTGACCCAAAAAGAGGGTGGCAAATTGAACTTGGAGCATTCATGCCGATATTCATTTTATCTAATGGTAACAGCAGGCAAACAATGTATTTGCACACTTATTTTCTGCTACTATGAAGTGATTATTTTTAATAATTGGTTTTAACCTCTTTTTTCATACTGTTATTAATATGGATTTTATTGTTTTTTTACCTGCAAACAGGCTTAATATCATAAGAGAATGTATGGTGAATAATTCAACTTAAAGGAAAATGTTTTTTATGTCTATGAGCACTCCGCTCACGTGATTGTCAGTAATTTGCACTGTCACTTTAAATATGGGAGCTCAACATGAGTACAATGTCATGTGAACAAGGTTCGGACGAGCCGAAACGTTATGGCGGCATCAGAGGAATAAATATTTGATTTGCACTAACTTTTGGTCTGTGTCCGTGGATCGTGGTCTTAAGGAGGATTCCTGTATACCTGATGCGGAAAGGAGATATATATATATATATATATATATATATATATATATATATATATATATATATATATATATATATATATATATATATATAAATCGATATTTTGTACAACTATATTTTTAACATCGATATTTTTTCTAGATTTTTGTACTTACCTATTTAAGTATAGGGAGTCGATATTTTTCCATTCTATGTTGTTTCATCAATATTTTTTACATCTATATTTTTACATCGATATTCTGTCAATTAACCGAGACACGACTGCAGCCCGAACTGCTTGGCGGAATTACACCATATTTGGCAGAAAGGTAGCTGTTGGTCCAGAAAGCGACCTTATCACACATTGGTATAAATCTATACTGTAGTTTTGAGTTATTAAAAGAAATTCAAATTTGGATATCTAGGGACGAGGATCCAACATTCCCCGTGCTGAAATTTGATTGGCTGCCAACACTTCAACCAGGAAGTGTTGGCAGCCATCTTGGGACTCTGCTTCAGTCAAGTCCCTGAAAAATGTTTTAAAAAAAGAAAAGAGGGCAGGGTAGGAATGCCCTGACCCCTTAGCCCCAGAGGGACCCTGCCAGGGCACAAAAGCACTTTATTTTGGCCACAAAATCACGACAGAGTCGTGAATCCACAGCAATTTTTGGAGAAAAAAAAACAAGCTCGGTCTCCAGTGCTTATTTTTAATGAAGCCCCCGAGTGGGCCAGATCTCTGGGGGCATGCCTCCTTTATAAAATTAAAGGATGGGGTGCAAGTGACCCCCCTCCAAGGGCATCACTGGGCATCACTCCCCCTACACACAGATGGAACCTGAGCAAATCACAGCCCCTGCTTTTTATTCAGGTTCGTCTGTAGCAGGCCATTCTTCCCCACCCACCCCCATTAGTTGGACTTTTCCCGGAGTCAGTCTGACAAGGATTCTGGACAGCAGGCCCCTTCCCCAATCTCCATCTCCACCCACAACCCATAGCTGTGACCCACCTCTGGTTAAGAGCCTGGGCAGCCCTCCTCTTGGGTCAGGAGCCCTTACCGCAGCAGGACGGCCGAGTTCCTGCTATTGACAACTGTCGATGACTGTGAACATTGGAGGAACCCAGAATCCCAATTAACTTGATTTAGTTTGAGGCCAAGTAGTGGAAGGTGATGCTGACAAAATCTGCAAATTACAACATACCACACTTCGGTGCATGCTGTGGACGAATCTAGGGAATTTAGAAATCAGAGGGGTCGATGGAGGGGGTTAGATTCACTTCACAGCCCGCGTCCAATAGCCAGGTTTAGGACTTCGGAGAAACATCAGCCTTAATCCTTGCAATTTTATTTTGCCAAATTCTATGATCTTGGGCAAATCACATAGTTTCTCTTTCCCTCGAGTTATTGGTTGCTCTAACTACGAGTTCTTTGGATGAACTTTTGTATCTAGATAAACGGGCTCACATATACACCTTTGCGCTGTTGCATAGGGTACAGTGGGCTCTGTTTCCTTTCTACACGCCTTTATTTATCCAACAACATTGATTTTCATGAGAATTAAGCCTCAATTCAGCCTAGCCCTATATGTCTGTCTGATAAAGACTCTTCGCTGATCAGAAGAGTTGTGTTTATTTAAAAAACCAAACACATGTGCATAAGTTGAACTGTGTTACAATGCAATTATGACTTCATAACAGTAGTGTTATCACAATTAAAACACAAAACAGTACAGCCACGAAATCACATTACTGCTGTTATCACGACAGCGACAATAACGTTCTGATATCAATACATTTGTGAGATCATATCAGTAGTCACACCACGATTGTGACATAGCTGTCTGCAAACCTTATTGTTACTAGGGGGCTGATCACGATGGCGGACGGACTTAAGTCTGTCCGCCATCGGCCGGGGGATTGGGACCAGCCGCCTATATGGCGGCAGTCCCGCACATAACATTACAATGCGACCGCCACTGTGGCAGTCGCATTGGGCATGTTTACCATTGCGGTGGGTGATGCACCACCAAAATAATCTCATCTGCCACAAAAACAGAGTTCCTCCCTCGCTCCATGCACGCAACCCTCCCCCCCCCCACACACAAATAGCAAAATACAAAATAAAAGAGGGAACTGGGCCGAACACTAACCTGGGCACGTTCAGTGTTCAATTAAAAAGTTTCTATGTGATATTAATGACATTTCCATGTACCAGGAAGAGGATATGTGAACAGGCCCGAAATGATTGGGGGTGTATTTAGGCCGACCAAGGTTAGCATACTTATTCGGGAGGGTGCAGTATTTCTCACCCACCTCACTATGAGGGATGTTTATGTTGTCCTCATAGATGTATATATATATACATATATATATATATTCACTGAAAAAACCATAGGTTTCAGGGCGTTATAGTTAGTTGGACATTTCACTCGTACAAAACCAGTGAAATTCCCCGTTATAGTTAGTTCAGCTAACTATAACTCGCGCCCCGCAATGCACTGCTGATGACGTCACATATTACATCACTTATGACATGGTCAGTGACATCACTGATGACATCACTGATGACATCTCAAATGACATCACTGATGACATCACTGATGACATCATCCTGTGACTGTGTGTTTCTGTAAAGTTTAAAAATGTTTAATATATATAGGGAAAGGCGTATTGAAGAATGAGTGGGTGTATAAGTGTCTGAATGGATGATTTACTAGGTGCATGACTGAGTCTATAAGTGAGTGATTAAACGTATCTTACTGAATGCATGGGTTAGTGACTAAACTGTGTGAATGTCTGTATCCGTCTGTCTGTTGGGGTGTAAGCGGGTGCATGGGTTTGTGAATAGCTACATGAGTGTCTATATGAGTTATTGATTGGTTGTCTGAGTATCTGTATGGGTGCCTGAGTGTTTGTGTGGGTGGGGTGTGTGTGACTCTGTGCATAGATGTATGAGTGGGTGATTCACTGGGTGCATGGTTTCAAGAGTGCATCTGTGATGGACTGTATGGGTGGGTGAGTGTGTGTATGGGTGTGTTAGTGAGTGAATGTCTATCTCAGTGGTACATTTGTGAGTAACTACATATGTGAAAGGCAGTATATATGTGTGTTAGAGTATTTAAATGGCTATAAGTGAGATTGTGTGATTGTGAGAGTGGCTGTATGGATGAGTGTGTGCTTGTATCAGTGATTGTATAAGAGTGTATGAATGTGCTAGTATTTGTATGACTAAGTGAGCTGGTGTGTGTATAACTGTATAGGTGAGTAAATGGGAGTGTGATAAATTATTTGCATGACTGACTAGGTGTGTGAGTACCTCTATGGATGAGTGGCGGTGTGTGAGTGTCTATATAGGTGTATGAGTGCATATGATAGTCCTGTACTGAGTGACCGTAAGTTTGAGTGATTGTACGGGTGAGTGAGTGGATGTGTGTGTAGACCTAAGAATCAGTGAGTGGGTATGTAGTTATTGGTGTTGGAGTGTCTATGGTTTTGAGAATGGCAGTGTGTAATTTAGAGTGGGTGTATCAAAAGTTATATTAGGGTGTGAGAAGATGCATGAAATTATCACATGGATGATGTCATCAGTGATGTCATCAGTGATGTCATTTGAGATGTCATCAGTGATGTCACTGACCATGTCATGAGTGATGTAATATGTGACGTCATCAGCAGTGCATTGCGGGGGCGCAAGTTATAGTTAGCTAAACTAACTATAACAGGGGAATTTTACTGGTTTTGTACGAGTGAAATGTCCAACTAACTATAACGTCCCTGAAACCTATGGTTTTTTCAGTGAATTTCTAAGGTTTTTTAAATGCTAATTTCTAACTATAACGTGCCTGAAACCTATGGTTTTTTCAGTGAATTTCAAAGGTTTTTAAATGCTAATTTCTAACTATAACATGCCTGAAACCTATTGTTTTTTCAGTGAATTTCAAAGGTTTTTTAAATGCTAATTTCTTACTATAACATGCCTGAAACCTATGGTTTTTTAAGTGAATTTCTAAGGTTTTTTAAATACTAGTTTCTACCTATGCCTAGAGGTAGGACATGTGAAGAAAGAAGAAAAAACACACAGAAAGAAGCAAAAGAAATGCAGAAAGAAGCAACAGAAGTCCACAAAGACAAAGAAAAGTGCAAGAAGAAGCAAGACATGTGCAGAAAGAACCAACAGAGGAGCAGAAAGAGGCCTTGTTGCAAAATCATCCTGTGCCCACAACTTTTTCAGACGGGTACTGGTGGTAACTGACTCTGACTAACCAGGCCTAGAGCCAGTGCTATGCTAAAAGAAACTTAGAATACAGTTAAAACACCTTCATACACTAGGGAACACTATGCGTTGGGGTATCCCTGTGATTAGCATGACCTCCTCTGTAAGGCCCTAGTACATAATAGGGCAGGGGAATTAAAACTACCTCTAAGTCAGAGGTGCAGAAATATGCTACTTTAAGTAGTAGTCGCGTTTGCAGAGTGGAGGAGAAAGGGTGCTGGGCGTCCAACCAACGCTCAGGAATTCCGCTGCGTAGGACTTACAGGAGGTACCAGGAGGATTCATGGCCCCCAAACTCCCTCAGGACTAAATTGGACTTCATCCCCCATCCCGGAAGTCTGCCACGAGGCACGTTTGCAGAGTGGTAGAGAAAGGGGGCCATGGCCTCCGAAGACGTCTTAGCAATCCCACTGTGTGGGACTTACTGGAGGTAACAAGAGGGTAGTTGGCCCCCAAGGACATCCTTGGGGGACAACTTCCCAAACTATTACCTCCAGTCAGTCCCACACAGCAGCATTGGTAAGTACTCGTACCAGGCCACGCCCACTTTGCCCACCTTTCTACAAACGCGCTCCCTGGCACGCTCTTGGATGGGGATTGAAGTCCCCTTCACTGCTGGGGGTCCTTTAGGGCCCAACTAGCCTACCTTTTACCTCCAGTAAGCCCACGCAGTGGGATTGGTGAGAGGTAGACAAAGGCCATGCCCCCTTTCTCCACCACTCTGCAAACTCGCCCCCTGGTGCGTTGTAAGTTGAGGGATTAAGTCCCCTTGAATCCTGAGGGTCCCTGGGGTCCAACTAGCCCACCAGGTACCTCCAGTAAGCGCCACAGAGCTGCGTTGCAAAGAGGTGTAAAAAGGGGCGTGGCCTGGACCACCTCTCTGCAACGCAGCCCTGTGGCGCTTACTGGAGGTACCTGGTGGGCTAGTTGGCCCCCAGGGACCCTCAGGATTGAAGAGGAATTAATTCCCCAACTTAAAATGCAACACAGGGCGTGTTTGCACACTTGTCACCTCAGGCCCCGCCCCCTCCCTTCACCACTGTGCAAACACGCCCTGTGGTGCGTTTTAAGTTGGGGGATAAAGTCCCCTTGAATCCTGAGGGTCCCTGGGGTCCAACTAGCCCACCAGGTACCTCCAGTAAGCGCCACAGAGCTGCGTTGCAGAGAGGTGTAAAAAGGAGTGTGGCCTGGACCACCTCTCTGCAACGCAGCCCTGTGGCGCTTACTGGAGGTACCTGGTGGGATAGTTGGCCCCCAGGGACCCTCAGGATTGAAGAGGAATTAATTCCCCAACTTTAAACGCGCCACAGGGCGTGTTTGCACACATGTCACATCAGGCCCCGCCCCCTCTCTTCACCACTGTGCAAACACGCCCCGTGGCGCGTTTTAAGTTGGGGGATTAAGTCCCCTTGAATCCTGAGGGTCCCTGAGGTCCAACTAGCCCACTAGGTACCTCCAGTAAGCGCCACAGAGCTGTGTTGCAGAGAGGTGTAAAAAGGGGCGTGGCCTGGACCACCTCTCTGCAACGCAGGCCTGTGGCGCTTACTGGAGGTACCTGGTGGGCTAGTTGGCCCCCAGGGGCCCTCAGGATTGAAGGGAATTAATTCCCCAACTTAAAACGCGCCACAGGGCGTGTTTGCACATGTCACCTCAGGCCCCGCCCCTCCCATCACCACTGTGCAAACGCGCCCCATGGCGTGTTTTAAGTTGGGGATAAAGTCCCCTTGAATCCTGAGGGTCCCTGGGGTCCAACTAGCCCACCAGGTACCTCCAGTAAGCGCCACAGAGCTGCGTTGCAGAGAGGTGTAAAAGGGCGTGGCCTGGACCACCTCTCTGCAACGCAGCCCTGTGGCGCTTACTGGAGGTACCTGGTGGGCTGGTTGGCCCTCAGGGACCCCCAGTATTCAAGGGGAATTAATTCCCCAATTTAAAACGCGCCACAGGGCGCGTTTGCAGAGTGCTGCTGGGAGGGGGTGGGGCCTCCGGCACGATAGAGGTGTTTTTAAAAAATTAAATTTTAGAAGGGGGGCTGTGTGGCCCCCTTCTTTTTACTTTTTTTGGGCCCTGGGGACCCCATCCCCCAGGACCTGACCCCCATTTAAAAACAATATATATATATGAACGGGAAGGGGGCCGTGTGGGCCCCCCTCCCGTGGCCAATTCCCGCCCCAGGGATCCCACCCCCCGGGGCATGGCCACATATATATTTTTTTATGGAGGGGGCTGCGTGGCCCCCCTCCTGAGGCCTCTATTGGCCCCGAGGACCCCATACCTCGGGGCAGGCCCTATCCGTTGGGGACCGTGGGGGGAGCCCCAATGCCCCCATGGTCCCGCCGGCTCCCCGTGTCCTGCAGGAGCCGGCATTGCTTTTCCACATGGGGAGCTGCTGACATGCAGCTCCCCGTGTGGAAAAGCAATCTGCTTTGCTTCATTGAAGTGAGAGCAGGTTTCCCTGCTCTCGCTTCAATGAAGCAAAGCAGTTTGCAATGAAAGGGCGGGAGCCGCGCGGCTCCCGCCCTGTCATTGCAAACAGCAGTGTCCCGGGGGTGGGCACCCCAGGACACTGCAGGAGCCGGCCCTGGGGGGTGGCGGTCCCCAGGGCCATCAAGGGCTCCAGGAGGGGGGCCGCGCGGCCCCCCTCCCACCTATTGCACAGCCCCGGGGAGGTGGTGGTTCCCGGGGCTCGGGGGTTCGTAACGGACCCTCACATTTGAATATTAGTGCCCCGAGGAGGTGGCGGTCCCCGGGGCGTGTGGGGGGGCTCCAGCCCCCCACACAGGTGTATTTAAAAAAAAATTAAAGCCCCGGGGGTCACGGTCCCCGGGGCAGCGGGAGGGCCGTGTGCCCCTGCAAAATAATTAATAAAAGACCCGGGGGGTGGCGGTCCCTGGGGCCCACACATTAAAAATAAGAAGCCCCGGGGGTGGCGGTCCCCGGGGCTGCGGGGGGCTGTGTGCCCCCCGCAAATATTTATGGAAAGCCCCGGGGGGTGGCGGTCCCTGGGGCTGCAAGGGCCTCCCTGGGCCCCCGCAATTACATTATTGCATGCCCCCGGGACTTGACCCACCCGGGGGCTAAATAATAACGAAGCACTGGAGCCCGCGCTTCGTTTTTGTTTTGTTTTCGTCCAAAATTCGCGCTGGGTGCGCAAATCTCGCCATTTGTTTTTTTAAAAAAATGCTTTTTTTGGCCCTGGGGGTCCTTGTGGGACCCCCTGAGCAGGCCTAGGGGGTCAGGGTGTTTCTAGCCTGCCCCCTTTTCTTGTTTTTCGCGTTTCTTTTTCTCTTTTCTTGTGACTCGGTTCTACCGAGTCACAATATGGCTGCCAACACTTCCTGGTTTGGAGTGTTGACAGCCAATTAGAATAAAGCTCGTGGTCGGGAGGGTCCGCGGATCCTCCGTGCCTCTAGATATCGATATTTTTATTTTTTGATTTTCTCAGCAACTACTGAATGGATTTACACCATTTAAAAAAAGGGCGCTTTCTGAACCAAGCACTACCTTTTTGCCAAATTTGGTGTAATTTCGTTCAGCAGTTCAAGCTGTAGCCGTGTCTAAAGTTTCCTATGGGAAATTCGTTTTTCGCCCTCTTTTTTTCAAATTTCTCAGGAACTACAGAACGGATTTACACCATTTAACAAAAAGAGTTCTTTCTGAAACAAGGGCTACCTTTTTGCCAAATTTGGTGTAATTCCGTTCAGCAGTTCGGGCTGTAGCCGTGTCTAAAGTTTCCTATGGAAAATAACATGGAGAAAACACGTTTTGGGACCCCCCTTTTTTCTCGGCCCCCGCTTACCGAATCACCCAAAAACTTTCAGGATATGAGCTGACCGGAGCGCCCCACGAGTTTTGAAAATTTCGCGAAGATTCGTCATCCGGCGCCAAAGTTATTGGGAAAACAATAAACGCTTTTCCTATGGAAACTAGGTCCTAACTATAACTACCTACTGGCGACTGCCAGTAGGTATATATATATATATATATATATATATATATATATATATATATATATATATATATATATCCCAAAACAAAAGTCCAATAAAGTACGCTCTCAGGATAAGAAGCAGGACACAAATGTAGTTAATCCAAGTTATTCCACAACGCGTTTCGGCTGTAAACAGCCTTGATCACGTATATATATATACATCCATAAACACAGTTCGGCTAAACCCAAGCCTCTTGATCACGGCGGGCAACACGGCAGGGGAAGCCAACCCCTAATATCCACACAAATTCCCGTGTGATAGATATTACATAGGGAGTACGATCCACAAAGGTAAAAAGAGGGTACTTGAGCACTTACGTGCGATTAAGAAAAATGATAAACAATACCCAGTTGCCCGCCATTTTAGCATCAGTCACAATCAAAACGCCAACCTCCTTAGATTCTGCATCCTAGATTGTGTACCACCTAGAACAAGAGGAGGCAATAGAACTGTTGAACTGAGAAGGTTGGAATCGAAAAATGATTGTCAAATACAACACTTTAGTTCCCATAGGTTTGAACCTGGATGAAGAAATGTCCGTTCATTTATAACATGTTTTCGCTTGTACACATTTTTTCATGTTCTCCTTCTATGTCTTTTAAGGTTTTTGTTTAGTTTTATTATATTTTTTGTGCACAGTTTTTACAGGATTTTAACAGCGTCATCTCTGTCTGGTTTTTTACAGATGTCGACTGGGAATGCAGAAGAGCTTTAATATCTGATACTGAAGCTGTCAACGGGTGTTTCACTTTTCTCTTTTGTAATTGAACAATGTTCGAGATAACATGCTCACTAGAGCAAGACTCATTGGCGCATTGCAATTAGGTCACATGTATCAAGTGACTAGATACGTAGCATGATTCCTGGTCTCTTTGATTGATTGCCCACTTGGGCTTTTTTGTTTATACTTATGTATATTTATTTTCATGTATTATTGTTGGCCTTAGCCGAATTATCAACTATTTTAGTTAAACTTAATGGCAGATTGTAATGATACTGCTGGATTCATTGTAGCGTTTCACAGGTTATCATGTCAAGTGGTAGCGCGTATATGCATTAATGCCGATTTAAGCACTGTTGGTGCATGGCATTTATACATTCATGTATATTTTATTTTGTTCTTGTTATGTGTGTAGCAAAGAAAATATTTACCTGCATTTCCCAGAATTTATGTATAGTAACATTACAACTTTATTGACTTAGATGACGAACACTAGTATGTTTTTCATGTTTATTGCACAAAAATGAGCACTTGCTTCTTTAAAAGAAACTAACGATGCACTAAGCTTTGCCCGTGAGAAAGGAGTGACGCAACTCCGAAACGCGTCAGGACCTAGTGTTGCAATAAACACGCTTGGAATTGTGGCCGCGGCTCCAGTGTTTTCTTATACTCTATCTCATTGGATTTGTGTGGATATATATATATATATATATATATATATATATATATATATATATATATTACCTACTGGCGGTCGCCAGTAGGTAGTTATAGTATGGACCACATTTCCATACGAAAAGCATTTTTTGATGTGCTTATAACTTTGGCGTCGTTTGACGAATCTTTACGAAATTTTCCAAAAAGTTCCTCTTTTCAGGTCAGCTCCTATCCCAAAACTTTGGGGGGGATTCGTCAAGGGGGGGCTAAGAAAAAAGGGGGGTCCCAAAATGTGTTTTCTCCCTGCAATTTCCATAGGAAACTTTAGACAAGGCTAAAGGTCAAACTGCTGAACGGAATTACGCCAAATTTGGCACAGAGAAAGGTCTTGGTCCAGAAAGCATGCTTTTGTTTAAATCGGGTAAATCCGTTCAGTAGTTTTAGAGAAATATCAAATTTTCCAGATATCGATATTTAAGAATTCTGACATCTGATTGGCTGAAGCGTTACGAGCACGAGCTTGCGGCTCATTGGCTGCGAACTGTTGAAACTAGGAAGTGTTGGCAGCCATTTTGTGATTCAGTCCGTCAGCTCACAACTCTCCCTCTGCAAGGCATCAGGTCCGTAGTGCGAGGCAACACTAAAAATATACCGCAGCTCTGTCTGTGCGAGATACCCCTTTCACGGTCCCTCTCCCCACATCACCAGCTCGCGGCTATGCCTTTAGAAGCCAGTCCATCGACTCGCAGCTCTGCGACTGTGAGCTGTGAGCCATTTTGTGACTCAGTCCGTCAGCTCGCATCTCTCCCTCTAAAAGGCACCGCATCCGTAATTCTACCTCTGCGAGGAAATACTGAAAATATCCCGCAGGTCTGTCTGTGCAAGATACTCCTTTTACGCTCCCTCTCCCCACATCATCAGCTCGCAGCTATGCCTTTAGAAGGCAGTCCGTCGGGCCCGCAGCTCTACCTCTGTGAGCTACCTCGTTAGCTCGTAGCTCTGTCTGTGCTAGGAGGCCCGTCGGCCCGTTATTCTCCCTCTGCGAGTTAGCCCGTCGGGTTGCAGCTCGAAGGGCTCGCAGCTGTATCTCTGTGAGCCAGCCCATTAACTGATAGCTGTGTGTCTGCTAGCAGGCCTGTTGGCCCGTTGGTCTCCCTCTGCGAGTCCGGCCACAGCTCTCCCTCTGCGAGCCAGTACGGTGCTGTGCTTTTGCGAGCCAATGGCTCATAGGTCTCCCTCTGCGAGCTGAGCCCACGGGCCGCAGCTCTTCCTCTGCGAGCCTGCCCGACGGCCCGCAGGTGACACTCTGCGAGCCGAAATTGGGAATATAAGGCGGCTCTAAAAAGAGCCCTTGTGTTTATTAGTTGGAGCTACATGTAAGTGTGAATGCACAGCTTCAAGTTAATCAGGAAAACTCGGTTTCCCTTATCTGTGAAGTGTTCTCCATCACTTCTGTAGATATCAGCCATATCAAAACGTATGTTGTTGTTGTAAATCGACCCAATTCTATGGTCTCTGAGGTATGCAGACACAGCTTTGTTGACATTCTTCCTAGATTTTTCAATCTTATGACAAAATTGGTTTGACCATTTCCACTTCAGTCTTTGGCATATATTGGAATATACAAAGACAGTTTGAGGCAAAAGTAACATCAATTGTCCAAAGGTGTCTTTCACAAGCATTTCCAAACCTACCCCAGTCAATGTGCCTAGGTCGTTACCACCACAGTGCACAATCATGAGATCAGGGTGTTGGAGATGAAAACAGGTTTTAACCAAAGGGAGCAATTGGTGCCACTTCAATCCTCTCTCTGCAAACCATTTAATGTGCACATTTTGTAAACCTAGGTCTAAGTCAATACGTCTCTGTTCTGCATACCTCTTGCACCAGAAAACATAGCTATGTCTTACAGTCCACACTAGCATTTTGAAGGTATGGCTACAAGATATGGATAAATGTCTGTAGCTCATGCAGTCTGTTCCTAGAATAAGAGATATGTTTAAACATGGGGAACTACTTTTTTTTTTACATGCAAAACGTTAACCGATTGGGAGATGAAATGTATTGCGTCCTAAAAAGTAGGGTGTATATTAGTTTTGATGAAAAGCATCTTTGTGATTGGTTAATAAAAAAGCAGTTTATACGTGGAGTACATATTATAGGATGAAATTTGCTCAGCTCAACCACACCTGCTAATTGTATTTGGAAGGTGCAGTTCAAACTTGAAAGAATGGTGAACTTTTGACCTCCACGTGCCGTTAAATGTTGAAAAAAATGTTGCAAAAGAAATATCGGTAGGTTTAAAAAAATGATTAACTTTTAACCTGCACGTGTCGTAGAATGTTCTAGAAAGTGATGATACAATACCTTGAACTTTTCACCTGTATGTGTCCTTAAAAAAACTGTTTATATGGAAAGTTCAAAAATAACCAATAAAGAGAGGTTTTGCAATCTAAAAAAATAAGGAACTATTTTGATTTGTTCTTTATATGTATTTATGTGTGGAGCAACAGGGAAATTCTGCCATACTGGTTCCATTCTTGATGAAAGCGGTGCATTAGATGTACTGTGTGACAAGAAAAGAATTGCATGCGTTTGTGACATTTGAAATCTGCATACCAACTACAAAGGTAAATTAGAAATTAAGAAGGTGTGTTATGTGTTTTGTAGTAGTGGTTAAGTATTTGAGACGATATTTTTAACTTTCAAAGTGAATGACAACAGATGCAATGGAGCCAACGAACATGCAGCTCGGATACCCAACACTGCTCCGACACCCCCCGCCACCAGCCCCTTGTCCGCCATCCCCCCCTCACCTCCCCCCCCCACAAACAAATGTGACAGCAACCTTAGGAAATCTGGAACGTAACAAATTGGCTGATGTCGCACAATTATAGTAAAGAAGATGCATGTGAGGTTGGACAAATAAGAATCTCAGTCATCTATGGATTTACATATAAAACATTTTATTTAAACAAAACAACAAAATAAAAGTAGGTACAGGTATGGCGTGTCATCCCTCGACAATTTGTGAATCACAGCCTGCAAGACAAAAAGAAAGATAAGATTGTGCGTCATGCGTCCATGAAAGGAGAGAGAAAGAGTGAGAGAGAGGAAGAGACAGAGAAAGAAAGAGTGAGAGAGAGGAAGACAGAGAAAGAGTGAGAGAGAGAGAGAGAGAGGAAGAGAGAGAGAGAAAGAGAGAAAGAGTGAGATACAAGGAAGAGAGAGGGAAAGAGAGAAACAGTGTGAGAGGGAGGTAGAGAGAGAGAGAAAGAGTGAGACAGAGAGGAAGAGAGAGAGAAAGAAAGAATGAGATAGAGAGGAAAAGACATAGAAAGAGAGAAAGAGTGTGAGAGAGAAAGGAAGAGATAGAGAGTGAGAGAGAGAGAAAGAGTGTGAGTGACAGAAAGGAAGAGATGGAGAGGGAGAGTGAGTGTTGACACTGTGGAGAAAATCCTCACAGCTCACCTTTCTGCCACCGGTGTGTCTCCAACCACGTGCCGGGACATAGTGCAGTCTTGAAGTTTAGTCATCTGAAACATAGTATAGAATCAGTAATGGCAGACTACATACAACTGCACATGCCTAATTCTCTGTTTTGCCACTGCGCACGCAGGCTGCTGCACCCCATCGACTCCCGCCGCCCAGAGGTGTCTGCCCGCCTCTGCGCACCCAGGCTGCTGTACCCCATCTACTCCCACTGCCCAGAGGTGTCTGCCCGCTGCTGTGCACCCAGGCTGGTGCACCCCATCCAGTCTCTCTGCCCGGAGGTGACTGCCCATTCCTACGCACCCAGACTGCTGCATCCCATCCACTCCCAATGGCTAGAGGTGTCTGCCCGCTCCTGTGCACCCAGGCTGCTGCACCCCATCCACTCCCACTGGTCGGAGGTGTCTGCCCGCTCTTGTGCACGCAGGGTGCTGCACACTATCCACTCCCACCGCCCAGAGGTGACTGCTCACTGCTGCGGAAACAAGCCTCTCTGCTCACCTTCCGCCACCGGCGAGTGTCTAAGAGGGTCTACCACGTGCCGAAGCAACCTCCTCCGGCGTTGCGTACACGCGGTCAAGCCGAGCTCACAATTCAAAGTGGGTTTTGATTGCAGGATGGCCACGCATCATCGCAGGCTGCACACGCACTCAGCTCTGGTGGCACTAACTCAGTGGAACTGAAGTCATCGCCTCGTGGCGGGAGGTCCGTGTCGGGGGGGTCGTCAATATGTGAATCACAGCCTGCTAGACAAAAAGCAAGACAACATTGTGCGTCATGCGTCCATCAAAGGAGAGAGAGAGAGAAAGAGTGACAGAGAGGAAGAGAGAGAAACAGAAAGAAACAGTGAGAGGTAGACAGAGAGAAAGAGTGAGAGAGAGAGGAAGAGAGAGAGAAACAGTGAGAGAGAGGAAGAGAGAGAGAAAGAGAGAAACAGTGTGAGAAAGAGGAAGAGAGAAACAGAGGAAGAGTGAGAGAGAGAGAAAGAGAGAGAGAGGTAGAGAGAGAGAAAGAACAAAACAGTGTGAGAGAGAGGAAGAGATAGAGTGAGAGAGAGAGGAAGAGAGAGAGAAAGAGTGTGAGGGAGAGAAAGGAAGAGATGGAGAGGGACAGTGAGTGCCCACACTGTGGACAAAACCCTCACAGCTCACCTTTCCGTCACCGGTGTGTCTCCAACCACGTGCCGGAACATAGTGAAGCCCTCAAGCTTACTCATCTGAAACGTAGGATGGAATCAGTAATGGCAGAGTACATACAACTGCACATGCCTAATTCTCTGTCCCGCCTTTGTGCATCCAGGCTGCTGCACCCCATCCACTTCCACTGCCCAGAGGTGTCTGCTCGCCGCTGCACACCCAGGCTGCTGCACCCCATCCACTTCCACTTCCCAGAGGTGTCTGCCCACTGCTGCGCACCCAGGCTGCTGCACCCCATCCACTCCCACTGCCCGGAGGTGACTGTCTGCCGCTGCGCACCCAGGCTGCTGCACCCCATCCACTCCCACTGCCCGGAGGTCACTGTCCGCCGCTGCGCTAACAAGCCTCTCTGCTCACCTTTCGCAACCTGCGTGTAGAAAAGAGGGCCTACCGCGTGCCGCTGCAAGCCCCAAGCCCGGGGCCCGCGGACACGGTACCCTGCATATCATGCAGCCCCGCTCCGCAGGCCACTAGGTCTCACATTTGGTGCTGGGTCTTGATTTTGCCATGGCAGAGGACATACCAGTGCACCGGGCTTTTCATCGCAGGCTGCACACCCGCTCAGCCCTTGCGGTGCCACTAACTCTGTGACCAGCGAGGCGACGCCACGTGCCGGTAGGCCTGTGCTGTCTGATGGCTCAGGCCTACACTGCGGTCCAGCAGGGCACACAAAACCTGAGCTGTCCAGACCGCCGGGACGGGCCATCACCGCAGGCTGTACACCCGCTCAGCAGTTACGGTACCTGTACCTCAGTGGACCGAAAGTCACCGTCCCGTGCCGGTGTGCCTGTGCCGGCCGCAGTGCATCCGGTGCGAGCAACTCTGAAATGGCGTCGAGCACGTGCGCCCGGTCTTTTTTATTGGCAGGGTCACGTGTCCTGTGACGCCTGTGCTGGATGGGTGTGGTGTGGGTGTATACTAGCCGTGAGGGAGTGGCTGTGGCGTACTGACAACTAGGGTGTGACCAGCAGATCACTGCAATGAAAATCTGGGCCATGTAGCGTTGTTGTCCTTCCCTGTAAGCGTAAGCGGAGTGGGCTGGCCTGGCGTATGCCAGTCCTGCGTGAGGCTGTGAAGAATGACTCCGGAGCTATGGACGTGGCTCCGTTCTGGGCTGTATGAGGAATCAACTGATGCGGGTGTCCCTGTTATAGTGCTGACGTCACCCGGGTCGCAAGCGCCAATGTGTCACTCTGTGAGCCAAGTCCCACAAAATGGCCAACATGGAAGGTACGGGGAATCACTGACCCTACATTCATCTATAGTTCCACACATGAAAGATGGTGGACATGACACATCTGTGTGGATATGAATGTTTATTGCACATTCAGTGGAGTGTTGCAGCTGTAGCAATACAGGGCCATGCAAAGTTCAAGTTTCAGTTTTTGGCACTTGTAGGGCAGCCAATTAGAGCCAAGCTTGTGTTCGGGGTTAGGCTGCGCCAACATATGTAGTTATACAATTACTCCACCAATCTACAAGCACTTATAAATTCACTATACACTCTCCTTGCAGTACTCTAATTATCCAGTCTCTACGTACGTACTTGTACAATGACCGAGAGAAAGTTACATAACCAAAGTTTTCCCCACTGCCAGAGGTAACATGGTTGCATACCCTGTCCACAGCACAATGTAATGTGGTAGGGCCCAGGGGTGGCATCTTGCATACATAATGAACACACGGACACAGATAGATAGTGGAACTGGGTACGGGCACGTGCGCTCGACTCATTTTTATTACCAGGGTCACATGTCCAGTGACGTCTGTGCTGGATGCGTGTGGGGTGAGTGTAAGCCAGCCGTCCGGGAATGGTTGGTGCTGGCAACAAGTACAACAGTAATCATTTGATCAGACACACAAATTCAATCATAAAGGGTCAATGATTTGTGCTGCACTAAGGTAGGGGCAACGGATGTGAAATAATACACACAAGATTGTATCGTAAAGGGTCCATGACTTGTGGTACACTGAGGTAGGGGCAGCAGATGTGAAATTATACACAAAACATTGTATCATAAAGGGTTCATGAGTTGTGCTGCACTGAGATAGGGGCATCAGAAGCATTCAGTGTGTGCGCAGCCAGCGATGATGCGTGGTGCGGGCGAGCCGCACTGGGAGCAATGTCTGTTGCCTACTGGACTGAGTCATCTGCAATCGCGACTCGATGTGAATTGTGAGCCCTGCTATCCGCAGTGTAGATCGAAGGCAGTAGTCAGCACAGACATCGAAGAATGCTTTTAGTCACTTCCTGTTTTCAAAATTCGAGGACATAGAGTACAATTCTCTCTGCAATAAATAAATCATGTCTCAATTTAAATTGTGAGCTCTGCTAACCGCAGTGTAGGTGTATGGAACAAAAGATGAAACATTTATGGAATACACTGTCGAAATATGTAGGTTTCAGGGACGTTATAGTTAGTTGCCTACTGGACTCTGAAATTAATGAATGAAGACTGAATTTGAATTGTGAGCCCTGCTGAGCACAGTGTAGGCCGGAGGCAGCGGTCAGGAAGGGCCTACAGCCATGTGGCATTGACTTGAGCTGCATACAGTTAGTGGTAGGTGTGGCACTCAGCATGTGAGCAGCCAGCGATGATGCAATGTCTCTTGCCTACTGGACTGCGTCATCTGCAATCGCGACTCGATCTGAATTGTGAGCCCTGCTGACCACAGTGTAGGCCGGAGGCAGTGGTCACGAAGAGTCCACAGTCACGTGGCATTGACTTGCGCTGCATAGAGTTAGTGGTAGGTGTGGCGCTCAGCATGTGCGCAGCCAGCGATGATGCAATGTCTCTTGCCTACTGGACTGCGTCATCTGCAATCGCGACTCGATCTGAATTGTGAGCCCTGTTGACCGCAGTGTAGATCGAAGGCAGTAGTCAGCACAGACATCAAGAAATGCTTTTTGTCACTTCCTCTTGACAAAATTCGAGGACATAGAGTACAATTCTGTCTGCAATTAATATATCAAGACTCAATTTGAATTGTGAGCTCTGCTGTCCGCAGGGTAGACTGCCATTCAGTGTTCCTTTGGACTTGCAAGATGAATTTGGTCATTGTACTAAAGCTATAACTGATATAAAACAAGTTCTTGAAGCAAGGATACTAAAAGGATATTATGTAGGTTTTAGGGACGTAATACTTAGTTGCCTACTGGACTCTGCAATTAATGAATCAAGAGTCAATTTTAAATGTGAGCCCTGATGACCGCAGTGTAGGCCGGAGGCAGAAGTCAGCAAGGGCCCACAGCCACGTGGCGTTGAGTTGAGCTGTACAGTTAGTGTCACCTGAAGCAACCAGCGTGTGTGGAGCCTGCGATGATGCGTGGTCTGGGCGGGCCGCACTGGTAGCAATGTCTTTTGCCTAATGAATTCTGTCTTAATAAGTCCACGTGGCGTTGACTTGTGGTGCACTGAGTTAGTGGCACCTGAAGCACTCAGTGTGTGCGCAATCTGCGATGATGCGTGGTCCGGGCAGGCCGCACTGGGATCAATGTCTCTTCCCTACTGGAGTGCATCATCTGCAATCGCGACTCGATCTGAATTGTGAGCCCTGCTGTCCGCAGTGTAGATCGAAGGCAGTAGTCTGTACAGACATAAGTCTGTGGTGCTCTGCTGCTGGGTTCGCAGCGGGCCTGTGTCGAGGAGGCCGGCGGTCACGGCGGAGGCCTCGTGGGAGGATGAGGGCTGCCGCCCTGGCAGACGCTTTGGCCTTCCCACAAGTGAACCACGCCCAGACCCCCAGCCTATTTATTCATACTTCTACGCTGGAGTGGCGTACGTTGGACCAGCACACTCCGCTTCCGCTTCCAGGGGGGGACAACACAGCTACATGACCAAGATCTTCCCCACTGCCTGAGGTAACATGGTTGCGTCTATTGTCCACAACACTACAAGCACCAGCAGTATATGTCCACATGGAGAGGTTTGTGCTCTGCATAGTGAGGTTTGTCCACCACATCACCGCTACACTTGGTATTGTGTGCATTTTTATTGATGGGTGACTTGCGTCCTTCACACATACTTGGTTGCCACATCTCCCAAGATTCAGCTATTGTGTGGCTGAGGGACCATGCTGTTTTTGGAAGGTCCGCTGTCCTGTTCTGCCCTGCCTCGGTGGTAGTAGGGAGGGGGATGGTCCGGGGGGGAGGTCCTGAGGGTGATGGCAGTGGGTGCTGTGGCCTTTTTGGGTGTCGGAGCTGCATGGTCAGTAGCTCTATGACATGTGTTGGTCTTCAGATGTGGTTCTGGGCTGGGCTCCCTTTCACACTGTAGGTAGTTGTCCTGCTTTACACCAGTAAAAGGCAGATGTTAAATTCCTACTGCTAATGCAGCTTATCGCCTGTTTTTGGATTGCACCCCAGATTTGGCTGCTCGTTCAAAATATCGGGAAGTGGTGTTTTCGTGTTATTTTTGCACGGGAACGCCTACTCTGCATATTATTAGCGTTAGTTGTCGCTCTCATTTGTGGCGAATTTTTTTTGCGGAAGCTATTGTTGAAAAACTGGCGATATTGGCTGTTTTCACTAGGTTGAGAATGGAATGATAATTTAAAATCACTGAAAATACCATAGGTTTAATGAACATTATAATTAGAAATTATCATTTAAAAAACGTTTGAAATTCACTGAAAAAACCATCGGTTTCAGGCACGTTATAGTTAGAAATTAGCATTTAAAAAACCTTAGAAATTCACTGAAAAAACCATAGGTTTCAGGGACGTTATAGTTAGCTGGACATTTCACTCGTACAAAACCATGGAAATTCCACTGTTATAGTTAGTTCAGCTAACTATAACTCGCGCCCCCGCAATGCACTGCTGATCACATCACATATTACATCATTCATGACATGGTCAGTGACATCACTGATGACATCACTGATCACATCTCAAATGACATCACTGATGACATCACTGATGACATCATCCATGTGACAATCTGATGCACCTTCTCACACCCTAATATAACCTTTGATACACCCACTCCAAAAAACAGAATACCATTTTTGAAACCATAGACACACCAATACTACTTACTACATATCTAATCACTGGTTCTTAGGTCTATACACTCATCCACTCATCCACCCATGCAATCACTCATACATGCAGTCACTCATCAATACAACACTATCATATGCACTCATACACCTACACAGACACTCACACAGCAGCACTCATCCAGAGTTACTCACACACCAAGTCAGTCATGCAAATAAACAATCACACTTCCATTTACTCACCTATACAGTTATACACACAACACATCACTTATTCAAACAGAAAGAAACGCATAATTAGTCTCTTATACAATCACTGATACAAGTACACACTCATCCATACAGCCACTCTCACAATCACTAAATCTCACGTACAGTCATTGATATATTCCAACTCTCACATACACTGTCTTTTACATATGTAGTTAGTTGGACATGTACCACTGAGACATCCATTCACTCACTAACACACCCATACACACACTCACCCACGCATACAGCTGTTTCCACATGTACTCTTGAACCCATACACCTAGTGAATCAACCACTCAAACATGTATGCACAGAGTCACACACCTCCCACGCACCCACACACACACTGAGGCACCCATACAAATACTCTGGCAACCAATTAATAACCCATATAGACACTCATGTAGCTACTGACCAACCCATGCAGCAGCTTATACAACAGCAAACAGACTGATATAGACATTCACACAGTTTAGACACTAACCCATGCATTCAGTAAGACACATGTAATAACTGAGTTAAACAGTCAGTCACACACCTACTAAATCCTCCATCCAGACACTTATACACCCACTCATTCTTCAATACACCTTGGTATATATATAATACATATTTAAACTTTAAAGAAAAACACATTCACTGGATGATGTCATCAGTGATGTCATCAGTGATGTCATTTGAGATGTGATCAGTGATGTCACTGACCATGTCATGAATGATGTAATATGTGATGTGATCAGCAGTGCATTGCGGGGGCGCGAGTTATAGTTAGCTGAACGAACTATAACAGTGGAATTTCTATGGTTTTGTACGAGTGAAATGTCCAGCTAACTATAACGTCCCTGAAACCTATGGTTTTTTCAGTGAATATATATATATATATATATATATATATATATATATATTACTGGAGGTCTCCAATAGGTAGTTATAGTTAGGACCATGTTTCCATAGGAAACATTTTTTTTGACTTGCCTATATCTTTGCCGCCGTTTGAGAAATTTTCACAAAATTATGTTTAAAAAGTGTGCCGGTGATTCTTGTTGTGTATGGAAAACTTTGGGCCATTCCCTCAAGGGGGGTTCGAGAAAAAGGAGGGGTGAAAAAAAGTTTTTCTCATGTTAATTTCCATAGAGAATTTAGACCGACTACAGTTCGAACCACTCAATGAAATTACACCAAATTTGTCAGGATCTTCCCGGATTCAGGTGGATCTGCGGATCCAGACCCCAATTAAAAAAAAATACTCACTCACAGACCAACAAAGCTATTCACATACTCACTCACACCCTCACACACCCACTTACACAACCACTCATATACCACTCACAGACCCACACAGCTTTCATACAACCACTCACATACCCACTTACATATCACTCACACATCCATGCAGCCACTCACAGACCCTCACAACCCCTGACACAGCCACTCACACATCTACTCACACACCCACACAGCCACTCCCACACCCACTCACAGACCCACACAGCCAGTCACATACACACTTACATACCTATCACATACTCACACACCCACTTACACACCCTTACAACCACTCACACACCCACCCACTCACACACCCAGGTTGCAGGGACGTTATAGTTAGGAAATAGCATTAAAAACCATAAAAATTCACAGAAAAAATAACAAAGGTTACAAGGATGTTATAGTTAGGAAACAATGTTTAAAAAACCTTAGAAATTCACTGAAAAAAACAAAGGTTACAGGGACATAATAGTTAGATTCATATTTTACACACACAAAACCATTGAAAATCAGCAGTTATAGTTATGTCAAGTAACAATAACTATTGACCCAAAGTAACTATAACTCACGCCCTCGCCATGCACTACTAATTACCCCACATATTACATCACTCATGACATCTTCTATGACATCATTGGTAACATCATGGGGGCATGGCTAGCCTGTCAAGACCTCGAATCTCATATCCCCCACTGTCCCTTTTAAAGCTTTCCAGGAGAATTGAATCTTGAGGAGAAGAGTAACACTGTCTGGCATGTTTGGTGGCGCTTCCTCCGCAGGTGGGGGTCACCACTTTGGTGTAGTGGCCCATCTTTCCCTGGTGAGGAGGCTTAAGCTCTTTGTCTTTGGCCATCTTCCCAGGGCCAATATGCACCCTGGTCCCATGTCACTGGCGGGATGCCTTCACTCACGCCTTAAGAACTCACCCAGCGTGTCTGGATAAGATTGGGCAACACCTCCCACCACCTATTGCTGCATTGTAAGTTGAAGACTCTGTGGATGGACTGTCAGAGGGGGGCGGAGTGAAAGAGTATCTCACTTGTGGAGGCTGACTGGGTCTCTGCGCAGCATGCCTATCTCTTGTTAAGAACAGATGGATCTCTAGAGGGGCTGCAATTACCAGGTCCTTGAGTAGGGGGAGACCGAAGTCTCATCTCTGTCTATTCTCTCTGCGTTTAGTTTTCCCAGAGAATTGCAGCCACCCCTTATACAGTTTATAGCGCATTTGTCCTGCTATAGAAGCGGCCAGTCTGCTTAAACGCCCCCCAGTGGCTCACGCTGTGGCCTGGATATGCAGCAGACATTCGGCCCACTTGTGGATCTACTCACTCAACTGCAGTTTCTCCATGGGAGGCATCCCGCATCGCTGCCCCAACTGCCTTTTGGCCTCCGCTGATATGTTGGGGGTAGTTACATTTTTGACCCCCCTGCTCCTGGCTGATAATTAGCTAAGTTAGTGGGGGGAGCCCTGCGGCTGCATTAACGACCAGCACCGGCAGTTATGTAGCCTCCAATTGTTAAGGGCCATGCTCCCTTTCTCCATCACTCTGCAAACACACCCCCTGGCACACTACTGGTTAGGGGATGAAGTCCACTTCACTCCTAAGGAACCTTGGGGGCCAAGAAGCTCTCCCGGTACCTCCTGTAAGTCCTACCCAGCGGGCTTCCTGAAAGCTGGTCGGAGGCCTAGGCCCCTTTTTCCACCACTCTGTAAATGTGACTACTACTTAAAAAACCTTAGAAATTCAATGAAAAAACAAAAGTTACAGGGACGGTATCATTCGAAAATGGAATAAAAAAACATAGAAATTCATTGACAAAAAACAAAAGTTACAGGGACGTTATAGTTAGGCTCAGGTTTCACTTGTACAAACCCAGGGAAATTCAGCAATTATAGTTATCTGAGCTAACTATAACTCGCGCCCCTGCAATGCACTGCTTATGACTTCACACTTTACATCACTCATGACATGGTCAGTTACATCACTGATGTCATCACTGATGACATTGTTATTGGTATTGTTATTTTGATTTTGTAAGGCGCACAGCTACCCTAGGGTTTCCTGGCGCCCCCTGAAAAGAGCCAAGAGCAAAGAAAGAGATCTACATGTTAAAAAGCCAAGTTTTTAAACCCCTCCGAAAATTCTCATAAGAAAGTTCAATCCGGAGACCTATAGGAAGGGCGTTCCATAAAGAAGGACCCAGGCACGAGAAAGAGCGACCGCCCATACATACTAATCTCGTCCTAGGAACAGTAAACTTGGCCTGAGTGGCAGAGCGGAGTACTCGAGATGGTACATATGGGTGAACTAGAGTCTTCAGATAGTGTGGCGCCTTACCAGATTTTATCTTAAACATAAGACTCAGAGCTTTAAATTTAATACGGTTCTCAATCCTGAGCCAGTGGAGGTCTCGAAGCGACCCAGAGATGGAAGCAGTTTTAGGAATCTTACAAAGCAGCCTTGCTGCAGCATTCTGTGCTAACTGAAGTTTGCGCAACACATCCTTAGTGGCACCCAAGTACAGAATGTTACTGTAGTCTAGTCTAGAGGTGATAAGAGCCTGGACCACGGTACGTTGGGTAGACGGGGGCAACATCCATAAGATTTTCTTAAGCCATCTGAGGATTGTGAAGCAAGTCGAGGCTACTCTCACTGCTTGCTGCTTCATGGATAATTGGTCGTCAATTAAGACGCCCAAATTTTGGACCTGATGTTTCGGCTGAGGTAGAGGACCCATTTCAGTGGGCCAATGGGACATCATCCACAGAATCACTGATACACCTACTCACACCCCATAGAACCTTTCATACACCCACTCCCACACAAACATTCACAAACCCATTCACAGACCCATACCAGTACCTACACAGCCACTCACTGATTCATAAATCTACACACACATCCACTCACTCACCCACACAGCCACTAATGCACCCACTCAGTCACTAATACAGTCATTGACATATCCACTCATACACCTATATAGCCACTCACACACTGAGTCAGTCACCCATAGAGCTACTCACACACCTAGGCACTCACCCATACATTCAATCACACAGCCACTTACTCACCCATACAGATACATACATGCCCACTCACTTACTCATACAGATACTAATACGTACGCACTCACCTATACAGTCACTGACACAAGCAGACACTCACGCATACAGCCACTCTCACATTCACTCACTCACCCATTCAGTCACTCATATACCCCATCACTCACCTATACTGCCTTTCACATACCCAGTTACTCACCCATATACCACTGAAACATCCACTTACTCACCCACACAGCCATACACACACTCACTCACCCACACAGCCCCTCACACATGCACTCATTAACCCATACAGCCACTGACTCATCCACTCATCCATACAGGCAGACACACACTCCCTCACCCACCCACACAGACACTCAGACAACCATACAGGTACTCAGACAACCAATCCCTCACCAATACAGCCACTCATGTACCCACTCACACACCTATACAACACCTTAGACACCAACAGACAGACTGATACTGGCATTCACACAACCAGTCACTCACCCATACATTCACTGAGACACCAATCACTCACTTATATAGTCAGTCGCGCACCCACTGATTCACCAATACATATTGTTATATATATTCAACGCTCATAAACTTTAAAAAAACCTCAGTCATCAGCGATGCCATCAGTGATGTCATTTGAGATGTCATCAGTGATGTCACTGACCATGTCATGAGTGAAGTAATATGTGAGGTCATAAGCAGTGCATTGCGGGGGGTGCGAGTTATAATTAGCTCAGCTAACTATAAATGCTGAATTTCACTGATTTTGTACGAGTGAAATGAGACCCTAACTATAACGCCTCTGTAACCCTTGTATTTTTCAATGAATATACATATATATATATAAATATATATATATATATAATATATATATATATATATATATATATGTATGCAAAAAGAAGCAGAGAACTCTGGGTAGTTCTCAAGTTTAGGTGGAAAGCAACTCCAGTATAAAGCACTCTCAACACCAGCAACACTCTAAATTTTCTCCCCTCAAATATCTGCTTTTCTATCAAAGTCTTTAAGTGTAGGATTAGCACAGTGCCATCCATGCCGAGATAGAAAGGGACAAAGTCTTTTGCTATTTCTACAGCAAAATCTCTAAGCATAGGATTAGCACAGTGCTATTCATGCCGAGCTGTTAAATGGCCAAAGCCTTTTACCACTCCAGGCACAGTATTACAGTTTTGGATTGGTAAAATACCATCCAAGCCAACCTGAAATGAATAAAAGCAACCCCTGACAAGTGTTTCGCTCACATTAAAGCACTTCAGAGAGGTATAGCTTTGTCCAGACGCAAGGGAGCACCAAGTATAAGTCAAAACAACACCCTTTCAGGCATAGAGTGACGCATAAATTATGCAAAAAAAGAAGCAGAGAACTCTGGGTAGTTCTCAAGTTTAGGTGGAAAGCAGCTCCAGTATAGAGCACTCTCAACAGAGTTGTTTAGACATATGCTCTTATATGGACAGATAATGAAAACTATATTTTATCCTTTATTTTTCAGTTATAAAATATATGTTGGTGTGTGAGGTGTAAGTGTGTGTCTGTGTATTTTATTATTTGTGATTTGAGTCTGGCGATACACTGTTTCTAGGACACACCTAAAAATTAACTTTACCATGGTAAGCCATCTACTTTTCTTGCTGGTAACCCAAAATAACCACATTCCTCTGTTCGTCCACTTCATCCACACAAAGGCACAAAAAGTACTTTTAAAATAGGGTTAATGGAAAGGATGAAGGAAGGAAAGATGCAATAAAGGAACAAAGGACAGAAATAAGAACAGAAAGAAGTACTAGAGATCACAATTATTAAACTTTAAAGTTTAACAGATCTGCTTCACTGACTGTGGTGGCAGTAAACATAATGTGGAGGGTCACACTGTGCAACAATGAGATTTAATACACATACTTGACCTTGGCTAATCATTGAAGATTGGACAACTAGATCAAACTAATGCAGATGGTAAGCTTGTCCTTACCCATCCTTCTTTGGCCTGTGTAACAATTTTACCACGCTACTCAGCTCAGTGCAGAATTTGAGAGATTGCATAGAATGGGGTCCCCATAAATCATTTGTAGGATATTGTCTTATTCTATGATTGCTATTTCTAGACAGGGAAGGATTATGCCATCCCCCATTATGTAGTCATTGATGACCATTATCTTGGCCATCCAGTAGTATAGGCGAATGTATGTGGGCTCTGCAGATGCAGTGTCTTATGCTCCGGTTGGGCATGAATCCGTATTGGTCCACATAGACCAGTCACAGCAATGTTTTAAGGTTTCAGTTCGCCAGTAGTTTGGTGTAAATTTTGATATTCAGGTTAGTAAGGGAAATCCGTCGGTAAGACTCGCATCGGTCCAAAGGGTAGCCTGGTTTGAGCACAACCACTGTGGTTGCTAGGTCTGATTGAGGGGGAATGTGCGATGTTAAGATCAAGTCTTGATGGTAGTATTCTGAGGGATAGCCATTGAGGCCCAAAGTCTTAACAGAATTCACGTTCTGGATAGCAGTGACAATTTCTTCAGATGTGAGGGGTTGCTGTAAGTCAGCACGGTCATTAGGACAGAGCTGTGACAGCGTAAGATCCTTTATCAGTGAAGTAGAGGATTCGCGTGTGGGTCACTGGCAGATCACGTAAAGGGTTTTGTAGTAGTCCGCAAAAGAGACAACTGTGTCTCCGTCATGGTGAGCCTCTCGCAATGGTTGTTCATAAGATATGGAACTATCCTAGACGAGTCATCTTTTGTCACCAGCCAGTAGAGCAATTTCCAAAACGTGTTCCCCCTCTCATACACTCTCCTGATTGATGCCATCCGACACTGGAGAGCCTCATCGGGCAAGGGCTGCCACAAGGACTCACTAACCTGTGTAAGGCAATGTCACTCTCTGTCAGTCAGGCTATTCTGGGTAGGGTGCTCCATGTCCTGCATTTTGGCTTCCAGAACAGCTGTTTGGTGATGTTGGTCCTTCTTTTTGCGCTGAATAGGATTGTGCTATCCTTCATATAGTGGTTTTGCCTGCTGCCCATACTATCCCTGGGGACTCAACTGAGGCCTTGTTAAGGTTGAAGTAGTCTTTTATTTCTGAGTCAAGGAATCCTGTAATCAGTAGGGTGCCAGGCAATGAGTCTTCACACTGGATGGAGTCCCCCATCTGGGCTCTGAATCTCAGTGTCACTGGGGCATGATCAAAGATTTATCGAGGCAGAAAGTAGAAGCCTAGAGAATGGGGGATGTCAAATGCTGGAAGTAATATTAAGTTGATTCAGAAAGGTGTTTTGTGCACCACTGAGGCCGGACTATACGCTTGAGTAATGGTTTCCAGATTCTCCATGCATCGCAGAGACCCAGACCCTTGGTCCAAATCTGTAGTCCCCCTCCTTTCCCGCCTGTCAGGGGTCCCCCAAGGGTGGTGGAATTCAGCTCTGGAGCCATAATGTCATAGAAATCTCTCCCAATAGCCGTAAACCCTGGAGGTATCTGCAGAAGTGCCTTTTCGCGACAATCCAGAGTATCCCTCTAGGTTACCTTCCAGTGTTACGTATCGGACAGTGAATCAGGAGTAACTTGCAACACTACTAGTGGGAATGATTTGTGAAGAAGAATCATGACTCCCCTGAATCCCCTCATATATCAAGCATGGTATATATGATTATAGCCACCACGAGCTAGAAAGGGTCACTTATTACCTTGCAGGTGTGTCTCTAGAAAGATCAAGTCCGCCCGGGCTTGCCGTTTTGCCAAAAAGAGAACTGCACCCCCTCTTGATGCGGTCATTTCGGACATTGGCATTCCATGTCACAAGTGTATATACACCATATCAAGAGAAGAGTGGGAAGACTGTAATGAGCGTGAGCAGTGGACAGTGGTGGGACAGTAGTGGGTCAAGACTGTACTAGGGGCTGTGAGGTCCAGTTGTCAGGTCTACATAAATAGTAAGTGTTGTGGTATACATTTATAGTATCAGCAACAAATTCACAGCCTAAATGGGCTAAACTTGAAATCTACATCCCCCCCAACTCCCTCCCTTCCGATACCTCCCTATAGAAGCATCTGTCACCCCCCCAACAGAACAAACATAGGTGTAAACTCAGATAGTGGCTCCCAATAAAATCTGCTCAGGATCCTTATGAGAAAGGATACAGTGGTGCTTCCGTTGGTCGTTAGTTGGGTGGCCTTGAGTCCAAGGCTGATTGCTAGTCTTCTTCCTGGAGAGTCACAGGGTTCCAACTCATCCCTGAGCCATGTTGAGTTATTAGACCTGATTGTGAATCCTCTAAATCAGATGGGGACATTGTCATTGATGGTGGTTAGTGGCACCTACAAAACTTTCTACACTGCATTGGGTTCTTTGCTTGCTTCAGATTAAATAATGGTGTTGTCAAGTCCCATTCAAGGAGTTGGTTGCAACAAAACGGTCACTGTTCTGTTGCCATTTCCTACACTGCCTCTGGAATTTCAAAGAATAAGAATTTAGGAGGGAACCAGGGATCATTCTGCAAGAAGAGATCCTCCATAATCCCTGGTTCCTGCTTCTGGGAGTTTCCGGAGTTAGCAACCTACCTCATAGGAAATTGGTGTTCTACTTGCTGGGCCTGGTGGTGACGAAGAGGGATATAGCATGGGTGTGGGCGTTTAGACGATGAACACCAAGACACATTGGTTTGCAGGAATAGATACATGCATGGGGCTAAAAAGGAGGTATATACTGCCAGGAGGTTCTCCAAGAAAGGTGAGAGAATATGGGGCCGATGGAAGGAGTTTTAGGGCCTGAACATAGAGGGTTCCCAACGGTCTCAAGGATGAGGAATGAACTCTGAACACTTAACCATGTTGGCTTCCTAAGGAGCCTCCACCCACCACACCCCATCAACTCCTGAACTGCTGAGATCAGCATGGTGGATCTCCCTTTGCCCTGTGTACCCCAACGCAATGAAATGTCTCCTGGTAATTGTACTGGTGTAATGTGTATACGCTCATATTGCTTGTGCATAACATGCTAATAAAAACAGTTGACTTATACTGCCCATCACCCTAATGCAAAGGTGTCTATATGAGTCTAGCATGGGTTTGTACTGGAAGGGTATCCTTCCAGTACAATATACTATGCTTAGACTGTCTTTAAAATTCCTCATACTTTGTATGAGTGTTGTACAACACAGCACACATGCAAAGTCAGAAAGGAAAGGAGAAATGAAAGCAAGCTTTCAAATGTCATTAATTTTTATGCAAAATCCTGTCTACTATTGTTAGTAGATAGGGTTTTGCATAAAAACCATGGGTGGTAGCACTGGAACACCCATGTGCCACCCATAGAATGTCCACTTGGCACAGAGTAACGCTAAGCAGCACGTTGCACTGGTTTGCAATACTTTTTCTTAGAGACCAGCGCAAATATTAATTTGCATTGGTTTGTAAATCCCAAAAAGATTTTGCGTCAGGTCTGCGTTAAGAAATGAAAGCAAACATGATGCAAAACCTTTGTAAGTCAGGGTCCACGAGTCATTAATTATTTTTAGTCTTGCTGGATACACTAGCATGTGTTGTATTTTCATAGCTCTGAGTTTCTGTTTCATTTTGTCATAGGATGTCCGTAATTTCTGCATGTGGTTCATGTAATCGGGGAAGACTTGGCTCTCTCTGCAGGGTCATTCCCAAACTTTTTGCCTTCACTCCTCCTATTTTTGCTGAGTTAATGTCTGTTGGCTTTTAGGACTCTTTACCCTTTACCACTGCTAACCAGTAGCAAAGTGCTTGTGCTCATGGTAACAGTGGCTTACACCTAATTGACACATTTAGGGCCAGATGTACGACCATTTTTTGCGGTCGCAGAGGGGCATTATGCCCTTTTGCGACCGCAAAAAAGTGCAGCACAATGTACCAACCCTATTTGTGAGTCGCTAATGTAATAGCGACTCGCAAAATAGGGTTAGCGACTTGCTATTAGGAAGGGGCGTTCCAAGGGCGTCCCTTCCTAATAGCGACTCTGAACCCTATGTAAAAATGTTTTGCGACTGCATTTGCGGTCGCAAAAAACTCTTGGTTTACCACCCTCTTCAAGAGGGTGGAAAACCATTCGCAAAGGGGAAGGGGTCCCCAGGGGACCCCTTCCCCTTTATGAATGGGTGCGCAAACATTTTTTAAGAGCAGGCAGTGGTCCCAGGGGCCACTACCTGCCCTTAAAAAATTAAACAAAAACGTTTCATTTCTTTTTTTTTTTAAATGCAGCCCGTTTTCCTTTAAGGAAAACGGGCTGCATTTAAAAAAAATAACTGCTTTATTGACAAAGCAGTCCCAGCAGGCTACCATCCCTGGGAGTGCCAGCCATTCCCAATGGGGTCGCAACTTGCAACAGCCTCATTAATATGCATGAGGCATGCAATCTGCGACCCCATTGGGAATCGCAAACAATGTCTCTGACACTGTTGTACATTGATGTTTGCGACTCGCAAATTGCGACTCGCAATTTAATGCAATTTGCGAGTCGCAAACATCAATAATCATACATCTGGCCCTTAATTTTTTTATAAGTCCCTAGTGAAGTTGTACTACATGTATCCACTTATTGTGACACCCACTTAGGTAGCTCTGTAAAACATGCCTCAGGCCTGCCATTGCAGTTTGTGTGTGCAGTTTTAAACTGTCATTTCGACCTGGCAAAATAACCCGTTTGACAGGCATAAACCTTATTTTTTAATACATCTAAATCACCCCTATGGTAGTTCCTAAACAGCCCATAGGGCAGGGTGCAATGTATTTAAAACGTTGGACAGATACCTTTAAGTTTTACATGACCTGGAAATGAAAAACTCTCAAATTCATTTTTCACTATTGAAAGGCCTACCTCTCCCATAGAACATTGGGTTACCTTACTACATTCAGTAAGTGCTGACTAATGACTGGGAACAGGTAGGAAAGTCAGGTTTGGTGTCTGAGGAATTGTAATATAAAATGGTAAAGTTGGGTTTTAAGACACAATTCTGAAAATGGCACTTTTAGAAAGTTGTCCTAACTATTTGGTGGCTGCAGCCTGTTTCCTAGGTCACATGGCCAGGTGTAGTTGGCAGTTGGCGTTCATATATTTCTCTCAGACAGTATCACAATAGAGGGTCTGTGAGTTGGCAGAATGGGCAATCACTGGCGGGATGAGGAGGCGGTGCTGTCACCTACCATACTTGCACTTCAAAGGCACTGGCTCAGCTCACACACAAAGGACTTCACACTAGCCTATTGTTTCCCCAGGCAGACTGGGACCAGGGCATGGAGGCAGGAAATTCCAAACACCTCTCTAGGGGGAAACACCAGAAGCTTCTCCCACTTCAAAGTGAGCACCAGCTATAAAAAGGGGACCTTCAGACGCACTCTTCAGATCACTTCTGGACCTGAGGAATACTCAGAAGAAAAACTTATCTGCTGCCCTGCTGCTCTGCTACAAGAAGGCCTGCTCTGCTGCCCTGCTGCTTGAGGAAGAAGGACTGGACCTGCACCTTGAACCCAAGAGCACCAGAGTGACTCCAAGGGCTAGCCTCCTGTTCTGAAGCTACAGGGACACATCAAGCTCCAACACCCTTGAACCCTACACCTGAACTCTGCCTGATGTGAGTCCTGACCCCCATATGGTGCCTTCCTGGACCCTTGGAAATTAGATTAAAAGTGCTCTGCCAGTCCAGCTGTGGTGCCCATCAGAACTGACGCAGTCAGACACAACCAGACTCAGCCCTCATAGCTCCTCATCGAAACGATGCAGCTGAATGCAACTCGGAGCAGACCTCGCGTTGAAGCCCTCGGAGCTCCTCATCGGAACCAACGCAGCACAACACAACTCGATGTGGACCTTGCATCGCAGCCCTCGCAGCTCTTCATCGGACCCAACGCAGTGTGACACAACTTGGCTCAGGATTCCGCATCGCTCCTTGGAACCGCCACCACACAACGCCCACATCAAGGACATATGGTACAATTCTCAGTGGGCCTAACTTGATCCCTTTATCTGGTATGTGTTCCATCACGGTCGGGCTTAACTTGTGACTTTGAGCTGGTCCGGCACGACCAGATAAGCACAAGTGGCACTTTGTGCGTTTAGGCACTATTTTTTATCTTTGAAATTGCCTATCTCCAGTCCTACTAATGATATTTTTGCCATTTTGGTCTCATTTTATTTATTAAACTTTGGTCTGTTTGTCTAAATTGGCACAGGCGTTTTATTGTGTTGTGTTTTCACTCTATTGCTGGAAAAGGATTAAAAGCTGCAGGGCTCCAGGGCTCCAGTGCCCCAGGCCCTCCGCTGGGCAGTCCATCCTCCCCTCCAATGTCTGGTACATGTCCCCGGGGCCCATTTGAGCAAAATCCCCATAAGTGTAGGAGCCACTGACTGCCCAAAACTCCCTGGAGTCCAGGGGGTCAGCACTCTTGCATTACCCGGCTGGGAGATAGGCAGCATGAGCAGCTGAGGGATCTCCCCTCTGGTGTCGCTGGTAAGTAATTCGGGCAGAGGCTTCCCAATTAGATCTTCCCCTCAAGGGTCCTCCTCCTCCATGATTTTCCTTCACCAAGCACTTGGTGGGAGAAAAGGAGGCTCCACAGGCTGCCTCGGTCTCCAGGCCTCTGAGGCCCAAGGAGGGCAGAATCCTAGGCTGCAGGGCGCTGAGTTGCTGAACTCCGCACCATGCATCTCGACCACCCTTCCGACATGCGGTATATGTCCCTGGGGCCCGTCTAAATGAAACACTTACATGTAGTTCCCGACCGGGCAGAAAACACAAGGCGTTGCCCAACTCCCGCCTTGTGAGCCCCAGATGGAACAATGTCGAACAAGGCTGCGCGGTGCTGGCTGCTTTCACAGTCACAGCTCAACCCCAGGGCACCGGCACTTAATTGTCAACTCTGACATTTATGGCAATCTGCCACATGGTGACACTGTTTGTCAAATTTAGAGACGAGCACAGCAACTGTTGTTTACTAATTCATTATACATTAAAAATGACTTATATGTGCCGCCCAAGACATTCTTATAGCTTTGGGGGCCTGGAATAGTCTGAATTGTCACACTTGTAGAAGTGTGAGGGATAGTAGTTGTGTAGGTAGTGTCATTGGTAGTGCTGGCAGGGACAATGGGTGGTGCAAGTAGTAGTGGCTTCCTGAAATTAAGCACTAGAAGGGGGTAGAGCCCCAGGCAGGAGTTCAGCAAGATAGGCATATGGAGAAGAACTTGCTCTCTCTCTCAGCGGGTCTGCAGTGATCCAGGCATTCACCCAACCCCCTCCGTAGCTCCGGATAGCTCACACCACCATCTTGCAGAGCACCGCTATGTCTGAGAAATGCAGCTTCAAATCCACACTAAGGAGCAGCCTAGTTCTCTCCTTGGTGTGGGGACACCAGGTCCGCAGGGTTCATAGCGGACTGACTCGGCCATCTGCCATCCCATCAGCACCGATGAATGAATGAATGAGGTAATTTTATAAAGCGCACAATACCGGAAGGTGTCTTAGCGCTGTGCGGATCAAAAACCCAGGAGAGAGGCCGCCTGGAGGCCTACCTCAAAAAATATAGCTGATGACCTATTGGGAAAACAGCCAGGTCTTTAGCTCTTTCCTAAACAGCTGCAAACTGAGTTGCGAGCATAGGGCTAGGAGTTCCATAATTTCCCCCGCAATACAAAAGCATTCTTTCACCCCACTGTGCTTTGCTTATTCTTGGGACAGTGATCATGTACGCCGAGCTCGACCTCAGGTTCCTGCAAGGGGTATACCAGGAAAACCGATCCTGGAAAAAGGTTGGGCTGGCTCTGTGAAGGGCCCTGTGGATAATGCAGAGGGCCTTAAATGAAATCCTCTTTTCCACTGGTAACCAGTGGAGGCCATGCATTAAGTGTGAGAATGGTCCAAATTTGGGGACCTTCAGTAGTGTTCTTGCTGCTGCATTTTCCAGAGACTGGAGCTTCTTTATCAAGTATTTGGGAGTTCCCAAATATAGGGCATTGCAGTAATCTATCTTCGAAACAATGAGTGCCATCATCACCGTCTTTTGTAGATCGAAAGGAATGAACGGGAGAATTTTCTTAAGTACTCTTAGCATAAAAAACCCTGCTGACGTCACAGCATTGATTTGTTCTGAAAAACATAATTTAGTGTCAAAGATGACACCCAAATTTCTAGCCTTCGGCACTGATCTTGGTAAGGCGCCCAACTCCGAGGGCCACCAGGAAGGAGATGTCCTTTCCAAAGAGCAGAACCCCCGTTTTATCCAAGTTCAGCCTGAGACAATTCCTTTGCATCCAATCTGCAACCTGTGCTATGAATCTGCAAAAGTTATCTGCCTCCTTTTCTACCTCCGATGAGATTGATACCACAATCTGTGTATCTGTGTATCATTGGCATAGGAAAATACCGCCAGGCCAAAACTATGAATGAGATTGACAGGGGGGGTGACATATACATTAGATAAGGTAGGGCTAAGAGCAGATCCCTGAGGCACCCCACACAGGAAAGAGAAAGATCTGAAACTGGCATCTCCCATCTCAACCCACTGTTGTCTCCCATTGAGAAACGAGCTCAACAGTGCCAGTGCAGTGTTCCTGAAGCCTAGAGAATGCAGTTGTTTAACGAGAAGTGTATGATGAACAGTATCAAAGGCGGCAGAGAGATCCAGCAAGATCAGTGCCGCTCTGCCACCTTTGTCGACTGATTTGACCGGATTCATAAGGCAGCGCAGTAGCTCAAGAAAGGGTGAAAACCATCTTGGCCAGCCAGGCCACGGCCCCTCCTGACTCCTGTTTTTTATAAACATCTTCATGCTGGATCTCCTAACATATATGTGACATCTAAAGAGCTATTATCCTGATTATATGAGGATGCCAGCGATATCGCATTTTGTGCTTAGGAGTTAATATTATCAAATTTTGACCACTCTTTTTTTGCCATCTGACACCCATCAGCCACACCTGTCACCTGGTTGTAGCTCTGTCAGCAGGCGTCTCCTCCTAGGCATTAACCATTCTGTTGTTTATCAAGAACACCTTCTCAAAGCCCCTTGGAAATTTCTCATTCAGAATGTGATCACTGGCTTCTTGCAGCCTACATTGGATCATTCAGACATGCAGAACAATCAGTATGACTCACACCCAGGACCTCACAGAACAAGGTGTGAATCAGCAACCTTGTTTCCCATGCCAATTTGGAATACTAAAATTTTCAACACTGCTCTCTTCAGTACCTTCACAATGGTGAAGTTCTATTTATCTGTGATTATTCAAGAGGCAAGGCCTTGTTCAGAGAAAATGCAGGTGGCCTGTGTGTAACAGTAAGCTAGTAGGGGAGAAGGAAGATGGCGGATTGAGTCCGCCGTAGGAGGGCACGCAACCCCGGGTGCTCCTGCTTCCACTATTTTCAGGGGTGTGTCTCGAGTGTGAGATGTATGCACAGCCACTTTAAGCGACTTTAAGCAAGGAGAATTGAGGAGAATCGAGGAGGCATTTGGATAAAATTTCCTTACTTACTTTTACTGATGCTACCGCTTCGGACAAAACCGGCACAGTTTTTCTATCAACTGATTAGGTCTGCGAGGTGGACAGCTGGGCCGATCGGCTCCGCGCTCTGCTATCCCCGGCCTCAGCTGATTCCCACTATGCAGGGCTCGCGGACCCCACAGGCACCTCAGGCAGACATGGCTCCACAGCGAGGGGGCCGTAATTTCCATACTCTCACAACAGCCTCTGGTCTTGGCTTGGTCGAGAGAGACAAGGAGAAGGAGAGTCTGCAGGAAACCCGTGCTGAGACGGCAGGGCGTCGCAATGCAAACCCGGCAAAAGGGCAGAACTCTCAAGTTAGCAAGCCTATGCGTAGGCTTCTTCAGTCAGGGAAAGCTGCTGATATTTTACAAACATGTGGTACAGGCGCCCCCCCGCAGGAACAAATAATGGCGGCAGCTCTTCCTGAGGCAGTGCGAACGGATTTGAGTCGAGAGTGACAATGTTGCAGCTCCCGTCCTTGATAGCTGCCAAAGCGAAGATGGTTCGAGTGCTACAGTGTTTCAAGGTACTCAATTTACTTCATTGCTGGCAGGCTCGGTTAGCATTTCTGAATAGATAGATACTCTCCCGCATATCGCTATCACTTGTCATACTACAACTATGCCTTTGCTGAGCCCTGTTAGACCTGCGAGAAATGACCTAATGGAGACTATTAGTGTTGTGGAAGCTGCAAATATATCGAGAGGGGGCTCTGACTCTGATCAAGTGATTTTAGGGGGAGATTCTTTGGGACATGTGAAAGATCAAGCCAGTAGGCAAGAGGCTTACTCTGAGAATAATGACAGAGAAGTGGGCCTAACGGGGGGACAATCAGACTGCTGGGTGTCAGATTTAAGTACTTCTTCAGTAGGTAGCAATTCTGCAGAAGAGGAAGTAGTTTTAACCTCCTTTACTCCTTTGTCTACTTCGCTGCCTACTCCCTCATCTACCTTGGATCTGGGCGGTCTGATAGGTACTACTACTAGTGTTCCTACTATTTCAAATGACATTCTAGTGGTAAAGCTGGCAGATGCACTGCATACTACTGGCAAAAAAGTGAATATCAAAAAGAAACATATTAAATATGTAGGTAAAACAAAGGAATGCTCAACAACTCCGCGCAGCGCTACAAGGTCGCAGGCTGATGGTAAAGTGACTGGCAAGGTGAGCCCTCTTCGAAAGTGGGCTACTGCCAAGGGGGAAGTAAGAGCTATAATCTCAAGGCTGTCAGGCTCACTACCCAGCAGCGATACTTTGTCTCCGGCAGCTGTAGGCCCGGGCAGCGAGATCCAAGGCCAGGGGGCACTCAATAGCCTCCAGTCGGAAAAAGAGGTGGAGGTTGCTGTGGGCCTCTGCTCTAATAATACCACTTCTCTTACAACGGAAGCTGGTGCTGCTTCTAGCGATGAACCCTCGTTGTCTACAATTTTGCAGGTGCTCCGCGACCAGAGAACAGAGACACAAGGGTACTTCAGCCAAGCTAGGGCAGACAGTAGCCGGATACAGCAATTCTTGTCTGAAGTTTCGGGGAAGGTAGCGGGTCTAACATAGGACATTACTGAACTGCAGCAACGTGTGGCAGACACTGAGGATACAACAGCAGCCACAGCAAAAACAGTCAAACTGCATGACGAACAGCTTCAGGGGCTTAAGGATAAAGTTGAAGACCTTGAGAATAGGCAACGAAGGAGTAATTTGAGAGTTTTTGGCATTCCTGAGGAAAAAGAAGGGACTGACCCCCGCGCATACATTGTCCAGTTGTTCCAGACGACATTTACTGATCTTTCTGACTGGGACTGGGACTCTCAGACACAAAGAGCTCACAGGCTTCCACTATTTTTGAGCCAAGAATCTCGAGCCAATCGACAACACCCACGTCCAATGATTATTTATTTTTGTAATTTTTTGCTAATGCAAGCTGTTTTTTTTCGGGCTCGTCCGGGTATGACAAACTCACTGTCATTCTTTGTTAGATCAGACCTTTGCAAAGAGACAATGGCGAAACGATGGCTACTTCGTCAGCTGATTGACCCTATGAAAGCAGCAGGCGCGCAAGTGTTTCTTCAGGAGCCGGCACGCCTAAAAGTGATACGTGGTGGACATACTTGGAATATACAAAGGGCAAGGGAGGCCCAGCAGATTCTTAATTCTTGGGGGTCCCCGGGAAGGAAGGCCCCCTGAGATTCTACTGGATAGTGGATAATGGCTTCTGTATGCTCAAGCTTTTGCTGCAGGGGATTGTTTTTCTTTTTCTTGTCTCTTCTCTCTAGGAGCTAAAGGTGCTAAAAAAAAAAAAAACAGGGGCCAAAGAGACAGAATGTTTAAATATAGGCGCACAATGCATAGAGCTGGGGGTCTGGGGGGGGTCTGGTGAGGTCTTTCTATTTTCTTTCTTTTTCCTTGTCTTTATATGGCTCTCCCCATCACTGGAAGGGTTCTTTCTTCTCTCTTTTTATTTTATTATCTTTACTATCTTTATTATCTTCTGCATCACTCGAGTCTTGAGGTGATAAATGAATAGTGGGTAGCACCCGGGGGGTGCATATGCTCTGTTCTGGCTGTCAGTATCATCGACAGTCCGACTGGGGTGATTCCTTCTCTTAGGTACTGGGTGGGGGATTGGGATGGGTGGGCGGTCCCTATCGGGCTGGTGGGGGGGCCTGGGGTTTGGGTCATGGCTGTTGGGGTGGTGGGGTAACTAAAATAAAATCAAAAGGAGTAAACAGAAGAGTCATTTTTGGTATGTGGTATATTAGTCTCAGGAGGGCATGCAGATTAAGTTTACATATGCTTTTTATGTTGTTGTTTTTCTGCTTAGATATCAATGTAGAAGCTAGACAGAGTTATGGCTTTTTGGCCTTTGGGCTACTATTTATTATAGAATGGGGATAATTAAATGTCTATGCTGGAACGTGTCTGGGCTCAACTCTGCTAATAAACGCCAGATGGTACGAGAAGAGCTGCGAATTTATAAGCCTCATATTGCCGCTCTTATTGAAACACACTTGGCATATAAAGATAGACAGCTACTCAAACAATTAGACTATAAGATAAAGGAATGCACATCTCTGACGGTTTCTATCAGGGGGGGTTGCAATTTTAATTGATAAATCGCTTGATTACACCTTGCTCAGAGCCTCCCATGATACTCGAGGTAGATGGATAATTGTACAGGTACTGATCCACGAGCACAAATATGTGCTGTGTACTGTGTATCAGTTTCGTATCAATGGGGTAACCCGAAAGACCACTGGACTCGGGTAAATAGTGGTACACAAAAGATAGTCACAGTGGAAATTATTCACAATGTATCTGCAACCAATACATGGTCTATATACAAGGAATATGACTACACCAAATGGCTCATTCAATAAATGATTATGATTTAATAAATATCACAAAAATTGTCATCATAGATCATAGACTCAAAAAATGTGAACTGAATATCACATTTAACATTTAGTAAAAACAGGTGCATACAGCGTGAAGTGATAGGTGCGTAGTTAGGATAAGTGAAAGTGATGTGCAGGGGGAAAGGTGGTGCATATATATACATCAATATACAATAATGATAACCTAACCTGCCAAATTACGTGCAAAACATACAAATGGAAAATCATAAACAAAAGATGCAGATATAGATCCTCTGTCATCCAGGTTTGATAAGTGAAGGGAAGGAGATGTCGACGTTTCGACCCTATAAAAACCAGCAGATTTGACGTCTTGGAGGTGGGGTCTTCATCAGGACCAACGGGGAAGGGGGAAGGAAGTGAAGGGTATATGTTGCACCTAAGAGTAATATTATGCAATTAGTAAGGTGTGTCTAATGGAAAGGGCATCCAAACAGAGAATAAATAGGAATAAATTACCAGTGACAGCACAGGTGTCTTCAGGCTGAAAGATAGTGATGTGGGCCAGCAAGGCTCCTAAACAGACGAGAAAGGGACATACAAGAACCGCTAGGGTCAATGCTCACACTAGTGAATATTAAGGAGTGAAAGAATGAGCCTAAATAGGCTGAGCACTTACTCACGATAGGTACAGCAGTCCGAATAGGAAAAAACCAAAGGTACGCAATAACCTAAGGCCGCGGATGTATCCGTATAGAAAGAGCAAAGGTTCAAACCTAACCCATAGCTGAAACAAAAAGGAATTCATTGTAAGTAATCTCCAAATTAAAGAAATAGTGCTAAAAACAGCGCGCCAAGGACAAGGGCTCACTGGGCAGATAACCACAGTGTATGAAAAATCGGTGAAGAATGTGAAATGCGGGGTTCAAACGTAACCCATAGCTGAAATAAGAAGGAATTCATTGTAAATAATCTCCAAATTAAAGAAATAGTGCTGAAAAACAGCGCGCCAAGGACAAGGGCTCACTGGGCAGATAACCACAGTGTATGAAAAAGGAGTGCGCCAAACAGTAAATAATGAAAGTTTAAATTTTCATCATTCCTCAATAAAGATAGCAAATGGCCAAATTAGAAAATACCATAATTACGAATCAATGTGGGGCGTCTGAAACTAAAAATAACAGGACTGGGAAACCTCAGAGTCGGAAAAGGCTAAACAAATGCTGCAAAAGAATTGCACTTGAGTCAAAAGCCTGGCATAGAAACACGACTCAGTATAGCGCCTCTAAATTAAATAAAAGCTGAATGCCAGATGGGAGCAGGGGAGCATGACAGAGAGAAACTCAGAGTCAGAAAATTGCACTTGGGTCAAAAGCCTAGTGAGAGAAAAAGCGACTCTGTGTGACCCGTCTAAATTAAATTAAAGCTGGAAGCGCTTCGAGACTTCTGACAGCTAAAACAGGATGGTGTCACATGTCAGGCTTTAAATACCAAAATGAAAACGTGCACGTTAAGCACGTAGTGCCAGTCTGTTAATGGATCGTGGCTGAACCGATTCACAAACAAAGACAAAATCAATCCCAGAACTGGGAGAGAGAGCCAAGGTGTTTACCAAGAAATGTTTGGGGATTAACCCATAACAGTGAAACGAAGGCAAAAACAAGAGAGCCAAATTGTTTAACAGAAATTGCATGGGAAATAATAATAGCCCAATACACAGTGAGTAAGTTCAGGAAAAGGAAGATGTTTGTTTAAACCAATCATAAAACAGTGGAGATATGGCATAGATCTACAAATAGCCATCCTATACATTTAAAGGAAAACAAAGCAAACACCATATACATTGAATGGAACTGTCCAAACCGGTTGGCGCACATACTAAAAATGCACATTGCATGTCACTGTCCAAAACGGTTGGTTCACATTCTAACAGTAGCACAGATCATGAAGTCTACATTGTTTAGGTTTAAGGTGAAGTAAAGACCTTTATACAATGCAGTTTTGGACATAACCGGTGGTTCATTTAATGTCCATTTAATAAAGATAATTGGGCATATGTTACATCAATCTCGTTGAGACCATTTTTAACAGAGTTAAAACGATCCATCCATTTACATTCTCTAGTGTTCAAAATTACACCCAAACCGCCACCCCTGACTCCCAATGTAATAGCTTCGATAACCAACCATTTCATAGATTCTGGGGAATGATTAAACGTTTGAAAGTGTTCTACCATAGGGGCCCCCATGGTTCTACATCTTATCCTACTGCAGTGTTGCAGTATTCGGCATTTGACTTGCTGGGTTGTCTGTCCTATATAGATTTTATCACAGGGGCAGACAATGGCGTAAATAACGTTTTTAGTTTTACAATTTGTATGGGTTTTGAGATCTACAGTGCAGTTATTGAAAAGAAACTGTTTAGTTTCAAATGTTAGGCTGCATGCCTTACACTTCCCACATTTAAAGTGTCCCACAATGTCAGGGAGTTGCCACATAGATAGTATGGTTGGTTGAGGTGGTACGTCCAAGAATGATTTGACCACATGGTCCCGAACATTTTTCCCTTTCCTAAATGAGTGCATAGGAGGTTCAGGTAACTGTAAGTCTGCAGCGACTATCGGCCAATGTTTATTGACGATTTGTCTGATCTCGTTGCTCCATGTGTTGAATGTCGTAACACAGATCAGTCTATCCAAATCCTTTGGACGTTCTTTAGGGCTAAGTAACTTTGCTCCGGACCTAGCTATTCTTTACATGGATGATTTTGAGCAAAAGTATATCTTTAACGTTATGAATCCTTTTGTAGACCATGTCACAGTTTGGAAGCGCTATATAGATGATGTGTTAATGATTTGGACTGGAAATGACTTCGACCTCCTCAACTTTTTTGACTGGCTCAATGAAAGATCTATGGATATCAGTTTCACAATTCACAAGGATAAATCCACCATTGATTTTCTCGACATCTCCATTAAAGTAGCTAAGGATCACCTGTACACCACCTTGTATCGCAAACCGACGGAAAGGAACACCCTGTTGAGATATGGGAGCCATCATCCCCGGGGATTACGCGACAATTTGCCCTTTGGGCAATTCTTGCGAATCAGGAGAAATTGCACCCATAAAGAAGACTATTTCACCGAATCAGATGATCTAATCAACAGACTGGTTGAACGAGGATACCCTAGACGGCTGGTGAAACGGGCCAGAAAAAGAGCTTGGTTCAACCCTAGGGAAATGTTACTTAGCCCTAAAGAACGTCCAAAGGATTTGGATAGACTGATCTGTGTTACGACATTCAACACACGGAGCAACGAGATCAGACAAATCGTCAATAAACATTGGCCGATAGTCGCTGCAGACTTACAGTTACCTGAACCTCCTATGCACTCATTTAGGAAAGGGAAAAATGTTCGGGACCATGTGGTCAAATCATTCTTGGACGTACCACCTCAACCAACCATACTATCTATGTGGCAACTCCCTGACGTTGTGGGACACTTTAAATGTGGGAAGTGTAAGGCATGCAGCCTAACATTTGAAACTAAACAGTTTCATTTCAATAACTGCACTGTAGATCTCAAAACCGATACAAATTGTAAAACTAAAAACGTTATTTACGCCATTGTCTGCCCCTGTGATAAAATCTATATAGGACAGACAACCCAGCAAGTCAAATGCCGAATACTGCAACACTGCAGTAGGATAAGATGTAGAACCATGGGGGCCCCTATGGTAGAACACTTTCAAACGTTTAATCATTCCCCAGAATCTATGAAATGGTTGGTTATCGAAGCTATTACATTGGGAGTCAGGGGTGGCGGTTTGGGTGTAATTTTGAACACTAGAGAATGTAAATGGATGGATCGTTTTAACTCTGTTAAAAATGGTCTCAACGAGATTGATGTAACATATGCCCAATTATCTTTATTAAATGGACATTAAATGAACCACCGGTTATGTCCAAAACTGCATTGTATAAAGGTCTTTACTTCACCTTAAACCTAAACAATGTAGACTTCATGATCTGTGCTACTGTTAGAATGTGAACCAACCGTTTTGGACAGTGACATGCAATGTGCATTTTTAGTATGTTCGCCAACCGGTTTGGACAGTTCCATTCAATGTATATGGTGTTTGCTTTGTTTTCCTTTAAATGTATAGGATGGCTATTTGTAGATCTATGCCATATCTCCACTGTTTTATGATTGGTTTAAACAAACATCTTCCTTTTCCTGAACTTACTCACTGTGTATTGGGCTATTATTATTTCCCATGCAATTTCTGTTAAACAATTTGGCTCTCTTGTTTTTGCCTTCGTTTCACTGTTATGGGTTAATCCCCAAACATTTCTTGGTAAACACCTTGGCTCTCTCTCCCAGTTCTGGGATTGATTTTGTCTTTGTTTGTGAATTGGTTCAGCCACGATCCATTAACAGACTGGCACTACGTGCTTAACGTGCACGTTTTCATTTTGGTATTTAAAGCCTGACATGTGACACCATCCGGTGTTAGCTGTCAGAAGTCTCAAGCTTCCCAGAGGTATGTGCTCTGTTCCCCTTGCTCCCTTTTGGCTTCCAGCTTTAATTTAATTTAGACGGGTCACACAGAGTCGCTTTTTCTCTCACTAGGCTGTTGACCCAAGTGCAATTTTCTGACTCTGAGTTTCTCTCTGTCATGCTCCCCTGCTCCCATCTGGCATTCAGCTTTTATTTAATTTAGAGGCGCTATACTGAGTCGTGTTTCTATGCCAGGCTTTTGACTCAAGTGCAATTCGTTTGCAACATTTGTTTAGCCTTTTCCGACTCTGAGGTTTCCCAGTCCTGTTATTTTTAGTTTCAGACGCCCCACATTGATTCGTAATTATGGTATTTTCTAATTTGGCCATTTGCTATCTTTATTGAGGAATGATGAAAATTTAAACTTTCATTATTTACTGTTTGGCGCACTCCTTTTTCATACACTGTGGTTATCTGCCCAGTGAGCCCTTGTCCTTGGCGCGCTGTTTTTCAGCACTATTTCTTTAATTTGGAGATTATTTACAATGAATTCCTTCTTATTTCAGCTATGGGTTACGTTTGAACCCCCGCATTTCACATTCTTCACCGATTTTTCATACACTGTGGTTATCTGCCCAGTGAGCCCTTGTCCTTGGCGCGCTGTTTTTAGCACTATTTCTTTAATTTGGAGATGACTTACAATGAATTCCTTTTTGTTTCAGCTATGGGTTACGTTTGAACCCTTGCTCTTTCTATACGGATACATCCGCGGCCTTAGGTTATTGCGTACCTTTGGTTTATTCCTATTCGGACTGCTGTACCTATCGTGAGTAAGTGCTCAGCCTATTTAGGCTCATTCTTTCACTCCTTAATATTCACTAGTGTGAGCATTGACCCTAGCGGTTCTTGTATGTCCCTTTTCTCGTCTGTTTAGGAGCCTTGCTGGCCCACATCACTATCTTTCAGCCTGAAGACACCTGTGCTGTCACTGGTAATTTATTCCTATTTATTCTCTGTTTGGATGCCCTTTCCATTAGACACACCTTACTAATTGCATAATATTACTCTTAGGTGCAACATATACCCTTCGCTTCCCTTCCCCTTCCCCGTTGGTCCTGATGAAGACCCCACCTCCAAGACGTCAAATCTGCTGGTTTTTATAGGGGTCGAAACGTCGACATCTCCTTCCCTTCACTTATCAAACCTGGATGACAGAGGATCTATATCTGCATCTTTTGTTTATGATTTTCCATTTGTATGTTTTGCCAGTAATTTGGCAGGTTAGGTTATCATTATTGTATATTGATGTATATATATGCACCACCTTTCCCCCTGCACATCACTTTCACTTATCCTAACTACGCACCTATCACTTCACGCTGTATGCACCTGTTTTTACTAAATGTTAAATGTGATATTCAGTTCACATTTTTTGAGTCTATGATCTATGATGACAATTTTTGTGATATTTATTAAATCAAAATCATTTATTGAATGAGCCATTTGGTGTTGTCATATTCCTTGTATATAGACCATGTATTGGTTGCAGATACATTGTGAATAATTTCCACTGTGACTATCTTTTGTGTACTGTGTATGGGCCAAACATCGATGAGCCGCAAATGTTTGACATGCTATCACTAGAATTATTAGAATGGCAGGGAGAGCTAATTGTTAATGGTGATTTCAACTGCATTATTAACTCAAACTTGGATTCAACTAATCGTGGTGTTTCAGCTAGAATGAGGAAAGTAAGAGCCGCAATTTTGGAAATGGCTCGACAGCACTGCCTCAGAGATGCTTGGCGGTCTTTATTCCCTCTACAACCTGGATATACTTATTATAGTGCACCGCATAAGCATTACTCAAGGATTGACATGTTTTTAGTCAACAGTAGGATTTTGAGCATGGCTAATTGTGAAGTATGTCCTAAGATAGTATCTGATCACAATCCTATATTATTGTCATTCTCGTTAGGCCCAGATAATAAGCAAACACGTTTGTTTTCTTTTCCTCGGTACCTGTTAGCAGATATGGAATATGTAACACTCATTAAGAAGAATATCAGGAATTTTCTTTTAGATAACGAAGGTTCTGCCTCTCTCTTCATAGTATGGGACTCACTTAAAGTTTATATAAGAGGAGTCACCCAACAATATGTGTTTAGGCAGAATAGAAGCCAGAACCTGGCTACCAGATCGACCGGGCAAGCTATTCAGCAATTAGAAATAGCACACGCCGAAGAAATCAGGCAAGGGCTTTTTCTGCAAGGCACATCACAAACTTATTCACAAACATACCTGCTCTTGATTGAGAAACGGGCTATGCTGGGGAGGGCTCTAAAAAATAAGATTGCGGCTTGATATAACAAAAACCGGGCTCTGCAGTACGAATATGGAGAACAAGTAGGAAAGGTACTGGCACACCAGCTCTCTGATAAAAAGGCAGAACGAGAGATAAAAGGTATTAAAGGAGATGGGGACATACTATACACGCAGCCAGAGAGGATAATAGAACAATTTGCCCGGTATTATAAAAAACTGTACAGCAGCCCCAGGACGTTTGACGGAAGTAAATTTATCGAATATGTAGAAAGCTGTAACTTCTGCAATACTGTGAAAAGGCTTGAAGAGGAACAGATACAGTCACTTAACCTATATATTACGTCTGAGGAAATAGCTTCTGCCATAGGGGCCCCTCCCTCTGGTAAAGCAGTAGGGGACAATGCTATACTGGTAGAGTTCTACAAAATATTTAAGGATAATTTGATTCCTTTTATGAGAAAGATCATGCATCACATAAGTGCGAGTGGGGGGGTGCCTGGATCGTGGGATATGACAAACATTGTTTTCTTTTTAAAAAAGAGTAAACCAAAGGAAGAATGTGGGTCATATCGCCCGATCTCGCTCATTAATGCAGATGCTAAAAGTTTCGCAAAAATATTGGCAATGCGCCTGGCGCCTCTTATGACACAACTAGTTTCTGACCAACAACACAGTTTTGTCACCGGTAGGGATACGACGGCACATGTGAACGCTACCTTAGTCGCCTTTGATGCTGCGTCAAAGTTAAAGCTAGATATGGGAATGGTCATGCTCGACGCAGAAAAAGCATTCGACCGTGTAACATGGGAATGTCTTTGGGCCACACTTACGGAGTGTAACATCCATGGCCGTTTTTATGGATGGGTTAGAGCTTTGAATAAACAGCCACAGGCTAAATTAATTTACCTACGGCTGCAGTCCACTCCTTTAATGATACTTAGGGGTACTCTGCAGGGCTGCCCTCTTTCCCCTTTACTTTTTGCTTTATATATAGAACCTTTTATAAGATCACTTCTTGCCAATGTATCTATCTTGCCGATCCATCTAGGATCTGGTGAATTGAAAATAATGGCTTATGCGGATGACATTGCTGTCTTTTCCGCAGATCCAATCCAGGCTATAGATGCAATCCAGACAGAGGTCAGAACATTTGGTTTTTTTTCTGGCTATAAATTAAATGTAAATAAGACGCAGGCCCTTCTTAATTATCAAACCAACAGAATAGTATTGGGGGCTTGCTCAGCAGCGACTTACTTAGGGGTACAGATTACTTCAGATTTGTGACAGATTATAAGGTTGAACTATGATCCTTTGCTAAAAGCTGTGACTTCTAAAATGAAGATTTGGCATAAACTACCAATAAGTATTATAGGGCGTTGTAATATTATCAAAATGATCGTCTTACCCAAATTTCTATATTTGTTTAGGGCAATACCACTATGAGTCCCGAATTATTTTTTTAAGAAACTTGAGGGGGCGATTAGTAGTTTTATATGGGGCTATAAACAACCGCGGCATGCAATACGATACTTAAAGCTCCCATACAAATATGGAGGGTTCCAACTGCCTGATTTTAAATTATATTTTTGGGCCTCTTTCGCGGGATGAATACGTGATCTTCTCTCCCCTGGCAGACAGTTTTGTTGCTATAGCCTCGCAGTTGGTAACGATAGCAGAATGTTTTTATACAAGATAAATGACCCAAATTACTTTAAAAGAGTACGGTTCAAGACTCTTAGAGACATAGCCTATATTTGGTGAGAGATGGTAGCTAAATGCTCTCTGCCCTTAATGCATCTTAGTGTTCCGCTGTGGGGCAATCCTATGCTCCCGAATATTTTCCATGATACCCAAGCTAAACTATGGGCTGGATACGGGATTAGTCAGCTTGGGCATTTATATTATACCAATGGGTTTTTAACATTTGAAGATCTACAGAGGGTATCTGGCCTTCCTAAACATATGTTTTACAAGTATTTACGGATTAGAGATTGCTTATAGGGGGATAGAGACATAAGAAAACCTGTGGGATCTGATATACTGACCTATTTGAACTCAAATACAAAATTGACTATCAGTAAGGTCTATCAGTTATTCTTTCAATTCTGGGATAACGATAGTCCGCTGGTGAGGCTAGCTTGCAGTTGTTGTTGCGGCCTGGGTTGAGTGCATGCAGTGCTGCTGGGTGGTAGCATTGGCGGTGCGGAGGTCCAAGGTTCCTGGTGCTTGTCGCGGTTGCCATTAAGTAGGGATCGGGGAGGGCTGGACAGCTGGGAGACGGGAGCGGGGAGGGGAGCTGGATTGGTCGCACTGGTCATGCTGGGGGGGAAGGGGCTGCGGGGCAGCAGAAGCGGCAGGGAGAGCGGGTGGGAAAGGAGGGAAAAGGAGGAATAAAGGAAAAGGAAATAGAGTGGAAATAATCAGAAAAAGAGCAGAAATGCAGAAAAGTGCAGAAAGGAGAATAAAATGAGGGTAGAAAAACGAGTGAAAAACGAGTGAAAAACAGGGTGAGAGAAAGGAGATAGAGGTCCACTGGACCACCAGGGATGAGGCGCAGGTAAACCTGCGGGTGGAGGAGGGCCTCGAGCACCAAACACTCGAGAGTGCAGGGGCAGGCCTCACTTAATGGTGGAGCTGTGAGGGTGGGAGAGCAATTTCACTGACAATGAGTCAGTGGTCTTGCTCCTTAATTAAACTTGTAGTTTGTGAATACCAAAAACATAGTAAACTTACACAAAAATGTACATTTCAATTTCTAAAACCTAGGCGCACAGGCCCTAGGATAGGGTCTTGGGACTCTGTCTTTCTCTCGTCGGACCACTTCTTTTTCAAGCAGCCTAGCATTCCTTTTGGATTGGCCCCCAGTGAGATGAGCACCCCCAGGGTCAATAGAAATTACAGGTAGGGGCCTCATGCATGCCCCTAGGAGTAATTAAAAGTTGTGGTGGACACCATGTGTGCCGTTTCACATGCTGGCATGTTTAAATGGGCAAACATTCCAAAGTGCATGACTATGGCCCCGTTGGGCGAATATTGAAGATATTTGGCTAATTTTTCTCCTGATGACGAGCTCAGCTCTAGTTAGCAGGAGCATTTTCAAAAAGTCTTCCGGCCTCTGAAGGGTGCACTTTGCAAGGAGCTGGTTCTACTTCTCCCTGCACTCATCTTCTCCTCTCCTGACTCCATGATGCTCCTCTCCTGCTGGTGGGGGCTTCTTGCACAGCTCCTTCATTACCATTCAGCATAATACCCTTCTGCCCACAGTCCCAAGCACCAGAGCTTCTTTGCTGTCTGACAGGGCACCAAGGTAACAGTGGAGTCTAGGTCTTCCACTAAATGGTCCTCATAGAGTATAAGGGGGTCAGTGCCACTGGCCCTGGAGAGACTCATCCTGTCCTGGAGGTCAGCTGCAGACAAAGTCATTGGTCTATCAGAGGCATCAGGTGGCTTCTCCTTCCAGCTGTCCATGATTCTGCTGCCATCGCCTTCCAGGAACAGGGTCTTGTTCACTGTCTCTCCCTTGTGTAGAGGGTTATAAGCATGAGTGGAAAGTTCTAGATGCCAGGCACCCCAGGCCAATTCTAGGATGCCACATCATCCCTCCACCCTTGTCCCAACCTTCCTTCACATCATTCTGGGACAATCAAATATGGCAGAACCCATCTTCCCCTGTGCAGCCCTCCCAGTGGAATGGCCATGGAAAGAGCAGCCCATCCTCTGTGGTGACTCTAAACCAGTTATAGGCAGCTCCCGCTCCAACTGGGATTGAAGGTAGTCTGACTAGAAGGGCATGTGTTAGCTATACATGCCTGTGACAGGGAAGGTCCCATTGAAGTTAATCAAGTCACTGGACACAGCCTCCAGGTCATCCTATCAAAGAAGCAATTCACACCTCACCTCAGGGGAGCCATCCAGCTACCAGGCGACAGTTGAATGCTTACAGAAAGGCCTCCAGGGGCTTTAGGCAGGAAAATTGTATCTTTTAAAAAGTACCTGTGCTTAATAGTTAGACAAAATTTGATTTGACCATTAAAGGGGATTTTGGATAACTATAAATATAAGTCATTGAATTGGTTCTCTATCTGCTACCACTTTAGCATTTATTAATTGTAACAATGTAGCCCAGTGTTTCCCTAAGGAAACCACCAGTCTTGCCACAGTGAAAATTGCTTTTGGGTATATTTCACTGTAACAACATGTTCAAAAGTAATTTTTACATGGTGCACTTTTAAATAAAATGCACCCTACATTTATGGGCAATAAGACCCATTTAGGGATGACATATTAATATTTAAAATGAAAGTTTAGGCCAGTCAAAAGAGGTTATTTTTACAGGTCGACTTTGTAGTTTAAAACTGCAACAGGCATGTTACCTGTGAGCAGCTACTAGGCTATACAACACGGTAGTCTCTCACATGCAGCCCGCATACCTGCGCACATTAGTGTGCATACAGGTTCATTTGTAACTAGCCCAGTGTCCCTTACCCTAGCTGTGCTGCAGTGGCGTTATCTTAAAAGGCTGACATTGGTGGTAAACACGCTTAGTCCAGTTACCATGAGATTACTGTGTTAGACTCAGGTAGTGAAACTCACTCACAGTAAAAGTCCAAAAACTGAGTGATCAAATGCAATAATTCTTGGCGGACTAATTGGGTGGGACCCTTTTGTAGCACACTACTTATGAAACATGATAAAGACAGCAATGCAGTTATCTGAATTATTAAAATGAATCCAAAATGAAGAAAATTAGAGGTAGAGATCAGGAATGTCAGTGAGACAGATCGTGAAATTATTTAATCCCATATCCTGCGAGTACATAGAACTCTCTGGAGTTATATATGTTAGTAATACAAGTAGTAATATTTATTTATCAAATGCACAGCTTTGTTGACCAGTATTGTGCTTCTAGGTACAAATATAACATGACAAATACAACAGTGACAAAACATAGCAATAAATAATGACAGAACACATTCAGAGGAAATAAGGTCAAAGCTTTAAGACTGCTCCTGGTCAACCAGTACAATTTAAACCTCTATTTCAAAAATGGAAACAAGTAATGTGTCAAAGGGATTAAGAAACAGCATTACAACTAGTTCAAAAGACCAGCTGAAGTAAAGGTTCCTTTACTCTTGACAGCAAAATCTCTGTCTTGCTTGCATTGAGACATAAATAGCTATTCAGCATTCAGATTGTAAGGGGTCGATTATGATGGCAGGCGGATCGGCACCGCCATGGCTGCGGTGGCTTCCGCCGGCCTGGCGGGTGCAGTTTTGCCAACCACGGTCGCGAATCCCCGCCCGCCATATTACGATGGGCAGACATAGGCCAAATCCCTACCGCCGCAGAGTTTCCAGTACCACCAGCACCTTGGTTCCGCGACGACGGCAGACGTAGCCAATAGCGGGAGACCGCTGTGCGGAATGACGTGTAGACCGCCGTCCGAATCACAATGCCTCAAATAGGCAATCGGACCGCAACGGAGAAACCACCCATTCAAACACGGCGGAAACAATACTGCGGAGGAAAACAGCAATAACACACAACTCCACGCGTTCGCTACCGCAATGGATCTTGCTCTACAAGCCCTACCGCTGCTGTTCCTGATCCGCCATCAACAAAGACGCCGTCGACAACACCGCAGGTACGTCAATGCCACACCTCCGCATCGGGGCCATCCATCAACAACGTCATCACCGCATCCTCCCGGTCACGTCACCGCAGCGGTGAAGACGCGGGAAAAGTTCCACACAATCCAGTAGGCAGGGCCAGCGGCACGCATGGGCAGTCACAGGGACGTGTAAGGATTGTGTTGGCCCTGGCCCAAATGTACATTGTGTGCCTCTGTTGGTAGCAGCTGACATTACCTGATACCATCACAGCTCCTACCATCCCACCCTGTTCAACATCAAAATGTGTGCCCATCTGACATTCAGGGATAGTGATGTATGTGAACAAGTCCATAGGTGTATTGTGGCAAAACAACACCTGCAAGGTAATGCCAAATAGGTGCCTGTGATGTGAAACCCCCTTCCTGCCACTGCCAAGATGAGTAATAGGTGGCAAAACAACACCTGCAAGGTAATGCCAAAAAGCTGCCTGTGGTGTGAAACCCCCTTCATGCCACTGCCAAGATGAGTATTAGGGGGCAAACCCCACCTGCAAAGTAATGCCAAAAAGCTGCCTGTGTTGTGAAACCACCTTCCTGCCACTGCCAAGATGAGTAGTAGGGGGCAAACTCCACCTGCAAAGTAATGCCAAAAAGGTGCATGTGTTGTGAAACCCCCTTCCTGCCACTGCCAAGATGAGTATTAGGGGGCAAACCCCACCTGCAAAGTAATGCCAAAAACCTGCCTGTGTTGTGAAACCCCCTTCCTCCCACTGCCAAGATGAGTAGTAGGGGGCAAACCCCACCTGCAAAGTAGTGCCAAAAACCTGCCTGTGTTGTGAAACCCCCTTCCTGCCACTGCCAAGATGAGTATTAGGGGGCAAACCCCACCTGCAAAGTAATGCCAAAAAGCTGCCTGTGTTGTGAAACCACCTTCCCGCCACTGCCAAGATGAGTAGTAGGGGGCAAACTCCACCTGCAAAGTAATGCCAAAAAGGTGCATGTGTTGTGAAACCCCCTTCCCGCCACTGCCAAGATGAGTATCAGGGGGCAAACCCCACCTGCAAAATAATGCCAAAAACCTGCCTGTGTTGTGAAACCCCTTCCTGCCACTGCCAAGATGAGTAGTAGGGGGCAAACTCCACCTGCAAAGTAATGCCAAAAAGGTGCATGTGTTGTGAAACCCCCTTCCTGCCACTGCCAAGATGAGTATTAGGGGCAAACCCCACCTGCAAAGTAATGCCAAATAGGTGCCTGTGATGTGAAACCCCCTTCCTGCCACTGCCAAGATGAGTATTAGGGGGCAAACCCCACCTGCAAAGTAATGCCAAAAGGTGCATGTGTTGTGAAACGCCCTTCCTGCCACTGCCAAGATGAGTATTAGGGGCAAACCCCACCTGCAAAGTAATGCCAAAAAGGTGCATGTGTTGTGAAACCCCCTTCCTGCCACTGCCAAGATGAGTATTAGGGGGCAAACCCCACCTGGAACATACATGTTTGTAGTTGGCATGTACAGGGCCACATACACCTCAACACCACTGACAAGGACAGGCCAAGCACACTGTGTGACCACTCAACTGCACACATCCAAATATACCCATGTGAGTACGAAGACAGGCCTTCACAAGATTACCACACACACACTGCTGTCCACACATCCAAACACATCACACAGACATCACCAACCTTGGACACCCCGCAAGTTAGACTGTGTGTAGAATTCACCTCTGTTGTGGTATAGCCCCTAACATGACATGTGTACAATCATACTGAAATCAACAGCAAATGATGATTGCAAGAGTACATCAACACCCACAAACATCATTGCACCCCCAAACCTCAGAGTAAAGCAGACCAAAAGTGTGTGTTACGTTTGCCAAACAATGACAAAGTGAATGAAGTCAATGGCAATGTGGAAGTGCCATGCAGAGCATGTGGCACATTCATCCATACCCACACATCAAAATGTTTAATTAAGCAAGGGCAGTAACAAACGATAATACAGGAGTAACAGTGTTTATTGCAAAATATCCTGATAGGCACAAAATGACAAACAAATAAAAGGCCATTGGCCAGTCCACAGTCCAAACAATGCACATGTGTGCATGAAAATGTTTACAGTGAATGTGGAACACCGTACACTGCCATGTGAATGAACAAAGCACCGGGGCTATCAAAGCGCAGTCCAGGTACCACTGTGGGAGAGATGGGTATGGGAGGGGGTCTGTGCCTCAGACTTGCCTGTCAGTTGGACTGGGAGGTGGCTGATTGTCATGGACACTGGCGGAACTGGACCTGGGCAAGAGAGGCTCGTCAGAGTCAGCAGTGGCTGTGGCAGGCGTAGGGCTGCTTGGACCGGGTGGCATGGTGGCACGTGGAGGCGGAGAGATGCTGCCGTGAGACACAGAGCCAGTAGTGGCTGTGGCAGGTGTAGGCCTGCTTGTTCCGGGTGGCATGTTGGCATGTGGAGGTGGAGAGATGCTGCCATGAGACACAGAGCCAGTAGTGGCTGTGGCAGGTGTAGGCCTGCTTGTACCGGGTGGCATTGTGGCACGTGGAGGTGGAGAGATGCTGCCGTGAGACACAGAGCCAGTAGTGGCTGTGGCAGGTGTAGGCCTGCTTGTACCGGGTGGCATTGTGGCACGTGGAGGCGGAGAGATGCTGTTGTGAGACACAGAGGCAGTAGTGGCTGTGGCAGGTGTAGGGCTGCTCGGACCAGGTGGCATGGTGGCACGTGGAGGCGGAGAGACACTGCCGTGAGACACAGTGGGTGAGGGTGAAGGTTGAGGGCTGCCTCTACACTTCTTGGGTATACGATATTGCAGAAGTGTCTTGGGAGTAGTGGGAAGTGTGGCTGGCACAACAGAGTCCCTCGCCACCAAAGGTGTGACAGGTGCAGGTAGCCCTCCTTGTGGGGATTTGCAGGATGTGGACTTCGCCTTGCTTTTTGCTTGCCTTTTGCCCTCCATCCCCTGTGGCCCTGGTGAACGACTCACATTGCTCTCCTGACCACGCTTCACAGGGGTGTGGGTGGGAGTAGAGGTCCTGGGTGAAGCAGTCTTAGGTTGCTTTGTGGGCTTTCCCTTCAGCGGCACCAGCACCACATCAGGCATGCCAACTGTTTGTCTGTCACTTGGAGCAGTTGTGTGGATGGGAGTCTCTTGTGATGGGTGCAATCTTGTGGACCGTGAGCTAGAGGCCAGCTTCTTTGCCTGATGCCCCTGAGTGTCATGTGAAAGGCTTTTTCTTTGCGTCCCTGTGTGCCTGTGTCACTTTTTGGGGATGGTGTCTGTGGTCTTGCACGCTTGGAGCGCTGCTGTCGTGTGCTGGGTGTCGACGACTCGGGGCCTGAGGGCTCAGTTGTGTGGTCACTCCCCTCAGGGGTTGCCACTGGCAGGGTGGTTGGTGAAGGCATTGGGGCTGGACTTGGATGCTGTGATAGCTGAATGGCTGCCGTCACTGTGGAGGACAAACCTTGGACAGTCCTGTGTAGCCTACCCACGTCCGAATGAATGCCCTCCATAAATGCCAGAACCTGTCCCAACTTCTTGTCCTGATCCTGGAAAGCATTTAGGAGAGCTGTCTGACCCACACACAGCTGGCACAAGAGTTCAATCGCCTCAACACTGAGGGCAGCAGGGGAGACAGGGGCAGGGGCAGCGGTGCCTGGGGTGAAGGCGACTCTACCCTTAACAGCCCTGCGGGCACGGACAGCACTAGTGGTAGTAGCCGGGATGGTGGGCACTGGCCGATGTGTGGTGGATGAAGAGGCAGCATTGTCACTCCCTGTGACCACCATTGTCGCTGACTCCCCACTGGAGTCCGATGATGTTGAGGTTGTGCATTCTGCACGTGAGTCCTCAAGGACACTCCTGTCCCCCTCCGAGGCGCTGGTCACATCAGTGTCAGTGATCTTATGGCTATCATGCGTGCCACATGCTTCAGCACTGGTGTCCGTATCATGGCCTTCCGTGCACTCGGTAGATGCTGCAATGGACAGAGACATAGGTTCAGTACAGTGCCATACACACAAACATCAAATGCAAGCACAGAACTAGACTAGAAAATGACAACCCCAAGTTGCACAACACCCTGTGCAGTCTGCATGTGCAACAATCATGCTGAACACAGAAGATGCATGGAAATATGCATTGTTTACATCAATGAGCCATGTGAGGTTCACACCGGCAAATAGCAGGTCCCTGCCTCCTTGTAATGTAACCTAAACATCTCTGCAAGCATACCCACGTGCCTGTATGTGAGAAAGGCATACATCTCAGCATGTTGCCTCTGTCACATATGGAGTCACTGTAAGGGGACAACACAGATACAGATTCAAATTTCTACTTAATAATGTCCATGAGCTACTGATGTCTGACAAGGTGAGCAATTCATCTTGCAAACTGATGCACGTTGGTGTCAGATGTGTACTTCACACCATTAACAAGTCCTGTAGTGCACACATCGTTAAATGCACACTGACATGATGCACACTGCTGTACACTGCCTGGTGATGTCCATGACACCCAGAATGCAGAAGATGTCATAAGGCCACATCTCATCAAGCAATGGCAAAGGCCATTGTATGAAACACATGATCAAGTCCATCTATGGGAAAATACATGACACCTGCACTGAACACATAGGCCACTGAGAAGTAGTTCCTAAAAATGTACACAGCAGCAAGATCAGCAATGTCTCACGGTCGCCATTCATGCAGTCACTCACACCCAAAGTCAGCCTAAGCAGAATACTCACCACTTACTCCCTGCTGATGGTCCCTCAAACTTTCATACAGCTCTGGCTGTGTCACAGACAAGATGTGGGACATTAGTGGAGTCATGGTTCGGCGCGCCAACTGCGAGGGACCAGCCCCAACGTCATCTCTGCCACGGTCCAGCTCAGACGGGAGATGTCGTCTCACCTCTTGTGGCAGTGTGTGTGCCGTCTGTTGGATACACCCAGAGTCTGCACCTTCCGTGCAATGTTCTTCCATGCGGCCTTACGCTGGTGGACCTTCAGCTGCAGGCATAGGAGACAAGAAAAGGAAGTATCAGAGACCCTGTGTCATCCACACTGTGTGTCAGCACAGGAGAACATAAATGCATGGCACACAAATCGCTACATCTTCATCAGAGGCCATACAGCATGACACATAGTACATGTTCATTACAATACTACACAGAAATTAATGCATGTATGGCAAGGCACACAGTACATGGCCATCTCATACACATGCACAATGGCAGCACAGACAGCCATGTGCAGAAGGCCCTCATCTGTGATGCAGTATATGAGTGAGCATGACATGCAATACAGTAATAATGAAGTGTAGTGGCAGACTCACTGTGTCCACCACTACACACCCCACGATGCCCTTGGCCTGTGAATGGCTCAATGCATTTCTCAGGAAACATATTGGGACATAATCAGATTTATCACGCACTTCTCACATTGTTAAGTCCTCGATTGTGCAATTCTCAGGACTATGATGGCTCAGTGAGTATTAGGTGTGTGGACTAAACACATGTTTGACTCAGTCCAGTTAGGCATGGCTCAGAGTAACATTGGACAGTGTCTGTGCAGGCCAGAGGAACTCACAGTGCGGCTCAGCATGGTCCCTCAGATAAATCACATGGATGTACAGCATGAGAGGGTGAAAAGTGGCAACACATGCCAGACTGAACACATGTTCAAATCAATGTAAGGATGACATCTACTACTTACATTGATGTGAAGTGTTATTGGTGCATTAACATCAAGTGGGTTCCACTCATGCATTGGACTATTGTGCATGATGCTCACATCAACATAGTGCACTTAAGAAATAGTCAACACACATAAGTTAGTGCTCCATACCAATATACATTTCAACAGTCACATATGAGGTTGTGATGAGTGAGTGGACAGTCACATAAAATGGCACAGTAAAAATCAGTCCCGACTTGTGCTGTTTCAGAACACCATCGTATCTGTGTGGCTGTTTAAACAATGCATGTCTCCCCCTAACTACAGTCAACTTATGTAGGTGTGGAAATAAGCCTACAGACACCATTGACATGAAGTTAGCATGCATGGCAGTGTAACACACATTCACATCACCTAGTCTCAGACCAACATGTTCATTAAGTTTGTGCAAGAATGGCTGTAGGAGTGTCCATTTTCTACACATAATCAAAGTCAAGTCCCACAGAACATGTATGGAGCATGGCATGTCAACTATTAGGATGCCTGTACATCGACTTGCACTCACAGGCACATACTACTGCACAGCAACATCATGGTATCATTTTGATCACTCTCACACTTGGAATCAGGGACACTTACCAGTACATCTGGTGCACCAAAAAGCCTCCCATACTGTGCAAGGACCTCGTCCACCAGAAGCTCCAGCTCCTCTGTAGTGAAGGGACGGGCCCTGACATTCTCTGTTCTCGCCATCACTGGGTCCAGGATACAGCAAAATATGCAGTTGTAGAGGAATGGCAGTCTGCAGTGTCTGAATGCATGTGAAATGTGTGGCTCTCCCACAGAGATTTATAGGCCCCTGGGTTGGTATCAGTGGCAGGCAGCTGCTGCAATTGGTCCACCTGGCTGGCATCTTTCAAATGTGGCCAATGAGCGGCACCGCGGTGGCGGTGCACGCCTACTGCGGTTTTCAAAGTTGCATTTCACTACCGCGATCGCGGTTCCCATTGGCTGCAATGGCATTGGTGGTGTCACACCGCGGGGGACAGGCGGTCGCTACCGCTATGCTGCATCTTTCAAGTATGCCCAATGAGCGGCCCCGCGGTGGCGGTGCACGCCTACCGCGGTTTTCAAAGTTGCATTTCACTACCGCGATCGCGGTTCCCATTGTCTGCAATGGCATTGGTGGTGTCACACCGCGGGGACAGGCGGTCGCTACCGCTATGCTGCATCTTTCAAGTGTGGCCAATGAGCGGCCCCGCGGTGGCGGTGCACGCCTACCGCGGGTTCCACAGTAGCATTTCACTACCGCGACCGCGGGTCCCATTGTCTGCAATGGCATTGGTGGTGTCACACCGCGGGGGACAGGTGGTCGCTACCGCTATGCTGCATCTTTCAAGTGTGGCCAATGAGCGGCCCCGCGGTGGCGGTGCACGCCTACCGCGGGTTCCACAGTAGCATTTCACTACCGCGGGTCCCATTGTCTGCAATGGCATTGGTGGTGTCACACCGCGGGGGACAGGCGGTCGCTACCGCTATGCTGCATCTTTCAAGTGTGGCCAATGAGCGGCCCCGCAGTGGCGGTGCACGCCTACCGCGGTTTTAAAAGTTGCATTTCACTACCGCGATCGCGGTTCCCATTGGCTGCAATGGCATTGGTGGTGTCACACCACAGGGGACAGGCGATTGCTACCGCTATGCTGCATCTTTCAAGTGTGGCCAATGAGCGGCCCCACGGTGGTGGTGCACGCCTACCGCGGGTTCCACAGTAGCATTTCACTACCGCGACCACAGGTCCCATTGTCTGCAATGGCATTGGTGGTGTCACACCGCGGGGGACAGGCGGTCACTACCGCTATGCTGCATCTTTCAAGTGTGGCCAATGAGCGGCCCCGCGGTGGCGGTACACGCCTACCGCGGTTATGGGCACATCATGCACTAGCAATGGCAATGGTCAAATTTAACAATTGAACACTATGCCTCCATAGTGTCTTTGTGCACTTGTTGTGTATAATGAATGCTGGTGTGACATTAAACTCACTGATGCCTACACGTGCCATGTCTGTGGAAACTGTGACATGCATTGACATGCACTTACTCACGTCACCCATGATATGTGTGTGGATGTACATCTATTGGTTGTATGATGTTGTCTCATCTTTGAAATCAACTTAATGTGTGAGATGGCTAATCAAACAACAGTAATGATTGCCTGAACACATAATGGTGGTATGTTACTGTGCCCATGGCTGGTTTAAGTAGGATATGTGCTCAGCTTACACACACTGTGCACATTGTGATGATAACTAGTGGTCTGTGCAACTTAAGCAAGAAGGTGTGGCAGGAAAAGCAGCTACATATGAGTCAGCAGTGTTGCTGTCTCATACCTGTGCTGTGTCACCTACTCCTAGGCCTTGGGCCACCAGATGTATTTTTGTACCATTCACAACCTCTGAATATGTTTGTCTGGTAGTCAGTATGTACAACATGATCCCTTGTAAACACACATGTGGTGAATGTCTCTCTGCATCTGAGTTGTGGATTCAGTAATTATTGGAGTACTCTCATTGTTTCTGCTGTGTGAGTCAAGATGTGAGAAGTCGGACAAATCTCATTGTGTAATTTGAATAACATTAGTCCTCTCCCATTTCATGTAGGCGACGACCAAATGTGCACCGGCCTTTCACAGTCCTGGTGGACATGGAGGATGTGGACATCATCAGGAAATTTCGTCTGGATCACATTACACTGCAAGAGCTGTTATGATCATCAGCCATTGCGCAAAGCCGTTCCGCTGATCATGGATGACGATGAGTAGCAGATGCCCCCTCCTGCACACCCACACACTTCCAGTGCAGACGATAGTGGTGAAGAGGAAGGTGTTGACCTGCGTCAACAGCTCATTGCCAACTACTTCCCTTGAATGTAAGTGACTTTGTAGACAAGTGACATTGTGTGTTTGCTTGGATGTTACTATCAAGGCTTTGATAACTCTAACTGCTGGCTGTTGTTGTGTGTGTGATGAGGGATGATGTGTGTGGCACAGGGTATGTGTATCCAGGTACATCATGTGTATGTTGAGGTTGTTGACCATTGCTAGGGGTACTTGTTTTTGTGCCTTAATGCCTAGTGTTGTATTTCTGCTGTGAAGGCGTCACCTGATGGGAAATGTCATTCTCTTGTGTCTTTCTAGGTTCATTCACCCTCTGAATGCCTCCTCTGTTTCACAGCTGTTGGAACATTGAAATCTGATTTGTCATTGTACATACTGGAATAAACATGTAGCTCACACAGACATAGGTATGTGAAGAGTGTTTATTTGGAATTAGTTTTTGTGAAAGTGACGGGGATATGTACATAAATGTGAACAGTGAATAAATGAGTTGTCAGTCATGGTAGTTGAGACAAATAGTGTAGTCACCACTAAGCAGAAGTCACACAGTCCAACAGACTCAGGCCATCAACATGGCAATGTGGGCAAGAATAGTCAACATAGTCAATGCAAAGGGGAACAACAAGATACCATCATGGCTGGCTCTGTGAGTGGCATTGGTATGGTGGCCTGCCACCAAATCCTCCCCTGTGAATTCTCGGACGGCCCCTGGTGCGTTTGGGAGGGGGGGCATCTGCTGCAGGGTCAGTGGTGTCTGAGAACTCACTCTCCTCCTGCACACCCCTCTCTGTGGCTGCAGCTGGAATGTTAGGCTGCACAGCAGGCAATCCACTGGAGGGGTGGAGCGGCACTTGGGGCTGGGAGTCTGTCCCTCAGAACACCCACTAGCTGGCCAACAAGGTCGACAAGTTGGCCCATCCGTGTGTCCATGGACTGCTGCAGCAGGCGGATCTCATGCATGTCTTCTGCAAGCTGGCCCATTACTCCCTGGTTCTCTTGGTAGGCACCAAGGACTCTTGCAATGGTGGCCAGGGATTCAGGATCATTGTCCTCCTGTGTCTCTGCCCCAGTTGTACTCCCACCTGCCCTCCTGACACGGACATGTGGCATAGTCCCCTGACGCAATGGCACACTCTCCCTGTCATGCTGGGATTGTGTGGTGGTGTTGGTAACCACCGTGGCAGGGCGTGTGTTGCAGGCAGCAGTGGTGATGGTGGTGGTGGAGGCCACACAGGTCGTAGTGGCAGGGGGCAGCACAGTTGTTCTTGCCGTGGTGGTGGTGATGGAGCCCACACAGGTTGTAGTGGCAGGGGGCAGCACGGTTGTTCTTGCCGTAGTGGTGGAGGTGGAGGCCACACAGCTCGTAGTGGATGGGGGCAGCACGGTTGGTCTTGCCGTGGTGGTGGTGGTGGTGGTGGGGACAATGAGGGCTTGAGACATGTTAGTCCCTCCCACACCAGAGGGGCCAGCTTGAGAATCCTCGTCGGAGAATGTTGGGGAATCTGCATCCGAGAGTCCACCTTCCAGGGGGGGAGACTGGCTCCGCATGTTGGTGTCATCCTCTGCAGTTAGTTGTTGATCTCCTGTTGAACAGAGATGATATGGTGATTGAGTTGCATGCAACAAGCTTGATGTTAGACAATTGTTTGAGAGATTTGATCCAACACACACTTTACAATGCAATGACTTTGTATGCCTGCTATATGCTGTGCACCATGTCATGACGTTGAGGTACATACCTTTTAAGTCCATGGTTTTCGTTGGGAATTGATACTTGGTGCAGTGTACAGATAGTGTTAATACACGGACATGTCCTCATCTACCTAATTGCGTGACATCAATTTTCTGTTGTGCGTCTTTTCATTTAGCTGTTCATGTTATCTATTTCAACAGAGCTAGTAGGAACCATTGTCATGTTATACATGGCTTTGGAATCACATGTACTTCCCTTTTTTTCCATGTAGACCATGCATGTTTGGTGTTGAGATGGGCGTTCATGCTCAGACACCATGGCACTTCCACATTGCATTCCCTGCTGTGCACAATTGTGGGATGCATTTGTTTCACTTGTGACTTGGTGAGTATGAGTTCAAAATATGTGACAGTTACGTGCACTTAGATGTCTGCACACTGGATGTGGCATTGAAAACTATGCATAGTTGGCTGAAATGTTAGTGCTGATGTTGTTATGTGGCTACATGCATTTAGATGAGGATGGCGGGGTACATGCAGTCACTACCTACCTGTAAGTTTGATGAGAACAATGAAATGGCTGCCACATGGTTCTGGGTGGGGGGACATGCTCCATCCTGCTGAGCTGTGGGACAAGGGTGCCTGGTGGGAGTTGTAGTGCAAGCTTCCCACACACAAACACCCCTCCCTGTTAAGATGGCTACCTACCTGTAAGTTTGATGGGAAGAATGAAATGGCTGCCACATGGTTCTGGGTGGGGGGGACATACTCCATCCTGCTGAGCTGTGGGACAAGGGTGCCTGGTGGGAGTTGTAGTGCTGGCTGCCTGTACATGTGCCCCCATGTAAATATTGTTATGTACCTTTGTGGTGGATGAGAGGGAGTTCTTGTGGGATCTGTGAGACCTGTTTGGGGGTAGTGTGGTGGACATGAGTACATTTGGGCCTAGGAGGTGTTGCTTTTTAGTTGTGCAAGCTACTACATAGCAGTGTTATGGCAGACTTTTGTTGGTACTTACCAGCCTCCCTTCCCCCCTCAATTCCAGTGCAACTCTCTGGGTGCAGTATGCCAAGCACCTTCTCCTCCCATGCGTTGAATGTTCTTGGTGGAATGGGAGGGCCACTGCCAGTCCGGTTTGCCAGCTCACGGTTCTTGCTGTTCTTCTCCTTGACCTTGCTCTTGAGGTCAGTCCACCTCTTCCTGATCTCCTTCCTGTTGCGTGGAACTTGCCCTACAGCATTGACTCTGTCAACTATCCTTTGCCACATTTGATTTTGCCTGGCTGATGGGGTCTGTTGGACCCTGCTTCCTAAAATATATGGCTCAAGTCTTATTATCTCATCCACCATGACTGACAACTCACCATCAGTGAATTTGGGCATCTTATGTGCCATGGTGTGTGATGTGCTGAGTGGTTAAGAGTGCAGGTGTGCAGGTGGTGGTGGTGGTGGTGGTGTGTGTGGTGTGTGTGTGTTTGTGATGGTGTGATGTGTGCAGGGTTGCCTATCCTTTGTGTGATGTTGTTGGGCCCTTCTGTTCTGGAGTTGTGCAAAGAATTGTGGTCATGCAGGGGCTGGTTTTATGCTCTGCTATGTGGGTGGGTCCCAACTGGATATTCATGTAAGGTGTGTTGTCTGTGTTGGGCTGGGATTTGTATTTCTTATATGCCAGGGGCATGTGTCAATGGGCTGTTTTGGCTGTTTTCATTGGCTGAGCCAGATGCACAGCCACATTTGGTGGTTTTGTGGTGTAGTTGCTTCCGACCGCCATTACTGTTTCCGCGCGGACGCCGCGGTGGACTGCAATGGTCATTCCTCCAGCTCTCCCATTCATCATTGCTGTCAATCGCGGCGGTCGGAAACAAGCGGTCGTACCGCTGGCACCGCGGTAAGATCATAATTGCACTCATGGGAATTCCGCTTGTGTATCGGCGGGTTGTGAGCTTTCCGCAGTGGATCCGACCGCCGTGGAGGGTATTTTGCATTTTCTGCACGTGCGCCGCCGGTGTTTCTTGGGTTCCGACCGCGGCGGTCTGATTTTTCCGGCGGTGCATTGTAATGTGATCGGCGGTGGTGCCGCAAGCCATGCGGGCGGTCTTTTCCCATTGCCACGGCGGGCGGAATGGTTTTCCGACCGCCATCGTAATCAGCCCCTAAATCTCTATAGGCATGTTGTTGACACTTCTCTTTCACAGAAATGATCAATTATGTCGAGATTCTGGGTATCATCTGAGTAATTTGAAAACATAGACTAGGGGAATAAAGTGCTTTGGCTGAGAGAATCATGTTGGCATTAATGAGCAAGGGGGAGAGGGTAGAGCCCTGCAGAACCACACAACATAATGTTTCTGGACTTCTGTGAAATTTTCCCAGCTGAATGCATTATGATGTATCAGTTAAAAAAGAACAGAACAATTGTAATAATTTTCCTTTCACCTAAGTTATCGGTCTTTTACACAACAGCCCAGGATCTACAGTGTCACATGCTGTGAAGAGATCTCATAAATTCAGGGCTACTGCATGTCCTTTGACCGGTAATTGTAGGACTTGCTCTTGAACACCTAGAACAGTACTTTATGTAGTCCTTAAAATGCAGAACCATGAATGATAATCAAAAAGAAATTAGTTGACTTCTAGGTAGCTTTGTATCTGGTGTGCACCTATACATTCTGAGATTTTAAATAAGAAAGAGTTGAAATAGATCAAAATATTATCAGTTGTTGTGTTCCAGACTAATAACTCGCACACAAACTACAATGCTCGTGACCTCAACCTTTATGCGTCAGAAACAGTTATACACATTGTAACTTATCTTGCATATTAAATTACATATCTCACTTAACACTTAGAATGGAATGACTATTAATGTACTATTTATTGCTTAAAGTATCTGTTGTGATTTTATTACATTTCCAATTTAAATGTTGCTATTTATTGGTATAAATATTGTGAGGGCATGAGCATTGCATTTGGTGTGTAAGTTATGGTTAGCATGGCTGTTGAGCGAGTTATAGATTGTGGTTCTATCCATAACTTGTGAATATCTTTGCTTTTTCAATTTTACTTCAAAACCATAACTGCTGAATTTTTTCTAGGTGAGTTTCTGAGGTTTGTTATAAACATAACAGAGCCAACCATAGCTCCACTTTAACTTTTGTTTTTATCAGTCATTTTTCTTTTGTTCATATACCACATCCAATAAGTCCATGCATCCAACCTTGTTCAGGCCTTCTACCTCCCACTGCGCACAGCCTTTGGCCATGTGAAGAGGAGGTTGGGCAGAGGGCTGGCCAGAGGCCAAGCCATGCCACCAACCCTCTGAGGGTATCCAACTGCTGCTGTGCACAAACATTTGCTGAGCACAGCGGACTTGGACTCAAGCCCCGCTACACACAGCCTTCAGCTATTTACTGGGGTGGGGGTTGCTTCAGGGCATGGACTCTGGAGAGACACTTCTTTCTTTTTTTAAAAATTTATTTTGATATCCCTAGATCCCATTTCGGATCCTGCAACTTAATTAAGATTTATTTTTAATTTTTAACAAAGTGACTCCACAACATGGGCCTGGGGTAAAGGATGTCCTCACTCTGCCGCCATATGTGTCCGAGTTCTGTAATGGTGGCTGCTACTTTTTTCTATCAGTTTTTCTGGCAGGCCCTCAGATCACTTCAGATCAACAGATCTGGATCAAGATCTGATGATTCCAAATGGCCAACAGAAGAGCTCCCTCATCCATCAGAATGGCTTATTTTTTAAAATTTTCGGATATGTGAATATCCACAAATCTGTATCCAAGGATATCCATGAATTAACGGTCCAGATCGAGCTAATATTTAACCACTTTATGCCTAACACAAACACCTCTATAACGCTACTTTCTCTAAAACTTCTGAACAGATTTACACTAAACCAAAATCAGCACAATTCTTGAGTAAAGTTCTAATTTTGTGTCAATTGTGGTGTAATTCCTTTGAGTTGTTTTTTTTCTGTATTGTAGAGTAAAATAATCTATGATAATAAAAATGAAAAATCACACTTTTGGAACATCCTTTTCTTTTTCTTGGAGCCTGCTTGATGGAGCTGCATAAAACTTGCCTTGATGGACCCAAAGTGGATGAACTGTTTTTTGAGAAAGTTTCATGCAGATTCGTAGAACTGCGCTAAAGTTATTGAGAAAACAAAAAATGTCTTTCCAAATGAAACTGTGACTCAACCACAACTATACTGGAGCATTCGCTGCATGTGTAATGTATATTGAGTTGCTGATAAATGTAGTAACGTTTAACAAATCTAGATGAAATTTGGCATGTTCAGCTCACTAATAGCATTTTCAAATTTATGTTGACTCCGCAAGTGAGGGAACAATTACAGGAGGGACTCTAAAAAAGTGCTAATTTACCAATAATTGTGATACTTTGACACAACTTCAAAAAAGACTCCAGCGCATCCAGAACGCCTCCGCACGACTCATCCTGGACATCCCCCGACACAGCCACATCTCCGGACACCTGAAAGACCTGCACTGGCTCCCCGTCAGCAAGAGAATCACGTTCAGACTCCTCACCCACGCACACAAGGCCCTCCACGACCTGGGCCCAAAGTACCTCAACGACCGCATGACCTTCTACACGCCCACCCGCCAGCTACGATCAACCAGCCACGCCCTCGCCACCGTACCACGCATCCGCAGAACCACCGCCGGAGGAAGATCCTTCTCCTACCTGGCAGCCAAGACCTGGAACTCCCTCCCTACTCACCTTCGGCGAACCCAGGACCATCTCTCCTTCAGGAAGCAGCTCAAGACCTGGCTGTTCGAGCAATAACTTACCCCCTCCCCCAGCGCCTTGAGACCCTCCCGGGTGAGTAGCGCGCTCTATAAATGCCGTGATTGATTGATTGATTGAACTCTGCATAATCTTTGCAAATCCATAGCATGTTTATTTTTCTCTTGGTATGTCAAGTTTTATGCAGATCAATCAAAGGGGATACAATTTAAAGGGGGGGAGGTTCAAAACCTTTGATATGCAATACCTTTGTGCCTTATCCCAGATTTGCACGAAGATTGGCAGGCCTTTATCATGTTCAGCTTACTCTTGATATATTGAGTTTCATGCAAATCCAGTAAGGAGTGGCAGAGTTAAGTGCAGGGGCATTGGTGGGTCAAAAAAGTGTTCATCTGCAATTACCTTTGGCACTGGTAAATGAATCAGAATTATATTTGACAGGCTTTTACCAAGTTGGCCATTTGCTAATAATTTGCTAACCTTCCACAGGTTGCCAACTCCAATGCATACAGCCTTCAAACATGCATAGCATTGATTGGCCTAGGGCCTGACATGTTCCTTGGCTGAGCATTTTACTTGCAGACCAAACTTTGGTACCATGGACTCAAAATGGTCAAAAGCAACTAAACCCTTCTTTGTCCAATCGGCGGCTTGTATTTTTAAATGTAGATCCATGAATAGTCTGAAAACCAGAGTTTGAGGACTGTCCTCAGAATAACAGTCTAGCTATCTCTATCTTTTAACCCTTTCAAAACAACTGGCACACTATTTTAATGCTAAATTCTCAAAAACTAATCAACGGATTTGCTCCAAACCAAGCAGCAGCACTTCCCGAGTAACGTTTCAGTTTAGTTTCGTTCCAAGCTTACAATAATTTCCATCCATTTTTCTTTCTGTAGCGGAAAGCAAAGATGCCTGCAGGTGTCAAGATGTGAGAACTGTTGCTTTTTCCGGAAACCCATTTAAGTGTACCATACCACACCGCCTTTAATGGGTGTGCATGAAACTCAAAATATCACCAGTAAGCTGACATGGTATGTGTCTGTCAAGTGTTTTGCAGTTCTTTGCACCAGTGTCAAAGTTATGAGCAAATGAATGATCTTTCCCACCCCCTTTTTAACTTTGCCCCCTGTTCTTTGATTTGCATGAAACCTAAGAATTCTTCACTGGGATTAATGTGCTTAGAACCTGCCACATTTAATACAGATTTATTAAAGAGCACCAAGGCTGTTAGCACATGAAAGCACTTTTGTGTCCCCTTTCAACTTTGCCATTCCGTGATGGATCTGCACAAATCTTGCCATAACCACAAACGATTAAACTTGGTAAATATTTGTCAAATTGCATGTAGATTCGCCAAATAATGCCTAATTATTAGCAAAAGGACTCATTTTGACCTCTCTTTTAAAGCTTCCCTTGACAAATCTGCACAAATTAAAAAATGTGAACAGTGAGCTAAACATGCTAAGCACCTGGAGATATTTGTCACAATTTGTGAAAGGAAGCTAGAGTTCTAGGCACATTAACAAGATAGCTTTCCAACTGTGAGGATATCTTTAAAATGTAACCCCTTCATGTCCAACCAAAGCACCTCTTTAATCGCTAATTTCTTTAAAACTGCAGAACATATTTACACCAAGCCAACAAAAGCACACTCCTTGAGTAAATTTCTAACTTTGTTGCAAATTTTATGTAATTCTGTTTAGTGTTTTTTCTGTATCAAAGAGAAAATGATTCTATGAGAATAAAAATGGGAAATAACACTTTTCGCGCCCGCACCATTTTCTTGGCCCCACATAACGGATACGATGAAACTTACTATAAAGGATCCAAAGTAGATGAACTTTGAATGACCCCAAAGTTACTAAGAAAACAAAAAAAAATTGCCCTTCCTATGGAAACTCTGAGTCACCCATATCTACACTGGCCCAATTGCAGAGTTCCCTATTTGTTTGTTGTATAATTTATGTGACACTCTGAGCTTTCAATGGCTTTGTTTGAACCTATTTAGTGTGCCTCCTTGCGTCTGAATAAATCTTGGCTTCTCTGGCAAGCTGTAACAAAAATAAAAAACATGTGTTTGGAGCTGTTTTTACCTATTCTTGGTTAGTGGTATTTAACCAATCCAAAGCTATAATACTGTGCCTTTGTCGTTTTTCAGCTGGGCATCTGGCACTTGCTAATCATTTGTTTAGGAATTTTGATGCAAAATATCAAAAGGCTTTTTTTTTCCACTTTTCTGTCTTGGAGTGGATGAGATTGGCTTAGTCCGAGAATTAAAATTGTGCTACAAAACAGACATTTGAGGTGGGATGATTTAGAGCAAATGAAGTGATGTAGCTCACTCCATATTAGGAGCAGCTCTCCACTTAAATACTGGGAACTACCCAGAGTTTCCTTTTGGTTTTTTGCATAATGTATGCAGCACTCTACGCCTGTAAGGGCTTGGATTTCTTTTGGTCATGAGATATTAATGTAGTTAAAAAAATAAAACTGTAATTCTCAGAAAAAAATATATCCAAAGTGAAATTATGGTTACACATCAAAACAGAAAACCCCCTGAGATTTGCAGGTTATGGTTAGCTTTGAAATCTAAAATGCATGGCCACACCATGCAAATCTCATTGCATCAAACATGCTGTCACAGATACTATCCATGACAAACGACATCATCGATGACATGACTCGTGATGTCACCATTCACCTTTCCATTGACAACATCAATGACGTTATTATGTCTAGCTAAGGTACTGTTAATCTGTACCAACTAAAGAAATCTGTGATGCAAAACATAGCATCTCTAAACTCTGCAATTTAAATGTGACCATGCACTACAGTGATGGTCTGACAATTGTGAATCATTGCTGTTGTATTGAATGGTCAATGAATTTAAAATATGCTTTTCAAATTTCTGGTATGCTACTGGGAAAATGATGCAGATATAAGAGACTATTTTGACCATTAAAAATGGGACCTAAGTCCACATGGGGGCTGGGTGCTGAACAAGGCTTTCTGTATAACTTTCAGTGTGCATGGACAAAAGTCTATACTGGGGCCCAGCACAGGGCCTATGTAAAGGCAGGGTTCTGCACTCAACCCCTGCTGCACGTTGTCAAAAACTGTGTTTAGTAGAGTAGGCCCAATCGTGGGTAGTAGCGACAGAAGAGCAGGCCATGTTCTCCTCATTCCTTTTCATGTTTAAAGGAGGGGCCTGGTAGGTTATGCCCACAGAGGGACTTGGCACTGAGACTGGCTAAAGCCTTGAATTAGCACTGCAACCCCCTGAGCACTGGGTGCAGGGGATTTTGTCTACCATGGGGTGCTGATTGCCAAATTTACACTGCAGGCAGTTGAAATCTTTATGAAGAAACAGCACGTAGTAAAATATCAGTAAATAGAAACACATATTCATACAAACAATAAAGGATCCAAAGTGATGTCATAAATGATGTCAATAGTGAGGGGATATGTGATGTCACACATGATGCCATCAATGATGTAATTTGCTGATGTCATCTGTGAGATCATATGTGAGGTCATGAGCAGTGTATAGGGCTGAGTCATGATTTGCATATGGATTATAAATTGCACTTTATCACAACATCACTTTACCTGCATATTTTTAGGGGATTACATCTTTTTTTAAAACGTGTTAAAATCATATGAGCAAATACACTATAAATTATCCTTAAACAGATATTTCAGTAAGTACATGAATGGCGTGATTATGGGTGTGAATGTAACTCTCAAGAGGATTTTGCTGGTGACTGGAATGAGGAGGGGAATTATAGTCTCTGTGACAGGAATGAGGTGAATCATTGCTTGCCTGTGTGGGAGATGCCCAAACATGATGAGAAGGAATCTCTGAGGGTCTGACGTTCTATTTTATGTTATAGTTTGAGCAGAGGACCATTTCTTAAGATAGTGTTTAATGCCATTTTTCGCTCTTTTGCACCATTTCAGAAGGGGCATGACCATGCGTTAAACAGTCTTGGCCCTGCTTCAAAGGATTACCTTAGTGTCCATTTACTAGGGACCTCAAAAGGATGTGATGCTAGGGTGCCCACCTAATTTATACCAGCACTATGCCAGCACCCCCTTTGAATGCTGAATGCATTAGCTCACAGAAATAGCTATACAGCTAAAATGCAATGCATATTTTGTTTAACCCACTTCATTTTAAAAGTAATGGGAACTAACATATGGTTAAAAATACTGCACAGTGATTTAGGGAACACTTGTTCAATTATTTGTTTTAATTATGTTTACTTCGGGCCTATTAAGCAACAATTGCACACTGTACATGAACGCATATCGTTAAAAGTGATTTCTTGAAGGGAATATTAAATGCGGCTCAGTGATCCTGTATTGAATCTTTGTACATGTCAAAAGTATTCGGTTTTGTCTTTGACTGGATTGCAGCTGGTTTATTCAAGCATTCATAAAAACCCACTATTTTCCCGCTGTGCACTCAATATTATCTTTATATGCACAGGTTATGTTCACCGTACATCCTTCCATTTAGCTAGAGGCTTTCTCGTGTCAGCCCTTGAATAGGGGCAGTAGCTATACATGAGAATCGTTGAATTGACAATTGGAATAAGGAGACAATCGTTCTGGTATTCTTTGAGGAAAGAAAAAAATATTACAGATTGGGGAAAGGTGCAATACAAGGCCCGTCACCTCGCAGACTATTCCTCCATATTGCTAGGTATTCATACCATGAATGCATTTTGTTCCTCGCGCTCAGCCAGATACAATATTTGAAGTAATTAACTCACTGGAGAAGTTGTCAATTAAAAACGGATATTAATCTAAGCATAAAAGCTTCTTTGCGAAATGCTTGTATGGCGCATCTTGTATAACATGGCTAGATTAAGTTCTTTCATTTCACTTCTCACAGAGTCGAGTGCTCCAAATGTTTATATGTAATCAAGGCAACGTGTGTGACAGGGACGACCCTTGCAGCTGGAACAGACCAAAGGGAGAATGCTAGGAGAGGACGCCATCTGCTATGAAACCACGGTTTCTTCTGTTAGGGCACGACTCTTCACTAATTAATTAATGAAAACATCCTTAATGATAGGACTGTCAAGGACAATTGACAACATGTCTGCGAGGGACCTTGGAAACGAAGCATGCGGGGCGGATTTCTAGGTTACATCCCCCAAGTGTGCCACGTATTCCTGCCTCTGTGAAATGGACTGCCAAAGGCACCCTACAGAAATGATGTCTTGTAAAATATGAGCAGGTTTTACGCATTGCGCACCATCTATTCAGAGCTAGATTGATGTAAATAAAAACTTCAGGCGGATAATATACTTGGTATTATTCTAAATACTACTATTTCTTTTTGTATATGACTTAAAAGTGTATTTCAAATCTGGGTATTCACTGTATTTATGACACAGCAATGAAAAGTAAAACGTCATCGTCTGTGGAAACATTCGCTTTCCCTGTTTCTTCCCTCTTTGAAAAGGACTTGGGCCGAAAGTGGTGCAGCATAGACCGCAATCACACTCTCTTATGTGTGAAAAAGGCTGCTTTATTGAAGACAGGTGCACCTCACAAAATTAACCTTGGCCTTTGCCTTAAAAATCTACACCTCACTATACATTTATACATCTACCTTGCCTCCTCCTCCACCCCTAAGGTTTCCCCACCCTTAGCCTTTCCTTGCAACTATTTAAAAACCCCTACTCAGTCATTAACTGTTGAACTTTATCCCTGTAACCTCTTACCTACTTCTCTAAACATCTACATAACTAAGTATCTCCTATCTTAACTTCTACACAACCGTAAACTTAACCTGTAAACATGTAAAAACTAACTACCAACCGCCTTGCACCTGCTTCAAGCGACAACCAATTACATTTCTTCACCCCAGCGTACTTGTGATCAACAAAGTTGCCTATACTGTATAAATGACCTATAGAAAAAGCCCCTAAAGTAATGAGGAAGGGAGGGCGTGTAAAAAAATGTCCCCTCTCTTTATAGACCGGCTGTTATGTCACCTTGCACAAAATGGTGGCTCAGCGCCCGAAATGGCCGGTTAAGTAGCCCCCCTCCCACAAGCCTAAAAGTCACCCAACAAGCCCAATTGTGCTTGGGCCGCACCACCAGCCCAAAAACCCCAGGGGGTGCAAGCCTCCCTGGCAGTCGGCTGCCCCTCCATAGCTCCATTGGGCCGAAAGGGGTTCAGCATAGACCACAATCACGCTCTAATATGTGTGAAGAAGGCCACTTTATTGAAGACAGGTGCACCTCACAACATTAGCCTTGGCCTTTACCTTACAAAACTATACCTCACTATACATTTATTCACCTACCTTTCCTCCTTCCCACCCCTCAGATTTCCCCACCCTTATCCTTTCCTTGCAACTATTTAAAAAAGTACTCTGACAAAATATCGACACCCAAAATATCCCCATACAAAAATATCTTGACCAAATTATCGATGTAAAAATATCTACATTCTATACTTATAATGGTAAGTACCAAAATATTGAAAAAATATATATCGATGTCTTAAATACAGTTGTACAAAATATTGTTTATATATATATATATATATATATATATATATATATATATATATATATATATATATATATATCCACTACAGTTGATTCGCGCAGAAACCCGAGCCACTAACAATGGCGGGCCATGACGGGGTCGCGAACCCCAAACATCAAACACAATCGTTTTGAAACATCAAACAAACGATGCCACGGCCACAAAAGTCCTTTACAGCGTGATTTATTTCTCAAGCCAAGTCACTTGGCTTGAGAAATAAATCACGCTGTAAAGGACTTTTGTGGCCGTGGCATCGTTTGTTTGATGTTTCGAAACGATTGTGTTTGATATATATATATATATATGAAAGAACAGGAAGCCACCGCCGCCACTCCTTCTCGTCCCGGGTGCTCACTCCTGCGGTGGCGAACCGCGATAAATTCAAAGAGGAGGAGTGTCCTTCTCACGCCCAAATGGAAAGCACACACAGGAGTAGTGTTCAGTCAAAGTGCTTTATTTGTGTAGACCCCCTGCACCGACAGACGCGTTTCGCCTTGCGGCTTTGTCAATGTCAGTTACACCGTGCAAAACAGGCAGTATTTAATTTCTCAACATGTCACATGATTATTCATCAACATTAACGATGGACTTACATAACTTTCATAGTAGAATTCATGGCGGCCATCTTTAAACATGTTTTTCAACATCCACTAGTTTAACTGCCAAAAAGTGATAAAGTGCTCTTGTGTGTGTTAAAATCAATTATACAGGGAGAAACATTTTCATTATTAGACATTTGCGGTCAATTTCAGAGACCATTATTTTTTAAACGTTCATGTCATATGATAATTGCTAAAAACAAATGTTTACAATTCATGTGTCTTAAATGATATATATGTATATATACAGTGTTCACTCCCTTGTATCTTTATTATGCCCTGAATGGGCAATTTTGCGTCAGATTTTTAAGGGAAGGTGGCAGTTCCTATATCATACATGGCGTTCTTCCCTTGTCTCATGAGATGCAGGTTATGTAAATATATAATCCCTTTTATAAGTGAACCCATAGTTCCTCATCATTATTGAGCCCTATAGGAGCCTTCGTTTGGAGATCGATGATATATTTCGACTCCAATATCCGCAACCTTTTGGTTCTATCACCTCCCCTTTCTTCTTTTTCTATTCGATCTATACAGTAGAACTTCAAAAGGTCCCGGTTACTTTGGTGAAATTTCTCGAAATGGCGTGCAACCGGATAATTCGTATCCTTGTTGGTTATCGCACGCATGTGCTCGAGAACACGCTTTTTGGTGGGGTGAATTGTACTTCCTATGTATCGCTTGGAACACGGACATTCCAAACAATACACAGTGAAGTCTGAGTTGCAGTTAAGAAATTGTTTGATGGTTCTCAGAGGCCTAGGATCCCCTGGTCTCCCCTTGTAGCTTGTAACTTTATTGCTATATTTACATGCTTTGCAATGCATGCATGGATAAAATTCTACTACATTTATTCTATTCTTCACCTTCACTGCAGCATCATAGTGGCTCTGGATTAAGTGATCGCTAAGTGATTGACTGCGTTTGTATGTAATCTGAGGATGGGCTGGGATGAGATTTTTAAGCACATTATCAGTCTTCAGTATGTGCCACGATTTCCCCAGATTTGCCATTATAATTGGTTATCATCCTAGCTGGTCCTTCCTGTGTGGTAGTATCATGTACTTTAGCTACCAACAGGTTGCTTCTCTCTATTTCATCCACTCTGTCACTTGCTTGTTGTAAGGTAGAGTTGGTATACCCTCTCATTTTAAACCTCCCCAATGCTTCTTTTCTAGCTTGTTATAGGGCTCAATAATGATGAGGAACTATGGGTTCACTTATAAAAGGGATTATATATTTACATAACCTGCATCTCATGAGACAAGGGAAGAATGCCATGTATGATATGGTAAACAGTCTAAATATCGAATTTTAAATATCGAGTTGCCAAAATATCGAATTTCAAATATCGAGTTGCCAAAATATCGACTTACAAAAATATAGTGGTGCAGAATATCGAAATGCAGGTAAGAAATATCGGGGCTGATTACAATGGCGGTCAGAAAACCATTCCGCCCGCCGAGGCAATGGGAAAAGACCGCCCGCATGGCCTGCGGCACCACCGCCGATCACATTACGATGCACTGCCGAAAAAATCCGACCGCCACGATCGGATTCCAAGAAACACCGCCGGGCACGTGCGGAAAAGGCGAAATTCCGTCCACGGCGGTCGGATTCACTGCGGAAAGCTCACAAACCGCCGATACACAAGCGGAATTTCAATTATGATGTTACCGCGGTGCCTGCGGTACGACCGCTTGTTTCCGACCGATGATGAATGGGAGAGCCGGAGGAAGGACTATTGCAGTCCGACCGCGGCGGTCGCGCGGAAATAGTAATGGCGTTCGAAAGCAACTACACCACAAAACTACCAAATGTGGCTGTGTATCTGGCTCAGCCAATAAAAACAGCTAACACACCCCATTGACACATGCCCCCGGCAAATAAAAACTACAAATCCCAGCTCAACACAGACAACACACCTGACATGAATACTCCGTTTGGACCCACCCATATAGCAGAGCATAAAACCAGCCCCTGCAGGACCATAATTCTTTGCACAACTCCAGAACTGAAGGGCCCAACAATACCACACAAAGGATAGGCAACCCTGCACACATCACACCATCACAAACACACACCCACCACACACAACACCACCTTCACACCTGCACTCTTAACCACTCAGCACATCACACACCATGGCACAGAAGATGCCCAAATTCACTGATGGTTAGTTGTCAGTCCTGGTGGATGAGATTATAAGAGTTGAGCCATATATTTTAGGAAGCAGGGTCCAACAGACCCCAGCAGCCAGGCAAAATCTAATGTGGCAAAGGATAGTTGAGAGAGTCAATGCTGAAGGGCAAGTTCCACGCAACAGGAAGGAGATCAGGAAGAGGTGGACTGAGCTCAAGAGCAAGGTCAAGGAGAAGAACAGCAAGAACCGTGAGCTGGCAAACCGGACTGGCAGTGGCCCTCCCATTCCACCAAGAACATTCAACGCATGGGAGGAGAAGGTGCTTGGCATACTGCACCCAGAGATTTGCACTGGAATTGAGGGGGGAATGGAGGCTGGTAAGTACCAACAAAAGTCTGCCATAACACTGCTATGTAGTAGCTTGCACAACTAAAAGCAACACCTCCTAGGCCCAAATGTACTCATGTCCACCACACTCCCCCCAAACATGTCTCACAGATCCCACAATAACTCCCTCTCTGTCACCACAAAGGTACATAACAATATTTACATGGGGGCACATGTACAGGCAGCCAGCACTATAACTCCCAACAGGTCCCCTTGTCCCACAGCTGAGCAGGATGGAGCATTCCCCACACCCAGAAGCATGGGGCAGCCATTTCCCTCCAATGTGTAACCTTACAGGTAGGTAGCCATCTCAACAGGGAGGGGTCTTTGTGGCTGGGAAGTCTGCACTACAGCTCCCAACAGGCCCCCTTGTCCCACAGCTGAGCAGGATGGAGCATTCCTCACACCCACAAGCATGGGCCAGCCATTTCCCTCCAATGTGTAACCTTACAGGTAGGTAGCCATCTCAACAGGGAGGGATCTTTGTGGCTGGGAAGTCTGCACTACAACTCCCAACAGGCCCCCTTGTCCCACAGCTGAGCAGGACGGAGCATTCCCCACACCCACAAGCATGGGGCAGCCATTTCCCTCCAATGTGTAACCTTACAGGTAGGTAGCCATCTCAACAGGGAGGGGTCTTTGTGGCTGGGAAGTCTGCACTACAGCTCCCAACAGGCCCCCTTGTCCCACAGCTGAGCAGGATGGAGCATTCCCCACACCCCCAAGCATGGGCCAGCCATTTCCCTCCAATGTGTAACCTTACAGGTAGGTAGCCATCTCAACAGGGAGGGGTCTTTGTGGCTGGGAAGTCTGCACTACAACTCCCAACAGGCCCCCTTGTCCCACAGCTGAGCAGGATGGAGCATTCCCCACACCCACAAGCATGGGGCAGCCATTTCCCTCCAATGTGTAACCTTATAGGTAGGTAGCCATCTCAACAGGGAGGGGTCTTTGTGGCTGGGAAGTCTGCACTACAGCTCCCAACAGGCCCCCTTGTCCCACAGCTGAGCAGGATGGAGCATTCCCCACACCCACAAGCATGGGCCAGCCATTTACCTCCAATGTGTAACCTTACAGGTAGGTAGCCATCTCAACAGGGAGGGGTCTTTGTGGCTGGGAAGTCTGCACTACAACTCCCAGTAGGCCCCCTTGTCCCACAGCTGAGCAGGAGGGAGCATTCCCCACACCCCCAAGCATGGGGCAGCTATCGCATTGCTCTCCCAAAACTTACACGTAGGTAGTGACTGCATGCACACCGCCATCCTTTTCCAAATGCATGTAGCCACATAACCACATCAGCACTAACATGTCAGCCAACTTGGCATAGTTTTAAATGCCACATCCAGTGTGCAGACATCTAAGTGCACGTAACTGTCACATATTTTGAACTCATACTCACCAAGTAACAAGTGAAACAAATGCATCCCACAATCATGCACAGCAGAGAATGCAATGTGGAAGTGCCATGGTGTCTGAGCATGAAGGCCCATCTCAACACCAAACATGCATGGTCTACATGAAAAAAAAGGAAAGTACATGTGATTCCAAAGCTACGTTTAACATGACAATGGTTCCTTCTAGCTCTGTTGAAATAGATTACATGAACAGCTAAATGAAAAGACGCACAACAGAAAGTTGATGTCACGCATTTAGGTAGATGAGGACATGTCTGTGTAGTTACACTATCTGTACACTGCACCAAGTTTCAATTCACAACGGACACCATGGACTACTAAGGTATGTACCTCAACGTCATGTCATGGTGCACAGTATATAGCAGGCATACAAAGTCATTGCATTGTAAAGTGTTTTTGGTATCAAATGTCTCAAACAATTGTCTAACATCAAGCTTGTTGCATGCAACTCAATTACCATATGACCTCTGTTCAACAGGAGACCAACAACTAACTGCAGAGGATGACACCAACATGCGGAGCCAGTCTCCCCCCCCGGAACGTGAACTCACGGATGCAGATTCCCCAACATTCTCGGACGAGGATTCTCAAGCTGGCCCCTCTGGTGTGGCAGGGACTAACATGTCTCAAGCCCTCATTGTCCCCACCACTACCACCACCACCACGGCAAGAACAACTGTGCTGCCCCCATCCACTACGACCTGTGTGGCCTCCACCACCACCACCACCACAGCAAGAACAACTGTGCTGCCCCCTGCCACTACGACCTGTGTGGCCTCCACCACCACCATCACCACTGCTGCCTGCAACACATGCCCTGCCACGGAGGTTATCAACACCACCACACAATCACAGCATGCCAGGGAGAGTGTGCCAGTGCGTCGGGGGACAATGCCACAGGTCCGTGTCAGGAGGGCAGGTGGGAGTACAACTGGGGCAGAGACACAGGAGGACAATGACCCTGAATCCCTGGCCACCATTGCAAGAGTCCTTGGTGCCTACCAAGAGAACCATGGAGTAATGGGCCAGCTTGCGGAAGACATGCATGAGATCCGCCTGCTGCAGCAGTCCATGGACACACGGATGGGCCAACTTGTCGACCTTGTTGGCCAGCAAGTGGGTGTTCTGAGGGACAGACTCCCAGCCCCAAGTGCAGCTCAACCCCCCTCCAGTGGATTGCCTGCTGTGCAGCCCACCATTCCAGCTGCAGCCACAGAGAGGGGTGTGCAGGAGGAGAGTGAGTCCTCAGACACCACTGACCCTGCAGCAGATGCCCCCCCTCCCAAACGCACCAGGGGCCGTCCGAGAATCCACAGGGGAGGATTTGGTGGCAGGCCACCATACCAACCACACTCACAGAGCCAGCCATGATGGTATCTTGTTGTTCCCCTTTGCATTGACTATGTTGACTATCCTTGCCCACATTGCCATGTTGATGGCCTGAGTCTGTTGGACTGTGTGATTTCAGCTTTGTGGTGACTACACTATTTGTCTCATCTACCATGACTGACAACTTATTTATTCACTGTTCACATTTATGTACATATTCCCTTCACTTGCACAAAAACTAATTTTAAATAAACACTCTTCACATACCTGTGTCTGTGTGAGCTACATGTTTATTCCAGTATGTACAATGACAAATCAGATTTCAATGTTCCAACAGCTCTGAAGGAGAGGAGGCATTGAGAGGGTGAATGAACCTAGAAAGACACACGAGAATGACATTTACTTATCAGGTGACGCCATTACAGCTGAAACACAACACTAGGCATCAAGGTACAAAAACAAGCACACATAGCAATGATCAACAACCTCAACATACACATGATGTACCTGGATACAAATACCCTGTGCCACACACATCAGCCCTTATCACACACACAACGACAGCCAGCAGTTAAAATTCTCTATGCCTTGATACTAACATCCAAGCAAACACACAATGTCACTGTTCTACAAAGTCACTTACATTCAAGGGAAGTAGTTGGCAATTTGCTGTTGACGCAGGTCAACACCTTCCTCTTCACCACTATCGTCCGCACTGGAAGTGTGTGGGTGTGCAGGAGTGGGCATCTGCTGCTCATCGTCATCCAGGATCAGCGGAACGGCTTTGCGCAAGGCAAGGTTGTGTAGCATGCAGCATGCTACAACTATCCGGCACACCTTTTGTGGGGAATACAACAGTGCACCTCCGCTCTTGTCCAGGCACCGGAATCAGGACTTCAGGAGGCCAAAAGTGCGCTCCACCACACGTCGTGTAGTACCATGTGCCTCGTTGTAGCTGACTTCACCTGGGGCTCAGCAACCACGGCCTGTTGGGATACGCTGAGTCACCTAGGTGTGACATACACAGAGAAATGTTGTGATACTAACAGTTGACGAGCACAGCATGTCACACACAGCACACTACTTGACTCAGTGTACTCACCTACAAGCCATGCACGCTCTGGATGTAGATTTGCCATCAGCCGTGGTACAATGCTGTTCCGCATGATGTAGGAGTCATGGGCGGAGCCAGCAAATCACGCACAAACATGGCTGATGATCATATCAGCTTGGCATACCACCTGCACATTTATGGAATGGTAGTGCTTCCTGTTCCTATACACCTGCTCACGTGCCTGTGGTGGGACAAGGGCAATGTGTGTGCCGTCAAGGGAACCAACAACATGAGGAATGTGGCCAAGGGCATAAAAACCAGCCTTCACAGCAGGCAATTCTGCTGTATTTGGGAATCGTATGTATTGGTCCTTGTATAGCATCATTGCGGACACTACATCCCAGAGCACCATGCTGAATGTGGCTTGCGACATCCCACCAGCGCTGGCCACCGTGTATTGGAAAGAGCCCGTAGCAAAGAAATGCAGCGCTGCCATGATCTTCACTGTTGGGGATAGGGCAGTTGGATATGTTCGTTGAGGCCTCAGATGGGGCTCCAACTGAGCACACAGCTCTTGCAGTGTATCGCGATCCAGACGAAATTTCCGGATGATGTCCACATCCTCCATGTCCGCCAGGACTGTGAAAGGCCGGTGCACATTTGGTCGTCGCCTACATGAAATGGAAGAGGACTAATGTTATTCAAATTATACAATGAGATGTGTCCGACTTCTCACATCTTGACTCACGCAGCAGAAACAATGAATGTACTCCAACAATTGCTTAATCCACAACTCAGATGCAGAGACACCTTCACCACATGTGTTTTTACAAGGGGTCATGTTGTACATACTGACTACCCCAAAAACATAATCAGAGGTTGTGAATGGTACACCAATACATCTGGTGTCCCCAGGCCTAGGAGTAGGTGACACAGCAGATGTATGAGACAGCAACACTGCTGACTCATATGTAGCTGCTTTTCCTGCCACACCTTCTGGTTAAGTTGCACAGACCACTAGTTATCATCACAATGTGCACAGTGTGTGTAAGCTGATCACATATCCTACTTAAATCAGCTATGGGCACAGTAAAATACAACCATTATGTGGTCAGGCAATCATTACTGTTGTTTGATTAGCCATCTCACACATTGAGTTGATTTCAAACCTGAGACAACATCATACAACCAATATATGTACATCCACACACATATCATAGGTGACGTGAGTAAGTGCATAGCAATGCATGTCACATTTTCCACAGACATGGCATGTGTAGGCATCAGTGAGTTGAATGTCACACTAGCATTCATTGTACAAAACAAGTGCAGTAAGACACCATGGAGGCATAGTGTTCAATTGTTAAATTTGACTATTGCCATTGCTAGTGCATAATGTGTCCATGTGTGCGGTAGGCGTGCACCGCCACCGCGGGTCCGCTCATTGGCTACACTTGAAAGATGCAGCATAGCGGAAGCGACCGCCTGGCCTCCGCGGTGTGACACCACCAATGCCATTGCAGACAATGGGAACCGCGATCGCGGTAGTGAAATGCTACTATGAAAACCGCAGTAGGCGTGCACCGCCACCGCGGGTCTGCTCATTGGCTACACTTGAAAGATGCAGCATAGCGGAAGCGACCGCCTGGCCTCCACGGTGTGACACCACCAATGCCATTGCAGACAATGGGAACCGCAATTGCGGTACTGAAATGCTACTTTGAAAACCGCTGTAGGCGTGCACCGCCACCGCGGGTCCGCTCATTGGCCACACTTAAAAGATGCAGCATAGCGGAAGCGACCGCCTGGTCTCCGCGGTGTGACACCACCAATGCCATTGCAGACAATGGGAACCGCGATCGCAATAGTGAAATGCTACTTTGAAAACCGCGGTAGGCGTGCACCGCCACCGCGGGTCCGCTCATTGGCTACACTTGAAAGATGCAGCATAGCGGAAGCGACCGCCTGGCCTCCGCGGTGTGACACCACCAATGCCATTGCAGACAATGGGAACCGTGATCGCGGTAGTGAAATGCTACTTTGAAAACCGCGGTAGGTGTGCACCGCCACCGCGGGTCCGCTCATTGGCCACACTTGAAAGATGCCAGCCAGGTGGACCAATTGCAGCAGCTGACTGCCACTGATACCACCCCAGGGGCCTATACATCTCTGTGGGAGAGCCACACATCTCACATGCATTCAGACACTGCTGACTGCCATTCCTCTACAACTGCATATTTTTCAGGATCCTGGACCCAGTGATGGCGAGAACAGAGTATGTCAGGGCCCGTCCCTTCACTACAGAGGAGCTGGAGCTTCTGGTGGACGAGGTCCTTGCACAGTATGGGAGGCTTTATGGTGCGCCAGATGTACTGGTAAGTGTTCCTGATTCCAAGTGTGAGAGTGATCAAAATGATACCATGATGCTGCTGTGCATTAGTATGTGCCTGTGAGTGCAAGTCGATGTACAGGCATCCTAATAGTTACCATGGCATGCTCCATACATGTTCTGTGGAAATTGCATTTGATTATGTGTAGAAAATGGACACTCCTACAGCCATTCTTGCACAAACTTAATAAACATGTTGGTCTGAGACTAGGTGATGTAAATGTGTGTTACACTGCCATGCATGCTAACTTCATGTCAATGGTGTCTGTAGGCTTATTTCCACACATACATAAGTCGATTGAAGGTAGGGGGAGACATGCATTGTTTAAACAGCAACACAGATACGATGGTGTTTTGAAACAGTACAAGTCGGGACTAATTTTTACTGTGCCATGTGATGAACTGTCCACTCATTCTTCACAACCTCATATGTGACTGTTGAAATGTATATTGGAATGGACCAATGACTTATGTGTGTTGTATATTTCTTAAGTGCACTATGTTGATGTGAGCATCATGCACAATAGTCCAATGCATGAGTGGAACCCACTTGATGTTAATGCACCTATGACACTTCACATCAATGTAAGTAGTAGATGTCAACCTTACATTGATTTGAACATGTGTTCAGTCTCGCATGTGTTGGCACTTTTCACCCTCTCATGCTGTACAGCCATGTGATTTATCTGAGGGACCATGTTGAACCGCAGTGTGAGTACCTCTGGCCTGCACAGACACTGTCCAATGTTACTGTGAGCCATGCCTAACTGGACTGAGTCAAACATGTGTTTAGTCCACACACCTAATACTCACTGAGCCATCATAGTCCTGAGAATTGCACAATAGAGGACTTAACATTGTGAGAAGGGCGTGATAATTCAGATTATGTCCCAATATGTTTCCTGAAAAATGCATTGAGCCATTCACAGGCCAAGGGCATTGAGGGGTGTGTAGTGGTGGACACAGTGAGTCTGCCACTACACTTCATTAGCACTGTATTGCATGTCATGCTCACTTTCATACTGCATCACAGATGAGGGCCTTCTGCACATAGCTGTCTGTGCTGCCATTGTGCATGTGTATGAGATGGCCATGTACTGTGTGCCGCATCATACATGCATTCATTTCTATGTAGTATTGTAATGAACATGTACTATGTGTCATGCTGTATGGCCTCTGATGAAGATGTAGCGATTTGTGTGCCATGCATTTATGTTCTCCTGTACTGACACACAGTGTGAATGACACAGGGTCTCTGATACTTCCTTTTCTTGTCTCCCATGCCTGCAGCTGAAGGTCCACCAGCGTAAGGCCACATGGAAGAACATTGCACGGAAGGTGCGGGCTCTGGGGGTATCCAACAGACGGCACACACACTGCCACAAGAGGTGGGACGACATCTCCCGTCTGAGCAGGACCGTGGCAGAGATGACGGTGGGGCTGCTCCCTCGAAGTGGCAGGATGGCGCGCCGAACCATGACTCCACTAATGTCCCGCATCTTGTCTGTGACACAGCCAGAGCTGTATGAACGTTTGAGGGACCATCAGCAGGGAGTTAGTGGTGAGTATTCTGCGTAGGCTGACTTTGGGTGTGAGTGACTGCATGAATGGCGACCGGGAGCCATTGCTGATCTTGCTGATGTGTCAATTTTGATTAAATACTTCTCAGTGGCCTATGTGTTGAGTGCAGGTGTCATGTATTTTCCATAGATGGACTTTATCATGTGTTTCATACAATGGCCCTTGACATTGCATGATGAGATGTGGCCTTATGACATCTTCTGCATTCTGGGTGTCATGGACATCACCAGGCAGTGTACAGCAGCGTGCATCATCTCAGTGTGCATTTAACGATGTGTGCACTGCAGGACTTGTAAATGGTGTGAACTACACATCTGACACCAACGTGCAACAGTCTGCGTGATGAATTGCTCAACTTGTTAGACATCAGTAGCTCATGGACATTCTAAAGTACAAATTTGAATCTGTATCTGTGTTGTCCCCTTACAGTGACTCCATATGTGACAGAGGCAACATGCTGAGATGTATGCCTCTCTCACATACAGGCACGTGGGTATGCTTGCAGAGATGTTTATGTTGGATTACAAGGAGGCAGGGACCTGCTATTTGCCTGTGTGAACCTCACATGGATCATTGATGTAAACAATGCATATTTCCATGCATCTTCTGTGTTTAGCATGATTGTTGCACAGGCAGACTGCACAGGGTGTTGTGCAACTTGGGGTTGTCATTATCTAGTTTAGTGCTGTGCTTGCATTTGATGTTTGTGTGTATGGCACTGTACTGAACCTATGTCTCTGTCCATTGCAGCATCTACCGAGTGCACAGAAGGCCATGAGACAGACACCAGTGCTGAAGCATGTGGCCCGCATGATAGCCATGAGATCACTGACACTGAGGTGACCAGCCCCTCGGAGGGGGACAGGAGTGTCCTTGAGGACTCGCGCGCAGAAAGCACAACCTCAACATCATCTGACTCCAGTGGGGAGTCAGCGACAATGGTGGTCACAGGGAGTGACAATGCTGCCTCTTCCTCCACCACACATCGGCCAGTGCCCACCATCCCGGCTACTACCACTAGTGCTGTCCGTGCCCGCAGGGCTGTTAAGGGTAGAGTCGCCTTCACCCCAGGCACCGCTGCCCCTGCCCCTGTCTCCCCTGCTGCCCTCAGTGTTGAGGCGGTAGAAGTCTTGCGCCAGCTGTGTGTGGGTCAGACAGCTCTCCTAAATGCTTTCCAGGATCAGGACAAGAAGTTGGGACAGGTTCTGGCATTTATGGAGGGCATTCATTCGGTCGTGGGTGGGCTACACAGGACTGTCCAGGGTTTGTCCTCCACCGTGACGGCAGCCATTCAGCTATCACAGCATCCAAGTCCAGCCCCAATGCCTTCAACAACCACCCTGCCTGTGGCAACCCCTGAGGAGAGTGACCACACAACTGAGCCCTCAGGCCCTAAGTCGTTGACACGCAGCACACGACAGCAGGGCTCCAAGCATGCCAGACCACAGACACCATCCTCAAAAATTAACAGAGGCACACAGGGACGCAAAGAAAAAAGCCCTTCACATGACACTCAGGGGCATCAGGCAAAGAAGCAGGCCTCTAGCTCACGGTCCACAAGATTACACCCATCACAAGAGCCTCCCATCCACACAACTGCTCCAAGTGACAGACAAACAGTTGGCATGCCTGCTGTGGTGCTGGTGCCTCTAAAGGAAAAGCCCAAAAAGCTCCCTAAGACTGCTTCACCCAGGACCTCTACTCCCACCCACACCCCTGTGAAGCGTGGTCAGGAGAGAAATGTGAGGGGTTCACCAGGACTACAGGGGATGGAGGGCAAAAGGCAAGCAAAAACCAAGGCTAAGTCCATATCCAGCAAATCCCCAGAAGGAGGGCCACCTGCACCTGTTACACCTTTGGTGGAGAGGGACTCTGTTGTGCCGGCCACACTTCCCACTACTCCCAAGACACTGCTGCAATATCGGATACCCAAGAAGTGTAGAGGCAGCCCTCAACATTCACCCTCACCCACTGTGTCTCACAGCAGCATCTCCCCGCCTCCACGTGCCACCATGCCACCCGGTCCGAGCAGCCCTACACCTGCCACAGCCACTACTGCCTCTGTGTCTCACGGCAGCATCTCTCCGCCTCCACGTGCCACCATGCCACCCGGTACGAGCAGCCCTACACCTGCCACAGCCACTACTGCCTCTGTGTCTCACGGCAGCATCTCTCCGCCTCCACGTGCCACCATGCCACCCGGTACGAGCAGCCCTACACCTGCCACAGCCACTACTGCCTCTGTGTCTCACGGCAGCATCTCTCCACCTCCACGTGCCACCATGCCACCCGGTCCAAGCAGCCCTACGCCTGCCACAGCCACTGCTGACTCTGACTCTGATGATCCTCTCTCTCCCAGGTCCAGTTCTGCCACTGGCCACGACAATCAGCCACCTCCCAGTCCAACTGACAGGCAAGTCTGAGGCAAAGACCCCCTCCCATACCCATCTCTCCCACAGCGGTGCCTGGACTGAGCTTTGATATCCCCGGTGCTTTGGTCATTCACATGGCAGTGTACGGTGTTACACATTCACTGTAAACATTTTCATGCACACATGTGCATTGTTTGAACTGTGGACTGGCCAATGGCCTTTTGTTTGTTTGAATTTTTGTGCCTATGAGGATATTTTGCAATAAACACTGTTACTCCTGTCGTATAGTTTGTTACTGCCCATGCTTAATTAAACATTTTAATGTGTGGGTATGGATAAATGTGCCACATGCTCTGCATGGCACTTCCACATTGCCATTTACTTCATTCACTTTGTCAATGTTTGGCAAAAGTAACACACACTTTTGGTCTGCTTGACTCTGAGGTTTGGGGGTGCAATGATGATTGTTGGTGTTGATGTACTCTTGTAATCATCATTCGCTGTTGATTTTAGTATGATTGTACACATGTCATGTTAGGGGGCTATACCACAACAGAGGGGAATTCTACACACAGTCTAACTTGCGGGGTGTCCAAGGTTGGTGATGTCTGTGTGATGTGTTTGGATGTGTGAACAGCAGTGTGTGTGTGGTAATCTTGTGTAGGCCTGTCTTCGTACTCACATGGGTATATTTGGATGTGTGCAGTTGAGTGGTCACACAGTGTGCTTGGCCTGTCCTTGTCAGTGTTGTTGAGGTGTATGTGGCCCTGAACATGCCAACTACACACGTGTATGTTCCAGGCGGGGTTTGCCCCCTAATACTCATCTTGGCACTAGCATGAAGGGGGTTTAACACCACAAGCACCTTTTTGGCATTACTATGCAGGTGGGGTTTGCCCCTAATACTCATCTTGGCAATAGCATGAAGGGGTTTAACACCACAAGCACCTTTTTGGCATTACTATGCAGGTGGGGTTTGCTCCCTAATACTCATCTTGGCACTAGCATGAAGGGGGTTTAACACCACAAGCACCTTTTTGGCATTACTATGCAGGTGGGGTTTGCCCCTAATACTCATCTTGGCACTAGCATGAAGGGGGTTTAACACCACAAGCACCTTTTGGCATTACTATGCAGGTGGGGTTTGCGCTCTAATACTCATCTTGGCACTAGCATGAAGGGGGTTTAACACCACAAGCACCTTTTTGGCATTACTATGCAGGTGTTGTTTTGCCCCCTAATACTCATCTTGGCACTAGCATGAAGGGGTTTTGACACCACAAGCACCTATTTGGCATTACTATGCAGGTGTTGTTTTGCCACAATACACCTATGAACTTGTTCACATACATCACTATCCCTGAATATCAGATGGGCACACATTTTGATGTTGAACAGGGTGGGATGGTAGGAGCTGTGATGGTATCAGGTAATGACAGCTGCTACCAACAGAGGCACACAATATGCATTTGGCCCAGGGCCAACACAATCCTTACACGTCCCTGAGACTGCCCATGCGTGCCGCTGGACCTGCCTACTAGATTGTGCGGAACATTTCCCGCATCTTCACCGCTGCGGTGACGTGACCGGGATGATGCGGTGATGACGTTGTTGATGGATGACCCCGATGCGGAGGTGTGGTTTCACGATTTGCAGCACCTTATGAAGACACTGGTGGATATGGTCCTGTGACCAACAGAATGTCTATTGTGGACAGGGGGCCATTTACAGGTCAGGTGTTGTGTGTTGGTGTTGTATGCGGATGTGTGTCATTGACGTACCTGCGGTGTTGTCGACGGCGGCGGCGTCTTTGTTGATCGCGGATCAGGAACAGCAGCGGTAGGGCTTGTAGAGCAGGATCCATAGCGGTAGCGAACGCGTGGAGTTGTCAGTGATTCCCGTTTTCCTCCGCAGTATTGCTTCCGCCGTGTTTCAATGGGTGGTTTCTCCGTTGCGGTCCGATTGCCTATTTGAGGCATTGTGATTCGGACAGCGGTCTACACGTCATTCCGCACGGCGGTCTCCCGCTAGTGGCTACGTCCGCCCTCGTCGCGGAACCAAACGACTGGCGGAACTAAAAACACTGCGGTGGTAGGGATTTGGGCTATGTCTGCCCATCGTAATATGGCGGTCGGGGAATCGCGACCGTGGTAGGCAAAACAGCACCCGCCAGGCCGGCGGAAGCCACCGCCGGCACGGCGGTGGTGATCCGCCCGCCATCGTAGTCGGCCCCATTGTTTTTAATAATATCGAAGTTAGTAATATCGACAGTCATAATATAGTTGTAAAAAATATCGATTTTGTTTTAGTGTTTAAAGTGTTAGTATATGTGTTAAAAGTATATATTATGTTTGTAATGTATGTTGGAATTTTTTAAAGTAATGATTTTTATGTTAAATTATTTTTGCGTATTTTAGTTCCGTAGCGGGTTGTGGGTTTATAGGGGAATAGGGTGGGAAGTAATTTAATTATAATATATTAATTAAGATTTTTTTTTTTTATTAATTACTTATATGTTAATTAATTTTTGTGTAATTTTATTCCGTAGCGGGTTGTGGGTTTATAGGGGAATAGGGTGGGAAGTCATGTAATTTAAATTAATTAAATAATTAATTAATTAGTTAATAATTTTGTATTTAATAATTTATATTGTTAATTGTGTTAATTAATTAATTATTGGTAATAATGTCTAATGTGTATTTTTTAAATTTATTAGTCATTAATTTGATATTAATTATTAATAATTAATGTGTTAATATGTTAATTGTGTATTTTTTTAGGAGTGGGTTGTGGGTTTATAGGGGAATAGGGTGGGAAGTAATTGAATTGTAATGAAGTAATTATTAAATTTTATTTATTGGTATTGATAATTAATTTATTGTTAATTATTAATTGGTAAATATTTTTTTATTAATTGATTAATTGATAATTATATTAATTGTATTAATTATTATTGGAGTGCGTTGTGGGTTTATAGGGGAATAGGGTGAGAAGTAATTTAATTGTAATGAAGTAATTAATAGTTTTTATTTATTGGTTTTGATAATTAATTTATTGTTAATTAATTATTAATTGGTAAATATTTTTTATTAATTGATAATTATATTAATTGTATTAATTATTATTGGAGCGCGTTGTGGGTTTATAGGTGAATAGGGTGGGAAGTAATTTAATTGTAATGAAGTAATTATTATTTTTTATTTTTGGGTATTGATAATTAATTTATTGTTAATTAATTATTATCTAGTCATTTTTATATATGAATTATTACTTATTGGTATTGATAATTAATTTATTGCTAATTAATTATGAATTGGTAATTAATTTATATTAATTGATTAATTGATAAATTATATTAATTAGGAGAAATTTTATGTGGAGTGGGTTGTGTGTTTTTTGGGGAATAGGGTGGGAAGTAATTTAATGTTATTAAAGTAATTATTAATTTTTATTTGTTGGTATTTTCAATTAATGTATTGTTAATTTATTAATAATTCATTATTTAATTACAAAAATTATTTAATTTATAAGTATGTTATTTTTAACCCCTACGCTATCCAACGCTTTCCCTACTTTTGCATTCTTTGGAGTGTGAATAGTAATTTTTACCCCTACGCTATCCAACACTTTCCCTACTGTTGCACTCTCTGGAGTTGGAATACACATTTTTACTCCTACACTGTCCAACACTTTCCCTACTGTTGCACTCTTTGGAGTGGGAACAGTAATTTTTACCCCTACGCTATCCAACACTTTCTCTACTGTTGCACTATTTGGAGTGGGAATAGTAATTTTTACCCTCCCGCTATCCAAAACTTTCCCTACTGTTCCACTCGCTGGAGTGGGAATAGTAATTTTTACCCTCCCGCTAGCCAACACTTTCTCTACTGTTACACTTGGTGGAGTGGGAATAGTATATTATTCCCACCCGCTATCCAACACTTTCCCTACTGCTGCACTCACTGGAGTGGGAATAGTAATTTTTACCCACCCGCTACCCAACACTTTCCCTACTGTTGCACTCACTGGAGTGGGAATAGTAATTTTTACCCTCCCGTTATCCAACACTTTTCCTACTGTTGCACTCACTGGAGTGGGAATAGTAATTTTTACCCTCCCGCTATCCAAAACATTCCCTACTGTTCCACTTGCTGGAGTGGGAATAGTAATTTTTACCCTCCCGCTATCCAACACTTTCTCTACTGTTACACTTGGTGGAGTGGGAATAGTACATTATTCCCACCCGCTATCCAACATTTTCCCTACTGTTGCACTCACTGGAGTGGAAATAGTAATTTTTACTCACCCGCTATCCAACACTTTCCCTACTGTTGCACTCACTGGAGTGGGAATAGTAATTTTTACCCACCCGCTATCTAACACTTTCCCTACTGTTGCACTCGCTGGAGTGGGAATAGTAATTTTTACCCACCCGCTATCCAACATTTTCCCTACTGTTCCACTCACTGGAGTGAGAATAGTAATTTTTATCCACCCGCTATCCAACATTTTCCCTACTGTACCACTAGCTGGAGTGGGAATAGTAATTTTATCCCCTACGCTATGCAACGTTTTCAGTATTGTTATATTTTATGTAGTGTCAAATATTATTATTTTAAAAAAATATTTCTTTTAATGTTTTAACTTATTATATATAATTTATTTTTATATTTATATTATAGGTTTATTTATATAGATATGTAATTATATTTTAAATTATGTTTTTAACATTTTATAATTAAAAATATTAATTATTTTTTAATATTATTAAGGTAATATATATATAAAAAATGCATGTTTATTATTTTTTTAACATTACATTTATTATTTATTAATTTGAACCTTTTTTAATCATTTTTAAGTATGTTTTACTTAATTATATTTACTATTTCACCATTGCCTTGGTGACCTCATTTTCTATAAAGGGGACAAAACTACCTAGGCGTACGGGGGCGTCGGGATGAGGGTCCCTACTTTCCCAGTTGATAGAATCTGCTGGGGTAGTGATGCTAAGTAACGAGTAAATTGTGCATATTTTATCTGTAAAAAATTCACTGATCATTTCACAGCATTCTGCTGAAGGATGCAGGGTTTGGGACATACAGGTCGGTTTGCATAATTCTCGTACCATTTTGTATAGCTCTTTTACAGAGTTGGCGTTCTCATTTATCGTTGTGCGAAATATGCCCTTTTGGCCTTCTTAATTGCATAATTATAGCTCCTAAATTCTGTTTTATATGCTGACTTATCGGGGTCCGATCTGGACAGTCTCCAGTTGTATTCCATTATTTTGCTCTTTTTTTTCAATACCTTAAGTTCTGCTGTGTACCACTTTTCGGATACAGTTCTTCTTGTAGACTTAGGTTTAAGTTTCGGTGCGCATTCGTCCAGAGTTTTAGTAATCTCTGTTTCAAGGTTCATTGCACCCCTATTGGTGGGTAGGGTTCCCAGAGCCTCTAGATCGTTAGGGGCAAAATGGTGTTGAAATAAGTCAGGGGTGACTAATTTCCAGGCTCTATAAGTCCCGTGCATAGGTTTGGGAACTTTTGCTGGTATCGCGGGTTGGGAGAATGAAAAGGTAATTAGTGAATGATCGGTCCATGTGACGGGTTTGATCTCCTTGACTATGATGGATTCTATGTTGGAGAACAATAGGTCCAATGTATGCCCTGCGATATGTGTGGGCCCCTTGATCCATTGTTTTAGTTGAAGGATCTGCATGTCATTCTCTAGATGGGTTACCACCATACTGTTAGTTTTTTCAAAGTGGACATTGAAGTCCCCAATGACCATAAAAAGGGGGATTGTAGATCACAGCCCCACCAAGTATGGTATGATTTCATTTAGATACTTCGAATGGCAGTAGTTCATACTCTCCCAGCTGAGCCACTGTGATGGGGAGGCAGTTGAGGCAGTCTTTGAACAAAATGGCTAGCCCCCCACCCTTCCGCCCTTGCCTGTCTTGCCTTACTATTTTATACTCTGGTGGCAGGGCGTTTCCAATGTCAGGGGAGTTGTTACCATCCAGCCAGGTTTCAGTGATAAAAACCAGGTCGGGATCCGTCTCCTTAATGGTGTCCCAGATCTCCAAAGAATGTTTAGGTATCGACCTAGCATTAAGGTAGATACAGTTGAGTCTCACTTGATCACCCACTTCTCTATGTGACTGATCAAACTGTGCTAGGCTACACCATTTGCAAGTGATACAGGAGAAAGGTCCCTCTGTATGCCCTGGGGACACTTCCATGCATGATGTTTGTTTGCGAGGAGCATGTGTGGCTAACGCCAGAAGTGACTTTCTCGAATAGTACAGAGGGCTCCAAGGGTCTTTCTTGGGAGGGGCAGGGGTCCTGGCCCCTGGTCCCGACCGTGCGCGGACGGCCGCAGACGGGCTTGCCTTAGGTGCGCCTTCGGCGCGCCAGCGGCACACACGCTGGCACATTGGTCTGAAGTAGGAGGGCGAGCAGAAGGACTACTCCGCCCCCTCCTCGACCGGAAGTGCCCTGCAAGAGACCTCGGTGCTGTCAGCCCTGCCCTCCACTCAAACAGCACACTGCTGCGGTGGACCAGGGCAGAAGACAGACAAAACGTTGTGCAAGTAAGCAGAATGTGCAAATTCAATTCACGGGGGTGCGCTTAAAATACAGTAAAAACAAGCAGATTTTATCTTTAAATACGGGCTAAAATTAGAAACTATAAAGTATTTTCCACAATCGCCGTAGTCACAGTGCAGCTAATGGTGAGATCAAGCGGCAGCCAACTCACCACGCTCCACACACGCTATTTCTTACCTTAAAGTCGATATTCTTGACCACGATATTCTTGCTGTCGATATTTCTGTGTCACGATATTTAAAACTCGATATTGGTGTTAGTCGACATTTCCAACTAGATATTTTGACTGAATACCATTTAAAAAACCCTACTCGGTCATTAACTGTTGAACTTTAACCCTGTAACCTCTTATCTACTTCTCTTAACATCTACCTGACTAAGTATCTCCTATCTGAGCAGTCACCACCTTCCCAGAGACCCCCTAAAAAACCACCCCAGCCCCGCCGGCAGCTATACCTCTCAATGTACACCCCCATCATACCAGACATAAAGCCGGATAAGCACTGGCCTTCATACTACCAATTTACCTATTCCCCTTTGGTTGTCTTAGTTTGTTTGAGCTTGTCCGCTACCACATCTCACACCTCACTCCCCCTCCCTAACCCCTACCTTCTTCCAATCCAACCCTGACACTCCTTTTCTCCCCAATAGCTCCGACACTCTGAATGCGCCAAAATACACCCATGACATTAATGCGGAAAACAAAGTTGTTTCTTCAGTACTCTTGCAGATCCCTGGTATAACCCTTAAGAGCCTGGTCAAAAGTGCTTCCGACACTGACCTCCTAATCCTGGACCTGGTCCCCATCTCCCTGGCCGAGCCTTCCAGGATACGTCTGCCCAACTCACCCACTGAAGGGGCATAACCCCACCAAAGCTTGCCCATAAAGGCAATCTCTGCTAGCATGCATGCAATCGTGACCTTGGACAGACCTCAGTCAATCAATGACAAATTAAACTGAACGACATCCTACTCCACGGCCAAATTTACGCCCTCTACTGCGCCCCTCCCTCTATAAGCTCCTGTCAAGCTTGACTATACGCACTCCTAGTGGAAACAGCCAAATACCCTACCATCAATTGCAGCATCCTATGTCTCCTATGGACCACATCCCCACAGGCACCGGTGTCTTGCAAATGCCCCCCTCCCTGGCCAGCCCTTGGAACCTCTCCCACTGTGCACGAGACAAAGCGTCTGCAATGTCATTGTCCACCCCTGGCACATGCCTGGCTTGAAACGGAATATCATGTTTAAGACAACTGAGGATGAGAACTCTCAGTAACTTAAACACCTGGCCATCCCTGGCGGACTGCTTATTGACCACGTGTACCACTGCCATGTTGCCCATCCTGAAAAATTGCCTTCCTATGTGCCAACTTCTGTGCCACTACTGCTACCACTAGGGGAAAGAGTTCTAAAAAGGCAATACTCCTGCCCCCATTGTTCCATTGACTTGGCCACTCTTCAGCGCACCACCTACTCTGCCAGTACAGTCCAAAACCACTAGCTCCTGCCCTGTCTCAATATATTTGGACATCCCATTCCTTAGGTGCTGTCATGGGAATGCCATTGAATTCCTCCAAAAACCTGCACCACTTGTGTAAGTCTTTTTTCGTCCCTGCGGACAATTGCATGTGATGGTGCGGCAGAGTAAGACCCGCCAATGACCTGCTCAGTCTCCTACAAAATATTCTTCATGTCTGTACCACTCGACATGCAAAATTCTGATGCCCTAGCAGCACTTGCACATCCATAAGTGTCACTTTCTGCCTGGCCAACAAGTCATCTATCAACATCTGCATACGCAGCTTTTTATTCATTGGTAGGCGTGCCTCCATGGCCATAGAGTCCAATTCAGTACCCAGAAATGGCAACACTGTGTTTGGACCTTGCGTCTTCTCTGGTGCCAGGGGCACCGCCGGTAACCCCATGAGCTCTTGGAACCTTGTCAGCTGTTGTTGACAGTCCGCCGAACTGGGTTGGCCAACCAGGAAGAAGTCATCAAGGTAGTGTGTCACCGTCTCCTTACCAGTTTGCCATGAGAAAACCCATTGCAGAAAGGAGCTGAAACGCTCAAACAAGACGCGTGAACTAGGACAACCCATTGGCAACGTCTTGTACACAAAGATTTGCCCATCAAACTGAATGCCTAATAGTTGAAAATCATTGGGGTGCACCGGCAGTAGCTAAAAGGCCGACTTTATATCACATTTTGCCATCTCAGCACCTTTGCCCACCTTCTCAACCAATCCCCTGAGGAATATGAAACAGACGTTAGTTCCTCTGGTATGAAATCATTTACTGAAGCTAACTCTGGCCAGGATAGGTGCAGTATCAATCTAAACTGGCCTGGCTCTTTCTTTGGCACCACCCCAATAGGTGAAATTATCAGATCCTCGATCAGCCAATCTGTGAATGGGCCCTCCGTACGCCCCTCGCGTATTGCCTTGAGCAATTTCTCCAGCACTACTGCTTTGTGCAAAGTCACTGACCTCGAATTTTCTGCACACCTGATGGACCGAGGCCCCACATACCCCAGCTTAAATCCCTCCCTGAAACCAAGACTCAATAACAAGGCATCCTCTCAGCGGGGATAGTTGGCCAGCAAAGCATCCAGACACTCTTGTTTAATGGGTGTATGAGCCTTTTCCCATGTAACCCTGTGTCCTGTCATTGACCTGGGCCGGGTAACCGCCTCTTTTCTTCAGCTTCTGCAACAGACTAGGTACATCATTAATGTGACCCCCCCATCCTTCCTGTGCCCCCCTTGTTTCTTCCTCAATTATGTCCCCTTCTTCTATGCTATCCTCATCGTAGTCTAACTGTGTGGTGTCAATCTCTCCCCCCCAAAACCTCCCTGATCTTCAACAAGTGCATCCGCACTCTGTCGCCTGATGCAAATTAGCTCCTCTAGGTCTACAACCGGGTACCGATGGGCCGCATGACGCCCTTCAGCTCCAGCTGCGTGCTCTTGCCCTGTCCATCTCACTGCTGCCCCAAAGGCCCCATTGACCCAACTGGGTTGGTGTACCACTGAGGCCATCTCCGACCTTTGCGTGGCAGTGTTTCCATCGTCCCTCGACGCACTCTGGTTGGCCGCCCCAGACCGTGCCATCTCGTCACCTCGGTATCGCGGAGCCGCATAGGATTCACTCGAGTCTGCCTGCTGTTTCTGTGAAGAAAAAGTAAGGTCTGACAAGCCTGGGTTAGTAGCCCACCCTGCTCCTGCAATCCCTAGGACCAGAAACCCCTGCCAATATCCCCCGCTGTCCTGCTGCTTCCCCGGGGTACCCCAAGCTCCCCAGATGTCACCCTCTGCCCCACTCATTTCGCGCTGCACCACCCCTTTTCTCCCTACCCCTGCTGAGTGCCCCCCTCTGCGCTGGGTCCCTGTTCTGCCCTGTCTCCGGCGCGTATATACATTGCTCGATGGGCAAAGAATTCCTCTCCACCGGCGGAGTTCACAGAGTTTTGCCCACTTTGCGCACCGTGCGGAGATCCACAAAACTCTGCTAAGCGACACAGAGCGGAGTTTTTTCTCTCATGCAGCTCACCAGCAGAAAGTAGGCAAGTGCTAGTGAGGCAAAAATCATGCTGGACGTCCTCTCTGCGAGATTTCTCAATGTGGGCAGTTGAGGAAGGTCGCGACCGCTCACATTGGTGGACGTGGAGTGCCGTTCGCACTGATTTTACAGCACGGGACGAACTCCCATCACTTAAAATCAGTGCGAGCAGCATGACCTAACATACTCCGCCACTTGAAGAACTCCAGTTCTCAGAGTTCCACGAAGTAATACTCCGTGAACTCCGCCCAGGCCTAGTGACAGGTGACTGGACGGTCACACTGTGAAGCATAGGGTCTGGATACAGATTGCGCTTGCTTGCAGCATACAGTTCGTCCTCCTTCAAAGCTGTCTCCAGTGATGTCTCTGCACTTTGATGGCTGGCTTGTGTTGATGGATGCCCTCTCCGGTAGTGGCATGAGTCCGCAGTCTTATAGCTCTTCTCTTGTTCCTCTTGCATGTGGTGGTTGTTCACCCTGTGGCATCGTGCCACTCTCTTCTCCTCCTTCGCGATGTGGCATCTTGCCATGCTCTATTCTACTTCCAACCAAGTTCTTCACTCTGATGTGGCATCTTGCCACATATCTCCTGTTCGCGCAACATGGACATGTCGCTGGTCGCATCTGGTTTTTAGGGCTGTGTCTTTTCTTTGCTGCAGACCTGTCGCAGGTCTGTCCTGTTGGTAGGACATGCTTCACCTCCTCGTGGACCTCATGCAGGCTCCATTCCCTCCTCAGGGATCTTCATGGTGCTCCTTGACCTGGATTGAGGGTTATCTTTTTTCCCTCTACTTCACTCAAGGGTGTAGCACTTCCGCCGCGAGCCTGCGCCATCGCGGCACTTGCTTCTGCCTCTGTTCAGGCATGCTTGGCAGGGTCGGTCACTTCGTGTGACATGCTCAATGCTTGGCCAACGATGGCCCTTCTTTGTCATGGGCGGCCGGCTGGTGCGGACTTGTCCATTTAGCATTGCTTCTTCTTTTCAAAGAGGTTCCTCTCTCCCGGGCTCTAGCCCATGATGGCAAGTTTCGGGTGTAGGCTTCAACGCACCTCTGACTTTGCGTTCTTGGTTATTTTTTATGGGCGCCCTCTTCTGGCACTTGGCGTGCCCATTTTATAGCTTGCGGTGGTGTCCATTCACCACTGAGGGCGGGTGGTGCAATTTCCTTGCTTGCAGTGGCATCAGACAGTCACTGGGGGTTGCGCGCTCTGTGCACGTCTTCCTTGTGTTTTACGTGGCAATTGCTGCCTTTGAGATTTTGCTTTCTGGTTGCTCTGGGCAGCTTTCGGCTCCCTAGTGCTCCTTGTGGGGGTTGAGTCTCTCCCCTCAATCGATTGGCAGCCTACAGGGGGCGTATGGTGCTCACGTGGTCAATCTCTTTGAGGTGGCAGAGCAGTACTAAGTCTTTTCCACTCATCTTCCTGCCTGGGGTTAAGGTCTGTGTAACGTTCTCCTCACGGGGAGTGTACACTTTCCCCAGGCGTTTCTCCTTTACAACGGTGCCTGGGAGACGGGGAGCAGCTCACTATGTGCAGGGACCGGTGTCTGCACAGCTCTCCTTTCTACTGTAACTGCTCCAGTCTGTGGCAAGGCTTGTGCAGTGGCAGCTTTAGGCCAGACACCTGTGCTGTGCTGCTTTGTAGTGTCAATTTCTTCACCAATGCTGTAGGCACCCTCTCACATTTTCTCCTTGCGGCAGATCACAGCTTCGCACTCTCTCTGGGAGCCAGTCCGTGATGCCACAAGCTACTGCCAGGTGGCGTTGCATTCACCTATCTTCTCTGTCCATCAGTCTTCCCTTACACTGCAGGCTGTGCAACACTTACTTGCCTGGAAGGGATTACGTTATGATGAAAACATCCACACTTTGTACCAACTCCTCAGCATTTTCTCCCAAAGCATGCCATAACTATGCGCTAAAGGAGAGTAATTCACCCAGCTGATTGAGCCACAATTGCGCATTAGGTGGAAGCAGAGGTGACGGCGTTACATTGGGAAGATGCAAGGGGGCTCCGTCACCGTCCCTTAGCCCCTCTCTGGGACGAGCTGATGTCACGGTTCCTTGACATTGAGCAGGAGCCCCCTCCTCTTCTTCCTCGTGAAGATCCTTTCTCCACCTGCCCCGAGGAGCCCTGGCAATTGGAGTGTCTGACCAGGCACAACGCCTGCTACTCACTAAGTGTGAAATGATGCCTCACCTCATATCTGACCCCATACACAAGATATTCGCTGATCTGGACCTGCCCCCCTTCCCTTCCTTATCCCTGAACCCCTCCCACTGTTGTACTCAGTTACTTGTTTGTCCTCAGCTAGACACAGATCCCATTGTGCTTTGGGAACAGCATTTGTATTATGATATTTCACTATTCTGTCAGTTGCAATAGAGAAGGGTGATGGAGATTTTCCAATAAGCTGAGGAAAGGTGGAACTCCTTGTATGTGTATGTGAGAGAAGAATGATTTAGAAATAGATTGTTGGAAAGTTGAAGGAGAGGTCACTGTCAATTACCACACCCACCTTATGTACTTCTAGCACAAGGTCAGGATGATTTTTGGCCACATATGCCGGGATGTAAACAGTCACACTGGACTGAAGGGGTTGTGAGCAGAACTTTACTACTTTTTTCACCATACAGACACAACCAGAACCCATTTTTAGGTCGAGCCTAGCGCAGCGCGCATGCGCTGCCCTAGGAGATGACCTCTTGGAATCGGTCTGCACTTTTCTGAAACTCATGCGTGTGGCTTTTTTTTTGCAGTAATTGTATTGACCTTTGCGTGAAAAGAAAGCACGCAATTAGCCTAGAGCTGGTACATGTCCCACCTTTTTCTCAAAATGTTGACTCCCACGGCATCCACCTTGCGGAAGCGAGCAGCGGCGTGCAGGGGCCATCTGTTTCTAATTAGCGTGGCCGCGCTTGTTTACATTTGCCTGTCTTGCGGTCGCTTTCACTTTCGTGCGTGCTTGTTTCTTTCAGTCGCTCCACTTCCAGCTCTGTTGCGGTATGTTATTTGTCTTTGCGTACAGTGCAAACCTTTACCAAGCCTCGGCGATGCTTTTCTTTAAAGCCGAGTTGTAAGGGAGGTAGGTTACACTGGTGCGGTGGCACATCATTCGGCTGCCACTTTTATTATGCTCAAAGAGTGAATTTGGACGACAAAGGACTAAATAAAATACAAGCCAGCGCAGTCCAAAGTCCTTTCACTTTCGTACCGTGCTTGTTTCTTTCAGTCGCTCCACTTCGAGCTCCGTTGCGGTATGTTATTTGTCTTTGCGTGTTGTGCAAACCTTTACCAAGCCTCGGCGATGCTTTTCTTTAAAGCCGAGTTGTAAAGGAGGTAGGTTACACTGGTGCGGTGGCACATCATTCGGCTGCCACTTTTATTATGCTCAAAAGAGTGAATTTGGACGACAAAGGACAAAATAAAATACAAGCCAGCGCAGTCCAAAGTCCTGTCTACACCCATCAATGCAATATCATCCGGACATCTTTGCCTGCTGTGCGTGCATTCTTTGTGTCGGCTCCGCAGCAGCCCTTTCTTGTTTTGCAGAAGAATAACAAATATTTTGCAATTGACCACGCGCTGCTAAAATCAGACGAGTTCTGCGTAGACTGCTAAGCACCGTGTGTTGCGGACTGCAATCACTCAGCGCCAGGAATGCGATTCCTCAGGTGCGCCTACAGTGACTGCTAAATCCTTGTGCGCGTAATGCGATTCTCCACACGGGCGCCTACAGTGACTGCTAAATCATTGTGCGCGCAATGCGATTCTCCACATGAGTGTAGAAATGCGGGGCATCCTTGATTAAAATATGTTTTCATCAATCATGTATTCACAGGCCCTGAAAGGGATCCTGAGCGATGAAAAGTTGAGTGATTGTCAAGATCAAGTTCGTACTTCAGAATGTTATTTTTGGTGTCTTTTGCCTCTGCTGATTATTACTAATTCTTGCAAATTCTAGAATTCTCTATTGAAGCATACTCCAGTTTTTCTCTCCCTCTCTTTCAATGGCATGTCCCTTTCTCTTTCTCCCTCTTCCTCATTCAGAAAGCAAGTTCAAAATCTGGTGGGCCATCTCCACCTTTCATCTTTCTCAGGTTAATAAATTGGGTACTGTTAAACAGGGTAATAATCACACTTGTTTTTATATATATTTGAATGGTGCAGCAGGTGCAATGGCACCGGGCCAAAATGTTGTCAGAACTCCTCTAAACACCTAATATTGCTATATTTTACTACTAAATGGGCAGTCAAATTGCAGTTACCTTGCAGTTGAAAGAGGCTTTATTTAGATGGTGCAGCAGGTGTAGTGACACTGGGGCCCAAAGCTCTAGGAGCCCCTCTAACCACCAACTATTGCAATATTTTACTACTAAACAGGCAGTCACAAGTGCTCTACAACATAGCTTAAACACATTAACAAAGCCAATAGCTCTGGCAAAACACTTATAAGGTCCCAAAGGCGAGACCTATTGGTGCCAATGCTTGTTTCACATGCAGCGACTTACCAGGGACAAGCATTGAGACATATTGGGAAGGTTCTCAGATTTGTCATGTAGTTTTTTTATGTGAAACTAGGTATCATCTGCATGTATGTGGTGCCCAATCCTGAGGCTACCTAGAATAATGCTAAGCTGTGCCTTAAAAGCATTAAAAGGTGTTGGTGATAGGGCCCGGCTTTAGGCTACTCCGTGAATAAGGCTGGTAGTTCTTGGGAGAACAGGACCCAAATATATGTATGTGGGTGTAATTTTGGAAGAAAGCCAGAAACAGCAAATCAGCTTGAGGAATTCCTGTTAAGACTGCTACTCTATCAAAACGTACCCGGTGGTTAATGGTATTAAATGTAGCCGAGAGGTCAACAGGAATCATGGTGCAGGTTTGCCTTGGCTGTTGAGAACTTCTCTGTTCTTAGGGAGTGTTGGACAGTTTGTTGTGCTTTTCAAGCACATGATGGCAGGCTGTGGGTTCGCCTATCACTGGAAAGAAGTGACCAGCACGGGGCAATGACTGCATGTTAAAGGGCCTGAGGAATGGATCCTGTGTTGACAGAGGCATTGACAGTGATTGGTGTAACAGCTTTAACGACGGGGCTTATAACTTTAACACTGCATTTTGTATGTGTTACATGTGTGAGCCCTGCCACTTTCTAACTACTCTTTATCACTGTGTATTCAAATATTAGGTTATAAATCGATTTTAGGAGCACGGGTTATAAAACTGGTTCACCTCTCTAAATTCAAAGAAATGAGAGGCTCTGACCTTTTATGACAACAACACTGCTTCTTATGAGTAAGGTCCAAAACATTGTTTTGTGCATTTGTTCACGTGGTATTCGAAATTGATGATTTCGAAAAGGATTGTGGGAACATATCACAACCTTCATTTCCGCGTGCACTGCCTCATGTCGTTGTCCAGAGGAGAATGGTTCTTATTTTCTGACCACATTCAGAGTGCATCTGAATAGAGACAAACGTGACCCTGTTCAATGCATTAAATGAGTAAAATTGTGCTATCCATCACTGCAGCTCGAAGGGTTTGTGCTTTGCACAACAGAACAAATTCTGGGAAGAAGTTTCTATGTGCTTAGCTCATAGCATAAATGCTGCTTACGTATTTGGCGGTTCTGTTGAATGGGCTGTTTGGGCAAAGGAAGCATTTCGCAACTTGCTGAATTTATTGTACATCCAAATACTACATTATTAAAAAAAAATTGTCAGCCTCATTGATGACTCTGGTAAATTTTCGACGAATTGTAGAAGGTAAGAATAAATGGACTTCCTGTCCTAAACAGTTTCCTCTCACTGAGGATAGTATTGGGTTCCAGGAGGACCTTTTCAGATTTTTCATCTGGTAGCCCAACAACTGTTCATTGATCCAGATACAAACACATCCAAAAAAGAAACTCTCTGAACCTGTTTCATCATTGAGTGTTCCACAGGCTCGCCCTTCCAATGACAAGAAAGTAATAAAGAGAATCACCAAGGCAAACAGTTTAATACAAGGGATTGGCACACAGGGGCTTTCAGCATAAGAGCACTGTGTGGCTTGCAACAATATGCTTTGAAATGAATCATGCGTGGTTGGCAGGCCAACAGATCAAAGACACATTTTGACAGTGCTTTCCATCCAGCACTTGATTTAATGTAGCCAGGTACACATGCTTTACTTTTGGAAAGTGTTGATCATGAAGATATTACTACATTCAGAGCAACGTGTTCTTTTTTTTTTTTTTACAAGTATGGTATCATTTATTTATTCTGGCACTTGTAAGAGCAACAAGGAACTGAGACAGAAGATATTATAATCTGTTTAGTTTATTATTTGTGTGAAGCAGCTACATTGGCCTTACTGAAATACAAAGTTAAAAACAACAAAATCAATGCACGTGAAAGGTGTGCATCTAAAATCATTCTGTATTTAAAAAAAGATGATAACTAATGCTAATGCAGTCTCTCTCTCTCTCTCTCTATCCATCCAGCCATTCATCCATCTATTGGGGAGAGGCTGTTGTCTGACGGCTAGAGCTGCCTACTTTGGTGCTGGAAACCAAGGTTCGAGCCTCGGGGTCGCGTCCACATCCTGTGATTCTGGGCAAAATCACCTAATCTCCCCGTGCCTCCCAGAAAAAATATTTTAAAAAATGAATCTGTCCTTGTGTAACGTAACCGGTGCTTAGGTAAAGCATTCCAATACCTTTTCTATCTATTATTGCGATTTTAGCCAAAGTGCTGCAAACAAATACGGTGCCAGACTTGATTGCATTTTGTGAAAAGATAATCTTCAGCTGTTTCTTAAATGTCATTAAATAATTAGCTGATAGCATAGATAAAGGCAGCACCTTCCACAGCTTGGGATTCTGGAAAAAATGATTAAAAGTTGAAGCACGAGGTGACTTGGGTTGACAGCAAACATAAAGAAGCAGAGGGTACTTTCTGGGGTAGAGTATGTAGGGAAATAAGGGAGCACACCTGGGGCACTGAAGCAGGGCAAGAGAATGAATGCCTTTAAATAGAGAGTACAAAAAAGCTGGGTTTACACTACAAAGCGACATTGAAGTGTTGACAGACGAGAAAAGTGATGTGAATGGTTGGGGGAGTGAAAAAGGCAGAACTAGGATTAGGAGTGGAAGTTTCGCCTATGACAAGGGAATGATAGCGTAAACCCACAAATTTTAAACAGTTAAAAACTACAAGATTTGACATCTGAAGCAACTTTGGTTGTGAAACCAAGAGGTGGATTAAAAACACAAATTGAGAGCAATGGAAGGGAAGCAGCTGCGACTCTTCCGCTATGGCGAAGGAGCGTCGCCCCCCCAGCAGCAGTTGCAAAAATTGAAAAATGAAATGATAATAAACCAGGTTTATTATCATTTTATTTTTCTCTCCCAGGCTAGTCTTGGCGGTGGGGCCATTGTGGGGGAGGGGGGAGGAGGGGGCAATCATGGAGGGAGAGAGGTGAGCACTGTGATTCAGTGCACATGACGGTTTGGCCAGCCGTCTCAGGCGACGGCCGGCCAAACCAATGCGGCAGGACATGCTAGTAAGTTATTTTAAAATGTTTGTATTTGTTTTTTGTTTTAGTAGTTAGTACCCCGCCATCTCAGGGTAGACACCAGTGGCTATTGAAGAGAAGTAGGATGGGAAGAAAGGAGACAGGTGGTTGGGAAAAGGAAGAATAGGTGAATATGTATATTGTTCTTCCAGGCTGCACCTTTTATCTTTTCCCCAACACCTATCATCTTTCCTCAAACCCTACTTACATACTTATATTGCCTTTCAGCTAGCCCTCGTCATCCATTGGTCCGTTCAGTCATTCACAATTTTCTTTCACCCACTACAGCATTCTGCATGGTGCGGTGGGTGAGCATACTCCAGCCATTGTCTAACTTCACTGTGAGTAATGGCATTACACTCTTTCACAAGTAGCACATCCATGCATTATGTAGTTCCCTTGAGTGCCAGTGTCTTCCAAGACAATGCATGCTTTTTATTGTAAAAACAATTGTTTTGCTTCTAGCTTTTTTTTTATGGTCTGTTGTCAGAAAATCTGCAGAAGAGGGGCTTTGGCTACGCCCACATGTTTGGAGCCATGTGTAGAAGTTTTGATTCGGCAAAAGTTGTGTGCTTCCACCAAAAAGTGCTTGCCCAACCACAATTGTGATCATTTTGTTTATTTATCCAGCTGCCTGTGCTTGAACTTTTAGGGGCACACACATGACAATGTAATGCTATTAAAGTGTGTTATATATAACTAGATAATTTATGGTGTAGGTCGGTGGCAGCAGCACAGATGGGAGGAGGGCAGTCATTATCCTACATGAATTTGTATGTCTGTCTTGATAGTGCAACAGTCACCTGGCCTTTTAGCCTATACCAATATTGTTCTACAGCACTTAGCTTTCATACAAATACATATCTATCCCCAGGCAATCTACTTACAACATTCCTTTAAAGCCAGACATATTGGTATTGCCAATGCTTGTTTTTACATTGGTGAGGGACTGGCAGCTCCACCAACAATAACGTTTTACAAAAACCATGACAACACAAAAGAAGCATTGGCTTGTTTTCTATTGATCTAACAAGAATTTGAAAGCCAGCCACCTTGGAGCCATGCCCTTATTTAAAACTAACATTTAAAAGATCGTAGGTGGCCATATTAGGATCAAACTCATATTGGAGTGGTGACAAAAAACAATGAAACATCAGTCAAAATAATAATACACAAAGCCTGAGTTGTATATAGCATGCATATTTTATTTATTTAAATTAGTACCCCATGGATTACAAATGAACTCTCAAGTAGGAGGTAGACTGATGCGCCACACAGCAAAATGCATTTAGTCAAAGAGTAATACTCGGGTTCTTGGGTCTGAACTCCTACTGTACGAATAATTAAAAATATAATAACAATAGCTCTGTAGGCAGAACCAAGAAGGGAAAGAATGAGCGGCTGCACTAGTCAGAGAGAATTCTTGTCTCCTGTGTACATTTTGTGAGGTGAGTCTGATCGGCCTCTGCTTGCTGAAAAATAGTGTACAAAACTGAACGATGAAAGAAAATGCATGTGCAGGTAGATTTTCTGGGCATTTCCCACCATGGCATGAAGTGTAAAATTGACCTTAAAACTCCACTTTGCAGAATAAAGTTTTATTAGTTTGGATGTGGAGAAAAAAAATCAAAGAGAGGGCGAATGAACCGCATAAGTCTGTGTATCAGAGTCTCAAGGAAAATAGTTTCGGAGACCCTCAACCACACATTCACAGCTGACGGTGTATATTATCTCCGCTCGTGTGGTTTGGTGGATAGTATCATCATCAGGTCTATCACTTGAGTGTCCTGTTCTCCAAGTGATTCAACAACCTTCACCAGGAGGGAGACTGTCTGGGTATTGACAGTGGTATATCTCTTAAAAATATCTCATATCCAGTGAGGGAAATATTAATATGAAAAAAACTGGATAGGGATATGGTTAAAGGGTTAGTGTTTTTCTGGATAGGTTACTGGTCCACAATACCTTTTAGTCAGGTTGACATGTTTCCCATAACTTTTAAAAATATTTTTATTTTTTATAGGACCATGCATGGTGGAGGTTTGGCAGCCCGCATGGGGTTGAGTGCATGTGCACAGAAGGAGTAGGTCACCCTCAGGGCGTTGGGCCCTGCGTCAATCCCCACAACACGCATGTCCAAATACTATGCGCAGCGGGGTTTGGCATAATAATGTATGGTAATAAAATCTTTCATTTTACTGAAATAAAACATAGGTTAAAGTGGCATTATAGTTAGATGAAAATATCCGTTAAAAAGAACATTTTAAAATAAAAGAAACACTGAAATTCTTCACTTAGATTTGCGCAGCCTATGGTCAAGTATGGTAAAAGGTTATTACCTTATGTTAAATAAAGAAACAAAATTCACTGAAAAGACAAAGGTTAAAATGGTGTCATAGTAAGGTATGGATAAAACACCTGAACATACTCCAAAAAATCCAAAGGTTAGAGTAGCGTTATAGTTAAGTGACAAAGTCACACACAACATAGGGGCTCATTATGATGGCGGGCGGATCGCCCGCTATCACAACATGAATTACCCCCGCCATATTACTATGGCGGGGGGTACCGCGGCAGACGGAAAGTCCGTCCGCCGCTTTTCCGCCGGTCGGCAATCGTCACGATTGCCGGCCGGGCGGAACTCCGGATTAATATGGTGGCGGTGCCTGGAAGGCACCGCCATCCATATTGTGATGCCTGGCGGATCCGGCCATTTCATGGCGGCAATGCCGCCATGAAAGGACTGGCGGGAATTGCTGTGGGGGCCCGTTGCGGGCCCCCGGGGGTGGGGGGCTGCACTTGGGGGGTACCTATGGTACCCCCCTACATTGCCATGCTCAAGGCGGCAGGCACCGCGCGGTGCCTGTCACATTCTGCATGGCAATGCACAACATGCCTCTTTGGAATTGTGGCGGGTGCTGCTTACAGCAGCACCCGCCGCAATGTTAGTGATGCGGGATGCGACCGCCACGGTGGCGGTCGCATCCTAATTGGTGGTGCGTGACCGCCGCACCGCTGGCGGCCGGTCCCAGCACCGCTAGGGTGGCGGGCGGACTGAAGTCCGCTCGCCATCCTGATAGGCCCCATAGCATTTAAGAAATTAAAAGCTACTGAAAATCACCAATTATAGTTCAATGAGCTAATTATAACTTGCACCACCGCCATACACTGCTTATGACCTCACATATATCACTCATGACTTATTTAATAACATCATTGATGACATCACTCAGAACATCTCAAATGACATCAATGATGACATCACTGATGGCATCATCGAAGATACTGCTCCTCACATTATTTGCAAAACGCTAGATTAATGTAGAATACAAAGTATGTAGCAAAGGGCACACAAATATATCCAACACAGACTGATTATGTGTACAGCATGCATATGTGAAATAGAAATAGTGTAGTACTGGAGTACTGGAGACAAGCCTGATTCACTATTGTAAAAGCTATATGGTGCACAATTTACCTACCAGTAAAGTTTTAAGTGGAAGCAATACTTCATGTGAACAAAGTAGAAACTAATTGGAACTAGTGTGAGTTGCTGATGTACTTTATAAATATGTTGAGGCATAAATCAAAGTTCCATTGCCGGAGTAAAATCTAAGAGCCCAATTACGAGTCTGGCGGTCTTTGACCACCAGACTCGCGGTGGCTGTCCTGCTGCTGCCGTATTATGAGGTAGCCATTCGGACCGTTGCGCTGGCTGTGCCAGGGAACCACCGTTCCCTTGTGGTGGCGCAGCGGACAGGGGTACACAATATGCAACGCGGGACAGCCGCTAGCATGTTACGAGTTTCCCCCCGCCAGCCTTTTCATGTCAAATGAGGCTTACTATGAAAATTTTAACAGGGTCAACTTTTTTGAAATTATCTCTGCCTCTTTGTTTTTTTCTCTATATATGCCTCTCTTACTGATAGTATCATTCTCTCTTTCCTTTTGTCACCCTCACTATTTTACTGCTCTTTTGTGCCTTCCCTTTTTCCCTCTCTATCTTTCCCTCTCTATCATTTACCCTCGTTGTCTCTCTTTTTCTTTCTTTATTTTTCACACTCGTTTTGGACATATTATATTCAGTAGTAAGAAATTAACTGGGGTTCAGCAAAAAGGCATCAACTCCTCTGTGACCATGCAGAAAAGGCAAATTTCCTACACCAATGCATTGCATATACTTAGAGTGGTCATTAGTTCAGCCTCTTGCTTATGATTGGATGGCTTTGTTGTTTATTTTATTTCCCATCTCCTGAGTCGATGTTTTTTTACCATATGCTTTTGTTCAGCCCAGCCAGGAATATTTTGATCTTCCACTGTTTTTACTGATGATGTATTCTTCCAGAGCTGACTTCAGACCTTGCTGCGCAGATTCTGTCCCTCTCTCTCCATGTTGCAGTGCAACTGAAGTTCAAATGTGAGAACAATGGAACTCATGTGCAACAGTGTCTGCAGCAGTCGTAAATCTTTCAAGCAAATGTTTGATGATGGTCCTAATTAGAAAAAAATACATACAAATGCAGCAATTACTGCCTGTGGATTTTTTACATTTAGTATTGTAGCGCAAAAAAAAGTTTTTGGTTCTTTATCCAAAATCTTGTGGCATCTGCCAGTGCTATGGTGTTTTACTGTTTCACATTAACACAGTCTCTGAGCAATAGATAAACGTTTTCTTCCATGATGACTGCTGTGTTTATGCTTGTCATTTCACCTTATTTTATGCTGATAACCGTTTGTTTTCACCAGGCTCCAAAGGATGAGCACCAAACATGAAAGAGAAATTGAAGATGGCCTGCATCATGTAGAGAGACAATGTTGTCAGGGCACAGGTTCTTTATTTATGCCTGGTTTATGAGCAGAAATGCAGAAGGGCCACCATTAGTTGGGAGACACAAAGGGGTGCCTGGATCTCAATGGACAACTTCAGTCCCAAGCCTGGTCACACGCAGCTTCACTGCCAAATCGAAGACCACACTAGCTGCTGGAAGTGCACCAGGGAGTCAGTGGCAGCTGTGTGGGACCAGGAAGTGCTGCTAAAGTTGGAAGGGTCAGTGACAGCGTCACCACAATGCAGAGAAGATATTCAAGGTGGTTGCACTATTCATGCTAAGTGGGTTCGGGGTGTGTGTGACACCTCAGACCCGGAAAGACATTTCAGTTAAAGGCTAGTTTAATTCTGCGACATGTAATTTTGTTTTAAGTCTGCAAGCATGTTGTCAGAAATATTAGTATGTAAAACTTTGTTGGCTATAAAATTAATAACAGCAGAATGAGTCCCACCAGACATGAGGCCACCTTGTAGTTACTGCAGGAATCAGTATTAAGGATGCTAAAATTCCACATAGTGAGCAGTGCCTAGCCCCTTTATTTGTGCTGGAAAATATGTGAGGTTAATGATTCTCACCATTAACTGTGATTCTTATTAGATTAGAGAACTCACCATCTCAGTTTTACTCATTATGTCTTGTCTACTTTGGCAAGAGCTATTGCTTCCAATACATTACATACACTTACATTGGGCTTTGGGTCAGCCCCTTGCTCATGATCAGATTGCATTGTAGTCTATCTCACTTCCCTGCTCCTGATTCAATGGCTTTCCTTCTTATTCTTGTGTTAGTACTACTGAGGAGTGTTTTAGTCTTGCTGGGTTTCGACTGGATGATTGAATCCACTTCTGATGTTAAAGGTTACTTTGCAGTGCTCTCTCCGCTCCACCTCTTCTTGACCCTCCCCATAAGCCTCTCCTTTAGGAGAAAAGTATTGCTAAACCCAAAGGGCTGATTCACAAACTGTTTTATGTTTTGTCGTACTACAGTAGTGCTTACTATAAAACTTACTACAAAGCGCTATTCACAAACTGCACTTTTGTAGTGATTTACACGGTTGAGTAAGTGCACTACTTTTCAGTGATCACAAACTGCACTTTTGTAGTAACTTATAGTTTTGTAGTAACTTACACTTTTGTAGTAAGACCTTATCGCCATTATTTTTTATGGGAGGCAGTTGCAGTGCCAGTGGTTGGCGATGAGCAGAGTCACTGGAATTATGTGATTCTGCGACTGTGGCTTTTTTGTATGATTATGGATTTGCTGCATTTGCCTCATAATCCATCATCTGCTGCACAATCTGAAGATTTTAACAAAAAATATTTTGTTTCTAGCTCAAACGGATAAAAAATTACTAAAAACGAGGCAACATGTGTTGGTGTGCAGTGGCAGTCCTTTCGCAAAGGTTAACTGGTCATCTTTTAATTGCTAATTCCTGTATTTGTTTGTTAAACTGGTACTAATGATGTGAAATATTTGCTCAGGAAGTATAAGTATGAGTCAAAATGACAAAAATAATAAAGTAATATCATAAAGGAATGTGCTGCATTATGCAGCATAATTTAGCTTTTTTCCACATAATTTAGTCACCCCTGTCACATAATTTGGTGCTCCCCTGCCACATAATACCAGTGCCAGACTTAGTACAAAAATGTATGTTATAACAAAAGTCTAGGGGCCAGATCTACGACCATTTGATTGTGTGAGTCTCTAATTGAGATTTTTTGTGACTTACAATTAGAGACTCGCAAAATCAAATGTACTAATATGTCTGGGATACATTTAGCGAATCCCATATGGGTTGCAGACGAACCTGCGTCATCATTTTCATGAGGCAGGTCACAATTAGCGACCTATTGGGAATGGCTACAACCACAGGGATGGTGGCCTTCTGGGGTCAGCAGTCCACCATGTCTGTGATTGCTCTTTAAATAAAGCAATTTTTTTGTAATATAGCCCTTTTTCCTTAAAGGAAAACAGGCTGCTTTACAAAAATAAAAATGAAAAGTTTTCTTTCATTTTTTAAGAGTAGGCAGCAGTCCGTGGGGCCACTGCCTGCTCTTAAAAAATGTTTTCACCCACATCACAAAGGGGAACGGGTCCCTTAGGGACCCCTTCTCATTTGCAAATGGATTACCGCCTCCTCTACGGACTCGGTAAATCATTAATGTTTTGCAACCGCATTCTCGTTGCAAAACATTTCTTCATACCACTGCTATTTGGTATTAGGAAGGTACGCCCTAAACACACCTCTTCCTAATACCAAATCGCAAAAGCAAAATGCGATTCGGTAGCAAGTTACCTTTTGTACATGGCAAAATGCATTTTACCTGTCACAAACGGCCCGATGGTCTGTTTGCATCTGGTAAAATGCTTTGTACATCTGGCCCCATGTTACTACAAAAGTGCAGTTTGTGAATACCAAAAAGTAGTACACTTACTTAAAAGTGTAAGTTACCTTTGGGAATCAGGCCCATTAGTTTCACTGTCAAGATCTACTGGCTTTGCCAATGCCTGTTTCCTATCTGCCTCCCTGTTCCCCCGATACTGACTGTCGATGCTGAATCCACCCTCTAAACTAAAGACCTCCTCAGAAATAAGGAATGAACTGTATACGAACCACACATAGCTCCAATAACATATAGCAGACAAGTGAAATGTACTGCAGCTAATGGGGGCCAAACGTGTGGTGATGTATCTTTAGGACATCGCTGAACATACGTTCTGTGGTGTCAAGGATGCAGATAGATTTCACAGGCATTTGCCACCAGTGGATGAAATGCGAGCAATGCCTGCCGGAGAGGTCCCTGCGCCCAATGCCAGTGACCTCTGCCCCGCACGGGTTAAGAGGCACACACTTGTGGAATTCTATATCTCAGCGATAGCCAGAGTGCGTGAACTGATGGACAGGCTGCACATTCTCCCATCAAAAGCCCGCGCGCCGGCTCCTCCTCAAGGCCCAAGATAGCTCATATGATTGGAGCACGCATGTGAATTTGCAAGACAGGGTTTATGAGGAAACAACAGCCCTTCACCAGAAAGGAACAATTAAACACGTGCCACGCTCCCACGTCTTGATGACTGTGATGCTTTACAGTTGGGTCTGGTGGCTGAGTGGCCTAATGCGTCCACTGTAGGGGCCTGTGTTTGACCTGGTCAGAGATTCAAACCCCGACGGGTCCACTCAGCCTTTCATCCTTCTGAGGTCGATAAAGTGAATACCATTGAGTTGGATAACAATAAACATCAGTTATTCGGCGCCAAGATACTCCTGAGTGAACATGAACTTTGCAAATACATGTTATTTTTTTCGTTATTGCCTCCTGAATAACTCGCAATGACGTTACAGGTAGACTAATGAAAACACTGATGACTTGGTATGTTAACTTAGAACATATGTGTATTTCCATATGAGGGTATACATTGATGAATATAAAACACAATTGGTGACGCAAATTAGGTTCCACTTGGAGAAAGTTAATCGTTTTTCTTTTTTAAACGTGTCTTACAATTGGCATCATTTATGTCTTTGTAAAGGGGCCCAGATTTACAAAGATTTTGGGGCACAATTATGGAAAAGGTGGCGCAGGGCTGCGTGGCAAGTTACATCACAGGGAAAGTGCAGGAATGCGCCATATTTTTCCAATACGGTGCAGTTCTGTTCTTTCCCCTTGCGCTGGTGCAGTTTCAGCAGCCTAGCGCCAACACAGGCCCCCTTGCCCCATGGTGCAAAGATGCCTGTGTTGTAGGCAGGATTGTTTTTGTGCAGGAACGGGCACTTTCCGGCACAAAAACAATCCATAGTGCCGTTTTCCTCTTTCTATGTGTGCTACAGAATGAGGAAAAAACAAGGAGAAATAAAGATATTTCTCCTCGTTTCACCTTCACCTGGAGAGGCTATCTTTTTAACGCATTCCCAGGTTTACCAATTTGGTAATTATGGGAATTCATTAAAAAAATGGAATTTGCATGGGAACACCCACCGCAATGCCCATGCAACGCCTGCCTTGCGCAGAGTAATGCAACGCAGCTATTTGCAGATTTATGAAACCATTCAAAGCCATTTGCGTGGCTTCATAAATATGACTTGGGGCTTTGTGCCAAGCATGTACCATGTTGTGTGGTGTAATCATGATGCAAGGCCTTCTTAAATATGCACCACAGTGTGGGGTTTGCGTCAGTTTGACGCAGACTCGATGCAGAATCCATTTTGGTATTTACAAAGCAATGCAAATGCGCTGCCTTATGTTACTTTTTGCTAAAGAGGTGTTCCATGGGTAGTTCATCGGTGTTCCCATACATCCACCCCTTGGATTTGAGGCAAATCCATATTTACAAACAATTGTAGACATGCGTTTGAGCCAAGATGGTCACCTTTCTGAGGCTGGAGTAAGGCGGCGAAATTTCTTTATTTCGCCTTGTTATTTCATCTTTGCATGATACAAAGAGGAATAAGTCTCCAAGGATAGTTTTTGTGCAGCAAGGTACCCCTTCCTTCACAAAAACTATCCTATTACACAAGCGCCATTGCACTATGGCACATGGGTACCTGCGTTGGCGCTAGGCAGCCCAAAGTGAGGCAGGGCAGGTCAAGAGCAGGCCTTGGTTCGATATACATTCTCCCTTTCTTGTTTTTTAGCATGACTTATACTCATTTGGATATAGTGGGTGAATTATCGCACCGTTTGGTGGTGTTACAGTCTGTAATTCAGCCCATCACCTTTCACACATATTAAGAAGGATTGTTAAACTAAATCATGGCCGCACCCAGAAATTATGTTTGAAGTCTGATTCTTGCTAAAAAACATTGACAATATTATACATGAAGTTGCTGTTGTATTGGCATTTGACAAGTTCCTAGTACTTCTGACGAGGTCTTGAAGCAAATTTCATTGGACGGGCAGCACGTTACTCTATTGGTTGTGCTTTTTTTTGTTGTTGCAGATTTATATAGCACAAACTCGACCCGAAGATATTGGAGTGCTTTACATGAGCACCAGTTATATCACACAATGACACATTAATTTTTGGTAGGCAGGGGGAGATTAAGTGATTTGCTCAGAATCACAGGATGCTGAGCTGATGCCCAGCCTCGAACCTGGTTCCCCAGCTCCAAGGTCGACAGCTCAGGCAGTACGTACACTTGATTGGTGAAGTGTGATTCATAGTATGACCTATATGAGAAGAGTTTTGGTATCATACATTTTGATGGTCATGGATGCTCCTTTTTTGTCTCTGCAAACTTGTACCTTTCTGCTTGGAGTGAAGTGAAGTGAAAGTGAGTAAGAGATACAGTTGCACAGCCTCATGTGTGTGACTGATTCATGGTCTGGCACTGGTTTGGCAGTCGTTACTGAGCGATGTCGTCGTAGGGCACAGTCTGTCTTTACTGCCTTCCTGAATTCCAGGCCACTGAGGATATTTCTTCACTTTACTGAGTTTCGAAATTTGGCAGTCTGAAGCAATTTTTCATAGTATATCTAAGTTTGTTATTCCTGTAACGTTATCTATTACATCATCAAAGGGCTTGGCATGAATGCCGCAAGTGACATTCATTAGACAAAAAGGCTTTTGGTAGAGTTAATAAAAAAAGCAAAAAGAAGTACAGGGGAGAATAGGTGATTCTGGAGCAAATTTGCCCTTTCTGCATGCCTACCCCACCCCCCAAGAGTTTTTGCCTTTTTCTGGACATCATTTTTGCTGACTTTAGGACTGTGTGCTCTTTACCACTGCTAAGCACTAATAAAGTGCCTGTGCTTCCCCTCTAAATCATGTGTTGTCCATTGGAACTCTCTATTTGACCTATTTAACTTCCCTATAAGTACATTGAAAATGGTGCCCTAAGTGCACCTATGATATGGAGATTTAAATGTCATTTGTGGGCTGCAGTGTGTATTTACACCACTCACATATATGGTAGTAATCGATTTCTGCCAGAAGCATCACAGTGTTCTAGTTAGTCTGCAGGTTTTGGTTCAAATCTATTTTATTCAGTCTCATTGATATAAACATACTCTCACCTACACCCAACTTCTGGTGAGGTGCAGTAAGAAGGAGCAACTAGTCTGATATCAATATAGCAGGAGGGAGGGAAGGGATTGGGAGGGGGAGAAGAGCTTGGGGACACAACCAAGTAAAATGATTGGCTCCTTACTGGGCGATGTTATCTTATTGAAATCAGTGTCTCTGTGGGGGAGATCACAATACCTCGGGTATGTCTTTAGTCCTTTCCCTCAAGGGTGGCTCCTTTGTGTTGTCGCTCTGCGTGAGTCGCAAGACCCGGAGGCAGTGTGGGCAGGTGAGTTCCCGGAATTCTTGTACCAGGAAATGGATACATGAGCCCCATATCTTGTGAAATTGGAGTAGCGTGGCTTGCTATTAGGCCATAATTTTTTCCATGTCAATGTTGTTCCATAGCTTATGCAGTCAGTCCATGTGGTCAGGCATGGATTCGGTGTGTCATTTAGAGGTGATGACTTGCTTCACCGTGCAGAGCCCATCATGATGGCTTTCCCTTTTCTTGAATACAATGGGTACGTCAATGCATTTGGCAGTCCTAGGAGTATAAGGCTGGGTAGGTTGGGAATGTCTGTTTTGAAGATCTCATTAATGTCCTTAAGCACATCTTCCCAATATCTTTGAAGTTTGGGGCATCGCCAAAGGAGATGTGATAGGGGGCCAGTGTGGTTATAGTGGCAACAGCAGGCATCTGTGCAGCCGGCCATCTATCTGGCCACTCTTGCAGGGGCACAATACAGTAATAGATGACCTTAAGTAAAGCTTCCTGTCCCGCTGCACTGCAGGACAAGATGCAGGCTCTGTACAATATGGCCTTCTATTCCTTAGGCATGAATGTTTGTTCCAATTCATTCTCCCATCGCTTTTGTGCTGGAAATTTGGTGAAGGTTGTGGGTTTATTAAGAAATGCATATATACCTGAGAAAAGGCTCTTGTTGTCAAGTCAGGTACTCAGCCATCTCTCAAATTTCGTGAGAGGCCTAGTTGCTAAGGGACGGATCGAGCAAAATATGGCAGTCCGTTTATTATTTGAAATCCCAAAACGTTGCTCGGTGTCATCATTGCAGGACAAACCTCACTGGCTGTCTGTTCATCAACGCATTAGGTACAAAGCTTTGACCTTAACACATCAAGCCCTCCATAATAGGGGTCCTATGTACCTAAATCAATGCATTGAGGCCTCTTGCCTTGGGAGCCTTCTACGCTCTAGTTCTGCAGGCCTTATTGTGACTCTGCGCTTTCAGAAACAGCAACGGGTAGGCTCTTCCTTCACTGTTAAGGCAGCAAGCTTGTGGAATAAATTACCTGAATACTTGAGACTTAACCTTGAGGAAGTTACATTTAAAAAGGAACTGAAAGCATTCCTATTTAGACTTTAGGTGTGAATATGGCCGGACGAACTTCTGTCTAATCCTCTTCGGCATGCCTAAAAGCGCCGGGATGCTCATTCAAGTAGCCGTGGGCTATAGAAAATATTTTCATTCATTCATTCAAGTCACTTATTCGCGTACAGTTGGCTGTCTGCTGTCTGGCATGCATTTCTGGTCGTAGCGGGGGCATAGGAATGGGGGGGATTTGTGGTTGCCTATAATTAACATGAGGGAAGAGGTGGTCATAGATAGACCCTTAAGTGTCACAACTCTATCCCATGATTGAATTGTGGCACGGGTGACAGGTGAGCTATATATCCCTGTGGGGGCGGTGTTTATTAAGGAGCCAAGGGATTTTCCAGATATGTAATCCAGCTATACATTGGTCTATAAAGCACCAGTTCTTATCCTTGAGTGGTCTGCTCCACTCCACCATGTGACGCAGTTGGGCTGCAAGGTAATAGTGATTGATATTGGGTATGCCAAGGCCACCCTCTGCTACTGAAAAGTATGCCCGCTTCCGGGCCATGAGAGCCCCCCTCCCAACAAAGGCTTCAATCGAATACTGTACTTTGTGAAGGACTTGGGGAGGGGGGTGGCCACAGGTTGAGTCCCTGCAAGATGTATAGTGTCTTGGGGAGGAGAGTCATCTTGACCGCAGCACTACGGCCCAACTAGGAGAGGCCCTTGACCGATAAGTATTGTCGTGGTCAGAAAGTCTGGGTAGTTACTTTCTAGTGTTTTCCCGCATGTGGAGCAGATTTTAGGTAGGCATCCAAGACGTCCGCCCACTGGAAGGGACACCGTCACTCTAAGAGTAGCTTGTCCTGCTGTGGTTTTGTAAGGTTAAGCCCCTGTGACTTTTGAACGTTCACTTTAAAGACGCCTACAGTGCTGAAAGTCTCCAAATCTTGGAGTAGTGCAGGCAGCGATGTTTGGGGTTGTGGAAGAGCAACCATGAGGTCATCTGCATACAGGGCTATGTTCCTTTTGGCCAATATGAATGGCTCTTTGGATACTCTCTGCTAGGGACTCCATGTAGAGGGCAAAGAATAGTGGGGAGAGGCGGCATCCCTGGCATGTGTCTGTAGCGATAATAAAGGCTCGCAGGGTAAGGCCATTGATCCTCACTTGGGCCATTAGTCCAGTGTAGTTAGCCATTACCCAGCTCTTGATGCGTGGGCGCAGACTTATCTTGTCAAGCACACATCCCAGAAATGGCCAATGCACTCGACAAATGCTTTTTTAGTATCGATTAAAAAAAGGAGTGAGGGGGTTCAGGAGTGATGTGCTTTGTCGATAAGGTGCAGCAGTCATTTGGTGTTATCACTGCATCACTTCTTCAGTATGAACACTGCCTGGTCCGGGTCAATTAGGCCCTGCATGAGTGGGTTGTAAGCAGACAATCTCAAGGATGCTTGTGAAGAGTTTTGTGTCGACATTCAATAAAGAGATGGGGCGGTAGGAGGAGCATTTCATGGGTCTTTCTCTGGCTTGGGGATCACTGTGATCACCACCTCCCTCATGGACTCGGGGAGAGCACCATGGCCCGAAGGAGTTGTAGCGGCACACTAAAAGGGGAGCCAGTTGTGTGGAGAATGCTTGTTAAAAGCTCGGGGTGAAGCTATCAAGCCCGGGGGCCTTCCACATTTGCAGTTTCATTATGGCTGAGAGAACCTCCTCCAAACAGATGTCTTCTTCCAAGGCTTGCGCCTCCCGTCCTGGGAGTTGTGTTACGGGTATGGTGGCTAAGCACAACTAGGCGTCTGCAAAGATTGCTGTGTCTGCTATGTAAAGGTTCACAAAGAAGTGCTCAAACCCGGGTGCAATGTCGTAATCTGTGTGTGCCGTGCGCTGTGCCTGGGGCTGGATTTCTGATATCCGGTGTTTGTGAGTCTAGACTTGGAGTCTGTGAGCTAAATCTCACCTGGCTTTATTCCCTCTGGTGTAGTATTTCTGTTTCGTGTGGAGGAAGGCATATTACACCCTGTCTATGTCAAGGGCCTTAAGTTGTTTACATGCTATTGTTAATTTCCTCCGAATCATTGAGACTGGGCTTGCTTATGGGCGATTTCAAGGGCTTCAACCTGACTCATTAGGGAGGAGTATTTAGCTTTCCTAGTTTTGTTCAACTGTGTGGATATGGCTATGAGGGTCCCTCTGAGAATTGCCTTCAGGGTTTCCCAGGAGCAGGAAAATTGAGATGTCCGAGTGTCATTTGTTTTTAGAAAGTCGTCAATCCCTTTCTGAATTTCTGTGAGAGGGGGGTCATATAACAGGAGGAGTCATTGAGTTGCCATGGTCTGTGCAGCGTGCTATGTCCCAGTGCACTGAAAGATATCAAGATGGGATATTGATTGAAGAGAGCTATAATGCCCACCTCTACCTGTATAGCTGCTGCTAAAATGTGAGGAGAGGTGAGGAAGTAATCAATGCGGGCATATGTCTTTTGGGAAGCTGAAAAGAATGTGTAGTCCCTGGTTGTTCGATGTTGTAACCTGCACACCTCCGAAAGGCCCACCACTTGCAACTAGCAAAGGCTTTCCTGTCTGAGGGCAGCCGTTTGTCCCACTCTCTGTGCCAAGCTTTCCAGTTTGGTTTCTGGGACGATATTAAAGTTCCCCCCTATTATAATATCTGTGCCAGCTGAGGAGGTGAGAAGGTGAGAGCTTTCAAGATGAATTGCTCCTGGTGGTCAGTAGGTGGGTATGGGGGGTGAGGGTGAACATGAAGTAGTGTACCGATATCCTGAAGGAGAGAGTAGTCTCCCAGGATGCTCCACCCCAGTCTGCAAGATACAGCCTTAGAATTTAGTGGCCAATAGGACTGCCACTCCTGCCTGTTTTGTGGGACTGGATGAAAAAACTGTCTGTCAAACCAGCGGGATCTCATCCTTGGCCAGTGCTTCTTCAGGAGGTGTGTCTCCAGCAACAGGCATATATCGCAGTTTGAGTCTCTGAGAAGGGATAGGAGTCCTAATCGTTTCACTGGCGCATTCACCCCTCTAACATTAAAGCTTAGGACCATAGCCATAGGCATTGGGTAGGGGTGGCTGTAATGACGCTTGGTGTGGGAGGGTGCTTGTGGGCTGTGGCTGTGGCAGAGGTTTCAAATGTATTGTTGATGGATGTGGCTGTTGGCCTAAGCAGGGAGCCCAGAGAGGGTTACCAACAGGGGGTGTAACATATAACTACACCGCTCCCTCCATGGGAGCAAGAAATACTACTGGCTTGGGGATCATGGTGTCAAGAGTCATAGTGAGTCTGGTGAGGGGGGATATATGTTCTCTGCCAACCCAACGCCAACCAATGATTATATATACCTGTGACTCTGGGTTCAGTAGGGGGTTGTGATTGTAGGTGCTGGGTCAAAGGGCCTCATTGCAGAGGAGGTCATTCAATGACGGGGCAGCATATTTCCAGCATTATGGGGTTTGGAATCAGGTGGTGTCGGCTTGTTGCAGTTGTCAAAGTAGTTCTGTGTGTTCTCAGACACACTCATCTGCTGATGGTTTGTGAGCATTCCTTTTCAAAGCTTTGTAGTGTCTTCTGCCACTCAGCTACAGTTCAAGTTGCTGCTGTAGCTGTTGTGCTCGGCCATCTTCCCCTGAGCCCTAAGTCCCAGGGCTGAGCAATCCTCTTCCATGTTGTGTACCACGTGGGTTTCAGCATTCCAAATGAATGTAAGGCAAAATGGGTGGCCCCATTTGTATTTAACTCCCTTGTCTCGCAGAAAAGTGGTTGTCAGTTTCAGTGTTTAGCATCTCTGAAGAGTAATAGGCAATAAATATTGGTAACTTCACACTTTTGCGCCATCAAAGAGGATGGGAGCTTAGTTGCGGACTGCTGCCATGATTCCTTCCTTCTGTCAAAAGTGGTGGACACAAGTGCATATGTCTTGTAAGGCTCCAGCACAGTTAGAAGGTCGACCTGCTCTGAGTACAATCTAATATAATGTCTTTGTCCACTAAAGCAGGCAATACGTGGCGAAAGAGACGAGTGACAAACCCCTCTGGGACTTCGGAGTCCACCAGCGTGGGAACACCCCTTATTCTAATGTTCGAATGGCGGGATCTCTTTTACAAGTCTTCAAGATGGAATTGTAGGTCTGTATTGCAAGCATGAATGTCCATCAGCTCGCAGCTGTAGGTATCTAGTTCCTCTTCCTTGGCCTCACTGCTTTGTTCCAGGGTATGTACCCGTTGACCCAGTTCTGCCACCTCATGTTCCACTTCCTTGACTCCTTAGGTGACATCAGCCCATAGCATCAAAATGTCCTCTTGGAGCCCATCGAATAATGTCTTCATACAGGAGCTGGTGAGGCGAGCTTCAGCATCAGCCTGGTCGATGGTCGTGCCCTGCAACCCTGCCTTGAGTACTCCCTGGGTGGGGTTTTTCCCTGCTGGTCTGGCTTTTTAGAGAACATTTTGAGGAGCATGTATTTGAGGGAGGCATCTTTTTCAGTTCTGTGTGCTGCTTCAGAGTAGGGTGTGGGCGGGCATTGAGGGGTCAGTGCAAGGGATAAACAGAGGTGGTCCTGCTCTCCAGGTGGCCCACGACTTGCCTGGGGTGGCTTGTGCTGTTCTGTTCTGACCCAGCAATGCCCCGTAGGCTATTGAGGCAGTGACACAGGTGGGTAATTATGCAGAAGGGACCCTCATGCATGCCCCGGTGGGCTGCAGCTTCCTCTGCACCTCGCTCTATTCCCGTCGTACAGTCTACCCCAGTACGGTCCCCCCAGCATATCTGTTGATCAGCTCCCACGGGTGGAGGGGAACCAGGGCAGGCACGTAGGCTCATTGCTGGCTGTGTGGGCCGGGGATAAGCTCTCAATGGTAGACGGTGGTCATGCAGGCCTCCATGGCCGCAGGTCACTACGAAACTGGTAGTGCCCAATGAAGCATCCGCTGGAGGCAATGACTCGATGTAGTCCACTGTGGCATGTTCTTTTGGCACCAGCGTGTGTCCCGGTTCACATTTGTCCGGCAGTCATGTGCTAGGAGGCTTTGCCCTCCACTGGTCAAGAACAGCCACTCATTAGCGGGCGGCCGCCTCAGATTGTGAGGCCCTGGTCCGGAAATGCTCCTGTCGCAGGCCGGCTAGATAATGGTCCGGGTGCTAGCTGCAGGGGCACAGCATGGCACCAGGCAATGGTCTATGGCGAGCACCATGTTGGGACACTGCGCGGCTGTGGTGCAAAGGAGTTCAATCTGCTGCAATCCTCCCCGTGTGGGATATAAAGGAGCTCTTGTCCTCCAGGCTCTTTCCCTGCTGATCCCGACGTCAGGCCCCAGTAGGGAATCTACAGAGCCACAGTCAAGGAAGTCGGGCAGTGGACCTGCAAGGAACTGCTCCTACTCAGCTGCCATCTTAGCCACGTCCCCTCACCCGAGGCTGCAGTTTAAATGCACTGTAGTGACACATGGCAGGGAAAAATACCTTGCCATGTAGGAAAAGCCTATTTTTATATCATCTTAAAATTATAGTGTGAGGCCAAAGGGCAAGGTGCTAATATATAAACAAGAAGGGCATACTACATATTGATATTAGTGTGCCCCCACAGTGAAATAAAACCCGAAACCCATTTCACTATGTAGGCCCGGCTAAACGTTTTAGGCCTAGGTGGGATTAAAATCATAATTTTCCACTTTCACTTGGGTAAAAGCTAGAAACAAGCATTTTTTGATAAATCAGGCAGAAAAGTAACATTGTTAGAATGTACAGCTGTTTGAGCCAGTACTGACTTAAAACGAGTTCTGCCATTCATTACATCCCCGGAGCTGTAATACACGTCCTTGGCTGGAAGACATAATGACCCTGGCTCAGAAGACAATGGCTTGCTTTTGGCTCAGGGAAAGGCAAATGGGTGTTAACTACTTACTACTTGGCAGGGGTTAGCTACCTGGGAGTGAAAAGGAACAGTTGGCAGAACAAAGGGCAGCTTTAGCACTACCTCTTTTGACTTGGAGATGCCAAATAGGGATTCTTCTATTCTTAACCGAGACCCCCTAGGCAGTCCTACCCCAATATTCAGCCAAATCAGGAGGAAAAAACAGTTTTGACCCTGTCAGGAAGGGAAGTAGCCACAAAGCTGAAGACATACCTTCCTGTTGGCAGCTGGGTGCTGCCATATTAAAACAGGGCTCCTGGGTAATTTTACTGTAAGAGAAAGAGGAAGTGCTGAAAAAGGAGGTGGGGGATTGGAAGAAAACTCTTAGGCTGTAGAATTCCTCCAGTCACTGGCTAGAGCACAGCATAAATCTGGCACTTCCACCACCACCGCCACAAATTATTCCTGGACCTGGGAAGCTTCCATCTGAAGAAGTAGGACTTGCTAGCAGAAGAATCCTGACTATTGACTTTTGGATCCTGCTGGAAAAAGGGCTCACACAAGGGCTTAATGACTCAAGAACCCTTGAATTCTACTGGCACCATGGGACTAGAGCTGCTGTTCATGGGTCAAGTGATTGGCCTCCTATTCTGCTGCTCCAGGGAAATAAAAAGCAGAAGGACTCCTGATGCAGAGAGGGTTCTCTTAACTCCACAAAACTGGCCCCGCCTACCTCAACAGACGACTCTCCTTCTACGTCCCCAACCGCCAGCTCCGCTCCGCCGACCTCTCCCTCGCATTCGAAGAACAACCACCGGCGGCAGATCCTTCTCACACCTCGCCGCCAAGACCTGGAACACCCTTCCACTAAGCCTACGACAGACCCAAGACCTGCTGACCTTCAGGAGGCTACTCAAGACCTGGCTGTTTGACCAGTAGCAGCACCCCCCCCCCCCATTCCCTCTCCCCAGCGCCTTGAGACCCTCGCGGGTAAGTAGTGCGCTCTACAAATTCTGTGATTGATTGATTGACCCATGGAATACCCCCAGGTGCTAAGTAATGCAAAGCAATGCTATACGCTGCTTTGCGTTACTTTCAAGTGATTTTCTAGCACAAAACAAATTTTGCGCTGGAAATTAAATAGGGAAAAAAAGATTTTGCATTGATTTGCGTCACTTTTGTGATGCAAATATGGCGCAAAATCTTGGTAAATATAACCCTGAGAGTTCAACTCAAAATTTGTGTTAATTATGCACCTGCTCGGTTAATGGGACTCCTGGCATCGTTAAATCTAGGAGTTCGATTTAACAACCCCATATCTGGGGCACTCATAATGAGGCCCAAGATAGGAGAGAAAGCACTAACTCTTTTGCATAACACTGAAGTCACAAGTCATAAAGCTTTTTAGGTAACTGCGCGCTTTACAACGTTTTGTCAAACTTTGTAAAGTTTTTGCCAAAGCTTATATGTGATTATTAAGTATAAACTCATTTGTGGATTCTGCACCAAGGAAGGAAGCCTCCCTTAAGCAAATCAGTACTGACCCTACTCCTTATGGGAACACCATCCCAAACTGCCAGGCGAGAGCCCGTCCAGGAGGGATGACAAGCAACCCCAGACTGGTTTCAACCTACTTACCATTCATCAGCCATATTACAGTCCCTCGCTTTTTGTCCCCCAATGCCTCTCTAGACAAAGACCCACCTTATCAGTGCCGACCCTGCACCTAATGGGAACAGTCCATCCCAAACTGCCAGGTGAGGCCCCTTCAGGAAGAGGACTGGTGGCAGTTCAGGACGGACTGTTCCCATGAGGAGCGGGGTCGATACTGTTTGCATAAGGCGGGCCTTTGTCTAGAGTGGTATGGGTATGGTGGGTGAAAAACGATAGACAGGAATGCAGCCCGAGTGATTGACAATGACAGTGGAAATACCGTACTACATGTTGTTTAACACCTGATCATAATCACCTTTCATTGTAGGTGAGCAAAGCACCAGTACCTGCAAATGAAAGGTGATTATAACCGGTCATTCATTCACTCACCAGTTTCGTGCAAAAAGAATGAGGTGATGGATGGAATGCTTGAACTAATCTCAGCTATTGACAATCTCTCAGGCTGCATTCCAATCCATCGTTTTTCGCCCACCATGCCACTGTAGACAAAGGACCACCTTATGTAAACAGTACTGACCCCAGGTATTAGGGTACTCTACTCACCTAGTCAGAGTGTTTTTCTTTTCGCCTTTTCTTCCCCTATATCTGGTTCCCCACTACACAGTAGCCCAGCTCCTCTAATTCGTTTCAATGAGCTGGAGGTTGAAGATTCTATGAGGCAGGTGGTTTGTCTCTGTGGTCCATCTACTGGTCCCAGACAACTAGACTGGATGTATACTTCCTATAGTAAGCCAGCCAGGGATTTAGTAATTAGAAAATCAAAGAACTCATTTAAAATGCTATTCAATATGATGAAGCAACTTACTGTAACTTCTGAAATCGTTTTCTCATTGCTATGTCGCTCATATCAAAACCTGTTTTGCAGGACAGTGTTTTCCACAATTTGTGTAGAAGAAACACCTTTAGAGCTGTTAGAACATTTGCCCAGAGTTGGTGTCTGTAGTCAATTTTCCATCACCATGTTTGGTGGAAAAAAGGCTAAATAATTTAAAACCTTTAAGCAGGGTCAAACAGGGACAGAAATTAGGTTAGGCCTCGGTGAAAGTGGCCCCACTAGTGAATTAATTAGCTAAATAAATGGCCCTTGTTTGCTAATTGGGGCGGTTTTGAACTTATAAAGACACTGTATAAGTGTTTTGTAGGGAGACAGAATGGATTTGAGATGACTGCAGGCAATGTTTGTTTTTAATATGAGGGAACTCAACAGTAAAACCGGCCCAACATGCCATAAAACATGCTCTCAAACAGCCAAAAAACAGCCCACACACTGACCTGCCTGGCCAGCCCTTCAGGCACTGCCTGATTCCTCTAGAGAACAGTCTCACCCTGCCTTTAGGGGCTACAGGGCAATGGCATTCCAAATATTATTTTGAGGAATATCTCCAGGAGTTGAACTCAGTGTCCTTCACCGGTTTTGAATAATGGATTATTATTATTATTATTATTATTATTATTATTGCTGTTGTTGTAGTTGTTGGTGTTATTTTGTTGTTGTTCTAGTAGTTCTCCGCCTCCTCCTTCTTAATCTTCTTCTTTTTTTTCTTCTCTGCATTTTGTAGTACGTTAGCAGTGGTACCACAAACTAACCTACATGCATAGGTCTCCACCTCTGCCTCTTCTATCTTACATGTGTGGAGATCTTCGCAAACATAGATATGCATTTTATTAGTAAATGTGGGAGGCTCAGGGAAGGGGCTCGAAAATGAGAAATATTTATGTGGTATGGAGGGGTTAAATGTGGGCTAGGGAGGGGTTTAGGAAGGGAAATGCACTCACCCACTAAACAGTAAACATGTTGACAAACTGCACTTCTTTAGTGGCTGCACTCAAAAAAGGACCAATACAGTAGTAAATGTACTCCAGCTTTGAGATGGAGTAAGTCTATCATTAATGTTAAATGAAATTAATTTTTTTTAAAGATATAGATAAATGTAATTTAATGCTAAAAATATACAGAAAAAACAAATATTACTTTATTATAAAATATGTTAATAACCTTTTTTAAATTTAAAAATTAAAGCAACTTAGGGGCATATTCTCAAGGACTTATCGCCGAGTTAGCGGCACTTTATCGCAGCCAAAGTGGCGATAGATTTATCGCCCTATTCACAAGCTGGTGCTAACAGCCAATATCGCCAGTTTTCCTGAGATAGCAGCCGCAAAAAACATCGCCACGGATGACACCGGCAACTAACGCTAATGAGATGCAGAGTAGGCGTTCCTGTGCAAAAAGCTGCGATAACACCACTTCGCAATATTCCCAACGACCAGCCAGATCGGCGATAAGATCCCAAAACAGGCAATAAGGCACGTTAGCAGCAGGGATTTAACACCTGCTCTTACCTGGTGTTAAGTCGGACGACAACCTGCACCACAAAAGGGAGCCCAGACCAGAGCCACACCTGAAGAACAACAGATGCCATGGAGCTACTGATCATGCAGCTCGGAGCCCCAAGAGGGCCACAACACCCACCGCCACCACACCCAGGCCCGCCACCCCCCCCGGACCCTCTCCCCCCCGGACTACCACAGAGGCAGCGCAGACGAAGACAGTGGACCTTCAGAAAATGCACCAGCCTCACAGACTTAACACCAGAGGATGTCATTGCCCACTACAAGCTCAAAAGGACAACCATCCTCCGCATCCTGACCATCATTGCCCACAGGCTGACGGTACCAACACAGCGGACAACCAACATCCCTCTGCAGACAAAGCTGCTGGCTGTGCTGCACCTGTTAGCCTCTGGTACCTTCCAACCAACAACTGCCAGTGTCGGAGGAGTCTCACAGCCAGCCCTATCCAAGTTCCTCACACCTGTCTTGGATGCCATCATCAGCTTGGTACCCCAGCACCTTTACTTCCCACACACTGTGCAGGAACAGCTGGAGACCAAGCAAGGCTTCTACGCCATAGCTGGCTTCCCGCACGTGTTGGGGGCAATCGACTGCACACATGTACTCCTCATGCCCCCTGCCGCCACTGCACACAATTACCGCAACAGGAAGCACACGCATTCCATCAATGTGCAGGCAATAGTGGACCACCTGGGACTCTTCACCAATGTCGTCGCCAACTACCCAGGCAGTGTGCATGATTACTTCATCTTCCGACAGTCCATCATCAACCAGCGCTTTGATGCTGGCACCTATGGGAATGCATTGCTCGTTGGTAAGTACCAAATGAACACACCACACACCTCAACTCCACAGTCATGCAACTCACGACTCTGGGAATGCACACGTTACAAACTCACATACAACATGCCAGACAACATGCCCACCTACCAGACACGACAGCACAACTTACTGTGGTAACCTGGGCTAGCCATGTACACAAGCCATCAACGGCATGGCACCTCAGCCACACAATAGCAGAATGTGGGGAGAGGTGGGAACCAGGCATGTGCGAAGGAGGCAAGTGACCCATGAATGAGAATGTACACAATGCCAAGTGTGGCGTGGATGTACTGGCCAGACTGCAGTATGCAGACCATAGACATGTCCATATCGACATATATTGCTGGTGTTTGGAGTGTAGTGGACAGTGGACGCAACCATGTCACCCCAGGCAGTGGGGAAGATCGCGGAAATGTGGCTTGTTACGTCCCCCCCTGTAAGCGTGAGCGGAGTGGGCTGGCCCGGCGTACGCCAGGCCAGCGTAGGGGTGTGAATAAAAAGCCTGTTGCTCTGGGTGTGGTTCTCTTCCGGAATGGCCAACGTGTCTGCCAGGGAGGTGCCTCTCAGCCCGCCATGAGGCCGACGCCGTGAGCGGCGGTGCCTGCGATCCTGTGCGCCTGCTGCACCCCAGGCCGCTGGTCCCCAGACCTGTCTTGGCTGCCCCTGTGCAACCAGGCCTCACTGCTCACCTGCCGACACCGGCGTGTGTCAAAGAGGGCCCACCAGGTGCCGGTGCAAGCTCCAAGCCCGAGGCCCGCGACCTTGGCAGCCTCCTCAGACCATCACGGCCTCCGCGACACAGGCCCCCAGCACTCCTTTCTCGTTGACGTACTCCACTGCTGCCTCCGGCCTACACTGTGGTCCAGTAGGTCACACATTTGGAACTGAGTCTTGATTTCATGATGGCTGAGTTCATATGTTAATGGCAGCATTTATATCACTGTACTCCCTTCGATCTGGTGCCACCAACTCTGTGCATCGCAAGCCAACGACACGTGTCTGTGGGCCCTTTCTGACTACTGCCTTCGGCCCACACTGCGGTCAAGTAGGTCACACATTTGGAACTGAGTCTTGATTATTCAATGGCCGAGTTCATATAATTGTACGCAAGGAGAGGAGTAAGAGGAAGACGCGGTTCAGTCCGGAGGGAAAAAGGATCATCGTTATGGAGGTGATCTAACACTACCAACAACTGCTCTGGTGCCACTAACTCTGTGCATCGCAAGCTAACGACACGTGGCTGTGGGCCCCTGCTGACCGCTGCCTCCGGCCTACACTGCGGTCAAGTAGGTCACACATTTGGAACTGAGTCTTGATTTTTTCATGGCAGAGTTTATACCATTGTACAGGCCTCATCGCAGACTGCATCCCCTTTCAGCTCTGGTGCCACTAACTCTGTGCCCCGAAATTCATGGACACTCTCTGGTTGAACTTTGGTGGCAACTGAGTCTATGGCCTGGGGGTTTTCTTCATCATCATGTAGCTGATACTGACTTGGTGTTAAAAATGAGTCTATAGCATTCATCTCCTCCATATTGCCTGTTTCTGATTGGTTCTGCCCTCTGCCTCATGCCCTGGAAGAACACCTTCCACTGTCCCCCGAAACACTCCGCGACATTCACCTTCGACATCGACGAGGACCCGCTCAGCTCTCGTGGCCCTACCTCAGTGCACCGCAAGTCACCGTCCCGTGGCGGTGTGCCTGTGCCGGCCGCAGTGCATCCGGGGCCACTAACTCTGTGCAGCTCAAGTCATGGACCCTTGCTGTTTGAACTTTGAACTTCTGATTGTCTGATCACTGTTGTAGTTGTTGCCAGCACCAACCACTCCCTGAGGGCTGGCTTACACTCACACCACACCCATCCAGCACAGACATCACTGGACATGTGACCCTGGCAATAAAAGGGGCCCCGGCCCCTACCACATGACATTGTGCTGTGTACAGCAGACGCAACCATGTCACCTCAGGCAGTGGGGAAGACCTGGGACATGTAGCTGTGTCGTACCCCCCTGTAAGCGTAAGCGGAGTGGGCTGGTGTACGACAGTCCAGCGTAGGGGTGTGGATAATCAGCCCGTGGCTCTGGGCGTTGCTAAGTGTTGGCCTTGCCAAGAAAGTAACTAATGCGTGTGTCTCTATTGTAGTGTCGGCGCCACCCGTCCCGCAATGGACAATGTTGCAATGTAGCATGCCCCCAGAGTGCGGGCTCGGCCGAAGGGATAAATGAAGGAGCGCAAGCCCGCTCGGGGTCCGGGATCATACATGCCAACTGTTGTGTGTGTCGCTATTACCGCAGCATAGGCCAAAGGTCTACCCTCAACCGCATCGCGAGTTCAGCCAGCCATGAACTCTACATCTGTGTCCGCCCTATCCTTACCATAGGCCTACACACAAGTGGCCGCCCACCTTCAACGCACAACATCACAGTGTCGTTGTCAGGCTTGTGGACATGCGCAGACAGGCATGACAATGGTGTGCCATAGGAGTGCAAGTGATGCAACCCCGCTGCGCACACTAGTAAATAGGCTCGGGGGAGGGAGGAGCAGCAGTGAGGCTACGTAATACACATTGATGCTGCTCATTTGCTACAAGCAGTACCTGTCAAACAGGAATCACTAAGTCACACATATCACACACCAATGAACTAGTGAGCCTGCCAACACATCATGCAGAACCAACTTTTGACTCATGTCTCTCTGCACTGTCACAGGTGATTAAGGATATGCACTCTGCCCTTGGATGATGACACCCCTCCGAGCCCCGAACACACAGGCCCAGAGGCAGTACAATGCGGCCCACAAACGCACCAGGGGCATCGTGGAACGAACATTTGGCGTGTTGAATTCACGTTTCAGGTGCCTGGACATCACAGGTGGAAGGCTCCTGTACAGCCCAGGCATCGTGTGCAAGATGACCATTGCATGTTGTGTGTTGCACAACATATGTGTACGCACCAATGCCCCATGGCTACAAGTGCCAGATGCACCGGACGATGATGAGGAAGATGAGGCAGGTGGACCAGACCCCACTGCAGCAGCAGCAGGAATAGCCCGTAGGAACACCATCATTGACAATTTCTTCACATGAGCACGTCACATTGTCACAGTCCTTAGCAATCATGGGACAGTACAAAATGACCACAGGCACAGCATGTGCAAATAAATTCATTACAACACACATTCCCTGTGTGCATGTTACTCCTCTGTACAAGCACATCACTCTGACAAGTGTAAGTGCAACATGTAGTGCTAACAATCTCACTAATTGGAAATAGATGGTGGCTGTGTCACCTCTGTACAGAGAGGCTGTTTAGGGTGTCACGTATTCGAAATGCCATTTCCGTGTGTCACAGATAGTACGGAATCCTACTCATCAGCGTTTCACATGTGTCCCAAATCATTACATATAGGCTGTCATTTGTGACCTACAATTGACAACAGGGCTTCTTTTGGGGTCAAATATGTACCACCATGATGCAGGGATGCACCCTGTGACTCAAGTCCCACAACATGAGCTACATGGACGTAAGGGGGAATCACTGCCCCATCATTCGTCCATGCTTTCATACTTGATTAATCATAGACATGACACATCTGTGTGTATTAGAATGTATTATTCACGTTCAGTGGAGTGTTGAGGCTGTCTTAGTACTGGGCCATGCAGACAACACTTTACAATGTTGCCCCGTGGAGGGCCAGCCAGAGTCCTTTAGGGATTGACAAGTTACTCGGAAGGGGAAGAGTCCAGTCCGCAGGCTGATTGCTGTGTCATTGTTGAGCATACAAAATATAGCAGTCCATGTCGAGGTCCAAGGTTAGTGTCGCAGAGTGTGTCGGGGGACAGTGGAAGGTGTTATTTCAGGGCATGATGCAGAGGGCAGACCCAAGCAGAAACAAGCCATATGGCGGAGATGAATGCTACTGCTTCCTCCTTACCACTAAGGCAGATTCATCCTCATCTTCGTCCTCTGATGTTTCATGTGCCTCACATGTGGGTGGTTGTGTTTGGTTTTCAGCACTGTGTGACACTGACACATCAGGGGCCGGAGATGTGGATGTAGAAGTAGCAGCAGCATTCATCTGCGCAGTGTCTTGTGGCATCACTCCCATGATGAGGATCTGCAGGGCATGGAAGATCCCATCTACAGCTTTCTCGTGTGCAGCCATGGCAGCCATTCTTTGCGCCTGCATCCGCTCCATGTTCTCCATGCCCCTCCTTATGTTTCACAAATCACGGAAGACATCGCTGTAGCCACTCTGACTAGACAGTTGTTGTTGTCTCCGAGTCATGACTCCAGCGACGCCAGCCATGGATTGTTGGAGGGCATGGGGCAGACTGTGGGTGTCCGTTAGGGAGTGTAAGTGGTCCCGGATGGGACTTAGACACCCACGTATGGCATCTAGTTTGGCTGCCATGAGGTCGAACCCCACCCGCACCTGTTCAGCCAGCTCCTTCTGGCAGTCTAACACACGGCGTTGGAACGCCATGTGTTCTTCGGTGAGGTGCTGGGAGCCAGACGTGGTGGTGGGTGCTTCCTGCTGTGTGGTCCGTGCAGGGGGTGGGATCACCTCAATGGTGCTGGGCTGCCCTGCTACTGGAGGTGGGGTCCGGAGGTTGTCCATGAACCATTGGAGTTCGTCGTAGTCGATGTCCTGGGGGTCATCTCCATCATCACTGACGTGATGTAGGGTCTGCTCTGCAGGAGGTGTTGATTGTCCCTCTGCAATGTAAAGGGGAGATGCAGTTTCACAGTGTGTTCCATGTATGTTGACGCATTGGCGGAGTTTACATACAGACTGCATGACAATGTACATTGTGACTGTTTGTGAGGCGATGCCTATTTGATGCGGGACAGTGGACATTTGTACTACATCACGGATGTGAGGTTGTACTCGTACATTGTCATCTCACAGTTTCCTGCTATGCCAGATGTGATTGGCCATTTTGTACACACATGCAGCACCAGTTGTGTCCTGTGTTCTGTTGTGAAAGTGTTGCAGTTTGTACCACATTGTTGTCAATGTTGAGGTGCTCTTATTCTTATGTGTGTGTGCTGCATTGTGGGTGAGTCGCCCCTGCAGCTCTGATTTGGCTGCCCCTTATTCCTTTCAGGCGGTGTGCCTTTGACTTCTGTGCTTCTACAGTGCTGAGATGTTGCGGACTTGGGTAAATTGGTCTCTTGGTCGAGTTGTGACTCTTGGGCATGGTTTGTCCGCAGATGTGTTGTTGACGTCAGGGGTTGTTTGTGCACGTGCATGTGTCAGTGTGTGACCTGCTCCTTTCCGGATGTGGTCCACACTCAGTCACCTCAGTGTCGTGGCGTGCACCATGTCATGATAATTGTACTGCAGCACTGCTAATCGTCATGCAGTGTCACTTGCATTGTCAGTGTGGCTCACGGACCCGCAGCTTTGCTGGGTTCAGCACATGTGTATGGGTTTGTTGTGAGATTAGTGATGTGTGGGGAGGGCCCCCTCCGGGCACATTGTCGACGGGGGCCTAATTGCTGTTTCTATGTGTGCTGCAGTATGCCAAGGAGATCAGGGACATGATCCAGAGTCATTGTGGGTGTGCAGTGTGCTCTACTTAATTGTGCATGTGTGCCATTGTGCCCATCTCCCCCCGTCCCCCCAGTCCCTGTTCGGTACTCACCCTGTTGATGTTGTGTCAGGTCATGTTGAGCAGTGTCCGGATCCACTTCTCCTGGCACTGTATCCCGACTGATGACTGTGGCCACCATTTTCTCCATGTCATCCAGCTCCTGGTGTGCCGCTGGACCCCCACCTCCAATCTGCGTTGCTGTTTTCATGTTGGCATCGAGTTTCTTCTTGGTTTTGCCCTTCACATCATTCCAGCGCCTCTTGACCTCTTCCATTGTCCTCCTCAACTCTGCAACTGCATTCACATGGTCCAAGATAGTCTGCCATGTTTGCGTCTTTGTTGCCAATGACACGTTGGAGGTGACGAACAGTTGTTGGTAGTGTTCTATCACCTCCGTAACGATGATCCTGTTTTCCTGCGGACTGAACCGCGTCTTCCTCTTCCTCTTCTCCTTGGCCTTCCCCGACCCCGAGGTTCCTTGCTGGTCGTCTGTGGGGCTTGTGGGGTTCGCGTTGTCCTCTGCACTCGGTCCGGGTGCATCCATGGTGCTACGCAGTTTATTTATTTTTTTCTGCTTCTATAGTGCATTTTCCCGCATGACGCGTGGGAATTGCAGGCCCGTCGCTGGTTATCGCTGATTTTTGAATCGCGATTTGGGGCATCGGAACTTTTTTCGCATTCGTGTTTCGCATTTTTTCGGCGTCGCGTTAATTTTAACGCAGTCATTTGGCACGTTATTGTGAGACTATTGCATGGTGCCGCCGGGTTGAGAATACAGCGTTAACACAGTGTTATTTTCCCGCGATGGACTGCGATATGCAAAGTTGCGTTAAGCTAATTTTGCGGTAATTATCACACGTTCTTGAGAATATCCCCCTAAGTCTTTTTTTAAAACAAAATGTAATTAATTTAAGGTAATTCTCTACATAACGTTAAATATTTTTTACTGCATTACAAATAAATGTACATTTTATAATTTGGGGAGAATTATTTTTATTTAAATCTTAAGAAAACAGTTTTAGTGTAATTTAATATATTAAAAATAATCAAATAGTTAATTCAAAATTATGTTAATAATACTGTAGTATTTTTTTCTACATTTAAAATAACTATATTATAGTATTTAACATTAAATTTTTTTATATTTTATTTTCAAGTTTAATAAACTTTTAAACGTTTCCTTATACTTCACCTTCGCAGTATTTCTGCCCCAGTTACCGAAGAAAAGTTTCAAGTATTACCTATGGATTCATAAATTTGGCTACACCACCCAAATTCAGAGTGATAGACATGTAAGTCCACACTTTTGAGTAACTTTACCCTTTTAAATGGTGAATAGCTAAAAGTAGCAAAGTTACTACAGAGTGCAAATTTGCTCATGTTTAAGTTTATCTTAGTGAATAACCTCCACTATATTTACATAACACTCCACAACTCACTAATGCTGTTTCTAGGCACAGTAAATAACAGGTGACACTATTACTGAATTTAATTCTTTTCATGATACATATGACCAGGTTAATGTCAAAACTAGCATTTATTTTGCACCTAATCGTAAATACAAAAATGTAACATATATCCACATATGGCTGCTTGGATAAATGGCTTGCAAGCCTACATTTAGTTTGCTTCTGGCAAGGACAGACAGAGTAGGGATTATCCCTGTGGGAAAGTGGATTATTGGTAGGGGTAAGTATGCACCTACCACTAGCAATAAGGCCACTAACACGGTATAGGGTCCAGTAAAGGTCTCAGTAAATTAGCCCCTTGCTCAACACTTAGGAGCTGACAATGAGCAGTCAGGCCTAACTTAGGAAAAAAGATTGTAACACATTTAAAAACACCAATACATCAAATAAGTAAGACACAACACACAATAAAAATCCCACACCAATTTATAAAAAAAGGAAATATTTATGAACAAATAGACACCAAAACGACAAAAATGCAAGGTAGGGAACCGGAGATATGAATTTTTTTAAAGTACCACTTTACAGGGGTTAAAAACCTATAGCGCCATTCTTGGGCATCTGGTCGCGCTTGACTGGGACAAAATCAAAGTTTGAGGCAGACAGCGATGGAGCCCTGATCAGATACACTAAGTGGAAGGCCCCAGTCAAAAGTTTACCTTCACACTTAGAAACTTTTCTGGAGCTTTTTCTTCCGACGTCGCTTGACCCTCCAGAGCAGGCCGGATTCAGTGAGGGTTCGTCGGCTTGACTTTCTGCAAGGCCCCGGTCAAATCCTGGAAGTCTGGAGCTTCAGGGCTTTTAGTGGAACGAACCTGAAATCCTGTCTGGGTCGCAGTTGATGGTAGTCCGCTTGACCCTCGAGGTCTGGTCAATCACCCCATGGAGTTTTTTCACAACAGTTCTAAAAAACTCAGGAGGTGCTTCCTGAAGGTGTCCTTGAAGGGTCAAAGTGTCCAAAACAACAAACCAAGGGTCTGGAATCTCCTAGATGGTCCTTGGGATGTCTGGACTACAATTTCCACAATGCACTAGGCCAAATCCTTAAAAGTCCACTGGACGCACTTCAGGATGGGGACTCTTGATGGAGATGATGCCGGTGGACTCTGTTAACCTGTAGCCTTCAGGGAGTCCACTGCTTAATCCTTCTTGAAGCAAGGTACAGTGTCCAGGGCTGCAGTACCAGATTGTGCAGCAGGTGCAGTCATTCAGAGTGCAGGCCTTTGGTTGCAAATCCAGATTCCAGCAGAGCAGTCCTTCTTTTCCTTGTAGGTTCATGCAGCAGATCTTAGAGACTATGCAGCTGTCATATATTTATTCGGGGCGATAAGCAGGGGGGGCACCTCTGTCCAATGAGATGCTGGGTGCCACCCAAAAGAATGACAACTTCCTCCAAAGTGTGACATCTTCTTGTCCCACAAACCACTCCACTTCCAAACTCTAACATGGGTGAATTCTCTCCAGAGGAGTAAGAGCTACTTTAACCAACCCACAGTGTGGCTCATTTTCAGTAGCTTTCCTCCCCCTGACCTCTGCAAATTCCTGTCCTAAACAGGACATCTGGCTGGGGCACAGGATGTGGGGGTAGGTACGCCTGGCATTTCTTACTGATCTGCTCTCTCTTTGAGATAAGTTTGATTTACCCAGCCTCCTCCGCATAACCCATCCTCCTCAGCTTCAGAGCTCTCTCCATTAGATAGCCTCTGCTCCGGCCAGGCCACTTATCACCTAATCAAAGCAGCCTGGCTAAGCCTGTTAAGGATGACCAATCAGCAGAGTCTATTAGAAAGCTGGAGTTTGGCTTACAGAAGAGAAAGATCCATAACTTCTCTTCTGTACTAGTTATGATAACATCAACAGTGGCAAATTGTTGCATTAATCAACATCAATCTTTTAAGTCCTTGAATGATATTTTGCACTCCTTTCCTAGCAATATTTATAATTAAATAAAATATTGCAATGTTAGCCTATGGAACTAAGTATCTACAATGGGGAAAAATGAAATGGTCAGTTTTCCCCTCACCCGGTCATATAAAACATCTTTTTTAAGGCCCCTGCTTATAGTTACATGACCCCCCACCCCCGGGACACCTAGGGGAGTCCCTGGGATACCTAATATGTATAAATAAGGTAGATTATCACTTTTAAAGTGCCCATACCACCAAAGTTGAGTTTACACACAATTTTACTTTTAAAGACCGTCTGCAAGGCAGGACTGCCTCTAAAATTACAGCAGGCACTCAGCAGTCTGCTGGCCTCTAAACTTCCATGCCCTATTACAAATTAGGGACTTATAGGTAGTTTGAACCCCCTAGCCCTATTATACACTAGGGACTTATAGGGTCTGTCATTGCCAATTGTAAGTGTACCCTATTACATGTACCTTTTTACACATAGCACTGGCCCCGGGACTGGTTAGCAGAGCCCAGGGTACAGTCAGAGTCTGTTAACATCAGTATCTTTCAGCAAACAATGGGGGTTAAACGGGCAAAAGAATGACTTTCTACAAATCCCAGATTTTCAATGAGGCCTCAGTAAAGAAGCTTTGACAGTACCTAATAGAGCATTCAATGCCAGTCTGCCAGATAAAGCTATCAATATCTTCAAGAGTATACTTATTATTCCACACAGTCTAAACTGCTAGGAATAGGTTTTGTATAAACTTGCAGCCTGTGGCATAGGTCGGTCAACTAAGACTTTGATCCCAGTGGGGTATATACTAATAATTAATTAAGCTTTTGGGTTGACATGCATAAAGCTTGAAAGGCAGGGATGCACCTTGTTCCTGTGATATTATTACTATATTTTGACAATTTCATATCAAGCTTACCTCAGAATCAATGCGACCCTCGTTTTGACATATTGAGGGGGTACAAATTGTTACAAATGCAGATTATTCAGTATTTAAAAATAAAAACTACCATAGTATGCGCCGCCACAGATGTTTAGAAGACCAAACCTCTCTTTGCTACTGGAGGTGCCTCCATAATAGGGGTACACTATCTACATTTCTCTCTTAGGGCAGTGTTAGCTATTTGAAACAGCAGAAAAGTGTGTTGTCTCCCACTCCTCTAGCACCTATCACCGCATTCACCTTCCCACTGTTTTGTTGGCCTGTAGAAAGATAAAATAATGTGTGTCCTAACAGTCATTGCCCATGTCTATTCTCCAAAAATGTAGAGATATGAGAAAAAGATGGGGCTAGGTCAGCACACAAACACCCAAGTGGGCACAAAAAATGGAGGGAATTTGTTGGCCTTAGTCTCCCATGCTCACTGCTTCATGTTAGAAAATCGTCCAAAAGTCAAACTCAAATAGCAGCCTGCACTGCCCTTCTCACTGTGCTTTACCTCCCCGAATGCAGAAAGTTACAACAAAATTGAAAAACAATATTGGGCGTCCTTCACCCTGCAATAGAATTCTTCTGCACCAATTGGTGCATGTGACCAACTCTAGAAAAAAGTCCAAACATTAGAAAAATATCATGTGATCACCGCTCTGCAAAAACAACTCCACTTATGCTTTGTCATCAAGAAACTACTGTCAAATGTGTATTTGGATATCTGATGCCTCCCTGCTCTCAGTCACATATCACCAATCATGGATAATGTTACGAAGAAAAATGCTACCAAGAAATTACCCTCACCCTATCAAACAAACAGAAAGGTTTCCACCACCAGGCACCAACAGGCATGGGCCTGCATAAATGAAACTTCAGAGGCCTCTTGTCTGCACAGAGTCATGTTACCAGTATCAGAAATGGACCTCAAAATTAAACACGTGAACTCCCAACACTACATTTGCCCCCACTACATGGAGTGGCATTGTGTGGTGTTGAGTTTCATTGTGTGGCATGGAGTGAAGTGGCACTGTGAGGAGTGGAGTTGAGTGATGTATAAAAAGGTAAATGTTAATTCTCGCCTTTCTGCAAAAGCAACTTCACTTCCCAACTGCATGTCACAAGCTGCAGAACATGAGAGCGAAATTGAAATTGGGTGACCACAAATGTGTGCACTTTCCTTCTTGTGCGGCACACGATTCGTATGAGAAGTATGGGCTTCATGTTTGCTACAGGAGGGGGTCACCCACATAAATATAAGAACTTTTTCAATATTTTTCATTGTGAGTATTCCATATTAACTGTAAATTATCTCTCATATCCGACTGACCATTGTTTTGAAACATTTTTGCCATAAGCCATCGTCCTGCAAAATAAGCAAATAAGCAAATAAGCAATTGACATGGCATGACATAGCAAATTACACAAAATAAGAGTACCCAAAAATCAGGATCTGTGGGAGATTAGGCTTTCTTAATAAAAATTGTAAATCAGACAATTGTACAATACTAAAAAGGTTCCAATTCGATTGGCTCCTAGCCCGCCAATTTCAACAAAGGAGATTCACAGCTACTACCTGAGACAAACCTCATTACAGTTTCAACCCACATATCATTACGCTTTCTTCCCATAAAAGCTGCCTGTGAACATCACAGAGTTCTAAAAAAGATATAGAGGGGCTTATTTATAAGCCTGTTGCGCCGCCGGTGCATCACTTTTTGTGACGTTCGGGTGGCGCAGGAGCCTGCCCCATATTTACCAGGCAGCACTAAGCCACTTTTTTGGACTTAATGCTGCCTTGTAAATATCGTTCCCTTTAACTGAGTTTTCTGCATTAAAGGGGCGTGCAATGGGTGTTGCTGGGGGCGTTCCCAGCAACATCCATGGCTTTTTGACACAGTCCCAGATTTACGAGAAATCGTAAATCTGAGGCAGCGCCAAAAACCTACGCTTTCCCAGGGGAAAGCGTAAGTTCTGCAGCACACATAGAAAGAAGAAAAAGCCTCTTGTGACCAGAGGTGTGACCAGGAAATGAGCAACCCCTCCTCTGGGGTCCCTTCAAACCAGTTCTGGGAGCAGCTCACTCCCCACTTGGATTGAAGCCTGTCTGACTAGGGAAATTAGAAAAAAGTGCCCAGGTGTCAGCTAACATTTGCCTGTGATGGGGAGGCCTCTGTGAAGTTAAGCAAGTTCCTGGGCACTGCTGAAATGGTTATCCTGCCAGGACCAGTAGCACCTCCAAACACCAAGGCATTTGTTTTTACTCTGGGAGCAGTTTTCACACCTCATTCAGAGCATGAACACCCAGAGGGCTGCAGCTGGAGGCTAATGCAACTTATCCTCCAGAGCTTTAGGCAGAGAAGAGGTAAACCAATGTTACCAATGAATTGGTCTTTTAATAAATATTACAAGGAGTCCAAGAATTACATTTCTACGTGTTTCCTAGCTGGACAAAGCTTTATTAAATGTAATAGTGCATCCCAGCATTTCTCTATGGAACAGCCAGCCTTGCTACAGTGAAAATATCTTTTAGGTGCTAGTCACTGTAAGGACATGTTTAATAGTAACTTTCTACATGTTCTACTTTTAAATACTATGCATCCTGCCTTATGGGCTACAAGGCCTACCAGGGATGACTTATTAATATTTTAACATACGGTTTAGGACTGTCTGAATGGTTTATTTTGACAGGTTTAGGTGCAGTTTTTAAACTGCCACAGTCAGGCTACAATGGTAGATCTAAAGGCATATGTACACTGTCAATGTAGCGGTTGATAAAATATGTGCTGCAGTTCACTAGTGACCTTTAACTTACAGGACCCCAGGTTCAGTTCGCACCATAAACTAGTGACTTATAGGTAAGTTAATATGCCAATTAGTAGTATTACCAATTATGACATGTTTTAGAAGTCAGAGCACATGCACTGGGGCCTGGTTCGCAGACTCCAAGTTCACACAGCCAAAACACCAGCAGCATCAGTCCACAAAGCATTTTCATGAGGTGCTCTGAGATGATTTCAGGGTGCTAAAAAATGATTTTAGGGGGACATGGGTCCAGGGGGAACCTGATTTTATTTGAGTCATGAGGCTCAATACTTGAGTTGGGGAAAAAGAGAAGAAAGAGGACAGGATGCCAGGATCATTGCCTCGTTCCAAGTGAATACATGGAGAGATAAGAGCTTCCGTTGTAACAGCACGGGCTACACAACCTGGATCAGGTGGCTGAACTCCTTCTATGGAGTCATACCTGAGTTTGTGATTGGCTGAAAAGAGGTTAAAGACTTTGTCTGCCTTTCCCAAGAAGAAGGACGGTAAGGTGTTGCAGAAATTTTGACTGATATTAATATTTTTATTTTCAGGGGGGTTAGTTAATTATTTTTACTGTAGCAAAGAGCTCTTTAGAAGAGTTCTTTGCTGATTCACTCTTGTTAGTGGAGTAACTCATTTTCTCTCTTCGAATCACATTTTTGTAAATTACTAAGGGCTCCTTATACAGTTCTTTATTTATGGGGTCATAGTTAACCCTTCATTTCCTTTTAAGCCTGCCACAGGCCTGCTTCTCGAGTCTCAGGTTTTCAGAAAACCAGGTTTCTGAAGGTGATGATCTTGAGCTTTTATTGCCATGAAAGGAGCTAGTTGGTCTAAGGCTGAGTCTATCCAAAGATGATATGAGCCAGCTGCGTTGTCAATATTAGAAGAGGCTACTGGCAGAGAAGAAGCTAAAGTCCTTTCCAGAAGATCAGAATTGATGCTGTGCCAGTGGCGTGAGGGCCTAGGGGGGCGATGCTGCGCTGTGACTGGAGTATTTGAGGTGAGTATAAGATTGAACATAACTGCCGAGTGATCTGACCAAGTCAGAGGCAAAGAGGGGAGTATTTGTAGATACGGATTGTCTGAGAAAATTCCATCAAGACAGTGGCCTGCTGAGTGTGTAGGTCCCTGCACCAATTGTTCTAACACCAGACTATTCATCACGTCAGTAAGGTAGGCTGAGTCACTATTGGCGAGGTCATCAAAGTGAAGATTAAAATCCCACAGCACGGTAAAATCCAAGGAATCTGCATTAGTGTCTAGTAGCTGGCAGAGATTAAGAATAGATGCTGCATTTGAGCCGGGGGGGGGGGGGTGATAGACCAAAAGGCCATTAAAAGAGTACCACTTTCTGAGTTCAATTTTAAAGAATAGGGCTTCAGGTTCCCAAAAATCTTCATAACCTACAAATGAGGTTTTGAAAGAGCTGCTCCAGGGAGGTGTTACATAGGTGGAGAGTGACTGTTCACACACATCCCCTCGTGGATTTTGGTGCATTCCCATATTTACCAAGACTGGTAAACCTGGGAGTGCATCAAAATGCTACTCCTTCCCAGGGGAGACATAATAAGGAGAAATGTCTTAGTTTCTCCTTGTTTTTTCCTCTTTCTAAGGGGTATATTCACAAGAACGTGTGATAGCTACCGCAAGAGTAGCGTAACGCAACTTTCAATATCGCAGCCTATCTCTGGAAAATAACCCAGTGTCAACGTGGAATTCACAACAAGGCGGTAGCATGCGATAGACACCAGATAACGCGTCAAATGTCAGCATGAAAATCAATGCCACGCCGCATAAATGCGAAACACGAACGGGAAAAATCATGCGATGAGGCCAATTGTGGTACAAAAAGCAGCGAAAACCAGCCACAGGCCTGCAAATCCCACGCGTCTGGAGGGAAAATGCACCATAAAACCCACAGAAACAACACACCAGAAACAAGCCAAAGCACGTAGCAACATGGATGCACCCTGACCCAGCGCAGAGGTCAACGCGAACCCCACAACCCCCACAGACCACCAGCAAGGAACAACTGGGTGGGGGAAGGCCAAGGAGAAAAGGGAGGAGAAGACGGGGTGCAGACCGCAGGAAAACAAGACCAGCGTCAAGGAGGTGACAGAACACTACCAGCAACTGACCCACAAGCAGACCACCTGGAATGCAGTCGGAGTGCCGAGGAGGCCAATCCAGGAAGCCAAGAGGCGCTGGCAGGACGTGACAACCTAATCCAGGTACAAACCTGCTGCCAACAGGAAGGCAGCAACGGCGACAGGAGGTGGCAGTCCTGCGCCACAGGAAGAGCTGGAGGAAACCCAGGCCACAGTCATCAGTGTGTAGACGGTGCAAGGAGTAGGGAGTACAGACACAGCTCGAGAGGACCTGACACAACATCAACAGGGAGTGTAACGAACAGGGACTGGGGGGACGGGGGTGATGGGCACAATGGCACACATGCACAACGAGGTGTAGCACACTGCACACCCACAATTATACAGGACCATGTCCCAGATCCCCTTGGCACACTGCAGCACACACACATAGCAATCACAGCACATACCATGACAATGTGGCACAAAGTGCAACACCCACACCGCAGAACAGGGGACACAACTGGGTCCGCCCAGGCGCAGAAACAGAACAATCACATTGGACAGAGCAGGGAACTGTGAGATGCATATCTACAGCTACAACCCCACATCAGCCATGTAGGCCAAATGTCCACTGTCCCAACTCAAATAGCCACCACCGCCCAAACAGTCACCATGTACATTGTCACACAGTCTGCATGTCGACAAGAACAAGGCACCAACACAATGCCAACATGCACCTCCCCTTCACAATGCAGAGGGACAAACAACACCTCCAGCAGGTCAGAACAGACAACCCATCAGTGATGCCCAAGACGAACACCACACCTTCGACACCGACACCCTACAACAGCCCATGGACATCCCACACAACCCACCACCAGGACCATGGCAGACAAGCTACTCAGAGGAGAACCCAGCCCCTGCAACAGACCACACAGCATGAAGCACCCGCAATCACGGCTGGCTCACAATACTTCACCGACCCACACATGGCACCCCAATGCCAGGTGTCAGAACGCCAAAAGGAGGTGGCCCAACAGGTGCGGGTGATGCCCAACCCATGGAATGCGAACTAGAGCACATACGTGGGTGTTCAATACCCTTCAGGGACCACCTACACCCCACAAAGGACACCCACACTGCCATAGAGACACATGCAGATGCACATACCCAGTACAGAACCACGCCCAGGGGCACGCACATATCAGTCACACACCCACGTTGGCTCTGCGTACGATGGCACAGTCCACTCCCCTTACGAATTGAGTGGGTGACGACAAAGCTACATGTCCAGGTTCTAGCCCGCTGCCTGCGTTGACATGTCTGCGTCCGCTGTACACAGCACAATGTAATGTCGTAGGGCCCAGGGCCCCCATGCATACAACAAGACCACAGGGACACATGCACATATCATGTTGAACTGGCTACGGGCACGTGCGCCCGGCCCCTTTATTGGCAGGGCCACATGTACAGTGACGCCTGTGCTGGATGTGTGTGGGGTGAGTATAAGCCAGCCCGCACGGAGTGCTTGGTGCTGGCAACAACCTGAACAGAGGACACCAGTGTAATGGAAACAGAAAACACCAGCATAACAGAGTCAACTGCAGAGCAACATGGAGGGATCCGGAGTAAGGACAGAGGTCACCCAATATTCAGTCAGGAGGTTCCATGAGTTGCAGTGCACTGAGGTAGGGGCACTAGAGAAGAGCGCGCTCATGTGAGGAAATTGCTAGGATTGTGTCCCTTCTGGTTAGTCCTGATGCAGATGCAGTGGGGTGTGTTACACCTGCATCAACTTCCTCATCAACGTCCCAGGTCTCCCACACTGCCTGAGGTGACAGTTGCGTCCACAGTCCACAGCGCAATACCCAGTAATAGATCCGGGTGTGTAGCTTGACTACCACCACCAGTCTGCATTCCTGCCTTGGGGCTGTTGCCTCCTGCCCTCCCATTGTCTGTGCCTTCTCCCGTCCGCACACTTGACACATCTTCCTCATCATAGTCCCAGGTCCACCCCACTGCATGAGGTGACATTGCTGCGCAACCTCACAACAGCACAAAACTCAATCAGTAACGGACAATGGCTTGCAGTGCACTGAGTCACTGGCACCTGGAGTGCTGAGCAGGGTATCAGGCCGATGATGGCATCCACGACAGGTCTGAGCAACTCCGTAGGTCTGTCAGGACCACTGTTTCGACTCTGGCAGATGGCGGTTGGAGGTGGTCCTTGCGGTGGTGGCGTGTGCCTCCTGCGGTGAAGCGACGTCCGGACCGGTCAAGACTAGATGCTATGTGTGGGCCCTGGTGGCCCGCAGTTGAGGCCGGAGGATGCGGACAGCGCAGGGCCACAGACACATGGCATTGATGACCCCAAGACCATCGCTACAGAGGTCATTCAATGTCTCAGAAGAAGGGGTCCCAGGCCTGAGCAGCACAGAGTTAGTGGCCCCGGATGCACTGCGGCCGGCACAGGCACCCAGCCACGGGACGGTGACTTGCGGTGCAGTCAGATGGGCCATGCGACCTGAGCGGGTCCCCATCAATGTCTGAGGTGTATGTTGCGGAGGGTTGCGGGGGACAGTGGAAGCTGTCCTCTAGGGCATGATGCGGAAGGTCTGATGTTATCTGGAAGCAGCAAATGGAGGAGTGGAAAGCGCAACCCTCGTTTTCACCAACAATTCTGTATCAGCTACATGAGGATGAAAACTAGCCCCTAGTCCATAGACTCAAACGCCACCAATGTACGACCAGTGAGTGTCCATGAATGTCGGGGAACACACTTAGTGGCACAGGTGCTGAGAGGGGATGCAGTCTGCGATGATGCCGGTACACAGATGTGAACTCCAACATTGCCAAATCAAGACTCTGTGACCTACTGGACCGCAGTGTAGGCCGGAGGCAGCGGTCAGCAGTGGCCCACAGCCACGTGTCGTTGGCTCGCGAGGTACAGAGTTAGTGACACAGTGGCAGTTGTCGGTAGTGTTCAATCACCTCCGTAAAGATGATCCTGTTCCCTCCAGACTGCAATGCGTCATCCTCTTACGCCTCTCCGTGCATGCGATGATATGTATTCTGTCTTTTGAATTACAGATGTTCAGTTCCAAATCTGTGATCCCACTCATGCGCAGCGTAGGCCGAGGGCAGTGGTCCACGTAGGCCCACAGACATGTGTGGTTGTGATGCCATGCACAGACTTGTTGGCACCACATCGAAGGGAGTATAGTGAATTGTTCTCTGCCTTAAATGATGTTCACTGCCATGGTGTAATCAAGACTCAGTTCCAAATGTGTGACCTACCTGACCGTGGTGTAGGCCTGAGGCAGCGGTCAGCACGGCCCATTCACCTAGTGTCGCCGGCATAGGTTGGATGGCCCCACCGGCCTGCGTTGTTCAGGTTCAGTGGCACCACGTGTAGCCGGCTGGCGTTGGACAGGGTTAGTGGCACCACGTGTAGCTGGCTGGCATTGGACAGGGTTAGTGGCACCACGTGTAGCAGGCTGGCATTGAACAGGGTAAGTGGCACCACGTGTAGCCGGCTGGCGTTGGACAGGGTTAGGGGCACCACGTGTCGCAAGATGCCCATATGGAACTATGCCTCACTGATCGGGGGAGGTCTGGTGCTGTGGCCGCTGGCCTGGATTTGGGGTTACTGCCATTCATGACTCAGGACACAGTTTCACATATGGGACCTACTGGTCCGAAGAGTAGGCCGAAGCTGGCAGTGGAGTACGTCAACGAAAAGGGAATAAAGCAGGCCTGTGTCGTGGAGGCCGTGATGGTCTGAGGTGGCTGCCAAGGTCGCGGGACTCGGGCTTGGAGCTTGCGCCGGCACGTGGTGGGCCCTCCTTGACACACGCCGGTGTCGGCAGGTGATCAGTGTGGCCTGGCTGCGCAGGGGCAAGCCTGAAGGGTTCGTGGTCCAGCGTGCCGGGGTCCGGCAGGCACACAGCATCGCAGGCAACTCCGCTCACGAGGACGGCGTCGGCCTCGTGGCGGGGTGGGAGGCGCCGCCCTGGCAGAGACATGGGTCTTTCTGGAAGAGGACCACGCCCAGGCCTACGTGCTTTTTATTCACACCCCTACGCTGGTGTGGCGTACGCCGGGCCATCCCACTCCGGTGACGCTTAGGGGGGGCCGTAACACACAACATTTCCGCGAGGTCCCCCACTGGCTGGGGTGACATGGTGGCGTCCACTGTCCACTACATGCCATACACCAGTGGTGTATGTCGCCATGGATAGGGGTGTGTTCTGCATACTGCGGTGTGTCCAGCACATCTCCGCCACTCTTGGCATTGTGTACTTTCCCAATCATGGTTCTACTGCATCCTTCACACATGCCTGGTTGCCACCTCTCCCCACATTCGGCTATTATGTGGCTGTGGTGCCATGCCGTTGCTGGCTCATGTTCAGGGCTTGCCCATGTGAACATTGTAAGTTGTTCTGTCGTGTTTGGTGGGTGGGCATGTTGTTGTGCCTGTTGTATGTGATTTTGTGACGTGTGCATTGCCAGAGTTGTGAGTTGCATGGTTGTGGAGTTGAGGTGTGTGGGGTGTTCATTTGGATATTGCCAAGGGGCTGTGCATTTCCCTTGTTGGCATCCTGGGAACGCTGGTTGATGATGGACTGTCGGAGGATGAAGGTATCATGCACACTGGCTGTGTATTTGAAGGCGACACTGTTGGAGGTTCCACGGTGTTCTGTTGTTGCCTGCACATTGATGTGAGACATGAGCTTCCTGTTGAGGTGATTGTGTGCTGTGTCACCAGGGGACACAGGTAGTACATATGTGCTGTGGATTGCCCCCAACACGTGCGTGCATCCTGCTATGGCGTATGGTCCTTGCTTGGTCTCCAGCGGATCCTGCGCATTGTGTTGTACGTATGGGGACTGGGGTACCAGGGTGATGGTGATGTCCAGGACAGGTGTGGGGGACTTGGATGTGGCTGGCTGTGTGACTCCTCTGACTCTGGTGGGTGTTGTTTGGGGGGTACCAGGGGCCAACAGGTGCAGCCAAGCCAGCAGCTTTGTGTGGGGTGGGATTTTGGTTGTCCGCTGTGTTGGTGCCGTAGGCCTGTTAGGTGATGATGCGATACCAAAGGGGATGATGGACGGAGCGCCTGAGCAAATCAAACACTCACCCCCAGTCAACTGATCTGGGTTTAATCCATCATCATTCTTTAGCTCACTCCACCACCCCAGTTCAGACATGGCCATATGCAAATCAGTCTGACCCTGTGCCTCATGGGAACAGTCCAGCCCGAACTGCCAAGCCATGTCTTCCCTGGACCGGAAACAAGCATCCTGGGACCGGTTTCTGGCTGTTCAGCCGTCATCAGCCAGGCTAGCTTGAATCCAGTGGCAAAGTGAGCAAGGGACCCACGTCTGGGCATACCCTGCCAACTTAGGGCGAACAAAGCGATACCAAAGGGGATGATGGACGGAGCGCCTGAGCAAATCAAACACTCACCGCCAGTCAACTGATCTGGGTTTAATCCATCATCATTCTTTAGCTCACTCCACCACCCCAGTTCAGACATGGCCATATGCAAATCAGTCTGACCCTGTGCCTCATGGGAGCAGTCCAGCCCGAACTGCCAAGCCATGTCTTCCCTGGACCGGAAACAAGCATCCTGGGACCGGTTTCTGGCTGTTCAGCCGTCATCAGCCAGGCTAGCTTGAATCCAGTGGCAAAGTGAGCAAGGGACCCACGTCTGGGCATACCCTGCCAACTTAGGGCGAACAAAGCGATACCAAAGGGGATGATGGACGGAGCGCCTGAGCAAATCAAACACTCACCCCCAGTCAACTGATCTGGGTTTAATCCATCATCATTCTTTAGCTCACTCCACCACCCCAGTTCAGACATGGCCATATGCAAATCAGTCTGACCCTGTGCCTCATGGGAACAGTCCAGCCCGAACTGCCAAGCCATGTCTTCCCTGGACCGGAAACAAGCATCCTGGGACCGGTTTCTGGCTGTTCAACCGTCATCAGCCAGGCTAGCTTGAATCCAGTGGCAAAGTGAGCAAGGGACCCACGTCTGGGCATACCCTGCCAACTTAGGGCGAACAAAGCGATACCAAAGGGGATGATGGACGGAGCGCCTGAGCAAATCAAACACTCACCCCCAGGCAACTGATCTGGGTTTAATCCATCATCATTCTTTAGCTCACTCCACCACCCCAGTTCAGACATGGCCATATGCAAATCAGTCTGACCCTGTGCCTCATGGGAACAGTCCAGCCCGAACTGCCAAGCCATGTCTTCCCTGGACCGGAAACAAGCATCCTGGGACCGGTTTCTGGCTGTTCAGCCGTCATCAGCCAGGCTAGCTTGAATCCAGTGGCAAAGTGAGCAAGGGACCCACGTCTGGGCATACCCTGCCAACTTAGGGCGAACAAAGCGATACCAAAGGGGATGATGGACGGAGCGCCTGAGCAAATCAAACACTCACCCCCAGTCAACTGATCTGGGTTTAATCCATCATCATTCTTTAGCTCACTCCACCACCCCAGTTCAGACATGGCCATATGCAAATCAGTCTGACCCTGTGCCTCATGGGAACAGTCCAGCCCGAACTGCCAAGCCATGTCTTCCCTGGACCGGAAACAAGCATCCTGGGACCGGTTTCTGGCTGTTCAGCCATCATCAACCAGGCTAGCTTGAATCCAGTGGCAAAGTGAGCAAGGGACCCACGTCTGGGCATACCCTGCCAACTTAGGGCGAACAAAGCGATACCAAAGGGGATGATGGACGGAGCGCCTGAGCAAATCAAACACTCACCCCCAGTCAACTGATCTGGGTTTAATCCATCATCATTCTTTAGCTCACTCCACCACCCCAGTTCAGACATGGCCATATGCAAATCAGTCTGACCCTGTGCCTCATGGGAACAGTCCAGCCCGAACTGCCAAGCCATGTCTTCCCTGGACCGGAAACAAGCATCCTGGGACCGGTTTCTGGCTGTTCAGCCGTCATCAGCCAGGCTAGCTTGAATCCAGTAGCAAAGTGAGCAAGGGACCCACGTCTGGGCATACCCTGCCAACTTAGGGCGAACAAAGCGATACCAAAGGGGATGATGGACGGAGCGCCTGAGCAAATCAAACACTCACCCCCAGTCAACTGATCTGGGTTTAATCCATCATCATTCTTTAGCTCACTCCACCACCCCAGTTCAGACATGGCCATATGCAAATCAGTCTGACCCTGTGACTCATGGGAACAGTCCAGCCCGAACTGCCAAGCCATGTCTTCCCTGGACCGGAAACAAGCATCCTGGGACCGGTTTGTGGCTGTTCAGCCGTCATCAGCCAGGCTAGCTTGAATCCAGTGGCAAAGTGAGCAAGGGTCCCACGTCTGGGCATACCCTGCCAACTTAGGGCGAACAAAGCGATACCAAAGGGGATGATGGACGGAGCGCCTGAGCAAATCAAACACTCACCCCCAGTCAACTGATCTGGGTTTAATCCATCATCATTCTTTAGCTCACTCCACCACCCCAGTTCAGACATGGCCATATGCAAATCAGTCTGACCCTGTGCCTCATGGGAACAGTCCAGCCCGAACTGCCAAGCCATGTCTTCCCTGGACCGGAAACAAGCATCCTGGGACCGGTTTCTGGCTGTTCAGCCGTTATCAGCCAGGCTAGCTTGAATCCAGTGGCAAAGTGAGCAAGGGACCCACGTCTGGGCATACCCTGCCAACTTAGGGCGAACATTAGGTGATGATGGTCAGGATGCGTAGGATGGTTGTCCTTTTCAGCCTGTAGTGGACGGTGACATTGTCGGATGTTGGGTCTGTGCGGCTGGTACGTTTCCTGGGGTTCCGCAGTCTTTGTCTGCGCTGCGTCTGTGGTGGTCCGGGGGGGGAGGTGTTCCGGGTGTGGGTTGGGGTCCTGGGGTGGTGGCGGTGGGTGTTGTGGCCCTCTTGGGTGTCCGGGCCGCATGATGAGTGGCTCCATGGCATCTGTTGCCCTTGGGATGTGGCTTTGGGCTGTGCTCCCTTTTGTGGTGCTGGCTGCCATCCGACTTTACACCAGGTCAGAGCAGGTGTAAATTTCCTGGTGCTAACGCGCCTTATCGCCTGTTTTGTGTTTTTATCGCCGATGTGGCTGGTCGTTGTGAATGTTGAGGTGTGATGTTGTCTCGGCTTTTGGTACGGGAACACCTACTCTGCATCTCATAAGCGATATTTGCGGGGGTCCTCTGTGGCAATGTTTTTTGCGACTGCTAGCGCGGGTAAACTTGTGCTGTGGGCTGTTCACACCGGCTTGTGAATGGGGAGGTAAATTTATCACGACTTTGGCTGCGATAAAGTGCCATTAATTTGGCGATAGCTCCTTGTGAATATGCCCCTAAGTGTGCTGCATTTGGAAAAATTCTCAGATGATTGTTTTTGTTCAGGAAGGTGTCCCTTTCTGCACAAAAACAATCCTGTCTGCCAAGCAGGCATTCTTGCACCATGGTACAAGGATGCTTGTGTTGACGCTAGATAGCAGTTTGTGTGCCAGCGCAGGCAGAGAGCAGGAATGCGCCATATCTTGAGAGATATAGCACATTCCTGCCCTTTCATGCAGCATAGGAAGGTGCATTGCAGAGTTGCATTGGGTGAAATGATAAATATGGCCCTCACTATCATGTTTGCAATCTCCACAGTAAGATACAGGGATGTGGGGGAATTAATTTCCAGTGGAGAAATGAGGAATTGCACGCAGAATCGAGCGCAGCATTACGGATTTCTCAATTAATTCTGCATTTCTCAGTGGAGCCCCCAGGTAATCCAGGTTTACTCCACCACTCCTCCCTCCTCCCTTCCGGAGTTACCTGTACTCCGATACTGGTAACTTCAGGGGATTGGAGAGACAGAGTGCAATGAGGCCCATGAAGTAGATTAGCACACTAGCGCCATACTGTGGTAGAATTAAAATGCAGCTGATTATAAGTTATCAAAACGTTTGCAAATCGGCTACAGGAAAATTTCAATAAATGTTAAGAGAGCATAACTATCTCCTTGGGAAGCTTATCGTATTCGAAGAAAGGTGAGCTCGCGCAGCGATGCCCGGTACAGTATCTTCACCGAATAAAAGTGGAACCAGCCCACACAGGTGTCTTTGCCTGGCACTGTAGCCAGGTTTGTCTCATCTCCTTTATCTTCTGAATGTTAGGTTAAAGTCACTTTACTGTCTAAAAGCGAGTGGACTAATCGATGCAAAACCTGTAAAAGAAGTGCTAATGTGTTCCTGTAAAAAATTAATAAAACATGTAGGGGCATATCATCAAGCGGCAGCGATAATTATCGCTGGCCGTGTTTAGCATGAACATTTCTATCGCCGTCTATCGCCGGATTCTATCGCCCGGTTAGCGCGCTATTAACAACGCGCATCGCCGAGGCGATAGAAATCCCGGCAATAGCGGCGAAAAGCGGGAATATCGCTTGATTTCCAGCGATAAAGAACAGCGATAGGGAAATCATTGTTGATAAGGAGATGTGGACTTAGCTTTACAATCCACCTCCCATGATACATATAGGTAAGTCAGAAAATTAGCAGGTGTTAGGAACCGGCGATATACGCGCTTAGCGCAACTGTTTATGTCGCTAGGCGGGTTAGCGATATCCTTGTTGATAGTGAGAAGCTGTGTTAGCGACTATTTTCGCTGAATTCCAGTCAGGAACGCCTACCTTGCATCTCATTAGCGATGCAAGGCGAGGCGCAATGGAAATGGGCGCTAAGGCATGGTTTCACGCGCTAGCGTGACCTTGCTGATATTGCGATAGAATTATCGCCGCTTTTGGCCCGAAAACGGACGCTAAAGCGGCGATAATTCTATTGCGGCCCCTTGATGATATGCGCCGTTGAAACTAAAAAAAGAAAGTGAATCAAAAATTAAAAATATTGAATTAAAAAAAAAAAAAAAAGTCACTTTGCTGAAGAAGCTAAGTGAGCGAAGCAAATGCAGGTGCGAACTGTAGGTTCGAATCCATACTCAATCGCTCACATCTCTTAGCTTGATTGTCGGAATGGCAATCTAAAATGGGTAATAATCGTTTGAATAAATATTAAAAGCGAAATCTTGTGTTTCGACATGATTTTTGGTTATTGAAAGAAATTAATTGAGCCTTCAGACATCAACAATGAATTTTAGTGTTAAGGTTCCTTCACGTGTGGTCAGGAACAAAAAGTGCTCCTTAGAATGAAGTTAAATTATTCTGAGAGAAAACAAGAGAAAACAGGCGTAAATAAAGATAATTTACACCTACTTTTTTGTCACTAAAATATAAGAATAGAAATGTATATTACATTTTGTCCAGTGATGCAAATATAGCGGTACTCTTTGGCAGGAGGAGTCTGCGAAATTTACTGACGTTAAAAAGTGCTCAGGTTTAAATTAAAATACTCTTCAGTACTTTCTAATGAAAATTCGTCTCTTCATAATCCAATCGAGGCAAACATTTAAAATAAATAACAAGCAGAACACTGAAAATCTGTTACTTTATGCTCTGCCGCCATCAGGTGGTTAACTTTATTATGGCATGTAAAATGAATATCACTTTCATTAGTTCTTATTCAAAACGTTAGTTAAGAACAATATTCATATTTATTAAGAAACCTCTATTTTAGGTCGAGCCTGCGACATAGCATGCGCTGCATGCGCTCTAGCTTGGGAGACACTCTTGTTTACATTAAAGCATTTGGAGCCCGCCTATTGCTTGCCACTTGTTGGCTTCAGTGTCACTCTTCTGTGCAGCCTCCTAATTGGCCAGTGTAGGCCAAGCATCACTTCAATTCCTTTCTGTGGAGCACGGACCAAATATAGATTGATTCAACTTAATCAGGCCCATCCTCTGCTCCCGATGTGATTAAGGTACTATTTATTCCTCCCCTCCCCCCTACCCTGCCTGTCTCTTTCTGGTACTTACTTCCTCCTCCCACATTTTGGGGCAGATTTACAAGCCCTTTGCGCCTTCTTGCGCCGCCATTGCGTCACTTTTTTTGATGCAATGGCGGCGCAAAAAATGCAGCCTATTTACGTGACGCATCTAGGGAGATGCGTCACGTTGTAAAGCCCTGCGTCACATTATACCTGCGTCAGGTATAATGTATGCAGGGTGGGCGTTCCCACGCAGGAAAGCCTCGTAAAAGTGATGCAGTGAAATCTACAAGATTTCACTGCGCCACTTTTAGGACGCCACTGCGTCAAATCTTACGCCTGCTTGAAGCAGGCGTAAGTAGTGACTCACTGTAGTGGGAATAGGCCTCAACACGCATTGCTGGAGTTGCGTCGTGCTTGCGACTCCGACTCCAGCAATGCGTGACTTTTCCGCCAACAGATGCGTCAGAATTTCTGACGCATATGTCAATCCTTACGCCATAGTGCGCCGTATTGTAAATACGGCGCATCTATGGTGGCGCAAGGGTTTCTGAGGGTGGCGCAGGGAAAGTGACGCATCTATACAGATGCGTCACTTTCTTGTAAATCTGCCCCTTTGTTTTCCTTATGCCCCCTCCTCCAGCAGGGCGGGCTGCTGTGCCACATGGCTTAAAAAAAAGTGCTATGATGCAGTCAATGCTGGCCATGTCATATTGCTTTTTTTTTTTACCTTAAGCCATGTTGCACAGCAGCTTGAGCTTAAAAACCTTGACAAAAGCCTATGGATCTTGCATAGGCGAGAACTATTGGCTTTACCAATGCTTTTTGTTTAGACAGTATTACAGATGCTGGCCTTTCACTGACAAGACCACTCGATTGTGCTTGATTTCAAACATATATCCTTTTTAATAGTACCTTCCGCTTAATTTTTTGGAAGGAGTGGTTGACCGTTTATTTTAACGAGCCTTACGAAGTTTCCAAGTTGTTCTCTACTTCTTGTGTTTTTATCAGGTCTAGCTTCCAGCGTACAAGATCCTTTATGGCCTTTTTCATGCTATCTGTCAGCAAAGTGCTTCTGCACCTCTGGAAGGGCAGAAAGAGCTACGTAAATGTTAATACAATATAGTACACTCTATTCCCACACAGCCATGTGCAACTTGCTTCTCTCATGTTGATGCTGTTATCACTTACTTATTTGCTGTTGTGGAGAATCCTGAAGTTCCGGGATCTTTCTCATCTCAGACTTGAAGCTTCCCTAGCAGAAACTGCACTCAACCAGATGCAAATGGTTTCTATGCAGTCAATTGCTGATGTATTAAGAACTGCCCATAATACTGTTGACTGACTACTGCTGGAAAGAGTCAATTGTTATTATTTGATAAGTGACAGATGATATTCAATCAGGGAATTGTAAGCGCGCTACTCACCCGTGAGGGTCTCAAGGCGCTGAGGGGGGGTCCGCAGATCTGTTTAGCCGAAGAGCCAGGTCTTGAGGGTCTTCCTGAAGGTGTTCAGGGAGGGGGCGCGTCTGATGTCTGCAAGTTCCAGGTCTTGGCTGCAATGTGAGAGAAGGATCTTCCGCCTGCTCTGGCTCTGTGGATGCGCGGGGTTTCGGCCAGTGCGAGGTTGGAAGATCGGAGGTTTCTTTTGGGTACGTGGAAGTTGATTCTGTCGTTGAGGTATTTGGGTCCGTTGTTGTGTAGGCATTTGTAGGCGTGAGTGAGGATTTTGAAAGTGACTCTTTTCTCCACGGGGAGCCAGTGGAGACTTCGTAGGTGTTGGCTGATGTGTTCGTGTCGGGGGATGCCGAGGACGAGTCTGGCGGCGGTGTTCTGTACTGTCTGGAGTTTGCGGAGTAGGGACTTGTTGATGCCGGCATAGAGTGCGTTTCCATAGTCCAGTCTGCTGGTGATGAGTGCGTGGGTGACTGTCTTCCTTGACTCAGGGGGATCCACTTGAAGGTCTTGCGGAGGATGCGGAGGGTGTTGAAGCAGCTGGAGGTGACGGCGTTGACCTGTCGGTTCATGGAGAGTGATGAGTCGAGTACGATGCCGAGGTTCTTGGCGTGGTCTGAGGGGGTAGGTGGGCTTCCGAGGGCGGTCAGCCACCAGGTGCTGTCCCATGCAGAAGGGGTGGTACCGAGGACGAGGACTTCTGTCTTCTCGGCGTTGAGCTTCAGGCAGCTGTTGGTAATCCAGACTGCGACGTCTTGCATTCCTTTCTGGAAGTTGAGTTTGGCAGTGGTGGGGTCTTTGGTGAGGGAGAGGATGAGCTGGGTGTCGTCGGTATAGGATACTATGTTGAGGCCGTGTTGTCGGACGATGGCTGCGAGGGGGCCATGTAAATGTTGAAGAGGTTGGGGCTCAGTGATGAACCCTGTGGGACTCCGCAGGTGATTTTCGTGGGGTCGGAGAGGAAGGGTGGGAGTCTGATCCTTTGGCTTCTTCCGGTGAGGAATGATCGGATCCAGTCCAGTGCTGTTCCTTGTATGCTCATGCGTCGTGTAGTCTGACGACTAGTGTGCGATGGGAGACGGTGTCAAAGGCCGCTGATAGGTCGAGTAGGATGAGGGCTGCGGAGTGGCCTTGGTCCAGGAGGGTGCGGATGTCGTCTGTGCCGGTGAGTAGGGCGGTCTCTGTGCTGTGGTTGCTTCGGAATCCGGATTGGGACGGGTCGAGGACAGCGTTCTCTTCAATGAATCGTGTCAGTTTCCTGTTGACTGTTTTCTCTGCAGCTTTGGCTGCGAAGGGGAGAGCGAGATGGGCCGATAGTTCTTGAGGTCGGTGGGGTCAGCTGTGGGCTTCTTGAGCAGGGGTCTGACTTCTGCGTGCTTCCAGTCGTCTGGGAAGGTGCCTGTTTTGAAGGTGGTGTTGATGGTGCGTTGTAGTTTGGGTGCGATGGTGGCCACGACTCTGTGGTAGATGTGAGGGGGGCAGGGGTCGGTGGGGGCCCCCGAGTGGATGCTTTTCATGGTCGAGGCGGTGTCTTCGGCCGTGATCAGTGTCCAGTTGGAGATGGTGGGCTGGCTGGTGTTTCTGGGAGGCGGGGGGCCATCTGTGGCGCCTGGTGGATGGTCGATGAAGTTGTCGTAGAGGTTTTTGATCTTGAGGTGGAAATAGGTTCCAAGCTTGTCGCAGAGGTCTTGGGAAGAGGTGATGTCTGTGGCTTTGCTGCGTGGGTTGGTGAATTCTTGAATGACACTGAAAAGTTCCTTGGAGTTGGTGGAGTTGGCCAGGATTTTGTTGTGGATGAAGTTCCTTTTGGTGGCTCTGATCTGGTTGTGGTAGTCCATCATGGCATCCTTGTAGGTGGTGTGGTTTTCTGTTGTCTTGGTGTTTCTCCAGTTCTTCTCCAGGCGTCTGCAGGTGCGTCTAGCTTCTTGGAGAGCGGTTGTGAAGCAGGCGGCTTTCCTGGGGCGTTGTCTGTCGGGGTTGCGTAGCGGGCGAGCTCATCTGCGCAGTTGGAGATCCTGGTGTGGAGTTCTCTGGCTGCGCTCGTTTGCGCTGTTTGCGTCGGGTGCCCAGGTGTGGTTGTCTCGGTTGAGGGTGGAGTTAAGTTGCTCTGTCGGTAACCTTGCTCCAGTTCCTTCGTGGTGGGCGTGGGGCTGGTTTGGGTGCCTTGGGTTTGTTGATGGCAAAGTGTACGCAGTGGTGGTCGGTCCATGGCGGCTGCATTGTGTGGCTGAAATGGACGCTGTTTCCTGCCGCGAAGATGGGGTCGAGGGTGTGTCCTGCTCTGTGGGTCGGTGTGTTGACGAGTTGTTTAAGTCCGATGCTGGCGAGGTTGTCACAAAGGATAGTGGAGTTGGGGTCGCTGGGGTTGTTGAGGTGGAAGTTCAGGTCTCCAATGAGTATGTAGTTTGTTGAGGCGATCGCGTGGGGTGCGATGAAGTCGGTGATGGTGGCGGCGAAGGGTGTTCGGGGGCCGGGGGTCTGTAGACGAGGGTTCCTCGGAGTGTGGCTTTGGGGGTGGTCTGGATCTTGAAGTGCAGGTGTTCGGCGGAGGGGAAGGTTTCGCTGGAGGTGGTGAGGCGGAGGTTGCTCTTGTGGGCGATGGCGAGGCCCCCTCCTGGGTGGTTGGGGCGGTCTTTCCTCTGGATATTGTATCCGTCTGGGTTGGCGGTGCTGATGTCGGGGGCGGAGGATGCGTTGGTCCAGGTCTCTGTGAAGAAGGCGATGTCAGGCGAAAGAGAGTCGAGTAGGTTCCAGATTTCCATGGCGTGTTTGTGTACGGAGCGTACGTTGAGGAGGATGCATTTTAGGGTGTCACTGGTGCTGGCATCGGCGGTGTTGGAGGCCGGGGTGGCAGTGAGGGTCTGGCGGCAGTGGAGGCAGGAGAACTGGCCGTGGGTCGTGTTCGGCGAGGCCTGTTGGCATTCTCTAAGTCTTCCAGGGTTAAGTGCGAGGAGGGTGGTTGTGTCGTAGCGATGGGTAGTGGGAGGTCCAGGGTTCCTGGCGCTGGCCGCGGTCGGGTCGCGGACGGGCGCAGATGGGCTTGCCTTTGGCGCGCCGGTGGCGCGCCCGCTGCGCGCGTCTGCTGCGCGACTGCGCAGCGGCCGCCATTAAGTTGGGGAGGTGGGAGGGAGGAGAGGCTGGGAGGCGGGAGCAGGGGAATTCCGGGGGGGAATTCCGGGGGGGAGGGGCCGCAGGGGCAGCAGTGGCGAAAGGAAAATGGAACAGGCAGGCACGAGAAAATAAAAACAGTGGTGGAATTAGAGCAAGACACAGATGGGCACAATAACAGTGGCACAACAGGGAAAAAATTAAGAAAAAAAGCGGCTGAGAAAGGTTACGGTGGTTGTAGGCAGTCTGGTCCCAGTTGGAGCGGGCAGCAGGCGCAGGAGCGGGCAGCAGCCTCGAACCTCCCAAGGAGGAGGTCGGGGTCTGGAGGCAAGAGACGGCACAGCGGAGCAGTGGGGAGAGAGTGGACCTAGACCGAGGGTCGGAGGTCTTACTCCATATTGGCATGAGGAGCACCAAATCGAAGGTCAGAAAATGATGGGAAGGAACATTCCTACAGAAATATTTAGATGTGTCTAAAGCTAACCCACGATTACAGGAAGAATGGGCCAAAAATTCTAACAATTGTTACAATGGGATCCTCAAAATTTTGATTACATTTTCATGGAGGGAACATAGGGGAATCCTTGGTAGAATTCCTCTGATGAGGTCATAATTGCAGCAGCACTAAAAGAGATGGAGGAACGCTTTTGCACTTTTGAAAAGAATCTAAAGCTCAGAAAACAGCTGTAGCTTTTGAGAAAAAAAATGCCAATAAATCCAGATGGATTTTGACCTTTGCAAGGAAATGTGATAAAGATCGATCACAATTATTAAAAAAGAAGTCATGAGAAACAATGGTAAAATAAAACGAGGAAGTACATTTGGACTCCAGTTCTGATATGCATTCTATAGACAGTTTGGACTCTGTGAAAGGCAGGAAAGTAACTTTTTAGAAGAGCGCAAGCTTCTAAGACAAGAAACAACTACCATTGACCGAGGGAAGCAGAACAGGTCAAGGTTTTGTTTTTTGAGGAAGAAAAACTAAACCAAAAGCACAAGAAAAGAAGAACAAAATACCAACAGTTCTATGGGAAAAAGAGGTTGAGGTCAAAAGAAACCTAGGGGCATATTATCAAGGGCTTTATCGCCGCTTTAGCGGCACTTTTGCCGCTAAAGCGGCGATAATTTTATCGCCCTATTAGCAAGCTGTCGCTAACAGGCGTTAGCGACAGCTTTCAGGCGTTAGAGGCCGCGTTTCCATCGCCTTGCATGTCAGCGATAATTATCGCTAATGACATGCAAGGAAGGCGTTCCCTACTAAAAGCGACTGAAAACAGTCGCTAACACCACTACCCCTATTAGCAAGGCAGGCGCAGCGATATAATAATTCGCGCTAAGCGCGTTTATCGCTAGAATTTAACACCTGCTAGTGAGGATGACTTACCTGTTTGAAGTATAGGAGGTGGATTCTAATGCTGAATCCACCTTAGCAGTATCGCGAGAATATCGCTGGTTTTCCAGCGATATTCTCGCATTTTGACGCTATCGCTGGAAATATTATCGCTATGGAGATAAACCTTACTAATAGGGTGTTATCTCAGCGATAATTTCCAGCGATAGGTGGCGTTAACAAATAACGCGCTAAGCGCGGTTAGCGATAAATATCGCTAATCCTTGGTAATATGCCCCCATGATTGTTAGAAATGGGATTTCTGGTTGGCTAGGGCAGGCGCCTAAGCCAGGCAGAAATCACCACTCTAGTCAGGGCAAGGGAGTTACACACCGAAGATAACCCCTGCTCACCCCCTTGGTAGCTTGGCACGAGCAGTCAGGATTATCGTAGAGGCAATGTGTAAAGCGTTTGCGCAACACACTCACACAGCAGCAACACACTAGGCACACCACAAAAGAAACTCCACACAAAGTTATATAAAAAATAGCCTTTGTATTACTCATAAAACACATTAGAATACAATCACATATATACACTGTGCCACTGATGGAGCAAGGACTCACAATGAGACTTGCTCGAAAGCAATCTTCTCACAATATTAATTAATTTGTACTAAAACCTTGTAATGTCTTTATTAATAATGTGCAAACACAACATTTTTATCCAGAAGATGCTTGCCTATGTGTTTTCCACTAATAAGTAATCCTCGTCTAATCCAAAATGGCCGCTAAAACGCGGGAACTCTACTGCGCATGTGTCAACCATATCACGTGGTAAGACGTCTTTCTTTGCTTGGAGGGAAACTTTTGCTTCTGCGCAGTGTATGCTAAAATGGCCGCTTAATGTTCTCACATGCTAAAGCTTTTGCATTGCTGCAATTAATAATGTGGTATTCTAATGCTACTAATCCGGGATAGACATTTATAATTAAATGGGAGTAGAGTAGAAGTAGGGGGTATACAGTGAAAACATTTATTTTTGATTTTAATATGTTTCTTCTTTGATTTTCTATTAGTTTGTAAAGTGGGCCTGGGTTGACTAAACGGCAGCTCAAGAAACTATTTGATTCACGCATGCGCCCTGAAAACTAACAAAGGAAAGCGATGAAGTCAACTTGGAAGATGTCCAAGGACATGACCCGCTGATCACCTTCACAGTTCTTCCGAGATGTCCTACAAATTGATACATTTTGTATACACTTTGTATTAAAAAAATTGTTGTGAGACGGGTGGGAAATAAAGCAAATGTATTAATTGTGAGGGGCGGTATTTTAAAACAATGGGCTTAAGAAAATCGAACTAAATTGACATGGTGTAAGGATCAACCCCTGTCCCTGTCCAATCAGAAATAGTGGGCCCATAATTTTGAAACATTAATGGAAGGTACATGGGTATAGAAGGGTATAATAGATACAGAATTAGCTAATTAGTTAGACTAGGCACTTAGTCTCAGATGCTGACACAGAACGAGCTGATCGATTGCAGACTGAACCGCTGTCCAAAGAGGTCCTGAGGTGGGGGCGCCGGATTCCATTAGAAAGAAGACACGGAAGAATCGAGGAGGAACGAAGTGCCAGAGAGAGGAACGACACAGGCGTCGTTTGTAGCGAGGTCACCTATCCTGTCCCGAACCCGGTCCGGAGGTCTTGGTCTTCATCTTTCTTGGGACCCTATTCCAACTCCTTGGCCAAGGGGTTTGGTTCTCACACCTTTAGGTAACTATAAATGTGTAATCTTTAGTTTGTACTGCTGTCTCTATCTTCTCCTTTCTGAGGGACCGTCATTTGTGATAAATAGGTGATAATATAGTGTACTTCCTCCTTGATATGCGATTAAGTGCTATGTGGCTTGTATTTTTACTCTGCTAAAGAATTTAGATACACTTTTTTTAAACTTCCTGAGTCAGTGGTTATTTCAGGTGGTTAATGAAAATTATGTTTTGTATGATCTCATTTTATCCCCAATTATCAAAGGTCCATTGGTAAGTCATTACCTTCAATTAGAAAAGGTAATTGGTAGCAGGGATTTTGATAAAGAGTACAACTGATTTCCCCCAGCGGTGATTGCTAGTTAGCGTGAATGAATGGGCCCAGGTGAGTATTCAGTGTATGAATTCTTGTTGCTAGTAACCCGCTGGATCAGTTTTCTGGTTTTCAGTGGATGGTTATACTTTGTTAATTGGGTAATGAGAAATTTATTTTTATGAACTAACATCCGTTTAAAAGTTTTGTTTTATGTTATCTAGAAATCCCCAGGGAATTTGAATAGCGGATGGTAAGTGGAAGCCATACTGCAGTGAGGTTATCTGTCAGGCAGAAATAGTACTGAAAAGTTAAGCAGGACTATCAGTACTTGTTAGGACTCTGTGCGTGTGAGTGACAGCAAAGGAATACGCTGGTGAAAATTTGATGTTATATCACCTAGAAAGGGTAACATTGAAGGAGTAGCAGGTATTTCTGAAGCTTACGTGAAGAGTAAACGGAAGGGTTTTACTCGTAGTGTATGTCTAGTAAACGGAAGGGTTTTACTAAGTGTGAGAAAAACTATCCTTTTCAATTTAGAGAAACTGCCACGATAGCGAATGTTTTATGTTGTTATTAAAATTTTAATAAGAAGCATTGAGAAAATAAAGTTTTGCGTACGATTTTTGTAAAGGGAGGGTCAGCTGCTGGAGTAGAAGCTGACGTCACAAACGCCGCGCTGGGATTGGTCGAGACAGCGGGCGTGGAGCGAGCTTGTAAAGGAGGGTCAGTAGTCAGGAGTAATACTGACGTCACAGGTGCCGCGCTGGGATTGGTTGAAACAGCGAGGGACAGAGAAGCGCAGATTGTAAAGGAGGGGTCGCCAGACAGACGTCACAGAAAAGCCACGCTAGGATTGGCCCTCGAGACAAATGTTAGCTGGAATTTGATTGGTTGTCAGCATAGAAGTCGAAATCTTAGTGGACAGTGTAGATTATATGTGGAAACGCGATCCGACTTTAATAGGAACACGTCCAGACAGGAGATTCCTAGGTTTTGCAGAATATAACTCAATAAACAGATATTTACCCAAAATGTACGGGGAAAAGAGAAAATAGTCATTCTTACAAAAGATTAAGAATTATTTTAAGAAGGATAAGCCAATCAAAACTAGGGAAGGAATTATCATTCCACCAGCGAAAACGCCTGCCTCATTCATGATGATGGAGAGGGGTTATCATACTTGCGTATGGTTAGAAAATTGTATAGAATATACAAAAGATGACGGAATATTAGCTTTCCAAGAGAATGGTACTTTCAATGGGAGAATTCTTCAAAATTTAAGAATAAGAATGAATGAATTAGAACCCAGACCTAGATTAACGCAATACAAAGCCCTAGAAGAATGGGAAACAGAGGCATTTGAACGTGATAGACCCAGAAGCAATAGGGGTTATAGGGGATTTTTCCCTAGACACCAAAATGAGACACGAGAAAGTCAGATGAAACAGTCAAGACGAGCGATGCTTACCGAGGGTTTGTATCCAGTATTTATGGCAGATGAGCCATTAGGGAGCAAATGCAAAGAAAAGACTAAACACATGACAGGGTTTGGAGAATCCGAAGATGAATTTATGGAAGAAATATTAAAGAACCCTCCACCATACCAGGAAGGGTTGAGTAGTTGTTCCTCAAGTGCACCAATTTTGAGAACACCATTGGTACCTCAAGTATTGCATAATCCACCAGTTAATAGGGTACTTCAGGATAAGGAAAGAGAGGCTGTAGACAGAAACAGAGCAGAATTGATACAGAAAATAACACAGTTGAATGTACATCCTGATTCCCTGACCATACCTGTAACCATTGGTCCTGTGGTTCCTTTATATGGTGACAAAGTAAATTGTCCGAAACCTCTAGTTATGCCTACACCTGTTGATATCCCTAAACATGAAGCTGTAATAATTGATGACCATATCAGCGATTGTGAATCTATGATTTCACTAATGGATTTGCCTATTCGAGAATCCGCAAATAGCACCCCCAGAAGAGTCACACCTGGTTGCTCAAAATATGTAAATATAATAACATCTTTCAGGAACTAAAAGTGCAACAGTAGTAACCCCAGAAGACTTAGAAAGATGGGCACAAGGAATAGACAGACAAAGTTCACCTCTAAAGATCTTGGACATTTATAAATTAAAAAGTCGAGTTAGAAGAAATGATAGCAGGAAATGTAGGAGTAGATCGTTTAAATACCTACAGTGAAGAAGAACTATTGTTCGTATGTAGGAGCATAACCAGAAATTTTAAAATATTCCATGAAAAGTTAACGGATTTGGCCTCAGAGATGAGAATTGAAATAAGAAAGTCAAAGGTGCTACAGAAACCATATAGAGCAGAATTTACTGACAAAGACTTAGAAAATATGAATACATCTGGTAGGAAATTACAAGTGAAAGAATTAATGTCAGTATTACAAAAATGGGGAGAACTGGATAAATGGAAACTAGATGGACAAAGAAAAAGGAGGAAGCACGTTCAAGTAGAATGACATCTGAGTATTTATTGAAGGAAACAGGAAAGGTAGAACAGATGTACCCAATGCAGGAGGTTCCAGGAGGAGGTTATGTTCATGTCCCATGGAGCAGGCAAGACATTTTGTCATTTACGAATAATTTTCCAAAGTTGAGAGAAAAACCAACTGAATGGTACAAGCAGGTTGAGAGGTTTGTGAAAGTTTCAAAGGTTTTGTTAAAGGACCTAGACGGTTTGTTTGACATAGTGGTACCTGGCCGATTTATGGACAGATTGTAAAATTACAATCGACTGGCCTAGTGAAGAGTATCCTAGAGATCCAAAGACAGGTGCCCAATCAAATGATGTAATGAAAAAGTATCACCAGGTAATAACTTATTTGAAAGGGAAAATACCACCAAAAGAAACAGATTGGGAAAATAGACAGGACTACCCAAGAGGCAAATGAATCGGTACATGCCTACTACGAACGCTCTATTACAGGTGTTCAAACAGTACAGCGGTTTTGAAGATATTGGGGACAAAAATATGAGTCAGTTTGTCTATCGATTTGTTTATGGTCTAAAACCAGAGATTTGTCAGATGATTAAGCAACACATGTTATGCTGGCAGGGAAAGCCTATTGATGAGATTTTGAAATATGCTAAATATTGTGGAGATGACATTGAAGACAGGCACAAGAAACTACAAGAAAAAGTGATGTGGGCGCAGGTGAAAATGGCTGAGCGACAGGAATTAATTTGGATAATCCAACAGAAAGTCAGGGAAAAGAATCTGGAATCGAATGGTGACACAGGGAATGGTGGAAAGGTAAGAGGACGAATGAGTAGAGAAGAGGCTAAAAAGAAATTTCCTTGTCAAGGATGCGGAAAGTTGGGACATTGGAAGAACGAATGTAAAAAGATTCAAAATAATAATGGCCCAAATCATAATTTAAATCCACAGACGCAGAATGACTCACAGCAGGGTGTAAATCCTCAGAGTCAGTTGCCACCTGCCCCTATACAGGGTAATGTAAGCAGAGCAAAGCACGGTACAGACGTCGGATATCAAGGAGAAAGTGGTAAGAATGAATATGTAACTTCACAGTTTCTTTTACAGGATGATTTTAATCCATATGATTATCAATGATGGTGCCTAAGAGAGGGGGAGAAGGAGTGCGTACTTGGCGCATCCTTGCCGGTAGATCAGTCAGGTCCATATGTTGAAGGGAAAGTAAAAGGTAATGATATCACTTTTCTGTTGGACACTGGTGCTACCCGCTCTACTGTGAGAACAGCAGACATCCCAGACCTCCTCTCTCTGGAGAAGCTATCCAAGTTGTATGTGTAGCAAATCAAAAGATTAGGCTCCTCTTACTGAGCCCATGGAAGTAAGAATAGGAAACTTCCGAGAAATGCACCAATTTGTGGTGTGTGATTCCAGTCCAGTAAATTTATTGGGCAGAGACTTACTGTGCAAAATGAATTGCACTATATTTTGCACAACCGGATGGTGTTGCAATACAGACCCCGGATGAAGGTCATGTTTACAAATTCATGATAGCCAAGCAAGGTACGGAAGCAGATGAGATGTTCTCCTTGATAACCAAAGATGAATTACCAGAAGAGTTAAGAACTACCGTGAGCTCTAAGGTATGGGATTTTATTGGGAAAGAAGTAGGTTTCATGGCAAAAATAGACCCAGTGAAGATCACTGTAAAAGAAGGCGCAATTTTCCCAAATACCAGACAGTACAAAATGAGTGCAGAAGTAAAAGCAGGAGTTACTGAGGAAATTGGCAGAATGGTGAAACAAGGCATATTAAAAGAAGTTATGAGTAGCCCTTGTAATTCGCCAATTATAGGTTTGAAAAAGCCTAGTGGAAAATATAGGATCATTCAGGATTTGCGGAAAATTAATAAAATTGTGGTACCTTGTTGTCCAATAGTACCAAATCCTGCAGTGATCTTATATCAGATACCATGGAGTGCAGAATGGTTTACTGTAATTGATCTGTGTCAAGCATTTTTCTCGATTCCATTGCATCCAGATAGTCAATATTTGTTTTCGTTTAAATTCGAAAACCATGTTTATGTGTGGAATCGTGTTCCTCAGGGGTACACAGAAAGTCCTTCCATTTTTAATCAGATACTGAAAAGGTGCCTAGAAAAATTAGTACTGCCCAGGAATTCAGTCTTGGTGCAATATATAGACGACTTGTTAGTCGCATCAAGAACTCATGACGATTGTGTCGCAGACTCAATTGCATTACTTAATCATTTGGCCGAGGAAGGACACAAAGTGTCACCTGAGAAGTTACAATTCTGTACAACGGCAGTTAAATATTTGGGACACCAGATTGAAAGAGGAAAAAGAAGAATAACGCCTGAGAGAATAAACATAATTAAGCAAATGAAAATGCCAGTAGAGAGGTGAGAATGTTTCTTGGGATAGTAGGATACTGTCGACAATGGATTATAGGGTTTTCACTACTAGCAAAGCCTCTAATTCAGTTAACCAAAAAGAAAGCAAAAGATCCAGTTGAATGGGATGATGCAAGTGCCAGTGCATTTGTAAAATTAAGAAATGCTTTGTGTGAGGCACCTGCCTTGGGCATGCCTGACTATACAAAAGAATTCACACTGTTTTGCTATGAAAGAGAAAGTTGTGCACTTTCAGTGTTAACCCAAAGACATGGACTAGACAGGCGTCCTATAGCATATTTTTCTGCTACATTGGACCCAGTGGTTGCAGCATTGCCAGGCTGCTTAAAAGCAGTAGCTGCTACCTGTATGAGCATTGAACAAAGTGAGTCAATAGTAATGGGACATCCTGTTAAAGTGTTCGTCCCACATGCAGTTGTGATCCTGTTGACAAGAACTAGAACTCAGCATTTCACACCTAGTCGGATGACGAGATATGAGCGAATAATTCTAGGAGCTGAAAATGTGACCATAGCTAGGTGCACAGTTGTAAATCCTGCTACATTATTGCCAGATCCATATTGTGAAGAAGTTCAGGATGACACAGAACATGACTGTTTGCAGGTCACAGAATTGTGTACCAAACTGCGTCCTGACATACAGGAAATGCCCCTGAAGAACCCAGATAGGGAGCTGTTTGTGGACGGTTCATGCCTAAGGCATGAGGATGGGAAATTGAGTGCAGCCTATGCTGTATGAAAACTTTCTGGAATAGTCGAAGCATCCTATTTACCAGGAGTCAAATCTGCACAAGTAGCTGAATTAATTGCTTTAATCAAAGCCTCCAAAATTGGGAAAAATCTAAAAATAACCATATTTACGGACAGTCAATATGGGTACGGGTTGTGCATGATTTTGGCCAACTATGGATGCAGAGGGATTTCATGACTTCTTCAGGATCCCCAATCAAAAATGGGCAGTTTGTAAAGGAATTATTGGAGGCAATACAATCACCAAAAGAATTGGCAGTGGTGAAATGTGCGGCACACCAGTCAGGAGATGACTGGGTGGTAGCCGGTAACAGATACGCAGACCTAATTGCTCAACACTGTGCCAGAAACAGATTGGCAGTGAACAGAAAAGTCGAAAGGATTGGAATCAGCTGCCAACTTATGCTATGTTCAACACCTGAAACATGGAATGATGTGAGACGATTGCAGGATGATGCTCAGGAGAGTGAAAGGGATGTTTGGATAAAAATAGGGTGTAGACGAAGAACAAATGATGACGTGTGGGTTTATTCAGATGGCAGACCAGTCATGCCTGATTGCCTTATTTCACAAATGGCCAGAATGTATCAGGGAGAGATGCCATGATTAGACTTTTCAGACAAAGTTGGTACAATCCAAAATTTAGGGCTGCAGCAGAGAGTCTTTGCCAGAGGTGCTTAACTTGTCAAATGAATAATCCAAGAAGGAGAACAGTAATTGGTTTGGGAAAAATTGGAACGGCAGAGGGTCCATTTGTGAGATTGCAGTTAGATTTCATTCAGTTACCACCATGTAAAGGACTGAAATATGTACTTGTAATAGTGTGTCTGTTTTCAAGGTGGGTGGAGGCTTACCCTACCAGGAGGAATGACAGCATAACAGTTGCAAAACTGTTGTTAGGAGAACTCATTCCACGGTTCGGTTTCCCAGTAACTTTGGAATCAGATAGAGGGAGTCACTTCAATAACGATGTAATTCGAATAATCTGTGAAGCATTTAAAATTGAACAAAAATTGCACTGTGCATACTGCCCAGAGGCTTCTGGAGTGGTTGAACAAATGAATGGCACAATAAAATCAAGATTGTCAAAGATGTGTGCATCTACATCGTTAGATTGGCCAGATGCGTTGCCTCTTGTCTTAATGGGACTCAGAAGCATTCCTGATAGAAATACAGGATTGAGTCTGCATGAAATCATCATGGGAAGAGCGATGAGACAAGCCCATGTACCTGGAAATAAACTGCTGAACATAACTGATGATATGGTTCTAGATTATTGCAAAGCATTGGCTGACCTCGTGCATTCTGTCTCTCACCAGGTTGGAGAAGACGCAGTTTCCAGGCAGCCTGAACAAGAGCATGATCTGAACCCCGGAGATTGGGTGGTAGTGAAGCATCACACCAGAGAAACGTGTTTATCAACCAGGTGGGGAGAACCTTGTCAGGTTATATTGGTTACAAACACAGCAGTGAAATGTGCAGGCTTACCTAATTGGATTCATGTAAGCCACACCAAAAGAGTGCCAGCTCCTGAAGAAAGAGATCCTCAGTCAGCATCAATAGCTGAGGAAGCTGAAGGTTGGACAGCTGAAGAATCCCAAGTGATAGATTCGAGAGAAGCTGAAGAAGAACAACCGAGCACAAGTCAGGACTGGATACCAGTGGTTGATATACCTGAAGTCTTCATCAAAACAAGAAGTAGAACTAGATTAGAGGAAATTAGTGAGGACCAGATAGGTGAAGAAGAACCAGCTCAGGATAGGGAGATTGAAACAATAAGAAAACCTGAGCAGGCCCAGATAGGGAAAGAAAATTGGGCTCAAATTGACAAATTAACAACAAAATTTGAGCAGGGACAGACAGGTTCAGAAGAACGCGGTCAGGCTGCAGAAGTACAAAGTGCAATAAGCACTGATCAGAACCAGTTAGTACAAGAAAAACACGTTCAGGGAGAAGAAAACCAAGAAAACATCGAACAAGAAAGCATCAAGCACGAAAACGTCAATCCTGAACAGGGCCAGTTAGCAGAAACTCACACTCAGGCAACTGAAGAAACAACAACAAGACTTGAACAAGAGCAGATAGAAGAGGAAACTGAAATCGAGGATCGACCAATTTGTGCCACACCTTGAAAATAAATGAGTTTTTGGAAAAGATTCGGAAAGTGAAGATACAGTGCAAACAAAGAAAGTCAGAAAAGGTGATCATTGGCCTAGTGTCATTAAAAGAGTGAAATACCATATAGTAAAACGAAGTGAAGACCCAGAACAAGTAAATGAAGTAACAAGCTTATCTGGACAAACAAGCAGGACTGAAAACGAAAAAGCAAAAGATTGAAACTCGTGAACAATAAGTTTAAAGGTCCTGATTGGACTTATATAATCCTCGAAGACTACGAGATTCTGAGTCAAGTGAAAGTGGTGACAAAGGAACAAGTGCAGAACTGACTTATGAAAAAGAAGTGAAACCACCTTGATAAACATTAAAGTCTTCAAAGAAAAAGAAAAGAAGAAAAATCTTCTTTGACAAAAATGGCTGACGACAGAGTTTCTGGGAGACCGAAACGGAAATGTTGTAAAAGATGCTGTGCTATATGCATATGTAGTCTTGTAGTGGTGCTTATAGTGTGGTTAGTTGTGATTGTAGCAATTCCTTACCTTATGATAATGGACAAAAAGAATAACAACGATACCAAGGGAAGGATAGATAACATGAAAGGTGATAAAGTAGAAATAGAAGCAGAGGATGAACCAGATTTTCATGACGTTGTAACAGATAACGATACTAGTTTAAATGTTTTTACTAAATTATGATTTCAGTACGTAGATACAATGGAAGTTAGTGACTGTTATGTCTGTATGAAGTTACCTGAATCAGTAGCAGAAGGTTTAACATATCATCATTTGCCTTTAACTTATGGTATATCATGTAGTGTACTAACTAGTTTATTTTATAGAACAGGGAAACTTCAGTATTATTATTCAAATATAGATGTGATATTTTCAGAGGTTCCTATTCGAAAGAATCTGAACCCAGTGCTTAGTAGTTAAGATGCACAATTTATGGGAGAATTTTTCTTAACGATGAAGTCGATAGACATAACATAAGCACATAGGAGCAATCTAACATGTTCATTACGTGAAGAAGAAAAGATATTTTTTAACTTAGTTGAGAATAGAAGACAGAATTTCCAAAAGAAAGCGTCTGAGCATAAAGCTCATCTTCCAACTTGGGCTAAGAAAGAGGGTATTTACACACCTGGCAAGGCTCAAGCTGCTATGGCTCTGGATTTTGTAAAAGACACACATTTGATGGACGGAATGCAGAACAAATCAAAACATTCACCCCCAGTCAATAGATCTGGGTTAAATCCATCGGGAGGACCTGGCTTGGCAGTTCGGGCTGGACTGTTCATATGAGGCACAGGGTCAAGACTGATTTGCATATGGCTGGGTTCAAACTGGAATGGCATGGTGAGCAAAAAAACGATGGATTTAGGCCCAGATCTCTGTACTGGGGTGAATGTATGACATTGTTCTGCATTCTGTCCATCAACTGTTGTTTTTGCATTTGTCACCCCGAGTGGGACGGGTACGCCCAGACGTGGGTCCCGTGCTCTACATGCCACTGGAATCAAGCTATCCTGGCTGAAGAGGGGTTAAACCCCGAAACTGGTCCTAGGATGCTTGTTTCCAGTCCAGGAGGACCTGGCTTGGCAGTTCGGGCTGGACTGTTCCCATGAGGCACAGGGTCAAGACTGATTTGCATATGGCTGGGTTCAAACTGGAATGGCATGGTGAGCAAAAAACGATGGATTTAGGCCCAGATCTTTGTACTGGGTGGAATGTATGACATTGTTCTGCATTCTGTCCATCAACTGTTGTTTTTGCATTTGTCACTCCGAGTGGGACGGGTATGCCCAGACGTGGGTCCTGTGCTCTCCATGCCACTGGAATCAAGCTATCCTGGCTGAAGAGGGGTGAAACCCCGACACCGGTCCTAGGATGCTTGTTTCCAGTCCAAGGAGGACCTGGCTTGGCAGTTCGGGCTGGACTGTTCCCATGAGGCACAGGGTCAAGACTGATTTGCATATGGCTGGGTTCAAACTGGAATGGCACGGTGAGCAAAAACGATGGATTTAGGCCCAGATCTCTGTACTGGGGTGAATGTATGACATTGTTCTGCATTCTGTCCATCAACTGTTGTTTTTGCATTTGTCACCCCGAGTGGGACGGGTATGCCTAGATGTGGGTCCCGTGCTCTCCATGCCACTGGAATCAAGCTATCCTGGCTGAAGAGGGGTAAAACCCCAAAACCGGTCCTAGGATGCTTGTTTCCAGTCCAGGGAGGACCTGGCTTGGCAGTTCGGGCTGGACTGTTCCCATGAGGCACAGGGTCAAGACTGATTTGCATATGGCTGGGTTCAAACTGGAATGGCATGGTGAGCAAAAAAACGATGGATTTAGGCCCAGATCTCTGTACTGGGGTGAATGTATGACATTGTTCTGCATTCTGTCCATCAACTGTTGTTTTTGCATTTGTCACCCCGAGTGGGACGGGTATGCCCAGACGTGGGTCCCGTGCTCTCCATGCCACTGGAATCAAGCTATCCTGGCTGAAGAGGGGTGAAACCCCGACACCCGTCCTAGGATGCTTGTTTCCAGTCCAAGGAGTGACCTGGCTTGGCAGTTCGGGCTGGACTGTTCCCATGAGGCACAGGGTCAAGACTGATTTGCATATGGCTGGGTTCAAATTGGTATGGCATGGTGAGCAAAAAACGATGGATTTAGGCCCAGATCTCTGTACTGGGGTGAATGTATGACATTGTTCTGCATTCTGTCCATCAACTGTTGTTTTTGCATTTGTCACCCCGAGTGGGACGGGTACGCCCAGACGTGGGTCCCGTGGTTCTACATGCCACTGGAATCAAGCTATCCTGGCTGAAGAGGGTTAAACCCCGAAACTGGTCCTAGGATGCTTGTTTCCAGTCCAGGGAGGACCTGGCTTGGCAGTTCGGGCTGGACTGTTCCCATGAGGCACAGGGTCAAGACTGATTTGCATATGGCTGGGTTCAAACTGGAATGGCATGGTGAGCAAAAAAACGATGGATTTAGGCCCAGATCTTTGTACTGGGTGGAATGTATGACATTGTTCTGCATTCTGTCCATCAACTGTTGTTTTTGCATTTGTCACCCCGAGTGGGACGGGTATGCCCAGACGTGGGTCCTGTGTTCTCCATGCCACTGGAATCAAGCTATCCTGGCTGAAGAGGGGTGAAACCCCGACACCGGTCCTAGGATGCTTGTTTCCAGTCCAAGGAGGACCTGGCTTGGCAGTTCGGGCTGGACTGTTCCCATGAGGCACAGGGTCAAGACTGATTTGCATATGGCTGGGTTCAAACTGGAATGGCACGGTGAGCAAAAAACGATGGATTTAGGCCCAGATCTCTGTACTGGGGTGAATGTATGACATTGTTCTGCATTCTGTCCATCAACTGTTGTTTTTGCATTTGTCACCCCGAGTGGGACGGGTATGCCTAGATGTGGGTCCCGTGCTCTCCATGCCACTGGAATCAAGCTATCCTGGCTGAAGAGGGGTAAAACCCCAAACCGGTCCTAGGATGCTTGTTTCCAGTCCAGGGAGGACCTGGCTTGGCAGTTCGGGCTGGACTGTTCCCATGAGGCACAGGGTCAAGACTGATTTGCATATGGCTGGGTTCAAACTGGAATGGCATGGTGAGCAAAAACGATGGATTTAGGCCCAGATCTCTGTACTGGGGTGAATGTATGACATTGTTCTGCATTCTGTCCATCAACTGTTGTTTTTGCATTTGTCACCCCGAGTGGGACGGGTATGCCCAGACGTGGTCCCGTGCTTTCCATGCCACTGGAATCAAGCTATCCTGGCTGAAGAGGGGTGAAACCCCGACACCCGTCCTAGGATGCTTGTTTCCAGTCCAAGGAGGACCTGGCTTGGCAGTTCGGGCTGGACTGTTCCCATGAGGCACAGGGTCAAGACTGATTTGCATATGGCTGGGTTCAAACTGGAATGGCATGGTGAGCAAAAACACGATGGATTTAGGCCCAGATCTCTGTACTGGGGTGAATGTATGACATTGTTCTGCATTCTGTCCATCAACTGTTGTTTTTGCATTTGTCACCCCGAGTGGGACGGGTATGCCCAGATGTGGGTCCCGTGCTCTCCATGCCACTGGAATCAAGCTATCCTGGCTGAAGAGGGGTAAAACCCCGAAACCGGTCCTAGGATGCTTGTTTCCAGTCCAGGGAGGTCCTGGCTTGGCAGTTCGGGCTGGACTGTTCCCATGAGGCACAGGGTCAAGACTGATTTGCATATGGCTGGGTTCAAACTGGAATGGCATGGTGAGCAAAAAACGATGGATTTAGGCCCAGATCTCTGTACTGGGGTTAATGTATGACATTGTTCTGCATTCTGTCCATCAACTGTTGTTTTTGCATTTGTCACCCCGAGTGGGACGGGTATGCCCAGACGTGGGTCCCGTGCTCTCCATGCCACTGGAATCAAGCTATCCTGGCTGAAGAGGGGTGAAACCCTGAAACAGGTCCTAGGATGCTTATTTCCAGTCCAGGGAGGACCTGGCTTGGCAGTTCGGGCTGGACTGTTCCCATGAGGTACAGGGTCAAGACTGATTTGCATATGGCTGGGTTCAAACTGGAATGGCATGGTGAGCGAAAAAACGATGGATTTAGGCCCAGATCTCTGTACGGGGGTGAATGTATGACATTGTTCTGCATTCTGTCCATCAACTGTTGTTTTTGCATTTGTCACCCCGAGTGGGACAGGTATGCCCAGACGTGGGTCCCGTGCTCTCCATGCCACTGGAATAAAGCTATCCTGGCTGAAGAGGTGAAACCCCGAAACCGGTCCTAGGATGCTTGTTTCCAGTCCAGGGAGGACCTGGCTTGGCAGTTCGGGCTGGACTGTTCCCATGAGGCACAGGGTCAAGACTGATTTGCATATGGCTGGGCTCAAACTGGAATGGCATGGTGAGCAAAAAACGATGGATTTAGGCCCAGATCTCTGTACTGGGGTGAATGTATGACATTGTTCTGCATTCTGTCCATCAACTGTTGTTTTTGCATTTGTCACCCCGAGTGGGACGGGTATGCCCAGACGTGGGTCCCGTGCTCTCCATGCCACTGGAATCAAGCTATCCTGGCTGAAGAGGGGTGAAACCCCGAAACCGGTCCTAGGATGATTGTTTCCAGTCCAGGGAGGACCTGGCTTGGCAGTTCGGGCTGGACTGTTCCCATGAGGCACAGGGTCAAGACTGATTTGCATATGGCTGGGTTCAAACTGGAATGGCATCGTGAGCAAAAAAATGATGGATTTAGGCCCAGATCTCTGTACTGGGGTGAATGTATGACATTGTTCTGCATTCTGTCCATCAACTGTTGTTTTTGCATTTGTCACCCCGAGTGGGACGGGTATGCCCAGACGTGGTCCCGTGCTCTTCATGCCACTGGAATCAAGCTATCCTGGCTGAAGAGGGTGAAACCCCGAAACCGATCCTAGGATGCTTGTTTCCAGTCCAGGAGGACCTGGCTTGGCAGTTCGGGCTGGACTGCTCCCATGAGGCACAGGGTCAAGACTGATTTGCATATGGCTAGGTTCAAACTGGACTGGCATGGTGAGCAAAAAACGATGGATTTAGGCCCAGATCTCTGTACTGGGGTGAATGTATGACATTATTCTGCATTCTGTCCATCAACTGTTGTTTTTGCATTTGTCACCCCGAGTGGGACGGGTATGCCCAGACGTGGGTCCGGTGCTTTCCATGCCACTGGAATCAAGCTATCCTGGCTGAAGAGGGGTGAAACCCCGAAACCGGTCCTAGGATGCTTGTTTCCAGTCCAGGGAGGACCTGGCTTGGCAGTTCGGGCTGGACTGTTCCCATGAGGCACAGGGTCAAGACTGATTTGCATATAGCTGAGCTCAAACTGGAATGGCATGGTGAGCAAAAACGATGGATTTAGGCCCAGATCTCTGTACTGGGGTGAATGTATGACATTGTTCTGCATTCTGTCCATCAACTGTTGTTTTTGCATTTGTCACCCCGAGTGGGATGGGTATGCCCAGACGTGGTCCCGTGCTCTCCATGCCACTGGAATCAAGCTATCCTGGCTGAAGATGGGTGAAACCCGAAACCGGTCCTAGGATGCTTGTTTCCAGTCCAGGGAGGACCTGGCTTGGCAGTTCGGGCTGGACTGTTCCCATGAGGCACAGGGTCAAGACTGATTTGCATATGGCTGGGTTCAAACTGGAATGGCATGGTGAGCAAAAAACGATGGATTTAGGCCCACATCTCTGTACTGGGGTGAATGTATGATATTGTTCTGCATTCTGTCCATCAACTGTTGTTTTTGCATTTGTCACCCCGCGTGGGTCGGGTATGCCCAGACGTGGGTCCCGTGCTCTCCATGCCACTGGAATCAAGCTATTCTGGCTGAAGAGGGTTGAAACCCCGAAACTGGTCCTAGGATGCTTGTTTCCAGTCCAGGGAGGACCTGGCTTCGCAGTTCGGGCTGGACTGTTCCCATGAGGCACAGGGTCAAGACTGATTTGCATATGGCTGGGTTCAAACTGGAATGGCATGGTGAGCAAAAAAACGATGGATTTAGGCCCAGATCTCTGTACTGGGGTGAATGTATGACATTGTTCTGCATTCTGTCCATCAACTGTTGTTTTTGCATCTGGATTTTGTAAAGACAGGGAAAATTTGTCTACATAGGTTAAAGACTGATTATAACAATATTTTCATCGGTACCAGTGAATGTGAACATAATTCCGTAATTCTTGGAGGTTGGGGACTAAAAGGAGTAACAGATTCAGTTTTTCCTGGAATATATTGTGTGTGTGGGAATAAGGCTTACTTTAGGCTTCCTGCACGGTGGTATGGAAGTTGTTATTTTGGAATAGTTTTTCCAAAAGTATACCACGTAAAAAGAAACACTGGGAACAATGAAAATAATAGTGAATTAACACGTAGTAAAAGGGCTAGTTTTTTAGAAATCGTATGTGATATATTTGGTGCATTGATACCTTCAGTGGGAATAATTCTGAACTCAAGGAAAATATGTAAATTGTCTACAGTGGTGGATCGTTTATCAACAGATACTGCTGGAGGATTTCTAATGATTAATGCGGAGATGGATGCGATTATATCTATGGTTATGCGAAATCGACTTGCTCTTGATATATTGTTAGCAAAAGAGGGCGGAGTCTGTAAATTGTTGAAAACGAAACATTGTTGCACGTATATACCGGACAAAAGTGCAGAAATTGGAACATATATAAAGAATATAACAAAACTTGAGAATGAACTGAAACCACTGGAAGTTGATAATGTATGGGGAAAGATTGACAAATAGCATTGCGTCAATTGGTACCTGGTTTACTAATGTAGGAAAAGGACTTATAGGTCAAATAATAGTACCCTTAGTAGGGATAGCAATAACAGTACTGTCAATAATGATATGGTGCAAATGTTGTAGAAAGAACGAAACATATAGGGTGACAGGAAAAGGCAAGAAACGGAAATTTGATGAAATTGAATTAGAAGATCTGAAAAGTGAAATATACAAGAAACTGAAAGGAGAAGATAAGAATAGACAATGTAAAAATGAAAATGTGATGAGATATGTTAAGTTGGCATCTGGTTATAGGTAGTTTTGATGGCTCAGAAACGCCATCAGAGAGGGGATTGATGGAGCAAGGACTCACAATGAGACTTGCTCGAAAGCAATCTTCTCACAATATTAATTAATTTGTACTAAAACCTTGTAATGTCTTTATTAATAATGTGCAAACACAACATTTTTTATCCAGAAGATGCTTGCCTATGTGTTTTCCACTAATAAGTAATCCTCGTCTAATTCAAAATGGCCGCTAAAACGCGGGAACTCTACTGTGCATGTGTCAACCATGTCACGTGGTATGACGTCTTTCTTTGCTTGGAGGGAAACTTTTGCTTCTGCGCAGTGTATGCTAAAATGGCCGCTTAATGTTCTCACATGCTAAAGCTTTTGCATTGCTGCAATTAATAATGTGGTATTCTAACGCTACTAATGCGGGATAGACATTTATAATTAAATGGGAGTAGAGTAAAAGTAGGGGGTATACAGTGAAAACATTTATTTTTGATTTTAATATGTTTCTTCTTTGATTTTCTATTAGTTCGTAAAGTGGGCCTGGGTTGACTAAACGGCAGCTCAAGAAACCATGTGATTCACGCATGCGCCCTGAAAACTAACAAAGGAAAGCGATGAAGTCAACTTGGAAGATGTCCAAGGACATGACCCGCTGATCACCTTCACAGTTCATCCGAGATGTCCTACAAATTGATACATTTTGTATACACTTTGTATTAAAAAAATTGTCGTGAGACGGGTGGGAAATAAAGCAAATGTATTAATTGTGAGGGGCGGTATTTTAAAACAATGGGCTTAAGAAAATCGAACTAAATTGACATGGTGTGAGGATCAACCCCCTGTCCCTTTCCAATCAGAAATAGTGGGCCCATAATTTTGAAACATTAATGGGAGGTACATGGTATAGAAGGGTATAATAGATACAGAATTAGCTAATTAGTTAGACTAGGCACTTAGGCTCAGATGCTGACACAGAACGAGCTGATCGATTGCAGACTGAACCGCTGTCCAAAGAGGTCCTGAGGTGGGGGCGGCGGATTCCATTAGAAAGAAGACACGGAAGAATCGAGGTGGAACGAAGTGTCAGAGAGGGGAACGACGCAGGCGTCGTTGGTAGCGAGGTCACCTATCCTGTCCCGAACCTTGTCCGGAGTTCTTGGTCTTCATCTTTCTTGGGACCCTATTCCAACTCCTTGGCCAAGGGGTTTGGTTCTCATACCTTTAGGTAACTATAAATGTGTGGGGGCAGATTTACAAGCCCCTTGCGCCACTTTTTGCGTCACTTTTCCCATGGGAAAGGTGACGCAAAAGTGGCGCAAGGGGCTTGTAAATCTGCCCCGTAATCTTTAGTTTGTACTGCTGTCTCTATCTTCTCCTTTCTGAGGGACCGTCATTTGTGATAAATAGGTGATAATATAGTGTACTTCCTCCTTGATATGCGATTAAGTGCCATGTGGCTTGTATTTTTACACTGCTAAAGAATTTAGATAAACTTTTTTTAAAAACTTCCTGAGTCAGTGGTTTTTTCAGGTGGTTAATGAAAATTATGTTTTGTATGATCTCATTTTATCCCCAATTATCAAAGGTCCATTGGTAAGTCATTACTCTTCAATTAGAAAAGGTAATTGGTAGCAGGGATTTTGATAAAGAGTACAACTGATTTCCCCCCCAGCGGTGATTTCTAGTTAGCGTGAATGAATGGGCCCAGGTGAGTATTCAGTGTATGAATTCTTGTTGCTAGTAACCCGCTGGATCACCACCTGGCACTAGTTATTACTTTACAGGGGATTATATACATTACAGGGCCGATTGGGCCACTGTCATAACCAACATATCTCACAGTTAGAGGAAACAACCAGTAACTACTGGTAACATTGCACTTAGCATAGAACCTCATGTAAACACATTATCCCCGGTGCACCAGAGTAAACCCTTGTAGCATACCCATATTAGGAAAATCCCATGCCATCAAATATGCCTACCACTATTACAGAAAAAATGGATGCAACTTCCTGAGGTGCTGCAGATCAACCCACCTCATAACATCAGGGCATCACACATCATGCCTAAACATCTGCAACAGTATGACACATATTACAAACACATCTGCAAGACAGTAAACATGCCCTGCGTATTCCCAGTATTGGCTGTACACCCCTACCACATAGGCTTCAGAGCCCCCTGCCTGCCTTTCACAGGAACGGCAGCACTTCTTTAAGGAGGGACGTGGGGCCCAGGCAGGGCAACAACAATCATGCTCCCCTTGACGGAGGGGCCTTGCTGGGTCCCCCGCATGTGGAATGACCTCACGGCAGCTGCCTGCAAATTCGTGTTTGCTGCCATGGGTCAGGGCGGTCTTTGGCAAGGAAACACAAAAAAGAAATGCCCCCAGGATGAAGCGGACCCGCCCTGTCGAGGAAGAATGTCCCCGGAACCTAACACACCAAATGCGGGGGCAGGGGCATAACCGGCTCCCAGTCTCTGCGGCTTCACCAGCCCTACAATGCTGCAGCTCGTCTAGAGCCCTCCTGGGCCGCGCTGTCGGCTGCAACTCCTGCGTTCGTGGGCTACTTCACCTTGGTTCCAGTGCCCGTCAGTAGCGGGAGTGCCTCTACGGCATGGAGAGTAAAGCAGTGCTGCTCCCACCTTCCTTGAGCGTGCCCTTGCTGCCCCGAGGCGTCCTTCCTTGGTGGTGCCTAGCCAACTCTGTCAGTACAAGGGGCTCTCCTCGAGCACGGGAGCCACGCCTACAACCAGGCTGCACCTCCGCCTGGCTTCCTCTGCCCGGCCGCGCCCCAAGTCAGGCTCTCCTCGTCTGACTTCCTGTTCCCTGATGCTGGCTTCCCCGGTCTGCGGCAATCATACGAAAGGAGAGGGAGAGCATCTCCTTCTTGCAGCTTTCCCCCCGTACTCCTCCTGGACCTTCTTTCTGCTGCCTAATGGGCTTCCAACAACCCGCGAGGCTCCCTTCTCTCACAGGAGCCCCGCCCACAGCCAGGCGCCGACTTGCCTGACTTCCAGCGGCCTCCTCTCCGTGGTGCCTAGCAACGGCATGGCAGCTCGTCCCCCGTTTCCTCCACTACGGCGGGAAGGACACTACACTTCCCAGAGGGCCCCCACCACGGGCCCAAGGTGTAGAAGTGTGCAGCGCTTCAAGCCCAGATCCAGGGCAAACAAGCCACCCATGAAGCGCCTCACCTGTCTCCCACCTGACGACTAAACAGGGAGCAGGCAGCGCTTGCAGTTTGTCCCTCAAAAAGAAAAGCGATTCTCCTGCGCTGAGCCCCAGAGTCACAAGGGGCAGAGCTGGGCACGGGTACAGCAGGAAGGCCAGGATGCAGGGACCCCCTAAGCAGAGGGGCAGTCCCTCCAGCCCCTACCCAGCAGGTAACAGCCTGGTCCCAGGCGGCGGTACCTCCTGGCAGTCCAGCAGCCCGCTGGCTACCAGTTGAAAGTTTTTTTGTTTTTTTTTTCTCTAAAAGATGACCAACTGGTGAGGAGCTCACAATGGGAGCTCCTCTCGCTTGGGATCGCAACTTGCGTGATATCCCTGTTAGCCCCAGAGACAACTGAACTGAACCAGACACAGAGAGGAAAATAAGGAACTTTGCCTGTATTAGCAGTAACCACGTCGCCCGCTGAGTTGCAGGAGGAGTCCGGATCCAGCGAGCATCCCGGACCTACGGCGAGGCTGACCTCAGGCTCTGGAGACCTCCACAGCGGTAGTTCCACTGCCGGTCACCCCCCACGATTTCTCTGCCTTGAGACCGCACTTGATTGCGTTGATTCCACCGCCGGTCACCCCCCACGATCTCTCTCCTGCGAGACTACGCTCGAGTTCAGGATCAGCCGTGGGACACAAGAAGTCACCCGCCCTGCAGACCTGATCTCCCCTCCTCATGCTGAGAGGCCCTGATTGACGGGGATGCCTCTGACAGGTCCCGGTTCCTGAGCTCCGGATCCATCCACAGCTTTGGTGCCTTTTCCGGTTTCCTTCCGCGATCTCCCGCATACGAGACCACGAACAAGGGCGAGATTGCCGGTGTTTCACAGGGGGGTGGCTTACCTGATGGCTGGCCCTCCCCTCATCTGAAGAGGTGCCCTGATTGACGCTGACGCTTCTGAGGATTTCCCTGGAACCGGGAGGACCCGGGATCATATGACATATGACATTAGGAGCACACCGCTGATGCTCTCACGGGACAGGCTCCCATATGAATGAGGAGCGCTGAGGGCATGGAGCCTCCCTTGCCCCTCTCGCTAGCTGCTCTGAGCAGTGAGGGACTCGGTTCAAGAGAGCGCTGAATTGGGATCTTTTCGGGTGGATAGCAGGACCCTCGACTCAGGTGGGTTTTCGCCCCCACTGGGGTTGCCGATTGCACTGCAAATAATTTCAGGCTCTCACTGTGCGTGAGTGCTTTTTACTGTCAGCTACAGATGGGAGTACATTCTTAGGGGAGCCCATCTGTAGACTGGAGTGAACACTGAAGGGAGCCCATCTGGGTCATTTGTCCATTGGTTTATTTTGACTGTTTGCTACAGAGCGGTTTTGCACACATTGGGAGCCCATTTTGGGATCTCCTCCACGGGGGGAAGTGACGGTCACCCGCTGCCTCTACACTAGACAAAATGGCAGCAAAACATATATCTAGGGAGAAAGGACTAACCATGGCCTGGCTTTATTAAGAAAGAGACATAGGACTTCTCCACAAAATCACCTCATAGAAAACAAAGAAAGGACTACTCAATACAGTTCAAATAAAAACGGAAAGAGGACTCCACCCCAAGAAGACCAAGTAATGGAAAGTGTGAGAGGACTCCCTCTCAGGAACAGAGTTATGTAGCAAACGTGGCGGCCATCTTGGAATGACTCATTTAGAATGGGCTGGTGCCTAGAGAACCCAAACAACATCCCCCGACTCCCCACTCATCAAATTCGCAGGTGAGAGTTTCTCCGTCTGACCTAGCTCCTCCTCAACCTTACAGTGCACACTGCCTCACACACTCCCCCAACCCTTCTCTACCCCCACTAACAAGCTTCAACCCCACTATGGAGCACACAGGTCTACACACTTATTCCATCAAATACCCCCCCAACCTTACAAAAAAAGCAGCCTAAGGCTTTAAACATAATCTACTAAAATCACACCCCGAAACCCCAATCTCTGACCCATATTTCTCAACAAACAAAGGACACATAACTAATGACATCATCTTCTATACTAAGAGAAGAGCCCAATGGAGGAAAGCCTTTCTCGCCCTATTCTCGATCTCCTCCACTAGGAAAACAGCGCATGGTCTCACGATATCTATCATCCCCTCCCTAATCTACAAAGCCGCAGCAACAATCACCATCTATCATAATGGGATCATCCTCATGCAATCATTGGACCGTAACCTAAACCTACTGGATAATATCTTTCCTCTCATCAAGGAAAAAGTAGTAAGACCCCATCCCTCCTCCCCAGCCAGGCATAATCTCAGTTCACTTCCCAACTCCCTGCCTGTCTCCCCACCATACACTATCCTCCGGTGACCCATCCGGCATATACACACAACCCAGACCTAACGGACACCCATGGAGATGACACACATTCCCCTAACTCCTACTCCACTCCTAGCACCACCAATATTCCCTGTGTCCCAATCACACCCCACATTAATTCCTCCTCACATTCTGCCTTCACACCCGCTCCTTCTCCCCTCACCAATACTCCCACGGTCCCAATAATACCCCTCATCCATTCCTCCTCACATCCCGCCCTTCCACCCCCCTCTACTGATACTCACACAGAAAGATCGCTATACAACGAACCAGATGATGATTCCCCCCAAACCACATACATGGCCCAAGCTCACCTCCCTTACCCACAGTTCCTACATTAAGTATGTTACCACCCACTCCTGACCCCAGACTCGATGAGATATTACTATCTCTATCCCAAGTCAAAGAGGACCTCCAAACTCTACATGACCGGATTCTACATCAATCTAAGTTCAAATGCTCCGAACTAGAATCCAGGACATACCTCCACATTAACCACGAGAAACCTATCCAACAGCCGCACGCAAGCTCCCAGAAACATCAGCCCCCAAGGTGGAGAACAGTGCCCTACCCCAATGCCTCATCCCGTCCGGTTCGTAGGAAAAATCCTCTATCATCCATAGATTTAATCTCCCTACTCCATTCCTATGATCCACCCTATCTCACCCTTAATTCTGCGCACTCAGACAACTTGCATAAACATTCCTTAATCCAATCCATCCCCTCCAATAATCATAGAGTCACAAGACACAACTCTAGAGGTATAGTTGAAAATAACCTCATGCGAGTCCCCCTCATACACGAACCAAACACAACACCCATCAAGGCTCGTCTAAAATGTGTACTCCTAAACTGTAGGTCTGCCTCAAGACATGCAGTTGATATAGCTGACCTCATACTCTCTAATGAACATGACCTACTAATTCTGACCGAAACACGGCTAAATGAATCATCTACGCCCATCCTAGACATACTGGTTCCCCCAAACCATGCCATCACAAGACTAGATAGAACTGATAGACTAGGTGGCGGTATTGCTTGCATACATCGGAACAATCTCTCAGTTAATCGCTCCCACTCACCGATACTATCCTCCTGTGAATACCTTTGTTTAGACATCACTAGTAATAACAAACCAGTGTGTTCATTGCACACATTCTACCACCCTCCAGGGGATAACCTCACCTTCATTGAACATCTCATGGATATTATATCTACAAATGCTGGACAACAAAACACTCAAATATTCCTTGGTGACCTAAATCTCCATTGGAATGACCTTGACGACTCAGGGGTCAATAGCCTCAAAGCTTTCCTCTTAGACCTTGACCGTACCTAAATCTGTGACAGTCCTACACATGAAAAAGTCTCAACTCTTGATCTAGTCATTTCCAAAGCTGACTCCACTCAGCTTGAAACAATCCTCCCTTGTGACTGGTCCGACCACCACATCATCACTTTCTACATCAATGAATCAGTTAAATTTCTCTCTGCCCAACCAACGAGAAATAAAATTTGGAAGAGGAATCTAAAAAATGTCGGTCCTGACTTACTCACAACCGCCAGTCCTAACATCCTTCTTCCCCCTGAAGGCCTATTCGATGTACAAGAGCTGACTAACCATTACTTCCACGCCATGAACAGGGTATTAGACAAACTCGCTCCCTTACAATTGAAAAGAGTTTCCACAAAAGACTCAAAACCTTGGTACGATGGTAGGCTAAATGAGGACAGACGATCCCTAAGATTATTTGAACGACGTTGGAGATCAGCACCATCCTCTGACCACCTCAAGCTACTAAGAACCACGAGAAACTCATACTACAGAAAGATCAGACGATCAAAAGCAGACTTCTTCAGTAATCAATTAGACCAAGCCAAGAACCGTCCCAAAAAGTTATTTGAACTAATCAAAACTCAATCTAAGGGTGTACCCCACCGCCCCCAAGCTAAACCAGACACATCACCCAACTGCGAAGAATTTGCCTCCTTCTTCACTTTGAAGACAGAAAACATAAAGACGGACCTGCTCAACGACCTAATATCCCTCTCTGACACTCACATGGTCACTTCTTCGCCCCTGCTAGGAGCCCCACTCATAGGCGCCACAAAGTTCGACCTCAAAAACAACGCATCCTGGTCCTCCTTCAACACTTACAGTGAAGAAGCTATATAAAAATGCTTATGGCCCTGAATCCCTCCAACCACTTCACAGACCCTCTTCCCGCAAACTACATAAAAGACTTCATTCCACTATTATTGCCTCTATGGATCCAGATTATAAATACCTCTCTTCTTCAAGGAACCATCCCTGAAATCCTTAAAGCAGGGCAGGTATCCCCCATTTTAAAGAAGCCATCAGCTGACCCCTCGGACCTAAATATTTAATGCCCAATATCTAATATTCCCACTTTGGCTAAACTCTTAGAAAAATGTGTTCACATGCAGCTTGGCAACCACATTGATCAATTCAACCTGCTCAACCAATACCAATCTGGCTTCTGTGCAGGACACAGTACTGAAGCATCTATGACCCACATAATAGATGACGCACTAAAGATTCTTGACCAAAACGAAGCCTGTTTACTAATCCTGCTCGACCTATCTTCGGCCTTTGACACCGTCAAACAAGACAACCTGCTAGATCTCCTGAAACACAGAATGGGATTATCGGGACCGGTTCTAAACTGGTTCACCTCTTTCCTTCAAAACCGATCACAAAGATTCAAGGTTTATCAATCCTTATCCAAGCCCGTCCCAGTCACCTTAGGAGTTCCACAGGGTTCTTCCCTTTCGCCTACGCTTTTCAACCTTTTCATGGAACCGCTCACCGAACTTCTCAGCTCCTCTATTGTCCATTACCACATGTACGCAGATGACACACAACTCTATATAAAGATCCACTCACTTGACGACATCAACTCTCTCAACGCAACGCTTCAAAAAACTCAGACCTGGCTGGCCGACCGAAAATCATTTGAAACTAAACACCCTCAAAACTGAATTCCTCCTAATCGCTCCGCCTAACCTATTGTCCAACATTCTTGAGTGGGTGAACCACCAAACAGCACTCAACTGTCAACCTCTTATTATCGACTCAGCGAAATCGCTGGGATTAACGCTGGACAGAAATCTAAATATGCAGAAACACATCAGCGCCTCTACAAAAGGAGCAAATTTTCAGATGAACACCTTGAGAAGACTGAAACCTTTCCTTCCCGCAAATGACTTCAAATTGGCAGTCCAAGCACTTGTAATCCCAAGAGTGGAATATTGGAGTGTCTCTCTTTGTGATCTTCCCAGATCGACGACGGCCCCTCTACAAGCTTCAATCAACGCAGTTGCTAGACTCATAACAGGCTCCAAAAGGAACTGTCCCATCTCCCCTGACCTTAGAGCCCTCAACTGACTACCTTTTGAGGCCAGAATTCAACAAAAAATCGCATGTATGATGCACAAGGCCATACATCACAACACCTGTGTTACCTAGCTCAGAAACTGGTGCTCTCTTGCGGTAATAGATCCTCCAGGAGTTCAAGTAATCTTCTACTGAAACCACAACGATTTGCCAAGAAAAAAACATACAACCGGACCTTCTCAGGGATGGCTCCCAGGATTTGGAATGCGCTGCCCCCAGAAACTAGACAGAATCCTTCTACCGCATCCTTCAAAAAAGAAGTGAAATCTGTCCTCATGACTAATTTCACATGAACTATGTATATTTCTTGTAATATTACTGCTCGTTTGTATTAGATACTAGTTTGTATTAGTATCACCTATATTTTTCTACACCTGTTTCTGTTGTTTACATCTGCCCTGTAAAACGCTCTGATACCCGCAAGGGTCTTGTTCGCGCTATACAAAGCCTTCAAAATAAATAAGTAAAATAAGCACATCTTTATGTGGTGACAGCCCCAATATTTATACCCCTTAGTGTCTTTGTTCTCCCCCTGCCACAGGGCTCTGCGCCCGGTCCAAACCAGTTTTGGGGGGCACTCAAACATTTTCTTTAGATGTGTACAACACCTCCTTTGTCAGTGTAGGTCCTGGCCCCAGACACACCACAGGGGGCAGAGCCAGCATTGTGTGAGGTAGGCTCTGTCCTATTCAGGCTCAGGTGCTACTCCTCCCACCACTCCAAATGCAGATTGGCCTATTCAGCCTAGTGCTGAGTCACCCAGCCCCCCTGGAGCCACTGCACCTCCCCAGCCCCTGTCACTCCAGAGCCAGACATGCAATACTCATCAGGCAGGCACAAAGACACATAGCACACAGAAATGCCAACTTCTAAAAGTGGCATTTCTAAAATAGTGATAATAAATCTGCGCACACCATCACGCAGAATTTATTACCACTATTCCAAACATACCAAACTTGACCACTCTACTCCTCTCAGATCAGGAATTACCACTGAAACACTTATCAGGGAATCCCCAATGCATTCCTATGAGAGGGCAGCCTCACAGTAGTGAGAAAACAAAATGGCTGTTTGTCACTACCAGGACATGCCACACAGTTAAGGCACATGTCCTACCTTTTACCTACAATGCACCCTGCCCATAGGGCTAGCTAGGGCCTACCTCAGGGGTGACTGATATGTTGTAAAAGGGGAGTCACAGACGTGGCACCCACTTTATGTGCCACGTCACAGCGGCAGTAAACTGCGCTCGCAGGTCCTGCAATGGCAGAGGCCTGAGACAGGTTTGAAAGGCTACTTTGGTGGGTGGCGCAATCAGCGCTGCAAGCCCACCAGTAGCATTTAATTTACTGGCCCCGGGTATATGAGATACCACATCACTGGGGACTGATAGGTAAATTAGATTAGCCAAACAGGCGAGACCAATCTTACCACGTTTTACCCATGAGAGCACGTGCACTTTACACTGGACAGCAGTGATAAAGTGCCCAGAGTCCTAAAACCACCAACACCATGTCAGAAAAAAGACTAGGAGGAAGGCAAAAAGTTCAGGGATAACCCTGCAAAAAGGGCAAAGTCCAACAATGATGAACACCAGGGACAAAAGTATGGCAATTGGTTATGTTGATAGGGTTTTAAGTCTAGGCCTGTCCTTTTGCTCTAACATACCACTTAATCTAACTACTAGTAAAATTGAACTCTACACATTTGTGTATAACCTTGAAACTACATAAGATACATGTTCTGTGATAAAAAAAAGATAGCTACCACTGTCTTACCCTTAACTGATAAATCTGATTTATAGATTGAAGATATTGAGATCCTGGATATTCTATATACTTTAAGCCATGAAATTGAACCAGTTGAGGCTGTTGATATTTTGATTTGACAGTGGTTACTGATGTTACATTGAAATATAGCATTATATCTGATCTCTCAGCGCAGACACACTTCAAGCCCAAATCTAAACGCATACCTCAGTTAGCCAGAGACAACATTGATGTCTTTCATGACATGGTCATAAGGGATTTGAGTTTACTGAAAAGGAAATCAAATGTGAATAAACATAATCTTATACTGAAACAAAGGGAGGCATTATTAGAACTACAACAGGTCAAAATCATAGTCATCAAACCCTTCGATAAAGGAGAGGAAGACTGTAGTGTCATCATGGGAGAAATGCCTGGCAGAGGTGGTCAAACAACTTAATATGCCAGATTGTCATGAAAGAATTGAAAACAATATGATCACAACCTACAAAATACTAATAAGGATACGTTGACTGAGTGGTATGATCAAACAATCCTGGAATGGGAGGAGTACCAATTTCTAAAAATCGACACACCATTCTTTATTTACTTCCCAAAATTCATATGGATCAACACAATCTGCCCGGGAGACCGATTATCTCCTCTAAGAATAGTTTACTTGCAGTAACATCCATATATGTGGATCACTTTGTTTTCCCCTTTGTACAGAACTTTACATCACATATTCAAAATACCAAAAACTTCATCACAGAAATACAAAACAGTGATTGGAAATCTGGATTCATGTTAGTCAGTTTAAATATTAACATATTTGCTGCTAGGCCTGCCCCCCGCAGTGCTAAGCCTTTTTTTGGCTATTTGGGGTAATTCGCTCTTAGGCCTCCATAACATTTTGTTTACATAAGCTATCCTTCTGAGGTATGCCCCCGAGCACCGATGCAGTGAAAATTAAATGAGCCTATAGGCTCATTAAACTTTCACTTTCAATGTTATGACGTCAGCGCGCCATCAGCATGGATCGTCATTACATTGGAAAAAAATGCCTCAGGCTACTGTGAAAGCTCTTCCCCAGCTCCAGAGGCTAAAATAAAAAAAAAACAGGAAATGTGTCTTGTATGAACACCAGAGGGATTTGCTGCTTCGTGTGGAAGGATGGCTTGGAGCTTTTCTTCACACACGAGCACTGGTGTGGAGGACAGCACAGAGCCGTCCTCTGCACCAAATGAGTTAATGCACTGTACACAAGCATCAGACATAGCGATGGTATGCGAGATTGCAAATATGTTTTATGAGCTAGGGTTATCAACTGGCTGGATCTCGCACATATATTGTTAGAAATGATACACACATTTTTTCATGAGGATGTGTACATGTTTAAAACCCATTACTATAAACAGCTACAGGTTACAGCAAGGGGCACCTGCTTCACCCCCAGCTAAATCAATTTGGTCATGGGCTGGCAGAAGAAGCAGGTGCTGTGGGTTATCAAAATGAAACAACAGAAAGTCCATATCATATTGTGGTTACCTTACATCAATGATGTCTTCCTAATTTGGGAGGGGGATAAAAGCAGTCTAAAGCACTTTGATTCCTCCCTGACTGCGAATGATCAAAATTTGAGATTTACAGTGGAATATAGCACTAATACTATTGAGTTTTTGATCCTAGATTGACCAAAGTAGACTCAGTGATTGAAAACTACCCTATTCAGAAAGAACACAGCAGGAAATACAACCCTGCCTGCACACATTAGTCTTCCCCCAAACCTCTGTTGGAGTATATGATATGGCGAATTCCTGAGAGTCTAATGGAATAGTAGCTCCCAGGCACACTTCATTAAGTTATAGGATGAAATGATTGAAAGATTCACACATAGGGGATATCCCAACAAAATGTTAAGGCAAGCTTCAAACCAGGTGGATAATGTAAAAACAGGGAAGCCCTGCTTTATAACACTAAACCCAGGATTACCAGAGCAATGAATACCAAGGAATCATTAAGGTTCATTAAAACATTTAGTACCCAGGCAAATATGCTAAGGGCAGTTCCAAGTAAGCATTGGGGAATTCTCTAAAATTATGACTTGTTGAATTAAATTGTAGGAACAAATCCCTCTAACTTTCAGGAAAAGCAACTCCCTGAAGGACAGATTAATGCACAGTGTTTTGTCTCCAAATTCTGCAACTTGGCTCACACCTCCATCAGAGTTTTTTTAGTTAGGATCATTGCAAGGCCTGTAAATTCAATGTAAATACTAAAGTCTTTGCTCTACAAGCCATAAAACAAAAACGAACAATCAAGAAATACATTACTTGTAAAACAGACTTTGTACTCTATATCATCACTTAACCACACATTAAATGGCACATAGGAACCACCATCTTTCCAGTAATAAGCGATTTTTGTAACACATGAGGGTGATAGCCAATGGTGACACCAGCTACAGCAATGCATATCATTTTCTTGAGGCACACAATGCGGACTGGAGCTCCCTCAGGTATTTTGGTGTTGATTGTGTTCCAAAGAATCCTAGAGGGGGAGATAGTACACTATCCTTATGTAGGAAGGAATCTATATACATTAGAGAGGCAGGATATAACTTCCCAAAGGGGATGAATGTGGATGAGGAATTACATGTTGGAAATAATTTAGTTGACAAACAATGCATACCATATTACTATGCTTTGAATTAATTATGACATTGTGACTTGATGTTCATGGCAGCCATCAATGGCTACTAAAGCTGGATTGCGTATGAAAATGTAGTGATTTTAGTGAAATTTATGACCTTGTCCAATGCATGCTTGATAAGGTCCATGCATCATGCAATATGCAATCTTACATTTATCACATTGATTACAGTTTGATTAATTTTGGGACTTGATAGGTTGCACACAGGCATACTTTTGTCATCATTACAGTGTCTTAGGTCAATCTTGATTGAAAACTGACTATGTTGTTTGGTGAAATAGACTGACAATTGAATACCCTGATTAGAAGTCTTTCTCCTGTATTCTCAGCAACACACAGGACCTGGATACCCTCACAGGTGACAAGGAGCTCCCTACAAATCCACCTTACATTACATTACACATCTATCATGGTTAAGCCTCCATAATTTGTTACATGTTTTTCTGCTGTTTCTAAGCTTATATTTCATAGAAAAGAGATCTAACTGTTAAATAGTTCCCAGAATTCACAGTGATGAATTAATTTGCAGGTTAGTTAGCTTACCTAAACAAATAATAAAGTTAAACACAGAATGTCATCTTTTTTTTAGTGGTGGTATAAAAATAATTTCGCAATGACATTGCTGCTCTTAGAACATGAATCAGCACACCTGGCATGCTCACCCATGTAGGCCCATTACTGAATCAAGCATCTATCAATAAATCCTCCCCGGTGTGTGAAAATAAATATTTTATATGCGGACCTCTGTCAGCAAAAAGATACACTGTCCCACAACACACATTATTTCATTATATATATATATATATATATATATATATATATATATATATATATATATATATATGTCTTGTTAAACCAACCCTATATTGTCAATATATTACAAAAGAAAAACACATTTTACAATGCATGTTTTAAATTTCCTTCAATGTGCTTTGCATTTAAAAATGTTCTATATACATATTGTTTCATAAAACACATTCTAATGTTTAACACATTATCCCCACCAGGAACACACATTTCTAAAAACATTAGCAGACTTATTTGTAAACTTAGGCAAACAATGAATACTAAATAGGTGCTGCTTAAATTAATTATATTTCTATCTATGGATTTATGTGACAGCAGAGCCCTTTGATGGCCAAATAGGCCCATATTACACAGTTACCCTATGTTTCCTCTATTTATAAGATTTGCCAAAAACTTTAAAATCCATAGACTTAAAAAGAAAAAGTCCTAGTGTTGTATAGAGGTCCTGCCATTTTTTTTATTTTCTTTATTATGTGTTCAGATGAGGAGAGGCCAAGATTTACCAAGCCTTTGAGTTGTCCTTGTGTCAAGTAAGGACAACTCAAAGGATTCAGTAATATATACAAAGCCAAGCAAGGGGTGATTTACACCACCTTGCAGGTTTTTTGTAAGGAAATGTAACACAAGCAGTCTCTTGTGCTGCATTACATTACATTTGAGGCTGGGAGGTGTTCCATGGGTGAAGCATGGGCTTTCCTATGCATCCACTCATGATTTTGGTACATTCCCAGATTTACTAAAGCAGGTAAACCTGGAATTGCATCAAAATGCTACGCCTTTCCCAATTTCCCTCCTGTGCAAAAATAATCCTGGCTGTAATGCAGGTACCCATGAACTATGGTATAAGGGTGCCTGCATTGGTGCCTGGCTGCACAAAATGTGCCAGCTCAGGGAGAGAGTAGCATTGCTCCATAGCTTTGTAAATTTGGAGCATTTCTGCTCTCATTGCCTTTCATTCAAAGCAGCTCTGCAACTTTGCTTGCTGCTCTGCATTGCGTGAAATATCAGGTGATGCCCCCTCATCTCTGTCAAACTGCCATCCAGGCAGACACCAGCACTGGTTCAATTGCAGTCCTTTAAATAATCTGTGAAGCACTCCCTTTCTTGGTCATAGAGGGCTTGGAACTGGAGCAAAGTGGAGTGATGTGGGTCCAACTTTTATACACAACTTTCGGACAGGAAGTGTGCACTCGCCATGTTAGAGCAAGGACCTGGAAAGTAGAAGCAAAACTTTACACAGGTGGGTCGGCATGCCTCCTCTCCAGTCACCCAGATAAAAAGACTGGTTACTCTATTGATTCTTAAAACACAGAATGCTGGCACCACCACTCTCTATACAAAACCCATACCGGAACAGTAGCTCTCTATCACAATTGAGGGCACGTTGATGCATACCTTCAGGGAACAGGACAAGTTGAGTACCTCTCATAGTCAGAGACAAACCTATGACTGCTCACATGCTTTGACTGAGGTGACGCTAGAGCCAAAATTAAAGAATCAGGATACCAGTCACATGCAGTCAGGCACTCAGGGTGTGGGAACATATCCGTTTACCACACAGAGAACATTACTGTCCCAATAAACTCAAATTGACTGAATCTCTTTTTATATGAAAACAAAATAATAGAAATATAGGTCAGTAAAAACCTGCAAGAACTGTTAAAATTATTATTAACCTATAAAAACTGCTTTTAAAATATCAAATGTGCACTCCAGAGTGAATCCAGGTGATGGAACAATGTCTTAATTTTAAAGTGGAAAAAAGAGGATGGGCAACATAAATAGGGGGGGGGGCGTTGTGAAAGCGTTAAAAAGGAGAAATAAGGATGCGGAAGGAGCTCCCACAATAAAGTGGAAGAAAGAAAGAACATTGGTGAGTGAGATGATACACTAATTTTAAAATGGGATGAAAGGGGGTGGGGGTTGCTTAGGGTGGTGCCTGTAAAAATGTAAGGGGAAAACTAGGAAATGAGGAAAGAGAAGTAGAAGGCACTGGGAATCCCAAACCAGGTGAAATAGTGAAAGGTGATTCAGATAGTAACCCCTTGGAACATCAGTTTAAAAAAAGTGAAAGGTCACCCATGACAGGACATGGGAAGGGATGATGGGTGGCAGGGAAAAGGATCTTTGCAAACTTTGCAGACAGAGATAACTCCTTTTAATAAAAGTTCATTTACATGAAATGATAATGTGAAAGGATAGTAAAAAGATTCTGTGATTTGGTTTCTGCCAAATGGTGAACAGAATTTATCTTGCAAATGTTAATTAAACAGTTTAGGTGAAATGGTTTGCAGAATTTGCATTTTGTGATTTGTTTACCACAAAGGATGAGATGAAGGAAATGTGAGCATCCTTGTGACAGTTGGTGTTGCAGTTGTCAAAAATGACATTGAAAATTAGCTGTTCATATGGGACAAAAGTGGTGTACACGCAGGTAAAATAGCCAACAAATTTCAGAAGAACAGCCACACCACGAAAAAAATAACCCTTTGTCATTGGCATGCTCATTTGGTAAAGTGTTGAAGTAGTGTGTATGTTTTAACACTGAGTCAACGTAGGCCTTTGAGGTGGAGGGCCACCGAGGTAATGGCCGGATGATTAAGTACAAGTCAAGTCACATAATTTTGAACAGTTTTAAGTCTCCTCATCAAACAGTCATGGATGCCAATGTAAAAGGCATTCCTATAGTCCATGTGCAAGGTAATCATGGCCTGAAGGACCGTGTGTGGAGTGTTTATTGGGAGTCATTAAAACACCTTAAGAAGCCTTTGAAGGATGCCAAAACGCAAGGCAGATAAAAAAGTGATTTGATCTGCCATGGAAAGGTTTTTGTCCAGGATTATACCTAAATTCCTAGGGTAGACATAGGATTGGGATGGGGTTTATAGCCCTTTAGGCAGATTACCTCTGTTTTGCTTCCATTTAGCTTGACTCAATTAGCTTTCATCCAGATGATCAAGGAAGTATCATACACATAGAAAACTATTTCAAAGCCATAAGATCTGATTATCCCTGCCAGTTGCATCATGTACACATTGGGAATAGTTGAACTTGCAGAGTTCCCCAGGACTCCTCTCTAAGTTATCCTAGTGGTGTGTGAGTGATGGGGGATGGGTGCATAACGGTTTGGGATCTGTTTGTCAGGAAGGATTTAGACCATTTCAAAACATCACGACAGATGCTGAGTTCATGTACGAGCATTAGTAGAATGGAGAGTAAGACCATATCAAAAGCAACGGGGAGAACCAGCTGGATCAGGTCAACTGAGCAGCCCAGATCCAGGACACAGTGGACTTCGTCAATTGCTCAAAATATGTTTTTGTCTGCATTGAGACTGACACATCTCCAAGCATGCTCCAGGCATACACAGTGGTGTTTGAGATCCCTTAGGGCACTAGGTTAACATCTAACTGGAGGAGTTTTGCACACCAGGGGCCTCACTTAAGGGAGTAAATAGAATTGAGACTGTAGGTGATCCACAGATTGAAATCGCTAGCTGCCAGTGAGAAATCAATCTAGTACCCTGAGGAGGTGGCTATGTAAGGCATCTCCTTGCCGGGCCGTAATTATTTAATAGTCTCCAGGATCTGGATTTAATAATGGGATGGGTTATGCTGGTATTGTGTGGCACTTGGGAAAAACAGACAAGAAAATATGTTAGGAAATGGTCAGTCCAAGTCATGGAAAGAGGAGTGTCTGTCTTGAAGTTCACTGTGTTTGATAAGTTATGGTCGAGTATTTGTCACGAATGATGGGTGGGCTGGTGACCATTTGAAAAAGATGAACCACTTTTAAGTCATCACATAGTGTTATGGAGTCATTGTTGGAATCATTGCCAAGGTGAAGGTTGAAATTACACAATAATATTAAATATCAATATTTGAGGAGGTAAGGAGTGCTAAATTCTAAGAGTTTATGGCTAACGTTCTTCTTTGGGCAAGGGGTCCTATACAACAGGGCACCATAAAGGGTGAAGTGGATGTTGATCTTTAGATCATTATAAGAAAGCTCAAGTAATCTAGCCAATCAAAACGGCTGGTCATGAGGATGGTGCCAGAAACATTAGAGAATAAAAATACAGCTATTCTACCACCCATTTTAGAGGGTCTGTCAGCAAGTTGTAGCCTCAGTGGCTGCAACAGTATCAGGGTTCAAAGCTTCATTCATCCAGCTTTCTGTGATAAAACTTAAATCCAGACGTCGAGGGTAGATTAGACCTCAGACTTCAATTTTATGTTTGTGAATGGATCGTGCTTTGATGTAGAACCAATTCAGTTGTGTGTCTTTCTTGGAAGGGGATGGAGAAGGTAGAGGAGACATTTCTGTGCCTCTGCAAAAAAAAAGGTGGTTGAGGGACAAAAGGATTATCAAGTGCTGTTTTGGTAGTTTCCCTGCTCCTCTTTATTCTTGCAGTTGAACCCATAGCACAATGTATTAGACAGGAAGCGGGACATAGAAGGATCCCAGTGCTGACTATATGATCCTGTACTTTAAAGATATTGAGCAGACAGAGATGACCCATTTGCTCTCTGCCTTTGGGATGCTTTCAGGACTCCACATTAATGCAAACAAATCTAATGTGTTCTCCTTTGCTGGCACATATGTTGAGCTCTACCTACATTTTGCGAATAGATAATCCCAGTGGCCCCTTTCACCTTTCGCTATCTTGGGATCCAAATATAAAGAGATAGCAATGATTTGGTAGAAGGCAACCTCTCACGTACAATTGCTGTGCAGGTGGTCTTTTGGACAACATTGCCCCTATCCGTGGCTAGATGTCAGGCACCAGCCAAAATGGTGATGTTGCCGCGCCTCCTATAGCACTTTGCGAACTTACCTATTGTGATTCCTACTGGGATTTTCCAACAACTCAACACTCTGTTGACTGATTTGATATGGGGGCAGGGACGTCGTAGAGTTAGCCTAGCAAAGCTTCAACTCCAACAGATAAAGAAGGGCTAGGAGCTCCTGACTAAGTCGTATTGCATAGCTGGGCAACTGCAGTGGATGTCATACTGGCTTGCTGGCCATAATCTGGTAGAAATAGATTTCACCTAATCGCAGATGGAACATGGGCAGCTTCACTGCTTGTTATGTCCAGGCGCCCCAGCTATGCCCACACACTTATTACTATTGCACATCTTGCTGTCATACTGGAAACTGGCGCTGAGGGTTTCCTCATTGAAGGCACCTTGCACACCCAACATACCTTTGCGTGGCCCCCCTACTGCCTCAGGTACTCTAACGAGTAGGAGACTTACACCCTGGGAATGAGAGGGGGTCACTACAGTAGGTGACTTATTTGCTAAAAGCAAGCTAATGACACATGAAAAATTGACACACACTCACAATCTACCAGACAGCCTTTTCGTGACACATGCTAGTCTCTTACAATATATACGCCGACATTGGGAAATTGAGGATCATGAACCACAGACATTCGAGCTTCTGAAAGCTTTGCATACCATGGGACATGGTCAACACTTGGTGAGATGGTTTTGTAAAGGACTCCGAGGTCACCTCATGACATCACTGTTGAAGATCGTTCAAATAAATGCAGTCGGCTGAAATGGATTGATAATTTTTTTAAATTAAACTAATAGTGAATATTAATCTATTATTCACTATTAGTGTAATAAAGAATACAGCACCTGGAGGTAAAAAGAGACCTTCCCTGGTGGCTGAGGTAAGCTTTTACACGTATGATATGTGCATGTTTGCAGGTGAAAGTGTGTGTATGTGTGAGAGTGTGTGTCTGTATGTGAGAGCATGTTTGTAAGTGAATGAGAATGAGTGAGATGCAATGTCAGAGATTATGAGTGAGTCAGAGTGAATAAGAATGAGTAAGTGAGAGTAAGAGTGACTGCAGGTGTGAAAAAGAATGAGTGAGATGGAGTGTTAGAGCATGTGGGACAGAATAAGCAGGAGTGACAATGAGTAATTGTAAATGTGAGTAAGAATGATGAAGAATGAATGAGAGAAAAAGTGAGAAAGTATGAGTGAGTGAGAGTATGAGCAATGTGAATGAGTGAAAATGAGAGTCAGAGAGAATATGTGAGTGAGTGAGAATGGGGAGTGAGTGTATAAGTGAGTTTGAGTATGAATGAATCATAGTACTAATGAATAAGAATGAATGAGAATGCGATAGAGTTAGACTGAGTGCAAGAGAGACAGAATGAATGAGTGCAAGTGAGTGAGAATGATTGAGTGGAAGTGAGAATGGATGTGAGTGACTGAATGAAAGTTGGTGTGAGTGAGACTATGGTGTTATGCTTGCAAGTCTATCTTTAGATCAGGCATACGGAAGGCAATGTGTAGCTTATAGAGGCAATCATGGAAAAATGTTGGTGCTGTTAATAGTGGAAGCAATTTTTAACATAATGGGCACCTATGGCAAAAGACTGGCATTGGCATACTAGAGGTAATTTTTAGCATAGGGCACCTTTGAAAACATTCTGGTGATGGCATACTGGAGGTAATTCTTTGCATGATGGTCACCCAGGGTAAAATATTGGTGCTGGCACACTGGAGGTAATTCCTTGAATATGGGGCACCTGAGGAAAAATGCTGGTGCTGGCATACTTTATAAAATTATTGGCATGGGGCACCAGTGTCAACATTTTGGTGCTAGCACATTCGGAGGAAAATCTTGGCATAAGGGAGGACAACGGTGGCATATAGTAGTTGGAGGAGCAACCATGACAAAATGCTGGCTCTGATATACTCGAGGTAAGTTTTGAAATAAAGGTTCACCCATAACATATGGATGGCATTAAAGGCAAGATTCTGCCACTGACATACTGACAAACTGCATGCCCTGGCACAATGAAAGTAGGGGCACTCATAGCTCATTTTCTTAAAAAATGGGGTCAACTCCTGGGACTGTCAGGTTTCATTGGCTTGGCACACCGTGAAAGGACTTGAATATTTAACTAATGCCCTTTCAAAGCCCATGGTTTTTAAGCAAATGTATTTGACAATTGTGCTCTAAAATGGTGTTTGGACAAAATATCCTAGATTGTTTCAAGACTATCAAGGACCAAAATATGTGAAAGTAAGTTTCTATGGGTAAGCAAAGTTTTATTATACTCAACTCCATATATATGTACCCTGACAATATATATATCTTCAAGGTACGTAGATGTGGAGTTAAGATTAGTAAATCAACACATACCTGTTTGCACTTACCTTCTCAATATTTTGGGCCTCTATATATTTGACACAATATTCTGTCCACACAATATTTTTAATATTGATATTCTGTCAGACAACCCTCTAAAATACACTATTTGACCCCCTTTTAAAAAAGATTCTCAATGGGAGAACTGCCCCAAAACTCCCCTGCAAGAGGTCTAGTGCACTCACTCACTACAATTTAGGGCAAGTATTATATTATGCCATCTTTCAAAGCTCATGTTAGCACCCATTTATAGGTGTACATATAAGAGACATTTGTGTTGTGTTGGTATATTAGTTACACAGTTATTATGAAACTTCAGCGATGTCAGTTATTGTGATGTCATTAGGGTTAAGGTCAGATGGCATCACCTCCTGGGAATGTTAAGGGTCAAAGGTCATATGATGAAGCTTCCTGTCATTTTATTAAGGTCAATGGGTCTGTGATGTCACTTTCGCCACTCCTGGAATTTATATGAATCAACGGCTATGATTGTCCTGAGCAATCTTATATGAAAATGTTTATATGTAACTAGTTGATTGAGACAAAAGCTGATCCTAGGCTTCTTAAGGGTTCGTATAGCTAGAAAACTTTGGAGAGATATTAAGGGGTGAGACCATGTAATATCTGGGGCCCCATTACAGATAGGGAGCACTTTTCCTGTTTTAACCCTGGCACACCTTTAAGCAGGTGCGCCGGGTGCAAGCAGGGAAAGTGCACCCTACTATGTTGAATGCACTGCCCTCAAGAGAAATACGGAGCAGCTGTTTGAATGCTGCACCATGTGTCTCTGTGCAGGCAGCAAAGCCCCTGCACTTTTCAGATGAAGTAGAGATCCCTTTACAGGCGGTGCAGTGAGTCACTGCACCCACATGCAAGGGGATGTCTGGGGGTCCATGGGACCTCCTTTCATCCCTCCAGAGTGCTGTCTTTAGGAGGCACACTGAAAGTATGCCACCAAAAGACACGTTTGCCTCTGTGCCCAGGATTGGTAATACAGCGCGGGTGCAGAGGTAAAGAGATTCTCTGATTTGCATGAGTCACGCCCCCATGCACATGAGGGAACACCTTCTAATGATAGTGCAGGTGCGATATGTGTGCCAGCGCTATCTGTATTACAGAAGGGGCCACACAAGCATATGTGGCCCCTTCTGCAATATCAAAGGGCCCTGAATGCGCACAATGCGAGTGCAAATACCCGTTGTGCCCCCGGGGCACTTCTGTAGCCCAGCCCCTGGTGAGCCAGGAATAATTTTTTGATGTTACAATGAAACAATAATTACTTCTTTAAGCATTATTGATTTTGTTTGTATTTAGTTTCAGTTGCACATAACATAGTATCTCTGTGTCACACCTGAAAAAATCTATAACAAAAGTAAAATGCAGATGTACGAATCTCGAAACCCTCTAATGACCATTTCTACATCTATTTGTTGTACGAAGGCCTCTCTTCACGTGATCGTGTTGCTACTATTTTTCCTTGTAACAAATCTACTCAGCAGAGACATTTTAAGTAGAAAAGCCATTAATAACTCCGAATTGCTTAACATTGAAACGATTTGAAGTTTAATACATGGAAGATATTGACCCACTTGACTACTGGACAGCTTATAGCAGGCTTGAATAACTGTGTTGCTCACATTAACGAGTGCACTTCGCTGGAATAATGGTGTTTAAAAAATCATTGCCTTCCTTTTTACAAATACAATTGTGTCGCTCAAAAGGTTTTTTTTACTCATTTGAACAAGCAGGGGATCTCAGTAGGAATACGTCAATGTTTCTAATGCACTGAGCAGAGCAGTCTCTTGGGTAAATGGTGTGTTGTAAAGACACGATGAGCACTATCTTTTAAGGTACACTTCATTTATGTATCGTGAGTTGTGGCAGAAATTTTTCAACTGCCTGGGTACAAAGCATTTAAAAAAACACGCTTGCCTAAACTATGTATTCTTAAGCAATATTTTCTTAAAGAAAATAAAGTTTGCGAAACGACTCTTTCTTAATTGAACCTACCCATGGGGAATTTAAAAAAAAGAACAGGTGCATTATTTAGTTTGAAGTAGTATAAAGCAGTGAAATACACTGTGGGATATTCCCAAGAACGCGTGTTAACTATCGCCAAAATCGCTTAACGCAACTTCTCACATCGCAGTCCATCGCGGGAAAATAACACTGTGTTAACGCAGCATTCACAACCCGGCGGCATCATGCGATAGCCCCACGATAACGCGACAAATGCCCGCGTTAAAATCAACGCGACGCCAAAAAAATGCGAAACCCCAACGCGAAAAAAGGTGCGATGACCCCAATGGCGATACGAAAACCAGCGACAGGCCTGCGATTCCCACGCGCCATGCGTGAGAATGCACTATAAAAGCAGAGAACAAAAAAAGACAATTAAATGCAACTGCGTAGCAACATGGACGCACCCGGACCCAGTGCAGAGGACAATGCGAACCCCACAAGCCCCACAGACGACCAGCCAGGAACCCCGGGGCCGGAGAAGGGCAAAGAGAAGAGGAAGAGGAAGACGGGGTTCAGTCCGCAGGAAAACCGGATCATCGTCACAGAGGTGACCGAACACTACCAATAACTGTACGTCACCTCCGCTGTGTCATCGGCAACACAAATGGAAATATGGCAGTTCATCGTGAACAACGTGAATGCAGTCGGAGTGTCGAGGAGGTCAATGGAGGAGGTCAAGTGGTGCTGGCATGATGTCAAAAGCCAAACCAAGCAGAAACTCGCTGCCAACCTTAAGGCAGCAACGGCCACTGGAGGTGGGAGTCCTGTGCCACAGGAGGAGCTGGATGAGCTGGAGGAAATGGTGGCCACAGTCATCAGTGCGGAGACGGTGCAAGGAGTTGGGGGTCCGGACACTGCCCGAAATGACCTGACCCAACAGCAACAGGGTGAGTAACCACCAGGGATTGGGGGGACGGGGGAGACGGGCACAATGGCACACATGCACAATCAATAATAGCACACTGCACACCCACAATGACTGTGGAACCTGTCCCCGATGGCCTTGGCACACTGTAGCACACATAGAAACACCAAGTAGGCCCCCGTCCACCATGTTCACAAATGGCCCCCCCTCACCAATCCCACAACCTACCCATGCACATGTGCTGAACCCAGCAAAGCAGCGGCTCTGTGAGCCACACTGACAATGCAAGTGACACTGCATGACCAATAGCATGGCTGCAGTCAAAATACATGACATGGTGCACGACACCACACTGAGGTGGCCCAGTGTGGATAACATCCTCAAAGGAGCAGGTCACACTGTGACACATCCATGTGCACATACAACCCCTGACGTCAAGAACACATCTGCAGACAAACAATGCACAAGAGTACCAAATCCGTCCAAGAGCACAAATGACCTAAGTCGCCAACATCTCAGCACCGTAAAAGCACAGAAGCCAAAGGCACACCGCCTCAAAGGGACAATGGGCCGCTAAACCAGAACTGCATGGGCGACTCTCCCACAATGCAGCACACACACATAGCAATCACAGCACATCAACATTGACGACAATGTGGTACAAAGTGCCACACCAACACCACAGAACAGAGGACACAACTGGTGCCGCATGTGCGTAGAAAAAGGCCAATCACATCAGGCATAGCAGGAAACTGTCAGATAAAAATGTACGAGTACAACCTCACATCCTTCATGTAGTCGGAATGTCCACTGTCCCCCATCAAATACCCAGCTCCTCCAAAACAGTCACAATGTACATTGACATGCAGTCAGTATGTAAACATGTACAATGCGTGCACATACATGGAACACACTGTTAACCTGCATCTCCCCTTCACATTGCAGAGGGACAATCAACACCTCCTGCAGAGCAGACCAGACATCTCTTCAGTGATGAGGAGGAGGAACCCCTGGCCATCTGCTCCGACACCCTCCAACTGCTAGTGGACAGCCTCCGCACCCCACCTCCAGGAGCAGGGCAGCCCAGCTGCATTGAGGTGATACCACCCCCTGCACAGATCACACAGCAGGAAGCACCCACCACCAAGGCTGGCTCCCAGCACCTCACCCAATAACACATGGCATCCCAACGCCGTGTGTCAGACTGCCAGAGGGGGCTGGCTGAACAGATGCATGTGGGTTTCGACCTCATGGCAGCCAAACTAGATGCCATACGTGGGTGTCTCAGTCCAATCGGGGACCACTTACAGTCCCTAACGGACACCCACAGTCCGCTCCATGCCCTACAACAATCCGTGGCTGACCTCGCTGGATCCATTACTCGGATACAAGAACTGTCTAGGCAGAGAGGCTCCAGCCACGACAGCACAGAGTTGGCACAGATGCGGAGGACAATGGAGAACATGGAGCGGATGCAGGCAGGAAGGATGGCTGCCACGGCTGAACACCAGCGAGATGTAGCTGGGATCTACCATGCCCTGCAGATCCTCATCTTGCCATTGTTGCCACAGAGCCTGTCCCAGATGACTGCTGCAGGAACTTCGACACACACATCTCCGCCCCCTGAGGTGTCAGTGGCACACAGTGATGCAACAATACCACCTCCGCACCCTGATGAGTCTGTGGCACACAGTGATGCAGCCATAACACCACCACACACACCTGGCACACCTGACACAGAAGACGTATCAGAGGACGAAGATGTGGACGGTAATGACTCTGTGTCAAACAGACAAAAAGGAGGTTGTAGCATTCATCCCCCGCCATATGGCCTGTTTCTGCTTGGTACAGCCCTCTGCATCATGCCCTGGTACAACACCTTCCACTGTCCCCTGAACACCCTGCGACATTCACCTGGACCCCGACATGGACTGCCATATCTGCTCTGGTTACCAATGACACAGCAAACAGGCTGCGGACTCAACTCTTCCTCTACCGATTAACTTGTCATCCCCTAAAGGACTCTGTTTGGCCCACCACTGGGCAACCATGTAATGTGGGGTGTGCATGGCCATGTACTGCTCCAGCTCCGACACTCCACAGGATGTGAATAAAACATTCCTAATCACACAGATGTGTCATGTCTATGTCTAATCAAGTATGACAGTATGGATGACTGTAGGGACATTGATTGCACAAAAATGTACACCCTGGGAAATGACGTCAATGCGCATGTTTGACCATGACACACATGGCCAATTACATGACTGTGGAGGTGTGAACTAGCTGTGGCCTCATTGATCATGAACAACAATCTCGCAACCCCCGAACGTAGCCCCACGTCCATGTATTAAATAGGGCTGTGTGTAAATATGTCAGAGTCGGTAGGAGGCCTAAAGTAGTGTCCCACATCACATGTGACAACAGAACATCTCTTCGCATACCTACACACACTCAACTGTGTTGACACAGCCTGGTTTGATGGAACACATTGGTCCACATGGCAAGAAGTTGGACACCATACTCACATTGCTGAAGACACGTAAGCGCACAGGTCGACCAGCAACTCTCCCGAACACAATGTCTGGCTCACAGAGGTGGAGCTGGCAATAGGGACTCACCCTAAGTGAAATCCGTCAGTCAGTCCCTCCCTGTGTACGTACAATGCTCATTGGGGCACACGATTTGGCATGCAAATCAACACTCATCACAGTTGTACACTAGTGAAGCTGCGTAGACTTTATTAGCATGTGCGTGTCAGTACAGGCAAGACAAGGGCCACAACATGCAGACCAATGCATCATACACTAACAGGCAGCCAAGGAACATGTAGAGGTGCAAGACATGGGGAGGCACACATGAACACCAACGATGACGGATGCCGACGGTCTCAGCCCACCTTGCCCTGCTGGACGAGTCATGTGGTGTTTGGCGAATGCTCATTGCACCGTGTCAGGGGACACCACTCACAGCCCATGGGATCTGCATAGTCCTGTAACACCGGACAGCGCTGACTGCCTGCTCTGCTGACAGTGAGCAGGTGAAGGAGTCCAACAAGGTCACATGTAGTACTACATTGCCATGTGTGTACTCTCCCTCCAGCGGTGTGTCAGGTTGAGGAACGTTGCCAGGCGCCGCTGTCCACTCACCTTGCACAGGTGTGTGTCAACCCGCATTCCTGCACGCACATGCATTCTGAGTCCAGGCGAATGCAGACATGTCCACTGGCATGGTGGGATATGTGTCCATCTCCCCAAGATGCAAAAGGGGGTTGGGACCTGTGCCATGGGTTACAATCTTTTGTGGCTGCAGGAATGTAGTGACTCGTCCATGAAAGCGAGCGCAGCTTCATGGGCAATCAGTTCCAAGAGTACGTCGTTGTCCACTTCAACGAACACGGGGGCGAGCCAATCCATTAGCTGGTCCGGACAGATGTGCTCCGTCCACGCCGTTTCACCAATCCGCAACACAGCCCAATAGGGGAGCGTTTCGATGTGGTCACTGCACACGAGGAATTGTGCAATCTCACATGCCTAACTGCCAGCACATACGCCAGTTACCAAGGCATCCCATGAACGGGTATCACGGTTACACTCCTGGTCGTGGTCCAACACACATGTCATAATCCAGTTCAGCTACCGTTGTGTTGGATAGGCAGACATCCATGGACCACTCGAATATGCATGATCGGCAGTGGAACCAGGGCTGGACGCAGGTGACGTATGCAAGACAGAAGCTCAGACGGTAACTGATGCGCAACACTGCCAGTGGCAGTGCTCCCAACAAATGCAGCATTCGGTCACGGTACAGTTCCACGTGACAGGGTTTGTGCATGTGCCCGGGATGTTCTGACATTGCGTTGTTTGCACTCGTAGAACCGGCACTCTTCTGACCTGCGGCTGTTATGTGGATGATATGCCACAGCTCGGAGCAATGAGTCACATGAGTGGGCAAAGTTTGTACGTATGGGTTGTCCTGTACGTAAGTGTCAAGGCCGTTCCAAGCAGGAGTACCTCGGGCAAGGACTTCTGTGTGTGGGGTGTGGATATGTTGATCTTTCATTGGCACCGTGTGTAGTGTGGGAGTCGTCTTCGTCTGCCATGGTATCTCTCTTAGGGGGTGCCTGCCGCATGCGTTTCCAAGGTCGGGGTGAAGATGTCCTTCCGCCTTCTGTATTGAGACAAGGGGACTTTCATCCCTAATGTTAGTCAGAACACTGCTTGTATCCTGGGTATGTGATGTGGCCATCGTGCTGCAATTGAGGCTAGGCCTTGGGCTTATGGTGCACCAAAAGCGATGAACACACACACACCAGTTGCTATGTATGAGCCAAGACCCAGAGGGGTCTTGCTCTCCTTGTACAGTCCCTTCGTGCGCGGACGCCCTCCGGCTGCATGCAACATTGCAACATTGTCGATTGCAGGCCGTGTGGCACAGACACTGCAACAGAGACACACGCATCAGTTGGTTTCCTGTGCAGCCCAGATATGAACCACGCCCAGGGGCCAGGGATAATTGTTCACACCCCTACGCTGGCCTGGCGTACGCCGACCCAGCCCACTCGGCGTATGTATAAAGGGGGGGACAACGACGCTACGTGTCCCAGTTCTTCCCCACTGCCTGAAGTGACATGGCTGCGTTCGCCTGGCCTACGACGAGGCTCAATCATATAGGGTCCATGACTTGCATTGCACGGAGTCGGTGGCACCGGTTGCACTGAGGCCGGCACGGGCCTACCGCCACGGGACTGTGAATTACTGTGCACTGAGGTAGGGGCACCTAAAGTGTTGAGCGGGTGTGCAGCCTGCGATGATGACGTGTGCACTGATATGGTTTCTGCCATTGCTATATCAATACCCAGAGTCAAGTGTGCGCCTGCTGGACCGCAATGTAGGCCTGAGCCAGCGGGCAGCGCGGGCCTACCGCCACGTGGCGTTGCCTCACCTCGCGTTTCACAGAGTTAGTGGCACCTAGAGAGCTGAGCGGGTGTGCAGCCTGCGATGATGACGTGTGCACTGATATGATCTCTGCCATTGCAAAATCAAGACCCAGAGTCAAGTGTGCGCCTGGTGGCCCGTGCTGCGGGGACGCGTGATGTGGAGGCTGCCAAAGTCGCGGGCCCCGGGCTTGCACCGGGAAGTGGTGTGCCCTCTTGGAGACACACCGGTGGCGGAAGGTGAGCAGTGCGGCCTGGGTGTGCAGGGGCAGGCAATCCGCGCTGGGCGGCGGGAGGGGCTGGGGTGCAGCGGCCTGGGTGCGCAGGGGCGGCCATGTGATGTTGCCGTGTGCAATGATGTGTACTCTGTCATCATTAGCTGTGGACTCTGTTTCAGATGAGGGGCCTGGTGGCCTGCAGTGTGAACCGGCACGTGGTTGGAGACACACCGGTGGCAGCAGGTGAGCAGTGAGGCCTGGGTGCGCAGGGGCGGGCATACACCGCTGGGCGGCGGGGGGGCTGGGGTGCAGCTGCCTGGGTGCGCAGTGTTGGCACTGTCTCTCTCTCCCCCTCTCTTTCTCTATCTTTCTCTTTCTCTCTCTCTCTCTCCCTCTCTTCCTTTCACTGTCTCTCTCTCTTCCTCTGTTACTCTCTCTTTCCTCCCTCTCTTCCTTTCGCTGTCTCTCTCTCTCTTCCTCTGTTTTGCTCTCTCTCTCCCCCTTTCTCTCTCTTTCTCTCTCTCCCTCTCTTTCACTCTCTCTCTCTCCCTTTCTTTCTCTCTCTCTCTGTCCTTTGTTGTGCGCATGACACACCTTCTTATCTTCAATTTTGTCTTGCAGGCTGTGACTTACGGTTTGTCCGGAGAAGACCCGCCATGACTCTTCCAACTATTGCTGTTGATTGTAATTTGAATAAATTGATTATTTTTGGAATTCTGCGATGTATGTATGTTTTTCCTTTTTCGGACCACACATGGATGTTGGTTGGTGTACTTGTGCGACATCAGGCGAATTGTTGTGTTCATGAATTTGTGAGGTAGATGTGAGATATCTTTGTCCGGGGGGGGAAGGGGTGCCCGGGGTAGGGCCACGGGGGGGGCCGTCCTGGGGGGGGGTGGCGGTGGGTGTTGTGGCCCCCTCTTTGGGCTCCGAGCTGCATGGTCAGTAGCTCCATGGCATCTGTTGTTCTTCTGGTGTGGCTGTGGGCTGGGCTCCCTTTTGTGGTGCAGGTTGTCGTCCGACTTAACACCAGGTAGGAGCAGGTGTTAAATCCCTGCTGCTAACGCGCCTTAGCGCATGTTTTGTGGTCTTATCGCCCATCTGGCTGGTTGTTGTGAATGTTGCGAAGTGGTGTTTTCGCTGGTTTTTGCACGGGAACGCCTACTCTGCATCTCATTAGCGTTAGTTGCCGGTGTCATCAGTGGCAATGTTTTTTGCGGCTGCTCTCGCAGGAATACTGGTGATATCGGCTGTTAGCACCAGCTTGTGAATGGTGCGATGTATTTATCCTCAAAATACAAAAGAGAGAAAGGGATTTACACAGGATTGAGGGGAATACTCCTGGTCCCCTTAGGATCAGATAAACAAACAAAAAGAAGGAGTATAACCAAAAGACAGCTCACTGTCTATGTGGTGTTGGGACAGAAGCACAGGAAAGGAAATTGTCCTTTCTTAAAAAGACCCCTCACTCACCAACCTAGTTGGTGACATGCTTCATCATTGGGGTCCCACCCGAATAGCCGAATGCTATCCGGGTGTGCTGCGACACCTGATTACAGTGGAGCTGGTTGTTTTGATGTGAAAGTGAGTGATTTGATGGTGTTAATTAAAAATTGGCCAGATATGACCCACTGAAAAAACTTTATTCTGGGGCAACTGGACAATACTAAAAAGATGGTTAGGATGCCGTGTAAGGTTAAATTGACCTTCAGGTATCTTTCAGTAAAAAACAAAGTGAATAAAAAAGTGCAATAAAAAAGGTCTACATGTTTCAACCTGTAGTTGTTAGTACTAGGTTTTCTTCAGGACCAGTGAACGTGACCCGGGAGGTATACACTCGCTAAGGTGTACCCTGCCCTTGATCACTGCAACCTAACCATGTACTCACGGTCAGGTATCCTTTCGTTCCAATCGTAGAAAGGAAAGTATTAAAAACGCGATGTTTGCGTGCCTCTTGGGAGTCGGGGTCGTGGTGAGTAACTCTGTACACGATTTCGTGGAGCTATTCACCGGCTGCTGTGCCTATCCACAGGACCCGCCGCCACTCCCTGCGGGATCACCACTTTGGCTGTGATAAAGTGCAGCTAACTCGGCGATAAGTCCTTAAGAATATGCCCCACTGTATTATGCTTGCATTTTTGGGTTTAGAATGCTTGCCTCCAAAATAATTGTTTTGAAGCAGCTTCCTTAACCACGTCACATTCACACGTACACATATTAAATTATGTCTTTGCGAGAGGATGTAGCCTTACGGCTAGAGCAGTCACCTTTGAAGCTGGGAAACAGGGTTCGAGTCTCGGCAACGACGCTCAACATCCTGTGATAATGGGCAAATCCTGTACCTAACAAAAATGAATGTGTCATTGTGTAACGAAACTGGTGCTATGTAAAGCGCTCTGATACCCGATATCTTTGGGTCTCAGCTAGCGCTATATAAAACTCTAAAAAAAAGTGGCAGGCATGATTGACAAATACAGAAACATTTTCTTACTGAAAACACCCCGCCCTATGAGCATCTGTGACAAACCAGTGCAATGTTCCTTCCTCTTAGCTATTAAGATCCAGACATCATTTTTGTAGAGACAGAGAATATTGCACTAGAATATTGCTATTTGGTGTTCATCTATTGTGCTCTCTCTACATCAGAAATATTTCGCTTTTATTTATTTCAGCCTCAATTTCTCTCAGTTCTCACACGCAACACACGTGGCCACGCCTCAGAGGGATGCCTGAGATTTCTCAATTCGAGAAGCCATTTGTAGGGTTGATATTTTCATTGGAATTCATCACTTTAAATTATGCTTTTGGTGACTGAAAACCTAGGCCCAGATTTATTCAGATCTGGCGTCGTCTATTCATCTCGCAAGTTGATGTAACACAATGCAAGGGACTTAAGTAAGATTTGCAAAGCGACTCAGTGGTTGATTTGTGTCGCCTTTGTAGGCCACCGAGGTGCAACTACTGCATTGCATCACCTTGGGTTAAGCAGATTTTAAAGACTGCAAGGTGTGTGTTACCACACAATCCTAACTCAAGGGTAATGCAGTGGTATTTTCAAACTGCATGCTATATCACGCAGCATATCACAATGCTCGAAATGCGTCCGAATACTATGCATGACCCCAGCAGGTGCAAAAAGTCATGCAAATACATTACTATAGAATAAGACTAGATAAAAAGCCCTTTCCCAACCATTTACATCCATCGAGGGTGTTATTCTGCAAGTGAACAAATGTCTGCAACAACACCAGCTACAGAGAAGGAGGAAGGAGACGATATTTTGCAGGCGGATCAGCCTCATTGATTTAAGGAGGAGGAGGTCATTCTGTTATACAGATTGAAGAGGAAGAACATCTTGGATTTATTGCAGAAGATTGCTCTAAATCTGCACCCATCAGCTGCTCATTCCCATGCCATCCCACCACGTGTTAAACTGACGGCAGTACTTCATATGTTGCCATCTGGATCCTTTCAGAGCACTTCTGGCAGCTTTGCAGGAATTTCCCAGGGTGCTTTTTCAAACTTTTTCCCAGCTGTCCTAGATACCATCATTGCACTAACATCTCAATGTCTTCATTTACCTAATTCAAGGCGAGAGCAACTGAAATCCAAGCAAGGTTTCTATAAAACTGCTGAGTTCCATCACGTCTTGGGAGCTATTGTCTGCATCCATGTTCAATTTTTGCCACCTGCAGCAACAGCACACATCTACCGTAATCAGAAGCACATCTATTCCATTAATATTCAGGCAAATATTGAGTGTACGGAAGAATTCACCAATGTTGTCACTGAGTATCCTGGAAGTGCACATGGTGCCTACATATTCAGACACAGCATGATAAGTCAGTGCTTCCAGGGTGGCCTCTATGGAAACGCCCCTCTGCTAGGTAAGAATGCTGTTTTTAATCTTAAACTCTGTTATATTTCTAGTTTTTTAAATTAATGTTTTTGTAATAACGACTTACTTTACTGAAAATGGGTTGTTGTTTTAACATGTTCTAAAAGCTCTGTATGTATGTTTTTGGATCAAGTACATGAATTAATATGTATTAGATTTTTTTTTTAGAATGAGAATGTTCTTATCTATATAGCACTAATCTTTCAATCATATAGGTTTAAGGGGACTTTTTATAAGTTAGTTATTAATGTATTCTCTAATAAACTTCCCTTACTGAAAACTGTTAGTTTGGCCACAATAAATAAGGTTTCATGCAACAGAGCTCAGCAACTACATTTCCTGTGCAGCGTTGTGTGAAGGGGAGAGCGCTGTAGTGCTTCACATTGACAAACATATTGTGATTTTTTTCCAGTGTCCCTGTGCTAGTACACTTTTGGCTCCCTAGTGCCAAGGCAGGCACACGTGTAACATGGTACAAGGGTGTCTGCTTTGGTGTATGGACATTTTTTTGTACATGAAGGGATACCTTCCTGCACAACAAATAATCTTTGAGGTGTACATATCTTTGTATGTGTGAGGCAGAACGCAGTACACATGCACACAGGAAGTAACCTTGGAAATTATAATACAATGCTCCTAGTTATGGCTGCCTCTGGTAAGTCAACCTTTTTGCCAATAAGATAAGTAGTATTGGTATTAGGAAATATAGTTTTTCATATTAATACATTGTTGGATGCATGTAAACGGGCACTACCGGTTGCAAGGTGACGTAAGGCAGCGCTATATTTTGGGTTCAATTGTCACTTTCTGTTTCTTGGTGCTTTTTGCTTTACCATTTTCAAATCCATATCGCCAGTTTCCCTTATCCGATGTTGATCATTTTTGTATGATCTTCCATATGATTTTTTTGTTTAGTCTTCTAAATTGTTTTGCGAATTTTTTCATGTTGTGTTCTTATTTTTCATGGTGTTAGGTATTTCGAGAACTTAGCACACAATTATTTGCTTAGATTCACTTAGAACTGTGTTGTAACCTAACAACAGTGAGTTTATTAAGTTGTTAGGGTGTCCCCCTCAGATTAATAACCTATGCCTGACAGCAGGATATTTGAAAAATGAAGTTTGGGGTGCCATTTTTTAAACGTCTTGATAGTTAAACTCCTACACACTTGTGTAAATTGCCCAACTTGCTTGTACACTTTCTCCCTTGGTACAATAGGAGGCTGTTTTTAAAACACCTCCCAGAGTTATACGTGACTCTCAATCCAGCCCTTTAACTACATCAGGTGGCCTGATACACCTCTGATTCTTTTGCTTAATGTTTCTCTGCAATTGTTTCTAGACTTGACTCCGCCCTCATCGCCTAAGAATTATTTAACCCCTCCCCTGCTAACTGATCAATGTGCTGGCTGGAAGTCGGGAGAGAAGATTTATTGACAAAATGACTACTTGCAAAGGCTTACAGCATATATAGAAACAATTAAACAACAAAGTTTGCACTGTGGATCTGTGCATTGCGTTTTAAGCAGTATGTGTTTGCCATAAAATGCTGCATTGATTATGTTTGACAGCTTTTGCTCACGCCGTTTTCCATTAAAGGGTTATGGTACAGGTGTCACCCTCATAAAAGTTGCACTTAAATATGCGAGATGAAAATTGAATCAGCTCATTGATGTGAAACATGGAAAATTACCTGTGTACTTAGAATGAGCATTTGGATATTTTTCGGAAACGTGTAATTATTACATTATTCATAGTCCGTCTACCAATACATTGCTAATTCATTGAAATTGAATGTAAACGGGAAAACATTTTAAAAAGGTTTTTAGACCCATACTTGAAGCAGTCAGAATCTTTAAATGCATAGTTGTATGATTTTAATGCAAATAACAGAAAAACAAGTGGCATATTTTGGTCCATCTCTTGGCCCTACTCCGTGCACTTTAATAAATTTAATTATTATTTTTTTAATTTTATGAGGAACTGTTGCCATTTGTGAAAGAGTACCAGTCCACCAAACTCTAGTATTTACCATAATTTAACAAGGGCACTGTCGAGCAACATGATTTCGCTTAAGGACTACAACCGCCACACAATATGTAAAACGTAGAAAAACGTTAAAAAAAATAGTCTGCAGTAAAAGGCATGTTGGGAGATAATGACCAAAGATTTAAGCACTTTGCTGGGGCAGAATGGTTCGTATTTATATTATTCTTGAAAGTTAAGTTTGAAACACCGGGTTTGGAGGGAGTGTGTAGAAGAGGTGGATGTGAGATTAAAACTATCTCCCTAGTATGTTAAAGAAAAATTTTAATACAACATCCAGGGGTCAGGACTGAAATACGTGAGCGAGCCATGCCTGGAGAATTTAACCTAGCATGGTTCAATGTGGACATTGGGTCGACATGTTTCAGCCTAAGTGCCCTCCGTGGCTTTCTTCAGGACCAAATGAAAGAAAAAGTGTGTGAAACTCGACACCTGTACCAACTGCGGTCGGTGTGACATTCCCTGGTCTAGCCTTAACTAGGAGACCTATATTTTTGGTTGTACATGGGTCCTACCACCTGTGGACCCTCTACCGACCTCTGGGCACTTTTTATGCCTCCCACAGCGGTTCTGCACCTTTTGGTCTTATCTCCGACCACAGTGAGGGTCCCTACAGTGGTCTCATACCCTTTGGTCACCTCCCTTAACTAGGAGATCTGTATCTTTGGTTGAACCTGGGTCCTCACTAACTCTGGACCTTCCACCCACCTATGGGTACTATTTATGTCTCCCACAGTGGTTCTGCACCTTTTGGTCTCATCCTCGACCGCGGTGAGGGTCCCTACAGTGGTCTCATACCCTTTGGTTACATCCCTGCCTATGAGTCCGTTCCACTCCACTGTTTTGTTCAACTACAGTTGAACCTTCCAACATGGCCGCTCTGTCTTTCCCTACGACAGGGCTGGCTCTGTGTCAATCGTTATTTTGGGACTTGGATCCTTGATCTGAAAGACCCTTCCAAGATGGCCTCCCGCTTTGTCCTACGGCAGGGCCTACGTTGAATCCGCCGTTCTTTTGCCACTCTGATCCCAGATTTCCTCTGGCATGGTTGCATCCCAGCCGCCAGGAAGTTTCTTCACTTTGTTTCCGAGTGTTAGACCACCGTTGGTGAGGTCTTTGCACTCTATTGCTGGCTGTTCTGTCGGGTTCATGCCCCTTCAGATGGCTGCCATATTTACCTCCCAGCGGGACTCACCCGTAGTCCGTCGTCTGTTGTGTCTGCCTTCTGGCGAGGCGGTGCCATCGGTCTTCATAAGACCTCCGATGCCGGCCTCCCAGGATCACCTTCCTCGTCCCAGCCGCACATGGGGACTGCACAGGATCTCTCTCCGAGGTAAGCATCAGTAGTCTGCACCGCTGTTTATACTGCCACAAATGGAGACAGCATTTTGGTTTTACACTTTTACCAAGTCACACCTTTTTCATTGTGGTTGCAATTCTTTCGGCTTGACTGTGAGGAAGCTACCACTCTCCTGCCATTTTGCCCTTAAGGAGTAGACTCCCCCCTCCCTTATAGTACCCCGACAATGGTACGCATTCAATGTAGCATCACCAGTGGAGGTGCGACATTCATTAATGAGTTCCACCGACCCAGTGGCCCCCCCTTCAACTCCAGTCCATCAAGGGTAACATTTATCTCACCTTGTTGTCCCATATCATGGTGAGCATTTTCCAGTTTGACCATTTCCAGGAGTCTTCTGTTTATCTTGCCCCAGATACCAGCAACATTGGGGTGTCTGTTGCTCTGCTTCTTACACGCTCAGCGGGCACTGTTTCATTTATGACCTATCTCTGTTTGAACATTCATTGCTCACTGTTTTATCACTATGGACCATAAACTACTTACCTTTTCACAGCTGCTTACAGCTGCTTATTAATACCAGGATGTTTTCATTTTTTCTACACGTAATACTTAGAGTCAACTGTATAGATATCTTTGATGCACCTATGACTGTGATTCACAGCCACACTTGCCCCCCCACTGACCTCTTTCAGGTTTTGGATCCCACCTCAAGTGCGCCGAGGATGAGTTGCCACTAGCTCCCCCCACAAGTTGGGTAAGCTCTGGAACAGTTTTTCCATTATTACTGTAGCCATTACATTTCCATACACCTTACTAACTGGCACAGCATTTAAGGAGTGTTTTTGATATGTTGTTTATGCTTGGCATTAACTCGTCTTTTGTTTATACGGATGACGCTGAACATCAGCCCACTACAACTGATGTACCTTTTCATCAGTTGCTTGTATCCTTTTCACACCGACCGCAGTTGGTACAGGTGTCGAGTTTCACACACTTTTTCTTTCATTTGGTCCTGAAGAAAGCCACAGCACCTCCACGGAGGGCACTTAGGCTGAAACATGTCGATCCTATGACCACATTGAACCATGCTAGGTTAAATTCTCAAGGCGTGGCTCGCTTAAGTATTTTAGTCCTGACCCCCGGATGTTGTAATAAAATTGTTTTTTAGCCGACTGGGGAGTTAGTTTTAACCTCACATCCACCACTTCTACACACTCCCTCCAAACCCAGCTCATCTTAAGGTTTTAGTATACCTCTTGTTAACCACAACTAAAACATCCCTGAGCTCCTCCCTCACAGTGAGGGGGTTGTGGCCCGCACTGCGACCAGGTTCACAGTGCTAGGAGGTTCCCAATGATGAAGCATGCCACCCACAGGTGGGTGAGGGAATTCGTCCTATGAAAGGTAATCCCCCACACTCCTCTCCTATTTTTCGTTGACCCAGGGTGGCTTGGTTAGTGTTACTACATTACATTAGAGGGGAGTCGCCCCCTGCTGGACGGTAAATCTCCTCAGGCCTTTTTGTGTGTTTACAATTTATAAAATAGTACACCTATTTTTGAGATAACGGCAATGCTGATATTGTCCTTTAGACATTTTTTGCTTCCAGAATCCAGGTAAAATTATTTGTGCAGGCAAATATATGCTTTAAACATCTATCGCTTCCAAAATGAAGTGCTGTCGTTGGAGGCTTGCTATTTGAGGCCTGTCCCTGCTTGTCGGGTAAAACTAGAGGCTGAAACTAGTTCTCTCATTTCTTCAGCTGATGTTGGACACAGCTCTTTCATTTAAATAATGATGCATCAGCACAGCAGATGCACATCTGGCATGCTGAAAGCGCACTCAAGGTAAGCATGTCTGTGCCCATTCATGAGAGGCTGCAATGTGGGCGATAAGCCTTTGCCAATAACGCCATCGAGAGCACACATGAACTATATTGATGAAGGATCTTAGAAAAGATGGAGTCCATCAGGGATGATTAAGGATCAAATAACCGCAAAGTTACAGTCTTGTAAAATTCTGCAGTCTGGAATGTCCAACCTTCCACACAGAATAGCCATGTTTCTTACATTCTATTTTTTTGGTCTGTCTATAGACAGTTTTAGCTGTTTGTTACCAAAGACCCATTGCCACTAAAACATCAATTATACATATATTGAACTTTGAATAAGCCCATTGCTCTTGATTGGTTGGCTATCTTTTCTCAGTTTCCTATTCAATGGCTTTCCTCCCTATTCTTTGTTGCCTGCCTCTTTACTATTTCTTCTTTACTGTTTTCTGATTGGATGACTTTGTCCTTCCCTGCATAGGGAACTATTTTTTCATGTTTCTTTTCTATGAGAGTGCATATTTTTTTGCTCCCACTCTGGTGTTTCTTCAACCCACAGATTCCGCATCTCCTATGTTTCTCCCCCCTCCATTTGCTTTTTTTTTCTCAAGCTCCTCCATTCCCCTCGTCCTCTGCAAACAGACCCCCTGTGCACCCCACCAGCTTGTGTGGCATTGACTTCCAACATCCTCATCAGATCCTCCATTGTTCAGCCACACCTCCTGTTGTGTTCATTTTCCTTTTTATTGTTTACAGAGCCTGAAAGCTGAAATTTGCTAGGCCACTCCTTCTTAATACACTCTTTTGTGCACATTTTATTCATTTTATTTACCTCTCCAAGATAGGCTCCTGCATGTTCTCACACATCATCTTGCTTTATTTCCCTGGTTGTTTTTCATCATTTGCATAGAAGCCTTATTTTCTTTCTGCCTTTGCAGAATACCATTGGTAAAAAAACATTAGCAAAGCCAATGGGTCAGCATTTCTTTCAAAAGGTTAGCCCAAATGGCTTTGCAAAGAATTGTGTGTTTTACTAACCTTAAATACATGCTACATTCTTGATTACTGGGTCAACCATTTGAAGCAAAGAATCTATCTATGACCATGTATCCTAAAAGCAAGTAGATATCCATTTGATTTCAGAATCTTGCATACCAGATGGTATTTTAATCATATTACAAGACATGTTTCCTAGCCATTTAAAAGTAACATTACCACCTCACTTCATTGGAGAAGCCTTGAATTTTATATGAGGAAAATTGCTATTGCCCAATGAAAGCCACAAGTTAATTTCACAGTGTGAATCTCTCTTCGTATATTAGTTTATTTTAGTTTATTCAGTTTATGATATAAACAAATAGCAACATACAAAATAGCATTCCTCTAACATTAATTCATTGTAATAATGCTTAAATATCCATGTGCTAATCACATCATTTTAAAAAGCAGATCTTTATAAATAACCACAGCTTACCCGGGCTGGTACTCTGATCGTGATCAATCACAGACTTCATAATACCTAATGACCTGTATTATCAATCTACCCACATTCTGACAAGCCTGAGAAGCTGTTGCTTAATGGCCAGACTTGACAATTATGGACATGAGGAACCAGGATTAAGTTCTGCCGTGGGCTCATCCTTCTATGATTCTGGGTGAATCACTTAATCTTCCTGTACCTAAAACAAATCTGACCTTGTGTGGTGTAATCTAAGTGCTTTAATGCCCTTGGGCCAAGTTCAGACTATATAAAACTGAAAGAAAAAAAAGCAGAAGACTATTATAATAGACACAATGTTGCATACAGTACTTTTTTAGCATATTACCATTGGTATTAGTGGTCCAACATGGTCTTGGTTTCAGTCTTTCCTTGCAAACAGAAAACAAGTGTTTTCTATTGGTGAGTTCACATCAGAAGATAAATCTCTGAAGTATTATGTCACACAGCCCAACACTATTTAATATTTACATGTCTGCTCTGATTTATTTGATTGAATCCTTTGGTATTTCAACCACTTCGTATGCAGATGATAACCAGATGATCCTGTCTCTTGAAAAAGACTGATTTAGCTCAGAACAAAAATTCAAAATTAATTCACCAGTGTTATTCGCTGGATGGAATCTAATCACCGTAAATACAACACGGAGAAAACTGAGATAATCTTATTCGGGAAAAATAACATGTTCAACTCACAAAATTGGGGGCCAAAGAATTTCATGCCACCACCTAGGCCGGTGGAAGTAGGAAGGAACTTAAGAGATAAGACTGACGGGCCCCTGTCTTTTCAACCTCTAATCTTAACGGTGTCTGGATACTATTTTTCACTAATCAAATCTCTCAAAAAATTCTTTGAAGTTCATCTACTTACAGCAAGGAAACCTGTAGCCCACAAACTCATTATGTCTAGGTTGAACTACTGCAGTAGTCTCTATCTAGGCATTGCTAAGCAGCTACTCCATAAACTTCAAGTTGTCAAAAATAAGGCTGTAAGACTGTGGCTTAAGTTCCTCCATAAGAGCTTGGTTTCTCAAGGTGTAAGATCCTTCACTGGTAACCAGTTCAGAAGCGAGGGCTTTTATATCTCTGACCTTAGGGCCCGATTCACAGAACTAATCTGAGACAAAATCCTAAACTTCCTACTTTTGGTATTCACAGAAGGCATTTAGTAGTAGTAAAGTTAGGATTTTGTCTTAAGTTTGTCTTAAGTCTGTCTTAAGTCTGTCTTAAGTTTGTCTTAAGTCAAACTTAAGACAAAATCCTAACTTTACTACTACCAAATGCCTTCTGTGAATACCAAAAGTAGTAAGTTTAGGATTTTGTCTCAGATTAGTTCTGTGAATCGGGCCCTTAGTGTTCAGTGTTTTTCACTCAATAGGCATGAAATATCTCTCAGATCACTTTGTGCACTATGGCACTCAAAGGACGCATAGATTTTCGAACACTAATCTTCTTCAAGTTCTCAAAATGAGAGGTGGAAAGTCTTTCACCTCTTTAGGGTCTAAGGCCTGGAATCATCTCCCCAGCTCTTTGAGACTAGTGGATAATGAAGCAGTTTTTAGAAAGTGTTTGAAAACTTGGGTTTTCTTGTGTCAGATGAGGCATGTAGTAGACTTTCTCCTTTCTCGATCAGCTTCCTCTGAGGTTCTGCATAGTTGTCTGTTGTGGCTATTATGTCTGAAACAGTGGCAGGATGCTCTGCTCTGAGTGACATAAGGGAATATATTAAAGCATGGCAAGAATCCATACTACCGCTACATTTTTAATTGGTATTACATAATTTCTACGTGGGACAGAATAAAATGTACAGAAAAAGAGCTGCATGGCTGTTTGAATAGATTAATTCTCACAGTAGCAAAAACATCAAGATTTCTCTTAACAACTGGGTGACTAGCCGACAGTAGATATTGAACAATGCCAACTCAAAATCTATTCAAGAGATCACACTCATAAATGCAATGGACTCAGGATAAATAATGCTCCATCTGGAGACTGTTTTTAAAGAAAGCTATGCTCTAACTATGGTTTTCATTAGTTCCTTTGGTTGAGCCTAGGCAGCGTGCATGCGCTAACTGCAAGACATGCTGTATCTACTAATTGGGCTTCAAATTTGCCCATCAATTTCCATTCGTTCTTTGTTGTACAGTTCACAAATGCTGGCTTTTGATTGGTATATTGGATGTAATTGTCCCTCCTTTGGGTGCTTGGTTCCATATCAGTTATTATTCCATATGGTTGGCCATCGCAATGCTTTCATGGTTCCACAGCGGCCAATTGGCAACAATCGGATTTCACTCATTGTTCCTTCTGGTTGGCCAGCGCAATGCGTTCACGGCCACTTCATTTGCCATGCTTGTTTTGTTTACGACTACAACACTTGAGGAGAGAATGAGTTTTTAATAAACAGTTCTTGTTTTTGTAGGCACGGAAAGATCTGATGCCAAGACTCAAACCCGGTTTCCAGTTCCAAAGTTGGCAGCTCTGGGTGTTACGCCACACCCTCTCTCCAAATATTGCTGGGCATAGGTGTCAGTGTGTTTATTTGGGAGTGGGCGAGTTTCGTAGTTTCTTTTTTTACTCTTTTTCAGTGAAGCCTTGCCTCCTCCTCAGGTTTCTCCTGCCGGTTTCCTTCTGGTCATGGCATGGTGGCTGCTTCAGAAGGCTGCTCTTCTCTCATAATTTCTGCACAGCATGGCGGCTGCTGCAGGCCCTCATACCCTGTTGTACAAGTAAATATATGTCCTTGGGAGCGAGCTGCTTCTCGTGTGCGCCACTCTTGAGCCTGCCTTAGCATTTTTAAAGGTTCTCATTATGCTATTAAACATGTAAGAGCTTTGCTGGCATTGTTTCGTAGTTTATTTGTTTCTCATTTTAAGTGAAGCCTCGCCTCCTCCTCAGGTTCCTCCTGACGGTTTCCTTCTGGGCGCGGCATGGCAACCGCTTCAGAAGGCCACGCCCCTTTCATTATTTCCGCAAACATGGCAGCTGCTACAGGCTCTCGTACCCTGTTGTACCAGTGAGTATATATCCTTGTGAGCGAGCTGCTTCTGGTGCGCACCACTCTTGAGCATGCCTTGGAATGTTTATGGTTCTTGTTTGAAATTGTTTGTTTTGATATGCTTTATCTAATGCTCGCATGACGTGTTCAGCAAACTTGTTGTGCTACTAAATATCAGACTGGACTGTTCCCATGAGACACAGGGTCAAGACTGATTTGCATATGGCCAGGTCTAAACTGGGGAGGCATGGTGAGCAAAAGAATGATGGATTTAACTCAGATCTCTCGACTGGGGGTGAATGTTTTGATTTGTTCTGCATTCCGTCCATCAATTGTGTGTCTTTTGCTTTCTCGCCCTAAGTGTGCCAGGTATGCCCAGACGTGGGTCCTGGGCTCACTATGCCACTGGAATCAAGCTATCCTGGCTGAAGAGGGGTGAAACCCCGAAACCGGTCCTAGGATGCTTGTTTCTGGTCCAGGGAGGACCTGGCTTGTCAGTTCGGGCTGGACTGTTCCCATGAGGCACAGGGTCAAGACTGATTTGCATATGGCCAGGTCTAAACTGGGGTGGCATGGTGAGCAAAAGAATGATGGATTTAACCCAGATCTCTTGACTGGGGGTGAATGTTTAGATTTGTTCTGCATTCCGTCCATCAATTGTGTGTCTTTTGCTTTCTCGCCCTAATTGCGCCAGGTATGCCCAGACGTGGGTCCTGGGCTCACTATGCCACTGGAATCAAGCTATTCTGGCTGAAGAGGGGTGAAACCCCAAAACCGGTCCTAGGATGCTTGTTTCCGGTCCAGGGAGGACCCGACTTGGCAGTTCGGGCTGGACTGTTCCCATGAGGCACAGGGTCCTAGGATGCTTGTTTCCTAACGTATAGTTTATTTGGAGGTTCTCGCTGTCAGGATTAAAAAACAGTGCACCTGCGGTATGGATTTAAACCGCACGTGTGAAGTGAGAAGTGAGAAGTTATGGTCGACATGTTTCAGCCGTGCGGCTCCTAACTTGGACCAGGCTTTCTTCAGGACCTCTAAGATGCTGCTGCTAGGTGAAATGTGTAACAAAAAAGAATTGTTTAAAAACTTTTTTAACAACAGGAACCAGAAATACTTGCAGTTCCTTTTCTGCGAAAGGTAACAGTACCCGTAACGACTGGGTATGTTGCTAACCTCAACCTGGTAACAGCTCAGAGGAGAGGCACCGCTCTCTCCGTCGGTACCCCAGTCGGGCAGAGTCTATCGCGGGAGGTGAACTATACGTTAGGTTCTCTCTAGCCAGTTTTATCATCACTTTATCCACTTTAATTCTTTTTTTGCGCTGCGTTTTCACTCACACTATAGGTCTCATTTGGAGGATCTAGTAGATCCAGTTAGAGCAGTTGAAAAACATCCCTGAGCTCCTCCCTCTTAGAGAGGGGGTCGTAGCCCTCAGAGGAACTAGGTTTTTCCTCTGGGAGGAGAATCGCCAAATGATGAAGCATGCCACCATAGCTGGGTGAGGGATTTCATCCTAAAGGGATCTATCCCCCAGTTAGGTCTGCGGGGATATTGGTATGGCCTTTTTGTGTGTGTCCTTTTTGTTCAGATAACTCGGACCCAAGGATTTTTGTTGTGTTTCATTGATAAATTGGGGATGTAATCCTGTGCAGGTCTTTAAACCATTTCCCTAGGACCCTCACTCCATTGTATTTGTTCAGTTATTTTAACACCCCACCAGGTTCCATTTTATCAGCAGCTCATTTACCCACTTCGAAAATTTAGCTAACAGGCCTTTGCATGCTGGGACTTGTAGTCTTGTGTTTTCCATTAACTAGGGCGGTGATGTGGTCTACATTGGATATACTGGAGCCTGAAGAACTAGACTCTTACCCTGGCTTCAATACCTGACTTGCAAATTGTATCAATATGTGGCAAATCACTTTTATATAATTTCCCTCAAATTATTAATTTGTGTAATGTACATAAGTAAAAACAAGTTGTACACATGTCTACCCTCCTTCCCATAACACTTTAGCTGTGAAAGTAATAAATGTTATAAAGAAAATTACATGACTCTCTCTCTGTGGTGCGATTGCAATTATGCAAGTGGATCTGATTATCATACATTTTGTGAGTTTTGTGAGTTCCATGGATATATACTGTGATATGAATAAATGATTTATGCTGCCAATTTGCAAACGGGGAATGGCCCGCTGTGCAATTGCACATAATCTTTTTTGGATCAAGATGGCATTGTGAACCACAAAAATAGTAATTGTGTGGCTATTCGATCCCTGGCGGCACAGCACCCAGGATAATGCGAGACCTATTGGCTATGCCAATGCTTGTTTTTAGGTCTGGAGTTGGCCAAGATATCTTGATTTTACTAAAAGTAGATGTATAATATACTTTCAAAAATGGGCTTTCCGCCCCTCTTTTGATCCATTGGTCTGTTGTAGAATCATTCACATTTTGTTCTGCCCCCTACACATACAGAATGGAGAAGTGAATCAGGCTACTTTCGCTCTGGCTAACTTCACTTTGAGTGACTGCATTTAGCCCTTTCACGAGGACCACATTGCACTTAAGGCAGTTCCCTTCATGGCCAATGCTTTTGTTTGTACTTTATTATTACCTTGGTGCTATCTTCATTTGTAGGACCTGATGTGATTTAATATTTTCTACCAGTTGAGAGCACAGGGCACTTTCCAGCTTTATCAGTTTCTGTCTCCAGCCAATGCTGAGGTGAATTCCTTTTGAAGTGGTCTATGTTTATGTGACTGCTGCTTTTTCACACCACAACAGCAGCTCACTTGATCTCTGAATTTAAGTGCATAAAGGTGCTCTATCTTTGCAACCCTAACGGTCTGTCATTCCTTTTCTTTAGCCTTCTTTCTTTCTTTCTTTAGCCTTCTTTCTTCTTTCTTTCTTTCTTTCTTCCTTTCTCTTTCCTTTCTCTTTTTTCTTGCCTTTTCTTCTTTCTTTCTTTTCTCCCTCCCACCTTTGTTTTCTTCTTTCTTTCGTTCTTTCTTCCCCTCCTTTCTTTTCTTCTTTCCGTACTCCCCCTTTTCTTTGCCTCTTTTTTTCTTTCCTCCCTCCCTCCTTTCTTTTCTGCTTTCTTTCTACCCTTTTTCATTTTCTTGCCTCATCTTTCTTTTTTTTTCTTTTGTTTCTTTTTTCTTTCTTTCTTTCTTTATTCTTTTTTCTTCTTTCCTCTTCCTTGTTTTCTTTCTTTTTTTGTTTTCTTTCTTTCTTTCTGTCTTTCCTTCCTTTTTTATTTCTTTTGTTCTTTCCTTCCTTTTTTCTTCCCTCCTTTCTTTCCATCTTTCTGTCTTCCTTTTTTCATTGTTCTTGCCTCATCTTTCTTTTTATCTTCTTTTCCTTTCTTTCTTTCTTTCTTTCTTCTTTCTTGTTTTCTTTCTTTATTTCCTGTTTTCTTACTTTCTTTGATGTTTTCTTTCCTGTTTTCTTTCCTTCCTTCTTTCTTTCCTTCTTTTTCATTCCTTCCTTCTTTCTTTCATTCCCTCTTTCTTTCTTTCCTCCCTCCTTTCTATTCTTCTTTCTTTCTTCCCTTTTTCATTTTTCTCGACACATCTTTCTTTTTTCTTTCTTTCTTTCTCTCTCTCTTTCTTTCTCTCTTTCTTTCTTTGTTTCTTTCTTTGTTTCTTTCCTTCTTTCTTTCTTTCTGTCTTTCGTCTTTCCTCTGGTTTTCCTTCTTTCTTTTCTCTTTTCTTTCCTTTTTTCTTTTGTCCTTTCTTTCTTCCCTTGTTCTTACTTTCTTCCCTTTTTCTTTTCTCCTTTCTTCCCTTCTTTCTTTCTTTCTTTCTTTCCTTCCTTTTTTCTTTCCTTCATTCTTTCCTCCCTCCAGTCTTTTCTTCTTCATTATTTCCTTTCTTCTTCCCTCCCTCCATTCTTTTAGTCTTTCTTTCTTTCTTCCCTTTTTCATTCTTCTTGCCTATTCTTTCTTTTTTGTCTTCATATTTCTTTCTTTTTTGTCTTCGCCTTTCTTTCCTTTCTTTCCATTTTCTTTCTTTCTTTCTTTCTTTCTTTCTTTCTTTCTTTCTTTCTTTCTTTCCATTATTTCTTTTGTGACTTTCTTGTCTTTCTTTCTTTTTTTCTTTCTTTCATTTTCACCTTCTTTCTCAAAGGCAAGAGACTGGCAGCCAATGCCAGATCGGTTGGCTTTTTAAGTCTGTGTTAGCCAAGACCTTTTTACTAAAGTTATGTGTATAACATAGTTATCTATAGAAATCTTCATCCAGACTTTGTTCATTAGTATGTGGATCTATCATTCACATTTTTTTCCACCCACTCCAGCATGTACTAAGGGGCAATATGTCAGCCCACTTCAGCCATTGGCTGATTTAACTGATTAATGGCTTGCTGCCCTTTTACAAGGGCACATCAACACACAAAGGAGGCCCTTCAGTGCCAGGGTGTACTATGGCAATGTGTGCTTTTCCGAGACCAAATCATAATTTTTGCCTTTAGCCAATGGCTTTGTTTAGATTGATGAGGGCCCAACAGTTTCCCTAACAATAAGGCATGCCACGCCCTTACTCAATGCACCAGGCCAACTACACGCTTACAAGTAGTATCAGCAAGCGTGCTGGAGGGCTTCTAATTAAGACAGCAGCAATGCGGCCCATGATGCCAATTTAGGCAGCGTGCCACACAGTACCTAAGTCACACCATGGAAATGGTAATGTTTTATACAAAGACGGCTCGTGCCTCAGCAGAGGCAGTCCACGTCACCTAATTGGGCAATAGTGCGGCTGTACTTTTATTCCACGCTTGAATGCAGAGGGATAATTGCAGGTACCTCTTCTCTAATCAAATGGCTAAGAGTTTTGTAAAAAGACAGCATGTACCTCAGCTGAGGCAGTGCGCACCACCTAACCTAAGTGGGCATTAACTAGCATGGCATTGCTTTCAATCTGCGTTCTATTGCAAAGGGATAAATACAGGCACCTTTACTCTAATCAAGAAAAGGTATTGGACACAGCTTAATACAATTAAAAGGCACATGTGAGCATAATTTTATATACGTCAGGGGTATACATCCAACCAATCACAGATGTGGTAATGGGTGTATTTAAGATGGCCTCCCAGTGACTCCCACGATCATCAGGAGGAAGAAGCCAGTACCATTATGAGTCAGGCGAGGAACGCACCTTGGTGTAGTAAGTGGGTAGTGGTGGGAAGTAAGATTTTCTACATTGGAAGTTTTAAAACCTTTTAAATAATAGCAGGATTGACAATCCCTTTCTCTCCCTTATAGAGTGTGACTACAAGGGGTTCCTGAGTCTTTCCTCCATGGGGCCCACGTGACCCGTAATTTGGATACAAGTATGTGAGCTTCTCTTGCAGCATGAACATTTTTGACATGTGTGTGATACATGAGTGCAGTGTCATACCCACACCGCATGCAACTGATGCTTTTCTTGTAATTGAAGGACACCTGGTCCTGATTTATCAGCCTATTAATTTTTGTTGGTAACGCACATTTGTTATTAATGTCTTTCAGGTACCTAGGGGTCTAAGAACGTAGGATGGCAACAAGCGTTAGATCCACGGCATAGTGGCATTTACATTGTATATATGCTACCAGAGGATCCGCTGTCCATTCTGATGAATGGCGTGGACTTTGTTGAGCCACTAGGTAGAAACATGTCGGTGGTTTGGTGGGGCTAAGGGAACTTGTTCCCCTATTTCCCCTATTTCGTTTTTTAATACTAGGTAGTATCCTATATAGTATAAAAGTCAGACTGGATTACAACATTGTTTTTAGGTATATATTTCTCACGGATCCTTATTTATTTATAAGTGCCTCCCTTATTTCAGGATATAGGCCAGCTCATCATCAAACTGGGTTTTTGAAGAGCGTGGGGAGTCCTATGATGAAGCATGACACCTGGTGGTTTGTGAGAACATCCCGTCACATTTTTAGGAAGGTCTAATGGCAGGCTGGTATAACATGAATATATTACGTAATGTGATAGATTAGAAAATGTTTTAAGAAAATCACTCGGGTGGCTTTATTGTGTGTAACAGAAAAAAAGAAATCCCAGCAGGTAACATCAGAATAAAAAAACAAAGGTTCAAATTCATAAGCGCATGAGATGGGGCAAAATTAGATTCCTGGTACATATCGGGTCTGGGTAAGGGGGGGGTGAGCCCTTTCTGAGATCAAGAGGGTAGAGAGGTTCTTCCACCTTATGGAAGGGGTATTGGAGGGATACGGGGTCCCAGGCTTTCATCACGGTGATCAGTTCCACATTGGTGGAGCTGATCACCCTGATGAAAGCCCGGGACCCCATAGGGCCATAGAGTAGGGCTGAAACATGTTGGTTTTAGGGTCATAGGACCATCATGTCCTCAGTACCCCACATTTGTATTTTTTAATATCCCGACATCTCCACCAATAAAGGGATACCTTGGAGTAGTTTGGAGGACTTTTAATCTTTATGCCCCCTGGTCTACTTCTTCTAAGTGCTCCCTGGAATACGGTCAAGCCCACCCTGGCCTTTAGGAGTAAGGGTGAACCCGATGATGAAGCATGACACTATTAGAGTGTGTGAGGGTTATATAAAGAAAAGGAATCCTTTCCTTTCCTGCCTTTAAATAGGTGGTGTACCACCTGAAGTGACTAGTGCCTCGCGTGTTAGATATACTCAGGGTGGAATACTCTTTGTTTATAGCAAAATGAGATTCCGCCTATGATGGCTGCCACCACTGCAATCCCAACGGGAGAAAGATCAATCCTTAATACCGGCTGCAAATACTAAAGAGGAGTTACAAGCGACCAACCGGATGAGAACTTCAGATGAGGTATCATTGTCAAACTCCAGCTCTGACCACTGGCGATATTCATACAAGGAACAAATTATGCCCAATGTAACTTCAAGCATATAGGACGACATAATTTGACGACACTAGGCTTGATGATATTGTGTAGGTTTCTTGTTGTAATAGTGGGGTTTTAAAATTGAAGGTAAATACAAAAAAATACCTTGGGGGCTAGGAGAGCAAGAGGTGAGATTAGTACACACTAACCCTCTATTTCAAGGACGCTGGCTCCCTATTTAGATTAGCGTTGGCTCCCTATTTAGATTAGATGGGGTTGGACAGCAGGTTGAAAATGTTTAGTTTTGAGAGTTTGGACCTGTTTCCCTACAGTCCACGGAGGGGTGAGTTTGACATATGTTTATTGTTCTTGATTGTTGGGCATCCCAGGGGACGCATGGTCAGCAGATTGTGTACTGCTGACCAAGAGGGTGAAAGTGAAGAGCCCACTGCGTGACAAGCCTGCGATGAAAAGGGAAGCCTGCACACAAAGTCCAGAATGCAGAAAAATACAGATGGCTGTAAAAAGTGGGGAGAATAAAAATGCTAACATGGAATGTAAGAGGCTTAATATCATGACCAAGGTGTATAATATGCATGCAGTGGGGTACAGATAGCAATGTTACAAGAGACTAATTTAAGTAGGGCAGAGGGAATTGTACTACAGAAATGCTAGAGAGGACAGTTATATGATTCCCATTACTTTGTCTATACCAGAGGAGAGCTGAAATGGATCAGCTCAAGTGTGCCTTTCCAACTGATGACTGAGATGAAAGACAACAAGGACAGATACTTGATACTATGTGGTAGGCTGGCTGGCAGAGATATAGCACTTGTAAATATCTAGGCTCAAAATAAAGATAAGTGTACCTACCTAGAGGAGATATCAAAACACATGGATAGCCAGATACTTTGTCCACAAATAATAACTGGGGATTTTAATTGTAGTAATAATGTAAACCTAGACAGAACAGAATCCCTGTTGCCCTTAGAGGACCCATACAGGGGAATCAACCCAAATTTAGGGATTACTTTTTTCCCTTGCATGCATCACTTACTTGTGCACTTAGACAGATGTCTATGCTCCCCAAAGTGCATGTAACAGTGACACACACAAAAATACTTGGTTCAGACCTACTCAGACCACAACCCCCTGATTATGATAGTGCAATGAGTGACAACTAGGACAGAAAGCCAAAACGTGGAGGCTGAAAGTTGAAACCTTGGACGGTTAGGTATTTGTAAATATTGTAAGGGAGGAAATTCAGAATTGTATTAGAGAAAATGGGTGCACAGTCACGTCCAAGGTGGTGGAATGGAAGGCCTTTATGATTGTCCTCAGAGGCTATTGCATGAATACTTCAGCAGGCATTAGGCCTACATTGCTTAAAGAAATGAAAAGACAGGATCAACTTCTAAGAGATTTGGAATAAAGAAAACCAGAACACCCAGCGATCAGAGACACGGTAACTGAGCAAAGGGATAAACTAGCCCAGCTTTCAGAGAGGCTCGGGTGCTTTGATTGCAAAGAATACTGAGGGCCGCATTACAATGTGACTCGGCTTTCCGAGTCACATTGTGGGTTTCACTTTTGACCACTGTATTACAATGCAGGCAGTAAAGTGAAACCAGCCAGTCATTCCGGCTGAATTTCAACGAGCTCAAGGAGCCTGTCAGCCAGTCGGAGGCCTCACAATAATCCCTATAAACGGTTTCTGCCGTAGGGATATCAATGTCGGTTTCCGACAGCCTTTCCATGTCGGGCTTTCTGACATGGAAAGCCAGTCAGAAAGCGACTTTGGGGGCCCCTAGCAGGGCTCCCTTCTCCCTGTGGCCTCTGGTTGTGGGCTGAGGGGGCATCTATGGTGCCCCCTGCAGGCACCTTAAGGTGCCTGCCACGCGGTGCAGGGATTAACAGATTCTCCCATTTCTCTATGGGAGCTTGTGCTATGGCCGGTTTACGGCCGCAGCACAAGCTCCCATAGAGAAATGGGAGTATGCAACCGCACCATGTGTGGTCACATTGTAATACTGCGGTCGGGACCGCCGTCCAGAGGTCGATCGGTCCCGATTCCACAACGGTGTCATCCGCCCGACATCGTAATAAGGCCCTAAGTGAGAGTACATGATGAACAGGACAAAACTGTACGGATACAGGCATGGCTAGCCAACCCACATACAAAGGGGACCCCTACACTAGAACTCTGGGATGCCAATGGAAGAATGGTATATACATCAAGTAAATGATTTGTTTTTGAGGTATTATGAAATGCAGTACAGGCCCCCAGAAGGAGTCCATTTGTAGAAGATAAAAGGTTATCTTGAGGAAAACTAGACTGTAGAACCTGACGAGGAGCAGAAGTGCTGGGTATGGGCATTACTGAAAGGGAGGTGAAAAATGTGGCCAGGGAAATAGCAAGCGGTAAAGTGGCAGGAGTGGATGGGCTACCCATTTAATTTTCTGTAGCGTATATGGAGTTATTGGCATCAGTTCTTACTGAAAGTATAATACTGTGAGAAGAGAACACACGTTGCCATCCTCCTCGTTGGAGGCCATCATGCTGGCTCTTCTGAAACAAGGAAGGGATGTTTAGAAGCCAGTTTCATATAGGCCTTTGTCAGTGTTCAACACAGATTATAAGGTTCTCAGCAAGGTCCATCCCAGGGCAGAATATGGCCATTAAGGTACAAGGGATAATACAAATCCTAAACTTTCCCGTTGACACTCGGCCAAATGCAGTTATAATTTCAATCGATCTTGAAAAAGTATTTTATTCCCTCTGGTGGGATTTTCTGTATGAAGTACTGTAAAAAATGGGATTTAGGGCAGTTTTTAGGTCCTGGATGCAGTTGTTGCATAGAATTCTTATGGCCTGGGTCAGGACAGACCAAGTTATATCTTGGGGATATGCAATGGGGACTGGGATCAGGCAGGTGGGTGAAACTTTGGCATGCATAGTCAGGATCGGAGGGCTGTTCCAAGGCATCTCCACTAGAGAGGCGACACATTTCATCTCAAAGCATGCAGATAACATCCTGTACAAGATGGACAGCTGCGGATATAGAGGGCAGAAGGAGAGCTGGGAAAGCTTGGAGAGGTATTGGGACTCAGAGTAAATTGGAATGACTCATTTGTATTCCCAGTTAAACAAGGGCAGGCTCACAAGGAGCAGCTGGCCCTGGTGGAAAGTCTGACTTGGGAACTAACCACAATGAGGCACCTGGAGTGCAATTATAAAGAAAGAGCCAGATTTGCTGGAATATTATATTAAATTGATGCTAGAAGTGATGAGAGCGAGTGTTGATTTCTGGAACTGGTTGCAGCTGTCAGAGGTGGGAAGAATTGCCTTTGTTAAACATGGTGTCACGGCTCCACTCTCTATATTATTTTACTGTTCTCTTGATCCAAAAAATGAGAGGGACATAAACTCCATACAAGCAGTCCATTTGTGAGGAGCAGGCAGATGAAGAATCATGCTGGCGAAATTGCCGTTGCCTACACAAGAGCGTGGAATGGCAGCTCCAGATTTTGAGTTGTACTACCTGGTAGCACAGCCACAGTTGGCTGTTAGATGGATAAACAAGAGCCTACAATCTGGGGGAATGATATACCTTGAAGGCCTAAACAATGCTACAAATATTACTGAAACCTAAGGGACGAGTTAAGGATGAGCCGAGGCTAATTAAGATATACCGCCACTGTTGGACAAGAGTGCTGGCAAGAACTCACATTCAAAAGCTGTGTGCTGCAGAACCCCTGCTGGAGGAGATATAAACCCAGTTTCATAGTTTCATAACTACACTAGGGATGCTAGAGAGAGATAATGGAATATGAAACACACAAAAGGTGATAGGAGTAATGCTTGCAATGTGTCTACCCAGTGGTAATCACTTGGGGTGGCATCCCAACCCATTGTTCTTTTGCTCACCATGCCATCTCAGTTTTGACCCAGCCATATGCAAATCAGTCTTCTGAACAGTCCAGCTCGAACTGCCAAGCCAGGTTCTCCCTGAGCCAGAACACAGGCAACCCAGGACCAGTTTCATCCTAGTTATGGGTTCATCAGTTGGATATAGCTTGATTCCAGTGACACAGTGACATCGGACCTATGTCTGGGCACACCCATGCCACTTAGGGCAGTAGATGAAACACACATAAGGTGGTGGGAGGGATGCTTGCAATTTATCTAACCACTGGCAATCACTTATGCTAGACTCCAAACCCATTGTTCTTTTGCTCACCATGTGACCTCAGTTAGCACCCAGCCATATGCAAATCATTCTTGACCTGGCTCCTCATGGGAACAGTCCAGCCCAAACTGCAAGACCAGGTTCTCCCTGAACCAGAACACAGGCAACCCAGAACTCTTTTTGAATTTGCCCCTCCATGTTTCTATGCTGCACAGTCTGCAGAGCACGCGGCAACTCAGGATAATTATAGGGCCAACCGCAAATCTTCTAGGCCCTATAATCATTTCTTTCCTTCAACAGATCAGATTAAATAATGGGCCAAAGAAATTCATTTAAAAAAAACTGGTCAAATGAAATAAAGACTATCATTCGGCGATGTTGTCTCCAACCTGGCATATCTATTAACAGATGATAGCCTGACGGTACATTGCATGATCTAAATACTGTGTCATTCTATTTTTATTTGAAAGAAATTAGTACAACGAATTGCAGAATATTTTTTATTTGGATCAAAGCCTTTGTGCGTGTGTGGTGAGAGAAATCAGCCCTCAGAAAAACAATTGACTAACAGGTAAACAGATACCAGTGAAATTGTTCACATCTGATTTCCTAATTTTTATCTGTGCTGATATGATTTATTCTAAAGTGGACATTGCAAAATGATAACACCAAGACAGATTGCTGAAGCACGAGCAGAGATGTATTATATATTATTTTTAGTATCGCCTCTGTTTACACTGGAGAACACTAATTGAGGAAGGAGGAAAAGCAGATTTTGTTCTCTTGATTTAATATTTCTTCATTATCTAATGTTTGATGCTTAGCTGAAGAAAAGAACTATTTTAAACAATAGTAATTTGTAAATTTCAGTAAGCCCACCATTTATATTAAAAAAAATCATTTAAATAAATAGGACGATGCCATCTTAGGGGGTCATTATGATGGCGGAAGAACCGCCACCGCCAGCCATGGGGTGGCGGTCCTTCCGCCATCGGACCCCGATTTTCCCTCCACCACATTACGATAGCGGGGGCATCCAGACTGCGACCGTGGCGGACGTAAAGACCGTCCGCCTCGGAACCGCCACAGGCAATAGTTCCGATTGCCTGGCAGAGTGGTCTGCATCCATAAAAGGGTGGCAGTGCCTAGCAGGCACCGTCCTCCAAATTAGGATGCTGCCTTCAGCCAGCCTTTCCATGGCGCCGAAACCGCCATGGAAAGGCTGGTGGGGATTGCTTTCGGGGGCCCGTTGCAGGCCCCCCTTGTGTTGGGGGAGGTGTGGGTGCACTGGGGGGGTACCCATGGTACCCCCCTACATTTCACTGCACCAAGTGGCAGGCACCGTGTGGTGCCTGCCACGTAGTGCAGTGAAATGCACAACATGCATTTTGAACATCGCAGTGGGTGCTGCAGTCAGCAGCACCCACAGCAATGTTAAAGTGCAAAATGCGACAGCCATGGTGGCAGTCACATCCTAATTGGGTGTGCGGGACTGCCACATGTATTGCGGACGGTCCCGGTCACCACCACGATGGCGGACGGACTCCAGTCCGAGCGCAATCGTAAACGGCCCCTTAGTTTCAATTTCAAAAGGAAGACAATGCTAAATCCACACTCCAATCCTTGTATACAGCATTTGAAGCCATGCTACTCACAACATGGTATAAATGTTGCCTTTCAACTAGTATAGCACAACCACGAAAAAAAGTAGAGCAGATGTTTGATTAGCCACAGATGCATGTCTCTATGCCTCAGCCAATATAAATTGAGCTTCAAAATTCAAGGCAAAGAAGTGGGAAAAAGAGCAGTTACAAGTATGACTAAATAAGACACTTGGAAGATCATTCAGACTATTGTGAACTGACCACCAACCTGCAAGTCAAAGGAGGATCTGGCCTGCTCTCCCCTGGCGGACAACTACCTCCCTGGTGTGTATCTCTCTAATGCAGGTGCAGCTGCAGGTGCCAAAGCAGTTTTTGGGAGTTTTGTGCTCAAAAGTAAAAGACCAATTTCTCTGACACACAGGAAGTTTTGTCCCTGCACACCAGGAACATGTGAGATTTTTCCTTTTCAAGACCACTGTGCCTCACACGGAGATCATAGAAAGGAATAAACAGCAATAATCACCCTGCCCTAAACAGACTAAGTTGAGTGCTACTGTGACCTGGTGTCCCATTGGTGGACAGACCATCATATCTAAGGTTTCGACTGGCAGATTCTTCTGACGTTTCAGGGAGAGATACCCAATGGTTCCCTCCTCTAAATTTGGTGGGGAATCCACATTTTACATCTTCAAAAAGTGACTATCTTTATTTCATTGCACACACCTGATGTATTGTTTACTGATATTGGTATGATTTGACAAAAGCAATAAACTGGCTCAAACAAACCCCAAGGATTTCCTTTCCTGATGTCATCAGTGATGTCATTTGAGATGTCATCAGTGATGTCATCAGTGATGTCACTGACCATGTCATGAATGATGTAATATGTGACATCATCAGCAGTGCATTACGGGCGCGAGTTATAGTTAGCTGAACTAACTATAACGGGGGAATTTCTATGGTTTTGTACGAGTGAAATGTCCAACTAACTATAACTGTCCCTAAAACCTATGGTTTTTTCAGTGAATTTCAAAGGTTTTTAAATGCTAATTTCTAACTATAACGTGTCTGAAACCTATGGTTTTTTCAGTGAATTTCAAAGGTTTTTTTAAATGCTAATTTCTAACTATAACGTGCCTGAAACCTATGATTTTTTAAGTGAATTTCAAAGGTTTTTTAAATGCTAGTTTCTAACTATGCCTACAGAGGTAGGACATGTGAAGAAAGAAGAAAAACACACAGAAAGAAGCAAAAGATGTGCAGAAAGAACCAACAGAGGAGCAGAAAGAGGCCTTGTTGCAAAATCATCCTGTGCCCACAACTTTTTCAGACGGGTACTGGTGGTAACTGACTCTGACTAACCAGAGTCAGTGCTATGCTAAAAGACACTTAGAATACAGTGAAAACACCTACATACACTAGGGAACACTATGCGTTGGTGTACCCCTGTGATTAGCATGACCTCCTCTGTAAGTCCCTAGTACATAATAGGGCAGGGGGATTAAAACTACCTCTTAAAATGCGCTACAGGGCACGTTTGCACAGTGGTGAAGGGAGGGGGCCTGAGGTGACATGTGTGCAAACGCGCCCGTGGCGCGTTTTAAGTTGCGGGATTAATTCCCTTGAATCCTGAGGGTCCCTGGGGCCCATCTAGCCCCCAGGTACCTACAGTTAGGACCACAGAGCTGAGTTGCAGAGAGGCGTTCCGAGGCCACGCACCTTTTTTCACCTCTCTGCAATGCAACTCTGTTGTGCTTACTGAAGGTACCTGGGGGGCTAGTTGGGCCCCAGGGACCCTCAGGATTCAAGGGGAATTAATTCCCCAACTTAAAACGCACCACAGGGCGTGTTTGCGCTCATGTCACCTGAGGCCACGCCCCCTCCCTTCACCACTGTGCAAACGCGCCCCGTGGCGCGTTTTAAGTTGGGGGATTAGGTCACCTTGAATCCTGAGGGTCCCTGGGGCCCAACTAGCCCACCAGGTACTTCCAGTAAGCACCACAGGCCTGCGTTGCAATGCCTGTAACAAATTGTGCAGTTGTGTTTAGGTAGTGAAGGGGATCGTGCTGGGGTAGTGTTTTAGGGTTTAGGGTAGTGCAGTGGTGTTTGTGTAGTGTAGGGGGTCATGCTGGGGGTAGATTTAGGGTTTAGGGTAGTGCAGTGGTGTTTGGATAGTGTAGTGAGTCGTGCTGGGGGAGTGTTTTAGGGTTTAGGGTAGTGCAGTGGTGTTTGGGTAGTGTAGGGGGTTGTGCTGGGGGTAGAGTTTTAGGGTTTAGGGTAGTGCAGTGGTGTTTTTTCTCGGCCCCCGCTTGACGAATCACCCCGAAACTTTCAGGGTAGGAGCGGACCGGAGCGGGCCATAAAGTTTGAAAATTTCGCGAAGATTCGTCAACCGACGCAAGAGTTATTTCAAATAGAATGTTGCGGATTTCCTATGGAAAATAGGTCCTAACTATAACTATCTACTGGCGACCGCCAGTAGATAATATATATATATATCGCCAAAATATCCCCAGTTGAAAAGGCAGATGAATTCCACTGATTCTTTGGGGGATATGCACAAGGAAGTGTCGGAGAGAGGCATTAGCCTTCCTGGCTTAACGTCTCTCTCCCCGACTTCTGGAACGCAAGGCTGCACCATATTTACAAGAATGTGGTGCAGCCTTGCATTTCCCCCTGCAATGACGCTAAGTTTAGCTACTTAGCGCCAACGCAGGCACCCTTGCACGATAGTGCAAGGGTGTCTGCGTGCAGGGGAGGATTGTTTATGTGTAGGAAGGTGTACCTTCCTGCACATAAACAATCCTAAAATGCCATTCTGTCACTGTCATGTGTGCTGCTTCATGCAGCACACATGAAAGTCACAAAATGGCATTTTTTTTAAAGGATTGTTTATGTACAGGAAAGGACACCTTCCTGTACATAAACAATCCATGGCATTTTGCTTTTTCCATGTGTGCTGCACAAGGCAGCACACAAGGAAAAAGCAAAAACGAGGAGAAATAAGGCATTTCTCCTCGTTTTGCCAACTTAAGACCAGGTTTTACCTGGTTTTCATTTTGACGCTGCCTCCTATGTACGCCACCCTTGTACATAGGGGGCAGCATCAAAACGAATGGGTGTTGCGGTGGAACGCCCACCGCAACACCTTCTGCCCACCCCTTTCACACTAACCATAGCGTGAAAAGGGGCCTCTTTTACTAGGCAGCTTTAATGCCTTGTAAATAAGGTGCAGCCCCTATTGCACCACAACATCGATATAAGTGACTCTGTGGTAGCGATAAAGGCTTGTACATATGCCCCTTTATTTAAAAGAAACCGGCATTTTCATTCAGATGCATTTCATTGCCGTACGCGTTTCAAGGCAGCAGCACCTTGGTCACAGGCTTCATGATACTGTGCAGGATAGTTGGAAAGGTACTCTCCTCTGCATGTCCTTTATTTAATTAGCCATCAGTGGGCCTCACAGGTGAGTTCAACTTAGTGTTGCATGCTGGGATCAGTAGTGCACTTTCATGAATCTCTTTCCCTCTAGTAGGTTTCAGCACTGCAGCATCATGGTCATTTAATTTCAAAGCCCTCCAGTGGCCCTCCAAAGTGAAAATGTTCATTTTATTTTTACTTTTCTGCTGTTCCACTTAAGAAGACTCAGAGCAGCTCCATGTCCTCGTGGCCCCCTGACCTTGGGGGGAGGGGGGGTGGTGCAGTCATCCCGGTTGGACTGCTGTCATTAATCAATCACCAAAATATCCCCAGTTGAAGTCGCAGTCAAAAAGCAGATGACCACTGATTCTTTATTTAAAAGAAACCAGCATTTTCATTCAGATGCATTTCATTGCGTTACGCATTTCAGAGCAGCAGCTCCTTGGTCACAGGCTTCATGATACTGTGCAGAATAGGTGGAAAGGCACTAAGGCACTCTCCTTTGCATCAAATGGGGAAATATATATATATATATATTCACTGAAAAAACCATAGGTTTTAGGGACAGTTTTAGTTACTTGGACATTGTACTCGTACAAAACCCGTGAAATTCTCCCGTTATAGTTAGTTCAGCTAACTATAACTCGCGCCCCCGCAATGCACTGCTGATGACGTCACATATTACATCACTCATGACATGGTCAGTGACATCACTGATGACATCACTGATGACATCTCAAATGACATCACTGATGACATCATCCAGTGACTGTGTGTTTCTGTAAAGTTTAAATATTTTTAATATATATATAGGAAAAGACGTATTGAAGAATGAGTGGTTGTGTAAGTGTCTGTATGGATGATTTAGTAGGTGCGTGACTGACTATATAAGTGAGTGATTTAACGTATCTTACTGAATGCATGGGTTAGTGACTAAACTGGGTGAATGTCTGTATCCGTCTGTCTGTTGCTGTGTAAGTGGCTGCATGTGTTTGTGAATAGCTAAATGAGTGTCTATATGAGTTATTGAATGCTTGTCTGAGTATCTGTATGGGTGCCTGAGTGTTTGTGTGGGAGGGTGTGTGCAACTCTGTGCATAGATGTGTGAGTGGGTGATTCACTGGGTGGATGGTTTCAAGAGTGCATCTGTGATAGACTGTATGGGTGGGTAAGTGTGTGTAAGAGTGTGTTAGTGAGTGAATGTATGTCCCAGTGGTACATGTGTGAGTAACTACATATGTGAAAGGCAGTATATATGTGTGTTGGAGTATATAAATAGCTATAAGCAAGAGTGAGTGATTGTGATAGTGGCTGTATGGATGAGTGTGTGCTTGTATCTGTGATTGTATAAGACCGTAACAATGTGCTACTATTTGTATGAGTAAGTGAGCTGGTGTGTGTATAACTGTATAGGTGAGTAAATTGCAGTGTGTTTAATTATTTGCATGACTGACTAGGTGTGTGAGTATCTCTATGGATGAGTGGCGTTGTTTGAGTGTCTATATAGGAGTAAGAGTGCATATGATAGTCCTGTACTGAGTGACCGTAAGTATAAGTGACTGTACGGGTGAGTGAGTGGATGTGTGTGTGTAGACCTAAGAATCAGTGAGTGGGTATGTAGTTATTGGTGTTGGAGTGTCTATGGTTTTGCGAATGGCAGTCTGTAATTTAGAGTGGGTGTATCAAAGGTTATATTAGGGTGTGAGGAGGTGCATCAGATTATCACGTGGATGATGTCATCAGTGATGTCATTTGAGATGTCATCAGTGATGTCATCAGTGATGTCACTGACCATGTCATGAGTGATGTAATATGTGACGTCATCAGCAGTGCATTGTGGGCGCGAGTTATAGTTAGCTGAACTAACTATAACGGGGGAATTTCACGGGTTTTGTACGAGTGCAATGTCCAAGTAACTAAAACTGTCCCTAAAACCTATGGTTTTTTCAGTGAATTTCAAAGGTTTTTTAAATGCTAATTTGTAACTATAACGTGTCTGAAACCTATGGTTTTTTCAGTGAATTTCAAAGGTTTTTTAAATGCTAATTTGTAACTATAACGTGTCTGAAACCTATGGTTTTTTCAGTGAATTTCAAAGGTTTTTTAAATGCTAATTTCTAACTATAACGTGCCTGAAACCTACCGTTTTTTCAGTGAATTTCAAAAGTTTTGTAAATGACAATTTTTAAATGTATTAATTGTTATATTAATTTTTTTCATACTGATTTACTACATTTTTAGAAACAATTTTTTTTTACATATTTTATTTTTTAAATTACATTGTAATTACATTATACATTACATTACAAAAAATACTTTCTCAGAATGAATTACTTTAGTTTAAATACTTTGCAGATAGGCAATAGACTTTTAAGTACAGTAGTTACAGTTGTTGCAATGGGCAACACATTTTCAAACACAATGCAACATTCAGCTCAATGTGAATTTCTAGTTAAATGCAATTAGTTACTTTATGGATTACTTTTGTAACCACAGGACTGGATCCTAGATTCAGTCCTGGTACATCTCCTGTAAACAGTTGAGTAAAAGCGTTTTGGTTACAGTCGTGATTTTTAAGGAATATTATTGTATTTTAAAAGTTGACACTTAGAAACTTTTTCTCATAGAATCACCAATGTTATCCTATGGAAGGAAATTCACTTAGCAGGTAAAAACTGTTATCGTTACTTTTTCTTACTCAGTGTTGGATCCTGGATCCAGCACTGGTGCATCTCCTGTAAACAGTTGAAAAAATGCGTTTAAGTCATACAGGCGATTTTTAAGGAATATTTGTAGTTTGTGAAAATCAACACTTTGAAACTTTTTTGCTGAAAACCAGTCAATCTTAGCCTATGAAGGAAATTCAAGTTACCGGTAAGTACGGTTAAAATTACTTTTGAGGATCAGTACTGGGCTGAAAGATGCAGCACTGAGGTCTCTCCTGATAACAGGTGAGTAAATCGGAATTCGTATTTCGGCTGATTTTAGAGGAATATTTGTATGTTTCAAAAATCAACACTTAGAAACTTTTTCAGCAAAAAGCAGGCAATGATATCCTATGGAAGGAAATTCAAGTTACTGGTAAGTACGGTTAAAATTACTTTTGAGGATCAGTACTGGGCTGAAAGATGCAGCACTGAGGTCTCTCCTGATAACAGGTGAGTAAATCGGAATTCGTATTTCGGCTGATTTTAGAGGAATATTTTAAAGTTCCAAAACTCCACACTTAGAAGAATTTCCAAGTGAAACCAGTCAATGTTAGCCTATGAAGGAAAGTCAAGTTACCGGTAAGTACGGCTAAAATTACTTTTCAGGACCAGTACTGGGCTGAAAGATGCAGCACTGAGGTCTCTCCTGATAACAGGTGAGTAAATCGGAATTCGTATTTCGGCTGATTTTAGAGGAATATTTTAAAGTTCCAAAACTCCACACTTAGAAGAATTTCCAAGTGAAACCAGTCAATGTTAGCCTATGGAAGGAAATTCAAGTTACTGGTAAGTATGGTTAGAATTACTTTTCAGGACCAGTACTGGGCTGAAAGATACAGCACTGAGGTCTCTCCTGATAACAGGTGAGTAAATCGGAATTCGTATTTCGGCTGATTTTAGAGGAATATTTGCACAATGGTGAAGGGAGGGGGCGGGGCCTGAGGTTACATCTGTGCAAACGCGCCCCGTGGCGCGTTTTAAGTTGGGGGATTAAGTCCCCTTGAATCCTGAGGGTACCTAGGGGCCAACTAGCCCACCAGGAACCTCCAATATGCGCCAGGGGCTGCGTTGCAGAGACGTGTAGAGAGGCCACACCCCTTTTACACCTCTCTGCAACGCAGCTCTGTGGCGCTTTCTGGATGTACCTGTTGGGCTAGTTGGCCCCAGGAACCCTCAGGATTGAAGGGGATTTAATTCCCCATCTTAAAACGCGCCACGGGGCCTGTTTGCACACATGTCACCTGAAGCCCCGCCCCCTCCCTTCACCACTGTGCAAACGCGCCCCGTGGCGCGTTTTAAGTTGGGGGATTAAGTACCCTTGAATCCTGAGGGTCCCCGGAGTCCAACTAGCCCACCATATACCTCCAAAAAGCGCCACAGAGCTGCGTTGCAGAGAGGTGTAAAAAGGGGTGTGGCCTCTCTACACGTCTCTGCAACGCAGCCCCCTGGCGCATATTGGAGGTTCCTGGTGGGCTAGTTGACCGCCAGGGACCCCAGTATTCAAGGGGAATTGTTCCCCTCTGCAAACGCGCCAGGGGGCGCGTTTGCAGAGTGGTGAAGGAAGGGGCGGGGCCTGCGGGCCCGATCGTTTTTTTTTTTTTTTACTTTTTGTCCCCTGAAGGGGGGCTGTGTGGCCCCCTTCCTTTTTCCTGTTTTTATGCCCTGGGGACCCCATCCCCCAGGGCCTTACCCCTTTTTTTAAAATTTTTAATTAAAAAAAAAAACGGGAAGGGGGCCGCGTGGCCCCCCTTCCCTGGGCCTGTATTGGCCCCGGGGACCCCATCCCCCGGGGCATGGCCTCTATATTTATTATTTTGAGGGGGGCAGCGTGGCCCCCCTCCTCTGGCCATTTTAAGGCCCCGGGGACCCCATCCCCCGGGGCCGGCCTTTCCATTTTTTTTAAAACTTTTTTTTTTCTCTTTTTTGGAGAGGGGGGCCGCGTGGCCCCCCTCCCGGGCCACTACTTGCCCCGGGGACCCCATCCCCCGGGGCTGGCCCTCTCCGTTGGGGACTGTGGGGGGGTCCCCAATCCCCCCACAGTCCCGCCGGCTCCCCACGTCCCTTGGGAGCCGGCATTGCTGTTCCACATGGGGAGCAGCTGACATGCTGCTCCCCATGTGGAAAAGCTATCGCTTTGGATATTGGAAGAGAGAGCAGGTTTCCCTGCTCTCTCTTCCAATATCCAAAGCAGTTTGCTATGGCAGGACGGGAGCCGCGAGGCTCCCGTCCTGCCATAGCAAACTACAGTGTCCCGGGGGTAGGCACCCCGGGACACTGCAGGAGCCGGCCCTGGGGGTGGTGGTCCCCAGGGCCATCAAGGGCTCCAGGAGGGGGCCGCGCGGCCCCCCTCCCATTCAGTACACAGCCCCGGGAGGTGGTGGTCCCCGGGGCTCTGGGGTCCGTAACGGACCCCCATATTAAAATGTTTAGTGCCCCGGGAGGTGGCGGTCCCCGGGCGTGTGGGGGCTGGAGCCCCCCACACTGGTTTTATTTTTAATTTAAAAAAAGCCCCGGGGAGGTGGTGGTCCTCGGGGCTGCGGGAGGGCTCAGAGCCCTCCCGCACCATTTTTTTAAAAAGCCCCGGGGGTGGCGGTCCCCGGGGCTTGGGGGCCCTTGAGGCCCCACACACATTAAATTATCCCCCCCACCATGCCCCCGGGACTTGGGCCACCCGGGGGCCATTAACATCGAAGCGCGGGAGACCGCGCTCGATTTTTTTTTCGGCAGGATTCGCGCACCCTGAGCGCATCCTGCCGATTTTGTTTTTTTTAAAAATGCTTTTTTGCCCAGGGGGTCCTTGTGGGACCCCTGAGCAGGCCTAGGGGTTAGGGTGTTTCTACCCTGCCCCCTTTGTGCGTTTTGCGCACTTGTTTCTTTTTTTTTTTCTCGGCGGGATACGCGCACCCTAAGCGCATCCCGCCGATTAAAAAAAAAAAAAAAATCTTTTTCTGCCCAGGGGTCCTTGTGGGACCCCCTGAGCAGACCTAGGGGTCAGGGTGTTTCTACCCTGCCCCCTTTTTGCGCTTTGCGCACTTGTTTCTGTCCCTCAGTTCTACCGAGGGACAAAATGGCTGCCAACACTTCTTGATTTGAAGTGTTGACAGCCAATTAGCATGCAGCTCGTGATCGGGAGGGTACGCGGATCCGACGCGCCCATAGATATATATGTGATTTTAATTGTGAATTTCTCAGGAACTACTGAACGGATTTACACCATTTTAGCAAAAGGCACCAGTCTGAACCAAGGGCTACCTCTTTGCCAAATTTGGGGTAATTCCGTTCAGCAGTTCGGGCTGTAGCTGCGACTAAAGGTTCCTATGGAAAAATGAATGGGGAAAACGTGTTTTGGGACCCCCTTTTTCTCGGCCCCCGCTTGACGTATCACCCCGAGACTTTCAGGGTAGGAGCGGACCGGAGCGCCCCAACAAGTTGGAAGCTTTCGCGAAGATTCGTCAACCGGCGCCAACGTTATTGCAAATAGAATGTCGCGGATTTCCTATGGATAATAGGTTGTAACTATAACTATCTACTGGCGACCGCCAGTAGATAATATATATATATATATATATATATATTTTTGCTCCAGTTGCTGCTTAGTTAGCCGCTCTACCTGCCATATGGTGCCGGTGCCAATGACGGCGGCAGCTACCGTCTAAACATACAAAAGAAATCCAATTCCGATCAGGAAATAAAGGATGCAGCACACTGGAGGAAAGCACAGTCATTTATTGTGCAAGTGACGCGTTTCGGCGAAAAGCCTTTGTCAAGCAAGTGTAAACACGCCCTACCTCCCAAAGAAATAGTACAATGCGTTCATAGGCATTGACAAAACACTATTGCAACATGATATAGATCAAATTCAATTTGGTCTCACATTAAAACAATAAATGTGAATTCTGAGTTCCTCATAACATGTCCCTTCACATTTGTTATAAATATCTCATCATTGCAATCATTCTTTTGTCCATAATACGGTAACCTGCATTGTCTTAATCAATAAAGTTACCATATTCAAAAAGTCATTTTTGTCACAATAGACATTAGGGACATAATTAATTATCAAGTTCAAAGAACACATTATTCAAAGGATAAAATCCAATTTATCACTGTAGATGTATGTTTTATCAATTTTGTGTGCGTGACTTCTATTAAATGCAGTGAGTGCCCAAGGAAAAGAAATAAAAAAGAAGAAATTGCCTTGAAAATTACAAGCAATAGTATTCCAGCCACTTATGAAATGTAACCATTCTATTGCGAGTAGCTGGAATACTATTGCTTATTCATGCAGGTCCTTGTGCCAGCTCCCCCTGGGACACTTCTCCTGTCCAGCTTGCCTGCAGTCTGCTACCCTCTGCTGCCTGTCTACCTGCTTCCCTCTGTTTGTGCCTCATCTGCTCGTTTTTTGCTCGGTTTTGCCTTTTCTGCTCGTTTTTTATCCTGTATTTTGCCTTTTTTGCTTATTTTTCTGCCCTCTCCTTTGCCCTCTACTGCTCTGTTTTGCCTTTTCTGCTAATTTTTCTGCCCTCTGTTTTGTCTTTTTCTGCTAGTTTCTTCCCTCTTCCTGCCGTTTCCCTCCACTCACCATTTCCCTCCTCCCTCTGCCCTGCGTCCCACCCTCCCACCAGGATCTACTTAATGGAGGCATCAGCGTGATCCCATTGAGCAGGTCTTGTGCCAGCTCCCCCTGTGACAGTTCTCCTGTCCAGTTTGCGCTCTATCCGCTACCCTCTGCTGCCTGTCTACCTGCTTTCCTCTTTATATGCTTCCTCTGCTCATTTCTTGCTCTGTTTTACCTTTTCTGCTCATTTTTCTGCCTTCTGTTTTGCCTTTTTCTGCTACTTTTTCTGCCCTCTGTTTTACTATTTTCTGCTTTTTCAGTCTCTATTTTGCTTTTTTTCTGCTTGTTTTTCTGCACTCTCTTTTGCCTATTCTACCTGTTTTTCTGCTCTTTGCTTTGCCTTTCCTGCTAATTTTTCTGCCCTCTGTTTTGCCTTTTGTGCTCGCTTTCTGCTTGCCGTTTTGACTTTCTGCACGTTTTTCTGCCCTCTGTTTTGCTCTCTTCTGCTCTGTTTTGCCTTTTCTGCTCATTTTGCTGCTCTCTGTTTTGCCCTTACCCGCTCACTTTTATGCCCTCGGTGTTGCCCTTTTCTTCTCTGTTTTGCCTTCTTCTCATTTTTCTGCCCTCTGTTTTGCCTTTTTCTGCCCTTTTTTCCGCCCTTTGCTTTTTCTTTTCTATTTGTTCTTCTGACCTCTGTTTGGCCTTTTCTACTCTTTTTTATGCCCTTTATTTTGACCACTTCTGCTCTGTTTTGCCTCTTCTGCTCATTTTTCTGTCCTCTGTTTTGCCTTTTCTGCTAATTTTTCTGCCCTCTGTTTTGCCTTTACTGCTTACTTGTTTTTCTGCCCCCTGCTTTGCCTTTTCTGCTTGTGTCTTCCCTCTTCCCGTCATTTCCTCAAGACCTGGCTTTTCGATGGGGACCTCGCACCCCAGAGCCCTGATACATCCAGGGGTGACAGTGCCACACTCTACAAATGCTGATTGATTGATAGACACACATGCTCACTCACTAGTGTGCTCTCTCTGACTCCTATGGGATTGTTGCAGCAGATTGTGCTCTATTTGTTCTTACACTAATATACAATAACAGAATGATATTCCTTATTAACCCCTTCTATGCTCATGACGAGCTGGACTCGTCATGGCACACAGTGCTCGTGTGCTCATGACGAGTTCAGCTCGCACCAGAGGGATTCCCTTTAATCCCCTAAAGCCTCGGGAGCTGGGGAAGAGCTTCCCCAGCTCCCGAGGCCCCCCCCCCTGGTTTCCCTGAAATGACGATCAGCGCGCACGTCGCGCTGATGTCATTTCAGTGAAACTGAAACTGAAATGAGCCAAGAGGCTCATTTCAGTTTCAGTTTCTATGTGCTCAGGGGGCTATCTCAGCCCCCTGAGCACGTAGAAACTCAGGAGAGGTATCGTTGGAAAGGGGAGAATCTCCCCTTTCCAATGGTACCCCTCCCTAGTGGATCCCTGCTTGGGGATCGCCCCAGGAGGGCGATCCCCAAGCAGGGATCCACCCACTATGCACCAGGGAGGGGGGAGTGGCCCCTTGGGCAAGGGCCTTTGCTCCCCCCATACAATTTTTGGCATGATTAGTCTTTCTGCCCCCCCTGGGGGGTAGATGGGGGCAATAGCCCCCAATCTGCCCCCCCGGGGGGGTAGAAAGCCCACTAGACACCAGGGATTTTTATGGCATGTTTATTAGGGGTGGGGGCAGCCCAAAACGGGCATGCCGATGCCCCCACCCCCCCCCCTCGGCCACAAAATTAGTCTTTCTGCCCCCCCTGGGGGGCAGATGGGGCAGTAACCCCCAATCTGCCCCCCGGGGGGGCAGAAAGCCCACTAGATACCAGGGATTTTTAAAAAAATTACAGTTAAGAGTGGGGGCTGCCCAATATGGGCATGCTAATGCCCCCAACCCCCCGCCGCAAAGGTACAGTCTTTCTGCCCCTCCTGGGGGCAGATGGGGGCAGTAGCCCCCAATCTGCCCCCGGGGGCAGAAAGCCCACTAGATACCAGGGATTTTTTTTATTATAATTTGGGGTAGGGGCTGCCCAATATGGGCATGCCAATGCCCCCACCACCCGACGCAAAGGTACAGTCTTTCTGCCCCTCCTGGGGGTAGAAAGCCCACTAGACACCAGGGTTTTTTTTCCCTCGATACATTATGGGGTGGGGGTTGCCCAAGATGGGCATGCCAATGCCCCCACCCCTCCCCCCACGAAATTCCAGTCTTTCTGCCCCCCCGGGGGGGAAGATCGTGGCAGTGGCCACCAATCTGCCCCCCCGGGGGTTCAGAAACACCCTAGATGCCAGGGATTTTTTTTTTATAGGCCTGGGGTGGGGGCTGCCCAGAATGGGCATGCAAATGCCCCCACCCTACCCCCCAAAGAAAAAAAAAAGACTTTCTGCCCCCCCAGGAGGCAGATGGGGGCAATAGCCCCTGATCTTCCCTCCCCGGGGAGGGGGCAGAAAGCCCACTAAGCGCCAGGGATTTTTTTTTATATAGGTAGGGGTGGGGGCTGCCCAGAATGGGCATGTCAATGCCTCCACCCCAAAAAAATGCTACAGTCTTTCTGCCCCCCTGGGAGGCAGATGGGGCAATAGCACCTTATCTGCCCCCCCGGGGGCAGAAAGCCCACTAGCCACCAGGGATTTTTTTACAAAGTTCGGGTTGGGGGCTGCCAAGAATGGACATGCCAATGCCCCCACCCACCCCAAAAAGATGTCACTGTCTTTCTGCCTCTCCCAGGAGGCAGATAGGGGCAGTAGCCCCTGATCTGCCCCCCGGGGGGGCAGAAAGCCCACTATGTTACAGCGATTATGCTGGCTTTTTTATACGCAGGGGTGGGGGCTGACCAGAATAGGCATCCCAATGCCCCCGACCCCCCAAAGAATAGCCACAGTCTTTCTGCCCCCCTCGGGGGCATATCGGGGCAATAGCCCCTGATTTCCCCCTCCCCAGGGCGACAGAAAGCCCAGTAGGCACTGACTTTTTTTCGGAATGTGCCTACCTGTTGAATTTGGTTCCTAGCTCTGCCGGCACCTAGGGAAACCTAGCAAACCTATACATTTTTTAAAACTAGACACCCAGGGGAATCCAGGATGGGCTGACTTGACTGGCTCTCACCAGGTTTTGTTACCCAGAATCCCTTGCAAACCTAAAAATGTGTCCAAAAACAAATTTTCCTCATATTTCTGTGGTGGAAAGTTCTGGAATCTGCGTGGATCCACAAAATTCCACCCACCCCGCGTTCCCCAAAGTCTTTCGAGAAAAATGGTACCTCACTTGTGTGGGTAGGACTAGTGGCCGCGACAGGAAACGGCCCAAAACGCAACATGGACACACCACATTTTCACAGTGAAAACTGACCCTTTTTTTGCAAAGTGCCTAGCTGTAGATTTTGAACCCTAACACTGCCAGCACCTAGGCAAACCTAGCAAACCTATACATTTTTGAAAACTAGACACCCAGGGGAATCCAGGATGGGGTGACTTGACTGGCTCTCACCAGGATCTGTTACCCAGAATCCCTTGCAAACCTAAAAATATGTCCAAAAAAACACATTTCTGTGGTGGAAAGTTCTGGAATCTGCGTGGATGTACAAAATTCCACCCACCCCGCGTCCCCAAAGTCTTCCGTGAAAAATGGTACCTCACTTGTGTGGATGGGTCAAGTACCCGCGACAGGCAAGGGCCCAAAACGTATTGAGGAGACATCAAAATTACCTATCACAAAACAACCTGGTTTTGCAAGGGGGTCACCTGGGTTTTTGGCCCCGGGCTCAGCGGCCATCTTGGGAATCTACCAAACCCACACATTTCTGAAAACTAGACACCTGGGGGAGTCCAGCGAGGTATGGCTTGCATGGGTCCCCAAACGTTTTCCTACCCAGAATGCCCTGCAAACCTCAAATTTAGCAGAAAAAAATCACTTTTTACTCAAATTTCTGTGTGGGAAAGTTCTGGAATCTGCGTGGATCCACAAATTTCCTACCACCCTGCGTTCCCCCAGGGCTCCCGATAAAAATGGTACCTCACTTGTGTGGGTAGGCATAGTGGCTGAAACAGGAAATGGCCCAAATCGTATTGTGGAGACTTCAAAACTACCTATAACAAAACTACCTGGTTTTGGGGGGGGGTGGCACCTGTTTTTTTGGCCCCGGGCTCGCTGCCATCTAGGGAAACCTACCAATCCCACATGTTTCTGACAACTAGACACCCTGGGGAGTCCAATGAGGTATGGCTTGCGTGGATCCCCCAACGTTTCCCTACCCAGAATCCCCTAAAACCCTCAAATTTAGCTGAAAAAAACATATTTGCTACATATTTTTGCGTGGAATCACCGTGCTGGCACAAATGTCCTACCACCCAGCGTTGCCCTTGTTTCCCCGAGTAAAATGATACCTCACTTGTGTGGGTGTCCAAAGCAGAACTGGCTACAAACGTATTTTTAAAAAAATGTAGCGCTTAGAATTCTCGGTGCTATACCCTAAATCCCTATGTTTTGGGCTCTTCCCAGTCACAGGCCTTTGGCCCACCCACACAAGTGAGGTATCATTTTACTCGGGAGAACAAGGGGAACGCTGGGTGGTAGGACATTTGTGCCGGCATGGTGATCCCACGCAAAAATGTATGGAAAAAGTGATTTTTTCAGCTAAATTTGAGGTTTGCAGGGGATTCTGGGTAGGAAAACGTTGTGGGACCCACGCAAGCCATACCTCGCTGGACTCCCCGGGTGTCTAGCTTTCAGAAATGTTTGGGTTTGGTAGTTTCCCAAGATGGCCGCCGAGCCCAGGGCCAAAAACTCCTGGGACCCCCTTGCAAAACCAGGTTGTTTTGTGATAAGTAATTTTGATGTCGCCTCAATAGGTTTTGGGCCCTTTTCTGTCGCGGGTACTTGACCCACCCACGCAAGTGAGGTATCATTTTTATGAGGAGACCTGGGGGAACGCTGAGTGGGAGGAAATTTGTGGATCCACGTAGATTCCAGAACTTTCCCACACAGAAATTTGAGAAAAAAGTGATTTTTTCAGCTAAATTTGAGGTTTGCAGGGGATTCTAGGTAGGAAAAGTTGGGGGACCCACGCAAGCCATACCTTGCTGGACTCCCCAGGTGTCTAGTTTTCAGAAATGTGTGGGTTTGGTAGGTTTCCCTAGATGGCCACCAAGCCCAGGGCCAAAACTCATGGGACCCCTCTTGCAAAACCAGGTTGTTTTGTGATAGGTAATTTTGATGTCGCCTCAATAGGTTTTGGGCCCTTTCTTGTCGTGGGTACTTGACCCACCCATGCGAGTGAGGTATAATTTTTATCGGGAGACATGGGGGAACACTGTGTGGTAGGAAATTTGTGGATCCACGTAGATTCCAGAACTTTCCCACACAGAAATTTGAGAAAAAAGTGATTTTTTTCAGCTAAATTTGAGGTTTGCAGGGCATTCTGGGTAGGAAAACATTGGGGGATCCACGCAAGCCATACCTCGCTGGACTCCCCCGGGTGTCTAGTTTTCAGAAATGTGTGGGTTTGGTAGGTTTCCCAAGATGGCCGCTGAGCCCGGGGCCAAAAACCCAGGTGACTCCCCTTGCAAAACCAGCTTGTTTTGTGATAGATCATTTTGATGTCTCCTCAATACGTTTTGGGCCCTTGCCTGTTGCGGGTACTTGAACCACCCACACCAGTGAGGTTTTTGGCCCTGGGCTCGGCGGCCATCTTAGGAAACCTACCAAACCCACACATTTCTGAAAACTAGACACTCTGGGGAGTCCAGCGAGGTATGGCTTGCGTGGGTCCCCCAATGTTTTCCTACCCAGAATCCCCTGCAAACCTGACATTTTGCTGAAAAAATTCACTTTTTTCATACATTTTTGTGTGGGAAAGTTGTGGCATCACCGGGCTGACACAAATTTCCTACCACCCAGCTTTCCCCCAGGTCTCCTGATAAAAATGGTGCATCACTCGGGTGGGAGGTCCAAGTCCGCGCGACAGGCAAGGGCCCAAAACGTATTGAGGCGACATCAAAATTGCCTATCACAAAACGACCTGGTTTTGCAAGAGGGGTCCCATGACGTTTTGGCCCGGGGCTCGGCGGCCACCTAGGGAAACCTACCAAACCCACACATTTCTGAAAAGTAGACACCCGGGGGATTCCAGGGAGGTATGACTTGCGTGGATCCACCAACGTTTTCTTACCCAGAATCCCCTGCAAACCTGATATTTTGCTGAAAAAAATCACTTTTTTCGCACATTTTTGTGTGGTAAAGTTGTGGAATCATGGGATTGACACAAATTTCCTACCACCCAGCGTTCCCCAGGTCTCCCGATAAAAATGGTGCCTCACTCGGGTGGGAGGCCCAAGTACCCGCGACAGGCAAGGGCCCACAACGTATTGAGGCGACCTCAAAATGGCCTATCACAAAACTACCTGGTTTTGCAAGGGGGGTCCCATGACGTTTTGGCCCGGGGCTCGGCGGCCACCTAGGGAAACCTACCAAACCTACACATTTCTGAAAAGTAGACACCCGGGGATTTCAGGGAGGTATGGCTTGCGTGGATCCACCAACGTTTTCTTACCCAGAATCCCCTGCAAACCTGATATTTTGCTCAAAAAATCACTTTTTCGCACATTTTTGTGTGGTAAAGTTGTGGAATCATGGGGCTGACACAAATTTCCTACCACCCAGCGTTCCCCCAGGTCTCCCGATAAAAATGGTGCCTCACTCGGGTGGGAGGCCCAAGTACCCGCGACAGGCAAGGGCCCAAAACGTATTGAGGCGACATCAAAATGGCCTATCACAAAACTACCTGGTTTTGCAAGAGGGTCCAATGACGTTTTGGCCTGGGGCTCGGCGGCCACCTAGGGAAACCTACCAAACCCACACATTTCTGAAAAGTAGACACCTGGGGATTCCAGGGAGGTATGGCTTGCATGGATCCACCAACGTTTTCTTACCCAGAATCCCCTGCAAACCTGATATTTTGCTGAAAAAATCACTTTTTTGCACATTTTTGTGTGGTAAAGTTGTGGAATCATGGGATTGACACAAATTTCCTACCACCCAGCGTTCCCCAGGTCTCCCGATAAAAATGGTGCCTCACTCGGGTGGGAGGCCCAAGTACCGCGACAGGCAAGGGCCCACAACGTATTGAGGCTGACCTCAAAATGGCCTATCACAAAACTACCTGGTTTTGCAAGGAGGGTCCTATGACGTTTTGGCCCGGGGTCGGCGGCCACCTAGGGAAACCTACCAAACCTACACATTTCTGAAAAGTAGACACCCGGGGGATTCCAGGGAGGTATGGCTTGCGTGGATCCACCAACGTTTTCTTACCCAGAATCCCCTGCAAACCTGATATTTTGCTCCAAAAATCACTTTTTTCGCACATTTTTGTGTGGTAAAGTTGTGGAATCATGGGGCTGACACAAATTTCCTACCACCCAGCGTTCCCCCAGGTCTCTCGATAAAAATGGTGCCTCACTCGGGTGGGAGGCCCAAGTACCCGCGACAGGCAAGGGCCCAAAACGTATTGAGGCGACATCAAAATTGCCTATCACAAAACGACCTGGTTTTGCAAGAGGGTCCAATGACGTTTTGGCCCGGGACTCGCGGCCACCTAGGAAACCTACCAAACCACACATTTCTGAAAAATAGACACCCGGGGATTCCAGGGAGGTATGGCTTGCGTGGATCCACCAACGTTTTCTTACCAGAATCCTCTGCAAACCTGATATTTTGCTGAAAAAATCACTTTTTCGCACATTTTGTGTGGTAAAGTTGTGGAATCATGGGATTGACACAAATTTCCTACCACCCAGCGTTCCCCTGGTCTCCCGATAAAAATGGTGCCTCACTCGGGTGGGAGGCCCAGTACTCGCGACAGGCAATGGCCCACAACGTATTGAGGCTGACCTCAAAATGGCCTATCACAAAACAACCTGGTTTTGCAAGGGTCCCATGACGTTTTGGCCCGGGCTCAGCGGCCACCTAGGAAACCTACCAAACCCACCCATTTCTGAAAAGTAGACACCTGGGGATTCCAGGAGGTATGGCTTGCGTGGATCCCCCAACGTTTCTTACCCAGAATCCCCTGCAAACCTGAATTTGGCTGAAAAATCACTTTTTCACACATTTTGTGTGGTAAGTTGTGGCATCACGGGGCTGACACAAATTCCACCACCCAGCGTTCCCCAGGTCTCCCGATAAAAATGGTGCCTCACTCGGGTGGGAGGCCCAAGTACCCGCGACAGGCAAGGGCCCAAAACATTTTGTGATAGGCAATTTTGATGTCGCCTCAATACGTTGTGGGCCCTTGCCTGTCGCGGGTACTTGGGCCTCCCACCCGAGTGAGGCACCATTTTTATCGGGAGACCTGGGGGAACGCTGGGTGGTAGGAAATTTGTGTCAGCCCCGTGATGCCACAACTTTACCACACAAAAATGTGTGAAAAAGGGATTTTTCAGCAAAATGTCAGGTTTGCAGGGGATTCTGGGTAAGAAAACGTTGGGGGATCCACGCAAGCCATACCTCCCTGGAGTCCCCCGAGTGTCTACTTTTCAGAAACGTGTGGGTTTGGTAGGTTTCCTATGTGGCCGCCGAGCCCTGGGCCAAAACGTCATGGGACCCCCTTGCAAAACCAGGTCGTTTCGTGATAGGCCATTTTGAGGTCACCTCAATACGTTGTGAGCCCTTGCCTGTCGCGGGTACTTGGGCCTCCCACCCGAGTGAGGCACCATTTTTATCGGGAGACCTGGGGGAATGCTGGTTGGTGGGAAATTTGTGTCAGCCCCGTGATGCCACAACTTTACCACACAAAAATGTGTGAAAAAAGTGATTTTTTGAGCAAAATGTCAGGTTTGCAGGGGATTCTGGGTAAGAAAACGTTGTGGGATCCACGCAAGCCATACCTCCCTGGAGTCCCCCGAGTGTCTACTTTTCAGAAACGTGTGCGTTTGGTAGGTTTCCCTATGTGGCCGCCGAGCCCCGGGCCAAAACGTCATGGGACCCCTCTTACAAAACCAGGTCGTTTTGTGATAGGCCATTTTGAGGTCGCCTCAATACGTTGTGGGCCCTTGCCTGTCGCGGGTACTTGGGCCTCCCACCCGAGTGAGGCACCATTTTTATCGGGAGACCTGGGGGAACGCTGGGTGGTAGGAAATTTGTGTCAGCCCCGTGATGCCACAACTTTACCACACAAAAATGTGTGAAAAAGGGATTTTTTCAGCAAAATGTCAGGTTTGCAGGGGATTCTGGGTAAGAAAACGTTGGGGGATCCACGCAAGCCATACCTCCCTGGAGTCCCCCGAGTGTCTACTTTTCAGAAACGTGTGGCTTTGGTAGGTTTCCCTAGGTGGCCGCCGAGCCCCGGGCCAAAACGTCATGGGACCCCCCTTGCAAAACCAGGTCGTTTTGTGATAGGCCATTTTGAGGTCGCCTCAATACGTTGTGGGCCCTTGCCTGTCGCGGGTACTTGGGCCTCCCACCCGAGTGAGGCACCATTTTTATAGGGAGACCTGGGGGAACGCTGGGGGGTAGGAAATTTGTGTCAGCCCCGTGATGCCACAACTTTACCACACAAAAATGTGTGAAAAAAAGGATTTTTTAACCAAAATGTCAGGTTTGCAGGGGATTCTGGGTAAGAAAACGTTGGGGGATCCATGCAAGCCATACCTACCTGGAATCCCCCGGGTGTCTACTTTTCAGAAATGTGTGGGTTTGGTAGGTTTCCCTACGTGGCCGCCGAGCCCCGGGCCAAAACGTCATGGGACCCCCTTGCAAAACCAGGTCGTTTTGTGATAGGCCATTTTGAGGTCGCCTCAATACGTTGTGGGCCCTTGCCTGTCGCGGGTACTTGGGCCTCCCACCCGAGTGAGGCACCATTTTTTCGGAAGACCTTGGGGAACACGGGGTGGGTGGAATTTTGTGGATCCACGCAGATTCCAGAACTTTCCACCACAGAAAAGTGAGGAAAATGTGTTTTTTTGCCAATTGTTTAGGTTTGCAAGGGATTCTGGGTAACAGAACCTGGTGAGAGCCAGTCAAGTCACCCCATCCTGGATTCCCCTGGGTGTCTACTTTTCAAAAATGTATAGGTTTGCTAGGTTTCCCTAAGTGCCGGCAGAGCTAGGGTTCAAAAACTACAGCTAGGCACTTTGCAAAAAAAGGGTCATTTTTCACTGTGAAAATGTGGTGCGTCCACGTTGCGTTTAGTGCTGCTTCCTGTCGCGGGCACTAGGGCTACCCACACAAGTGAGGTACCATTTTTTTCGGAAGACCTTGGGGAACGCGGGGTGGGTGGAATTTTGTGGATCCACGCAGATTCCAGAACTTTCCACCACAGAAAAGTGAGGAAAATGTGTTTTTTTTGCCAATTTTTTAGGTTTGCAAGGGATTCTGGGTAACAGAACCTGGTGCGAGCCAGTCAAGTCACCCCATCCTGGATTCCCCTGGGTGTCTACTTTTCAAAAATGTATAGGTTTGCTAGGTTTCCCTAAGTGCCGGCAGAGCTAGGGTTCAAAAACTACAGCTAGGCACTGTGCAAAAAAAGGGTCATTTTTCACTGTGAAAATGTGGTGCGTCCACGTCGCGTTTTGAACTGCTTCCTGTCGCGGGCACTAGGTCTACACACACAAGTGAGGTACCATTTTTTTCAGAAGACCTTGGGGAACGCGGGGTGGGTGGAATTTTGTGGATCCACGTAGATTCCAGAACTTTCCACCACAGAAAAGTGAGGAAAATGTGTTTTCTTTGCCAATTTTTTAGGTTTGCAAGGGATTCTGGGTAACAGAACCTGGTGAGAGCCAGTCAAGTCACCCCATCCTGGATTCCCCTGGGTGTCTACTTTTCAAAAATGTATAGGTTTGCTAGGTTTCCCTAAGTGCCGGCAGAGCTAGGGTTCAAAAACTACAGCTAGACACTTTGCAAAAAAAGGGTCATTTTTCACTGTGAAAATGTGGTGCGTCCTCGTTGCGTTTTGCGCTGCTTCCTGTCGCGGGCACTAGGCCTACCCACACAAGTGAGGTACCATTTTTTTCGGAAGACCTTGGGGAACGCGGGGTGGGTGGAATTTTGTGGATCCACGCAGATTCCAGAACTTTCCACCACAGAAAAGTGAGGAAAATGTGTTTTTTTGCCAATTTTTTAGGTTTGCAAGGGATTCTGGGTAACAGAACCTGGTGAGAGCCAGTCAAGTCACCCCATCCTGGATTCCCCTGGGTGTCTACTTTTCAAAAATGTATAGGTTTGCTAGGTTTCCCTCAGTGCCGGCAGAGCTAGGGTTCAAAAAGTACAGCTAGGCCCTTTGCAAAAAAATGGTCATTTTTCACTGTGAAAATGTGGTGCGTCCACGTTGCGCTTTGCGCTGCTTCCTGTCGCGGGCACTAGGACAACCCACACAAGTGAGGTACCATTTTTTTTGGAAGACGTTGGGGAACGTGGGGTGGGTGGAATTTTGTGGATCCACGCAGATTCCAGAACTTTCCACCACAGAAAAGTGAGGAAAATTTGTTTTTTTTGCCAATTTTTTAGGTTTGCAAGGGATTCTGGGTAACAGAACCTGGTGAGAGCCAGTCAAGTCACCCCATCCTGGATTCCCCTGGGTGTCTACTTATCAAAAATGTATAGGTTTGCTAGGTTTCCCTAAGTGCCGGCAGAGCTAGGGTTCAAAAACTACAGCTAGGCACTTTGCAAAAAAAGGGTCATTTTTCACTGTGAAAATGTGGTGCGTCCTCGTTGCGTTTTGCGCTGCTTCCTGTCGCGGGCACTAGGCCTACCCACACAAGTGAGGTACCATTTTTTTCGGAAGACCTTGGGGAACGCGGGGTGGGTGGAATTTTGTGGATCCACGCAGATTCCAGAACTTTCCACCACAGAAAAGTGAGGAAAATGTGTTTTTTTTGCCAATGTTTTAGGTTTGCAAGGGATTCTGGGTAACAGAAGCTGGTGAGAGCCAGTCAAGTCACCCCATCCTGGATTCCCCTGGGTGTCTACTTTTCAAAAATGTATAGGTTTGCTAGGTTTCCCTCAGTGCCGGCAGAGCTAGGGTTCAAAAACTACAGCTAGGCCCTTTGCAAAAAAAGGGTCATTTTTCACTGTGAAAATGTGGTGCGTCCACGTTGCGCTTTGCGCTGCTTCCTGTCGCGGGCACTAGGCCGACCCACACAAGTGAGGTACCATTGTTTTTGGAAGACGTTGGGGAACGTGGGGTGGGTGGAATTTTGTGGATCGACGCAGATTCCAGAACTTTCCACCACAGAAAAGTGAGGAAAATGTGTTTTTTTTGCCAATTTTTTAGGTTTGCAAGGGATTCTGGGTAACAGAACCTGGTGAGAGCCAGTCAAGTCACCCCATCCTGGATTCCCTTGGGTATCTACTTTTCAAAAATGTATAGGTTTGCTAGGTTTCCCTAAGTGCCGGCAGAGCTAGGGTTAAAAAACTACAGCTAGGCACTTTGCAAAAAAAGGGTCATTTTTCACTGTGAAAATGTGGTGCGTCCACATTGCGTTTTGCGCTGCTTCCTGTCGCGGGCACTAGGCCTACCCAAACAAGTGAAGTACCATTTTTTTCGGAAGACCTTGGGGAACGTGGGGTGGGTGGAATTTTGTGGATCCACGCAAATTCCAGAACTTTCCACCACAGAAAAGTGAGGAAAATGTGTTTTTTTTGCCACTTTTTAAGTTTGCAAGGGATTCTGGGTAACAAAACCTGGTGGGAGCCAGTCAAGTCACCCCATCCTGAATTCCCCTGGGTGTCTAGTTTTAAAAAATGTATAGGTTTGCTAGGTTTCCCTAAGTGCCCGCAGAGCTAGGGTTCAAAAACTACAGCTAGGCACTTTGCAAAAAAAGGGTAATTTTTCATTGTGAAAATGTGGTACGTCCACGTTGCATTTTGAGCCATTTCCTGTTGTGGGCACAAGGCCTACCCACACAAGTGAGCTACCATTTTTATCGGGAGACTTAGGGTAACACAGAATTGTAGAGCAACTGTTATTACCTATTGACTTTCGATGCATTTCTGCCTTCCAAATGAAAGACAATGTGTAAAAAATAAGTCATTTTGATAAATGACCTAAAATTCTCATGCTAGTATGGGTACTCCCAATTTCGGAAATGTCCAAATATCTACTGTTTCTAAAATCTACATTTTGTTCCCATTTCAGAAATACATAGGTGTCTTTCATAACAATTTTTCCATGTATACATTTTCCCAAAATAATTGCTATATACCCGGTACATAATAAAAAACCATTGCAAGATGCTGCTCAGTTATTGGCTCTGGGTTCGTCGGGTTCTTGGTGAACCTAAAAGTCCTATATATCCCCACAACCAGAAAGGTCCAGCGGATATAACGGTATATTGATTTCAAATAGCTGTCATAATTAGAAGAAGTTACAGGTGAAAACGTGGACACAAATTGCTGTTTTTTTCAACTAATTTTCAATTTTTCCTTTATTTAACTGTTAGTTTCTATAAAGAAAACTTTAAGGATCTACACAAATGACCCCTTGCTGAATTCAGAATTTTGTCTACTGTTCAGAAATGTATGGCTTTCCAGGATCCATTATTGGTTTCATACCCATTTCTACCATTAACTGGAAGGAGGTTGAAAGCACAAAAAATAGCAAAAATAGGCTATGTCCCAGAAAAATGCCAAAACTGTGTAAAAAAGTTGGTTTTCTGACAAAAGTCTGCTTGTCCCTGAAAGCTGGGAAGATGGTGATTTCAGCACCACAACCCCTTTTTGATGCCATTTGCAGGGAAAAACAAGACGCTTTCATCTGCAGCCCTTTTTTCGCATTTTTCCTAAAAAAACATAATTTAGCTGTATTTTGGCTAATTTCTGGGTCCCCTCCAGGGGAATCCACAAACCCTGGGTACCTTTACACTCCCCATCATGTTAGAAAAAAAGGACGCAAATTTGGCGTGGTTACCTTATGTGGTCAAAAAGTTACAGGGGCCTAAGCGCGCACGACCCCAAATAGCCAAAAAAAGGCTTAGCACAGGGGGGGAAAAGGCCTAGCAGCGAAGGGGTTAATATACGTAAACATTGACAAATAATAAGGACAATTCTTTATGGAGACAGTTTTGATCACCCTACAGTCACTAAATGTCCCCAATTAGCTGCTGGATTTAGAGACTACAAATAGCAACAATCAAATAGCAGATTTTGAATGTTGGATAAAGCCAATGGCCCGATGCTCAACAAAATACTTAGTAAGAGGTTATATTTGACCACGTTGGAGCAGAGCACTGTGCTTCAAGTCTATCCAACTGCTGTTAGCAGTAGCACAGTGGCAAGGCAGCATGTTTGTTTTTGCTGTGTCAAATGCATTTTTCTAATCCTCATATTGAGAAGGCAGACATCCTTCTGTGAAACATATACTTACCATAAATCTATTAGAGGGCGAGCAAGCAACAGAAGAACCTTCTGTTTTGGGGCTTTCAGTATCTTATTTAAAATAATAACGAGCTAGACAAAAACATTCATCAAGTCAATGTCACTTATATCTGGACCAGTCAATGAGTAAATTATGGAGACATAACTATGAAAAAACAAAGCTCACTCCAAATTAATCAAAAAGCATACCTTTGTGATGTGGTGTAAATACGTTTCAGGTTGGGCATGATCCACGAAAAAGTTAGAGATATCTGGATCTTTGGGTACCATGGTACTCCCACAGTACTGAAATGTAAAAAAAAGAGTTACTCCTGTCGACCATTTTGGTACCATGGATCAGGTGAAAGAAACTCGATACTGAAATGATCTGATTGGCTGTCCACAACACTGAAGAAAATGTTGTAACACCATTACAGGTCAATATGCCTGCTGCAAAGAGCATGTACTGTGAAGATCGCAGAACAGTATTTTATGTTTATAGCTCAGTGGATTGCTGCTTTTGTCACAGAGATCCTTTTGTTACTGTGCAGTTTATAAGTTACAATTGTAATCTAGGTTAGAAAGTTATGTTTTTTTCCCAGTCTTTCATTATCCTAATTTTGTTAAAAAGCATTTGTTTGGGCAGAAATAAATTCTTATTTGTAAAGTCGACCCTAACCATTGTGTTACATTCTAAATCCTGAGTTTGTGCTTCCCCCAGACCAAGCACTCTTAAAAAATGCCTACCAGTATGGATGATGTGAATCTTACACATTGCAGTCCCCTTTGTCTTGTATAACATTTTCTATCCACTGATTTACACACGTATGATTCATTGTCTATGTATGTGAGTGTGATGTAAAATGTTCCGACACCCTACACTGCTATGAGAGGCTCTATATAACACATGAAATACAGGTGAGAGAGGGACTATTGAGATGAGAGGCACTGTTGGTGGGTGATAGTGAGGGAATAATTGAAGAGCCCCAATAAAGATTGTTGTATCCTGGTGCACTGTAAGGTCATCATTTACTATACTTTAAAAACATATACAGTGGAATATATAATGAAAAATGTGTTGTAGAATGCATAATGTTTGCCATTTTCCCCAATTTTTTGGGGGGGAGAACCCCCCCAACCCTATTTGTAGTAGTCAGGCTCGTTCGCTGTGCTCGCTCGCTAAGCACCTTACGGGGGTTGGTCTGACATAATTATTCCCAGTCCGGCCCTGACCAAAACCCTTCACCATGAAACAGAATGGGTAACACACAACTGTTATGATGAGCTGTCTTTTAAGCTCCAGGTTACATTCCTAGTATTACCCATGAAGATAATTGATTTCCTAATGACACTTCATTGTGTTTGTCTGGCTACATTGACTCACTGAATAGATGCAGTCTAAACGCTTTTTAATGCACTTCTTGTGCTTGATTGCGCAACCCTTAGAATCTCAAAATCCATTCTGGCCCCGGTATTGAAGGTATTCATTATATGACTGGGCACAATAATTCGAATCACACACTTTGAGTGTGGGCAATCCATGATCCATATTATTCAGTGCCAGTATCAGGACCCTGAGCTCTGCCAGCAGCGCTGTGCAATCACCTACTGAATGCACATGTGTTTTTTTAGGATGGAATTTTCCATCATGCATGCATCCTTTTACTATTTCGCATGCGGCGGAATATTGTTGTTTTGTCCATATGGCAGGCTGGGCAGATCCATCAGTATAGATGATATAATCATATTGATCTAGAGGCATTATTTCAATCGGCACAGGATATTCATGTTCATACTGCAAAAATGCTTGTGTCGTAAATGTAGAATCAAATCTGTAGTCTACATCTGTTGTAGTGAGACAGTTAGCCCATTGTATCAATGGTAGATGTAAAGCTTTGGCATTTGGAATGCTTGCTTTGGTAATAGCCTCTACGGTTGATACCGAGTTTACGACAATTATGCGTGCACCCTGTACTAGTGTTCTTTCTCTCACTAGAGCAGTCTGTACTGCTGTGAGAATTTTCTCAGTGGGTGCAAAACGCATTTCAGCATTCGTGTATAAATGTGTTTGTATGCAATAGGTACTGTATCACCTTCCTTGAATGTGATTTATGTGTACCCGGTTGATCTAGCGACTACGCAGATCACCAGATTTGTGGTGTTTACACATGTGTGCGTAAATGTTTAGAAGCTATCACATCAGCTTGTATGGATCGTAAAATGTTTGTGTGTTCCTGTGTCCAATGTATGCTTGAAAGGTCTGATTTTATCCCGGAGCGTCCGAGTCGGCGATGTAGCCAGTGCAAGGTAAGTGGTTTTCTTTTTTTAAATTTAATTTTAACTCGTCATCGTCTGTCAACTCCCTGCCCCACTGATCTTACCTGCATGGGCTGCTCCTGGTCTTATCAAGTCGCAGAATGGTTATACCCATTCTGCCTAATCCAAAATGTATGTTCTCCCAAAATTTTAATATCCTAAAATGGATTGTAATCTTTTCAGAGTCGTTGGAGGTTGGAGCAACACCCATTTTTCTAAAAAATGTTTTGCCAGGCTTTTGATTTTTTGAACTTAAATTTGGGGACCAGGTGAGCAAATACCAGAATTATGTGGTCTACTCTGTCCAAGTGTTCCATTAATTCATTGTCAATTAGATATATATCATCTACATAGGACAATGCCTCCCCATCAAAATTTTGAAGTAACTCTTACTCTGCCTGAAAACAGCACAGGGCTATTCTTATATCCCTGGGGCAAATGACAAAATTGCCACTGTGAGCCTAGCACTGAGAATGCTGTGAAATATCTGTTTCCAGGCCCAATATTTTGGCAGAAAAATCCATTCGCGATATCTAGTGTTTTGTACTTTTTTTTCGCACAATGTTGTTCATTAGTGTGGCACTGTGTGCATTTTGTACCGTGAATGTGTGAGTGGACGTGTCTAAATGTCTGTAATCTAATAGTAGATGATATGAAATATCTGATTTCATCACGGGAAATAAGGGATTATTCATTGATGAGGTGCAATTTTATATTACACCTTGGTATTCAAGTTGTTCTAGGATTTCCCTAACTTGTTTTTTAGCTTAATGTTGTATTGGGTATTTTCTTTGGGTTTGAGGAGTTGATTTTAATGGGATCTCATGATGAGGTGACTCATCATCCCACCCCACATGATTGCGGTATAATGCAGGAGCTAGCGCTAACGCCCACTCCTTGGCAAAAGAATGTTTAACTGATTCTGGAACAAAGTTCGAGAAAGCAGGTAAAATGACCATTTCCCCATTTGGGCATTCCATTACGAACTCAGGTGGCCAGTCTTTTTCTGCCAAAAGAATATCGTAACCATAGGTCAAGTTCTTCCAAAACAGAGCCTTGATGTTTCTGGGTATGTCCCCTCCAATTGGAGTGTAATTTCATCTAAACGATGGGGAACACTTACCCTAGTATCAGGTGTTTCCACCGTGATATGCTCACTCAGCGCTACTGCGGCCAGATAATTAATCAGGTTCTGACGAGCTATTGTGACTTCTGCGGTGCTGTCCAGCATCGTCACTGCCCATTTCCCATTCATAAGCAGAGTCCTCAGTATTCTGGGCATGCCTGATTTTAATTAAGGCTACCCTTTTCTTTTTGAATTGAGGTTTATTATTTTTTGGTTTTTCTTCTTTATTAATAATGTAGTCAGACGAGTGTTGTGATTCCCTCTTTGGCTTCCCGTGCTCTTCCGATCTGTTCTCTGTGTGTCCACCTCTCTCTGAACATGTATTGGATGACTCCTGAAAGGAACAAGAGGAACGCGAATCGGTATCCTGGTACCTGTCAGGCTTTCTAATGTTATCACGGTTTCTGAGATTATATCTTTTTTCAATGGCTTCCTGCTGAGGAGATCCATCTCGTGATTTTTGCATGTCCTTATTTTCTTGTTTATTGACCCACTTCTTCTTTGTCGAAGAATCAGGTCTTTACTTACAGTTAACCTTTTCAGAATTACAATTAAGTTGTGGTTTTCAAGGTCTAGCTCCAAAATTATTTCTACCTAGCGCAGCATAGGTTTCTTCGATAATTTTTGGTAATTCCCACTACTGCTGTGCAGGAGTGAGATCCCTCAGGCAGTGCGTATAACTAACACAGCTGCCTCCCCTTTTATGCTGCTTAACATAGTGGCTGATTCTGCGGCAAAATTGCCCATCAGCTTCACCCTAAGACCAGGGCAGGAGCAGCCCCGTACTCATTCTGTAGCATTTTCAACACATCCGGTAGAACAGTCAGAGAAGGGGTACCATGTGCTCTGGTATAAACTGCAGTGAAGACTGTACCTCAAGTGGCGCAGTCTTCCACTGGGGGAGCCATCCCCATCGGCAAGAAAACAGTTAATATTCTGTGCTTTTCCTGTGGGCCTGTATGGGGAAAAACTGCTTCAAGCTGGCTTGTTTTTTGTGCTATCCAGAACAGAATTTGCTCCCGGCTGGTGGGAATCTTTCCCATAACAGCATTCATTGCGTGTGGGCTGATTCCCGTAGTAGCCAATTGTGGTTGTGCAAATTGAGCAGTCCACGCAGGGTTACCTGTGAGTGTTCACATTATGAACTGTGTGAGATTTCTGTATATTTACACTAAATCTCCGCATAGTGTACACATTTCTGCTGCAGTTAAATTAGCAGTGTCTGGATGCGGTGTGTATGCAGCTAAGACCAGTCATGTCACTCCCTCTTTACTGAGAGGACCGAGTCTCATGTATCCTGTTGTATGTGGGAGGGCGCATTTAAATCAATTAATATGTTCTTGGTAAGATAGAGGAGTCTCTAAGTCCTCATATGGAGTGTATTCCTCTGGTGTTTCATCTTCAATGTAAGTATGAAATAATTGTGTTTTGCTGCTGGGAATTTAACCCATGATTAGAATACCTCTGTCTTAAATGCCTCGTGTCCTTCAACCATTAAGGTAACGTCTCCACCTGTAGCCGGGAGACCAAAATGTAATAATTTGAGAGTAACCGCATGTCTGCTGTTCTCCGCAATGTTTAATGCTCCTTCTTCTTCATTCTCAGGCATTGTTTTAAAATGTTTTGAAGAAAAAGGAAATTAAATAAATAAATTATGGAGATAGGGTAACACAATTTCTGGGAAGTATATACTTCAAGTTTGAGCAACCTACAGCCAATACATGGGGTCTACCTACTCAGCTGAGGCGGATTTCCCTACCACCATGGAGGTCTCTGGTTTGAAGGTGAGTAGGAGTCTCTGAGAAGACACGATTGAGCTACTCAGGCAATCCGTACAAATAAGAACACAACCAATGTTGGCGGTGCCACGTCATATAGGACCCACTAATCCGTAGGATCTGCGTGTTTGTGGACAACATAAACTTTGGGTGAGGTGCTTAGACTGATTCCATGCATACCCTATACACCAGCTAGCTCACAATGCCATCATAAGCTCCCCCCAACCCAAACAGGGAGTGAATGGTTTCTGACAACCACTGAACATAATAACCCTGACCCCTCAGGGATCATGGTACAGAACTAGAACCCTTTCGCTCAGTCACTCTTGCGCTCTTGTTCTCTGAGAAGTATACAGAGAATACACAATGGAACGTTTTCAATATATTTATTGAATCAACGTTATTCTTCTATAGAATACATGTGCTGCGATAATCAGTAGATAGAAGCAAATGAAAGTGATTAGAAGCACCAGAGTGAATAGTAGATATTATTCCACCATGTACTAAAACAGTGTAAATATGCAGGCATATAAAACAAGGTAGTAATCAGACATAGTTCTACTATGCAATCCCCACTCTATGTGTGTCTAGCTAAGAATCCCCCCACGGGATTATCCAACCCCATTACCTAGCAGGAAAGAATGTAGGACCCATCTTGGTCACAAGCTGGACACCCTTACGGAGATGTTAGGCAGCTGCTTGGCGAAGCCTCAGCATGCAGGGACCCCTCAACGTCAGCTGAAGTGTCTCCTCTGCTAACCCCCAGAAATGCTTCTTTATTTATAATAAAAAGTATCCTTGCGATGTATATGCAGATTAGTGTTGTTATGGGTATGCAGATAGCCCCGTCGCCCTGAGGTTGAAGATAGAATGACATTTGAACAGTGTGCATAAAGGCCTTGTACTCAGTGTTTGAGGCATCATGATAATGTTGTGCAAAGCCAGATGTGTAAGCAAAGTAGTTTTAGAGAAAGTAATCCAACATTGTCACACAGGCAAATATGTGCAAAAGGTCACAGTAAAAAAAAGTTGTGCAGAAAGAGGGCAATTTAAGAAAATGTGCAGCCTTGCTACGTGTGCCTAACCTGGGCACATAACAGTAAGAGGCTATATTTGACCACGTTGAAGCCGAGCACTTTGCTTCAAGTCTATCCAACTGCTATTTGCACAATGGCAAGGCAGAATGTTTGTTTTTGCTGTGTCAAATGCATTTTCTAATCCTCATATTGAGAAGGCAGATATCCTTCTGGGAAGCATATACTTACCAAAGATCTAAAAGAGGATGAACAAGCAACAGAAGACCCTTCTGTTGGGGTTTTCAGCATCTTAGGTAAAGTAAAAACGAGCTAGACAAATAAATTCATAAAGTCAATTTCGCTTATATCTGCACCAGTCAATGAGTAAATTATGGACACATAACCATGAAAAAACAAAGCTTACTCCAAATTAATCAAACAGCGTTCCTTTGAGATTTAGTGTAAATCCGTTCAGCCATTTTTGAGAAATTAATATTTAAATAAGATTTCAGGTGGGGCATGATCCTTAGAAAAATTAGAGATATCTGGATCTTTGGGTACCATGGTATTCCCACAGTACAAAAAATTTGAAAAAGAGTCACTTTGACTAGCTGCAGGAGCTTTTACTCCCGTCGATCAGGAGAAAGAAACTGGATGCTGAAATGACCTGATTAGCTGTCCACAACACTGAAGAAAATGTTGCAACACCATTACAGGATCCGAGGACTTGGTCTCAGAGTCCTAAAAAATGGATACACAGGGGTGCAGAGTGAGAACACACTGACTCTTAGGCCCATGTGGGGGTAGAGGGGTGGTGTCCTAAAGGGACCCCCCTTAGGTAAAAATTTAAAATATATATATATTTTTTTGTTTTCTGGAACCTCAGTTGCAGAGTCTGGTTCCGAGGTACAAAGTGAAGCCCTCCCGTGTGGCACTACAGTTCCACACAGTACCAAAAAAAGTTAAAGAATTAGAAGGGTATGGTCATAGACCAGATCCTGTGGCCAACCACCATTGTGCATGCCACAGGTGGTTCACAGTGTCTGTTGGGCTCCTGCAGTGGGTTTGTTGCTGGGCCAATTCTCCTGCCTCACATGGCCAAAGACCAAGCGCAGTGGCCTGATTGATGGGGCACAGGGCCTGGTCAGAGGGCTGTGGTTAACACCCCACTGCACTCATCCAAAGCAAAAATACAAAAAAGGAATCCATAGGATGTTTAAATTAATCTCAGCCACTGGAAATTACTTTGGGATGCTTCCTAGGCCATTGTACTTTTAGCCCACCATGCCACAACAGATCGGACCCAGCTTTTTGGAATCAGCCTTATTCCTGCTCCAATAAGAATAGTCCAGCCAGAACTGCCAAGCTATATCTCTCTGAACCAGAACATAATCAACCCAAGACAAGTTTCAGTCTGATGGTGCATCTCCAGTTGGGTGCAGCATGATTCCAGAGGCACAGTAAGCATTGGGACCAAAGTCTGGGTGTACCCGTCGCAATCATGCGTCATAACGAAAAATACAAAAATGAGATGGATGAAATGCTTCAATTACTCTCTGCCACTGGTAATAACTAGGGGCCTCGTCCCAGGCCATCTTTTGTTCCAGACCAGGCCACCTCAGATTTGACCCAGTCTTATGCAAATCAGCAGAGGTCCTGCTCCAATTGGTACACTGCAGCCTTAACTGCTCAGCCAAGTCCTCTCTGAACCGGAACACAAGCAACTCACAATAAATGTTCCCATATTTGAGCCTCTTCAGTCTGATGCGCTTGGTTCCAGTGAGCAAGTGAACAAAAGAGCCATATCTGGGGCTAAAATCGCACTTATAGCATCACAATGAAAGATACAAAAAAGTGATGGATGAAATATTTGAATTAATCTCAGTTACTGGCAATAACATGGAGCCACAACCCAGTCCATTGTTGTTTTTGCCCATTATGCCACCTCATATTAGACCCAGCCATTTTCAATTCAGCCTTGGTCCTGCTCCAATATGAACAGCCCAGTCCAAACTGCCAATCCAAGTAAATTACCACATGATTGTTTATTGAACATTGAGCACAGGCGTAGCTTATTGAATTATTTCCAGTTCATAAACACATATAGGACACTATCACAAACATTGTATGATGTCATCACTGATGTAATCAATGATGACATTTAATATGTCATGAGTGATATAAGAGATAATATGCGTCTCATAAGCAGTGCTTGATGGGACCGCACGCTACAGTTAGTTCACTAAACTATAACTGGTGAATTTCAGTGGTTTTTTTCTGTTTTTAAACGTTAGTTCGAACTTCAAGCTTTGTTCTTTTCATTGAATATAAATATATATATTGATGTATCCCTGGGGCCCAGCTTTTCCTTTTTTTATGTATTTGTTTTGTAAATACAAGAAGTGTCTATATGAGTTATTGAATGCTTGTCTGAGTATCTGTATGGGTGCCTGAGTGTTTGTGTGGGAGGGGTGTGTGCAACTCTGTGCATAGATGTGTGAGTGGGTGATTCACTGGGTGGATGGTTTCAAGAGTGCATCTGTGATGGACTGTATGGGTGGGTGAGTGTATGTATGGGTGTGTTAGTGATTGAATGTATATCTCAGTGGTACATGTGTGAGTAACTACATATGTGAAAGGCAGTATATATGTGTGTTGGAGTATATAAATGGCTATAAGTGAGAGTGTGTGATTGTGAGAGTGGCTGTATGGATGAGTGTGTACTTGTATCAGTGATTGTATAAGAGCGTAAGAATGTGCTAGTATTTGTATGAGTAAGTGAGCTGGTGTGTGTATAACTGTATAGGTGAGTAAATGGGTGTGTGATTAAGTTTTTTGCATGACTGACTAGGTGTGTGAGTACCTCTATGGATGAGTGGCGGTGTGTGAGTGTTTATATAGGTGTATGAGTGCATATGATAGTCCTGTACTGAGTGACTAAGTATGAGTGACTGTACGGGTGAGTGAGTGGATGTGTGTGTAGACCTAAGAATCAGTGAGTGGGTATGTAGTTTTTGGTGTTGGAGTGTCTATGGTTTTGAGAATGGCAGTCTGTAATTTAGAGTGGGTGTATCAAAAGTTATATTAGGGTGTGAGAAGATGCATGAAATTATCACATGGATGATGTCATCAGTGATGTCATTTGAGATGTCATCAGTGATGTCACTGACCATGTCATGAGTGATGTAATATGTGACGTCATCAGCAGTGCATTGCTGGGCGCGAGTTATAGTTAGCTGAACTAACTATAACGGGGGAATTTCTATGGTTTTGTACGAGTGAAATGTCCAACTAACTATAACTGTCCCTAAAACCTATGGTTTTTTCAGTGAATTTCAAAGGTTTTTTAAATGCTAATTTCTAACTATAACGTGTCTGAAACCTATGCTTTTTTCAGTGAATTTCAAAGGTTTTTTAAATGCTAATTTCTAACTATAACGTGCCTGAAACCTATGATTTTTTAAGTGAATTTCAAAGGTTTTTTTAAATGCTAGTTTCTAACTATGCCTACAGAGGTAGGACATGTGAAGAAAGAAGAAAAAACGCACAGAAAGAAGCAAAAGATGTGCAGAAAGAACCAACAGAGGAGCAGAAAGAGGCCTTGTTGCAAAATCATCCTGTGCCCACAACTTTTTCAGACGGGTACTGGTGGTAACTGACTCTGACTAACCAGAGCCAGTGCTATGCTAAAAGACACTTAGAATACAGTGAAAACACCTACATACACTAGGGAACACTATGTGTTGGGGTACCCCTGTGATTAGCATGACCTCCTCTGCAAGTCCCTAGTACATAATAGGGCAGGGGGATTAAAACTACCTCTTAAAACGCGCTACAGGGCGCGTTTGCACAGTGGTGAAGGGAGGGGGGGCCTGAGGTGACATGTGTGCAAACGCACCCCGTGGCGCGTTTTAAGTTGCGGGATTAAGTCCCCTTGAATTCTGAGGGTCCCTGGGGCCCAACTAGCCCCCCAGGTACCTACAGTTAGGACCACAGAGCTGAGTTGCAGAGAGGCGTTCCGAAGCCACGCACCTTTTTTCACCTCTCTGCAACGCAACTCTGTTGTGCTTACTGAAGGTACCTGGTGGGCTAGTTGGCCCCCAGGGTCCCTCAGGATTCAAAAGGAATTAATTCCCCAACTTAAAACGCAACACAGGGCGTGTTTGCACACATGTCACCTGAGGCCCCGCCCCCTCCCTTCACCACTGTGCAAACGTGCCCCGTGGTGCGTTTTAAGTTGGGGGATTAGGTCACCTTGAATCCTGAGGGTCCCTGGGGCCCAACTAGCCCACTAGGTACTTCCAGTAAGCACCACAGGCCTGCGTTGCAACGCCTGTAACAAATTGTGCAGTTGTGTTTAGGTAGTGAAGAGGGTCATGCTGGGAGTAGTGTTTTAGGGTTTAGGGTAGTGCAGTGGTGTTTGTGTAGTGTAGGGGTCATGCTGGGCGTAGATTTAGGGTTTAGGGTAGTGCAGTGGTGTTTGGGTAGTGTAGGGAGTCGTGCTGGGGGAGTGTTTTAGGGTTTAGGGTAGTGCAGTGGTGTTTGGGTAGTGTAGGGGTCGTGCTGGGGGTAGTGTTTTAGGGTTTAGGGTAGTGCAGTGGTGTTTGGGTAGTGTAGGGGTCGTGCTGGGTGTAGTGATTTAGGGTAGTGCAGTGGTGTTTGGGTAGTGTAGGGGGTACTGCTGGGGGTAGTGTTTTAGGGTTTAGGGTAGTGCAGTGGTGTTTGGGTAGTGTAGGGGTACTGCTGGGGGTAGTTTTTAGGGTTTAGGGTAGTGCAGTGGTGTTTGGGTAGTGTTGTGGTTCGTGCTGGGGGTAGTTTTTTAGGGTTTAGGGTAGTGCAGTGGTGTTTGTGTAGTGTAGGGGGTAGTGTTTTAGGGTTTAGGGTAGTGCAGTGGTGTTTGTGTAGTGTAGGAGGTCGTGTTTTAGGGTTTAGGGTAGTGCAGTGGTCTTTGGGTAGTGTAGGGAGTCATGGGGGGTAGTGTTTTAGGGTTTAGGGTAGTGTAGGCGGTCATGCGGGGGTAGTGTTTTAGGGATTAGGGTAGTGCATTGGTGTTTGGGTAGTGTAGGGGGTCATGCGGGGGGTAGTGGTTTAGGGTTTAGGGCAGTGCAGTGGTGTTTGGGTAGTGTAGGGGTCGTGCTGGGGGGAGTGTTTTAGGGTTTAGGGCAGTGCAGTGGTGTTCGGGTAGTGTAGGGGGTCGTGCTGGGGGAGTGTTTTAGGGTTTAGGGCAGTGCAGTGGTGTTCGGGTAGTGTAGGGGGTCATGCTGGGGGAGGGTTTGAGGGTTTAGGGCAGTGCAGTCGTGTTCGGGTAGTGTAGGGGTTGTGCTGGGGGTAGTATTTTAGGGTTTAGGGTAGTGCAGTGGTGTTCGGGTAGTGTAGGGGGTCGTGCTGGGGGTAGTGTTCTAGGGTTTAGGGCAGTGCAGTGGTGTTTGGGCAGTGTAGGGGGTAATGCTGGGGGTGGTGTTTTAGGGTTTAGGGCAGTGCAGTGGTGTTCGGGCAGTGTAGGGGGTCGTGCTGGGGTGGTGTTTCAGGGTTTAGGGCAGTGCAGTGCTGTTCGGGCAGTGTAGGGGTGGTGTTTCAGGGTTTAGGGCAGTGCAGTGGTGTTCGGGCAGTGTAGGGGGTCGTGCAGGGGGTGGTGTTTCAGGGTTTAGGGCAGTGGTGTTCGGGCAGTGTAGGGGGTCGTGCTGGGGGTGGTGTTTCAGGGTTTGGGGCAGTGCAGTGGTGTTCGAGCAGTAAAGTGGGTCGTGCTGGGGGTGGTGTTTCAGGGTTTAGGGCAGTGCAGTGGTGTTCGGGCAGTGTAGGGGCGGTGCAGGGGGTGGTGTTTCAGGGTTTAGGGCAGTGCAGTGGTGTTCGGGCAGTGTAGGGGGTGGTGCAGGGGGTGGTGTTTCAGGGTTTAGGGCAGTGCAGTGGTGTTCGGGCAGTGTAGGGGGTCATGCAGGGGGTGGTGTTTCAGGGTTTAGGGCAGTGCAGTGGTGTTCGGGCAGTGTAGGGGGTCGTGCTGGGGCTGGTGTTTCAGGGTTTAGGGCAGTACAGTGGTGTTCGGGCAGTGTAGGGGGTCGTGCTGGGGCTGGTGTTTCAGGGTTTAGGGCAGTGCAGTGATGTTCGGGCAGTGTAGGGGGTCGTGCTGGGGCTGGTGTTTCAGGGTTTAGGGCAGTGCAGTGGTGTTCGGGCAGTGTAGGTGGTCGTGCTGGGGCTGGTGTTTCAGGGTTTAGGACAGTGCAGTGGTGTTTGGGCAGTGTAGGGGGTCATGCTGGGGCTGGTGTTTCAGGGTTTAGGGCAGTGCAGTGGTGTTCGGGCAGTGTAGGGGGTCTTGCTGGGGCTGGTGTTTCAGAGTCTAGGGCAGTGCAGTGGTGTTCGGGCAGTGTAGGGGGTCTTGCTGGGGCTGGTGTTTCAGGGTTTAGGGCAGTGCAGTGGTGTTCGGGCAGTGTAGGGGGTCGTGCTGGGGGTGGTGTTTCAGGGTTTAGGGCAGTGCAGTGGTGTTCGGGCAGTGTAGGGGGTTGTGCTGGGGCTAGTGTTTCAGGATTTAGGGCAGAGCAATGGTGTTCAGGCAGTGTAGGGGGTTTTGCTGGAGGTGGTGTTTCAGGGTTTAGGGCAGTGCAGTGGTGTTCGTGCAGTGTAGGGGGTGGTGTTTCAGGGTTTAGGGCAGTGGTGTTCAGGCAGTGTAGGGGGTCTTGCTGGGGTTGATGTTTCAGGGTTTAGGGCAGGGCAGTGGTGTTCGGGCAGTGTAGGGGGTCGTGCTGGGGGTGGTGTTTCAGGGTTTAGGGCAGTGCAGTGGTGTTCCGGCAGTGTAGGAGGTCGTGCTGGGGGTGGTGTTTCAGGGTTTAGGGCAGTGCAGTGGTGTTCGGGCAGTGTAGGGTGTCATGCTGAGGGGGGTGTTTCAGGGTTTAGGGCAGTGCAGTGGTGTTCGGGCAGTGTAGGGGTCATGCAGGGGGTGGTGTTTCAGGGTTTAGGGCAGTGCAGTGGTGTTTGGGCAGTGTAGGGGGTCGTGCTGGGGCTGGTGTTTGAGGGTTTAGGGCAGTGCAGTGGTGTTCGGGCAGTGTAGGGGGTCTTGCTGGGGCTGGTGTTTCAGGGTTTAGGGCAGTGCAGTGGTGTTCGGGCACTGTAGGGGGTTGTGCTGGGGCTGGTGTTTCAGGGTTTAGGGCAGTACAGTGGTGGTCGGGCAGTGTAGGGGGTCGTGCTGGGGCTGGTGTTTCAGGGTTTAGGGCAGTGTAGTGGTGTTCGGGCAGTGTAGGGGGTGGTGCTGGGGCTGGTGTTTCAGGGTTTAGGGCAGTGCAGTGGTGTTCGGGCAGTGTAGGTGGTCGTGCTGGGGCTGGTGTTTCAGGGTTTAGGGCAGTGCAGTGGTGTTCGGGCAGTGTAGGGGGTCATGCTGGGGGTGGTGTTTCAGGGTTTAGGGCAGTGCAGTGGTGTTCGGGCAGTGTAGGGGGTTGTGCTGGGGCTAGTGTTTCAGGATTTAGGGCAGTACAGTGGTGGTCGGGCAGTGTAGGGGGTCTTGCTGGGGCTGGTGTTTCAGGGTTTAGGGCAGTGCAGTGGTGTTCAGGCAGTGTAGGGGGTTTTGCTGGAGGTGGTGTTTCAGGGTTTAGGGCAGTGCAGTGGTGTTCGTGCAGTGTAGGGGGTGGTGTTTCAGGGTTTAGGGCAGTGGTGTTCAGGCAGTGTAGGGGGTCTTGCTGGGGTTGATGTTTCAGGGTTTAGGGCAGTGCAGTGGTGTTCGGGCAGTGTAGGGGGTCGTGCTGGGGGTGGTGTTTCAGGGTTTAGGGCAGTGCAGTGGTGTTCCGGCAGTGTAGGAGGTCGTGCTGGGGGTGGTGTTTCAGGGTTTAGGGCAGTGCAGTGGTGTTCGGGCAGTGTAGGGTGTCATGCTGAGGGGGGGTGTTTCAGGGTTTAGGGCAGTGCAGTGGTGTTTGGGCAGTGTAGGGGGTCGTGCTGGGGCTGGTGTTTGAGGGTTTAGGGCAGTGCAGTGGTGTTCGGGCAGTGTAGGGGGTTGTGCTGGGGCTAGTGTTTCAGGATTTAGGGCAGAGCAATGGTGTTCAGGCAGTGTAGGGGGTTTTGCTGGAGGTGGTGTTTCAGGGTTTAGGGCAGTGCAGTGGTGTTCATGCAGTGTAGGGGGGGTGTTTCAGGGTTTAGGGCAGTGGTGTTCAGGCAGTGTAGGGGGTCTTGCTGGGGTTGATGTTTCAGGGTTTAGGGCAGTGCAGTGGTGTTCGGGCAGTGTAGGGGGTCGTGCTGGGGGTGGTGTTTCAGGGTTTAGGGCAGTGCAGTGGTGTTCCGGCAGTGTAGGAGGTCGTGCTGGGGGTGGTGTTTCAGGGTTTAGGGCAGTGCAGTGGTGTTCGGGCAGTGTAGGGTGTCATGCTGAGGGGGGGTGTTTCAGGGTTTAGGGCAGTGCAGTGGTGTTCGGGCAGTGTAGGGGGTCATGCAGGGGGTGGTGTTTCAGGGTTTAGGGCAGTGCAGTGGTGTTTGGGCAGTGTAGGGGGTCGTGCTGGGGCTGGTGTTTGAGGGTTTAGGGCAGTGCAGTGGTGTTCGGGCAGTGTAGGGGGTCTTGCTGGGGCTGGTGTTTCAGGGTTTAGGGCAGTGCAGTGGTGTTCGGGCAGTGTAGGGGGTCTTGCTGGGGCTGGTGTTTCAGGGTTTAGGGCAGTGCAGTGGTGTTCGGCCACTGTAGGGGGTCGTGCTGGGGCTGGTGTTTCAGGGTTTAGGGCAGTACAGTGGTGTTCGGGCAGTGTAGGGGGTCGTGCTGGGGCTGGTGTTTCAGGGTTTAGGGCAGTGCAGTGGTGTTCGGGCAGTGTAGGGGGTTGTGCTGGGGCTGGTGTTTCAGGGTTTAGGGCAGTGCAGTGGTGTTCGGGCAGTGTAGGTGGTCGTGCTGGGGCTGGTGTTTCAGGGTTTAGGGCAGTGCAGTGGTGTTCGGGCAGTGTAGGGGTCATGCTGGGGCTGGTGTTTCAGGGTTTAGGGCAGTGCAGTGGTGTTCGGGCAGTGTAGGGGGTCTTGCTGGGGCTGGTGTTTCAGGGTTTAGGGCAGTGCAGTGGTGTTCGGGCAGTGTAGGGGTCGTGCTGGGGGTGGTGTTTCAGGGTTTAGGGCAGAGCAATGGTGTTCAGGCAGTGTAGGAGGTTTTGCTGGAGGTGGTGTTTCGGGGTTTAGGGCAGTGCAGTGGTGTTCGTGCAGTGTAGGAGGTGGTGTTTCAGGGTTTAGGGCAGTGGTGTTCAGGCAGTGTAGGGGGTCTTGCTGGGGTTGATGTTTCAGGGTTTAGGGCAGTGCAGTGGTGTTCGGGCAGTGTAGGGGGTCATGCTGGGGGTGGTGTTTCAGGGTTTAGGGCAGTGCAGTGGTGTTCCGGCAGTGTAGGAGGTCGTGCTGGGGGTGGTGTTTCAGGGTTTAGGGCAGTGCAGTGGTGTTCGGGCAGTGTAGGGTGTCATGCTGAGGGGGTGTTTCAGGGTTTAGGGCAGTGCAGTGGTGTTCGGGCAGTGTAGGGGGTCATGCAGGGGGTGGTGTTTCAGGGTTTAGGGCAGTACAGTGGTGTTTGGGCAGTGTAGGGGGTCGTGCTGGGGCTGGTGTTTGAGGGTTTAGGGCAGTGCAGTGGTGTTCGGGCAGTGTAGGGGGTCTTGCTGGGGCTGGTGTTTCAGGGTTTAGGGCAGTGCAGTGGTGTTCGGGCAGTGTAGGGGTCTTGCTGGGGCTGGTGTTTCAGGGTTTAGGGCAGTGCAGTGGTGTTCGGGCACTGTAGGGGGTCGTGCTGGGGCTGGTGTTTCAGGGTTTAGGGTAGTGCAGTGGTGTTCGGGCAGTGTAGGGGGTCGTGCTGGGGCTGGTGTTTCAGGGTTTAGGGCAGTGCAGTGGTTTTCGGGCAGTGTAGGCGGTCGTGCTGGGGCTGGTGTTTCAGGGTTTAGGGCAGTGCAGTGGTGTTCGGGCAGTGTAGGGGGTCATGCTGGGGCTGGTGTTTCAGGGTTTAGGGCAGTGCTGTGGTGTTTGGGCAGTGTAGGCGGTCGTGCTGGGGGTGGTGTTTCAGGGTTTAGGGCAGTGCAGTGGTGTTCGGGCAGTGTAGGGGGTCGTGCTGGGGCTGGTGTTTCATGGTTTAGGGCAGTGCAGTGGTGTTCGGGCAGTGTAGGGGGTCGTGCTGGGGGTGGTGTTTCAGGGTTTAGGGCAGTGCAGTGGTGTTCGGGCAGTGTAGGGGGTCATGCTGGGGTGGTGTTTCAGGGTTTAGGGCAGTGCAGTGGTGTTCAGGCAGTGTAGGGGGTCTTGCTGGGGGTGGTGTTTCAGGGTTTAGGGCAGTGGTGTTCGGGCAGTGTAGGGGGTCTTGCTGGGGGTGATGTTTCAGGGTTTAGGGCAGTGCAGTGGTGTTCGGGCAGTGTAGGGGGTCTTGCTGGGGGTAGTGTTTCGGGGTTTAGGGCAGTGCAGTGGTGTTCGTGCAGTGTAGGGGGTCGTGCTGGGTGTGGTGTTTCAGGGTTTAGGGCAGTGCAGTAGTGCTTGGGCAAGGTATGGGAACGAGCAGGGGGTGGTGTTTCAGGGTTTAGGGCAGTGCAGTGGTGTTCGGGCAGTGTAGGGGTCATGCTGGGGCTGGTGTTTCAGGGTTTAGGGCAGTGGTGTTCGGGCAGTGTAGGGGGTCTTGCTGGGGGTGGTGTTTCAGGGTTTAGGGCAGTGGTGTTCAGGCAGTGTAGGGGGTCTTGCTGGGGGTGATGTTTCAGGGTTTAGGGCAGTGCAGTGGTGTTCGGGCAGTGTAGGGGGTCTTGCTGGGGGTAGTGTTTCAGGGTTTAGGGCAGTGCAGTGGTGTTCGTGCAGTGTAGGGGGTCCTGCTGGGGATGGTGTTTCAGGGTTTAGGGCAGTGCAGTAGTGTTCGGGCAGTGTAGGGGTCGTGCAGGGGGTGGTGTTTCAGGGTTTAGGGCAGTGCAGTGGTATTCGGGCAGTGTAGGGGTTGTGCTGGGGGTGGTGTTTCAGGGTTTAGGGCAGTGCAGTGGTGTTCGGGCAGTGTAGGGGGTCGTGCTGGGGGTGGTGTTTCAGGGTTTAGGGCAGTGGTGTTCGGGCAGTGTAGGGGGTCGTGAAGGGGGTGGTGTTTCAGGGTTTAGGGCAGTGCAGTGGTGTTCGGGCAGTGTAGGGGGTTGTGCTAGGGTTGGTGTTTCAGGGTTTAGGGCAGTGCAGTGGTGTTCGGGCAGTGTAGGGGGTCGTGCAGGGGCTGGTGTTTCAGGGTTTAGGGCAGTGCAGTGGTGTTCGGGCAGTGTAGGGGGTCGTGCTGGGGGTAGTGTTTTAGGGTTTAGGGTAGTGCAGTGGTGCTTGTGTAGTGTAGGGGGTCGTGCTGGGGGTAGTGTTTTAGGGTTTAGGGTAGTGCAGTGGTGTTTGTGTAGTGTAGGGGGTCATGTTTTAGGGTAGTGCAGTGGTGTTTGGGTAGTGTAGGGGGTCGTGCTGGGGGTAGTGTTTTAGGATTTAGGTTAGTGCAGTGGTTTCGGGCAGTGTAGGCGGTCGTGCTGGGGCTGGTGTTTCAGGGTTTAGGGCAGTGCAGTGGTGTTCGGGCAGTGTAGGGGGTCGTGCTGGGGCTGGTGTTTCATGGTTTAGGGCAGTGCAGTGGTGTTCGGGCAGTGTAGGGGGTCGTGCTGGGGGTGGTGTTTCAGGGTTTAGGGCAGTGCAGTGGTGTTCGGGCAGTGTAGGGGGTCTTGCTGGGGGTGGTGTTTCAGGGTTTAGGGCAGTGGTGTTCGGGCAGTGTAGGGGGTCTTGCTGGGGTGATGTTTCAGGGTTTAGGGCAGTGCAGTGGTGTTCGGGCAGTGTAGGGGGTCTTGCTGGGGGTAGTGTTTCGGGGTTTAGGGCAGTGCAGTGGTGTTCGGGCAGTGTAGGGTGTCATGCTGAGGGGGGTGTTTCAGGGTTTAGGGCAGTGCAGTGGTGTTCGGGCAGTGTAGGGGGTCATGCAGGGGTGGTGTTTCAGGGTTTAGGGCAGTACAGTGGTGTTTGGGCAGTGTAGGGGGTCGTGCTGGGGCTGGTGTTTGAGGGTTTAGGGCAGTGCAGTGGTGTTCGGGCAGTGTAGGGGGTCTTGCTGGGGCTGGTGTTTCAGGGTTTAGGGCAGTGCAGTGGTGTTCGGGCAGTGTAGGGGGTCTTGCTGGGGCTGGTGTTTCAGGGTTTAGGGCAGTGCAGTGGTGTTCGGGCACTGTAGGGGGTCGTGCTGGGGCTGGTGTTTCAGGGTTTAGGGTAGTGCAGTGGTGTTCGGGCAGTGTAGGGGGTCGTGCTGGGGCTGGTGTTTCAGGGTTTAGGGCAGTGCAGTGGTTTTCGGGCAGTGTAGGCGGTCGTGCTGGGGCTGGTGTTTCAGGGTTTAGGGCAGTGCAGTGGTGTTCGGGCAGTGTAGGGGGTCATGCTGGGGCTGGTGTTTCAGGGTTTAGGGCAGTGCTGTGGTGTTTGGGCAGTGTAGGCGGTCGTGCTGGGGGTGGTGTTTCAGGGTTTAGGGCAGTGCAGTGGTGTTCGGGCAGTGTAGGGGGTCGTGCTGGGGCTGGTGTTTCATGGTTTAGGGCAGTGCAGTGGTGTTCGGGCAGTGTAGGGGGTCGTGCTGGGGGTGGTGTTTCAGGGTTTAGGGCAGTGCAGTGGTGTTCGGGCAGTGTAGGGGGTCATGCTGGGGTGGTGTTTCAGGGTTTAGGGCAGTGCAGTGGTGTTCAGGCAGTGTAGGGGGTCTTGCTGGGGGTGGTGTTTCAGGGTTTAGGGCAGTGGTGTTCGGGCAGTGTAGGGGGTCTTGCTGGGGGTGATGTTTCAGGGTTTAGGGCAGTGCAGTGGTGTTCGGGCAGTGTAGGGGGTCTTGCTGGGGGTAGTGTTTCGGGGTTTAGGGCAGTGCAGTGGTGTTCGTGCAGTGTAGGGGTCGTGCTGGGTGTGGTGTTTCAGGGTTTAGGGCAGTGCAGTAGTGCTTGGGCAAGGTATGGGAACGAGCAGGGGTGGTGTTTCAGGGTTTAGGGCAGTGCAGTGGTGTTCGGGCAGTGTAGGGGTCATGCTGGGGCTGGTGTTTCAGGGTTTAGGGCAGTGGTGTTCGGGCAGTGTAGGGGGTCTTGCTGGGGGTGGTGTTTCAGGGTTTAGGGCAGTGGTGTTCAGGCAGTGTAGGGGGTCTTGCTGGGGGTGATGTTTCAGGGTTTAGGGCAGTGCAGTGGTGTTCGGGCAGTGTAGGGGGTCTTGCTGGGGGTAGTGTTTCAGGGTTTAGGGCAGTGCAGTGGTGTTCGTGCAGTGTAGGGGGTCCTGCTGGGGATGGTGTTTCAGGGTTTAGGGCAGTGCAGTAGTGTTCGGGCAGTGTAGGGGGTCGTGCAGGGGGTGGTGTTTCAGGGTTTAGGGCAGTGCAGTGGTATTCGGGCAGTGTAGGGGGTTGTGCTGGGGGTGGTGTTTCAGGGTTTAGGGCAGTGCAGTGGTGTTCGGGCAGTGTAGGGGGTCGTGCTGGGGGTGGTGTTTCAGGGTTTAGGGCAGTGGTGTTCGGGCAGTGTAGGGGGTCGTGAAGGGGTGGTGTTTCAGGGTTTAGGGCAGTGCAGTGGTGTTCGGGCAGTGTAGGGGGTCGTGCTAGGGTTGGTGTTTCAGGGTTTAGGGCAGTGCAGTGGTGTTCGGGCAGTGTAGGGGGTCGTGCAGGGGCTGGTGTTTCAGGGTTTAGGGCAGTGCAGTGGTGTTCGGGCAGTGTAGGGGGTCGTGCTGGGGGTAGTGTTTTAGGGTTTAGGGTAGTGCAGTGGTGCTTGTGTAGTGTAGGGGGTCGTGCTGGGGGTAGTGTTTTAGGGTTTAGGGTAGTGCAGTGGTGTTTGTGTAGTGTAGGGGGTCATGTTTTAGGGTAGTGCAGTGGTGTTTGGGTAGTGTAGGGGTCGTGCTGGGGGTAGTGTTTTAGGATTTAGGTTAGTGCAGTGGTTTTCGGGCAGTGTAGGCGGTCGTGCTGGGGCTGGTGTTTCAGGGTTTAGGGCAGTGCAGTGGTGTTCGGGCAGTGTAGGGGGTCGTGCTGGGGCTGGTGTTTCATGGTTTAGGGCAGTGCAGTGGTGTTCGGGCAGTGTAGGGGGTCGTGCTGGGGGTGGTGTTTCAGGGTTTAGGGCAGTGCAGTGGTGTTCGGGCAGTGTAGGGGGTCTTGCTGGGGGTGGTGTTTCAGGGTTTAGGGCAGTGGTGTTCGGGCAGTGTAGGGGGTCTTGCTGGGGTGATGTTTCAGGGTTTAGGGCAGTGCAGTGGTGTTCGGGCAGTGTAGGGGGTCTTGCTGGGGGTAGTGTTTCGGGGTTTAGGGCAGTGCAGTGGTGTTCGTGCAGTGTAGGGGGTCGTGATGGGTGTGGTGTTTCAGGGTTTAGGGCAGTGCAGTAGTGCTCGGGCAGTGTAGGGGATCGTGCAGGGGGTGGTGTTTCAGGGTTTAGGGCAGTGCAGTGGTGTTCGGGCAGTGTAGGGGTCATGCTGGGGCTGGTGTTTCAGGGTTTAGGGCAGTGCAGTGGTGTTCGGGCAGTGTAGGGGGTCTTGCTGGGGGTGGTGTTTCAGGATCTAGGGCAGTGGTGTTCGGGCAGTGTATGGGGTCTTGCTGGGGGTGATGTTTCAGGGTTTAGGGCAGTGCAGTGGTGTTCGGGCAGTGTAGGGGGTCCTGCTGGGGATGGTGTTTCAGGGTTTAGGGCAGTGCAGTGGTGTTCGGGCAGTGTAGGGGGTCGTGCTGGGGTGGTGTTTCAGGGTTTAGGGCAGTGGTGTTCGGGCAGTGTAGGGGGTCTTGCTGGGGGTGATGTTTCAGGGTTTAGGGCAGTGCAGTGGTGTTCGGGCAGTGTAGGAGGTCTTGCTGGGGGTAGTGTTTCAGGGTTTAGGGCAGTGCTTTGGTGTTCGGGCAGTGTAGGGGCGTGCTGGGGGTGGTGTTTCAGGGTTTAGGGCAGTGCAGTGGTGTTCGGGCAGTGTAGGGGGTCATGAAGGGGTGGTGTTTCAGGGTTTAGGGCAGTGCAGTGGTGTTCGGGCAGTGTAGGGGTCGTGCAGGGGGTGGTGTTTCAGGGTTTAGGGCAGTGCAGTGGTATTCGGGCAGTGTAGGGGGTCGTGCTGGGGGTGGTGTTTCAGGGTTTAGGGCAGTGCAGTGGTGTTCGGGCAGTGTAGGGGTCGTGCTGGGGGTGGTGTTTCAGGGTTTAGGGCAGTGGTGTTCGGGCAGTGTAGGGGGTCTTGCTGGGGGTGATGTTTCAGGGTTTAGGGCAGTGCAGTGGTGTTCGGGCAGTGTAGGAGGTCTTGCTGGGGGTAGTGTTTCAGGGTTTAGGGCAGTGCTTTGGTGTTCGGGCAGTGTAGGGGCGTGCTGGGGTGGTGTTTCAGGGTTTAGGGCAGTGCAGTGGTGTTCGGGCAGTGTAGGGGGTCATGAAGGGGGTGGTGTTTCAGGGTTTAGGGCAGTGCAGTGGTGTTCGGGCAGTGTAGGGGTCGTGCAGGGGCTGGTGTTTCAGGGTTTAGGGCAGTGCAGTGGTGTTCGGGCAGTGTAGGGGGTCGTGCTGGGGGTAGTGTTTTAGGGTTTAGGGTAGTGCAGTGGTGCTTGTGTAGTGTAGGGGGTCATGCTGGGGGTAGTGTTTTAGGGTTTAGGGTAGTGCAGTGGTGTTTGTGTAGTGTAGGGGGTCATGTTTTAGGGTAGTGCAGTGGTGTTTGGGTAGTGTAGGGGTCGTGCTGGGGGTAGTGTTTTAGGATTTAGGTTAGTGCAGTGGTGTTTGGGTAGTGTAGGGGGTCGTGCTGGGGGTGGTGTTTCAGGGTTTAGGGCAGTGGTGTTCGGGCAGTGTAGGGGGTCGTGAAGGGGGTGGTGTTTCAGGGTTTAGGGCAGTGCAGTGGTGTTCGGGCAGTGTAGGGGGTCGTGCTAGGGTTGGTGTTTCAGGGTTTAGGGCAGTGCAGTGGTGTTCGGGCAGTGTAGGGGGTCGTGCAGGGGCTGGTGTTTCAGGGTTTAGGGCAGTGCAGTGGTGTTCGGGCAGTGTAGGGGGTCGTGCTGGGGGTAGTGTTTTAGGGTTTAGGGTAGTGCAGTGGTGCTTGTGTAGTGTAGGGGTCGTGCTGGGGGTAGTGTTTTAGGGTTTAGGGTAGTGCAGTGGTGTTTGTGTAGTGTAGGGGTCATGTTTTAGGGTAGTGCAGTGGTGTTTGGGTAGTGTAGGGGGTCGTGCTGGGGGTAGTGTTTTAGGATTTAGGTTAGTGCAGTGGTTTTCGGGCAGTGTAGGCGGTCGTGCTGGGGCTGGTGTTTCAGGGTTTAGGGCAGTGCAGTGGTGTTCGGGCAGTGTAGGGGGTCGTGCTGGGGCTGGTGTTTCATGGTTTAGGGCAGTGCAGTGGTGTTCGGGCAGTGTAGGGGGTCGTGCTGGGGGTGGTGTTTCAGGGTTTAGGGCAGTGCAGTGGTGTTCGGGCAGTGTAGGGGGTCTTGCTGGGGGTGGTGTTTCAGGGTTTAGGGCAGTGGTGTTCGGGCAGTGTAGGGGGTCTTGCTGGGGTGATGTTTCAGGGTTTAGGGCAGTGCAGTGGTGTTCGGGCAGTGTAGGGGGTCTTGCTGGGGGTAGTGTTTCGGGGTTTAGGGCAGTGCAGTGGTGTTCGTGCAGTGTAGGGGTCGTGCTGGGTGTGGTGGTTCAGGGTTTAGGGCAGTGCAGTTGTGCTCGGGCTGTGTAGGGGATCGTGCAGGGGGTGGTGTTTCAGGGTTTAGGGCAGTGCAGTGGTGTTCGGGCAGTGTAGGGGTCATGCTGGGGCTGGTGTTTCAGGGTTTAGGGCAGTGCAGTGGTGTTCGGGCAGTGTAGGGGTCTTGCTGGGGGTGGTGTTTCAGGATCTAGGGCAGTGGTGTTCGGGCAGTGTATGGGGTCTTGCTGGGGGTGATGTTTCAGGGTTTAGGGCAGTGCAGTGGTGTTCGGGCAGTGTAGGGGGTCCTGCTGGGGATGGTGTTTCAGGGTTTAGGGCAGTGCAGTGGTGTTCGGGCAGTGTAGGGGGTCGTGCTGGGGGTGGTGTTTCAGGGTTTAGGGCAGTGGTGTTCGGGCAGTGTAGGGGGTCTTGCTGGGGGTGATGTTTCAGGGTTTAGGGCAGTGCAGTGGTGTTCGGGCAGTGTAGGAGGTCTTGCTGGGGGTAGTGTTTCAGGGTTTAGGGCAGTGCTTTGGTGTTCGGGCAGTGTAGGGGGCGTGCTGGGGGTGGTGTTTCAGGGTTTAGGGCAGTGCAGTGGTGTTCGGGCAGTGTAGGGGGTCATGAAGGGGTGGTGTTTCAGGGTTTAGGGCAGTGCAGTGGTGTTCGGGCAGTGTAGGGGTCGTGCAGGGGTGGTGTTTCAGGGTTTAGGGCAGTGCAGTGGTATTCGGGCAGTGTAGGGGGTCGTGCTGGGGGTGGTGTTTCAGGGTTTAGGGCAGTGCAGTGGTGTTCGGGCAGTGTAGGGGGTCGTGCTGGGGGTGGTGTTTCAGGGTTTAGGGCAGTGGTGTTCGGGCAGTGTAGGGGTCTTGCTGGGGGTGATGTTTCAGGGTTTAGGGCAGTGCAGTGGTGTTCGGGCAGTGTAGGAGGTCTTGCTGGGGGTAGTGTTTCAGGGTTTAGGGCAGTGCTTTGGTGTTCGGGCAGTGTAGGGGGCGTGCTGGGGGTGGTGTTTCAGGGTTTAGGGCAGTGCAGTGGTGTTCGGGCAGTGTAGGGGGTCATGAAGGGGGTGGTGTTTCAGGGTTTAGGGCAGTGCAGTGGTGTTCGGGCAGTGTAGGGGTCGTGCAGGGGCTGGTGTTTCAGGGTTTAGGGCAGTGCAGTGGTGTTCGGGCAGTGTAGGGGGTCGTGCTGGGGGTAGTGTTTTAGGGTTTAGGGTAGTGCAGTGGTGCTTGTGTAGTGTAGGGGGTCATGCTGGGGGTAGTGTTTTAGGGTTTAGGGTAGTGCAGTGGTGTTTGTGTAGTGTAGGGGGTCATGTTTTAGGGTAGTGCAGTGGTGTTTGGGTAGTGTAGGGGGTCGTGCTGGGGGTAGTGTTTTAGGATTTAGGTTAGTGCAGTGGTGTTTGGGTAGTGTAGGGGGTCGTGCTGGGGGTAGTGTTTTAGGGTTTAAGGTAGTGCAGTGGTGTTTGTGTAGTGTAGGGGGTCGTGCTGGGGGTAGTGTTTTAGGGTTTAGGGTAGTGCAGTGGTGCTTGTGTAGTGTAGGGTGTCATGCTGGGGGTAGTGTTTTAGGGTTTAGGGTAGTGCAGTGGTGTTTGTGTAGTGTAGGGGGTCATGTTTTAGGGTAGTGCAGTGGTGTTTGGGTAGTGTAGGGGGTCGTGCTGGGGGTAGTGTTTTAGGATTTAGGTTAGTGCAGTGGTGTTGGGGTAGTGTTTTAGGGTTTAGGGTAGTGCAGTGGTGTTTGTGTAGTGTAGGGGGTCTTGCTGGGGGTAGTGTTTTAGGGTTTAGGATAGTGCAGTGGTGCTTGTGTAGTGTAGGGGCTCGTGCTGGGGGTAGTGTTGTAGGGTTTAGGGTAGTGCAGTGGTGTTTTTGTAGTGTAGGGGTCATGTTTTAAGATGCAACGCTCCAATACCTGACCAGTCTGCACTACATAAAACTGCAAAAAAACTAAAAATAAAAAGTGTTTTGCACACTTTTGTCATTGGGCTATATGTGGGCTACATCTGGGTAATATTTGTGCTACATTTGGGCTCTTTTTTTCACTGGTGGCCATCTTGGAAGACTTCTTTGTTATGAAGTTTCCTAATTTCCTCATTTACTGCAGTCTCCTCAGTAGGAAATGCTTTCAGTTTTTTACTTTGATTCCATCAAGAAGGCATTCAGATGTGTCACACATTTGCCATAAATTCAGAATGTTAGCACTCTAGTTGTTCATTAGATCACTGTAGTAAAGCTAATGCTCACCAAGGAGTTAACTGGAAGTCTACTGCTGGTATTGAAAGTGATTGTTTCAGTCTGCATGTCAGAATTTTCTAATGAAATAGAAGAGGAATTGAGATCTCACTTAAAACATGCACTAAATTTTCTTTTTGCAGCACTAACCATAATTTCTATGGCAAAATGAACCCCCTCATTTTGTTCCTTTTTAAATTAAATGTTTTAAGTGTTACCAGTTTATTCCAATCAAGATGGCTTCAGGTGTGCCATACTTTTGTCATAAGTAAGGCTGTTAGCACTCTAGTTGTTCTTTAGAACACTCTGGGAAGCTGCAGTAGAACACAAAGGCATCAACTGACAGGCTGCTCCTGTTGAAATATAACAGGAAGATATTTGAGATCTCACTTAAAACATGTCCTAATTTTTCTTTCTACAGCACTAACCATAATTTCTATGGCAAAATGAACCCCCTCATTTTGTTCCTTTTTAAATTAAATGTTTTAAGTGTTACCAGTTTATTCCAATCAAGATGGCTTCAGGTGTGCCATACTTTTGTCATAAGTAAGACTGTTAGCGCTCTAGTTGTTCTTTAGAACACTCTGGGAAGCTGCAGTAGAACACAAAGGCATCAACTGACAGGCTGCTCCTGTTGAAATATAACAGGAAGATATTTGAGATCACACTTGAAACATGTCCTAATTTTTCTTTCTACAGCACTAACCATAATTTCTATGACAAAATGAACCCCATCATTTTGTTCCTTTTTAAATTAAATGTTTTAAGTGTTACCACTTTATTCCAATCAAGATGGCTTCAGGTGTGCCATACTTTTGTCATAAGTAAGACTGTTAGCGCTCTAGTTGTTCTTTAGAACACTCTGGGAAGCTGCAGTAGAACACAAAGGCATCAACTGACAGGCTTCTCCTGTTGAAATATAACAGGAAGATATTTGAGATCACTCTTGAAACATGTCCTAATTTTTCTTTCCAGCGCACTAACCATAATTTCTATGACAAGATGAACCCCATCATTTTGTTCCTTTTTAAATTAAATGTTTTAAGTGTTACCAGTTTATTCCAATCAAGATGGCTTCAGGTGTGCCATACTTTTGTCATAAGTAAGGCTGTTAGCACTCTAGTTGTTCTTTAGAACACTCTGGGAAGCTGCAGTAGAACACAAAGGAATCAACTGACAGTCTCTGCCCTTGTTGGATGTACATGTTTTACTGAGAATGTCAGACTTCATTCTCACATGACTGAGAAAGATAATGTGAATTTACAGAAAATATGCTCTCATTTTAGCTTCTGGAGCACCTTCCAAAACTGTATGGGACAAGCATGTGAAAATAGTTTTCTCTCAAACATGATTCATGATATCCCAGCAGAAGGTTTTTCACAGGGTAAAATCACCTTAGAACACACCACAATTCCTGAAATTAGTATGGTACCATCAACAAATGAATTCTAATGTAACTAAAGTCTGTTATCACCCTTTATAGTTCTCCTTTTGGTAACCCTCAAAATGTTCGATTCACTACAATGCATTTCAATGGGGTACTATCATTTATATTGGTCCCAAGATGGCTGCCAGCAATTCCAGGATGAAGTGCTGACAGCCAATCAGATCTCACGATGACATGTGTGGTTAGGCTCCGCCCAGATATATATGTGTTTTTACTTTTGATTTTCTCAGCAACTACTGAACGGATTTACACCATTTAACAAAAAGGGTTCTTTCTGAACCAAGAACTACCTCTTTGCCAAATTTTGTGTAATTCCGTTCAGCAGTTCGGGCTGTAGCCATGGCTAAAGTTTCCTATGGGAAAATGAATGGGGAAAACACGTTTTGGGACCCCCCTTTTTTCTCGGCCCCCGCTTGACGAATCACCCCGAAACTTTCAGGGTAGGAGCGGACCGGAGCGGGCCATAAAGTTTGAAAATTTCGCGAAGATTCGTCAACCGACGCAAGAGTTATTTCAAATAGAATGTTGCGGGTTTCCTATGGAAAATAGGTCCTAACTTTAACTATCTACTGGCGACCGCCAGTAGATAATATATATATATATATATATATATTCCTTTTTTCTTTTTTACCAACAAAAAGATTTGACTAGCACTCCAGGAATTGTAGTTCAAAGGTCTATTTAATCCAGATCATGGCCATCACCATCCCCTTCACTAATTAATGGTGTATTGTTTTTGACAACACCATACACGGAGACCACACTGGGGGACGGTCTGTCTCCACCGAATACCGCGTGCATAAGATGCGGTGGCCGACATTGGCCTGAAATACTGTGACGAAAAAGAAATATCTTATTCTGAAACTCTGGACTTGACAGTCAACAGCTATTGAGAAGAGCAAGATTTAATTCCTTTATACATCAGAGACGATACATCATATTTAGGAATTTTTTATGTGATTAAGCCCTGAAGAAGTCCCTTGAAGGGGCGAAACGTGTTGGCTACGTCATGAAGAAATAAAAAGAATAAAGGATTTTGAAAATTTAATTACATGTCTCCATGAAACTTCTTGAGAATAATTGGAATGAGAAAAATAATTCTTATTACTTAACTTAAGTCTGTGAATACAGTGGGGCCGATTCACAGAACTAATCTGAGATAAAATCCTAAACTTACTACTTTTGGTATTCACAGAAGGCATTTAGTAGTTGTAAAGGAGACCTAACTTTACTACTACTAAATGCCTTCTGTGAATACCAAAAGTGGTAAGTTTAGGATTTTATCTCAGATTAGTTCTGTGAATCGGCCCCAGTGTGTGCTGATCATCCTGTTGTATATGTGAATTTTATTCACTAATTTGGGAAATTTCCCATGATCTTTGCACCACATAGACAAAATCCCAATAGCATAACAAGTGCGGCACTGTGTGTCTAAGGCCTCCTTGTAAATCTTTTGATATATATCTATATACATATATATATATATATATATATATAAAATGCAAAGAAACTCCTTCCTCGTAAGTAAGGATACCAGCCTCTCCAAAGTACTGCAAAATGTAGGTTTAATGGCACAAACGACGCGTTTCGGCTTACGCCTTCTTCACGGTCTCACATCCATTGATTTCATACAAGATTTAAATACAATTCATTAAAACAGAAAAGGGACTGTATTCTATACAAGTATCATAGTGAGTAAAAAAATAATAAATGAATCAGCCATTTTGTAATGGTATTCAAGATTCCATGAACAGTTGCTTTCTATGTCACATATTTACATTAAATGAACAATGTTACCATAATCGACACATCATGAATATATAATGCAATAATAATCATGCCCCTGCTCGTACATTTAAATGATATTCACTAAATACGAACAATAGAAAATTATATAACGGACTCTTCAAACGCTATAAATAAGCGCAAGGGAACAAATAGCAAAATGGCAGTCATCATATTGCTTATAAAGAACCCATTGCAATACAGGCAACCTGAGTAATTCATTTTACTATATCCACAATATACGCCAATGACTTTGTGTATACTTGCAACTCAATAAGTTTCATAAAGTTGCATACATTTGAAATTCATAAAATACTCCAATGGGCACTGTTTGAAAGTTCATACTAATACAAGGCAATTAAAGTCATAGACTGCCACGAAACCAGAGTCCAACGTCCCGCCCAAGTGGGCGAAATTAGGCACGACAAATTGCAATAGATGCATCAATACTCACTAATCAACAATTAATGTGTCCCTGCATCTGCAAAAAAATATAATTTCAACATGATTTAAAAACATATTATTTACATGGAGATACTCAGCGCAAAGAAGCTAATAACAGAAAAATCTATTAACAACAAAATCACTATTATACATGTAGGTGGATGGCCAGTACGTCAATTGAATGATAAAAACTGTTATGGTGTATCTAATTTACAAGAGGTAATGAATTCTAACAGGAAATTTGGTGAAATGTTGGTAGATTGGAGGGAAAAGGGGCTTTTGGAGTGGGAAGAATTTAATTTTCTCAAATGTAGTCATCCAAAGTTACCCGTTTATATCTTTTACCTAAATTACATAAGAATGCCTTGGATCCCCCGGGAAGGCCCATTGTTTCATCTATTGGGTCTTTGTTGGAACACGCATCTATGTTCATTGATCATTACCTTAGGTCATTTGTAATGGGGTTACCTGCATACCTCCGTGATACTACTCATTTTCTGACAGTCATAGATGGCATCCATTGGGAGGAGGATTATACCCTACTAACGCTGGATGTTCAAAGTTTATACACTAGCATTCAGCATGACCAGGGCATCAAAGCAGTACAGCATTTTTTGAGAACTCGTTCACTATCATTGCTCTGTCATTCAGAAATGTTAGTGGATATGATCTATTTTTGCCTTACTAATAATTTTTTCATTTTTGATGCATCAGTTTATAAGCAGTCACAGAGCACAGCGATGGGCACCTGCTTCGCCCCCAGTTACGCTAATTTATTTGTGGGCTGGTGGGAGGAGCAGGTGGCCGCCCAATTGGAGGATTTTGAGAATGGAGTCGTCCTGTGGCTGTGATTTATTGATGACATTTTCTGTATTTGGAGAGGAGATATTGTCTACGCCAAGGAGTTAGTCAGGAAATTAAATATCAACTCCTGCAACTTGATTTTTACTGAAAAGATAAGTAAAAATAATATTGAGTTTCTTGATGTTCTGTTAGAGGTGGAGGATGGTAAACTCCATACGAGACTTTTCAGAAAAACTACAGCGGGCAATAGTCTTTTAAATGCCAAGAGTGCCCATCCATCCAGCCTCATTTACAGTATTCCATACGGGGAATTATTGCGTGCTAAGAGAAACTGTAGCACAGACAGAGCATTTGTTCAGGAAGAGATCAACATGTGCAAACGTTTTGCAGAAAAGAGGCTATAGTACTAAGACTATAATGCAAGCTAAAGAGAGAGTCAGTAGGGTAACTAGAATTGAGCTGTTACATCAGAGTAAGCGAAAAGAAGACTGTAATAACCTTAGATTCATTACACAATTTTCAGCACAGGCACCAGATATTCGCAAAATATTGAAGAAACATTGGCATGTCCTGAAAACAGATGAAAATCTGACAAAACACCTTGACAGTAATCCCCAAATCACCTTCAAGAAATGTAAATCACTACGAGATGTCCTCAGTATTAATATGGTGACTGAAGGAGATAAACCTATAGGTACAGGCTATACTGGTTTTTACTGTTGTAGATGCTGTAAAGCATGTAGGAACAGTACTAACTGTGCGACATTTCAGATACCTAATTCGAAGAGGATGTTTAACATCAAGAAACATTTGAATTGTAATACCACCTACTGTATTTATGTACTCATGTGTCCCTGCGAAAAAATGTACATAGGTAGCACGATTCATCGTGCAAAGAAACGTGTTTTAGAACACGTACGAGCCATCAGGCATCATGATAAACACTATCCGGTGGCTCGCCATTTTCATGATTGGCATTTTCGAAATGAAAATCTTTTACGTATGATGGTTATTGATGCAGTGACACCTAACATTAGAGGAGGCAATCGTGAATTGACTTTGAGGAAACTTGAATCTAAATACATAATTGATTTTGAAACATTGGGACACTAGGCCTTAATTCAAGTGAGGAACTGGCCATCCACCTACATGTATAATAGTGATTTTGTTGTTAATAGATTTTGCTGTTATTAGCTTCTTTGCGCTGAGTATCTCCATGTAAATAATATGTTTTTAAATCATGTTGAAATTATATTTTTTTGCAGATGCAGGGACACATTAATTGTTGATTAGTGAGTATTGATGCATCTATTGCAATTTGTCGTGCCTAATTTCGCCCACTTGGGCGGGACGTTGGACTCTGGTATGCCCAGACGTGGGTCCCTTGCTCACTTTGCCACTGGATTCAAGCAAGCCTGGCTGATGACGGCTGGAATGCCAGAAACGGCTGGGATGCTTGTTTCCGGTCCAGGGAAGACATGGCTTGGCAGTTCGGGCTGGACTGTTCCCATGAGGCACAGGGTCAGACTGATTTGCATATGGCCATGTCTGAACTGGGGTGGTGGAGTGAGCTAAAGAATGATGATGGATTAAACCCAGATCAGTTGACTGGGGGTGAGTGTTTGATTGGCTCAAACGTTCCGTCCATCATCCCCTTTTGTAACGACTCTGGTTTCGTGGCAGTCTATGACTTTAATTGCCTTGTATTAGTATGAACTTTCAAACAGTGCCCATTGGAGTATTTTATGAATTTCAAATGTATGCAACTTTATGAAACTTATTGAGTTGCAAGTATACACAAAGTCATTGGCGTATATTGTGGATATAGTAAAATGAATTACTCAGGTTGCCTGTATTGCAATGGGTTCTTTATAGGCAATATGATGACTGCCATTTTGCTATTTGTTCCCTTGCGCTTATTTATAGCGTTTGAAGAGTCCGTTATATAATTTTCTATTGTTCGTATTTAGAGAATATCATTTAAATGTACGAGCAGGGGCATGATTATTATTGCATTATATATTCATGATGTGTCGATTATGGTAACATTGTTCATTTAATGTAAATATGTGACATAGAAAGCAACTGTTCATGGAATCTTGAATACCATTACAAAATGGCCAATTCATTTATAATTTTTTTACTCACTATGATACTTGTATAGAATACAGTCCCTTTTCTGTTTTAATGAATTGTATTTAAATCTTGTATGAAATCAATGGATGTGAGACCGTGAAGAAGGCGTAAGCCGAAACGCGTGGTTTGTGCCATTAAACCTACATTTTGCAGTACTTTGGAGAGTCTGGTATCCTTACTTACGAGGAAGGAGTTTCTTTGCATTTTATTTTGGGTTATCCGGTAACCCGTACCAGACCGCCCTTTGACAGCTTCGACATACCGGAAGTGGTTTTGCGAGATATATATATATATATATATATATATATATATATATATATATATATATATATATATATATATATATATATATATATATATATATATATATATCCAGCACGAAGAAAACACCCATTTGAGGAGCCTCTGTGGAAAGTAAGCTTTTAATGCAGGATGTTGCCTGCGCAGAATACAAGCAGTGTCATCTTCCAAAACAACAACCCAACGCGTTTCGAACTAAAAAGTTCTTGCTCACGGGCTCAGGAAGTGCTGTGGCAGTGTTGATTGGGAACACCTTGATAAGTACACATAGCTCCGCCTCCGGTCCTGGTCGCGAGGAAGCCCGCTGCTGATCCTGAGCAGATCTAGCGCTCTGAAGTCTCGAGCGCAAGGAGTGGAAAGGCCACGTGCAGGAGTGTTATATTGCACAGCGCAGTTACCACAGAGTCTACCTTCACCCACTTAGGTTTTTAATATGGATTACTTTCGTGACTGATGGCAGTACCCACTGGGGTAAAACGGAACGGAACTTCAGGCTCCAGCATGCCTAGCGGCACTTGACATGGGAGGGGGAGCTATGTGTACTTATCAAGGTGTTCCCAATCAACACTGCCACAGCACTTCCTGAGCCCGTGAGCAAGAACTTTTTAGTTCGAAACGCGTTGGGTTGTTATTTTGGAAGATGACACTGCTTGTGTTCTGCGCAGGCAACATCCTGCATTAAAAGCTTACTTTCCACAGAGGCTCCTCAAATGGGTGTTTTCTTCGTGCTGGATATTATGCGGCCGGTCCTGGTCGCGAGGAAGCCCGCTGCTGATCCTGAGCAGATCTAGCGCTCTGAAGTCTCGAGCGCAAGGAGTGGAAAGGCCACGTGCAGGAGTGTTATATTGCACAGCGCAGTTACCACGGAGTCTACCTTCACCCACTTAGGTTTTTAATATGGATTACTTTCGTGACTGATAGCAGTACCCACTGGGGTAAAACGAAACGGAACTTCAGGCTTCAGCATGCCTAGCGGCACTTGACATGGGAGGCGGTGCTATGTGTACTTATCAAGGTGTTCCCAATCAACACTGCCACAGCACTTCCTGAGCCCGTGAGCAAGAACTTTTTAGTTCGAAACGCGTTGGGTTGTTATTTTGGAAGATGACACTGCTTGTGTTCTGCGCAGGCAACGTCCTGCATTAAAAGCTTACTTTCCACAGAGGCTCCTCAAATGGGTGTTTTCTTCGTGCTGGATATTATGCGGCCGGTCCTGGTCGTGAGGAAGCCCGCTGCTGATCCTGAGCAGATCTAGCGCTCTGAATTCTCGAGCGCAAGGAGTGGAAAGGCCACGTGCAGGAGTGTTATATTGCACAGCGCAGTTACCACAGAGTCTACCTTCACCCACTTAGGTTTTTAATATGGATTACTTTCGTGACTGATGGCAGTACCCACTGGGGTAAAACGAAACATAACTTCAGGCTCCAGCATGCCTAGCGGCACTTGACATGGGAGGCGGAGCTATGTGTACTTATCAAGGTGTTCCCAATCAACACTGCCACAGCACTTCCTGAGCCCGTGAGCAAGAACTTTTTAGTTCGAAACGCGTTGGGTTGTTATTTTGGAAGATGACACTGCTTGTGTTCTGCGCAGGCAACATCCTGCATTAAAAGCTTACTTTCCACAGAGGCTCCTCAAATGGGTGTTTTCTTCGTGCTGGATATATATATATATATATATATATATATATTTATATATATATATATAGATATTACCTACTGGCGGTCGCCAGTAGGTAGTTATAGTTAGGACCACGTTTCCATAGGAAAAGGATTTTTTGATGTGCTTATAACTTTGGCGTCGTTTGACGAATCTTTACAAAATTTTCCAAAAAGTTCCTCTTTTCTGGTCAGCTCCTATCCTAAAAGTTTGGGGGGGATTCGTCAAGGGGGGGGCTAAGAAAAAAGGGGGGTCCCAAAACGTGTTTTCTCCATGCAATTTCCATAGGTAACTTTAGACAAGGCTACAGGTCAAACTGCTGAACGGAATTACGCCAAATTTGGCACAGAGAAAGGTCTTGGTCCAGAAAGCACGCTTTTGTTTAAATTGATTAAATCCGTTCAGTAGTTTTAGAGAAATGTTAAATTTTCCAGATATCGATATTTAAGAATTCTGACATCTGATTGGCTGAAGCGTTACAAGCACGAGCTTGCAGCTCATTGGCTGCGAACTGTTGAAACTAGGAAGTGTTGGCAGCCATTTTGGTATTCAGTCCGTCAGCTCACAACTCTCCCTCTGCAAGGCATCAGGTCCGTAGTTCTACCTCTGCGAGGCAACACTAAAAATATACCGCAGCTCTGTCTATGCCAGATACCCCTTTCACGGTCCCTCTCTCCACATCACCAGCTCGCAGCTATGCCTTTAGAAGCCAGTCCGTCGACTCACAGCTCTGCGACTGCGAGCTGTGAGCCATTTTGTGACTCAGTCCATCAGCTTGCATCTCTCCCTCTAAAAGGCATCGCATCCGTAATTCTACCTCTGCGAGGCAATACTGAAAATATCCTGCAGGTCTGTCTGTGTGAGATACTCCTTTTATGCTCCCTCTCCCCACATCATCAGCTCGCGGCTATGCCTTTAGAAGGCAGTCCGTCGGGCCTGCAGCTCTACCTCTGTGAGCCACCTCGTTAGCTCGTAGCTCTGTCTGTGCTAGGAGGCCCGTCGGCCTGTTATTCTCCCTCTGCGAGTTAGCCTGTCGGGTTGCAGCTCGAAGGGCTTGCAGCTGTATCTCTGCGAGCCAGCCTGTTAAGTGATAGCTGTGTGTCTGCTAGCAGGCCTGTTGGCCCGTTGGTCTCCCTCTGCGAGTCCGGCCACAGCTCTCCCTCTGCGAGCCAGTACAGTGCTGTGCTTTTGCAAGCCAATGGCTCGTAGATCTCTCTCTGCGAGCTGAGCCCACGGGCCGCAGCTCTTCCTCTGCAAGCCTGCCCGACGGCCCGCAGGTGACACTCTGCGAGCCAAAATTGGGAATATAAGGCGGCTGTAAAAAGAGCCCTTGTGTTTATTAGTTGGAGCTACATGTAAGTGCGAATGCACAGCTTCAAGTTAATCAGGAAAACTCGGTTTCCCTTATCTGTGTAGTGTACTCCATCACTTCTGTAGATATCAGCCATATCAAAACGTATGTTGTTGTTGTAAATCGACCCCATTCTATGGTCTCTGAGGTATGCAGACACAGCTTTGTTGACATTCTTCCTAGATTTTTCAATCTTATGACAAAATTGGTTTGACCATTTTCACTTCTGTCTTTGGCATATATTGGAATATACAAAGACAGTTTGAGGCAAAAGTAACATCAATTGTCCAAAGGTGTCTTTCATAAGCATTTCCAAACCTACCCCAGTCAATGTGCCTAGGTCGTTACCTCCACAGTGCACAATCATGAGATCAGGGTGTTGGAGATGCAAACAGGTTTTAACCAAAGGGAGCAATTGGCGCCACTTCAATCCTCTCTGTGCAAACCATTTAATGTGCACATTTTGTAAACCTAGGTCTAAGTCAATACGTCTCTGTTCTGAATACCTCTTGCACCAGAAAACATAGCTATGTCCTACAGTCCACACTAGCATTTTGAAGGTATGGCTACAAGATATGGATAAATGTCTGTAGCTCATGCAGTCTGTTCCTAGAATAAGAGATATGTTTAAACATGGGGAACTACTTTTTGTTTTACATACAAAACGTTAACCGATTGGGAGATGAAATGTATTGTGTCCTAAAAAGTAGGGTGTATATTAGTTTTTATGAAAAGCATCTTTGTGATTGGTTAATAAAAAAGCAGTTTATACGTGGAGTACATATTATAGGATGAAATTTGCTCAGCTCAACCACACCTTCTAATTGTATTTGGAAGGTACAGTTCAAACTTGAAAGAATGGTGAACTTTTGACCTCCACGTGCCGTTAAATGTTGAAAAAAATGTTGCAAAAAGAAATATCGGTAGGTTTAAAAAAATGATGAACTTTTAACCTGCACGTGTCGTAGAATGTTCTAGAAAGTGGTGATACAATACCTTGAACTTTTCACCTGTATGTGTCCTTAAAAAAACTGTTTATATGGAAAGTTCAAAAATAACCAATAAAGAGAGGTTTTGCAATCTAAAAAAAATAAGGAACTATTTTGATTTGTTCTTTATATGTATTTATCAATCAATCAATCAATCAGAGTATTTATAAAGCGCACTACTCACCCGTGAGGGTCTCAAGGCGCAGGGGGAGTAGGGTGCTGCTACTGCTCGAACAGCCAGGTCTTGAGTAGCTTCCTGAAGGTAAGTAGGTCCTGGGTCTGCCGTAGGTGGATGGGGAGGGTGTCCCAGGTCTTCGCGGCAAGGTGGGAGAACGATCTGTCGCCGGTGGTTGCTCTTCGGATGCGGGGGATGGTTGCGAGTGCGAGGTCGGCGGAGCAGAGTCGGCGGTTCGGGGTGTAGAAGGAGAGTCGTCTGTTGAGGTATGCCGGTCCAGTGTTGTGGAGTGCTTTGTGTGCGTGGGTGAGGAGCTTGAAGGTGATCCTCTTGTTGACGGGGAGCCAGTGCAGGTTTCTTAGGTGGGGTGTGATGTGGCTGTGGCGAGGGATGTCGAGTATCAAGCGTGCAGAGGCGTTCTGTATGCGTTGTAGTCGTTTCAGGAGTTTGGCCGAGGCTCCTGCGTAGAGGGCGTTTCCGTAGTCCAGTCTGCTGCTGACGAGGGCCTGGGTAACCGTTCTTCTTGTTTCAATGGGGATCCATCTGTAGATCTTGCGGAGCATGCGGAGAGTGTTGAAACAGGAGGATGAGACGGCGTTGACTTGCTTGGTCATGGAGAGTGTGGAGTCAAGGATGAACCCCAGGTTGCGTGCGTGGTTGGTGGGTGTCAGTGCTGCTCCCAGTGAGGTCGGCCACCAGGAGTCGTCCCAGGCAGAGGGGGTGGAGCCGAGGATGAGGACCTCCGTCTTGTCTGAGTTCAGCTTCAGACATGTGTCTGTGTGGAGCAACAGGGAAATTGTGCCATTACTGGTTCCATTCTTGATGAAAGCGGTGCATTAGATGTACTGTGTGACAAGAAAAGAATTACATGCGTTTGTGACATTTGAAATCTGCATACCAACTACGAAGGTAAATTAGAAATTAAGAAGGTGTGTTATGTGTTTTGTAGTAGTGGTTAAGTATTTGAGACGATATTTTTAACTTTCAAAGTGAATGACAACAGATGCAATGGAGCCAACGATCATGCAGCTTAGACACCCAACACTACTCCGACACCCCCCACCACCAGCCCCTTGTCCGCCATCCCCCCCTCACCCCCCACACAAACAAATGTGACACCAACCTTAGGAAATCTGTAACGTAACAAATTGGCTGATGTCGCACAATTATAGTAAAGAAGATGCATGTGAGGTTGGACAAATAAGAATCTCAGTTATGTATGGATTTACATATAAAACATTTTATTTAAACAAAACAACAAAATAAAAGTAGGTACAGGTATGGCGTGTCATCCCTCGACAATTTGTGAATCACAGCCTGCAAGACAAAAAGAAAGATAAGATTGTGCGTCATGCGTCCATGAAAGGAGAGAGAGAGAAAGAGTGAGAGAGAGTAAGAGACAGAGAAAGAAAGAGTGAGAGAGAGGAAGACAGAGAAAGAGTGAAAGAGTGAGAGAGAGAGGAAGAGAGAGAGAAAGAAAGAGTGAGATACAAGGAAAGAGAGAGAGAAAGTGAGAAACAGTGTGAGAGAGAGGTAGAGAGAGAGAGAAAGAGTAAGACAGAGAGGAAGAGAGAGAGAAAGAAAGAATGAGAGAGAGAGAGAGGAAAAGACATAGAAAGAGAGAAAGAGTGTGAGAGAGAGAAAGGAAGAGATAGAGAGTGAGAGAGAGAGAAATAGTGTGAGTGATAGAAAGGAAGAGATGGAGAGGGAGAGTGAGTGTTGACACTGTGGAGAAAATCCTCACAGCTCACCTTTCTGCCACCGGTGTGTCTCCAACCACGTGCCGGGACATAGTGCAGTCTTGAAGTTTAGTCATCTGAAACATAGTATAGAATCAGTAATGGCAGAGTACATACAACTGCACACGCCTAATTCTCTGTTTTGCCGCTGGCCACGCAGGCTGCTGCACCCCATCGACTCCCGCCGCCCAGAGGTGTCTGCCCGCCTCTGCGCACCCAGGCTGCTGTACCCCATCCAGTCCCACTGCCCGGAGGTGAATGCCCGTTCCTGCGCACCCAGACTGCTGCATCCCATCCACTCCCACTGCCTAGAGGTGTCTGCCCGCTCCTGTGCACCCAGACTGCTAAACCCCATCCACTCCCACTGGTCGGAGGTGTCTGCCCGCTCTTGTGCACGCAGGGTGCTGCACACTATCCACTCCCACCGCCCAGAGGTGACTGCTCGCTGCTGCGGAAACAAGTCTCTCTGCTCACCTTCCGCCACCGGCGTGTGTCTAAGAGGGTCCACCACATGCCGAAGCAACCTCCTCAGGCGTTGCGTACACGCGGTCAAGCCGAGCTCACAATTCAAAGTGGGTTTTGATTGCAGGATGGCCACGCATCATCGCAGGCTGCACACGCGCTCAGCTCTGGTGGCACTAACTCAGTGGAACTGAAGTCATCGCCTCGTGGCGGGAGGTCCATGTCGTGGGGGGGTCGTCAATATGTGAATCACAGCCTGCTAGACAAAAAGCAAGATAACATTGTGCGTCATGCGTCCATCAAAGGAGAGAGAGAGAGAAAAAGTGACAGAGAGGAAGAGAGAGAAAAAGAAAGAAACAGTGAGACTTAGACAGAGAGAAAGAGTGAGAGAGAGAGGAAGAGAGAGAGTAACAGTGAGAGAGAGGAAGAGAGAGAGAAAGAGAGAAACATTGTGAGAAAGAGGAAGAGAGAAACAGAGGAAGAGTGAGAGAGAGAGAAAGAGAAAGAGAGAGAGAGGTAGAGAGAGAGAAAGAAAAAAACTACGTGAGAGAGAGGAAGAGATAGAGTGAGAGAGAGAGAGAGAAAGAGTGTGAGGGAGAGAAAGGAAGAGATGGAGAGGGACAGTGAGTGCCCACACTGTGGACAAAACCCTCACAGCTCACCTTTCCGTCACCGGTGTGTCTCCAACCACGTGCCAGAACATAGTGAAGCCCCCAAGCTTACTCATCTGAAACGTAGGATGGAATCAGTATTGGCAGAGTACATACAACTGCACACGCCTAATTCTCTGTCCCGCCTTTGTGCATCCAGGCTGCTGCACCCCATCCACTTCCACTGCCCAGAGGTGTCTGCTCGCTGCTGCGCACCCAGGCTGCTGCACCCCATCCACTTCCACTGCCCAGAGGTGTCTGCCCGCTGCTGCGCACCCAGGCTGCTGCACCCCATCCACTTCCACTGCCCGCAGGTGACTGTCCGCCGCTGCGCACCCAGGCTGCTGCACCCCATCCACTCCCACTGCCCGGAGGTCACTGCCCGTCGCTGCGCTCACACGCCTCTCTGCTCACCTTTCGCAACCTGCGTGTAGAAAAGAGGGCCTACCACGTGCCTCTGCAAGCCCCAAGCCCGGGGCCTGCGTACACTGCACCCTGCATATCATGCAGCCCCGCTTCGCAGGCCACTAGGTTTCACATTTGGTGCTGGGTCTTGATTTCGCCATGGCAGAGGACATACCAGTGCACTGGGCTTTTCATCGCAGTCTGCACACCCGCTCAGCCCTTGCGGTGCCACTAACTCTGTGACCAGCGAGGCAACGCCACGTGCCGGTAGGCCTGCGCTGTCTGATGGCTCAGGCCTACACTGCGGTCCAGCAGGGCACACTAAACCTGAGCTGTCCAGACCGCCGGGACGGGCCATCACCTCAGGCTGTACACCCGCTCAGCAGTTACGGTACCCGTAACTCAGTGGACCGAAAGTCACCGTCCCGTGCCGGTGTGCCTGTGCCGGCCGCAGTGCATCCCGTGTGAGCAACTCTGAAATGTCGTCGAGCACGTGCGCCCGGTCTTTTTTATTGGCAGGGTCATGTGTCCTGTGACGCCTGTGCTGGATGGGTGTGGTGTGGGTGTATACTAGCGGTGAGGGAGTGGCTGTGGCGTACTGACAACTAGGGTGTGATCAGCAGATCACTGCAATGAAAATCTGGGCCATGTAGCGTTGTTGTCCTTCCCTGTAAGCGTAAGCGGAGTGGGCTGGCCTGGCGTATGCCAGTCCTGCGTGAGGCTGTGAAGAATGACTCCGGAGCTATGGGCGTGGCTCCGTTCTGGGCTGTATGAGGAATCAACTGATGAGGGTGTCCCTGTTGTAGTGCAGACGTTACCCGGGTCGCAAGCGCCAATGTGTCACTCTGTGAGCCAAGTCCCACAACATGGCCAACATGGAAGTTACGGGGAATCACTGACCCAACATTCATCCATAGTTCCACACATGAAAGATGGTGGACATGACACATCTGTGTGGATATGAATGTTTATTGCACATTCAGTGGAGTGTTGCAGCTGTAGCAATACAGGGCCATGCAAAGTTCAAGTTTCAGTTTTTGGCACATGGAGGGCAGCCAATTAGAGCCAAGCTTGTGTTCGGGGTTAGGCTGAGCCAACATATGTACTTATACAATCTCCAAGTTAAGGACTTAAGTTTGGTGCACAATAAATCTGTTGTGCCGTTTCCTGGTGTGCCGCCTCTTAATTTCCGGTTGCGAACTGAGAAATTTGTAGATATCTAAGTGGCTGCTGCTGCCACTGGCTGGCACCAACGTCGCAGGAAGGGTAACCGCTTTAGCAGCGATTTGGAAAAATATTTAAAAAAAAAAATATATATATATATATATATACATATACATATATATATATATATACACATATATATATATATATATATATATACATATATATATATATACATATATATATATATATATATATATATATATATATATATCAGAATCCTCGCCTGCTTCTGTCTCCTCCATGGAGAAGAACAAGAATGGACCCAGGTTTAGTGCATACATTATTTATATATATATATATATATATACATATATATATATATATGTATATATATATATATCAAAAGCATTGCGGTTCCATCTGTGTCAAAAAATGATTAAAGCGGACTCTGTAGCTTATATCAATCAAAGTTTTAATCCACAGTGCATTAAGTTTGACATCTTAATTTCCGCTTTGTTTAACACTCCTTTGGGGTATCCTCTCTCTCAAAATCTACCTATTGCACTTGTCTTAGCTTTATTATATTCACTAGGTGAAAAACAGTTCCATTTTATTTGTAATAGCTCTCCATATGGAGTATGGAATTCCCTGCCGCAAACCAATGGCAGGGAATTCCAGATTCCATGCGGGAAGCTGTCATCTACGGAGTGTGATTGACAGCTTATATAAATACGTTATGACCACAACCAAGGCCAGACTGGCCGGAACGGGTATTGTGCATTTCCCTGGGAGGCTGGAAGGGTGGGGGCTGCTTTTTCTTTTTACTGGGGGCCGGTTTTGTAGCATTGCAGTAGTTTTAAAAGCACTGCAGTGTTCCCTGTATATCCAAAGGTTTTCAGGCAACAATAAAAGTGCCAAGATAACTCTGGTAATTAATGTACCAGCTGAACGGAGTTTTGTCCAGTGTCAGTTTTGACTCATCTAAGGTAGTGCAGAGGGCTGATATGCCAGCTGCATTTTATGTGCATAGCTCATTGGGTTACTGTTTTTGTAACAGAGATCATGTTGTTACTGTGCAGTTCATAAGATACAAACGTAATCTAGGTTTGAAAGTTAGGGTTTTTTGCCAGTCTTTCATTACCCTAATTTTGGTAAAAATCGTTTGTTTGGGTACAAATGCATTCTTATTAGTAAAGTCGGCCCTAACCACTGTTTTACAGTCTGAATCCTGAGTTTGTGCTTCCCCCAGACCAAGCACTCTTAAAAAACCTACCAGTATGGATGACATGTGAATCCTACACATTATAGTCCACTTTGTCTTATGTAACATTTTCTATACACTGAATTACACAGGTATGATTCAATGTCTCTGTATGTGTGTGTGATGTAAAATGCTCCGACACCCTACACTGCTATAAGAAGCACTATAAAACAAATGAAATACATATGAGAGAGGGGACATGGAGAGATGAGAGGCACTGTTGGAGGGTGATAGTGAGGGAATAATTGAAGAGCCCCGATAAAGATCGCTGTATCCTGGTGCACTGTAAGGTCATCATTTACTATGCTTCAAAAACGAATACAATGGAATATATAATGAAAAATGAGTTGTAGAATGCATAATTTTTTCCATTTTTACCACTTTTTGGGGAGAGAGAACCCCCAACCCTCCTTGTGGTGGTCAGGCTCGCTCGCTGTGCTCGCTCTCTAAACACCTTACGAGGGTGCGACTTATGACGAGCTGTCTTTTAAGCACCAAGTTCCATTCCTAGTAATACCCAAGAAGATAATTGTTTTCCCATGGAAACTTCACTGTGTTTGTCTCGCTATATTGACACACTGAATAGATGATCTAAACGCTTTTTTATGCACTTTTATTAAGAATGATGTCTTTAAAAAGTAGGTAGTTATTGAATATTGTATAAGATGATGTTCAAACCACAAAGCCATGAAAAGTACAGTGTTGTTTCCTTTAAAGTTAAATAGTCGATTTTTTATGAAGTCAAACAACACATGTGGTTCCTATAAAAAGAAAATCCTTCAATGTGTAGCCTGTAGGGGTCCATGCAGTAGCAGTTGTAATGTACCTTACCGGGCCCTGTCCGTCCTATTCTTTATTTTTAAACACGAGACAGCGCAATTTTTATTAATGGTCTATAATGCATTTATTCTAAAATGCAATCATACACAGGCAAGTAGCAAACACTTTCAGTGTGTAGATATTATTATCAATGATGAGCATGAATACAGCAAGTACTCTGGGTGGATTGTTATTTATATGCTTTAAGGTTCATATTAAAATTAAATGGCCCAATTCGTGATTAAGAGTTAAAATGGGTGGGGGTGCGGCGCGAGATGTATGTCCCTACGTACTCCTGCAGGTGCTTGTACTTGGAATTAATTGGACCTTTGCTTGGTATTAATAAGTGTGTTAATGTGAGTTTATTAGCACTGTTGCTCTAAATACCATGTTTATTTGGCCACATACATTTTCACTGCCATGGCATAAATATATCCCTATTTGGTCTGAGCGCACTCCCATAGCAGCTCTATTTTGAATTACAACAGATAAACGCTTTCCCTCGACCATGATCACAACAAAAACCAGGCACAGGGGAGCCCAAACCGGTTGTCTTGTACACAGTTCTTAATGAATAGAACACTCGGATGCAAAAATAGACAGGTGTTTGTCTTTTACACATAAAATAATGATGCATGCTAGCAGACTGACACACCTCACCCTTTGAGCAAGGCCGATACTTCTCAGTGATTCAAAGATTCCTGAGAGGCAAAGATTTTGTCACAGGACGAGTGGCAAATTGGGAACACTTGCTGTCCCATTTTCAGCATAGTAAGGCTATCCCTTTCACTGAAAAGACAGAGACTATGGTCTCAATGTATTTTGATGATATGATTACAAAATATGTTAGTGAAAGTGAATTTACGCAAAGTCTCCTTTCATTTTTCTATTTAATGTTATGGTCTCAAGCACATAAGACCTTGCATTCTACTTTCAAAATGTAGCTTATTCATTCTTAAATGCATATGCTTTTGTAAAACTGTTTATATTGTTCAAATCGGCTTCTGGTTTTGAAATTGATAAACTGTGCATATCTTTCTCTTTTATTCACAGTACTTGATTAGAATTGTTGAACATTATATGTATATTTTGTATTTATGCATTATTTTCATATTATATCAATAAAGCATTCTAAACTCAAAAAATGTAGCTCATTCATTGCAGTATTTCACCTAGCTGAGTATTGTGCGTGGGTGTTTCTTGTGAAGTTAGACAGACATTGCTGATGCTTTTTTCCTCTCCTTTTGCTCCATTTGTGCAAGAATGAATTCATTTTTTTTTTTTTACACTCACACTATTGGCAAAGATGCGTCCTTTTTCACAAACATGCCAAATACTTCAATACCCTGTTACTCCAAAGACCTCACTTTCAACAAAGGCTCCATCTGCTGGTAGGAAGGAAAATGGAAGAAAATCTGAACCCTAATGACCACTGTGCAAAATGCAGACAAATTATCCCATCTCCCAATACCAAGCGCTATTGCATCTCCATCAAGGATGCTGCCAAGAGACACACAATGGCCTTCAATGCCTATCAAGCATTACACAACACTCTACTTGCCCTTCCATTTCATGGATCGCTGACACAATATCGGAACCAACAATATTGCGTAACAAATATATTGTTTCAAAAGTATAGTTTATAAAAATATAGTTTCCCTCTCCTAATAATGGTAAGTGCAAAAGTATTGAAACAAATATCGTTTCACACTATTATTGTTAAAATACTTACAAAAATATTTCTTAAAACACACACACACATATATATATAGTTTAAAGTAGTCAATTTTACATATATTAATATATACCATTAATATAATGTTAATTAAATAAATCTCACTAATATTTAATACTATATATAAATATATATAAAAACACAAACATATGTGTTTATGTATATATATATATATATATATATATATATATACACACGCACACACATATATAAATATAATGTAATAATTAAAAATATATATTTTAAATTATATTATTTTTTGTTTAATTATTTAAATGTACTACTATAAAAAGCTCGTTATATCTATACATAAGTGTGTGTGTATATATTTGTTTTTGCATAAAAAATAATTACAATTTAATTCCAAAACATTACATAAATTACTAATTAAATTAAATACAGAAAAAAAAAGACATTTACAAAAAATATTATAAAAATTTAGAAACAAATAAAAATATAAACAAAAACTATACAATTTAAATTGTAAACAAATTTTAAGAAGAAATATGTTTGCATAATATTAGGAAATGCATTTGAGTCTGGGAATAATACATACACTATTCCCACTACAGTAGAGAAAGTGTAGAACTTCAGCGGGGTTAAATATATTATTCCCACGCCAAACAGTGCAACAGTCGGGAAAGTGTTGGACTTCAAAGAGGTTAAATTTACTATTCCCACTCCGGTCTGTGCAACAGTAGGGAAACTGCTGGACTTCAGAGGGGTTACATTTAGTATTCCCACTCCAGTCTGTTAAACAGTAGGGGAAGTGTACGATTACAGAAGGGTTACATTTATGATTCCCATTCCTGTCTGTGAAACAGTAGTTAAAACGTTAGACTTGGAAGGGGTTACATTTACTTTTCCCACTCCAGCCTGTGCAAAAGTAGAGAAAGCATTGGACTTCAGAGGGGTAAAATGTACTATTCCCACTCCAGCCTGCGAAACAGAAGGAAAAGCGTTGGACTTCCAACGGGTCAAAATTACTATTCCCACTCCACTCTAAGCAACATTAGTTAAACTATTTGCATCACCTTATTAATTTAGAACAATTATATAACTCTTAATATAAATATTATTACTTAACATTATATATATGTGTACATATATGTATATATATATATATTCACTGAAAAAAACCATAGGTTTCAGGGACGTTATAGTTAGAAATTAGCACTTAAAAAACCTTAGACATTCACTGAAGAAACCACAGGTTTTAGGGATGTTATAGTTAGAAATTAGCATTTAAAAAACCATAGAAATTCACTGGAAAAAACAGAGATTTCAGGGACGTTATAGTTAGTTGGACATTTTACCCGTACAAAACCAGAGAAATTCGGCCGTTATAGTTAGTTGAGCTAACTATAACTCGCGCCCCCGCAATGCACTGCTGATGACGTCACAAATTACATCATTCATGTCATGGTCAGTGACATCACTGATGACATCACTGATGACATCTCAAATGACATCACTGATGACATCACTGATGACATCATCCAGTGACTGTGTTTCTGTAAAGTTTAAATATGTTTTATATATATAAATGCCAAGGTGTATTGAAGAATGAGTGGGTGTATGAGTGTCTGAATGGATGATTTAGTAGGTGCGTGACTGACTGTATAAGTGAGTGATTAAACTTGTCTTGCATGGGTTAGTGACTAAACTGTGTGAATGTCTGTATCAGTCTGTCAGTTGGTGTGTAAGCGGATGCATGGGTTGGTGAGTAGCTACATGAGTGTCTATATGGGTTATTGATTGTCTGGGTATCTGTACAGGTGTCTGAGTGTCTGCGTGGGTGGGGGTGTGGCCCCCCTCCTCAGGCCCCGGGGCCAATTGTGGCCCCGGGGACCCCATCCACCAGGGCCGGCCTTTCCCTTTTTTAATTTAAATTTTTATTTTTAATTACAGGGGAGGGGGGCCATGTGGCGTCCCTCCTGGGCCACTTCTAGAAACCCAGCAGCCCACACTTAAAATATAACTAATACAATATATTAATTCCTCCACAGTATAAATCAGTATTACATCATTAATAATCACTCCAAAAATTAATAATAAATTAATAATTTATAATTAATTAATAATTGCTTAGCTTCCCACCCTATATTCCTACAAACACAACAGCCCACACCTAAAATGCAACTAAAATATATGATCATTACACAATTTACATAATGAATAATCAATTGAATAATTATTAATAGATTAAACATTAATTGTTAATTAATCATTACCTAATTCACTTCCCACCCTATACTCCTACAAACATAGCAGCAACACAGTTCATTATCAATATTACACAATATACATAATTAATATCAATCACATACTTACTTAAACATTATTAACTAATTAATAATTAATTATTACTTATTTAACTTCCCACTCTAACCCCTACAAACCCAACAACCCACTACAACACTATTAATTAGTATTAACAATGAAATTAAAAAATCTAAATTACTTAAAATTATAAACTATATTTAACAAAATTAATAACAATTATACAAACAATAATAACACATAAAATTAACATATGAACTAAAATACGTTAAGTATAATATTGAAAATGATATTGACAACAACGATATTCTCAATAACGATATTACTTACCTGAAAAAACTGTATTCTTAATAACAATATTTCTGCATCACGCTATTTTTGTATCACAATATTTGTTTAGGATATTTCTGTCTCCCGAGTAACCCTAGGGGGAGTATGCGGAGTGGCACTCTGCAAAGTTCCACAGAGTTAAAAAAAAAACTCTGTGGAACTCCGCTCCGCTCTGCCCCAGTCCCATCTACAATAAAAAAAAAAAGAAACCCACTAACCTGCTCTCTGGTGGTGTCTGCGGGCCGTCCTCCACCTCGCCGTGGTGTCTCTCCTCCTTGACGCCGCCGTCCTCATCATTGCCGGTCGCAAACCCCTACATTTACGTCTTCGCAGTCCAAGCAAGATGTAAAATGACGTAAAATGTAGGGGTTTGCAGCGGCGCCAACAAAGAGGCGGCAGCGAGGAGGAGAGACACCACGGCGAGGTGGAGGACGGCCCGCAGACACCACCAGAGAGCAAGTAAGTGGGTTTTATCTTTTTTTTGGCACAGGGGCTGTGCGGCGTACTCTGCTCCGCCACGGAGTTCAGGATTTGCATCAACTCCGCATTCCCAGTGGAGCGCGGAGTTGGTAACACTCCACAAAGTCCGCTGGCGGAGCAGAGTACGCCGCCCGCCCTTACTCCCGATATTAAAAACTGGATATTTTGTTCAAATGCCCTGTTTCATAATGTACAAACAAGTGCAATGCATTCACAAACTACTCCAATGAAAAATAATGAATATCAGAAAGCACATCGACAAAACCAAGGGGCTGATTTAAAAATCAGGTTACAAAGTTAACTCCATCAGGGTGATGGAGTAAAGTACTCCATCGCCCTGATGGAGTAACCGCACTCCAAATTCAGAGATGTCCGCCGCCCCAGCAGACATTACTTATGTTGGCAGGAACTGCCGTCAAGATGGTTCGTGTCTGGTTCCAATCAATAGGTGGGTGTTTGACCCGCATGATGAGCCTAATTTTCGAACGGACCACTGGCTCATGGGACGGGGGGGCTATAACAGGGCGCTCTATACCAACCACCGTAAACTTCATTTAACTGGCCCAACTGCCTGTACGGTAGAGACCTGGCACACAGTTACGAGAAAACTGGGCTGGGGGGGGCGCTTGACTAAGGCGACGTCACTGTGGGAGTCTGACATCTTGGGGCGTCTGGGCCGCTGCTCTGGCTTTGATAAGTGGGACACAATAGGGATATCCACGGTAGGGGATATGTGGGTCAAAGGAAAATGGCTTCATTTGCAGACCTCCACGCACAGTACCAAATGGCACCATCTGAGACCTTCCGATATCTGCAGATTAGCCACGCAATTTCGTCCGCCCTGCCCAAGGACGCCCCGCTGCCTGACTCCTCCCCCTGGAAGACCGGCTATTATTGGACCCCATGGAGCGCAAGGCCATATCGCTCACCTATAAGAAATTGGTTAATAATCGTTCAGACCCAATGCTGAAGGTTAGAGTGGGCTGGGAAAGCGGATTTGGGAGATATGGAGGATGATGACTGGCGAGACGCTGTGGCGTCGCCTAGGGAGGTGGCCATTCCCATGCGCCTACGGCTCGTCCAGTTAAAAATCCTACATCGAGTCTATTTCGATGCTAAACTTTTGCACAAATTGGGTAGACGCCCCGACCCGCTATGTCTCCGACACTGCAATCAAGTGGGTACCTTCCTACACATATTGTGGGAATGCCCGCACATCCAACAATTCTGGGAAAAGATTACCCGCCAACTAGTGAGAACATGTGGCAAACAAATTGAGCTGTCTCCCCACCTATGCATGCTTAACATTTGGGGAACGACCGATCTTTCCCAGGCGGAGCAGTCTTGGGCCTCGATGGGCTATATGATAGCGAAGCAAAATATTGCACAGAAATGGGGGGTAGACACGGTTCCAGGTGTGAGCGATTGGGCGAAAGATATGGACACTGCCATGATTGCCAAGAAGACAGTCTTCAAGGGACGGGGATGCCCAGGAAAGTGGGATCATAAATGGGGTAGTTGGAACAAGTACAGAGGGGGTATCTGTATTTCTCCCACAGTTGAGTTGCGCAGAGAGAGGCAAACATGGATGGCCCCATTGACAGAGGCAGGGGAGCCGCCTCCACCATCCAACTAGCGGGGTCAACACCAGTCTAGTGTTTAGCCATGGGTCGAAATGTGTATTTTGTCCTTGATGTCATATTCTGTAATGGGCAGTGGCTCCGGAAAGGAGCAGGGGATTGTAACATTTCTTCCTTCTTTTAGACTTGGATGTAACCTTTAAATTTCAGGGGGGTGATGTGTGACATGATTCAGTTGCATAATGTACCGCTGCAATGTTGTTGGAAATTCAATAAAAAGTTTAAAAAAAACAAAAAAGACGGTTTGTGTCAGTGCTTTGAAAGTGTGCCATACAACTCCATCAACATGATGGTGTCGTCCCGCACATTTTCAATATCTTTTTTATTTTTCAAAAACAAAATCACAGAGCGGGATTTTCTTTTTGAAAATAAAAAAAAAGCAATGACCAGATCGCCATGGGAGTTTTCTGCCAAGGTGTTCAGGGTCATTAAAATGTTTTTACTTTCCCTGACTACCGTGTTTTGGATGGCGGTGCATGTAAGTAAAAACTGGCCATTTCTCCTCCAACTCTAAATAGGGTCGGTGGGCAAATAGCCAAATTTCTGATGGCCCTCACTCCATCGAATCGTCGGAAGAGTATGTCAGTGGTGGAACGGTGTTGTCTCTGTCGCTGACACACTTAAGTTTGGCTCAACTTGGGGAGGCAAAGCTTACCGCCATGCTGTGAGGAGTGACTTGAAGGGCTCTCCCTTATACCCCGGGGAAAAGGCCAATATCGCGCCATCTGGGCACTGTCACCAGTGGCCAGAGAGCCAGCACTTGTCCCTGTGAGCCACATGACTTCAGATCTTGGCCAGAGTTGAGCTGATCACTGCCCAGACCCGCTCTACTGGACCTGGACCTGGACCTGGACCTGGACCTGGACCTGACCTGAGCATACTCGGCCCAAGATGGAAGCCGCTTTGCAGTAGCATTTTGCAGAAGTGTAGCCAGAGGGGTGGCAGCACTTTCTTTTGGATCCTGTTGTGATCTATTCCTCGAGAGCCCACTGAGGTTGCCTGGGCCTGTTCCTGCAAGGCCCCACTGGACCTACTCTGGCTTTCCATCACACTGTGTGGGAGTACAGAGTTGAACAGTTTGGGACTTTGACCACTCACCACCTGGACACTTGGGCACCGGGACCATACCAACGCTGGAGGCGGCTCCCTCGGTTAAGTGGGGGCCTTTAGCTGCCAGCGGCCTGGAGCAACTAAACCTGTTTTATCTCCTCCAGATTTGGCAGGTGGAGCTCGATTTCACCCTGTTGCATGAGGCCTGACCGCACATGGCCCCACTGGAACATATGACCTGGGTACAAATGAAATGAGCACTATTAGGTGAACACATATCTCTGATGTTTTTCTCTCTTCCCTCCTCCTCTGTGCTCCACTCACTGCTAGTCCATTCCCCCCACTGCACTTCATGATGGGCCAGACTCATGGGGGCAAAGAGGAGAGCACAGTCAGGCTGCCTACTGACAAGGGGACTGCTGTCAAGGGCACTCCCATGGACCAAACATCGGGGACAAACTGGATTCCATCCTTGCTGCCTTAAGTTCTCCCAGGGATGCGCTTGAATGTAAAATAGGCTCCTTGGTTGTTGGCATGGGTCTCCTTCAGAATTATCACAGGGAGATTGCTGACTGCATTCGCCAGGTAGAAACAGTGATCTCGTAGCTTGAACCTTCCTTCAAGATCCATGCTGCTGAATTGGGTACCCTGATGGGCAGGGTTAAGACCCTGAAGGCTAGAATTGAGGACCAGGAGGGCAGAGTCAGGCATAACAACATTAGGTGGTGGGTTTGCCAGAACGAATAGAGGGGTCCTCTATGTTGACCTTTCTTGAGGATTGGCGGCAGGAGGTGGTTGCCCCCAAGGGGCTCTCGAAACCCATTATATAATAAACCTGCAGTGCTGACCCTTTTACCGTTGACAACACATGAGTCTCAATATTCTCTGACTTTACAGCTGCAGTGCAAAGGCAAAGATATTCCTTCATGCCCACGAAGAAGAGACTTGGGCTTCTATATACCCTTCAAATCCTGGATAAATAGAGGGTACAAATGAATGGAAAATCTAGTTTTGTTATTGACTCAGCAGATGTCTCACAATGGCTGAGCAACTACCTATCTGGGCATCACACACACACAGATCCCAAGTCCACTGAATCTCACTGGTGCAGGATGCCCTGTTCGAGCCGATAAGGTGGGTTCCACCTCACACACCAACAGTCCTGTCCTGATAGAGATGAAGCACTAGTTGCAGCCGCAATGCTGATGCTCTCGGGGGTCGGGGTGAAGGGCGTGACTAGCTCGGAGGAGGACACATACTATTTTGCTGACAGTGCCACAGGGTCAGATGCTAGCATACATCTGCCTAAAGTAATCCCTGGCACAGCAGACGATATTTTCTGATATCTGTTATTTTGCTAACAAACACTTCCTTTATAGGTGGAAGTTGTCATGCTTTAGCCCAGGTTGCTCTGTGTCCTTCACATCTGATGTATGTCCTCCCAGGTTCTTGGACAAGCATAAATCATTTGATTTCTATCTCTCCCATCCTTCACAGTACCACATGAATGTGGCCGAGTATTGACCGTTTGTGTGGTGCACTTTTAAACCAATGGTTAAACAGTTTGGACAATACGCATTGCTGTGATAGTCCTAGCTGGTTCAGTTGGAGTGTGTTGCTGCTGACCATAGTGTGAGGAACTTCACAATATTTACTTATACTGGGTCTTGGCCCGAGGTCCACTGCTGCTCTGACCGAACATAGGTAGTATTCAGTCCGCCACTAAGATTCTCACCTGTAATATGAGAGGTCTTAATTTACAATGGAAGAACTATAAGTTGCAGGCTTATATTAGGAGGTAGAAGACAAATGCGGCTTTCCTGCCAGAAACACCCGTCTCAAAGGCCGAGGGACTGGTATTTCAAAATGACGGTGAGAGTGAGTCTATTTCATGTTCTACTCTGCCTGCTCTCGAGGAATGCTTATCTGGATATTGCCAGGCACACCCTTCCTTAACCAGGTTGAGATCACTAACGCCGAGGGCAGATTTATTGTACTGGGAGGAAAACTGGAAGGGAAGGATGTTGCACTTCTCAATTTATATGCTCCCAATGGTGCCCTAAGGTAATTAGAACTCACGTCCTTGCCATGGAGTTTTCTCATCAATAATTTTACTGTAAATGTAACAGTGATATTACCAATGATGTCATAGAAGATGTCATGAGTGATGTAATATCTGGGGTAATTAGCAGTGCCTGGCGAGGGCTCGAGTTATAGTTACCTTAGGGCACGAGTTATAGTAACTTAAAAAACTGTGGGCCCGATTCACAAAACTAATCTGAGACAAAATTCTAAATTTACGATTTTTGGTATTCACAGAAATCACTTACGACTCCTATCTTTACGTCCGCACTCGGGCCGGAATTTCCGCACCCAGGGCGGATTTCCACATTCGGGCTGGATGATCATTTTCATCAATGTTAAATACCTGTCCAAGTGCCTACCATCCCCCACCATGCTCTAGCTGAAACACTGCAGCCCAACAGCCAATCCCAGCCCTGCAGCACATATGAAATCAGAGCTGACACACACAAATATTCCAACATGTCGCTGAATATGTATGTTGCTTTGCCCCTTGCCATGCGGCAAGAAGACTTGAGGAGGAGGAGGAAGAGGAGGAGGAGAGTTGAGAGGATATTCAGACAAAGGAGCAACCGATTTGGGATGTCCAGCCAAGATGTTAGGGCCAGATACCGTTTCCCTCCAGAAGTCATCTTGGAGATGGAATGTGAGTAGGAGCAGAAACTTGACTTTGTGACCTGCTGCTCCCATGCCATTCCAGCATATCTCAAGATACTTTCTGCTCTCCATTTCTCTGCGACGGGGTCGTTCCAAAGGGTCTCCAGTGACCTTGTGGGCATCTCCCAGGCAAGCCAGTCGCTGTGCTTTCATCAGGTACTGAGCTGCATCAATTCAAGAGCAAACCTCCACATACGAATGCCCCATACACTGGACAGGAGACAAAGGGCAGCTAGGGATTTCTATCTCGTTTCCCGCTTCCCACGTGTGCTGGGTGCAATTGATTGTACCCATGTGGCTTTTCAGCCACCCCTCCGCATTGCACACATCTTCTGCAACAGACACTGATGGCATTCCATCAATGTGCAGGCTGTCTGTGATGCCAGTGGGAGATTAATTGATGTGCATGCAGTGTTTCCAGGCAGTACCCATGACAGCTTTGTATTCCGCATGTCACCTCTGCGGGAGAATTTGGCAACATGTGGCTACTGGGTAAGTACCAAGCACTAAAAATGAGGGATATGTGTAAATGAAATGTATGAATGCCACCTTACATTAACAACCATTGTACAATAAGAATCATCAAGCCACATACAAGAACTCAACAGACACTGCATGTACCAAAGTATAGGTCATGTTCTGTTCAAATTTAAGAGGGAAATGTAACCTATTGCCCTATCTTCCCTCCTCAGGCGATGCTGGGTATGCACTTTCCCTCAACTCCTCACACCTTACAGATGTCCAACCACTGTACCTCAGCGTAGGTACAATAGGGCACACATACGAACTCGAGCCATAATAGAGCGCACTTTTGGTCTTCTGAAGTCGTGATTCAGATGTCTTGACAGGGGGTGTGCTGATGTACTCCCCTGAAGTGGTGTGCAAGATCGTATTAGCCTGTTGTGTTTTGCACAACATAGCTTTAAGTCATGGCTTACACATGCCTCTTGTACCTCGGCCAGCTCTGAATCCGGGCAACTGGGCCATTGCACATAACAGAGGTCAGGGTATGCAAGTCCGTGATCAGTTGGTTGCCCCTTTTTCACGAACAACCTGTTGTGTTATGGAACAAATGTATTTTGCAGCCTGTTGTCAATGATGAAAGTTGGATAATTACGACTCTGTCCAAAAATTCCATCCTGAGACTACTTTGCAAGCCACACTAACTGTATGTAAACCACAGCTGTTGACAGGAGTCAAAAGATCGACCGTGCATCAGGTCATGTGCTGCTGTCAGCAACCAGTGTAGTTGAGGTACCTAAGGAATCTATTGACTCACAGGATTAGATGTACATGTTCTGAGAGACCTTCCTGGACCTTTTGAGAATGGGTGTCTGAATCACAAAAGGGCCTAACTATTGCATTGTTGAGTTTTTGCCCCCAACAGTTTTGGCTCCCCCACAAATGATGGGCCCCCAACGTGAGTGATGATGTTCTTGCTGAATATGGCACTTTGTGTCTGGGATACACAGCACTGCTTCCCCCAACCATACCATAACACAACAGACAACTCTTGTGTTGAGCACAAAATATGGACTACATGTACCATGATGCAAAGGAGGAGCAAACTATCCTAGGATGTGATGTAGTGCCAGCCCCCCCCCTTGTCCATGCCCAATTTTCATTTAATGGTCTGTTCTACCTTTTTTTTCATGTCTATGACTTTCTCTTACGCTGTCATTTCATGTTTCTCTGCTACAGAACAACAGGATGGCAGAGGATTTGATCTGTGATGGAGGATGACTCAGAATGAACACAAAATGGCTGTCAACTACTTCCTGTGATGTATTTCCTGTCTTCAACTTCCTGTATGTCATTTCCTGTATGAAAGAATGGGACAGGAAATACATCACAGGAAGTTGTTGCCAGCCATTTTGTGTTCATTCTGAGTCATCCTCTCTCACAGATCAGATGCTCTGCCATCTTGCTGCTCATTTCAACCTAATTTCCCCCAAAATGGCTGAGGGTTATGAGGAGAAAGCACCCCCTTTCACTGAAAGGGAATTAGACATCTTAGCTGAGGGGGTGCTTAACAAATATCCTCAGCTATATGGGGGGGCCAGAGGACCAGCTGAGCAATGCAGCGTGGGCCACACTATGGGCCAACAATGGTGAGCGCTGCAGTGCAGTGGGCTTATACACCAGGAAGGCCAGGGCATGCCACAAGCACTGGGAGGAACTAAAACGCTGGGCTGGCACAAGGCAGAGGAGCTACTGGGCCAGTCTTCCCAGCACCATGTGCATCATCCCTGCCTCTCGCCACTGTACAGGAGGGTCCTGCGTGCAGCTTGGCCGACCCTCCATGCTCAGCTGGAGGAGCATGAGCAGCAGAGACCTGGTAAGTGCATTATATGCAATATGTGTCTGTAAGTGTGATGTGAGTAAAGACAGAGCTGTACCATCATGTGTCCCATGCCTCCATTTACCTAGTCTGTGTCTTTGCAGCAGTTATCATAAAGCAAAAGGCTCACTGTAGCACATTGACTGTACAGGGCAGAGTGCATTCTGGGAGTGGTAGTTTTATTATGACAACTGGGGAATTAAGTCACACACGTGCATTTGTACAGAAATTTGCACTGCCAGCACCACTAACAGTGAACCAAGGGCATCATAACTGATGTGTGCATTGGATGAGGAATGGTACAGACACTGTCCAGTGTGTGTATGAGAGGCCAATGGGTATTGGATGCTGTGTCTTGCATTGCATTCGCTGAGTTTGGGTTCTGCCTAAGACAGATCTTCATGTGCCATGGAGTCAAGACAGACTTTGAGATCCTTGCCTCACTCTTAAGTGTTTCCAATTTTGCCAAGTGTGTCCACAGCCACATGTCTTACCCTCAGTGGCTTGTATGCCATTTGTAAAGTCCAGGTAGCTGTAACAACTAGCCACTACTGTTCACCAGTGCACAGCACAACCTGATCAGTCTTCAAAGCCAATATGTGGCACTGGATTGCCAGCTTTTGTGATGGAATATCAAAAGGTTAGACTCACAACTTACCAAACATAACAGCCCAGATCCTATATGGATGTGTGACCCCCAATCGGCATTTGTGTTGTCTCAGACAATGCTACACAGCAGATGACATTTGTCCGGTAGTAAAGGTTCAGAGACTCCATACCACAGGCCCATTCCAATACCATCTGGACTCTCTCTGATCTCCTTTTGTAGACTGGGTTTGGAACCTGCACATGTAGTAGTGACAGTAAAGACAGATCACAAGAATGCCACTGTTGAGGGTTGGTCAGTACAGATGTGTAAGACACCAATATTCAAGTGAGATGTCCAACTCAAATCAGGAGATGACTATGGGCGGGCAGAGAACTCCGCTTAGCCAGCGGAGTGTGCGGAGTTTTGCCTGCTCCGCAGAGAAAGAGTTTAGGCAAAACTACGACTCTGCAGCAGAGCGGAGTTAGCCAGCCCCCCTGCTAAAAATAGGCTCCCCGCATCCCCCCTAATAAAACAGGGCAGCCCAGAGATGCCACCGTAGAGGTAAGTGTGTTTTTTTCTTCTTTAATTCTTTTTCAAATTGTTTTATTGGGGGGGGGAGGCAGGGAGCAGAGTTCCATGGAGTTTTTCCCCAAATCTGTGGAACTCCGCATAGTGGGACTATGCCAGCTCCACCCGGGGTTAGAGACGACAGTGAACATACACATATTTTAAGCTCCTAATCATTGAAAACTGTATAGTGTGATCAGAGGAGAACAAAGTCTGCCCTTGGCTCATGTAGGTATGTGTCTTGTTCTGATGTGTACAACCACCACATCATGATTTGTCTTACATTTCAGTGGGATCAGCTGGCCAAAAGGACCAACAGCTGGACCCGGTTCGGAGCAGGACATCTTTGGTGCACCGGCGGTCATGACCTCTATCCACAAGTAAGGAAGAAGAGGATCAGGCAGGACCTTCTACATCAGGAGGCAGGGGGATTACGCCCACCTGGACTGAGCAGGAAGACACCTCTGTTGCTACGGACCGGGTGGAGGCTGAAGACATTGAAGGGGGAAGAACTGGACACCTCTGGCCATGGGGGGAGGAGTTCAACTCTACCCTGGACCATTCACCACTTACTTTTGGCGAGGTGTCCCCGGGGCAGGCCACTACACAACCTGGGCCTGCCATCAGCCCCTCCCTACTCTAGAGGCCCCCATTCCATCGGACCTCCAGCTGCATCTCCTGCAACCAGTCCACCTCATCGTGGCTGCCAGGCAGACACCAACATTGGCTCCGAACCCGAGGCACCACACCCCTCATGTTTCACCCAAACCCCTCCCTGTGTTGTTACACCTGTGGCTGTACCACCGGACTTGATGTGGGCATGTGAGGATCAGCCAGACATGGCCTCTCGCATCATGCTGCAGATGTGTACAAAGCTGCGCATGATGCGAGAGGAAAATGCAAGAGCTTTGGCCACCCTCACTGCCAGCGTCAATTCCCTGACTGCAGCCATGTTGTCTGTCTTACCCCAACCCCCCTCCCACACCACCGTCAATGTCTCCTCCTGTCCATTGACCCACACTGTTTCCCCCGTACTCTTCATGTGTCCCAACCCCATGTGTTGCCTGGTCCTGCACCGGCCGGCCAGGAGCCCGCATCGGACTCAGAGGATCGGGACATTGTGCAAATAGAGGATGACCAGAAGGACACTTGGCCTGTTGGACAGAATTTTCTAATATGGACAATTATTTACTTTGCCCCTTGTACATAGACTGGTTCCCCTGACATGTTATATTTATGTTGCCCCACCCCAGTACAAGTTCCCTTCTCCTTACGTAGTAGAACATAATTTGTTTTCCTTCTCCCTTCCAAACGGACTGTTGTTGTTTTTCTAATCCAACACTTTTTTTTACATAAAATTTTATTTTGAATCATACTGTCTCTATCTTGTTTAACTTCATTGTGAATGTCTTGTACAAAATATGAACATATATTTTGGGAGTCATCTGCTGTGCACATGAGAGCTTGTTGCAATGATGGGGTTACACTTGTACATGTGTCACGCACACACATACATCCTCACATCTCTAGGCCACCACAATTGGAAAACAATTGCCTATCAGAACATAATATGCAACATAGTCTTGACTTGTGATGAGATTTTCTATTTATTTACACATATTCACACTGGTCAAAAATGTTTGGATGTGATCAATGGGATCATGCTTGCAACTTCGCAAATTTAGAGGTGAGGATCGCTGTGAGGGATTATGTCTGGGTTGTCGCTGAGGTGCAGGCTGGTGTGGTGCATGTGCCTGTACAGGGTGAAGTTCATGTGCAGGGGCGGATGGTGTCTGTACAGTTGGTGTTTGTGCGTGGACAGGGGGTAGTTGTGCAGGTGGTGGTAGTGCCTTGTTCAGGGGGTGGTGGTGCATGTGCAGGTTGGGGGAGTGCCTGTTCAGGGGGTGGTGGTGGATGTGCAGGTTGGGGGAGTGCCTGTTCAGGGAGTGGTGGTGGATGTGCAGGTGGGGGAGTGCCTGGATAGGGGGCGGTGGTGGGTGTGTCCCCTTGCTGTGGTCATGTGCACTTTGTAGTACAGGTGTGTGGGTGTGATGTGCTGCAGGCAGGTGTGATGGCTCCCCTCCCTGCATTGACCGTTAAGGGAGACTTTGGATCACTTTCAGCATGCCCTCCATCAACTTCATGGCCAATGCATGGTGCCTTGCACTCTCTTCCCTTTGGATGGATATCATGTCTCTGATATTCTTGGACATGTCTTGCCAACATCTATCCATCCTGTCCAAAACATGGGTCAGTCTGTACACCACCTGAGGGATTTTGCGCATGTCCTGCAGGGCCTGAGACATGTCTGACAGGGTAGCCCCTATGGCACGAATGTCCTGCCTCACATCTGCCTGCTGTTGGAAGAAGTCCTGCTCCCACTGGCCACCAAAGCCAGGTGCAGGCCCTCTCTGCAGGGGTCGGCCATGGATGAGACCGCCAGGTCCAACAGCAGGGGGGAGGGTGGCAAGCGGAAGCCTGAGAACAGGAGAATTGTGCCTAGGGGATACCTACACCACAACAGGGTTGGTACTTCCCTCAGATGGTGGAGAGAGTGCCTGGGATGCACTGTATAGGGAGGAGTTTGTAGGGGAACCACCACGTCTGTACAGGATGTGAGGGCTGTGAGGGAGTGATATATGTGTCGGGGTGCGTGTGAGCTGTGGCTGGTTAGCTCTATGCTTAGGACAGGCAATCTTTCTTTGTTGAGGCTGAGGCACTTTGCTGGGCGGAGGGTGTGAGGCCTTGCCAAATTTGGCAGATGTGGGAAATTTTCTGGCCATGGAATCTGAATCTTCATCATCTAAGAGGATGGACAGATATTCTTCATCATCCTCAAATTCTTCAGCCTCCTCATGTACTTCATTCTCCTCCTCTTGCGTAGTACTTGCAGCCGACATTACAGCCTGCAGGAGCAGTGGATTTTCCCCTTTGATTGCCCATCGCCCAACACTGGTGGAAGGTCCATCTTCCTCATCGTCATCATCACCTGGAACACAGAGGTTGCAACAGGATAAGTAATTGACCTAGTATAAGATGTGGTGCAAAACAAGGGTTGGTTCTACTGTACTTTGCATCAACAAAAGAAGCACATGTGACCTGGTTTGGGTACCCCTACATGTGACAGCTCACACCAAAGCACTGAGGTGTTGAACGGAGATGTACAATGCACAAGCAAACTCACCAGCTCCAGCCACAGCTTTGTGTCCCTTTGCGATCCCCCCTGATGTCAGCTGCTGAACCTGGCTCCTCATAGGTGTAGTTCATGAAGCGGTCCCCGATCCAACAACTGGAGAAGGAAGTGACACCATACTCAATGATCCGCATTACTAATTTACAAACAGGCACATGTGACACTTATAAAAATTAAATGGTATATATGTAACTTTGTAAACACTGATTTCAGATTCTATGCAGAAGGGGATTTGGATCTTTGTCATGGTTTTGGAATCTATGATAGAGAAACACTTCACGCCACACTTACCTGATGGATAGGTGCGAGAGGGTTTCACTGCTGCAGCCAGGATGTCTTACATTCCCTGGGATGGTGTTGTACACTGCACTGGTGTCATCTTGTCAGCAGCTGTGATGAGACATACATATCCAAATTTCAGTACACCAGATTGTAGCTATCCGCTAACATGTATGTGTCATTCTCAATGACCATTGATATGATATTCCTGGCCAATGTGCAGCATGTTTACCCTATGGACTACACATGTGGCCCCAGCTCATATGCAGCAGTGTCAGGTGTTACCGCCACACAGCACTGACATCAATGAGATGACTCATCAACAGACAAACGTGTATGAGAAGGTTACTGATATTTGAAGGAAGGGGATAAACAATCAGGACACCTCAGCATTACATTGATTACACCTTCATCGTTAAGTCAGTCAGTCAAATCACTTTATTCGATACATAATTAATAAGATCATAAAAGTACAAAGTACACATATAGAAAACACGTTAAAAAATACAGTTTTCATAGTACAGACAATGCGACTGATAAGAGATGAACAGATAAAAATATTGAATTTAAGAACAAGGTTTAAAATGCACAATTCATAAGGCAGGGATACCCAGCCGCCTACTCTTCCATGAAAGAAGTAAAAATGAGGCAACAGAAAAACATACTAGTTCATCAGATAATGATTGTAAAAAATACAGACCTGGGTGACATTGGATAAAATGATATTTACGCATAAGCGGCCTGATGAATCTATTACGATGAGCCTTATAAAATTTAAAAAAGAAAATATGTAAATTTGATTGAGAAGAGGAACCATCGCATGGGCAGGGAAGAAGGTCGGCAATAGAAAAAATGCCAGCAGGATAGGAGAACATACAGGGTATGAGGTTCAGACGGAACCTTGCTAAGATGAATCAGTGACGTGGATTAGTCACATAAAATAGATAGCGTTGGGCACCTGCCTGTTCAATTGGGCTCTCTAGATATAATTTTACAGATGCTTTTGAGCAGTTCAATTTGATTAGCTCCATTGCCCTTTAGTTAAGAAATAGTGTTTTAATTTATTTTTTGGATACTGTAGCACAAGTCAATGGAGATGTAAATAGATGACTTAGTCCAATGGAAGTAAGACTATTTTTAATATATGATAACCACAGAATCCTTGTGTTCCAAGCTAAGGCAATCTTCTATTAGCCTATTAGCCTCTGTGTAAGGTTTACTGATGCTCTTCTCCAAATCGAGTGCCACAAAAGTATGGGTGCCAACCTAATTGTGTCATCAATATAGGGGATGTCCAGCTCGGCATGGCATATAAAGTTAGAACAGCTTACCGGAAGGCCAATTAGTTTTTTCCCAAAAGAATTCTCAATGGTCTGTAGGGTATAGGCGTTAGTGTATCCCCAAATCCCTGCCCCATAGGTTGCCACTGATGTTGCTTTGGCAGAGTAGACCTTTTTGATCATTTCGAGGGGCTTTGCACCCAGTTTCTTGGTAAAGGAGTTAAGTGCTATAATGCTTTTTTCCAGGGCTAGGCCCCTAGTTGTGATCATGCTGGACCAGGATAATTGTCTCTCAAAGGTTATTCCAAGATAGGAAAAGATATCTGTATGAGCTATTTTGCGTCCTTCAATATAAAAATGTGGGACCTTCCTCTCACTCCTCCCTGTAATTAGGACAAGGGACTTTGCCTCATTTGTTTTATATCTAAACTACTCATGTAACTTACATAGATCCCCAATAGCTGTTGTAAAGCTCGACCAGTACGGGCAATCAGAACAGCATCGTCTGCGTATAGCAGAATTGGGATGCGCACATTCTTGATCGTTGGGACGTCCGGTGTGGAGTTCAACAAGGGTGCTTCCACCCCATTCGTATAGATCGAAAAAAGGAATGGGGCAAGGACGCAACCCTGACAGACTCCCCTCATAATTGGAAACGGCCTAGAGCACTCACCCAGATTTCCATAGCACACAGATGCTGAGGCTGATGAGTATAACTGTCTAATAAAGGTAATTATCACAGCATCAATACCCATTTCTGCCATTATTCTCCAAAGATGGTGATGGGTTATGCAGTCGAAAGCTGCTGACAGATCCATGAATGCCAGGTATAGTTTCCCCTGCTTTGCTTGAGTATACTTGGCAATTAGTAGGGTTAGATTGAGGCTTTAGTCCTGAGTACCACTCCCCTTTTTAAACCCATATTGTACCAAGATTAGGATGTTATTATCAGTGGCCCATTCCTCTAGTCTATTAAGTAAGACGCGACCCATCAACTTAGCGGTACTATCCAGCAGGGAGATAGGCTGGTAGTTTTTAGGCTGAGATTTATCTCCTTTCTTATGGATTGGGACAATGATTGACCTTTCCACAAGTCAGGTGGGTCCACAGTGGTAATTACATTAAAAACATTAGTGAGCACCGGTCCCCATCAGCCGGGGTGCTCCATAAAAGAATCAACTGGGGTGCCATCCGGGCCAGGGGCTCCATTAACGGAAGACTGTGAAAGGGTCAGTCTTATTTCATGTAGTTTAAAACATAAGAACGGTTTGGCAGGAGAACTACTAGGTAACTGCTGACTAGCCACTCCCTCTACCTGGGGCTTGAAGATGGAGAAGTGTGCAATCCATGAGTCCTCGTCCACATGGCACGCAGTACTCAAATCTTCAGAAGATTTAAGGAATGGGGCATTGATGACTCTCCAAAAATCCCTAGAATTTTTTGAAAGGGCCGCTTGGTGAAGGTTCTCCCAAGCTTCTTCTTTGAGAGTTTTAGTTCTCCGCTTCCTGGCCTCTGAATATCGAAGCCGCAGAGTCTTGACCAGTGCTGCATCCCTAGGAGTAGATCTAAGGGCCTGATGTAGCGTTCATAGGGCCTTAGTGCAAGACTGGTCAAACCACTTAGGGCCTGGGCTATTAGAGGCTGATCTCTCCCTAGTTAGTGCCTGTTTTGCCTCCGATAGTATTCTGTCGAAGGCTGGGTTTACAAGTATTGGATCAGGGTTAGCAGCCAGACAAGTCATGATGTCATTGAGTCTGTTACCGACCACCACTGTGACAGTTTTCTCTTTATTTATCGTCTCCCATTTTAGAACAATCCCATTTTTCCTTGCTATTACAGGGTTAACATGTCTCGACTGCGTCCAGAGCGATTCCTCCCCATGCCAAATCGCCAATTATGGCGTAGTGATCGCTAAAACCATATGGCATGATTGCGATTTTAGGGATAGACTTTTTCAGGGACGAAGAAAGCAATAAATAATCTAGTGTCGAACCCTGACTGGGCAGTCCAAAAGTATGTAGTAAGGAGCCAGAGCTAGAGTCAATAGGGTTCATAATTTCCAGATCATTAATAAAAAATAATCTGTTCAGGGCATCGCCAAAGGAATCGTGCCCGAAGTGATGAATTAGATCACCAGAATCATTAGATAAACTGCATACTGTTTTATTTAAGAGGGCACAGCAATGTGCGTTGAAGTCGCCCACCCATAGGATTTTTGACGGCTGCTTAAGGCTCTTGAAAAAAGTATTGACATCTCTTTCCAATAATCCAACAACCTCTTTCATGTTTGCGTTAAAATTATTTTTGTAATAGTTGATTAAAAGAATAGTGTCACCTTCAATCCTTTTAGATAAAGAAAATGATAATAGGGTGAGTCATTAAAAATGATAAGACTGCTAATTTCAAAGTACCAGACACAGAAGGGCGGGCTGGAGTATTAAAGGAACGATAACCGTCCAAATCAAACTGACTTGTTTCCCATGTTTCCTGGAGACAAATCAGGTCATATTTGTTAACAATCGCTAACCAATCTAGGTTGAACCCTTTAGATCTTAGTCCAGCAATATTCTAAGAGACTAATTTAACATGATCTGTGGGGATGAGGGGATGATTGGAAAATACAGTGTGGAATTTAGGAGACTTGGGCCCTGGGTTCCTGGGGCTTTGGAGTCGATTAGTAGTGGTCCCATTCCCCCTTGTCAATCACACCCATCCATGTCTGTAAAAGCACTGAAACGATTGTTGGTAGGGAAGGTGGGGAGGGTAAGGTGAGGGGGCTCATGGTAATTTTTGCTATATGGGATCAAAGAAGTTTGAGCCCTATTAGAGGGTTTAACAGGTTTGTAGAAAAAAACCAAGTGGCAGCGCAAACATCTGAGATTGTTGTGTGGCTGTGTCGGGTAAGCACTCAAACAATTGCTGGACCAGATGGTGGGAGTTAAAATTAACTACCACACAGTCCCCCTGAATTGATTTCCTCGGGTTCCCTACCCATACCACCCTTCTTGCCATTAGGATACAAGGGATTAACTCCCCCCGATACCCCCGTGTTTACTAATCCAGTGACATGCCTTGGTGATAAGCTGGTCCTTGGTTTCTCTCTGTGTATCCACTAATTTAGGAACATTCGCCAGAACTATTACGTAGGGGCAAGCAGCGGGGGGAAGGTCCAATCTTGAGTCACAAGGTGTGTTAGACCCATTTATCACTTCGATATCATAGTCTCTAGGGCGTGCCAAAGTCGATGGTAAGGATGGTAAAAATGGGCCAGATGCCCTCTGTGCAGGGGGTGACAGAAGGGGTAATGGGAAGCTTGCAAATTGGACGAATGAGAGTGATTTCTAGCTTCTCCGACGGACATGCCTGCTGGATGGGGGCCTCTTGGCCTGAGAGGCTCACTTTCAGGTCTCTTGCTATCCTGCATAATGGGTGAGCGCTGAGATGTTACGGTAGGTTCAGGGGGTTGTAGCGTCTTCTTGGCCCCAGCCTCAGTCACACCGCTGATACCTGTTATAGTGAGGTTTAGAGACTCCAGGGTTGCCTCAATTCTACAAAGACTATCTGAAAAGGGCTGAAATAGGCGTGTGAGAGACAGTTCCATTTTTAGTAGGAATGTGTCCATTGTAGGTGCAGAGGCTACTATAGCTTCTGGTGGAACAGCGAGAGTTGACTTTGTGACTAGTCTACCCCCCTTTCTTCATTTTTGGGGGCGGTTCAGCATGGGCGAGTGGAGAGTGAGCTCTGTCATTCACTCGTGGATTTAGGCGTTTCGAGCGGGTTACAACTGGATTAGGGGATACAGAGGCAGAACACGGATCTTCCGTATGTGCAGACGGGGGGCCAGTGTTAGTACGGTGAATTGGGCATTCTGGCGCAACTAGGTCTGCGTTCTACAGTCTGAATCTCTTTATTCAGAGCATCTAAGGCTCTTATCAAGAAGGCATCTAGAGTGTTAGTTGACTCCATCACCAAATCCGAGCCCAACTCTTAAATGCAATATATCAGGCGGTGGGAGTTAGAGGGGGGGCCCAGCCCAGCCTCCTCCGGGCTCCTCCGGGCGTGGATGGGCCCGCCCTTGGCCCGGGCTTCGCCTGGGCGTGTCCTGCGGCGTGGGGAGGCGCTGTGCTTCCGAGCGATGTGTCATGAACGCTGGGCTGATGGGAGATAGAGTTCCGCAGTGCCTCTCCTCACCGGCACGACTCTCAACAGATGAAGCGTTGGCGGTCTACACTGGACCACGGGCAGCGCTGCGATTAAGAGCGCTGTGTCATGAACGCTGGGCTGATGGGAGATTGAGTCTCGCAGTGCCTCTCCTCACCTGCACGACTCTCCCCAGATGAAGCGTTGGCGGTCTACACGGGACAGCGGGCGGCGATGCGCTTAAGAGCGCTGTGTCATGAACACTGGGCTGATGGGAGATTGAGTCCCGCAGTGCCTCTCCTCACCGGCACGACTCTCCCCAGATGAAGCGTTGCTGTTATGTCCATCATGCCTCATGAGTATGGTGTTGTGTGTTGACAAGTCGAAAGGTGTGTCCATCACCAGGCTGACCAGTTTTACATTTGCACATCAGATCAAACATTTCATTGCAGGGTTCAATAGTGAGATGTGCAATATTCAGGTACATTTTGGGGCTCATTTGTGCTTACCTACACATGAAGACACCACACTCATTTGGGACTGAGAGATCACAAATTTGTTATGTCCATCCTTTGACTGTCCTCTGTTCCCATAATCCATTTACAACATCATGGTAGTACTTAGCTGACAACGGATGATGTCTTGTACAGCAGACATCCTAACCTCACATGTTATACACTCACTTATATAGGTGAATACAGTAGAAGAGGAGGCAAGCAGAATGCCATATTTGACTAGAATCCCACATTGTGGGTAAGTTGAGAAGCTTTGATGGTTGCCACCTACACTGGATTTGCGTTGTGCTTTTCAGCCATGAGATTTGAAAATTTCACTTCCTCAAGATTCACCTTAGCAGCCCATACATCCATCACAAATGCACACAACTGGCATCAGTGCGACCCTCATCCACACCAATTTCAATAGGATTTGTCCATTGATATTTTGCAAGTGAGATTTCATATCATTGAATTACAATCCCGTTGTGTCTAGTACACTTCATATGGCACTAAATACTATTTTATGTCCATTCTGCACTCACGTGGCATACATTTTGAGTCATCCTTTCACTAGCCACCATGGTGTGATCTGGTATGTGGTTAAATGCCATGTGTAGGCATGTTGTGATGCAGGACAACAGTGATGTAGAACACATACAACATACAGCGGAGATTAAAGGCACATTGCATGAGCATTCAGGTACATTATTCTTGGGTTTACTTACCATGGCCCCGCACCTGCCCAGTGTGTGGTCCCAGACCAGATGTCACAGCCAACCTTGTAGCAGAAGTCACTGGGGGTACTGGAATCTGGGACAACATCATTAGACCTACAATGATGAGTGAGTTTGCAACTTTACATTTCAGCTGCTACATGTGATGCACTCAATTTCAGGCACAAAGGATGAGCACAAGCAGTGTGGGCACTACTGTTGCAGAAGTATGTGGCAATAAATATCATGAGTGATCCCACATTCAACTTATAATGGCCACACTACCTAGAAATAACGTCTATCAAATTGACACCACAACAATTCCTAAAGTAAGGTCCATTATCGTGTATTGTTTATGACCAAAAAACATGCCATCCGATGTTAACAAATATGACCAGCTGGGTTGACTGGACAATTTCATGTATTGAAAAAACATTGTAATTTGGACACTGGACGCATTCTCAATACTCCTGATAATTGAATCTCACTTCTTGTTCATCATTGTTATATTTGTTAACATTGGATTTCTAGATTTTGTCTACAAGAACAATTACAATCTAGTGGAGACTCCTTTTTGACTTGTTGTGGCACTCAATTCCAGGATTGAGTTCACAGTTCTGGAACTGTTGATGGAATGCATGTAATGTTCCCAAATCACAAAGGGATGATGAGCCTAGATATCTTATTTGTTGTCTTTTGCTATTCACAAATGTCATTTTCTAAAGGTAAATGTCCTTTAAGTATTCAACTAGTTTTAAAGTTAGGTTTTCTTCTCCGGTTACCTTTGAGATTGCAGCCCTATTAGTCCCTCTTTTGTCTGCTGACAATGTATGCATTTTGACCATCTCCTGACCAGTTTGACTTACCAGTTAGTGAGGGTGGTATGCCTTGCTCTGGATGATGTCGTTTACTCCCAGAAGATGTAGGGACCTCTGCTACTGTGGTCGTCTGTACTCTGGCTGAATGTGTCAATAGGTGAGAAGAGAGAAAAGTAACCAAATCGAAAATGTACATATGTAACTTGTCTCATATCTTCTGCATGCTAACAGTACTGTAAAGTACTGCCACCGCAGGTGCAGGTAGAAGCAGTGGGGCGTTGGGGGTGTAATGGCGGGGCAGGGTGGGAAATAGACAACGGAATAGTGGAAGGAAATGTCTCAGAATAAGGATTCTCTCACCTTGTGCTTGGTGATGCAGCAAGAACAAGGTGAGTTATTTTTTGGATGATTGTATTTTAATTTCCCTATTCCATTGTCTGAAGATTTTCCTCTGCACCGCACCCCCCCCCCCTGACGTTCTTGACTGATCCGGCCGCGTCTGGATTAGTGTAAGTGGCACTTTGTCTATTGCTACTTAACAGTGTTAGGTATCTACGGCAGCAGTACTGGGCCCATGTTTTCAATAGTGGGAATGGGATTTGCCATTTCTAATACAAAGGATTCTGGGACTTGTAGTGCAACATACAGAGGAAACACATGAACCTCTGACTGACTATATATTTATATAAACTTTGGACAACTTCATTAATCACAATGGGGTGAAACACAGACAGTCATTTTATATACTTGTTCTTATCATTACATTTACCTGGTACCACGTTGCGGACATCACTCGCAGGCAGCCCATGGAGCATGTGGGGGTGGATTGTAGTAAGGACATCCTCCTCAAGTGTGGTGAGATGGAGGCGGGTTCTGGATTGTGGGCCAGGGAGAATTCTGGCCAACTCAATCCTGACGTACTTCTCCTTCACCCACGCCTTTTCTTCCTGCCACTTCTTCTTGATGTCTCAGACTGTGTGCACATCCTCCCCCAATGCTGTGACAGCAGTGGATAAATGCTGCCATAGAGCTGCCTTCTGTGTGCCACTGGTGCAGTAAGGGGGAGACCATATAGCCGTTTGTGGTGCCTCACAAAGAACTCCACAATCATGGTGGTCTCCTCATATGTGACGTTTTTGTTCATCCTCAGTTGGTACATTTTCCATTAGCGATGCACAGCAAATGAAAACATGAACTCTCTGTGGCCAAACCTGTTCCTTGAATGTGTGCTGCTTTTATGTGGTTTGTGCCCCAGGTGTGGAAATTCCGAACTGAGTGCGGATGTAAAGATAGGAGTCGTAAGTGATTTCTGTGAATACCAAAAGTCGTAAATTTAGAATTTTGTCTCAGATTAGTTTTGTGAATCGGGCCCTGAATTTCTATGGTTTCGTGCATGTAAAATCTGAACCTAACTATAACATCCCTGTAACCTTTGGATTTTTGGTAAATTTCTAACCTTTTTTTAAAATTCTATTTCCTAACTATAATGTCCCTATAACCTTCCATTGAATTTCTAGTTTTTTTTTATTTTAATTAAGATGCCCATATACAGTGGGGGAGGGGTTGGATGTAGGGCCTGGCATTGTGCTGCCCCACCCAAGCTTGCTGCTCCTGCTCCCTCTCCTCCTTGCCATCCATTGCCCAAGTCCATGCCCCTGCTCCCTTGTTACACCCCTGTGTGGCCGTTGTTCTGCCACTGCCCTTCACGCCTTCCCTAAACAGTTAGCTTCCAGCCCCATCCACCTCCTCCCTACCCTCTGTTGTCGGAGTCAATGCACCTGCCCTGCAAGGTCCGATGTTCTGCCAGTGCCCTCCATTTTGCTTAATGTTCCTGCCCACCCCTCCTGCCCTCCTTTGCCCAATTCTATAACCCATCATTGCCCTCCTGCTTAGCCTCTCTGCTTAGCTTGCTGCCCCTACCCACCTTCCCCCTGCCCTCTGATGACTGTGTGCATGCCCCTGCTCCCTCCTTTTTGCCCAGCATGTTCCTTGGACCTGCCACTGCCCATTCTATCTACTCTGAGTGTTCTGTTGAACTAGGACTGCCCCTCCCACATGCCTAGCATAGTCAGATGCCTGCAGCCTGTCCCTCCCACCTCCACCCTGCCTGTCTGACTTCCATGCCCCTATCCCCTCCCTCCTGTCCTCCATGGTTCATTTTTCTGCTAATCCCTTCTGTCCTCCATTCTCTGTTGTGCTGCAACTCATCTCCTGCCTGCCCTGTGTGGTCTGTTGTGAAGACCCTTCCCCTGCCCTCTCTCATCTGTGTCTAGCCCCTACCCCTTCCTTCTGTCCTCCATCGTCCATTGAACATGCCCCTGCCCCCTCTTTCTTGCCCACCATGGCTGTTGTGTTGCCACTAACCCTCCCGCTTGCCATGCACAGTCCTCTGTGCTGCCACCAGCCCCTCCTAACTGCTCTGTGTGGTCAGCTTGGTGCCCGTGACCCCCACCTTCCCTCCGGTGTCTGTGTGTATGCCATTATAGTCTCACTGTTGCCCTCCATGGTGTGTTGTGCTTCCAGTGCCCATCCCGCTTGCCCTCCATGGTCAGTTTGCTGCTACTGCCGTACCCCTTTGCCCCCTGCACTCAGTTTTCCATGTGCAGACCCCTATCCCCTCACTCCTGACTTGCCTGGTCCCTTGTCGTGCCACTGCCCTCTCTCTCCTGCCCTTCATGGTTCGTTATGCTGCAGATGTCTCTCCTGCCTGTCTGGTATGGTCAGCATGCTGGCCATGCCGCTTTCCCCTCTGCTCCCTGTTGTCCATGTGCATGGCCCTGTCCCCTCCCTATTGCTTTTCATGGTCAGTTGTGCTGCACTGCCGTTCCACTTTCCCTGTGTGGTATATTGTGCTGCTGCAAGCCCTGACGCCTGCCCTGTAAGGTCAGTTAGTCACCCTGCCCATCTCCCTCCTTCCCTGTGTTATCCAAGCCCATGTCCCTACCCCATTCCTCCTGACCTCCGTGATCCAATGCACCACATTTGCCAGCATTTTGAACTTGGTAAGAGGGAGATTTTGGAAAAAAAACCTGGGGAATTGATTTTCCCCATTGACTTACATTGACAAAGAGGATATTTTAGGCAGGAGATAGATAAAATAAAGCCCTTTTTGGCCTAAAACTATTGGGAGTCTCCTGCCTGAATTGGGTCTGTTGGCATGTATGCTTGTACTGCCATTGCCTCTTTCTTCTGCCCTCAATGGTCTGTTATACTGCCAGAGCCTCTCTTGCATGCCCTCCTTGGTCTGTTGTGCTGCCACTGCCCCTATCCTGCCTGCCCATTTTTGTCAAATTGTTGTCTCCCAATCTCCTCCCTGCCCTCAATTAACTGATTCTGTGCCCCTGACTTCTGCCTCCCCACAGTATTCTACTGAACAAGTAGATTGCTAACATTCTATATTTATGACAAAAGTGTGGAACACCTGACGTCATCTTGATGTGATCAAAACTGCAATATCTAAAGCATTTCCTTTAGAAATTATAATAATAAGAGGGCCTTACTCCCATAGAAATTATGGTTAGTGCTCTAAATAATTAAAAAGAGGAAATAATTTCTGAGTTCTCAAATAGCGACAAAGCACTTTTAAATTATTTACTATCTTGATGCTTTTTTATCTAGTGCATCACTTGATTATATGTTGCACTTAGGGGAGAGAATGTGGCGTTATGGCCAGAGCTGCAAACTTTGCAATGGGAAACCAGGTTCAAGTTTTGGGGTCAGCTCGACATCCTGTGGTTCTGGGCAAATCACTTAATCTCCCCATGCCTAAAACCAAAATGAATGTGTCCTTGCGTAATGTAACTGATGCTCATGTAAAGCACTCCAATACCTTCGGGGCAAGTCTGTGCTATATAAAATTGCAAAAAAGCAAACAAATGAAATGATTAGCACAATTCTGTCATTGGGCTGTACTTGGGCTACATTTGGGTGATATGTGTGCTACATTTGGGCTCTTTTTCCTATGTTGACTATTTTGGGAAACTTATTTGTTATGACACTCCCTAATCACACCATTTACTTCAGTATCCTTAGTAGAAAATGCTTTCTGTTTTCCACTTCGATTCCATCAAGATGGCGTTCAGATGTGCCACACTTTTGGCATAAATACAGAATGTTAGCACTCTAGTTGCTCATTAGAGCGCTGTAGTAAAGCTGCTGATCACCACTGAGTTAACTGGCAGTCTGCTGCTGGTGTTAAAAGTGCATGTTTCAGTCTGCATGTCAGAATGATTCAATGAAATCGAAGAGGAAGATATTTTAGAACTCACTTAAAATGTGTCCCAATTTTTCTTTCTACAGCACTAACCATAATTTTTATGACAACATGAACCCCTTTGTTTTGTTCCTTTCTAAATTAAATGTTTTAAGTTTTACCAGTTTGATCAGGTGTGTCACACTTTTGTCATAAGTAAGACTGTCAGAGCTCTAGTTGTTCTTTAGATTACTCTCGGAGCCTGCAGTAGAACACAAGGGAATCAAGTGACAGGCTGTTCCTGTTGGAAGTACAAAGTTTTACTGAGAATGTCACACTTCATTCTCATATGGCTGAGAAAGAGTGTGTGAATTTACAGCTATGGGGCACCTTCCATAACCTTTTTGGGAAAATGATGAGAAAAACAGTTTTCTCTCAAACATCCTTTATGAAATCCGAGCAGAAGGCTTTTTCACAGGGTAAAATCAACTTAGAACATACCACAATTCCTAAAATTAGTATGGTACCATCAACAAATAAATTATATTGTAACTAAAATCAGTTATCACCCTTTATACGTTCTCCTTGTTGTGACCCTCAAAACCTGCCATTCACTACAATGCATGTCAATGGGGACCATGCCTCAGAGTCCTGTAAGTGCTGCCACAGCATGTTGTCCCCAGACAGTAAAGGTGGGGCTCCATTTGGGACCCCCATATAAGCCCTTTGGGGCCTGGGTGTGCTCACCCTGCCCACTTACATATCTTTTAAGTCATTTTCAGGATACAGGGAACAAGTCCATGAGTCTTGTAATGGCTGCCAAACCATATTGTTCAGGTTGCCACCAACCAATCAGGATTGACTAGTCTCTTTTAAATTGGCCAATCAGAGCATATCTGAACACCAACTGTCCAGCTATACAAATTTCATTTTCCTTTAATGTCTCAAAAAGTACTGAACGGATTTACACCAAATAACAAAAAGGGCTCTTTCTGGACCAAGAGCTAAGTTTCTGCCAAATTTGGTGTAATATCATCCAGCTGTTCGGACTGTAGTCATGTTCAAAATTCCTATGGGAATTAACATGGGAAACACACTTTTTATGACCCCCCCCTTTTTCTCAGCCCCCATTTGGCGGATCACCTCGAAACTTTTTATGCACAATAAGGCCCATTTCTTTAGAATTTCGTGAAAATTCGTCAACTGGCACCAAAGATATAGGCAAGTCAAAAAATGCTTTATATATCTGGAATTCAAGTTCAAAAGGCACACACTTTGTTTTTCCAAATGACTTGTCTTTCAGAATATTTCTCTGTAATGTGGATGACTTCTCTGCAAATTCATTAAGAAGATATTGTTCTTCCAACACACATTACAATTCCACAAACCAAAGGAACAAAGGTCTTGGATGTAGCAACATGGCAACTCCGCTGCCTCTCAAGGACACCTTGAGACACAAGGACAGTTATAAGTCACAATCCAAGCTAGCCACTGCTGTCACCTCGTGAGAATCAGGTGACTTCTTGGAACTGTAGTTCCTGTTTGGGCAGGATCACATAGCACAGACTCCATGAGCATGAATCCTTTTGCCAGACAACACTGGTATTTTCTGAACACCACCAGCTTCTCCACTCTTGGAAAGGACTCATCTTTGGAGGACCTGGAGCACAGCATCCAGTGGTGGCCCTTCCTATTAGGCGGAGGAGAGGCATCCCCCCCCCTGTCAAATAAAACGATAATAAAACGGGTTTTAAACCCGTTTTACTATCCTTTTATTTTAATCCCCCTGGACCCGCCCCCAGGACTCTGACGAGTCTTTGGGGCGGGTCCAGGGGGATGACACTGCTAGTGGGGGAGTGGTAGTGCACTCCAGTCCCCTTCACTGCGCATGAGGGTTTGGCCGGCTGTCTCAGGCCAGCCAAACCCTCATGCGCAGTGAAGCTCTCTCCAGCCCCAGCTGCGTCGCTGGGGCTGGAGAGAGCAGGCACGGCCTCCCAGTCTGCCTGGGAGCGCAAGTTGTCAGTACTCAGGCCAATTCTGATGCTGCTTTCATGCAGCATCAGGATTGGCCCCAGTGCAGTCTGGAAGTCTGTGCCCAGAAGAAAGAAAAGCGCGATGTGGCGGGCAGCGACGGCGGCGTTTAAGATAAGGGTTTTTTTATTATTTGTTTCTTTTTTTAGCCCCGAGCCCCCCACCTCCCTCCTCCGGTCCGCCCCGCCCCTTTGGCGGGAGACGGGCTGCTACTGATAGCATCCTCATACTCCCTAAATGCTCAACGGAAAGCCCCGCCTCCAGACCTTGGCCTGTGGCCAGGTTCTGCACACAACCATCTAAGTATCCTACCAGGCCCTGCATCCAGAACACAGCTGGTTAACTTTAAAAAAAAAAAGAAATCGCAGATTCACTGGGATTTGCAAATTTTAATAAAAGGCACATATTCCCTGTATCAAAATTGTGGCTGTGTGCTCTAGATTGTTCAATAAATCATGAGTTTATAAATCACAATATTCTCATTATTTTAGCAATTTTCCTTTGTATCTGAGGATCTTCTATATCTTTTTGTGATTTTGAACTGGAAGTCATGTTTTCACTTTATTAGGCATGCTTTTTCCATAGGTAAATTTGCGAATTACAAGATGGTGAAAAAAGTAATTCAAGCCTTCATCACCAACACAACGTTTTTTGTTTTTTTAAAACTTTATTTACCAGTTTCACAAGCATAACACCGGATCCATTAATACTCATTTTGTAATACATAACAATATCTAGGGTAAGGAAATAAGGAAAGTGAATCACCACCACCATGCAGAATTGACAACAATTGCAGATTGGATTAATAATAAATAAAAATAGTTCTTCTCCGACCATCTATCCCGCCCGACCAAACACACCATGCAAATTACATTGGCTCATACAGGACATCCATTACCTCAGGTGTTTACATTTATTGTTGTGTCTACCAGCAGTAATTTAGACAGCCCGATTACCCCACTCCTGTTGGGACAATCCCATGTTCCTGTTGTGATGCAGATTGCGAGTGTGACGCTGCGACATAGCTTTTTAGGGGGCCCCAAATGTCTTTTGGACCAGACGACCTTGGTAAGGTGCTGATGTACAGATTGCCATTTGTGTTGCAATATGCTAAGCTGTTTAACCAGCTCTTCAGTGCTGGTGCAGTTTTTTGTCCCCATTTAATTGCAATTTCTCTCTTAGCCAAAATATTCAGGGCAATTAACGTTAGGGGCGTACAGGCATACCAGTGTAATGTTATGACCCATCAACTTTCCTATCACTATGGTGTAGCGGCCTTCTCCATCACAGTAAGCTTTGTGCAAATGAAAAGGGAGTCGCTTGTGGATCAGTATCGCTGTGCCCCATGCGTATGAGCTGTAGTTTGAAAAATAGCGATGCGGGCCCCAGCTAGCTGCGAAATGGGTGTCGTTGGACTTAGGCGTCTTTGTAGGTAATGAAGTACGTGTTTCCCTTTTCTGGTGTTGTTTAGGCCCCTGACGTTCCAGGTAATCAAAGAAGGCGAGAATGGTCGGGTAGCTTAAGTAACATTGTCATTTGAACAGTCTTTCTGAAAAAACAGTATGGGCTTAGTGGTGAGATACATTGCAACGTAGCAGTGAGCATGCTGATAAACAAGGTCCAATAAACAAATCTGCAAATATTCCCCTCCCCCTCCCCCCACCCACCCTCTCGCCTGTAGACGTAAGGAACCAACCCCATCAAACGATAACCAAATGCATCCTGTAAACATCCAAGTCTAAAATACAAATGTACAGTATGATGCATTACTATCAAGAACACCGACAACGTGATATACACACAGGGGGGAGGCAACGCCCCGACAGCGCCCAGCAATGTATAACATTGAAATGTGATACTTATTCTGTCTGAACATATATGAAAAAACCTCTAGTCTGACAATCTGCGGTGCTGAACATGTTAATAGAGTTATTCCGTGGAGAAGAGTTCGACACTGGCAACCGAGCTGCTGTGTGGTGGGGAAGAGCCGGACCTGGCCTCTTTCTGCTGACTGCTGGTGTTCCTGTAGGATCTACAGAATTCCTGCACCGCAGTGGGAGTATCGAAAATACGGGATCTGCCATCGATATCGACACGTAGGCGAGCAGGATATAACAGTCCGTACCTAAGGCCTAAGTTCCGAAGAGTGGCCCTTACACCGTTGTATTTTCGCCATGCTTCTTGCACCGTCGCAGTGAAGTCCGGAAAAAGTGCAACCGTCGATCCCTGCCAGATGGTCTCGCCACATTCCCTGGCGAGGCGGAGTGCGGTGTCCCTGTCTCGGAAATTCATTATTCTCGCAATAATGGGTCTCGGAGGGCAGCCAGGGTTGGGACGAGGGCCTAAGGAGCGATGTGCATGCTCTACAACAAAGCCCGGTGTGAAAGCGTCTTTCCCAAAAAGGTCAGTGAGCAGAGTTTCTACAAAAAGGTCAATTCGGCCCGTGTTTGTAGATTCGGGTATCTCAAGAATGCGAAGATTGTTGCGCCGACTGCGCGCCTCTAAATCTTCATTCTTTATTGCTACGTCTTTAAGGATTTTTTCCACGCGCTCCAAGCATTTGGTGGATTGGGCAGCTCTGTCTTCAAGATCGGAGACCCTTCCCTCCACCATGTCCAGTCGTCTATCATGGACTTCAATTTTGGCCCCCAAGCTATCCAGGCGTTTTTCAAGCGTGTCAAACCTGCCATCTAGTGCTCTGAATCCGGCTCTCAATTCTGACAAAAGGGAAGATTGGGTAGCAACCGGGTCATCAGTGGGAACCGTATCCTGGCCACCCTCTGCCATGTTAGCGTCAGACTCCTGTGCTTTCTCCGCAGGTTTCCCAAATGTCAACAATCTTTGTTTAGGGTCCTTCCGGCCCATACCGTCCTGCATGTACGCAATGGGGAGTCATAGCAGGTATTGGCAGCGCAGCTAACGGAACAGACGGGTCAAAAGTCTCCCTGCAAGTCTCCCTTCTAGTGCAGCCACAAACGGTGTGGCTGCACTAGAAGAGTACCCAGGAGCAGCGAGGGAGAAGGAAAAAACTCCTAAAAGGTGAGAGCATAAAGGAGCAGCCAAAGTGGATAATGCTAGGACCAGGCGCCTCTCAACACGTGGTCTCCCTGCAAGGCTCTATGCGTGTAAGTTCTGCCAAGTAACTCTCCGGGGCCAAAACGAAAGAATGAGGGGTCTGTGCAGCGCCTGGTAATCCACTGCCTTCCCCGGTGTCTTCAAAATGGCGGCCACTCCACGCGCCCCAACCGATGCATTAAGGGCCTCTATGTGAGCTCCGCAATCTTCTTTGGTACCCCTTTCGCGTGCTTATTTGTTGGCAGTTCGTGGTGCCGTAATACGGGATGTGGGTGGGCAGGTCTAAGGGTGCCACGTCCCCCCTCCCAGGCTCTCCCGCGGTCCCTATCACCGCGGGGCCTCTGGGAGCAATACCAGCCTCACGCCCGCACTCCAATCCCAGTGTGGGGCAGAGGCGCGCAGCAGCTGTGGTAGTGGGTGTGGACAGGGGGTGGCTTACCTGATGCCGCACTCACCGCACCAGCGTTGCAGGCGGGAGCCCCGCGGTCTCCGTCTTTGCAGCCCAAGGGTCGTAAATGAGGCCGGGGATGTACAGGCCTGACTCCAGGCTGCGCTGCGTCGACGTGATCAGCTCCGCCCTCTCGACGACTCGAGGCTTGGCTCAGGCGGTTTGCTGGCGGTCCGGGAGGTCATCTATGGCTCTGAGTCTTCCCCGCAGCATAGGGAGCAACAGGATCGCATTCAGGAGCCGTCAGCAGTGATCAGGTAGGAGACAGAAGCATTTTGCTGGGGTCGTCTGGCGGAGCTTCAAAGCTGCGCAGCCATCTCGGTTGGCTGTTAGGCCACGCCCCCCCACCAACTCATCATTGATGGGAAATTCAAATGTGATTGACAAAACTCATGAGTTTTCAGTTTGAAAGTTTAGCAGGCAAGGAATCTCCCAATTTTACTGCCTCGTTGCCTGCCTGATATGTGTTTCAAGTGCTATTAAATCTAAAAACGCAGATTGGCACTACTAAAAGGAGTCTTTTTTAGTGAATTTCTATGTTCTTGCCAAGTTTGGTGTAAATCCATTCCACAGTTTGTGCTGTAGCAGAAAGAAAGAACCCTACATCATAATGCACTAACAATCCACTAACCACTGGCTGACTGCATGCTTGCCCTCTCTGCTGCCCTTTAGTCTAGTTTTGCCCTATACCAATACCATATATATATATGCATATATACATAGAGCAAAATTATCTGTGGACGTTATTTGAAATTGATCATTTATGAATCTGTAGACCCACACCCCTCTGCCACTCCAGTTCCTTACCAAGGATGTGCCAAACATGCAGATTCATCGAAAGTAGCCAACTTTAAACGCAAATCAAAAAATTTATTTTCAAAGAGAATTGAGACTGAACCATCATTAAAGAGTTGGTGTCAATCGACAATATATATTGTTTTACCTTTACTTTGCGCCGTCAAAAAATCCTCTCTATTTCATAACAGATGGTTTTAAAAGCAGTGATTACAACACCCGCAACTTAAAATAGTTTAATTACTAAGTCAATACTGCCTTCAGCCTTTCATAGCCTTTAGTCTAAAAACAACAGACGGTATAGTGCAAACGACGAGGCAATGTTTAACCAGGGCTTTGCATTAGTCACTTTGCACAGCTTTTCCATCCAGCCTTTAGTAAACGAACAATCAACCAGGTCCCTTTTCTTTACCCATGTCTCCTCTGCTGTCACCACAAAACCTGTAAGAGATCAAAACAAGGACCACGAACAAACCTTTTCCAGAAAACAGAGCATACTATTGTAATGGTATCTCTTAAAAAGACGATGAAGTATAATGTAATCGGTGACAATTAGGAATTTTTAATTAGCAAAAAATTTAAAATTGCCTTTGTTAGCCATGAGGAAAGACAGTTAGCAAAGAAAAGAGGGATGCAATATCAAAATTAAGCACAATATTAGAATTATGAGATGTACTCAAAAATTACATTTTGTAGTATGCTTAGTAGTATTACTATAATACAACTCATGTACTACAAAACGCTATTCATATACCTACATGTGGAGGTCTCCACCTCTCCTATGTTTTCTGTGCAGTGATCCCCCACCCCCACTGCGTAAATCTCCACACACGTACACCTATGTTTCAATAGTAAATGTGGGAGGGGTGGGGGAGGGGCTGGAAATTGCACTATGGCGCTAGGGTGCCTGCATTGGCGCATGGCAGCCCATTGTGCACTAGCACAGGGGCAAAGGACAGGAATGTGCCGTATCTCATAGATACAGCGCATTCCTGCCCTTTTCTTTTGACGCAGGGCAGAGCAGCAAGATTCCTTGTAGCGCTGCCCTGCGCCAAAATCTTGTAAATGAGGTCCAAGGTATCCATGATAATTTTGTGTCCTTTTTTTCAAGCCTCCTGGGGATTCTGAAGATACCCATAATTTGTTGATTCCCCTGGAGGCGACTGAGAAAATGGCCAAAGTATAGCTAAACTTTGAGTTCTTTGGGAAAAATAGGAAAAAAGTTCTTCACAAAAAAGGGTCAATTTTTGTACCTAAAAATTGCATAAACGGAAGGTTTGATGTGCTAAAGTCACCATCTTCCTACTGTTCAGGAACATGCAGAGTTGAATTAAAAACCCTAATTTTTTTTACCACAGTTTTGGCATTTTTCAAAGAGATAGCCTATTTTGTGTGCTTTCAACCTACATCCAGTTTGTGATGGAAACCAGTGTGAAACCCATATGTGAGCCAGGAAAGCTATAGATTTGTGAAAAGAAGTTACAATCCTGAATTTAGCAAGGGTTAATATGTGTAGATCCCTCAAGGGTTTCTCGGAGAAACTAATTGTTGAACTAAAGAAATATTGAAAATGAGTATAAAAAGACAGCCATTTGGGACAACAATTTAATCTGTAACTTTTAGTCAAAATAGCCGATTTTCAAAAATAATATACCATTACATCTGCTAGACTCTTCTAGTTGTAGGGATATAGAGGATTTGCAGGTTCTCAAATATTCCGAGGTACCAGAGCCAACAACTGTGCTGCACTGTGCAATGATTTTTCATTGTGCATTGAATACAGACCAATTAATATGGTGAAATATGTAGAGTGAAAAATGGGTATCAAGGAAACCTCTGTATTTCTGAAATGGGCATAAGATATGGAGTTTCTGAGCATTGGTTATTTCTGCATCTCTGAATTTGTGGGCACCTATACATATGATTCAGAGGGTATTTTTCAAAATGGCTTCTTTCTTACACACCAACTTGCATTTGAAAGGCACAAATACAGCCAAATCCAATTTGATATTACAAATGTTCCACTATTCTGTGTATCCACATGTCTTCCAATTTAAATGGTACCTGACTTGTGTGGGTAGGCCTAGTGCCCGCAAAAGAAAATAAGCCAAAATGCAACATGGGCACATCATATTTTTCCACTGCAAAACTTCCCTTTTTTTGTAATGTCGGTAGTTGTGAATTTTGGGTCCAAGTTCAACCGGCAATCTGGCAGCCCCAACACATTTTTACAAACTAGACACCTGGAAAATCCAGGGTGGGGTGACTTGCATGGCTCTCACCAGGTTTTTCAACCCAGAATCCCTTGCAAACTTCAAACTTTAACTAAAAAAAACCTTTTCCTCAAATTTCTGTGATGGAAAGTTCTTGAGTCTGCCTGGAGCCACAAACTTCCTCCCACCGAGCTTTCCCAGAAGTCTCCCGATAGACGTGGTACCTCACTCGCGTAGGTAGGCCTAGTATTCACGAGAGAAAAGGGCTAAAAACACCTCATGGACACATCACATTTTTCTACTCAATACCGACCCTTTTTTTGAAAAATGGGTAGCTGTGGATTTTGGGCACTAGCTCAGCTGGCACCTAAGAAAACCTAGCAAACCTGCACTCTTTTGAAAACTAGACACCTGGTGGAAGCTAGGGGGGGTAACTTTTGTGGCTATCACCAGATTTGTTTTTACACAGGATCCCTTGCAAACCTCAAACTTTGACCAAAAAGACACATTTTCCTCACATTTCTGTGATGGAAAGTTCTGGAATCTGTCAGAAACGACAAACTCCCTTCCTCTCAGCATTCCCTCAAGTCTCCCAATAAAAATGGTACCTCACTTGTATGGGTAGGCCTAGTGCATGTGACAGGAAAGGGCCCAAAACACAACATGGACATATCACATATTTACGCTTAAAAAAGAGCCTTTTTGGGGGGGGGGGGGGCGTGGCTTTGAAACATGGCTGTCAGGACGTGAGCTCTCGAGCTCCCGGCTGGCCCGTAGCAAAAATCCTGAATTATCCTGAAGTCCGGAGGCATCCGAATCCCTGAATTGCCGTGCCGTGATCGGCAGACATCGGCGCACCTGGGAAGGGTCTTCTCCCCGGTGGAGCGGCACTGGAGCGGAACAGCAGACAAGCTGACGCTGGGCCCAAGCAGAGATGGAGGCTACGCCACACAGGCCTAAAGGGGAGCAGCCGTGAGCGGGAGTACGATTAAGAAGGCGGCAGACGGAGCTGCCGTGGACTGCGGCAGGAGGGCAGCTGGTGTGGGGCTACCCCTCTACCCCCCTTGCAGGCAGTGAGCTGGTGTGTCTACAGCGGAGAGCGAGCCCCGGTGGAGCCGGACCCCCAGCGGCAGTGACGAGAAGGCTGGGAACAAGGTATGCGTCAGAGGAGCGCGGAAGGTCTCGGAGCAGGTTTCCCTCCCCCCTCTCCGGCTTGCTGCTAAAAGGAGACAGTATGGTGGCAAGAAGTGGGGGTGCATTGCAAGTAAGCAGAGCAGTACCTGGGGCCAGATTGGGCCCGTTCGCAGATCGTAGATTGGGTGCCATTTTGCGAGAAGGTGCGGATGAGCTGCACGGCTGTGCGGCGGGGACGAATTACAGCAGGCATCGGGGACGACCTCACCTGGAGCCCCAGGGGGGACATCGGAGAACGCGGATAGGAGAATTGGCCCTTGGAGAAGCAGGAGAAAACACCCTTGGGGTCCATGAGGGCCTAGGTGAGGAGCGGACTGGATCTGGGCACCTAAGAACACGGCGTCAGCGAGGTATGGAGGCAGGACATGAATGGACATGAAAGTGGGGCCAGGGTTATCCTGAGGTAAGCGGGAGCAGCTGTGTTGGGTCAGTCCTCGGGAGAGGCAATCAATGCCCACTTGAACCCTATCCAAAGCAGACCCCTGTGAAGACGGGCTGAGAAACCTGGGCAGGGAGAACTGAGGGCACGCATTGGGCACCGGAATCGCAAGCAGGATCGACTTAACAGGCCAGCGCAGTAGAAAGTGCAAGGATATAGCTGGCTTCGAGGAGGCCTTGGCTCTACGTCGTCATGGGCAAGGCCAAAGCAGGTAGAGCGGGGTCCTCCAGTACTATAACGCAGTATACTACGCCACGACAACTCCTGCAGCGTTTGATGCGCCAGACTGCTGTCACCGATGAGGAGGATGGGGGAGGGGGGGCAGAGCCATTGCGAGCGGAGTTGTTGGCCGCCATACAGGGGTCCCGAAAAGAATTGGAGGCCCGGATTGACACTGTACATGTTAATCTATTGTGAGCGGACCTTAGCAAGGTGGCAGATAAGGTCACAGTTGTGGGGGATGATGCAACAGGCCTAAAGGGTGAAGTAGTTGCTCTAAAGAAGCAAGTATCACAGCTTTCCTCCACAACGAAAGCCCTGGAACGCCGGGCGGAGGATGCGGAGGGCCGGGCCAGGCGCAGCAATGGTCGTATCCTGGGCTTTCCCGAAAGGGTTGACGGGAGGTCGGTTGAATCATTTTTGGAGCATTGGATTAAGACTCAGCTGTGTCCAGAGGGCTTGTCAAATGTGTTTGTCATTGAAAGAGTGTATAGGGCGCTGGTCCCTCCTCCGCCACCTGGGGCTCCTCCCCGGGCGTTTATTGCAAAGATTTTGAATTATAAAGACCGAGACTGTATTCTAAGGGCCGCAAGAGAGCGGCAAGACATTTGCTTTGAAAATAACACGATATCTATTTACCCGGATTATTCTAGGCACGAACAGGAACAGCGTAAATCGTTCTTATGGGTTAAGAGGAAACTGAGAGACCTCCACCTGCAGTACATTCACCTATATCACCGCAAAGCTTAAGTTACTAATGCAGGGGAAGGCATACTTCTTTGAGACTCCAGAGGAAGCATGGGAATGGCTGGAGATATGGGGGGATGCACTCCCACCGCGAGAGCCAAGAGTTCGTACTAAGGGATGGGGCGCCTGACCCTTGGCAGGGTCATGGAAGGAGGGCTCGAGGGAGGGGCCATCTATTAAGAACGCTGGCTCAGATAGCAGGATCAGGGTTGGAAGCGACGGAGCTTTGCACCGGAAGGTGAAGGGGATAATGGGGCTCAGGACAACAGGGTAGCATCAGAGTGGCCAAATGCATCAGTGGAAGTGGTACCAGAGACACTGCTTGAGCAGGAAGAGAATGCAGGGGATGGGCTGGGGGGGAGAATGTATAGGGGTGGCGGAGAATTGGCTGAATCCAAGAACTGTGTATTGATGATCAAATGCATGTAAGCTGACATGTGACACACTATTGGAAGGCTCGGGGCTCGTGTGGGTTGCGGGGGGCGGGGCCCCAATAATAAGGAGGCATTTATTCAGTTGGCTGCGAACATTACTAGGACATGGTGTAGCTTTGAGTGTTTAATAATGAAGAAATGTCTGGTGGGGGGCAACGATGCTTTCGGATTTCTGTAGAGAAGGAGACTGGAGAGGGATTGCCCCAGTTGGGCTTTATAAGGGAATGCGTGTGACCTGGCACGACATTGGGGGTGACATTTTTGACCAGTTTGTTGCACGTAAAATGTCCGTGGGGGAAGGGTTGGGAGGGGGCGGAGTTGTTGTATGTTTGAGTTGGTTCGTTGTAATGAGGTGCACTACAGCAGTGGATAAGGGGGGGCAGGAGTCGACATTGGCTCCCGAAGTAAGTACACTCGACAATGGGTACGGAGTATAAATTTCTGACATGGAATGTGCGGGGCTGGGCACTTGTACCAAACGACACAGGGTGTTATCTTTCCTTAAGCGGCACCACATCTCAGTTGCTTGCCTCCAGGAAACATACCTGGATGATGCGGAGCAGCTACAGTACCTAAGAAGTGGCGAGGCCAGATGTATCATTCTTCCTATTCTACCTATGCTAGGGGCACCATGGTTTGGGTAGCCCTGGGCACCCCATTTACGATGACATACACTGAATCGGATGTGAGAGGTAGATACGTATTGCTGCGAGGGTCCCTGGATGATAGAGACATTGTCATTCTGAATTCGTATACCCCCAACATAGATGACCCCTCCTTTTTTCAGGCCACACAGGAATTACTCACTAATGAAGTAGATGCTCCTTTTATTTGGATGGGCGACTTTGATTGCGTATTGGATCTGGCACTGGATAGAGCCCCCCTGAAGGTTGGTACGAAACCAAGGATGACACAAATGTTCAGCAGGGTCATGCAGGATGTGGGAGCTCATGATATTTGGAGGGAGACACATCCCGCGCTCCCACTCTTTACCTGCCAGTCCCTGACGCATGGAACTCAGAGTAGATTAGATAGAGTGCTGGTCTCGGGGGAGCCGGCGTTCCCTGAAGCAGAGGTGACTAATTTGGCATGTTTTCTATCTGATCACTCACCGGTGCGGTGCATGGTGAAGTGGGGAACTCCTGCCCTGGGCCCCAGGTGCTGGAGGTTGCAGCCAGATATTTTGGAAGATCAAGTGGGGAGGGCAACCTTAGCACAATCTATTACAGATTATCTGGACTTGAACTGGGGGGGTGAGACTGGAGGGCTACTGAGTGGGCGCTCTAAAAGCAGTTACTAGAGGAGTAGGCATGGTGGTCGTATGTTTGGTAAGGAGACAATTACTCGGGGATCTCGATAGGGAGGAGAAGGCCCTGGTGGCAGTACAAGCAGAAAACCCGGCAGGCCCAGCGAAGGGTAAGAGAGAGCATGCTCGGCACGAGTGTTTAGCAGATATCTGGGACAGGCTAGACAGATACACTCTAACGTGCTATCGCCAGCAGCCACATGCAGAGGACAACAAATCGGGGTGCTTGTTGGCCTCGATTTTACGAAGGGAGCAGGCCCCTACGATTACAATAGCCCTCACTACTCAGGGAGGGAGACTTGTCCACACTAGAGATGGCGTGTTAGAGTTGTTCCAACAGCACCTACAGCAGACAGGTATGTTCCAGTCGTCGAGGAATTTGTGCTCCCACAGCTCCCGCCGGAGGGCGTGGAGAAATTAGATGCCAAGATCACTGTCTAGGAAATGCAGGAGGCTCTTCAAGCCATGCCGGGATTTAAGGCCCTGGGCGCAGATGGGTTTCCTATGGCTTTTTTGCAAGCATACACAACACAGTTAATGCAGCCTCTGTTGCAGGTGTATGAGGTGGCATTTAATTGGGGGAGCTGCCTCCATCAATACGTGAGGGTGAAATAGTCATGCTTCTTAAGCCAGGGGGAAACGCACAGGATCCCTCAGCTTATCGAACAATCATGATGATCAATTCAGACGTAAAAATTCTGTGTAAAGTCCTGGCTACTAGACTGGCCCCTTACATGACACATTTGGTCCATGAGGATCAATGTGGCTTTATTCCATCTAGCAATACGGGCATGAATATTCGGACATTGTCCCATATCAGACACAAAATGAGGCACAAGGACGAGGATTTGGCTTTGGTGTCAATTGACTTGGAAAAGGCCTTCGATTCGGTAGACTGGGGATACATGCTCGAGGTGCTTAGCATAGCTGGGTTCGGCCCAAAGTTTCGAAGATGGGATCAGATCCTGTATTCGGTGCCTAGCGCCGGGTTAAAGGTGGGAGGGAGCAGGTCTGGCGAGTGGAGGCTGGAGACGGGTACACGTCAGGGCTGCCCGATCTCGCTGCTCCTGTTGGCACTGGCAATAGAGCCGCTGGCGATTTGGGTGCGGAGGGACTTGGCCACGTGGAGCAGCCGGGTGGGTGGAACACCCCAAGTAATATCATTGTATGCAGATGATGCATTATTCTGTCTCCACACCCCGAAAGGCAGTGCCGAAATTGTTGCAGATTCTAGAGGAGTTTGGTAATTGCTCTGGTTTGAGACTAAATAGGAGCAAATCTTTACTTTTTCCACTGGCTAAGTTGGCCAGGCAGCCGGGGGAATCACTCCTTCAGCTGGGACTGAATTGGGAGACTGGACACTTTAGGTACTTGGACATACAGGTGGCAAGTGATGACTCCCAAATGTTGCAACTGAATATTTACAAACTGCTGGAGGCTCTAAGGGGTTCGATTGGATTTTGGAATACTCTACCATTATCCCTAATGGGAAGATTGGCAATAGCCAAAATGGTGGTGCTACCTCGCTGCCTGTATATGTTACAGAACACGATGTGCCCAATACCGAGACGAATATTCAGGGCCCTGGACTCCCTTTTGATAGACCTCTACTGGGCGAGACGACGAAGCAGAGTAGCACTTGCAACACTAAATCGCACATATGAGGGAGGTGGACTTGAAGCCCCCAGAATGGAATTATATTACTTTGCGGCCCAGTTCTAGCACGGGACTAAGTGGTTTGCCGAGGGGGACAACTGGGAGAAGAGGCTCATATGTGACAGAGTGCCAGCGTCTGAGCTGCCGATCTTACTTATGGAAGGTGCGGGCGCCCCGGAGACAGCACCTTACGTGGTTAAGCGCTCGGCATCTATATGGTAGCTATTTGTGGAGCGTATCCTTGGGCATGCCCTGTTTCATCTGGAATTGAGCGTGTGGGAGTTGCCACTGTTTCGGAAGGTGATGGCCAATATGTCATTCAGGGCATGGCAGGAGGGTGGCTGTAACTCGCTTGCGGACTTGCACCTGAGTGAGTGCTTCATCACTTTCGAACAGGCTTGCAGGGACTTTGGGCTAGGACAGGAACAATATTTACAATATGCGGCCTTAGCCAATATATTCAAAGAGATATGGCCCACGTACCCACTGATACTACAACTCACACAAACACTAGATACCTTACTCACAGGAAACAGCCATCACATCGCATGCCTAAAAACACATGCGATTACAACGCGGTCATTACAACAACCGCGTTGTTACATCGCAGTACCATTACAACGCAAGTCGTTACAACGGCTTGCTGTAGGGGGCGCTCTAAACTAAGGAATAGTATAATTTACTATTCCAACACCTTTCCTACTGTTGTACACGCTGGAGTTGGAATAGTAAATTATACTATTCCTAAGTCCAGCGCGCCCCCTATAGCAAGTCGTTGTAACGGCTTGCGTTGTAATGGTACTGTGATGTAACAACGCGGTCGTTGTAACGTTGTAACGACTGCGTTGTAATCGCATGCGTTGTAAATGCATGCGATGTAAAGGTATGTATTCCTTACTCACCAGTGGGACAGGCAAGCGCATCGTATCTCTGCTATATAGGTCAATGAGGGCGGGCGCCTTACCACCGGCCGCATATGCGGCTTGGAATGCAGATTTGGTGGAACCGCTAGAGGAAAAGGACTGGAAGGTGGTGGGAGCACTCACACACACGATCTCCTGTAATGCTCGGTTTCAATGGTTCCATTACAATTATGTTCACCGTACATACATGACCCTGGTGAGGATACATCGCATGTCAACTGGTAGGCCTAATTCATGCCCAAGATGTCATAAGGTGGGGGTGAACTTCATTCATTTGGCTTGGGAATGTCCAGAGGTCGGCGGCTTTTGGGTGGAGGTAGTGGAGCTAATAAAGGGAAAGGTGAACAGCAAAATTCAGTTGACGCCGAAACACTGCCTCCTAGGTTTGATGCGGAAAAGCAAAAAACTAAGTAAAATGGGATACAGGCTACAGCAGATGCTGTTGGTACTGGCGAGGCGTAGAGTTGCAATAGTGTGGATGGGAACGCATGTACCGGAGTTTCAGGCATGGATGCAAGATGTACGCGAGTGGACACTGGCTGAAGAGGTGCACATGAAGAAATGTCGCAGAGACGAAAAGTTATAAGATGACTTAAGGCTTTGGAGGGAGCTATGTCGTGGCTTAATGTCTGAGGGGTCCCCTACGAATACTCAAAATGCCAATGAAGGGGACAATGAAGGGAGTTCTGAAGATGGGGGTGGAGGAGGAGGACAGGGAGTAAATGGATCTGTATGCCCAGTCCATGCAGAAGAACAATAGGTGGAAGGAGTGGAACATCCAAGGGGCCGATGTCTGGAAGCATTATAACTGTAATTACTAATCCTGGACTGCCCGTGTTTACTACTGTGTGCACAATATTGATTAGGTTGTTGAGAAATTTAAATAAAGTTTATAAAAACAAAAGAGCCTTTTTTGGCAAAGTGGGTAGCTGTCGATGTTGGGCCCTAACTCAACCAACACCTAGGGAAGCCTAGCAAACCTGTACATTTTTTTAAACTAGACACCTGGGGAAATCCAGTTTGGGGTGACTTGAATGGCTCTCACCAAGTACTTTGACTCTGATCCCTTTCAAACCTCAAACTTTGACTAAACTAAACAAAACATTATCCTCAAATTTCTGTGAGGGAAAGTTCTGGAATCTGTGCGGAGCCGCAAACTTCCTTCCACCCAACAGTTTCCCAATAAGAATGGTACCTCACTTGTGTAGATAGGCTGAGTACCCGGGACAGAAAAGGGCCCAAAACGCAACATAAACACATCACATTTTTCCACTCAAAACTGACCCTTTTTTGGAAAGTGGGTAGCTGTAGATTTTGGGCCCTAGCTCAGCTGGCAACTAGGGAAATCTAGCAAGCCTGAACATTAAAAAAACCTAGACACCTGGGGCAATCCATGGTGGGGTTATTTGCATGTCTCTCACCACGTTTTTTGAGCCAAAATCCCTTGCAAACCTCACACTTTGACTAAAAAACCCAATTTTTCTCACATTTCTGTGCTGGAAATTTCCGGAATCTGTGGGAATCAACAAATTTCATATCACCCAGAGTTCTCAATCATCCCCAATAACAACGGTACCCTACTTGTGTGAGTGGGTCAAGAAACCACCAAACAAAATGCCCTAAAGCTCTACATGGAGACATCAGCGGTAGGGGTTGCTGCTGTATTCGGGCCGTGCTGGGCCATCACCCGTGGAAACCTACCAACTGCAGACATTTATGAAAACTACATACTCAGGGGAGTCCATAGTGGTGGGCCTTGCCTGAATACCATAAGCTTTTCTAACCCACAATGCCTGTTGTCTAGTGGGCTTTCTACACTCCCCCCCAGGGGGCAGATTTGGGGCAACCTCCCTAATTTGGACAAACTTTTATCGGTCCACAGGGGGGGGAGAAATACATTATTGCCTCTTCTGGGTTGGGGGTATGGCTCGATGCCAGGGTAGGCCAACCCCTCCTTTTGTTTGTTTTGAAGCCTTTTTATGTTCCTTAGTGTCTTGTGGGCTTTCTGCCCTCCATAGAGGAAGATTAGGGACAACCCCCTGCCTGCCCCTGGGGGGAAAGGAAGACTGGTTCGTCCTTTTCTGGTGGGGATGTGGGCAATGCCAAAGTGAAATGGTGCCCCTTTCCCTTGACCCCAAAAGCAAAATGCCTGGTACCTAGTGGGCTTTCTACCCCCAGGGTCAAATTTGGGGCAACCTCCTCAATTGGGACAAATTTCCTATCTTCCTTCGGAGGGGAGAAAGACACTGTTGCCACTTCTGGATGTGGTTGTATGGCTCAATGTCAGGGTAGGCAGCCTTCTCATTTTGTTTGTTTAGCTGTCATTTTGAAATCCCTGGTGTTTAGTGGGCTTTCATCCCCTCCCAGAAGAGCAGATTGAGGGTAAATAACCCTATCCATTCCCCTGAATGGGTGGAAATGCGGTTGGACCCCTGAGTGGGGGGCCATGCCTGGGGGCGAGGGGGTGCTCCCTACCCTCAAAAAATAAATATAGTCCCTAGTATCTAGTGGACTTCATGTCTCTCTGTTGGGGTGGGGGAATGGCAATGCTGATGGTGGACAGCCCCCACCCCATATATATATTTTTAAACATTTCTCTGGTATCTAGTGGGCTTTCATTCCCCTTGGGGGCGGATTGGGTGTAATCACCTCCATCTGGCAGAAACACTGCCTCCTTGTTGTGGTTGGAGCATGACCATGCGCATGGGATGCAGCCCCACCTCTGTTTTCTTTTAATTTTGCTGGCGTCTAGGGGGGTATCTGCCTCTTTGTTGGGGTAGGTGCATGGCCATGCCGATTGTGGGCAGCCCCCACCCCATTATATATATATATATTCCACCAAATGCCCGAAAGCTTCGAGGGTGCACTCGACAGCTCGCCCACCATCCGGTGTCCCAAATCAACTTGCCTCGACATTCCGTTTAGAATTTCAAAGTCCTGACGCGTTTCGAGGCCGAATGCCTCAGATGCATTCGGCCTCGAAATGCGTCAGGCACTTTGAAATTCTAAACGAAATGTCGTGGCAAGTGATTTGGGACACCGGATGGTGGGCGAGCTGTCGAGTGCATCCTCAAGCTTCGGCATTTGGTGGAATATATATATATATATATATATATATATATATATATATATATATATATATATATATATATATACATATATATATGTATACATATATTTATTACATTATCCTGGTGTCTAGTGGGCTTTCTGTCCCCTGTGGGAGAAGATTTGGAGGGAAATCACCCCATCCACCCTCTTGGGGGCAGACAGAGTAGCAGCATATTTGTTTGGGGTGGGGGCATGGCCATGTCCATGGTGGGCAGCCCCACCCATATGTTTAGTTTAGAAAAAATTATCCTGCTGTTTAGTGGGATTTCCAGGTGTAATCACTCCATCTGCACTCTGGCGGGGGGCAGAAAGACGTTCGTCCTCCTTTTTGTGGTGGGGACATGGCCATGCCCATGGTGAGCAGCCTTCGCCCCTTTATTATATTTTTAACATTTCCCTGGTTTCTAGTGGACTTTCTGCCCTACCGGGGGGGGACTATATTGGGGGTAATCACCACTATCTGCCCCCCCAGAGTGGCATACAGACGGTCTGCCTCTTTGTTGCAGTGGGGGCATAGCCATGTCCATGGTGGACAGCCCCCACCTCTATGTCTATATATTTGTTTACATTTCCCTGGTGTCTAGTGAACTTTCTGTCCCCTAAGGGGGCATATTGGGGGTAATCATGCCCTTCCACCCCTCAGGGAGGGCAGAAAGATTGGAAGCATATTTCTTTGGGGTGGGGTCATGGCCATGCCCATGGTAGGCAGCCCCCACCCCTATGTTATTTTTTTCACATTTCCCTGGTGTCTAGTGGGCTTTCTGCCCCTTGTGGGGCACACTGGGGGTAATCACCCCATCTGCCCACTTGGGGGGGGGGGCAGAAATACTGCCTCCCTTTTGGGTGGGGGCATGGCCATGCCCAAGGTGGTCACTCCCCACCCCTATATTATTTTTTCAACATTTCTCTGTTGTCTAGTGGGCTTTCTGCCCCCAGGGGAATATTGGGGGTAATTAACCCCATCTGCCCACTGGGGGGCATAAATACTGCCTGCCTACCTTTGGGGGGCAGAGTGAGGGTAACCACCCAATCTCCCCCCCCGGGGAGGTATAAATACTGTCTGCCTCTTTGTTGGGGTGGGGGCATGGCCATGCCCATGGTGTACAGCTCCCACCCCTATGGTTTTCTTTCAAAATTTGCCTGGTGTCTACTGGGCTTTCTGCTTCAGGGGCATATATGGGGAAATCACCCCAATCTGCCCACCGGGGGAGAAATACTGCCTGCCTACCTTTTGGGATGGGGGCATGGCCATGCACATGGTGGGCAGCCCCCAACACCCATATTAGTTTTTTCAAAATTTCCCTTGTGTCTAGTGGGATTCCTGCTCCCCTGGGGGGGGGCAGAGTGGGGGTAATCATCCCTCCTGCCCCCCCACTGCATGCATATATATATATATATGCATGGCCATGCCCCCCCAACGAAGAGGCATATAGTCTTTGTGCCTCCCCGGAGGGTGATTACCCCAATCTCCCCCACCCAGAGGGGCAGAAATTGATTTAGACACCTAGGAAATGTTGAAAACAATAGCTTAGGAGTGAAGACTGTCCGCCAAGGGCCATGCCCCCACCCCAACAAAGAGGCAGACAGTCTTTATTCCATCCTGGAAGGGGCAGATGGTGTGATTACCCCGGCTCTGCCCCCCCCGGGGGCAGAAAGGCCAACAGACACTAAGGAAATATTAAATGAATAATGTAGGGGAGGGGGCAGCCCATAATGGGCATGGCCATGCCTCCACGCCAAAAGGAAAGCAGACCCAATTTCTGCCCCAGGGGGACAATTGGTTAATTATCCACAATCTGCCCCCTAGGAAGCCCACTAGATACCAGGCAAATTTAAAAGAAAATAATTATGGGGTGGTGGCTGTCTACTATGGGATGGCCACCCCAAAAAATAGGCAGACAGTCTTTATGTTTCCCCGGGGGGCAGATGGGATGATTACCCCCACTCTGCCCCCTCCTCCCAGGAGAGCAGAAATCCCACTAGACACCACGGAAATGTTGAAGAAAATAATATAGAGGTGGGGGCTTCCCAACATGGGCAAAGCCATGCCCCACCCCAAAAGGTAAGTACGCAGTATTTCTGCCCTCCGGTAGGCAGATGGGGTGATTACCCCCAATATGGCCCCCGGAGGGTAGTAAGCCCAGTAGACATTAGAGAAATGTTTAAAAAAATAGCATATGGGTGAGGGCTGTCCACCATGGTCATGGCTATGCCCCCACCCCAAATGTGAGGCAGACAGTATGTCTGTCTCCTAGCCAGCAGGTTGGGTTGTTGGCCCCCAATATATATATATATATATATATATATATATATATATATATATATATATATATATATATATTACCTCCTGGCGGTCGCCAGTAGGTAGTTATAGTTAGGACCTCGTTTCCATAGGAAAAGCGTTTTTTATTTTCCCAATAACTTTGGCGCCAGTTGACGAATCTTCGCGAAATTTTCAAAACTAGTGATCAGCTCCGGTCAGCTCCTGTCTTGACAGTTTCGGGGTGATTCACCAAGCGGGGGCCGAGAAAAAAGAGGGTCCCAAAATGCGTTTTTCCCATGTTATTTTCCATAGGAAACTTTAGACAAAGCTACAGCCGAACTGCTGAACAGAATTGGACCAAATTTGCCAAAAAGGTAGCCCTTGGTTCAGAAAGAGTCCTTTTTGTTAAATGGTGTAAATCCGTTCAGTAGTTCCTGAGAAATTAGAAAAAGAAAAAGTTTCGATATCTATGGCCGCGGTGGGTTCGCGAACCCTCCCGAGCACGAGCTTCACTCTGATTGGCTGCCAACACTCCAAACCAGGAACTGTTGGCAGCCATCTTGTGACTCGGCAGAACACAGTCACAAGAAAACAGTAGAAAAAACATTAAAAAAGAAGAAAAGGGGGCACAGTAGAAACACCCTGACCGCCTAGGCCTGCTCAGGGGGTCCCACAAGGACCCCCAGGGCCCAAAAAAGCATTTTTTTAAATAATTTTGGCGGAAATTGCGATGGGGTCGCGAATCCCGCCGAAATTATTTAAAAAAACGAAGCGCGGGCTCCCGCGCTTCGTTCCAAAAAAGCCCCCTGGTGGGCCAGGTCCCGGGGGCACTGTAAATTCATTAGCGGGGGCCCACGGGGGCCCCACAGCCCGGGGACCGCCACCTCCCGGGGCTATTAAAAATGCGTGAGGGGGCCAATCCCCCACGCTGCCCGGGAACGCCACCTCCCCGGGGCTTTTACAAATAACCGTGGAGGGCACCCGGCACCCCCGCAGCCACGGGGACCGCCACCTCCCCGGGGCTGTTAAAAAAAAGCGTGGGTGGGTCCCAATTCCCCCCACGCTGCCCCGGGGACCGCCACCTCCCCGGGGCTCTATTTTTATAAGATAACTTGTGTGGGGGGCTCGAGCCCCCCCACACGCCCCAAGGACCACCACCTCCCTGGGGCACTAAAAATGTAAATGCGGGGGTCCGTTACGGACCCCCGAGCCCTGGGACCACCACCTCCCCGGGGCTTTGCAATGGTTGGGAGGGGGGCCGCGTGGCGCCCCTCGGGAGCCCTCCATGGCCCTGGGGACCGCCACCCCCCAGGGCCGGCTCCTGCAGTGTCCCAGGGTGCCCACCCCTGGGACACTGCTATTTGCTATGGCAGGGCGGGAGCCGTGCGGCTCCCGCCCTGTCATAGCAAACTCTGCTTTGGATTTTGGGAGAGAGAGAAGGTTTCTTGCTCTCGCTTCCAAAATCAAAAGCAGATTGCTTTTCCACAAGGGGAGCTGCATGTCAGCAGCTCCCCTTGTGGAAAAGCAATGCCAGCTCCCGCAGGAGGCGGGGAGCCAGCGGGACCATGGGGGAATTGGGTTTCCCCCCACGGTCCCCAACGGAGAGGCCAGGCCCCGGGGGATGGGGTCCCCGGGGCCAGGAGTGGCCTGGGAGGGGGGCCACGCAGCCCCCCTCCCCTTTAACAATTTTTTTTTTTTTAAAAGGCAGGCTGGCCCCCGGGGGATGGGGTCCCCGGGGCCATAATTGGCCTGAGGAGGGGGGCCACGCTGCCCCCCTCCGAAAAATTTTAAAAAATAAAACAGATGGCCAGGCCCCGGGGGATGGGGTCCCCGGGGCCATAATTGGCCTTTGGAGGGGTGCACGCGGTCCCCATCCGCATAATTAAAAAAAAAAAAGGGTGCAAGGCCCCAGGGGATGGGGTCCCCGTGGCCAAAAGTGGCCAAGGGAAGGGGGGCCACGCAGCCCCCCTCCCAAATTTTTCTTTAAAAAAAAGGAACCAGCTGATCGCCGGAGGCCCCGCCCCCTCCCTGCACCACTGTGCAAACGCGCCCCGTGGCGAGTTTTAAGGTGGGGAATTAGTTCCCCTTGAATTCTGAGAGTCCCTGGGGGATATCTAGCCCACCAGGTACCTCCAGTATGCGCCACAGGGCTGCGTTACAGAGAGGTGGTCCGAGGACACGCCCCTTTTTACACCTCTCTGCAACGCAGGTGTGTGGCGCTTACTGGAGGTACCTGGTGGGCTAGTTGGACCCCAGGGACCCTCAGGATACAAGGGGACTTAATGCCCCAACTTAAAATGCGCCACGGGGCGCGTTTGCACAGTGGTGAAGGGAGGGGGCTGGGCCTAATGTGACATGTGTGCAAACACGTCCTGTGGCGTGTTTTAAGTTGGGCTATTAAGTCTCCTTGAATACTGAGGGTCCCTGGGGGCCAACTAGCCCGCCAGGTACCTCCAGTAAGCGCCACAGAGTTGGGTTGCAGAGAGGTGTAAAAAGGGGTGTGGCCTCGGACCACCTCTCTGCAATGCAGCCCTGTGGCGCTTACTGGAGGTTCCTGGTGGGCTGGATTGGCCCCAGGGACCCTCAGGATTCAAGGGGACTTAATCCCCAACTTAAAACACGCCACAGGGCATGTTTGCACACTTGTCACATCAGGCCCCGTCCCCTCCCTGCACCACTGTGCAAACGGGCCCTCTGGCGCATTGTAAGTTGGGGGATTAAGTCCCCTTGAATCCTGAGGGTCCCTGGGGTCCAACTAGCCAACCAGGTACCTCCAGTAAGCGCCCATGAGCTGCTTTGCAGAGAGGTGTAAAAAGGGGCGTGGCCTCGGAACACCTCTCTGCAGCGCAGCTCTGTGCCGCTTCCAGGAGGTACCTGGTGGGCTAGTTGGCCCCCAGGGACCCTCAGGATTTAAGGGACTTAATCCCCAATTTACAATGTGCAAGGGAGCATATTTGCACAGTGGTGCAGGAAGGAGCGGAGCCTGATATAAGAAGTTAGCAATCCTGCTGTGTGGGACTTACTGGTGGTAATAAAAGGGATAGTTGGCCCCCAAGGTTGACGTTGGGGGCTAACTACTCCTCCTGTTACCTCCAGTAAATACCACACAGTGGGATTGCTAAGAGGTGTTTCGGAGGCCACGCTCACCTTTCTCCACCACTCTGGAAATGCGACTGTTATGTTATAATTAGAAATTAGCATTTAAAAAACCTTTGAAATTCACTGAAAAAAACCATAGGTTTCAGGGACGTTATAGTTAGAAATGAGCATTTAAAAAACCATTGAAATTCACTGAAAAAACCATAGGTTTCAGGCACGTTATAGTTAGAAATTTGCATTTAAAAAACCTTAGAAATTCACTGATGATTTCGAAAATGGTAGTCTGTATTTTACAGTGGGTGTATCAAAGGTTATATTAGAGTGTTAGGAGGTGCATCAGATATTCACGGGAATGATGTCATCAGTGATGTCATCAGTGATGTCATTTGAGAAGTCATCAGTGATGTCACTGACCATGTCATGAATGATGTAATATGTGACGTCATCAGAAGTGCATTGCGGGTGCGCGAGTTATAGTTAGCTGAACTAACTATAACGGGGCAATTTCTATGGTTTTGTACGAGAGAAATGTCCAACTAACTATAACGTCCCTGAAACCTATGGTTTTTTCAGTGAATATATATATATATATATATATATATTACATTTCTCTATTGTTTAGTGAACTTTCTGTGCCATAAGGGGCGGATTCATCCACCTCCCAGGGAGGACAGAAAGACTGGTAGCATATTTCTTTGGTGTGGGGTGATGGCCAGGCCCATGGTGGGCAACCCCCATCTCCATGTTATTTTTTCTAACATTTTCCTTGTGTCCAGTGTGCTTTCTTCGCCCCTCTCCCCCAGGCAATCACACCCATCTGCCTGCTGCGGTGCATAAATACTGTCTGCCTCCCTTTTGGAGTGGGGGCATGGCATGGCTATGGTGAGCAGCCCCCACCCCTATATTGTTTTTAAGACTTCCCTGGTGTCTAGTGGAATTTATGCCCCCCCGGGGAGGGGAGTTTGGGGCTATTCACCCCAGCTGCTCCCCGTTGTTGGTGTACATGGTGGACAGCCCCCAGTCCTACGTATTCTTTTCTTTACATGTCCATGGTGTCTAGTGGGCTTTCTGCCCTTCCCGGGAGGGGGCAAATTGGGGGTAATCCCCTCCAGGAGGCATAAAGACTATCTGTCTCTTATATATCACATACAATTGCTTCTGCTGGACCTAGAGACCCTTGGAAGGTGGTGCGTGTGTCGGCGAAGCGCACCGACAAGGAAATATTCTCACTTTTGCAAACGAATAACGGACTCTCAGGACACGTAAAGGATAGTTTCAGTACTCAGGTTTACTGAGCTTACACGTAACGTGTTTTGCCTTTCCCGCAGCCTTGATCACACGATATTATATACCAGTATAGAACATCAAATTGGCATACAGGCCTGTAGATTCTTTTTGGGTAAAAGAAACATTCAATTCCATCAAAATAATGAGATGCTAATAGAAATGATTGTGATCTGTCTAACTAACAACATATTTTTATTCAACTAAGAGATCTTCAAACAAATCAAAGGTACTGCCATGGGTTTTTCCTTTTCTCCAAATTATGCAAATCTTGTAATGGGGTGGTGTGAACAAAAAACTTGCGTGAATACCAGAAAATGACAAATGTGTGGATAGAACAATATTATGGTTACGTTTCATAGATGACCTCTTCATTATTTGGGATGGCACAATGAAGAATTTGTGGAGTATTTTGAAATATTGAATATTAACGTAGCTAATTTTAAATTCACATATGAAATCAGTTCAAAAGCAACAACTTTTTTAGACACAGAAATTTATGTGGATGATAATACTTTACAAACAACATTACATCGTAAAGAAACTGCCACAAATGTAATCCTACATGCAGAGAGTTTTCATCAAAGTAATTTAAAATGGAGAATTTTTAAGATTACGAAGAAACTGTTCGTCAGATGTTGAGTTCGAGAAACATAGTCAAGAAGCACACACACACTTTAGGAAGAGAAAATATCCAATAAAGGTTGTTGAAAGAAGTCTCCAGAGAGTAAAAACGCAAAAACGTACTCAAATTTTACAAGGATCAAAAAAAGTGGAGAAAAACGAAAATCCTCAGAAAATAAGATTAATAACGGCATACACTACGGCGACGAGTTAGTTAACTCAGATAATCAAAAAACACTGGAGACTATCCAAACATCACATACAGGCGAGCCCGAAAATCTAGGGGACAAGTTAACGCACAGCCACTTTAAAGCTAAGCAATCCCGGATATGGACAAAAGTGGAAGATTTCTGGCCATGCAAACAGTGTATAGCCAGTAAAATAGTGCCTAAAAAAGGAGTAGAATTGAGCAATGGCACAAAATGGAAAATAAAACAACACATTACGTGCAAGAGTAAATTTGTGATTTATATTGTGGAATGTCCCTGTGAACTCAAATATATAGGAAGTATAACTCGTGAAATAACAAAGAGAATTCTAGAACACATCAGAGCAACGAAAAACAGTGATCGTAGCAATGCTATTGCAAAACACATAGAGAATTTTCACAATAGTAAATGGGAAGATCTAAGATTTTATGACATTGAACAGTACCCTCATCTGAGAGAGGAGGCAATCGGGTAAAACTGTTACGACAGAAGGAATCCAAATATATTGTGTCAATAAGAACATTAAATCTGAGGGGTCTCTTTACATACATCTATAGAGAACACAAATATGTCCAGTGACTCAGTAATTAAGGACACAGAGATGAAAATAAAGGAGTATAATCGAGCTCACTAGAGAGCAAAAAATTCCAACAAAATGGTATGTTTCAAATAGAGGCCCTAATATAGACGCTTTCATATATGCCGTATGTTAGAACTGGGGGTCTCTAGTTGGCAGAGGTAGGTACCTTTGTCCAAATAGGGACCCTTGCTTCTAGTCAGGGTAACGGGGTACACTCCTGAAATAACCCCTGCTCACCCCCTTGGTAGCTTGGCACGAGCAGACAGGCTTAGTTCAGAGGCAGTGTTTAAAGCATTTGTGAACACATACAGTAATCCAGTGACAACACTACAAATGGACACCACTCAGGTTGTATTATAAAAATAAGTATCTTTTATATAGATTTACCACAAGACCATAAACGACAAAAATAATCCACAATACTGTTCTTTAACCCCTTCGATGCGCGTGACGAGCTCAGCTCGTCATGCTGCGCGGTAGCGCTGTGCGCATGACGAGCTGAGCTCGTCACGACCGCACCCGCGATCGGAATGTCCAGCACACGAGCGGAATTTCGATCGCGGTCAAGGGGTTAAAGATGGTAGAATTAGCTTGAGTCTCTTAAGATGGTAAGTGCGACACTCTGAGTTCAATGTACCTTAAGATGCGTAACGCAAAGCAACGAAAGTGTTGCAGGGAAGGTGATGCGGTAGTCCCTTACATGCAAGGACGGTGATGCGTTGAAGATCTGGTGCAAAGAAACAAAGATGGCGCTTTCTTCTTGATGCCACCCGCTTCCCGGTGATGCGGCGGCGTCTGCTGCGACGTCGATCCCCTTCTCCGGTGATGCGGGATGCTTCCCACGATGCGAGCCGCGACCGGCCCTGCGACACGCTTCCCAGTGATGCGGCGGCGTCTGCTGTGACGTCGATCCTCTCCCCTGGCGATGCGAGTTGCTTCTACAACGATGCGAGCCATGACAGGCCCTGCGACACTCTTCCTGGTGATGCGGCGTCTGCTGCGACGTCGATCCTCTTCTCCGGTGATGAGCCGCGACAGGCCCTGCGACACGCTTCCCGGAGATGCGACGGCGTCTGATGCGATGTCGATCCTCTTCTCCAGCGATGAGCCACGACAGGCCCTGCGACACGCTTCCCAGGGATGCGGCGGCATCTGCTGTGACGTCGATCCTCTCCCCTGGCAATGCGAGGCGCTTCGGCGGCCCTGCGATGACTCAACGATTCTTCTGCGACACGCTTCCTGGTGATGCAGCGGCGTCTGCTGCGACGTCGATCCTCTTCTCCGGCGATGCGAGGCGCTTCGTGTTGTGAAGCGGCAGCGGCAGTTCGGCGACACGCTTCTCGTTCGTGAGTCGCGCTTCCAGCTCCCAGGGACACGCAAGTGTGTCAGTGTTGTATTCCTCTTACGGTGTCCATACACGGGCTTTCATGTATCATGTCCTTATATAGGCACAATTCGCCCTGCCCTTATATAGGCATAAAATCCCAGTCCTTATTTAGGCATTAAACCGTGCACTCCAAATACAGGCATGGTCTCCGACATCCGTCCACCCTAACGTCACAACGAGTTCTTGAAGAACAGACCCTTAGGCTGCGGGAGTTTCCTAGCACAGGACTATTGATTTCTTCAAGGACTCATATATTATGCATGAACCGTTATACCTTAGGGGTTCATTCATGACGTCTTCCGCTGTCCGATTCACGTCAATGCTAACATTCTGAGGTACCTCTCAGGTATAAATATACCTTCCCTAGCCCTTGTAAACTAGAGGAGACCTCGACTTCAGAGGAGCCCGTTTCCCGGCCTGACGCACTGAGAAGACGCTGTCATCCCTGCACGCAGAGAGTCCAGCTTCCAGTGATCTGACTTCCCTCGCGGGGTATTGGAGTTCGAATCTGGCAAGAGATTCCCACCTCTCTCATTCTTAAGGTATGGAGCTGACTAGAACCTAGAGGGACTCTTGGCATACTAGGGATACTAGACTTAACATACTGTTAGTATACCATAGTAAGGAATACTTCACCTACTTCATACCTCTCCCTACACCTAGGACAGGTTAGGTACATTGGGGTAGAACTAGCTTAGAGACGCATCGTATGAGTACTCCCATTTTTAGTCTGTGTTATTTATGTAAATGAATATCTGCTAAAGATAATGCTAGCGCAGTATTATTTATTTCTACTGCTTACGCTGTACATTATTTATCTTGCATACTGTCTTGTGATCGTAACAGTACATTTTACTTACACAAGAAACAAGACTGTTCAATAAACCTTTTATTGAAACGCCCGTCTATTCTTTCTGTGTAACTTTGAGGAAAACTAAGTATGCACGACTGAGCTGAGTGAAATAGTTATCTATTGTTTCCACGACTCTGGGACACGTTCTGGTTCTAAAGGGAAACAAAGTGGTCATGTTTTGCGGCTGCCAGAAACTACTCCCTTCTTGTTTGACAAGGACTTTCTAGTGGCCTCTGAGCTAGCTGGCACAAGTAATTAAGTTTAATATACTCGATAGGGACATACTGACCTTAGTCCTATGTCAAACCTATAGGGGATATTATTCCAATGCGCAGAGCCTATTAGGGAAATAGGAGCTACACTACATGGCGCCCAACGGTTTGGTAAGGCGGTAATTCAACGTTAGATACTGAGTAACTCAGCCGTGCTTTTTCTCTCAGAGACCCCTACCCATATACTCCAAAAGACATCTGGAGTGGGCAGGGTTAAGTATCCACCACGGCTACATAGGGCAGTACCCTATATATTAGCTGTTTGGTTTGCTCAACGTTGAAGGATACAGTGTTCCAAAAATATTGTGCACCTTATTTTTGTCTCCTTGAAACTTGTTCTACATTTTTCAAACAAACAAAATGCCTGGCTCCGACACTGAGAGCGGAAACGGTGGAGCTGCGGCTGATCCAGCCCAAGCAGCAGTTTTTAACATTACCGGTTTAAATGAAACCGAGGAGGGTGTTATAGACATCCATCCAAACTTAAGAAGAGCCATCACTCTAAAACTTATAAAACATGGCCTACCACCAAGAGGCGGTAGAGCAGTTTTCGTGATAGAGGAACATGAATCCTTTCAGACAGAGGTATTCTATTCATGGGTAATATTTCCTGAATCCAATCCAGTAACACACATGTTTCACTTCTACAAAGAAGATGAACCACCAGAGGAATACATTCCTTTCGGGGATATAGAAATTCCATTAACATACCAAGAGCATCAGCTCTGGTTTAAAGGCGCCCTAAAACATCACAGAAACATTACCAGGCTCGGTCCACTAGGTAGACCAGGAGCAACATGGCCGATTCTAGCCGGCTATACACCTCATCCCGACATTGAAGAAATGTCAGACGAGGAACTACTTACTCAACTTACAGAGTTAATAAAAATATACAGACAATTGGTCCGATATGTCATGCAGACTTTCACAGTCCAACCACCATTGACACTTCCAAATCAGACTTCTCATCAGGGGAATACACTAAAAATTACACCACAGACTCTATACGCAGTCATGGGTAAAATGCCCACAAAACGGGAGCAAATTCCATTCTGGATAGCTCAAAAAATTAGTCAAATCGAAGCAGTATTTCCAAATACTAGCCCGTATGAGAAACACAGAATCCTAACCATCAGTTTACCGATGGGGATCACACCACAACTGGAAGACTGCACCACTTGGGGCTCAGTCTTTGCTGCCATCTACACTAAAACACATGGCATTCCGTCAATTGCGGTAATACCAGATGTCCTGAAACAAATTCAAAACGAATACGGGGCAGAGCCTGCTCTAAATTTAGGTATGAAATTACTGAAAAATTTCGACCAGGTCTCAACAATAATATTATCTAATATTAAAGGGGAGGCAGCAGCAGTGGCGATCCGCCAAAAATTAAGGGAATTCGATGTTACAGAACATCAAACAGAACTACCCAGAATAATAGAACAATCTTATGCAGAATTAGGCAGAGATAGTTTGGGTGGAAGACCAGTGAAGCCGAAACTATCTGAAAGTCCTGAGAAGGACTCAATTAAACAAACACCTACATCTTCTAAAAAGAAGTGGGAGACTAACAAACAAAATTCAAACGAGAAACGTTCTCAATCCCGAGGTAGGTCTCCTCAAAAGGAGCCCTCTGAAAGGAGGTATAACCTCAGGAATAGGGATAATTTGAGAAAACCTGACAGGTATCAAGATACTGATACACGTTCCTCTCGTCCCTTTCAGATCTCATCACAGACTTCGGAAAGAAGAGGACGATCAGAACATAGAGAAGAACGCGTGAAATCGAAAGACGACAAACACGCTCTCAAAAATAAAGCAAAACCTCAATTCTCCAAAAAGAAAGTAGCAGGTCTAAAGATCAGACATGCCGAGAATACTGAGAACACAACTCAAGAACGGAGAATGGGCTCAGACAATGCTGGACAGTGCAGCAGAAGTCACAATAGCTCGCCAGAACCTGAAGGAACTTCTGGAGATAGTGGACTTGAATTAGTACATTACAGTTGAGACTGTAGACACCAGGGTTAGTACTCCACAGAAGTTATATGAAATAACACTCCGGATGGAGGGAGACAAACCTAGACAGGTGAAAGCACTTTTTTGGGAAAGACTATCAAGGGGCTATGACATACTTCTAGCAGAAAAAGACTGGCCACCACAATTTGTCAGGGAGTGCCCACACGGCGAGGACATTATTATGCCTGCCTTCTCTAACCATATTCCAATTAATCTAAAATATACATATGCCAGGAAATGGGCAGTAGCCCAGGCCCCAGCATTATATAAAAATCATGTAGGATGGGATGAGGACTCCCCTCACCATAAAATACATCTGAAACATGAACCTACTGCACAAAGGCAGTAACCAATAAAGCAAGAAGCTAAAAAACTGGTCAGGGAGATCTTAGATCAACTTGAATACCAAGGGGTGATTGAAACATGCACCTCCTCAATGAACAATCCTTTGTTTCCTGTCTCCAAACCAGACAATACATATCGTCTAGTTTTGCATTACAGACACTTAAACACTTGTTCTAAAACTTTTGCAGTGCAAAATACCCATAGCACAGCATTAATGAATAACATTGTGCGTAAAAAATACAAAACAACATTAGACATCTCAAATGGTTTCTTTTGTCAAAACATAGCACCTGAAAGCAGGTACTTAACAGCATTCTCCATAATGGGGACCCAGCGTCACTTTTGTCGACTCCCACAAGGGTTCAAGAACAGCCCAGGTTTATTCTCAGCGAGGGTAGCGGAGTTACTACAAATTTATGACAATGAGGCATTGTCCTATGTCAATGACATATATCTGACAGACGATGACCTGGACAAACACTTGAACAGGGTAAGCACCATTATACTGGGCTTCGCCTCTGAGGGCTTCAAATTCAACTTTAAAAAGTCCAGAATTGCCCATCTCAATGTCCTATGTCTAGGATATGAGCTTTCAAGTGAAGGCAAGAGCTTGGCAGCTAACTTTCTAGAGAAATGTGCGCTGGTCCAACCTCCAAAAACGCTAAAAAACTTACAATCCATCCTGGGTTTCCTAAACTTTGGAAGAACATACATTCTAAATTATGCAGAAAGGGTTAAACCTCTCTACGCATTAATCAAACCTGATTTTTCAATCAAAAATTGGACAAACGAACACACAGCAATTTTGCGTTCACTCCAGGCTAACATGTTAGCAACAAATCACTTACAAACACGTGTAAGTCAACGCAATTTGGTGATCCGAATAATTTCGGGTCAATGCGGATTCACCTACTTAACCTTCAATGAGGGTGAGAAAATACCAATTGCATACAAATCGCATTTGTACACACAAGCGGAAATGCGCTTCAGTTCAACTGAAAAAATTCTGACAGCAGTTCAAACCGCTGTAGCAAAAGAAAGATCCTTAGTCCAAGGGAAAAGCATTATTGTCGTAACCCCAGTACCAGCTTTAGAAGCGGTCACAAAAGCAAGCATTCCAAATGCAAAAGCATTACATCCAAGATGGATACAATGGGTTAATTCTCTTTCTGCAACAGATGTTGAATATGTTTTTGATCCAGATTTAAAAACATAAGCATTCCTGCAATATGAACAAGAACGTCCTCTGCCCACTGAGATTCTGCCTCTCGATCAGTACGAATTCATAATTTACACTGACGGATCCGCACAGCCCGCAACAGGGAGAAAGCAAGCTTACAGTGCAGCGTGTGCAATCGTTAAAGGTCACATGCGAGATGGCATCTTCAGACCTATGGTCACAAAAACTCAATCTCTAGGCGATTGTACAGCTCAGCGAGCTGAACTACAAGCATTCAAACTGGCATTTGAAAGTACAGATCGAGAATTCCCCACACTGATAGTGTGCGATTCCTTTTACTCTGTTCAGTCGTATAATGAATATATACAAAACTGGCTTGAAAATGGTTTAAAAGATGCGAAAGGTGGCACAATAAAGCACAAAATGCTTTGGGAACAAGTAGTTCAGTTGAAAAACGAACTACCAAAGGCTCATGTGATCCACACACTGAGTCATCAACGTGATGGCGTTCACGTTGCAGGGAAATCATTGGCTGACGAAGCCGCAAAGGGGGCTGTTCAGACGGCTTCCGTAGCTGCGATCACTCGTTCAAAAACAAAAATAGACGGTGAGATAATGTTGGCTGTCAATGCTTCAAGCAAGGGCAGCAATGCAGCGTTACCAAAAAAGTTTCCACTCAAGTACTCTTATGTAATTGATGCGAACAACGTTCCTTTTGCTCGAATCCCTGGAGTGGGGGATAGGGTAATTCCAAACACGGAACGTAGAGCAGTCTCGATTTATGAAACACATTTGGGGGAGGGTCTGTCACATCAAGGGATCTCTAAAACAATTTTGACGTTAAAAGAGATGTACTGGTGGCCTGGAATGAATACAGAAATTCACATATTCATCAACAACTGTTTAGACTGTAAATTACAGCGAGAGAGCCACCAGACACCATGCTGTGAATGCGGCAACCCAGTACAGACACCATTGTTAGACAGCATTAGACTATCTACGCGCCTGCATCCTACTGGACAAGTGCAATCCCACAAATACTGAATCATGGTTCCTATGGATATGGCCTCAGCGCTCGGCTGACGCTCGAACTGTTATAAAAGATTTGCGAGTCTTTATCGGCACATACGCAATAGGCACGCTACATTCTGACCAGGGCCCTGCGTTTAGCTCTAGGGCTTACAAAGAAGCCATGGCCAGTCTGGGCGTTGCATTGCGGTACTCCTCTCCATTCCATCCTGAGGGAAATTCAGTTGTGGAAAGGAAAAACCGGGACATAAAGCAGTCTATAACAGCTAGGGTATTAGGTTCGGGTGATGGGTGGGTCAAACATCTTTATGGGGTCCAGCGCTCATTGAACAACCTGCCAAGAAGTTCTCTAGGGGGGGTCACTCCATATGAGGTCCTATTTGGGACAAGAATGTGGGTACCAGATCTCGATCACGTAGGCACAATGGTGGAAAATAAACCGTTTGATATCAAAGATCGTTTGGCTGTTTTACAGGAACTGAATGAGTTAAGAACGAAACAAAGCAACGTATTCCTACAGCCAACCACCACTGGGCAAAAACCGGCGGACCCAGCAAGGCCAGTCTGGATTCTAAAAGTTGGGGATCTAGTCAGAGAAAAAATTGCGGACAAGAAGGAATTTGGACCTTCTTACAGACAACCAGTACCTGTCCTAGCAGTTCAAGGAACAAGAACAGTACTCCTGCCGCCCCTTGCTGGAAGAAAGGAGAAAAGATTTGTGTCCATCGACCTCATCAAACCACAGTATGTGGCCAATACTAAATAGTAGGCCTCGTGGACTCCGACCTAGTAGCAGACACACTCCTCTCGCTACTATCCAAGAGGTTCAGACTGAAAGACTGATAACAATTGGGAATTCAGCAGTAACAGATGAAGGACTGAGCAACAATGCAATGGAACTCATCCCTCTTGAAAACCAAGTAACAGTTCGTCCAAATACACCTGTCTACACCAATGTAGCAAGTGATCAACTGGTTCCAGCGATTTCTACAAATCCTGATGCAATTCCAATTGACAGAACTGCTTCTGGCTATTTCATTAACTTTGATACGTTTTCAGAAGATCCGAGTGAACCTGAAACGACGCCAGCATCATTGAAATTCAAGCAGCAAGTACAAGACTTTCTTCACTTTCTGAAAAAAACTTATCTGGTTTCACCATGGATTGAACTCTGGATTACATCTGGACTATTTGTTTTCCTGCTCTGGTTAGCTTTGGTTACAACTGTGAGCGTGCTTATAAGTGGCAGATACATCCATGTGAATTTTGAAGGAAAAGACGTGAACGTACTTTTGAAACCTCATAAATCTTCCCATCGTGAAGCAAGAGACTTGTCATCAGTGAACATCACAGCCGTTCCTATACAGGATGGTATAGTGTGGGACAAAACAGATTTTGATATCTTCGGCCCGACGGAACAATTGAACATTCCACATTTGTTTAAAATTTCACTAAGTGATCTAATTTCGTCCAGTACCTATTCTGATGATTGGGACTTTGAGACTGTAAACGAAATAATGTTTGACCTAGAAAAATCTGCTGCATTTTCTAAAAATGAATATTTAGAGGGTTCATCAGACTATGAACAACTGTATTGTTATAACCACTATGGTCATCATTATTTGCATAAATCTGCATACCCTAGAAATGTGTTTATGTTTAACCAATGGGAGCATTGCCCTACACCACCAAAAGGTAGTTCAAAAACATTTGCTAACAAGTTTCCATACTTTTCAGGGTACAATACATCTGATCCAGAAACGTTTTACTATAAAAATGTAAACAAAACAGGACTGAAAATTATGTTAACTAATACAAAACCGATTTACTCTGCAGCATTTATTGCCCAACTGTCTAGACAGGGTTTCGACTTATGGAAAGACACAATAGACAAAAAAACTGTCTGGGGTACTAAAGATTGGCAAGTGCAGGGGATAGAAGCTTTATTTAGAGCCTGTATCATCCCTGAACAAATAATGTTTTTGAATGAAACTGTCCAACAAACATCTTGTCTTGGACTAGCCAAGATCAAAGAGATGAAAACACCTTCTGTACCAACACCTGCAAGTGATAACAATACACAGGCAGTGGTGACAGTTGACAATATACTACAACTCAACAGATCTAATCCTGATTGGAAAAAATGGTTGATCTGGCCCACAGACACGAACACCTGTCAGGAAAGATTCCTGAATAAAACTCAGGGCTTTACTATTCAAAGGCCAGACCCAAGATACGTCCAAAGACAGCATCCGGGAATAGTAACAACATACAGTGTAGGAAAATTATGCCTCGATTGGCTGCAGAAATCTACACTACAGGATGTGAAACAACACTTATCCTTACTTGCAGAAGACGCAGACCTTAGGGAATTCTTGCTTGGACCAAGAAAACCGCGTCAAAAATTTTCATATATGCCGGCATTTATGCTGCCTATAATGAAGCATGGAAAGTGTCACAGATGGAGGCCGCAGAACGAATACATGAACTTGATCGTATTAATTTAGAGAAAACCCTCTCTGTGGTCGACAATGGGTTAAAAACTTTGTCCTCCAGAATATATTCATTGGATGGCATTGTATCCTCTGCTATCGACATACTAGAACAAGATTTGGCGATGTTACAACAAGGCCAATCTCAATTACGTTCTATTGTGTTATTAAGCTGGAAGCTGCAATCTTTGCATGCGGGCTATGTGCCTTGGCGTTTTATCAACACGTCAGCTCTGTTTGCAGAATACAATCTAACTGATAAACAGATCGAACTGGCACAAAGAGGAGCAAAGTATACAGTGCTGAGCATTGAAAAACTGGAAAAGTTACCATTCACAGTGGCAGAAAAACCAGCTACAGAATGGCTCATTCATGGCAAAATCACATTACCTGTGACTACTTTTCAGTTTCAGTATTGACTCAGACAAATGCAAGCAGGCAAATATGAAAGGTTGGGTAAGGAATACATTAAGACATCTTGGGATTTACCGTATACATATTGATGTTGGAGTGGGGATCGTGAAGTGTTTTTGAGCTGTACACACTGTAAACATGCACTGAGCGGTTCACTTATATGTCAGGACATTTCTTTACACGGGGCTTATAATGGTTCTGTGGCAAATTTGTCTTCCCATCAGCAGGGTACACCAGCTGCTGTGATTAATCCAACGTTTGGACAACTTTCTAATGGGAGTTACCTCATGTTGAATGATCAGAGTTGCTGCGGCATGTTGCCAGGCATCCCATATCTAGTAACGGTCAACTCCAGGGTCACTTGCTGTATGCAAGTATTGTTTGCCCCAATAGACACAGTCAGGGAGTCGCCTCTATGGCCTTCGCTGAACGTCTCTTTTATAAGATTTGATACTTTGAGCAGAATGAAAGCCATGCTTTTACAGCAAACAGTGCCTTTGACCTCGGCCAAAGAAACCTATGATCTACAAGTAGCAAGGACTTCAGCTGAGATACAGACTTTAATACGTACAAACTGCCCTATACATTTCGTGGAAATGATATGACGTATCTTTAACATGTCTGATACAACCGGAATTGTACATGTATTTAAGAGCATCTGCTCCGGTCTGTTAGCACCCTTCCAGGCAATACTCGGAATCATCCCGAACTTTGCACATTTGGTGTTTGGTGGCATACCATTAATTCTAGCACTTGTTGCCGGAATTCTATTTCTCTTCCTGCTATTACGCTATGGTCAGCCTATTCGCAGACATCACTCCGAGCAAAATGGAGAAAGCTCTCCTTGAACGAAAGTGCAGTGAGCGAATAGTACAGCTTTTGGGCATGACTCGTCTACGGGACCTGAATACCACGTGGTTCCTGTCATTCAGACCAATCTGGCAAGATTGCATCTTACCTGTCCTACGATGCCTGCTATGTGGTGAAGAATGCGTGTTGGACACCTGTCTAACATTTCCATCAGCAACGCCAACGGATGTCGATACTCTGCTGGTCCCGATAACGGCCCATGCTCTGTGTTGTCCCCAAAGGCTACCAATCCTGATGTCAGCATTCATTGAGATCTCACAGACGCTTCCGGCTGCTGCTGAGGTACGAGAAAGATCTACAGGCACACAGGTAACAACGGACGCGAACATTGCTGCGGCAACCTATGCTGAAAGTGATGCTTCACATCTCTGTGTAATTAATCTACTACAGAGGTGTTCCAACTGACACCGACTTCAGTGGATGATATTTTGTCTACAGAAATAGATGATCTCATGTTTACACCAGACCCGTAAACTGACTCTGATTCAGCCTACAGTGTTCCAGAGATGCAGTAACAATTTGGCCTTCATATTTCAAAAACTTGGAACTCTTCCAAATTTGAACTTTTTCCCATTTTTTCTAACTAAAATGTCACTTCAATCTGCTTAAAGTAGAACTAGCCTTATAGTACAGACTTCGCAGTACTTCCACGGACACTTAGTCATCTTGTGTGTCTAAAACAGTTCATTAATTTTCATGACATGAAATGACTTTGATTTTGAAAAACTTATCGATCATTTTTTTTGTCACATGTAAATATTACTGCTCATTTCATTTATATTGCATTTTATTTTAAATATATGCCTGAAATGAAAAGCAATGCTTATAATGTACAGTACCTTTTGCATTCTAATAGGTTTTTAAATACCTTTTAAATGGTTTTATGAAATATTTTAGCAATATGCAGTACTCCATTTAATGTTTAGCATTTTAAATGTTTAGCATTTTAGTATTATCGTACACACGAAAGTGGAGTGGGTGTTGTATTCCTCTTAGGGTGTCCATACACGGGCTTTCCTGTATCATGTCCTTATATAGGCACAATTCGCCCTGCCCTTATATAGGCATAAAATCCCAGTCCTTATTTAGGCATTAAACCATGCACTCCAAATACAGGCATGGTCTCCGACATCCGTCCACCCTAACGTCACAACGAGTTCTTGAAGAACAGACCCTTAGGCTGCGGGAGTTTCCCTAGCACAGGACTATTGATTTCTTCAAGGACTCATATATTATGCATGAACCGTTATACCTTAGGGGTTCATTCATGACGTCTTCTGCTGTCCGATTCACGTCAATGCTAACATTCTGAGGTACCGCTCAGGTATAAATATACCTTCCCTAGCCCTTGTAAACTAGAGGAGACCTCGACTTCAGAGGAGCCCGTTTCCTTGCCTGACGCACTGAGAAGACGCTGTCATCCCTGCACACAGAGAGTCCAGCTTCCAGTGATCTGACTTCCCTCGGGGGTGTTGGAGTTCGAATCTGGCAAGAGATTCCCACCTCTCTCATTCTTAAGGTATGGAGCTGACTAGAACCTAGAGGGACTCTTGGCATACTAGGGATACTAGACTTAACATACTCTTAGTATACCATAGTAAGGAATACTTCACCTACTTCATACCTCTCCCTACACCTAGGACAGGTTAGGTACATTGGGGTAGAACTAGCTTAGAGACGCATCGTATGAGTACTCCCATTTTTAGTCTGTGTTATTTATGTAAATGAATATCTGCTAAAGATAATGCTAGTGCAGTATTATTTATTTCTACTGCTTACGCTGTACATTATTTATCTTGCATACTGTCTTGTGATTGTAACAGCACATTTTACTTACACAAGAAACAAGACTGTTCAATAAACCTTTTATTGAAACGCCCGTCTATTCTTTCTGTGTAACTTTGAGGAAAACTAAGTATGCACAACTGAGCTGAGTGAAATAGTTATCTATTGTTTCCACGACTCTGGGACACGTTCTGATTCTAAAGGGAAACAAAGTGGTCATGTTTTGCGGCTGCCAGAAACTACTCTCTTCTTGTTTGACAAGGAGTTTCTAGTGGCCTCTGAGCTAGCTGGCACAAGTAATTAAGTTTAATATACTCGATAGGGACATACTGACCTTAGTCCTATGTCAAACCTATAGGGGATATTATTCCAATGCGCAGAGCCTATTAGGGAAATAGGAGCTACACTACATCAGAAGGTCCAAATTCCCCGCAAGGGAATACAGGAGAGCTGGTGGGTGAAGTCTGTTGTCCCTGATACTTCAGCAGGAGGCAAGCTCTGAAATCAAGCCCTTGGAGATCCTTCACAAGTTGATTAAAGTACACACAAAGTTCCCTTCTCCTTTCTTTGGCAGTCAGGCAACCACTGCAGGCAGATCCCTCTAGCTTAGGGATAGTCTTCTCCTCAGTTTCTTCTTAGTTCCGCTCCTCAGCAAAGGTTTCTTCTTGTTTCCCAAAAGTGATCTAATTTCCTAGGGGTCTGGGTCCCCTTTTTATACACCTTTTCTCTTTGTTCTCTGAAGGCAGAGAGGCCTTTGCCTAGTCCAAAACCAGTTCTGGTCAGTCCTGGAGCACTTTGTTTACAGGACTCCTTCTTTCCTTTCAGAATGTGGGGCAGGGTGCTCAGCCGCCCAGCAGGAGGCGGAGCAAGAATTGTGGAAGGCAGGCACAGCCCTATTCAGACCCAGGTGCAACTCCTCCCTCCACTCTGGATGCAGATCTCTCTATTCAGCCCTGTGCTGACTCACCCTGTCTCCTGGAGCCACCCCCAGCCCCTGTCACTCAAACTCCAGACAAGGAATACACAACCTAGCAGAGGCAGGCTTGGAAGGTTAGGCAAGAAAATACCTACTTTCTAAAAGTGGTATTTTCAAACACAGAATGTTAAAATCAACTTCCCTAAAAGATGTATTTTATCATTCTGAGTTCAGGCATACTAAATTCGTTTCTCTACCATGTTCCCTGGGTCAGTTAGGATTATAAGGTGTAATAATCAAACTGCCCATTCTGGCCTATGGGGAACAGGTAGCCTTGCAATAGTGAAAAACGAAAATGGCTGTAATTCACTATTAGGACATGCCACACACACCAGGGCATGTCCTACCTTATACTTACAATGCACCCTGCCCTAGGGCCTACTTTAGGGGTGACCAACATGCAGTAAAGGGAAGGTTTAGGGCCTGGTAAGTGGGTGCACTCACCAAGTCGACATGGCAGCCCTAGGCTGCACACAGGCTCTGCAATGGCAGGCCGGAGACACACTTTTACAAGCTGCTTCTGTGGGTGGCACAACCAGTGCTGCAAGCCCACCAGCAGTATTGGATTTACCAGCCCTGGGCACACTCAGTGCACAGTATTAGGGACTGGCAAGTAAACCAATCATCCAATCATGGAGTCACTAATCCATACATCAATTTGCAATAGGGAGAGCATATGCACTTTAGCACTGATCGGCAGTGGTGAAGTGCCCAGAGTCATAAAACAGCCAACAACAGGTCAGGAAAAATATAGGAGGAAGGCAAAAAGTTTAGGGATGACCCTGCAAAAAGGGCCAAGTCCAACACAACCCCCTTCCAGCCAAAACGCAGGGGAGACCAATCACTACCCTGATGGGCTTCTCTGCTTTGGGCGATAGAACATGGACCCTGGCCCGCAACAGCAGGGGCATATTCCAGTTCTACGCCAATCTGAACCTATTTGGATCCCTCTGTCCATACTCTCAGGGCCCACCAAGCTAACCCATGGGGAACCCTTCTCCTCACCTGTGGACACAATCTGTGCAGCACCTAACCTTAACTTGCTCACAGGTGTGTCCCAACAGACAGACAGCAAGCCACAGTGGCCACTGACAGTGGTCAGGGATGAGACCCAGGCCTTATGCCTCTCAGGGCTCTCAAACCTCTGTGGCGTCAGAGAGCGGGGGGCAGTAGCCCCAGGTGCTTGGCACCCTTTGTCCATTCTCCCTCCTGTCAGGTCAGGTATGACATCCTGGCGCTGACCCACCAGCCCCGGGCCTATACCCGGCGGCTGGACTGGAGACTGGGGTGGGCTTTCCCACACCTGGTCCTCCTTCTTGGGGCTCTGTACCCTCCCACCTGGAGCGGTACCCCCTTCCAGAATTGCCAGGGCACCTGTGGCAGGTGTCTAGCACAATTCGCCCACCAGTTCAGGGGTTCTATCCTGCAACTGAGCGTCCAGGTCAGGGGGACACCCTGAACCTGGTCCTCCAATCTAGGGTCTAAACCCTCCAGTTGAACCGGGGTCAGCGGCGAGGACTCCCTCCCTCTGCACCCCCTTCCAGAGTACTGCCCCCTCCCATCAGGAGCGGTACCCCCAGAAGACAAACCGGTCAGGACACTGTTTACAGTTGTCCCACCCTCCAGGCCAGACAACACCTGAACCTGGCTTCCCAACCTAGGGACTAAACCCTGCAGCTGAGCACCCACCTGGCGCACCAGGGCTTCCTTGGGAGCATGCATGCCCCCCCTGAGGGTGACACATAACTCATGTGTCGTGTGACAGTCTGCCTGGGGCAGATCTCCCGACCCCTGTCCCTCTGACAGTGCGTGAAGATCCCCCAGGACAGAAGTGGTGTCACCATGGTCATTCACTGGTGACTCAGCCCTTCTGGCTGGACCCTGACCCACTGGTTCTTCCACTGGGGACTCTCTCCCCCTCTCACCCCTCACTCTGGACTTCTGCACCCTCCCAAGTGGAGTGGCACCGCCAGACACCAGAAACACTGGAGCTCCATTTACAGATGCTCCAGGTTCTCTAGACACTAGGAGATCCTCCTCAACAGGCGGCCCATCGGGACAGCCTAGGCTCCCTAGCTGGTGTTCCTTTAAAGAACCATCCAGGCTCTGAGACTGGGTTTCGGGTACCATCGGACACGCAGCCCCACACTCACTCCTTCTCCACTGAGACAGGACGTGAGTCCCTACACCCCTACCACTACCATGGGACCTAGCTGGGCTACACTGAACCTCTCCCACCACTCTGGGTTGGAAGACACCTGAGCCACTCCTCTTAGGGTCACTCCCCAATGCCTCTCCAGACCCTCTGGAATCCACCAAAAGGTCTGCCTCCAATGTGAGCTCCCTGAGGTCAGAGAACTCACTCTCCAACAGGTGTTGGCATAGCTCTGGAAAACAGGGACTTACAATATGCTCTCCCACAATTGGATCACATAGCCCCCCACAGGGGTTAACCAAACTATCCTTCACCTCACCATCCAGTGCCTTGTACACGTACTCCACACCACTCTCCTGAGATTGGCAAGACAGTATCTGACTGTCTCTGTCATTCAACCCACACTCTTCTGGGCGGTCTTCACACTCACACACCAGGACTTCAACCATGGGGGAACCCCTCTCCCTGCACCTCTCATCTAGAGTCAGTAGAGTGTCCCTCCCACCACTAGGACTATGAACCCCTGTGCCAGTTCCCCAATCCACCTCAGGGACACTGCGCACCACTAGAGCTACCTCATATCCTTGAACCTCCTGGTGTATATTAACCCCCTCCTTCAAGTCAGGCGCCACATCTCTGGGTGTATGTACTGCTCCCTCAGCACTAGATAACCCAATTTTGTTGCCACCATCTGAGCTGGATTCTACCTCCAACTCAGCAAAGCTCATTTCCTGAGCTACACACTTTTCTTTTTTCTGGGCTGAGACACTCATGGCCTCCAGCCTCTCGAGCTTCAAATCAAGCTCCCTCATTCTCAACTCATGCTCAAACCGCATCCTCTTTTCCTCTCGGGCCAACTTTCTAGATTGCAATTCAAATTCCAACTGCCCCTTTAACTTGAGCTTGGTCAGCTCCATCTCATGCATCCTACTCTTTTCTCTGTCCTCCAGCTCCTCTGGGGACAGACCTTGGGCAGCAACCCTGCTACCTGCTGGGGAAGTTACTCTCTTCCCCCAATCACAATCAACAGATGCTATGGATGCTGCTCTATCCATGGTGATTAAACTTGGCAGTTTTTAGCAAACATAGAAAGTCCCAGAAAAGAATATCTACCAAAAGTATGTGGTTGTGTTTTGGTCTGCACTCACTAGGTAGTGTTCACCAATCACTGTACATGAGTCACAAATGCAAGTCCAGAATCCTCACCGCTGACCACCAATGTTAGAACTGGGGGTCTCTAGTTGGCAGAGGTAGGTACTTTTGTCCAAATAGGGACCCTTACTTCTAGTCAGGGTAAGGGGGTACACTCCTGAAATAACCCCTGCTCACCCCCTTGGTAGCTTGGCACGAGCAGACAGGCTTAGTTCAGAGGCAGTGTGTAAAGCATTTGTGAACACATACAGTAATCCAGTGACAACACTACAAATGGACACCACTCAGGTTGTATTATAAAAATAAGTATCTTTTATATAGATTTACCACAAGACCATAAACGACAAAAATAATTCACAATACTGTACTTTAAAGATGGTAGAATTAGCTTCAGTCTCTTAAGATGGTAAGTGCGACACTCTGAGTTCAATGTACCTTAAGATGCGTAACGCAAGGCAACGAAAGTGTTGCAGGGAAGGTGATGCGGTAGTCCCTTACACGCAAGGACGGTGATGCGTTGAAGATCTGGTGCAAAGAAACAAAGATGGCACTTTCTTCTTGATGCGACCCGCTTCCCGGTGATGCGGCGGCGTCTGCTGCGATGTTGATCCCCTTCTCCGGCGATGCGGGATGCTTCCCACGATGCGAGCCGCGACCGGCCCTGCGACACGCTTCCCAGTGATGCGGCGGCGTCTGCTGCGACGTCGATCCTCTCCCTTGGTGATGAGAGTTGCTTCCACAACGATGCGAGCCGCGACAGGCCCTGCGACACTCTTCCCGGTGATGCGGCGGCGTCTGCTGTGACGTCGATCCTCTTCTCCGGCGATGAGCCGCGACAGGCCCTGCGACATGCTTCCCGGAGATGTGGCGGCATCTGATGCGACGTCGATCCTCTTCTCCGGCGATGAGCCGTGACAGGCCCTGCGACACGTTTCCCAGGGATGCGGCGGCGTCTGCTGCGACGTCGATCCTCTCCCCTGGCGATGCGAGGCGCTACGGTGGCCCTGCGATGACTCAACGATTCTTCTGCGACACGCTTCCCGGTGATGCGGCGGCATCTGCTGCGTCGTCGATCCTCTTCTCCGGCGATGCGAGGCGCTTCGTGTTGTGAAGCGGCAGCGGCAGTTCGGCGACACGCTTCTCGTTCGTGAGTCGCGCTTCCAGCTCCCAGCGACACGCAAGTGTGTCAGAAGGTCCAAATTCCCGCAAGGGAATACAGGAGAGCTGGTGGGTGAAGTCTGTTGTCCCTGAGACTTCAGCAGGAGGCAAGCTCTGAAATCAAGCCCTTGGAGATCCTTCACAAGTTGATGAAAGTACACACAAAGTTCCCTTCTCCTTTCTTTGGCAGTCAGGCAACCACTGCAGACAGATCCCTCTAGCTTAGGGATAGTCTTCTCCTCAGTTTCTTCTTGGTTCCGCTCCTCAGCAAAGGTTTCTTCTTGTTTCCCAAAAGTGATCTAATTTCCTAGGGGTCTGGGTCCCCATTTTATACACCTTTTCTCTTTGTTCTCTGAAGGCAGAGAGGCCTTTGCCTAGTCCAAAACCAGTTCTGGTCAGTCCTGGAGCACTTTGTTTACAGGACTCCTTCTTTCCTTTCAGAATGTGGGGCAGGGTGCTCAGCCGCCCAGCAGGAGGCGGAGCCAGCATTGTGGAAGGCAGGCACAGCCCTATTCAGACCCAGGTGCAACTCCTCCCTCCACTCTGGATGCAGATCTCTCTATTCAGCCCTGTGCTGACTCACCCTGTCTCCTGGAGCCACCGCCAGCCCCTGTCACTCAAACTCCAGACAAGGAATACACAACCTAGCAGAGGCAGGCTTGGAAGGTTAGGCAAGAAAATACCTACTTTCTAAAAGTGGTATTTTCAAACACAGAATGTTAAAATCAACTTCCCTAAAAGATGTATTTTATCATTCTCAGTTCAGGCATACTAAATTCGTTTCTCTACCATGTTCCCTGGGTCAGTTAGGATTATGAGGTGTAATAATCAAACTGCCCATTCTGGCCTATGGGGAACAGGTAGCCTTGCAATAGTGAAAAACGAAAATGGCTGTAATTCACTATTAGGACATGCCACACACACCAGGGCATGTCCTACCTTATACTTACAATGCACCCTGACCTAGGGCCTACTTTAGGGGTGACCAACATGCAGTAAAGGGAAGGTTTAGGGCCTGGTAAGTGGGTGCACTCACCAAGTCGACATGGCAGCCCTAGGCTGCACACAGGCTCTGCAATGGCAGGCCGGAGACACACTTTTACAAGCTGCTTCTGTGGGTGGCACAACCAGTGCTGCAATCCCACCAGCAGTATTGGATTTACCAGCCCTGGGCACACTCAGTGCACGGTATTAGGGACTGGCAAGTAAACCAATCATCCAATCATGGAGTCACTAATCCATACATCAATTTGCAATAGGGAGAGCATATGCACTTTAGCACTGATCAGCAGTGGTGAAGTGCCCAGAGTCATAAAACAGCCAACAACAGGTCAGGAAAAATATAGGAGGAAGGCAAAAAGTTTAGGGATGACCCTGCAAAAAGGGCCAAGTCCAACACTGTATATGGTCATATTCGCATAGGCCCTATTATGGTCATAATCGTATATGCCCTATTTTGGTCATAATCGTCTATGCCCTATTATAGTCATGATCTCCTATGCCCTAATATAGGCATGATCTTTCACCTACATTAGTTCCCTCTACAGTACACAACGAGCTCTGAGGGTTGAAAGTTATCTAGTCTGTGGTTAGAACACTGCAGGGTTTTTCCCGAACACAGGCCTACAATGTACTCATAAAGTATGCATGAGCATTCACCAGGTACATCTCCCGCATAATATTTATGTACAAAGTTCACCCCTGACGTCTTCCTCATGTCTAACAAAGACCAATACAAACCATACTGAGGGTCGAGACACTTTAGGGTATAAATACACCACATCTTGCCATGGTAAGAAAGAGGGAACCGAGACTTCCATGCTGACACACTGACCAGAGACGCTGAGGCTCCTGCATGCAGTCGCTCCAGCTGACAGTAGTCTAACACAGCCCTTGCAGGGTATCCAACTCGAGACCAGGACGGGGTCCCACACTCTCTCTATTCAGGTATGGGGGTTCGACTAAATCCTAGAAGGATTCTTGGCTCTTAGCCTTTTAGACCTACACACATGCTAGGTACACTTAGGTACAACTAGTTAGGCATCGTAGGAGTATGCGCACTTTTCATAATGCTTTTATATTCATGTATGTATACATGATTCTTCCAATATGGTAGAACTGTTCTATCCCTTCACTTTTATCGTACTGCTGATAATATATCTCTGCTACTGTCTGCTGGTTACTGCAGCACATATATTTTACACTAGAAGAACAACTGTTCAATAAATACTTATTGAAACGCCCAGACTGTTTATTCTGTGTAACTCTGAGACAAACCAAATAAGTAAGCATGAGTGACTGAGCGAAAAGTAGTACATTGTTTTCACGATTCTGAGGGATCTGGGTTGTCATGATCTAAGGTTGCCAGAAACGAATCTCTCCCCGATAAGAGGAGATTCTAGTGGCACTGTGAGCTAGCTAATGCAAATCCGGCTAACATACGCGGTGGGGGTGCACGGAGTCAGTCTAACACCAAGCCCACAGTTTATGTTATCCAAACGCGCAGGTCCTGCAGGGGTACTATAGGAACTACACGACATGGCGCCGCCAACGTTGGTTGGGTACTTATTTAACAGTAGAATCTGAGTAGTTCAGTCGTGCTATTCTCAGAGAACCTACTCACAAAACCCCAGAGACGTCTGGAGTGGGTGGGCACAAACTCCGCCACAGCTGAGTAGGCGAGATATCCTATTTATCGGCTGTTGGTTAATCAAGCTTGAAGGACATTTAGTTCCTAAATGTGCATAAAACCTTTTAACTAAGTTCTCTTGGAAAAGCTTTTCTTTTCAAAATGACTGAGAGCGATGAAGAAAGAGTAAATCTGCAGTTCTCAGCCGGAGAACCACCCGAAAGTGCATTTGAAATTGCACCTAAATTCAGACATACGCTCACCATGAAACTATTAAAAAATGGTTTACCACCAAGGGGTGGCGTAGTAGCTCTCATGATTGAGGCACACAAATCAAATAAAACAGAGGTATTCTATTCATGGGTTACATTCCCAGCAGCAGATGCTGTAACAAAGACGTTTCACTACTACATAGAAGGAGATGCACCAGAGGAATACTGTCCATTCGATGACATAGAGATTCCACTCACGTACCAGGAACACTTATACTGGTTTAAAGGCACCCTACCCCACTTAAGAGCAAGAGTAAGGTTAGGCCCGCTCAGAGGAGATGGGGCCACATGGCCAATACTAGCGGCTTACACACCGCATCCTGACATTGGCACAATGACACAGCCAGAATTACTCATACAACACAGAGATTTAAATAAAATCTACAGAAACTTGACACAATTTGTCATGAGGACTCTCACAGTTCAACCAACAACAGTTGCAACAAACGGGACCCAATTCCAGGGTAAAGCAACTAAAATTACTCCTCAAACATTACACGCGGTAATGGGCAAAATGCCCGCTACACGCGAACAAATACCATTCTGGATAGCTCAGAAAATAACTCAGCTTGAGGCGGTATTCCCGAATACTACCACCTATGATAAACACAGAATACTAACAATCTGCTTGCCCATGGGGATCACACCACAAGTAGAGGACTGCACCTCTTGGGGTTCAGTCTTTGCAGCCATCTATACCAGAAAACATGGTATCCCGTCTTTAGCAGTAGTACCTGACGTATTGAGACAGATACAAAATGAGTACGGAGCAGAGCCTGCCCTAAACTTAGGGATGAAGTTACTAAACAACTTTGATCAGGTATCAGCCATAATACTTGCTAACATTAAGGGGGAAGCAGCTTCAGTGGCGATCCGCCAACGCCTAAGGGAGTTCAGTCCAGTAGATCAACAACACGAACTACCCAAAATAATTGAAACTGCATATTCAGAACTAGGCAGAGACAGTCTAGGTGGGAAAGCATTAAAACCACAACTGGTAGGCAGTCCTGAAAAGGACACTACAAAGCAGACACCTACTTCTTCTAAAAAGAAGTGGGAAAATAAAAAACAACAAAAGTGTAAAGACAGCAGATCTCAATCCAGAGGTAGGTCTCCTCAACAGGAGCCCTCTGAAAGGAGGTATAACCTCAGGAATAGGGATAATATTAAAAAACCTGACAGGTATCAGGATACTGATACACGTTCCTCTCGTTCCTTGCAGGGTTCATCAAAAAACTCAGAGAGGGAAGGACGGTCAAAGGAGCGTACGAAGTCCAGAGACACGCAACGAGCTGCGGACTACGCACCTAAAAAAGAAGATAAACCAAAACAGAAACCTCAGTTCAAAAAGAAGAAGGTATCAGGTCTCAAGATCAGACATGCCCAGAATTCTGAAGACACAGCTTCTGAACGGGGAATGGGCTCTGACGATGCTAGACAGCGCGGCAGAAGTAACAATAGCTCGCCAGAACCTGAAGGAATTTCTGGTGACAGCGGAGTTGAGTGAGTATATCACGGTGGAAACACCTGATACTCGGGTAAGTGTCCCACATAAGTTACATGAGATAACACTCCAGATGGAGGGGGACAAGCCTAGGAAAATTAAAGGTCTATTTTGGAAAAATCTGTCATCTGGATATGACATCCTATTAGCAGAGCAAGACTGGCCGCCAGCATTCGTCATGGAGTGCCCTAAGGGAGAAAAGGTAATTTTTCTAGCATTTTCCGACCTCGTTCCCATACATTTAAAACATGCATATGCGCAGGAGTGGGCGGTTGCCCTAGCTCCAGCATTGTACAAAAATCATGCTGGTTGGGATGAGGATTCAACCCACCACGTGATCCCGTTAAAAGTTTCCCCAAATGCACAAAGGCAATACCCTATAAAGCAGGAAGCTAAAAAACAAGTCAGGGAGATCCTAGATCAACTTGAATACCAGGGTGTGATAGAAAATTGCACCTCACCAATGAACAATCCTTTGTTCCCCGTATCAAAACCTGACAACACATATCGTTTAGTTTTAGATTACAGACATTTAAACACTTGCACAAAGACATTTGCAGTACAAAATGCACACAGTGCCGCATTAATGAATAACATTGTGTGACAAAAATACAAAACAAAACTTGATACCTCAAATGGATTTTTTTGCCAAAATATAGCACCTGAAAGCAGGTACTTGACCGCATTCTCAGCGCTAGGGTCACAAGGGCAATTTTGTCGACTCCCCCAAGGGTATAAGAATAGCCCGGGGTTGTTTTCAGCAAGGGTATCAGAGTTACTCCAAAATTTGGATGAAGAAGCATTGTCCTATGTAGATGATATTTATCTGACGGACGATGACTTACCGAGGCACATGACCAGGGTGAGCACCATTATTATGGGATTCGCCTCTGACGGCTATAAATTTAATTTAAAAAAATCAAAAATTCCCATCTCAATGTCCTATTTTTAGGGTATGAGCTGTCAAGTGAAGGAAAAAGCCTAGCAGCTAACTTTTTAGAAAGGTGTGCGCTGCTCCAACCTCCAAAATCATTAAAAAATGTACAATCAATTCTGGGATTCCTAAATTTTGGTTGAACATACATTTTGGATTACGCAGAAAGAGTAAAACCTTTCTATGACTTAATAAAACCTGATTTTTCAGTCAGACAATGGACACAGGAACATACAAATATCCTGGGTTCCCTACAGGAAGACATGATAGCTTCTAAACATTTACAGACACGCGTAAACGTACGCAACTTAGTGATCCGAGTAATAGCGGGTCAATGCGGGTACACTTATTTAACTTTCAATGAAGGCGAAACGGTACCAATCGCATACAAATCACACCTGTACACAAACGCAGAGATGCGTTTTACTTCAACAGAAAAAATCCTGACAGCAGTGCAGACCGCTGTAGCAAGAGAAAGGGCTCTGGCTCAGGGAAAGCGCATAATAGTTGTGACCCCAGTACCAGCCTTAGAGGCTGTTACAAAGGCTAGCATTCCTGATGCGAAAGCCTTACATCCCAGATGGATACAATGGGCTAATTCTCTTACTGCAATGGATGTTGAATACAGATTTGATCCAAGTTTAAAAACACAAGCATTTCTGCAATACGAACAAGAATATCCTCTACCAAATGAGATTTTGCCTCTAGATCAGTATGAATACATTATTTACACTGACGGATCTGCTCAACCAGCCATAGGGAGTAATCAAGCTTACAGCGCAGCGTGTGCAATAGTTAAAGGTCGCATGCGCGATGGAAAGTTCCATCCAAGTTGCACTAAAACGCAATCTCTAGGAGACTGCACGGCTCAGTTAGCAGAATTAAAAGCACTGATACTGGCACTTGTAAATACGGAACACGAATTCCCCACACTAATTGTGTGTGATTCCTTTTACTGTGTACAGTCGTACAATTAATATTTACATCATTGGGAACAAAACGGGTTTAAAGACGCAAAAGGTGGCACAATTAAGCATAAAATGCTATGGGAACAGGTAGTGGAGTTGAGAAACGAACTACCAAGGGCTCACGTGATACATACACTGAGTCATCAGCGTGATGGCGTTCACGTTGAAGGGAATTCATTGGCTGATGAAGCCACAAAGGGGGCTGTACGCACAGTGTCCGTAGCTGCAATCACTCATTCAAAAACGAGAATAGACTGCAAGATTTTGGTAGCTGTCAATGCTTCACGCAAAGGCAGCACAGCAGTACCTAAAAAATTTCCACTCAAGTACTCCTACAAGTTAGATGCACAAAACATTCCATATGCTCAGATTCCTGGAGTGGGGGATAGAGTAATACCAAATATGGATCGTAGGCAAGGCTTAATTCTAGCAGCACACGAGGGTTTGGGCTCTGCGCATACAGGCGTTACATCGACTATTTCTTTACTGAAACAGCGCTACTGGTGGCCAGGGTTAACAAAGCAGACCAAAGACTATGTCTTAAAGTGCGACATCTGCCAGCAGATGAAAGGTTCCACCGTAACATGCCCAGCGCAGACACCATTGTTAAAATCAGACAAACCTTTCGCATGTGTGTATTTGGACCACTGCGGACCCCTACAATCGGATGGGGCCAAGAAATATACCATGGTTGCAGTGGATTCCTGTTCTAGATTCCTATGGGTTTGGCCTCAGCGCTGTGCTGACACTCGAACTGTTATAAAAGATTTGCAAGTCTTTATTGGCACATACGCAGTTGGCACGTTACATTGTGACCGTGGCCCGGCGTTTAGCTCTCGGGCTTACAAAGAGGCCATGGAAGGAATGGGTGTAGCATTGCGGTACTCCTCTCCGTACCATCCTGAGGGAAATTCTGTTGTGGAGAGGAAGAACCGTGACTTAAAGCAATCTTTAACAGCTAGGGTATTAGGCAAGGGCGGTAGATGGGTCGATTACCTTTATGGGGTCCAAACAGCAATAAACAATCAGCCAAGAAGCTCCCTAGGGGGTGTCACTCCTTACGAGGTCCTATTTGGGACAAGAATGTGGGTATCTGATCTTGATTGTGAAGGCACACTGGCGGATGAGAAACAATTTGATATCCATGATCGTCTGGCTGTTTTACAGGATCTAAATGTATCCAGGACACAACAAAGCAACGTCCACTTAAAACAGACCGCCACTGAGGAAGTCAAGGCAGTAATGGCAAGACCTGTCTGGATCCCAAAAGTTGGGGATCTGGTCAGAGAGAAGATAGCAGACAAGAAAGAATTCGGACCATCCTACAGAACAGCTGTACCGGTCCTAGCAATCCAAGGCACAAGAACTGCACTTCTGCCGCCTCTTGCCGGGAAAAAGGAGAAAAGATTTGTTTCAATCGACATAATCAAACCACACTATGTGGCCGATATTAAACAGTAGGCCTCGTGGACTCCACAGTAGCAGACGCCCTCCTCTCGCTACAATCAAAGAAGTCCAAACAGAAAGACTCATCACGTTTGAAGAAAATCAACTTAGCAACCAGGTTGCAATCAGACCGACTACAGAAGTCTACGTCAACATGCCTCGTCAAGAGCAAAATCCAATTTCAACAAATCCCGATGTAATTCCAACAATTGATCGAACTGCTTCTGGCTATTTCATGAACTTTGATACGTTTTCACTGGATCCAAGCGAGCCGGAAGCGACGCCAGCCAAAAAATCACTCAAACAGAAACTCACTGACTTTTTGAACTTTTTAGAAAGACTTACCTGGTGTCACCTTGGATAGAACTATGGTATATCACTGGGATTCTATTTTTCCTTTTCTGGCTAGGTTTAATTATAACTTTTAGTATGCTTATTAATGGACATCTCCAGCAGAGCTCCACAGCCCAAAGATTCAATTTGCTTTTAAAACCACATCAGTCTTCACATCGTGAACCAAGAGACTTGTCTTCAGTGAACATCACAGCAGTTCCTATACCGGACGGTATAGTATGGGATAAGATTGATTTTGATATATTCGGATTCGACTGAACTTTTAAAGCTTAAACATGTATTTAAAATTTCTTTAAGTGATATCATTACCTCCAGTACATTTTCTGATGATTAGGACACTGAAACTGTGAATAATATGATGTCTGATTTAGAAAAAACTGCAGCATTTCCGAACAATGAAATGTTAGAAGGTACTTCAGACTATGATACATTGTACTGTTACCAACACTATGGTCATCATTTCTTGCACGAATCCATATCACCTAGAAATGTATTTGAATACCACCAGTGGGAACACAGCCCAACACCTCCAAAAGGTAGATCGCAAACTTTTGCACAGAAATTCACATACTTTTCAGGATTTAATACATCTGACCTGAAGTCATTTTATTACAAAGTGGCAACAACATCAGCACAGCAAATTATGTTGACTAACACCAGCACTGAAAATTATGTTGACAAACACCAAACAGATTTACTCTGCTTCCTTTATGTCCCAGTTGTCTACACAGGGTTTCGACCTATGGAAGGACACTATAGATTTAAAATCAATCTGGGGTTCTAGGGACTGGCAAGTCCAGGGAACAGAAGCTCTTTTTAAAGCATGCCTCATTCCACAGCAGATGATATTTCTAAATGACACTGTGCAACAGACATCCTGTCTTGGATTAGCCAAGAACAAGGAAATGAACTCGCCTGGGTTTCCAGCACCATCACAGATGGGTGGAGGGCAGAATTCAACTACACATGGGGTAGGATTAGATGACATTCTCCAGTACAACAGGTCAGATCCCAATTGGACAGAATGGCTGATTTGGCCCACTGACACAAACACATGTCAACATAGATTCCTAGGTATAACCGAGGGGTTTAGTATCAGTAGGCCAGATACACGCTATGTACAGAGACAACACCCAGGGGTAGTGACATCCTATAGTGTTGGGAAGTTGTGCCTTGACTGGCTAGAGACCTCAACATTCACAGAAGTTAAACATCACTTGACCTTACTCACACCTGATGTGGACCTTAGGGATTTCTTGTCAGGCCCAAGGAAAACACGTCAGAAACGTTTCATATATGCTGGCATTTATGCCTATTATAATGAAAACTGGAAAATATCCCAACAGGAGACCGCAGAAAGGATACGGGAAATAGACCGTATTAACTTAGAGAAGGCATTAGCTGTAGTGGATAATGGGTTAACAACTTTGACCTCCAGGATTTACTCCTTAGGCAACATTGTGTCTTCGGCAATCGACATATTAGAACAAGATCTGGCCTTGTTACAACACGGGCAATCCCAATTACGTTCTATTATGATGTTAAGCTGGACACTGCAATCTTTGCGTGCAGGCTATGTGCCCTGGCGTTTTATAAACACCACGTCTCTGTTTTCAGAATACAATCTATCTGATAAACAGACAGAAATGGCACAAAGGGGAGCCACATATACAATGCTGCATATTGAGAAACTGGAAAGGTTACCATTCACTGTAGCCGAATTGCCGTCAACTGAATGACTAATTCATGGCCAAATCACTCTGCCGGTCACTACGTTTCAGTTTCAATATTGCCTTGAGCAAAGGCAGGCAGGCAAATATGAAAAAATGGGTAAGGGTTACATTAAGGAAACTTGGGAGTTACCATATAGATATCGATGCCGGAATCGGGATTGAGAAGTGTATCTGAGTGGTACAAACTGCAAGAACGCTTTAAGCGGTTCTCTCATGTGTCAGGATATTTCTCTGAACGGAGCATGTAGTGGTTCGGTAGCGAATCTATCTTGTCACATGTCAGGGACCCCAGCGGCCATGATCACGCCGGTTTTCCAGCTGCTCTCGAATGGGAGTTACTTGATGCTAAACGATCAAGGTTGCTGTGGGATGCTTCCGGGCGTCGCCTATCTGGTCACTGTTAACTCCAGGGTTACTTGCTGTATGCAAGTATTGTTTCCGCCACTGAACACAGTCAGGGAGGTGCCATTGTGGCCTTCATTGAATGTTTCCTTCATACAATTTGATACTTTGAGCGGACTGAAAGCCATGCTTTTACAGCAACCCGTGCCCTTAACCTCCGCTCGAGAAACCTTTGAACTTCAAGTTGCAAGGACCTCGACTGAGATACAGGCGCTTATACGTACGAACTGCCCCTTTCATTTCGCAGAAATGGTGGGTCGTATCTTTAACATGTCTGATACGAGCGGTATTGTAAACCTATTTAAGACCATAGGGTCAGGACTATTAAGCACCTTTCAGACAGTCCTCTGAGTAATCCTGAATTTTATACACTCCGTATTGGGAAGTGTGTTTGGAGGTCTCCCGCTTATCCTGTTCCTAATTGCAGGAGTCCTGATTGTAATCTTACTGCTATGCAATGGACGGCCCAATTTCCGAAGAAATGGCGAACGTACTCATGGAGCGGAAGTACCGTGAACGCATGGTACAGCTTCTGGGAATACCTTGCCTAAGAGAACTGAATGCCTCTTGGTTTCTATCGTTTAGACCAGTCTGGGTGGACTGCATTTTACCTGTTCTTCGATGCCTATTTTGCGGAGAAGAATGCACGTTGGATCTCTGTCTAACGTTTCCATCAGATACGCCTCCGGACATGGATGCTGTGCTGGACCCCCTAAAGGCCCATGCTCTGCGTTGTCCCCTGCGTCTTCCAATTCTGATGAACGCATTCCTTGAGAATCCACAGGTGCCGTTTGCTCCTGCTGGGTTAGGTGGCTCCTCCACAGGCACTCAGGTAACAACTGCCGCACAAGCTGCCGCAGCACCGACTGTTGGTAGTGCTGAATTCCATCTATGTGCGATTGACGTTCTCCATGAGGCGTTGGATTGGTCGTCTGCAGTAGCTAACACCTATAATGCTGTATCTCCCAGCCAGGACACTTAATCTGGAATTGGCTCATCGTGTCCTGGGAAAGAATTCGGCTTCTCCATTTCGTTTCATAAATAAACGAACTAAATTTGGAACACTTCCTAAATTGACACTTTCACTTGAGAAAGAATGGCCTTCTTCTGCTTCTAGTAATGCAACTTTTATAAATGAAACAGAATTGACTTTTTTCAAGTGGCAACAAAAGAATAGCTGACTTTTAACATTTTAATCATTTTTAAATGTCTTTTTAAAACCATGTTTTTAGCTGTTTTTAAGAGAATGTTTAAATTGTCCAGATTTTAAGTATGGTCATTGTCATCCAATTCGAAAGTGGAGTGGGTGTTATGTTTCATATAGAGGCCCTAATATAGACGCGTTCATATATGCCGTATATGGTCATATTCGCATATGCCCTATTATGGTCATAATCGTATATGCCCTATTTTGGTCATGATCGTCTATGCCCTATTATAGTCATGATCTCCTATGCCCTAATATAGGCATGATCTTTCACCTACATTAGTTCCCTACAGTACACAACGAGCTCTGAGGGTTGAACGTTATCTAGTCTGTGGTTAGAACACTGCAGGGTTTTTCCCCGAACACAGGCCTACAATGTACTCATAAATTATGCATGAGCATTCACCAGCTACATCTCCCGCATAATATGTATGTACAAAGTTCACCCCTGATGTCTTCCTCATGTCTAACAAAGACCAATACAAACCATAGTGAGGGACGAGACGCTTTAGGGTATAAATACAGCACATCTTGCCATGGTAAGAAAGAGGGAACCAAGACTTCCATGCTGACACACTGACCAGAGACGCTGAGGCTCCTGGATGCAGTCACTCCAACTGACAGCCATCTAACACAGCCCTTGCGGGGTGTCCAACTCGAGACCAGGACGGGGTCCCACACTCTCTCTATTCAGGTATGGGGGTTCGACTAAATCCTAGAAGGATTCTTGGCTCTTAGGCTTTTAGACCTACACACATGCTAGATACACTTAGGTACACCTAGTTAGGCATCGTAAGAGTACGCGCACTTTTCATAATGCTTTTATATTCATGATTCTTTCAATATGGTAGAACTGTTCTATCCCTTCACTTTTATCGTACTGCTGATAATATATCTCTGCTATTGTCTGCTGGTTACTGCAGCACATATATTTTACACTAGAAGAACAACTGTTCAATAAATACTTATTGAAATGCCCAGACTGTTTATTCTGTGTAACTCTCTGAGACAAACCGAATAAGTAAGCACGAGTGACTGAGCGAAAAGTAGTACATTGTTTCCACGATTCTGAGGGATCAGGGTTGTCATGATCTAAGGTTGCCAGAAACTAATCTCTCCCCGATAAGAGGAGATTCTAGTGGCACTGTGAGCTAGCTAATGCAAATCCGGCTAACATACGCGGTGGGGGGGCACAGAGTCAGTCTAACACCAAGCCCACAGTTTATGTTATCCAAACGCGCAGGTCCAGCAGGGGTACTATAGGAACTACACAACAAAAATAAGAGTAAACTATGAAGTACTCTTGAGTATTAAAACTTCAAATATCAAACATAAAATGATTGGAAAATTAAATTCAAGATTTGCTTTTGGAAACAATTGCATCAATCAATCAATAGGACATTTATTCAGCACACGGCTACCTCCAACGGAGGTGTCCCGGCGCTAGCAGTGGATTTGGCAGTAAGAGAAAAAGGGGGGGAGCTACGGTAGGCCGAAAAGCCAGGTTTTCAGTGCTTTTCTAAATGCTTGTTCTGACTCTAACTTATGAAGGTGGTCAGGGATAGAGTACCAAAGTGACGCAGTTCTCACTGAGAAAGCTCGACCGCCAATCCTGGATTTAGAGAGACAAGTAATTCCTGGTGATTAGATCTCAAAGCCCTAGTCTGGCGATATTTCTGGAGTCTCTGTTTCAGGTATCCCGGGCCCCTGTCTCTGGTGGCTCTATAGGCAATGGACAGCGCCTTGAACTCAATCCTCCTTTTGACAGGCAGCCAATGGAGGCTCCGCAGGTGTGGGGAAATGCGGTGTCGGAATGACACATTTCTAATGAGTCTGGCCGCAGCGTTTTGAATAATTTTCAGTCTTCGGATCAGATAAGCTGGAAGACCCATATATAGGCTATTGGCATAGTCTACCTGAGACGTTACCAATGCATGGACCACAGGCTTCCTGCAGTCCATGGGCAGGAGATGAAGAAATCTTCGCAGGGCTTTTAGTTTCCAGACGCAAGACAAAGAGACTTGGTATATCTGGGCTTTGCTGGAGAGGTTCGTGTCAAATTTGAACCAGAGATTCCTAGCTGAATCTACTGGGATCGGTGGGGGGTTTAGCTCCGACAGCTACCAGAGTTCGGATAGCAGTGGAGATGATTGATTGAAAAACAATACCTCTGTTTTATCTGTTTTTAATTTCAAGCAGCTATCTGTCATCCAAGTCGAGATGCTTAAAGTTGTCGAAAGCTGCCTCGGAGTGTTCTCTAAAAGAGAACACCAGCTGAATATCATCAGCATAAGAAACAACTTTCACTCCCCATTGCTCGACTAGCGATGCAAGGGGGGTAAGATAGACAATAAATAAGGTAGGGCTCAGAGCCAAACCCTGGGGAACCCCGCGCACGAGGGGTTTTGGTGAGGAAACATGGGGGCGGAGAAATACTTGCTGAGACCGACCCTCTAGAAACGAGCGGAACCAGGCCAGCGTGGTTCCCATCACTCCCAGATGCTCAAGTCTCTACAACAGAATCCTATGAGACACCACATCGAATGATGCGGATAAATCCAGCAGCACAAGCATTGCAGAGCTGCCCTGGTCTAAGGCTTCACGTACAGTTTCCGCCACTTCCAAAAGAGCTGTCTCTGTGCTATAACCTGATCTAAAACCAGATTGGGAGTCGTGGAGACAGTTGTTAGACAGCTGCGCTTCTGTGTCCGCTTTGTTAAGAATTGGCAAAACATAGGCCATTTTCCAGGCGGTTGGAGAAGTGCCTGTTATCAGAGAGGATTTCCAAATAGGGTTCAGTTGCAGATTCAGCCAAGGGGCCAGCAATTTAAAAAACGTAGCCAGGCATGGATCGCCAGGCAAGCCCGATTTACATTTGTTCAATTCTAACAGGGATGCTTCTGGGCAAAATGGGCGAAATTCGGACCAAATGCCAGGACGGTCTAGAATGAGTTATAACATAGTTGATGACCCAGCCGAGGAGAAAGAGGAATAGATAGATTGTACATTCTCCTGGAAGAAGACAGATAAGTCCTCACAGAGGGTAGCTGACAGAGCAATGGTACTGTCCAGAGCCTTCGGTTTGATCAAGCCTTGAACTATCTCAAAGACTTCTTTTAGTGAGTTATCAGAAGACTTAATTTCGTTGGCAACGTAGTCCCTAATGGTGTTACGTTTTAGCCTATGGAATTTTTTTAGAGCTGCTCTGTAAGCGCACTTGGCCTCCGGATTGTAGGCTTTACGTTAAGCACACTCCAGCTTCTTACATAAGCTTTTCTCCAAACGAAGTTCTGTAGTGAACCAGGGGGCAGAGGGTTTATTCCCGGCAAGTTTCATTGTTTTAAGCGGGGCTACTCTATCAAGGGCTGAAGTGACCCAGCAGTTGAAAGTAGATACATCACTGCTTGGGTCTCCCGTCAGCTGAAGAGGGCAGTTTGTAACACGGGACCCAAAGTCTCAGGGGAGACCTTCCTCCAGTTTCTCCTTTCCTCGTACATTGGCCTGGTGCTATTGTTCGAGAAAATGCCAGTCTAACTGAAAGGAACTAACCGGTGGTCCGACCAGGTTAGAGGTATAGGGTCGTCTACCTTCAGGGTGGGATCATTAGTGAAAATGAGATCCAACGTATGTGTCATGGGCCCTGATACTCACTTAGCCAGTACTCTCGGGAGCAGAATGATGATAGTTTCTCAATTCCCACCTCAGGCTCCACACGAAGACCAAAAGGTACAGGCTGTCGTGTGAACCCCGTCGGGGAAAGGGGAAGTGGACAGAGAAGAGACTGCCAAGATCCACTCGGTATCTTCACACTAGCCTTCCTCCTACTTCTTCTCAAGACGCTTCCTCCTCCAGCTGGTCACCTTATCTTTATGGCTATGTGGGGATACTGTAACAGAGAACACACCATTAATATTTCCCTAGCACTCCTCCCAGCCTTTCCTTGACTTCCTCACTCTAACTTCCTTACCCAATTGGTTCTAGGCCTTCGCTCCTCTTCTATTTTCTTTTGTGTGAATAGGTTATCTTCCTAAGGGTGAACAAACCTTGTAAGTATTCTCTTCGCTCTTCTCTTATATTCGCAGCTCTCACTCTATCTCCCACTCTCTCTCTCACTCTGTCTTACTTGTATCTTCTGCTGATTTCCTTATTATTTCTTCCTCAGGTGAACGAGTACGCTGTCGCAGTCGTCGAGCTGACGAAGCTGATGAAGTCTCTGGACCTGAAGACTCACGGTAAGTGAATTAACCCTAACTGCCTATTGCGAAGTTATTTCTAAATTAACAACTAAATCTATCTGATACCGCCGATACTCGAAACGCGCTAACCTACGCCTTGCCTGGCTGAACCACTAACTCTAACTCTGACTAACTAAGAGCTGTTTCCTGACAAGGTTCCTAACTCTAGAAATGCGTTGGTGAAGTGCGCGGTTTATAATTCAACCGTTGCACTTCACAGCTGAGCAAGTCCTTGCGCCCAGACCCAGGCGCGAGAGACTAGACCGCCAACTTCTCTTGCCTCCCTCCCTGTTGGGAGAACAGAGCGGAATGTCTTCTTATGTGCGATGATCACCCGCGATTGAAGTTGAGCGGGTGATCTTTTTCCAACTGCCTTATCAGGGACTATAGTGATGCTAAGGAGTTTATGAACTCCCTTTCTCTGAGCCCTGACAGTACCCCCTCGCAAGGTCAAGCCTCCGGGCTGGGGTTTGTGTGGGTATTGTAAGTGAAACACTTTGGTTAAACGTGGTGCATGAACCTCGGGCTGTTCCACCCATGATCTATCCTCAGGGCCATAACCCTTCCAGTCCACAAGATAAAAGATTTTTCCTCGCATTAATTTGGCGTCTAAGATTCTTTTTACTTCAAATTCTTCTATTCCTTCAACTAAAAGGGGTTTTTATGCTTCAACTCCTTTAGGTGGGGTGAAACCTTTTGAGCAGAGAAACATGAAATACTGGATGTATCTTCAACTGTGGGGGAAGTGTCAATTTGAAGGCAACAGGGTTCACTACTTGCTCTACAAGAAATGGGCCAACGAAACGTGGTTGAAACTTCCTATTTCCTTTTAATCTTAGATTTCTTGAATTCAGCCAAACCCTGTCCCCTACATGCAAATCTGGTTCTGGCCTTCTTCTTTTGTCAGCATTCTGCTTATAACGTTCCTTAGCTAATGCTAAATTCCTGGTGGCAGACTGGTGTACTTCACTAAGCTGTTTAACTAGATCTTGTGCTTCAGGCACCAACACTTCTTGGGCAGAAATTACAGAATTTGGGTGTCTGCCGTAGTTCAAGTAAAAGGTGAATACCCAGTGGAGACATTCCTAGCATTGTTATGCGCAAATTCTGCTGTCCAAAGAAGATCGGGCCACTCTCCCTCTTGATCTAGACGGAACAATCGGAGATACTTCTCAAGCTCCTGATTGGCCCTTTCCGTCTGTCCATCTGTTTGTGGGTGAAAGCTAGTCGAATATCGTGACTCTATGCCCAACTTCTTAGTATAGGCTTTCCAGAAGTGAGACAAAAACTGAGATCCCCTATCCATAATTAAAACCTTAGGGATGCCATGGATTTTAATCAAACTCTGGTTTAGCTGGGTAGCTATTTGTTTGGCTGAGGCATTCCCCTTTAGAGCGACAAAATGCGCCATCTTAGAAAAGGAGTCCACCATTACAAGGATAGAATTGAAACCCTGACTGGAGGGTAATTCCACAATCAGATCGAGTGTCACAGTGTGCCAAGGACTGGGAGGTGTGGGCAAAGGTCTCAACAACCCCTGAGGTGCCTGTTTATCAGTCTTTCCCATTGCACAAATCTCACAACCCTCTACATGAATTCGAACGTCTTTGGACAGCCCAGGCCACCAGAACTGTCTTTTTCACAATTCCTCTGTTCGATGGATTCCAGGATGTCCAGCCATTGGACTATTATGACACTCAGTTAGCACTTGATGTTGGAGTTCTTGAGTTGGAATAAACAAGGCCTTAGAATGAAACGGTAGCCCATCACGAATTTCACGAGCTGGATTTTCCTTAGCCCATTCTAGCCCTTCTTCTGCAGTCAAGGCTTCTCTAACTCTGTCTTCTAAGGTTTTCTCGACAGTTGCTCCAACGATCTTTGCCTCCGGAATTATCTTCTGTTCACTGATTCGGTTCTTTTTTCCATCTGTGTCTATCCGTGATAAGGCATCTGCCTTCCCGTTGTTCTTCCCAGGCCGATAAGTTATCACAAAATCGTAATCGGCGAAGTACAAAGACCACCGAAGCTGACGTGGCGTGAGAGTCCTGGCTGACTTTAAGAACTGAAGATTCCTTTGATCTGTAAACACCGTGATCACGTAGCTGGCCCCAAGAAGATGATGTCGCCATTCTTGGAAGGCGTCTTTGATGGCTAGGAGTTCCTTATCGGAAATGGTATAGTTCACTTCTGCTGATTGCAACTTCCTGGAATGGTACGCTACCGGGTGCAACTGGCCAGTATCTTTGTGCCTCTGTGAGAGCACCCCTCCAATGGCTTGTTCAGAAGCATCTGTTTCCACGTAAAAGGGTTGAGTTGGGTCTGCGTGTAATAAAATGGGTGCAGTCGTGAAACTTTTCTTTAGAAACTGGAAGGCTTCTCCTGCCTCAGCAGTCCATTGAAAAGGAACTCCTTTTCGTAGCAATTTGGTGATGGGAGCCACCTTCAAGGAAAAGTCTCGGATAAACCTTTGATAGAAATTCGCAAATCCAATGAAACTCTGTACTTCTTTCACAGAGGTCGGCGGAGGCCAATTCAGAACCGCTTCAATTTGTTTTACATCCATGGTTAGCCCTTCAGGTGCTATCACAAATCCCAGGAAATACACCGAAGTGACTCCAAAAGCACACTTTTCCAGTTTCACGTAAAGATCGTTTTCCTTTAATCAGCGTAAGACCTTTTTCACTTGATTTTGATGTTCTTCTTCAGAGGAGGAGTAGATCAAAATGTCATCGATATACACAATTACGCATTGATCAATGAACTCCTTCAAAACATCGTTAATGAAGTATTGGAAGGCCGCTGGGGCATTACTTAAGCCGTAAGGCATGACTTGGTACTCAAACAATCCATACTTCGTTCTGAATGCTGTCTTCCATTCGTCTCCACTTCGCACTCTGATTAAGTGATAAGCCCCCTGCAGATCTAATTTAGTAAATATTTTTGCATCTTTTAATTGATCTAGCAGTACGGAAATTAGGGGCAGTGGATATCGATTTTTGATGGTAATCTTGTTCAAGGCGCGATAGTCTATACACGTCCTCAGATTCCCATCCCGTTTCGGGACGAAAAACAGAGGAGATGAGACGGGGGATTGTGACGGTCGGATGAATCCGTTTTCCAAGTATGTTTGAATGTAATCCTTAAGATGACGATTCTCAGGTTCTGTGAGCGCATAAATCCGACTACATGGAAGGTTGGATCCAGGTTCCAAATCGATCTTGCAGTCGTAGGACCGATGCGGAGGCAGCCTTTTCGATTCCGTTTCACTGTACACTCGAGAGAACTCCTGATACTCTTCAGGTAAGGTAACTGTCTGAACTGCACACACCATCCTTTTTTCACATAGTGAGGCTGCTGGGTTCTCCTTTTGCTCATTCCGTTTCTCCTCAAAGCAATGTTTCAAACAATAACTAGAGTCAAACTTCACGGTTCTTTCACTCCAGTTAATTGCTGGATTATGTTCCGTCAACCAGGGAAGACCCAAAATAATTCCGAACTGCGGGGCATCAATTAAGTTGAATTGAATCTCCTCCCTATGACCTTCACTGGAGATGAGTTCCACAATTTCCGTTTGGCAGGTGATTGGGCCGGAGGACAAGTTGGTTCCATCTACGGCCCTTACGGCTTCAATTCTTTCCTTGGGTAACGATCTCAACCCGACCTTTGAGGCATACTTAAGGTCGCAGAAGTTCCCTGTAGCTCCAGAATCTAGCATCACCACCACGGATAGTTCACAATCGCGGAATTTCAGAGTCATAGTTAGAATGAGGTGTGGAGCGGAAGATTGTAGGGTGTTTGCTATTAAATGAGGATGCGGAGTTGTATTCTTGCTTGCAACCACCAGCCCAACTCCTTCTACTGGTGGTGCTGAGAGTTTTCCTTCTTGTAGATTTTGGGCCTCTTGGGGCATTCCTTCACGAAGTGTCCACTGATTCCGCAATAGAGACATAAATTATTTTGTCTTCTTTTTTCTTTTTCTTCTCTTGAAAGTGGCCCTCTAATGGTACCTATTTGCATAGGTTCGTCACTGTTTTCCTTTCCTCCAGGTTTAGCCAATTCAGTCCTTGCTCGGTCAAAGCGCGGAACACTTGGTCGGAATTCGCGTCTTCTTTCCCCCTTCCTCTCGGTTTGTCTATAATCTATCTCCAACACCAAGTCTATCAGGGCGGACACCTCATTGGGGCGGTTAGGAATCTGTGACAAGGTATCTTTTAAATCATCTTTCAACCCTCGATAAAACAGAGCGGCCCTTTTTGACTCTGGCCAGTCCGTTTCTACCACTAACTTGTTGAATTGTGCCAGGTAGGTGACTAGTTCTCGATTTCCTTGCCTCAATTCCAACAATTCATTATCGGTGGCCTGAGCTACCTTCCGACGATATTAAATTCGTAGGAACTCCTTCTTGAATTCCTCAAAGTCATATAGAATGGGAGAATCCTGCGAAACCAGAGGCATTGACCATGAGGCCGCATCTCCATTGAGGTAAGATAAAATGAAGGCAATTCTAGACTGTGCATCTGGGAAGACTGTGGGTCGGCACATGAAATGTAATGAGCACTGGGTCAAAAAGATTTGAGCCTTTTGGGGATCCCCACCAAAACGCTCTGGAGGAGCCAAAGGAATAACGGGAGCCAGTGAATGTACCACCTGAGTGGTGGATCCAGCACTGGCAGATGACCCTTGATTAAACATACTCGTTCTTGAGGGAAGTGAATGAGACTTATCCTCTGACCCATCTCGCCTTAACTGGGCAGCCATTTCTTTCGTCTCACGTCTGGTAGCCTCCATCTCAAATTTTATAACCTTATTCTCCTCCCTCACTGCCAATAATTCCTGTTGAATTTCCTTAAGGACATTACCCAAATTTTTAAGTCCAAGCCTTCCGCCATTCTGCTCAGGTGAGTAAAGTCCGTGGGCACTTCACTCTGTCATGGGCCCTGATACTCACTTAGCCAGTACTCTCGGGAGCAGAATGATGATAGTTTCTCAATTCCCACCTCAGGCTCCACACGAAGACCAAAGGTACAGGCTGTCGTGTGAACCCCGTCGGGGGAAAGGGGAAGTGGACAGAGAAGAGACTGCCAAGATCCACTCGGTATCTTCACACTAGCCTTCCTCCTACTTCTTCTCAAGACGCTTCCTCCTCCAGCTGGTCACCTTATCTTTATGGCTATGTGGGGATACTGTAACAGAGAACACACCATTAATATTTCCCTAGCACTCCTCCCAGCCTTTCCTTGACTTCCTCACTCTAACTTCCTTACCCAATTGGTTCTAGGCCTTCGCTCCTCTTCTATTTTCTTTTGTGTGAATAGGTTATCTTCCTAAGGGTGAACAAACCTTGTAAGTATTCTCTTCACTCTTCTCTTATATTCGCAGCTCTCACTCTATCTCCCACTCTCTCTCTCACTCTGTCTTACTTGTATCTTCTGCTGATTGCCTTATTATTTCTTCCTCAGGTGAACCAGTACGCTGTCGCAGTCGTCGAGCTGACGAAGCTGATGAAGTCTCTGGACCTGAAGACTCACGGTAAGTGAATTAACCCTAACTGCCTATTGCGAAGTTATTTCTAAATTAACAACTAAATCTATCTAATACCGCTGATACTCGAAACGCGCTAACCTACGCCTTGCCTGGCTGAACCACTAACTCTAACTCTGACTAACTAAGAGCTGTTTCCTGACAAGGTTCCTAACTCTAGAAATGCGTTGGTGAAGTGCGCAGTTTATAATTCAACCGCTGCACTTCACAGCTGAGCAAGTCCTCGCGCCCGGACCCAGGCGCGAGAGACTAGACCGCCAACTTCTCTTGCCTTCCTCCCTGTTGGGAGAACAGAGCGGAATGTCTTCTTATGTGCGATGATCACCCGCGATTGAAGTCGAGCGGGTGATCTTTTTCCAACTGCCTTATCAGGGACTATAGTGATGCTAAGGAGTTTATGAACTCCCTTTCTCTGAGCCCTGACAGTATGGCCAGCAGTATGGGTAGGCACACACACCTTTTGAACCAGATTTAAACCCTTGAGCGTGTCTGCCAACTGAGTCTGCTGTGCCGGTGTCTGGTCTTTATTAGAAACTGGAGTTATTTATACATATTTTTTACATTTCCCTGGTGTCTAGCAAGATTTCTGCCCCCTAATGGGGTAGATTGGGTGCAATCACCCCATCCACCCCCAGGAAGGGCAGATAGATTGGTAACATATTTCTTTTAGGTGGGGTCATGGCCAAGCCGATGGTGGGCAGCGCCCACCTCTATGTTATTTTTTTCTTTTACATTTCCCTGGTCCGAGTGGGCTTTCTGCCTCCCACCCCCAGGGCGGCAGATTGGGTGTAAAGACCCTCATCTGCCCCCTGGCAGAAATACTGTCTGCCTCCCTTTTGGGGTTGGGGCATGTCCATTCCTATGGTGGTCAACCCCCACCCCTATATTATTTATTTCAACATTTCCTTGCTGTCTAGTGGGATGTCTGCCTCCCCCAGTGGGAAAGATTGGGTATAATCACCCCATCTGCCCCCCCCCACTCCCGGGAGGCATAAAGACTGTCTGTCTCTTTGTTTAGATGGGAGCTGTGTCCATTTGAAGATGTCAGCTTCCAAATTCAAGGATAAAGCGACCACACCTAATCAAGATGGTAACAGGCAGCTTCATGTTTCTTCTTAGGGTTAAATGCTGACAGAATCAGCATTTAAGGAACTGCTTCAAACACACACTTTGCCTGTCAATTGTGCATTTTACTGGATTCTTCTACCTATGTCCCAGTTCACACCTACCTCTTTTCCTCTCCTATATCTTTGTTTTGTTCCTACAATTTACATCTATCCCTCCATTAGGTGAATCGCTCATCCTGACTCCTCCCTCTCCTGAGGTCTGTATCTGCTCCATGTTTCTTGTCATCCGCTCCTGCCTTTTTTGAAGTCTGGTATTATCTTGTTGACATTTATGTATCTATATATTTATTACTTAAACTTGATTACTTCATTTATTATTTATACTTATGGATCTATTAGTTTATTACTTCACATCTACTGTCGAAAAAACATCAACTCTCACCAATGCACTTCTCTATGTCTCATCCTATACATCTCTCAATATATCATCTACCTCCATTCTCTGATCCATCCCAAACCCCATTGTACCTCTATGATCTATCTAATATCCCTTGCTAGACTTTGCCCTCCTCTTACCCTCCTTAGACTCATCCCAAACCTCATTTTACCACTATGATCTCTTTAATAACCATTTCTTGACACTTCCCTTCTTTATACCTCATTTGACTCATCCCAAAACTAATTTTACTACTAGGATCACCCAAAAACACTTTCTAGACTCTTCCCTCCTTTATCCTATTCAGTCCAACTAATAGACTCACATGTCCACTGTTCCTATTAGCAACATATATTTCCATATACTAATCCACCACTAATCCATTTTGGGCTCTGGAGTAGTGTGCTACTCACCAAAAAGTGCTTCAACGCTACACTACTGTTTTCTGAAATTGTCAAGAACATGGCCATCCTTGTGTTCTTTGTTTCTAGTGGTATCATGTTCTGACTGGAACTTCTGTCATGGACATTGTCAACATCTGCCAATATCCTTGAATGGTTTAATTTCCTCCTAATATTTTCACTACTTGATACATTTTATATTTACACTTCTTTTCTCTTCCTTGCTCCTCAATAAGTTTTCTAGAAAATGTTCTCCTTTCCCAGCTCCTGAGTTTGCCCTGATTTTCTCCTTATCAGGATCTTAGAGTCTGCTCACACTTTAAGCTTTGACTGGTTCCACTGCTCTTTAACCAACAGAGAGTTGTGCTTTTAACATTAATACATATAAATATTTAAGAAACCTTGTACCATATGTAACAAAGATAAATTAATCTAAGAAAACATCTACAGGTTTGTTGGTATTTTCACATGATTTATTCACTTCCTGAGTCACAGCATCAAACCTTTTTTTATCTTTTTATGTTAAATCACCGTTATCATTTTTTTTCCTTTATCGTTAATTTTACAGCTGACAGGTGTTTCACATGATAAACTCTCTTTCTCAAGTCACAACTAACTCCAGTTAAATTCCAAATTTGAATATTGTAAGAGATGGATTTCAGCCATGTAATCCCCCTGGACTTTTTGCTTTTTGACTACCCGGTTTTGGACTTCTTCTGTCAGTGAGCCTTACTGATTCTCACAAATGGAGATTTCTGTGGGAATGGACTGAGAGCGTTAACCACCAGTGTCCTCCTTTTAAGATATGGATGTTGCACAACTAGGGTAAGAGGCTCTCGGATAATTACACTCGGATATACAAACATATGTGTGTGGGCTGAGCATGTGAGGCAACTGTTTAGCTCAGCCCAGTATATGCGCACAGGCAGACTTTCACAAAAGGGACCCTTCAGGGATTGGTGTTGACCTGCAAGCTTTGTAATGTGATGAAGCACTCATGGTATGCATCCATAATGATTACTGAAGAGTCAATTTGTTTTACTGATTTACACATTATGGCTGAAATCTTCAACACAGTTATGCCCTACTTAGGTCTAGAGATACAGGTCAAGTAGGGTAAAAATGTCCCCCAAGAGCAGATCTAAGTCACATTTATGGTTAATGGACTCCTTATGGCATTTGGATTGTCATATTTCCCTAATTCAGCTCTTAATTAGGCTCCAGGCCTTTGCCAGAAGGAGGATCAAATGCTTTCTTACACAAGAGAGCCATTTGCAAGTAAGTGTTGGGGAGAAAATCTGCATGTGTTAATTAACTCTTCACACTGCACTTGTCCCAAGCAAGTCCAAGTCCACAGAGACAAAGGAGAAAGGCCAGGCCTCTGGAGTAAAACAGAAGAATGGCTCCCCTTTGAAGTTTTGGTGAGAAGGGATCGGACAGCTATTGTTTTTGGGTGGAGCGGAAGCTCTCAGGAAAGATCTTTACAAAGAACACTTCAAACCATCATGTTTTAATGTCCCAGAATGCTATTAAAGCGGGTTGGGGGAGGGATGATGTGGCACACTAGGATTGGGCTGAGGTGCCTTATTCCAGACCTTTATACCCTCCACTTAAAAACCCCTGAACAAGAGACAAATAGTAGACAACTCACTGGACCTTGGATCGACCACAATTGAGGAATGCTGAGCTGGAAGGAGAAACCAGTTGACTCCACTGCAAGGATGAACTTAAGGACTTTGACTTCAACTGGCACCGAGAGACTGTGAGTGTTTCTCTAGGGCTAGAGGTGTCTGACTCCGTATGCCCTTTGAGGCACAGTAGAGGGATGGACCTGCAACGGGGAACCCTGGCGGGTTCCCAGGGTCTTTAGTGGACTAGTCCTGCAGCTGGGTGGCTCTCATCAGGAGGTAGGCCGCTGACTCTACTGTTGACACAGATGTGCCCTGCAAGGCGGTTAAAGACATGGGGCATGGGGAGTGTGTGGCAGGGAGGGTACTCTGCTGTTGGGCTGCAGAGGGGCTGTGGAAAAAGCCCCCCAGGCAAAATCATGTACCTGGACCCCAAACAGAGAACAAGTCCAGCAGCTGGAGTTAAAAAACAAACTCCAGGACTAATAGCCAAATTAAGAGGCAAAGCACCCTGAAAGAAATGATCCTAGTCTCTAGTGCTGGCCACCAGGAGGAAAACAATGGTGTAATTATGAAAAGCCACTCAAAGGGGGAGGAGAAATGGGCCTGTGAAGTCTGGTATCCCAGATGGACTGGGTTGGAAATAAAACTTATGGTGCTTTGCTACCAATCCCAAAACTGACCCCAGGGAGGGCCAATCCTCCGCAGGTCAGTGCCCCATCCCCTGAGCAATCTATGGCCCCGAGTATCCCATCCCCGAGGGCCAAACACAACCAGGATGGTCCGGGGAATCAATTTCCCCAGGACTGAAGCAGGGATTAGGCTGGGATCACCTCCTGCTCCCTGTGCCAGTGTTTGAGGGGAAGGCAGTCGCACCCAGCATTATGTTTCCTCCCCATGGTGGGAAAAGACAGAACGGCCTGCTCCCACACACTCATGCATCTAAGCAGGTGGGAGGGCACGCGAAGGAACGTTTTCCCATGCATCACCCAGGAGAGGTGTCCCATATATGGGGAGCCAGCTGGGACCACTGGGGCTTTAGATCTCCCCCTTCATGGCCCTCAATGAATATTGGATGTGGGTACACCAGGTGAGACGGGAGCACCTGTTTAAAAAAACAAAAACATTCCCATTAAAAGAAATGCAGTGTCAGTTCGCTTTTGATTAAAAAAAAAAAACATTTTGCGCACAATGGAAAAGATGCTAATCAAATATTCGCTATTCCCAGAATCCTCTGCGGCTCTCCAAAAGGTTTGTATATTGCCATTTGTGGTGCCCAAGGAAAAGCAGGGGCAAAATCAATTGTTTAGTAAATTGCATGGGGAGCTGAAGTGCAGTAGCTCCCAGAATATGCCCCAGAAAGGTTGCCCTAAGTGTCCATGGTAAAATAGATGCTCTCAGAAGAAATGTCTAATGTTTTCAAAGCATTCCGAGAGCTTGTGGTTTTACACATGGGTTTTGGAGCAGGAATCATGATGGTCGCTTTGTAAACTGCAGTAGCGCGCATGTTGAGAGTAGAAAAAATATTCTTGCGTGAATTGAATTAATACTGCTTTATTGACAAGTTATGTGTCAACAAATGGTAGTACCATTTATAGTGGTGTTGCATATTTAATTTTTGATGTGAGATGTTTTTATCTGTTATTAGTGTGGTGATACTCTGAAAAAGCAAGTAGGCTTACCTTTTTGATAAAGGCACACCGTTATATTGTGTCCTGTATAAGCGGGGGGAATTATGACAATAGGGTGCAGGACTTTGCTTGGGCTGTGAACTGTCCTGAGGGTTTCACCATATGTATTTCCATCTGTCTATTTGTAGATATTTGTAACTTATTGCAAAGCATTCAGTAGTGTATGTGTAATAACGTTTTTTTTCTCCATTTTTATAAGAAAAAGCACTGACTGGGCGATGATTTTTTGAGTGTTGTTTGGTTTCGACCAGCAAGTTGGGGTACTAGCCCACACCACTACCCCCCTGAAGATAGGCCTTGGACTTCTCTGCTCTGTTACTATGCGAGAAAGAATTGCCACCATGAGGTACTTGGGGGCTTATTTACAAGCCCATTGCACCGCCGGTACGTCACTTTTTCCCATATTTTGGGGCCGATTACAATCTCACTAGGAAGGCCTCCAGACGGGTTCCGGAACGAGCAAATCCGATTTGGAGCCTATGTTTTCGACCGAGTCGTCCCCCATTCCGAACGACCAAGTACGATGCAGAGATCTCATCTGCGTCGACCGAATCGTTTCCGAACCAGATCGTGTCCGTCTGACTCGTTCGGAGCTGAATCGTGCCGCACAATGGACACGGATTCTGAACGAGCGAGTACGATGCACGATTCGGACAGCTATATCAACTCGGTGTCAGAGAGACGAAACGGTTTTCGGAATCAGACTTCGGGGGCCGTAGCAGGCCCCTCTTCAGCCAGAGCCCTCCAAATCGGTCGCGAGGGGGTGCACATGGGTACCCCTGATCCAAGCATGCACAGGGTGGCGGGCAACATGGGGTGCCCACCACAGGGTGTACGCTTTCCCCACCCACCCTTTTTTTGCTATGGGAGCCTGTGTTCGTGTCGGTACACAGGTTCCCGTACAGTTCAATGGCAGTCCGAGCGAACCGAGTCCGTCAGCATAGAGCTGCATCGTACTCGTTTGGTCGGACTCGCATAGTGTGATTCGCTAGGAAAGCCCTCTGGATAAGAGTCGTACGGAGGGCTTTCCTAGCGAGATCGTAATCGGCCCCTAAGAGTGACGCACTGGCAGCGCAAGAGGCTTGTAAATAAGCCCCTTGGTTCCCACTAAAGGGAAGGTTGCACACATAAAGATTGTTGTTGGAAGGTTGCACACATATTTCTTGAGAAGTACTTGCATGCTTTGCAAGTAACAACTCACTTTCTTACTGTTATATATTTGTATACAGTACCATCAAAAAATGAGTGTATCAATTATGTCATCTTCACTGATTTAAAGAGGAAAGTGTTAATCTTGTAATTATTTCCTTAGATAATAGAATAAGAAACACTGACTTTCTGCCAATCTGAGAGATGAAAGCACGACAACAGTAAATAAATATAGAGTGGCATGAACTTATTAAATACATACTATATTTTATTTGTACAAAAGAATACAGACGCATAACGCTCTGGCAACAATAACGGTTCTTTAATAAATTAAAATTATTTAAACAATTCTCGAAGGGAATCAGTTATCTTTCTGCTGTATCTGAAAATCAGATTCCACCTGAATTTTCCATCAACACATTAATATTCAGTTATGCCATCCTAGGATCGACCCTCTGCAAGTTGATAGCAAATGATGCTGTAAGAAAAACAAGCAATCAGCACCCCCAATTTTTTATGTCATTTTCATGTTTTCATCCTCATTCCTTCCCTTGAATTTGGCGCGCGACATAACCTGGCATAACAGGCGACCACCTATTCCGCCTATGAATGGCCGACCCTGTGGTAACCATTGCTTCACTGGCAAAACACTCTGAGGTCATATATTAAAATGTCCTCCCTTAGGCAATGTTAGATCATTTAGGAAACCTGTCCATTATCTATTATTAAAGGTTTTTTTTTTTAAGTAGTCTTGGTACAGAGTACCCAGGGCCTGTTGAGTGGGTCATGAAGCGGCACCGACGCCCATTTCATGTGCCTCCAGCTGCAGCTCCTATGAAGACCGTATTAATTGACGGCAGGGAAGATACCATCTCTCTGCCTTCTCCAGGCTGCCCGTGGGAATCTACAGCGTCTTGCGACGAGTATTGACTAGAAACTCCATACATGCACTGCGACGAATGTGCTGCTATTCCGTTTTGCATATCTGAAGCTGAAAAAGAAAGGACAGGTTGGTTATTTGGTGTATGTTGCTCTTTTAAATTAAAATACGTGAGAAGCGAAATCATGAAGTCTCCTAGGCGGCTCTGCACTGTGCAGGTTACACACAGCAGAATGGTTTTGAATACAAACGTCAATACATTTTAAAGCAAAATGATCTTGGTAATATTCAATTCTGTGCAGGGGCGTCGTGGAGCCCCCGCTTTAGCAGCTACAGCGGGGGTGGGATACTTTATAGGCTTCTTCTGTCTGCAACTCGGCAGACAAAGGATCATCATTAACGCTGGAATACCGCGCCAATAGAAGAGCGGCAGGAGCGAGGAAAAAGATAGCTGGGTAAATGGAACAGGTACAGAAAGAAGAAATATTGGAAGTAAGGGTGAGAAGAAGGAAGTATGGATGAATGAGTGGGTGGATGAATGAGAATGTGGATGAAACAGTGAGTGAAAGGATGAGTGAATGATAGGGAGATAAAGAGGTTCAAGGATGGCAAAGTAAAGGGATGGGTGGCTGGATGAGTGAGTGAATTGATAGGCGATGGACAGGTGAAAGGATGGCAGAGTAAACTGTTGGCTGGATGGCTGGATGAATGTATAGGTGGATGAACAGGTGAAAGGAGGGCAGAGTAAATGGATGAATGGATGGATGGATGGATGGACAGGAGAAAGGATCGCAGAGTAAAGAGATTGATGGATGAGTAGGTGAAAAGATGACTGGTGGATGGCAGAATTGATGGATAGATGGCAGGGTGGTTGGATATAGGCAGAGGTGATGAATAGATGAATGGATGGCAGAGAGGATTGATGGATGGCAGAGTTGATGAATGGCAGAGTGGATGGATTAGAGTGGATGGAGTGTAGAATGGATAGATGGCAGAGTGGATGGATAGATGGATAGGTGGGTGGGTGGATGGATAGATGAGTGGATGGCAGAGTAAATGGATGGGTTGCAGAGTGGATGAATGGATAGCAGAGTGTATTGATGGATGACTGAGTGAATGGATGGATGGATGGATGGCAGAGTGGATGAACGGGTGGATGAATGCCAGGTAGATGGATGGATAGTAAAGTGGATGGGTGGAAGGAGTGTTGAATGGATAGATGAAGGGCAGAGTGGATGTGTGAATAGATGGAAGAGTGGATGGATCGATGGATGGCAGAGTTGATGTATGGATGGAAGGATGGATGGCAGAGTGAATGGATGAGGGATGAATGGATAGACAAGTGACTGGCAGAGTGAATGGATGTATGGTAGAATGGATGGCTGGACGGCAGAGAGTGAGTGGATGGAGAGATGGCAGAGTGGATGGATGGATGGAAGTGTGGATTGATAAATGGCAGGGTGGATGAATGGAGGGCAGAGCTGAGGGATTGATGGATAAATGGCAGAGTGGAAGGATAGATGGCACAGTGGAAGGATAGATGGCACAGTGGATGGATGGATGGCAGAGTGAATGGATAGATGAATTAATGGATGGCAGAATGGATGAATGGCAGAGTGTCTAGATGGATGGTTCGTATGAGTGGATGGATGGCAAAGTGGATGGATCGATTGGTGACAGAGTGGATGGATGGATGGATGGCAGATTGTATGGATGGATGGATAGACGGATGGTAGATTTGATGGATGGATTGATCGATGAATGGAATGGAATGGGAAAGATAGATGAAAGAATGAATGGATGACAGAATGTAAAGGTGAATGGAAGGTGGATGGAAGGGTGAAAGAATGAATGTATAGATGGATGGATGGAAAAGACAAGAAAGCTGTTCTAGCGAGAGTCTGGCTCACTTGCTTCGCTTGCTTGGTGGTATCAAAGCTTTAGTTCAAAGTGGGGGCTCTTTTAATTTTCGGGCTACTCCCTTGATTCTGTGCCCTGGACCAGGATATTTCTGGGTTAGAATTGTTCCACTAGAATGACGAAGTATGTTCAAAGTCTTCCAGAATAAGGAAGCATAGAATATTTGCAAATGAAAGAATGCTATTTGACGCAGTTAATAATAGGATAACAAGCAAAGCACCTTCTGAAAAAACATCAATAGCAGCTAGCATTGCTAAAGCAAATAGGTCTGGGCTTTGCAAACTGGTGTGATGGTTAAATTTCTTTTCATTTTTTATTGCAAGCATATGCCACAAAAAAAGAAACAAAATCACGTCATTACTTAAATATGGCAGACATATGTTTACAATTCCATTTTTATGTTTAAAAAATAACCATTCCCTAAAATTTCCATAGAACCGTAAAGGCACTTCATAACAGATAACAGTACATAGAAACTATTTGTAGATTTTTGACAGAAAAATAAGATTCTTACTGGCAAAAAGAAAAAGTGCTACTGGCTTTGAACTACTGTTATAGGACGACATAGTTTAAATACACAAGGATGACTAAAAAATAAAACAAGCATTGGCAATGCCACTAGGTCTTGCTGTATAGTGGAGTTTAGTGGCGTGGATAGGAGTGAAGATTAGTGTAATGAAATAGTTTAAAGTGTTGTGGAGGGAGTATAGTATTGTAGAGTGGAGTATAGTATTAGAGTTAAGTATAGTGTCGTAGAGTGGAGTGTTTTATAGTGTTGTGTAGTGGTGTAGAGTACAGTGTAGTAGAGTAGAGGGTGTTGTATAGAATGTTGTAGAGTACAGTGACGTAGAGCAGAGTACATTGTTATATAGTGTAGGAGTAAAGTGTTAGAGAATATAGTGGAGTAAAGTGGTATGTAGTGTATAGATGGAGTTGCGTAGAGTGTTTTATAGTGGATTAGAGTGGAGTAGTGTTGTAGAATGGCAAATAGTGAAGTATAGTGCTGTAGTGTAGACTGGTATATAGTGGATTAGAGTGTTATTGGAGTATAGTATTATAGAGTTTACTATTGTAGAGTGTAGTGTTGTACAGTGTAGTGCACTGATCCTTCTGAATTTGATTGCTGCATTTGACACGGTCTCCCACGGCCTTCTGATGGAACGGTTGGGGGAGGCCGGGGTCAGTGGAGGGACATGGGAGTGGATTAAACATTTTCTGCAGAATAGATCCTTCCAGGTTCTACAACATCCTTTTAAATCCAGAGTTTGTCCTCTGTCGCAAGGGGTGCCTCAGGGTTCGGCTCTTAGCCCTACCCTATTTAATATCTATATGCGCCCCTTGGCAGATATTGTGTTGAGACATGGGTTAAAACTGGTATCATATGCCGATGACACACAGTTGATTGTTACCCTGGAGCAAAAGGAGGCAGGAACGGCATCTGATTTTAAGGTCTGCTTGGGGGAGCTTGCTAACTGGATGAAGCTCAGCTGCCTGCAGCTGAATGCGGGAAAGATGGAGGTGATGGTAGCCGGTAAGTAGCCCTCTTTATGGTCACATTTGTGGTGGCCGGAGGAGCTGGGACCTACTCCGACCCCTAAGGCTAAGGTCAAGAATCTGGGAGTATGGTTCGATGTCACCCTCTCCTATTCAGAGCAGATATCAGCTGTGGCTGGAGCCTGCTTTGGCATTCTTAAAATGCTGCGAAAAATCCTGGACTTACTCCCATTAGATGCCAAAGCGAACCATTGTACAGGCCCTTGTCACGTCCCGTCTAGATTATTGCAACATCCTGTACTTAGGGGTGACCACAAGAAATCTGAACATCCTGCAGAAGGTTCAGAATGCTGCAGCTCAGTTAATTCTGAATATTCCTAGGCAGGCCTCGGTGGGGGAGGCCTTGAGGAAATTACATTGGCTCCCCATACAGGCTAGAGTCACCTTTAAGGCCTTGTGTTTTGGCCACAGGATCTTCAACTAGAAAGGTCCACGTTTTTTGCACCCCCTTCTCACTGCATGTAGAGCTGCTCGTCACCTAAGGTCCTTGGGCACGGCAAAGATGATTGTGCCTAAGGGTCGGAAGGTACGGGCTGGAGGGAGCTCTTTTGGCTTCCTTGCGGCTAAGGCCTGGAATGACCTACCTGTTGACTTAAGGACATGCTCGTCGGAGATTTTGTTCTGGAAAAAAACTAAAAACTTGGCTCTTCCAGACCCCCCCGGGGAGCCGGAAGTAGGCCTGTGTACCTGTTCTTCTGGGGACTCAGGCTGGAGGGAGGTACGGAGGCTTAGGCCTGCTGTCAAGGCATTGTTGGTGTTCTAGCGCGGGGACACTCCGTTGGAGTAACCAGGCGCTCTATAAGCTGAATAATAATAATAATAGTGTAGTAGAGTGTAGTAGTGTGGCTTAGAGTTAAGTGGCTTAAAGTACAGTGGTGCAAAGTGTATTGGCATAGAGTGTAGTGGTGTAGAGAGCATTTGTTTTGAGTAAAGCGGTGTAGAGTGTATTGGTGTTTTTGTGTAGTGAGGTAGAGTAGTATAGAGTGCTGTTGTATAGAGTATAGTGGTGTAGAGTATATTGCAGTTATATATAGTGCAATGGTGTAGAGTGGAGTGTGGCAGAGTGGAGTATAGTGTTATAAAATGGAGAGGGGCAGGGTAAAGTGGAGTAGTGTAGGGTAGAGTGTAGTGGCAGAGAGTGCAGTGGTGTATAGTGCAGTAGAGTTGAGAGGTGTTGAGTGCAGTAATATAGAATGTAGTGGTATAGAGTGTAGTTGTACAGGATAGAGCATTAGAATGTAAGTTTGTATAATGCTGTGTTACATAGTGGTGTAGAGTATAATGGTGTAGAGAGGAGTGAGGAAGAGTACTGTGATGCAGAGTAGAATAGAGTGATAAATAGTGCAGTTTTTTAAAGTGAAGTGACATATAGTGTAATGGCATAGAGTGATGTTGCATGTAGTGGTGTAGAGTGCTGTAGTATAGAGTAGAATGCAGTTTTTTATTGTGGTGTAAACTGCAGTGGGGCAAAGTAGTTGGGGTAGGTGTAGTGGCATAGGGTATATTAGTTTTAATAAAGTGGTGTTGAGTGTATTGGTATAGAGTGCAGTTTTAGACTGCGGTGGCATAGCGTAGTTTGTAGAGGCGTAGAGTGACACAGCGTATAGTGCAGTGGCATAGAATTGCCTGTTTTGTAGTGGTATAGAGTGCAGTGGTGTATAGTAGATTGTTTTAGAGTATAGTGAAGTGGTGTAAGGTGTAGTGATGTAGAGTGCAATGGTGTATAGTGACGTAGGTTGCAGTGGCATATAGAAGAATGTTGTAGCATATGTTGGTGTAAAGTGTAGCAGTGAAAAGTGGTTGGCATAGGTATAGTAGGGCAGAGTGCATTAGTTAGGAGTAAAGTGGTGTAGAGTGAAGTGTTGTAGATTTTAGTGGTTTTGAGTAGAGTGCTGTAGCGTAGAGTGCAGTGGTGTAGAGTGGAGTGATGTAGAGTATAGTTGTATAGAGTGTAGAGGCGTCAAGTGTGGTGTGGTGTGGAGTGGTGGTGAGTGCAGTGGTTTATAGTGTAGTGGTATAGAGTGCAGTTCTATAAGATTGAGTGGGTAATAGTGAAATGGCATTTAGTATTGAGTGGTGCATAATATAGTAAAGTAGCATAGTGTGAAGTGTTAAAGTTGAGTGTAAAAGTGCAGTGGTGAACTGTCGATTTTGGTGTTGTAAGTATATTGGTGCATAGTGGCGTAGAGTTGTTGCTAGAAGAGTGAAGTGGCACAGAGTAAAGTGGCGTAGAGTAGAGTGGTATATATTCTATTGGCATAAAGTAGTATTGTGCATAGTTTATTTGCCTAGTTAAGTGGTTGTGTAAAGTGGTAGAGAGTGCAGCACTTTAGTTTTAAATGCTGTAGTGTGCACTGTCTGAGGTGTGGTTTCAACACGGGTCAATAATGGAACGGCACCAGGGTAGAACTGGCCTATAGGGTACTCAGGCAGTCCCCGACGAGTTGGTCTGAAAGTTCAGTCATTGGGCTGTTTTTTTCCTGTTTTTGAGCCTGTTTTATGGTCTGCTTGTTCATTTTTCCATACCTTGCGAACCACTTATACTGAGTTCAAAACTGCCCCAATTTGCCAACATGGGTCACATTTTTTAGCTATCTAATTCACTAACGATGGCCAATTTTATTTTAGTGCCTTGGGCTTTTTTCTGTCCCAGTCCGACCCTGAATGTTATGTTATGTTATGTTATGTTATTCGGGATTTATAGCGCGCACGGCTACTCGATTGATTGTCCCGGCGCTAAACATCCTGGTCGTGGCTGACAGAAAGGCACTAGGCTCGCTGAGATGAAATATTATTGCTGAAATAACCATGTTTTTAATGACTTCCTAAAGGTCAGAATGTCCTGTGTCAGTCTAAGTGCCGGAGGGAGACTATTCCAGAGGTGCGCTGCATGCACCTGGAAGGAACGACCCCCTATTCGTGCCCGATGGCATTTAGGAATACGTGCGAGATGAAGCGCCGAGGATCTCAGAGCACGAGGTGGGTGGTAAAATTGAACACTATTCCTAAGATATGGGGCCCCCGTACCATGGAGTGCTTTGAACTATGCACTATGCCTGCCTCTGATCCATGAGGCGATGTTTACCTAAAGAATAACACAACTTTTGAATAAACAGAAAATCCTAAAAAGAAACATAGAGGCGAAAAACATCTGTTATAAGATACAGAAACAAATGGGCTAACAGCCTGCCTGGCAAAGCTAATCACCGTGGGCCTGACGCACGCAACTGCCAAATGGCACCATGTCACGTGTGACACCTGCAGTTAGTGTTGACAATTTAGCACACAGCAGTTTGTAATTCGTGGACCTTTAGTTTCGTTTTTCCATCATGACAATGGGCTTAAGGAATATGGGTTTGAAATGTGACATGTGTTCAAAAGCGAAGCCTGGTGGAAAATTGCATGCATTCTCGGACTCCAAGTCCCAGACTCCTTAGAAATGCAGGCCTACAAGTACCAAAGCGCAAAGAGAAAAAACTGGACTGATGACCTATGCTTTGGTCTCTTGAGAACTCTGCACCCAAGGAGAGGTGCCAACAAAACCAGGGAGATATCTAGTGGACCATGAACGAGTACGCCCTGCAGACTGCAGTACACAAAGTCCCAATGCGACACTTGCAAATACAGAATCAATGGGGGCAGAAGCACAAACCCATAGACCAAAAAACATACAACAACATAGGAACTGGGACATATAGGACATCTTCCACCTAAATGACGTCCATATTCCGGCTCTCGCTTCACTAATGTTAGTACCTTGTGATAGCAGAAAGCGGGGGCGGGGGTGTATTACAGTAACGGGGTTACAGTGTCACCACCTTCCTCCCTAAGACACATAGGGGCAGATCTACAAGGAAGTGCCGCAGCGCGGCAACGCAAGCCCTTTGGCTGCGCCACGCTGCGGCACTTCCGAAGCACAGGAATGCAACATATTTACAATAATATGTCGCATTCCTCTGCTCTCCCCTGCGCTGGCGCACAAACTGCTGCCATGCGCCAGCGCAGGCACCCTGCACCATGGTGCAAGGATGCCTGCGTCATGGGGAGATTGTTTTTGTGCAGGAAGGGGCACCTTCCTGCACAAAAACAATCATTAGAGGTGATTTCCTCTTTCAATGTGTGCTGTAGAATGCAGCACGCATTGAAAGAGGAAAAACGAGGAGAAATGAAAATATTTCTCCTAGTTGTGCCTCGCTACGCCTCCCCTGGGGAGGCGTAGCATTGACACGCATTTCCAGATTTACGATTCCTCGTAAATCTGGAAATGTGTCTCATTCCATGGGTGTTGCGTGGGAACACATACAGCAACACCCATGGAACGCCCATTCCACGCAAAGTGCTGTGTGTGAAGGGGCCGTATTTACAAGGAGAGGAAAAGTCACGCAGGGTGGATTTTCCTCTCCTTGTAAATATGGAGAAATGGAATGCGCCTCCAGTACGTCACAAAAAGTGACGTACTGGTGGCGCAGGGGGCTTGTAAATCTGCCCGAGGGCTTATTTCCAAGCCTATTGAGCCGCCGGTATGTCACTTTTTCCCATATTAAAAGTGAAGCCCTGGTGACTCAAGGGGCTTGTAAATAAGCCCCAGAATATGGACTGTAGAGGTGTCAAAACTGCCTAATTCTGAAACCAGGATAAAATGTTGCTATTCTTTGAACTTTGGGAATTACTGTGCTCTTTTCCTTCCATCTCTCTTAATTTAGAGGCTCTTTATCACAAGCGCCCTTTGAAACTTGCTAAGGCCATGTTTTCGTATACATTCAACAGAGCCAAATAAATCGCCTCTAGGCGCTTAGAAGAATGGAGAACGTGAATGTGGTACTTGAAAACTTGTTTAACCAAAGGCACCTGCTCTAAAAGGAGCTGCACACACAAACCTTCCGGGCTCGGAGCAGCATAGAAACTAAAAGACAAACCTTCGGGAGCGGAGATTCCGAGAACAGTCCTGTTACCTGACAAGTAACAGATTCTATGAAAGAAGATGTGCACTGCCTTTTGTTTAGCCCGGTACAAACCATCACAAGTACCCTGGTCAATTAACAGTGGTGATGTAATCTAAGACACGTCTAGATCCCTGGCAGAGCGATGAGTGAGTTCCGAGTTTTGTACAGCGCAGTGCTGTAAACAGCATAGTCTTGAGGAGCTTCGAGGCCAAATGGATTGACAGAGTTTTTTTATGTAGACTACATTTAGTATATTGCTAGACGTCCTAAGCTTTACCAAGTTAGGACAATAGGAGGAAAAAAGTGATTTTCCTAGGATCATACGATGTACTTACGTGGGCAAACTGAGAATATAACTCAGGTCTCCCATTACCAAATTTACCTACTTGGGGCGCACTTTCCCTGTTTGCACCCGGCGCACCTTAAAACAGATGCGCCTGGCGCCAACAGGAAAAGCGCGCCCTATCACATGGAATGCGCTGCCCCCAGGACAGCCGCGAACTCGCGATGCCCTGGCGGCAGCACATTCCTGTGGAAAATGGAGCGGCTGCTTTAAAGTCGCTCCGCGTTTTCACAGTGCAAGCGGCACCCGCCTGCACTTTGAAGGGGGATTAGAGATCTCCTTGCAGGCGGGTGCAGTCAGTGACTGCACCCGCCTGGAAGGGGATATCTGGTGGTCCAAAGGACTCGCTTTACCCCCTCCAGAGGGCTGCTTTTTGGGGGGCGCACTGACAGTGCACCACCTTCAATTAATCAATCAATCAGGGACTTGTGAAGCGCGCTACTCACCCGTGAGGGTCTCAAGGCGCTGGGGGTAGAGGGGGGGTTTATCAGCTCAGTTCAGTCGAAGAGCCAGGTACTGAGTGCCTTCCTGAAGATGTTCAGGGAGGGGGCGCGTCTGATGTCGATCGGGAACTCGTTCCAGGTCTTGGCTGCAATGTGGGAGAAGGCTCTTCCACCTGTCCTGGCTTTGCGGATGCGCGGGGTTTCGGCGATGGCGAGGTCAGCGGATCGGAGGTTTCTCTTGGGTACGTGGAAGGAGATTCTCTCGTTGAGGTATTGGGGTCCGGTGTTGTGGAGGCATTTGTAAGCATGTGTAAGTATCTTGAACGTGACTCTCTTCTCGACGGGGAGCCAGTGGAGGTAGCGCAGGTGTTGGGTGATGTGTTCCTGTCGAGGGATGCCGAGGACGAGTCTGGCTGCAGTGTTCTGTATGGTCTGTAGTTTGTGGATGAGAGACTTGTTGATCCCGGTGTAGAGGGCGTTTTTGTAGTCCAGTCTGCTGGCTATGAGTGCGTGGGTAACGGTCTTCCTTGATTCGGGGGGGATCCATTTGAAGGTCTTTTGGAGGATGCAAAGGGTGTTGAAGCAGCTGGAGGCGACGGCGTTGACCTGTCGGGTCATGGAGAGGGAGGAGTTGAGTATGATGCCGAGGTTTCGGGCGTGGTCCGTGGGTGTGGGAGGGCTGCCGAGGGCAGTGGGCCACCAGGTGTTGTCCCATGCTGAGGGGGAGGGTCCGAGGATGAGGACTTCTGTCTTCTCCGAGTTGAGCTTCAGGCAGCTGTTGCTCATCCAGGATGCGACGTCCTTCATTGCTTCCTGGAAGTTGAGTCTGGTGGTGACTGGGTCCTTGGTGAGGAAGAGGATTAGCTGGGTGTCGTCGGCGTAGGATACTATGCTGAGTCCGTGGTGTCTGACGATGGCGGCGAGGGGGCCCATGTAGATGTTGAAGAGTGTGGGGCTGAGTGACGATCCTTGGGGTACTCCGCAGAAGATTTCCGTGGGTTCGGAGAGGAATGGCAGCAGTCTGATTCTTTGGGTTCTGCCGGTGAGGAAGGAGCTGATCCATTTGAGGGCGGTTCCCTGTATGCCGGTGTCGTGGAGTCTGGCGCTGAGTGTGCGGTGGGAGACGGTGTCGAACGCTGCTGAGAGGTCGAGTAGGATCAGGGCCGCGGTGTGTCCTTGGTCGAGGAGGGTGCGGAGGTCGTCTGTGGCGGCGAGTAGAGCGGTCTCAGTGCTGTGGTTGCTTCGGAATCCGGATTGGGAGGGGTCGAGGATGGAATTTTCTTCGATCAATGTTGTTAGCTGGGCATTGACGATCTTCTCTGTGACTTTGGCAACGAAAGGGAGGAGGAAGATGGTTCGGTAGTTCTTGAGGTCCGTGGGGTCTGCTGATGGTTTCATGAGCAGGGGTCTGACTTCTGCGCGATTCCAGTCATTGGGGAAAAAGCTGGTCTTGAAAGTGGTGTTGATGGTGCGTCGTAGTTCGGGAGCGATGGCGGTGGTGGCTCTGTGGTAGATGTGCGGTGGGCAGGGGTCCGTGTGGGCTCCTGAGTGGATGCCTTTCATGGTCGAGGTGGTGTCCTCGGTGGAGGGTGGGGTCCAGGAGGAGATGGTAGGCCCGTTGGCGTTGCTGGAGAGGGCGGTGGTTTCAGTGTCAGGTGTTTGGTCGTTGAAGTGGTCGTAGAGGCCCTTGATTTTCAGATGGAAGTAGGATACGAGCTTGTCGCAAAGGGCCTCGGAGGGGGTGATGTCCGTGGTTTTCCTGGATGACGCTGAAGAGTTCCTTGGAGTTGCTGGAGTTGGCGATGATCTTGTTTCTGATAAAGGTCCTTTTGCTGGATCTGCTGCGTTGGTGGTATTCTGTCATGGCGGTCATGTAGGTGGTGTGATCTTCTGGGGTTTTGCTGTTTCTCCAGTTCTTCTCGAGATGTCTGCAGGTAAGTCTGGATTCTTGGAGGTCGGTGGTGAACCAGGTGGCCTTTCTGGGGCGCTGTCTGTTGGAGTTTCGTAGGGGTGCGAGTTCATCTGCGCAGTTGGAGATCCATGTGTTGAGTTCTTTGGCTGTGAGGTTGGCGTTGGTCGAGGTGGTGGGGGCGTCCCGGTTGAGGGTGTGGTTGAGCTGCTCCTCAGTGATTTTGCTCCAGTTCCTACATGGAGGGCGCGTTGCTGATTTGGGGGCGGTGGGTTTGTCGACGTTGAAGTGTACGCAGTGATGGTCCGTCCAGGGGGGTTGCGTGGTGTGGCTGAAGTGAATGTTGTTACCTCCTGCGAAGATGGGGTCGAGGGTGTGTCCTGCCTTGTGGGTGGGCCTGGTGACAAGCTGTTTCAGGCTGATGTTGGCGAGGATGTCCAGGAGGGTGGTGGAGTTGGGGTTGGTGGGGTTGTCGATGTGGAAGTTCAGGTCTCTGATGAGTATGTAGTCCATGGAGGCAATGGCATGGGGTGCGATGAGGTCAGAGTGGTCGCGGTGAACGAGGCGCGAGGTCCGGGGGTCTGTAGGCAAGGGTGCCGTGAAGAGTGGTTCTCGGGCTTGTCTGTATCTGGAAGTGAAGGTGCTTGGTGGTGGAGAGGGGGTCATTCGTGGTGGAGGTGGAGAGTCGAAGAGAGCTCTTGTGTGCGATGGCGAGTCCTCCTCCTGGGCAGTTGGGGCGGTCTTTCCTCTGGATCTTGTATCCGTCGGGGATGGCGGTGGCGATGACGGGTGCGGAGGAGGCGTTGGCCCAGGTCTCTGTAAAGAAGGCGACGTCCAGTGAGAGGGTGTTGAGGAGGTCCCAGATTTCAATGGCGTGTCTGTGCAGGGAGCGCACGTTGAGAAGGATGCACCGCAGGGTTTGGGGGGTGTTGGCGTTCGGTGCGGGGGTGGTGATGATGTTGAAGGTCTGGCGGCAGTGGCGGCAGGAGAACTGTCTGTGGGTGGTGCTCAGCATGGACAGCTGGCAGTTGTTGTTCCTTCCGGGGTTGAGAGCGAGGAGGGTAGTTGCGTCGTAGCAGAAGGTGGTTGGAGATCCAGGGTTTCTGGCGCTGGTCACGGTCGGGTCGTGGACGAGCGCAGACGGGCTTGCCTTTGGCGGCCACGCTGCGGCCTCCATTAAATAGGGGAGGGGGGGGGAGCGCAGCTGGGAGGCGGGAAAGGCGGGAGGTGGCAAGCGGAAAAGTGGGCGGGGTCAACAGGCGCCGAGAGAATGAACAGTGGAGAGAAGGCAAAAATAGAAATAACAAAGTGGAGAGAGAGGCAAAATAAACAGAGGATGGCAAGAAAACCACAACAATGTAAACCAGACACCAAGGCAGGCAAAACAGGGCAAGCACAGAGACAACACAGAGAGCGGGTCGAGAGCGGTCTCGAACCCTGCTCTTCCCAGTCAGCGGCGGCGGCGGCCAGGCGAAGCTGCGGGGAGGGAGAGCGGGTCCCAGGCCAGAAGGTCAGGGCACTCGCTCGATCCTCCTCGCAGCAGCCTCCATTAAATAGGGGAGGGGGAGGGAAAGCGCAGCTGGGAGGCGGGAAAGGCGGGAGGCGGCAAGCGGAAAAGTGGGCTGGGTCAACAGGCGCCGAGAGAATGAACAGTGGAGAGAAGGCAAAAATAGAAATAACAAAGTGGAGAGAGAGAGGCAAAATAAACAGAGGATGGCAAGAAAACCACAACAATGTAAACCAGACACCAAGGCAGGCAAAACAGGGCAAGCACAGAGACAACACAGAGAGCCGGTCGAGAGCGGTCTCGAACCCTGCTCTTCCCAGTCAGCGGCGGCGGCGGCCAGGCGAAGCTGCGGGGAGGGAGAGCGGGTCCCAGGCCAGAAGGTCAGGGCACTCGCTCGATCCTCCTCGCAGCGGCCTCCATTAAATAGGGGAGGGGGGAGGGAAAGCGCAGCTGGGAGGAGGGAAAGGCGGGAGGCGGCAAGCGGAAAAGTGTGCGCCGTCAACATGCGCCAGGAGAATAAGCAGTGGAGAGAAGGCAAAAATAGAAATAACAAAGTGGAGAGAGAGGCAAAAAAAACAGAGGATGGCAAGAAAACCACAACAATGTAAACAATACACCGAGGCAGGCAAAACAGGGCAAGCACGGAGACAACACAGAGAGCGGGTCGAAAGCGGTCTTGAACCCTGCTCTTCCCAGTCAGCGGCGGCCAGGCGGAGCTGCAGGGAGGGAGAGCGGGTTCCAGGCCAGAAGGTCAGGGCACTCGCTCGATCCTCCTTGCAGCGGCCTCCATTAAATAGGGGATGGGGGAGGGAAAGCGCAGCTGGCAGGCGGGAAAGGCGGGAGGCGGCAAGCGGAAAAGTGGACAGGGTCAACAGGCACCAAGAAAATGAACAGTGGAGAGAAGGCAAAAATAGAAATAACAAAGTGAGGAGGAGGCAAAATAAACAGAGGATGGCAAGAAAACCACAACAATGTAAACCAGACACCAAGGCAGGCAAAACAGGACAAGCACAGAGACAACACAGAGAGCGGGTCGAGAGCGGTCTCGAACCATGCTCTTCCCAGTCAGCGGCGGCGACGGCCAGGCGGAGCTGTTGGGGGGAGAGCGGGTCCCAGGCCAGAAGGTCAGGTCACTCGCACCTTTTAGTTGGCGCACTGTCAGTGTCTTTCCTGAGAGCGTCTAAGCCTCTGTGCCCGCATCTGTAATACGGCGCGGGCGCAGAGGCAAAAGTATTCCCTCATTGGCATGGGGCCCCCCCATGAAAATGAGGGTACGCCCCCTGCAGATAGTGCTGAATTACAGAAGGGGCTGCAAAAGCCTCTGCAGCCCCTTTTGTAATACCAAAGTGCCAGGGGAGCTGTCCTTAACTTTAATGATATTAACTACCAAAAGGATTATTTATTGTGGGGGTGGAGCTAATTAAAACTCATGCAATCTACTCTATGTCTAAACTTACCCAATCCAATATATTTCTCTCTCTTCTTTTTTTCCGAAATAGTTCGGATTGGATAAAAACACAGTATTAAGATGATTCTTTACCATTGCCTTCTATTTTATCACTGTTTCTTGCTCTTCCAGGTAGAGTGTTGTGTAGGAACTTTACATGTAAAGAGTATATTTATTTAATCTTGCTACTCATCACTGCATTGTGCGCCTGATTCACAAAGATAACTTACACTTTTGTGTAGGTTTACACTTTTGAGAAAGTTTACTATTTTTCATTATTCTCAAACTAGCCTTTTATTCTAACTTACGCTTTTGAATTAACTTACACTTTTGTAGTAAGTCCAGCACTACACATGCCCAACCAGTGGTACTGTAACTAGGCCTGGGCATGAAATTTCGCTCTGCTCGTGGAGTTTGGAGGATTTTTCCCACTCCGTGCTCCGCTCATTAACGTTAAGTTGCCTAGCATGAGGAAGGAACATTTTACTCCAGACCACCTCCCGGCAAGGTTTCTAAAAATCTGAATCGCAGTGGGTCGCAATCCAACTTACTTCATGAATATTAACGAGGTATTTTGCAAATTTTGACTCACTATGTTTGGATACCCTCACAGGGATGGTGGCTTGCTGGGAACAGACCACCATGTCTGTGATTGCATTTCAATAAAGTTAACTTTTTTTAAAAAAAATGCAGCCCATTTTCCTTAAAGGAAACCGAGCTGTATTTGAAAGGCAAAGTTAATTTTTTTGTTTGTTTGTTTGAGTTTGCCATGGTCCTGAACAAACTTTTTTTAACATTCAGTAAGGGGAAGGGTAAAGGGAAAGTGGTCTCTTAGGGGCCCTTTTGTGCATGGGTTACCACCTTAACATCGGGATCAGAAATGTACAATGATCTACAATATTTCAGTCCTAAATCATTGATATATGTAGATAGGTTTGGCTATTTGGAAAGGATGCATACAACACGCTCCTTGAAAGAGCAATTCATTATCCATCTTTATACCAATTTTAGGAGTTCATAACAAGTTAATGATTCCAAAAATGAGTTTAGCACATTGGTAAAAGCAGTTTTTGGTTGCAAACTCTGAATTAAAGCATTTAATCTGGACCATGCTTCTGGTAAAATTTCCATCTAATTCCATCTAGTTTTTAAATGTATGTTGGTATTGATAATTGACAAATCTAGCTGTGGAGCAGGAGAGCTCTGTACATAAAAAGAGAGGTACATGTTACAAGAGGGGAAAGAAGGAACAATTTAAAATCATATCCTATAGTCAGTAAAGTATGATACTAAACAATAACTTGAATAAGATGTGCATAAAATCATTTTCACTCCAGACTGCCATCATTGGATCATTTCCATTCACATAGTTAACCCCATGCTTTTGTCCAGCCCAATAGTAGGACAGTCTTTGTTGTGCTCTTGAGTGAAGTAATATAGCCTTAGAGCTCTCTGTAGCAGACTCTACCGGCCATTAAAGGCCTTCTTCAGAGTTAAAGGCCCGAGCTGAAGGCCCTTTAATGGCCGGTACAGCCCCTACAGAGGGCTCTAAGGCTATTAGTACATTCCACACCTAGGGGGCAGAATGTTCTAAATTTTAGAACAAAGGCCTCACGGAGCTTAAGGGAGGTAAAATCTCCTCGGGCTCCGTGAGGCCCTTGTTCACAGCAACAGCTGTGAACACACATTGGAATGTTGATGCTTCGGGCTTCTACCAGCCATTAGAAGCCCAGAGCACTCCATTGTCTTCAATGGAGCACTCAAAATTCAAATGTTCTAATATTTGATATATTATCATGTTGTGGCGGGTGCAGTAAGCATCGATTCATCACTGTGTGCTATTGAACTAAGAGAGAGGAATGGGGGAGTTTACCACACCTGGCTAGCTGTGGTTTTGATAAAAAATATTGATTAATGATTCTATGAAAAGTGTAAAAGAGGAACAAATGTTTAACATCTATTGCACCCTTGCAAGAGCCATGTTCCACCGGTGAAAGGTCTGACAGTATAAGCGACAACAATCACATTATGAAGGTGCCGAGGAGCCACTGGCATGTAGCACTTAGCTCCAATATGAAAGGTCTCTAACTTACAAAATAACCTAAGAAATGTGTATGTTTCTTATAATACTCTTAGTTGAAAATATGCCCATGTTTATTAACAATATATTGCAAGAGGAGTTCCAATGGATAGTACATACTCATCGTGTTCTGGCACACAAGAGAAGGTGGTTCTGTGTAGTAGGAGTCGCTCTGCTTCCGTCCACTGTCATCTAGAATGTTAAGAGGGTCATGAATGTCATTGTATGAAGGCAGTGACCGGATGCTGCTCACACTGCTAATGACTGAAACATGCTGATCTATCAGAGACCCAAGCCGGTGAGGTTCTTGATAGTTGACACTGTTTCCATAGTACCCTGTAAAACAAAATGAGAAGTAAAATAAAGATGCCAAGAAAAACAATGCATTGTCAACAGTCGGCATTTTTGCCTACGCCCCCACATATGTTCATTGCATTATTTTGCTAAGCAAACAAAGATAGGCTGATTGTGCTAAAAGAAGGGCCAAGGGTTAGAAAGAGATTGCCTGGTAAAATATTTACTTTCTGCTCTCAGTTCAGCCATGTTACTTTTCAGTAAGCTTGAAAAGCCAGGCTGGATGAACACACCAAGAAGTCTAAATAGCCAAGCGAACTACACTGCGAACAGGAAGTGGGTTTTGGCAACAATGAAACTTTGCCACCTACCATGCTTTGAACACTGTAGGCCAATCCATGTTGTAAGCATGCCCTCACTGCTTGACAAGAACCACTGGGCCCAACTGGCAAAGAAAGTCCGAAAATTATGGGCTAAGCCCTCTCCCTGGACATACTTTTCCGATTTTCTGAGATTTAATAATGTATCTAGAAATACACTGAAAAAGCTGTGCCAGGTGAGGTTTTTCAGGTGTACTTCTGGGAAGGACATGTGGCATTCTTATCAGGATCTTTTTCCAGCTGTGCGAAGGAGGGGAATATTTTTTCCTGTTAAGAAAGTCCTTTACCTACACCCACACCAAATCTGTGGGTGATCCATTCCCTTTTCCAGCCTGGACAAGGATTTACATCAGACCTTGGTTGGAGTAAAAATGCAACTATTTCCAAGGTAAAAAGAGGAATTTCTGAATGCTGACAAACATCCATGTTTGTGGACTTTCATTAACTTCCAAGGTTAGCCATGTTGTGGAAACGCCCGTTCTCCCTCTTCTTGAATGGGATTTACTGGTGCCGAGAACTCCCCAATTGTGCCTACCATCTCAAATACTAGTGGGCTCATAAATTTCCTTTTTGAAAGACTGATAAAACCTAACCTGCGAGCAACACATTTTGGACAGTTCTACGCCTTCCTCATTCTTCCCTCCCCTTTGCAGTCATGCAAACGTGTCTAAGTATGTACCTGAAGTGTGTCTTAACTTTTGATTAAAAGCATCTCCCTGCCTCCTTACCCTCTGAAGCACAGTGGGCCCGATTTACAAAGGTAAAGTTAGACCAAAAGTCTGAGTCTAAAATTCTAACTTTACCACTTTTCGGTATTCACAAATGTACGTTACTATGAGTAAAGTTAGACTTTTGTTCTAAGTTAGACTTTTGGTCTAACATTACCTTTGTGAATAGCGAAAAGTAGTAAGTGAGACTTTTGATCTAAGTTAAACTTTTGGTCTAACTTTACCTTTATGAATACCTAAAAAGTGGTAAAGTTAGACTTCTGTCTTAAGATAGAGGTTTGGTCTAACTTTACTTTTGTGAATCGTGTCCTGTGAAGGTAAACATGTTTTCTATTTTGGATATATTTTATTTTACTCTTCTTTCTCTTCATCTTTATCTTTGAAGATAATTTTATTTATCTTGTAGGCAACAATATCACTTTCACGTATGATATTCAGCACCTTTTTAGGTTTGAAACTGTGGTAAATCAGTCTTTATTATCAATGTTTGCAACACTGTGTGGTATTGGGAAGTCATGTGTGATTCTATGAACATGTTTATAAGCAAGTGTCTGTGTGTGCAAGTGCACATTTTTGTGGGAAAAGGGGCATTAGAGGAAAGGAAAAGGAAATGTGATTGCATCACTTCTCATTTTTACAGGGTTGCGTTTGTTTATCCTGCACCAGGTTAGGATGGAATACTAAAATGAGGGCACTGCATTTCTCTCTGCTGTGACTCATATGACATAACTGGAACCAACATTGGTTCACAGATTAAGTAATTGATACATTCTGTCAAACCTGAGACACTTTGATTGAATGTCTTCAGCCACTTTGCACCTCATTTCTTTCTCCTAAGACAATGCCCACTTACACAGAAAGGTAGGCACTCAATTACACACATAGGTGTAACAAGAAAGCAGTTGCATCAAACAAGTCACCCTCACAGACACTGATATGTTTGAAAATTCTAACACTGAAAGCACAAAATTGCTAAGCAGATTTCTTCTGTTCAAGATATTTTATTACATTTTTAGGTTGAATCAAAAGAACATACAAAAAAGAGCAACAAAAAAGGTACATACAATTTTACATCAATATAATAACAGAAACTTATAAAAATTATAACCAGATTTCTAATATATAACTGTAGAATGACTTAATACACGTTTAAAATTGATACAGTCAACATAAATACATGTACATGCATCTGACTGTCTAGAATTTGGAAAGGGTAGTTGACTTCGTCCCTGAAAGAGAAAGCGATGCCTTGCACTCAGTACTGAGTCTGAGCCAGTGGTTTCCGGTAGGCATCACCAGCACTTATTTTAGGGGAGCCACTTTATATTTTCCGACCACGATAGTCCCATTTATCAAAGCTTAAATGCAAGGAGCACTCACTGTATTATATAGATATGCTGTTATTCCACTAGCTGCATTGTACAGCTGACATAAGAGCTGTGCATCACCTTGTGACAAAATTAAAAACTGCAGTCTAGTAACTAAAAATTGTAAAGCCAGATAGAAGCTGAGAAATATATTGAGACAGAAACAGTACTTTAGTGATGTTTGAAAATACTGAGTGCCCTGAAGTCTGCCACAACTAAAACACTACTTATGTCACAGAATATCGATGATCCCATGAATTGACAACAGCCCGCACCCGTGGTGGAAGTGGCCACACCACATGTGAAAGTAAGTGGGCGGCAGACGCCAAAGAAAAAATTTGGGAACCAGCACTTATGTTATTTTTTATGAATTAGGCACTATTTGCACTTAACGTTCCAGTGAAATAACGTGACAAACTCGAACATACATTCTATTAAATAGTGTTTTTAGTTTTTGTCTAAAGAGGATGAAAACATTAATACAATGCAAACAGTTTATCAGTTGGAAATGGCCCTCTCTTCAGGGCCACCCCCAAACGTTTTGCTTTCCTACCCCACTTCTTCTGAATTTGTGTTTGCTGACTGTAGAACTCTGCGCACTTTATCACTGCTAACCAGTGGTAAAGTGCATGTGCTCTCGCCTGTAAACATGGGGACTTTGGTTCATACCCAATTGCAATATTTAGTTTACATAGAAGTCCCTAGTAAAATGCAGTACATGAGCTCAGGGTCTGTTAAATTCATACTACTAGTGGGCCTGCAGCAGTGATTGTGCCACCCACTTGAGTAGCCCTCTAACCATGGCTCAGGCATGCCATTACAGAATCCGTATATGCAGTTTACACTGCTGTTTCGACCTGGCAAGATAAAACTCTTGCTAGGCCTAAACCTTCCCTTGTTTACATATAGATCACCCCTATGATAGGCCCTAGACAACCCAGAGGGCAGGGTGCAATGTATTTAAAGGGTAGTAAATGTACTTTTAAGTTTTACATGCCCTAGTAGGGACAAAACTCCCAAATTCGTTTTTCACTACTGCAAGGAGTATCTCTTCCATAGGATAACATTGGGATTACCTTATCACATCTTTTAAGTGTAATTTCTAATTGTGAAGAGATACACGTTCCAAGTTTAGTGTCTCTGGACTCACAATTTAAAATCACAACTTAAGGTGAAGTTGGATTTTAGGTTGCAAGTCTGAAAATGACACTTTTAGACAGTTGGCATTTTCTTACTTTAGCCATTCTGTGCCTGCATCCTGTCTCTAAATACACATCTGGGGTGGATGGCAGCTGAACTTTGTGCATTCCCTCTAGACAGCAACACACAAAGGGAGCTTAGGTGTGACTGATGGGCCATCTACATCCTGATGGGCCAACTTGGGTAGGATGGATAGAGGAGCTGAACACAGCGTCTCACTTACTCCTGAATAGGCTGTATTCTGTCCCTACACAAAGGACTGCATCCCCCCCCCTGTAGTGAGTATACAGCCAGGGCAGAAAGGAAGGATGGACCTCTGTGCACTTCAAAGACCTTTCTCTGAAGTCTCCCCCACTTCAAAGGAATAACTGGGTATAAGTGCGGGGCCTCTGACACCACCACTTCAGTACACTTCTGGACCTATGAAGACTATACCAGGAAGAAGAACTGCTGGGCTGCTGAAGGACTGCTGCTTTGCAGGATTCCTACCTTGCAGTGCTGCTTTCCTGACTGCTGTTTCCCTACCTGAGTGAGAAGGACTAGACCTGCATCACTTGAACCCAGATTGACTCCAAGGGCTTGCTGGCTTGCCTCCTGATTGAACTCTCAGGCACATAAAAGGCTTGTAACTTGCTGAATCTACACCAGGACTCTGCCATCTGGGAGTGCGCTGCCAAGCGGTGCCACCTCAGTCCTGAACCCTTGGAAGTGAGGCCTAAGGTGCTTCTTCAGCCACCCCACGCATCTGCATCAGAACTGGTGCATCTTCATCATTCCATGGACCAGAACCAGCGCATTTTTGCCTTTGTGTGGAGCCGACCCAGCGCCCTCGGAACTAGAGCATCGCCCTTGGAATTGGTGCATCCTCTGCTACAGGAGCAAAATGATGTACTGCCTTCGGAACCAGCGCATCACCCTCTGAACCGGTGCATTGCTGCCTTTGCGTAGGGAAAATTAACGCATCTCCCTCTACTGCGAGATCGACTCTAATGCATAGCTTCTGCTGCACTGCGCATCTTTGTTGACGCAACCAGGATCAAGTTACTTTTGTTCAGTGGGCCTAGGTGGGCCCCTGTATCCAGTCCGCACTCCATTGCAGTCGGCCTGAACTTTTGAGTTTGCCCCAGTCCAGTGTCCAGATATCCCAAATAGGCGCTTATTGCTTCTAAGCACTATTTTACAATGTATTCCTTAAAAATCCATATTTCAAGTTCTACGTATTGGATTTTTGTCATTTTGGTCTTGTTTTATTTAACTTAGTTCTATTTTTCTAACCAGATGTGGATTCATTTTGTGTGGTGTTTTTGCTGTTTTACTGCTTGAAGTGTTGCACAAATACTTTCAACTTTTCCTCTTAGGTTAAGCATTACTGCTCTGTGCAAAGCTACCAGAGGGTGAGCATGGGCTAATTTAGGGTGTGTTTGTCACTTACCCTGACTAGGATTGTGGTTCCTGCTTGGACAGGGTGCATACTGCCAACCAGGAACCCAATTTCTAACAGTATTTATCAATACATTTGTAACTATAAAGACTTTCTGTAAAGGTTCCGAAGTACGCAGGTTCTTCTTCAGGAGATTCCCTCCACCACTGGTTGGGCCTGATGGCGATCACATGTTAGTACCTTTTCAGGAAACGTATAGTATTCTGAAGTAAAATAAAAGTCTGATAAAATAAAAGTCTGAGTTAATGGAGTCAGGGCTCAACAGGAAAGACACATTTCTAGAGGACAATTTATGGGCATTGAGGTGTAACCCGAGTCCAGCCTATGTGAAATGAAATGCAAGGTTAGAGCTAGTGGTGGAAAGCAGCAGACAAGCAGCCTCATGGTGGGTTAAGAACATTGGGCCCTGGAAGAAGAGACTGAAGGTTGGGATTAGGTGACACTTCTTAAACAGAGTTCAACACCACATTAAGGGTTGTGGCCTTCAGACTCACGGTGTGAGCTTGAACTGAAGGAGTTGCATATTACTAAAAGTGAACAGAGGATTATTTAATTTTACAAGGCCTCGTAGAGCGTATGGTATGTCCAGAGGTTCAAGTCAAAACTAGGGCATCCCCTTTGGGCTCTTTCTTAAATAGAAATACTGTCCTACTCTGTCCATCGCCGCAGCTGGGGGATTAGTGGCTAAAGCAAAGGGGTGCAGGCTGCAGGGATGAACCAGAAAGGGGGGCAGACCATGGGCTTCGTAATCCTGATGCTGAGGGCCATGGGTAGTTGGAGAGGAACCATCTACTCCATCTACTTGGTGATCTTCTGAGAACCTTCACGATTAGAGGTTGTGAAACTTGAATGGACTGTCTGAAGTTACTAAAGGGATGACTCCTCCTGAAATAGGTCCTATGACCTGAATGCGTGCACGAAGCGTGTAGTCAAAGTGGACAGAGGACTACTATCCCTGTCCTGGGTTTAGCACATATCTTGATGGTGGTAGCATACAAAGTTTTGTGAATCCTTAATGTGAGTTGACCTTTTTACATGTGTCAGTGAAATTGAAGCCTACTGGCCCCTCCTGGGTAAAAGTAAGGCTATTATGTGAAACCAAAAACTACGTGCTGACATTTTAGTGTGTATGTCAAGTATGTATGCATATATAGTGTGCATGAAAAGCATATCTGGTAGTAGGACTCTGTAGGTATATGTTTCTGAGTACTGAAGCCAGTGCAATCCATCGTCCCTGGTTTTGAATGCCACAACATTGAGGATGTGGACAGCCTTATAAGACACTGTATTGCTCACCTTCCTGAGGGTGGAAATCCAGACTCTGAAGTGAGGAGGATGGAGATGGGCTACCTTTACAAATTTCAGGAAGACTTTGTTAGCAAGGGACCTCTGATTAGTTCTTCCTGAACATTGCCATTTGATTTGAAGTAAAGAAGAGGAGTGGGACTGAAGTTTCATTTGTGAAAAGTTAGAAAATTTCCAAGTAAGGCTTGCCCTTTTGTCTGTCCCTGAAGGATGACAGCCAGCTGCAGAAACTTTCACTGTGCATTGTTATGGGTGCTCCAGCCTGGAGACAGTCCCAGTGCTACCTATTGTTAGAAGGACCACAAAGGCTGTGTCTGGAGAGCAGCCTGAGAGGAACCTTTGAAGATAACCACCCCAAAGTGGTTCTGACATTTGTGACAATGGATCCACATTCCCCATCTAGAAAGTGTGTAAAAATGTGGGATCTGAACCACCCCATTTTGCTGTAGTCCCATGTTCTTTATGACAACTGGACTGCTGTGTGACCAAAGGTGGTGTCTGTCTGATAGCAAGCTTCCCGAGGTGAGGGGACATTAAAGGAAGTCTCTAATTTCTGTTGGAAGAACTAAAGATCTGTCTAGAGTCTAGAAGCCTGCCTGCCTGCTGGAAGAGGGAATGAGTCTGCTTCACCCAGCAAGAGGAAAGACTGTGCAGGAGGAGAAGCCCTGAGCGTTCATGGCCTGAGGAAAACACAGAGAATGTAGACTGCCTGAGAAAGGGAAGCCAGGAGTGACCCATGCTGCAGTGGATCTCCTGGTCTCTCTCTGCGGTTCCCCTCAAGAATCACATCGGCCTGAGTTCACCTACATCTGTCTTGCTGCACGACTCATGCACCAGCCCAAGCTGGACTACAACTGCCCTGCTATGTCATTCTTGTACCAGTCCCAGTTGGGGTACATCTGCCTAGCTGCATGATCCGTGCACTAGCCCAAGTTCAGCCATCTTTCTTGCTGCATGATCAATACACCAGCTCAAGGCAAGTTGCAACTGCCTTACTTTGGCCAGCCTACTGGCCTCTGTCATTTTCCTGAAGAGGTCACACACAGTGAGGACACGAGCTACACCAAGCCTCACCTGTGACCGCTGCAGAGTCAGAACGCAAGTGCCACAGGCCTCTACATGCAGTCTGAAACAAGCTGCTGCAGTGCACAGCAGTGAGCATGAGGGCTTGGGGCTGTTTACTACCTGTTACAACACCAGGGTCCGAACAATGTGAACTAATTGAGTATGTAAAGTTGTGCAGAACCTAATCTGCACCTGTACCTAATTCATGCTCCTCCAATGGATTGTGAGTACCATGGTCACCAGGGAGGGAGCAAAATAAAGAGAAAGGAGAGAGGTGTAGTCTACAAGGGGGAATTGTCTTCAGGGATATTACCCTATTCACAAATTGATTTGTGTATTATTTATTATTGCTGTGTGATTGAAAGTACTTTCTTTTCAACAAGTACTCAGCTGGATATTGAATTATTGTGTATTTTGGTTGATTGTTGAGCTCTGTGCACATACCCCCACACTACCTCCTTGAGACACCTGTGATGTCTCAGCTCACACTCGCTACACTCAGAGTCAAGTGTGGAAGGGTTGCACTTGGCCCAGTTTGCAAAGCCATAGTAGAGCGGATCCCAGGACACCAGTAGCAAACAGCCTCAACCACAACAGTTAGGGTCCAGTTGCCCTGTCCTGCCTGTGGCTCAACCCCACAAACGGGGTCTGAAACCATGGATGGTGGTACCATGACTAGATGTTGGGAACTGTCTCTTCAATAGCCTTCTCCATGATACAGGACTATATTTACTGCAGTGGCAGAACTTAGTTTGACCAATCAAAACCACATGGGAAACCCCATAAATCTGGAGGTATTCATGTGTAATAAGGAAGTATGATTCCCCTGCAAATCCTTCCTAATGGGTGTAAATCTAGAGATGAGGCCTGTGAGGAACAGTAGACCCCTAACTCCACGTCACAGTTGGAAAATGGTAATACTGTAGCCCTTGTCCATTAAAGGGAGAGAAGCAACAATTAAAAAAAACTTGTTATGATGCAATAGGACATTGAAGACAGCAGGCAGCAATCACTTAGGTGGCTTTATGTTCCATTGAAACCTGTAGCATACTGGAGTGCTATCCACTTTGCAAATAGATAGCAATGCATTTTGGGGGATGGTATCACATCATTGGTTTTTTAACACTATAACAGTCATTCATTTATGTCCTTGCTAGTCACAAAATAGGGGATACAACTCTTTAATGTCCCCTTTTCATTATGAGTTGCAAGAACATTGTGAGTCACAAATGCATTAGTGACTCACAGTGGCTCTGTAGGACTTTGAAAAATTGTTATCTGCACTCAAAAACTGCAATTTTGCACAGCGCAGATTTTTCAAGTGGGAAAAACATTTAATAGATCAGGCCCAAACTTCTCTTAAGTGGGAGCATGGGAAGGTCCTTCACCTCAGATAAGATAGGATGTATGTATGTATGTATTTATGTATGTATGTATGTATGTATGTACGTGTGTGTATGTATTGATGTATGTATGTACGTATGTATGTATATGGTATTTCTATAATGTGAACCATTCTCCCAGGTAAGGCTGTTGTGGGAAATACTCACACGCTCTTGAGTCACGATGAAATCCATCAGGTGGGAAATAAAAATAATCATAGAAGCAATACATTTTCCCCCAGTCCACAATAGAACAGCACATAATAGAAAGGAAATTACAAACTAATCTCAAGTCATGACAGCCTGCATAAGAAAGCAGAAAGCAGTTGCTTGCTCTATCAAAGGTTTCTGTTGGGAAACATTATCTGGGTGGTAGTAGGCTCTGATGGAGGACTTCGAAAAAGTAATGTCCTTGGACTGATAAGGCTTTCTCTTCTCTTTTTTTAAACAAGAAAGTGCTAAATTGGTTACTGGTGCAAAGTATATATGACAAACAGTCTCACGAGCTAATAAACCAATTTGACCTATTTTCCAAATTTGAACCTAAACTTTCATTCGACAATTTTGCCAAATCACAAGGCCTTGTAGAATATTTGTCCTCTTACCAACAGGATTTGTCATCCCTCTGATCCTCCCTATGTGTTCCTTGCCTGCATCTTTGAGACAATGACTCAAGGTGTCTTGGACTCTTTTACTGATCTCCATCTGCGACCTCTCAGTTAAATCTTTTTTTCCTGATGAATACAGTAGCTTCTTACACCCCAGCTTCCAAACATGCATGTGGCAAAGGATCATACCGGGAGGAAAAACGGTTGATACTGGCCCTAGTGATCAACATGGGTACTGGTAGCCCTATTCTAGAAGTTTCTCTTCAATTTTAGGCAATGACTATTCATAAATAGTAAGCTCCCAGAGAGTTTGTGTACTCCATAGAAGGTTCAAAGTTCAGTATCCAATAGCTTGGCAATGAATAAGTTGATCCCTATCCTTAGTGTATGCATTTCCCAGCTCCTCTTGTGTCAAACAGTGACCATTCTGATTTTGAGCACCCTCCTATTTTCATGATAGCAGAGATAAACAAATCCTGAACACACCTCTATAATTGTATCCATGTCATGGACCCGATTTATAAATCTTCTTAGAGGTGTGTCCTTTGCATTTAGAAAGTCATACACCACTCACAAGTGATTTAGTTATGATTCATAGAACTAAAATACCCAAAATCACAAAGACAGGTGTTATCTACAAGTGCACAACGTATGCTCTGAATGCATAATTTCCGCATTTGTGACCTCCAGGTTAGTAGATGGAATAGTGAGATAAATGCAAAGAATATGTAGCACCCATCTGCACGGTGGTAGTTTTGTAAATTTTCACAAATACTGCAGAGCTTTCATCACACATATTAGAACTTCTAAACTTACACCCAAATGGTCCAGGTGGATGTACTGCAGAAATTGTGGGAACATGCATCAATTTATTCCACTTCTACCAGATGGATATGGGAAGGCAATACATTTAAAAATAAATTCCATCAATAGAAATAAGGAAAGTGGTAGATATTTGTGATATCTCTATTTACTTAGCGCTCCACGTGCAGAATATCTTTCTTGAGCTCACTCCGCACATGTATCGTTTGGGACGTCTGGCGTACACCAGCAGTGTATGCAAATACCATACATTTCCAGGTACAAATTCTGAAACTCAGGTTTCCAATACTTAGCTGGATGTTTTGTGAATCATTCAGTTAAAAAAAATGTCAGTGCATAGATATTAGTAATCCATGCCACAATTTATTACTTTTTATGTGAAACTTAATCTCTATATCGCTGACATAATGATTGATTAATAAGAGAACACTGTGTGTGTTATTTCAAGTCCACTAAACACTAGCTAGAGAATGATACTCATTTCATGAATACCACAAGGATTAAAGGGTAAAAAGTCCACCCATTGAAGATTAAAATCCATGTCTTGCAGGCCTTTTGGGTTAATGCTCACCCAACTGAGATATCTTACCAGTTCCTAGACCTGCCTTACTAATCAGCTTTCGAGCTTATGTGGAAAGAATTATATCAGTATGTTTCCAAACATGGTACACCGATACAAGCACATCTATGTATCTGAGAACACACAAGACTGACCTTTTGAAGAAGTTCTCCCCAGTCCAAAATTCATACATCTTATGGTCCACAAAAGATATCATATCCTCAACATGATACAGTCTTTCTTGGAAAAAAGCATCAGCTCCCCAACATGCTTAAAGCCAACATCAAACTCAACTACCTCCGGGATTATGCCCATAATTGGAATTGAATTCTTGCTATACTTGCACATCAGTTAATGTCTATTAGAGGATCAACTGATACGTTAGTAGGTAAAACATGCAACTACATTATATTCATGATATCCAAATACAACATAATACAACTGATTATCATATCATGCCATACGTAGTGTTGCTGGTGTTACAGAAAATTGTAAAGCGTACATACCACTGGCACTATTTGGAGAATATGTTGGTCCTCCTTGGCAGTTGCCTGGCATGGAGTTGTTCAGAAAACTGAAGCCCCCAGTATTCAAAAACTGCATGCTGTGTGTATCCTGTGTGTTTGTAGAGGACCCGTAATCAGAGGTAGTCCTGGAGTTGTATGGTGATACAGCACAGCTGTTGCTGAAAAAGTCTCTGGAAAGCTGCTGCTCACTTAAAGGAGCGAACCGACTGTTCTCTGATCGATGTTGATAGACTACTGAATGGGGCTGGGCCTGAGCCCTAAACATTGCCTGGTAGCTCGAGCCACTACCATAATAGTTTTGATGTGCTTGAGACAATGTCTGGAAAAGTGGATCAGAGTAAGATGAACACTGAGTATGTACAGATAATCCGGGGCCTACACTGGGAGGCCTCCCGGCCATTGGCCCCTGGTTGATAACACTGCCTCTGCTGGCCATGGCAGGAGATATCGGTGGAGTCATTAGATGCCCAGTACTTTGTGACAGCTCTACCTGGCCTAAAGAAACAAAGACTAATGTTAAAATATTTACAGTATATTTCACTTGCATGACCTCCATCAATCAGTTTATCAGAAGAAAACAGCATTTGCCAAGAACATGCACACTATTAGCATTGGTTTACATTATCTATGGTTTCTAAAATGAGTATCCTTCTGTAAAATTTGGATTTGTGATGAAAAAATAAGTGATGCCATGCAAAATTTTCAAAAATCAGAAACATTGTAATAAAACTGAACAATTATTTATTACTTTTTAAATTTGTGTTTTTGTAGCAATTCCTACAGAGGGTATGAAAGATAGAATGAATGCTACTTGGTCCCAGTTATAAATGATGTGCGGCATTAGATAGGTATGTGTCTTGGATATGCATGCACAAATCCCTGAGCAGTGAACAGTTATCAATAAACTACAGTTATAGGACCATGTAGACAGTTATGAATTTGCGAAGCACACAAAAGGTGATGGAAGGCTGCTTGCAACAAGTCTAACTGCTGGCATTCGCTTGTGGTAGCAGTCCAACCCATCAATCTTTTGAGCACCATGCCATCTCAGTTTGGACCCAGCCATATGTAAATCAGCCTTGACCCTGCTCCAATAGGAACAGTCCAGCCCGATCTGCCAGGCCAGCTCCTCCCTGAACTGGAACACAAGCAACCCAAGGCCAGTTTTGCCTTGATTGGGGTTCTGTCTCGTCCTAGGGTACATCATAAGTATATCCACAATAATGAGATATTTTACAAGTTTGGAAACTCCAAATATTAAGATGTTGACACATTTATCTATACTTAATATATGGAGTTTCCAATCTAATGTACAGAAACACTCTAAGATGAGAAAAAAGACCATATATTGACAATTGGGGCAGGGTTCTGACATTTTGGAAACTACCACAAGGATGGACTGAGCTTGAAAATTATTGAGAGGCATTCAAGTGAATAATCACACATGGAATGCAAGATTTGAATAGGAAAAATCGAGGACTGTTACAACTATGGGGTTGATTACGATGCCGGTCGAAAACCCTCTGACCTTCGGTCGGAGGCTTTCCGACCGCCATCATGGGTTTCAATTCCGACCGGCTGATTATGAATCAGCCTGTCGAAATTGAAACCGGCCGGTCATTCCGGCTGGCTTCCGAAGGGCTCAAGGAGCCTTTCGGCCAGTCGGGGGCTGGCCCGTAATCCCAAAGAGCGGCCTTTCCGCCCTTGGGATTACGGTTCATGGTTTCCGGCAGGGTTTCCATGCCAGCCTTTCCTACAGGGTGTGTTTGGGGCCCTTAGCAGGGCCCCCTTGGGGGCTGAGCGGGCACCTATGGTGCCCACCTGTTAATCCCTGCACCCCGTGGCAGGCACCTTGAGGTGCCTGCCACGGGGTGCAGGGATTAACACCACCTCCCATTTCCCTATGGGAGAATGTACTAAGGCCGGTTTACGCCGTAACACATGCTCCCATAGGGAAATGTCGGAATGTGACCAAACAGTTTTCGGTCACATCCTAATCAGGTGGTCAGGACAGCCGACCGGAGGTCGGTCGGTCCAGTTTACGAGACGGACATCGTAATAGGCCCCATTGTGTTATTTATGAATTTATGTATGTGTTGTCAATGTGTTTATATAACGTTGGGGCTATTTTACCAATATATGTTTACGGTGTGGCAACTCAATACCTAATTAAAGCAAATTTAATTTGCATGATTTATTGAAATAATTTTTGTACTCCAATAGTGAATCATTATCTAATGTTGAGCCTCAATAGAGAGTATGATCAATCCCTATATCGAACCAACTTTATATTGAAAATATAAATGTCCAGGTTCACATAGGGTTATTCGGGCGAACCCCTTAACCTATAATGTGGACCATAGAATGGTGGTATGGCAGGATAACATAATTATTCATGGTGCAATTTGCCAGAATGGAAGAAATCAGAAAAGTTAAGTGAAGTGAAGCACAGGTGTGTTTGATGGGTTTGTTCCCACATGGTGATCAGGGGGCAAGAGTTGCTACAAGGGGGACCGGGGCATCTGTCACATTTTAGGAAGTTGACAGGCACAAGCAATTAGCAGGGAAAATGAAGAGACATTTAGAGGAATTATTAAGGATATTTGTTGGTATGCAAAACCTTGGTTTGAGAAAGCAGTCTTGCAGAGTATAGCCCGACCAGACTGATGATTATTTGCAGGGGCATCTCAACTATTAAGATGGCCAACACATTTGTGGAGTCCATGAGCATGAAGTACGCCTTCACTGCATGAGAAAAACCATATGCTCTACGGATTATTAAATGGATTGTGATACTATGTAGACATTGCTATTGTAGGTGGCTTCGAGAGTCCCACTAGTGTTGATCCCAGTCTAGCAGGTAGGATCATAATGTTCATTTTGAAGGAGTACCAAGACTGATTTGCATGGGGTTGGCTCCTGCCTATAATATAGCATAGGAAGCAAAACCAATGGAATGTGTCACAGAGCAATGTCAGAGGGTGTGATTAATTCAAGGTGTCCATTCAATGTATTTGTCTTCTTCTCAGTGAGTCGTACAAAGGTATTGTGGGTATACCGACATATGTACCCTGTGAATCGCTATGCCTTAGGAGCGCAAGATGTCCCTCATGGATAAGGGGCCAATAACTTTGAAACATGTCTGGTATTTTTTGTATTTTTATTCAGAAAGGCTGTAGCTTAGGTGATTGGGTGGAACTATTCATTTTAGAAAGAGTCCTAGACTGATTTATATTTGGTTGGTCACTGCCTGTAGTGGCAATAAGAGCAAATAAAATGATGGAAGCAATGCTATTTAGAGCAATGTGATTGGTTATAATTAATTTAAGCAATTCATTAATCACATCATTATTCTATTCAATAGGTTTCTCTAAGTAGCATGGTTTCATAACCATGGAGTCATATAGGTCTATAGCTTGTAGTGTGAAAGCATGTGTAAAGAGTTTAGCCCGCGCAATAATGTTGATGTCACCAAGGGTTAACTTATCTTAATTGTGTGCATAAGTGAAGAGAATGCAATTATTTGAGAGTATCTTAAACATGTACTATGTACTAACATAAACGCAGCCAAGGACTTTTAAAGCAACCAAGATATATTGCTGGAGTTTTCCTTTAGCTAGTTAGTCAATCGAGATAAGGGACATATCGTAGAGAAACAGGACACCCTGTCATGACATATTATACAAATATGCATCATTGATACGTAAGGAAGCTTCTGTTGGAAGTGTGGAACACTGAAATGGTTCCAATGGACAAGAGGAGAAGACCAGCATCTCCTTCACCTGGAAAAATAGCCACAACACAAGAGATTAGACAAAACTGGGATGAACATATCAAAAGAGGAATGAGATTTAATGTCAACGTATTAGCTATAGAGGGAGTATCACTGGACATCTGTGGGACTTCAATGCAGAGTAGTGCATACTGCTGCGGGAGCCTGAACTGTTTATCTTCTGCCATGTCCTGGCCATCAACACCAGTGGGGGTCTCCGCAATGCTTCACAGGAACGTAATTTATTTTATCTGCATTATCTGCACTCTCATGTTAATTACTTTTTGTTCTTTGAATTCAAGTAACTCTTATGGGATATCACCTATGGTTTTACAAGGCAGCTTCTATTCAATGGATTACTGAATGTTATTAATTAATTTACGTTATAACTGCATTAGGTGTTGGTGTTCTGCTGTTTCTCCATGGTCGTTCCCTCAAGACCACACTCAAAGAACATGTCAGGTGAATACACTGGTCCAAGACAAAAAGTACCTGAGCAATGGAACTAAGAATGTCTGACCTTGCCCAGAGATGTTTGTTTTCCTATTCAATGAGGGTAATGCAGAACAGATCCTTTTAGGGTGAGACTAAGATGTATTTGCATATGGTTGTTCCATGTCTCTAATGATACAGAGAAGAAGGAACAATAAAAAGATAGGCGTCACTGAGCAGTGCTAGTTATGGTTAACTGAAGTAGTCTCTGCATCACATTTTTGATTACTCACCTTGGTGGATATATTGTGGTAGGACTTGTCTAAAAGGACATGAACCTTGAAAGTGAGCGTCTCTTTGTCGAGGGCATAACCATTCTTGACTGAAAGGGTATTACGACCACAGAGTGGCCTGAAGGGGGACAGTAAACTCAGTAAAACCGAAGGAAAATCAAAAAGACTGTTTCCTCCATAAATTTAGGAAACAAAATGGGGCCTAATTTAGATAGATTGCAATGCAAAATTTGATTTTCTAGCAGAAGTTCAAATTCGGAAGCAAATTCACTAGTGAAATGTCCTCCATCAAATAGATATTATGGTGCACTAAATTCAACCACTGAAGTACACTTTTTCAAATGGAAGGATTTTCTTTCACTACCCAACTCTAAATCTGGCAGCTATTTCACTGTTTGTACTAGTACAATTCTGTCCCAAATTTAGCGCACAAACATTAGCACTGCATTATTATTATAATTAAATGGAAACTCTGAAGTTCTCACACTCACTTACAGAGATGGAGTAGCATGTCCAGCCGAACCCAGGTACAACCTCAGCAATGCCACAAAGTAAATATGATTAACTCTAAGGGTTTCAAATAGAGGTTAATGAAGAGCTCAAACAAATATAATGCTTCCAACATTTGATTCAACTATCTTAAGCAGTAATGTCTAAGAACTTGGAAGGTGATAAGATGAACTTTATACACAACTGTCCGTCCACAAATGTGTACTGTTCATACTAATTAGGGAAGGACACAAAAAACTTTAATTATTCAATGTCAAAAATGGTCCCTTCATACCAAAAATAGAAATGGGAGTAGAGGTATATGAATCAAATTGGAGCAGCAAATTCACATGCTTTAGGAATTCTCACCTTCCTTGGATGGGGCAGCTTCTGCATTAGTTTGAACAATTAAGTAGGAAACCATGTTTTGCAAACAAAAAGGCAAACAAATTAACAATCTACTATGTCGTATTTTGCTCCAGTTTACACAACAAGTATGGGGCATATTATCAACGGCCAGCGATAATTATCGCTGGCCGTGCTTAGCGATAATTTTGTTATCGCAGGCTATCTCTGGAATTTATCGCCCTGGTAGCGCGTTATTAACAACGCGTTTCTCCAGGGCGATAAAAATTCCAGAGATAGCGAGGTTATCGCCGTTTTGCAGGGAACATCGCTGGTTTTCCAGCGATGTTCCCTGCAAACGGCGATAACCTTGCTGATACGACCCACAGGGTCGTATCAGCATAATCCACCCCAATGTTAGGGATAGGTAAGTCTGCATTTTAGCAGACGTTAGTTTTGGAGAAAACAGCGGTTTTCTCCAAAAACTAACGTGTGCTAAAATGCTGGGGCAGCCTTGTAAATATCACGATGTGAACATCAGCGATATTTGCAAAGTAGTCCATCCGGGTACGCCCACTTTGCATCTCATTAGAGATGCAAAGGGAGGCGTTAGGAAAAAGGGTGCTAACATGCGATTATGCATGTTAGCACCCTCTTGTAAATAGGGCGATAGTTTTATCTCCGCTTTTTTGGCTTTTTAAGCCAAAAAAGTGGAGATAAAGCCCTTGTAAATATGCCCCAAAGTGTTTATGAATAAGCAAGATAGAGAAACAGATATAAACACAAATGGAGGCAGGTGTATAAAAACCTGATAACCACGTTACTGTGTTGCACTCTAGTGTTTCTATTAACATACAAACTTTGAGAATAATATACCTGGTAAGTGAAGGCTGTCAGCATCTTCAACAGAAAATTGATTCAAGCCATTGGGGAGGTTCAAGTGCTGGTCAGCTGAGAGAGAAACATAGGTGTGCTCTGAAAGACACTCATTCTTGACAGCACCATCGCTTGGAAGACAGCCTGGTTTGCTGCGGTTTGCCAGAAAGCAAGAACTTGGTGAGGCTGTAAATGCAGCTTTACTTGCATCTACAAGGAAGAAAACAAACAATTCTATGTGTTTACGGTATGCGGAAACAACCCACACCAGTTATAAGTAGCATACGTTTTGACCCAAGTTATTGCCAACACTGCGACTTTCTTGCCCTCATCCAGTTTTCCACACTGCACATTCATTTCTGTTCGAATTATGCAGCATTGATAGTTCTACAAAATAATACTGTTATACCACCACCACCAAGACGTAGCAGACACATGTATTTGTGGGGCTGGGTCAAACATTTGGTGGGACCCCTTTCCATCTGCTGCTGAGTCTTTTTGCTAATCTACTTCAATTCTTAACATCTGCAGTAATCTCCATGTGCCACCTCCATAACACTGCACCCTGGCAAATCCCCTCTTCCAGTTGAACACAGGTACAAACTAAGAACTTTGTAAAAATGGGGTCAGTGAACTTCATAACTTTTGTGAAACTATTCTCTTGAGACAGGGTACTCTGATGCAGCTTCACTTGCATTAATGTGCCAATTTGTGTTCATTTAGTCAAATTTATCCAGTTTATTCCTTGCTTTCTTTTTTTAATTCGCAGAGACAATAGTTTAATACACAGCTGCAGCCTCGATGGCGCAGGGAGTGCAGCAGACCATCTCTCTAAAAGGATCTCTAAGAAAGCAGTCCCTCCCCAGGTATCTAGACACTGGAAGAAGAGAAGAAATCCCACTGTCAGTAAAACTGGATGAGCATTTAGATACTACCATCAGGTTACCACTCCTGTGCCAATGAAACTGAAGAACCTGGTCACAGGCAGTAGGCTAGACACACTGCAATTAAAGGAAAATGTTACATACCCTGTAAGCATCTGTTTGTAGCGTGTAGTGCTGTAGATTCACATGCTCTGCTTACTCCTGCCATCTAGAGTTGGGCTTGGACAGAGTAGGATGGAGTGGTAGAAAGAGTACGGTGCACATGTGCGTTGGTAAGGGTTTGTATATAGTAAGAAGCAATCTGCATCCCAATCCATATGCCCTGGGGAGGAGGGAAAGTGCATGTGAGTCTACAGCACTACTGTGAGGATATGGGTGTATTATATGATATGGCTAGGTAGCCTTATTGTGAAATACACTCGCAAATACCTTTATTGGGTCAAGTCAGGCTCATGTGTAAACCTTAAGCTCAACTCTGGGAAGTTATGGCTTTGAGCAGCAAAGCTTGGACAAAGGAATTTAGTGTAAAGCATTTAACAGCACCAAACAACAAAATAAGAAAGCCACACAACAGAAAGAAACATGACACCAATTTATAACAATTGAGTGTATTTTTATGAATTTTTGTAGCCCATGATGGGCAAAATCCACCTGAGGTTTCCAGAGATACAGATGTTTAAAGATTTTACCACTTTTAAATTTGCATGCGAACAATCATTGGTCAAGAAAACATTTAGTTTGGTTACTCCCGTCTGGCGTGGGTGACCAAATCCAACAGGATGAAGGCCTGGGGGGCTATTAAGGATACTTTGGACAGTTACCTTGCCATAAGAACATTTTCCATCCAGTTCCATCCTTTACAGCATGACCGCTATAGACAACAATGGAGTATTCCTGATGCTGTGGATACAGGATGAAAATATGCTCAAAGATGCTCCGGTTGCACTGCGGTTGATGGGGTGCCTTTGTGGTGGTTCCTCGGTCCACAGGTGATATGGGGTGGCTTGGTACACAGAGGTCGGGGTCCCACAATGTCCTCTTTCTGATGGTGGTAGGGCAGCGGCGGCTGGCTTTCGAATCCCCAGATACAGCGAGTGGAGTCAAATCATTTAGTGGGAGCTAGTGTCCCTCTAGGGAGACCAATCCGGCCTCTAACAGCACTCCCAGGTCACTAGGGGTGACAAGCGGTAGTTAGCAGCATTTCTTCGCCAGTGGCTAGCAACTTGCCAATTTGGGCTTCTTCAGCTCTTTTGTCCCTGGAGCTGGGACCAGGAGATCAGCCAACTGATATTTGGAGTCACCTCTTCAATCTCGGGCTGCTAAGCAAATTTTCCCTGAACCAGCCACAGACACAACTCAAACTTCATTATTCCAAAGTCCAGCAGGTGCAGTCAACCACACAGTGCAGTGTCTCTTTATGCAGTCCAGAGGCAGCAGGGCAGTCCTTCTTTGGACCTCTTTCCAAATCCAGCATGAGCTAAGGTTCAGGGTGCCGGGGATGCCATATTTATCCAAAGAAAGTGCCCGTAGGGCACAACGTGCTCACTAGCCAATGGGCTACCAGGTCCCTTCCTACTTAGTGATGGATTTCTGGAGATGTGTGGCATCTGGTGATCCCTGAGTGTACTATTCCCACCACTCTCAAGATGTCTAATCCTTCCCTCCACTGTGAGAAGCTTGGTAGCCCACCCCAGAGGTGTGGCTATCTGAGGGCTACACGACCACAGGAAAACCAGTTTGGGGACAGGTTTTCCCTCTCTGGCCCTGTCTCCAGCTTGTTTACATGAACAAAGAGCATCCCCTCTGGAGTGTTACCACCATTTGCCCTCAAAGGCAGCTTACCCTTTGAAGCTCGCCTTGTGGACTAACACCCCGGTGGCTTCCTGCAAAGGGGAGGTGAAACCTCCCTGCAGTGGGCTGCTATTTTTGCAAAGCCTGGGAGTCATTCATACCACTCTCTGGGTGGTCAGAAAGCTGTCTATGGGCCACTGCCCGTGTGGGGTCACTGTACCAGCTAGGACGCACAGTGGCAACTTTCTTAAAGTTGCTTTACTTTAATAGTGACATTAAATTCGACCTGGGTCATGAATAATTTGAAACCTTACAGTACCCAGTTAGGTAGTCCCAGTCAGAAGTTAGTCAGGCTGGGGTACAAGCCTGTAACCCTGTATTAGCCAATGGAGCAACTAACTTTTCCAAAGCAAAATGACAATCTGAAGGGTTTTGCTGAGGGGAAGTATAGAACATACATATCCCACCTAATAAATACAGCTCCCTGCCTTAGGGTTCTATAGGCCTTCCACAGGGGAGACTTACATATATCATTAAGGGAAGTGGTGGCTTTGCCATTAACAGTAATGGCAAAGTATAACTGGCAGTGTAACAACTGCCCTTCCAGTCTGCAGTGGCAGGCTGGGAGACATTTTGTACTTTGTCACACACAGGGTGGCACAATAGTGCTGCAGCCCTGGGTGGACATTCTGACTTACATGTCCTTGGTACCATGGGTATTGTTATGTTTCATATAGATGCCCTAATATAGGCATAGTGTGAGATGCCCTAATATAGGTATAATCTTTCACCTACATTAGTTCCCTATTCTCCACAATAACGGGCGCTGAGGGCTGAACCTTATCTAGACTGTGGTTTGGGTACAAAAGGAGGGTTTTTCCAGAACAATGGCCTCCTATACCATCTTCGATGTGCTCATCCAGTATGATTAAAAATTCATAAGAGTTCTAGGAAACCAGGCAGGGGCTAGGATCCACCTGCATAAACATCTACGTAACTGGTTCATCCCATACGTCATCTTCATACTCAACAATGGCTAACACAAGACACAAGGGACAAAGGGACTCTATACTTTTCTGTATAAATACAGCACCTCTTGCTATCAGTAGTTAGAGGGAACCGAGACTTCCAGGTCGACACACTGACCAAAGATGCTGAGGCTCCTGCATGCAATCGCTCCAGCTGACAGTGGTCTAATCATCCCTTGCGGGGTGTCCAACTCGAGACCAGGACGAGGTCCCACACTCTCATTATTCAGGTAATGGGGTTTGACTAAATTCTAGTGGGATTCTTGGCTTCTTTCGCACCTACTCACATGCTAGGTACACTTAGGTACATCTAGACAGGCATCGTAGGAGTATGCGCTTTATTTTATAAATGCATTTTATATTCATGTATATGTTCATGACTATTGCAAAATGGTAGAACTGTACTATCCCTTTTTATTCACTGTACTGCTGATCATATATCTCTGCTACTGTTTAACAGTTGTCGCAGCACATATATTTTATACTAGAAGAACAACTGTGCAATAAATTCTTATTGTAAACACGCTCAACTGTTTCTTCTGTGTAACTCTCTGAGACCAAATGAGCAAGCATGAGTGACTGAGCGAAAAGTAGTACATTGTTTCCACGAGTCTGAGGAATCAGGGTTGTCGTGTTCTGAGGTTGCCAAAAACGAATCCCTCTGCTAAAAAGGAGATTCTAGTGGCACTGTGAGCTAGCTAATGCAAACAGGCTAACATACGCGGTGGGGGTGCACAGAATCAGTCTACCACCATGCCCACAGTGTATGTTATCCAAAAGCGCAGGTCCTGCAGGGGTACTATAGGAACTACACTACATGGTGCCACCAACGTTGGTTTGGTACTTATTTAACAGTAGAATCTGAGTAGTTCAGTTGTGCTTATTCTCAGAGACCCCTGGTCACAAAAACCAAAGACGTCTGGAGTGGGTGGGCACAAACTCCGCCACAGATGAGTAGGCGAGATATCCTATTTATTGGCTGTTGGTTAATCAAGCTTGAAGGACATTTAGTTCCCAAAATTGTGCAAAACACCTTATCTTAATTTCCTTGGACAGTTATTCCGTGTTCTTAACACAATGATTACCGAAAACGGAGAATTAGACCCGCTGGCACAAGTAGGCCAGTCAGATTCTGAGGAAGATGCCAATGCAATTCAAATTGCACCCAATGTAAGACACACACTCACAGTTAAACTCCTCAAAAATGGTGTACCATCCAGAGGAGGTGTAGTAATATTTGTGATAGAGGCACACGAAGATTTCCAAACAGAGGTGTTCTATTCATGGGTTACATTCCCAGCCGCAAATGCTATAACAAAAACCTTTCATTATTTTACACATGAAGAAGTCCCAGCGGTCTACACTCCGTTGGAGGAGATTGAGATCCGCTTACCTACCAGGAACATAATTTCTGGTTTAATGGCGCCCTACCCCACTCAAGAAGAAGAGCAAGACTTGGTCCATTAGGAAGACCAGGAGCAACATGGCCGATATTAGCGACCTATGCCCCACATCCTGACATTGACACAATGCCAAATGATGAATTGCTTTTTCAACACAAAGAGTTGATAAAACTTTACAGAAACATGACACAATTCGTCATGAGGACACTTGCGGTCCAACCAACAGTAATTACACCAGATACAGCTCCTACGCAGAGCACAGCTACTAAAATTACTCCACAAACATTACACGCGGTAATGGGTAAATTGCCCACAAAACGTGAACAAATTCCTTTCTGGGTAGCTCAGAAAATAACCCAGTTAGAAGCAGTATTCCCAACTACCACACCATTTGAAAAACACAGAATGTTAACAATCTGCTTGCCTATGGGGATTACACCACAGTTAGAGGATTGTACCTCTTGGGGTACAGTCTTTGCTGCCATATATACCAGAACTCATGGTATTCCTTCATTAGCAGTGATACCAGATGTATTAAGACAAATACAAAATGAGTACGGAGCAGAGCCTGCCCTGAACTTAGGGATGAAGTTATTAAATAACTACGACCAGGTATCAGCCATAATACTAGCTAACATTAAAGGGGAAGCAGCATCAATGGCAATCCGCCAACGCCTACGGGCGTTCTCTCCATTAGAACAGGAGAATGAACTACCCAAAATAATTGAAACTACATATGCAGAGTTAGGCAGGGATAGTTTGGGGGGAAAAGCTGTAAAACCTCAACTAATGGGCAGTCCCGAAAAGGACACTTCTAAGCAGACACCGACTTCTTCTAAAAAGAAGGGGGATAATAAAAAACAACAAAAGTTTAAGGACAACAGATCTCAGTCCCGAGGTAGGTCTCCTCCACAGGAGCCCTCTGAAAAGAGGTTCAACCTTAGGAATAGGGATAATATTAGCAAACCTGACAGGTATCAGGATACTGATACACGTTCCTCTCGTTCCTTTCAGGGCTCGAAGAAAAACTCAGAGAGAGAAGGACGGTCAGAACACAGAGAGGAGCGCACACAGTCCAGAGACAAGCAGCGCGCTCCAGACTTTACGTCCAAAAAAGAAGATAAGCCAAAATCAAAACCTCAATTTAAGAAAAAGAAAGTTGCTGGTCTGAAAATCAGACATGCCCAGAATTCTGAGGACACAACTTCTGAACGGGGAATGGGCTCTGACGATGCTGGACAGTGCAGCAGAAGTAACAATAGCTCACCAGAACCTGAAGGAATTTCTGGTGACAGCGGACTTGAATGATTACATCACGGTGGAAACACCAGACAAAAGGGTGAGCGTCCCACATAAGTTACATGAAATAACACTCTGGATGGAGGGGGACAAGCCCAGGAAAATAAAAGGTCTCTTTTGGAAGAACTTATCGTCTGGGTATGAAATCCTGTTAGCCGAACAAGATTGGCCGCCAGCATTCGTAATGGAGTGCCCCAGGGGAGAAAGTATAATTTTCCTGCATTTTGCGACCATATTTCCGTTCACCTTAAACATACATACGCACGGGAGTGGGCAGTAGCCCAAGCTCCAGAATTATACAAAAATCACGCTGGGTGGGATGAGGATTCAACCTACCAGGTGATCCTGTTAAAAGTTTCACCTAATGCTCAGAGGCAATACCCAATATAGCAAGAAGCTAAAAAACAGGTCAGGGAGATCTTAGATCAACTTGAATACCAGGGGGTCATTGAAAAATGTACCTCTCCAATGAACAATCCTTTGTTTCCTGTCTCTAAACCCGACAATACATATCGTCTAGTTTTAGATTACAGACATTTAAACTCATGCACAAAGACATTTGCTGTCCAAAATGCACATAGTGGCGCATTAATGAATAACATTGTGCGGAAAAAATACAAAACAACACTTCGATATCTCAAATGGATTTTTCTGCCAAAATATAGTGCCTGAAAGCAGGAATTTGACCGCATTCTCAGCATTAGGGTCCCAGCAACAATTTTGTCGACTCCCCCAAGGGTATAAGAATAGCCCCGGGGTATTTTCAGGAAGGGTAACAGAGTTACTTCAAAAATTTGATGAAGAAGCATTGTCCTATGTTGATGATATTTATCTAACGGACGATGACTTAGAGAGGCACTTGACCAGGGTAAGCACCATTATTATGGGATTTGCCACTGAGGGCTACAAATTTAACTTTAAAAATCAAAAATAGCCCACCTCAATGTCCTATTGTTGGGATATGAGCTGTCAAGTGAAGGGAAAAGTCTAGCAGCAAACTTTTTAGAAAAATGTGCGCTGCTCCAGCCTACAAAATCATTAAAAGATTTACAATCAATTCTGGGATTCCTAAATTTCGGCAGAACATACATTTTAGATTACGCACAAAGGGTAAAACCCTTCTACAACCTAATAAAACCTGACTTTTCAGTCAGAAATTGGACACAAGAACATACTAATATTCTTCGTTCACTCCAGGAAGACATGATAGCTTCCAAACATTTGCAAACACGCGTAAACGTACGCCACTTGGTGATCCGTATAATTGCGGGTCAATGCGGGTACACTTACTTAACCTTCAATGAAGGAGAAACAGTACCAATTGCATACAAATCACAACTGTACACAAATGCAGAAATGCGTTTCACTTCAACAGAGAAAATACTGACAGCTGTTCAGACCGCTGTAGCAAGAGAAAGAGCACTGGCTCAGGGGAAACACATTATTGTTGTAACCCCGGTACCAGCTTTAGAAGCTGCACAAAGGCTAGCATTCCAAATGCGAAAGCCTTACATCCAAGATGGATACAATGGGCTAATTCTCTTACTGCAATGGACGTTGAATACAGATTTGATCCAAGTTTAAAAACACAGGCATTCCTGCAATATGAACACGAATATCCTCTACCAAATGAAATCTTGCCTCTCGATCAGTATGAATATATTATTTATACTGACGGATCTGCGCAACCGGCCATAGGAAGTAAGCAGCAATACAGTGCAGCGTGTGCTATCGTTAAAGGGCACATGCAGGATGGAAAGTTCTATCCGAGTTGATAAAAAACGCAATCGCTAGGAGACTGCATGGCACAGTTGGCAGAGTTAAAAGCACTGATACTGGCACTGGTAAATACGGATCATGAATTCCCCACACTAATCGTGTGTGATTCGTTTTACTGTGTTCAGTCATATAATGAATACCTAGACAATTGGAAGCAAAACGGGTTTAAAGATGTGAAAGGTGGCACAATTAAGCATAAGATGCTATGGGAACAGGTAGCAGAGTTGAAAAACGAGCTACCAAGGACTCATGTGATCCATACACTGAGTCATCAATGTGATGGCGTTCACGCTGAAGGGAATTCATTGGCTGATGAAGCCGCAAAGGGGGCTGTTCGCACGGCTTCCGTAGCTGCACTCACTCGTTCCAAAACGAGAATAGACGGTGAGATTATGGTAGCTGTCATTGCTTCACGCAAGGGCAGCACAGCAGTACCTAAAAAATTTCCACTCAAATACTCCTACAAGTTAGATGCACGTAACATTGCATATTGCCCAGATTCCTGGAGTGGGGGATAGGGTAATGCCAAATATGGATCACAGGTTAGGTTTAATTGTGGCAACACATGAAGGGATAGGTTCTGTACATACAGGACTTAGGGAGACTGTTTCTTTGTTGAAACAACGCTACTGGTGGCCTGCGATGAGAAGGCAGATTAGAGACTATGTCTGGAACTGCGACATCTGCAAGCAGATGAAAGGGTCCACCACAACACGTTCAGTACAGATACCATTATTAGACAGCATTAGGATGTCCGTTCGTGTGCGTCCAGCTCAAGTTTCCTCAAGGTCTGGCCTCAGCGCTCAGCTGATACTCGAACTGTTATAAAAGATTTGCAAGTCTTTATCGGCACATACGCAGTTAGCACGTTACATTCTGACAGCGGCCCTGAGTTTAGCTCTCAGGCTTACAAAGAGGCCATGGAAGGAATGGGCGTAGCATTGCGGTACTCCTCTCTGTACCATCCCGAGGGAAATTTGGTCGTGGAGAGGAAAAACCGGGACTTAAAGCAATCTTTAACAGCTAGGGTATTAGGCAAGGGCGGTAGTTGGGTCAAACACCTTTATGGGGTACAGCGGGCGTTAAACAACCAGCCAAGAAACTCTCTAGGGGGTGTCACTCCATATGAAGACCTCTTTGGGACATGAATGTGGGTACCTGATCTTGATTGTGAAGGCGCAGTGGAGGATGAAAAACCATTTGATATCCATGATCGTTTGGCTGTTTTACAGGATCTAAATGAATCCAGGACAAAACAAAGCAATGTCTGACTAAAGCAGACCGCCACTGGGGAAGTCAAATGCAAAAACAAGTCAAGGCAGAAACGGCAAGACCTGTCTGGATCCCAAAAGTCGGGGATCTGGTCAGAGAGAAGTTTGCGGACAAAAAGGAATTTGGATCTTCATACAGAACACCTGTACCAGTCCTTGCAGTACAAGGAACAAGAACTGTACTTTTGCCGCCTCTTGCCGGGAAAAAGGAGAAAAGATTTGTCTCAATCGACTTAATCAAACCACACTATGTGGCCAATAATAAGCAGTAGGCCTCGTGGTCTCCACAGTAGCAGAAGCCCTCCTCTAGCTACAATCCAAGAAGTTCAAACAGAATTACTCATCACGTTTGAAGAGCCACATGTAAGGAATGAAGGATCAAGCAACAATGCTATGGAACTTGTTCCACTTGAACCGAACATTCAAATTCAAAATGAACATCAGAATAATTCTACGTCAACATGCCTCGTCAAGAGCAAAATAACATTTCAACTAATCCCGATGCATTTCCTACAATTAATCGAATTGCTTCTGGCTATTTCATGAACTTTGATACGTTTTCTCTGGATCCAAGCGAGCCGGAAACAACGCCAGCCAAAACACCATTCAAGCAACAAATACTGAACTTTCTTCACTTTCTAAAAAAGACATACCTGGTATCGCCCTGGATTGAACTCTGGGTAATTTCTGGGATATTGTTTTTTCTTTTCTGGCTTGGCTTAGTACTAACTTTTAGCATGCTTATTAATGGACGCTATGTTCAACAAAGCTCCACAGCCCAAAAGGTCAACATACTACTGAAGCCACGTCCATCATCACATCGTGAGCAAAGAGACTTGTCATCAGTGAACATTACAGCAGTTCCTATACCGGATGGTATAGTATGGGACAAGGTTGATTTTAACATATTCGGTCCGACAGAACTTTAAAAAATTCATCATATATTTAAAATTTCATTAAGTGATATCATTACCTCAAGTACATTTTCTGATGATTGGGACTCTGAAACAGTTAATAATATGTTGTCTGATTTAGAGAAAACTGCTGCATTTTCTAATAATGAAATGTTAGAGGGTTCTTCAGATTATGACACATTGTACTGTTACCAACATTATGATCATCATTTCCTGAACAAATCCATTTCACCTAGAAATGTTTTTGAGTACCATCAGTGGGAACGTTGCCCAACACCACCAAAAAGTAGTTCACAAACGTTTGCACAGAAATTTTCATACTTTTCAGGGTTTAACACCACAGATCCAGCCTCATTTTATTACAAGGTTGCACCAACATCAGCACTGAAAATTATGTTGACAAACACTAAACAGATTCACTCTGCTTCCTTTTTGGCCCAGTTGTCTGAACATGGTTTTGACCTATGGAAAGACGAAATTGACTTAAAATCAGTTTGGGGTTCAAGGGACTGGCAAGTCCAGGGTACAGAGGCACTATTTAGAGCATGCCTCATTCCACAGTGGATGATCTTTTTAAATGATACTGTGCAACAGACATCCTGTCTTGGACTAGCCAAGAGAAAGGACCTGAACACCCCTAGGTTTCCAACACCGACATATGGGGGGTGGCAGAATTAAACTACAAAAGAAGGGGCAAAAATGGATGACATCTTAGAGTACAATAGAACAGACCCAAATTGGAAACAGTGGGTGGTTTGGCCCTTAGACATGAATAGCTGTCATAAGCAATTCCTGAACATCACCGAGGGACTCAGCATCCATAGGCCAGACCCACATTATGTACAGAGAGAACATCCAGGGGTAGTGACATCCTATAGTGTTGGGAAGTTGTGCCTCGGTTGGCTAGAAACCTCAACACTTGCAGAAGTGAAACAACACTTATCTTTACTCTCACTTGACATGGATCTTAGGGACTGTTTACTACGACCCAGGAAAATACGTCAAAAATGTTTCATATATGCAGGCATATATGCTGCCTATAATGAAAACTGGAAGATTTCCCAACAAGAGGCCGCAGAGAGAATACGGGAAATAGACTGTATAAACTTAGAAAAAGCTTTAGCTGTGGTAGATAATGGGTTAACAACTTTGACCTCCAGGATATATTCATTGGGCAACATTGTATCTTCTGCTATCGACATACTGGAACAGGATTTATCCATATTACAACACGGCCAATCTCAGTTACGTTCTATTATGTTATTAAGCTGGACGCTGCAATCTTTGCGTGCAGGCTTTGTGCCTTGGCGTTTTATAAACAGTACGTCTCTGTTTTCTGAATACAATCTAACAGATACACAGATAGAAATGGAACAAAGGGGAGCTAAATATACAATGCTGCGTATTGAAAAACTGGGCAGGCTACCATTTACAGTGGCGGAATCACCATCAACAGAATGGCTAATCCACGGCCATATCACTCTCCCGGTCACGACCTTTCAGTTTCACTATTGCCTTGAGCAAAGGCAGGCAGGCAGGCAGATATGAAAAATTGGTTAAAGAATACATTAAGGAATCCTGGGAATTACCATATCGATTTCGATGCCGGAGTGGGGATCGTGAAGTATTCCTGAATGGTACAAACTGCAGGAACGCTTTAAGCGGCTCTCTCATGTGTCAGGACATTATTTTACACGGAGCTTGTAATGGTTCGGTGGCGAATCTGTCTTGCCACATGAAAGGAACTCCAGCTGCCGTGATCACGCCAGTTTTCGAGTTACTCTCAAATGGGAGCTACTTGATGCTGAATGGTCAAGGTTGCTGTGGCATGCTTCCGGGCATCGCCTATCTGGTCACCGTGAACGCCAGGGTTACTTGCTGTATGCAAGTATTGTTTCCCCCAACAAGTACAGTCAGGGAGGCGCCTTTGTGGCCTTCGCTAGAGTTATCGTTTATAAAATTTGAAGCTTTGAGCAGAATGAAAGCCATGCTTTTACAGCGAACTGTACCCTTAACCTCCGCTCGAGAGACCTTTGATCTTCAAGTTGCAAGGACCTCGACCGAGATACAGGCACTTATTCGTACAAACTGCCCCTTTCATTTCGTAGAAATGGTGGGTCCTATCTTTAACATGTCTAATACGAGTGGTACTGTACACTTATTTAAGACCATAGGGTCAGGTTTTCTATGCACCTTCCAAATAGTCCTCGGAGTTATCCCAAATTTTATACACTCCGTATTTGGAAGCATCTTTGGAGGTTTTCCTCTGATATTGCTTTTAATAGCTGGAATCCTGATCGTCATTTTTCTAATACGCAATGGACGGCCCAATCACGAACGAAATGGTGAAAGCTCTTCTGGAACGTAGATACCGTGAGCGCAAGGTACAACATCTGGGTGTGCCTCGCCTACGAGAACTGAGTGCTACTTGGTTCTTATCGTTTCGACCAGTCTGGATGGACTGCATCTTACCTGTTCTTCGATACCTGTTTTGCGGTGAAGGATGTGTGTTGGACATCTGTCTGACACTCGAGTCAAAAAAGCCTGCAGATTTGAACACGAGGCTGGAACCGCTGAGGTCCCATGCTCGGCTGTGTCCCCAGCGTATTCCTATCCTGACGACTGCATTCCTTGGAAACCCGCAGGTGCCTTTAACAACAGGGGTGAGCATCAGCTCAGCCACCACTAGCACTGACACCAGCACAAGCGCTACAACTAGCACTACGGGCACTCAGATATCGACTACAGCACCGGCCGCCGATATGCCAACTATGGGCAGTACTGAATATCATCTGTGCTCCATCGACGTACTGTGTGAAATATTACAGTTTCCGTCCCCTACAGCAAGTGACTGTGATGTTGCGTCTAACAGCCAGGACACTTTGGGGCCGATTCCGATCTCGGCCGGTAGGGCTCCGAATCGGATTCGGCTTAACCGGATCCGATTCGGAGCCCTATTTCCCGACCGATCCGTACGCGCGTCCGGGCGAGCGAGTACGATGCGTATTCGCCGACCGACTCGTCCGGGCGTCCCGACCGCTCCGACCAACTCGATCCCGGGTCGAACCGCACCGACCGACTCGCACGGACACGACTCGCACCGCGCAATGGAGACGTTCCCCGCTCGTACGATGCGCGCCGCGAGCAGATCCGACCGAGCCGCGCACTCCGGCTCGAAAGAGCTGTTGGAGCCGTACTTTGGGGGTCCGTGTCGGACCCCCCTGTACGCGTAGCCGCGCGAGTCGCACACAGGGGGACCCATGGGTCCCCCTACCTGTGCGTGCACGGCGCGATCGCTCGCCGCATACACGCTGTAGGTGGCACACTTGTCAGCATCGCACCCATTGAGTCAATGGGAGCCCGCGTACGCGTTGTACGACAGGCTCCCATTGACTCCAATGGGAGTCCCACCGACTCGAGTCCGATGGCATACGTGCGCATCGTACTCGTTCGGTCGGACTGCACGGGTCCGATTCGGTCGGAAATCTCTCCGGGTCCGGCTCGGTCGGAGAGATTTCCGGCCCGAATTGGAATCGGCCCCTTAATCTTCAATTGGCTCATCATGTGCTGGGAAAGAATTCAGAGTTTCCTTTTTCATTTCGACTCTGATTAAATTTGGAACATTTCCTACTAAATTGACACTATCGCTAGAGAAAGCATGGCCTTCTAAACAGCTTGTAAAGTTTTAAATTCTATGAAGGGACTAAGCTAGACCTTTAGCTTGAATACAAATTCAAAAACTGACTCTACACATTTTTTCCCCTTTTAGAAATGTTTTTAAATATGCTTTTAGAGTTTTAAAAATGTTTTTATATGGCTCACTGACAATTATATGCGCTACCACCTAGTATAACTTAGTAGTTTTGCTGTCATTGTTTATTATTGTTGACTATTAAGAGGAGTGGGTGTTATGTTTCATATAGATGACCTAATATAGGCATAGTTTGAGATGCCCTAATATAGGCATAATCTTTCACCTACATTAGTTCCCTATTCTCCACAATAACGGGCGCTGAGGGCTGAACCTTATCTAGACTGTGGTTTGGGTACAGAAGGAGGGTTTTTCCCGAACAATGGCCTCCTATCCCATCTTCGATGTGCTCATCCAGTATGATTAAATATTCATAAGAGTTCTAGGAAACCAGGCAGGGGCTAGGATCCAGCTGCATAAACACCTACGTAACCGGTTCATCCCATACGTCATCTTCATACCCAACAATGGCTAACACAAGACACAAGGGACAAAGGGACTCTATACTTTTCTGTATAAATACAGCACCTCTTGCTATCAGTAGTTAGAGGGAACCGAGACTTCCAGGCCGACTCACTGACTAGAGATGCTGAGGCTCCTGCATGCAGTCGCTCCAGCTGACAGTGGTCTAATCATCCCTTGCGGGGTGTCCAACTCGAGACCAGGACGAGGTCCCACACTCTCATTATTCAGGTAATGGGGTTTGACTAAATCCTAGTGGGATTCTTGGCTTCTTTCGCACCTACTCACATGCTAGGTACACTTAGGTAGATCTAGACAGGCATCGTAGGAGTATGCGCTTTATTTTATAAATGCATTTTATATTCATGTATATGTTCATGACTATTGCAAAATGGTAGAACTATACATCCCTTTTTATTCACTGTACTGCTGATTATATATCTCTGCTACTGTTTAACAGTTGTCGCAGCACATATATTTTATACTAGAAGAACAACTGTGCAATAAATTCTTATTGTAAACACGCTCGACTGTTTCTTCTGTGTAACTCTCTGAGACCAAATGAGCAAGCACGAGTGACTGAGCGAAAAGTAGTACATTGTTTCCACGAGTCTGAGGAATCAGGGTTGTCGTGTTCTGAGGTTGCCAACAACTAATCTCTCTGATGAAAAGGAGATTCTAGTGGCACTGTGAGCTAGCTAATGCAAACAGGCTAACATACGCGGTGGTGGTGCACAGAATCAGTCTACCACCAGGCCCACAGTGTATGTTATCCAAAAGCGCAGGTCCTGCAGGGGTACTATAGGAACTACACTACAGTATCATGTACTAGGGACTTTTAAGTAAGTCAGTCCTTGCCAATTGGGGATTGCCAATTCGACATACACTTTAACATGGGTAAGAACATTGGCACTGAGGCCTGATTAGCAGGCCTCTGTGCACTCTCAGAGTCGCAAAACCAGCAGCTAGCTGTCCAAATGGGGACAAAAATTGGGGGAAACCTACAAAAAGACTGTTTCCTTACAACTAAACATTGTGAACAGATGCTTGCACAGTAGGTAATATTTTTCGCTTGAGGCATTTGTTGCTGTAGATACACATGCTCTGCATAGACTGTAAAGCAGTCCCTCCAAATAAGTGGTGGGTAGCGCATGGATGGGGCAGATGTCTGAAAATAGTTCTTAGGACTATCTGTCAAACTAGAGCTTGCTGCTTAGCAAGAATATCCACAAAATAGTGTTTAGAAAATGTGTTTGGTGTTGACAAGGTAGCTGCTTTGCATATGTCAGTGAGAAATATCTTTAACCACGCATCCATTCCCACAATCTGCCTTTACATCGCAGTCACTACCCCGATTAAGACGTTACCAAGTGCTGCTTTACCATGCAAGTCGTTACAATGACTTGCTTTAGGGGGCGCGTTGTTGGACTGGCGTTGGAATTATAAGTCCAACACCTTCCCTACTGTTGCGTAGACTGGAGTTGGAATAGTAAGTTATACTATTCCAATGTCCAGCGACCCCCAAGCCCAGTCGTTACAATGGCCTGCATGGTAAAGGAAATAGTGGTAACATCGCAGTCAGGGTAGAGACTGCATTGTAAAGGCATGCATGGTAAATGCATGCAAGGTTCTGTCACATATAGTATGCCAGCTAGTGGAATGTTCCAGAAGCCCTTGTGGAGGCCTTCTTAAGTGTAAATTGTGGCCTTGGAGGTACAGGTGTTTGGCTTTTTGGTAGCAAGTTTGGATGCACTTGACTATCCATCTAACAATTCCTGCTTTTGAAATTGGCTGTCCTTTCATGGGGTTGCTAAAGGCTACAAACAGCCGATTTGCTGTGTGAAAGGGTTTAGTTCTGTCAATGTAGTACATGTGAGCCTGCTTGAAATCTAAAGTGTGAAGGGCCCTCTCTGCCACCATTTCTGGATACTTGAAAAAACTGTGAGTTCTACAGTTTGATTACGATAAAAAGAGGAACTCACCTTATACAAGAGCTTAAAGTTATTCCTCAGAATTACCCTATCACTGCGAAAGGGTGCCTGATGTGTCTAATAAGGACTACATTGAGATTCCATTTAGGTGCTGGAGGCAACCTTGGGAGGATGACTATTTTAAGACCTTCCATAAAAACTTTAATGACTGGTATACATAAAAGAAATGTTTTCTTTGTTTTGCATATAAGCCATTATGGCTTCTAGGAGAAGTTGGATGGAGGTGTATGCTAACCCAGAATGTTGCAAAGAAAGGAGGAGGCAGACAATCTTTTGGACTGCAGGTTTTAGAGGGTCCAGATATTTGGAGATATAGAAATTAACACATCTTTTCTATTTGGCCGCATAACATGCATGTGTAATCAGCCTACGGACTTCCTTTACTAAGGCCAGGCACTCCTGTGGGAGGTGTAGGTACACAAACTCTGAGACCTCAGGTGCCAAATACTATAGCTAGGTCGAGCTGTTTGTGGTCTGGATGTTTAATCTGTCCTTGGGTTCTGGTAATAATGTTTGGCTAGTTGGGAAGCTTCTCATTGGTGGTTGTTCATATTTCACGATAGAGCCGAGTACCAGGGTTGTCTGCCCCAGCTGGGGGCTATGAGAATTAGTGTATGGGATGTTTGCTGCATCTTGCGCACCACTAGTGGAAGCATCGGGAAAGGTGGAAAAGCATAGGCATATATCCCTGACCAGTTCATCCATAGTGCATTTCCCATGGACTGTCAGTGTGGGTGCCCGAATGTGAACCTTGGGCATTGTGACTTTGTTGAGATGTGCCCCCCATCAGATTTGTGATGCATCTATGGTAACGGTCACCTATGGTATAGGGTCTTGAAAAGGCCAGCCCTGCAACAGGTTGTTGTTGTTCCAGCACTGCAGTGAGCAATGAACGATGGACTTTACCAACACTAGATCTTCCATATGACCTTCCACTTGGAACCATTGTGCTGCAAGGAACTGTTTAAGCAGGTGCAAGTGTAGTCTGGCATTGAGCACTATGGCGATGCAGAAGGTTATCATGCCCAGGAGGCACATTACTGTTCTGGCTGGGAGAAGATGATTCAGCTGAAAAAAGAAGAATGAGCTGCTGGAAGGCCTCAAGCATTTTTTGACTGGGGTAGACTTTATCTGAAACTGAGCTAAAGTTTGCCCTAAAAAGGGCTGAATTTGTAGTGGATCCAAATGTGATTTGGTGATGTTGATGGTAAATCCAAGGCATTGAAGGTGCAAGATAGTGGTCTGGGTATGGGTTAGGCACTGAAGCTTGCTTGAACTTTTGATCCGCTAATTGTCCAGGTAGGGGGAAAGGTGGATGCCTTCTCATCTTAGATGTGTGGCAACCACTGCTAGGCATTTGCTGAAAACACCCTGGAGAGGTGGTGACGCCGAACAGCAGAACTTTGAACTGGTAATGATGGCAACTTACCACGAAGTGTGGGTAGCATTAGTGGGCAGGATATATGGGGATATGGAAATATGTGCCTTTTAGATTCAATGCTGTCATGATGTCACCTCACTGCAGCAGAGGGATGACATCCTTCAGGGTTACCATTTAGAAATGTTCCAAAATGATGTATCAGTTGAGAGGTCTAAGGTCGAGGACTGGCCTGAAGGAGCTGTATTTCTTGGGAATGAGAAAGCAGAGGTAATATATCCCTTTTCCTTGGTGTTGCAAGGGAAGGGATTTGATGGACTCTTTTTATTGTAGGGCTTGTACCTCTTCCTCTAGAACAGAGGTCTTCAACCTGTGGGGCGCGCCCCCCTTGGGGGGGCGTGGATGGGTTCCCAGGGGGGCGCAAATGCCTCTGAAAGTACATGTAAATGAAGATGGCCTGGAAGTGCGGCGATGTTTATTTGCTGAATTTCCAGGCTGTCTTCATTTACTTCAAAGCCCTTGAAGTGAGATCAGAGTGCCATGGGGCTGGAGGTCAGTGAGTGTGCTGCTGTGGGCTTGGCTAGGCAGTGTCTGGAGTCTTATCTCCAGCACACCCGAGTTTTTCACAGGTCTTTAAAGACCATTTGCATATTTACACACCTTTGTAAACTGGTTACCAAGGCTTAGTTTTTTTTTCTGGTTTCAGTACCCCCTGTGCCCCCACTCTGCCTATTCCTTACATTTGTATTTTACATTTACTCGTGTGAGAATGCATTTCATGAAAAGGAATATAAAGTAGGGTTGTCAAAAGAAAAATGCCAGCCATGTGTTGTGTAAAGAGCCTGCAAAGACCTTGTCTTGACACTAAATAGGGTTATAAATAAAAAAGTATGTATTCATTTGTAATGTGAGTTTTCTGTCTTTGTTCCCTTTAATTATCAGTCATGAATCATTCAGGCCGCCCTAAAACAAAATACAAAATTAAAAGTGCTTTCTATTTATATTTGCTGTTCGAAGTACGCACAGATAAGTGCTGAAAATACGGCTTTAGGTGACTGTTTATTTTTGTACCGTCTGCGACATCAAAATAATGAGCTGGCAACCCTAATCATAATACTGGAAGTTTGTTGCAGGATCAGCACATTATCTATTTCCTCCACCCTCGATCCCTGATTAATGCCATAATAGCGATAGTTTAACTTATATCTGAAACCCTATGCCGCCGTCAATAACATGCCGATTTACTTGAAGTGTCTGGGAATGCACCCTTCATTTAGACAACTCACTCCTCATTCTCACCCTTCACTTTCACGCTCACCCTGCACACCGCATAGTTATGGATTTCCCGCATTTGCCACATAATCCATCATCTGATTTGCAGATTTAAAAAAAACTTGTTTCTAGCTCAAACAGTTCAAAAGTTACTAAAAATGCAGCAACACGTTACCTCGCAGTGGAAGGCCTTTTCTACAGGTTGACTGGTCACCTTTCTGTTGCTTATTTCTATATGTGGGTGTTAATGTGGTACTTATATGGGGCTATAAAAGCCAGCACAGTGCTAACAAGTGTAAAAATTGCAAAATAATGCAGTAATGCTATCACAAAATATGCAGCATAATTCGCCTTTGCTTGCTGCAGAATTTAGTTAACCCTGCTGCATAATTTGGCCTTCTCCTGCCGCATAATTCCAGTGGCCCTGTTTATAGTGCTATGAGCTCCCATCCCAGCCTGTGGCAGAAAGCACTGTGAATATGTAAGTCATTACTTTAAAACAGTATTTACATACTCTAAGCTAGGCTGCTGCAAAATGATGCAGTGGTTGAGATAAAAAAAGTTCTTACAAAATATACTTTTTAGTAATAAGTAATCAAACTGTATCTAATGCAGACCTTTTTGTAAGTGTCTCCACTATTCCAGATCTCAGCTGATAACACCCTTACATTACATCTCAAAAATAATAAATCTTTGCCACCATGAAGCTTTAAGCAGAGCCACTGAAATTATTCAGCAGAAGAGGACCACATTATGCGGCAGGTTTGACTAAATTATGCAGCAAGAAAAGGTAAATTATGCGGCACAATGCGCCACATTTTGTGGTTAGCATTACTTGATTATTTTGTCATTTTAACTCAAGGTAACGCTGTCATGGGAAATATTTAACCTTATTAGTACCAGTTTAACACCCAAATACAGCAGTAAGCACCTACAAGATTACCAGTCAATCTTTGCAAAGGGCCTTCCACTGCTCCGGAACACTTTGTCACGATTTAAGTAACTTTTGTTCCTTTTGAGCTAGAATCAAGTTTTTTGTTGTTGAAATCTACAGATTATGTAGCAAATGCAGTAAACTGATAATTATGTAAAAAACGCTGATGCTGCAGAAACTCATAATCCCAGTGGCCCTGGCTTTTAGTGACTCAATCAATTAATGGATGGTAAAAAGGATGGTTTCTTTTTTAACTTTCTGCACTACCACCACACCCTTCGCTTTCAGGCAGAGGCTCCTCAAAGTCAGTATTAACCATTCAGGGGCAGTTTGTTTGTGAAAGCTGAGTCCATGGGGTGGCAGGTAGAAGGCCAACAGGGTTGCATTCAGATGCAGAGCTCTAATCCTCTCAATCCCTGGGGCCTCGCAGTAATGGTCTAGGAGACAGAGGAAAGGAGCTAGATTCATAGATATTGTCAAAGAGAAGGCCCAGAATAGGGAGACTGTATGGGGACTCATTTTTATGTTTACAAATGGCAAGAGACAGCTTCTTCAGAGAGATACCCTAAAGAAGGGGACAATATAAGTGTTTTCATTTTTAAAGGGACATTCATTAGTGAAGCTGGTACTGCTGCCAAGTGTGTAAGTGGCCACTGCTGGTTATCATTAGGGAAGCAGATGCAGCAGGACTGGGGCCCAGGGATTTGAGGGGCCCGCTGCATCACAGTTATGACAGTCTACCTTTAAAAAAGGGACATCAGAGCTTATTTTCCATTTAAGCATTAGGACCGAGGTGATGATCCGTCATGGCGGCGAAGAGGTAAAAGATGCAGAGGAGATAGCCTGCTACTCAGGACTGCAGTTATCATTAGTGCAGCAGGTGTAGTTGCATTGGGGTCAAAGAGTGTGAGGGGCTCACAGCACCCCAATTATGGGTAGCAGTTTGTTTAGGATAATATCTGTTTTTGTTTGATGCATATACTGTTTTATAAGTCTCATATTTAGTGCGGTTCATAAGCTATAGAAAAAGTATTCCTGAAATCATAACATAAGCCCCGCTCCCTGCACACAGCCATGTCCCTCCCGCTCCCCCAATCCTTGCCATAAAGTTTTGGAGGGGGGCCCGACCTCAAAACATTTTGCTTAGGGGGGGCTCAGAGTAAAAATGTTTGAAGACTTCTGCTCTAGAAGGAACAGATGTTCTATGCTGAGGTGGATGGCATGGCATGGTAGTTGGGAGGGTATGTGAGCAGTTTTAGGAATTAACCATGTTACACCACAGGAAAAACCCATTTGTCTGAGGTGATTTCCTGCCAGTCAATGCTTGGTAGTATTGGAGACCCCTTGCTGCTGGAACCTCCCGTGCCTCTGGTGTTTCTTCTATATACACTCCTAATGTATCCTTGTTAAGTGTAAGAGTGGTAGGCTTGTTTTTGTTGCCTCTGTTGTGAGCGTAAATCCAGGGTGGTGAATTTGGAGACACCACAATAATGTTGCTTTCTAAAGGAGCCTCTTGGGGCTGGGGATTTTAGGGCACCTATGGCTTTTGTGGTATCAGTAGCCTTTTTTATTTTTCCAACATCTGGTTAACCTGTGGCCCGAACAGGTGTACTCCATCAAACGGTAGATTAAGTAGATGTTGCTGCACTTCCGCTTTAAACCCTGAAATGCAGAGCCATGTATGTCGTCGGATATAGATACTAGTGTTGATCCATCGGGATGCAGTATCTCCTGCACCTAAAGTGCAACAAATTGTTGCATTAAAAATGACCTTGCCCTCTATGACCAGTTCCTCCCCTCTCTGGCATTTTTCGGGCGGGACATCCTGTAGAAAGTCCTGCATTTGTTCCTAAGGGGTCCTGTCATATCTTGCCAGAAGATCTACTGAGTTGGCAATGTGCTAACAGTTTGAGGCACCTGCAGTTACCCGTTTCCCCATTGCATCAAACATTTTACTCTCATTAGGTGGGGTAGTGTCCCCGGCACTTTCAGAGCTTGCACATTTATGTGCAGAGTGAACAACTAGTGAGTCTGGTTCCATGTGTCCCCTGATGTATGGAGGGTCATTGGGTGAGGCCTCATATTCACGTTCTACCCTTGGGGTTATTACTCAGGATTTACCAGGTTCTTAAATGGGCTCCATACCTGGTTTTACCATACCCTTTAGCATGGGTAAAAAGTGGACCGTACGTTCTGTTTCAGAGAGGGTTTCCACTAAAAAGTCATCTTCTTCATGTAAAACATGAAGGTCGACCTATTGAGCAGCCCTTTGAATAACCTCATGGTAAAAGGTATTCGTCGGGGTGGAGGAGGTTTAGAAGGGTAAAGACTTGGATGAGGGTACTATGGTGAAGTCTTCCTATGGACATTTGCCTTAGCCCGGATCCCCAGAGGGGGCACATGGGTCAACCGGATAGCACGAGCTTTGTGAATCAGATGACGACTGAGGTGAACCCACACATTTATAAGGCTTGGTTGATGTGTAAGGACCGGATGAGGAGATTGAGGTGGAAGAGGAGAGGTGATAGGAGGAGGTGTTAGAGGAGGGGTAGAAGGAGCAAAGTAAATGGGGCTCATACCTTTGTCTCTGCGCGTCTTTTTCTTAGGGGCCAGTTCTGGTGCTGACTCGAAAGCCTCCTCAAAAGTTGGCTTTCTATTGCATGGCAAAGTCTCAACTGGTCTTGGTGGTAGAGTGCTGTAATTTTGCCAGTTTGTAGGTGGATGTAGAGTGCTTTTTGTCTGGCATCCATTTTTGCTTTTAAGCATTCCAGAATGGTCTGTCGTGAATCCTTTGCACGTTGAGATCCACCAGTTCTTGGTGCTGAAGGCATGTGTACTAAAGCAGTCAGGATGTCCCTGGCCTTTTCCAGAGTTGAATGTTTCGCCACCAAACCACACTTCTGGCCCTGACGCTTCGGTGCCGATGGTGTTGCAGGCTCTGATTGTCTTGGCTCTGAGTGAGCTTGTAGTGTAGCTCCTATTTCCCTAATAGGCTCTGCGCATTGGAATAATATATCCTATAGGTTTGACATAGGACTAAGGTCAGTATGTCCCTATCGAGTATATTAAACTTAATTACTTGTGCCAGCTAGCTCAGAGGCCACTAGAAACTCCTTGACAACAAGAAGGGAGTAGTTTCTGGCAGCCGCAAGACATGACCACTTTGTTTCCCTTTAGAATCAGAACGTGTCCCAGAGTCGTGGAAACAATAGATAACTATTTCACTCAGCTCAGTCGTGCATGCTTAGTTTTCTCCAAGTTACACAGAAAGAAATAGACGGGCGTTTCAATAAAAGATTTATTGAACAGTCTTGTTTCTGATGTAAGTAAAATGTGCTGTTACGATCACAAGACAGTATGCGAGATAAATAATGTACAGTGTGAGCAGTAGAAATAAATAATACTGCGATAGCATTATCTTTTAGTACATATGTCTTTACATAAATAACACAGACTAAAAAGCGAGTACTCATACAATGCGTTTCTAATCTAGTTCTACCCCAATGTACCTAACCTAACCTAGGTGTAGGGAGAGGTATGAAGTAGGTGAAGTATTCCTTACTATGGTATACTAAGAGTATGTTAAGCTTAGTATGCCTAGTATGCCAAGAGTCCCTCTAGGTTCTTGTCAGCTCCATACCTGAAGAATGAGAGCGGTAGGAATCTCTTTGCCAGACTCGAACTCCAACACCCCGCAAGGGAAGTCAGATCACTGGAAGCTGGACTCTCTGCGTGCAGGGTTGACAGCGTCTTCTCAGTGCGTCAGGCCGGGAAACGGGCTCCTCTGAAGTCGAGGTCTCCTCTAGTTTACAAGGGCTAGGGAAGGTATATTTATACCTGAGAGTACCTAAGAATGTTAATATTGACGTGAGTCGGACAGCGAAAGACGTCATGAATGAACCCCTAAGGAATAATGGTTCATGCATAATATATGAGTCCTTGAAGAAATCAATAGTCCTGGGCTAGGGAAACTCCCGCAGCCTAAGGGTCTGTTCTTCATGAACTCGTTGTGACGTTAGGGTGGACGGATGTCGGAGACCATGCCTGTATTTGGAGTGCACGGTTTAATGCCTAAATAAGGGCTGGGATTTTATGCCTATATAAGGGCAGGGCGAATTGTGCCTATATAAGGACATGATACTGGAAAGCCCGTTTATGGACACCCTAAGAGGAATACAACACCCACTCCACTTTCGTGTGTACGATAATACTAAAATGCTAAACATTTAAAATGCTAAACATAAAATGGAGTACCGCATATTTAAAAATATTTCTTAAAAGTATTAAAAACATAGTAAAAAAATGCAAAAGGTACTGTACATTTGAAGCAAATGCTTTTCATTTCAGGCATAAAGTTCGAAAATAAATGCAATTGGAATGAAATAAGCAGTAATATTTACATGTGACAGAAAATGATCGATAAGTTGTTCAAAAATCAAAGTCATTTCATGTCATGAAAATTAATGAACTGTTTTAGACACACAAGATGACTAAGTGTCCTTGGAAGTACCTTGAAGTCTGTATTATAAGGCTAGTTCTACTTTAAGCAGATCGAAGTGCTATTTTCGTTCGAAAAAATGGGAAAAAGTTCAATTTTGGTAGAGTTCCAAGTTTTTGTAGAATGAAGGCCAAATTGTTACTGCATCTCTGGAACACTGTATGCTGAATCAGAGTCAGTTTACGGGTCTGGTGTAAACATGAGATCATCTATTTCTGTAGACAAAACATCATCCACTGTAGTTGGTGTCAGTTGGAACACCTCGTGAAGTAGATTAATTGCACAGAGATGGGAAGCATTGCTTTCAGCATTGGTCGCAGCAGCAATGTTCGCGTCCGTTGTTACCTGTGTGCCTGTAGATCTTTCTCGTACCTCAGCAGCAGCCGGAAGCGTCTGTGAGATCTCAATGAATGCTGACATCAGGATAGGAAGCCTCTGGGGACAACACAGAGCATGGGCCGTTATCGGGACCAGCAGAGTATCGACATCCGTTGGCGTAGCTGATGGAAATGTTAGACAGGTGTCCAACACGCATTCTTCACCGCATAGCAGGCATCGTAGAACAGGTAAGATGCAATCTTGCCAGATTGGTCTGAATGATAGGAACCAAGTTATATTAAGGTCCCGTAGTCGAGTCATGCCCAAAAGCTGTACTATTCGCTCACGGCACTTTCGTTCAAGGAGAGCTATCTCCATTTCGCTCGGAGTGATGGCTGCGAATAGGCTGGCCATAGCGCAATAGCAGGAAGAGAAATAGAATTCCGGCAACAAGTGCTAGAATTAATGGTATGCCACCAAACACCGAATGTGCAAAGTTCTGGATGATTCCGAGTATTGCCTGGAAAGGTGCTAACAGACCGGAGCAGATGCTCTTAAATACATGTACAATTCCGGTTGTATCAGACATGTTGAAGATACGTGTTATCATTTCTACGAAATGTATAGGGCAGTTTGTACGTATTAAAGTCTGTATCTCAGCCGAAGTCCTTGCTATTTGTAGATCATAGGTTTCTTTGGCCGAGGTCAAAGACACTGTTTGCTGTAAAAGCATGGCTTTCATTCTGCTCAAAGTATCAAATCTTATAAAAGAGACGTTCAGCGAAGGCCATAGAGGCGACTCCCTGACTGTGTCTATTGGGGCAAACAATACTTGCATACAGCAAGTGACCCTGGAGTTGACCGTTACTAGATATGGGATGCCTGGCAGCATGCCGCAGCAACTCTGATCATTCAACATGACGTAACTCCCATTAGAAAGTTGTCCAAACGTTGGATTAATCACAGCAGCTGGTGTACCCTGCTGATGGCAAGACAAATTTGCCACAGAACCATTACAAGCCCCGTGTAAAGAAATGTCCTGACATATAAGTGAACCGCTCAGTGCACGTTTACAGTGTGTACCACTCAAAAACACTTCACGATCCCCACTCCAACATCTATATGTATACGGTAAATCCCAAGATGTCTTAATGTATTCCTTACCCAACCTTTCATATTTGCCTGCTTGCATCTGTCTGAGGCAATACTGAAACTGAAAAGTAGTCACAGGTAATGTTATTTTGCCATGAATAAGCCATTCTGTAGCTGGTTTTTCTGCCACTGTGAATGGTAACTTTTCCAGTTTTTCAATCCTCAGCACTGTATACCTTGCTCCTCTTTGTGCCAGTTCGATCTGTTTATCAGTTAGATTGTATTCTGCAAACAGAGCCGTTGTGTTGATAAAACGCCAAGGCACATAGCCCGCTCGCAAAGATTGCAGCGTCCAGCTTAATAACACAATAGAACGTAATTGAGACTGGCCTTGTTGTAACATCGCAAAATCTTGTTCTAGTATGTCGATAGCAGAGGATACAATGCCATCCAATGAATATATTCTGGAGGACAAAGTTGTTAACCCATTGTCGACCACAGAGAGTGTTTTCTCTAAATTAATACGATCAAGTTCACGTATTCGTTCTGCGGCCTCCATCTGTGATACTTTCCATGCTTCATTATAGGCAGCATAAATGCCGGCATATATGAAACGTTTTTGATGCGGTTTTCTTGGTCCAAGCAAGAATTCCCTAAGGTCTGCGTCCTTTTTAAGTAAGGTTAAGTGTTGTTTCACATCCTGTAGTGTAGACTTATGCAGCCAATCGAGGCATAATTTTCCTACACTGTATGTTGTTACTACCCCCGGATGTTGTCTTTGGACGTATCTTGGGTCTGGCCTATGAATAGTAAAGCCCTGAGTTTTATTCAGGAATCTTTCCTGACAGTTATTCGTGTCTGTGGGCCAGATCAACCATTTTTTCCAATCAGGATTAGATCTGTTGAGTTGTAGTATATTGTCAACTGTCACCACTGCCTGTGTATCGTTATCACTTGCAGGTGTTGGTACAGAAGGTGTGTTCATCTCTTTGATCTTGGCTAATCCAAGACAAGATGTTTGTTGGATGGTTTCATTCAAAAACATTATTTGTTCAGGGATGATACAGGCTCTAAATAAAGCTTCTATCCCCTGCACTTGCCAATCTTTAGTACCCCAGACAGTTTTTGTGTCTACTGTGTCTTTCCAAAGTCGAAACCCTGTCTAGACAGTTGGGCATTAAATAATGCAGAGTAAATCTGTTTTGTATTTGTAAACATAATTTTCAGTCCTGTCTTGTTTACATTTTTATAGTAAAACATTTCTGGATTAGATGTATTGTAACCTGAAAAATATGGAAACTTACTAGCAAATGTTTTTGAACTACCTTTAGGTGGTGTAGGACAATGTTCCCATTGGTTAAACATAAACACATTTCTTGGATATGCAGATTTATGCAAATAATGATGACCATAGTGGTTATAACAATATAGTTGTTCATAGTCTGATGAACCCTCTAAATATTCATTTTTAGAAAATGCAGCAGATTTTTCTAGGTCAAACATTATGTCATTAACAGTCTCATAGTCCCAATCATCAGAATAGGTACTGGACGTAATTAGATCACTTAGTGAAATTTTAAACAAATGTGGAATGTTCAATTGTTCCGACGGGCCGAAGATGTCAAAATCTGTTTTGTCCCACACTATACCATCCTGTATAGGAACAGCTGTGATGTTCACTGATGACAAGTCTCTTGCTTCACGATGGGAAGATTTATGAGGTTTCAAAAGTACGTTCACGTCTTTTCCTTCAGTGTTCACATGGATGTATCTGCCACTTATAAGCACGCTCACAGTTGTAACCAAAGCTAGCCAGAGCAGGAAAACAAAAAGTCCAGATGTAATCCAGAGTTCAATCCATGGAGAAACCAAATAAGTCTTTTTCAGAAAGTGAAGAAAGTCTTGTACTTGCTGCTTGAATTTGAATGATGCTGGCGTCGTTTCAGGTTCACTTGGATCTTCTGAGAACGTATCAAAGTTAATGAAATAGCCAGAAGCAGTTCTGTCAATTGTTGGAATTGCATCAGGATTTGTAGAAATCACTGGAACCAGTTCATCACTTGCCACGTTGGTGTAGACAGGTGTATTTGGACGAACTGTTACTTGGTTGTCAAGAGGGATGAGTTCCATAGCGTTGTTGCTTAGTCCTCCATCAGTTACAGCTGAATTCTCGATTGTTATCAGTCTTTCAGTCTGAACCTCTTGGATAGTAGCGAGAGGAGTGCGTCTGCTACTAGGTCGGAGTCCACGAGGCCTACTATTTAGTATTGGCCACATACTGTGGTTTGATCAGGTCGAAGGACACAAATCTTTTCTCCTTTCTTCCAGCAAGGGGCGGCAGAAGTACTGTTCTTGTTCCTTGAACTGCTAGGACAGGTACTGGTTGTCTGTAAGAAGGTCCAAATTCCTTCTTGTCCGCAATTTTTCTCTGACTAGATCCCCAACTTTTGGAATCCAGACAGGCCTTGCTGGGACCGCCGATTTTTCCCCAGTGGTGGTTGGCTGTAGGAATACGTTGCTTTGTTTCGTTCTTAATTTATTGAGTTCCTGTAAAACAGCCAAACGATCTTTGATATCAAAGGGTTTATTTTCCACCACTGTGCCTACGTGTTCAAGGTCTGGTACCCACATTCTTGTCCCAAATAGGACCTCATATGGAGTGACCCCCCCTAGAGAACTTCTTGGCAGATTATTCAATGAGCGTTGGACCCCACTAAGGTGTTTAACCCACCATCACCCGAACCTAATACCCTAGCTGTTATAGACTGCTTTATGTCCCGGTTTTTCCTTTCCACAACAGAATTTCCCTCAGGATGAAATGGAGAGGAGTACCGCAATGCAACGCCCAGACTGGCCATGGCTTCTTTGTAAGCCCGAGAGCTAAACGCAGGACCCTGGTCAGAATGTAGCGTGCCTATTGCGTATGTGCCGATAAAGACTCGCAAATCTTTTATAACAGTTCGAGCGTCAGCTGAGCGCTGAGGCCATAACCATAGGAACCTAAATTCAGTATTTGTGGGAATGCCTTTGTCCAGTAGGACGCAGGCGCGTAGATAGTCTAATGCTGTCTAACAATGGTGTGTGCACTGGGTTACCGCATTCGCAGCATGGTGTCTGGTGGCTCTCTCGCTGTAATTTACAGTCTAAGCAGTTGTTGATGAATATGTGAATTTCTGTATTCATTCCAGGCCACCAGTACGTCTCTTTTAACGTCAAAATTGTTTTAGAGATCCCTTGATGTGACAGACCCTCCCCCAAATGTGTTTCATAAATCAAGGCTGCTCTACGTTCCATGTTTGGGATTACCCTATCCCCCACTCCAGGTATTCGAGCAAAAGGAACGTTGTTCGCATCAATTACATAAGAGTACTTGAGTGGAAACTTTTTGGTAACGCTGCACTGCTGCCTTTGCTTGAAGCATTGACAGCCAACATTATCTCACCGTCTATTTTTGTTTTTGAACGAGTGATCGCAGCTACGGAAGCCGTCTGAACAGCCCCCTTTGCGGCTTCGTCAGCCAATTAATTCCCTGCAACGTGAACGCCATCACGTTGATGACTCAGTGTGTGGATCACGTGAGCCTTTGGTAGTTCGTTTTTCAACTGAACTACTTGTTCCCAAAGCATTTTGTGCTTTATTGTACCACCTTTCGCATCTTTGAAACCATTTTCAAGCCAATTTTGTATATAGTCATACGACTGAACACAGTAAAAGGAATCGCACACTATTAGTGTGGGGAATTCTCGATCTGTACTTTCAAGTGCCAGTTTGAATGCTTGTAGTTCAGCTCGCTGAGCTGTACAATCTCCTAGAGATTGTGTTTTAGTGACCATAGGTCTGAAGATGCCATTTCGCATGCGACCTTTAACGATTGCACATGCTGCACTGTAAGCTTGCTTACTCCCTGTTGCGGGCTGTGCGGATCCGTCAGTGTAAATTATAAATTCGTACTGATCGAGAGGCAGAATTTCAGTAGGCAGAGGACATTCATGTTCATATTGCAGGAATGCTTGTGTTTTTAAATCTGGATCAAAAACATATTCAACATCTGTTGCAGCAAGAGAATTAACCCATTGTATCCATCTTGGATGTAATGCTTTAGCATTTGGAATGCTTGCTTTTGTGACCGCTTCTAAAGCTGGTACCGGGGTTACGACAATAATGCGTTTCCCTTGGGCTAAGGCTCTTTCTTTTGCTACAGCGTTTTGAACTGCTGTTAGAATTTTTCAGTTGAACTGAAGCGCATTTCCGCTTGTGTGTACAAATGAGATTTGTATGCTATTGGTATTTTCTCACCCTCATTGAAGGTTAAGTAGGTGAATCCGCATTGACCCGAAATTATTCGGATCACCAAATTGCGTTGACTTACGCGTGTTTGTAAGTGATTTGTTGCTAACATGTTAGCCTGGAGTGAACGCAAGATTTCTGTGTGTTCCTGTGTCCAGTTTCTGATCGAAAAATCAGGTTTGATTAATGCGTAGAGAGGTTTAACCCTTTCTGCGTAATTTAGAATGTATGTTCTACCAAAATTTAGGAAACCCAGGATGGATTGTAAGTTTTTAGCGTTTTTGGAGGTTGGAGCAGCGCACACTTTTCTAAAAAGTTAGCTGCCAAGCTCTTGCCTTCACTTGAAAGCTCATATCCTAGAAATAGGACATTGAGATGGGCAATTCTGGACTTTTTAAAGTTGAACTTGTAGCCCTCAGAGGCGAAACACAGTATAATGGTGCTCACCCTGTTCAAGTGTTTTTCCAGGTCATCGTCTGTCAGATAAATGTCATCGACATAGGACAATGCCTCATTGTCATAAATTTGTAGTAACTCCGTTACCTCGCTGAGAATAAACCTGGGCTGTTCTTGAACCCTTGTGGGAGTCGACAAAAGTGACGCTGGGTTCCCATTATGGAGAATGCTGTTAAGTACCTGCTTTCAGGTGCTATGTTTTGACAAAAGAAACCATTTGAGATGTCTAATGTTGTTTTATATTTTTTACGTACAATGTTATTCATTAATGCTGTGCTATGTGCATTTTGCACTGCAAAAGTTTTAGAACAAGTGTTTAGGTGTCTGTAGTCCAAAACTAGACGATATGTATTGTCTGGTTTGGAGACAGGAAACAAAGGATTGTTCATTGAGGAGGTGCATGTTTCAATCACCCCTTGGTATTCAAGTTGATCTAGGATCTCCCTGACCTGTTTTTTAGCTTCTTGCTTTATTGGGTACTGCTGTTGTGCAGTTGGTTCATGTTTCAGATGTATTTTATGGTGAGGTGAGTCCTCATCCCATCCTACATGATTTTTATATAATGCTGGGGCCTGGGCTACTGCCCATTTCCTGGCATATGTATATTTTAGGTGAATTGGAATATGGTTGGAGAAGGCGGGCATAATAATGTCCTCGCCATGTGGGCACTCCCTGACAAATTGTGGTGGCCAGTCCTTTTCTGCTTAAAGTATGTCATAGCCCCTTGATAGTCTTTCCCAAAAAAAGTGCTTTCACCTGTCTAGGTTTGTCTCCCTCCATCCGGAGTGTTATTTCATATAACCTTTGTGGAGTACTAACCCTGGTGTCTACAGTCTCAACTGTAATGTACTCATTCAAGTCCACTATCTCCAGAAGTTCCTTCCAGGTTCTGGCGAACTATTGTGACTTCTGCTGCACTGTCCAGCATTGTCTGAGCCCATTCTCCGTTCTTGAGTTGTGTTCTCAGTATTCTCGGCATGTCTGATCTTCAGACCTGCTACTTTCTTTTGGAGAATTGAGGTTTTGCTTTAGTTTTTGGAGCGTGTTTGTCATCTTTCGATTTCACGTGTTCTTCTCTATGTTCCGATCGTCCTCTTCTTTCCGAAGTCTGTGATGAGATCTGAAAGGGACGAGAGGAACGTGTATCAGTATCTTGATACCTGTCAGGTTTTCTCAAATTATCCCTATTCCTGAGGTTATACCTCCTTTCAGAGGGCTCCTTTTAGGAGACCTACCTCGAGATTGAGAACGTTTCTCGTTTGAATTTTGTTTATTAGTCTCCCACTTCTTTTTAGAATATGTAGGAGTTTGTTTAATTGAGTCCTTCTCAGGACTTTCAGATAGCTTCGGCTTCACTGGTCTTCCACCCAAACTATCTCTGCCTAATTCTGCATAAGATTGTTCAATTATTCTGGGTAGCTCAGTTTGATGTTCTGTAACATCAAATTCCCTTAATTTTGGCGGATCGCCACTGCTGCTGCCTCCCCTTTAATATTAGATAATATTATTGTTGAGACCTGGTCGAAATTTATCAGTAATTTCATACCTAAATTTAGAGCAGGCTCTGCCCCGTATTCGTTTTGAATTTGTTTCAGGACAACAGGTATTACCGCAATTGACGGAATGCCATGTGTTTTAGTATAGATGGCAGCAAAGACTGAGCCCCAAGTGGTGCAGTCTTCCAGTTGTGGTGTGATCCCCATTGGTAAACTGATTGTTAGGATTCTGTTTCTCATACGGGCTAGTATTTGGAAATACTGCTTCGATTTGAGTAATTTTTGAGCTATCCAGAATGGAATTTGCTCACGTTTTGTGGGCATTTTACCCATGACTGCGTATAGAGTCTGTGGTGTAATTTTTAGTGTATTCCCCTGGTGAGGAGTTTGATTTGGAATTGTTAATGGTTGCTGGACTGTGAAAGTCCGCATGACATATTGGACCAATTGTCTGTAAATTTTTATTAACTCTGTGAGTTGAGTAAGTAAATCCTCGTCTGACATCTCTTCAATGTCAGGATGAGGTGTGTAGCCTGACTAAAATCGGCCATGTTGCTCCTGGTCTACCTAGTGGACCGAGCCTGGTAATGTATTTATGATGTTTTAGGGCACCTTTAAACCAGAGCTGATGCTCCTGGTATGTTAATGGAATTTCTATATCCTCGAAAGGAATGTATTCCTCTGGTGGATCATCTTCTTTGTAGAAGTGAAACATGTGTGTTACTGGATTGGATTCAGGAAATATTACCCATGAATAGAATACCTCTGTCTGAAAGGATTCATGTGCCTCTATCACGAAAACTGCTCTACCTCCTCTTGGTGGTAGGCCATGTTTTATAAGTTTTAGAGTGATGGCTCTTCTTAAATTTGGAGCGATGTTTATGACACCCTCCTCGGTTTCATTTAAACCTGTAATGTTAAAAATTACTGCTTGGGCTGGATCAGCCGCAGCTCCACCGTTTCCGGCGTCATTGTCGGAGCCAGCCATTTTTGTTTTTTGAAAAATTTAGAACAAGTTTCAAGGAAACAAAGATAAGGTGCACAATATTTTGGAACACTGTATCCTTCAACGTTGAGCAAACCAAACAGCTAATATATAGGGTGTTTCCCTATGTAGCCGTGGTGGATACTTAACCCTGCCCACTCCAGACGTCTTTTGAAGTATATGGGTAGGGGTCTTGAGAGAAAAAGCACGGCTGAGTTACTCAGTATCTAACGTTGAATTACCGCCTTACCAAACCGTTGGGTGCCATGTAGTGTAGCTCCTATTTCCCTAATAGGCTCTGCGCATTGGAATAATATATCCTATAGGTTTGACATAGGACTAAGGTCAGTATGTCCCTATCGAGTATATTAAACTTAATTACTTGTGCCAGCTAGCTCAGAGGCCACTAGAAACTCCTTGACAACAAGAAGGGAGTAGTTTCTGGCAGCCGCAAAACATGACCACTTTGTTTCCCTTTAGAATCAGAACGTGTCCCGGAGTCGTGGAAACAATAGATAACTATTTCACTCAGCTCAGTCGTGCATGCTTAGTTTTCTCCAAGTTACACAGAAAGAAATAGACGGGCGTTTCAATAAAAGATGTATTGAACAGTCTTGTTTCTGATGTAAGTAAAATGTGCTGTTACGATCACAAGACAGTATGCGAGATAAATAATGTACAGTGTGAGCAGTAGAAATAAATAATACTGCGATAGCATTATCTTTTAGTACATATGTCTTTACATAAATAACACAGACTAAAAATGCGAGTACTCATACGATGCGTTTCTAATCTAGTTCTACCCCAATGTACCTAACCTAACCTAGGTGTAGGGAGAGGTATGAAGTAGGTGAAGTATTCCTTACCATGGTATACTAAGAGTATGTTAAGCTTAGTATGCCTGGTATGCCTAGTATGCCAAGAGTCCCTCTAGGTTCTTGTCAGCTCCATACCTGAAGAATGAGAGAGGTAGGAATCTCTTTGCCAGATTCTAACTCCAACACCCCATAAGGGAAGTCAGATCACTGGAAACTGGACTCTCTGCGTGCAGGGATGACAGCGTCTTCTCAGTGCGTCAGGCCGGGAAACCGGCTCCTCTGAAGTCGAGGTCTCCTCTAGTTTACAAGGGCTAGGGAAGGTATATTTATACCTGAGAGTACCTAAGAATGTTAGTATTGACGTGAGTCGGACAGCGAAAGACGTCATGAATGAACCCCTAAGGAATAATGGTTCATGCATAATATATGAGTCCTTGAAGAAATCAATAGTCCTGGGCTAGGGAAATTCCCGCAGCCTAAGGGTCTGTTCTTCATGAACTCGTTGTGACGTTAGGGTGGACGGATGTCGGAGACCATGCCTGTATTTGGAGTGCACGGTTTAATGCCTAAATAAGGGCTGGGATTTTATGCCTATATAAGGGCAGGGCGAATTGTGCCTATATAAGGACATGATACTGGAAAGCCCGTTTATGGACACCCTAAGAGGAATACAACAAGCTCTTGGTGCCCGCAGAACTTTGGGGCTGGTTGGTGTCTTTGGCACCTGCGTGGACTTCAGCTATGTGGTGGCCAAGATCTTTATTTGCTTGGTGGCTGAGAGACCACAAATGCAGGTGTTACCTGCTCTTGGGTTTCTCTCAAGTCCAAAGAGTGCCTGCGCCATGTGGTGATCCAGAGGGTTGGCTCAGCTTTAGGTGGCTGGTTGCTTGAACCCCCCCAGGGCAATGCTCTGCCTCTCCTTGTGGTCCCTTGATAGGCTTAGCATGTGCTTCAGACATACTCACTGCTTGTGGAGTCATCTGTGCGTGTAGCCCTGTGGGTTCATGGACAAGGTGTTGTTCTTCCTCTTCTGTGTCAGAGCTGGAAGAGGAGACGGCCTCTCACAACGGTTTATGAGGCAGGATGCTTGAGGGTCCGTCTTGCTCAATGACAACCTTAGGGGTTTCTTCCCTGAGGATATCTAGGGTCTCCCCCGCACAGTATTGGTACATCTTGTGATGTACCTAGTGCCTTTCTTAATAGTTGCAGAAAGTCTTCTTAGACCTAAACCCCAGGCAGGCCTTGCATGTGGTATTGTCGTGCTCTGGGGACAAGCACAAATTTCACACCTGGTGACGGTCACACCTGGGGAATTTCACCCTGCAGAGAGGGCAATGTTTAAACGCATCTGTTTTATCACCAATTAGGCATTCTCCAGCAGGTAGTGGCTGAGGTGGTGCCTGAGGGGCTCACGGCCCAAGCCGGATCCGAGGCCCAACTGCATGGTTTGGCAGTAGTTGGAGTCACAGAGATCTTGGTGATGGGACAGAGATGGAATATTGTTTTAATCTACAATTGGTGTTGAAAAGAAGACTGGGAACTGTGAAAGAAAGCATCGAGAGGCGCCTCGATCTTGGAGCTCTGGTCATGCACGCTTGGTAGACGGCACAAAAAAACAACCTAATTTGGAGTCAGTGCCCAAGCACAATACCAGCAGGAGTCAGCATGCACCTCAATACTCTTCAAAGACACGCAACTTACAAATGTCCAAACCCAACTCTAGATGGCAGGAGTATTCAGAGCTTGTGTATCACACGCAACATATGCTACAAACAGTGAGGTTTTAGAGTCATGTCAGAATTCCAGCCCAAGGGACTGGCAGCAGGTCAGAACTCCTCAGTCACTGAAATAACACCAGAAAATTACTGTTTGTATTGTATTGTATTGCAATTGCATTTATATAGTGCTTACTACCCCTGACGAGGCATCGAAATGCTTTTTCAGCAAGTAGCACGCTACTCTGGAATCCATAAAGGATTAGTGATGAATTAGTATAGTGAAATATGAAAGTAATTTGAGTGGTGGATATGTTAGTCAGTTATGTGGATTGAGAAGGATAGTGGAGGGATAGAAGAGGGAAAAAGGTTTGAATTTATGTAGCGCTTGCTACCCTGATGAGGTGTTGAAGTGCTTTTTTGGCGAGTTGCATGCTACTCCGGAACCCATAAAGGATTAGTGGTGAATTAGTATAGTGAAATATGAAAGTAATTTGAGTGATGGATTGTTTGTCAGTTATTTGGATTGAGAAGGATAGTGGAGGGACAGAAGAGGGAAAAGGTTTGCATTTATATAGCGCTTGCTACCCTTGATGAGGTGTTGAAGTGCTTTTCCGGTGAGTAGCATTCTACACCGGAACCCATAAAGGATTAGTGGTGAATTAGTATAGTGAAATATGAAATTAATTTGAGTGGTGGACATGTTAGTCCGTTATTTGGATTGAAAAGGATAGTGGAGCGATAGAAGAGGGAAGGATTGAGAATTTTGTTTGAGCTCATAACAGTAGGAGGAGGCTTGGGATGAGTAAAAGGGAGGTGGAGAGAGAAGAGTCAGAGAGAAAGGTTTAGACAGGCTTGTTTGGGAGATCTGAATAGTAAAAGAGGTATGAGATGATGCAAGGAGGGGTAGAGTGGGGAAGAGTACAGAGAGGGTTATTTTGGGGATCATAGTAGTGGTATGGGGTTTGGGATGAATGAGAGAGTGGAGGTAGATGATATATTGATAGAGGTATAGGGTGAGAAATAGGTTAGTGCATTGGGAAGAGTAGTGGAATAAGGTTTGAGATGAGTCAGAGAGGTGAGGTAGAGGATAGACTGAGAGTAGTATAGGGTGAGATATAGGGGAGTGCATTGGATATGCTGAATTAGAAGAAAAGTAATAAATATATAGATTTTCTTTTTTTTGTAATTCTATAGTGAAGCAATTGTAGATAAATAGTTATGATAAAAGATTTATTTATTCATGCAGTCACTTATATACTTGTTAAAAACATAGAATAATGTAACTATCAGTAATATGTACATTTGTGAAGCCGAACTAACGAATATCTATATTTTTAAAAACATAATTATTATACACGTTTATACAAAGCAATATACATATATAGGTACATATCCATAGTCCAAATAAATGCTTATATACAGAGGAATATGCTGATGATTTCAGTTTGCGTATGGTGGTTATGCGAGGAAGAGCCAATTCTGGAATAGTTTTCTGAAGATAAGTTGGTTATCCGTGGATCTTATGTTGGGGGTGAAGAGTTCCATAGTTTAGCTGCTGGGATAGAAAAGGATGTGCCACCCATGGTTTTTTTCTTGTACATTGAGATTTTGAGGCTAGGTGCCACTCTAGAGCAGAGGTTGCAATGCTGAATGTGTTTGGTGATTTTATTCCTGATGAAGAGTGGTCCCGTTCCATGTATCGCTTTGTGGGTGATACAAAGCAGCTTGAACGTGGATCTTCTGGCAACCGGTAACCAATGCAAGGTTTTCAAGGCAGGTGAGATGTGGTCTTGTGGCTTTATATGTAAGAGTAGTCTGGCAGCCGAGTCCTGAATCCATTGTAGTCTTTTCTTAGTCGTTAAATGTGATCTGTGGTAGAGGCTATTGGCATAATTGAGTTTGACAGAACAAGAGAGATGGTAGCCTGGACCTTGTGTGGGAATTCCAGATGGGGAAGATTTGCCGCAGAGTTTTTATAGTAACAAAGCTTGATCTTGCTAGTTTGTCCACTTGGGTAGTCATTGATAGCTTGGAGTACATGGTCAGTTCAGTTCACTTCAATAGAAACTTTATTCGGTCTTTTACAACCATAAAATTATACATAATAGACAACATACCATTTGTTAAAACATAAATATCTAAAAGTATTAAAATTTCATTCTACCCTGTAATTCATACTGTCACAAATACAATCCCGTAGATTTGGCAGCCCGCTCGTACACTTTATAAACTATGCCAAAGGTGGTGTCACTTAATCAATACGGATTGTTTGGGCCAAGAATACACCAAGCATTTTCAAATTATTATTATTTTTTTAATTTGTTTTTTAAACTTCTAAAAAGGCACATTTCATTTTTAATATCATAAAAAGGTTCAAGTATTCTACTCCACGTTACTTTTCCCTTTCCCATCACATTCACCGCATAAACTTTTTAAAAAGGCGACTCACGGCTCATTACATTTAAGGAACTCTTTAACTTTTTTATATATTTTCCCATGGCACATGCTATGTCCAGATTAATCATTTCCACTAAGAGATTTACTGCTTGCGGCCTATTTTTAATATCATATTTTTTAAAAATTGGGCATAAAAACTCTCTTCGAATTTCTAAAACCTTCTGACAATCCAATTATAATATACATAATATCACATGTTGTTGCTAATGTGCATGTGCATTTACCCTTGCTATTTATCATAAAACTTTTTACCCCTTTATTCACGTAACATGGGTTTACCCTATTCTTAGCCTTAACACTTCTCGCCTTAGCTGGCAGCTAGGTAGCCTGTCTATATAAGGAAAATGTAATTTATTTTGCCATGCTAGGGCCATATGAAGAACCGAGCTTTTCCTCAAGAGGTAATTTTGGTCTTGAGATCGCGAGGTTTCTATACCCAGAATCCTAAGTTCCCTCTTATCAATCTTAGGTTGGAGGGACTGGGAGCACAGCGTAAGCTTTATCAGGCAACATGCCTTGTTGATTGTAGCTGTAGTCTCTTTTGCCCACTGTAGGAGAGTAGGATCTGCTTCTTATAGTTACCCCCACTTTTTGCTGATGTTTCACTGTTTTTCGACTTAGCCAGACTATGGCCCTGCTAATCAGGACCCCAGTCTATCTGCTTTCTACTCTAAATTGATTGTATGTACTTTAGGTACACTCCAGATTGGATTCTGGGGTACCCTTGTGAGTCCCTAGTATATGGTATACTATGTACCCAGGGCGTAGGTACCCCAGAGGCCTACCAGGGGCTGCAGCATGTATTGTGCCACCCCTGGGAAGCCTTTTAAAATGACACAACAGGTCTGCTACAGCAGCCTGTGTAAGGTGGTGTATCCACCCCTTACTGAGATATAAGTTCCCTATATCTCTCCATATCACTGCACATGTAAACCTATCAGTCACGCCTATGGCAGGCCTTAACAATCCTGAAGGCAGGGTGGTGGGTTTCATGTGAGAGGGTGCCCATGCATGAGCAGAGCCCCTCTGCAGCTTTCGGAATCTTCATTCCGGGGTTGTTTGTGATGCAGCCAGACCATATACTCTTATGTGCATTATAACCAAACGGTAAATGCTAACTTTGGAGTGGCTGCATGGAAAACTGTCGTGTTTGGTGTCAAACACCTTGGAATCATGCCCCCACACCAGTACCTGGTGTGGGAGTATGATCCCACCCTTCTAGAGGGAGAGACATGACAGCACCGGTATACCCGGTACCAGCTAACAGAGCCCTGGCATCACAAAATGGATGCTGCAGCCACAGACACGAGTCTGCCCTCCTGCTGCTGGACGAAACTCCGACAAGGGAGGCTTGGACAATAGGTTTCCTGTCACAGGGAGGTGTGACCACCTCCCAGACAGGCTTTAGTGTATTGGGGCTGGGTGGGTGCACTCTCAGAGTGCTTTGAAGTCTGCACTGGGGGCACATTTGGTGTCCCTGTGCATAGTCCAGCTCAAACCGGTTGCAGGGGCACACAGCCCCTGCTCTGGTGCAAAACTGGACAAAGGAAATGGGTGTAGCCACCCCTCTTTCCTGACCCTCCCATAGGTGGGTCCCCAGAGTTTGTCCAACCCCTTCCTTGGGTATAAAGTAGGAAACCCTGACTACAGGACTATAGATTACACCTGGACTAAACTATGATACCAGAAACCAAGTACTTCGATGATCTGCACGACGCTGGACGACTAAAGAATCTCCCTTGGAGTAAAGGAGTTACTCCCCTGCAAGGCAGGCACCTTTAACACAACTGACCGGTTGGCATCTCCGAGCTCCGACGGACTCCGAAGAATATTGCCACACAGGAGGTGGGTTTTCCTAGGTCTCTGAGGTCGATCTGTGCCTACAACAAGTCTGAGGCCTGTATCCCTCGTGGAAGACCATGCAACCCGAACCCCTGGACACCGCGACCATTTGCAGAAGCATCAGCTTTCCGGCAACACAGCCCCTGCTCTGGTGCAAAACTGGACAAAGGAAATGGGTGTAGCCACCCCTCTTTCCTGACCCTCCCATAGGTGGGTCCCCAGAGTTTGTCCAACCCCTTCCTTGGGTATAAAGTAGGAAACCCTGACTACAGGACTATAGATTACACCTGGACTAAACTATGATACCAGAAACCAAGTACTTCGATGATCTGCACGACGCTGGACGACTAAAGAATCTCCCTTGGAGTAAAGGAGTTACTCCCCTGCAAGGCAGGCACCTTTAACACAACTGACCGGTTGGCATCTCCGAGCTCCGACGGACTCCGAAGAATATTGCCACACAGGAGGTGGGTTTTCCTAGGTCTCTGAGGTCGATCTGTGCCTATAGCAAGTCTGAGGCCTGTATCCCTCGTGGAAGACCATGCAACCCGAACCCCTGGACACCGCGACCATTTGCAGAAGCATCAGCTTTCCGGCAACCCCTGAGGCTGATCTTTGGGTTACTTGTAGCCCTGACCTCGAGCAGTAATTGCACAGAAGATTGCAGGCCTACACTCAACGAGTGTTCCGTGGGCCGCCATTTTGTGATTCCTCTTGAGGTCCCTTCGCGATCCCTGGTCCATTGACCTGTGGGTCCCCAAGAAGGCAACTCTAACTTTTATTGGGCTTCCCTGGTTGCTCCAGATGTGCCCTGACTCTCCATTGCTTGGTGAGTCCCCAGGACCTTGCTGGTCTACACAGAAGCATCTTTTCTCTTCCTGCGTGGGTTGCTGTTGCCAAGGCTTGTTGTGGACAATCTGATCACCGACACCCCAGCACTCGACATCCTTTGTGGGACAGCTCGAATACGGCTCGTGGTTGTCGTCGACGTCTCCAGGACCCCGTGGCTGCAGAGTCAAGCTTCACCTCTTCGCACCTAAAGCACCCGACATCGGTGGGCATTCGATTGCTCCGCTCCTGGTCACTGGCTAGTGACCCACACTCTGTCCCCTCTGCTTTCAGGTTCTTCACATCTTCGATCCAGGCTTGGATCACACCGGACACTTTTCTTCTTCACGGCAGCAGCACTTTGCAGCAGATCGCCATTGAAAACGACGACGATTCCCGACACCCTTTGACACCTATGCACCCGGCTTCCCTGGGTGAGGTAACTCGAGTACTCCGGTACTCCCGTGGGTGTTGGCCCTAGAACCCCTTAAGTCTAAAGGGGTTTGCTCAAAGTCCTCTCCTTAGTGTCCTTTTGCTTTAAAATTCCAACCGCGACTTTCCGCATTGAATCCTACGGCGCTCGCGGCTGTGTTCTCACACTGCACACGTCCCCCGTGGGTCTAATGTATCACTACCTTGGGTGGTTCCTTGGGGTCCCAGTGATTCTACGTGCTCTAGGCACTGTGTCTAGTCAAGTCGTGGTTCTTATACCACTTTCTTAGTATATGGTTTGGTCTCCCCCTGGAGCCCACTGTGGATTGTGCTATTTACTGTCGTTTTAATACTGTGATACTGTGTATCTTGAACTCTAATCTCATAAAGAGATTAGTAGTTAGTGTTTAGAAATAAATACATATATTTTATATTTATCTTGTGTGGTTCTCCTTTCATTTAGTTAGTCAAGAGGTTATAATCTGGTAAACCAAGCTGCTTTACACTCCTTCAAGACTTAGCCTGAAGGCTGCTCTCCATAGCTACCACTAGGATAGCTTTCAATAAAGGTTGTCTTTAAACCTATCATCAATAAGGGTCGTTTGGACTGGTGCAAGGTGCCCACTATAACTAGTGGACAGCATATACCAGGCCAACTTCTCACATTGGTGGCAGCGGTGGGATTCAAGCTTGCTATTGCTTTACCAGATAATCTCTTTGAAGTGACTAACTGAAAACCACTATAGGTACATAGGTACATATAAATCAAGTTTATAATACAGTAAGTTCTACTTAACTTAGAGTTTTGTGTCAAGGGTTTAGCACACCCTTTCTACAACTCAAGAGAGTTTCAGTTCCCACTAGAGTAGGTAGGTGCATACACCACACCACACTAGAATGTCTACAAGACCTGAAGTAAGTGACTCCTTACCCACTAGGTATGACAATCTCACATTCCAGGAATTGAGAAATATGTGTACCTCTAGGAGACTGAAAACAGGGAGACATGCAAGCACTCAACGCCTCATAGAGGCTTTGCTGTTAGATGACCTCAGAAAGACACCAGGGTCTGATGAGGTAGGCAGGTTGGGTGGGGCAGTAGAAGAGGAAAGGCCAGGTAGTGAAAACTACTATGACCCAGACTCTGATGCTGGCCAGGGGGATCAACATGATTCCCACCTGGAAAATCCATTCTTCCTGAAGGAGAGGAAGGCCTCAGTGGCCCCCTCTTCACTCCCCAGGAAGGGTTAATAGTCTACCAAGAAAATCAAGATCTCCTTCTCAGGAATCTAATCATTCTGGTACTTCTATAGGGTCCTCTGCTTCTCATAAAAGGGCATCCTCTTATGAGAAGAAATGCCAACTGCTTGATTTTGAGAGAGCTAAGCTGAGAATCAAGAGAGAGCAATTGGCCTTAGACAGGGCATTGCTGGAGCTTCAGAAAGCTTCACAAAAGTTGGGGCTAGAGCCCCATGGTGGCAGCAACAGTGTCCCTAGAGGTAGAGATCATACTCATGACCATAGGAACCTGAACAAGATTGTCCCTCCCTACCAGAGTGGGGATGACATCCACAAATGGATAACTGCACTGGAAAGGGCCTGTAAGGTACAGAGGGTCCCTCAGGAGCAGTGGGCAGCAATCTTGTGGCTCTCCTTTGCAGACAAAGGTAGAGACCAGCTCCTCACTGTAAGAGAAGAGGATGCTGACAACTACAAAGTCCTGAAGAGTGCTCTGATTGAAAGGTTTGGCGTAACCACTGAACAATACAGATTAAAGTTCAGAGATACCCAAAAGGCACAGACTCAGGACTGGGTTGACTTTGTTGATTGTGCTACTAAGGCTCTGGAAGGCTGGTTACTTGGCAGTAAGGTGTGTGATTTCAAAGGATTGTATAATTTGATCATGAGAGAGCAGATCCTTAACAACTGTCAAAGTCAACTGTTGCATCAGTACCTGGTGGACTCTGATCTGACTTCTCCCCAAGAATTGGGTCAGAAGGCAGACAAGTGGGTCAGAACCAGGGTGAGGCAGAAGGTACAGAAGCAAGGTGGTGACTCTAAGAAGCAAGATTCTAAGAACTCTGATAAGGGTGGGGAGAAGGGTAAAGACCAGAAGTCTTCTCAGGGGCCCCAAAAATCTGCATCTGGTGGGGAGTCCCAATCAAACAAAGGAAAAGGCCAAAAGAAACCATGGTGTAAAATCTTTAAGCAGAAAACCCATTGGACTAGTGATTGTACAAAGACCAAAGACTCAACTCCAGCCACCATTGCCCCTAAGGCAACTGTTCCCCCTAGTTCAGCTCCAAGTGGTGGTGTTCCAAATAAGGGTGTAGTAGGGTTAACCCTGGGATCTGAGATGGACTCTGGCCTAGTCAGAGTTCCAACTCAGGCTGTACTGATCTGTGATGGAGACATAGATATGTCCTCCTATGTGAGTCCCAGTAATCTGGGCAAATACAGACCGCAGCCCTTTATTAATGGAAGAGAGGCTTTGGCATACAGGGACAGAGGAGCAAGTGTCACAATGGTGATAAAAGATCTTGTAGCCCCTGAACAGATCATACTTGGTGAAAAGTACCAAGTGACAAATGCTAGCAATGTCAGGACAGACCATTCCCTGGCAGTTGTTAATTTCTCCTGGGGAGGGGTAACTGGCCCTAAGAAGGTTGTGGTAAGTGCAGACCTCCCTGTTGAATGCTTGCTTGGAAATGATTTGGAAAGTTCAGCTTGGGCTGAAGTTGAACTCAGGGCCCATGCAGAAATGTTGGGCATCCCTGCAGATGTGTTTGCTATGACCAGGTCACAGGCAAAAATGTCTAAAACTGAACAGGCCTTGGATTCTGGAATAATGGACCAGGTGCCTCCCAAGAGGAGGAGCAGTAGGGTTAAGGCAGTGTCTTCCCCCCTGCCTCAGAAAGCAGATCAGTCTCTTGAGGGAGATGATCTCAGTCCTGAAGAAGGAACTGTCCCAGAGGAGCTTGAGCCTGATCAGGTTGAGTTCTTGGGGACAGGGGGCCCTTCCAGGGCAGATCTGAGCCAGGAGCAACTGAGCTGCCCCTCTCTTGAACCCCTCAGATAGCAAGCTGCTGCTGAGGCTGCTGGGTGTGCTAGTGGTACCCATAGGATCTATTGGGATGATGGACTCCTTTACTCAGAGTGTAGAGACCCCACGCCTGGAGCCACCAGGAGGTTGGTTATACCTCTGAAGTTTAGGAGCTTCCTATTGACCCTAGCACATGATATCCCATTGGCAGGTCACCTAGGCCAAAACAAGACTTGGGACAGAATTGTCCCTCACTTTCATTGGCCTCATATGTCTGAAGACACCAAGGAGTTTTGTCGCTCCTGTGTTACCTGTCAAGCCAGTGGTAAGGCAGGTAGCACCACAAAGGCCCCCCTGATACCACTACCTGTGGTGGGGGTTCCCTTTGAGAGGGTAGGGATTGACATTGTTGGTCCCCTAGACCCCCAAACAGCATCTGGGCACAGGTTTATCCTAGTGGTGGTGGACCATGCCACTAGGTACCCAGAAGCAATTCCCCTCAGGACCACCACAGCTCCGGTGGTGGCAAGGGCCCTCCTGGGAATCTTTTCCAGGGTGGGTTTTCCTAAAGAGGTAGTATCAGACAGAGATGCAAACTTCATGTCTAGTTACTTGACTGCTATGTGGAAGGAGTGTGGAGTAAATTATAAATTTACCACTCCTTATCACCCACAATGCAATGGTTTAGTTGAAAGGTTCAACAAAACCTTGAAGGGCATGATTAAAGGTCTCCCAGAAAAGCTTAGGCGCAGATGGGACATACTTTTGCCCTGCCTTCTCTTTGCCTACATGGAGGTTCCACAGAAGGGGTTGGTTACAGCCCATTTGAGCTTCTGTTTGGACATCCAGTTAGGGGTCCATTGTGTCTAGTGAAGGAGGGATGGGAGTTGCCTCTCAAACCCCTAAACAGGATATTGTGGACTATGTACTTGGTCTCCGCTCCCGGATGGCTGAGTACATGAAGAAGGCAACTAAAAACCTTGAGGCTAGCCAGGAATTACAAAAGGCCTGGCATGACCAAAGAGCTGTGTTGACTGTTTATCAGCCAGGACAGAAAGTATGGGTGTTGGAGCCTGTGGACCCAGCAGCCCTCCAAGATAAGTGGAGTGGCCCCCATACCATTGTTGGACAGAAGGGAGAGGTTACCTATCTGGTGGACCTTGGAACTCCCAGGAGCCCCCACAGGGTGCTCCATGTCAACAGACTGAAACCATATGTTGACAGGGCAGACATGGGCTTGCTCATGGCTACTGATGAGGGACAGGAGGAAGAGAGTGATCCACTCCCTGACTTGCTCTCTCAGAACCCTGATGATGGATCAGTAGATGGTGTAGCCTTGGCAGGCAGCCTCACTGACCAGCAGCAAACTGATTGCAGAAGAGTTCTCAATCAGTTCAGACATAAGTTCTCTCTGACTCCAAGTCAGACTACCTGGTGCACTCATGAAGTGGACACTGGGGACAGTCTGCCTGTTAAAAATAAGATTTACAGGCAACCTGACCATGTCAGGGACTGCATCAGGACTGAAGTCCAGAAGATGTTGGATTTGGGTGTGATTGAACCCTCAGATAGCCCTTGGGCTAGTCCAGTAGTCGTAGTGCCTAAACCTCACACCCAGGATGGTAAGAGAGAGATGAGGTTTTGTGTAGACTACAGAGGTCTCAATGCAGTCACTAGGACGGATGCCCATCCCATACCAAGGGCAGATGAGCTCATAGACACTTTGGCCTCAGCCAAGTTTCTCAGCACATTTGACCTGACAGCTGGCTACTGGCAAATCAGACTAGCTGAGGATGCAAAAGCCAAAACAGCATTTTCTACCCCTAGTGGGCACTACCAATTTATGGTGATGCCCTTTGGTTTGAAAAATGCACCTGCCACTTTTCAAAGGTTGGTTAACAAAGTCCTTACAGGCCTGGAAGCCTATAGAGCAGCATATCTAGATGATATTGCTGTCTTTAGCTCCACCTGGGAGGATCACCTGGTCCACCTGAGAAATGTTTTGGAGGCCCTGCAAAAAGCAGGCCTAACTATCAAGGCCACCAAGTGCCAGATAGGGCAGAGTCAGGTTGTGTACCTGGGCCACCTTGTGGGTGGAGGCCAGGTTCAACCATTGCAGAGCAAAATACAGACCCTAATGGACTGGGTTGCTCCAACTACCCAGACTCAGGTCAGAGCTTTCTTGGGCCTGACTGGGTACTACAGAAGATTTGTCAAAGGGTATGGATTCATAGTGACCCCTTTGAATGACTTAACTTCTAAAACAATGCCAAAGAAAGTTCAGTGGACAGTTAGCTGTCAAAAGGCATTTGATGACCTGAAGCAGGCCATGTGCACTGCTCCCATTCTGCAAAGTCCTGATTACTCCAAGCAATTCATTGTCCAAACAGATGCATCTGAGTTGGGGGTAGGGGCTGTGTTATCACAATTGAATGATGAAGGTCAGGATCAGCCAGTAGCTTTTATTAGCAGAAGGTTGACCCCCAGAGAGAAACGTTGGTCAGCCATTGAGAGGGAGGCCTTTGCTGTGGTTTGGACCTTGAAGAAGCTGAGGCCATACTTGTTTGGCACTCACTTCATTGTTCAGACAGACCACAAGCCACTCTTATGGCTAAAACAGATGAAGGGTGAAAACCCTAAACTTTTGAGGTGGTCCATTTCCCTACAGGGGATGGACTATACAGTGGAACATAGACCTGGGAGTAACCATGCCAATGCAGATGGACTCTCCAGATATTTCCACTTAGAACATGAAGACTCAACTGGTCAAGGTTAGTTTAATGTCCTGACGTTTGGGGGGGTTGTGTAGGAGAGTAGGATCTGCTTCTTATAGTTACCCCCACTTTTTGCTGATGTTTCACTGTTTTTCGACTTAGCCAGACTGTGGCCCTGCTAATCAGGACCCCAGTCTATCTGCTTTCTTCTCTAAATTGACTGTATGTACTTTAGGTACACTCCATATTGGATTCTGGGGTACCCTTGTGAGTCCCTAGTATATGGTATACTATGTACCGAGGGCATAGGTACCCCAGAGGCCTACCAGGGGCTGCAGCATGTATTGTGCCACCCCTGGGAAGCCTTTTAAAATGACACAACAGGTCTGCTACAGCAGCCTGTGTAAGGTGGTGTATCCACCCCTTACTGAGATATAGGTTCCCTATATCTCTCCATATCACTGCACATGTAAACCTATCAGTCACCCCTATGGCAGGCCTTAACAATCCTGAAGGCAGGGTGCTGGGTTTCATGAGAGAGGGTGCCTATGCATGAGCAGAGCCCCTCTGCAGCTTTCGGAATCTTCATTCCGGGGTTGTTTGTGATGCAGCCAGACCATATACTCTTACGTGCATTATAACCAAACGGTAAATGCTAACTTTGGAGTGGCTGCATGGAAAACTGTCGTGTTTGGTGTCAAACACCTTGGAATCATACCCCCACACCAGTACATGGTGTGGGAGTATGATCCCACCCTTCTAGAGGGAGAGACATGACAGCACCGGTATACCCGGTACCAGCTAACAGAGCCCTGGCATCACAAAATGGATGCTGCAGCCACAGACATGAGTCTGCCCTCCTGCTGCTGGACGAAACTCCGGCAGGGGAGGCTTGGACAATAGGTTTCCTGTCACAGGGAGGTGTGACCACCTCCCAGACAGGCTTTAGTGTATTGGTGCTGGGTGGGTGCACTCTCAGAGTGCTTTGAAGTCTGCTCTGGGGGCACATTTGGTGTCCCTGTGCATAGTCCAGCTCAAACCGGTTGCAGGGGCACACAGCCCCTGCTCTGGCGTGAAACTGGACAAAGGAAAGGGGTGTAGCCACCCCTCTTTCCTGACCCTCCCATAGGTGGGTCCCCAGAGTTTGTCCAACCCCTTCCTTGGGTATAAAGTAGGAAACCCTGACTACAGGACTTTAGATTACACCTGGACTAAACTCTGATACCAGAAACCAAGTACTTCGACGATCTGCACGATGCTGGACGACTGAAGAATCTCCCTTGGAGTAAAGGAGTTACTCCCCTGCAAGGCAGGCACCTTTAACGCAACTGACCAGTTGGCATCTCCGAGCTCTGACGGACTCCGAAGAATATTGCCACACAGAAGGTGGGTTTTCCTAGGTCTCTGAGGTCGATCTGTCCCCACAGCAAGTCTGAGGCCTGTATCCCTCGTGGAAGACCGTGCAACCTGAACCCCTGGACACCGTGACCATTTGCAGAAGCATCAGCTTTCCGGCAACCCCTGAGGCTAAGCTTTGGGATACTTGTAGCCCTGACCCCGCGCAGTAATTGCACTGAAGATTGCAGGCCTACACTCAACGAGTGTTCCGTGGGCCACCATTTTGTGATTCCTCTTGAGGTCCCTTCGCAATCCCTGGTCCGTTGACCTGTGGGTCCCCAAGAAGGCAACTCTAACTTTTATTGGGATTCCCTGGTTGCTCCAGACGTGCCCTGACTCTCCATTGCTTGGTGGGTCCCCAGGATCTTGCTGGTCCGCACAGAAGCATCTTTTCTCTTCCTGCGTGGGTTGCTGTTGCCAAGGCTTGTTGTGGTCAATCCGATCACCGACACCCCAGCACTCGACATCCTTTGTGGGACAGCTCGAATACGGCTCCTGGTTGTCGTCGACGTCTCCAGGACCCCTTGGCTGCAGAGTCAAGCTTCACCTCTTCGCACCTAAAGCACCCGACATCAGTGGGCATTCGATTGCTCCGCTCCTGGTCACTGGCTAGTGACCCAGACTCTGTCCCCTCTGCTTTCAGGTTCTTCACATCTTCGATCCAGGCTTGGATCACACCGGACACTTTTCTTCTTCACGGCAGCAGCACTTTGCAGCAGATCGCCATTGAAAACGACGACGATTCCCGACACCCTTTGACACCTATGCACCCGGCTTCCCTGGGTGAGGTAACTCGAGTACTCCGGTGCTCCCGTGGGTGTTGGCCCTAGAACCCCTTAAGTCTAAAGGGGTTTGCTCAAAGTCCTCTCCTAAGTGTCCTTTTGCTTTAAAATTCCAACCGCGACTTTCCGCATTGAATCCTACGGCGCTCGCGGCTGTGTTCTCACACTGCACACGTCCCCCGTGGGTCTCCTGTGTCACTACCTTGGGTGGTTCCTTAGGGCCCCAGTGATTCTACGTGCTCTAGGCACTGTGTCTAGTCAAGTCGTGGTTCTTATACCACTTTGTTAGTATATGGTTTGGTCTCCCCCTGGAGCCCACTGTGTATTGTGCTATTTACTGTCGTTTTAATACTGTGATACTGTGTATCTTGAACTCTAATCTCATAAAGAGATTAGTAGTTAGTGTTTAGAAATAAATACATATATTTTATATATATATCTTGTGTGGTTCTCCTTTCATTTAGTTATTCAAGAGGTTATAATCTGGTAAACCAAGCTGCTTTGCACTCCTTCAAGACTTAGCCTGAAGGCTGCTCTCCATAGCTACCACTAGGATAGCTTTCAATAAAGGTTGTCTTTAAACCTATCATCAATAAGGGTCGTTTGGACTGGTGCAAGGTGCCCACTATAACTAGTGGACAGCTTATACCAGGTGGCCTGGTATATGCTGTCCACTAGTTATAGTGGACAGCATATACCAGGCCAACTTCTCACACCCACCTTAGCTCACTTTTTACTATCTCGTTTCTGCACCATTGTGAGATTTTACAATCTTCTCCCGAGCCCAAACGCTGCCAGAAACGTAAAAGAGCCATGCAGGCTGTTAGATCCCATGAGGTGATTCCCAATTCTAATCTCACTGCCTGTACCATTGATGATTTAGGCAGGAGAATAGATTTTTCAGGGCATTTCCCTCCTCCACATCCCACCCCTTTTTGCCACTCAAATAGAGTACCTCTGCACCATACAGAAATTGGGGTGGTACCATTGCAAGATAAGCCTTTAGGACGGGTCTATCAGACATTTCGCCATACGCACTATTAAATCTTTTTAAACCCTTCACAGAAGCCGATGCCCTTAGTTTTTTTTTTTTTTTTTAAACATCTTTTAATTAAATTTTCATATACAAATACTGAACCAAATCTTTGACATCAATACTTTTTGTTCCTGCAATATAGGAGTACCCCCAGTTTTACCCGACATGGTACAGTTCTAGCTGCAGCATCATCCGAAATATTGGTCGATGGGGGATCAACAAAGCATTGTAGACATCCTTACAAATATTTGCAAAACAGTTTCGACTGGGGCCCCAACATCACTTATGGCATGCGCACTGAATCGCTACCGTCAAATTATGTACCAAAGACCATGAGAAGCCTATGATGAGAGGCAACTGTAAACATGCAGCATATACAAGAAAAGGCACAATATAAAAAAAAAAAAAAAAAGACGAGAAAAAAAAAGGAAAAAAAAGACAAAGCGGACAAAAACTCGGAGCAACTCGTGCCCTCACGTCCATCAAAAGGAAACTTATATAACCAACTAAGACATAACCACCAGGGGTCTGCATGTTCGTCTGATAGAAAAATATAATATGCGGTGACTCTCTAGGCAAGGGCAGGGGCCAGGGGAGAGGGGGGGAAGAAGAAAGGAAAGGAAAGGGGGGAAAAGGCGGGAGGCGGCAACGCGGCATAAAGGGCGGACAACCCATCTCCTCCAATCAAGAGGGGGAAGGGGGGGAGGGCAGAGTCATCAGGCCCACACGCGCACTCCTCCCATCCCCGGACCCCCAGCCGCCGCGGGGTCAACTCCCTCCGCATGATCTGACACATGTCTGGTCTCCCAGGCCCGCAGGATGTCACCCCATGGTTCCGCGTATGGCCGACGCCGTTTAGTAATCCTATCCTCTGCTAGCAGGGCCCTTTCCTCCGCTCTAGTCCAGCGCAACACATCTGCCTCCCATAATGGCACCAGTGGCGGATGTGCGGACTTCCAACCCATCGCTATCCGTCGTTTAGCCAAAAGGAAAGCCAGGTCTGCAAATCTATGCCCCAACTTACGGGCCGTTGGTCTCGGGAAGAGGCCCAGCAGGCATACCTCGGGGACACACAGCAGCGTACGGGACAGCACCTTGTTGACCATAGCCACCACTCCACCCCAATAAGTAGAAAGCCGCGGGCAGGACCAACCCGATGCCCTTAGTTTTAACGCATCAAGATGGGTATGCCATTGCAGGCTTCTCTCAAACCACATCCCCAGGTATCTATATTCTGTTACCTTTTCCAGCTTCTCGATACCCAGAGACCAAGAGAACACTGTTTTCCTTTTACCAAAACATAAGATCTTTGTCTTATCCATGTTAACCACAAGTTTTTTGACGTGGCAATACTCATTAAATTTGTTTAATTTTCTTTGTAAGCCAATCTCCGTCTGGTCCATAATTATGAGGTCATCCGCATAGAGTAAACATGAGATATGTTTCCCATCTTGCTTCGGGCTTGCCCCTCTAGCATTACCTAGAATTTTAGGCAGGTCTGCAATAAACAAGGAAAAAAGCAGGGGGCCAATACGCACCCCTGCCTCAGCCCATTACCAATCTGGATTTTTCGAGACAAACTCCGTTCTACATCTAGGATTATCCGGGCCCAATTTTCGGTATGCAGTACTTGAATCAGGCCCAATATATCCCCTGGGATATTATACCCTATCAAGGTCTCCCATAACTGCTCCCTGTCCACCAGATCAAACGCTGCACGGAAGTCTACAAAGCAGCAGAGCAGGCTTCCCCTCTGCTCAATCGACTTCCGCGCAATGGACCAGAGAGCAAAGCAATGGTCTACCGTTGAGTGTCCCTCTTTAAACCCTCCCTGTTCTGGGGGCACAATCCGGTTTCCTTCCACCCTGTCCTTAAGTAATCCCAAGATCACTTTGGCGAAAACTTTTTCACCTATGTCTAGAAGGTTTATTAATCTATAATTTTTGGGGGAGTATATGTCTCCTTTTTTATGGATTGGCCTTACAATCGCTCCTCTCCAGTTATTTGGCACAATCCCTGTATTAAGGATCGCCTGGAACATATTCGCAAAGAACTCCGCCCACCACTCCGGTTTAGTTTTTATAATTACTGCCGGCAAATTATCTGGGCCGGATGCTCGGGTTCAGTTTAAACTAGATATTATTTTCTTAATGTTACTGGGGGTAAAGTGTTCCTTTATCTCTTCCTTCACACCTGGCCATACTATTATACTTGCTTTATCTACCCTTGGCCATTTCCTATAAATTTCCCCTAGGTACTCCACCCATTTATCTTCGGGGACTGAACATTGCAGCGACCCTAATACTTTACCGGAGCTTTCTTGCACCAACTTCCAGAACCCTTTCACATTTTTGGCTTCTATTACCGCTAGCAAGCTTGCCCAGCAGCTATCTTTATAAGTTCTTTTTTTGTTCCTAATGATTGTTTTATATTTTATCCTTAATTTCTGGAGGGTAATTAGCAATTCCTCACTATACCTTGCTCTAAGTCTTCTTTCCTTCCGCCTAATACAAAGCAGCAGAACAGGCTTCCCCTCTGCTCAATCGACTTCCACGCAATGGACCAGAGAGCAAAGCAATGGTCTACCGTTGAGTGTCCCTCTTTAAACCCTCCCTGTTCTGGGGGCACAATCCGGTTTCCTTCCACCCAGTCCTTAAGTAATCCCAAGATCACTTTGGCGAAAACTTTTTCACCTATGTCTAGAAGGTTTATTAATCTATAATTTTTGGGGGAGTTTATGTCTCCTTTTTTATGGATTGGCCTTACAATCGCTCCTCTCCAGTTATTTGGCACAATCCCTGTATTAAGGATCGCCTGGAACATGTTCGCAAAGAACTCCGCCCACCACTCCGGTTTAGTTTTTATAATTACTGGCGGCAAATTATCTGGGCCGGATGCTCGGGTTCGGTTTAAACTAGATATTATTTTCTTAATGTTACTGGGGGTAAAGTGTTCCTTTATCTCTTCCTTCACACCTGGCCATACTATTATACTTGCTTTATCTACCCTTGGCCATTTCCCATAAATTTCCCCTAGGTACTCCACCCATTTATCTTCGGGGACTGAACATTGCAGCGACCTAATACTTTACCGGAGCTTTCTTGCACCAACTTCCAGAACCCTTTCACATTTTTGGCTTCTATTACCGCTAGCAAGCTTGCCCAGCAGCTATCTTTATAAGTTCTTTTTTTGTTCCTAATGATTGTTTTATATTTTATCCTTAATTTCTGGAGGGTAATTAGCAATTCCTCACTATACCTTGCTCTAAGTCTTCTTTCCTTCCACCTAATACAAGCTTTTACTTTGCGGCATTCCTCATCGAACCATGGTCTGTTGTTAACATGGGGTCTATTTTTGCTGGCAGCCCGGGTTTACCACATCTAATTTTTACCCTTAGGCATTCTACCAGTTGATTTATTGTATTTTCATACCAGGCATTATCTTCCTCAGATGGGGGTTATACTAGTGAGAGGGTCTGCTGAACTGCCCGTAATTTTGTAATATGCTTTTCTGAAATTCGGGTTGTAAGCTGCTTTGGGTAGTCCACATGTACTTGCAGAACCGTCTCTCTCTGGTTACCCCTTTTTACATATAATTTTATCATCAAAGGGTAGTGATCACTACCTTCCACTCTTAATACTTCGAAATGCTTAATTAGATCAAAGCTCCAGGCGTGTGCAAACACATAATCAATCGGGCAGGGTTGCTGACCTGACGTAAATGTACGCCTAGCCGGTCTATCAGCATCCATTCTACCATTTGCACATAACAGGCCCATGGAACCCAACAGTTGTCCAAGAGCCAGATCATTCCGAGGTTTCTTACTTTCTTTGATATTTTAGGCGGTGTTCCCAGATCATCAGGCCAGGCGGGAGTGAGTCATAATTTTTCCATTCACCACACATGAGTATTTCCATTTTAGAAGCATTTTGTTGTTACAAACAAGGAAATCAGACACTAAGGGGCCGATTCCGATCTCGGCCGGTAGGGCACCGAATCGGATTTGGCTTAACCAGATCCGATTCGGAGCCGTATTTCCCGACCGATTCGTACGTGCGTCCGGCCGAGCGAGTACGATGCGAGCGCACGCGAAATCGCCGACCGACTCGTTCGCGGGTCCGAAGCGCTCCGACCGACTCGCACGGACACAACTCGCACCGCGCAATGGAGACGTTCCCCGGCCGGGCAAGTACGATGCGCGCCTCGAGCAGTCCGACCGACTCGCGCCGTCCGGCTCGAAAGAGCAGTCGGAGCCGCACTTTGGGGGTCCGTGTCGGACCCCCCTGTACGCGTAGCCGCGCGCGCATGTACGCCGCGAGTCGCATCGAGGCGTACCCGCTGTAGGAGGTGCCCTTGTTCGCCTCGCACCCATTGAGTCAATGGGAGCCCGCGTACGCGTTGTACGTCCGGCTCCCATTGCATTCAATGGGAGTCCGACCGACTCGAGTCCGATTGCATACGTTCGCATCGTACTCGTTCGGTCGGACTGCCAGAGTCCGATTCGGTCGGAAATCTCTCCGGGTCCGACTCGGTCAAAGTGATTTCCGGCCCGAATCGGAATCGGCCCCTAAGTGCAAGCAGGGAGGCCACTACACGGTGGCATTAGATAAAAACCCTTCTGTTACTGAAACTGAGGGCCCCTGATATTGACAATACTCCAAATCCTTAAGTTGGGGGATCTGGTATAAGTGATAGTCTGTATACCACATTGTGACAAAAAATGAGGCCAGGCACTGGTAATCGGCCAAACTCACACTGTTATTGCAACAGAGAGCTACAGACATCAGCAAAAGGCCAGAAACCACACTGTTGTTAATCACAAGGTTCTCAACAGTGGGTGTAGTGCAAGTAGCCAACAACCACTGTAATTTACACTGAGGGTCAAGACACTGACAGAAGGCCAGAACCCACTATCATTAAAACAGAGGATTATTATTAGGTCTCACTAGAGACAGCATTAGCTGTCTGTCATAGGATGACTATTGTGCCAAATACCAATACTTTCAGTGGGATTTGAGTAGGCCTATTCCTTATCATTGCTGCATTTCTTGCCAATCTAAGTTGTTCGATTCTTATACACATTGCTGGCTTACCTTTCTCTTTTTGTGGTTGTCCCTGGAGTAAAGGTTGTTTACCATCTTATTGACCTGTATCCTTCCATTGCTTCTATTGATTGATTGATTGAAACCATTTGTAAAGCAAAAACAGCTACTTCAGAAAGAAGGGTCCTGGTGCTCGTGAAGAGAGAGACAAAAACACGGCCCATCCATTCAGGGTAAAAGGGCACAGTCACAACCCAAACAACAGCTAGGTGCCATTTGTAACCAGATACGTCTTAAATTGTTTCCTAAAGATTGTGAGGTTAGGCTGGTCTTAGAGAGTAAGAGGCAAGGAATTCCATACCTTGGATGCCACGACCACTAGAAAGCATTCTCCCAGTCTAGACCTTTTAAATTTATGAGTTTTGACCAAAAATGCCTGTTTAACCCTTAAGACCCATACAGGTTGATACCAGGTAAACAAAGATGCCACACAACACATATGTTTCTTTCCCAACATTATAAATTGGATTATGACGTAAGGCACAAGGATTTAAAGTAGCATATGTTACTGACTGAAAGCTAAAGGAGCTTTTGCAGATGGTGGAAAATTATTGCAGTCCTCCTTAGCCCGAAAATTATGTAATCATTAAGGTAACTACTTGTTTCTTTTTCTTTCAGGGCATGTGTTGTTTTGCTCTGTAACCATGTGTGCTGCTTCTACCCTTAAGTGCCCAGCACCATGCTCTCTGTGCTCCCCTTCCTCTCCCTGCTCACTGTTGCTTCACCTGCTATGCAGTGATCAGGGCCCCCACCCATGGTGCTGTATTCCTCCCTTACTCTCCCGCATCCTATTTCTTTAAACATTTGCTACCAGAACACACCTTTTTGATAAAGCACTTTTGTGCACTCCATTTTACACCATCTTGGAAAGATAAATGAAAAAAAATGGCTACCACGGTCTCTCAGCACATACGTGCATACTTGTGGTGACACACACATGTGTAAACGTCATCAAGATGGGGCTGGCCATACAGTAAACAAGCATTTACAATGTAATTAATCTTGAATTTGTGAAAGTTAGAGCTATTGGCATTGTAAAACAATGTTTTTCACTTATTGTTTTTGTTTGCAGTGGGAGGAGGTTCAGAGGGTAGGAGCGATGGATCGATGAAGGAGCTGAGTGTTGAGGATGTAAACAAATGGGGGAAAAAAGCATTTGGTCAGAAGAGCAACATAGAGAAAGCAGGGGGTGGCAGGGACGTGAATGGCCAAACAGCAGATGGTGAGGAAAGACTAAAAAAATACATGTGCCCCCAAAGAGTGCTGGAAGCAAACGAAACAAGTGCATGCAAAGTTATTTTTAGTGTATGTTTTATTTGTTGTAAGAAGAGTATGTGGTGGTGTGAGTGTGTGTGAGTATGTTGCAGTGGTGGTGTGAGAGCCAGTGCTGGTGTGCAAGCATCACCAGAGGTAAGGTTTTGGCGAGTGGTTGGAATGTTCAGGCAAAGAATACTAAGTTTGCTGATTTTAGCAGGGATCTGCAACTCACCTTTTCATCACAATGGCACCTTTTTTGACCTGAGCATCCCACGTCCCCTTACAATGATAGGTGGTGCGGTCCGCAGCATGAACACAAGCATTTATTTTAAATGCCCCAAAGCAAAAAAGATGGCCAGCGCTGCTTTGGAACTCATAATAATTATGCAATCAGTTTAAACAGTAGGTGGTGAGCGCTATGGAATCAAGCTGGTCTAAAGCAGATAAAGCACTCACCGCGCTGAGCCTTCGGAATGCTCCCTTTTTTCGGAGGGAAGCGCTTTGCACATGCTGCATACCTCTGCCAAAGTGGGGTAAGAGCTCCACAAGTGAAGTGCCCAACAGATGCTGAATATAATGGGGGATCGACCTCTGACCACATGCTAGTTGCTTGTAAAATGTGGTGCTACATACAGAGCTGCCGAGAAATAAATGCAAACAATATCAAAATACGAAAGGAAACATTTAAACAAATAACGTGGAGGGAGGGGTGAGGGAGACAAAGCGCTCGCCATGCACCACCTTTAGAGTGCTACTTCTTGAAGGGGGGAAGCGCTTTCCACATACTGCACACCTTGCAAAATGTGGTGCAAGATACAGAGTTGCCAAGAAATAAACGTAAACAATGCAAATAAAGTGGTGAGAGCGTTGACACAGACAAATTGCTCGGGGCACCAGGCACAAGCCTTTCATGAACTACGGGATCGGGTGAACAAAGAAAAAAGAGTGCACCATGAAACCAGAAATAAACAAAAGAGTAGGGGGAAATGTAACAGGCCAGTACACCAGGGGAGGAGCAACACACGAGAAGGTGGGACATATAACGACAAGAAACCATAGAGAATGAAGCTTTTGGGAACGATACGCACATTAACCAAACAACAGCGAGGGCTTGGCCAAATCCCGTAGAAGTGCAGACAGCATACCTCGCAGAGCAGCGCATGCGCGCTTCTCGGCTCGACCTACAAAGAACCACCACAGCATCATGTTACATAAGTGCACATATATGGGAATGATTGCGCCCATATATGTGATTACTATTGGACAGACAATTTTGGTTTTCATTTCTACCAATGCTGTTTACCATCAACAACAGTCTTATTTTTTTTTCTTTTGGCCGATGCTGAGCAACATCAGCAACTAGCACTGGGAAAACCAAATTGTCAGCTAATGCAGTTCAAAGGTGAGACCTATTGGCTTTTCAGAAGCTTGTTTTATTGATGCAGCACAGAGGCATGAGTATGGCTGAGCAATGACCGGTGACCATCAACATGTTTTGCAGGGCCCCAATCTTTGTGGCACTGTAGAGGGACTAAGTGGCTTGTATGATTGAGAATGAACCAGAAAGAGAACGGACATTTGAAATGAAATCAGGTATGTGAGTGTAACTGTCAAGAAACCCTCCTTTTACTGTATTCTAGTGCATTTCAGTGAAATGTGTTCACTGCAACAGACTTTAGATATGCTGAAACACTGCACCAGTATTGGTGACCTGTAATGTAGATGAGTAGTGGTGTGGGGAGAAAACTGCACACTCTATTCGACCCATCCACTCACAAAAGTGCACCCATAGCCACACCTGTCCGAATGTACTCTCACTCACACATATCCATTTACAAGTACGCACCATTCACACGTAAGTACACACAAACATTCACAGCATGCAAGCACAGATACACATACATTCATACATACACATAGACACCCACATTAAACATCAACTCCCGGGCCATGGCAAGGACAGCAGGTGACGGCGGTGAGCAGAAATGCCTCGGTGGTTGCAGGAGGCTTCAGGGAGTGAATGAACTCACAGAAGATGCCACTGTCTCCTTTAATTGGCTGACCTTGTCATGTGTCAGCCAATCAGAGAAGCAACTTCCCTTACTCACTACAGAGTGAGGCAGTGCCAGGGCGACTTGCTCACCCCACCCCACTCTGTAGAGGCGTCATTGATATACAGTCAGCCCTGAGCACTTCAGAGTTTAAACCTGAAGTGCCCAGGTATGAGTCTACGAGCAATGCCTCCTTCATCATGAGGGGGAGGACCTCACAGGGCTTTGCAATGCTGATGATGTCATTGCCCTCAGGGCTGTGAAAGCTTCAGCTCTGCAACGTTTAGCTCAGGTAGCAGGTGCCTGCGCATTAGCGCATAAAAAGGGCCTGGTTGCCTGACATGATGAGTGTCTGTCAGGCTGACCTCTTCTTAGCTTGACAGACACTCATTATGCTTTGAAGTGGGCAGATCCCCGGCCCTTAATGACAGGCCACTCCTACAATGCACCAATATTTGGAAATGATGGGGTAGCTGGGAAAGAGACAGACATGCTCATATCAAGGCATTGAGGGGTAAAGAGCTTTCCAGTGGCTCAATTTAAGTTACAAGCACTTTACAATATACGGTCCACAGTAAAAGGAATCACCTTAAAGCGCACACTAAATCTTGCCAGACAAGGCAACTGAGGACATGTAATGTAATTTTTACAGGATCGCATGGCTTAGTGAATGCAGCCAAATGAGGATCCAGCCCAATTCCTTAATAGGATGAAAGAAAAATGGACCCAGGAAGTAGGTCAGGGTTGGGAAGTAACAGGAGGCAATGCCATATTACTTTATAATGTTGTTAACCCCTTCGCTGCGTGCGTCGGCCAACGGCCATCGCGAGCACTACCTCGGTAGTGCTGCGCACGTCCGTTGGCCGACGCGGCCCCGCCCACTCGTTTAAACCGCCGCACCGCGGCGGAATTCGCGCCGCGGTTAAGCGGTTAAAAAAGGGTTGCCCTCTGAGGTGTAGGACAGCCTAGACAACACAGTGGCACTAAAAGTTAAGCCCTGGAGAGAAATACAAGCACACATAATACATTTTTGCAAAAAGAAGCAGGAGAAAGAAAGGAACAAAGAGGAGGTGACAGAGAAGGCAGAAGTCAAGTTAGTGCAGCAGAAGTTGGCAAAGAAAGGAGCAGTAGAAGGACCTGTAGTGGCAGCAGGATAAAGTAAGGATAGAGAGAGGTAGAATGGGTCCTCAAAAGAGGGATCAGATATGTAATTATTGTCAGAGGTTTGGGCATTTTATTAGAGACTGCAAAACTATAAGATGGGCTGAGCAAACTGGAAGAGCAGGAATTTATAATCAGCCAGGGACCGCAACAGTACAGCCACCACCAAATCCGCAAATAATATATGTGCCACAGACACCATCCCACAATACACAGCGACCAGTACTGCCTCAGGTGCAGCAGGCGCCACCTCAGCAAGGCTACCAAGCACTCCCAATAAGAACATCACTTCAAAGTGGACAAGGAGGTGTAGTTGTGAGGGGTGGATATCCTTTCCAGATGAATTCTGTGGGAAGATATATATAATGAAGGTGCCCGCAGAGTATTTCTATGTGTCCAGTCTTGTCAGTAACTCACGCACAAGATGAGGAACCCACTGTGATGGTAGCTATCAATGCAAAAGATATGCATTACTCATAGATACAGGTGCAACTAGATCCTGCATTAGAGAGGGGCCTTCCGATTTCCAACAGATCAATGGACACACAGGGGTTCTCTAGGGAATTTATAAGGGTTCCTTTTATCAAACCAGTGGAGATGGAAGTAGGAGGGAGGCACATTGACAGCTGTTTGCTGTTTTCTCCAGCTGCCCCAGCTAATCTATTAGGAAGAGATCAGAAGGCCAAATTAAAAATGACTATTCATTTTTAATCTAATGGCACCATGATTTGTTCCACCCCTGGAGTTTCATCGTACAGGATGGTATTCAGACAGAATATCGAGTTGGAAATGTCGACTTACACTAATATTGAGTTGGAAATATCGTGACACAGAAATATCGACAGCACGAATATCGTGGTCAAGAATATCAAATTTAAGGTAAGAAATATTGTTTAAAAAAATATGTCATTAAAATCGTTTGCAAAAATATAGTTTAAAATATCGATTTTTTAATTAGTGCTATGTATTTTAGTTTATATTCTAAATGTACGTGATGTATTTTTTTGTATAAGTATTGTTTATGTTTTGTAATATATGTGTTAAATTTTTAGGAGTTATCAATTTTATTTTAAATTAGATTTTGGGTTTTTAGTTCCGTAGCGGGTTGTGGGTTTATAGGGGAATAGGGTGGGAAGTAATTTAATTATAATAAATTAATGATTATTTTGTATTTATTAATATTTATTTAATTGAGATTTTATAGTGTTAATTGTGGGAAGTAATTTATTTGTAATTAATTATAAATTGGTTGTTAATTAATATTAAATAATTGATCATTAATTATGGTAATTGTGTAACTTTTTTGGTGCGGGTTGTGGGGTTATAGGGGTAAAGGGTGGGAAGTAATTTATTTTTGATTATTTAATAATTAGGGGCCAATTCCGATCTCGGCCGGTAGGGCTCCGAATCGGATTTGGCTTAACCGGATCCGATTCGGAGCCCTATTTCCCGACCGATCCGTACGCGCGTCCGGACGAGCGAGTACGATGCGAAATCGCCGACCGACTCGTTCGGGCGTCCCAACCGCTCCGACCGACTCGTTCCCGGGTCGAACCGCTCCGACCGACTCGCTCGGACATGACTCGCGACCGCGCAATGGAGACGTTCCCCGGCCGGGTAAGTACGATGCGCGCCGCGAGCGAGTCCGACCGAGCCGCGCCGTCCGGCTCGAAAGAGCAGTCGGAGCCGTGCTCGGGGGTCCGTGTCGGACCCCCTGTACGCGTAGCTGCGCGAGTCGCACACAGGGGGACCCATGGGTCCCCCTACCTGTGCGTGTACGGCGTGAGTCGCTTCGCCGTGTACCCGCTGTAGGGGGCGCCCTTGTTCGCCTCGCACCCATTGAGGCAATGGGAGCCCGCGTACGAGTTGTACGACTGGCTCCCATTGACTTCAATGGGAGTCCGACCGACTCGAGTACGATAGCATACGGACGCATCGTACTCGTTCGGTCGGGCTGCACGGGTCCGATTCGGTCGGAAATCTCTCCGGGTCCGGCTCGGTCGGAGAGATTTCCTGCCCGAATCGGAATCGGCCCCTTAGTTGTTAATTTATATTAATTGATTGAAAATTAATTATGTACATTGTCTAATTAATTTTAGCTGCAGGTTGTGGGGTTTATAGGGGTTTATAGGGGTAAAGTGTGGGAAGTAATTTATGTTTAATTAATTAATAATTAGTTCTTAATTAATATTGATTAATTAATTGAAAATTAAATATGAAATTGTGTAATTAATTTTAGGTGTGGGTTGTGGGGTTTATAGGGGTAAAGGGTAGGAAGTAATTTATGTTTAATTAATTAATAATTAGTTGATCATTAATGTTAATTAATTAATTGATATTTAATTAGGGTGATTGTTTATATTTTTTGTGGGTGGGGTTTACTTTTATAGGATTACAGGGTGGGGACTAAATAAATTTTACTTTATAATAAGTTGTTAAATACTATTAGTTTTTTAATTGAAAATAAGTTTAATTGTGTAAATAATTGTTTTTCAGTTTTATTTTAGCTGTGGTTTGTGAGGATTATAGGGGTAAATTGTGGGAAAGTAATTAATTTTTATGAGTTTTAATTTGTTTTTTAATTATTAATATTTCTTTAACTGGTAATTAAATATGTTAATTATGTAAGTATTTTTTTAAATGTAGATGTGGGTTGTGAATTGTGTGGTGTTATAGGTAGGAAATAAAAAAGTAAATTTATTTAATAATTAATGTTTTTGTTTCTAAATAATTTCTAATGAAAAATATTTATTTGTTTGAAAATTATTTTTTATTTAATTTAATATAATATTTGTAGGTATTTGTCATATGCATTTAACATTATAATATGCTTTTTGTAAATTTTCAATATTAAAAATATTTGTATTTTAATTTTTAACATATTTATATTTTTTATTTATTTAGTTTTTTTAAATATTTTTGTTGTTGTTAATATCTAACACTTTCCCTACTGTTGCACTCATTGGAGTGGGAATAGTAAATTTTATCCTGCCACTATCCAACACTTTCCCTACTGTTGCACTCACTGGAGTGGGAATAGTAATTTTAAACCCTCCGCTATCGAACACGTTCTCTACTGTTGCACTCATTGGAGTGGGAATAGTAATTTTTACCCCTCAACTATCTAACATTTTCGCTACTGTTGCACTGACTGGAGTGGTAAATTTAAGTTTAAAGATTTTTAAATAAATTAATGTTTTTTTTGTAATAGATTTTATGTTATTGGTATATATATATATATAAATATATTTATATATGTACATTTTTATATAATTTTTAAATTATAAAATAAATTAAATTCATAGTTTATTAATTGTTTTAAGGTATATATATATATATTTTTTTTATTCTTCTCTGCGCATTTTGCACAACATTGTTTGCAATGTGTTTAAATGAGATTTATATTACAAAATGTTTTTATAAAATCTTTTTACTGCTTGTACTTTTAAATACTGATTAACTGCACATACCAAGTGCTTTTAAACAAATAGTATTTTTAAGTTATTTATTGTGGTGCCCTGTGTTGAATGACCATTTATTTTGTTATGGTACAAATATTTTTTCTATGTCCATTGTTGGTGTAGGCAACCAATCACGTTGGGTGTTACTCTGCACTTTGCACTTTAAATGTTGGCATATTACTCACAAGGCGCTATGTGAACAAGGCCTCTGGTGGGCTGAAACGCGTCATGGCAGGCATGCTGAGCTTTAAATAAATTACTCACTTGCACTTACAGCTGGGTCTGTTATCGTCTGTTCCGGTTTCCGAGAGATTTGGGATTTCTGGGATCCATGCGGCGAAGTGTTCGGCATTTAATTTACCGGGATTGCTTCCCCGGTATCCAACAGACCCCTCCTTCGGTGCTCCGGAAATGATTTAGTGTTTCTGTCAGGACTAGCTGCGGCAGCCCCCGGACCCCGTTTACCTTTCCCGGAACCAGCAACGAGAGCGGCGCTTCGAGTCGGATGACCCTGGGTGCGCCGAGGAACTCGCTGTGGTAGGGATTTGGTGTACTGTCCGGTGAAGGAGTGTGTGGGTTGTGGACATTGACATTCATTCGTGTGTCTATTCCCCTGGTGATTTTATATCTGCAAAATAATTTCAGCTACTGCATAATGTCTGCCGACGCCTTGAAGAGTAGAGAGGAGGCGGCTAGGGATATGTTTGATGACTCTCCGGCCGGCGAGTCATCAGCTACTATGCAAACTATGACGGTGCAAACTGGGAGCTCTAATTTGCGTGACATGTTTAAAAGGTTGGAAAAACTGATGAAGGCTGAACAGTCCAAATGGTGGGAGCATCGCTCCTTATCTCGGTACCTAGAAGTTGGGCGTATCCCCCGTGGGCTTCGTATCATGCTGGCGCCCAGCTATGAACAACCGGACCCCAACATGCTTAATGAGTGGGCCGAGTGTAATTTAGAATCTTCACGAAAGCTGGTAACCATTTTGGTAAAATACGCTGAAAGCGATCGAGCGTCTTTACAATTGAAAATTGAAGAACTTAACAATGAAATTGGCGCTGTAGAAACTCCGGCTAACTGTGCCAAATACCGGGAAGATATGCAAGCTAGGCTACACAAAGAGGAGGAGGTAATAAAAAAACGGAAGGCATATACATTTCAGCACGATAAAATCGATTACCAGCAAGGGCGAGTATTCACTTACGCTAAGAAATTTGATGCCATTAAAGCCTCCAAGAACCCAACACTGCGGCTGCCTGCAGAAGCCAGCACGAGTATCAATGTAACTCCCCATCTGGCTTCCTCACTATCTGATCTCAGCTCGCTGCCTGATAGTGAATCGGATACTGAACAAAGCAGACAGGCTGCAAGATTGGGGTTTACAAAATTTTCCCTAGCGCAAGAGGTGGACTGCTTGCGTCAGGACCGACGAGATACCCTGCGACCCAGGAGGACAAATGCAAGCAACGTCAAAGAAACAACCAAAGGCGCAGGCAACGACGCAAATCAAGCAATAGTTGGCAAATTAAAAAGAAAAACCAATACAAACAAAAGATGGAACAAGAAATGAATGTTGAAAACGGTGAGATTGACCAAGCAGGGTCAACATTAACTGTAATTAATCTCACTGATATCCATCTCAGTCAAGCAGAATTGCGTGTACTATCCCTTGGTCTCACATACAGCCCAGCAAGTAATTTCAACTATGCCAAGACACGGATAGATCTTTACAAATATAGTCGCAAGTTGAAACTCCGCAAATATTTTATGTCTAACAAGACGGTACATAAGACGGGTACAGGACAGGCCTCTGGAACCACGCAAGTTTTAAGTGCCAATGATCTAGAATTGTTACAAGACTTACAACAACTGAATGATGAGAGCTCAGGTCCTTGCATTAATAATGAACAGATCAACTTGAACATGCCTGGTAATACTAACTTTAAACCAAGATCCACCTTTACACCCCTGATGTTACATGATAACATTGACATCTTTCACGAACTTTCTGTTGCGGAACTCAAAAGACTGTATACTGCTACAATGCGTGATAACTATAAGCACACATCACCTAACAACTGCTACATTCAGCTTATTAAAAAACTTCAGGCTAACGATAACATCATAGTTCGCCAGTCTGATAAAGGTGGAAATGTGGTATTGTGGCCCAGGGATCTGTATTTAGAGGAAGCCTACAACCAGCTTAATGACCATCAATGCTACAAGAGGTGTGACTTAGCCACTGTGAAACAGGCGTGATTTGATTTTTACACACAGCTGGTGGCCTGGAGAAGCGCAGGATTACTCAGTCAAGATGAACTGAAATTTCTCAAAAATGAGCATCCAGTAATCCCGGCAATATACTTCATCCCTAAAATACACAAATGCGTTGAGAAACCCCCTGGCAGGCCCATAATATCGGCACGCAATGGGTTGTTAGAAAATACATCTATTTACATCGACGCATTCCTACAGGAACATGTGAGGGCCTTGCCTTCTTTCGTCCAAGATACAGGCGACTTCCTGAGGAAATTGGAAGGGGTGGTACTGGTTGATCACATTGGATGTTACTTCCCTCTATACTAGTATATACCATCAGGATGGTTTAAAAGCTATTAACCACTATCTAGGAAAGAGGCCCATCCAAATGTTTAATCATAATAAGATGCTGATCTCTATGATTGCGACATGTTTGAATAACAACTTTTTTATGTTTTTTAACCAATTCTTTCAGCAGGTCAGAGGTGTGGCCATGGGGGCCTGCTTCTCCCCTAGTTATGCCTGCCTACACATTGGCAGATGGCAGGAGCAGGTCCTCTATGGCGAACATCATGAAATCTTTACCAGACATGTTATTCAATGGTATCGTTATATCGATGACATTTTTTTGATCTGGCAAGGTACTAAACAGCAGCCCTTAGACTTCATCGATTTGATCAATGTAAATAAGCTCAATCTCCAGTTTACATCTCACCTAAATCAAGATCTTGTCTGTTTTCTAGATGTAGAGATTTTCACTAAATGTGACAGACTTGAGTCCCGGCTTTTCAGAAAGCCCACGGCTGGCAATACTGTCTTACACGCCGCCAGTCACCAGCCGGCACACTTGATACGCAGCATCCCATATGGTGAGATGTTGCGCATCAGGCGTATCTGCAGCACTTATTCTGAGTGTTCTTCAGCACAGGAAGCCAGCAAATCTAGATTTTTGGCTAGAGGATATGCTGCTTCCATGATTGACAAAGCCATCACTAAAGCCAATCAAATTCCTAGGCAGATGGCCTTACAAAGCAAAACATCCAATGTTGTATCGGTACTAGCTAAGGAGCCCACTAGATTGATTTTGACTTATAATCGCCAGCACCAGGCCCTTCGGAAAATCTTTAAGAAAAATTGGAGCCTGGTACGGAATGACCCTGTCATTGGGGATCTTATGGCAGCTAGTCCTGAGATTACATTCAGGAAAGCACGTTCCATGTGCGATTCTTTAGTGAAAACCAGTCCTGAGTTAGTCACTAACAAAACATGGCTCCTTTCCAGCAAGGGCTTCAGAAGATGCACCAGCTGTAAAGCCTGCAGACATAGGGGTCGATTCCGATCTCGGTCGGAGGCGCACCCAATACCATTCGGTCGGGAAAAAAGCCATGCGAAAGCCAGTTTCCCGACCGATCCGTACAGCACACCGAGCGAGCAAGTACGATGCGCACAACAGCAAAATTCCGGCCGAGCCGTACTCACCCAAACCAGGTCCTGTTCTCCGACCGAGGCGAATCCGGAAACGCCGAATCGAGTCGCACGGAAGGGAAAATGCAGCCCCGTCCGGCCGGACAGAGTACGATGCGCTTTCCGTACGCGCCGAACCCGTCGCTACGCACGGCACGTCAAAGCATCCGGGAGAGGCGCACATAAGCTCCGAATCGCGCCACAACACGATCCACGGCTACGAGGCGAACACAGCACAGACGAGGACGGCGCGAGCGGCGAAGACGAAGCGAAGCGGCGAGGACGAAGCCAAGCGACGAGGACGGCGCGAAGCAACGAGAAGGACGAGCGACACGAACCAACCATGAATCCCTTCGTCCCGATCATACCAATATTCTACATCTACTACCGGAACAGGCACGGACGCGTACGGCGCAGAAGGTAAGTCAGACACCAACCACAAAACACATACAACACGTACACGACACATCACACACATACACTGGGAATCTGAATATACTTGCAACAGCAGCACCATAGGGGCGGGATGCCCATCACCAATGCCACATATGCACACAGGGGCCTGAATGCGCGCCACCACCCCAACCCAGGGGGGCTGGATGCCTACCACTACTACCACCCTTAGCCAGGGGGCAGGATGCCTACCACTACTACCACCCTTAGCCAGGGGGCAGGATGCCCACCACTGCTACCACCCTCACCCAGGGGGCAGGATGCCCACCACTACTACCACCCTCACCCAGGGGGCAGGATGCCCACCACTACTACCACCCTCACCCAGGGGGGGCAGGAAGCCTACCACTACTACCACCCTTAGCCAGGGGGGGCAGGATGCCTACCACTACTACCACCCTTAGCCGAGGGGCTGGATGCCCACCACTACTACCACCCTCACCCACGGGGGCAGGATGCCTACCACTACTACCACCCTTAGCCAGGGGGCAGGATGCCCTACCACTACTACCACCCTCACCCACGGGGGGCAGGATGCCTACCACTACTACCACCCTCACCCAGGGGGGCAGGATGCCCACCACTAGTACCACCCTCACCCACGGGGGGCAGGATGCCTACCACTACTACCACCCTTAGCCAGGGGGCAGGATGCCTACCACTACTACCACCCTCACCCACGGGGGGCAGGATGCCTACCACTACTACCACCCTCACCCAGGGGGGCAGGAAGCCTACCACTACTACCACCCTTAGCCAGGGGGCAGGATGCCCACCACTACTACCACCCTTAGCCAGGGGGCTGGATGCCTACCACTACTACCACCCTCACCCAGGGGGCAGGATGCCTACCACTACTACCACCCTCACCCAGGGGGGCAGGATGCCTACCACTACTACCACCCTCACCCAGGGGGCAGGATGCCCACCACTACTACCACCCTCACCCAGGGGGGCAGGATGCCCACCACTACTACCACCCTTAGCCAGGGGGCAGGATGCCTACCACTACTACCACCCTCACCCACGGGGGCAGGATGCCTACCACTACTACCACCCTCACCCAGGGGGGCAGGATGCCTACCACTACTACCACCCTCACCCAGGGGGGCAGGATGCCCACCACTACTACCACCCTTAGCCAGGGGGGCAGGATGCCTACCACTACTACCACCCTCACCCAGGGGGGCTGGATGCCTACCACTACTACCACCCTCACCCAGGGGGCTGGATGCCTACCACTACTACCACCCCCACTCATAGGATGGACAATGCATGACACAACAAGCACACCACAACCTAGGGAATGCAAGATTAAGACATCCCCCCACCACCATGACAAGCGTGTGAGCAGGCTGTGTCAAATGCCTACAACACCGAACATGACATTGAACATACAATGTGACCCCCTAGCACATGTGCCACACATATATGTGTGTGGCACCCTAATGCTAAGCAGCCCATGACCATTGTGGCAATGGGGCCTAAACCCCCATCATCACAGTGACCAAAAGGCAAGTGTGGGGTCCATAGCTGAAGCACATTTTGACCATTGTGGCAATGGGGTCTAAACCTCCATCATCACAGTGACCAAAAGGCAAGTGTGGGGTCCATAGCTGAAGCACATTTTGACCATTGTGGCAATGGGGTCTAAACCCCCATCATCACAGTGACCAAAAGGCAAGTGTGGGGTCCATAGCTGAAGCACAGTTTGACCATTGTGGCAATGGGGTCTAAACCCCCATCATCACAGTGACCAAAAGGCAAGTGTGGGGTCCATAGCTGAAGCACATTTTGACCATTGTGGCAATGGGGTCTACACCCTCATCATCACAGTGACCAAAAGGTAATTGTTGACAAAGAAAGAGCTGCAACTGCCAAACTGCATGGATCATTCCTGGTCACAGAACCAAAAACTCATCTGTGGCAAAGTAGTGTATGTGTCCCATTGCAACATAAATTGGGGGAGCCAAATACTGCAGTGCAAATGAAACATTCCTTTGGCCATGTGCAGACAAACAACACCCATGGGGGCTGAGACCGTCAACAGTCATCAATGACACAATGACAGAAGTGACCATCAGAATGCAGAACCACATATTTGCACCAATGGGCACACAAATGCAGATACCCTGTGGAGACAGCAGATGTGAGGTGAACAGATACCATACCATGGCAGCAATGGGACACACAAACCATGATCACTGTGCTGACCGATGACCTAGGAGTCCCAGGGACAGCAGGGGAAACACACCAAACAACATACAGCCAATGGCACACCCAAGATATGCCAATGCAGTGGTGCAGATGCACAAACACAAACAGGCAGACCAACACTGTCATCATACACAGCAGGTGAGGGGTGGGGGTGCCATTGTCCCCAGGCAACAACACAACACATGAGGAGAGCTGAATACCAATCATACAGATGTGCATACACTGCCACACTAAGGTAACTCATGGATCCAAATCCCCTATGTGGGCAAGCAGGCATTGACAGGTGAGAGGGAGCACAAAACACACATGTCACACAGGCACGTAGGAACAACAACTGACACAGCAAGTCACAGACACACCACAGCACCACCCCCAGGGCCCCCACAATGTGGTGACCCTGGGCTGAAGAAAAATACCACTGTGATGACAAAGCTAAATGTCGTTCACACTGTGAACCACAGTCAGGTGTCCTGAGCAACTAACTACCATCACACCTACACAAGCACAAATCAATCAGCATGGCCAGTAAGCCAAGGCCAACATGGAGGCAGGTGACTAGCCGGGCAACAACTCTCATCTGCACACACTCAACACCACACCCCTCGACCTCCAACAATGTGCAGCAGTGAAGTACACATGCACTGGTGACATTGCACATGCACCCATTACTATTCCAGGGTGGTGGGTGGGAACCAAGGTGTAGAAACACATCACACATGGACACTCAACAAGACTCCTGAATGTCTGACACACTGCACACTACGCTGTACATGGACATGACGGCAATACCACACCGACCAATGGGATCCCAGCCACAGTCACACACCAATGAAGAAGCCAAGGTCACCCACAAAGAACACACATAGACAACAACCAACATTGCAGCCCGGACCCTAAGGAGTGCCAGCAGTCACACACACAACGTGTCACAATCACTGAAAGATAACACAAACTGGAAATCACATGACAGGGGCAAACAACAAGTGCCAAAGGGAAACCTGACTGTGACCCATCTGCGTCAGCACACAAACTCTGCCCTGACAGCAAACACACCTATGGGTGACACCCTGATGACCAGTAATGTGCCATGCACCCACATCACAGAGAACACAGGGAGAAGACTTTGGGGGAACATAGCTCAAGTCAGCAAGCATCACAAACAGGTACAACACTAGGGATCACAGCATGCGCAGATGAATGGAAGTGAACACACAGACATGCACATACAACACACACCTTGGGCGCAGGCAATGTCACACGTGTACACACTGCCATGAGGGGACTCCACTCCTGTGTGAGGAAAGCTGTGCCATATGTTGCCTCAGTAGGGCCCCATCATGTCAGCTGAGCACTTGGTCACACAATCAACAATTAGCACCAAATGAGGGCTCCCATCACATCAGCCTGGTCATGGATGTGCCAACGGAATCATCAGCACAGATCCAACACACTTGTATGGCAATGTTGCACTGACTACACGGATGAGTCCCTCCCCATTGATGCCCAAACCTGCATGTCCACTGGAGATGGCAACACGGTCAGGGAAGTAGACAAATGCAACGATGGCAGGCACAACAGATGTGCAGGGGTGGAAGCCACAGATATGAAATTGCCAATGTAAGTAGGAAACCCATTGCCAAATACTGAACACATGACACCCTCAGATGCTGCTATTGATGACATGGATACACCACATGATAGGACACATTCCCCCTGGACCACATGGGTTCCTGCACAGTAACACTTCATAATCATGAGACCAGATATCACCATCACTGCAGCAAGGGCATGGTTAGCTGCACCAACAACATGTACATCTGAAGCATGAGCACTAGAGAAAAGAAAGTTGCTTTATTCAGCATATGTGTTGAGGCCAAACGAAGTCCTGAAAAAGAGCAAAGGCCAATGGCCAGTCCATTGTCAAAGTTCAAACAGGGTGACACTGGCAGATGTCACCCTACGCATGCCTGCACAATACCAGGGACAATCCACTAGGAGGGGCAACCGGGGGGCAGGCCAGGCACCGCAGGGACAGGATCAGGGCTCACCAGGGGAGTCAGGGAAGGGGTGGTGGGTGCTGGAGAGCCACTGACAACTGCAGTGGAGGTGTCTGACATGGTGTGTGCCGGCACAACTGGGGGGCATGACACAGATGTCGTGGGTGCCGGCACAACTGCAGTGGACCCTGCAGATGGGGTGGACAGGTCCGCCACTGCAGTGCCCAAGTCAGACAGGGCGGTAGTGGACTCCACTGCAGTGCCTACCTCCAGGGGAGGAGAATGGGGAACAGGCAAGGTGGGTTGGACAGAGGGGGGACACCCTCACCACATCAGTGGCACAGACAAGCGCAGCGGGGGTGTGGTGCTGGGAGAGCAAGTGGCAGGGGAGAAGGCCGGAGCATCTTGGGGATGGTATATCTGTGGGTGGGGGAACCTGGGGCAGGGTGTGGTGGGGGCACCTGTGCAGTGGGGGCCTGAGGGATGGAGGACGGAGACCTTGTGCCTGAGCTGCAGGGCGGTGGCGGGGTCTTGCTCTTAGCACTCCGGGGGACTTGCGGGTGGGGGCCTCAGTCCGTCTGCGCCTGGGGAGGGTGTCCGGGGGCGAGGGGCACTCTGCTCCGTGTGGGTGGGCTTCCTCTTCCCCGGGATGCTGGAGCAGCTTCATCGGTGGGGAAGAGGCCGAGGTCACAGAGGAAGAGCTGCTGTGACTTTGGGGTTGCAGGTGAGGCAAGGGAGGGTGCTTTGGAGGGAGAGGGAACTGAGGACTGCGCAGTGCATGTGGATGCGTGTGTGTGTTCCAGGGCCCCATCCCCTGTGAGTCTGGCTTCAGTCCCCTGAATGTGCGTGCGTGTGCGTTTAGTCATTGGCGTGTGTGTCAGTGTGCTGGATGTGTGTGTGCTGGTGTGTGCCAGTGTGTGTGTGCCTGGGATGGGTAAGGTGCTGGGGAGTGTGGATGGAGCAGAGGCAGGAGGGGTGAGGGACCGTTTGAGGAGGGACACTGCTGCCGTCAGGGAGGAGTCCATGGACCTATTGCCCCTCTGTAGGTCAGACATGCCCGATGAGATGCCCTCCATGAACGACACCAGCTGAGTCAACAGCGCGGTGTGCGCATGGAGGACACTCAGCATGGCTGTCTGCCCTACATGGAGCTGGCGAAGGAGGTACACAGACTCCTCACTCAGGGCAGCAGGGGACACAGGGGCAGGGGGTGCGGTGCCTGGCCCAAAGGAGACACGCTCCCGGACATGGGAGCCTCCACGGACCTGGGGAATGGGAGCCGATGGGAGGGCGGTGGTGGTGCTGGTGGTGGCGGGGACAGCAACACTAGCTGGGGTGTGGTGGCTGCTGACACCCGCCTCCACAAGGGAGTCATCCTCCGAGTTGCTCTGGTCCTCAGCTGAGGTGGATGCTGCTGAGGACTCCTCGGTGTGGCTCCCCTCGCCCTCCGTGCCACTGGGTCCCTCCGACCACTCCTCGGCTGCTGACCCAGTCTGGCTCTCCGGCTCCTCCTGGTCCGTGGAGCTGTCCCCTTCCGTGGCCGTGGATGTATCTGCAAACAATGGGGAAACAGACAGACATCAGTCACCTGCACATAACGCACACACCACTGTGAGCACAGCACATCACAGAGCAAGCCCTGGCATCATTAGTTGTACATTGCTAAAAGTGCACTAATTGAACAGGAGAAGTCAATTGTCAGTCTGATGCCAAGCATGGCACTCACATCCCACATGGCCTTGCACCCATCTGTCTGGTGTCTGTTGGATTGCAACACCCCAGTGTTGACACATGCACCAAGTACACAGTAGTTGGACAGTGCAGAGGACACGGTGTGGACACATCACAGCTCTTGCCACTGAGTCAGTACAGGTTTACGGATGTAAGGGATGCCCAGAGTCAAATAGGAAATGCATGTGATGCATACCAGCGACAGACACCATGATGCACCCATGTCCTGATAGCCAGCGCCACTATGGTGTGCATGTAGCACATGTCACTCCCCTGCAGGATCACCAATCAGTAGACACATGCCATGGCGGAGGCATGACTGCAAAGTCATACATCACTGTCTCAGTGATGTATGACTTTGCAACCAGACAACAACACTCTGCACTGTGTCACAATAGTAGGTCATGGGGAATGCAAGTCCTGGAGCTGCACAAGTGCACATGTACATCCCCCACAACACATCCTCTTAACCCTCATCTGTCCAGGTCATACCTATTGGACATATGGGAGACCTGTGACACTACCCTCTGAACCTGAGCCCCTCACACTCTGCTGTGCATGGGGAACAGCTGCCTGAACTTCACATTTACATGCCCCAGTCTGCATGGGCAGCTGATCAGACACCTATGTGTCACACAAGTATCGTCTCCTATGGTCACATCTCCAGTGGCATGCTGAGCCCCTACCAAGAAACTCCACAGCAGTCCTGGCGACTAATCCACAGCACACTGACACAGAGGCAGACACCTGAGGGGCAAATCACTGTGCACAATGTGTCCTCTGATACACGGGAGTGGGAGTACAGAGTGTATTGTATGGCCTGGAGTAGGCATGACTGTCCAGCCCCACATGAATGAGGGATGAGCCCTGGACTGTAGGCAGCTGGCTAAGTATGTGTGACACACGTCATATACATACTCCTGGGGCCCAAACATTGTTCCCACCCGCAGCATGGGTGTGTGCCAGGTACCCCAGCCACATGTGGTGGATCAGCTCAGCAATTGGACCACAGATCAAAGTAACACGCTGAATACATGTCAGAATACAGGCATTGTGTAAGCAATGGACCCACCCATGATGCCCACCACAGAGTCAGGGAAACAGATGCTGTCTCCCACCTTGAGTCAAGCAAACTGCAAGGACACAGTCCTAAGTGACAGAATTCCCTGCATGTAAGGGCCACACCTGGGTATCAGATGAGGAGTGGGCAGTGCACAATAGAGGGACATGGCTCCTGGACAACATGACTGCTGTACTGTGGCAGTTCAACCTGGCCCGAGGAGGGCACATAACATGTTAGACAGAGTACACAGTGCAGTCTTTGACTCACCCCCTCCTTGCTGCTCTCTGGCCTTCAGCTGCCCATCCAGGTCTGGAAAGACCACCGCCAGGATCCTGAGCATGTGGGGGTCAGGGTCCGTGTTCCGCCCCTCCTGCGAGGAGGCGACAGCTTCAGCTGGACCCGTGCAATCCTCCGGGTCCAGCCCCGAAGGTCCTGCCACCTCTTTTGGCAGTTGCGGATCCGGCGCTTGTAGACCCCCACGGACCGGACAGCCCGGACGATGTCCTTCCAGATCTCATGCTTCCGATGGGCAGAAGCCTGTCAGGATGACAAAGTGATAAGGACATTACTACACATGCAACATATCCGTGCATGACACAGTTGCATATACATGTCGCAATCACAGGGGCACATGGTGTACCCAGGCAGTGCACGGCTGCCCATGGACAGTTTTCCAGAAGTCACTACATGGTATCATAGCATGGGGAGTAAAACCCTGTTCAGAAGCACTGTCACTGCACCATACCTGTCCAGTGCAAGTCACTACACACTATGGGGGGTGACAACTACTCAGTGAGCCTGCTAGCCAGTGGTGTGCTGACTCTCAGCCTTGCTAGTCAGACAAAATGCACATTCAGAAAGGCAGTGCACAGAACACTCACCTGCTCCCCTGGTGTCCCATACAGCTTGCTGTACTGTGGAAGTAGGCTGTCCAGCAGGGCCTGGTTCTCTTCAAGGCTGAAGGCTGGGGCTCTCTCCACAGTACGTGCCATTGCAGGGTCCAGAGGGGCAGAGACAGCAGCAGTGCAGTGGCAGATGTCGTCCTGGAGCATGTAGTGCAGGCAAGTGGGCTCTCAGGGGAACATGCAGCAATATATATGTGCTGGAGAGGCAGATACTGTCCCTTGTGTCCAAAGTGATAGGTCCAAGTCGTTTGCATCTTCTGAATCTGGCCAATCCATGGAATAGCAGCACCAAAACACGCCCACAGCATCCTTCAAATCTTCAACTTCATGACATACATGATTTTGCAACATTGTTGTGGGTGACCAACTGATTTTCCAGCAACCGACTCGTTCGAATATTCGAAAACGCGTCCGTTGCCAGGCAAGCCCATTGTCAATGGGTGCGCACCGATCGGTCCATTGAGGTACAACGCGCACAGGGGTACAACGCGTACCCGCACACATTGAATGCAATGGGCCGGCCGGAGGCACCGATCGGTCCATTGCTGTTCAACGCGCACAGGGGTACAACGCGTACCCGCACATTGAATGCAATGGGCCGGCCGGAGGCACCGATCGGTCCATTGCAGTACAACGCGCACAGGGGTACAACGCGTACCCGCACACATTGAATGCAATGGGCCGGCCGGAGGCACCGATCGGTCCATTGCAGTACAACGCATCACTGTACATGTGACTGGCATATGTCAGCATGCCTGTCTCAGATGGACATATGCCAGCCACAGATAGCTCCCAGGGAGTGAGGGGCACACCTACATCACGACAGCCTGTCCAAACCTTATCATAAGGCATGTAAGGCTGCATTTCCTATTGTGTGTATGTTGGTGTACATGTTGTCCTGTGGGTGTCACCTGTGGGCAGCCACCCCCAGGCTGTGCACGTGTTCATGGGGACAGGATCATGGGTGTTACGTGTACGTGACCACTGTGATGTGCAACTGTTCATATCTGTGCATGTGCCATGGTCACATTTCACAGTGGTGTTTGTGTATGTCATGTCACATACCCCGTGAGTCCCATGTGGGACGGTATGTTTGAGCCAGGGTGTCCCAGTGGCACAATAGTGATGGCCCTCCACAGTCTTTGTGCATGTAGTGTTTACAATGTCTCTGATTTCATGTGCACAATGGGAGACAGTCTCCACATCCACGTTGTGTGTGCATGGACTCTGATGTTGTGCGTGTGTGTCACAGACGTCCATGGCTCTCCTGCCATGGCAAGTGTAGCCACTACCTGTGGGGGTCATGTTTGTTTTGTTGTGGTGTACACATGATACTCCAGGTGATGCCAGTGTCCATGTGGCATTACAGGGTCCCTGGGAATGTGCCTGTCGTTGAGCTGTGGTGCCTGGGGCACATCTGTCCTCACATGTCACTGGGGGGTGACTGTGACACAGCATCATGATATCCAATGGGCCAACCTGGGACAAATTGATGCCACCTGTAGGACCGTGTTGACAGATGTTGGCCATGTATGTACCATAAATGTCGTTCCGGTACTGCACACTTCATGTAGTTGTGCCTCATGATGATGTATGTTGGGATCTTGAGTGTGTTCAATGCCGCATATGTGGGGTGACTGACGATCTTGCTTACTTCTCCTCTGCACTGCAGGGCTCCTGCTGTCCATCGGCCATTCCCAGACCTGGCAACGATGGTGGAACGGGACAGCATCCGACGGTACCGCTTCACCAGGCAGCTGATTGAGGATTTGGCAGTGCAGTTGTCCCCACATTTGCAGCCTGGCCGGCCGTATCCTACAGCGCTGACCCCCAAGGTGAAGGTGATGGCAGCCCTACACTTCTTTGCCACCGGTACCTTCCAACATACTGTGGCGTCTGCTGGTGGGATGTCACAGACCATGTTCAGCCGTGTGCTCCGCGATGTTTTGGCGGCAATGTTGCTCTTCCTGAACCGGTACATCTATTTCCCTAGACTGCGACGACTCACTGACGTGAAGAGTGACTTTTATGCCCTGGGGAGGATGCCGCATGTAATTGGCTCCATTGATGGGACACATGTGGCTTTGGTACCACCACAGGCCCAGGAGCAGGCCTACAGGAACCGCAAGCACTACCACTCGGTCAATGCACTGGTGGTGTGTCTTGCAGACATGACCATCACACACGTGTGTGCCCGTTTCCCTGGTTCAGCACACGATGCCTTTGTGATGAGGAGTAGTCGCATCCCCAGGTTGATGGCACAGATGCAGAACCAGCGTGCCTGGCTTGTCGGTGTGTACTGACTTTGTGCCATTGTGTGTGATCTGATCTGTAGTATTCCGCCCACTTTTCCAAGTCAGCTGATGTGCACTTGTCTGTCCGTAGGTGACTCGGGATACCCCAACATGCCGTGGTTGCTGACACCCCTCAGGAACCCTGTGACACCTGCCCAGATGCGCTACAATGAGGCACATGGTCGGACCAGGAGAGTGATTGAGCGGACCTTTGGTCTCCTGAAGAGCCGCTTCCGCTGCCTGGACAAGACCGGAGGGTCCCTCCCATATGCCCCTGCGAAAGTGTGCAAGATTATCATCGTCTGCTGCATGCTCCACAACCTGGCAGTGCGGAAGGAGTTGCCTCTCATCCAGGATGACGATGACCAACATCCGCCACCTGTGGAGGATCCTGGCCTGGACCACGATGCCAGTGACGATGATGATGATGATGGTGATGGTGATGTCCGCACACAGCTCATCACCAACTTCTTTAGCTGAATGTGAGTATCCTGAGGTGTCATGTGAATGATGTGAGTTGGCATGATGTGTGGGTGGTGCTCTGGTGCTGTTGGAGTGTGTCCATGGGCTACTTGACAGGATGTGTGTTGCGATGTGTGGTGACAGGTGGGCTGTACTCCACAACAGTGTTGACATGCTAACTTGGTTCTGGGTGGGTATCTTGTAACATGTATTGTGCATGAGTTTTGCTGTTCTGTCCTGTACTGCATTGCTTTTGACTGTGTGTCATTTCTGTCCTTCACAGGGTACTTTCAGATTCGTTTGGTCAACTGTGTCCACCGACGACGTGATTGCACATCCAGGCTGGTAGCTGTTGTGTCCCTACAGGTGATGTGCGCCACACCCATGGACTTCCTTCTGTCTACAGTTGTTGACTGTGTGCCCGCTACCAGGTGGGGTTACCTTGCATCTGTAGTGGTTACGGCATGTTGCTACTGTGTAATAAACCTGTGCTTCACTTAGTGATGTGCGTTGTCTGTGGTCACACATTTGACTGCCATTTGCTTACTGCACCTGTGGGCTACTTGACTACAACTGGGAATGGGTGTGGTGTCTGTGCATTGCACCGTCTTCCCTGGCAACATCAGTGTAGGCAATGAGTCAGATGGCCTAGGTGTGTATGTGTTGTGTAGCCCTGGTGGTGTGTCTCCCTCATATGTGTCACGTTGCCTGTACTCACATGCCTGTGTTGTCCTTGCTGTTGCAGTTCGCATACACTGTGTAATTTTGCAGTTCATCATCCCCATAACAGCACCCACGTTGGAATCACGACAGAGGCAAGTATGGTGTATTAGTGTGTTTATTGTGATAATAGTGCATAGGATGGATTGTGCTGTACATGAATCTTGCAATCCCAAGTTCCTAGATGAATAGAAAGTCCAGGTAGACAGGATCCCCAGTATCGGGGCCACAGTTGTCTGACACATTGTTCCAACTTGTACTCCCCATGCAATGTGTGGGAGTAGTGTTGCCATCAACAGGGTGAACAGTCTGTGCACAAAGGCGAAAATCCAGAACAGGTTCAGGCTTCCTGGGAGTTGCGCTTGGCCATCAGCCTCTCACTTTCCCCTCCTCGGACGACCCCTCTTCTTGGGGGGGGGCCCTCAAGTGCAGGCTGCTGCGGTGCAGGGGACTCTCCGCCAGAGTCCTCCTCCCTCCCTGTGGCAGTTGCAGTTTGTTCGGTACCAGATGTTGTTGGCACACAGGGAGGTGTGGACTGGTTGCTGTTCATCTGGCGGAGGCATTGTAAAATGTCCCTGTGCACCGCCGTCATCTCATGTAGTACATCCCACTTGGACTCCACGCGGGTCATGTGGGAGTCCACACGTGACATGTGGGAGTCCACACGTGACATGTGTGACTCCACTTGGGACATGTGGGAGTCCAAGCGGGCATGATGGGCAGCCTGCTGCTGTTTGATGTCTCTGAGGAGCCCCACTACCTGGCTGAGCTCTCCGGTGCTGGACTGGTACGCATCAGCTATGCGTACCAGTTGTGGGTCTTCATGCACACCAGCAACGTCTGCAAGCAGCGACCTCTGTCTCCCACCCCTCCCACCACCCCTGCTGACATGTGCAGTGTGTGCAGTTGCACGCACAGATAACCCTGGTCCACCTTGGGGGTTGGTGGTGGTGGTGGTGTCCATGGCCCCAGGTTGGTCCAGGGTCACTGCGCTGGTGTTGTTCCTTATTCTGTCCATGTCGGCAGGGATGGTATTCGTGGTGACAGTCGTTGGAGGGGTGGGTGCAGGGGTGCAGCTGGTGGACCTGCTGGTGCTGCAGCTGGTGGTCCTGCTGGTGCAGCATGTTGACTTGCACCGGATGTGCCAGGTTGTTCTTCATCGTCCGAGGAGGACAGAGGCTGTACGACGCCAGTGAGCTCGGCATCCTCTTGAGCCTGGGACTGGGACTCCTCAGCGTCTGCTGCTGTGTCCCTATCATCACCTGTTTTTGGGAGACACAAACAATGTATGTCATGTTTCTGCAGGCATCAGTGGTTGACACACCTGACAGTTGTGACTGTGCCTCGGGGTGCGGGCCTGTACATTGTATTGTCCTAAGTCGTCACAGTCAGGGGTTGATATTGGTGTGGCACATTGTCCTGCATTATTTGGGCATTTCTATGTATTCTCTGGGGTGTGAACATGGTCTGCATTGATTGTGTTTGGTTGACAGCCAGACCTCCTTCCCACCCACCCACCCACCCAGTCAGTTATCCCACCATGGAACGTGCTTGCATTGCAGGGAGTGTAAGTTGTCTCTCAGGATGTCAGTCAGTGGTGTCCTGCTGTTTGTTGGTGCACAGTTGGCAGCAGGGCCTTGTGCTCCCCACAGCAGTAGCCAGTGTCAGCCATCTTGTGAGTCCTTCTCCACTCCCTGTGATGTGAGCATGGTTCAGGGTGGTGTTGATGGGCCAGTTGTGAGGCTGAGCAATGTCTGTGACTACGACTCCCATCATGCTATTGCCTCCACCCCCTTCCCAGCATGCCCATGCTTCCTTCCTTTGACTCTGCTTCCCTGTGGGGTGGGCTGGCTGTGCTGACAGGATGGCTGGGAGTGTTGTCCTGGCAGTTGTTTGGCTAAGAGTCCCAAGAGTGTCCCTGTGCTTCACACAACATAAGCCAGGGTGGTGGTGCTTTGTGGGATCTTGTGTTAGGATGGAGGGCATTGCATTCTACCAGGTGGGTACTGTGGAGTTTGTGTTGGGGGGGGGGTGAGGGGAGGTGCTGGTGACTATGGTCAGTGCTGCAAGTCCCCCTTCCCACCCAGCCAGCCAGATATCCCACCATGGAACGTGCTTGCATTGCAGGGAGTGTAAGTTGTCTCTCAGGATGTCAGTCAGTGGTGTCCTGCTGTTTGTTGGTGCACAGTTGGCAGCAGGGCCTTGTGCTCCCCACAGCAGTAGCCAGTGTCAGCCATCTTGTGAGTCCTTCTCCACTCCCTGTGATGTGAGCATGGTTCAGGGTGGTGTTGATGGGCCAGTTGTGAGGCTGAGCAATGTCTGTGACTACGACTCCCATCATGCTATTGCCTCCACCCCCTTCCCAGCATGCCCATGCTTCCTTCCTTTTGACTCTGCTTCCCTGTGGGGTGGGCTGGCTGTGCTGACAGGATGGCTGGGAGTGTTGTCCTGGCAGTTGTTTGGCTAAGAGTCCCAAGAGTGTCCCTGTGCTTCACACAACATAAGCCAGGGTGGTGGTGCTTTGTGGGATCTTGTGTTAGGATGGAGGGCATTGCATTCTACCAGGTGGGTACTGTGGAGTTTGTGTTGGGGGGGGGGTGAGGGGAGGTGCTGGTGACTATGGTCAGTGCTGCAAGTCCCCCTTCCCACCCAGCCAGCCAGATATCCCACCATGGAACGTGCTTGCATTGCAGGGAGTGTAAGTTGTCTCTCAGGATGTCAGTCAGTGGTGTCCTGCTGTTTGTTGGTGCACAGTTGGCAGCAGGGCCTTGTGCTCCCCACAGCAGTAGCCAGTGTCAGCCATCTTGTGAGTCCTTCTCCAACCCCCGTGTGATGTGAGCATGGTTCAGGGTGGTGTTGATGGGCCAGTTGTGAGGCTGAGCAATGTCTGTGACTACGACTCCCATCATGCTATTGCCTCCACCCCCCTTCCCAGCATGCCCATGCTTCCTTCCTTTTGACTCTGCTTCCCTGTGGGGTGGGCTGGCTGTGCTGACAGGATGGCTGGGAGTGTTGTCCTGGCAGTTGTTTGGCTAAGAGTCCCAAGAGTGTCCCTGTGCTTCACACAACATAAGCCAGGGTGGTGGTGCTTTGTGGGATCTTGTGTTAGGATGGAGGGCATTGCATTCTACCAGGTGGGTACTGTGGAGTTTGTGTTGGGGGGGGGGTGAGGGGAGGTGCTGGTGACTATGGTCAGTGCTGCAAGTCCCCCTTCCCACCCAGCCAGCCAGATATCCCACCATGGAACGTGCTTGCATTGCAGGGAGTGTAAGTTGTCTCTCAGGATGTCAGTCAGTGGTGTCCTGCTGTTTGTTGGTGCACAGTTGGCAGCAGGGCCTTGTGCTCCCCACAGCAGTAGCCAGTGTCAGCCATCTTGTGAGTCCTTCTCCACTCCCTGTGATGTGAGCATGGTTCAGGGTGGTGTTGATGGGCCAGTTGTGAGGCTGAGCAATGTCTGTGACTACGACTCCCATCATGCTATTGCCTCCACCCCCTTCCCAGCATGCCCATGCTTCCTTCCTTTTGACTCTGCTTCCCTGTGGGGTGGGCTGGCTGTGCTGACAGGATGGCTGGGAGTGTTGTCCTGGCAGTTGTTTGGCTAAGAGTCCCAAGAGTGTCCCTGTGCTTCACACAACATAAGCCAGGGTGGTGGTGCTTTGTGGGATCTTGTGTTAGGATGGAGGGCATTGCATTCTACCAGGTGGGTACTGTGGAGTTTGTGTGTGGGGGGGGGGGGGTTGAGGGGAGGTGCTGGTGACTATGGTCAGTGCTGCAAGTCCCCCTTCCCACCCAGCCAGCCAGATATCCCACCATGGAACGTGCTTGCATTGCAGGGAGTGTAAGTTGTCTCTCAGGATGTCAGTCAGTGGTGTCCTGCTGTTTGTTGGTGCACAGTTGGCAGCAGGGCCTTGTGCTCCCCACAGCAGTAGCCAGTGTCAGCCATCTTGTGAGTCCTTCTCCACTCCCTGTGATGTGAGCATGGTTCAGGGTGGTGTTGATGGGCCAGTTGTGAGGCTGAGCAATGTCTGTGACTACGACTCCCATCATGCTATTGCCTCCACCCCCTTCCCAGCATGCCCATGCTTCCTTCCTTTTGACTCTGCTTCCCTGTGGGGTGGGCTGGCTGTGCTGACAGGATGGCTGGGAGTGTTGTCCTGGCAGTTGTTTGGCTAAGAGTCCCAAGAGTGTCCCTGTGCTTCACACAACATAAGCCAGGGTGGTGGTGCTTTGTGGGATCTTGTGTTAGGATGGAGGGCATTGCATTCTATCAGGTGGGTACTGTGGAGTTTGTGTTGGGGGGGGGGTGAGGGGAGGTGCTGGTGACTATGGTCAGTGCTGCAAGTCCCCCTTCCCACCCAGCCAGCCAGATATCCCACCATGGAACGTGCTTGCATTGCAGGGAGTGTAAGTTGTCTCTCAGGATGTCAGTCAGTGGTGTCCTGCTGTTTGTTGGTGCACAGTTGGCAGCAGGGCCTTGTGCTCCCCACAGCAGTAGCCAGTGTCAGCCATCTTGTGAGTCCTTCTCCACTCCCTGTGATGTGAGCATGGTTCAGGGTGGTGTTGATGGGCCAGTTGTGAGGCTGAGCAATGTCTGTGACTACGACTCCCATCATGCTATTGCCTCCACCCCCTTCCCAGCATGCCCATGCTTCCTTCCTTTTGACTCTGCTTCCCTGTGGGGTGGGCTGGCTGTGCTGACAGGATGGCTGGGAGTGTTGTCCTGGCAGTTGTTTGGCTAAGAGTCCCAAGAGTGTCCCTGTGCTTCACACAACATAAGCCAGGGTGGTGGTGCTTTGTGGGATCTTGTGTTAGGATGGAGGGCATTGCATTCTACCAGGTGGGTACTGTGGAGTTTGTGTTGGGGGGGGGGGTGAGGGGAGGTGCTGGTGACTATGGTCAGTGCTGCAAGTCCCCCTTCCCACCCAGCCAGCCAGATATCCCACCATGGAACGTGCTTGCATTGCAGGGAGTGTAAGTTGTCTCTCAGGATGTCAGTCAGTGGTGTCCTGCTGTTTGTTGGTGCACAGTTGGCAGCAGGGCCTTGTGCTCCCCACAGCAGTAGCCAGTGTCAGCCATCTTGTGAGTCCTTCTCCACTCCCTGTGATGTGGGCATGGTTCAGGGTGGTGTTGATGGGACAGTTGTGGGGGGCAATATGTGTGACTGCGACTCCCATGATGCTATTGGCTACACTGACTTGGCCAGCATACACAGAATTCCTTCCTTTGAGTGGTCTTCACTGTGTGTTGGTGTTGTTGTGGTGGCTACATGTGTGGATGTGTTTGTTAGTTCTATTTGTGCCACTGCCTAGCTGTAGTTGTGTTTGTACATGTGTTGGCACAGTTGGATGTGACTTTTTTGATGGCATGTGTTGTGTTTCTCTGACTGACATACACATTTTGGGATGATTCTGTTCTGGTTGCTGTGTGATTGCTATGAGTGCATGGTTTGACTCTCCCCTTGACAGTGATGTGTGTGTGTTTTGTGGCAGTATATTGTGTACATTTGTTGTGTACTCACCAGGCTCTGGGATGTCCTCTAGTCCATATATGCTCACTGGCGGTAGGATGGCCCGCACCTTCTCCTCCCAGGGCCTGAGGTATATTGGCTTGGCAGGAGGGCCACTGCCGGTGTGTTGGCTGTTGATGTAGTCTTGCTTCAGCAGTTTCCGTACCCTCCTGCGCACGTCATACCACCTGTTCTGGATGTCGCTCTTTGTGCGCCGACATGGTGATTGGGCGTTCACCCTGTTGATGATCCTCTCCCACATCTTGGTTTTCTGCGACATGGGGGTCTGTTGGACCAATGTGCCAAACAGCTGTGGCTCTACCCTGAGGATCTCGTCTACCAGGACTTCCAATTCACAATCTAGGAACTTGTGATTCTTCTTGGGGGGCATGGTGATGGGTGGTGATGTGTGTGTTGGTGTGCAGGTGAGGGTGTGTGGGTGTGTGTTGTGCTGGGTGTATGTGAGGTAGGTATTTGTTGGTGTGCTGCTGGTGTGTGGCTTGTGTGAGGGATGAGCTGTGGGTGTGTGGTTGCTTTCTCTTGGGTGCTGGCAGTGGAATGGCATTTGCAAAGGCTCATGGTAGTGATTTGTGTCCTTTATATAGGTGGAGTTGTGGGTGTGTCTTTGTTCTCTGTCCCCACCCCCCAGTATTTATTGGCTTGGTAATTGCTTGTTTGGCCTTTTTTTGGTTGATTTTTCCTTTGTGCTGTTTGTGTATGTTGGAAACGTTCTTGTGACCGAGTCGGACCCTGCATTGGTCTCGTACGGTGTTTTCCGTTTCGTTCACGCTGTGTTTGTGCAGTTTTGTATGCTGCGTACGCGTCGGTCGCGGTGTATTGTGTTGCTTCGGCTCGGTTTTGTATGCGTGTCGGTCGTACGGCTTGTCCTCCGTCCGACTCGGTCGGGTTTTTCGCGCCTTGCATCGTACTTTGCGGGTTGGAGTTGGCGGGTACGATTCGGTCGGATTTGTTCCGGGTGCGTGTCGGTCGGTTGGATTCGCGTGTTTTTCCGGCCGGATTGCTATTTTCCGAGCGGCTCGGTCGGTCGGCTTGGTTTCCTGACGTGTCGGTCGGATTTATCGCGGCTTGCATCGTACTTGGCGTGTCGGGCGCCACTGGTACGTGTCGGTCGGTATTTTTTCCGGATCCGAGTCGGTCGGTGCTTTTTCCGGCCCGAATCGGAATCGACCCCTTAGTGTAACCACGGCGGAGACTACTCATCTCCACCATGGTTACAACCCTCCGATGGCCCGACGTAGTAAGGGCCGTCGGAGGTTAACCTCTTTTTCTGCCCACCTAATTTAGATGAGTGGACATACAGGTAAATTTTCACTGCCCATCACCATCAGGAAGACCCTGGTGGTAAGGGGCAGTAAACACTTTCTAATGCCGCCCTCACCATGGGAGATAACTCCCAAAGAAATATTTATTTATTTTGTTTGTTTCTATTTCACCAAAATGCCACCTTCCTGCCTTGTTGGAGCGCCGTTCAAACAACAAAATCTGGAGATAGCTCATTGTTTTTATTTATTTTCAAAAAGGAAATCCCTCCAACTTGACGGACAGCGCTATCATGCTGACGGAACCATGCATCAAACTTTAAAAAGTACTGACTGGAACAACTGTGACGGAGAATCCTGCCAATGCTTGAGAAATGATTGCCGACTTGGCTTCCATTTCTACATTTGGAGGGTGGCACTCTACCTGCCAAGATATAAATTGGGCTGATAGTCAGAAGGTAAAAGCTTTGACCAGGATGTACCTGGTAGTTGTATCTGAACACGTGCTACATCGTCAGTCAGTGCTTTTTGGTGCACTTTCTTCTTAAAACTTTACAAATCATATATCTGGTTCCCCTTATTGGATTTTTGTCATTTTTGTGTCATTTTATTTATAACATTTTTGCTCTATTGTACTACATTGAGATTTTTATTGTTTCCTATTTTGATTTTATTACTATTGTGGTACTGCATAAATACTTTACGCACTGCCCAAAGTTAAGCCTCTCGACTCTGGTCAAAAAGCTACCAGTGGCTTGAGCCCAGGTTAAATTAGAGATTTTAAGGGTTTATCCTGGCAAGGTTCTGTGATTATTCCATGAGGTGGGTTGTCACCCATCCTATTTAATAACCCCGTTTCTTACAAAATGATTGCCCCCTTTCAAAATATATAGACACTGGACAAAGTCGCTTCACCTCAAAAGAAGAAACCAAAAGAATTTCTCAAAATGTCACACAAATTATAACGAGGACCTGTTGTAAAGTGCCTTTTTTGGATGGTCATCCCTACACTTTTTGCTGCTAGATGCTGTGGTAATTGATCTGAAAGTGTGCTGAGTTCTGCTAACCAGGACCCAGCACCAGTGCTCTTTCCCTTACACTGTAAATGTGAATTGGTGCACCCAATTATCAAGTACTTTTACACCCCTGTAAGGCCCTAGTATATGGTACCAGTGGTACCCAGGAATTTAAAAGGGGCACCAGGGCCGCAGCACTAGTTGTGCCACCCTGAGTGACCCGAGTGAAACCAAGGGCTGCAGGTCTGCCATGTCATCCCTTCACGAGCAGCTTGCCTGCTCGAGTTCAACCCTGCACACACCATGTGTGACAGGGTCACCTCACTGCATTGAATATGTCAGTCACCCCTAAGGTAGGCCTCCTATAGCCCAGGAGGCAGGTTGCATTATATTATATGTGTGGAAATATATGTGCAAGCATATATTGCCCTGTGGTAGAATTCTAAACGTAATTCTACCGCAAGTGACCCACTCTCCTTAGGATAACATGGGCTGGACACTGGACATACCCCAGATTTCCAGTTTCATTATGGAACGGTTAATTTATTTCGTGTTTGGTGTCACATACCATGCTTTTTTAACCCCTGACACAATGGTGGTGTTGAGGTTTAACCAGCATGTACCTAGGTGGCACTTTAGACAGTGCCCATCTAGTTAACCCAATGTTCTCATGCGTTGGTGGGCTTTTTCGAGGGTTTGCCGCTAAGCCAGAGATATGACCTCATGCTGGGGAGTGTGGGCCACTCCCAGAGGTCAGAGACAAAGATCTGTGTGTGCAGGAGGTACCACCTTTGCCCACACAGGATGGATAGTGAATGGGTCATCACGGAGGTGAGCCTCAAAGGTTTCGCTGGCGCTGGTGGACAAAGGAACTTGTCCCCCACTCGAGGATAAAGCCTCCTCCTGTCCCAGGCACTGTTTTTTGCTGGCAGGTGGGAAAATTAGCTATTCAGGAGATGTACACCTCCAGAAGGCTGACCACATCTCTAGGGTGTTGCAGCTAAGGTGTACAGTCGAGGATAGTTTTAGTCATCTTGAATTTAGTGTAAAAAGCAGGTTCTAAATAGTTCTACTGACATACACCCACATGATGTAGTCACTAAAGAGGAGGATTAGCTGCATGACTAGATATCAATTGGCTACTAGTCCTCACATCCACTAACACCCCCTTAATCCAGAATTTAAGGGAGCATCCCTGATACCAGAACCTTAGATTCGACGTGCTGTCAAGAAGAGACCCGTTTCCATGACAAGGCAGGTCTCCATGAAGAGAGGCGCTAAGCTCTGCACCTGTGGAGGCCACCCTGCACCTGCTGGATTGGGACTCCACCAAGGCAAGAGACCGATTTCAAAAGGAAGGTGAACCCCTCTGCAAACTCCAGACATCACAAGATCTCCCTTGGGCTAGAGTAACTAGTCCCCTGCAGTCGGCAGGCACAAACCGCTAAATCCACAAATTTGAAGTACTGTCCACCAAGCCGTCTGGCATGGCCACTCAAAGTCACTGGGCAGGTGGCTTTTGGGAATGGTAGTCTCAACTCTCAGCAAGGCTCAGCTTTCCCCGGTCCTCTGGAAGAAGATTTCCTTAACCGCAGTGCTTGAAGGTAGCAAGGCCTGTTGGTGGCCAGCCCGACTACTACCTGCTTTATTCGACGCTCCAAGAGGAGAGATCCATCTGCATGAATGACCAACCACCCCTGTGGCTTCATCGTAAAGATCCTGCATTTGTTTTCACCCTCTCTTGGCACACCTGCCATCACCAATGGCCGCAGATCTGTTCAGCACCACAGATAGCCAAGAGCACCTCTGCACCCAAGTCCGCCAAGCCAGGTGGAGTCGATCTGCCTGTAGACACCTGGTCCAGGGCCAGCTCCTTGCTTAAGTTCCAAAGGATTTTGCTCAACTCGACCCGCAAGTACTTTTTTGCTAAGATAGTCATTCAAAGACTGCAAGCCTGATTGACAGCTCCGTTTGACAGCTAAAGTGCATCTCTGCACCCCGCTCTCCTGAGCCAGGTAAAATTCTGTTAGCTGTTGTGAACTGGTCTAGAGACTCACAAGACCTTAACCCCGAGTGGGTTCCGTTGAACTCACTCTCTAAGTAACTGATTGCATATATGTGTTTTTCCCATTCACCACAACGTTAATGTTTTACACTGCTAAAGTACTGATTTATTGAATGCTTTAAAATTGATAACTCCAGTTATCCTGTTTGTATCGATTTTGTTTTGGTGTCTAAATCAGCTCTATTTTTATAAATTGATTTTGGATTTCTCTTGAGTCGTGTCAAATACTTATCTTCCATGTTGGTGATGTGAAATATTTAACACGTTCCTCTAAGTAGCTTGTATTCTCTTTGCCTCTCTACCAGGGCTGAGAGAAGGTGTATGAGAGAGTACCCAGGGTCCATCTTTGTGTTAGTATTACATGGTAAGGAACCCCTGTCATACCACATAATACTTTCTCCTTGCAACACTACCTGAACAACATGAACAGGAAGGTAAGAAATTTGGATCAACTATGCCATTACGCCCACAATGAAGAGAAAGAGAAAACAACTGTTCCATCTCCAACAACATAGCAACATACAAGTTGAGGGAAATAGGAAACAGATTCCATGCTCTGACCAGCCCAGCCATGAGATGTGTCCTCTGGGTGACTCCGCTATATTGCAAAACTCTAGAACCATCTGAGTCAACAATACTGAAAATGCAAGAGGCAATAGCCTAGTGGGAAGCCATACAACCTAGACAGACGTACATGAATGCATCACCTTGGAAAACAGCAAGGTAACATTACAGAATATTTAAACCTCGTTTATCACCAGATGATGGAAAGAGGATTGTGCCACAATGGGATCAAACATTATTTTATTTGTTGAAGTACCAAGAACATAACCTCAATCACAACATCCGCTAACTTCCAACTGTTATTGTTCTGCTTGGTTTTACTACTCTTGGGAACAGACCATTCTGTGTAACATAATAGATAAGCAGTCATGACTGGCTTGACTAGTCTAATTAGGCCTACACGGGCCTAGCACAAAGCTTATTGACAAATCACAATGTGTGTGTGCATGTATAAATCTAGCTATAAAGCAACAGAGCATTGAACAGTGGTGTGTTGCATGATGGTAACATGTAGGTGGGTGCAATGTGCCCTAAAGGAGAATGCAGGGAGAGAAATTGCAGTATAAGCGGGGAAGTGGGCATGTTTGACCCTGCAGGCGGTGTAGGGCATATAGAAGTGTTAGTGGTGAAAGTTGAGCTGAGTGTGGTGGTCACTGAGTTAGGGGAGCTGAGTGCTCTACAAAGGGATCAACATTAGGGGGTACTTGCAACCAGGTGCTGCCCACAACACACGTATAATCAAGCAACAAGGTATTACCTTAACTTAAAGAAGCAGGACCCCAGAAAAGCCTGCTTTAAAGGGATTCTATTAGTCCTCAGTGACAGACAGAACCACATTCAAAGTTGCCTGAACTACACACAGCATGTTCGTGAACAAAGAGCCAGGGTGCACCCAGAAACAGACCACAAAGGGGGTTCCAAGCAACCTCTAAACACCCAGAGCAGAAACCATCTATCAAACAAAGTTCAAAAGACACAGGGAACAGATCCCTGGCTGAGGAGGGCTCAAATTTCTGAGTTCCCTTTCAGAGTCATGAGGATGAAGCCCAAATATCTACCCTTTGGGGAGCATCTAAAACTAAAATATTAATTCAGAAAATCAGCTGATTGATATCTAGATGCTGAGGCACAGCAATGAACAATGCTATGCCTGAGTTGTAACTGCATGCGACTTTTGACCTCAAACTTTCCTAACACCTACAGTATTAATATTGGTCTTTTAGTGGCTTTTCACAAAATTGACAAATATACTGTTATTGACAGTCTTGGATTGGGGCTCCGTATTTAACGCACTTCCAACCACTATAGATCTCTATTCTATTTTGTTGTTTGAACGGTGCTCAAACATGGCAGGAAGGTGGCATTTTTGTGAAATAGAAACAAACAAACTAAATAAATATATCTTTTGAGCTGTAGATGCTGTTTTGATCTCCACTATGCTAAACATTCATTCACATATTGCACATAGTCGGCCTTAGCCCTCATAGTACATATGTAGCGGTAAGGTATCCATTAGAATAGGGATACATAATTTGTATGTGTGTGTATAGTACTATGCACACATGTGTGGAGTATTTCTTAGTGCAGGAAACGGACATTTATTTTTCCCTCTTTAGAGACGACTGCGGAAATAATTCACACATAGAAAAGAAGAGGGAAAAATAAATACGGACAAACGAGAAGCAAGAAATCGGATTTTTGGGGCCACGACAGACAGGCTGATTGTCCACAATAATTCTGCCCTATCAGATGCTTTCTGCTGGAGGAAAGCCGTGAAGGAGAACGCCAGGCCGAGGAAAGAGAGGGAAGGCTGCGAAGAGTTCTCGAAGAATTCTCAACCTGTCGGCGCTCTGAGTTGCTATTTCAAATGCTAATTGCACCTTTTTGTGTAGAGATAATGGGCAATGAAAGACAGACGTCACGGCAAACAAATTAACATTACCATGCTTAAAGCACCATTTGGGGCCACAATACCTACACAAGCCGGCGCAGCACATTGACCGAAACACTACACAGTAACTTACTTAACTTCCAGCTTGCGCCGTGCAGGATTTCTTCCCCAAATCTCAGCCAGCTGGTAACGATAGTCGTTCTTACTCCCTCGAGCCCGCGCTTCCTCCGAGGCTGCTGTGTGGTGATTGGTCACGCTCACGCTGCTAGTCGCGACCCGCGAGTCATAATGCCACCGGCCGGGACTTAACATGGGAGCCAATCACAAGTGATTGGTGAGGCGCTGCAGGAGAGCGCCCCAGCCACGCCATTTTCTCCATGTAGGAAAAGGGAGAGTGGGTGGTCCTGCTCGAGGGCAGGGGGAGTGGCTTACCCACTGTTGTGGGTACTGACTGTTTGGGCGGCTCCAGGGCCGACCAAACAGTCAGTACCCACAAAAGTGGGCAAGCCACTCCCCCCCTGCCCTCGAGCAGGACCGCCCACCCGCCCTCCCACAACCAGGCACTTCTGCTTTCTCGCAGCGCGAGAAGCAGAAACATAAAATGGTAGTTTTTACCATTTTATGTTTTTGCTTCTTGCACTGCCAGAAAGCAGTGGGGCAACGCCCAAACGCCCCTATGGAGGAGCCGCCACTGCCAGAAGCTGCGAAGAGCGAATTAAAATATTAACCACAAATCTGTCATTTGTGAAGACGGATGACGTACTGCAACGCATGTCACGAGACTCTTGTGAAAATGGCATATGGATTTACAGAATCTGTTATGTTTGATGTCTGACAGCACACACTAATCTGATAAGATATAAACAGTCCGCACTGTGTTGAGTGGTCTGCATTAGTACATGTGTGTACTGGGTGGTTTGTGTGTGTTGACTGGTGAGTGTGTGTGTGGTGTTGTGTTATCCCTGCCAGCGTGTGTCTGCTGTTTTTGTCTGCATTTGTGTGTGCACGCAAGGAGTCTGTCTGTTGGCTGGAAGTTAAGGAGTTTTCCTTCTTGGAGGGAGTTGTTGTCTGGTCTGCTACGGCTCGCGATCTCTAAGTAGTTGGGTTGGCTCACTTCACTCGCTTACGATGTAAAACTCAGCCCCTAGTTTTATGCCTCACCACTTTGAAATGTCACCAGCCGCCACTGGCTGTCCCTAATGGAGCAGTAGTGGTCCATAGTTGGAGTGGTAAGGCAGGCACTCGGGCAATGATTGATGGGCCGGTATCGGAGTTGCAGCTGTGGGCTGCTTTTTTGGCCAGAGTGGTGGCCGATTTAGGCTGTGTCTGTCAGCCGCGGCACGTGCAGGTAAGAGTGGTGGGGCCGGGTCGGGGGGAGGGGGATTTCGACCGTCGGTGAAATAGGAAAATGTATTATTTATTTAATTTCCCCTCGTCATTGCCCATCGAAAACCTCCCCACCCGGCCCCACCCCCCACTGCTCCTACCTGCACGGCCGTGGCTGGTGTCTGTGCTGTTCAAATGCTTCTAGCAGCCCAGTGGGGACCTGAGTGGCCGTTGCGAGGCAGATGGGCCTCTATTTCCTCCCCTTTTACCAACAGGGCGAAGGTGTCATTCCCAGTCTCTCGCTGGGCCGGCCCAATAATGTACGCATATTGAGCAGGGGCAGGGGAAATGAGCAGAAGTGGCCTCACTTATATTCAGGTGCGGTTCACCAGTGGAAACTAATCCGTGCACAGAATCCTGGCAGCAGTTGCATTGTTTTTATCGCAGTGAAGTTAAGAAAACATGCCTCTTTTATAGAACCTCCCCTCCTCCTTTTTATAACACTTAAAACACTGAAGTAGTGTTTTGAGAAAAGACGCAATCCGCAAATGTAGGCAACTTTTTTTTAGGGTACCCGGGCCAATATAGGTAAATAAAAATACTTAATGGGGACTGAGAAGCAGCAGATATGGTGGCAAGGAATGTCAGTGCCCTGTCATTTGGCAAACATCCCTATCTTCCTGATCCCAAACACAGCATAAGGAAATATGATTTCAAACAATAGTGTGTGAGCCTCTATCTTAAGGTGTGGTCACAGAGGTCCACCTGAAGTACCCTGCAGACCGTTTAAGGTTTTACTTCCGCCATTAAATGGTTGCAAAGGTACAGATGACCATAGATGATCTGGTATTATTCAAGATAGAACATTTTTCAAATGCTATGAAACATACCTAGAAAAGAAATCCTGTCCTCCAGACTGCCCAGTCAGACCCTCCAGGATTTCGCAATTTGCAAAAAAATTGCGAAATCGGCAGCTTTGTAAAAATGCCGCGATTTTTACAAAACTGTCTGCAAAATTGGGAAAATGTGATCATTTTGGCTGACAAAGGGCTGTGAAAATGTGAAAACACAACAGTGAGGATGACACTGCCGGGCTCCACGCGGGGACACTCTGTCACAGTCCCAGCAGCTGCAACCAGTGCTTTATTCTTTTTCTTGCTTGAAGACATAATTGTCTGATCTCTCAAATACTACAGTAAATGCCACTGGGATTACAGTCCAGAGGTCCGGCGGAGTTTGCGGACTGGGTGACTAAGAGACGAGAGGCCCTTTTGAGTATGGTGGGTGGAGACCTCAAATTGATGCTGTGCAGTAACACTGATAGAATGACCAGGACAGCCGCAGAGAGGATGTGCAGCTTCCATCTTTTGTTGAGGCGCTGGGCCTGGTGGACCCATGGCAAGCTGCGCACCCAGGACTGAGGCAGTTATCCTATGTGACCAACTTAATGCTGTTGATGTCGCGCCTGGATTACTTCTTGTCACCATTGCAGTACATACATAGATTCAGGGAACCAACGTACTTGCCTTGGGGCATATCCAACACCTTTCCGCTCAGAATTCAACTGGTGCAGCCAACACGGGGCCCCACAGTAAGCTGGAGAATGAAACACTGGATATTGATGGACTGGGAAACAAAACGGTTCACCCAAGAGGTGACAGTGGCATATTTCAGGGTTAACTAAGGCTCGTTAAAGTCCAAAACAACTATTTGGGAGGCCTACAAAAGAGTGGTGGGGGGCCAATTGATATCCCACACGGTGAGCAGTCAAAATATCGAAAATAAAATATCGATATACAATAATATCGAAGTTAAAATATCGAAGGGACAGAATATCGATGTGAAGAATATCGATGGACAGAATATCGACCCTAAGGTAAGTAATATCGAATTTTTTAATATCGATGTAAATAATATCGAAGTTAGTAATATCGAAATCAAATATATCGATGTTACTAATATCGATGTTACTAATATCGATATTTGTATTATTGTTATGTATTTTGTTATGTTTTTAATATGTATGTGTTATATGTGTTTTTGTTAAGTGTTCTACTTGTTTAAAAATATATGTATACAATTTTTATATGTTAATACATTTTTTTTTTAAGTAAATTTTTTTTTTTTTGTACTGTAGCGGGTTGTGGGTTTATAGGGGAATAGGGTGGGAAGTAATTTAATTATACTAAATTAATTATTAATTTTTAGGAATTATAAATTAATTTTAATTATTTTTGCGTTTAAGTTCTGTAGCGGGTTGTGGGTTTATAGGGGAATAGGGTGGGAAGTAATTTAATTGTAATTAAGTTATAATTTATTTTAATTAATTGGTATTGATAATTATATTATTGTTAATTAAATAATAATTGGTAATTAATTTGTATTAATTGGTTATTAATTTTTATTAATTGATTAATTGATTATCATGTAATTTAAATGTAATTAAGTTATAATGTATTTTAATTAGGGCTCCCGGTTTTATGGTATTTATTTTTTTGCCATTTCCGTCTGTATTTATCCATATTTATTTTTTGGGCATTTTATCTGTATTTATCCACATTTATTTTTGCCACAAGCAGAAGACGACGCTGCAGCTAGTATTTTTCCACATTTATTTAAATCGACAATACACACATGCACTCGGTTGTTATTGGTCAACACAATACATTCATCTGAAAACGTTGCCATTCGCAGAATGTCCCAAATATGCATATAAGTGCTAGCACAAGCCATTTGTTTCAGAGCCTTGCAGTTTCTGTCTTCAGCACAGAGTGCTGCATCCTCTCCCCCACTGAACACCATACTGCCCCACTGAGAGAAACTCACACTGCCTTCAGCTAAAACCCAATTGTGCCCCCCTATAAACACCTGGAAGCAACTCAATTCAAACTATACACTAGACAAGAGTAATTTGCTGTCTGAAAAAAGTTACATTCTGGAAAAAACAAACACTCATAAGGAATACAACTTAAAGCTTTTACACTCATTATTCAGAAAGCTAAGGACATGAAAAGAAAAGTAGCGCTTCACTGGCAAACTCTGTAAGGTGGCGCTAATGTGTTTGGGTGTGAATAAAACCAATCTGGCCACTTTGCGACTACTCGGTCTTGTTTTATGTAGTTATGTATTTATTGTTCGTATTTTAAAACCTTTTTTCTCTCCTCCTGAGGCCGTGTTTTGGAATAGAAAAATGCCAGAAAAAGACATTTGAAAGAAAAGTGTTTCCTCTTTTTTTTGGAACCATTTCACTGGGGAACGAATGACAGAAAGGAGAGGAAAGAACAGTCACGGTTTTCTGCAAATGAGGAGAAGCGCGACAGAAAGAGAGGGAATAAGGGGAAGAAAGAGGGGGGGCAGCAGAAGTGAACACTGTCCTTGTCTTGTTCAGGCAAAAAGGAAGAGACAGCAACGGGTATGGGCTGTGCAGTCCGGTCACAAACTCTGCAAATACTCCAGTCGGTGGCGTAGCAAGGCTTTGCCGAGTTTGTGGTCAGACTGTTCTTGCAGCCACACGCACCCAGTGTACTGCTCTGCAGTCCGGCCACAAACTCGACAATCACTACACTGTCGTAGCTAGGCTGTGTCGCCCCACGGCAGGGGGAGTGGGGGGGAGGGAGCTGGCATCCGATTCTTGCTTTTGCTGCCCCCAAAACTGTATACGCCACTGACTCCAGCCCCCCCCCCCCCAGCACTTACCTTTGTTTTGAAATGGCTGGCCAGAGCTCACTCGAGGGGCGGAGCGGTGCCCCGGACATGGCTGGGGCAGCAAACAAAAGGTCGGCAGGAGCTCAAAAAGACACCTCATTAGAAGAAATCTCCAGCAAACCTGAAGCTGGTGTTTCGTGTTACTTTAGGCAGCCACAGCTCTAGAATCAGGAAGAGGGCGTGGCGAGGCAACACTGCTGGAGCACGGCAAAATGTGCTAGTATTTTCCCGTTTTTACATATAAATACAGACAAAGGAAAACTTGTTTTCCGTCTGTATTTATATGTAAAAATCCGTTTAAACAGAAAACCGGGAGCCCTAATTTTAATTAATTGTTATTGATAATTATATAATTGTTAATTAATTAATAATTGGTAATTAATTTTTATTAATTGGTGATTAATTTTTATTAATTGATTAATTGATCATCATGTAATTTAAATGTAATTAACTTATAATTTATTTTAATTAATTGGTATTGATAATTATATTATTGTTAATTAATTGATAATTGGTAATCAATTATTATTAATTGGTAATTAATTATTATTAATTAGTTATTAATTTTTATTAATTGATTAATTGATCATTATGTTAAGTGTATTATTTTATCATTGGAGTGTGTTGTGCGTTTATAGGGGAATACTTTTGGAAGTAATTGAAATCTAATTAAGTAATTATTAAATTTATTTTTGGGTATTGATAATTAATTTATTGGATATTAATTATTAATAGGTAATTTTTTTAAATTACAATTTTTTTGTTCTAAAATTAATTTATTGTTGTTTTATCATTAATTGGTAATTAAATATTATTAAATATTATTTATTGATACATTTAATTAATATATTAAGAATTATTTATTAATTGATAATTAATGTTTAATTATTATTATTATTGGTATAAAAAAGTATATAATTGTTTAATATTAGTTAATTGGTAATTAAGGGGCACATTACGATACCCGGCGTAAAAAAATCCGCCAGGCATGGAAGCGGCAAAAATCCGCCCGCACACACCGCCTGAACACCGACCACGCCATTATGAGTACACAAACTGAAAACCGCCATCGGCGGAAAAATCATACAAAATACCGCCCGCCATCGTCCGAGTCGGAGTCAAACCGCCCGCCACGGACGGAAACACGCACGACAACACAAAACCGCCCGCCCACACGGCCGACACACCGCACGTGAAATTACGATCGCACCGCCATGAGCGCGGAAAAACAACAAATATACCGCCCGCCAGCGCAAACAACGCCGATGAGAATCGACACGGCAGAAGCCATGGCGCCCACGTACCTGCACAGAAACCATCCGCACACAAAACCAATAGCACACAACATGGCCAACAAGTCCACACAGCAAGGCACGCACAAATACACAAGCACAGTACACATCCCGAAAACACCCCCCGGACAAACAAAAAATACAAAGGCCAGAACCCCAGACACAACACACCTGAAAACAACAGACCATGAGGACACACCCACATAGGTGAGTACAAAAGCAGCACTCCCACAGACCACAACCCCTTGCTACATTGCAAACCAGAGAGGAGAGGAGAGGACACAGTGACACAGCAAGGACAGCAGCACACCACAGAAACGCACACATCACAACCACCACCACCACCACCACCAAACACCGGCACCACAAACCCCCTGCACATTACACAACACACACCGCACCAGCACCACAAACACCATGGCACCACAAAGGATGCCCAAGTTCACGCCCATGGAGCTGACGGTCATGGTCGACGAGATCATCAAGGTGTACCCACAAATCTATGGGAACATGGTCCAGCACACACCACTAGCCACCAGAAACAGAATGTGGACCCGGATCGTAGACCAGGTCAATGCAGTCGGGACCCTGCCCAGGAACAGAACCGAGATAAACAAACGTTGGAATGACGTAAAGAGCCTGGTCAAGAAGAAGGAGGGCAAAAACAGAGAGCTGGCTGCCGTCACTGGCGGAGGGAATCCCGCGCTCTTTAAGACCTTCAAAGCGTGGGAGGAGAAGGTGCGAGTCGTAATCCATCCGGAGATCCTCGCCGGATTAGCAGGGGAGTGGAGGCTGGTAAGTACAAACTAATGTATACCAGCACACCGCTATGTACACACATGCGCAACCACCATGCCACAGCTCCCAGGGACAAACACCCCCATGTCCAGCACACAATACACAACACATCACACGCACATGCAACAGACACTACCACACACAGGCCAAACCGAACAACTGTAAGATGCGTGGGGACATGTGTACACTAAGCCAGCCACGTAACCACCAACAGGTCCCCAAATATGCCAGAAGCGCCACAACGAGCACCCACCACACCCATGTGTCCGCCACAGCTGCACTAACCGACAAGTAACAGGTAAGTGGCAGGAACACAAAGTGCAGTGGGTCGGAGGGGGACAGCTGAAGTACAACACCCACCAGGCCCCCACTCCCACAGACCAGCAAGGTGGAGCACTCCCCACACCCATGTGTCAGGCACAGCTGCACCAACCGACAAGTAACAGGTAAGTGGCAGGAACACAAAGTGCAGTGGGTCGGAGGGGGGACAGCTGAAGTACAACACCCACCAGGCCCCCACTCCCACAGACCAGCAAGGTGGAGCACTCCCCACACCCATGTGTCAGGCACAGCTGCACCAACCGACAAGTAACAGGTAAGTGGCAGGAACACAAAGTGCAGTGGGTGGGACGGTGGATAGCCCAAGTACAACACACACCAGGCCCCAGTCCCACAGCACAGCAAGGAGGAGCATCCCCCACACCCCACAGCCACGTGTCAGCCACCGCAGTGCACAACGACAGCCGAAAGGCAGACATCACGGTCCACAGCAATCGGTGTCAGTGGGTGTACAGCCACCCCCACGACCCACTACACCCCCCACCCCCACAGACCTGCAACATGGAGCACCCCCGCTAAGAGCCATGTGGCATCCAGTACAGTGCACGCACGAACAACTTGCAGGTGGGAAACTGGACAGGGCTGGATTACTGGAGGCATGAGGACCATAACACCACCAACACATGGGACATGTCACGTAGCACACGAACACGCAGCACCGCCCACCGTCACGAACAAGTGAACAATGTGCACACGGACATGAACAGCAGACTCACACCCCACATGACCCATCACAGACATAGCAACACCCAAGGAGCCACGTCTGCATGCACAAGCCACACTGAATATAGTCCCACACGGCAGCCACTGTGCAACTCATCACACACAACCGAAACACCATTGAAGTCCTGTCCATGTAGCCCCTACTGCCTGTCAACCACACACCCCACAACTACGCCTATGTAAGACAAACAACACTAGACGCAACAGAGCGGAACAACATAAATGCACACGAACACCACTGAACCCATCAAACACACAGACACACCATGCACATACAACATACCATCCATCCCATCCGTCAGCCCCAGTCTCATGAAAGGCATGTCATCCGCACAGCTGCCACACATACAGCAGTCACGCTAAGACACATGCCCATGACCAACCATGTGCCAGAAGTCAATTAAGCGCACGACACACTGTGAGCAACAACACACAACATGGGCCACACCCCCCGAGCACTGCAGTGATGCACATGGCACAGGGCAGCACGCACACCAAGGAGATGGGACAACTGCAATACGTTGGCTGGCACACAACTATCACTCACTCATAACGATGCGTCCAATGCCATGTCCAGTAACCACAACAGACAGCAAATATGCAGGGCATGTCAGGCATGCACACACCTCAGACCATGCACTGTCATGCTGCCACAACACATGTCACGTTCGGCACCCATGGCTCACAGCATGTACCCCAAAAGCATATACCCTCCCAAATGCGAATCTGGGGCATGGCCCCCATGTTGCCATATGCGTTCCTAAGCGTTCCATTTGAACCCCAAAAGCATATTCCCTCCCAAATGCGAATCTGGGGCATGGCCCCCATGTTGCCATATGCGTTCCTAAGCGTTCCATTTGAACCCCAAAAGCATATTCCATCCCAAATGCGAATCTGGGGCATGGCCCCCATGTTGCCATATGCGTTCCTAAGCGTTCCATTTGAACTCCAAAAGCAAAGTACAAACCAGACCCAGGATGGGCCAGGAGCCCGCATACACCAGAGTCACAATGAGTAGGGGCAAAGCAACACACCCATCGGCATGGCCAATCCGTCCCATGCCACATGTGCACAGCACACAGTCCCATTGCCTAGCACACACACCTACAGATGCCACAGCCACACACTCGCCTCCGGGAAACCCATGTACGAGATTGCACGAACTGCCAATGTCAGACGACTAATACATACTTCGCCAGGTGCAACACAATAACAAATCTCATTCTCTCCACAGGTGACGAACTGCTGGACGCTGGGGATGGAGACAGCAGCCAGCACAGCCAGCCTACAAGCCCCCAACGAGGACACACGGATCTGGAGGATCTGTCCACCTCTTCGGACACGGACCACCAAGCTGGCCCATCTGGCGTGGCAGGGCCCAGCCGCTCCCCAGGACCCCTCCTACCCACCAACCCATCATCCAGGGATGCTGAACAGTCCCAGTCCCCTGCTGCCACTGTCGTTGCGGCCACACCCACGGTCATTGCGGCCACTACCACTGCCGCAACCGCCACCATCGCCGCACCGACCACCACCGCCTCCACCACCACCACGTCTTCGCTGGCACCAGCCCCAGCGCAGGTGGTGGCCCGGCCGACTGGATCCACCCTGGGAGCCACAGCGAGGACCGTGGTGAGCAATGTGGCTAGTGGGCAGGCCGGTGGCAGCAGGACTGGTAGGAGGAGCAGGGTCAGGGAAACGCCAGCCTCCCCTGGGAGCCATGCCCTGCCTCAAATGGCCAGAGTCCTTGGGGCCTATGAAGAGGCCCAAGGACAATGGGCCAGGTCTGCTACTGACACGCGGGAGGTGCTGGGGGTGCTGAGGTCCATGGACGCCCATATGGGCCAATTCGTGTCCCGTATGGACCAACTCGTGGACCTCATGGGCCAGCTGGTGGTGGCGGTGGGGTCACAGGCAAGGCCAGCAACACCACCTCCGCCACCACCTGCTAGGGCGCAGGCTCGGGCAGCAGTGTCCACTTCCCCTGCGTCCACAGCCAGTGAGCACACCTCACCCACCACCAGCAGGTCGCCACCACACACCCCCCTCCCAAACGTGGAAGGGGCCGTCCGAAGAGGAAACAGATCTCCCGGGAGGACTTCGCACGCTCCAGTCGCAAGTGAGGCAGCCAGCCAGCCTTCCGCCAGCCTTCCTTGACCAGCCACTGCATTGACTTGCTCTACGATCCCACTCCACACAGCCATCTGGATGGCATGTGTGTGTTGGACTATGGACATAGAACCAGTGGGTACACCCTGATCATCACGCAGCCATGACCGACAGCTCATTGTCACTGCACGCACCACTTTTGTCATCACCTTACACACAATCACATGTCACAGTTTGTAATAAATGCACCTTTTTCACTAACTGCTGTTTGTGCCCTGTGTCTTTATTGTACGGAATACAACGGCCACCTTGGGCGGAAAGGCACCTGATGCGTGGCATGGAAATGGAATCCGGAGGGCCTGTAGGGACCTAGGGGTGGGAGACAGAACAGGAGCACATTCAATGAGTGTGTCACACACCCATCACACAGTACATGTCAACAACTACAAGCAATGTACACACATCGCACAGAGCAATAGGGCACAATGCCACAGTCACCAACAGTGGCATACTACCCTGGCCATGGAGCGTTGACACACTGCACGCAGTGAACATACGGCCACCCTGACACAGCACACACACACCTGCATAGATACAGACACATCATCCGTCGTACATGGACACTCACCGTCAAGTGAAGTAGCGGGCGATGAGCTGCTGCCGCACATTCCCAGCTTCCTCCTCTCCGCTGTCCACCTCACTCGAGCTGTCCTGGTCTGCGGGCTGGGGCCCTGGTTGATCTCCGTCATCCACAATGAGGGGGATCTGCTTCCGAATGGCCAGATTGTGCAGCATGCAGCACGCCACCACTATCTGGCACACCTTCTGTGGGGAGTACGCCAGTGCACCCCCGGTGCGGTCCAGGCACCTGAACCTGGACTTGAGGAGGCCAAAGGTACGCTCGACCACACGTCTGGTCCTCCCATGTGCCTCATTGTATCGATCGTCTGCTGGGGTGCGAGGATTCCTCAATGGACTGAGCAGCCATGCCCCATTCGGATACGCAGAGTCACCTGGGTGTGAGGGACACAGAGAACCGTTGCTATTCCAACTGGACAGGGGACAGCATCGCACAACCAGCACGCTACACCACTCCACATACTCACCGACAATACAGCCACGATCCTGTTGCAGATTGGCCATCAGTCGTGGCAAGATGCTGTTGCGCATTATGTGTGCGTCATGGGCCGAGCCTGGAAACTTTGCACACACGTGGGTGATCACCATGTCCGCAAGGCACACCACTTGCACATTCAGGGAGTGCGTGTGCTTCCTGTTGCGGTACAGGTGCTCAGTGGCCTGTGGTGGAACAAGGCCAACATGAGTGCAGTCAATGGCTCCCACGACGTGTGGGATTCTGCCAAGGGCATAGAATGCACCCTTCACTGCCGCCAATTCACAAGCCCTGGGGAAGCGGATGTACCTGTTCCGGTACAGCATCATGGCTGCCAGTACATCCCTCAGCACCTTGCTGAACATGGGCTGGGACATCCCTCCTCCAATGCCCACTGTGTGCTGGAATGACCCAGTGGCGAAGAAATGCATGGCGGCCATCACCTTAGCCGTGGGGGTGACAGCAGTCGGATACACCCTGCGGGGACGGAGATGGGGCTCTAACATGGCACACAGTCGATGCAGAGTTGGCCTGTCCAGCCGAAACTTCCTGATTACCTCTGTATCGTCCATGTCCGCCAGCAATTGGTATGGGCGGTCAATGTTCGGTCTCCGCCTGGGTTAAATGGCAGAGGACACATGTCAAAGCAACACGGCACATAGCAATTTCGCATACACATCACTGACATGACTGAGCAAGCACATGGGCCACAGCCCAGCTGTCAAGCTGGGACGGCACGGCCACAATACACTTACACAGGTCTCCCAACAATGGCAATGGCAAGTGAGACATACCACTGCCATGTGCATGCACATGGGGATCTAGGCCCCAATGACTTGCGGGGCGTGCTGATGGGGACTGACTGCATATTCGTCAAGCGGCAACGCCACGGCAACATGAGTGTCTGCTGAGCATGGTACTGCTTCCGAGGCTGGATGAGTATGGCACACGACGACGACGATGTGGGCACGGGCTGAGCGGCCAATACAAGTGGGACCTGTGGCACGAGGGGATATGAGACAGTAGTAGGTGTCAGCACTGCACCCTATGTACAGCACTGTACGGATCACAGCTCCCGAAACATTGACTGGTGTCCACATTGACAGCCCCATGCCAAGACGGCTGTGTGCTTGCAGTCACACGTCACAGGTGAGAGGTTACATTGCACGTGCCAGGTGGCAGTCGTACATAGTGGGAGCTGGCATGTGTGTGCATGTGTCTCCTGTTCAGGATCCACCAGATGGGCGCTGACTCTGTACTGACCATTGGACACAGCATGTTCCGTGGAAGGCTTGTGTGTGTGGGATGGTGGCACTGGATGTGCCTCCGTTGGGTGGGGGCCATGCACAGGGCGGGTACGTCGATGATTGCGCATTGTTGGTCACGGTGGGTGCACCAGCTAAGATGTGTTGCCCTGTGTTCAATTCCTATGTCCGCATGATGATGGACTGTGGATGTGGGCAGACTACACATTGGTCGATGTGCTGTCCATATGCATGTGCCTTCACACCAGGCACAGCTGCCCCTGCACATGTGACCCCTGCTGGACTCGCTGCTGGGTCTGTGGAGCTGATGCACCTTCTGCGCGTGGGGCGGACAGCTCTCCTCACTTCCCTCATTGCGCATGTCATGTCTTTGCCGCAGGTGACATGGATCATGGAGGGCCCACATGTACGCGTGGGTAGGCTACACATGATTGTTCACTGGTCGCCACCCCCAGTCAGTGTTTCGAATGGGAAGGTTGTCGTGCTGGTGGTATGTTCGATGTGGCGGATGGGCGGGCCTAGGTGCGGGCTTACATTCCGGACATGGGGGGTAGTTGGATTGGCGACTAGTTGCAGTACACACGGGACACGTCTCTTCCTTTCCACATCTGGGTCATCCCTTGTACTAACTGACAGTGATACAGTCATCTTCGCCCCAGCCCTCATGTCCTCCCCTCGCCCCCCAATATGCATGCTCACCTGCGAGGCTAGCGCTTGCACAGGCAGCCCCAAGCTCGCACCAGAGAGGGCAAGGAGTGCATGTGTGGGTCCAGTTGCACGAGTGGGCTGTCTCAGGGTATGATGTGTGGCGGGACGCCGTCCACCTGCGTGGTGCCCCAAATGGAGACCCGGCCTGCATGGACTATGCATCACAGTCTTCGCCTTCCGGATCCGCCACCTGCGACACCCAGTGGCTGTGGCTGCCCTTGCGGCCATGCCGCGTCCGTCTGTGGCTGATGGCCCACACATTCACTCTTTGGCCTCTCTGGGGAGGGCTCAGGGGTGGTGGCGCACGCGCTTGCACTTAGTCGCAATGGCATGTGGCGTGGTTGGTATGATGGGCAATGGATGGGATGGTGCGAGCCACCTCCCGTGACGTCAGTGCTGCTCGTGCTGTGGTGCGTCCCCCTACACTTCCATTTGACTTTTTGCCATGCTGGACGTTGAGGTTCTATTGCCTGCGTGATATGACCAGGAGGAGCGCGAGGAGACCTCTCACACACCATGCTCCACTGCCATCCCGTGCCCTGTATCGCCTGTGTGGATTGACTATGTTGGGGTTACACCTGGTCGACTGGGGCTGTGTGTGCCTTGTCAAGGGGCATGGCGGGCGCACAACAGGATCCAGCTTGTCCACAGAGGGTGGGCATTCGGTGCGCCTGGTACCGCTTTGTACGTGTGCCCGGCTGCTGTGCACACACGTGTTCACTCCCCCCGACAGGTGTCCTCTCACAATGCCCAGGGAAGCGGTGGTGTACTGTTCATGACCCCTCCCAACACGGCGTGCTCCAACTTGGCATGTGCGCATCTACCCGTCGCACCCACCCACCTGAGCACTGCGTCCATACGACTTCACACGACACATGTGTGTCTTCCACAGTAGTGCTACTCATTTGCGTTGACATCCAATACCAGTGGACTACATGGTCATGTCACGACTGCCGTGTACTTCACATACTCTCATCCTCTCTCATTCGTACTTGTGAAATGAGTCAGCGGAGACAGTTCTGGTTTCAAACATTATATTGAGTCTTCTGTCCTCTGTGATGCAGTATAGTGGACACTACTGGCAGCGGGATACATGTTGAGGATATACTGAGCATGATTACAAATGGGATAGGGTGTGGGGTTACATCTGCTTGGCCAAGGCTGTGCTAATGTACATTTACGTATGGCTGCGGAGCTGCGGACTTTGACACAGACGGTATACATGTAGCCTACCAGACCGCTCGGCATCATGGGCACAGTCCATCTCAGTTCCATGTGACAGGTTTGCTGCGGTTGTTCCTCATGCACGCGTGCATGTGAGATGACATCAGGGCATGTGCTTGCGTGCATGCAGCGGCGTGCCACTTGTTGTTGCACTGTGGTGGTTACTGGACATGTCACAGTCACTGGGGTCGTGTTGTTGTTGTATGCACTTGTCGTCCATGCAAAGGTCCTGGTATGGGATTCCCGGGGCGGGGGTGGGAGGGGTGCAGCACCCACAGACTCCAGGCGACCTATTCATGTCCACTGAGCGGTGTGTGTGTCCATGGGCGCTGGATCCATGTCGTGTCCTGGTTGTTCGTGCAGTTCCGTCCATGTGGGTGCGATGCACAGAGCCCATGCCACTGCCTCCCACGATGCATGCGGTGTTCCTGGATGTGATGGGGAACAGTGTGCATGTCCCGGTCATATCCGATGTCATGGCGATGTCGTTGATGGTGTGGTTACAGTTGCCGGTCGTTTGGTATGGCTGTTGTGGTGGTGACTGGCCAGTCCGTGCGGAAGCTGAGCATGGGTGCGGGGTTGGACTTCATAGGTCACTCGGGGAACCTGCGTTGTGGTCCGACGTATTTACAGGTTGACAGGTATGCGATGCCGTCCAGCAGGGCTTCCATGTCATTGGTGGTGTACATGTTTGCCAGCCAATGAAGCGGATGGTGGCTGTCAAGGTGTTGTTCGTAGGTTGTCCCTTGGAGGACCATGATGGGGCATGCTGGGTGACATTCGATGTAGCTGTTCTCGATGATCCGTCGTGTGGAGGCACAGTGGTTCCATTTCAGTGCGCGTGCGATGTTGGCCACATACGCCATGCCCCCATAGGCAGAGCAGGCCCTGTCGTGTGCGTCCAGAGGGAGGAGTAGTGGTAGCAGGTCCGCCTTCAGACATGCCGGGTTGGAGAGGCATATCTCGACGGGATGCTGGTAGGGACACCTCCGACAGTAGAAGACGGGCATGACGCAGCTGAACAATGTGATGCGGTAAGTCAGTCGGTAACTTACGTTCAGCAGGGACAGGAGATCGCATCCCAATGTATGTATCGTGCTGGTTTGGTACAGCTTGAGCTCTTCGGCGTAGTTGGGTAGGTGTGTTGCGGTTGCCATTTCGCAGCGGTTCGTAGAGGTGGCGTGCTCCGGCTGTGTGTGCAGTCTGCAATGTGCACGCTCCGGGGTTGCTGTGAGCTCTGTGTAGTCGTGGGGAGACAGGACTTGTGTTCTGTTGGCTTGTTTGGAGGACACGGGCCCTCTTCCCACATGCTTCTCAGACAGTTCAAGGTCGGTGCTGTGTGACTCCTTCCAATTAACTTGCATGTGGCCGACATGGGGGAGTGTTTTCTTCTTTCTTCCCCGTCCGTTGTGTGCTTCTGTGATATGCGCTATCTGCCGTGTGGTCGGTCTCCTCGGCATGCCTGTGTTGGTCTATTCTTGGACAATGGCTGTATTCACCGGCTTCTGTCGTAGGGCTGTGGTTTTGGTGTTGGAATGGAAGGTCATTCAGTGCTGTCTGCTCTCCCTTGTGTGGGCGGCAGGCTGCCTTTCCGCTCTGCGTTGGGCCTTGTGTGTGGATGTAATTCTTGGGCCACCTGTTGTCGGTCCCCGGGCTCTTTGGTGTTCCGTTTCATGTGTCTTGTTCATATGTGCAGGGTGGTATGGGTTTTTCAGTGTGGTACTGGCGTTCCTCTTCCCGAAGGGGCCCTGCTTCTCCTAGTTGGTGTTGCCGCCGCTGTGTGCTTCGCCATGTTTGTTACACTGGGGTGTGTCCTGCTGTTGCGTGACTTAACTGACATGTGTGCGTCGGTTGTGTGGCGTTGGGTGTTGTCCGTGAATTGGGCGTTGGGGACATGTCTGTGGCCGGCCTGTCACGTGTCATGTGCGTTCGGGGTGGGGCTGGTGTGTGTGCTGCTTGGTTGTGTCCCTGTGTCTGTGTGCGACGCATGCATGGCGCTGCGGTTGGCCTCTGCGTTGTGCGCATGTGTGGCGGCGTCATCGGCGCTTTGGGGCCGTGACGGGGTGGTTGGTTCCTAGTCCCAGGTGGTGTGTACACATGTGTTCCGCGATGTTAGGATTTGGCCTGTGTGTCATATGTGGATGCAATGGTGGATGTGTAGTGTGCACGCGCTGGTGGGGGGTTGTCCGCTTTATCCGCCCTTGCACTGTGTGCGCTGTTTGCGTGCACTTGTTGTGTGTGTGCCTACCTGCGTCTCCGCGGTACGTTGCGTCCTTGGTGGTGCATCAGCAGAAGCATGGGAAGGGCCTGCAGTGCTGGATTCATGCCCGGGTGCCGCTTCTTCGTTGTCCGTGCTCTGCGTCCGTGTTTCCGCCTCTCTTTCACGTGCGGTGTCTCTTTGCCGTGGGAGCCGTTTGTTTGCGGCATCGTAATTTATGCGCCGGGCGGGACGTGTTTCGTCGGACGGTGTGTGTCAGTTGTGCTGCGCCGCTACGTGTGCGGGCGCACTTTGATGGCGGACGGTGTTGCTGGCTTGCCGGCGGTGTTTGGCCTGCTTTTCGCATCGTAATTGGGCGGGCGTGTGGACTGCTGCGTGCCGGCGGTAACTGGTGGTTTTTGCATCCGCCAGCACGGCGGTAGTGCTTCCGCCCGCCATTGTAATGGGCCCCTAAGTTTTAATAATTTATATGTTTTTTGTTATTAAAAATATTTTATTGTTCAATATTTATTATTTAGTAATTAATATGTATTAATTATTATTTATTGGTATTTATTATTAATTTATTGTTAATACATTTTCAATTGGTAATTATGTTTTTAATAATTATTTATTGGTATTGGTAAATAGTTTAGAGTTATTTAATAATTCATTAATTATTTAAAAAAATTAATTTATTTATAAGTATGTTATTTGTAACTTCTACGCTATCCAACACTTCCCCTACTGTTGCACTCTCTGGAGTTGGAATAGTAATTTTTACCCCTACGCTATCCAACACTTTCCCTACTGTTGCACTCTCTGGAGTGAGAATAGTCATTTTTACCCCTACGCTATCCAACACTTTCCTTACTGTTGCAGTCTCTGGAGTGGGAATAGTAATTTTTACCCCTACGCTATCCAACACTTTCCCTACTGTTGCACTCACTGGAGTGGGAATAGTAATTTTTACCCTCACGCTATCCAACGCTTTCTCTACTGTTGCACTCCATGGAGTGGGAATAGTAATTTCTACCCCTACGCTATCCAACACTTTCCCTACTGTTGCACTCTCTGGAGTTGGAATAGTAATTTTTACCCCTACGCTATCCAACACTTTCCCTACTGTTGCACTCTCTGGAGTGGGAATAGTAATTTTTACCCCTACGCTATCCAACACTTTCCCTACTGTTGCACTCACTGGAGTGGGAATAGTAGTTTTTACCCTCACGCTATCCAACGCTTTCCCTACTGTTGCACTTCCTGCAGTGGGAATAGTAATTTCTACCCCTACGCTATCCAACACTTTCCCTACTGTTGCACTCTCTGGAGTTGGGATAGTAATTTTTACCCCTACGCTATCCAACACTTTCCCTACTGTTGCACTCTCTGGAGTGGGAATAGTAATTTTTACCCCTATGCTATCCAACACTTTCCTTACTGTTGCAGTCTCTGGAGTGGGAATAGTAATTTTTACCCCTACGCTATCCAACACTTTCCCCTACTGTTGCACTCACTGGAGTGGGAATAGTAATTTTTACCCTCACGCTATCCAACGCTTTCTCTACTGTTGCACTCCATGGAGTGGGAATAGTAATTTCTACCCCTACGCTATCCAACACTTTCCTTACTGTTGCACTCTCTGGAGTTGGAATAGTAATTTTTACCCCTACGCTATCCAACACTTTCCCTACTGTTGCACTCTCTGGAGTGGGAATAGTAATTTTTACCCCTACGCTATCCAACACTTTCCCTACTGTTGCACTCACTGGAGTGGGAATAGTAGTTTTTACCCTCACGCTATCCAACGCTTTCCCTACTGTTGCACTTCCTGCAGTGGGAATAGTAATTTTACCCCTACGCTATCCAACATTTTTCTTACTGTTGTTTTTTTGGGGGTTGTAATAGTAGTTTTATTCCCTACGCTATTTAATATTTTTTGTATTATTTTAGTTAATATAGTATATAATTAATTTTAAAAATATTAAAAGTAAATTTTATTTTTTAATTTGTTATACATAATTATTTAATTTTTATTTATGTTATTGTTTGATGTGTATAGATGTATTTGTAATTTATATTTTTTAATAATTTATAATTTATTAAAATAATTATTCAAACTGATTATTAAGTAAGTATATATATTATATATTATATGTATATGTTTAATTAATGTTTTATTTAATTATATATGTTACTTATTAATTTTAAAAATTATAAAATATTTTTAACTATGTTAATTTTAATTATAAGTATTATTTAGTTTATTTTACATATTATTTTTAACAACAACAAAAAACGATATTTTTGATAACGATATTTTTGACCGATATTTTTTTTCTCGATATTTTTGTACTTACCATGTTGTAGATAGGATTTCGATATTATTGACATCGATATTTTTGTTGCGATATTTTTGTAGGTCGATTTTTTGACCTTCGATATTTTGTCAGTGATCCATCCCACACGATGGGGCTTACGCAAGAGAGGAAATGGAAGGGGCAAGAGCTAGAAAGGCAGCTGATTTAGTGGGAAGCACAATATGTCCAGTTCCCGGACGCACGCCTCGCTGCCCGAATAGTGGGCACGAGGGATGAATATAGGCGTCTAATGCACCAGGAGGTGAAACGACTCTACAGGGCGAAACAACACAGACTATATGATGTTGGAAATAAGGCAGTAAAGCTTCTGGCTGGCAAGAGGGGAAAAAGTTCAGCAGTTGGTACGGGGTATACACGGGGGACAGACAACTAGTAGAAAAAGCCAGGGAGATTGCACAAGCATTTGCAAGTTTCCTACAAGAATTCTACGTGCCATGCAATTGCAACGAGGGAAGGGAAAATTTGGTGACCTTCCTTAATGATATCCAGTCCCTACATTGGGAGAAGAGGAGAGACGACTTCTAGAGGGGGACATACAGGAAGGGGAATTTGCAGAGGCCCTTTACTCAATTGAAGAGCAGGAAGAGCCCGGTGCCCCAATGGTTTGCCCGCTGAGTTTTTCAAAGAGGTACGGAGCAGGGTAGTAAAGCAAATTACTGCAATGCTCTGCAAGTCCAGAGCATAGGGAGAACTCCCCATGGATCTGCAACTCCCGATTATTGTTCTTATCCACAAACAAGGGAAGCCGCCGGAGTGCAGCTCCGCCTACAGGCCGATATCGCTCGTTAACATGGGAACTTAAATCCTGGAGAAGTTGCTAGCTAACAGCTTAATGCAAGTGATACATACTCTGGTGGCTCAACACCAATCAAGCTTTATAACATGCAGGCTGACCAGGCATAACCTACAATGGACCTTTGGATGTCTAGCTCAAGAGGGACGACTTAGGGAACCTAGCAGCACTGGTAGCTCGGGATCCAGTACTCAGTACTTTATTCAGTTTTGATTAATTGGGTTTTTCTTAAAAGTAATAGGCATGATTTGAAAAATCCATGATGAGAACCTAGGAAAAGTTGTTAGTAAACAGCCCCAAGGACAGCTGCATCTTCCTGGCATTTGTGATCTCAACCAATCTTTGGCAATGCACCTCCACCAACTATCATCGTGTGCCCTATGGCGCCTGATGAAGAGGTGTCATGCCTCATGGGTCCAGGAGGCAGCGGTGCCCCGGCAGGGTTGCGTACATGGGCGTTAAAACATTCCAGGGAGAAATAGGGCCCCCTCTCACGAGGTTAGGATTAGAGCTGTGCTTCCGTAGAGTTGCAAAGCAAACACAAGGAATTGATGGACGGAGCACTGAAACTTTTCAGACGCTCACCCCAGTCACAGATCTGGGTTGAATCCATCAATGTTCTTTAGCTCACTTCGCTACCTCAGTTCAGACCCAGCTATATGCAAATAAGTCTTGGCCCTGTGCCTTATGGGAACAGTCCAGCCTGAACTGCCAAGCCAGGTCTTCCCTGAACCGGAAACAAGCATCCTGGGACCGTTTTTGGGGTAACACCCCTCAACAGCCAGGCTAGCTTGAATCCAGTGGCAAAGTGAGCAAGGGGCCCACGTCTGGGCATACCCTGCCAACTTAGGGCGAACAAAGCAAACACAAGGAGAATATGGATGGAGCACTGAAACTTTTCAGACACTCACCCCCAGTCACAGATCTGGATTGAATCCATCATCGTTCTTTAGCTCACTTCGCCACCTCGGTTCAGACCCAGCTATATTCAAATCAGTCTTGACCCGGGGCCTAGTGGGAACAGTCCAGTCCGAACTGCATCTTCCTGACATTGTTGATCTCAACCAATCCTTGGCAATGCACCTCCACCAACTACCATCCTGCGCCCTATGGCGCCTGATGAAGAGGTGTCATGCCTCGTGGGTCCAGGAGGAAGCGGTGCCCCGGCTGGTGTGCGTACATGGGCGTTAAAACATTCCAGGGAGAAATAGGGCCCCCTCTCACAAGGTTAGGATTAGGGCTGTGCGTCCGTAGAGTTGCAGGCACTTTAAACATGCCTATTTCAAAGTGGAATACTCTGCTAAAACAGTTTCCATTGATTTAAGGCTAAAAAAGAATGATTGCGGGTAAATTAAAGTGCCGCAATATTGCCCCTAAATTTCCATTTTTATGCCGCAAAATTTGCAAATCTAAGCCGCAATAATCTGGGGTGTCTGCCTAGTGCATAGATTAGAGACTTTCTTAAAGACAGAAAGGTGTCTGTGGCTGGATATTTTGACACATTTGTTGCACTGATGGGTTCAGCAGGAGCAACATCTAACCAAGTTGTGTTAGATAGATTGCTAGTGGAGCTATCCCTAAAGGCTTTATTCTGAAAGCACTAGGTATGAATCAGTTAGTTGGGTACAAGATTCACAGGGAGGGCAACAATATCCCAGGGTGGCCCTTGGTACCTAGGATGGAATATGACCCGTTCAATGCATTTGGAGGCGGTGGAGAGAGGGGACTTGTTATTCTCACACCAAAACCAACATTGAAAATCCCAGCCTAACCAAACTACAGATGCTATGTTGCCACCTACACAAATTATAGTGGCACAGTAAGTTTAGGATAAAAGGGCAATGGAAGATATCCAAGAAGTAAACTAGTAGGACAGGAGTGCAGGTCCCTTGCCCCTGAAGTATCCCGGGTGAGTTTAGAGGCCCAAAGTCTTGGGGTACATATGGGTCTTGGGGAAGGCAAATCAATGGACAATGGCAACATAATTTCCAGTGAACATCAACATGGGTCAGAAATACACCTGAGCCCCATCACAGGCCACTGCAAGTAATTCAGGTATAAGCCACTGCCCAAAGGCAAACTAACTCTTGCCTGACACTAATCCTGCCTAAGCTATGGTGCCTAAACCCGTAACACAGTTTATTCACATACTCATAAATGCCTTTGTGAAGCTGCTCAAAATGTCCAACTCCATACTAATAAAAGTGCGAAGAAGAGACAGTCCTTTCTATGTGTACGAAATGTAGATGTCTATACCATGAATATTCCCATTTTATTCTCATTTTAGATGCTTCGGGGCCAAAGCACCACTTCACGTAAGAATACGTTTAGTAGTACTACAGGAGTAGTACTTCACGTATTTATAAGTGCTGTGGTGAATCAGCCTACTGTATTTTTTGTGCACTATTATGAGATAGTGCAGACATTTTACTGAACACTTTATGGATCTAAGTGTCACTGACTTTAATGGTCACACGTTTCTAAAAGTATAATGTATTTCAGGGAAACTACAAGTCACATGTGATGCATTTTAGAAACATACATCAAATGTCAAGCAGTATGTTCAGTGAATGAAAGGGTCCCACTTAGGGTAGAGCGATGAGCAACAGACAGTCCGGGTCGTATCACATCCTCAAGCCTACCCCAGGACTGATGCGATGGACATCAAGGGTGTACCACCCCCTTCTGTCTTTGTGTGGGTTGGGGAGGGCATATGGAACCTCTACTGGTGATCCAGCGAACACAAGGTCAGTAATGAGGATTTAGGGGACCTCCAAGAGCTTGAGGTGTTGTCCAGCAGGTGGAGTGACACAGCATAGACACCTGTACATCTCACAGTCTCTGTACTCAGCAACAAACCATTTATCAGCCCTGATGCAGCGGCGTAGCAAAGCTGCGATGGGCACTATTCAAGCAAGGGAAATGGGCCTTATCTCTTAGTGCACTATATTTGGGGAGCAGTAAGACCCACCCACCACTGAGCCCTAGTGCCATTGCACCTGCTGCACTATTGATAGCTACTCCATAGAAAAAATGCAGCAACATTGAAAGTGACTATATGCGTGATAATTTGTAAGAGTAAGGCCGACTGGAAGTCCAAAGTTTACTTTCAGATATTCCTGTATGCTGATGATTTTTAATCCCCGCCCATGAAAGGTCCAATGTTCACATTTTTTTCATATGATGTTCTCAAAATCACAAATTCCACCCAAGTACCTACATCTCTCCCTTTCCTCTACAGGAAGTAAACTTCCCGGTGAGGTCTTGGCTGGCTGCCTAGTTGGTGGCAGTTTTGGTGATGGGTAAATGACAGTTTTTTGGTGTTCCACAAGAGGAAAGATCTGACACCAGCCCTTTACCCGTGAAATTCCTTTTGGCCAGCTCTAGAGGTGAAATAGAATTTACGTGCCACCATGGTTGCACTCATTGTGCAACCATCTACTTTGTTGGCCTAAATCTCCCCAAGAGTAGCCAAACTCCCTCAATCGATCGATCAATCAGGGTTGGTAAAGCGCAGCTACTCACCCGCGAGGGTCTCAAGGTGCTAGGGGGGGCAGCTCTGTTGAGTGCTGGGGTCATCCGAAGAGCCAGGTCTTGAGGTCCTTCCTGAACTGGAGCAGTGTAGGGACTTGGTGGAGAGGGAGGTCGTTCTAGGCCTTGGCAGAGAGGTAGGAGAAGGACTTTCCTCCCGCTCTGGTCTTGTAGATGTATGTGATGGTGGCCAGAGAGAGGTCAGCTGATCGGAGGTGTCTCTTGGGTGGGTGGAAGGAGAAGCGGTTGTTTAGGTATGCTGGTCCGATGTTGTGGAGGGCCTTGTATGCGTGAGTGAGGAGCTTGAAGGTTATTCTTTTTTCGATGTGGAGATTGTGGACGTGTTGGGCGATGTGGTTGTAATTGGGGATGTCTAGGATCAGTCTGGCTGCAGCGTTCTGTACGGTCTGAAGTTTGCGAAGTAGTTTCTAGTTGATTCTGGTGTAGAGAGCATTGCTGTAGTCCCTGAGCTACCTTAAATCCTAAGAGACTCTAGTGCTAAAGCTGGATGGTATGTAAAGATGTTTTTTAGACCTCAACAGTCTGGTATTAAATTTACCAGTGATTCAAGAAGACCTGAGCTCTTAAATCTGCTAGAAAATTGGCCTAATTTAATATGATTGCATGGAAAGGCAGTAGCCACTATCTGAGTATGTTATGCTACAGAATGTTAAAAATGTTTGTGGTCATGTCTCCCTCACCGTCTGTGTTACTGTGTTTGATATAAACTATTCTGCTAGTCTATGAATTTGTTAAAGGCTTATTCCATTTCAAAGAAGAACATCTAGAAGGGCATTGATCTTCACTGAGCGTGATAACTCTCGGTCAACTTTATCTGAGACAAACCTTCACATCACTTCACATGGGTACCAACAGTTCAACCACTGCTACTACCATAACAGCACTGAGGAAACGGGCGAGTTGTGTCTGACTTTTGCAAGCAGCTGCACTTAAGACTCTGAGACTGTGAGCATAAAAGACACTTTCATTACTAACATTGCCCAGTACTCCCCTCCTGTACCGAGACCTGTAGAAAAAAACAGAGTCCTCAATTGAAAAAGAAGGTGGCTCTATTATAATCTAAGATGTAGCATCCCTCCCAAAAACGAAATGGAGACAAAACGTCTCCCACCCATATAAGTCGCTCCATCACATGCATAAATACTGTTTCCATGGTCAGAGCTAGGGGTGGTCTGGCCATTCTACCACTCTGACCTTTACCCAGAAGGCTGCAGCTCTAGGCACGTCTTTCAGAACTGGATGGACTTGAATAACTGAAGAACGAGCGTCCTCATGGCTACAATTCTAGGCACGGCATTCTGCCATGTGGGGCTCGTGTGACCCTTTTTTCCAGGAATGGCTTTGGTTTCCAATTTTGCCCTGCTCATGGATGGAACTTCCAACTGAACCACTAGTGGTGCCTTGAACGTTTGAAAACGTTCTACCAGGATTCAAATGCATTTTGCAATTGGCCTATTTCTGTTGGGTCTTTCCAATCAGCCCTCTTGAACGTCTTTAAGAATAAAACATTGTGAGTGACCGAAAGCCCGCCGTTCCCCATGGCAAGACCCAACAACAATATTGATGGTAGATACTCAGTGGATGTGTGGCAGATGGTTCACCATTGGCGTGGAATCTGAAAATCTTTAGTTCGATAGCTGTCACTCGCAGCATCTTTATCAATGTTATAAATCTCTCCAGCTCTTCACTCGCCAGGGGCCAAGATAGAGAGAGAAGCATTTATGTTTGCCAGATTCCTTGGAATGTCTGTAACCTGAGCCAGGGTGGAGTGATACATAGGTTTTCTATATATTCAAGGAATTTCTACCATTCTACTTTCGGCTTTACAATTTCCACTGATGTTGACCTTAAGAGCAGTTTTCACCTCCAAGCACCAGGAGAGCTCCTCCACCAGTAATCAAAGGTGTCAGGCAGCAGCTAAGCTACAGAGGTCCACACTCACTTTACTCCATGGCACTTATCTCTATCCTGCACATGTGATTGAGACCTGTCTTTCTTTATGCCTTTGCAATTAGTAGAGAATATATTGTCCTGTTTGTTCTTCTATAAAAAGGCACACACATTACAACCACAGGTTCATAACATTCATTTTTGCCACACCTCGATGCCTTACACAAACCTTGCAGGTGGGCTTGCTGAGCTTGGCTTGACTAGTCAGTTGTCTTTCCCCATCACGTCTTCCTATGAGATTTTATAGCTCTTGTCAAATGTTCATTATGGGTCAATGTTTAATGGTGGTTCTAGTCCATGAAGTTTTTTCATTGGTTGGTTCAATCAGCATTATCACCGCCTGCAGCCACTTATCCACTCAAGTGGCTTCTGTGACGTCAACCCCAACTTCATAACTTTGGGAATAGCGTTATCTTTCTTCGTTGCATTCCACTGGGACAGACTGTGGGGTTTTCTACTCTAGGATTATCCGTCATCTCATATTGGTACTCCTGTGACTGCTGTATCCATGTAGTTTATATGGTGGCGGGGAGCTGGACTCTTTAAAACAGTAATATTAAGGGCTTGTGCTCTATCACCACACCGCATTGAAAGAAAGTTCATACATGTACAAACAGAAATGGTGACCCCCAGCTTCACTATGGCCTCTGTTACACTCTTCCAGTAGCATTCTTCACAGGGAGAAAGGCCCTGCTGAGTTATGCCTCTGGGGCCTGCCGAATGCTCTTCAGCATTCAGTTGCACAACACCATGGAGGTAAAAGCTGGTCTGTACCACCTATGGATTAAAATAGGCCACTTTTGGTGCATGTTTGGTGTCCATGTGTCTTTTTTTAGTTTGAAAAAGGAACTTTATTGTATAGTATAAAGCATCTCAATAAAGTACAGAAATAGGAGATACAATCTTGACTGTATAATCTATTAGGGTAATGTGGGAAGGGAGGGGAAGAGAAAAGAGGGGAAGGACAGAGGGAAGGAAATAACATTCATGTAATATTAATTTTCAACATAACCACTAATATACTTAATACCTACTGTACTGTGTAATAAAAGGAATGTGCACGGAAAATACATGGTATAAATATAAAAAACAGATATATAAACAACGAAAATGAAATCATGGAGGTTTAGGCACTTCTTCAACTCGGGAATCATGAACTCGTGTTAAATTTGCAGATACATCTAGAAAATAAGTAATATGTGACCATAGGTATTCTCGTTTCAATGCAAGGGAAATAGGGTGGATATACGCTCTATCTAGCCTGTGATTATAACAAACCCCACACCACCAGGCTTGATAAAAAATATTGGTAGCTCTCTTCCAGGCCCTAGTAATTTGTTGGAAAGCAACCGCAAGAAGTAGGTCTATTACATGAAAATTGTTCGAATGTGATTCCCATTCAGAAGACACACTACCTAGAAATATATTAACAAAGGTGAAGGGGACTTGTGTGTGAAAGATATTATTGATTTGTCTCCAAACTTGTTTCCAGAAGCTGTAGACATGGGGACAAGTAAATAGCATGTGGTGTAAGTCAGCTGGGGAAGCATTACAGGACCAGCACTAGGGAGAAAGAGCAGGGTTTATTTTATGTAGTGAAACAGGAGTCAATAAAAGTCTGTTATAAATGTAAAATAAAGTTTGGGTAGTATTAGCAGCCCTGGAAGATTTCCTACTTTTAATCCAAACCTTATTCCAGGTAGGAATAGAGAAGGACAATTGGAGATCAGTCTCCCATGAGAGTTCCACCTCTGTTTTATCTCGAGTAACTGGAGAAGAGGATAAATGTTTATAAACTTGAGATGCAGATGGGGAAAGAGATAAGACGGAAAGGATGGTAGTAGGCGGAGAAGATAAGGTATCATTAAGTGCTAAATTATTGTAAGCTGTTTGAATCAATAAGACTAAGGGGCCGATTCCGATCTCGGCCGGTAGTGCTCCGAATCGGATTCGGCTTAACCGGATCCGATTCGGAGCCCTATTTCCCGACCAATCCGTACGCGCGTCCGGACGAGCGAGTACGATGTGAAATCGCCGACCGACTCGTCCGGGCGTCCCGACCGCTCCGACCGACTCGATCCCGGCTCTAACCGCACCGACCGACTCGCACGGACACGACTCGCACCGCGCAATGGAGACGTTCCCCGGCCGGGTAAGTACGATGCGCGCCGCGAGCAGTCCGACCGAGCCGCACACTCCGGCTCGAAAGAGCTGTCGGAGCCGTACTTTGGGGGTCTGTGTCGGACCCCCTGTACGCGTAGCCGCGCGAAGTCGCACACAGGGGGACCCATGGGTCCCCCTACCTGTGCGTGTACGGCGCGAATCGCTTCGCCGCGTACACGCTGTAGGGGCGCCCTTGTCCGCATCGCACCCATTGAGTCAATGGGAGCCCGCGTACGCGTTGTACGACAGGCTCCCATTGACTTCAATGGGAGTCTGACCGACTCGAGTCCGATGGCATACGTGCGCATCATACTCATTCGGTCGAGCTGCACGGGTCCGATTCGGTCGGATATCTCTCCGGGTCCGGCTCGGTCGGAGAGATTTCCGGCCCGAATCGGAATTGGCCCCTAAGGCTGCATTTTTAGATGCACTCGAGGTAGAGAAAGAAAATTGTGCTTGAGCAACTGTAAAAGATATACATGCATTATCTTGATAAAGTTGACGGACCCAATGAAGCCCTTTCGTATGCCAATCTTTCCAAAAAATAACTCTATTATTTATTTTAAGATATTTATTGTACCATAGTGAAGACTGCAAAAAGTGATCTTTAGGTGAAAGATGATTGGTAAGTAAGGGGTGGAGAATTCTGCAACTGTTATTAAAAATGGGAAGAGAAAGTGACAAAGGTCGGTGTGTGAAGGATAAAAATTCTTAGAAGGAGAAAGGATGAAGAAAATTTCTTTCAATAGTAGTCCATTACGGTAGTGATGAAACTTCATTGTCCTCTTGGAGTAATAGAGAGGCTTGTTTAAGAAAGAACGCGGTATGATAAGTTTGGAAATCTGGAAAATTGACACCACCTAACTGTTTTGGACATTTAAGTTTATGTAAAGAGATACGAGGTTTCTTATTATTCCATAGAAATTTCGATAAGATAGAATAAATTGTTTTAAAATGTGATTTAGGAATATTTACAGGAATATTGGAGATATAAAAAGTACTATAGGCACCAACATCACTTTGATCGTGTCAAGACGGCCCCACCAAGATAAAAACATGGGATTCCACCTGGACGTTGCATTTTTCAAGAGTGTCTGTAGTTCTTTTAAATTTATTAACATGGACTCTTGAATGGAAGATTTGAACCATAAACCCAAGTATTTAATTTTATCTGGGGCCCAACGAAAACCTGAAGAAACATAGTCCACGGAAAAGCATACTTTGTTTAATGGGAGGATTTCACATTTGTCGCTGTTTAATTTATAACCAGACACAGAGGCAAAAGACTGTACTTCAGCTAAAAAAGCTGGCAAAGAGGTCTGTGGTTGTGATAAGAAGTGCAAAATATCATCTGCATAAACAGAAAGTTTTAATTGGCTAGTGCCGTATTTAAAGCCTGTAGTCTGAGAGTTTGAACGGATCTTAATTAAAAAGGGTTCGAGAGCAAGAATAAATAGAAGAGGTGAGAGAGGACAACTTTGCCGTACCCCACGATATAAGGGTAAGGAGGAAAAGATAAGACCATTAGCTAAGATGGAGGAAACAGGAGAAGAATATAATAAGGAAATATAATTTATTAACTTGGGGCCAAAACCAAACCAGGATAGAGTAGAAAAATTGAATGACCAATCAATTCGATCGAAAGCTTTCTCAGCATCCAAAGAGATGGTCGCTAAGGAATCCTTACACGATTTGGCTTTGGTAAGAACGTTAAAGAAAAGTCTAGTGTTGTCTGAAAGATGCCTACCTTTAATAAAACCACATTGTTCTCGCCAATTAATATATGGGTAAAAATTGCTCTAAGCGTAAGGCCAGAATTTTTGCGAACATTTTATAGTCCAAATTAATTAAAGAAATGGGTCTGAAATTTTTACATAGAGTATGATCTTTACCTTCCTTGGGAAGAAGACATATCAAAGCTTCTTGAAAAGAGCCACTAGACTTTTTGGAAGAAATAAAGAAGTGAAATAGTTGATGTAATTTAGGAATAAGAATTCGAGAAAAATAAGAATAAAATTCTAGCCATCAGGACCTGGGGCTTTACCACATTTAATAGAGCGAATAGCAGAAAGGATATCTAGTTGTCGGATATCATCCTCTAACACTGAAAAATCTAACTCAGAAGATAAAGGTGGGTTGATAGAGGTTAAGTATTAAAGAATAGTATCCTGAGGTACCGAGGAATCAGGAGTGTAAAGAGTTTGAAAAAATTGAGTGAATTCTGATAAAATATCTTCATTTCTGTAAACTATGTGATTGTTAGAAGAAATAATAGAGCTAACCTTGGTGCATTCTTTTTTAACTTTAAGATAGTTGGCTAAAAGTTTCCCCGCTTTATTTTGACCCCCATAGTATTTGTCTGAGGATTTGAGCAAAAATGAATTAGCGTTTTCAGTAGATAATTTGTTGAATTCGAATTTGGATCTAATTAGCTCATCCAAGCAGGATTTTGAATTTGTATTAATGCGTGCCATAAGTGATTGCAAAGTGAGTAATGAAGATTTCTTTCGTTGGGACACAAAGGAAATAATAAAATCTCTAGAGGCTGCTTTAAAGGCATCCCAAATAATCTGTGGAGACATGTGTGGAATTTCATTCTCAAGAAAGAAAGTGGTAATAAAAGCTTCAAATTGTAGGGTAAAATTGGAGTCTAAGAGGAGGGAGTTATTGAATCTCCATCTTCGTGTACCCTGAATAGGAGGAAGGAGGTCAAAATCTAAGATAACAGGGGCATGATCAGAAATTAATATAAAACCAATGTCAGAATGAATGATATGTTGTGTAAGCGCTTTTGAAGTGAATACATAATCCAAGCGAGACTGGGAAGAGTGTACAGGAGAAAAGAAAGAGTATTCTCGAAGTGTAGGATTGCATAATCGCCAAGCATCCACTAGTGATCTTTGTTGAATAGTAGATGTGAATTGAGAGTGCATAGGAGAGGAAATGAATTTGGATTGAAAATTACGGTCAATAAAAGGGTCCATAACCAAATTACAATCCCCACCAACCAATAAGTATTCATCTTGAAGGGACATCAGTTTAGATAATATTGAAGGCCAAAAATCAACATCTGGGGCAGTAGGTGCATACAGATTAAAAATAGTCAGGGGATATTATTCAATAATAATGAAACAGAAACCGATCTACCCACATCATCAGTATCATGTGAGAGAATTTGTAAGTCAAGACGTTTATGACACAAAATGGCTACACCATAACAATTACCTGTGCCCGGAGAGGCAAAAACATGATCAATCCATTGTCGTTGAAGTTTAGGAATGTCTTTTTCCATAACATGAATCTCTTGTAATAAAGCTATGTCACATTTTAAACTAGATAAATGAGAGAATACCCGTTGATGTTTTATTGGTGAACCCAAACCCTTAACATTCCATGAAACAACCTTTAAAATCATCTACGTTAATCGATAAGACATAAAGTTGTGGAACAATAGTTAAAACAACTAAAAATGAACAATATAATATAGGTAATACCTTTAGCAAAAAAATTTGCAAAAACCGTACCAGCCAAGATGGATACTATAGAGGAGGAAATGAGTGGTTATGAGAAACGAGACAATAAGAAGAGAAATAGGTATAAGCAGGGAGGGAGGAGAATATGTAAAGAAAGAGGAAGTAGAAGGACAAACCATTAGCGAAGAGAGAAGGTGTTTGAAAGAAGACAGAGAAAATGGAGAAAAGAAGAAGAGACAAATTTAACAAACAAGAAACATATATCTTAAATTCCAAAAACAGAATAACCGACTACAAAAAAACACATAAACAAGATAAGGGTGGTGAGTCCACATTAGGAAATTGGCACAACTAACCAGGTAACTCAGGGCGGGTCGGGGAGGGAGGACATCATCCAAGCAGACCATGGATAACAGAAAATATGCATGAAGGGACTACCACACCTAATGAAAAAGAAAAAACATGACAGGTAAATATAAAATAGGGGACTTCAGGAAACGTAAGTAATTGGGAAAAAAGACAACATAGTTTAAACAACAGAGCATATTAGACCAATAACAACACAAGATTAAACAATAGCATGCCTGGACACATCCATATCATCTTCTCTGCACTGTTCCAAGAACCGTTGTAGTAAAGCAGGATCCTCGTAAGTTGTAGTTCTATTCTTATATGTCACTTTGAAGAGACAGGGATGAAAGAGACCAAGTAAGAGTACGAAGTGCTGGCCTCATTTCTAGGAATTTCTTTCTTCGATCCGCTGTTTCTTTGGCATAGTCCTGCGCAAAAAAGAGATTAGAGCCTTGCCATGAAATATGACCTTTGAGTTTAGCTGCTTGTAAAATCTTCAATAAATCTGTGTATTCCAAGAAGTATATAATTACTCCTCGAGGTTTAGCTGAAGAGGCTGCCATGGTTGGAAGACGACTGAAATGATGCGCTCTTTGAATGTTCAACGCAGGGGAGGAAGGTAGACCAAGAACTTGTGGAAGGAACGATTTGAAGAATGAAATGGCGTCTGAGCCTTCCAAGCCTTCTACTAGACCATAAATGCGCAAGTTGTTCCGTCTGTTACGATTCTCCAAGTTTTCCACGTGTTTTTTGAGCAGTGAAATATCAGACTTCATTAAAAGAACTTGTTTCACCACAACCTGAACAGAGTTGACTTGTTGTTCAATCTGCATAACCCTATTCTCCATAGTAGACCACTTGTTGTCCAAAGCTTGTAGCCTTTTATTTGTTTCCTCCATGTAAGGCCGAAGAGCTCATATCTCCTCAAGAAGCACATCCATAGTACTTGGTGGAGGAGACGCAATAGGTGAAGGAGGGTCTTTTTTGATGCGTTTTCCAGAAGACAATACAGCTGAAGTGGTCAATTTAGGAGTAAGTTTGTTGGTGGGGAGCGGAATATTAGATGCAACTACCAATGTTTCCTTATTGGATAGAGATGAATTGGTGTCAGAGCTCTCCATAGTCATTGAAAGAACAGAGTAAGGGTTGTGGTCTGCCAAAGATGAGAGTGGTAATGAAGAACTAGTAACACGACAAGCAGATTTTGTTCTCCACATAAAATGCTGAGTGAGATCTAAAAATATTGAAAATAGCAAGACAGCATGTGAAATAGGAAGAAAAAATGCAGTCTCAGAGTAAAGTGATGTGTCGTAGCAAAAATAACAGCAAAAACTCCTTTGGAAGTGAAAAGATTACGGTTAATAAACTAGTCAAAATCAAAGGGGAATGGATCACTTGTACCTGTAACCAGGGTCCGGATGTTCTAACCGTCAGTACTTAAAAAACCCTCATTCACGTAAACAGGTAATTTTGGCGGTTTATCTTGATTCTCCGCCTGTATCATATACGTGACAGCATCATCATTGGGTTTCTTTTTTGTATGCTTCCTCCACCTGGAGGGAACCACTGGTTATTTCAGTAGTGATCAGTAATCAGTGACAAGTGAAAGTGCTCAAGTGGGGTGAATTAGTTAAAAAGTGGACCTCACACTACCTGAACTATAACTTTATTTAGTTCGGTGTATGAGGAGAGTTTAAAAATTGTGTTGTGCAAAAGGGACTTATTTAAGAGTCCGCTGCACTCAAGAGTCCTATTCAGTGGTCGACATGTTTCAGCCCCTTTAGGTGCCCCTAGGAGGTCGGGTGCTTTCTTCAGGACCTAGAATCAATAAAGGAATGGATAGTGTCCTATTCCTAAGGTATATATTCAGAATATTGATAATCTGAAAGTAAGGTCAATAGTACCTTACGGAGTCCTAATTAGGGCTTCATCGGGAAGTTGACAGCGCTAAGCCCTGCTGGTTCAGCAGGCTGCATGACTTGTGCTGACGCTTCTGTCAGGATCCCGGTTAATAAACTAGACCATATTCTTTAGCCATAATTAGCTCAATTTAAATATATAGTCCATTCCTGCGTGACATGAGACCCTGATGAAATATGATGATGAGCGTCAAAATCTACATGAGGAAAAAGCGCATCGTCTGCAACAAAATAGTCCCTTCCAAACAATTAATTCTAGTTGTGACTATTTGTTAAAACAAAACCAGAGACTCATTATAGAGAAGTTTCCATACTATATAGATCATTCTCCGCAGCTCTGTACATTTGAGGCAAAATAAGACTGACTGAGAGGAAAATTCCTTTAAATAAGAATGTCTGCTTCATATTCCAGTGTCCACCATAGATTATAAAAAATTGCCCATTTTTAACAGGAAAATTGGGCCCTGAAATATAGTCAGGCACCCAAAATTGAACTAGGAGGCACCCGTTTTATGCCCTTTGCATAATGCAAGCCGTTTCAGCAGAGACAAAATAGTGGACGCGAGTCCCATGAGGGAAACGCTCCAGCCTCAGCTAAAAGCTAAAAACGCTCACCAGCAATCCTGTAAAACCAAAAAAGGGCACCCGGGGTCTTTTACCCCACAAAATGCTGCATCGAGAAGCGGCAAAGCGGCAGAGGTCCGCAAGGAAAGCCGCCACTCCTTCCGAGCCGCACGGAGCTCTTCTAGCGAGCAGCCATTTTCGCTTGGTGTCAAGCCACGCCCCCTGTGTCCATGTGTCTTGATATGCAGTTTCGCTCAATGCGAAAGCACAGGGAATCCTGTTTGTGATGGATCTCCTGTTGTTTGTTTCCAACCCTCCTAAGTTCCACTTTTTTCAAGCACTTTGTAGTGTGGATGCCTTATTAATAGCCTGTTCTTTCTTGGAGTTTGGTTCTAAGTTTGGTTTAGAAATCATGTTTAGTGTCACTTTTGAGTTGCTGCAATGCTGGTATCACACATTCTTCATTTTCTCTTTATTCACACAGAAGTAACAATGTCACTGCTTACAATGCTTCCAAGAAGGGCTTCGGCTACATCAACTCTAGCCTCTCTCCACTGGCTTTCACTGGAAAAGAGAATCCGTTTCAAAACTCTTTGTTTTTGTCACAGGATTTTGGCCTCGAAGGGTCCCATATATTTACGCTGCTTGATACAGCCTTACTCCCCGCGACGCTGTCTGAGATCCTCTAAGGCCAATCTTGAGCAAATCCCTAATATCCAGAGGGCCAGACTTGGAGCTCGCTCCTTCTCCTTTCTGGCGGCTAAGGATTGGAATTCCCTTCCAGCTCAGTTAAGAGCCAAACCCTCTGAGACTCGGTTTAAGAACCTTTTTAAAACCTGGCTTTTTAGTTCCACATAATCTGCTTACTGGGCCCTCTCTCTTTCTTCTTTCTTCTGTTGGGTTCTACTGCAGCTGGGTCACGGTGTTAGCGCTGGGACACACCGGTGTGGTGTAACCACGCGCTCTATAAATCCACATATTATTATTACATTCCTCACCAAGGGAGGTCGGCCAACCTTTCTCAAGTGGTATTCTAGAACAGCCCAGTGGAACAGCTGTGTCTTTGTTTGGAGAATGCTGTGATGTACTGTATGCATGTAGCTCTGGTTGATAGTAACAGCATCGAGGTACAACTTGGAGAGACAGTTGTAAAAACGGAGATCTGCCACGATGCTACTCATGCTTTATTGTTGGAGAGTCTCATGTCTACACATATACAAACTTCACTTGAGTGTTATGCTATTAAGGAATGACCATTGGAAAAGTCAAGCATTTGGACCTAAGACCTATTACATCTGTCTCTTCCAGCGTTTTGAGTTCCTTTTCATCTTGCACCTCATGTGGAATAGAACATGACAATGCATTCAGGCCACCACCCTCAATTTGTAGTCATGTGTTTTTAGTGAAGACACCTTTTTCACATGATGAGTAACTTAAATTCAGCCAGAATATGACCCGACCACACTTGTGCATTGAACACAAATTGGATCAGTTGCAGCAACAATGTGATATGTAGATCAACAAGGTGCCTGTCTGAGTCCAAGTTGCGTCTACTTTCGTCACGACCTCCTTTCTAGATTTTGATTTCGAAGATGTCCACCAGTGGAATGTTATCCCACAACTCTGCATATTTTTTATTAAGTTTCACTAAGTTGTGTTCTTGGTTTGGGCGTGCGAAAGTGTTCTACTGATTTTACATCAGCTGAAGGGCCTACAGCAATTAGCAACTTTTTGCTAAACTATAGGGCAATTGGATAGTGACTTGATATCTGGTGTGAGTACTGTCCATTTGAGTTTTCAATGCTACGCAGACCCTCTTGGAGTGATTACATTTATGGCGCAGAGAGCATGTGCCTTCTCAACTCAGACAGGGCATCTCATGAGGCATTTCACTTCCAAAGTATCAATAATCCACTCTGGAATGCTGAACACCAGCTTTATCAATCTTATTCCCTCATGTCTCCATTAAAGCATGCATTTGAATCTTTGAATTCCATTCACGGTGTCTATTGGTTTCTATTTTGAGAGTCCGGCTAATTCCATACATGTGCTCATTATCTCATTATCTCATTAAATTTAAGGGTGCTTGAAATGGGCATGGCTGGCTCCCATCCTGGATGATTTGAGCATGGCCGTCTTCACCAGGGTTTGAAAGTAGGCACATTCTGACATGACCGCATGGAAGACGTCAATGAATTCATTCTCCATCTGTTTCAACTGGTAGTACATCATGGGTTGGTTACGCACACCGAGATGGCTCCTACATAACTGTGGTTGAAGTCACAAGTTTTCCCAGTGCCTATTTTACAATAAACTGTGTAAACTGCACACTTCATGGCCCAATAAGGTAAATACAAGAGAATGGCTTAAAACTCTCAGTTTTTTAATGCTAAGTTGACCTGTATCCTTCCAGCCATCTTGTGTGAACCAGCGTACATGATGTCAACTATCTGTTTCCAAAGTAGATTATTTTACCTAGCTTGCCTCAATTTTACCTTACAACTAATAGCACCAAATATATAAAATGATGGACAAAGACATCATTGTAGCTTTTAAATTGGAGACACAGCTTCTCATCAATAAAATACTGTCCACACCAAGACTAGGGGCTAGATGTACGACGCGCAAAATAGCGCCTCCCATTTGCGACTTCATTACCACGCTCTTGAAGAGGGCGGTAATTTGCGAGTGTTTTGCGACCGCAATTGCGGTCACAAAACATTCATACATGGCTCTGCGGTCGCTATTAAGAAGGAAACGCCCCTTCCTAATAGCGAGTCGCAATACACTATTTTGCGAGTCGCAAATTATTTGCGAGTCGCAAAATAGTGTAAGTACATGGCCCAGACTAAAATTGCATGCGCAAACGAGTCGCAAACCCGTTTGTGCATGCAATTTTATGTTGTAAATCTGGTCCTATGTGTATAAAAGGGTCAAACTTACTCAGCGTTTACATTGCTTTTCCACCACAGGCCATATTTCAGTTAATATTCAGCGCCTACATAAGATATGGGGCTGTAATGCATTACTTATTTCTTGAACAAATGCATAGATTTATGTGCCACACACAATCCACAATTTAGCAATAATCGCAATCGTTAAATAAATATTGGAATATGTACAAAACTCTATAAATAAATAAATAACCAATCCATCCTCAGGAACAACGACAGAGCAGGGGCTGGAGCAAAGGAATCTGCAGCATTCTGACGCTTCAGCAGGTTTTTAGCGATCAGTGCAACCACATTAATCCCACACTTGTCACGGACAACATTCCAAGTTTAAACACTTTATTAAAACAAACCCCTTCGCGTGTGGTATGTGGACGTAATTAATCCTGCTGTGAGTTCCAGAGACTTCTGCATTGACTGGAAGATATGATTGACTCCAACTACAGTTAGTTTGAACAAGCAACTTCTAAAAACATTTTGTTCTTTTCCTTTCGTTTTTGTAGTTTTCACACAGAGGCTGTGTGGAACCCGAAAGATCCCGGTCTTGCATAAGAATAATCTCAATAATTTAGTGGTGATAAAATAATCAACAATATATTTCAAGCTCATTAGACCACCTAGATGTTACTTCTTTTGGACTGGCATAGTTTCTGTCAGAGACCCACCCTGATTATATTCTATATACCTGTACCACTTCTGCGAAATGTATTTATCTGACTACACCTGGCTACACCATAACTACTGTCTGCACCTTTGGAGAAAAAAAAAGTACATTTCCCCACTTACTAGTGCTCAGTGTGCATCCAATCCCCTAAGAAACTAATAGCGTTCATGGGTGATTCACTCATTTACACATTCCAAACTTCACTCCACTTGTAAGAAGGAGGGGATGAAATGCTTACCGAAAATCCTACTAAATTGGGATCCTGATGGTCTCCTGGAACCTATTCACCACAGAGGCCACCTGTCAACCCACAGCCTCGAACCGAAGCAGGAATTTGGCTCAGCCACCAGAAACTATCACCAGGAGGCTCGAAGCTCTCTCTGGATTAGTCTGGAAAAAGTCCCAGGTAGTGCTCTGAATTTAAGTGCTAATCTGGGGGGGCTATCTCTACAAAGGCAACGTCAAAAACTGAAGACGCACAGTTGGCCACAAATTAGAAATTCGTTTTCTGATTCCTGTCTCATATTCTCATAGCAAAGCATACAATCATACATTCTTACACAGTGAAAATTCACAGAATAACGCTGGTTACATGCTCTCCCAAGAGGTATCCAGTCAAATGCTGACTAGACAGCTTGATCACCCCAAGTAAACATTGTCAGACACTGATCAGTCTCTTATGCTAAGCAGTCATCACATGATTGCACTTAAACCAGGGCTACTGGAATTATGTGATTCTGCTTTTTTAGTTATAATAATGGATTTGCCACATTTGCCACATAATCCATTATCTGCTGCATAATCTGCAGATTTTAGCAAAATAAAATTGTCTCAAGCTCAAAAGCATCAATCAATCAATCAATCAGGAGTTTGTGAAACGCGCTACTCACCCGTGAGGGTCTCAAGGTGCTGGGGGGAGGGAGGGAGGATGTAGCTCTGAGTCAGCCGAAGAGCCAGGTCTTGAGGTTCCTCCTGAAGGTGTGTAGAGTGGGGAGCATCTGATGTTGATCGGGAGCTCGTTCCAGGCCTTTGCCGCGACGTAGGAGAAGGCTCTTCCACCCGCTCTAGCTCTACGGATGCGAAGAGTTTCGGCGAGGGCAAGGTCGGCGGAGCAGAGGTTTCTCTTGGGTACATGGAAGGAGACTCTATCATTGAGGTATTGGGGTCCGGTGTTGTGGAGGGATTTGTAGGCGTGAGGGAGTAGTTTGAAGGTTGCTCTCTTCTCGACGGGGAGCCAGTGGAGGTCTCGCAGGTATTGGGTGATGTGTTCATATCGTGGGATGCCGAGGACGAGCCTGGCAGTTGTGTTCTGGGTGGTCTGGGCCTTGCGGAGCAGGGATTTGTTGATTCCGGCCTAGAGGGCGTTTCCATAGTCCAATCTGCTTGTTTTGAGTGCGTGGGTGATGGTCTTTCTGAACATCAAAAGATATGTTCATGCACAGTGGAGGGCCCTTCGTAAAGAATAACTGTTTATCATTCATTTGTTTATTTCTCTATGTGATTGTTAAACTCGTACTAATGAGGTGAAATATTTGCCCATACAGTATTACCATATGTAAAAATTACAAAATAATTAAGTAATATTGTAAATAATGTGCCGCATTAAACCACATAATTTGCCTTTTATGGCTGCATAATTTAGTCAGCCCTTCTGTATAATTTGGTGCTCCCCTGCCACTTAATTCCAGTTGCCCTGACCTAAACCATAAAGCTTATGTTTACATGAACACAAATCCTTCATAACTGGGGTTAGTTTGGAAACTGAAGCTGATCTGCCATTGGTGTTTCTAGTTGTCATCTGTGTCCGTGTTTGTTATTATTTAAATAGATTTTGCTCATATCATCTCAACGAATGTAGAAAAAGCAATCTCTTTGTCATTAAATTAGATTTTTTGTCTCACTCTCTCCTGTAATATCACCAAATGCAGCTGAAACGTGAGGAGTGGGGTTGAATAGGGCAACACCAAAATACAGATCTTGGACCCATGCCAATGATTTGATACCACCGATATGTCTCCATTGACTACTGACCAAGTTACAGACCTACAATGAAAAAAGCCTGCTATTGATCAGTCTATCTTAAATGAAGGTGATGGCTTTGTGCAGACAAGAACAAAGTTCATCTAGTACATTAAGGACGATAAAATCAAAGAATAAAGGCATATCCGTGCTTAGGTATCTAATTAGATGAGTTTAAAAACAATTAAGTGATCTGCAGCAGTGCTTCCGGAGTGTAGTTGGTGGCTCAAAGTCATTCTTGGCCTCTTATGGGGAGAACTATTGAGTAAGCCATGACTGCACCTAGGAGTGAGGTTGGTCTAATATTGTTATATGGTCCAGTAGCATCTTTTGGAAACATTAATAGAAAGCTGGATACTCTGCCTGTGAAATGGATTTATAGACTACTAAACCTTGAGAGGTCACATTGAGTTGTCTTGAGCTGGAAATAATGCGGATGTCCTCAGTGGTAGTCCAATAATGCTTGTCCTACTTGATGCAATGTGAAAGGGTGGAGAAGGGTTCACTAAAAGCCAAATGTAAAAAAGAAAACTTTGAAGTATGATAAGGTCTTACATTAATAGTGTATATTTGAGACAATACTTGAATGGTAGCATAAATACCCATCGCCTTTAATGGTGGGATGGATGTGCAATTAAAAAATACTCTAAATGACAGAATTAGGGACATTTCTTTCTTGGCAGATTTGGAACAAATTGAACTTCAATAAATCTTGCTCTACAGGGTTATCATAGACTAAGACAGAACTTCTGAGATTTGGGGTACTTTACTCCCTCCAAACTGCAGTTTGTAGGATCATGACAGGTACATTGAGTTTAAGATCCCCTGAAAAAAAGGACACAAGAATATTGCTTGTGTGGTCAGGCCAAAGAGATCATTTGCCACGTTTATGTTTACCCTGGACTATATCAATACAGAGTTGTCACTTGTTCATCAAAGCAGGCTCTTGAACAGTAATCAGAGTTATTGCATTGTTTTAAAAGGGCAAAACAAATGTAATATGAGCAGGGTGGTTACATTAATGAGAACAACACTGAAATAAATGGGGAGGTATTTGCTTAAGAAAGTGATTCCTTAATCGAACTATGTTTTTTTAATTAATGTACAGTATGGTAGGTTGTAAACTCATAATAAAATTCTGATGTACAGAATATGTTTACTATAAGATTGATATACAGGTATAAATGTGCATCTTCAGGACCCATGTATTTCAAGGTCCAATGGTTAAGTTTATGTTTGAATTAAATTATTGTATAGTTTTAAATCCTTACATTTTGGGTAACTATTCTGACTAACGTGTTCTAACTCTTGTAGTTGGTCAGGCCGTCTGAAACCTTCAACCTGTATTAATTCTGTGTTTGTATATCATAATAAATGTTGTTTCTAATAATGTAAATTATGTTTTTGGTATAAACTAAATAAATACAACAGTGCCTTCATTCCTGAAAATCGGAAGTACATTGTGGCCTTGCTGAGGGATAGTCTCAACATATCATAAATTCTTAGCCATTGCATAGGATCTCACTGTAATAAGTGCTGGGTCCAAAAGCTTTATTATTAGCCTAATTCTGTCTGAAATGATTGCGTTCTTTCCTGTCTGAGCAAGAGTAGAAGGATGTTCAAAAGTTACTGTTTCATTAATTAAAATACATTTGTAACTACGTTATTTCCTGTTCCTCCTAAGGAAGTTGTATAATGTATTAGACAAAGAGTGTTTAGAAATTATGGTTAGGTCATTGTAGAAGACCGCCACACCATCGTGTTTAGCCAATGAAAATGTTTGTAGAAAGTAGAGAGTGTAACAAATTTGCCAAGGAAAGGAAGTAGCAATTTATAAAGACCTTTGTGGGAAGGTGCTCTTAGCTTTTTCTCTAGATTTCTGGAGACTTGTCCTACGTTCGTGATGTGAAGCTGCATGCCGTGCTGATTCCTGACACTCTGGCTGACAAATCCTGCTGATCCATTGAACTTTCCTGAGACTTTGCACATCATCGGCTGATGGTGCTGCCTCCGCTATTCCTATCGGCCGTGGGAATAGTTTTCTACTAATGTTCGCTGAGCATTAGAATTTCCGTTCTTAGGTGAAGTATTTTCACTGCTGCTGTGTATTTCTCTTATTTCTATACCTCTATTCTTGATGAATTTGATATTGTGATTTGAATCTGTTATGCGGTATTGTGAAATTCTTTAACATTTGCAAACTAAGGGGCTCATTACGATGGCGGGCGGAAAAGCATTACGACCGCAGTGCTAGCGGGAAATTACCGCCCGCAGGTACCGCGGCAAAACCGTCGGCCAGATTAGGATGCACCGCCAGAAACTCCCTACCGCGGCGGTCGAATTCCAGGATTCAGCGGCGGAAAAGCTGAAAATACGACCGCGGCGGTCGGATTTGCTGCGGAAAGGCCAAAGACCGCCATTTCCCCAGCGGACAGGAACACATGGAGCTATCCGCAGTATTGCCACCGCCATCCTCGATTGGCCGGATTCTCCGCAGCGGTGTGGTGGGCAATTTGTGGCATCGTAATACAACCGGCGGTCGTAACCGCTTTACGCACGGCGGTCCCTCCCTTTTAGCTCCGTCCGCCACCGCTGCGGAAGGGGATTCCTGGCGGTTCCTGAAACACCGCAGCGGACGGCAAATGGGCTATCTTTGCCCATCGTAATACGACGGACGCAAGGACCGCCGATGGAGTGCGGAGAAGGGCATTTTCCGCCACCGCCAGCACCGCGGCTGTGCTTCCGCCCGCCATCGTAATGAGCCCCTAAGTGATGTCGTTCTATTTGGACTTTTGTGATTGACCATTCATTAATCAAAATAACAAAAGAGATAATCAAAAGAAAGGTGTTTGTCATTATTTATGAGTAAGATAAATATTACCTAATGACTGTGGTTCATGTTGTTTAGCATATTTCCTTCATTCTAGGTCCTCATGGGGAAATAGCATTTCCGTGATTTCAAAATACGCAGTCCCTTTTAACTCTACCAAAGATCCGTCGGAGGACCTTTGTTACGGTTATCAGAGAAATAATGTCTTTTGGGCCCGACATTATAGATATGTTATTGTAATTGTTATAAGTGTTTGGTGTGGATGATAAGTGATGTTATTATTTCCCACCCGCTTCCACTACATCAACCTCATGCTTTTTTAAGCCTCTTTAATCCACCAACAGATACTCCCTGCATTATTATACCACTCTTGCAGGTTCTTTTTCATCCTTGCTTTCTTTCCTTGTCACTGTTTTTCTGTCTTTCTCTTCCTCCTTCTTTCACCCTTTTCTGTTTTTCTCTCTCTTTCTCTGGGCGAAAGTCTGATGAGGTAAAATAAGTCCTGGCCCCCAAAAATGAGTGCCGATGGGCCCCACCTGCAGCCACCAGCTTAATTTAAGCACTCCTGGTAACTAATGAACACCTTGACAGACGTAATAATTGTCCCAGTCCCTATCGGGTACCCAATACTCCATACTACTTATCATCAACATTAATGACTTGTAAATATGTCTTTCACTAAGATCATTGGTGGTATTCATTTCATTCTTATGCTTGAGCGGAAATCTAATTTAATGCTGGAAACTCTACAACCTGAGATGGAGTCAAAAGCTTCCCCACATTGGAAGACCTATATATCATTTTTCACCCTGGGATGCTGTTTTAACAGATTAATGCTTCCGAATATCTGTATAATGCCCAGTTCTATTGCTCTGTGCAGGGCCGGACTGGGAACCCTAAGCAGCCCTAGCAATATTCTCAGATCAGCCCCTGGGGAAACACTGCCAGGCTCCGGGAGGCTGGAAATGCTTGCTTACTGTTTTTGTTACTGGAGGCCAATATTGCAGCACTGCTGCAAACCGACCCCCAGTAACAAAACTGGCCCCCACCACAGCAAAACCGGCCCCCACCCTTCCAGCCTCCCGGGGAGATGCCTGATGCCCGGTACGGCCAGTCCGGCCCTGGCACTGTGTGTGTGCATTTGTGGCTGTCTCAGTGTGTGTGAGTGGTGTGTGTGATAATCAGTTAGGCTACTGGATGAATCTCCCTCACCGCTTTCTCTACTCCATCTCCCTGTTTAGTTTGGCAACTTCTCTGTTACACAGGGCACTTCAGAGGCGCAACTGGGGAAGTCCCGAGAATTTTCCGCTTGTTAGAGAGCAGATAAAAAACACGCTGTTCGAGGTTTTATTCCTGGAGTGTAGAGATCTCTCTTAGAATATGTGCTAAATACTTTTGAATTTTTTTATCTTAGTGGAGCAGACAACCTGTGTTTTATGTAGTTTGATTTAAAAAGACTTAAAGATGTTGACACTGATTTTGTAAAGGGAGGGTAAGTAGAAGGAGTAGAACTGACGTAAAGGGTACCGCGCTGCTATTGGTTAGTTAGTGTGAGTCGCGCTGAGATTGGACAGTGAAAATAACACTGATTGGAGGTAGAAAAACATAACACAGAAGTGAGATTTGTAGATTTATTCACTAATACGAGCTTTAGATTTGAGAAAGAAACATGAAAAAAATAAGATTGTTAAAAACCTTATTTAGTAAGGATCAGCCTATAGTAATTAGAGAAGGAACTCCGATAGCTCCAGATGGATCGCCCGCAGAATTTATGGCAATAGAAAGGGGATATCATACCTGCACTTGGTTAGAAAATTGGATGAAATATACAGAACAAGATGAAAATTTAGCATTTCCAAAAAACAGTACTTTTGATACTAAGATTTTAGAGAATTTGAGGAGACAAATGAATGATTAAAGTCCAGATCCAAGACCTATGCAGTATGAAGCTCTTGAAGAATGGGATTACGAAGCATACAAAAGAGAAAGAGATAGACAGCAAAATAGATATAAGAATACAGTGAGCAGATACTCAGAAGCAAAGTGGGATGCTCGCAAGAAAATGTGGAGAAGAGGTACTATTTTAGAAACGACTGGATTATTCCCTGTTAGAGAGGCTGAAGAGACTGAAGGGGGAAAGTGTAGAGAGAAAAAGAAGAATTCTGAACAACAAGGACTAAATGCTAGTACAGACGATATTGATGAGGATTTCTTGAATGAATTATTGATGAATAGACCTCCTCCATATCAAGAGGATCAGATTAGTGCAAATGTGAGTGTTCCGAGTGTTTCACCGAATGCTCCTTTAATTCAATTTGAAGAATCAGTGAATAGGCTACCTAATAATGAAAGACAGATCCAAAATGTAAATAGAGAAGAGTCAGTGAGAATGAAATTGACAATAAACCCAGATGTTTTGTCAGTTCCAGTAACAATCGGCCCAATAGTTCCAGTGTACAATGAGGGGCAGAGACTTGCTCAAGCCCATGCTTTAACGATTCCAGTGAGGAGTAATGAGCATTCTCATTCAGATTATAGAGAATTAACTGGAGTTTATGGAAATAATATTGTAAATATGAGTGAAGATTCAAGGGAGAAGAGACATTCAAATGACATTTCAGAAAAGACAAATGAAACTCCTAGATGAAATACACATTTAGACCCAAAGAAATTAATGCAGATTGATAGGAGAATAAATCAACAAACACCTAACAGGTCAAGAGGTGATACAGATGAAGATGTACAGAGATCAGTGGGTCCATTGCCAGAAGAATTAGATGTATGGATTAGAGAAATTGCACCTGACTGTAGTGTACAAAATAAAGATGTATATATAGATGTGAGAAAATTGAAAGGAGATCTAGAAGAAATGATTGCAGGTACTATTAGTCCTGAAAGATTGAGTAGATATCAGGATGATGAGTTATTATTTTTATTTTAAAAACATTACGAGAAAAGCAAGAAGTTTACATGAGACCTTTGCAGAAGTAGCTCAGATGTATGGAGTTGACATTGAAAAGTCGAAAGCATTACAAAAGACATACAGATTGGATTTTACAGACAAGGATTTAGAAAATCTGAATGTTTCAGGGAAGCGATTGCAGATTAAAGAGTTGATCAATACATTGAGACGTTGGGGAGAATTAGATAGATGGAAGGGAAGATGGGCTAAAAAGAAGGAAGATGAAAATGCAAAAGCGAATGTTGCTTTGCCATTGTATCCTGTGAGAGAAGCTGAAAAAGAATCCGCAACAGTTGATGTTGCCTCAGCATATCCAATGAGAGAGGTACCAGGAGGTGGTATGGTTCATATTCCTTGGTCAAGACAGGACATATTGTCATTCACAAATGATTTTCCTCGGTTAAGAGAAAAGCCTGTTGAGTGGTATAGGCAAGTAGAAAGGTTTGTGAAAGTCTCAAAACTTTTGTGGGTAGACTTGGATGGTCTTTTCGATATTGTGGTTCCAGCAGATTTGTGGATTGAGTGTAAAATTGCCATAGATTGGCCAAATAAAGAATATCCAAGAGATCCAAAAACAGGAGCACCCTCGAAAGAGGTTATGAAAAAATATAATCAGGTTATTACATATTTGAAGGGAAAGATTTCTCCAAAAGAAACAGATTGGGTAAAGATTGATAGAACGACTCGAGAGTTGAAAGAATCGGTACATGCATATTATGAGAGGCTTCTTCAAGTGTTTAAGCAATTTAGTGGTATAGAAAATATCACAGAAAAAGATATGGGACATTTTGTATACAGGTTCGTGTATGGTTTGAGACCTGAAATAAGTGCTATGATTCAGCAGCATTTAATTAGTTGGCAGAGTAAAACAATCAATGAAATACTTCAATATGCGAAATATTGTGGAGACAACATAGAAATGAGACATAAAAAGTTGAAAGAGAAGTTGATGGTAGTACAAATGAAAATGGCAAAGAAAGGGGGTTATCTAAATGCAGATTTGGTTGAAAATGGTCAGAGTGCTACTGGAATGAAAGGTGTAGTTACAAATGGCAATACTGTGACGCAAATGATCCCGATGGGTCAGGGAAGAGGTAGAGGTAACTTTGGTGATAGAGAAGACTTGAAAAAGAAATATCCTTGTCACAATTGGGAAACATTTGGACATTGGAGATGCGAGTGTAAAGGTGTGATAAATAATACAGGTCAGACTGATCAAATGCAGGTGCAAAACAGGGTTATCAGAATCAAACGAATGAAACACAAATGGGTCAAGATCAAAATCAGAATACATCAGTGCGAGAGCATAATAGAGGTCAGGGTTTACAAACACCACAGGCTCCTTTGCCAAATCAGGATGTGAATGGTCAAATACAAAGGTACAATGCGAATGTGGGTTATCAAACAAATGGTCAAATAAATTCAAATGTACAGGTGGCCTCACAATACTTGATGCAGATGGATGAAAATGACTCAGATACATCACAATGACAGTGCCTGAGGGGGAGGAAGAGTGCGTTCTTGGCGCATCTCTAGAGGTAGATCAGTCCGGTCCCTGTGTGGATGGTGAGGTTGATGGTAATGCTATCACATTCCTTGTAGATACTGGTGCTACCTGTTCCACTGTGAGAACTGTGGAAATTCCAAACCTACCCCTCTCGGGAGAAAGTATCCAAGTTGTGGGAGTATCTAATAAATTGATCAGGACGCCAATAACTAGACCTATGAAAGTTCAAATTGGTAATTTCCAAGAATTGCACAAATTTGTTGTTTGTGACACATGTCCGGTTAACCTATTAGGTAGGGACTTACTTTGTAAGATGAACTGTTCCATTTGTTGTACCCCAGATGGAATAGCATTTCACACAAAAGATGAGGATGTCATATTCAAAATGTCAAGGCAGGGAACAGAAGTGAATGAATTGTTTCCATTACTTACAGCGAATGATTTGCCTGTTGAGTTGAGAGACACGGTGTTGTCGGATGTGTGGGATTTTACAGGGAAATATATTGGATTGATGAAAGGAGTAGCTCCGATTCAGATTACAGTAAGGCCTGATGCAGAGTTTCCAAGAATAAAACAGTACAAAATGAGTCCTGAAACGATTGCGGGAGTGACATCTGTGATTGACATTTGATTGAACAAGGAATTTTAAAAGAGATTCTTGGAAGTCCATGCAATTCACCTATAATGGGAATTCGCAAACCAAACGGGAAATATAGGATTGTACAGGACCTGAGAAGGGTTAACAAAATTGTTATACCTTGTTGTCCCATTGTACCGAATCCTGCAGTGATTTTATACAAGATTACATGTGATGCAGAGTGGTTTTCAGTAATCGATCTGTGTCAAGCATTTTTCTCCATACCCTTGCATCCGGATAGCCAATATTTATTTGCATTCCGGTTCGCAAACCGTGTCTTGGCATTGTGCCGAGTCCCTCAAGGTTATACAGAGAGTCCTTCTATATATAAACAGATATTGAAGAAATGTTTGGAGTCATTGGTAATGCCTAAAGATTCAGTACTAGTACAATATATCGATGACCCATTAGTGGCATCGAAAACGAAAGAAGATTGTGTGACAGATACAATTGCTTTACTGAACCATTTGGCAATAGGTGGGCATAAAGTGGCACCAGCAAAATTACAGTTTTGCAAAAAAGAAGTACTGTATTTGGGCCATGTCTTTGAAAAGGGAGTTCGAAAAGTTTCTCAGGATCAGATCAATGCTATCATGCGAATGAATCCGCCAAAAACACAAAAAGAAGTTCGACGTTTTTGGGAATGGTCGGATATTGCAGGCAGTGGTTTGTGAATTTTTCACTGATTGCCAAGCCATTACAAAAGTTGACACACAAGGATGAGATAGATCCAATACACCTTGATGTGGAAAGCATGAAGGCATTTATGGTGTTGCGAGACAGTTTATGTCGAGCACCAGCATTGGGAACGCCAGACTTTGATAAAGATTTTGAATTGTTCTGGAATGAACGTGATGGTTGTGCATTGTCAGTTCTAACACAGGCACACATAACAGCACGAAGGCCGGTGGCATATTTTTCTGCTACTTTGGATCCAGTCGCTGCAGCTCTTCCAGGTTGTTTAAAAGCAGTTGCTGCTACTTGTGTGAGTCTTGAGCAGAGTGAGTCAGTCGTGATGGGACATGCTTTGAAAGTGTATGTGCCACATTCAGTTGAGATTTTGTTAACACGGACTCGCACTCAATACCTTTACGAGCAATCGGTTAACAAAATATGAGCAAGTGATATTGGGAGCAGAGAATGTTGCTGTAGCAAGGTGTACAACCTTAAACCCAGCAACATTACTGCCAACTCCAGGATGTGAAGTGGTTTTGGATGAAGCAGATCATGATTGTTTGGATGTGACTGAATTGTGTACTAAACCAAGACCTGATATTAAAGATACTCCATTGGTTAAATCAGATGTTGTTTTGTTCATGGATGGATCATGTTTGAGAGATTCAGAAGGATGCTTATGAGCTGCACATGCAATTTGCGCGGTGGCGAATGTGATTGAAGCATCATGGCTGAAGAGAGTGAGTTCTGCACAAGTGGCTGAATTGGTGGCTCTTACTAGAGCTTGTTGCCTAACAAAGCAAATGAGAGTTACAATCTATACTGACAGTCAATACGACTTCGGGGTTGTCTACGATTTTGGGCAGTTGTGGTCTCAACGTGGATATTTGACCTCTTCGGGTTCACCAATATGAAACAGAGAGTGTGTAAAAGATCTACTAATGGCACTACAATTGCCGGCACAAATTGGGGTGGTGAAATGTTCAGCACATCGTTCTGGTTGTGAATACGTCACACTGGGTAATAGATATGCTGACGGGATTGCGCGATTTTGTGCTTTTAATACATATTCGATTAATGTGGATCAACAAAATGAACAAATTGGTCAAACAGAATGCAGTTTAATGTTCTCATCTGTTGAAACATGGGATGAAGTGAGAGAGCTTCAGGAAGAAGCAGATGATTCAGAGAAAGATGGATGGGTCAAGTCAGGTTGCACCCGCAGAGCAGATGATGAGGTGTGGATTTATACAGATGGCAGACCAGTAATGCCAGACAGCCTATTGTAACAAATGGCAAGGGTTTTCCATGGACCAACACATATAGGCAGAGATGCAATGATTAGATTGTTTCAAAAAACATGGTATAACCCCAAATTTAGGATTATTGCAGAAAGTCTCTGTCAAAGGTGTGGGATATCTCAGCAACAAAATGCAGGAAGAAAAACAGTATTAAGCATGGGGCGAATTGGAAAGGCTGCAGGTCCTTTTACACGCATGCAGCTTGATTTTATTGAGATGCCTCCTTGCCAGGGACTAAAATATGTTCTTGTGATTGTCTGTCTGTTTTCTCGTTGGGTTGAAGCTTATCCAACAAGACGAAATGACAGTTTAACAGTTGCTAAATTGCTTCTTAGAGAAATAATACCTAGATTCGGTTTTCCAGTCTCTTTGGAATCAGATAGAGGAACACATTTTAATAACGAAATAATTTGGATGATTTGTGCAGCATTACAAATTGAAACAAACGTTGCACTGTGCCTATAGACCTGAGGCTTCAGGAGTAGTGGAACAGGTAAACGGCACAATTAAATCAAGATTGGCAAAAGTCTGTGCATCCACAACACTGAAATGGCCTGATACACTTTCGTTAGTGTTAATGAGCTTGAGAAGCATTCTAAACAAAAGAACAGGACTGTCCCATCATGAAATTGTGATGGGCAGGGCTATGAGACAGCTGACAGTCCCAGCAAACCAGCTAATGAATATAACTGATGATTTGGTACTAGATTATTGAAAAGGATTGGCTGATGTGGTACGTTTTATGTCTCACCAGGTTGGAGAAGTTGCAACAACAATGCAGCAAGAACAAGGATATGACCTGTTTCCTGGGGACTGGGTCTTAGTGAAGAAACACGTGAGGAAGAACTGCCTACAGCCACGTTGGCATGGGCATTATCAGATAATACTGGTGACGACTACTGCAGTCAAGTGTGGAGGTTTGCCAAACTGGATTCATGCAAGTCACACGCGAAGAGTCCCAAATCCACTTGAAAGAGAAGAACTTGCGGAAGAAGATCGTCGGGAACAAAGAGACGTTCCAAGGCAAGTTGAAAACAAAGTAGAGTGGGTACAAGCTACAGGGACAAATGAAATTGATGCAGTCATTGTCAATGCTGGGAATGAAGTGATCCTTTCGGATAACAACAAAGAAAAGAGGAAAAGAAAGACATTGAAAGAAAGTACAGAAACAGTTTCAAGTGAAATTGAAAATGAAAATGGGAAAAGGACAAAGAATGATGACAAATGGCCAAAAGGAGTGAAAAGAGTAGAATACACTCTTAACAGAAAAGTACCAGAAACAGTGATTGAAATATCAAGCCAATCAGAACATAGTGAAGCAGAAGAAGAGGAAGCTCGAGTACGAAGAACAAAGAGAACAAAAGTACCAAATAGAAAATATACAGCACCTGAATGGACATACTTGGTGACTACTTCTTCAAATGAATGGGAGAAAGAGTTTCTTGATTTCTGTTAAAAAAGTAGTCATTCGTACAAGCCACCCTAAATGAACTGTTTTTGTGAAAAGGGTGCAGAAAAAGAGTGAGGAGATTTATGAAAATAAATGAAGAAAAGCTCAGAAGAAATAAAAATTGTGTTGAAGAGCTGAAGGCTTAAAAAGTGTGGGGTACACAAACTAAAGCTAGTCTAGTGAAATTAATAATTTTTTAGTGAGAAATTTTTAGTTAGAAATTTTTAAATCATTTCTGAGAATAACATTTTTGAGAAAAATAATTTTTCATTGGAACTAAGAATTTTTGACTAATCTTTGAGTTTTTCCAAATTTATTAGAATTAGAATGGATAGAACTAGAAATGAGACTGGCAAACAGAAACATAGATAATTTAGGCAAAGGTGTTTTAACATCTGTTGGTCATGTGTCCTTGTGACAATGTTTGTATGGTTGGTATTAACATTTGAATTACCACATTTTATGTTTATTAATATAGTTAATACTAACCGTGGTCAACTACGTCAACTAATAATAATGAGCATGTAATCATAGATACCAAAAGAGATCTGAGAGAAGATCCAGAAACTAACATTAGGCAACTAACTGGAAATGTACTTCATGTTGATAAATCTATTAATGATTTCTCGTTAGATGTATTTACTAGACTCCTCTATGAGTACGTTGATGTTATGGATGCAAGAGATTGTTATGTGTGCATGCAGTTACCCTCGTTTGTGTATGAAGGGGTTACATACCATCACCTGCCACTAACTTATGGTATTTCGTGTAGTGTATTAACAAGTCTATTTTATGGAAAGGAGTCATTTCAATACTTCTATTCAAATTATGATGTAATATTTTCAGAAATTCCTATTAGAAAGAATATGAATATAGTATATAGTGCAAGATATGCAGAATATATGGGAGATTTTTTCCATACTACTAAAATAATAGATATAGTATACACACACCGTAATAATCTTACTTGTAAATTGCACAGTGTAGAGATAGAGTTTATTAACACAGTGGAGGATAGGCGTAGAGATTTTAAACAAAGGGCTGTAGAACAGAAGAGTAGAGAACCACAATAGGCGCATAAAGAAGGTAACTATAAAAAGGTGAGACTTTCGTTGCAATGACCTTAGATTGGCCTCATAGAGGAAAGCTTTGCTTGCTTAGGCAGAAAACTGAATATAATAATCATTTCGTTGGTTCCAGTGAATGTGAGCACACATTTCTAATTACAGGGGTTGGGGATTAAGAAGAGGAACTGATCCTGTGTTCCCTGGTGTCTATTTTGTGTGTGGTAAAAATGCCTACTATAGGTTGCCACCACATTGGTATGGGTGTTGTTATATAGGTACAGTTTTCCCTACAATTTATCATGTGAATGATAAAACTGGAACCAATGAAAAAGTCTAACATGCATTAGAAGGGGTTTGAGTGTTGCAGAGATTGTGGGAGATATTTTGGAGCATTGATACCTTCGGTTGGGGTGATTCTTAATTCACAAAAGATTCGAAAGTTGTCTACAGTGGTTGACCGTTTATCAACGGATACTGCTGGTGGGTTTCTGATGGTTGATACAGAAATGGTTGCTATGAGGACCATGGTTTTACCGAATAGACTTTCCCTAGATGTAATATTGGCAAAAGAGGGCGGAGTCTGTAGTATGCTAAAAATGTAACAATGTTGCACATATATTCCTGATAAAAGTAGAGATCTGGAAAGATATATCAGCAACATTACTCATTTGCATGAAGATTTGGCAAAACTGAAGGTTGACGGTGCTTGGGAGAAACTTGGTAAGGATTTCTCTTCTATAGGTAATTGGTTTACTACATTTGCTAACAGCTTATTAGGGAGGATACTAACTCCAATAGTTGCTGTGGCTGCTGGCATAATAATAATATTGCTGCTTTATAAATGTTGCAAAAATAAGACTAAAGAGGTTAAGTTGAAATCAAGAAAAAGAAAACGAGAAGAAATAGAAATGGAAGATCGAAAGGGCGCTTATTACAGTGTCATACGAGATTTAGAGGGTGTTAGGTTAAAACAAATGAGAATGAATGAAACTGCATTCTAGAAATTGATATCAGATAGTAATCTGATATGGGTGGTTGTGATGGTTTCTGAAACCATCAGATGGGGGATTGATGGAGCATGGTTTTTTTGTAATAAGAATCTGCTCAATGAAATCCACGTCGGGGTAAATTAAATACTAACGTTTGAAACGATAACTACTAATGTTAACAGAATTAGTGTACAACATGAGAAATGTGCAAAGGCACGACAATATGCTCTATTTAGTTAGACACATAAAAGCACAGTGAGGACTAGATGAAATTAATATAGTTTATATGTATTTTCTAATGTGTGTCATTCTGTCTCCATTATTGCAGAAATTAATACGACAATGGAAAATGCGTTATTTTTTGTGAAAGTATAGTGTAGGGTTTTTTCTTTAGAATTAATTCTCTCTTTGTATAATAAAAGTAGGCCTCAGGATATTAGGGATGTGTTCACGTACTCCTGTCCCGTGATTTGTAACACAATGCTGACTTTAGCTGCAGACCTTCACATGTTACGAGTTGTTTCCTAGAGTGTAGATATTAGCCTAATTCTGTCTGAAATTATTGCGTTCTTTCCTGTCTGAGCGACAGTAGAAGGATGTTCGAAAGTTACTGTTTCATTAATTAAAATACATTTGTAACTAGGTTATTTCCTCTTCCTCCTAAGGAAGTTGTATAATGTATTAGACAAAGAGGGGCCGATTCCGATTCGTGTCGGTAATTTCTCCGACCGAGCCGGCCTCGGAGAGATTTCCGACCGAATCGGACCCGTGCAGTCCGACCGAACGAGTCCGATGCATTCGTATGCCACCGGACACGAGTCGAGTCGGACTCCCATTGAACTCAATGGGAGCCGGTCGTACAACGCGTACGCGAGCTCCCATTGCCTCAATGGGTGCGAGGCAGACAAGGGCGCCCCTACAGCGAGTACGCCGCGAGCGCTTCGCGGCGTACACGCACAGGTAGGGGGACCCATGCGGTCCCCCTGTGTGCGCTCGCACGGGTACGCGTACAGGGGGTCCGACACGGACCCCCAAAGTACGGCTCCGACAGCGAGTTCGAGTCGGACGGCGCGAGTCGGTCGGAGCGGTCGAGGTGCGCATCGTACTTACCCGGCCGGAAAACGTCTCCATTGCGCGGTGCGAATCGGGTCCGAGCGAGTCGGTCGGAGCGGTACGATCCGGGAACCAGTCGGTCGGAGCGGTCGGGTCGCCCGGACGAGTCGGTCGGCGAATACGCATCGTACTCGCTCGCCCGGACGCGCGTACGACTCGGTCGGAAAATAGGGCTCCGGATCGGATCCGGTAAAACCGAATCCGATTCGGAGCACTACCGGCCGAGATCGGAATCGGCCCCAGAGTGTTTAGAAATTATAGTTAGGTCATTGTTAGAAGACCGCCACACCATCGTGTTTAGCCAATGAAAATGTTTGTAGAAAGTAGAGAGTGTAACAAATTTGCCAAGGAAAGGAAGTAGCAATGTATAAAGACCTTCGTGGGAAGGTGCTCTTCGGCTTGTTCTCAAGATTTCTGGAGACTTGTCCTACGTTCGTGGTGTGAAGCTGCATGCCGGGCTGATTCCTGACACTCTGGCTGACAAATCCTGCTGATCTATTGAACTTTCATGAGACTTTGCACATCATCGGCTGATGGTGCTGCCTCCGCTATTCCTATCGGCCGTGGGAATAGTTTTCTACTAATGTTCGCTGAGCATTTGAATTTCCATTCTTAGGTGAAGTATTTTCACTGCTGCTGTGTATTTCTCTTATTTCTATACCTCTATTCTTGATGAATCTGTTATTGTGATTTGAATCTGTTTAGCGGTATTGTGAAATTCTGTAACATTTGCAAACTAAGTGATGTCGTTCTATTTGGACTTTTGTGATTGACTCATTCATTAATCAGAATAACAAAAGAGATAATCAAAAGAAAGGTGTTTGTCATTATTTATGAGTAGGATAAATACTATCTAATGACTGTGGTTTATGTTGTTTAGCGTATTTCCTTCATTCTAGGTCCTCAAGGGGAAATAGCATTTCCGTGGTTTCAAAATACACAGTCCCTTTTAACTCTACCAAAGATCCGTCGGAGGACCTTTGTTACGATTATCAGGGAAATAATGTCTTATGGGCCCGACATTATAGATATGTTATTGTAATTGTTATAAGTGTTTGGTGTGGATGATAAGTGATGTTATTATTTCCCACCCGCTTCCGCTACATCAACCTCATGCTTTTTAAGCCTCTTTAATCCACCAACAGATACTCCCTGCATTATTATACCACTCTTGCAGGTTCTTTTCATCCTTGCTTTCTTTCCTTGTCACTGTTTTTCTGTCTTTCTCTTCCTCCTTCTTTCACCCTTTTCTGTTTTCTCTCTCTTTCTCTGGGCGAAAGTCTGATGAGGTAAAATAAGTCCTGGCCCCCAAAAATGAGTGCCGATGGGCCCCACCTGCAGCCACCAGCTTAATTTAAGCACTCCTGGTAACTAATGAACACCTTGACAGACGTAATAATTGTCCCAGTCCCTATCGGGTACCCAATACTCCATACTACTTATCATCAACATTAATGACTTGTAAATATGTCTTTCACTAAGATCATTGGTGGTATTCATTTCATTCTTATGCTTGAGCGGAAATCTAATTTAATGCTGGAAACTCTACAACCTGAGATGGAGTCAAAAGCTTCCCACATTGGAAGACCTATATATCATTTTTCACCCTGGGATGCTGTTTTAACAGATTAATGCTTCCGAATATCTGTATAATGCCCAGTTCTATTGCTCTGTGCAGGGCCGGACTGGGAACCCTAAGCAGCCCTAGCAATATTCTCAGATCAGCCCCTGGGGAAACACTGCCAGGCTCCGGGAGGCTGGAAATGCTTGCTTACTGTTTTTGTTACTGGGGGCCAATATTGCAGCACTGCTGCAAACCGACCCCCAGTAACAAAACTGGCCCCCACCACAGCAAAACCGGACCCCACCCTTCCAGCCTCCCGGGGAGATGCCTGATGCCCGGTACGGCCAGTCCGGCCCTGGCACTGTGTGTGTGCATTTGTGGCTGTCTCAGTGTGTGTGAGTGGTGTGTGTGATAATCAGTTAGTCTACTGGATGAATCTCCCTCACCGCTTTCTCTACTCCATCTCCCTGTTTAGTTTGGCAACTTCTCTGTTACACAGGGCACTTCAGAGGCGCAACTGGGGAAGTCCCAAGAATTTTCCGCTTGTTAGAGAGCAGATAAAAAACACGCTGTTCGAGGTTTTATTCCTGGAGTGTAGAGATCTCTCTTAGAATATGTGCTAAATACTTTTGAATTTTTTTTATCTTAGTGGAGCAGACAACCTGTGTTTTATGTAGTTTGATTTAAAAAGACTTAAAGATGTTGACACTGATTTTGTAAAGGGAGGGTAAGTAGAAGGAGTAGAACTGACGTAAAGGGTACCGCGCTGCTATTGGTTAGTTAGTGTGAGTCGCGCTGAGATTGGACAGTGAAAATAACACTGATTGGAGGTAGAAAAACATAACACAGAAGTGAGATTTGTAGATTTATTCACTAATACGAGCTTTAGATTTGAGAAAGAAACATGAAAAAAATAAGATTGTTAAAAACCTTATTTAGTAAGGATCAGCCTATAGTAATTAGAGAAGGAACTCCGATAGCTCCAGATGGATCGCCCGCAGCATTTATGGCGATAGAAAGGGGATATCATACCTGCACTTGGTTAGAAAATTGGATGAAATATACAGAACAAGATGAAAATTTAGCATTTCCAAAAAACAGTACTTTTGATACTAAGATTTTAGAGAATTTGAGGAGACAAATGAATGATTAAAGTCCAGATCCAAGACCTATGCAGTATGAAGCTCTTGAAGAATGGGATTACGAAGCATACAAAAGAGAAAGAGATAGACAGCAAAATAGATATAAGAATACAGTGAGCAGATACTCAGAAGCAAAGTGGGATGCTCGCAAGAAAATGTGGAGAAGAGGTACTATTTTAGAAACGACTGGATTATTCCCTGTTAGAGAGGCTGAAGAGACTGAAGGGGAAAGTGTAGAGAGAAAAAGAAGAATTCTGAACAACAAGGACTAAATGCTAGTACAGACGATATTGATGAGGATTTCTTGAATGAATTATTGATGAATAGACCTCCTCCATATCAAGAGGATCAGATTAGTGCAAATGTGAGTGTTCCAGTGTTTCACCGAATGCTCCTTTAATTCAATTTGAAGAATCAGTGAATAGGCTACCTAATAATGAAAGACAGATCCAAAATGTAAATAGAGAAGAGTCAGTGAGAATGAAATTGACAATAAACCCAGATGTTTTGTCAGTTCCAGTAACAATCGGCCCAATAGTTCCAGTGTACAATGAGGGGCAGAGACTTGCTCAAGCCCATGCTTTAACGATTCCAGTGAGGAGTAATGAGCATTCTCATTCAGATTATAGAGAATTAACTGGAGTTTATGGAAATAATATTGTAAATATGAGTGAAGATTCAAGGGAGAAGAGACATTCAAATGACATTTCAGAAAAGACAAATGAAACTCCTAGATGAAATACACATTTAGACCCAAAGAAATTAATGCAGATTGATAGGAGAATAAATCAACAAACACCTAACAGGTCAAGAGGTGATACAGATGAAGATGTACAGAGATCAGTGGGTCCATTGCCAGAAGAATTAGATGTATGGATTAGAGAAATTGCACCTGACTGTAGTGTACAAAATAAAGATGTATATATAGATGTGAGAAAATTGAAAGGAGATCTAGTAGAAATGATTGCAGGTACTATTAGTCCTGAAAGATTGAGTAGATATCAGGATGATGAGTTATTATTTTTATTTTAAAAACATTACGAGAAAAGCAAGAAGTTTACATGAGACCTTTGCAGAAGTAGCTCAGATGTATGGAGTTGACATTGAAAAGTCGAAAGCATTACAAAAGACATACAGATTGGATTTTACAGACAAGGATTTAGAAAATCTGAATGTTTCAGGGAAGCGATTGCAGATTAAAGAGTTGATCAATACATTGAGACGTTGGGGAGAATTAGATAGATGGAAGGGAAGATGGGCTAAAAAGAAGGAAGATGAAAATGCAAAAGCGAATGTTGCTTTGCCATTGTATCCTGTGAGAGAAGCTGAAAAAGAATCCGCAACAGTTGATGTTGCCTCAGCATATCCAATGAGAGAGGTACCAGGAGGTGGTATGGTTCATATTCCTTGGTCAAGACAGGACATATTGTCATTCACGAATGATTTTCCTCGGTTAAGAGAAAAGCCTGTTGAGTGGTATAGGCAAGTAGAAAGGTTTGTGAAAGTCTCAAAAGTTTTGTGGGTAGACTTGGATGGTCTTTTCGATATTGTGGTTCCAGCAGATTTGTGGATTGAGTGTAAAATTGCCATAGATTGGCCAAATAAAGAATATCCAAGAGATCCAAAAACAGGAGCACCCTCGAAAGAGGTTATGAAAAAATATAATCAGGTTATTACATATTTGAAGGGAAAGATTTCTCCAAAAGAAACAGATTGGGTAAAGATTGATAGAACGACTCGAGAGTTGAAAGAATCGGTACATGCATATTATGAGAGGCTTCTTCAAGTGTTTAAGCAATTTAGTGGTATAGAAAATATCACAGAAAAGATATGGGACATTTTGTATACAGGTTCGTGTATGGTTTGAGACCTGAAATAAGTGCTATGATTCAGCAGCATTTAATTAGTTGGCAGAGTAAAACAATCAATGAAATACTTCAATATGCGAAATATTGTGGAGACAACATAGAAATGAGACATAAAAAGTTGAAAGAGAAGTTGATGGTAGTACAAATGAAGATGGCAAAGAAAGGGGTTATCTAAATGCAGATTTGGTTGAAAATGGTCAGAGTGCTACTGGAATGAAAGGTGTAGTTACAAATGGCAATACTGTGACGCAAATGATCCCGATGGGTCAGGGAAGAGGTAGAGGTAACTTTGGTGATAGAGAAGACTTGAAAAAGAAATATCCTTGTCACAATTGCGAAACATTTGGACATTGGAGATGCGAGTGTAAAGGTGTGATAAATAATACAGGTCAGACTGATCAAATGCAGGTGCAAAACAGGGTTATCAGAATCAAACGAATGAAACACAAATGGGTCAAGATCAAAATCAGAATACATCAGTGCGAGAGCATAATAGAGGTCAGGGTTTACAAACACCACAGGCTCCTATGCCAAATCAGGATGTGAATGGTCAAATACAAAGGTACAATGCGAATGTGGGTTATCAAACAAATGGTCAAATAAATTCAAATGTACAGGTGGCCTCACAATATTTGATGCAGATGGATGAAAATGACTCAGATACATCACAATGACAGTGCCTGAGGGGGAGGAAGAGTGCGTTCTTGGCGCATCTCTAGAGGTAGATCAGTCCGGTCCCTATGTGGATGGTGAGGTTGATGGTAATGCTATCACATTCCTTGTAGATACTGGTGCTACCTGTTCCACTGTGAGAACTGTGGAAATTCCAAACCTACCCCTCTCGGGAGAAAGTATCCAAGTTGTGGGAGTATCTAATAAATTGATCAGGACGCCAATAACTAGACCTATGAAAGTTCAAATTGGTAATTTCCAAGAATTGCACAAATTTGTTGTTTGTGACACATGTCCGGTTAACCTATTAGGTAGGGACTTACTTTGTAAGATGAACTGTTCCATTTGTTGTACCCCAGATGGAATAGCATTTCACACAAAAGATGAGGATGTCATATTCAAAATGTCAAGGCAGGGAACAGAAGTGAATGAATTGTTTCCATTACTTACAGCGAATGATTTGCCTGTTGAGTTGAGAGACACGGTGTTGTCGGATGTGTGGGGTTTTACAGGGAAATATATTGGATTGATGAAAGGAGTAGCTCCGATTCAGATTACAGTAAGGGCTGATGCAGAGTTTCCAAGAATAAAACAGTACAAAATGAGTCCTGAAACGATTGCGGGAGTGACATCTGTGATTGACATTTGATTGAACAAGGAATTTTAAAAGAGATTCTTGGAAGTCCATGCAATTCGCCTATAATGGGAATTCGCAAACCAAACGGGAAATATAGGATTGTACAGGACCTGAGAAGGGTTAACAAAATTGTTATACCTTGTTGTCCCATTGTACCGAATCCTGCAGTGATTTTATACAAGATTACATGTGATGCAGAGTGGTTTTCAGTAATCGATCTGTGTCAAGCATTTTTCTGCTATTGCAGGCAGTGGTTTGTGAATTTTTCACTGATTGCCAAGCCATTACAAAAGTTGACACACAAGGATGAGATAGATCCAATACACCTTGATGTGGAAAGCATGAAGGCATTTATGGTGTTGCGAGACAGTTTATGTCGAGCACCAGCATTGGGAACGCCAGACTTTGATAAAGATTTTGAATTGTTCTGGAATGAACGTGATGGTTGTGCATTGTCAGTTCTAACACAGGCACACGGAACAGCACGAAGGCCGGTGGCATATTTTTCTGCTACTTTGGATCCAGTCGCTGCAGCTCTTCCAGGTTGTTTAAAAGCAGTTGCTGCTACTTGTGTGAGTCTTGAGCAGAGTGAGTCAGTCGTGATGGGACATGCTTTGAAAGTGTATGTGCCACATTCAGTTGAGATTTTGTTAACACGGACTCGCACTCAATACCTTACGAGCAATCGGTTAACAAAATATGAGCAAGTGATATTGGGAGCAGAGAATGTTGCTGTAGCAAGGTGTACAACCTTAAACCCAGCAACATTACTGCCAACTCCAGGATGTGAAGTGGTTTTGGATGAAGCAGATCATGATTGTTTGGTTGTGACTGAATTGTGTACTAAACCAAGACCTGATATTAAAGATACTCCATTGGTTGAATCAGATGCTGTTTTGTTCATGGATGGATCATGTTTGAGAGATTCAGAAGGATGCTTATGAGCTGCACATGCAATTTGCGCGGTGGCGAATGTGATTGAAGCATCATGGCTGAAGAGAGTGAGTTCTGCACAAGTGGCTGAATTGGTGGCTCTTACTAGAGCTTGTTGCCTAACAAAGCAAATGAGAGTTACAATCTATACTGACAGTCAATACGACTTCGGGGTTGTCTACGATTTTGGGCAGTTGTGGTCTCAACGTGGATATTTGACCTCTTCGGGTTCACCAATATGAAACAGAGAGTGTGTAAAAGATCTACTAATGGCAGTACAATTGCCGGCACAAATTGGGGTGGTGAAATGTTCAGCACATCGTTCTGGTTGTGAATACGTCACACTGGGTAATAGATATGCTGACGGGATTGCGCGATTTTGTGCTTTTAATACATATTCGATTAATGTGGATCAACAAAATGAACAAATTGGTCAAACAGAATGCAGTTTAATGTTCTCATCTGTTGAAACATGGGATGAAGTGAGAGAGCTTCAGGAAGAAGCAGATGATTCAGAGAAAGATGGATGGGTCAAGTCAGGTTGCACCCGCAGAGCAGATGATGAGGTGTGGATTTATACAGATGGCAGACCAGTAATGCCAGACAGCCTATTGTAACAAATGGCAAGGGTTTTCCATGGACCAACACATATAGGCAGAGATGCAATGATTAGATTGTTTCAAAAAACATGGTATAACCCCAAATTTAGGATTATTGCAGAAAGTCTCTGTCAAAGGTGTGGGATATCTCAGCAACAAAATGCAGGAAGAAAAACAGTATTAAGCATGGGGCGAGTTGGAAAGGCTGCAGGTCCTTTTACACGCATGCAGCTTGATTTTATTGAGATGCCTCCTTGCCAGGGACTAAAATATGTTCTTGTGATTGTCTGTCTGTTTTCTCGTTGGGTTGAAGCTTATCCAACAAGACGAAATGACAGTTTAACAGTTGCTAAATTGCTTCTTAGAGAAATAATACCTAGATTCGGTTTTCCAGTCTCTTTGGAATCAGATAGAGGAACACATTTTAATAACGAAATAATTTGGATGATTTGTGCAGCATTACAAATTGAACAAACGTTGCACTGTGCCTATAGACCTGAGGCTTCAGGAGTAGTGGAACAGGTAAACGGCACAATTAAATCAAGATTGGCAAAAGTCTGTGCATCCACAACACTGAAATGGCCTGATACACTTTTGTTAGTGTTAATGAGCTTGAGAAGCATTCTAAACAAAAGAACAGGACTGTCCCCTCATGAAATTGTGATGGGCAGGGCTATGAGACAGCTGACAGTCCCAGCAAACCAGCTAATGAACATAACTGATGATTTGGTACTAGATTATTGCAAAGGATTGGCTGATGTGGTACGTTTTATGTCTCACCAGGTTGGAGAAGTTGCAACAACAATGCAGCAAGAACAAGGATATGACCTGTTTCCTGGGGACTGGGTCTTAGTGAAGAAACACGTGAGGAAGAACTGCCTACAGCCACGTTGGCATGGGCCTTATCAGATAATACTGGTGACGACTACTGCAGTCAAGTGTGGAGGTTTGCCAAACTGGATTCATGCAAGTCACACGCGAAGAGTCCCAAATCCACTTGAAAGAGAAGAACTTGCGGAAGAAGATCGTCGGGAACAAAGAGACGTTCCAAGGCAAGTTGAAAACAAAGTAGAGTGGGTACAAGCTACAGGGACAAATGAAATTGATGCAGTCATTGTCAATGCTGGGAATGAAGTGATCCTTTCGGATAACAACAAAGAAAAGAGGAAAAGAAAGACATTGAAAGAAAGTACAGAAACAGTTTCAAGTGAAATTGAAAATGAAAATGGGAAAAGGACAAAGAATGATGACAAATGGCCAAAAGGAGTGAAAAGAGTAGAATACACTCTTAACAGAAAAGTACCAGAAACAGTGATTGAAATATCAAGCCAATCAGAACATAGTGAAGCAGAAGAAGAGGAAGATCGAGTACGAAGAACAAAGAGAACAAAAGTACCAAATAGAAAATATACAGCACCTGAATGGACATACTTGGTGACTACTTCTTCAAATGAATGGGAGAAAGAGTTTCTTGATTTCTGTTAAAAAGGTAGTCATTCGTACAAGCCACCCTAAATGAACTGTTTTTGTGAAAAGGGTGCAGAAAAAGAGTGAGGAGATTTATGAAAATAAATGAAGAAAAGCTCAGAAGAAATAAAAATTGTGTTGAAGAGCTGAAGGCTTAAAAAGTGTGGGGTACACAAACTGAAGCTAGTCTAGTGAAATTAATAATTTTTAGTGAGAAATTTTTAGTTAGAAATTTTTTAAATAATTTCTGAGAATAACATTTTTGAGAAAAATAATTTTTCATTGGAACTAAGAATTTTTGACTAATCTTTGAGTTTTTCCAAATTTATTAGAATTAGAATGGATAGAACTAGAAATGAGACTGGCAAACAGAAACATAGATCATTTAATCAAAGGTGTTTTAACATCTGTTGGTCATGTGTCCTTGTGACAATGTTTGTATGGTTGGTATTAACATTTGAATTAGCACATTTTATGTTTATTAATATAGTTAATACTAACCGTGGTCAACTACGTCAACTAATAATAATGAGCATGTAATCATAGATACCAAAAGAGATCTGAGAGAAGATCCAGAAACTAACATTAGGCAACTAACTGGAAATGTACTTCATGTTGATAAATCTATTAATGATTTCTCGTTAGATGTATTTACTAGACTCCTCTATGAGTACGTTGATGTTATGGATGCAAGAGATTGTTATGTGTGCATGCAGTTACCCTCGTTTGTGTATGAAGGGGTTACATACCATCACCTGCCACTAACTTATGGTATTTCGTGTAGTGTATTAACAAGTCTATTTTATGGAAAGGAGTCATTTCAATACTTCTATTCAAATTATGATGTAATATTTTCAGAAATTCCTATTAGAAAGAATATGAATATAGTATATAGTGCAAGATATGCAGAATATATGGGAGATTTTTTCCATACTACTAAAATAATAGATATAGTATACACACACCGTAATAATCTTACTTGTAAATTGCACAGTGTAGAGATAGAGTTTATTAACACAGTGGAGGATAGGCGTAGAGATTTTAAACAAAGGGCTGTAGAACAGAAGAGTAGAGAACCACAATAGGCGCATAAAGAAGGTAACTATAAAAAGGTGAGACTTTCGTTGCAATGACCTTAGATTGGCCTCATAGAGGAAAGCTTTGCTTGCTTAGGCAGAAAACTGAATATAATAATCATTTCGTTGGTTCCAGTGAATGTGAGCACACATTTCTAATTACAGGGGGTTGGGGATTAAGAAGAGGAACTGATCCTGTGTTCCCTGGTGTCTATTTTGTGTGTGGTAAAAATGCCTACTATAGGTTGCCACCACATTGGTATGGGTGTTGTTATATAGGTACGGTTTTCCCTACAATTTATCATGTGAATGATAAAACTGGAACCAATGAAAAAAGTCTAACATGCATTAGAAGGGGTTTGAGTGTTGCAGAGATTGTGGGAGATATTTTTGGAGCATTGATACCTTCGGTTGGGGTGATTCTTAATTCACAAAAGATTCGAAAGTTGTCTACAGTGGTTGACCGTTTATCAACGGATACTGCTGGTGGGTTTCTGATGGTTGATACAGAAATGGTTGCTATGAGGACCATGGTTTTACCGAATAGACTTGCCCTAGATATAATATTGGCAAAAGAGGGCGGAGTCTGTAGTATGCTAAAAATGTAACAATGTTGCACATATATTCCTGATAAAAGTAGAGATCTGGAAAGATATATCAGCAACATTACTCATTTGCATGAAGATTTGGCAAAACTGAAGGTTGACGGTGCTTGGGAGAAACTTGGTAAGGATTTCTCTTCTATAGGTAATTGGTTTACTACATTTGCTAACAGCTTATTAGGGAGGATACTAACTCCAATAGTTGCTGTGGCTGCTGGCATAATAATAATATTGCTGCTTTATAAATGTTGCAAAAATAAGACTAAAGAGGTTAAGTTGAAATCAAGAAAAAGAAAACGAGAAGAAATAGAAATGGAAGATCGAAAGGGCGCTTATTACAGTGTCATACGAGATTTAGAGGGTGTTAGGTTAAAACAAATGAGAATGAATGAAACTGCATTCTAGAAATTGATATCAGATAGTAATCTGATATGGGTGGTTGTGATGGTTTCTGAAACCATCAGATGGGGGATTGATGGAGCATGGTTTTTTTGTAATAAGAATCTGCTCAATGAAATCCACGTCGGAGTAAATTAAATACTAACGTTTGAAACGATAACTACTAATGTTAACAGAATTAGTGTACAACATGAGAAATGTGCAAAGGCACGACAATATGCTCTATTTAGTTAGACACATAAAAGCACAGTGAGGACTAGATGAAATTAATATAGTTTATATGTATTTTCTAATGTGTGTCATTCTGTCTCCATTATTGCAGAAATTAATACGACAATGGAAAATGCGTTATTTTTTGTGAAAGTATAGTGTAGGGTTTTTTCTTTAGAATTAATTCTCTCTTTGTATAATAAAAGTAGGCCTCAGGATATTAGGGATGTGTTCACGTACTCCTGTCCCGTGATTTGTAACACAATGCTGTCTTTAGCTGCAGACCTTCACATGTTACGAGTTGTTTCCTAAAGTGTAGATATTAGCCTAATTCTGTCTGAAATTATTGCGTTCTTTCCTGTCTGAGCGACAGTAGAAGGATGTTCGAAAGTTACTGTTTCATTAATTAAAATACATTTGTAACTAGGTTATTTCCTCTTCCTCCTAAGGAAGTTGTATAATGTATTAGACAAAGAGTGTTTAGAAATTATGGTTAGGTCATTGTTAGAAGACCGCCACACCATCGTGTTTAGCCAATGAAAATGTTTGTAGAAAGTAGAGAGTGTAACAAATTTGCCAAGGAAAGGAAGTAGCAATGTATAAAGACCTTCGTGGGAAGGTGCTCTTCGGCTTGTTCTCAAGATTTCTGGAGACTTGTCCTACGTTCGTGGTGTGAAGCTGCATGCCGTGCTGATTCCTGACACTCTGGCTGACAAATCCTGCTGATCTATTGAACTTTCATGAGACTTTGCACATCATCGGCTGATGGTGCTGCCTCCGCTATTCCTATCGGCCGTGGGAATAGTTTTCTACTAATGTTCGCTGAGCATTTGAATTTCCATTCTTAGGTGAAGTATTTTCACTGCTGCTGTGTATTTCTCTTATTTCTATACCTCTATTCTTGATGAATCTGTTATTGTGATTTGAATCTGTTATGCGGTATTGTGAAATTCTGTAACATTTGCAAACTAAGTGATGTCGTTCTATTTGGACTTTTGTGATTGACCATTCATTAATCAGAATAACAAAAGAGATAATCAAAAGAAAGGTGTTTGTCATTATTTATGAGTAGGATAAATACTATCTAATGACTGTGGTTTATGTTGTTTAGCGTATTTCCTTCATTCTAGGTCCTCAAGGGAAATAGCATTTCCGTGGTTTCAAAATACACAGTCCCTTTTAACTCTACCAAAGATCCGTCGGAGGACCTTTGTTACGGTTATCAGGGAAATAATGTCTTATGGGCCCGACATTATAGATATGTTATTGTAATTGTTATAAGTGTTTGGTGTGGATGATAAGTGATGTTATTATTTCCCACCCGCTTCCGCTACATCAACCTCATGCTTTTTTAAGCCTCTTTAATCCACCAACAGATACTCCCTGCATTATTATACCACTCGTGCAGGTTCTTTTTCATCCTTGCTTTCTTTCCTTGTCACTGTTTTTCTGTCTTTCTCTTCCTCCTTCTTTCACCCTTTTCTGTTTTTCTCTCTCTTTCTCTGGGCGAAAGTCTGATGAGGTAAAATAAGTCCTGGCCCCCAAAAATGAGTGCCGATAGGCCCCACCTGTAACTAATGAACACCTTGACAGACGTAATAATTGTCCCAGTCCCTATCGGATACCCAATACTCCATACTACTTATCATCAATATTAATGACTTGTAAATATGTCTTTCACTAAGATCATTGGTGGTATTAATTTCATTCTTATGCTTGAGCAGAAATCTAATGGAATGCTGGAAACTGTACAACCTGAGATGGAGTCTAAAGCTTCCCCACATTGGAAGACCTATATATCATTTTTCACCCTGGGATGCTGTTTTAACAGATTAATGCTTCCGAATGTCTGTATAATGCCCAGTTCTATTGCTCTGTGCAGGGCCGGACTGGTAACCCTAAGCCGCCCTAGCAATTTTCTCAGATCAGCCCCTGGGAAAACACTGCCAGGCTCCGGGAGGCTGGAAATGCTTGCTTACTGCTTTTGTTACTGGGGGCAAATATTGCAGCACTGCTGCAAACCGATCCCCAGTAACAAAACTGGCCCCCACCGCAGCAAAACCGGCCCCCACCCTTCCAGCCTCCCGGGGAGACGCCTGATGCCCGGTACGGCCAGTCCGGCCCTGGCACTGTGTGTGTGCATGTGTGGCTGTCTCAGTGTGTGTGAGTGGTGTGTGTGATAATCAGTTAGGCTACTGGATGAATCTCCCTCACTGCTTTCTCTACTCCATCTCCTTGTTTAGTTTGGCAACTTCTCTGTTACACAGGGCACCCAATTCTCCAGACAACATGACTTTCCTCAATGAACTAGCAAAACTGTATTGACACTAACATTCAACTGCACTCTCCCTAGAATCCGGTTCAGCACTGCCTTGTTCCTATGGAACTGTCATAGTGCATCCAGTAACACCTGGAGTCCAGCATGTTTGGTCCCAATTTGTACAACAGCCATTTTAAAGAATAAAGTAATCTCCAATCCCTCTGCTGCATACAAGTCCCCTAAGGTTACGGTTCCATCTCAGTCTTACTTGAAATGTATATTTGATATTTGAACTGCAATTGCTTCTTTCAAATCATTTCCGTGCTTTCCTGATCTAGTTTTGCCTGTGTGAGCCATGTAAATAAAATCTTCCTAATACACCAGAGTTGACACTGCCTACTTTAGTAAAGATAAAAAGTTTTAAAAAAATGACTATTGTATAAGTCATAGTCAGTGCTATAATCGACTATATAAATATTTTCGAAATTTGTTCATCGAAAACCAACCAGCATAAGAAAACTTCAAGTTTGACAAAATTCTTCAGTCAGAGCAGTTTGAATTCCTATTACACCTAGGGGTGGGCTTAGCTCGCATAATTCAGTGTAGATTAATCTTGCAGAATTACCTAAACATTCCGCAAGATTCCGCATAATTACATGAGAAGAGTAATTCTGAGTTTAGAACTAATTCTTAAATCAAAAATGCACACTCACGTCCAGAATTGGCGTGAGAATGCACTTTGTATTAAGAAACAGTGCTAAATGCAGCAGAACATAAATAGCGAGCGCGAGCGGCCGCTCGCAGTCAGTAAGTCTGCTATCGCGGTAGGAATGTTTTCTCCCACATTACTCTTATTTAGGGGAGAGGGCACAATTGCGTTATTATCAGTAATTGTGCATCAAAGAGTAAAATTATGCCTGGACCTAGTTATACTCACTCTGCATAAATTACATTGGCTTTCAGTACCCTCAGAGATTACATTCAAAAGTATTACTACGCTTCATAAGTAGCTGTTAGGCAGTGATAATGTATAAGTAAAGCACTAGTTTCAAACTTACGAACCATGCAAGATGCTCAGGCCATCAGGAAGCAAGCACTGGCAAAACCAGTAGGTCTGACCCTAGTTTCAAACATTGTGCCTTTGCCAAGCTTGTTTTGTCATGTTTTTTGTAAAACTTTATTTTTGTGGAAGCTGCTAAGCCCTGTCCAAAATAAAACAAATTGGCAAAAAGCAAAACAGTGAAGTTAGTCAATTGTAGAAGTAGACTGACCCACTGCCCCATTCTGTATGCTCTAATAGGCAAACAAGCGAATAACCCAGCAACAGACCAATGGATGAAGAGGTCTGGCTTTAGTAAGTACACTATATATCATGTAATACAATCCAAAGGTATGGGCTAACATCAGAGTTAAAAATCTACTGATTCTGCCAAAAAGCATTCAGGAAAAGGCAAAGATCAGTTGTGCCATTTGAAACTTGCTATCAGATGATCTCAGACATATTGACCAACTAATGCCTTTGAGGAAGGCATTAAAAACCTTGTGCTACAAATAATCTTCATTGCTTGCAGTAGCCCATAGCTGCGTGAGGGTCTTTCTCACCTTATAAATAACATGGTTGATTGTAACTCTAAAGATAGTTAAGCAGTAGCATGATTGTGCCAATTTGTGTCTATACTATCTTTGTAACATAACATAACACAGTGGTCTTCAAACTTTTTTGCCGTGAGCGCCACTAAACAAAACGTTTTGAAGTTGGGACCCCATCCAAAACAAGGATGGAGGGAGGGATAGGTCTGAGCACATGGAGCATGACTTATGAGACCATACAAGGGGCACTTTTTATGTATCTTCTAATAAACACTACATGCAAGACTTATAAAAAAACAAATGCATTAAACAAAAACAGAAATTGACCAAGAAATACTGCTCGCCAAATTTGGGCTGTTGTAGGCCCCCTTCACTCCTGGGCCCTTATGCATCGGTGCCTGCTGAACAAATCATTGTTACAGCAGGCTGTCACCTCTGCCTCTTCCACCCCTTCCCCACTGTTCCTGGCCATCATTCCAATCTGTCTAATGGTAGGAATTAAAATGAGTCCCAATGCCCCTCTTGCAAAGTATGACAGTCATATTTGTGATGCACGGTGCCCCTCACACCCCCTTCTACTCTGCCCTTTGTTAAAAACATAGGCCCCAATTTTGCCCCATCCCTCTTCCCTCCAGCTCTATGAGCCCCAAACTAAGGTGTCTCCTCTGTTTTAATCTCCCCTCCTTTGGGCCATTACTCCGCAGCCCAAAGCAACCCTGGTACAGCAACGGTGCACCGGGCCCTAATGCAAGCGAGGAAGGAACTTAAAACCAAACAGCCATAATTGTTGTTTTGTTTGCCCCTCACACACCTGGGCCTTTGTGCCACTACACGTGTAGCATCAATGATTTCTACAGCCTTGCCCTGTGAAGCAAAGGGGAGGACAGAGAGCTAAAGAGGAAAAAGGCCTTCAAGCCAGGTTGGCTGCTACCTGAAAGAAATATAAATGTGTGCAATTGGTTAATCACCACATGTAAAGACTGCTGGGGAGCTTGTATAGGGTTTAATTGTCGAAGTCACTTGAAGTTTCACAGTGAGAAAGATTTATTTGTTTTGAACACTAATGTAAGGGAGGAGATGAGGCCTAATCCAGAGCTGCCAACTTTGGAACTGAGGAGTCAAGTTCGCGTCCCGGCATCTGCACAACATCCCTTGATTCTGGGTAAAAAACGTAATCTCCATGTGCCTAAAAGAACAAGCATTTGCAATGCAATAGGTCTCGCATTCACACGATTTTGAGCTATTGTCATTATAAATGACAATGCCTTTTATTTATGTTTTGGGTTTTAAAACATAAATAAAAGGCATTGTCATTTACAATACTAATAGCTTAAACTCTCGCAAATGCGGGACCTATTGCATTATAATAAAGGGCCTTCTCAACCGCTTGTTGGATTGTAAATATCAGAGGAACAGACCAGCCTGCGACGTCTTCAAAGTAGTGATAAATAGTGCAGTGAAGAAGATATGTAAGTGTTGTAAATTACACAGACACAAAGTGTGAAGTGAGAGTTACATATGATTCGAGCTATAAACACTAACAAAACGCTCCGACACCTTTCGCTCTGTGATTACACTGTCGCGGCTCAGGAGGAAGAGCGGGAGGTGGGGGAGCTATTTCCTGCCCTCTCCGTGATTTGAGTGTGCAGTGTGGCATTGCGTAATGTCATTGCTATCTTTTGCCTAATAAAACACACTCCAGCTGTAGTAGGGCCCTGGCTTCACCTCCTGGTGCAGGGCGGGCTGTGCTTTATGGCAGGCATGGAGAGAGGGAGGGATGGTCTCAGCTGCAGCTCCGGCCTCGTACAGTGCCCCTGCTATTACTAGTGAGCGAGAGGCGCAGAGATGATGGTATTGGTATTGGTGGTTGTGGTATTGGTGATGGTGGTATTGGTGGTGGTGATGGTATTGGTATTCGTGGTATTGGTGGTGGTGATATTGGTGGTGGTGGTATTGGTGGTGCTGGTATTGGTGGTGGTGGCATTGGTGGTGGTGGAATTGGTGGAGGTGGTGGTATTGGTGGTGGCGGTATTGGTATTGGTGGTGGTGGTACTGGTATTGGTGGTGGTACTGGTATTGGTGGTGGTGGTATTGGTGATGGTACTGGTATTGGTGGTGGTGGTGGTATTGGTATTGGTTGTGGTGGTTTTGGTATTGGTGGTGGTGGTATTGGTATTGGTGGTGGTGGTACTGGTATTGGTGGTGGTGGTATTGGTATTGGTATTGGTGGTATTGGTGGTGGTGGTATTGGTGGTGGGGTATTGGTGGTGGTGGTGGTATTGGTGGTGGTGGTTCTATGGGTGGTGGTGGTATTGGTGATGGTGGTGGTATTGGTGGTGGTATTGGTATTGGTGGTGGTATTGGTATTGGTACTTGTGGTGGTTGTATTGGTGGTGGTGGTGGCATTGGTGGTGGTGGAGTTATTGGTGGTGGTATTAGTGGTGGTATTGGTGGTGGTATTGGTGGTATTGATGGTGGTGGTATTGGTGGTGGTGGTATTGGTGTTGGTGATATTGGTAGTGGTGGTATTGGTGGTGATATTAGTGGTGGTATTAGTGGTGGTATTAGTGGTGGTATTGGTAGTGGTAGTATTGGTGGTGGTATTGGTGGTGGTATTGGTGTTGGTGATATTGGTAGTGGTGGTATTGGTGGTGATATTAGTGGTGGTATTAGTGGTGGTATTAGTGGTGGTATTGGTAGTGGTAGTATTGGTGGTGGTATTGGTGGTGGTGGTATTGGTGGTGGTATTGGTGGTGATATTGGTGGTGGTGGTATTAGTGGTGGTGGTGGTGGTATTGGTGGTATTGGTGTTGGTATTGGTGGTGGTGCTATTGGTGGTGGTAGTGGTATTGGAATTGATGGTGGTGGTATTGATGGTGGTATTGGTATTGGCTGTGGGGTTGGCATTGGTGGTGGTGGTATTGGATTGGTGGTGGTATTGGATTGGTGGTGGTGGTATTGGTATTGGTGGTGGTATTGGTGGTGTTTGTATTGGAGGTATTGGTGGTGGTATTGGAGGTATTGGTGGTGGTAAGGTGGTATTGGTGGTATTGATAGTGGTGGTATTGGTGGTGGTGGTATTGGTGGTGGTGATATTGGTGCTGGTGGTATTGGTGGTGGTATTAGTAGTGGTATTGGTGATGGTATTGGTGGTGGTGGTATTAGTGGTGGTATTGGTGGTGGTGGTATTGGTATTGGTGGTATTGGTGGTGGTGGTATTGGTATTAGTGGTGGTGGTATTGGTATTGGTGGTGGTGGTACTTGTATTGGTGGTGGTGGTATTGGTGGTATTGGTATTGGTGGTATTGGTGGTGGTGGTGGTATTGGTGGTGGGGTATTGGTGGTGGTGGTGGTATTGGTGGTGGTGGTTGTATTGGTGGTGGTGGTAGTGGTGGTGGTGGTATTGGTATTGGTGGTGGTATTGGTATTGGGACTGGTGGTGGTTGTATTGGAGGTATTGGTGGTGGTGATGGTATTGGTGGTGGCGGTGGTATTGGTGGTGGTGGAGTTATTGGTGGTGGTATTGCTGGTGGTGGTAGTATTGGTGGTGGTATTGGTGGTGGTGGTATTGGTGGTATTGATGGTGGTGGTATTAGTGGTGGTGGTATTGGTGGTGGTGGTATTGGTGGTGGTGATATTGGTGGTGGTGGTATTGGTGGTGGTATTAGTGTGGTATTGGTGGTGGTATTGGTGGTGGTATTGGTGGTGGTATTGGTGGTGGTATTGGTGGTGGTGGTATTGGTGGTGGTGGTATTGGTATTGGTGGTGGTGGTATTGGTGGTGATATTGGTGGTGGTGTTGGTGGTGGTGGAATTAGTGGTGGTGATGATATTGGTGTTGGTATTGGTGGTGGTGCTATTGGTATTGGTGGTGGTGGTATTGCGATTGATGGTGGTGGTATTGGTGGTGGTGGTATGGGTGTTGGTGGTATTGGTGGTGGTGGTATTGGTGGTGGTATTGGTATTGGCGGTGGTGTTGGTATTGGTGGTGGTGGTATTGGATTGGTGGTGGTGGTATTGGTGGTGGTGGTATTGGTATTGGTGATGGTGGTGGTATTGGTGGTGGTATTGGTATTGGTGGTGGTATTGGTATTGGTACTGGTGGTGGTTGTATTGGAGGTATTGGTGGTGGTGGTGGTATTGGTGGTGGGAGTGGTATTGGTGGTGGTGAAGTTATTGGTGGTGGTATTGGTGGTGGTGGTGGTATTGGTGGTGGTGGTATTGGTGGTATTGATGGTGGTGGTATTGGTGGTATTGGTGGTGGTGATATTGGTGCTGGTGGTATTAGTAGTGGTATTGGTGGTGGTATTGGTGGTGGTGGTATTGGTGGTGGTGGTATTGGTGATATTGGTGGTGGTGGTATTGATATTAGTGGTGGTGGTATTGTTGGTGGTGGTACTTGAATTGGTGGTGGTGGTATTGGTGTTGGTGGTATTGGTGGTGGTATTGGTGGTATTGGTGGTGGTGGTGGTATTGGTGGTTGTGGTTGTATTGGTGGTGGGGTATTGGTTGTGGTGGTGGTATTGGTGGTGGTGGTGGTGGTATTGGTGGTGGTAAGGGTATTGGGACTGGTGGTGGTTGTATTGGAGGTATTGGTGGTGGTGGTGGTATTGGTGGTGGCGGTGGTTTTGGTGGTGGTGGAGTTATTGGTGGTGGTATTGCTGGTGGTGGTATTGGTTGTGGTGATATTGGTGGTGGTGGTATTAGTGGTGGTATTGGTGGTGGTATTGGTGGTGGTGGTATTGGTATTGGTGGTGGTGGTATTGGTGGTGATATTGGTGGTGGTGTTGGTGGTATTAGTGGTGGTGGTGGTTTTGGTGTTGGTATTGGTGGTATTGGTGTTGGTGGTATTGATATTGGTGGTGGTGGTATTGGTGGTGGTATTGGTATTGGCGGTGGTATTGGTGGTGGTGGTATTGGTGGTATTGATGGTGGTGGTATTGGTGGTGGTGGTATTGGTTGTGGTGATATTGGTGGTGGTGGTATTGGTGGTGGTATTAGTGGTGGTATTGGTGGTGGTATTGGTGGTGGTGGTATTGGTGGTGGTGGTATTGGTGGTATTGGTGGGGGTGGTATTGGTATTGGTGGTGGTGGTATTGGTGGTGATATTGGTGGTGGTTTTGGTGGTACTAGTGGTGGTGGTGGTATTGGTGTTGGTATTGGTGGTATTGGTGTTGGTGGTATTGATATTGGTGGTGGTGGTATTGGGATTGGTGGTGGTGGTATTGGTGGTAGTATTGGTATTGGCGGTGGTATTGGCATTGGTGGTGGTGGTATTGGATTGGTGGTGGTGGTATTGGTGGTGGTATTGGTGGTGTTGGTATTGGTGGTGTTGGCATTGGTGGTGGTATTGGTGGTGGTGGTATTGGTGGTTGTGGTGGTATCGGTGGTGGTATTGGTGGTGGTGGTATTGGTGGTGGTGGAATTGGTGGTGGTATTGGTGGTGGTGGAGGAAGTGATATTGATGGTGGTGGTGGTGGTATTGGTGGTGGTGGTATTGGTGGTGGTATTGGTGGTGGTATTGGTGGTGGTTGTATTGGTGGTGGTGGTATTGGTGGTGGTGGTGGTGGTACTGGTATTGGTGGTGGTGGTGGTATTGGTGGTGGTATTGGTGTTGGTGGTATTGGTGTTGGTGGTATTGGTGGTGGTATTATTGGTGGTGGTATTGGTGGTGGTGGTATTGGTGGTGGTATTAGTGGTGATGATATTGGTGGTGGTGGTGATATTGGTGGTGGTGGTGGTATTAGTGGTGGTGATATTGGTGGTGGTATTGGTGGTGGTGGTATTAGTGGTGATATTGGTGGTGGTGGTGGTGGTATTGGTATTGGTTTTGGTGGTGGTGGTATTGTGGTGGTGGTGGTGGTATTGGTGGTGGTGGCATTGGTGGTGGTGGTATTAGTGGTGGTGGTATTGGTGGTGGTATTGGTGGTATTAGTGGTATTGGTAGTTTTGGTGGTGGTATTGGCATTGGTGGTGGTGGTATTGGTGGTGGTTGTGGTATTGGTGGTATTGGTGGTGGTGGTATTGGTGGTGTTGGTATTGGTGGTGGTGGTATTGGTGTTATGGTGGTGGTGGTAGTATTGGTATTGGTGGTGGTAGTATTGGTGGTGTGGTGGTATTGGTGGTGGTGGTGGTGGTATTGGTGGTGGTGTTGGTGTTGGTGTTGGTGGTGGTGGTGTTGGTGGTGGTATTTGTGGTGGTGGTATCGTTGGTGGTATTGGTGGTGGTGGAGGTGGTGGTATTGATGGTGGTGGTGATATTGGTGGTATTGGTGGTATTGGTGGTGGTATTGGTGGTGGTGGTATTTGTGGTGGTGGTGGTGGTATTGGTGGTGGTGGTATTGGTGGTGGTGTTGGTGGTGGTGGTATTGGTGGTGGTGGTAGTGGTATTGGTGGTGTTGATGGTGGTGGTGTTGGTGGTGGTGGTGGTATTGGTGGTGATGGTATTGGTGGTGGTGGGGGTATTGGCAGTGGTGGTGGTATTGGTGATAATATTGGCGGTGGTGGTGGTATCGGTGGTGGTGGTATTGGTGGAGGTGGTGATATTGATGGTGGTGGTATTGGTGGTGGTGGTATTGGTGGTGGTGTTGTTGTTAATAAAACAGGCTTTTGAAAACAACCCGTCAGGTGGTTTTAGTACAGATGACATGTAACACAGATGTGCTGCTGTCAGCTTCAGCCCATTAGCACAGGATTATGTGCTACCTGGAATTCACATGACTTAATATGCTAATCATTTCTAAATCCATTTTACTTGGGGGGTGGGGGGGTTGAAACAGACATGAGATAATGCGGGTTAAAGTGATTGAAAGCAGGCGCCCGTGTTACAAGGGCGACTTTGCTGCTTAAAAAAACACAAGCGGTTTCAGCTGAAGCAGCGCATGTCCGGCCTCCAATAAGAGAAACTCAATAAAGTAAATAGTGCTTACAGACTAAATAACAGGTCCTGTGTAACAACCGAAGTAAAAGGGCCAGTTGCCATGGGAGGGTACAAATGAAGACAAGGCCGTCCCAAGGAGGGACTAACAAGCCTATTAACGAATCCGAAGGCAGCATTTACGAAAGACAATGACACAAGCCAATGAAAAATATGGGAGGAGAGTGGGCTCAGCTTCTCGCCCATACTCTACTACAGCAGACTCGCAGAGCGAGCAGCGCATGCACGCTGCCGCTAGGCTCAACCTAAAAATTAACCTAACCTTCTGTAGTGTTATCTGATGCTCATGTAGAGTGCTCCAATGCTTTTGGGCCAAGTTCATATTATATAAAACTGCAAAACTTAGCTGAGTTGTGGAGTATATCCTTTAAATGGACACTTATAAAATGTTGCACTAGGTATAGTCTGATAATATATTACTAAAATATATATTTTGAAAGCACTTGAACACTAAATATTTTGCATACATTTTTTTTAAGTACTTTTTTTATCTTTGGACTAAATAATTTTGCAGGAGGCTGTCTTTTACTATGTGTGTGGTATCATTTTAAAATACTGATTTGCATATTCACAATGCTTTCTTTCACAGACTAGGACCTCACTGCTCTGTAAGTGCACAAGTCACTCTTCCCTATTGCGCTAACCAGAATTCAGCTATATGACTTTTTCGTCAAATACACGCACCAGCTATGATCACAATAACCAACTGACTTTTCGAAACATAGAAGAGTGCATTTCCTACTGATTAGTCAAAGTTGTATTTATGTTTTATTTAAGGTGTGTGCTTTGTTTTATATGCATATACTCAACATGAAAAAATAGCAAAATAGTCACAGAATGTTTTGTTTTCTTTACCCACTTCTTCGACCCTGCCCCCACGGTCACAGACCCCGCCCCTATGGTGCTCAGGATCGAGGTTTCCACACTTTTTTGCGCTTGTAAATGATGACAGCCTGGAAATGCCATAAATAAACGTCACGCTTCCAGGCCATCTTTATTTACAAGTACTTGCTAAAACAGTTGTGCCTCCCTGGGAATACAACCACGGCCCGTCATATGGGTGTTTCCCACAGTTTAAAGACCTATAACATAAAATAACATAACATAAAATAACCATTAACATAACATAACCATTAACATAACATAACCATTAACAACCGTTAACATGTTCTTAAGAGAAACAATTTAATTTTGGCATTACACACCGGTGGCTGTCTGAAGGCTGATGTGTACTCCTGTACTGGACGATCGATGTATCTTAATAACAACAAGAACTGGCAAAGTTAACGCTTCTTTAGCACTGTGGAGAGTTACCTGGGCAGAGCTGCCTTCAGTGTTAGGGGCCTCGGCATGTGCAGCTAGAAGGGCTGTGTGCCTTGAGTGAAACCCCAGGAAGTCTAGGAAAATGTGATTCGGCTGCTGACCTAACTGTGCTGGCTGGGTCTCCACATCAAAGCCATAATGTATAATCAATGCCAGGGGGTTTCCTTTGGCGTAATGTTGGGGGCCTATATTGATCACTTGGACGCTCAATACAGACAGTTAAAGCTGTCAGTAGCCAGAGGCTAGAAAAGGCAATCTTAATAGTGATAGAGCATAGACGATATCTCTCATCTATTTACGACAACTTTACACTGAGAATGATTTGTGACATAATTTTTACGATAATGACAAATGTGTGATAGCTTAAAACACACAAATGAAGTTTGATTTAGATACTGCATCGTAAAAGCATGCAGAATGTTAGAAGTAGGTTTCTGATAACAGTTAACCCTTTTGGTGCTTGCGTCGGCCAATGGCCGACGCAAGCACTACCTCCCTGGTGCGGCGCATGTCCAATGGCCAACACCAGGGAGGGCCCCCTTTAATCCTCCGGTGCAAAGCACCCGAGGTTTCTTTTTCCCCTGGGGGAGACGCGGATGGCTTTCTGCGTCTCTCCCCACCCCCCCTTCCGTGAGGCGCTCTGACGTCACAGTTTCCCCCACAGGAGCCGAGTAAGCAGCAGGTAAGGCCGCGCTCGACTCCGATGGGGAAAACAGGCCGAAAACGGCCTCCCCAGCTTTCAGGGAGGCCTCGTTTGAAAAGGGAGAGTCTCCCTTTTCAAACGAGGCCTTCCTGAAAGGGTTTCCTGGCCGTGGATCGTGGCAGCGCTGCGATCCACGGCCAGGAAACCCCACTAGACACCAGGTATGTCTTTGGGGGGGGTCAGCCCTCGTGGGAATGGGCCGGCCCCTCCCTCGGGGGCATATATAAAAAAAAATACTTTGCCATTCCCAGCGGGGGGAGGGGGGGCGCGATCGCCCCCGAAATAAAAATAAATAAAAATGGCAGCAAAACAGGGGGTCGGCCACTGAGCAGGGGGACCGACCCCCTGCCAATTTCGCCGCCATTCTTTTTATTTCGGGGGCGATCGCAACCCCGAGGGAAAGCTAAAGTATTTTTTTAAATATGCCTCGAGTGAGGGGCTGGCCCATTCCCACGAGGGCCGACCCCCTATATATATAAGAGATTTTCTCTCTACATATATGTGTATATATATATCCAAGAAAGAAGTGACTCAAACAGATAAATTCACCAAAGAACAAAAATATATTTCCACTACAACGTTTCAGCTTCCGCCTTCCTCAGGTAGTACAAGATGGTTTGCTCAGTGGCTGCACAGATGACACCATATATATACACATATATGTAGAGAGAAAATCTCATATATATATATATATACGTATATATATATATATATATATATATATATTAATATATATATATATATATATATATATAGATATATATATATTTACAGAGAGATCTCTCCCTGTCAGGGCCTTGCGTGGGATGAGAAAAGCTGGGGGGGGGAGAGGTGTGGCTGATGTAATTAAGGGTGTGGCTTTAAAACACGTAAGCTGAAAATCTGTGCTTAGCTTAGGGTTCTGCCCGACTGGTATTTTGCGACTTCTGTCATGCCATTCAGGTATAATACAACAAGCAACATTACACCTACAAGCCAGTGCTATTGGCTTTGTCAGTGCTGGTTAGATGCATAATATATAAATAAGCAACATCGAGGAATTTGTTCTATAGCATTTTAAAAAGCTTCAGTGCTGAAATGATGATACTGAGAAAGAACTATAATGAGTCTCTTTGAAGTTACATGAAAGGCAGTAAAGTGTGGTACTGCTGCAGAGTAAAAACATTTTTTCCTGCTAGAGAGAGAGAGATATCTGACTTTTGTCTAGTGGCAGTTTTGACGCCATAAAGTAACGCATAGGGCATGCTGGAAAGAACAGATCTGTATTATGTGGATAGCTAAGTGGATTAGTAAAGCCATGGATTGAAAACGCTTTGAAACAAATGAAATGTATGTGAGAGAGGGGCTATGGAGAGATGATGGGCACGTTTGCTGGATGGTAGTGAGGGAATCCAAGGAGGTCATAGTGTGCATTTGTAAAGCACTTGTTCGCCCGTAGGCATCTTGGCGCTGAATAAAAGATATTTATTGGAAGTCATTGGGGGGGGTGGGGAGGGGGGGCAAAATGATTGTCGCACTGGCTGCCACCAGTGCTAAAGGCTGCGATGATGGGTGTGTCGCAAGGTAAAGTAATACTGTGTCTTCTTCTCTCTTCCTTAGTGTTTTTGGAGAGCCTACGGATTTCGCAAAGGAAAGGTAAGGTGACTTTGTCATTACTGACTGTTGCACACTTCACTCACGCACACACCCACCTACACTTCGAAATCAACAACCTAGCTGCCTTCTACGTAGGATAGTAATTTAAAAGGAAGGATTTAGGCACTAGCAGAGATGGCGTATCGTTGGATGAATGCTACCCAGGCCCTTAATCTGGTTCTGGAGTCCAGCTCTGAGGCATGATCAGAGACTGAGACAGTATCTGAGGGAGAGGACAATGGAGCAGAATCTGGGAGTGATTTTTCAGTCGGCGCAGTTCCATCTGACGACTCATTTTCCAGCGATTTTGAAGGAGACGATTTCAGTCGTGCTGTCCCTTTGCAAGCACAGTCTGTGCAGCGGGACACCAGTAGCAGGTTAGAGCAACCCAGAGAGCAGGCACGTGCAGCCGTAAGCACAGATGGCGCGCTCTCTTGGCAGCCTCCAAATTTAGTTCAGCCCCAAATTCCGCCTTTCACTGGTGACGCTGGATATAAAGTCGATACGGCTAATTTTTTGCCAATTGACTACGCCCATCTCTTTTTGGATGTTGACTTACTTGATTAAATTGTGCAGCAAACAAATTTGCGTGCCGAACAATTTCTGAGGGAGCATGGAGGCACTCTTGGGCCTCATTATAGGGCACACAAGTGTACTCCCACTTCATTAGGGGAGTTGAAGATATTTTTGGGCCTCATGCTTAAAATGGGGGTAGTGCATAAACCAACCTTGCTGTCCTACTGGTCTACTCGCAGAGTTTGGTTAACCCCCATCTTCACACCATACATGAGCAGAGATCGTTTTTAGGTCTCGCCTAGCGCTGCAGCGCGAATACGCTGCAATCGCTTTGCGAGGCATGCAGTATACACTACGGGCCCGATTCACAGAACTAACTTAAGACAAAATCCTAAACTTACTACCATTTTGGTATTCACAGAAGGCACTTACTCATTTTGGTATTCACAGAAGGCACTTACTTACTCATTTTGAGTAACTTACTCATTTTGTGTAACTTACTCATTTTGGTATTCACAGAAGGCACTTACTCATTGATGAGTAAGTGCCTTCTGTGAATACCAAAATGAGTAAGTTACACAAAATGAGTAAGTTACTCAAAATGAGTAAGTTACTCATTTTGGTATTCACAGAAGGCACTTACTCATTTATGAGTAAGTGCCTTCTGTGAATACCAAAATAAGTAAGTTACACAAAATGAGTAAGTTACTCAAAATGAGTAAGTAAGTGCCTTCTGTGAATACCAAAATGAGTAAGTGCCTTCTGTGAATACCAAAATGGTAGTAAGTTTAGGATTTTGTCTTAAGTTAGTTCTATGAATCGGGCCCTACAGTGGGGGAAGCTCAGTTTAAGCTCCGCCCACTCTCCGCCCATCTTTTGGATTGGCTTAGATCGTAAATGCTGCCTTCTGATTGGTTTTTAGCTTGTTAGTCCCTCCTCCTGACGGCCATGTTCTGATTTGTATCCTTCCATGGCTATCAGCCCCTTTACTTTAAAAACAATTTTGTTGCCATGGCTCATCCCCTTCCCTTTCGCAGTCCGTGACTTCTGGAGCCATCCCCACCCACCCCCGCACTCCCGTTCGTGCCTTTTTGCCCGCCCGCCCGCCCTCCCGTTTTAAATGCAATAGGACTCGCGTAAATGCGAGTTCTATTGCATTGCAAATGCTTGTTTTTAAAGTAGTGCCCCAAAAGTCATGCAGCAGTTGCCTGGTTGTGGGCGGCAACGCGCGTCACTTCCGCCTCGCTCGAGCCTCCCTGGAGCCCACACCTTCCTTTAAATATACATTTTCCAGCAGCTGCCCAGTTATTAACATTTTATATGCGTGCGATGCCGTACATAGTACGCATGCGTGCCAAAAGTCTGGAAAAACAGGAAGTGTTGTCCTACTTCAGGCCCCGCGGCTTCATGTTGATACACCGTGGCCACCGCTCTCTCGTCCGAGGGCCTCTTGCCTGTCCCCGCTCTCTGCCGGCTCTCGTGACATCACTCGGCGCTGCTGCCAGCAGAGGTGTGTGTGTGTGTGTGGCACACCTCACCTCCAGACAGCAGCAGGGACGCAGAGGGATGTAGACGGACAGTCACCCTCTAGCAGCGTTCTCGCCCCTCGACAGGGCTACCTGAGCACGGCATTGCCGGTTATCCCCCTCCTCCTCCGGGTACGCTTGCAGCTTCCGTATACGAGATTAGTCGAGTGCATTACATATTTTAATTTGCTTAATTTTAATGTGTACATTTGAATGTATATACATGCAATACAATAAAAACGTGTATATGTGTTTTATAATTTGTGATGGTTAATTATGGCATACGGGTTGTGCGTGCCACAACTGTCATTCACTTTTTCACGTGCAAATTTAAGTGACGTGTTGGCACCTAATTGTTTAGCAGTGTATATGTTGAGTTCTCAAGCTTAATGCTACTGCATTGTAGGATTAAGTCTGCAAACTAAACTGCTTTCCTCGAATCTAGGACGCTGGAAATGTAAACACTTGTTTCTGGTCACGTGAAGCTCGGTTCTATTTCCTTGTAACACGCTGTTGCTTGGACAAAGGGAGTGTGGTCTCGGACTCTGATGCTTCCTCATATTTACTTTCTCAAATCTCAGTCAAATAAATGGTATTGCTGCCCGCAACGTACAATTCTTTCCTTCAGTGCCATGCACCATCCCCTGGTGAGGCTTGAGGAAAGCCTTGCAGCCTAAGAAGTTGGCTTAGTGAGTTCTCTGAGGGGTCACACATGGTAGAGCCCCTCCCTAAGTGCAGCTTATTATTGGAAGAACAGGCCTAAGGTCTGAATACATACATGGCACACAGCACACCCAGCCTTGCCCGTTGCAAAAAGTTTAGATTCCATACGTCACCAGAGTACTGACTTTCATTTTGGTAGGTTTGATTTTAAGTCCCAGTTCCTCTCGTGTGTAATCAAGGAAGTGTTTGCTGTCACTGGTTGAGGTGACAGTTGAAAGGTTGATTTATTTCTGTTATCTCACATTCCTTGAGTGGTGTTACGGTTTCACTACTCAGCTGTAGAAGTCGGATCTTCAGTCGGTCATGTCGCGATGGCTTGCTGATGTGTGTCGGTCTGTTCCATCCGGCTGTCAGAATAGAGGGGGTGGTGAGTTTTTGCGTTTTTGTAGGATTTAAAGTATGGCACTTGGTAGCAGCCAGGGGCTTCGTGTGGTTGACTGGTCCCTTTGTGTTACTTTGAACTAATTCCTTCTAGCGTCTGCTGGCTGCCAAGAGCTGAAGTTGGAAAAGTGCGAAAACACGAATGCTGTGTGGTTTTTAGGTCTCGGCCTGCACCAGCGCTTGCGCTGGTCTGGCCGAGAGTTTTAGTAAGCGGGTTTTGGAAGTGCAAACCCACTGGCTTTGGGCTGGCGACCAGCTTGCGTTCACGATGGCGTGCACGCGCAGCTGCCATCTGGGTTTCCTATTTCTTCCTCATTTCCTCGTCATGGCTCATTAACTCTCTGGACTCTGATGTTTCAATCGCAGCAGCAGCTCACATTACCAACTGACGGCCCTGGACTACAGTCACATGAAAAACAACAGCGATTAGCATTGAAATGCAAGCTTTTTTTTGTCTAGTTAGAAATATTGCTTCGGTGGGTTGATTTCACCTTATATCGCTATTTGTTTTATATTGGGAGTCACAGCCTAATTACCAGTATTTTTGTCTCACTCTGTTTTTTTGTTTATATTTATTCGCGCAAAGCACAAAGCTATATTTAAGGTTACTTTTTCCGCGTCACTTCTTCACTCTATTTAAACTCCACACCCCCACTCTTATTGTCTCTCTCCTTCTCTCTCTCTCCCTCTCTAATTCTCTCTCTACTTAATTAACTCACCCCTCTCTATCTTTTTTAGCCTTTCATTCTCTCTCACCCCTTTATCTGTTTCTCTTTCAAACTCCTTCATTCACTCTCTCTCCCCTTCTTTCTCTCTCTCTATCCCGCTCCACTCTTTATTCTATGTACACCCTTTCTCTCTCTTTCTCTCTCACCACCCTCTCTAATTGGGCATTATATCTTCACTCTATCTCTCACTCAGCATCACCACAGCATCACTCAGCGCAACCACAGCATCAATCAGAGCCAGCACAGCATCAATCAGAGCCAGCACAGCATCGCTCAGCACCAACACAGCATCTCTCAACGCCATCACAGCATCACTCAACGCCATCACAGCATCACTCAGTGCAACCACAGCATCACTTAGCGCCACAACAGCATCACTCAGCGCCACCACAGCATTACTCAGCAGCACCACAACATCACTCCGCGCCACCACAGCATCACTCAGCACCACCATAGCTTCACTCAGCGACACCACATCATCACTCAGGGCCAACACTGCATCACTCAGCACCACCACAGGATCACTCAGCACCACCACAGGATGACTCAGCACCACCACAGGATGACTCAGCACCACCACAGGATGACTCAGCACCACCACAGCATCGCTCAGCACCACCACAGTATCGCTCAGCACCACCACAGCATCGCTCAGCACCACCACAGCATCGCTCAGCACCACCACAGCATCGCTCAGCGCCACAACAGCATCGCTCAGCGCCGCCACAGCATCGCTCAGCGCCGCCACAGCATCGCTCACCGCCGCCACAGCATCGCTCAGCGCCGCCACAGCATCGCTCAGCGCTGCCACAGCATCGCTCAGCGCCGCCACAGCATCGCTCAACGCCGCCACAGCATCGCTCAGGGCCACCACAGCATCACTCAGGGCCACCACAGCATCACTCAGCGTCACCACAGCATCACTCAGCGCCACCACAGCATCACTCAGCATCACCACAGCATCACTCAGCGCCACCACAGCATCACTCAGCGCCACCACAGCATCACTCAGCGCCACCACAGCATCACCACAGCATCACTCAGCGCCGCCACAGCATCACTCAGCATCGCAACAGCATCACTCGGCGCCACCACAGCATCACTCAGCGCCGCCACAGCATCACTCTGCGCCGCCACAGTATCACTCAGCGCCGCCACAGCATCACTCAGCGCCGCCACAGCATCACTCAGCGCCGCCACAGCATCACTCAGCGTCGCCACAGCATCACTCAGCGTCGCTCAGCGCCACCACAGCTTCGCTCAGGGCCACCACAGCATCACTCTGGGCCACCACAGCATCACTCGGCGCCAAGACAATATCACTCAGCACTACCACAGCATCACTCAGCGCCAAGACAATATCACTCAGCACCACCACAGCATCACTCAGCAAGACCTGAGTATCATTCAGCATCACCTCAGCATCGCTCAGCACCACCACAGCATCGCTCAGCACCACCACAGCATCGCTCAGCACCACCACAGCATCGCTCAGCGCCACCACAGCATCACTCAGCGCCACCACAGCATCGCTCAGCGCCACCACGGCATCGCTCAGCGCCACCACAGCATCGCTCAGCGCTGCCACAGCATCGCTCAGCGCCGCCACAGCATCGCTCAGCGCCACCACAGAATCGCTCAGGGCCGCCACAGCATCGCTCAGCACCGTCACAGCATCGCTCAGGGCCGCCACAGCATCGCTCAGGGCCACAACAGCATCGCTCAGGGCCACCACAGCATCACTCAGCGCCACCACAGCATCACTCAGCACCACCACAGCATCACTCAGCGCCACCACAGCATCACTCAGCGCCACCACAGCATCACTCAGCGCCACCACAGCATCACTCAGCGCCACCACAGCATCACTCAGCGCCACCACAGCATCACTCAGCGTCAACACAGCATCACCACAGCATCACTCAGCGCTGCCACAGCATCACTCAGCGCCGCCACAGCATCACTCGGCACCACAACAGCATCACTCGGCGCCTCCACAGCATCACTCAGCGCCGCCACAGCATCACTCAGCGCCGCCACAGCATCACTCAGCGCCGCCACAGCATCACTCGGCACCACCACAGCATCACTCGGCGCCTCCACAGCATCACCCAGCGCCGCCACAGCATCACTCAGCGCCGCCACAGCATCACTCAGCGCCGCCACAGCATCACTCAGCGCCGCCACAGCATCACTCAGCGCCGCCACAGCATCACTCAGCGCTGCCACAGCATCACTCAGCGCCGCCACAGCATCACTCAGCGCCGCAACAGCATCACTCAGCGCCGCCACAGCATCACTCAGCATCGCTCAGGGTTACCACAGCATCGCTCAGGGCTACCACAGCATCGCTCAGGGCTACCACAGCATCGCTCAGGGCCACCACAGCATCGCTCAGCACCACCACAGCATCGCTCAGCGCCACCACAGCATCACTCGGGGCCACCACAGCATCACTCAGGGCCACCACAGCATCACTCAGGGCCACCACAGCATCACTCGGCACCAAGACAATATCACTCAGCACCACCACAGCATCACTCAGCGCCAAGACAATATCACTCAGCACCACCACAGCATCACTCAGCAAGACCTGAGTATCATTCAGCATCACCTCAGCATCGTCTCCGCAACAGTCACCACCACCACCACTACCACCTCAGCATCACTCAGCACCACTTCAGCCTGCTCTCGGAATCTGGCATCTGTTGATTCTCCCCTAGCGTCTGGCCGCTGCTAGTGTTATAATACAGGTACTAGTTCCCAACCTTCACCCTCCGATTGTTTATGCCCCCTTAAAAAAAAAAGCTTTAACAAACAACCATTGCAATAGGCAGAAACAAGTTGCCAGCATTGCAAGAACAAAAGAAAACTGAGAATTTTTTATTGTAAATACTTTTTTTAATATGGTCGTTCAGTTTTACATAATGCCTTCTTGGTCATATATAAAGTAAGAAAAATGCTTCTGACACTTTTTTATTATAACTTTTCAGCATGCTGCACAGCAGCCACACTTCTCTACAGCACAGCTTGAAGACATTGGCAAAGTCAATAGCTCTGGCTAAACACTTATAAGGCCCCAAAGGCGAGACCTATTGGCTATGCCAATGCTTGTTTTTTCCCCCACCGTGAACTCAAGTTAGAGAACACTAACCATTTGTAAAACCAAATTTCACGAAGAGACACAGTTTAGTTAGCATTTGTTTTTTCTTTTTATTCAGGGGCAACCCACTTAAGGTGCATGACTAAACGCCTTGTGCAGCCAACGGTATACCCTGAGCTGACCAGCCCCAGAATGCAGCAATGCGAGCTGAAGTGGTAGAGAGAACCACCTGACATGTTTGTATTTTTATGCCCTGAATTGTAAATCAAACAGTTGTTTTCCGCATCACTGCAGCCGACGCACGGGCCGTTGCTTTTGTTTTCACTGCTGATTACTTAAGTCACTTGAACTCCCTTAGCTGCGTGTCACACACCTGGACTCAGGATGCAAGTTGTTTACTTGGGCGCAAGTAAAGGAGAGGGTTCCAAAGCGCTTGCGCGTTGTTCACGCTCTCCTTCGTGGCACACCCAGCTAGTAGACGTGCCTGACCTTGGCTGCCACCCCTTAATCGATAGTTGATGTGAGGTGACGGCGCTGGCACTCTCGATGCTCTTGGGGGTTCAGTTGTAGTCTCACGCAGAGCTAGAGGCTCGCTTAACTGCAGATACCTTTTTGCAGCCAAGTGTGTGAACAACGTTATATTAACTATTGCTTGTTCCTAGTTGCCAATTTAATCAATTAAGTCAATCTTTATTCGAGTATTAAAAAATAATCAGAGAGCAGCGTAAAAATACATAATATATTACAAAAAAGTGCTAGAATAAATAGAATATTATAATATTTATATGTAATTGAGATATATTATACTTATTTTATATGCTGTTTTATTTCTATTGACTTTTTGCTTAATAAACTGAAACTTAAAATAAAAAAAAGAATAAATAGAATATATCTTAATTTAAAAAAAAGTTGATTTATGCAAACTAACTACTGATTTTGAAAAGCATCCCACAGATTAGCAATTTTTTACGTTGTTTAACATTTGAAGAAAACAAAATGCTGAAATGCATTTCTCTAAACTGTAGTTCTTCAATACAGGAATTAAAATCAGCGCGCGAGGTTGGTAAAATGTACAGAAAAACAAAGTGCAGCAACGTCTGTGGTGAGGATTCGTCACGGACAAACAAGGACTGATTTTGACTCATTTTGCCCCAATGGGAAACTGAGAAGACTACGTATGGTTCCCACTCGAAATATGGTCTACAAAGATCTTTTCCAAGGGGTTATAACCATAATTAAATATGGTTTGGCCCCATAGAATAGATTTTAGGACTGCATAGCGGCATAAGAATGGTTTTTGAAGTTCTCAGCCTCTCTGATGCAATTTGTACCCAGTCCAAATTTGTCTTTGACCCATTTACCACCCCATGGGTGATCAAGTGCAGCGTCTCATGAAGCCCTCGCCTGTGCAGAGCAAGTGCTACCTGTTTGATATAGCGAAGCCGTGGACTTTTATATCCAAATCACAGCCTCTGCTGTCCTCAATAATCCACCTATTTAGACTAGATACATCGTTAGATCAAACAGACAACCATAAAAGCATCTGAACTAATTTAATATTGTCCTCAACATAGTCTAAACCCAATTCTTTATACGTGAAATAATGCGGGGAATTGGTGGTAAGGCAAGTAAGGCCACTGCTGAAGCGGTTTTCTTCCACCTGGAGGTTATTAGCTCTGACGTAGCCTCCAGCCCCATATGTTAAAAAATACCAGGCATTTACATTTATATGTTTCCAACGAAGGTAAGATTGGTTTGCACCCCAGACTCTGGGCAAAGTTAATCAAGAGGCCAGTTGATTGGCAGAGTCTTGGAGACCTGGTGGACAGACAATAATACCAAGAACTAGCCAAGTCGTAAGTCACATCAAGGTAAACAAAAGGATTATCTTTCCTAATACCAGTCTGGTCCAGGCCGATACTCATGAGAAGGCAGCAGATCATTGACAGATTAGCTCGGTTAGCAGTACTGTAGGTCCATAAAGGCTAAGTGTAAGAGACCCTCCCTCCCTACATTGTATTTACACACGAGCAAGTGGAGATTTAAACATTGCTCCAAAGTACGAAGTCCTTCTCTAAAGCCATATTGTTTGAATTAATAGTTCATGCCATTATTCTATGCAAGACTATGCACCTGACAACTTTATCAATTGAGTCCAGCAAGAAAATAAGCCTGTAGCAACAAGGAGCTTGTTTATTTCCTTTTTTATGTACAGGGTTATTATGGCTGTATGCCAGGAAGATGATATCTTGCTGCTAGAGGCCATGTTCAATGTGTTTGTGATACCTGGTACCCAGAAATCCATGTTGGCTTTACAGAGGTCCAACTGGACTCCATTGGGCCTGGTGCCTTCCCTGACGGGCTCTGGGAAATCACAGTTGCAACCTGTTTGATAAGTTTATTAAAATGGCTTTGCAATGCAAATAGGCAATAACCCAGATATGGAGAAGAGAGCAAAAGTACAGCAGTAGGGAAGGGATCCAATCCTGGATGTTAAGATGTTTATCATTGGGGGTTGAGACGTTTTCTGAATTGCCCTAATGAAAGAGCAAGTTTGGAGTTGTTCCAGAGTTGCACGGTCCATATGCAAAGAAAGCCTGTTGACATGTGCATGTTCCTTATAAGTCTTTTTTCAACCTCTATCATGTAAAGGTGCGTGTTTCTAGTAGCACAAGCACAACCGGACATATTGAGCTTAGAAGCAAGGTATTCAGGTTTGCTTGTAGACCACACAGTACTCTTTGAACTTGAGTCTGGCAGGGACAGGGGACAGTGCAGTTCCTCTAAGGTAGGTGAGATATGTTCAACTCTTTTTAGGTCGAGCATTCAAGACCTCTTGTATATACTTTAGTATATACTTATATGTGTATGTACTTTGTGGGCTCTGAAGATCTGCCCTAGGACTTGTCTGCTTTCGCTTAGGGCCTTTTTTTCTGTTCAACTGCCTCTATTTAACTGTCTTGATAGAAAACGACCAGCAGAGGTCAGTAAAATAGCAGAATTGCTTTCTGCTGAGGGACTTTCTTTTTTATTTGTCTGGCAACTGCCTCTATTTAACTTTCTTGTTAGAAAACGACCAGCAGAGGTCAGTAAAATACCAGAATCACTTTAGCATTCTCTAGATTCCAGTCCATAGAAATTATCTTCCACGAGCACCCCTAGACAATAATATTTTTTTCAAATCTTGTATTTTTAGTGATATGACCATCGAAGGCCCTGATTTTATATTAAAAACAGAGCTTTGGACTATACCATTTCCCGCTGAATTAGGTATTTCTCTCCATGTGTTCACATACCTGGCGTCACGTGGTTTGGTGCTTACTTTCTCTCCATGTTAAAGAACAGTAGATGTTTCAGCACCCAGGCTAATGCATAGCTAAATACATATAAGGTTCCAAAGGCGAGACCGATTGCATTGCAAATGCTTGTTTGCTATTGCAGAGCATGCTGCATTTCAATGACAATTCTGCTGCATTGCCCCGGGACCATCCAGACCATGACAGGTTGTTTAAAATTCGGCCCGTCGTGGAACATTTGTCTGCTAGGTTTCCAGAGGTTAATACTCCTGGAAAGAATATAGCCATCGATGAGTTCTTGATCTTGTATAAAGGGCGGCTGCTGTTCAGGCAGTACATTCCGAGCAAATGCGCTTGCTATTGCATCAAGCTGTACATGCTGTGTGAGAGCTCGACTGGCTATGTGTACAGCTTGAGAGCGTATACAGGGAAGGACACAACTCTAAACCCTGTAGGTTACCCTCCCACGCTAGGGGTCACAGGAAAGATTGATTAGGAGCTTGTTCAGCCACTCTTTCACAAAGGTTATAACCTTTATGTGGACAATTTCTATACAGAAGTAGAGCTGTTGAGTGAGCTCAACCAAGCTGGCACTGTGGCCTGCGGTACAATTCGTTGTCGCCGCAAAGGATTCCTGCAGGAGCTTGTTTGCAAGAAGCTCCAGAAATCCCAGAGCACTGCGTTGCATTCCAACGAACTGCTCGCAGTCAAGTTCTCAGATAGGCGTGACATGTACGTGCTCACTACAATTCATGCTGAGAGCACTTACCCTGTCACGGTTTGGGGTCAGATGGCCAAAGTCCACAAGCCCACCTGTATACTTGATTACAACAAGTACATGGGCGGAGTGGACAAGAACGACCAGGTTCTTCAGCCATATAATGCGAGTCGTAAAACTCGCACTTGGTATAAGAAACTGTTTACTCACCTGATCCAGATGGCAACATACAATGCGTATGTTGTTTATCGCCAGACCACCACAGGAAGACTCATGTCTTTCCTTGACTTTCAGTTGTCTGTGATTGAAAGTCTCACTGCTACAGAAGCAGCAGCCTCCACTTCATGTGTTCTGGAAGACATGGCAAGGCTGCAGGAGTGACACTTTGCTGATAAAATTCCTGCAACACCCAAAAAGGAGCGTCCATGTTGTCGTTGTAAAGGGTGCTCGATGCAGGGAAAGAGGCAGGAGACTCGTGTTTACTGTTCCCAGTGCCCAAGTAAGCCCGCCTTCTGTTTTCCTACTTGCTTTATGTTGTATCATACTAAAGCAAAATACTGGAAAATTAACTGAGGTGGAGCTGCCAATAGGTAAACCTTTCAATTGGTGTGAATGGATACCTACTGTCTGTGGGCCACTCCTTCACTAGGCAAGCAACTGCAGAATATTTGTTCCTCTACTTCAGGAAATCATGGACTTCTCAACACCTTTATCTGCTTTCAGAACATGGTAGTTGTTCTGTTTGCCAATTGACAAGTGCATCATAGTCCCCACGCTGCACATACTGGTGGACAGAACATGCGCCACGTTGTCACGGAGTACCCTGTTCGGCAAAAAGTTAAAGGCTTGACTGGATTTTGAAGTGCTTGTTAGGGAACTTATGTATACTACACAAGGACTACCCTGATTGCCATCGAGAACCGTAGTAAGAGTATTAAGTCAAACAAATATCCAATGGGACTTATTCACCAACATTTCTACTTGTTTTGGAAGTGTGCAAACTCAATTATTTACTTGTATCAGAACCATGTTATTGAAAAGGGATACATGACACAATATCTTGTATGAAGATTGTTTTCACATCTTTAATTTGAAATGTGAAAACAATCATCATACAAGATATTGTGTCCTGTACCCTTTCTCAATAACATTGTGTATGATGCAAGTTAGTAATTGAGTTTTCACGCTGTCAAAGTAAACGTGTTGGTGAATGAGACCCACAGGACATTTGTTTGGCTTATTACTTTAGGGAACTTAGGCAATATACCCCAGCAAGTTTGCCTTATTTTCAAAGGTAGATATGCTCACTCAGTTCAAGATATGGCCTACTGGGATGCTCACACACCCCTCAGCTTGCATCCACAAACTGGAAGGAGTTGGATTTAGCACAGTGAGAGCATTGATGACACGTGACAGAAACGTTTTCTCAAGCTTCAAGTAGCTAGAGATGGAAGGCATTTGTATAGGGTCACTTAACAATTAGGATTAGTCAGGACTCTGATGAGGACAGACACACGAATGGGTTAGAACAGCTCACGGTAGGTGGGCTTTCCGAGAAATATTGCAAAGGTAGAAGGCAGATAGTAAAGGTAGTACAGATACACGTCATGACTTCATCTTCACCCATGGATTCAAATACATTGCTGCCACTCTCGCACTGAATTTGCTATATTACTTATGGGTCAATGCTGCTTGTCATGTTCATCCTCCGTCAGAACTTAGTAGATGTTCAGTTTGCTATATGATAAATGCATTACAGTCACTGCACATAATGGTGGATTGGACATATGCTACGTTGTCACAGACTACCCGTGTTTCACATTCAACCGTTCTTCATGGTTTAAGATGTTCTCCTTAGAAAGCTTTGGAAAATTTCCAGCATGTTTGCCTTATTTTCAAAGGTAGATGTGCTTGCTCAGTTCGAGGAATGGCTTTGCGGCATACTCGGGCACCCCCCAACTTGCATCCACAAACTGGAAGGAGTTGGATTTAGCACAGTGAGTGCGCTAAAGGCGCATGAAAGACATGTCTTCCTGAGCCTCATGTGGCTGTCATGGGAGCCATTAGTAAAGGTTCACTCTGCATGCGTTCGGTAACGTTCAGGAAGAAGGAGGGGGAGACTTGACAGGTGGTAAAATGTAGTCAAACTCATTATGTCTTGTGGTGTATGAAAGTTATGGGCCCTTGCATGGCGGCGGTATGTTTATGTGAGTGCAAGTGATCTGGTTGATTGGGCCCGTGGCTGGCGGTATGGAAGTCTTGTGTGTGGTGCGTGAATGGCGTGTGAATGGACCATAAAGCGGTTGGTGCCGTGAAGTGGCTTTATGGCTCACCTTCAGAAGGCTTTGCTTCAATATTCATATACTTTGATAAGTATTTGTGCTTTGAAGCCAGCGTTTCTGGAGGTGCTAAAACCAATCAGTGTAAGTGGTGGATTAACTTTATCAAATTAGTGTCAGATTTATATTTGTGGCAGTTTAATGGCCTTTTGTAAGACCTTTTTTTTGTCAATATGGGTAGCAGGGCAATTTGTGTCAGCCCGGTGATCCCGCAACTTTCCCACACAGAAATTTTGGAAAAAAGTGATTTTTTCAGCTAAATTTGAGGTTTGCAGGGGATTCTGGTTAGGAAAACGTTGGGGAGTCCACGCAAGCCATACCTCCCCGGACTCCCCCGGGTGTCTAGTTTTCAGAAATGTGTGGGTTTGGTAGGTTTCCCTAGATGGCCGCCAAGCCCGGGGCCAATAACCCTGGTGACCCCCCTTGCACAACCAGGTCGTTTTGTGATAGGCAATTTTGATGTCTCCTCAATACGTTTTGGGCCCTTGCCTGTCGCAGGTACTTGGGCCACCCACACAAGTGAGGTATCATTTTTATCGGGAGACCTGGGGGAACGCTGGGTGGTAGGAAATTTGTGTCAGCCCAGTGATCCCACAACTTTCCCACACAGAAATGTGAGAAAAAAGTGATTTATTCAGCTAAATTTAAGGTTTGCAGGGGATTCTGGGTAGGAAAACGTTTGGAGGGCCACGCAAGCTATACCTCCCTGGACTCCCCTGGGTGTCTAGTTTTCAGAAATGTGTGGGTTTGGTAGGTTTCCCTAGATGGCCGGTGAGCCCGGGGCCAAAAACCCAGGGGACCCCCTTTGCAAAACCAGGTCGTTTTGTGATAGGCAATTTTGATGTCTCCTCAATACGTTTTGGGCCCTTGCCTGTCGCGGGTACTTGGGCCACCGACACGAGTGAGGTATCATTTTTATCGGGAGACCTGGGGGAACGCTGGGTGGTAGAAAATGTGTATCAGCCTGGTGATCCCACAACTTTCCCACACAGAAATTTGAGAACAAAGTGATTTTTTCAGCTACATTTGAGGTTTGCAGGGGATTCTGGGTAGGAAAACGTTGGGGGGTCCATACAAGCCATACCTCCCTGGACTCCCCCGGGTGTCTAGTTTTCAGAAATGTGTGGGTTTGGTAGGTTTCCCTAGATGGCCGCCGAGCCCGGGGCCAAAAACCTGGGTGACCCCCTTTGCAAAACTAGGTCGTTTTGTGATATGCAATTTTGATGTCTCCTCAATACGTTTTGGGCACGTGCCTGTCGCGGGTACTTGGGACACCCACACGAGTGAGGTACCATTTTTATCGGGAGACCTGGGGGAACGCTGGGTGGTGGGAAATTTGTGTCAACCTGGTGATCCCACAACTGTCCCACACAGAAATTTGAGAAAAAAGTGATTTTGTTTAGCTACATTTGAGGTTTGCAGGGGATTCTGGGTTGGAAAACGTTAAAGGCTCCATGCAAGCCATACCTCCCTGGACTCACCCTGGTGTCTAGCTTTCAGAAATGTGTGGGTTTGGTGGGTTTCCCTAGATGGCCGGTGAGCCCGGGGCCAAAAACCCAGGGGACCCCCCTTGCAAAAACAGGTCGTTTTGTGATAGGCAATTTTGATGTCTCCTCAATACGTTTTGGGCCCTTGCCTGTCACGGGTACTTGGGCCACCGACACGAGTGAGGTATCATTTTTATCGGCAGACCTGGGGGAACGCTGGGTGGTAGGAAATGTGTATCAGCCTGGTGATCCCACAACTTTCCCACACAGAAATTTGAGAACAAAGTGATTTTTTCAGCTACATTTGAGGTTTGCAGGGGATTCTGGGCAGGAAAACGTTGGGGGGTCCATACAAGCCATACCTCCCTGGACTCCCCCGGGTGTCTAGTTTTCAGAAATATGTGGGTTTGGTAGGTTTCCCTAGATGGCCGCTGTGCCCGGGGCCAAAAACCTAGGTGAATCCCCCTTGCAAAACTAGGTCGTTTTGTGATAGGCAATTTTGATGTCTCCTCAATACGTTTTGGGCCCTTGCCTGTCGCGGGTACTTGGGACACCCACACGAGTGAGGTACCATTTTTTTCGGGAGACCTGGGGGAAGGCTGGGGGGTAGGAAATTTGTGTCAGCCCGGTGATCCCACAACTTTCCCACACAGAAATTTGAGAAAAAAGTGATTTTTTCAGCTAAATTTGAGGTTTACAGGGATTCTGGATAGGAAAACGTTGGGGGTCCACGCAAGCCATACCTCCCTGGACTCCCCTGGGTGTCTAGGTTTCAGAAATGTATTGGTTTTCTAGGTTTCCCTATGTGCCGGCAGAGCTAGGGTTCAGAATCCACAGCTAGGCACTTTGCAAAAAAGGGTCAGTTTTCACTGTAAAAATGTGGTGTGTCCACGTTGCGTTTTGGGCCGTTTCCTGTTGAAAGCACTAAGCCCACACACACAAGTGAGGTACCATTTTTATTGGAAGACTTTGGGGAATGCAGGGTGGGTGGAATTCTGTGGATCCACACAGATTTCAGAACTTTCCATCACAGAAATGTGGGGGAAATGTTGTTTTTTTTTTACACAAAGTTTGAGGTTTGCAAGGGATTCTGGGTAACAGAACCTGGTGAGAGCCACACAAGTCACCCCCTCCTGGATTTCCCTGAGTGTCTAGTTTTCAAAAATGTATAGGTTTGCTAGGTTTCCCTAGGTGCTGGCAGAGCTAGGGTTCAAAATCTACAGCTAGACACTTTGCAAAAAAAGGGTCCATTTTGACTTTAAAAATGTGGTTTTGCAACGTTGCATTTTGGGCCGTTTCCTGCCACGGGCACTAGGCCTACCCACACAAGTGAGGTACCATTTTTATCGAGAGACTTTGGGGAATGCGGGCTGGGTGGAATTTTGTGGTTCCACGCAGATTCCAAAACTTTCCGTCACAGAAATGTGAGGAAAATGTGTTTTATTTTTACAAAGTTTGAGGTTTGCAAGGGATTCTGGGTAACATAACCTGGTGAGAGCCAGACAAGTCACCCTCTGCTGAATTACCCTGGGTATCTAGTTTTAAAAAATGTATAGGTTTGCTAGGTTTCCCTAGGTGCCGGCAAAGTTAGGGTTCAAAATCTACAGCTAGGCACTTTGCAAAAAAAGGGTCGGTTTTGACTGTAAAAATGTGGTGTCTCCACGTTGTGTTTTGGGCCGTTTCCTGTTGCGGGCACTAGGCCTACCCACACAAGTGAGGTGCCGTTTTTATTGGAAGACTTTGGCAAATGCGGGGTGAGTGGAATTTTGTGGATCCACGCAGATTCCAGAACTTTCCCTTTTAGAAATGTGAGGAATCTTTTTTTTTACAAAGTTTGAGGTTTGCAAAGGATTCTGGGTAACAGAACCTGGTGAGAGTCACACAAGTCACCCCATCCTAGATTCCCCTGGTTGTCTAGTTTTCAAAAATATGTAGGTTTGCTAGGGTTCCCTAAGTGCCGGCAGAGTTAGAGTTCGAAATCTACAGCTAGGCGCTTTGCAAAAAAAAGGTCAGTTTTCACAGTAAAAATGTGTTGTGTCCATATTGCGTTTTGGGCCATTTCCTGCCACAGGCACTAGGCCTACCCACACAAGTGAGGTACCTTTTTTATCAAGAGACTTTGGGGAATGAGGGGTGGGTGGAATTTTGTGAATCCACACAGATTCCAGAACTTTCCATCACATAAATGTGGGGAAAATTTGTTTTTTTTTTACAAAGTTTGAGGTTTGCAAGGGATTCTGGGTAACAGAACCTGGTGAAACCAGTTCCCATTTCAGAAATACATAGTTTTCCTTGATACCTACTTTTCCCTCTTTATATTTTACCAAGTGAATTGCTGTATACCCGGTACACAATGGTACACAATGAAAAACCATAGCAAGGCGCAGCTCAGTTATTGGCTCTGGGCACTTCGGATTCTTGGTGAACCTACAATCCCTATATACCCCTGCAACCATAAGACTCCAGTGGATATAACGGTATATTGCTCGTAAAAATCTGTCATACTTAGAAGAAGTTACAGGTGAAAATGCAGACACATATAGCTGTTTTTTTCAACTCATTTTCATTATGTTTTAATTTGAACTGTTACTTTCTATAGGAAAACCTTTACGGATCTACACAAATGACCTTACTGAATTCAGAATTTTGTCTATGTTTTCAGAAATGTATAGCTATCTGGGATACATTATTGGTTTTACATCAATTTCTAGCACTATCTGAAAGGTGGTTGAAAGCACAAAAAATAGAAAAATAGGCTATGCCCCACTAAAATGCCAAAACTGTGTAGAAAATTTTAGTTTTCTAACAAAAGTCTGCCTGTTCTTGAAAGCTGGGAAAATGGTGATTGTATCACTGCAAACACTTTATTGATACCATTGCAGGGAAAATAACAGACGCTTTCTTCCTCAGCACTTTTTTCCATTTTTTCACCTAAAACCCAAAATGTAGCTGTATTTTGGATAATTTCTGGGTACCCTCCAGTGGAATCCACAAACCCTGGGTACCTTTAGAATCCTCAGGATGCTGGAAGAAAAGGACGCAAATTTGACGTGGATACCTTATGTGGACAAAAAGTTACAGGGGCCTAAGAGCGAACTACCCCAAATAGCCAAAAAAGGGCTCAGCACTAGGGGGGGAAAAGACCCAGCAGCTAAGGGGTTAACAGTCAATAAACCGATGTGCAGTTTAACATTATATTGACACATGTCCTTATGCATAGATGAATGTGGTAAATAAATGATAACACAGAGAATTTCTATGTAAGAATAAAATTGCTTCATGTGTTAGAAAAACGGTAAATAACACTAGAATGTGTAATGTGAGCTCTGACTTTGACAAGAAAAGTAGATGTTACACCAGGTCATGTTATAATTTGCACTTCGTAAAAGTTTATTTCAAGTGTGCCTCTCAATCCTGAATGATGTTTAATTGTAAAGTGGTAAAATGTTTACGAGTACCCTATATTTACATGAATTAATTGAGAAGATATTAATATGCTTCGTTGAAGAACTAATGTACTGTTTCATGTAATGTGGGATTCATATTTTAGCACCAATTCATCATGCACAAGCTGTGTTTCAAGAAGGCCTCAAAACTTGTTTTCTATCCTAGTATGAACTTATGAACTGTACAGCCTGAAGCCTATGGTAACCTTTCTTAAAGTTTACACTTGTATTCTAACACTGAATTGATTTATTTTATGTTTGTAGCTTACCTGACTAGACTTGCAGCAAAATTGTTACTTCCTAACACATATGCTTGGGAATGGACTGACAAAGGATGAGAGCATGAACTCACCTACTTTCTAAAAGCCACAACCAATCATATGACTAAGGTACAGTGGTCCTAAGGAAAATGCAAGTAATGGATTACTTAATTCTTTCAGATTTGTATACTTTTACCTACTACATCACTTCCTAACACATATGCTTGGGAATGGACTGACAAAGGATGAGAGCATGAACTCACCTACTTTCTAAAAGCCACAACCAATCATATGACTAAGGTACAGTGGTCCTAAGGAAAATGCAAGTAATGGATTACTTAATTCTTTCAGATTTGTATACTTTTACCTACTACATCATCTCATCCTATCGAAACTGAGCAATAGGACAGGGTGGTTCGACAAATTTGGTGATGTCAAGGGGTGTAAACATGGAATCGAAGGAGTATCATTGCCTAAATTTTGAACTAATGCGGCTCTCTCTCCCTCTACCCAACTTGCGGTACAGAGGCTGACGATTTAGGACTTCCAGAACAAAGCGAACTGTGACGAAATACTGCGTTTGCTGCTGGCTGGTAGGTTTGCGTAGTGAAAACTTTTTGGCTGAAAGGGTTCAAAACGGAGAGGCTGTGGCATTGATGCTGAAGTACAGACAGAGGCAGACAGATCTGTCTATGAACTGGAACGGGTCATTGCTAAACTTTCCTAATGGGTTGGTATGAGATTCGACTAATTACCCTTCTATCGGTTTCCTTAGGATAATCTTCCTCGTCTGAGGAAGGTAAATCTCTCGATATTGAATCTCGCAGAATATGCAAATTCTTATTAAAACCTGATCTAAATTGAAATTAAGACTGTATGCTAATCCTTTTATCCTTAAACTAAAATACAAATAATAACTTTACTCTGCTGATTCTGTTTCATTTATTTGGTTGTGGCTAAATAATATCGATTTTATGGCCCAAAGGGTTTAGGATGGGTTTACAAGGAAGCTGTTTCTCTTATTAAACGTTAGAAATTATCTATTCCAGGTCCTCATATGATAATTGCTCATCCTCTTGATATTCCATTCCCTTTCAGCACAGAACAAGATCCATCGGAGGACCTAGGAGATTGAAATGGTAGCTGAGGTATTAGGGGACAGGGAATTAAGCTAAATCCAATGTGCACATTGACAAAGGCGACTGCCGAAACGCGTCTGGGTTGGTAAAATCTGCGGAGTTCCTAAATAAACTTTGTGAACTTGCCCCCGAGAGTGACTTTTCCTTGTTGGATGGTGACGAGGCTAAGGAGCAGCAATATTGAAACGCGGGTACGCCCCCGCGATAACCGGCACCCGCCCGTGAGTGCAAAGGCAAAGGCGACAGGAGCGGTGATATATATATCTATATATACATCCAATAACACTCCAAACAGACCTCCCAACAATCTGAGGTCAAAGGAAAGCAGCACAACCAGGCACCAACGAGCTTGTAAGTCCTTTTTTATTTATATAATTCCACCAGCAGTGCAGACAAGAGACCAACGCATTTCGGCTGTGGCCTTCAACAGGGTCAGATATATATATCCATTATATATACATAATATGCATACACATACGGACCACTGGTTAGAAATTACATTTATAATTTATGCAACAACTTCAATTTATTATATGTCGCACACCTCCATGCACATTCTTCCCACATCAATCGCCACACTACATTAACTATAATTAACTTTATTTTGAAGGTAAACTATAAATGTAGCTTCTAACTAGTGGTGCATAAAATAGAAATTCAAGTTATAAGTATAACTTTATAATTTCTCCAGTTTGTATGGTTTAAGTTGGGGGTTGTATATAAAGAATAAATAAAGTTTTCCTAACTGTAAGTTGTTTTATTAAATTTAAATGTTTTTTTTATAAAAATGTGTTTTTAACCATAGTGTTCAGTGTCATTCAATTGAGTGCTGTTAAGTGCAGTGTCGTAGAGTATAATAAAGGACAGTGTCGTACACTGTGGTGTCATAGAGTCCAGTGTTGTGGAGTGCAATAAAATAGAGTGAAGTACAGTGGAGTGGAGTGGAATTACGTATAGTGGAGTAATGTCTTATATAGTGGAAGGGCGTGGTGTGTCGTATAATAGAGTGTTGTAGAGTATAGTGGTGTGTTATACAGTGGAGTGACGTGTCAAAGAGTATAGTTGACTCTTGTACAGTGGAGTATTGGCGACTGTAGTGACATGGAGTCAAGTGTCATGGAGTGAAGTGGAGTGTTGTTGAGTGACATAGAGTGGAGTAGAGTGGGGTAGAATGGCATAGAGTGGAGTAGAGTGTTGTACAGTGCAGTGTAGGGGAATACAGTGTAGTTCAGTGGCATAGAGTGTAGTAGAGTGTTGTATAGTGTGATTTTATAGACTACAGTGGAGTAGAGCGGAATAGCATAGAGTGGAGTGGCGTAGAGTGGAAGGCATAGAGCGGAGTGGCGTAGAATGTTGTGGTGTAGAGTGGACTGAAGTAGAGTGGAATGAAGTACGGTGTAGTGGCGTACAGTAGAAAAGCTTAGAGTGGAGTGGCAAAGAGTTGAGTAGCATACAGTGGCGTTGCGTACAGCACAATAGCGTAGAGTGTAGTGGCATAGAGAGGAGTGGTTTAGAGTGGAGTGGTATACATAGTAGTACTGCACATTGGAGTGCTGTAGAGGGGAATAAGGTTGAGTTTACTGGTGTACAGTGTAGTGACATAGAGTGGAGTGGCATATAGTGGAGCAGCTTAGACTAGACTGGCATAGAGTAGAGTTTCGTACAGTGGAGTGGTATAGAATGTAGTGGTGTACAGTGCAATGGCGTACAATGGATTGTCGTAGAGTGGAGTGGCTTGTAGTACAGTGGCTTACAGTGGAGTGGCATAGAGTGGAGTGGTGTACACTGCAATTGCGTACAGTGCAGTGGCATACACTGAAGCGGCATACAGTGGAGTGGCTTAGAGCAGAATAGCATAGAGTGTAGTGTCCTAGAGGGGAGTTGCGTACAGTGGAGTAGTGTAGTGAGGAGAGGCGTAGACTGGAGTGTCATAAAATGGGGTGCCAATGAGTGTAATAGTGCACAGTGGGGTGGAGAGGTAGAGTGGATTGGCGTACAGTGGATTAGCGTAGAGTGGAGTGGCATTTGGTGGAGTGACATCAAATGTAGTGGTGTACAATTTAATAGCGTACAATAGATTGTTGTAAAGTGCAGTGGCATATAGTGGAGTACAGTGGAGTGGCGTAGAGTGGAGTAGTGTTAATCTGGAATTGCGCACAGTGCAGTGGTGTACACTGAAGTGGCATACAGTGGAGTGGCATATAGTAGAATACCATACAGTGTTGTGTCATAGAGTGGAGTTGCATACAGTGAAGAAGCATAGAGATGAGGGGCCTGGATTGGAGTGTCATAGATTGGAATGGCGTAGAGTGTAACAGTGCACAGTAGAGGGTTGCAGAGTGGAGTGGTGTAGAGTGGAGTGGAGTGGAGTGGCGTACAGTGGATTAGCGTAGAGAGGAGTGGCATATAGGGGAGAGACATAGAGTGGAGTGGCATGGAGTTTATTAGCAAAGAGTGTAGTATCATAGAGTGTTGTGGCATAGACTGGAGTGGAGTAGAGTGGAGTGAATTATGAGGTGTAAAAGGTAATTTTTGGTACTATGTGTGAATACATAGGACCTGATTTAGAGTTTGGCGGACCGGATTACTCCACCACAAACTTGACAGATATCTTGTCCGCCGATTTACAAGTGCATTACATCCTATGGCACTTGTAATACGGGATATCAGTTTGTGGTGGAGTATCCCATCCACCAAACTCAAAATCAGTCCCATAGTGTTAAAGTTATACATTTTAAAAAATGTAGTTATATATTGTGCTTCAGTATGCCGCGGTAGGGTTCCAGTATACCGTGGTACATGCATGTGTTTACCAAAGGTAGAAGGCAACCATTTAGTTTTTAGCACAGTGTGGCTGCATCCTGAGTTTCGCTGCATTCTAGGTTTTAGCCAATAACATAATGACTTGTCATCGCTATGTACAGCGGTACTTCCACGACATACAGCAAAATACAGTGACATTTTGCGAAAGTACAACGACTACAGATATCACTAAGTTAAAATGCCTTAGAACTTAAAAATACTTATCCTACATACCTGTAGTACCCCAAAGGATCATCTGCTCACCATAATATATAATCCTGTCAAATTTAATTAAAATCCGTCCAGCCGTTTTCACGTTACGTTTGAGTACAAAGTCTATGAAAAATGCATTGGTGCCCAAATGCGTTTTGAGACCCTCCTTTTTCCTTTTCACCCCCTTGATGAATCTTCACAAAACTTTGCCTAGTCTGCCAATGTACAAAGAGAAATAGGTCTGAAACGTTTTGTAGAGATGTGTCAAACGGGTGCAAAGTTATTAGCGACCACAATTCAGAGGAATTCCTATCTCTGGTAACGGAATTACACCAAATTTGATGGAGAACTAGATCTTTACCCAGAAAGTATGCTTTTTGTGTTCTTCAAAAATTAAGGTTCAACATGTACAGATATCTGGAAGGTTGGGAATGCGGGAGTCCTGCGGGAGTGCCTTGGGCACGCTGGTATGTGGTCACATTAGGCCCGGGTAAGACAACAACATGCTCACGTTTAAAGTTGACACATTTGCTTGCATGTTTTTATAGGATAATGTTCCATGAAACAACTTTGTACATTTACACATTTTCGTAGGCATATTATCAGAGCCTTCAACATTCTGTATAAAATCTAAGGTTCACTGCGGAAAATGTTGTTGCTTGTTATTGTTCACTCTGCGACAGCTTTGTCAGGATAGAATCAATAATGACAGCCTGACTGGGACTTCAGCATGGCAACAAGGGTGAAATGTATTATATAAACGACATCACTCCTTTGTTTAGTCGGAGGAGCATTTCGCTGATGCTGTTGAGGTCGCCCCATGTCGGAATTCTAACCCAGCGGAATCCTGTTTACCTCCTGCGAAGGATGGTGCCCAGCTCTACACCAAGACGGGCACCCAGATGAAACAGGCCACAGGCAAAAGGGGAGTTAGAGCCCCCACAGGAATTCTGGCAGATTCACCCACCCCAGGCACACTAAAATAGGGACCACTAGGTAGAAGCATAACTACAACTATACTTATATGCAAGCATATATTCTATGTAACAGCACAATGGTTTAACTGTAGGCCTGGGCGGTGAACTCCGCTCCGTTCGCGGAGTTTGCGGAGTTTTCTGCACTCCGCGGGGCTCGCGAAGTGCAGAAAACTCCGATTCGCGTCGTGCAGCTGAGTTTTTTCCCCACTCGCGATTGCGAACGGTAAGTTCACGAGCGCGAGCTGCCGCTTGGGTACAATTTCTACTCGAGCGGCAGGAAGACCAGCGCGAACGGCAGTTCGCAATGCACTCCGCCTCTTGCGGAACTCCGCAGTGTTTTTTTGTAACTTCGCGGAGTTCCGCGTAGCAAAACTCAGCGAACTACGCCCAGGCCTGTTTAACTGTTCATTTTCTTTATCATTCTTGTGATGCTGATTACTCTGTTTTGTTTCCTTCTATTGATAATCGCAGCACACGTATTTTACACAAGAATCTTATTGCTTCAATAAATATTTGAAATGCCAGGTCGAATAATTCTTGTGTCTCTCTTTGGGCATGCATGAGTTACCAAATGAAAAGGCTCTAAATCTGTTTCCACAATCTCCTTGGGGAGTCAGGATTGTCATGTTCTGAGGTTGCACATGCCACCTGTTACCTTACTAGGTTAGGGGTACAGAATGGTGCACTGTGAGCTAGCCAGGACTCAGGCCAACATATCCTGATGGTGTGCGTGGACTGAGTCTCGCACAGTTTTGACGTTTATGTTGTCCAACAAATGCACAATTTTACTGAAAAAGTATGAACCGTACGACAAATTATAGGTCAATATAATTGGCCGAGGGGGCTTTTCGCCTTTCGGCCTCCTTGCTCTCTTGAGTCCTGAGGGAGCTCATGCTCTGATTGGCTGGCCACAGAATGAAGGGAAATGTTGTGGATGCCACTCCAGGACACTGTAACTCGGCCCCTTTGTCCTGATAATTAAAAAATAAATTATAGGAGGACAGAGTAGGGATACCCTGACCCCCTGGACCTTGTGGGGATCCCAGAGGCACACCCCATGGGGCCAAATATAAAAATATATATTTGGGTTGTTGTAATCCCATGGTACTCTCGCATGAGCCACAATGACCCCCCCCATCCTGTCAGAGTCCCGTGGGATTGAAAAAACAATTAAAAAAAAAACAAGTTGGGTGGGTGTCCATTGGGACATGCCAGGGCCTACAGCCAACCTGATGCTGCACATTGTGGAGAGTTGGGCACTCAGAGGGGTTGGAAGCAGGGCCTGACTGCAGGTCAGGCCCTGCAGCCAACCCCACATTGCATATGGCCAAACGCTGTCTGCAGCGGTGAGACGACTGCCCGCAGGAGGGTGGGAATGGTAATAACATATTACTTGACATTAAAAAGACTAGAACTTTGTTGAAGAAAGCAAAGGGTACAAATATGTTATAGTTATGCGTGGTAAAAATATCCTACTTTACATTTAAAATAACCTCAGAAATTCACAGAAAAAAAGAAAGAATAAAATGACATTATAATTAGGTGAAAATGTAAGTTAAAATGTAACATTATAAACTCAAAATCCAATTAAAATCACTAGTTATAGTTAAATGCAGTAATTATGTTATACTACGCAGATTTGTGGAGTGCGCTATTACCCATGATGGTATCCCTGAGCTGAGCAAGTGTGAGTCTATCCAAACCTAGGGCCTTATGCTACCCCCTAAAGTCAGGTCTTCAACTTCTTGCTGAATTCAGGCAATGAGGAGGAGGCTCTTATGTGTAGTGCAGAACGTTCCATGCTTTAGGAGCGATGTAGAAGACTCCACCGCCAGATCTGGTTTTAAGTATACATATGATGTGTGCAAGTAGGAGTGCGGACGCGCTGGAAGGTTTGGGAAAGCTCACATGCTACCATCATTCTGGCCAGCCCACAAGCATACCAATCTCCATCTACCTTTTCAGAGTTAAGGCCAATTTTGGCCTCTCGACACACATGTGCTCATTTGCCTTCATTGTTTCAACTCATTCTCTGGCTCATCTATTTAAGGAGTCCTGATGATTATCCAGTCATTACTTGGGATTGAAACACTGTCAACTAATTAGGCAAACCCTACCATATTTGTATCTAATTTGGTTTTAGGGTCACCTTTTAAATTCTTATGATACACAATTCATTCTTGCTATCACACGAGCGTGTCACTCTTTCTGAGCGCTGAGCACAAACACTTTTGCACCTCACAGTATATTGACATTTATTTCTGGATCATAGGTTGGGGAATATATGCAAATATTAAATCAATTTGAGTTGATTGTACTTATGTTACAAAAACTGTCTCTTGTTAGGGACCAGTGTTTTCTTCCAAAGCACTGGCCCACTCTCACGCTGTCGAATGCCACACACACATCTTTGTACCATACTGTGAAGGTGTCTGTGTGAGTCTGGCATAGGTTTTGTACTGGAACGTTACCCTTCCAGTACAAAATACTATGCTTAAACTTACTTTAAAACATTTCCCACTTTGTATGTGCACTGCGCAGCACAACACAAATGAAAAGCTAGAACCATTTAGAAACAAGCATTTGCAATGCAATAGGTCTCGCATTCTACGCAGTTTGAGCTATTGGCATTGTAATGACAATGCCTTTTATTTATGTTTTAAAAACCAAAACATAAATAAAGGCATTGTCATTTACAATGCCAATAGCTCAAACTCGTGTAAATGCGAGACCTATTGCATTGCAAATTCTTGTTTACTTTTCCCTGGGTGTGAACTGAGAAAAATCAGTCAAAGGCTTCACAGGATTAATAGGATCTGAATCAATAGTTACAAGTTCATGTGAAATACAAGGATTAACTCTCCTCCATCAGGAGGAACCAGATGTCTTTAATCAACTCAGGTTACTTTATTTAGTACTAGGGCCAGTGACTTCTGATGCTGGTAGAGCCTGCTTATCTTCCAGCAAAACCCGTTTGGTGACACCTAGGCTTTCCTCAGCATTACTGATCTCATGGTTGAGGGCCCCCATAGCACTAGTTAAAACATTTGCAAAAGAGGGCGCCTGAGGAAGAGGTGTCATGCCTCTCGGATCCGGAGGCAGCGGTGCCCGACAGGGGTCCATACATGGGCACTAGAACATCCCAGGGAGAAATACAGCACCCTCCCACGAGGTTAGGACTGGAGCTGTGCTTCCGTAGAGCTGCAGACACTTTAAACATGCCTATTTCAAGTGGAATACTCTACTAAAACAGTTTCCATTGATTTCAGGCTGAAAATGAATGATTATGAGTAAAATAAAGTGCCACAAAAATGCCTCTAAATTTCCATATTTGTGCCGCAAAATTTGCTAATCCATGCCGCAATATCCTGGGGGGTCTGTTCAGTGTCTCATACGCTCAATTCTCTCCTTCACAACATTTACTTCTGAAATCTGACTTTATTGGACACATGACAGTTTTCTACTGAAATCGTCCTGAAATCCTTCATCTGCACATCTTAAACTGTCCCATAATTACAACTGGCACATGTGCAACCTATTTCTGTGAGTGCTATGCAGAGGCCAACGATTGGATGTGCATGTTGGTTACACACCTTTATGACACTGTAGGCAACTCCCACTGTCTTTAGTCTCACCTGCAGAGCTCTCAGACATGTGTCTTCAAACCCCCATCCACAACCTGAACTCGCTCTTACACCTGGAGTCTACTCAGTTAAAACTAGGCACTACACAAGAGTCATATGTAGCATAAAAAAGGCTACATATACAGCTTGGAAAAAAGCGAGCGCTCATATTGAATACAAAGTGAAGTAAAAACGTGAGATGTAAAAAAAGATTACATCGCTGACATGGAAAACCTTAAGGGTTTTTACATTCATTGTTGAGAATCGAGTTTTTGCCAGTCAATGTAGGGACATTGATATATAGCCCGATAGAAAGGGTTTTAATTACTTCTAGGACTGAGACCCTGCAGAACCCGACCCACTAAATGTCCTCGGGTACTATATGTTGCTGGTTACAATTCTAGCCAAAGATTTGCATGTGTGACGCACTGTAAATGACTGAGCCCCCCATATCTATCAATGGTAATCTCGTTATTGGCTTTCACGGAATGTGGGGATTGGGCCTAGCAGGGACGAGGCCTTGATGTATTCTAAATTTCGAAAGGTTCTTGACCTATGTAGCATTATTGCTAGGAAATAATGAAATTCGTACTTGGAAATACACACTCGCCGATGACAAGAAGTCACAGCTTTTCCACTCTCGTTGCCAATCCGCTTTCTAGCTTTAGTTTGTCCCGTTCTAAAACTCTTGTCAGGCTTCCCGATTGGCATCAAGTACTGTGCCTATAAATGTATTCGCTATGCATCCCGCTCACTCGTTTGACTATTTCTTGCATATACGTCTACCTCAAAGCCACCTACACACAAGACCTGGAACAATGGAACGATCACAAGAAAGAATGAATTAAAAAGAAAGCAGCTATCTGACACGTTTACGAATGAGATCGAAGAGTCCGATCAAAACAGCTTTCTACCCACCCCCACTGCTCGCAGAGTTCGTGACCAGAAGCGGGTCACTGACCGGTAGTAACCCTTTCCTCCAGATATCCAGGACCCTCCCACCCAGTCGCCTCACACCCCTGTCGCCCAATCACAGGCGTTTAAACTCGGACGACCTTAAGTGGCAGCACATTCTCAGAATTACACAGTGGTGAAGGTGGAGAAACCACCGCTGATTGAGGGCACACATTAGCATCTCTCAAAGCCAAGTGCATCGGAAACTATCAAACCACAACAGAAGAAATACTGACGACGACGTATCAAACGTGATTATACTAACTTCAATTGTGTTAGGAACGAACAAAAAATATGGCACTGCTTGACAAGAAATCAACTTAACAAAAAGATGCCACACCGCTCTTCGGCGACTGTGACGGTCTCTGTGGTTCACAATTTGGAAACACATTACGCTATTTGTGGTGAAATTAACAGGTCTTTCGCAAGTCACTTGCCTAACTGGCAGACAGTCTGGTGCTTCCTAACACATCGGAATACAATTTAAGCTTTCTTAGACCAAGCACCAACTTTATCTTGGAGAAGGTGAAATCTATTTACCAGAAAGTGAAAACAAGGTTAAGAAATATAGAATCTTGTGAGGAATAAGAGGTTTTCATTGAAAACTAATTTACGTTGTGTTAAAAGACAAGAGGGTTTGCTATTAAGGACGTGAAGATTACAGTTTCATGGACCAGTTTATCCGGTTTGTTTTGTTTTCCCTTTGTATAGTTAGCAATATATTAACAATGTGTTTGACAACAAAATAGGACAAAAACATCTGTCGTACAGAGATGTAAATATTCTGGGCACACCTAGCACATCTCAGAAATGTAAGCAGTGTGTTGTCTAAGCCATGAAGAGGTATAGTTAAACAGGATGAAGTTTTCCAATAGGTAATGTCAGTAGAAACCAACATCTATGAATAGTTGTTTAAAAATTATACATTTTTCACCCAATCACGTATGAGATGAATCTTTCTTCAATATGGTTTTCAGTGGCATTGATTGAACCAGATAACAAGAAACAAACTAAGGAGTGACAGGGCATTAGTTAAGGATACATGATGACAGTAGGGCCAGATACTACTGGGACAGATGCGGAGAATGAGAAAGGTTTCATCCTGGATGGGTGTGCAGTATCAGACAGAAGAGGTGGCCTTGGCAGGGAAAGTTAAGTCAGTTGGAGCTCCCTAGCATTACCTGTTTAAAGAACCAGACTCCAATATTAATACTATGTCAGCGAAGTTTGACAATTAAATGATGTAGGAATTTAAGAACAGCATATGTAGCCAATAGGAATGCATCAGTATGGAGAGACACAAGTTTTGTAATTTTGTAACCATGGTATAGGCAAAGAAGATAAGCTTAGTTTTCGATCTACAAGTAATACACGACGTAAGGAACCCCAGGACGTACAAAGATACACAATGTTAGGTAGGACGCTTGTCTCAAGATTGGTCACTTTAATTGACTTGGGTCATTAGTCCATTTCCCTTGATTGATTCTCAGCACTACTGCGCTACATTATCTTGTGCATTTCTGTCCCAACGATAACCGTCAGTAATTGGGGGTCGAAACGCCATTCACAATTGAGACCGCAAAATTGTGTTTACTTTGATTTATTACATGATTAAGTTTATGTTTTGTCTTAATGGTGTTCATGTATTAAAATCTTATTCAAAATTCTTAATCACATGATGTCTTCCCTTTGACTTTGATGTGCTTCACATGTGCCGTTCACGAGCACTCGTTCATGAGAACCAAGTGTTCACTGTTTATATTCACTGCACTTATCAGGTAATGTTGATGCTGGTTTTCTATTTCGTGCTTTGAGGTTTTTCATATAACTTCAGTGATAATTTGAGCGCTTCTCTCTTTTGCGTGTTTATTAATTAATGTGTCATTCATTTTTGAAATACCCGTTGAGACATTGTTGTTGTTATTACTAATTACCCAGTCTCAAGTGGGTCTATGGATACTCTTGTGGTTTTGTTTTGCTAAACTGAATCTCAAGCATGATTGAGGGGTTAGCCATTTCAAAATAAGATGGTGTTGAGGTATCAGGAAAGCACAGAATTGATGCATTCTTCTCGCCCTTCTTTCCTCCCCTCTATAGAACAAACCGATACTGACACTCATGACCTACTAGCATTTGATACTGTATTGGCGATTTGGAAAGTCTGAAAACCTATTACAAAATGATTTTCCTCTTTGGATATAATTTAAATAGATACTCTAACCGCGGAAAGGGACTGATTATGGACTGCATTTGGTTCTCTTTTGCTTGCATTTCTTGCCCACGGTTAGGATTGAGGACTGTTGCGTCACAATGATCCTGGAAAGGTACTTAGCAAATGCACGTGACCTAATATATGGTTTGGTAGTGTGTACTTTCTAGCCCTGATGAAGTCAATGATGAAATAAGAGTTGGCTAGAAAAAAAACAAAAATACGGATAAATTAAGAGAACTTGGACGACCACATAATTTGGACCTTGTACTTGTGTGACTTGAGCCAATGCTCAAGGGCCTTATATGATGTTGGGGTTTCTCCCATTGGATGAGAAAACTGGTGGCCACCCTCTCCCATTCGAGCAATAGTTTTTCAATTAATAAGGACAACGGTTTACTATAATAGAGCAGTGTGCGCTAAGCACTGAATCGCTACCACCGTTGAGTAGCAATCATATCAAGGTAGTTGGTATCCATCATCAAGGCAGGTCCTATCCACCTAAGCGCAGCGTCAAGCCTACAATGACATGATTGTAGCACAACTCTGGACCTCATGCATGGCACCCTGTGCTTTCCATTAGGGTACACCCTAAACACACCCCAACAATGCGCAGCAAGCGTGCTAGCCTATTACCTGGTCGAATACCTGGGTACCACACGAGTTATGAAGGGCTACCAATTAATACAAAACAATACACAAAGCGTTAATGCCAGAATACAAGTGGTAATGCAGGCATCATACTCACTAAGGTCCGGCGGTCTTACCAACCGGTAATGTAGTACTTGGACACTGGCAAAGCATTTATTCCATACAATGGAAAATCACACTGGTATATTTGGCACCGACATTAGTAATGCATATACACATGGGTAAAGCAACACTTGCACGGCGGTAAGGCAAACACACACAAGTGTGCACAGTAAAGAATTACTGCTCGATCTTACCCAGGCAAGCACCGCACGTCAGAGCAGCCGCGTTCAGCGCCCCGGCTGATGCCCCGTAGATGCGAGAGGCCCCAGAGATGAGATGCGGGGCCCGCTCCTGCAGGCAGCTAGACACCCCGACGTGGTACACCCCGAGGAAGCCGCAGCCTGCGAAGGACAGGTTCCATTCGCGCTCCGACGTGAACATGGTTAGTCCGGGGTGGATTGAGGTAAAAAATAAAACAAGCACGGAATCGAAACCTGTGGTGCGCGCGCACCACAGAGGAGCCGAACGCGGGAATCGAAACCAGTGGTGCGCACCACAGAGGAGCGGGGGGGCGAGGGAGCCTGTCGTCTGTGCCGCGCGCTGATGCGCGTCCTAGACACGGACGGGAATGGCATAGCAAAGGCGGGACATGCGCCCGCCTTTGCCCAATTGTGTGCCGTTTAAAAAAAAAAAAAGCACGCTACAGCCAATGCCAGCCTGCGAAAGCAAAACCACACGCACGAGCGTGTGGTTAGCTTTCTGAAGCCCATACAAGAGGTCTCGTGCTGCGCACTGCAACGCTAGGCGCGAGACCTAAAAAGAATACAACTTTTCTCCTTCTTTCTGCCTGCCTCGCGGAGGTGTATTTTTTTGACTCAAAGCCCCTTAGATATGTTGGGCTTTGCTCTAAACACCATGGGTGGTTTCATGCCAGCACCCAATTACAACCCAAAATAAAGCAAAGCAACACTGGTTTGAGTTACATTTAGGCAACATTCTAGTGCAAAAAAAGTTTTACGCTACCAAGTAAATCCCAAATCAGCACTTTGCTCTGGTTTGCGTCACTTTTGGTGACTGCACTAGCACAAAAAGTTGATAAATCTAGTGTTATATCTTAGGTTTTATTCTATGCACCTTCCCTGTTTCTCTGCCTCTGCTGCTCAGCCAGTGTCAATGGTATGGGTAGAATGTTGGTGTGGATGGTGATGTCATTGGAATGTGTGGATTGCTGTGAGGCAGAGTGTCAGTTGGATCCTCGGCTGAGCTCAGAGAGACTGCTCCTGGTGGGGCTTTATTTACATCTTAACTGGAAAACTTACTTAACATCTAAGAACAATAAACTTATTCATCTGTAACCTATCTACGTCTACTGGATCTCCTTACTATGACACAAAATAAATTGGTGACGAGTTGGATCAAAACTACGTGTGAGGACTTACTTCAAGCTTTATAAGGAACTTTCATTCAAGATTTTACTTAAAAAAAGAACCTTCCTAAGGATTTTGACACCCTCCCGCCCCACCAGTGTCCAGATTCACCGGACAGCCCATTGACAGGGCGTATGTTCCTGCTGCCATTGACAGGGCGCATGTTCCTGCTGTCATTTACAAGGTGTATGTTTCTACTTAAATTCAATTTTAATGCTACTGAATACATCCACTACATGTCAAGTGGCTAACCTCAAGGACTCTACTAATTTCAACTTCCTCCCTATGGATATTTTTCATTTCTTCTGCCTTATAGATGTGCATTCATCATTCTTCTTTAAAAAAAAAAAAATTGAGCATGTCTTGCGCTTTGCCTGCACACCTGTTTGGAGAACTTGCGTTGCTGTGGACGTCTTTACTCTGAACCTGTGTTGACTTACATCTATTTGATACATCGTGAGTTTTTACAAATTTTATTTCTCAGACTCCGCTTGCTTCATCAACGTTTTTTGTATGTTTGGCTGTTTTGTCATGCTGCACAAAGGATCTGCGCTGTTTGTGAAGGTGAGTGGACTTTACTACAAAATGGCATTACTTTATTTTTTGCGAGCGTGGACTTCGCTGTGGCGGATTGGGTTTGGCTCCCAACACTTTGTTTATGCCAAGCTTTACTTGCGATGGAAATTACAAGTGATGCTTTCACAGTGGCTTTGGCACCGGCTGCAAGGGTGGTTATGTCGGAATATTTTAAAGGTTGTTTTACTATTATTCATCCACCTGTGAGCCCATGTTGGCAGTTCAACTGCCGCAGTTTTTTAAACTGTGGCACGAGTCAAGTGACACTCGCGCCGCATACCTTCAGCTTAGGTCTCACGCGACTTCTTCAGCGCAGCTTTCCTTCACCCACGATCCTTCATTTGTGACGTTTTCGCTTTCCTATGTTGTCTGCACAGCTGTGCAGTAACATTTGGCGCATGTTCGCGCCTGGAGCCACTCTACACAAGCAATTCTTGCGTGCCGCCATATTGGAATTGGTGACAAGCCTCAAACATCGGATTTTCTCAGTACGTCCCGTTCTGCAATCTTCTTCGGAGCTCACGGTCAGAGTGAGCATGCATATGTTCCTCCACATGTTCAATATTCAAAGACGAAATATCAAAAGAAAGGTACCTTTAAACGTATTCTACATATCTTCTTCACCAGACCAATATCAGCAGCATGTTGTTTTAATTTTGAATACTGTTAGCGCGGTGACGCGCACACCTGCTTCAAAACCTGTGGTTTTCAGTTTGACGTTCGTGGAGCCATCTGTCTGAGGTATTTTGGGGGACATTAATTTACTGTTTCCAGCCTTACCGCATTCACTTTAGAGACGCTTTGCGCTTTGCAGTTTTCTTCGTTGCTTCAGCTTAAGAGTGACTTCAGGTTATCCTGGCACTTATGCAACGTGATTTGCTGTTTCATTTGTGGCTCCCATATCTACGACGCTTTACTATTATGCATTTTTTATGTTTCTTCTCATACCTGCACTTTCTTTCTATCATTATTTTGCCATTTTACTTATGTTATTTAACATTTCTCTTTTTATACAATTGTGTTGATGCTCATTTGTTTCTATAGTACTGCCATTACATTTCTGATATTCCTGCCTTAATTTAATTATATAATGTATTTTTACCATATTGTCATGTACATGCTACTGTGCTGTTAATGCATTTCTTTCTTGGCTTGTTGGTTTCCTCTGCATTTCCCTTGCGTTTATTTTCTCTTGTGTGGTCTAACTTGAGGTGTGACTGTATTTGTGATTTTCGGTGGGGTGCAGTCCACCCAGATCGCAATTTTATTTGTGCTTTCTCTTTGGGGATTCACAATTTGGTGTTTTCACTCCTTCTATTCTTTACACTACTTGTCTTTCCCCTGGTATGATGTGTTAGGTGTACACCACCCGTTTTTGCTTTATGGTTGTGTGTATTCCACCCGTTGCGTGTTTTCTTATTGGGTGTCAGACACCTGTTACTTGCTTTCTGTTTGCATGTCAGTCACCTGCTACTTGCTTTCTTGTTAGGTGTCAGTCACCTAATGTTTGCTTTCTGTTTGGGTGTCAGCCACCTGTTGCTTGCTTACTTGGTTGGGTGTCAGTCACCTGTTGCTTGCTTACTTGGTTGGGTGTCAGTCACCTGTTGCTTTATTTCTGGTTGGGTGCAAGCCACCCGTTACTTACTTATGATTGCTTTCTGTTTGGGTGTTAGTCACCCGTGCTTACTTTCTGGTTGGGGGTATGTCACCCTTTGCTTGCTTTCTGTGGGTGTAAGCCACCCTCTGTTTGATTTCTGGTTGAGTGTAAGCCACCCGGTGCTTACTTTTGGTTGGTTGTTAGTCTTTGTTCTTTCTTCCTCCTCTTGCTGTGTTCCGTGTTTTCCATTTTCTTCGCCAGTCTGGCCGGCTGGTGTGGTTGTGGTAGTAACTTTGGTGCACTCTTTCTTTGTTTTCGTGGTATACTTCATTCTTATTTATGTATGTCTCTTTCTCCTTTTGCGTTTTTGGACAGTTTCCTTCTTTTTTAAATGTTCTGGCTTCAATTTTGCTCTGCTTAGGAAGGAGATGTGTGTCTTCTCTTTCTTGTATTCCATTTTCTCTTTGTTTGTTTCAGCATTTTTTGTATTGTCGCAATTTAAGTGCCTGTGTATTTCACTAAATGCTGTTAGCATTTTGCATTTGCGACATCTTCTTATGCAAGTTTCCTTTCTCTAAATGCTGTATGCGTTTTTGCATTTGCTATATCTTATTATGTAAGTTTTTACTCATACTTTAGTCTTTTGCGTTTCTTATGTAATGCTGTTTTCTTCTTGCATTTTGCGACATTTTCTCTTACAAGTTTCTTTATACTTTTTATGTTTTCGTCTATTATATAAAGGAGGACGGTGTGTTATATCTTAGGTTTTATTCTATGCACCTTCCCTGTTTCTCTGCCTCTGCTGCTCAGCCAGTGTGAATGGTATGGGTAGAATGTTGGTGTGGATGGTGATGTCATTGGAATGTGTGGATTGCTGTGAGGCAGAGTGTCAGTTGGATCCTGGGCTGAGCAGCAGAGAGACTGCTCCTGGTGGGGCCTTATTTACATGTTAACTGGAAAACCTACTTAACATCTAAGAACAATAAACTTATTCATCTGTAACCTATCTACGTCTACTGGATCTCCTTACTACCACACAACATCTAGCTATTAGTGTGCATGCCTGGCATGCTCAACCTTAACCCTCAACAGCCTTAACTCACAAGGGAGTTGGTAGCAAGTAGATTGCAAAATAATCTTTCTGTGCCGTTTCTCTTTTCTACCTTAATCCTCTCTCTTGATTTTCTCTGTCATTATATCTCAATGTACCTTCATTCTCTGTCTCTAGCTCGGTTCTCTCATCCTCCCCTTTGCTACCTCACCTCCCATTCAATATACCCAATGTACCTCACTTGACTTTATATCTCTCTTCCTCTCTCTCATAATCTTGCCCCTCTCTCTATCACTCTCTGTTCCACCCTCTATATCCATCACTCTTGATCCCCTCTCTACCTCAACTCTCTCTCTACTTCATCCCACTCTTTGTATCTCACTGCTCTTTTTCCATCTCAGCTCCCAGTATTTCTCCTCCACCTACATCAGTTCTCACACAATGTCATCTTATCTTTACCTCACAACTCTGGCTCTGTCCATGTCCCTGCTACATTACGTCTCTATAACTCTTTCAGCCCTTTCTCTCCCTCAGATCTCCTCCTCACCCACGCATCACATTTCTCTCTCTGTCCCATATCTCCCTCACACCACCACAACTCTGTATATCACTACCATCACTACCTAATCTCTCAATTTAACTCACCATTAGTTCACTACCTAGCCTCACCACCTTCTATTTTTCTCTATTCTTTTTATCTCTCTACATAGCTTGCTCCTTTCTGGCAACTTCTATTTCACTATCTATTTTCTCTATTATCTACTTCTTCCTCTCTAACTCTCTCTCTCTCTCTCTCTTTCTCTCACACAAACACACTCTCTCTGGACCTCCTTCTCCATTTCCACTCACACTGATGTAGCATGTGTATACGGATGTATAGTTATGCTCTTGTTCATATTCTGTGTATTGTGGTGTGGTGCCTTTAAATCTTCATGTAGTTGTTCAATTCCTCCTATTTATTTGGAACTTGCAGTGTGGTTCTGAGAACCTCAAGGAGTCATTCCTTGCCGGTCCTCAGAGCCTCCTGGAGGTCTCCTGTGTCGTGGGTCCTTATTTAATGATTAAAGCAACTTTACTACAGGACAATGTTTTCGTGATTCTGTCTGAAATCTTTCACACACCACTCCTACAAACCTCCACCTTAACTTCCTTTCTCAACCTCTTTCTTGATAGATCTCACCGTTATTCCTCTTTCTCTATTGCACAACTCTCTACCTGTTATCAAACCTCATATCTGTTTCTCCATTTCATATGGGCCGCTTAACTTCCTCGCGCGCTGTTGTTTGGCTCACTCAATCGGCCGTGTCTCATCCATTACAACGGTTGAGAACGCGGCCAATGAAAAGAGACGCCGGTTGGCATCGGGAGTGGTCACCTGTGTGCTGCTCTCCCCAAGGCTGTTTCTTATGAATATTACTGCCACATTTAAAATTATTATCTCTCTCGACATTTACTTACACCTCTTCTCATTTGGTTCTCTCTCTACCTTGCATTTCTTTATTTTTCTTGAAGTCTCTCTGTTTAACTCTACCTCTCTCTAACTCACCTCTTTTTCTACAATACCTCTACCTCAACCTCAACCCTTGGAGTACTGAACTCATCTAACTTCTCTCCATATTTCGCTCTTATTGTCCCTTCCTCTCTCTCTGCCCCTCTACAGTACTCTAAAACCTTACCCGTTCCTCTACCTCTGTTTCTCTACTTACATCATCCTCTTTCTGTCTCTCTTTATCTCTCCTTTCCTTTTTTATTTTACGTCGCTCCCTATCTCGCATATCTTTTCGCCATCATCTCTATCTCTACCTCCTTCGCCCTCTACTTCATGACTCTATCTATGCTGTACTCTTTATACCTCTGTCCTTCACCTATCCTGCCCCGCCCAATTTCTCTTACTCAGCAGTCACAGCTAACTGTCTAGCCAGAGAAGAGCACATAAATATATAAAGTGGAGAAGAGGGACAAGGCAGGGGAAGAGAAATTACGATAAAATGAACCGATTGTAACCAACTGAGTGGTGAAAATCTTCACAGCAAGGCTTAGATTTTCACCATTATATGAAGGACCCTCTTGTGAAGGGGGATATATTTGTGATTACAAATATCCAGCAACTAAAGACACCAATTTAAGCGCTATGTGCATATGTCTGATTTTAATATTATGCACCAGTGCGTTAAACATCGGCCAAGTCGCCCTGAGCATGCTTTCCTACAACGGAAGTAACCACATAAAATGCTGGTATTGCAAATAAAAAAATTCTAGATCCAAACTCAAAAACATATGGCTTGATCAATGCTTGTTAAAGCTTTTGTTTAGTACTATGTGGGTGGTGTTCACCAGGCAACTTGAGTTTTCAGTTGTTTTTTGTGCTTTTTTTTTTACTTGTAATTCAGTATTTTTGGGAATCACTAGTGCTTGAATGATATAAAAAAAGGGCAATAAATTTAAAGGTGTTCCAAAAAGGTGGAGTATGCAAAATAAACCTTGCCCTGGCCCCTAAAACCATTAAGATGTCACTGATAGAGGGATCAGAGAATTTAATTTCCTGGCACCCTAGGCTGATAATACAACGCAGTCAAATGTAAGGTAGACCCTGGTGCAACAAGCTTTTTCACGGAAATAGGTGCAAATCTCAACAAAAAAAGAGGCTCCCACAAGCCCACTGCTATGAACCAGCAAAATGTAAGGGAGCAGCAGAAAGAAAAGAGAATATTGGGCGAAAGACGAAAACAGTCAATTTTAGAAAAGAACAAAAAAGCACAAGGTGAAAGCCAAATGTATAAACAAAGGAACTCACTGCAGGCTGTAGAATAAGGTTTAGCTGTTGTGATCTGGAAATGAAGTAAATCTGGAAAACGCGGAGCAGTGTGTAGGAAAATTGGGGTAACGGTTGGAGGAGACTAAGAAAAATCACAATAAGTGGGAGCCGTTCGCACAAGTGAGGCAGCATATTGTTCAAACTGCTGCTGATTCACTTCATAAAGTATAATTTCCATCAGAATAAAGATAGGAGCAAGAAACAAAACAAGGTGTGTTTACTGCGTAGAGGATGACTTCTGCAAATATTTGGCGCTGTCTCGACCTTGAAAGTTGAAAGAGATAAGGCCTCGTGACTTGAACCAGATTAGCTTCAGTGCAGCAAACGACCATCTACACCCCAAAGCAAACGTCTAGGGGAGAGACCATCCCGGTTTAATGATTATTCATACGCAAAGGGCCTCTCCATGCCATGGTTCTCCCTGTTTAGAACGTTCATGGCTACAAACCTCTGAAAAATACAGAGGTGCTTCCAAATGTATATCAGGTGTGTGCAGTATGAATGTTTCAGGAGACCTGGCTGTAGGAAAGCCCTGAAACGGATAATTTTATAACATTTCATAAACAAGCAACACCCTCTAATGGTGGGCACCCCTATGGGGGTTTGTTAACGCCTACGTCAAACTTTTACATCAAATCAACTAAACATGTGGCAACGATATGTGACTGGATACTAGTTTGCTATGCTAAGTTCTGTGCCTGTCGCCAACCCTGTATTTTGATTAATTTATGTATAGACACCAAGCTTCGTTGGTAGAGATCGTAACATGCCCGACTTCCAGGAAGATTTACAGATGTTAAATGAAAATTATTCCGATGTTGCAGTAATACTCGCTGGTGATTTTAATCTAAAACTAAACGCTGTTAAAACAGTGATTATACTGCAGGATCTGCATAGTGCCTTTAATGTACCTGAAGCTGTATGACCTCAAGGGACTTTCTCATCATGGCTACGCATACAGTATTGCTGTTACCATTGTGACAGAGTAACCCATCCGCCAAGATTGTAATCAGGCCCTTAGAGTTTTGGAAATCAAGTATCCATAGAGTAAGAATACGCCTGTCGAAGAAGGCTCGGACTATGCTCTCTAAGGTCTGGTTGGAAACTGTGCACATTCATAGAGCTGAGAAAGCAGATTGCTGTGGTTTAGTGGTATGAAGTTCATGGTTGTAAATTGCATTATTTAAACTACATCTCACCTAGCTAATCGTATTAGTAGAGACTCTGAGAAAAATCACAAATCGTTGGTATGCAAAGGGATGCTCATTTAAAACAAAGTTAATGGCAAAAGCACATCGACACTATACGCAGCTGAGTACTGAAGGGGGAGGTAAGAATTGAATAAGAATGCTCCTAACAGCATTAAGGTTTATTAAAAAAGCAAATACAATATTTTATTTGGTATAAAAAGATGGCAGCCATTCAAAATACCAACTCAAGACAGTTTTGGCTTTTTGTGAATGAGGATTTAAGAGCTATTCCTAAAGCAACTGAATATGCTGTACCTGAAGTGCCCTGATCTGATTTTATGTCCACTCTGTACGGGAAACAGCGTTTACAACGCATGCTTTAGACCGCATGCCATTACAACGCGGTCGTTACAATGACCGCGTTGTTACAGCGCGAACCATTACATCGCAAGTCGTTACAACGACTTGCTGTAGGGGGCAGAAGGTGTTGGATTTACAATCCAACACATTCCCTGCTGTTGCACAAACTGGAGTAGGAATAGTAAATGATACTATTCCTAAGTCCAGTGCGCCCCCGACAGCAAGTCGTTGTAACGACTTGCGATGTAATGGTTCGCGTTGTAACAACGCGGTCGTTGTAACAACCGCGTTGTAATGGCATGCGATCTAAAGCATGCGTTGTAAAGAGCTATATTCCTCTGTACAGAATTAGAATGATACTGTAAATGATGAAGATTACTGAAATTGATTCAAGAAGAGGTGGTAAGCAACATCATAGCAGGAACTAATAACCCAAGGGCAAGTGGCCCAGACTGTCATGCACTCACCTGGTCTCAACTGTGGAGACGACACTGGAGCTGATGCTAGACCTCCTATCCCACCCGAAGACAATGCAAGCCAAGGAACCGAAATCTTAGAAACACACTGTCCTACTGGGGGACGGGGGGGTTGAGATAAAATAAGAAAAAAGAGACTTGGGGCACTAAATCTGCTCAGTGGCTGTGTGACACTGCATAACAGGAGTTGTCACTTCAGAGACCTATGTTTGTGAGGTAGATGCGCACTGGATCAGAACCTCTGGCTTTGCGATGACGCAAAGCACTGGAAATAAGAAGAGGAGGCAGTTACCACCCATACACTAACAAGTCTTCACATACAATGAACACGTATTAACTTTAGTGACACAAACTTACTAGTTTCATCAGCAGCTCGACATAAGAGCAGAAATAAAAAAAATCATAGATTGGAGTGTGGCACTCTTAGTAACAAACTTTAAATACAGATTGGAGTTATTGGTACTCCTAGAAATAAACTTTAAATACAGATTGGAGTTATTGGCATTCCCAGAGATAAACTCAAAGCAGAGGTGGAAACGACTTGCTCTTCTAAGGATACACTTAGAGCAAAGGTTGGAGTGCATTGCACTCCTAGGGATACACTCAGAACACAGGGTGGGGTACAATGTTGATGCATATATCATAGACTCTGAAGTGCTTTCTCTTGGCACTACTGTTCATCAGAGTAACACTGGACTAAAGTCTTAAATCAGTGAGTGGTTACAGTTCTGGCATCACGATTGTAGGGGGGGGTCGGGAGTATAAACATACAAGAATGCTGGAGTAATTCACAGAGAGGAAAAGTCTATAGACTTTGAAGACGGGGATACTTGGTCCTGGTTTACTACTGTAGAAGGTTTAGTGCACACTAACCTGATATCAAGTACTTAGCCTAGTTCTTCAACTTGTCCTAAATTCGAAGACGATCGCGAAGCCTTGACTCAGGGAGATGCGGGCGTCCGGAATAGCTGTGCAGAAGGGAGCGAGGAGGAAGACTGTCATAATATTATTAGGCAGTCTCAGCTATCCTGAGACTGCTGTGACATATTAACATTCTAGAGACATAGTGGCCGATTCTAATTCGGGCCGGAAAACATACCGACCGACTCGGTACGGGAATATAGTCCGACCGACACGTACCGGCGTTGCCCGACCTGGGAAGTACGATGAAATGCATGTGAATCACGACCGACTCGTACGGAACACAAGCCGAATGACCGAACCGGTCGGAAACAAGCTATCCGGCCGGGAAACCACGCGAATAGAACCGACCGACACGCACCAGGAATCAACCCGAACGAAACGTACCCGCGAACTCCGACCCGCGCAGTACGATGCAATGCGTGGAAAAACAGACCGAGTCGCACGGAGCGCAAGCCGAACGACCGACACGCATACAAAAGCCAGCCGAAGGAAGCCAATACTCAGCGACCGACGCGTACGCCGCACAAGAAACCCTGCAGAAACACAGCGTGGACGACTCGGAGAAGCTCGCACGAGACAACTGCAGCGTCCTACTCGGTCAGAAGAACGTCTCCTACATGCACAAAAAATACTAAGGAAAAAAACAAAAAAAGGGCCAAACAAGTAATGACAAAGTCAATAAATACACAGAAACTCCACCAACTCCACCTATATAAAGGCCACAAATCCCTACCATGATCCTTTGCAAATTCAACTGACCTGCCAGCACAGAACACCATCACACAGCAACCACAGACACACTCACAGCTCATCCATCACACAAGCCACACACCATTAGCACCTCAACAAATAGCACCCTCACATACACCCAGCAAAACCTACACTCACACACCCTCACCTGCACACACACACACACATCAATCCCCACCACCACCCATCACCATGCCCCTAAAGAAGAATCCAAAGTTCCTAGACAGTGAATTGGAAGTCCTGGTAGATGAGATCCTCAGGGTAGAGCCACAGTTGTTTGGTACATTGGTACAACAGACCCCCATGTCGCAGAAAACCAAGATGTGGCAGAGGATCGTCGACAGGGTCAACGCACAATCACCATGTTTGCGCACAAAGGAAGACATCCAGAACAGGTGGTATGATGTGCGCAGGAGGGTCAGGGACCTACTAAAGAAGGATTACATCGTGAGACAGCACACCGGCAGTGGCCCTCCTGCCAAACCACTATACCTCAGACCCTGGGAGGAGAAGGTGCGGGCCATCCTACCACCAGTGAGCGTATATGGACTATCAAACATCCCAGAGCCTGGTGAGTACACAACAAATATACACAATATTGTGTGACAATACACACACATCACTGTCAAGGGGATAGTCAAACCATGCACCCTTAGCAAATACACAGCAATCAAAAGATAATCACCCCAAGATTTGTCTGTCAGTCAGATAAACACAATACATGCCATCTCATAGTGACATGTAACTGTGTCAAGATATGTACACACATAACTACAAATACAGCAAGGCAGTGGCACAAATGCAACCAACAAACACAGTTAGACATTTTGCCACCACTAGAACACCACCTCACAGGGAAGCTCACTCAAAGGAAGGAATTCTTTGTATGCTGGTGAAGTCAGTGTAGCCGATAGCATGATGGGAGTTGTAGTCACAGATATTGGTCACACTCACAATTGGCCCATCAACACCACTCTGAACCATGCTCACATCACAGGGAGTGGAAAACAACTGACAAGATGGCTGACACTGGGTACTGCTGTGGGGAGCACAAGGCCCTGCTGGAAACTGTGCACCAACCAACAGCAGGACACCACTGTCAGCCATCTTGCCATTGCTGTCACACTCACACACAGTGAACTCCACTCAAAAGGAAGGAAGTATGGGCATGCTGGGAAGGGGGGTGTAGGCCATAGCATGATGGGAGTTGTAGTCACAGATATTGGTCACCCTCACAATTGGCCCATCAACACCACTCTGAACCATGCTCACATCACAGGGATTGGAAAACAACTGACAAGATGGCTGACACTGGGTACTGCTGTGGGGAGCACAAGCCCCTGCTGGGAACTGGGCACCAACCAACAGCAGGACACCACTGACTGACATCCTGAAAGCCAACTTGCACTCCCTGCAATGGAAGCACGTTCCATGGTGGGATATCTGGCTGGGTGGGAAGGAGGACTGACAGCTCTGACCATAGTCACCAGCAGCTTTTCTCACACACCCCCTTAACACAAACTCCACACAACTCACCTGGGAGAATGCATTGCCTCACACTCTAATTAAATATCCCACAAAGAACAACCACACTGGGTTATGCTGTGTGAAGCACAGGGACACTCTTGGGACTTATAGCCAAACAAACGCCAGAACAACACTGTCAGCCATCCTGTCAGCACAGGCACACTACCCCACAGGGAAGCAGAGTCAAAAGGAAGGAAGTATGGGCATGCTGGAAAGGGGGGTGTAGGCAATAGCATGATGGGAGTGGTAGTCACAGCTCAACATCCCCCACCCACATGGCCCAGCAAGCTCACACTGAAGCATGCACACCTCACAGCCAGTGAAAAGCCACTTCAAAGATGTCTGACACTGGCCTCAGCTGTGGGGAGCACAAGGCCCTGCTGGGAACTGTGCACCAACCAACAGCAGGACACCACTGTCAGCCATCTTGCCATTGCTGTCACACTCACACACAGTGAACTCCACTCAAAAGGAAGGAAGTATGGGCATGCTGGGAAGGGGGGTGTAGGCCATAGCATGATGGGAGTTGTAGTCACAGATATTGGTCACCCTCACAATTGGCCCATCAACACCACTCTGAACCATGCTCACATCACAGGGAGTGGAAAACAACTGACAAGATGGCTGACACTGGGTACTGCTGTGGGGAGCACAAGCCCCTGCTGGGAACTGGGCACCAACCAACTGCAGGACACCACTGACTGACATCCTGAAAGCCAACTTGCACTCCCTGCAATGGAAGCACGTTCCATGGTGGGATATCTGGCTGGGTGGGAAGGAGGACTGACAGCTCTGACCATAGTCACCAGCAGCTTTTCTCACACCCCCCTTAACACAAACTCCACACAACTCACCTGGGAGAATGCATTGCCTCACACTCTAATTAAATATCCCACAAAGAACAACCATACTGGGTTATGCTGTGTGAAGCACAGGGACACTCTTGGGACTTATAGCCAAACAAACGCCAGAACAACACTGTCAGCCATCCTGTCAGCACAGGCACACTACCCCACAGGGAAGCAGAGTCAAAAGGAAGGAAGTATGGGCATGCTGGGAAGGAGGGGTGTAGGCAATAGCATGATGGGAGTGGTAGTCACAGCTCAACATCCCCCACCCACATGGCCCAGCAAGCTCACACTGAAGCATGCACACCTCACAGCCAGTGAAAAGCCACTTCAAAGATGTCTGACACTGGCCTCATCTGTGGCGAGCACAAGGCCCTGCTGGGACCTGTGCACCAACAAACAGCAGGACACCACTGTCAGCCATCTTGCCATTACTGTCACACTCACACACTGTGAACTCCACTCAAAAGGAAGGAAGTATGGGCATGCTGGGAAGGGGGTGTAGGCCATAGCATGATGGGAGTTGTAGTCACAGATATTGGTCACCCTCACAATTGGCCCATCAACACCACTCTGAACCATGCTCACATCACAGGGAGTGGAAAACAACTGACAAGATGGCTGACACTGGGTACTGCTGTGGGGAGCACAAGCCCCTGCTGGGAACTGGGCACCAACCAACAGCAGGACACCACTGACTGACATCCTGAAAGCCAACTTGCACTCCCTGCAATGGAAGCACGTTCCATGGTGGGATATCTGGCTGGGTGGGACGGAGGACTGACAGCTCTGACCATAGTCACCAGCAGCTTTTCTCACACACACCCTTAACACAAACTCCACACAACTCACCTGGGAGAATGCATTGCCTCACACTCTAATTAAATATCCCACAAAGAACAACCACACTGGGTTATGCTGTGTGAAGCACAGGGACACTCTTGGGACTTGTAGCCAAACAAACACCAGGACAACACTGTCAGCCATCCTGTCAGCACAGGCACACTACCCCACAGGGAAGCAGAGTCAAAAGGAAGGAAGTATGGGCATGCTGGGAAGGGGGGTGTAGGCAATAGCATGATGGGAGTGGTAGTCACAGCTCAACATCCCCCACCCACATGGCCCAGCAAGCTCACACTGAAGCATGCACACCTCACAGCCAGTGAAAAGCCACTTCAAAGATGTCTGACACTGGCCTCAGCTGTGGGGAGCACAAGGCCCTGCTGGGACCTGTGCACCAACAAACAGCAGGACACCACTGTCAGCCATCTTGCCATTGCTGTCACACTCACACACTGTGAACTCCACTCAAAAGGAAGGAAGTATGGGCATGCTGGGAAGGGGGTGTAGGCCATAGCATGATGGGAGTTGTAGTCACAGATATTGGTCACCCTCACAATTGGCCCATCAACACCACTCTGAACCATGCTCACATCACAGGGAGTGGAAAACAACTGACAAGATGGCTGACACTGGGTACTGCTGTGGGGAGCACAAGCCCCTGCTGGGAACTGGGCACCAACCAACAGCAGGACACCACTGACTGCCATCCTGAAAGCCAACTTGCACTCCCTGCAATGGAAGCACCTTCCATGGTGGGATATCTGGCTGGGTGGGAAGGAGGACTGACAGCTCTGACCATAGTCACCAGCAGCTTTTCTCACACACCCCCTTAACACAAACTCCACACAACTCACCTGGGAGAATGCATTGCCTCACACTCTAATTAAATATCCCACAAAGAACAACCACACTGGGTTATGCTGTGTGAAGCACAGGGACACTCTTGGGACTTGTAGCCAAACAAACGCCAGGACAACACTGTCAGCCATCCTGTCAGCACAGGCACACTACCCCACAGGGAAGCAGAGTCAAAAGGAAGGAAGTATGGGCATGCTGGGAAGGGGGTGTAGGCAATAGCATGATGGGAGTGGTAGTCACAGCTCAACATCCCCCACCCACATGGCCCAGCAAGCTCACACTGAAGCATGCACACCTCACAGCCAGTGAAAAGCCACTTCAAAGATGTCTGACACTGGCCTCAGCTGTGGGGAGCACAAGGCCCTGCTGGGACCTGTGCACCAACAAACAGCAGGACACCACTGTCAGCCATCTTGCCATTGCTGTCACACTCACACACTGTGAACTCCACTCAAAAGGAAGGAAGTATGGGCATGCTGGGAAGGGGGGTGTAGGCCATAGCATGATGGGAGTTGTAGTCACAGATATTGGTCACCCTCACAATTGGCCCATCAACACCACTCTGAACCATGCTCACATCACAGGGAGTGGAAAACAACTGACAAGATGGCTGACACTGGGTACTGCTGTGGGGAGCACAAGCCCCTGCAGGGAACTGGGTACCAACCAACAGCAGGACACCACTGACTGCCATCCTGAAAGCCAACTTGCACTCCCTGCAATGGAAGCACGTTCCATGGTGGGATATCTGGCTGGGTGGGAAGGAGGACTGACAGCTCTGACCATAGTCACCAGCAGCTTTTCTCACACACCCCCTTAACACAACCTCCACACAACTCACCTGGGAGAATGCATTGCCTCACACTCTAATTAAATATCCCACAAAGAACAACCACACTGGGTTATGCTGTGTGAAGCACAGGGACACTCTTGGGACTTGTAGCCAAACAAACGCCAGGACAACACTGTCAGCCATCCTGTCAGCACAGGCACACTACCCCACAGGGAAGCAGAGTCAAAAGGAAGGAAGTATGGGCATGCTGGAAAGGGGGTGTAGGCAATAGCATGATGGGAGTGGTAGTCACAGCTCAACATCCCCCACCCACATGGCCCAGCAAGCTCACACTGAAGCATGCACACCTCACAGCCAGTGAAAAGCCACTTCAAAGATGTCTGACACTGGCCTCAGCTGTGGGGAGCACAAGGCCCTGCTGGGACCTGTGCACCAACAAACAGCAGGACACCACTGTCAGCCATCTTGCCATTGCTGTCACACTCACACACTGTGAACTCCACTCAAAAGGAAGGATGTATGGGCATGCTGGGAAGGGGGGTGTAGGCCATAGCATGATGGGAGTGGTAGTCACAGCTCAACATCCCCCACCCACATGGCCCAGCAAGCTCACACTGAAGCATGCACACCTCACAGCCAGTGAAAAGCCACTTCAAAGATGTCTGACACTGGCCTCAGCTGTGGGGAGCACAAGGCCCTGCTGGGAACTGTGCACCAACCAACAGCAGGACACCACTGTCAGCCATCTTGCCATTGCTGTCACACTCACACACAGTGAACTCCACTCAAAAGGAAGGAAGTATGGGCATGCTGGGAAGGGGGTGTAGGCCATAGCATGATGGGAGTTGTAGTCACAGATATTGGTCACCCTCACAATTGGCCCATCAACACCACTCTGAACCATGCTCACATCACAGGGAGTGGAAAACAACTGACAAGATGGCTGACACTGGGTACTGCTGTGGGGAGCACAAGCCCCTGCTGGGAACTGGGCACCAACCAACAGCAGGACACCACTGACTGACATCCTGAAAGCCAACTTGCACTCCCTGCAATGTGAAGCACGTTCCATGGTGGGATATCTGGCTGGGTGGGAAGGAGGACTGACAGCTCTGACCATAGTCACCAGCAGCTTTTCTCACACACCCCCTTAACACAAACTCCACACAACTCACCTGGGAGAATGCATTGCCTCACACTCTAATTAAATATCCCACAAAGAACAACCACACTGGGTTATGCTGTGTGAAGCACAGGGACACTCTTGGGACTTATAGCCAAACAAACGCCAGAACAACACTGTCAGCCATCCTGTCAGCACAGGCACACTACCCCACAGGGAAGCAGAGTCAAAAGGAAGGAAGTATGGGCATGCTGGGAAGGGGGGGTGTAGGCAATAGCATGATGGGAGTGGTAGTCACAGCTCAACATCCCCCACCCACATGGCCCAGCAAGCTCACACTGAAGCATGCACACCTCACAGCCAGTGAAAAGCCACTTCAAAGATGTCTGACACTGGCCTCAGCTGTGGGGAGCAGAAGGCCCTGCTGGGACCTGTGCACCAACAAACAGCAGGACACCACTGTCAGCCATCTTGCCATTACTGTCACACTCACACACTGTGAACTCCACTCAAAAGGAAGGAAGTATGGGCATGCTGGGAAGGGGGGGTGTAGGCCATAGCATGATGGGAGTTGTAGTCACAGATATTGGTCACCCTCACAATTGGCCATCAACACCACTCTGAACCATGCTCACATCGCAGGGAGTGGAAAACAACTGACAAGATGGCTGACACTGGGTACTGCTGTGGGGAGCACAAGCCCCTGCTGGGAACTGGGCACCAACCAACAGCAGGACACCACTGACTGACATCCTGAAAGCCAACTTGCACTCCCTGCAATGGAAGCACGTTCCATGGTGGGATATCTGGCTGGGTGGGACGGAGGACTGACAGCTCTGACCATAGTCACCAGCAGCTTTTCTCACACACACCCTTAACACAAACTCCACACAACTCACCTGGGAGAATGCATTGCCTCACACTCTAATTAAATATCCCACAAAGAACAACCACACTGGGTTATGCTGTGTGAAGCACAGGGACACTCTTGGGACTTGTAGCCAAACAAACACCAGGACAACACTGTCAGCCATCCTGTCAGCACAGGCACACTACCCCACAGGGAAGCAGAGTCAAAAGGAAGGAAGTATGGGCATGCTGGGAAGGGGGGTGTAGGCAATAGCATGATGGGAGTGGTAGTCACAGCTCAACATCCCCCACCCACATGGCCCAGCAAGCTCACACTGAAGCATGCACACCTCACAGCCAGTGAAAAGCCACTTCAAAGATGTCTGACACTGGCCTCAGCTGTGGGGAGCACAAGGCCCTGCTGGGACCTGTGCACCAACAAACAGCAGGACACCACTGTCAGCCATCTTGCCATTGCTGTCACACTCACACAATGTGAACTCCACTCAAAAGGAAGGAAGTATGGGCATGCTGGGAAGGGGGGTGTAGGCCATAGCATGATGGGAGTTGTAGTCACAGATATTGGTCACCCTCACAATTGGCCCATCAACACCACTCTGAACCATGCTCACATCACAGGGAGTGGAAAACAACTGACAAGATGGCTGACACTGGGTACTGCTGTGGGGAGCACAAGCCCCTGCTGGGAACTGGGCTCCAACCAACAGCAGGACACCACTGACTGCCATCCTGAAAGCCAACTTGCACTCCCTGCAATGGAAGCACGTTCCATGGTGGGATAACTGGGCTGGGGGGAGAAGGAGGGCCGGATGTCCACCAAATACCACCAATGCTGGCCATGCACACACCTCAACATTCACATAGAAAAGCTTCAGGTTGGCAGGACAATGTGTTACACCAATATCAACCTCTGACTGACAACTTAGGACAATGCAATGTACAGGCCCGCATCCAGAGGTACAGTCACAACTGTCAGGTGTGTGAACCATTGATGCCCGTAGAAACATAACATACATTGTTTGTCTTTTCCAAAAACAGGTGATGATGGGGACACAGCAGCAGACGATGAGGAGTCCCTGTCCCTGTCCCAGGCTCCGGGGGACACTGAGCTCACTGGTGTGGAACAGCCTCTGCACTCCTCGGATGGCGAAGACCTACCTGGCCCCTCCGGTGCGAGTCATCATGCAGCACCAGCAGGACCAACATCTGCACCCCCTGCACCCACCCCTCCAACAACTGCCAACACACAGACCACCCCTGCCAACACGGACAGACCAAGGACCACCGATGACAACAGCACAGGGACCCCGGCCCAACGTGGAGCAACGGACAACGACCCCAGTAACAACCCACAAGTGGGCCTACGGTCACCTGTGTGTGCCACCACAGGTCCCGCACGTGTCGCCAGGGGTGGTGGGAGGGGTGGTAGACATAGGTCGCTGTTTGCAGAGGGGCCTGGACTGCATGATGACCCACAACTGGCACGCATTGCTGAGGCGTACTAGAATAGCACCGGAGAGGTCAGCCAGGTAGTGGGGATCCTCAAGGACATTCAACAGCAGCAGGCTGCCCATCATGCCCGCTTGGACTCACACATGTCCCGTGTGGAGACACACATGTCCCGTGTGGAGACACACATGTCTGGCATGGAGTCCAAGTGGGACACATTGGAAGAACTGACAGCGGTGCATAGGGACATATTGACATGCCTCTGCCAGATTAGCACCAACATGGCCACACCTCCCTGTGTGCCCACAACATCTGGTGCTGCAACAACTGCAACTGCCACAGGGAGGGAGGAGGACTCTGGCGGAGAGTCCTCTGCACCGCAGCAGCCTGCACGTGAGGGTCCCCCCGGAAGAAGAGGGGTCGTCCGAGGAAGGAAAACTGAGAGGCCGATGGCCATGTACATCCCCCAGGAACCCAACACCTGTTCTGGAAATTCTCCTTTGTGTGCAAACTGTTTACCCTGTCGAATGCAACACAACTCTCCCACATGACATGGGGAGCTTAAGTTGGCCCAGATGACTGTGGACTTTACTCAGGACATTTCTGCTACCAAGCCTTCCAACTCATCTGGGAACTTTGGATTCCAATCCCAATGTACAGCACCCACCATCCTGTGCACTATCCTCACACATGTATGTAAATAAACTCACTAATACACCATACTTGCCTCTGTTGTGATTCCAACGTGGTTTTTGTCATGTAGATGGTGATCTGCTAAATGACACTGTGCATACTAACTGCTACAGCAAGTTCAACACCGTCATGTGAGTCATGGCGACGTGACACATATGAGGGAGACACACCACTAGGGCTACACAACACATACACACCAGGGCCATCAGACTCATCGCCTACACTGATGTTGCCAGGAAATACAGTGGAATGCACAGACACCACACCTATTCACAGTCAATGTGTTAACTAGCCCACAGGTGCAGTAAGCACATGTCAGTCAGATGTGTGACCACAGACAACGCACAATCCAAAGTGAAGCACAGGTTTATTACACATTTGCAACATGTTGTTTCCACTACAGATGCAAGGTAATCCTACGTGGCAGTGGCCACACAGTCAACAAGTGTAGAAGAAATAAAGTCCAGGGGTGTGTGGCACATCACCTGTAGGGAAACAACTGCTTCCACCCTGGAAGTTGAATCATGGTGTCGGGGGATCACAGTTCACCAAACAACTCTGAAAGTACCCTGTGAAGGACAGACATGACACACAGTCAAAAGCACGGAAGAACAGGACAGAATTGCAATACTCATGGCCAATACATGTCACAAGATACTCACAGAAAACCAAGTTAGCATGTCAACACTGTTGGGGAGTACAGACTACCTGTAAGGACACATCGCTGCACGCTTCCAGTCAAGTAGCACATGGCCACACTCAAACAGCACCAGAGCACCACCAACACATATCACGCAAACACACATCATTGACATGATATCTCTGGATACTCACATTCAGCTGAAGAAGTTGGTGATGAGCTGTGTGCGGACATCACCATCATCATCACTGGCATCGTGGCCCAGGCCAGGATCCTCCACAGGTGACGGACGTTGGTCATCGTCAACCAGGATGAGAGGCAACTCCTTCCGCACTGCCAGGTTGTGTAGCATGCAGCAGATGATGACAATCTTGCACACCTTTGCTGGGGCATATGGGAGGGCCCCTCCTGTCTTGTCCAGGCAGCGGAAGCGGCTCTTCAGGAGACCAAATGTCCGCTCGATCACTCTCCTGGTCCGACCATGTGCCTCATTGTAGCGCATCTGGGCTGGTGTCACAGGGTTCCTGAGGGGTGTCAGCAACCACGGCATGTTGGGTTATCCGGAGTCACCTACAGACAGACAATTGCACATTAGCAGAGTTGGAAAAGAGGGCGGAATACAACATAGCAGAACACACACAATGGTACAAAGTCAGTACACACCACCAAGCCAGGCACGCTGGTTCTGCATCTGTGACATCATCCTCGGGATGCGACTACTCCTCATCACGTAGGCATCGTGTGCCGAACCAGGGAAACGGGCACACACATGTGAGATGCTCATATCTGCAAGACATACCACCAGAGCATTGATCGAATGATAATGTTTACTGTTCCTGTATGCCTGCTCATGTGCCTGTGGTGGTACCAAAGCCACATGTGTCCCATCAATGGAGCCAATGACATGTGGCATCCTCCCCAGGGCATAGAAGTCACTCTTGACATCAGTGAGTTGTTGACGTGTAGGGAAATAGATCTACTGGTTCAGGCATCTCAACATTGCCTCCAAAACATCGCGTAGTACACGGCTGAACATAGTCTGTGACATCCCACCAGCAGTCGCCACAGTGTGTTGAAAGGTACCGGTGGCAAAGAAGTGTAGGGCTGCCATCACCTTCACCTTGGGGGTCAGCGCTGTAGGGTACGGCCGGCCAGGTTGCAAATGTGGGGCCAAGCGCACTGCCAAATCCTCAATCAGCTGCCTGGTGAAGCGGTACCGTCGGATGCTGTCACGTTCCACCATCGTTGCCAGGTCAGGGAATGGTCTATGGACAGCTGGTGCCCTGCAGTGCGTAGGTGAAGAAAGAAAGATTGTCAGTCACCCCACATATGTGCCATTCACCATACTCAATTTCACATGATACATCATTACGAGACACAAGTACTTGATGTGTGTGCCGTTCTGTATGGACATATATGGCACCTACATGGACATCATCTAACATCTCAGTTCAACATGTGTTGACAACAGGTTCCAGGTTGTGCTATGGGAAACCATTAGGCTGTGTCACAGTACCATTTACTCCTGTCACGTTCCACACACACACCACAGTGACATGTCTGGACAGATGCGCCACAGGCATCACAGTTCATTGACAGGTAGATTCCCAGTGACCCTGTCTTGCCACATGGACACTGGCATGACATGGCGTATCAGGTACATGTCAGAAAAACAAACATGACTCCCACAGGTAGTGGCCCCTGTTGCCTCTGTAGGACAGACATGGACGTCTGTGACACACACACGCACAACATCAAAGTCCATGCACAAACAACGTTGATGTGGAGACTGTCTCCCATTGTGCACATGGAATCAGAGACATCGGAAACACAACATGCACACAGACTGTGGAGGGCCATCACTATTGTGGAAATGGGTCACCCTGTGACGTACATGCCTTCCCACATGGGACTCTGGGGTATGTGACATGTCATACACATACACAACCTGGAAATGTGACCATGCCACATGCTCCGAAATGAACAGTTGCACATCACAGTGGTCATGTGCACAACACACAAAGGATCCTGTCCCCATGAACACGTGCACAGCCTGGGAGTGGCTGCCCCCAAGTGCCACCCCAAAAACCACATGTTTACCCCCATACACAGAAAAGGTAATGCAGCCTTACATGCCTTAGGATACAGTGTGGACTGGGTGTGGTGTTGTAGGTGTGCCCCTGAGTCCCTGGCAAGTATATGTGGCTGGCATACGTTCACCATTGACAAGCATGGTGACATATGCGAGTGACCTGTACAGGGACGCGTTGTACAGCAATGGACCGATCGGTGTGCACGCACTGGCCATTGCATCTGTTGTGAGCGGGTACGCGTTGTACAGCAATGGACCGATCGGTGTGCACGCACTGGCCATTGAATCTGTTGTGAGCGGGTACGCGTTGTACAGCAATGGACCGATCGGTGTGCACGCACTGGCCATTGAATCTGTTGTGAGCGGGTACGCGTTGTACAGCAATGGACCGATCGGTGTGCACGCACTGGCCATTGAATCTGTTGTGAGCGGGTACGCGTTATACAGCAATGGACCGATCGGTGTGCACGCACTGGCCATTGCATTTGATGTGAGCGTGTACGCGTTGTCTTTTGAAATGCTCGTTGTACAGCAATGGTCCGGACGGTGCGCATGCATTGGCTAGGGCCTGGCATGGCAACGGACGCGTTTTCGAAGCTGGAACGAGTCTGATGCAGTGAATTCAGTTGGCCAGCCACAACAATGTTGCAAAAACATGGGTGTCATGAAGTTTAACTTTTGAAGGATGCTGTGGGCGTGTATAAGTGGTGCAATTCCATGGATTGGCCAGATTCAGAAGATGCAAACGACTTGGACCTATCACTTTGGACACATGGGACAGTATCTGCCTCTGCAGCACACATATAATGCTGGCTGTTCCCCTGAGAGCTCACTTGCCTGCACTACATGCTCCAGGACGACATCTGCCACCAACACTGCTGCTGTCTCTGCATCCTCTGGCTACTGCAATGGCACGTACTGTGGAGAGAGCCCCAGCCTTCAGCCTTGAGGACAACCAGGCCCTGCTGGACAGCCTCCTTCCACAGTGCAGCAAGCTGTATGGGAAACCAGGGGAGCAGGTGAGTGTGCTGTCCACTGCCTTACTAATTGTGCATGTTGTCTGACTAGCAAGACTTACAGTGTGCACACCACTGGCTAGCATGCTCACTGAGTAGTTCTCACCCCCAAAGTGTGTAGTTACATGCACTGAACAGGTACAGTGCAGTAACAGTGCATTCCAACAAGGTTTACTTCCCATGCAATGATACCATGTAGTAACTGCTGGCAAACTGTTCATAGCCATCGTTGCACTGCCTGTGTACATCATATGCCCCTGTGATTGAGACATGTATATCCAACTGTGTGATGCACGTATATGTTGCATGTGTAGTAATGGCATTTTCACTTTGTCATCCTCACAGGTTGATGCCCACCAGAAGCAGGAAATCTGGCTGACCATCGCCCGGGCAGTAAGATCCATGGGGGTCTACAAGCGCCAGATCCGCAACTGCCAGAAGAGGTGGCAGGACCTTCGGGGCTGGACCCGGAGGATCGCAAGGGTCCAGCTGAAGCTGTCGCCTCCTCGCAGGAGGGGCGGACACCGGACCCTGACCCCCCCCCACATGCTCAGGATCCTGGCGGTGGTCTTCCCTGACCTGGATGGGCAGCTGAAGGCCAGACAGCAGCAAGGAGGGGGTGAGTCCATGACTGCACTGTGCACTTTGTCTGACATGCTATGTGCCCTCCTCTGGCCTGGTTAAACTTCCACAGTACATCAGTCTTGTGGTCCAGGACCCATGTCCCTCAATTGTGACATGCCCACTCCTCATCTGATATGCATATGTGTGGCCCTTACAGTCAGGAAATTGTGTCAGTTGGGTACTGTCATTGCATTTTGCTTCGCTCAAGGTGGGGAACAGCATTTGTTCCCGTGACTATGTTGTGGGATTCAGGGGTGGGTCAATTGCTTACACAATGCCTAAGTTCTAACATGTAATCTGGGTGTAACTTTGATATGTGGTCCACTTGCTGATCTGAATCACCACATGTCCCTGGGGTATTTGGCACACCCCCATGCTGTGGGTGGGAACAATGTTTGGGCCTCAGGTGTATGTATATCAAGTGTGTCACACATTCTTAGCCACCTGCCTACTGTCCAGGGCTCATCCCTCTTTCAGGTGGAGCAGGACAGTCATGCCTACTCCAGGGCATACAATACACTCTGTACTCCCACTCCCGTGTATCAGCTGACATGTTGTGATCAGTGAAATGTTCCCTCAGGTGTCTGCCTCTGTGTCATTGTGCCGTGGCTTCGTTGTCAGGACTACTGGGATGTTTATCATTTAGGGCTCAGCATGCCATCTGAGATGTGACCATGAGAGACGATACTTCTGTGACTCATAGGTGTTTGATCACTTGACTGTGCACACAGGTGTATGCGACTGTGAACTTCAGGCAGCTGTTTTACATTCACAGCAGACTGTGAGGTGCTCAGGTTCATAGAGTTGTGTTTCATGTCTCCCATATGTCCAATTGGCATGACGTGGCCAAATAAGAGTTCAGATGATGTGGTTTGTGGGGGATGGACATGTGCACTTGTCAGCTACATAACTTGCATTCCCCATTTCCTAGGATTGTGACACAGTGCAGACTGTTGTTGGCTGGCTGCCATGCCCATGTGACTGGAGACAGTGATGTATGACTTTGCAGGCATGCCTGTGCCATGGCATTTAACTTACTAAGAGTGATCCTGCAGGGGAGTTACATGTGCAACATGCACCCCATTGTGGCATTGACTATCCGGACATGGGTGCATCATGGTGTCTGGTGCTGGTATGCATCACATGCATTTCTAATTAGACTTTGGCCATCCCTTTACCCGGACACCTGTACTAACTCAGTGGCAAGAGATGTGATGTATGCATGTTCACATACTTCACCGTGTTCTCTGCAATGTCCAACAACTGTGTACGTGGTGCTTGTGTCCACACTGGGGTATTACCATCCAACAGGCACCAGACAGATGGGTGCAAGGGCAGGAGGGGTGTGGGTGCCATGGTTGACCATCAGACTGACAATTGGCTTCTCCTAATCTGTGTGAGGACTTTTGGCAATGTTCAACTGAGGATGCCAGGGCTTGCTCTGTAATGTGCTGTACTTACTGTGGTGTGTGCGGTCAGTGCAGGTGACTGATGTTTTTCTGTTTCCCTAATTGTTTGCAGATACATCCACGGCCACAGGAGGGGACAGCTCCACGGACCAGGAGGAGCTGCAGAGCCAGACTGGGTCAGCAGGCGATGAGTGGTCGGAGGGACCCAGTGGCACGGAGGGCGAGGGGAGCCACACCGAGGAGTCCTCAGCACCATCCACCTCAGCTGAGGACCACAGCAGCTCGGAGGATGACTCCCTTGTGGAAGTGGGTGTCAGCAGCCACCACACCCCAGCTAGTATGTCTGGCCCCGCCACCACCACCACCACCGCCCTCCCATTGGCTCCCATTCCAGAGGTCCGTGGAGGCTCCCGTGCCCGGGAGCGTGTCTTCTTCGTGCCAGGTACCACACCCCCTGCCCCTGTGTCCCCTGCTGCCCTGAGTGAGGAGTCTGTGTACCTACTTCGGCAGCTCCATGTAGGGCAGACAGCAATGCTGAGTGTCCTCCATGCACACACCATTCTGTTGACACAGCTGGTGTCGTTCATGGAGGGCATCTCGACGGGCATGTCTGCCCTACAGAGGAGCAATAGGTCCATGGACTCCTCCCTGATGGCAGCAGTGTCCCTCCTCCAACAGTCCATCACCCCTCCTACCTCTGCCCCATCCACACTTCCTGGCACCCTACCTGTCCCAAGCACATGCACACCTGCACAATCACCCAAACACACAGACACGAGCAGCACAGAAACACACAGAACAAGGGCAAAATGTGCACACAAGCATCCTCAGGGGACTGATACCACACCCACAGGGGATGGGGAACAGACACACACACAGGCATCCACAGTCACTCCGCAGTCCTCAAAATCCTCTCCCTCCAAGATTCCTTCCCTTGCCTCACCTGCAACCCCACCTACAAAGCAGCTCTTCCTCTGTGACTTCGGCCTCTTCCCCTCCGATCCCGCTGATCCAGCATACAGGGGGAAGAGGAAGTCCACCCACACAGAGGGGAGTGCCCCTCGCCCCCGGACACCCTTCCCCAGGTGCAGACAGCCTGAGGCCCCCACCCGCAAGTCCCCCCGGTCCCAGAAGAGCAAGACCCCGCCACCGCCCTGCAGCTCAACCACACAGTCTCCTTCCTCCATCCCTCAGTCACCCACAACACAGGTTCCCCCACCACACCCTGTCCCAGGTTCCCCCACCCACAGATACACCATCCCCAAAATGATGCGGCCTTCTCCTCCTACCACTTGCTCTTCCAGCCCCACACCCCCGCTGCACATGTTTGTGCCACTGGTGTGGAGACCGTGTCCTCCCCTCTGTCCTGCCCACCTTACCTGAATCCCATTCTACTCCCCGGAGATGGGCACTGCAGTGGAGTCCACTACCACCCCGTCTGACTTGGGCACTGCAGTGGGGAACCTGTCCACTCCATCTGGCCGGACCACTGCAGTCGTGCCGGCACCCACACCATCTGACTCATGCCCCCAGTTGTGCCTGCACACACCATGTCAGACACCTCCACTGCAGTTGTCAGTGACTCTCCAGCACCAGCCACCCCTTCCCTGCCTCCTTCTGCTGAGCCCTGATCCTGTCCCTGCGGTGCCTGGCCTGCCCCCCCGTATACCCCTCCGAGGGGAATGTCCCTGCTCCATATCAGTGCAGGCAAGCAGAGGGTGACATCTGCCACTGTCACCCTGTTTGGACTGAACTGTTGGACTGGCCATTGGCTTTTGTATTTTTGCTGGACTTTCATTTTTCAGACACATATGCTGAATAAAGTTCCTTTCTGTTCTCTGGTGGTTTTGCTTCAGATGTACTTGATGTTGATGATGCTAACCATGCCCTTGCTGCAGTGATGGTGATATTTGGTATCATGAAAATGAAGTGTTACTGTGCAGGACCCCATGTGGTCCAGGGGGAATGTGTCCTACCCTGGTGTGTAGCCATGTCATCCTTTGCAGCAATATGAGGGTGTCATGTTTTCAATATTTGCCAATGGGATTTCCTACATTTATTTGCAATATCACATCTGTGGCTTACACCCCTGCACATCAGTTGTGCTTGCCATTGTTCAATTTGTCTGTTTCCCTGACCGTGTGACCATCTCCACTGGACATGCAAGTTTGGGCATCAATGGGGAAGGACTCATCTGTGTTATCAGTGCAACTTGCTATACATGTGTGTTGGATCTGTGCAGATGATTTCGGTGACACTCCCATGACCAGGCTGATGTGACGAGAGCCTTCATTTTGTGCTAATTGTTGACTGAGTGACCAAGTGTACTGCTGACATGATAGAGCCCTGCTGAGACAACGTATGGCACAGCTTTCCTTACACAGGAGTGGAGTCCACTCATGGCAGTGTGTAATTCCGTGACATTGCCTGAGCCCAAGGTGTGTGTTGTGTGAGCATGTCTGTGTGTGTTCACTTCCATTTTGCAACACAGGCTGGGATCCCTAGTGATGTTCCTGTTTGTGATGCTTGCTGAGTTGACCTATGTTCCCCCAAATCTTCGCCCTGGGTTCTCTGTGATGTGGGTGCATGGCACATTACTGGTCATCAGGGTGTCATCCATAGGTGTGTTTGCTGTCAGGGCTGAGTTTGTGGGCAAACGCAGATGAGACACAGTCAGGATTCCCCTTGGCACTTGTTGGTTACACAAGTCATGTAATTTACATTTTGTGTTACCTTTCAGTGATTGTGACACGTTGTGTGTGTGACTGCTGCCACTCCTCAGGGTCAGAGCTGCAATGTTGGAAGTTGTCTATGTGTGTTCTTGGTGGGTGACCTTGGCTTCTTCATTGGTGTGTGACTGTGGCCGGGATCCCATTGGTTGGTGTGGATTTGACGTCTATGAGTGGGGATGGTAGTAGTGGCAGGCATCCAGGCCCCCCTGAAAAGGGGTGGTGGTAGTGGTAGGCATCCATCCCCATATGAGTGGGGATGGTAGTAGTGGCAGGCATCCAGGCCCCCCTGAGTAGGGGTGGTGGTAGTGGTAGGCATCCATCCCCCTATGAGTGGGGATGGTAGTAGTGACAGGCATCCAGGCCCCCATGAGTAGGGGTGGTGGTAGTGGTAGGCATCCAAGCCCCCTGAGTAGGGGTGGTGGTAGTGGTAGGCATCCATCCCCCTATGAGTGGGGATGGTAGTAGTGACAGGCATCCAGGCCCCCATGAGTAGGGGTGGTGGTAGTGGTAGGCATCCAGGCCCCCCTGAGTAGGGGTGGTGGTAGTGGTAGGCCTCCATCCCCCTATGAGTGCGGATGGTAGTAGTAACAGGCATCCAGGGGTCCCTGAAAAGGGGTGGTGGTAGTGGTAGGCATCCATCCCCATATGAGTGGGGATGGTAGTAGTGGCAGGCATCCAGGCACCCATGAGTAGGGGTGGTGGTAGTGGTAGGCATCCATCCCCCTATGAGTGGGGATGGTAGTAGTGACAGGCATCCAGGCCCCCATGAGTAGGGGTGGTGGTAGTGGTAGGCATCCAGGCCCCCTGAGTAGGGGGTGGTAGTGGTAGGCATCCATCCCCCTATGAGTGGGGATGGTAGTAGTGACAGGCATCCAGGCCCCCTGAAAAGGGGTGGTGGTAGTGGTAGGCATCCATCCCCATATGAGTGGGGATGGTAGTAGTGGCAGGCATCCAGGCCCCCTGAGTAGGGGTGGTGGTAGTGGTAGGCATCCATCCCCCTATGAGTGGGGATGGTAGTAGTGACAGGCATCCAGGCCCCCATGAGTAGGGGTGGTGGTAGTGGTAGGCATCCAGGCCCCCTGAGTAGGGGTGGTGGTAGTGGTAGGCATCCATCCCCCTATAAGTGGGGATGGTAGTAGTGGCAGGCATCCAGGCCCCCCTGAGTAGGGGTGGTGGTAGTGGTAGGCATCCATCCCTCTATGAGTGGGGATGGTAGTAGTGACAGGCATCCAGGCCCCCCTGAAAAGGGGTGGTGGTAGTGGCAGGCATCCATCCCCCTATGAGTGGGGATGGTATTAGTGGTAGGCATCCATCCCCCTATGGGTGTGTATGGCATTGGTGATAGCCATCCCGCCCCTATGGTTCTGCTGGTGCTGGTGTACGTCATTTGTGCATCCCTATGTGTGTGTGACATATTTCGGGTACGTGTCGTTTGTTTGTTTTGTGGGTGTTTGACTTACCGTCTGCGCCGTACGCGTCCGTACCGGTCCCGGTAATAGATGTAGAGTATTGGTAGGACCTGCGTGATGGGATTCATGGTTGGGTCGTCTCGTTCTGGTTTCTCGTGGCTTCGACTTGCACTCGTTGCTGGCTTGTTCGTCTCATCGCCGTGGATCGTCTTGTGGCGTGAATCGGAGCTTATGTACAGCTCTCCCGGATGCTCAAACGTGCCGGATGTAGCGACGGGTTCGGCGCGTACGGAAGGCGCATCGTACTAGTCCGGCCGGAAGGTGCTGTGTATTTGCTTCCGTGCGACTCGAATCGGCGTTTACGGATCCAGCTCGGGCGGGGAACAGGAGCTGAAATGGGTAAGTGCGGCTCGCTCGGAATCTGGGCTGTTGTGCGCATCGTACTTGTTCGTTCGGACGAGTGTTCGAATCGGTCGGGAAACACGCGTTCGGCTTGTATTTTTTCCGGACGAATACTGTTAGGTGCGCTTCCGGCCGAGATCGGAATCGACCCCATAGTCAAGATTGACGTTAAAGGAGCCGGTGCCATGGAAACCACTGGTTTGGATGGACTTGAAGGAGACTGGAGCACCTCTTTGTTCCGGCAGGATTCTTCAGGTGAGTGGGAAGGGAGAAGTGTGTTCTGCAGGGAGTGGGGCCAAGCCATGATTCTAGTTTTGGGTGGTGTTTATATACCATCTCAAAGGCTACATGTATGTAGCTAGATCACGTGCAGCACGTGGGGCACATGGCGTCTGGAAGGTTCTCGAACCTTTGGGAAAATGAGTGATAGTACAGAATGAGCAGGTGCAACTTGTTGATCGGAACCAAATAACAGGAAATTAATGCATTGTTTTTGCTCAATAGTGGAAAACAACACCAAGACCCCAGTAACAGGACGAGCAAGGTTTACCATTGGCTCACAGGATTCTGGGGGAAGCTTTCAGGGACTAAATGGAAAACTACGCCAAGGACCTAGGAAACAGCAAGAGTAGTTAACCCATTGGTTCACAGGAAGTGGGGAACGCTTGCAGGAGTTCAAGCATTATGGAAATTTCGGGTACTCGGGAAGCTTCAGGCATGAGCGCGCTGGGGAAACACTAGCCATAAGGGATGCTAGGGGTGCATCAGTTATGAGGGAACTCGGGGAATACTAGCTATGAGGGATGCTGGGCGCATCACTCATGAGGAATGTGTTGAGGAAAACAGTTATGAGGGATTCTGGAGAAGCATCAGTCACGGGGGTGGTGAGGGGAACGTGGATTATGAGGATGCTGGGGAAGTATCAGGCAGGAATATCATAGCATACATAGGGAGCCATAGGCTAAAGCAACATGAGCCAAGTGCACTAGACAACCACGCAAAGGACGCAAGAGGGGGTTGTGACAGAGAGGATAGAGGAGGGAGGCGTGACACAGACAATATGCCTGCAGCTATTATCTGCCTGGATCTAGTATGGAGAGCAAATCCTGCCTTTAAATGGATTACAGAGAGAGGTTGTGTTCCCAGTTTCTGGAAAGGTGCAATCATGAAACCTATACACAATACTGGGAGAAAAGATGTCTCAGCTAATTATAGATTGATCTCATTAGATACAATAGCAAAACCCTATATATTAAGGCGTCTAAACCGCTGAGTAAAAGAGATCAATGTAGTCCCAGGGGGGATTAGAATTAATTACTCAACCCAAGAGCATTGCTTCACTTTGTTTCCCCCTATGGATAACTTCACAATGGCACATAGCGATGACTGTTTCAATGAACTGTTGCTTCTAGGACTTTCGGAGTGTGTTCAATTTGGTTGATTGCTAATACCTGCGAGCATTAATGCAATGTGACATAAATGGTCAGCGATACCCCATATAGGCCCTCATTACAATGCCGGTCGAACGAGCATCCAACCGACATCGTGGCGGGAATGGTACCACCTGAGAAGGAGTCAGAGGTCCCACCCACTGATTTATACAATGCGATCGCCAGTAGGGCTGTTGGAAACATGCTGTGTACTATTGTGGCTTGTGCTGCTGGAAAAGGGGCGCATCACAAGCCACAATAGTAAAGGGTATGTTTACAAACATCTATGCATCTTGTGCCAGGCACCATGTGGTGCCTGGCACAAGGCGCATGGATGTTTGTGGGAGCCCCACATGTGGCCCCCTTGCCCCATAGCGGAGGCCCACGGGTCACGGGGCCCTGCTAGGGGCCCCCAAAGTCACTTTCCAACAGCCTTGCCATGGCAGTCGGACCGCCATGTAAAGGCTGTGAGAAACTGACATTATAATCCCTACGACGGTGCCTCAGCAGGCACCGCCCCATTGTAGGGATTACGAATCCGACCACCGCCCTGATGGGCTCCTTGAGCCTGTTGGAGGCAGTAGTCTTTCCCCCCGCCCGATGCACTCCTACCACCTGCATCGTAATTTAGCGGTGGGAACACAGCCCCAGACGGCCTGTCAGTGGCGGTCCATCCGACATCGTAATCGGGCCCATAGTGTTTGAGAACACATTAACGACAGGGGTGTGTCCTAGCACCAGCACTTTCTGATTTATGCTTAGCTGACGTCTAAAATGTCTATTTAAAACATTTTTCCCTAAAATTAATAAAAGGCATGATCTAGTCATTATTGACTGCTGTCGAGTAGTCCTATGTTGGAAATTAAAAGCCCTAGAAGAGTACTGTTGAGAAAATAAAGTAATATTTAATATTGAAAAACAAAGACTATGATTTTCACTAAGAAAGTCCAAAATTATTCATGATGGTTAGCAAATAAAAACTACATCTAAAAATTTAGGCCAAGATCATTACCAAAAATGTAATGGGAATCACATTTTACTGATGTGGCTACCAAGGCTGTAGGAACAATTTATGGTTATAGGCATTTTGGTAAGAAATAAGGAGGTTATCACCTTGTTTGAGAGTTATACATTCAATTCAGAGGTCGAAACTAGTAAGAAACTATCATACATGTGCTGGTGAGTATTAAAAAATGGATTAACTCTTAGCGTTTAAGAAATGTTTACATGCCTTGGATATTCCAATTGAGAGTTGGTCTTATCTTGAGAGAGAATAAAAACAGTTGTTGAGGAGCATTGTATAGAATTGGCCATAAGTTGTTTCTTAGGGAAAAGCTCTGTCACTCTGATTTTAGCTAATTTGAGTTCAGGGGAAATTTCGGGATCTACATGTAGAAATCTTCTTCCTAGTAAGAATGCGGGTTAGCCCTGCTTAAAAGATTCAAGGCGTAATGCACAAATTTCAAATTCATAATAGAGGATGCCTTTGTAATTTGTCTGCAAAACTTGATGTACGCTCTTAATAGATTACTGTTTATGTATTTCTCAGTTGAAAGCTATTCTATGTCCTATTTTTAAATAATGTTATGTATGTATATTGGAATCTGTTTGTTAACTCAACTACCATACAGTCATATTATTATTGCCATTATGCAATTTTTAAAGGCGATCTTAAAAGTGCAATTTGGTTGCTGATTATCTGTGATTATTGTTTTTATTATGATGTTTGTTTTATTGTTTGTGAAGTCATTATACGCTAATTGTTTTGATAAGCAAATATTTGAAAAACATATATGTGTGCTTGTGTGTGTATAGTCAAAGGTTTTGAACTTTGTTTTAAAATAACATATAACTGTACTTATCTGCGATGTAGTGACTCCCTGTGTACTTGAGGTGTACCCTAAATGTGTTTGCATTGCAAGTAACACAGTGTTAATTGTTTGGTTCCTGTATGTAGTGGCACAGTGAGCAAGAAACAGTGGGCAAGAATTTGTCCTCAAGGTAATCACCGGTGCTTAGATTAATTCAAGAATTCCATTCATCACTTTTTTATTTTTCTCAAATTAAGGCAATATTACCATACAAGTAACAAAACGATAAGTAGAATAGCAGAGCTGCCAGTAATTTCTTACGGCAAGTTCATTCACACTAGTGTTTGTGCTTACTGTCATACAGGGGCATTTCCAGTAAGGCATATGGTGTATGAGATGTAGTGATTGGGGTAAATGCATACAAAGGTGGTGCTGGGCCTTGGTGGGTGCTCTATGATGAGGCAAAAATGGCATACCAATACATTACTATTTACACGTGTAAGTATGTCAGGGTTTGTGACAGCCGGCAGAGACTTGGAGTAGTGGGTTGTCCCCTCTTTGCTTCTGTATCTTGATGTGGTGATCGTGAGAGGTAGGCTGATTTTTTGGAGGGAGGGTTAATATTTGGAAAGGAGTTCACCAGGGAATGAGTTCCTTTGCTGCTGAATCTGAGGCAGGATGAAGGATGGAGAGAAGGTTCTGTGGACTGCCTTGAAGAACAAGATAAGCAGAGCCAGACTCGAAAACAAAAGCAGCCCTGATTAAAATGTTCAAACCAGCCCATGCTCTCTTCCTGTCTCTTTCTTTTAAATCTTTTTCTTTCTACTTATTACTGTCTCACACACTCTCTGTGTCTCTCATTGCCTGCTGTACCTGATGGCATAACATTGGGATGAAATAAATGGCCAATCCTGCATGAAGGATGAGGAGTTTGTATAGTGCTCCTTGTGTGGCTAACAGACAGTAGAATTGTGTTAATTAGTGAGATGATAGTGGATGTCTAGTGAGTATGAAGAGCATATGTAGCAAAGTGACTATAATAGTGTAGTTTGTTGAATACCATGTTGTTGATTAAGGATTTAACCTTCTGGAAAGATAAGTAAGTTTGATCTTTCCAATCCTGACTAATTAAACCCTTGCTGCGGTAGTAGGAGTGAAGTCTAGCTTCAGCCGCATGAAGGGGATGGAAAGCCGACCAAGGTTCCAAGCAGTTGAAGAAGCAGTCAGAACATCAAGGGAAAGCATGATTAGGTTACAGAGGAATGAATGGGCCTGAGGATGCAGCAAATTAGATTCTTTCAGTTTTTGAGAAGTACAACATGAGCCATCCACTGTTGAATGGTTGTTGCAGTCCAAGGTTCAAGTCTGTGGTGGCGGGCGAGGTGATAGATGGAAATAAAAGAAGATATGTGTGTCATCAGCTTATAGGTGGTATGAAAAGCTGTGGAAGATGTCATGGGGGTGGAAAATAAGGAAAAGCGCAGGGGACTAAGAAAAGATGTTTACATTTAGAGGTGTAGGTTGGGAGTGCGTGGAGTACCAGGAGATGGAGAAATAGATATTTGTGAGGTATGGTTGTCGTGAACACCATGACCGTTCCCATTTAATCAGTCTGTTTGCATTTCTAGCCTGCTGTCAGCTTTTATTTATCTCTAATAGAAAGTGTGAAGTTCCTCGAACACGAGCAAAAATGGTGATATCATCATGGCTGCTCATTCTGTAGGCTGACATAGAGAAGTGTAGCTTCAGGAGGGGTGTTTGGGGTGTGAAACCCCCAAAATAAATGCATTTTTGACCTGGTAGTTGGGTCAGGGGGCCCTGAGCCCAGTCAGCTAAGACTGGGTCGGTTTTTCTCATCGTGCCAAGAATTAAACACAAAATAGCGAACTTTGATATAAAACATTAGAGAGAGACACACAGAAATATACATCTGGTGGCTGAAATTTAAAATGTGAAATCACCTAACCTGGAATCAATACCAGCTTCCCTGCTTTTTCAAATACTGTGATCCTAGGTAAACCTTTTATTTCACAGAGCTTCATTTAACTTTATTATCTCATATGAGAGCCCTTTTAAATACTTGAGTTCATGATGTGCACTCTACAAGCATATCTTATTATTGATTTAAAAGACTATAATGTTACTCCATCTACAATGAGAATCTAGGTCACGTTCAGGGTTTATATGACTACTGATTTCCTCTTGAACGGCGAGCCATGAATGCGTTTAAGTTCATGTTTAAAAACTTTTAATAAATGTCTGTGTATGCAGTGATGTAATCTGATGTACTGCGGTGAAACTCTTTCACTTGTTAAAGAAATCTTATTTTTTTAATTTTGAAGAGACTATATCTTATTTTTACAATGTTGCACAATATACATGCCAAATCTTTTCATGGCTTGGCTAGTGCACAAACCTTTAGAGCAATGTACTCTAAAAGTGTCATTTTTTTATTTTGCATTAGTGCTTTAGAAGTGCAGTTTGTGAATAGCATTTTGTAGTATGTTAGTAGTACTATTGGAGTAGTACAAACGTATTACAAAATGCAAATAGTGAATAGCTCTCAGGCCCTTTAATTTGGTCGAGATATGTAAGTTACACTTTTGGAATAAATTTATGCTCTGATTTTGTGAGCAGCCAAAAAGTTGTAAACTTAATCAAAAGTGTAAATTACTCAAAAGTGTAAGTTACCTTTATGAATCAGGCTCATATAGTGACTGGTTTGCCAAAAAATGTAAATCTGCACCCACAAAAGTACTCCTTGAATGGGACAAATTTACAAATGTTTTAAATTCACGAACATTGTTAGTAGTAGGTTTGAAAATGTGTCAGTCTCTGATTTCCAAGCTCACTACTGCCAATAAAACACCCAAAAGGTGATGGGATGAATGCCTGCAAATAGTTGAACCAGTGGCAAACGCTAGGGGTAGCATTCCAACCCATCTTTTTTCCTAGTCTAGACAGAGGCCCACCTAATGAAAATCAGTAGTATCCCTGTTCCTTCGTCATCTCACACCTCCACCATTCAGCTCACTGCTTTTTTAGTTAGGAAATTTGATATTCACACCCCCGAATCTCACTGAATAAGCTATGTCCCTGCTGACATATTTTTTGTTTATGTTTTTTTTGTAAACTCTTTTTATTTAGGTTTTGTTAATGGATGCAGCCATTACGATATGGCGCCTTTCATTGTAAGCTTATTGCTTACAAAGATGGATGCTTAATGTCAACATGTGGATAGAGCTGATGCATTTTGCATCATGTTAGCTTAGTCTTGCAGATGTCTTTGAGCCTGATTCAAAAAGATAACGTACACTTTTGAGTAAATTTATACTTTTAAATAAGGTTACTACTTTTTGGTATTCACAAACTCCAAGTGTACATTATTACTAAAAAAAACAACAGTAGTAAGCCCAGCACTACACATGACCAAATATTGGTACTGCAACACTCTTCTATAGAAAATAAGGGAGGTAGGGGCTTAAAATTAAACCCCACAGGAAATAATCTTAAAAGAAATTAAAATATTTAGAATAGCTACAGTTATAAATAAAAAAAAGAATGTTAAAAATATATAAAAATAGAGTACATATATTATTTCATTATAAAATATTAAATAACCTTTGTTGAATTAAAAAACAATAATGTAACAATACATTTTATTGATAAATAATTAAATTTAATTTAATAATTCAATATATATTCACTTTTGTTAGTTACTAATGCAAATTAAAAAAAAAAATTCTTTAGGTGCAAATTTAGTTTTGAATTTAAACTTCAGAAAAACAATTAAGTTAAATATAGTTTCATTAAAGTTTTACTTTGTTTGACATTTAAGGTAAATACATAAAACGAATTTATATTAATATTTAACATAAAATATTGTCAATATATATTTTTGAGAGAAATATATTTTTAAAATTCTCCCTATATTTACCATAGGGAGACTCCCCAGTCGGAGTGAAGATTTATGCATGGTAAAGTATATTAGCAAGCTCAACTAAGGGAAAGTAACTCATATGCCAAAAATGTGCATCCTGTTTCTCCACAATTGCTGGTCCTCCTTCATCCTATCCGTCTCTGGGTGACTATTTCAACTGGGTGCATGATCGTAATTCCATGACGGCCAATGTTTCTACTCTGTTTTTGCCATTCTTGCACTGTTTTAATGTCTAAAGATCTTATCTATTTACCAGAAACTATTTATCCAAATCCGTCTTTTCATTGAGGCCGGACAGCTGTTGTGTTGAGACAATCCATCCAATGATTTTCTAGAAACAGCAAAAGTATTTGCTTTCACCGTTTCCGTTTTCACTCACAACTTTTGCATTAATTACTTAGAATCTCAGTTGGCCTACATTATGGCTCATTTCCAAGAAATGGATACCAACCTATGATCTTTCATATTTTGTGCAAAGTTGCTTATGTGTTTGCTTAATATTGCCTTTATTTTACATTTAGTATTTCCAATATATAATAACAAATAAGAGCAAATTTAACTAGATGCAGAAAGGTGTGGCATAATTCTATATGAGAGTTTAATACCTGTTTGAAGGTGAATGAACATATCACTGTATATCAATTTATTGCAATGTAGACACCATAAAAAAGAAAAGGTTCGTCTTGGTTTGTTCATTAGAGTTTGATGTTGCTGTGTTTTAGTTTGGAGCGTATCAGAAAGTCTTTGAGATTGTTGGTGCATGCATATGCATCCTTCGGACTGTTATTAATTAAATCAATTAAATCTGGGTCAATTTTAATTATAAACCAGTGTTTAGATATCTTTTTTTTAATCCTTCTGCTTTTTGTTGAATATTTCATGATGAACACTCCACAATTCGTGATTTTTTTCTCCTTAACACAACACAACAAATGTTTGTAGAGTGCACATTCCTTGTTTTTTTTATTTATGTTCATGGACTTTTTCTCCTTTCTCAATCACTTTAGTAAAGCCTGCATTCCTAAATTCACACCTGCTCTCTTGCATCTTTTCAACATTATTAAATGGAAAATAATGATATTTTCATTCCAATAACTTGACTATTTAATAGCATAGTTTGTTAATAGATAAATTTGTTAATAGATAAGTGCAAGTTTGTTAATAGATAAGTGAAAGACACTCTTAACGATCAACAAATATCAATCAGAAGTGGGAAGGTTATCATCAACATCATTCAGGATTGGGTGTGTCATAACATAAACATCAGTAAAGAGGAAGCAGGTTACACTCTAGCATCAGATGAGATGTTTCCTATTCACATCCTTGCGCATGCCATTTAACTATTGATAAGGTTGACCATGCTGACCTGTTCTTCACATTTGTGGACCTCTGCAATCTGTAAGATCTTTTTGGTCTTTCAGGCTTTCCTTACTCTGGGGCCGATTCCGATCTCGGTCGGAGGCGCACCCAATACTATTCGGTCGGGAAAAAAGCCATGCGAAAGCCAGTTTCCCGACCGATCCGTACAGTACACCGAACGAGCAAGTACGATGCGCACAACAGCAAAAATCCCGGCCGAGCCGTACTCACCCAAACCAGGTCCTGTTCTCCGACCGAGGCGAATCCGGAAACGCCGAATCGAGTCGCACGGAAGGGAAAATGCAGCCCCGTCCGGCCGGACAAGTACGATGCGCTTTCCGTACGCGCCGAACCCGTCGCTACGCACGGCACGTCAAAGCATCCGGGAGAGGCGCACATAAGCTCCGAATCGCGCCACAACACGATCCACGGCTACGAGACGAACACAGCACCGACGAGGACGACGCGAAGCGACGAGGACGAAGCCAAGCGACGAGGACGACGCGAAGCAACGAGAAGGACGAACGACACGAACCAACCATGAATCCCTTCGTCCCGATCATACCAATATTCTACATCTACTACCGGAACAGGCACGGACGCGTACGGCGCAGAAGGTAAGTCAGACACCAACCACAAAACACATACAACACGTACACGACACATCACACACATACACTGGGAATCTGAATATACTTACACCAGCAACAGCAGCACCATAGGGGCGGGATGCCCATCACCAATGCCACATATGCACACAGGGGCCTGAATGCGCGCCACCACCCCAACCCAGGGGGGCTGGATGCCAACCACCACAACCACCCTCAACCAGGGGGGCAGGATGCCTACCACTACTACCACCCTCACCCAGGGGGGCAGGATGCCCACCACTACTACCACCCTTAGCCAGGGGGGCTGGATGCCTACCACCACCCTTAGCCAGGGGGGCAGGATGCCCCCACTACTACCACCCTTAGCCAGGGGGCTGGATGCCTACCACCACCCTTAGCCAGGGGGCTGGATGCCTACCACTACTACCACCCTCAACCAGGGGGCAGGATGCCTACCACTACTACCACCCTCACCCAGGGGGCAGGATGCCCACCACTACTACCACCCTCACCCAGGGGGGCAGGATGCCCACCACTACTACCACCCTTAGCCAGGGGGCAGGATGCCTACCACTACTACCACCCTCACCCAGGGGGGCAGGATGCCCACCACTACTACCACCCTTAGCCAGGGGGCTGGATGCCTACCACTAGTACCACCCTCAACCAGGGGGGCAGGATGCCTACCACTACTACCACCCTCACCCAGGGGGGCAGGATGCCCACCACTACTACCACCCTTAGCCAGGGGGGCTGGATGCCCACCACCACCCTTAGCCAGGGGGGCTGGATGCCTACCACTACTACCACCCTCAACCAGGGGGGCAGGATGCCTACCACTACTACCACCCCCACCCAGGGGGCAGGATGCCTACCACTACTACCACCCTCACCCAGGGGGCAGGATGCCCACCACTACTACCACCCTTAGCCAGGGGGCAGGATGCCTACCACTACTACCACCCTCACCCAGGGGGGCAGGATGCCCACCACTACTACCACCCTTAGCCAGGGGGGCTGGATGCCTACCACTACTACCACCCTCAACCAGGGGGGCAGGATGCCTACCACTACTACCACCCTCACCCAGGGGGCAGGATGCCCACCACTACTACCACCCTCACCCAGGGGGGCAGGATGCCCACCACTACTACCACCCTTAGCCAGGGGGTGCCAGATGCCCACCACTACCACCCTTAGCCAGGGGGCAGGATGCCCACCACTACTACCACCCTTAGCCAGGGGGGCTGGATGCCTACCACCACCCTTAGCCAGGGGGGCTGGATGCCTACCACTACTACCACCCCCACTCATAGGATGGACAATGCATGACACAACAAGCACACCACAACCTAGGGAATGCAAGATTAAGACATCCCCCCACCACCATGACAAGCGTGTGAGCAGGCTGTGTCAAATGCCTACAACACCGAACATGACATTGAACATACAATGTGACCCCCTAGCACATGTGCCACACATATATGTGTGTGGCACCCACAATGCAAGCAGCCCATGACCATTGTGGCAATGGGGCCTAAACCCCCATCATCACAGTGACCAAAAGGCAAGTGTGGGGTCCATAGCTGAAGCACATTTTGACCATTGTGGCAATGGGGCCTAAACCCCCATCATCACAGTGACCAAAAGGTAAGTGTGGGGTCCATAGCTGAAGCACAGTTTGACCATTGTGGCAATGGGGTCTAAACCCCCATCATCACAGTGACCAAAAGGCAAGTGTGGGGTCCATAGCTGAAGCACATTTTGACCATTGTGGCAATGGGGTCTACACCCTCATCATCACAGTGACCAAAAGGTAATTGTTGACAAAGAAAGAGCTGCAACTGCCAAACTGCATGGATCATTCCTGGTCACAGAACCAAAAACTCATCTGTGGCAAAGTAGTGTATGTGTCCCATTGCAACATAAATTGGGGGAGCCAAATACTGCAGTGCAAATGAAACATTCCTTTGGCCATGTGCAGACAAACAACACCCATGGTGGCTGAGACCGTCAACAGTCATCAATGACACAATGACAGAAGTGACCATCAGAATGCAGAACCACATATTTGCACCAATGGGCACACAAATGCAGATACCCTGTGGAGACAGCAGATGTGAGGTGAACAGATACCATACAATGGCAGCAATGGGACACACAAACCATGATCACTGTGCTGACCGATGACCTAGGAGTCCCAGGGACAGCAGGGGAAACACACCAAACAACATACAGCCAATGGCACACCCAAGATATGCCAATGCAGTGGTGCAGATGCACAAACACAAACAGGCAGACCAACACTGTCATCATACACAGCAGGTGAGGGGTGGGGGTGCCATTGTCCCCAGGCAACAACACAACACATGAGGAGAGCTGAATACCAATCATACAGATGTGCATACACTGCCACACTAAGGTAACTCATGGATCCAAATCCCCTATGTGGGCAAGCAGGCATTGACAGGTGAGAGGGAGCACAAAACACACATGTCACACAGGCACGTAGGAACAACAACTGACACAGCAAGTCACAGACACACCACAGCACCACCCCCAGGGCCCCCACAATGTGGTGCCCCTGGGCTGAAGAAAAATACCACTGTGATGACAAAGCTAAATGTCGTTCACACTGTGAACCACAGTCAGGTGTCCTGAGCAACTAACTACCATCACACCTACACAAGCACAAATCAATCAGCATGGCCAGTAAGCCAAGGCCAACATGGAGGCAGGGGACTAGCCGGGCAACAACTCTCATCTGCACACACTCAACACCACACCCTCGACCTCCAACAATGTGCAGCAGTGAAGTACACATGCACTGGTGACATTGCACATGCACCCATTACTATTCCAGGGTGGTGGGTGGGAACCAAGGTGTAGAAACACATCACACATGGACACTCAACAAGACTCCTGAATGTCTGACACACTGCACACTACGCTGTACATGGACATGACGGCAATACCACACCGACCAATGGGATCCCAGCCAAAGTCACACACCAATGAAGAAACCAAGGTCACCCACAAAGAACACACATAGACAACAACCAACATTGCAGCCCGGACCCTAAGGAGTGCCAGCAGTCACACACACAACGTGTCACAATCACTGAAAGATAACACAAACTGGAAATCACATGACAGGGGCAAACAACAAGTGCCAAAGGGAAACCTGACTGTGACTCCATCTGCGTCAGCACACAAACTCTGCCCTGACAGCAAACACACCTATGGGTGACACCCTGATGACCAGTAATGTGCCATGCACCCACATCACAGAGAACACAGGGAGAAGACTTTGGGGGAACATAGCTCAAGTCAGCAAGCATCACAAACAGGTACAACACTAGGGATCACAGCATGCGCAGATGAATGGAAGTGAACACACAGACATGCACATACAACACACACCTTGGGCGCAGGCAATGTCACACGTGTACACACTGCCATGAGGGGACTCCACTCCTGTGTGAGGAAAGCTGTGCCATATGTTGCCTCAGTAGGGCCCCATCATGTCAGCTGAGCACTTGGTCACACAATCAACAATTAGCACCAAATGAGGGCTCCCATCACATCAGCCTGGTCATGGATGTGCCAACGGAATCATCAGCACAGATCCAACACACTTGTATAGCAATGTTGCACTGACTACACGGATGAGTCCCTCCCCATTGATGCCCAAACCTGCATGTCCACTGGAGATGGCAACACGGTCAGGGAAGTAGACAAATGCAACGATGGCAGGCACAACAGATGTGCAGGGGTGGAAGCCACAGATGTGAAATTGCCAATGTAAGTAGGAAACCCATTGCCAAATACTGAACACATGACACCCTCAGATGCTGCTATTGATGACATGGATACACCACATGATAGGACACATTCCCCCTGGACCACATGGGTTCCTGCACAGTAACACTTCATAATCATGAGACCAGATATCACCATCACTGCAGCAAGGGCATGGTTAGCTGCACCAACAACATGTACATCTGAAGCATGAGCACTAGAGAAAAGAAAGTTGCTTTATTCAGCATATGTGTTGAGGCCAAACGAAGTCCTGAAAAAGAGCAAAGGCCAATGGCCAGTCCATTGTCAAAGTTCAAACAGGGTGACACTGGCAGATGTCACCCTACGCATGCCTGCACAATACCAGGGACAATCCACTAGGAGGGGCAACCGGGGGCAGGCCAGGCACCGCAGGGACAGGATCAGGGCTCACCAGGGGGAGTCAGGGAAGGGGTGGTGGGTGCTGGAGAGCCACTGACAACTGCAGTGGAGGTGTCTGACATGGTGTGTGCCGGCACAACTGGGGGCATGACACAGATGTCGTGGGTGCCGGCACAACTGCAGTGGACCCTGCAGATGGGGTGGACAGGTCCGCCACTGCAGTGCCCAAGTCAGACAGGGCGGTAGTGGACTCCACTGCAGTGCCTACCTCCAGGGGAGGAGAATGGGGAACAGGCAAGGTGGGTTGGACAGAGGGGGAGGACACCCTCACCACATCAGTGGCACAGACAAGCGCAGCGGGGGGTGTGGTGCTGGGAGAGCAAGTGGCAGGGGGAGAAGGCCGGAGCATCTTGGGGATGGTATATCTGTGGGTGGGGGAACCTGGGGCAGGGTGTGGTGGGGGCACCTGTGCAGTGGGGGCCTGAGGGATGGAGGACGGAGACCTTGTGCCTGGAGCTGCAGGGCGGTGGCGGGGTCTTGCTCTTAGCACTCCGGGGGACTTGCGGGTGGGGGCCTCAGTCCGTCTGCGCCTGGGGGAGGGTGTCCGGGGGCGAGGGGCACTCTGCTCCGTGTGGGTGGGCTTCCTCTTCCCCCGGGATGCTGGAGCAGCTTCATCGGTGGGGAAGAGGCCGAGGTCACAGAGGAAGAGCTGCTGTGACTTTGGGGTTGCAGGTGAGGCAAGGGAGGGTGCTTTGGAGGGAGAGGGAACTGAGGACTGCGCAGTGCATGTGGATGCGTGTGTGTGTTCCAGGGCCCCATCCCCTGTGAGTCTGGCTTCAGTCCCCTGAATGTGCTTGCGTGTGCGTTTTGTCATTGGCGTGTGTGTCAGTGTGCTGGATGTGTGTGTGCTGGTGTGTGCCAGTGTGTGTGTGCCTGGGATGGGTAAGGTGCTGGGGAGTGTGGATGGAGCAAAGGCAGGAGGGGTGAGGGACCGCTTGAGGAGGGACACTGCTGCCGTCAGGGAGGAGTCCATGGACCTATTGCCCCTCTGTAGGTCAGACATGCCCGATGAGATGCCCTCCATGAACGACACCAGCTGAGTCAACAGCGCGGTGTGCGCATGGAGGACACTCAGCATGGCTGTCTGCCCTACATGGAGCTGGCGAAGGAGGTACACAGACTCCTCACTCAGGGCAGCAGGGGACACAGGGGCAGGGGGTGCGGTGCCTGGCCCAAAGGAGACACGCTCCCGGACATGGGAGCCTCCACGGACCTGGGGAATGGGAGCCGATGGGAGGGCGGTGGTGGTGCTGGTGGTGGCGGGGACAGCAACACTAGCTGGGGTGTGGTGGCTGCTGACACCCGCCTCCACAAGGGAGTCATCCTCCGAGTTGCTCTGGTCCTCAGCTGAGGTGGATGCTGCTGAGGACTCCTCGGTGTGGCTCCCCTCGCCCTCCGTGCCACTGGGTCCCTCCGACCACTCCTCGGCTGCTGACCCAGTCTGGCTCTCCGGCTCCTCCTGGTCCGTGGAGCTGTCCCCTTCCGTGGCCGTGGATGTATCTGCAAACAATGGGGAAACAGACAGACATCAGTCACCTGCACATAACGCACACACCACTGTGAGCACAGCACATCACAGAGCAAGCCCTGGCATCATTAGTTGTACATTGCTAAAAGTGCACTAATTGAACAGGAGAAGTCAATTGTCAGTCTGATGCCAAGCATGGCACTCACATCCCACATGGCCTTGCACCCATCTGTCTGGTGTCTGTTGGATTGCAACACCCCAGTGTTGACACATGCACCAAGTACACAGTAGTTGGACAGTGCAGAGGACACGGTGTGGACACATCACAGCTCTTGCCACTGAGTCAGTACAGGTTTACGGATGTAAGGGATGCCCAGAGTCAAATAGGAAATGCATGTGATGCATACCAGCGACAGACACCATGATGCACCCATGTCCTGATAGCCAGCGCCACTATGGTGTGCATGTAGCACATGTCACTCCCCTGCAGGATCACCAATCAGTAGACACATGCCATGGCGGAGGCATGACTGCAAAGTCATACATCACTGTCTCAGTGATGTATGACTTTGCAGCCAGACAACAACACTCTGCACTGTGTCACAATAGTAGGTCATGGGGAATGCAAGTCCTGGAGCTGCACAAGTGCACATGTACATCCCCCCCACAACACATCCTCTTAACCCTCATCTGTCCAGGTCATACCTATTGGACATATGGGAGACCTGTGACACTACCCTACATGTCAGAATACAGGCATTGTGTAAGCAATGGACCCACCCATGATGCCCACCACAGAGTCAGGGAAACAGATGCTGTCTCCCACCTTGAGTCAAGCAAACTGCAAGGACACAGTCCTAAGTGACAGAATTCCTGCATGTAAGGGCCACACCTGGGTATCAGATGAGGAGTGGGCAGTGCACAATAGAGGGACATGGCTCCTGGACAACATGACTGCTGTACTGTGGCAGTTCAACCTGGCCCGAGGAGGGCACATAACATGTTAGACAGAGTACACAGTGCAGTCTTTGACTCACCCCCTCCTTGCTGCTCTCTGGCCTTCAGCTGCCCATCCAGGTCTGGAAAGACCACCGCCAGGATCCTGAGCATGTGGGGGGTCAGGGTCCGTGTTCCGCCCCTCCTGCGAGGAGGCGACAGCTTCAGCTGGACCCGTGCAATCCTCCGGGTCCAGCCCCGAAGGTCCTGCCACCTCTTTTGGCAGTTGCGGATCCGGCGCTTGTAGACCTTCACGGACCGGACAGCCCGGACGATGTCCTTCCAGATCTCATGCTTCCGATGGGCAGAAGCCTGTCAGGATGACAAAGTGATAAGGACATTACTACACATGCAACATATCCGTGCATGACACAGTTGCATATACATGTCGCAATCACAGGGGCACATGGTGTACCCAGGCAGTGCACGGCTGCCCATGGACAGTTTTCCAGAAGTCACTACATGGTATCATAGCATGGGGAGTAAAACCCTGTTCAGAAGCACTGTCACTGCACCATACCTGTCCAGTGCAAGTCACTACACACTATGGGGGGTGACAACTACTCAGTGAGCCTGCTAGCCAGTGGTGTGCTGACTCTCAGCCTTGCTAGTCAGACAAAATGCACATTCAGAAAGGCAGTGCACAGAACCCTCACCTGCTCCCCTGGTGTCCCATACAGCTTGCTGTACTGTGGAAGTAGGCTGTCCAGCAGGGCCTGGTTCTCTTCAAGGCTGAAGGCTGGGGCTCTCTCCACAGTACGTGCCATTGCAGGGTCCAGAGGGGCAGAGACAGCAGCAGTGCAGTGGCAGATGTCGTCCTGGAGCATGTAGTGCAGGCAAGTGGGCTCTCAGGGGAACATGCAGCAATATATATGTGCTGGAGAGGCAGATACTGTCCCTTGTGTCCAAAGTGATAGGTCCAAGTCGTTTGCATCTTCTGAATCTGGCCAATCCATGGAATAGCAGCACCAAAACACGCCCACAGCATCCTTCAAATCTTCAACTTCATGACATACATTATTTTGCAACATTGTTGTGGGTGACCAACTGATTTTCCAGCAACCGACTCGTTCGAATATTCAAAAACGCGTCCGTTGCCAGGCAAGCCCATTGTCAATGGGTGCGCACCGATCGGTCCATTGCTGTTCAACGCGCACAGGGGTACAACGCGTACCCGCACACATTGAAAGCAATGGGCCGGCCGGAGGCACCGATCGGTCCATTGCTGTTCAACGCGCACAGGGGTACAACGCGTACCCGCACACATTGAATGCAATGGGCCGGCCGGAGGCACCGATCGGTCCATTGCAGTACAACGCGCACAGGGGTACAACGCGCACCCGCACACATTGAATGCAATGGGCCGGCCGGAGGCACCGATCGGTCCATTGCTGTTCAACGCGCACAGGGGTACAACGCGTACCCGCACACATTGAAAGCAATGGGCCGGCCGGAGGCACCGATCGGTCCATTGCTGTTCAACGCGCACAGGGGTACAACGCGCACCTGCACACATTGAATGCAATGGGCCGGCCGGAGGCACCGATCGGTCCATTGCAGTACAACGCGCACAGGGGTACAACGCGTACCCGCACACATTGAATGCAATGGGCCGGCCGGAGGCACCGATCGGTCCATTGCTGTTCAACGCGCACAGGGGTACAACGCGTACCCGCACACATTGAATGCAATGGGCCGGCCGGAGGCACCGATCGGTCCATTGCTGTTCAACGCGCACAGGGGTACAACGCTGCACCCGCACACATTGAATGCAATGGGCCGGCCGGAGGCACCGATCGGTCCATTGCAGTACAACGCGCACAGGGGTACAACGCGTACCCGCACACATTGAATGCAATGGGCCGGGCCGGAGGCACCGATCGGTCCATTGCTGTTCAACGCGCACAGGGGTACAACGCGTACCCGCACACATTGAATGCAATGGGCCGGCCGGAGGCACCGATCGGTCCATTGCAGTACAACGCATCACTGTACATGTGACTGGCATATGTCAGCATGCCTGTCTCAGATGGACATATGCCAGCCACAGATAGCTCCCAGGGAGTGAGGGGCACACCTACATCACGACAGCCTGTCCAAACCTTATCATAAGGCATGTAAGGCTGCATTTCCTATTGTGTGTATGTTGGTGTACATGTTGTCCTGTGGGTGTCACCTGTGGGCAGCCACCCCCAGGCTGTGCACGTGTTCATGGGGACAGGATCATGGGTGTTACGTGTACGTGACCACTGTGATGTGCAACTGTTCATATCTGTGCATGTGCCATGGTCACATTTCACAGTGGTGTTTGTGTATGTCATGTCACATTACCCGTGAGTCCCATGTGGGTCGGTATGTTTGAGCCAGGGTGTCCCAGTGGCACAATAGTGATGGCCCTCCACAGTCTTTGTGCATGTAGTGTTTACAATGTCTCTGATTTCATGTGCACAATGGGAGACAGTCTCCACATCCACGTTGTGTGTGCATGGACTCTGATGTTGTGCGTGTGTGTCACAGACGTCCATGGCTCTCCTGCCATGGCAAGTGTGGCCACTACCTGTGGGGGTCATGTTTGTTTTGTTGTGGTGTACACATGATACTCCAGGTGATGCCAGTGTCCATGTGGCATTACAGGGTCCCTGGGAATGTGCCTGTCGTTGAGCTGTGGTGCCTGGGGCACATCTGTCCTCACATGTCACTGGGGGTGACTGTGACACAGCATCATGATATCCAATGGGCCAACCTGGGACAAATTGATGCCACCTGTAGGACCGTGTTGACAGATGTTGGCCATGTATGTACCATAAATGTCGTTCCGGTACTGCACACTTCATGTAGTTGTGCCTCATGATGATGTATGTTGGGATCTTGAGTGTGTTCAATGCCGCATATGTGGGGTGACTGACGATCTTGCTTACTTCTCCTCTGCACTGCAGGGCTCCTGCTGTCCATCGGCCATTCCCAGACCTGGCAACGATGGTGGAACGGGACAGCATCCGACGGTACCGCTTCACCAGGCAGCTGATTGAGGATTTGGCAGTGCAGTTGTCCCCACATTTGCAGCCTGGCCGGCCGTATCCTACAGCGCTGACCCCCAAGGTGAAGGTGATGGCAGCCCTACACTTCTTTGCCACCGGTACCTTCCAACATACTGTGGCGTCTGCTGGTGGGATGTCACAGACCATGTTCAGCCGTGTGCTCCGCGATGTTTTGGCGGCAATGTTGCTCTTCCTGAACCGGTACATCTATTTCCCTAGACTGCGACGACTCACTGACGTGAAGAGTGACTTTTATGCCCTGGGGAGGATGCCGCATGTCATTGGCTCCATTGATGGGACACATGTGGCTTTGGTACCACCACAGGCCCAGGAGCAGGCCTACAGGAACCGCAAGCACTACCACTCGGTCAATGCACTGGTGGTGTGTCTTGCAGACATGACCATCACACACGTGTGTGCCCGTTTCCCTGGTTCAGCACACGATGCCTTTGTGATGAGGAGTAGTCGCATCCCCAGGTTGATGGCACAGATGCAGAACCAGCGTGCCTGGCTTGTCGGTGTGTACTGACTTTGTGCCATTGTGTGTGATCTGATCTGTAGTATTCCGCCCACTTTTCCAAGTCAGCTGATGTGCACTTGTCTGTCCGTAGGTGACTCGGGATACCCCAACATGCCGTGGTTGCTGACACCCCTCAGGAACCCTGTGACACCTGCCCAGATGCGCTACAATGAGGCACATGGTCGGACCAGGAGAGTGATTGAGCGGACCTTTGGTCTCCTGAAGAGCCGCTTCCGCTGCCTGGACAAGACCGGAGGGTCCCTCCCATATGCCCCTGCGAAAGTGTGCAAGATTATCATCGTCTGCTGCATGCTCCACAACCTGGCAGTGCGGAAGGAGTTGCCTCTCATCCAGGATGACGATGACCAACATCCGCCACCTGTGGAGGATCCTGGCCTGGACCACGATGCCAGTGACGATGATGATGATGATGGTGATGGTGATGTCCGCACACAGCTCATCACCAACTTCTTTAGCTGAATGTGAGTATCCTGAGGTGTCATGTGAATGATGTGAGTTGGCATGATGTGTGGGTGGTGCTCTGGTGCTGTTGGAGTGTGTCCATGGGCTACTTGACAGGATGTGTGTTGCGATGTGTGGTGACAGGTGGGCTGTACTCCCCAACAGTGTTGACATGCTAACTTGGTTCTGGGTGAGTATCTTGTAACATGTATTGTGCATGAGTTTTGCTGTTCTGTCCTGTACTGCATTGCTTTTGACTGTGTGTCATTTCTGTCCTTCACAGGGTACTTTCAGATTCGTTTGGTGAACTGTGTCCACCGACGACGTGATTGCACATCCAGGCTGGTAGCTGTTGTGTCCCTACAGGTGATGTGCGCCACACCCATGGACTTCCTTCTGTCTACAGTTGTTGACTGTGTGCCCGCTACCAGGTGGGGTTACCTTGCATCTGTAGTGGTTACGGCATGTTGCTACTGTGTAATAAACCTGTGCTTCACTTAGTGATGTGCGTTGTCTGTGGTCACACATTTGACTGCCATTTGCTTACTGCACCTGTGGGCTACTTGACTACAACTGGGAATGGGTGTGGTGTCTGTGCATTGCACCGTCTTCCCTGGCAACATCAGTGTAGGCAATGAGTCAGATGGCCTAGGTGTGTATGTGTTGTGTAGCCCTGGTGGTGTGTCTCCCTCATATGTGTCACGTTGCCTGTACTCACATGCCTGTGTTGTCCTTGCTGTTGCAGTTCGCATACACTGTGTAATTTTGCAGTTCATCATCCCCATAACAGCACCCACGTTGGAATCACGACAGAGGCAAGTATGGTGTATTAGTGTGTTTATTGTGATAATAGTGCATAGGATGGATTGTGCTGTACATGAATCTTGCAATCCCAAGTTCCTAGATGAATAGAAAGTCCAGGTAGACAGGATCCCCAGTATCGGGGCCACTGTTGTCTGACACATTGTTCCAACTTATACTCCCCATGCAATGTGTGGGAGTAGTGTTGCCATCAACAGGGTGAACAGTCTGTGCACAAAGGCGAAAATCCAGAACAGGTTCAGGCTTCCTGGGAGTTGCGCTTGGCCATCAGCCTCTCACTTTCCCCTCCTCGGACGACCCCTCTTCTTGGGGGGGCCTCAAGTGCAGGCTGCTGCGGTGCAGGGGACTCTCCGCCAGAGTCCTCCTCCCTCCCTGTGGCAGTTGCAGTTTGTTCGGTACCAGATGTTGTTGGCACACAGGGAGGTGTGGACTGGTTGCTGTTCATCTGGCGGAGGCATTGTAAAATGTCCCTGTGCACCGCCGTCATCTCATGTAGTACATCCCACTTGGACTCCACGCGGGTCATGTGGGAGTCCACACGTGACATGTGGGAGTCCACACGTGACATGTGTGACTCCACTTGGGACATGTGGGAGTCCAAGCGGGCATGATGGGCAGCCTGCTGCTGTTTAATGTCTCTGAGGAGCCCCACTACCTGGCTGAGCTCTCCGGTGCTGGACTGGTACGCATCAGCTATGCGTACCAGTTGTGGGTCTTCATGCACACCAGCAACGTCTGCAAGCAGCGACCTCTGTCTCCCACCCCTCCCACCACCCCTGCTGACATGTGCAGTGTGTGCAGTTGCACGCACAGATAACCCTGGTCCACCTTGGGGGTTGGTGGTGGTGTCCATGGCCCCAGGTTGGTCCAGGGTCACTGCGCTGGTGTTGTTCCTTATTCTGTCCATGTCGGCAGGGATGGTATTCGTGGTGACAGTCGTTGGAGGGGTGGGTGCAGGGGGTGCAGCTGGTGGACCTGCTGGTGCTGCAGCTGGTGGTCCTGCTGGTGCAGCATGTTGACTTGCACCGGATGTGCCAGGTTGTTCTTCATCGTCCGAGGAGGACAGAGGCTGTATGACGCCAGTGAGCTCGGCATCCTCTTGAGCCTGGGACTGGGACTCCTCAGCGTCTGCTGCTGTGTCCCTATCATCACCTGTTTTTGGGAGACACAAACAATGTATGTCATGTTTCTGCAGGCATCAGTGGTTGACACACCTGACAGTTGTGACTGTGCCTCGGGGTGCGGGCCTGTACATTGTATTGTCCTAAGTCGTCACAGTCAGGGGTTGATATTGGTGTGGCACATTGTCTTGCATTATTTGGGCATTTCTATGTATTCTCTGGGGTGTGAACATGGTCTGCATTGATTGTGTTTGGTTGACAGCCAGACCTCCTTCCCACCCACCCACCCACCCAGTCAGTTATCCCACCATGGAACGTGCTTGCATTGCAGGGAGTGTAAGTTGTCTCTCAGGATGTCAGTCAGTGGTGTCCTGCTGTTTGTTGGTGCACAGTTGGCAGCAGGGCCTTGTGCTCCCCACAGCAGTAGCCAGTGTCAGCCATCTTGTGAGTCCTTCTCCACTCCCTGTGATGTGAGCATGGTTCAGGGTGGTGTTGATGGGACAGTTGTGGGGGTGAGCTATGTCTGTGACTACGTCTCCCATCATGCTATTGCCTCCACCCCCCTTCCCAGCATGCCCATGCTTCCTTCCTTTTGACTCTGCTTCTCTGTGGGGTGGGCTGGCTGTGCTGACAGGATGGCTGGGAGTGTTGTCCTGGCAGTTGTTTGGCTAAGAGTCCCAAGAGTGTCCCTGTGCTTCACACAACATAACCCAGGGTGGTGGTGCTTTGTGGGATCTTGTGTTAGGATGGAGGGCATTGCATTCTACCAGGTGGGTACTGTGGAGTTTGTGTTGGGGGGTGTGAGGGGAGGTGCTGGTGACTATAGTCAGTGCTGCAAGTCCCCCTTCCCACCCAGCCAGCCAGATAGCCCACCATGGAACGTGCTTGCATTGCAGGGAGTGGAAGTTGTCTCTCAGGATGTCAGTCAGTGGTGTCCTGCTGTTTGTTGGTGCACAGTTGGCAGCAGGGCCTTGTGCTCCCCACAGCAGTAGCCAGTGTCAGCCATCTTGTGAGTCCTTCTCCACTCCCTGTGATGTGAGCATGGTTCAGGGTGGTGTTGATGGGACAGTTGTGGGGGGCAATATGTGTGACTGCGACTCCCATGATGCTATTGGCTACACTGACTTGGCCAGCATACACAGAATTCCTTCCTTTGAGTGGTCTTCACTGTGTGTTGGTGTTGTTGTGGTGGCTACATGTGTGGATGTGTGTGTTAGTTCTATTTGTGCCACTGCCTAGCTGTAGTTGTGGTTGTGTTTGTACATGTGTTGGCACAGTTGGATGTGACTTTTTTGATGGCATGTGTTGTGTTTATCTGACTGACATACACATTTTGGGATGATTCTGTTCTAGTTGCTGTGTAATTGCTATGTGTGCATGGTTTGACTCTCCCCTTGACAGTGATGTGTGTGTTTTGTGGCAGTTTATTGTGTACATTTGTTGTGTACTCACCCAGGCTCTGGGATGTTCTCTAGTCCATATACGCTCACTGGCGGAAGGATGGCCCGCACCTTCTCCTCCCAGGGCCTGAGGTATATTGGCTTGGCAGGAGGGCCACTGCCGGTCTGTTGGCTGTTGCTGTAGTCTATCTTCAGCAGGTCCCGTACCCTCCTGCGCACGTCATACCACCTGTTCTGGATGTCCGTCTTTGTGCGCCGACATGATGATTGGGCGTTCACCCTGTTGATGATCCTCTCCCACATCTTGGTTTTCTGCGACATGGGGGTCTGTTGGACCAGAGTGCCAAACAGCTGTGGCTCCACCCTGAGGATCTCGTCTACCAGGACTTCCAATTCACAATCTAGGAACTTGGGATTCTTCTTGGGGGGCATGGTGATGGGTGGTGATGGTGAGTGATGTGTGTGTTGGTGTGCAGGTGAGGGTGTGTGAGTGTGTGTTTTGCTGGGTGTATGTGAGGTAGGTATTTGTTGGTGTGCTGATGGTGTGTGGCTTGTGTGAGGGATGAGCTGTGGGTGTGTGGTTGCTTTCTCTTGGGTGCTGGCAGTGAAATGGCATTTGCAAAGGCTCATGGTAGTGATTTGTGTCCTTTATATAGGTGGAGTTGTGGGTGTGTCTTTGTTCTCTGTCCCCACCCCCCCAGTATTTATTGGCTTGGTAATTGCTTGTTTGGCCTTTTTTTGGTTGATTTTTCCTTTGTGCTGTTTGTGTATGTTGAAACGTTCTTGTGACCGAGTCGGACCCTGCATTGGTCTCGTACGGTGTTTTCCGCTTCGTTCACGCTGTGTTTGTGCAGTTTTGTATGCTGCGTACGCGTCGGTCGCGGTGTATTGTGTTGCTTCGGCTCGGTTTTGTATGCGTGTCGGTCGTACGGCTTGTCCTCCGTCCGACTCGGTCGTGTTTTTCGCGCCTTGCATCGTACTTTGCGGGTTGGAGTTGGCGGGTACGATTCGGTCGGATTTGTTCCGGGTGCGTGTCGGTCGGTTGGATTCGCGTGTTTTTCCGGCCGGATTGCTATTTTCCGAGCGGCTCGGTCGGTCGGCTTGGTTTCCTGACGTGTCGGTCGGATTTATCGCGGCTTGCATCGTACTTGGCGTGTCGGGCGCCACTGGTACGTGTCGGTCGGTAATTTTTCCGGATCCGAGTCGGTCGGTGCTTTTTCCGGCCCGAATCGGAATCGACCCCCCTGTCTAGGATAGGGAGATCACGGTCAAGAAGAGAGAGCTTGGGTCACCGTGGACAGAATAAGAGTAAGGGGTTGTTTGAGAGGGTCGTTTTGGAAGTGACAGGAAGGGTGGGCACTGTGATCATTGAGAGTCTTTGATCTACTGTCCTTTGCACCACTCCTTCATGGAAGTAAGCAAATAACTGCCTAAACATATGCAGAGAACAACGGTGTTCTAGGACGGTATTCTTAACCAATCAGGAAACGTACTTTTATACTCACAAAGCAAATGTGAGCAGATTCCCATAAATACATGCAGATAGCAAAACAGAATAGAAATGATGGCAGCCACAGAGAAAAAAAGAGGCATACTGGCATATCGTACCTTGCAATTGGGCGCATAGTTTAGCTTGTTCAGAATATTATGTTATATGTAAGCATGTTTACAGTAAACATGTGCCTGAGGGGTCTGCTGCAGGGCACTTACCACTTGCTTACCCATCTCTTAGCCATGTAACATGCACCGCGAGTTGAGATTACTCTAGGACAGTGTTTCCCAAACTGCGGGTCCCGCCAATTTTTGGTGGGTCCCGAAAGTCCAAGCATTAAATAAAAATTTCTTTAAATTCTGCATTTATCTCGTCACAATTTCTGTGCTTCAAAGCCAGAGGTCAAATGTCAGGCTATGTTGTCTGACAAAAGGCTTCTGTTTTTTAACATGGGATTGGTGTTTATAAATTCCTCTCATGTTGCTGTCAGAGGAAGAAAAGTAAAGTGAATTATGTGACAATCTGGCTGGGAAATAGAGAATGTGATAGGAAAGGCTGTAGGATGTCAATTTTTTGTAACAAAGAAATTATACACATTCAGAAGTCAGGAAAGCAAAATATAGCACATTTTTGGTGCTTCTGAAATGTGATGCAAGCAAAGATTTTAATAGGATCGAGCAAATCAAGAGACTTTACTTGGTGATGCACAAATGATAAATATTCACTGAAATCCGATTTCCACACAATATCATTTGTGTGCAATATAGTTTTCTCAGTAAAACTGTATGTCTGTGCAAATTTAGTGGCCATTCCAATGGAAAATGTGCTGTATGTAAATGACGGATTGCTACCTCACAATGCTTTAGTTACAATGAAAAAAATGCCCACCTCATATCCATTAAAGCTAGGTGGGTCGCAAAAGTTTGTCGCTCTAAATATTGGGTCGTGGATCTAAAAAGTTTGGAAAGCACTGCTTTAGAATTAGTGTTCTTTCTTAGTTGGGCATGGTGTGTGCGTATGTGTGTGTGTGTGTGTGTGTGGGTGGGTGCGTATGTGTGCATGTGTATGTAGTTTCATAGTGACACATGTTTGAATTTCTCTTCTTTGGTCAATTTACATAGTGCACAGCAAACCTGAAGGACAAGGTTGCACTTTGTATGTTTGCACTAAAGCAGCATCATCACACAAGGCCAGACCCATCAATTCAGATGGTGACATGAGAAGAAACTATGCAACCTTCTTAAGTCTGGGATATAGTCATCAAGCCTGCTTTTTTGGCAAATGAGCGCAATTGCAGAATACTGTACCAATGGGGACTAACACACACAAGAAAAATGGGCCTGCCTATGCCCAGTTGGTGGTAAAAAATAACTTTGATTAGGGTGCAGTGGGCCCCTCACATCCCTGGGCTCTTATATCCTTGCTAGGCTAACAATAGCAAGGCCCCTGAGATTACAAATGAAACAGTACCACAGCTGGTGAGATGAGCAGAACCTATGCAACCTGCTAGATGTGCCAATTTTGCCCACTCCCCTTGCGCTGAGGGTGGTCGATTTTGGTCAGAGATTTGCGCCCAATCCTCTCTTATGCTCCTGGAGGATCCTAAAGTGAGACGATATTCAGTAGGGCAGAACCTAGGCAGTGGATCATTCTCTCCATTGAAAGAGTGCAAGGGGCAAATCCAGGGACATCATCTACCCAGCATTCACATGTACAACAAAGACTCTGATTGAATTGTGCATAATAAATATTGCTTGCCTCAGGAGGAGTTACTCACATAATAAAACTGTTTCCATGATGAGGACAACGTGGTTTATGTGTGGGTTCATAACCTGGGAAGTATGACCCTCTGTTTGAAAGGACAGGCTTGTGACATGCCTCGGATAGATGCCCTGTCTACAATGCAAATTGGAGACAACTTCTCAAAGGGGCACCAGTTGGGATCATTGAACCTTTTATCAGTGCTCCGGGTGTCTCATCATTGGTGTGTTCCATTAGCAAAGGGAGTAGCCCAGAATAGGACTGTAGATGGGCATTTGTCTGTCCCTATCAACACCTACCTCTAGTTTATCATAGGTAATATTGGCAGGCCGTCTGTACCACCATGAAAACCCCTATAGCTCTTTCTCTCAAACATTATATGGGCCAGGGTATTAGTGTGGCCATTTGTGTACACGTATGTTCTCAACATAGAAAAATGTAGATGAGAGTGATTAAAGATGTGTCATCGTAACACTGCTTTCTTTATTGTATTGTGTACAATTACATATTAAAAAGTAGATCAATTTTCCATGTCAAAACGGATTTCCTGTCAGAGTCAACATGTGACACTGCCTAAATACAACTCACAACAGTTTCATCAGGACCAAAATAAGAGAACACTTGTGTGTGTTGTCTGTATCCCAAAGAAGTGTGTACCCTTAGAATTGTCCTTCTCCATAAAAGAGATTATTGGCTGATAAAAATGTAGAGGAAGTCAATGTTATCTGCATGGGTTTTAGTATTATCTGCCGATGTAGTGAGCATCTAAAAGCTGCGTCTTCTCTGCCCTCCCAGAACAAGACTGATCAAGCCCACCCCATATCGCACTATAGCCCTCGTCCTTTCATGGAAGTCCATGGGAAATATGTTTTCCATTTCACAGCATCTTGCATTGACGTGCTAATAAGGGACAGATTACCCCTTCTCCCCTTAATCTCCCAAACAAACATTTTTACTTTCATTTTTAGTAAGGAATGACATTTCAATCTCACCGAACAGAAGAACTACAGAAAAGGTGAGTAATGTTGTGGCGAAAGACACTTCCCTACTTCCATCAGTATGGCCAGAATAGGATTTGGAAAGAGGCTTATTTTTTCAATCTTATCCTATAATCAATTATTTATATTCATTAGCAATGTTTGATTTTGTGCTGCATGGAAGTACTCACAAGAGTAAAATAATTTGTATAACATATATACAGTGCTGCAAGCAGCACTAAATAAGCCTACACGTCAATACTTTTTTAAAGGCGTGCCTTCTTTATTCATCCTTTTGTTTTATGTCTGGGATTTACCGATTGTTGACTCTAGTGGGCCTCGGAAAGCATTACTTTCTGTTAACAGTGGTGTTCATTACATATTTTAAAGTACCCATGGGGCTGCACACAGCACTCTGCAAAAATTAAAATTAAATAAATATTTATATGAAATAATTATTGCGTGGCTTTCTCACAAGGAGCATTTCAAAACTCAAGAGAGATGCAACATACTAGGAATTTTTAGGTCTCGTCTAGACAGCGCATGCGCTGTCTCTCAAGACATGCTGTATCTACTGTATGCAAGGGAACAAATGATGGACGGAATGCTGGACAATGCAAACATTCACCCCAGTTACAAGGATCTGGGTTTAATCCATCGTTCTTTTGCTCACCATGCCACCCCAGTTTGGACCCAGCCATATGCAAATCAGTCTTGACCCTGTTCCTCATGGGAGCAGTCCAACCAGAATTGCCAAGCCAGGTCCTCCCTGGACCAGAAACAAGATTCCTAGGCTGGACTGTTCCCATGAGAAACAGGTTCAAGACTGATTTGCATATGACTGGGTCTAAACTGGGGTGGCATGGTGAGCAAAAGAACGATGGATTTAACCCAGATCTCTTGACTGGGTGGTGAATGTTTTGATTTGTTCTGCATACCATACATCATTGTGTGTCTTTTGGTATCTCCTGTATGGGCTTTCAGCACGCCCATCCGTTTCTATTCATTCCTTCATTTGCCTTCCGAAATGCCTTTGTTTTCGTTGGTGAATAGTTTACATTTGTCGCTAGTTTTGCTGCTTTGGTCATGCCCTGGAGACTGGCCCAGCTACATGGATCACTTCACTATCAGCCATATAAGTTAGTTTCAGCATACTACTTTTTCTTTTGCCTGGGCTTGTTTGGCTTTACGAATGAGCTCAGTCGAGGGCTGTAAATCATATCCTTATCTTGTTTTCCACTGTCTTTGGTTCACAAGTGCTTTTTCAACCATAGGCTATGTTGTTTTTCATCATATAAAATTTTTAGTTTCATTAGTTCAAATGTCCAAACCTTAAATAATGTACTTACCTAATGGAAGTGTAGTTTAAGAAGACGGCCGACCAGTGTTGGCTCGCTGAGGGAGTGCTGCAGGGCGGTGAGGCGGGGTGGGGGAGGGGAGGGGCAGGGTGGGGAGGTTGTGGAGTCCAACATACGACGGACAGGAGTAAGGTAAGTAATGAAATAAATAAAACAATTTACCTTGCGCGCGCTGCATCACCAACATACGACGGACAGGAGTAAGGTAAGTAATGAAATAAGTAAAACACTTTACCTTGCGCGCGCTGCATCGCCGAGTTGGTGATGCAGCATTTGTTTTATTTATTTCATTACTTACCTTACTCCTGTCCGTCGTATGTTGAACTCCACTACCCCTCCACCCTGCCCCTCCCCCGCCCGCCTCACCGGCCCACAGCACTCCCTCGGCGAGCCGCCACTGCAGCCGACAGTAAGATCAACCTATGTTGTGCTTTTGACAGCATGATTATTTGGATACGATTAAAGAGTTAACATGCTGTTATTGCTCCATTTTATGAAAATGGAAACATCTTTAAGTTGCGCCCTTTCAAATTTTGATGCTTTCTTTTAGGTTTCAATCATTGGTGAAATAAAACCAATATCAATGCATGTATCCTCGTGCCTTCCAAACGTAGCATGTAATGCGAGCTTATTTAACAATCTATCCTGCAAGTATGATCCAGCGCAATATTAGCCAACAACATTCATACACCATATACTCACTTGGGCCCATACATTCACACTACACTAATACTTACGCTGGGTGTCAGATGTACTCTTTTATCAAAGTCCCTGCTACCAATTACCTTCTGATTGAAGAGTAATAACTTACCAATGGATCCTTTGCTAATTGGGAAGTTTAAAATGAGTGATATTCATTATAGTACATAATCCTGAAATAACCACTGAGTCAGGAAGTTTTAAAATGTTTATCTAAAGTTTTAGCAGAGTAAAATACAGAAAACACGGTACTTGATTGAAATACCCAAGAAAAAGCATAGAAATGATTTTGCTAATAAATGACGGTGTTTAAGGAAGAGGAGAGAATAGAGACAGCAGCGCAACTAAAGGTTGCAGTATAGTTACCTAAATGCGAGAACTAACTGGCACATGCATCAACTGAAATACTGGTCGCAAACGGGCAGATTCTCAGAATCTGCCCCGTTTGCGACCAGTATTTTTGCATTTGGGATGCATCATCCCAAATGCAGAAATCGCAATTTAAGGAATCGCAAAATTGCTATTCCTTAAATTGTAATTGCATTTAAGGAATCACAAATTGAGATTCCTTAAATGCAATGCATTAAAGTTAAGAAATTCGCGATTTCGCTAATAGGGAGCAAATTACCATGAAGTTAAACTGCATGGTAATTTGCAAAAACTTTGAAAAATGCACTAAAGTTCATCTTTCAAACTTCCATTTACACACACACATGCCCTTGGGGCATGTGTGTGTGCAAGATGTACTCATATGCAGATTTCAGGGTGCAACAGGGTGTCCTTTTGACACCCTGGCACCCTTGAAATAGCTCCCGCTATTAGCCATTCTTTAATAGCGAATCGCTAATAGTGAATATCTTCCCATTCATTCCTATGGGCCTCCTGGCCCATTGGAATGAATGGGTAGGTATTCCAATGGGTAGGTATTCCAATGGGTAGGTATTCCTTAATTGCGACTCGCAATTTGCGAGTAGCAATTAAGGAATGTTTAGGAATCGCTATTTATTGAGCGATTTCTACATGCATAGGCAATTGCGATTCCTTAATAATCGCTATTAAGGAATCGCAATTGCCTAGCTTGATGCATGTGCCCCTAAGCCCCTTGGCCAAGGAGTTGGAAAAGATAGGATCCAGGAAGGATGAAGAGCAAAGACTTCTTCCAGGATCAGGACAGGACCGGTGACCTCTCTACAACGACACCTGCGCCGTTCCCCTCTCTGATACTCGACTTCTCCTCGATTCCAATTTCTGCACTCTTATCAGGAATATAAGTGCAACAATGTTTCGTCTTCAATAATTTACAGACTCCTCCCTCTTTTGCCAATAGAATGTCAAGAGCAAGTCGATTTTGCATTACCATAGATCTAATCGCAACCATCTCCGTATTAATCATTAGAAAACCTCCAGCAGTATCCGTTGATAAACGATCAACCACTGTAGACAATTTGCATATTTTCCTTGAGTTCAGAATTATTCCCACTGAAGGTATCAATCCACCAAATATATCACCTACAATTTCTGAAAAACTAGCTCTTTTACTACGTATTAATTCGCTATTGTTTTCATTGCTCCCAGTGTTTCTTTTTACGTGGTATATCTTTGGAAAAACTATTCCAAAATAACAACTTCCATACCACCGTGCAGGAAGCCTAAAGTAAGCCTTATTCCCACATACATAATAGATTCCAGGAAAAACTGAATCTGTTCCTCCTTTTAGTCCCCAACCTCCAAGAATTAAAAAATTGTGTTCACATTCACTGGTACCGATGAAAACATTGTTATAATCAGTCTTTAACCTATGAAGACAAATTTTCCCTTTCTTCACGAAATCCAGAGCCATTGCAGCTTGAGCTTTACCAGGTGTATAACTCCCTTCTTTCTCCGCCCAAGGTGGCAACTGAGCCTTATGCTCTGAAGCTTTCTTTGGAAATCATGTCTTCTATCTTCTACTAAATTCAAAAATATATTTTCTTCTTCTAGTAAAGAACATGTTAGATTGTGTCTATGTGCATGTGTTATGTCTATTGATTTCATTGTTAAGAAAAACTCTCCCATAAACTGTGCGTCTTGACTACTAAGCACTGGGTTCATACTCTTGCGAATCGGAACCTCAGAAAATATCACATCTAAGTTTGAATAATAATACTGTAGCCTACCTGTTCTATAAAATAAACTTGTTAATACACTACATGAGATTCCATATGTCAGTGGTAAATGATGGTATGTTAATCCTTCCGCTACTGATTCAGATAACTTCATACAGACATAACAATTACTAACTTCCATTGTGTCTACATACTGAAACAATAACTTTGTGAAAACATTTAAACTAGTGTCGTTATCAGCTATTTCATGATGAATTTCTGCCTCATCTTCTGCCATTAATTCTACTCTATTGCCCTTCATGTTTGCTGTCCTCCCTTTAGTTTCATTATTAATCTTCTTATCTATTATCATAAGGTAAGGAACTGCTACAATCAGGACTAACCATACTATAAGCACCAATACTAGACTACATATGCAGATTGCACAGCATCTCCTACAACAATTTCGTTTTGGTCTCCCAGTAACTCTATCATCAGGCATTTTTCGACAAGGAAGATTGCTCTTCTTATCTCTTCTTCTTTTCTTTAGAGGATTCTTTTGTTTAGTCAGGGTGGTCTTGTTTCTTCTTCGTATGTTAGTTCTGCACTTGTTCCTTCGCCACCACTGTCACTTGACTATGAGCTTTCAAAATCTTCAAGAATGATATAAGTCCAGTCAGGACCCTTGAATTTGTTATTCACAAGTCTCAGTCTTTTACTTTTTCTTTTTCCTGACTTTTTCTCTTGTTCAGTTTGACTTGCCACTTCAGGTACTTGTTCTGGATCTTCACTTCTGGTTGTTATGTGGTATTTTACTCTTTTAATGACACTTGGCCAATGATCTCCTTTTCTTGTTTTCTTTGTTGGCACTGTTTCTCTGTTTACATCTTCAGAGATCTCGTTATTTTTACTGCTCAATACTGTTTTGTTTTCTTTGATTACTGCTTCTTTTGTTTGTTCTTTTTCAGGTCTGATTGGTTTCTCTTCAATAGCTCCACAATGACTTTCAAGATGTTGGCTTTGTTCCTTTTTTATTTCTTTATGTTCATTTGTATCAACCCCTTTTTCTTTAGTGAATTCTTCTTGATCTAACTGCTTCTGATCAGGGCTTATTGCACTGTGAACTTCTGCAGCCTGACCGGATTCTTCTAAACCTGTCTGTTCCTGTGTAAAGTCTATTAAATCTTCACTGTTTTGAGTCCAATTTTCTTTCCCTATCTTATTTTGTTCAGGATCTTTTACTATCTTTTCTTCTTGATCCTGAACTGCTTCTTCTTCACCTATCTGATCTTCTTCAATTTCTTCCAATTTAGTTTGATTTCTCGTTCTGTGGTATACTTCAGGAACTTCTACCACTGGTATCCAATCCTGACTTGTGCTCGGTTGTTCTCCGTCAGCTTCCCTCGAACCTCTAACCTGAGATTCTTCAGCTGGGCAACCTTCAGCTTCTTCAGTGATTGGCGTTGTCTGTGGATTCTCCTCTTCAGGTTCTGGTACTCTCTTTGTGTGGCTTACGTGAATCCAATTAGGAAATCTTGCACACTTCACTGCTGTATTGGTGGTCAATATAACTTGACAAGGTCTGCTCCACCTGGGTGATAGACACGTTTCTCTGGTGTGATTCTTCACTACCACCCAATCACCAGGATTCAGATCATGTTCTAGTTCAGGCTGCCTGGAAACTGCGTCTTCTCCAACCTGATGAGAGACAGAATGCACTAGGTCAGCCAATCCTTTGCAATAATCCAAAACCATATCATCAGATATATTCACCAGTTTGTTTGTGGGAACATGTGTTTGTCTCATTGCTCTTCCCATCATTATTTCATTGGGGCTCAATCCTGTCGTTCTGTCAGGTATGCTTCTTATTCCCATCAAGACAAGTGGCAATGCGTCTGGCCACTCTAATGATGTTGATGCACACATTTTTCCCAATCTTGACTTTATAGTGCCTTTCAATTGTTCAACCACTCCAGAAGCCTCTGGGCGATATGCACAGTGCAATTTCTGTTTTATTTGAAATGCTTCACAAATCAGTTTGATTACTTCACTGTTAAAATGTTTTCCTCTATCTGATTCCAAAGATACTGGGAAACCAAATCTAGGTATGAGCTCACGTAACAACAGTTTTGCAACTGTAATACTGTCATTTCTCCTAGTAGGGTAAGCCTCCACCCACTTTGAAAACAGACACACTATGACTAGAACATATTTTAGTCCTCTGCATGGTGGTAACTGTATGAAGTCGAACTGGAGTCTTATAAATGGGCCCTCTGCCTTTCCAATCTTTCCAAACCCAATTATCGTTTTCCTGCCTGGATTATGCATTTGGCAAGTTAGACATCTCTGGCAAAGACTCTCTGCAACAGCCCTGAATTTGGGATTGTACCAATTTTGTCTGAACAGCCTAATCATTGCATCTCTCCCTATGTGTGTGTCTCCATGATGCATTCTGGCCATTTGTGAGAGTAAACAATCTGGCATGACTGGTCTGCCATCTGCACTGATCCACACTTCATCTTCTCCTCTTTGGGAGCAACCCACTTTGATCCACACTTTGATTCTCACTTTCATCAACCTCATCTTGCAATTTCTTCACCTCATTCCGAGTTTCAGGTGGCATATACAGCATAAGTTGGCAGCTGATTCCCATTCTTTCCACCCTCTTATTGACTGACGTTCTGGTTTTGGCACAATGTTGAGCCACCAAGTCTGCATATCTGTTGCCGACTACCACCCAGTCATCTCCTGACTGGTGTGCGGCACATTTCACCACAGCCAATTCTTTTGGTGATTGTATTGCTTCTAGCAATTCCCTTACAAATTGTCCATTTTTAATGGGGGAGCCTGAAGAAGTCATGAAATCCCTCTGCATCCACAGTTGGCCAAAATCATGCACAACCCCGTAACCATATTGACTATCAGTAAATATACTTACTCTCTGATTCCTCCCAATTTTGCAAGCTTTTATTAATGCAATCAATTCAGCTACTTGTGCAGATTTTACTCCTGGTAAATAGGATGCTTCGACTATTCCAGTTAATTCACATACCGCATAGGCAGCAGTTAGTTTACCATCTTCATGTCTTTGACATGAACCATCGACAAATAGCTCCCTGTCTGGCTTTTTAAGAGGCTGTTCCTCTATGTCTGGGTGTGGTTTTGTACATAATTCTGTAATTTGTACACAATCATGTTCATCTTCTTCGTCATCTTTATTTGTTTCATGATATGGGTCCGGCAATAAAGTTGCTGGATTTATTATTGTACACCTTACCACGGTCACATTTTCAGCACCCATTATTATCCTCTCATATTTAGTCAGCCGACTAGGAGTAAGATGCTGAGTTCTGGTTCTTGTCAATAGAATCACAACTGCATGTGGAACATACACTTTTACAGGATGTCCCATCACAATTGACTCGCTTTGTTCAATGCTCAAACAAGTTGCTGCCACTGCTTTTAAGCATCCTGGCAACGCGGCTGCTACTGGGTCCAATGTAGCAGAAAAGTACGCTATAGGACGTCTGTCTAGTCCATGTCTCTGAGTTAGGACAGAAAGTGCACAATTTTCTCTCTCTTGACAGAATAATGCGAATTCTCTTTTATAATCAGGCATGCCTAAGGCAGGTGCTGAACAAAGTGCGTTTCTCAATTTTACAAAAGCTTCTACACTTTCATCCTCCCACTCGACAGGGTCCTTTGCTTTCTTTTTTGTCATGTTAATTAAGGGCTTAGCTAACATGGAAAAATTTGGTATCCATTGTCGACAGTAGCCTACTATTCCTAGGAACATTCGCACTTGTCTTTGGGTTACAGGCATTTGCATTCTCTTTATTAATTCTACTCTTTCAGAGGTTACTCTTCTTTTTCCCCTCTCAATTTGATGTCCCAGATATTTAACAGCTGTCCTGCAAAACTGTAACTTTTCAGGTGAGACTTTAGGCCCTTCCTCAGCCAAAAGATTTAATAATGCTATGGAGTCAACAACACAGTCTTCTCTGGTGGTCGACGCCACCAATAAGTCGTCGATATATTGGACTAAGACTGAGCTTCCTGGCATCACTAATTTTTCCAGGCACTTTTTCAGTATCTGGTTGAAGATGGAAGGACTTTCTGTGTACCCCTGAGGAACACGATTCCACACATAGACTTTGTTCTCAAATTTAAATGAGAAAAGATACTGGCTGTCTGGATGCAATGGTATTGAAAAGAATGCTTGACACAAATCAATTACTGTGAACCATCCTGCATTCCAAGGGATCTGGTATAGAATTACTGCAGGATTTGGTACTAGGGGACAACATGGTTCCACAATCTTGTTTATTTTACGCAGGTCCTGAACAATGCTATATTTTCCACTAGGTTTCTTTAGTCCCATGATTGGTGAATTACATGGGCTACTCATTACTTCTTTTAGGATGTTTTGTTCTACCATTCGTTTTATTTCTTCAATGACTCCTGCCTTTACTTCTGCACTCATTTTGTACTGTCTGGTATTTGGGAAAATTGCACCTTCTTTTACCGTAATTTGAACTGGATCTATTTTTGCCATAAGTCCTACTTCTTTTCCGGTGAAATCCCATACTATTGGGTTTACTGTACCTTTTAATTCTTCTGGTAACTCATCTCTTGTTATTAACGAAAACATTTCCTCTATTTCTGTACCTTGTTTTGCAACCATAATTTTATATACATGGTCCGCATCTGGTGTCTGAACTGCCACACCATCTGGCGTGCAGAAAATTGTACAGTTCATTTTGCACAATAAAACCCTACCTCATAAATTCACTGGGCTAGAGTCGCACACTACAAATTGGTGCATTTCTCTGAAGTTTCCTATTTTGACTTCCATTGGTTCTGTAAGAGGCGTTCTAATTCTTTGATTAGCTACCCCTACTACTTGGATATCTTCACCAGAGAGAGGAAGGTCTGGGATATCTGCTGATCTCACCGTAGACCTTGTAGCACCAGTGTCCAAAAGGAAAGTAATAGCATTACCTTTCACATTTCCTTCAACATATGGACCAGACTGATCTACCTGTAAGGATGCGCCAAATACGCACTCCTTCTTCCCCTCTCCTAGGCACCGTCATGAGTTGAATTCACAGTAATTGTCCTGCAAAAGAAATTGTGATGTCATATAATCATTCTTACCACTCCCTCCTGGGTATCCAATGTCTGTACCGTGCTTTGCTCTGCTTACATTACTCTGAACAGGTGGAGGTGGTAATTGACTCTGGGGATTTACACCCTGCTGTGAGTCATTCTGCGTCTGTGGATTTAAGTTTTGATTTGGGCCATTATTATTCCGAATCTTTTTACATTCATCCTTCCATTGCCCCAATTTTCCGCATCCATGACAAGGAAATTTCTTTTTAGCTTCTTCTCTACTCATTCGTCCTCTAAATTTTCCACCATTTCCCGTATCACCACTCGTTCCAGAATCTTTTCCTTGATTTTCACTCGGATTTTCCAAATTAATTCCCTTTCTTCTCTGCCATTTTCACCTGTGCCCACATCACCTTTTCTTGTAATTTCTTGTGTCTATCCTCAATATCGTCTCCACAATATTTTGCATACTTCAGAATCTCATCTATGGGCTTTCCCTGCCAACACAGCATGTGTTGTTTAATCATCTGGCAAATCTCTGGCTTCAGACCGTAAACAAACCGATACACAAACTGACTCATGTTTTTGTCTCCAATGTCCTCAAATCCACTATACTGTTTAAACACCTGCAATAAACGCTCATAATAGGAATGTACTGTTTCACTGGCTTCTTGGGTGGTTCGATCTATTTTCACCCAATCTGTTTCTTTCGGTGGTATTTTCCATTTCAGGTAAGTTATCACTTGCTGATACTTTTTCATTACGTCATTTGACGGGGCACCTGTTTTCGGATCTCTGGGATACTCATCACTTGGCCAATCCACTGTGATCTTACAATCTGTCCATAAATCGGCAGGTACCACTATGTCAAACAGACCATCTAAATCCTTCAGCAATACCTTTGACACCTTCACAAACCTTTCAACCTGCTTGTACCATTCAATTGGCTTTTCCCTCAGCTTTGGAAAATCATTCGTGAATGATAAAATATCTTGTCTGCTCCATGGGACATGTACATATCCTCCTCCCGCAACTTCTCGCAATGGATACATTTGATCTGCTTTCCCTGTTTCCTTCATCACATATTCTGATGCTGTTCTACTTGTTCGTGCTTCTTCCTTTTTCTTGGCCCACCTAGTTTTCCATTTATCTAGGTCTCCCCATTTTTGCAAAACTAACATTAATTCTCTTATTTGTAATCTTTTACCAGAGGCATTCATATTTTCTAAATCTTTGTCCGAAAATTCTGCTCTATAGGGTTTTTGTAGTACTTTTGATCTCCCTTTTTCTATTCCCATCTGTAGTGCTAAATTGGATAATTTTTCATGAAATAACCTTACATTTCTGGTGATACTCCTGCATAGGAACAATAATTCTTCTTCATCATAGGTATTTAAGCGTTCTAGTCCTACATTTCCTGCTATTATTTCTTCTAATTCGACTTTTAATTTATGAATGTCCATTATTTTCGGAGGTGTGCACTGTTTAACTGACCCTTTCACCCATCTTTCTAGATCTTCAGGTGTTACTATGGTAGCACTTTTTGCTCCTGATGAAGTTACTAAACTTACATCTTTTAAACCTCCAGGTACATCTTTTCTTGGAGTACTATTTATAGAACCTCGAATGGACAAATCCATAAGTGATATTGTGGATTCACAGTCACTAAATTCATCCATTATAACTGGAGCTTCAGGTTTGGGATTACTCACAGGAGTAGGTGCAAGTATGGGTGGTGGACAATTTCCCTGAGTACCATATAATGGAACTACTGGGCCAATTGTTACAGGTATGGTCAACGAATCAGGATGTACTTTTATCTGAGTTATTTTCTGTATTAATTCTGTTCTGGTCTTTTCTAGGGCTTCTTTTTCTTTATCATGTAGCATTCTACTCGGGGTGAACTCATGCATTACCTGTGGCACTAATGGAGTTTTTGGTGGTGCACTTGGGGTGCATACACTTGTCCCTTCCTGATATGGTGGGGGATTTCTTAATATTTCTTCCATAAATTCGTCTTCTGAATCCTCATTTCTCATTAAATGTTTTGTCTTTTCTGTACATTTTCCTCCTGATTTCTCTCCTTCTGTGAATAATGGATACAGTCCCTCTGTAATCATTGCCCTTCTCCATTGTTTCATCTGACCCTCTCTCGACTCACGTAAATATATGGGGAAAAATCCTGGGTAACTCCTATTACTTCTAGATCGGTCCCGCTCAAATGCCTCGGTTTCCCATTCCTCTAGAGCTTCGTACTGAGTTAATCTAGGTCTGGGTTCTAAGTCATTCATCCTCAATCTCAAGTTCTGAAGAATTCGCCCATTGAACGTGCCATTCTGGGGAAATGCTAATACTCCATCATTTTTGGTGTATTCTATCCAATTCTCCATCCATACACAAGTATGATAACCTCTCTCCATCATCATAAATGATGCTGGCGTTTTAGCTGGTGGAATAATAATTCCTTCTCTAGTTTTGATTGGTTTGTCCTTTTTAAAATAATTCTTAATCTTTTGTAAAAATGACATTTTTCTCCTTTCTTTGTACATTCTATCTAATCTTCTGTGTACAAAATTATATTCTGCAAAACCTAGGAATCTCCTATCCGGACGAGTTCCTGTTAAAGTCGGATCGCGTTTTAACATGCAATCCTTATCCACTAAGAATTTTGCTTCTATAATTTCGACAAATCAAATGTCTGCTATCTTTTATTTCCGAGCCAATTCTTGCGCGGCCTTTTGGTGACGTTTCTCTGTCAACCCCTCCTTTACAATCTGCTCTTTTCTGTCCTCGCTGGTTTAACCAATCCCAGCGCGGCTCCTGTGACGTCAGTACTACTCCTGACTACTGACCCCTCCTTTACAAGTGTCTCTCCACACCCGCTGTTTCAACCTACCACAGCGCGGCGTTTTGTGACGTCAGCTCCCTCTCCGGCAACTGACCCTCCCTTTACAAAAATTTACGCAAACTTATTTTCTCTATAAATCTTAATTAAATTTCAGTAACAACATAAAACATTCGCTATCGTGCCAGTTTCCACTAATTTTGAAAAGGATTCTTCCACACTTTAGTAAAACCTTTCCGTTTACTTAAAACATACATTACGAGTAAAACACTTCCGTCTACTCTTCACACAAGCTCCAGAAGTACCTGTTACTTCTCCAATGTTACCCTTACTAGGTGATATAACATCAAATTTTTATCAGCGTACCCTTTTTGCTATTACTCACACGCATAGAGTCCCTAACGAGTACTGAAAGTCCTGCTTAACTTCTCAGTACTATTTCTGCCTGACAGATAACCTCACTGCAGTATGGCTTCCACTTGCCACCCACTATTCTTTTTACCCCGGGGTATTCTGGACAACATATAACAAAACTCAAAATTTAAGCGGATGTTAGTTCATAAAAATACAAATAAAAATTCTCATTACCCAATTAACAAAGAGTAACCATAACCGCCCTATGCTTACCAGAAAACTGATCCAGCGCAATATTAGCCAACAACATTCATACACCATATACTCACTTGGGCCCATACATTCACACTACACTAATACTTACGCTGGGTGTCAGATGTACTCTTTTATCAAAGTCCCTGCTACCAATTACCTTCTGATTGAAGAGTAATAACTTACCAATGGATCCTTTGCTAATTGGGAAGTTTAAAATGAGTGACATTCATTATAGTACATAATCCTGAAATAACCACTGAGTCAGGAAGTTTTAAAATGTTTATCTAAAGTTTTAGCAGAGTAAAATACAGAAAACACGGTACTTGATTGAAATACCCAAGAAAAAGCATAGAAATGATTTTGCTAATAAATGACGGTGTTTAAGGAAGAGGAGAGAATAGAGACAGCAGCGCAACTAAAGGTTGCAGTATAGTTACCTAAATGCGAGAACCAAGCCCCTTGGCCAAGGAGTTGGAAAAGATAGGACCCAGGAAGGATGAAGAGCAAAGACTTCTTCCAGGATCAGGACAGGACCGGTGACCTCTCTACAACGACGCCTGCGCCGTTCCCCTCTCTGATACTCGACTTCTCCTCGATTCTCCCGTTCTAATGGACTCTGCTGCCCCCTCCTCAGGACCTCTTCTGGACAGGGATTCAGTCAGCAACCGATCAGCATGGCAGTCTGGAGCTAAGAGCGCTCTCGCAGCATGGACGCCTGTTCTTCGTGAAAGCATGCTCCTACTAATTAACTAATGCTATATTCTATTATACCCTTCTACGCACATGTACCTCCCCTTAATGTTGCTAAAATATGGGACCACTACTTCTGATTGGACAGGGACAGGGGGTGGATTCTCGCACCATGTCAAATTTGGCCTAAATTGTGAAGCCTATTGTTTTTAGCTTCCCGCCCCTTCAAATAAATACATTCGCTTTATTTCCCACCCGTCTCACGACAAATGTTATACATTTTACAGGGGAAAAGTATCATTTTGTCCACCGGAAACATAAAGTACAGCATCTTCGGCCAATGGGTCATGGCCTTGGGAGACGTCCAAGTTGACTTCACTTGGCAGGCACACAGGACACATGCGCAGAACCATCTGTCTCTCGAGTTTCAAATCACCAACCCAGGCCCAAGTTTACGAATTACTAAAAGTGTAAGAAGAAAATATTAAAATCACAAATAAAAAAGTTTCACTGTATACCCACTTTCCCTACTCTATCCCAATTAATTATAATACTATCCTGCATTAGTAGCGTTAAGAAAACGACAATTTAATAATGACATGAGAGCAAGCTGAAGCATGTGAAAACATTTAGCGGCCATTTTAGTGCACACTGCGCAGAAGCAGAAGTTTCCCACCAAGCAAAGAAAGACGTCACACCATGTGATCAAGTTGCGACATGCGCATTGAGGTTCCCGCGCTTTAGCGGACATTTTGGATTACAGACAAGCGTTATTCATTAGTAAAACACATAGGCAAGCTTCTGTCCCTCTTGTGTTTGTGAATGCAAAGGTTAGTTTTGACAATACAAGTTTAATAAATTAATACTATGAGGAGGATTGCGTACAAGCAAGTTTCATTTTTGAAACCTTGCTCCATCAAGTATACGGTGCAACACCACCTCAGCACCACTGCAGCACCATGTCAGCATCAGTGCAGCACCACTTCAGCACCAGTCAGCGTCACTCAGCACCACTTCAGCAGCACCATCACAGCACCACCGCAGCACCACTCAGTACCAGCACAGCACCACCGCAGCCTCAGCGCAACAACACCTCAGCACAAGCGCAGCGCAGCACCACCTGTGCAGCACCAACTCACTACCAGCACAGCACTACCTTAGCATCAGTGCAGTATCACCACCTCAGCATCAGCACCAGCACAGCATCACTCAGCACCACCTCAGCACCAGTATCTGCTCAACATCACTCAACACCACCACAGCACCACCTCAGCATCAGCACAGCACCACCTCAGCATCAGTGCACCAACACCAGCTCAGCACGAACTCAGCACCAGCGCAGCCCCACCACACCATCAGCGCAGCACCAGCACAACACCACCTTAGCAGCAACTCAGCACCAATGCAGCACCACTTCAGCATTAGCAGAGCACCACCTCAGCACCATTGCAGCATCACCTGAGTACCAGCGCAGCATCAGAGCAGCACCACCTCAGCATCATAGCAGCTCCACCTCAGCATCAGCACAGCACCACCTCAGCATCAGCACACCAGCACCTGAGCACCACCACAGCACCAACTCAACATCAGCATAGCACCATCTCCGCATCAGCAGAGCACCACCTCCTCATCAGTGCACCACCACCACTGCAGCACCAACTCAGCATCAGCGCAGCACCACCTCAGCACCAGCGCAGTACCACCTCAGCACCAGTGCAGCATCACCTCAACATCAGCACAGCACCATCTCAGCATCAGCAAAACACCACCTCTGCATCAGTGCACCACCACCAGCGCAGCCCCACCTCAGCACCAGCACAGTCCCATCTCAGCAGATACCCGGCACCAAAGCAGCACCACTTCAGCATCAGCTCAGCACCACTTCAGCATCAGTGCAGCATCACCTCAGCACAGCATCAACTCAGCATCACTCAGCACCACCTTAGCGCCAGCGCAGCACCACCACCTCAGCATGACCCAGCAATCACACATCATCATTCAGCACCACCACATCATCACTCAGCACCACCACAGCATCCCGCACCACCACCTCAGCATCAGCACAGTACCACCACAGCACCACCTCAGCATCAGCACAGCACCACCACCAGCTCAGCACCAACTCAGCACCAGCACAGCCCCACCACTGCATCAGTGCAGCATCACTTCAGCACCAGCACATACCACCTTATCAACAGCTCAGCACCAATAAAGCACCACTTCAGCATTAGCACAGCACCACCTCAGCACCAATGCAGCATCAACTCAATACCAGTGCAGTACCAACTCAGTACACTCAGCACCACATGAACACCAGCACAGCATCACTCAGCACCACCTCACTATCACTCAGCATTACCTGAGCTCTACCTTCACACAAGCACACCACCACCTCAGCACCTCCTAAGTATCACTCAGCAACAGTGCAGCACCACCTTAGCACCAGCACAGCATCAGCACAGCACCACCTCAGCATCAGCACAGCTCCACCTCAGCATCAGGGAAGCACCACCTCAGCATCAGCACAGCACCACCACAGCACCAACTCAGCATCAGCACAGCACCACCTCCTCATCAGTGCACCACCACCACTGCAGCACCAACTCAGCATCAGCTCAGCACCATCACAGTATCATCTCAGCACCGGGGCAGCATCAGCTCAACATCAGCACAGCATAATGTCAGCATCAGCACAACACCACCTCTGCATCAGTGGACCACCACCAGCGCAACCCCACCTCAGAACCAGCACAGTCCCACCTCAGCAGCAGCTCAGCACCAAAGCAGTGCCAATTCAGCATCAGCTCAGCACCACCTTAGCACCAGTGCAGCACCACCACCTTAGTATGTCACAGCAATCACACAGCATCACTCAGCACCAACACAGCACCACTCAGGACCACCATAGCATCCCTTAGCACCACCTCAGCATCAGCTCAGCACCACCTCAGCATCAGTGCAGCATCACCTCAGCACAGCACCAACCCAGCATCACTCAGCACCACCTTAGCACCAGTGCAGCACCACCACCTCAGTATGTCTCAGCAATCACACAGCATCACTCAGCACCTATACAGCACCACTCAGGACCACCATAGCATCCCTCAGCACCACCTCAGTATCATTCAGCACCACCTCAGCATCAGCACAGCACCATCCCAGCATCAGAAGAGCACCACCTTCGCATCAGTGCACCACCAGTAGCGCAGCCCCACCTCAGCACCAGCACAACCCCACCGCAGCAGCAATTCAACACCAGCACAGCACGACTTCAGCATCAGTGCAGCACCACCTCAGCATCAGGGCAGCATCACCTCTGCGCAGCACCAGCTCAGTATCACTCCGCACCACCTGCGCACCACCTCATTACCACTTGACCACTAGCGCACCACCACCAACGCAGCATGTCTCAGCACCACCTCAGCATAACTCAGTACCACCTCAGCATCACTCAGCACCACCTCAGAATCACTCACCTGAGCACCAGCTCATCTCCACTGGAGCCCCAGCGCAGCACCACCACCTCAGCATGACTCAGTACCTCCTCAGCCTGACTCAGCATCACCTCCACATCAGTGCACCACCTCTGCACCAGCACAGCACCACCTCAGCAGCAACTCAGCGCCAATGCAGCACCACTTCATCATTATCACAGCACCAACTCATCATCACTCAGCACCAACTGAGCACCAGCTGAGCATCACCTGAGCACCACCACAGCATCAATCAGCACCACCTCAGTATCACTCAGCATGACCTGAGCTCTACCTTCGCACAAGCACACCACCACCTTAGCACCACCTCAGTATCACTCATTACCAGTGCAGCACCACCTGAGCACCAGCACAGCATCAGCGCAGCACCACCTCACTATCAGCATAGCTCCACCTCAGCATCAGCGCAGCACCACCTCAGCATCAGCACAGCACCACCTGAGCACCACCACAGCACCAACTCAGCATCAGCACAGCACCATCTCAGCATCACCACAGCACCACCTACTCATCTGTGCATCACCACCACTGCAGCACCACCTCAGCATCAGCGCAGCATCACCTCAACATCAGCACAGCACCATCTCAGCATCAGCACAACACCCCCTCCGCATCAGTGCACCACCACCAGCGCAGCCCCACCTCAGCACCAGCACAGTCCCATCTCAGCAGATACTCAGCACCAAAGCAGCACCACCTCAGCATCAGCTCAGCACCACTTCAGCATCAGTGCAGCATCACCTCAGCACAGCACCAACTCAGCATCACTCAGCACCACCTTAGCGCCAGCGCAGCACCACCACCTCAGCATCACTCAGCAATCACACAGCATCACTCAGCACCACCACATCATCACTCAGCACCACCACAGCATCCTACACCACCACATCAGCATCAGCACAGCACTACCACAGCACCACCTCAGCATCAGCACAGCACCACCACCAGCTCAGCACAGCCCCACCACTGCATCAGTGCAGCATCACTTCAGCACCAGCACACACCACCTTAGCAACACCTCAGCACCAATACAGCACCACTTCAGCATTAGCACAGCACCACCTCAGCATCAATGCAGCATCAACTCAGTACCAATGCAGTACCAACTCAGTATCACTCAGCACCACATGAACACCAGCGCAGCATCACTCAGCACCACCTCACTATCACTCAGCATTACCTGAGCTCTACCTTCACACAAGCACACCACCACCTCATCACCTCCTCAGTATCACTCAGCAACAGTGCAGCACCACCTTAGCACCAGCACAGCATCAGCACAGCCCCACCTCAGCATCAGCACAGCTCCACCTCAGCATCAGGGAAGCACCACCTCAGCATCAGCAAAGCACCACCACAGCAGCAACTCAGCATCAGCACAGAACCATCTCAGCATCAGCACAGCACCACCTCTTCATCAGTGCACCACCACTGCAGCCCCAACTCAGCATCAGCTCAGCACCAGCACAGTACCATCTCAGCACCGGTGCAGCATCAGCTCAACATCAGCACAGCATAATGTCAGCATCAGCACAACACCACCTCTGCATCAGTGGATCACCACCAGCGCAACCCCACCTCAGAACCAGCACAGTCCCACCTCAGCAGCAGCTCAGCACCAAAGCAGTGCCAATTCAGCATCAGCTCAGCACCACCTTAGCACCAGTGCAGCACCACCACCTCAGTATGTCTCAGCAATCACACACCATCACTCAGCACCAACACAGCACCACTCAGGACCACCATAGCATCCCTCAGCACCACCTCAGCATCACTCAGCACCACCTCAGCATCAGCACAGCACACCACAGCACCACCTTAGCATCAGCACAGCACCATCTCAGCATCAGAAGAGCACCACCTTCGCATCAGTGCACCACCAGTAGCGCAGCCCCACCTCAGCACCAGCACAACCCCACCGCAGCAGCAATTCAACACCAGGGCAGCACGACTTCAGCATCAGTGCAGCACCACCTCAGCATCAGTGCAGCATCACCTCAGCGCAGCACCAACTCAGTATCACTCAGCACCACCTGCACACCATCTCATTACCACTTGACCACCAGCGGAGCACCACTACCTCAGCATGTCTCAGCACCACCTCAGCATAACTCAGTACCACCTCAGCATCACTCAGCACCACCTCAGCATCACTCAGCACCACCTGAACACCAGCTCATCTACACTGGAGCCCCAGCGCAGCACCGCCACCTCAGCATGACTCAGTACCACCTCAGCCTGACTCAGCACCACCTCCACATCAGTGCACCAGCTCAGCACCAACTCAGCACCAGCACAGCCCCACCACAGCACCAGCACAGCACCATCTCAGCAGCAACTCAGCACCAATGCAGCACCACTTCATCATTATCACAGCACCACCTCAGCATCAGTGCGGCATCACCTCAGTACCAGTGCAGCACCAACTCATCATCACTCGGCACCACCTGAGCACCAGCAGAGCATCACCTGAGCACCACCAAAGCATCACTCAGCACCACCACAGTATCACTCAGCACGACCTGAGCTCTACCTTCGCTCAAGCACACCACCACCTTAGCACCACCTCAGTATCACTCATTACCAGTGCAGCACCACCTGAGCACCAGCACAGCATCAGCGCAGCACCACCTCAGCATCAGCACAGCACCACCTGAGCACCACCACAGCACCAACTCAGCATCAGCACAGCACCATCTCAGCATCAGCACAGCACCACCTCCTCATCAGTGCACCACCACTGCAGCACCAACTCAGCATCAGCTCAGCAACAGCACAGTACCATCTCAGCACCGGTGCAGCATCAGCTCAACATCAGCACAGCATAATGTCAGCATCAGCACACCACCTCTGCATCAGTGGATCACCACCAGCGCAACCCCACCTCAGCAGCAGCTTAGCACCAAAGCAGTGCCAATTCAGCATCAGCTCAGCACCACCTTAGCACAAGTGCAGCACCACCACCTCAGTATGTCTCAGCAATCACACAGCATCACTCAGCACCAACACAGCACCACTCAGGACCACCATAGCATCCCTCAGCACCACCTCAGCATCACTCAGCACCACCTCAGCATCAGCACAGCACACCACAGCACCACCTTAGAATCAGCACAGCACCATCTCAGCATCAGAAGAGCACCACCTTCGCATCAGTGCACCACCAGTAGCGCAGCCACACCTCAGCACCAGCACAACCCCACTGCAGCAGCAATTCAACACCAGGGCAGCACGACTTCAGTATCAGTGCAGCACCACCTCAGCATCAGTGCAGCATCACCTCAGCGCAGCACCAACTCAGTATCACTCAGCACCAACTGCACACCATCTCATTACCACTTGACCACCAGCGCAGCACCACCACCTCAGCATATCTCAGCACCACCTCAGCATAACTCAGCACCACCTCAGCATCACTCAGCACCACCTCAGCATCACTCAGCACCACCTGAGCACCAGCTCATCTCCACTGGAGCCCCAGCGCAGCACCACCACCTCAGCATGACTCAGTACCACCTCAGCCTGACTCAGCACCACCTCCACATCAGTGCACCAGCTCAGCACCAACTCAGCACCAGCACAGCCCCACCACAGCACCAGCACAGCACCACCTCAGCAGCAACTCAGCACCAATGCAGCACCACTTCATCATTATCACAGCACCACCTCAGCATCAGTCCAGCATCACCTCAGTACCAGTGCAGCACCAACTCATCATCACTCGGCACCACCTGAGCACCAGCATAGCATCACCTGAGTACCACCAAAGCATCACTCAGCACCACCTCAGTATCACTCAGCACGACCTGAGCTCTACCTTTGCTCAAGCACACCACCACCTTAGCACCGCCTCAGTATCACTCATTACCAGTGCAGCACCACCTGAGCACCAGCACAGCATCAGCACAGAACCACCTCAGCATCAGCATAGCTCCACCTCAGCATCAGCGCAGCACCACCTCAGCATCAGCACAGCACCACCTGAGCACCACCACAGCACCAACTCAGCATCAGCACAGCACCATCTCAGCATCACCAAAGCACCACCTACTCATCAGTGCATCACCACCACTGCAGTACCAACTCAGCATCAGCGCAGCACCACCTCAGCACCAGCACAGTACCACCTCAGCACCACCTCAGCATCACCTCAACATCAGCAGAGCACCATGTCAGCATCAGCACAACACCACCTCTGCATCAGTGGACCACCACCAGCGCAGCCCCACCTCAACCAGCACAGTCCCACCTCAGCAGCAACTCAGCATCAAAGCAGCACCACTTCAGCATCAGCTGAGCACCACCTCAGCATCAGTGCAATATCACCTCAGCACAGCACCAACTCAGCATCACTGAGCACCACCTTAGCACCAGCGCAGCACCACCACCTCAGCAATCACACAGCATCAGTCAGCACCACCACATCATCACTCAGCACCACCATATCAGCCCTCAGCACCACCTCAGCCTCACTCAGCACCACCGCAGCGTCAGCACAGCATCACCACACACCACCTCAGCATCAGCACGACACCAACTCAGCATCAGCAGAGCACCACCAACAGCGCAACCGCATCTCAGCACCAGCACAACCCCACCTCAGCAGCAATTCAGCACCAGTGCAGCACCACTCCAGCATCAGCGCAGAACCACCTCAGCATCAGTGCAGCATCACCTCAGCACAGCATCAACTCAGCACCACCTGAGCACCAGCTCATCACCACTTGAGCACCATCGCAGCACCACCACCTCAGCATGACTCAGTACCACCTCAGCATCACTCAGCACCATCTCAGCACCACTCAGCACCACCTCAGTATCACTCAGAATCACCTGAGCACCACCACAGCAATAGCACAGCACCATCTCAGCATCAGCACAGCACCACCACCCCATGAGTGCAACACCACCAGTGCAGCACCAACTCTGCATAAGCACAGCACCACCTCTGCACCAGTGCAGCACCACCTCAGCACCAGTGCAGCAGCACCTTAACATCAGCCCAGACCCATCTCAGCATCAGCAGAGCACTACCTCCTCATCAGTGCACAGCCACCAGTGTAGCCTCAACTCAGCATCAGCACAGCACCACCTCAACATCAGCACAGCACCACCTCAGCATCAGCACAGCACCACCTCAGCATCAGCACAGCACCACCTCTGTATCAGTGCACCACCACCAGCACAGCACCACCTTAGCACCAGCGCAGCCCCACCTCAACAGCAATTCAGCACCAACGCAGCACTACTTCAGCATGAGCGCAGCATCACCTCAGTACAGCACCAACTCAGCATCACTCAGCACCACCTGAGCACTAGTGCAGCACCACTGCCTCAGCATGACTCAGCACCACAGCATGACTCAGCACCACTTCAGCATCACTCAGCCCCACCTCAGTATCACCTCCGCACGAGCACACCACCACCTCAACACTACCTCAGCATCACTCAGCAGCACCTCAATATCATTCAGCATCACCTGAGCATCCCTCCGCATTAGTACACCACCACCTCAGTACCACCTCAGCATTACTCAGCACCACCTCAGTCTGCCCTCGGAATCAGGCATCTGTTGATCCTCCCCTAGTGTCCGTCCACTGCTCCATTTGATCTAAAAAATATTTTTGTTGACATCTGCATACTGTCCTGCAGATGGTTGATAATCTGGCAAGTGCTGCAAATCCAAAGGCTCATACAAAATTTGTTCACTGTACAATCAAGTATCTACAAGGACGCTGATTACAGTTACAGTTACAGTTACTTGCCTAAAGTCTAATTGGTTTCCCAAAGGATATAGAGATAGCAGGTGTAATGCATTAGTGGATATGAAAACTGACCTCTACATGCGCTATAGGTCATACAAATTAAACAAGAATATTAAACAAGTGCATTATACAATCAGTTTGGAGTTAAAGTTTTGCAAAACTTCTGCAAACATCTAGCACTTAACTCTGACGTATTACTGTGTACTTTCCTTCAACTTCTGCAGTGCACTACTGACCCGTGGATATTTGAACAGGAGGCGATGGTTTAGAAAAACCTGCATTTTTATATAGCACTAGCTACCACAATTTGGCTATTTTGCATCTCTATAAATAAAAAGTGTTACTATTAACCTAGCCAATAGTATTTGTTTTATTAATCTTGAAAGGTTGAATTGCCGTTTGAAATGCTGAGCAATCCTTGCTGGGATTTGAGCTGCTGGAAGTAATTTTCCACATACTTAAGTACCTCTGAGGCATGTAACATGCACTTTGCCTAGCAAATGGAGAAAGTCTAAGATTAGTGGTGTTGGCTGTTGTGTGGGATCAGCGGCTATGCCCTCCTAATAAGCTTTATGATTTGGACATACAAATTGAGGGCGACATACTGCACCCTATAAAAGTAATATTCTGTTGTAATACTGATTATTTAAGAAGACGTAGGGGCAGATTTCCAAGCCCCTTGCAACACTTTTGCGCCGCTGTTGCCTCACTTTTGTGACGCAGCAGCACTTAAAATATGCAGCCAATATACAACGTGACTCATCTAGGGAGATGCGTCACGTTGTAAAACCCTGCGTCACATTATACCTGCGTCAAGTATAATGTATGCAGGGTGGGCGTTCCCACGCAGGAAAGCCTCGCAAAAGTGACACAGTGAAATCTACAAGATTTCACTGCGTCACTTCTAGGACGCCACTGCGTCAAAACCTTACGCCTGCTTCAAGCAGGCGTAAGGAGTGATGCAGTGTAGTGGGAATAGGCCTCAAAATGCATTGCTGGAGTTGCGTCGTGCTTGCGACACGACTCCAGCAATGCAAGACTTTTGCCCCAACAGATGCATCCGAATTTCTGACGCATCTATCAATCCTTGCTCCATGGTGCGCCGTATTGTAAATACGCGCATTCATGGTGGCGCAAGGGAAAGTGACGCATCTTTACAGATGCATCACTTTCTTGTAAATCTGCCCCTTAGTCTCTGCATTATGAAGTTTTGTTGTTCTAATACACAGACCTCATACATTCATAGGAATCGTATAACACTGTAATTCAATCGTTCAATAGCTGGTGTAACCTCCATATAATCCTATTAGGGGAGAGGAGTTGGCCTAACTGCTAGGGCGGTCGACCTCGAATCTGGGGAACTGGGTTCGAGTCTTGGCAATGACGCTGAACATCCTGTGATTCTGGACAAATCACTTAGGGGCACATGCATCAAAGGTTTTTGCGATCGCAAACGGTGCGAATCGCAAAAATCGGCCGTTTGCGATCGCAAATTGGCCTTTGGAGATGCATGAAAGTGTTTCCTATGCGCAATTTAAGAATTCGCAATTAATTGCGAATTCCTAAATTGCGATTGCATTTAAGGAATCGCAATTTGCGATTCCTTAAATGCAATGCTAGAAGCACTTTCAAATAGCGATTTCGCTATTTGGGACCGCAAATTACAGACAAATCAAACTTGTCTGTAATTTGCAAAACCTTCGAAAAATGCTCTAAAATGCATTTTTTTAAGTTTTAGGTTACACACACACATGCCCTTGGGGCATGTGTGTGCGCAACATGGGTGCACATCACAATTTCAGGGTGCAACAGGGTGTCATTTTGACACCCTGGCACCCTTGAAATTGCATTCTCAATTTGCGATTCACTAATTGCGAATCGCTAATTGAGAATGTCTTCCCATTCATTCCTATGGGCCTCTAGGCCCATAGGAATTAATGGGAGGTATTCTTAATTGCGACTCGCAATTAGCGAGTCGCAATTAAGGAATGTTTAGGAATCGCTATTTTTATAGCGATTCCTACATGCATAGGCTTTTGCGATTCCTTAATTGCGATTCCTTAATAATCGCAATTAAGGAATCGCAAAAGCCTACCTTGATGCATGTGCCCCTTAATCTCCCCGTCCTAACAAAAATGAATGTGTCCTCATGTAATGCAACTGGTGCTATGTAAAGCGCTCTGATACCCGATTCGGGTCAAGTTCGTGCTATATAAAACTCTGTAAAATAAAAATAAAATAAATCCACCAGAGGAGATGATTCGGCACATACATCTGCATATCTCGAAATTAAAAATAACATATTTAAGCGATCATATCGCTTGTTTAGCAAGACCAATCGTTGGTCAAGCTGGAAACACTGATTGCATGTTAACATAAAGCTCCAGCCAGACAATGGCATTCCCCAGTGAATTTCATAGGTATCGGGATCAAGGTGTGAGGAAAGGTTTTTTAGGGGAATTCCAAGGGTTACTGGACCCCAATTGTGAAAACTGAGGTTGTTCATCACTGGTGTCCTTGGGGCCCCATACTATTGCAACCCCAAACTGAAAACCCAGTATACCCCTTCAGCATTTGACTCTGAAGGTAGCAACAGCAAAGCAGTCCAAAGCTCTATCAGGTAGGTGCTTTTGTTTGCAATTTCAGAACTCAGTAACACATTTAATACCACTCAATAAATTATAATTAAGTGCTTTTACAATTTAAAAGGAAAATTATTTTAATGCACACAAAGCTAAATACTACTCACAGAATCAAAAATATAAACACAATCACAATATACGCACAATCTACAAGGGGCAAAATAGTATAAACAGTAATCACAATCCTGGTGGGAATAGTGCTTCTAAAGTCCCTCCAATAGAGGGTATTGCGAATAACCAATGAAAGGTTAGGCCTACAGACGGTGTCAGGTCAGCATAGAATCAAATAACAAAGGCCAACTGCCTTTGGAAACACATGCTTGCATGTTAGTCATAATCCTATTGGCTTTACCATAAGCATATTTAGTATCCATTTTCAAAAGACAGATCTATTGGATTAGGCAACTTTCCATTATCACTTAAAACAGTGAACATTTTACAAAATGTTCACTTTTTACTAAACATGAATGTTTCATCAAGGTTCACATCACACTTTAAAAATACATTTCTACCTTTTATACTTGGTTGCTAAGCAACCTCTCAGCATGCAAATCATGAAAGGGTACAACACTCCATTAAAACTTTACAAAAGTAGGGTCCTACAAGCTCGTGAAAATATACCTTCCTTTTTCACAGGTAACTAAACCTTTGCCCTTGGAGACATATGGTGCTGGTTTTCTTCCCTGTGCATGGGAAGGCTTATGGGAGCTCATCATTTCTTCTGGTGGGCTGCAGAAACAGTAAACAATAGCATACTTGTGGGTACCCCCATACTTATGGGCATCAGGGAACATCTCAAAAGAAATATGCACATTTTTTTAAAGCGAGCAGGGCCTTATGGGGTGCTTCTTTTCCTCTAGGCTGTGTGTTTTCCTAGGCCTTTGATGCAGCTGTTGCCTGGGAAATATTTCCTTTTTTAGTTTATTTACACTCTGTTTGTTGTGCCCCTAGCAAGAAGGGATCCTGCAGAGTCACCTCTGCCCAAATGGGCAACCACACACATGCAGATGGGATTCAGGAGCCACATGGTCTTCCATTTCCCTACTGGCACTGCACTACTTTCCAAGCAGTTGAACATAGGAAGGCAGCAGTTAGTTTCATCGAAATCCAGGATAAAGGCTGAAACATCAGAATCATAGCCAGAATATCCTGGAGTCGCCGCTCGGGAGGATAGGCCCAAAACTGCATTGTGTCCAGAATGGCTTCGAAGAAAGGGAGCATCTGAGAAGTAGTCAGGTGTGACTTCGGCACGTTGATAGTGAACACAATACCTGCCCATCCAGATATGGGCATGGGGAGTGGAGCTGAGAGTGTGGTGGCACCCCTTATACCTGGTTTGCACGCCTCTTCTTAAGGGCCACAAAGCAAGGAGCCGTTACCCCACCTAATTGTCTATTATCCTGTGTGGGGTGGACTTTTTAGAGAACAATGGAGCAGGAAAGAGCAGAATGAATTTACCTATACTTCAAAAAGACCCTTAGACTCCTGTCCTTCACACATTAGAGACTGGTCTAGTACAAAGGAGCATGGCTATTTTGCTGCAATCTACATCCTTGTCTGACAGACTCTCTCCATCCATCTTTCATCTTGGGTACAATACACACATTCAAGGGATCCAAAAGAGATTCCAGTCTGCACACACTAAAGCACTATAAATATTCTCCATGCCCAGACATAATCCACATCGCAACTCTTTGACTAATGTTTAATGTTTGTAGCGGCAAGCTTAAGAACTGGTAGAGAGTCAGAGGTTTCAGTGATTTCTGGTAACAATGGATTACCTTGAGCCTTAGAAAGGTGTCTTCATGTGTGCCAAGGCCTTTTTGAAGGTGATAACAGAAATGACTCCCTAAGTTTTCATGCTGCCTCAGCGTCAAAGCATCAGGGCATTCTGCCTCGGCTTTCCCTGTGCCAATAGAATCATCTTGTATCAGGTGAAAGTGTTTACATCCAGAGGGGTACCAGGACCTTTGGCTGTACTGAATTTATGAATGAGTTATGTATAAAGCAGACCAGCAAGTGGTGTACTGGTGCTGTGATTGACAAAGCTGAGGAAGTGGAGCAGAGTGTGACTTAGAAGAGATATGCTTTACAAAGTTTCCTGACTTTAGACTCTTATTCCTCAAAAAGGCAGAATGGAACTGAATAGGCCTATTTGGGATTTCATGAAGGTAGGGACATAGATAAAACTGTCAGATGAAGATGTGAGGGAGTGAGAGGGTGCATAAGGCAGAAAAAGGTCTGATGTACTTTTTACCCCTTTACTCTAGTGGCTTTATAACAAAAGCATAAAGCTTTGAAGAACAAGGTACTTACCTTTGGTAATGCCTTATCTAGTAGAGACACTATCTAGTTGCAGATTCCTTACTTTACAGTGTCCATAGGTGTCAGACTGGATCCAGAAGACTTTTGAGCAGTACGCCTGCACACCGGTCGACTCTGCGTTGGCGCCGTTCACACCGGAAGTGATGTACATGGTACCTATATAGGCGCCACCTTGGTTCGCTGACATCAGTTACTTTCGTGACTTTCGTCGCCAGGAGCGTGAAGCCACGATGAGCATTGACCACTGGTGTGACAACCTAAGGCCCTGAGGAGGGTGTCCTTTACAGTGTAATTGGTTCGCAGAGTGGGTAAGATAGAAGAGAGTAGGTAAGGAATCTGCGGTTAGCGTCTCTACCAGATAAGGCTTTACCGAATATAAGGAACTTGTTCATCTGATAGGAACTTCTAGCTGCAGATTTCTTACCTTAGACTAGATACCCAAGCAATACCTCCCTGGAGGTGGGACTGTAAAGACAATTAATTTTGAAAGTCCTGCTGAACCGAACAGAAGTGCTCGCAACTACGGACCTGACTGTCCAGGCAGTAGTGCTTGGTGAACATATGCAGGGATGCCCACATTGCTGCCTGACATATGTCCAGGACCGGGACGCCACACCCTAACCCAGTGGTTGCAGCCTTGGCTCTGGTGGAGTGAGCTCACAAGTCCTCAGGGGGATGGTTCTTGCCCGTTACTTAGCAGACCATAATGCATAGAACAATTGTGGGAAAGTGGATTTCTGTTGCAGCATCCCTCACTTTTTGCCTGGAAAATGATGTGGTTTCAATTGAAAGTGCACAGGGTCCTTGCTAAACAGGTCCCCTGTGCCAGAGCTCCTTCCCTAAAACTGTACCACGATTGGCACTTCAGACCCCCTGTAAGTCCCTAGTAAATTGGTACCCTGGTACTTAGAGCTTTGGGACTGAAGAGGGTCCCCTAGGGATCCCCCACTAAGGCCATGGAAGCTGCCACTGCAGCCTGCATGCTTTGATGCAGAGAAAAACGAAAAGTCAACATGGCACACTGCCTGTGTACCATGCTAAGCAGCACTGCCTAAGGTATAGGTAAGTCACCCCTCTAGGAGGCCTGATGCCAGTGTGGGATTTATTGAAACATGTACCCAGAGGGCACCTCAGAGGGGCCCCTTGAAAATCTACCAAACCTGGTGTGTTCTCTGACTGGCTTTTGGCAGCCTGCCATCACCAGACATGTTTCTGTACCTCTCGGTCGAGAGACCCTGCTCTCTCAGGCCAGAAACAAAGCACACCCTGGGCAGAGGTGTCACACCTCCTCCCCCAGGATGAGCACAGTGCTCGAGAGGGAAGCTTCAAAGGCCTTGCTGCCTTTGTAATGCCACCGCAGCCTCTGCTGCTAGCAGCAGATGGCAGCCCCTGGTTCAACTCCCCACTTTTGATGGGAGAACCGGCGGGAAACCTTAGTAAGAGTATGGGTTGTGCCCTCCTTCGCCAACTCCACCCCTCAGGTGCAGGAGGCGAAGTGAAGCACATTTTTCAGTGCCAACCATCTTGAAGATGGTGGGACTTATCCAATAAGGGCTATGCCACCCTCCCACAGGAGGGTGCCATAATAGTGGGTGTAGACACCCCAGTTAAGAGACCCACTGGTCCCTACCTGTCACTCCCTTGCAACACCCCTAACGCTGGTCTTTAGGTGGCACCCCCAGACCCTGAAATCAGATTCTTGATGATCTAAGAAGAGCCGGACACCTCAGCGTCTCAGCAGCAGAAAAGATTGCAGAAACCAGATAAAATGGGCCCAACCCTACCGGCCTGTCTGCAGCCCTCGACAATCCTGTGCCAAACGACGACCCGTCCTGCAGCCTAGTGACCTATAAAGCAATGGGAGGACTGCCTACCTTCGAAAAAGATCAAGATCTCCCAAGAACAGAGGACCTGTTCAAGAAAAAAACAGCTATAATAGAAAAATAACTGTTAGATTTGGGGGTCTCTAGTTGGCAGAGGTAGGTACCTTTGACCAAATAGGGACCCTTGCGTCTAGTCAGAGTAAGGGGCTACACTCCTAAAATAACCCCTGCTCACCCCCTTGGTAGCTTGGCACGAGAGGGCAGGCTTATCTCAGAGGCAGTGTGTAAAGCATTTGTGAACACATACAGTAATACAGTGAAAACACTACAGATGGACACCACACAGGTTTTATAAAAATAAGTATTCTTTATATAGACTTAACACAAGACCAAAACGACAAAAATCCACAATACTGTAATCAGAAATAATACTTCAAGATGGTAGAAATAGCTTAAAAAAGGGTTATTCACTTAAACGCAGTCTTTAGCAACAGATAACCCCAACTGGAGTTATCACGACGTCGAGGTCAAAGAAATCCCAAAGTACGGCGCCGACCGCGAGGTGCGCGGCGTCGGGCCCAGAGTCAAAACAGACCCACAAAGAACAGTACCTTCGAAAAGCGAAAACAAAGACAGCTCACGGCGTCGGGTAGAATCGGCATCGTTTGCGCTGTGCGGCGTCGGTTCCTTACTTCGGGGGAGGCGATGCGTCGGGTCCTCGATGCTTGCGCAAAGCCGGGGATGCATCTGTTCCTTACCGGAGAGGAGGTGACGTCGCGATGGCGCCGAAACCACGGTTCCGTACGAGGTCACGATGTCGATGAATTCTTGACCACCCACGTCAAGGATCGGCTCCGCGATAATGTCGGCTTCGGAGTCGATGCGGCACAGCAGCAGGCGTCGGGCCTACGTCGCAAGTCGGAGCAGCGCTCACGGCTTATGGCAGCTTACGATGTCGCTCGCTGGCGTCGATGTGGCACGGCGGCCGGCGACGGGTCTACGTTGTAAGTCGGAGCAGCGCTCACGGCTTCGATGCAGATTACGGCGTCGCTCGCCGGCGTCGGTGTTGCAATTTCCTTCTGTAGCAGCCAGAACAGCAAGTTCCAGATGCAGGCAAGCAGAAGGGGTGAAGTCTTTGTATCCCTGAGACTTCAGACAGGAGGCAAGCTCAAATTCAAGCCCTTGGAGATCTTCTTCAAGATGATGAAAGCACACTCAGTCCTTTTCTCCTTTCTTTGGCAATGAAGCAACCACTGCAGGCCAACCCCCAACAGCACACAGCACAGGGGTAGTCTCCTCCTTCAGTTTCCTGGTTCTTCTCCTCAGCAAAGGTTTGTCTTGATTCCCAGAAGTGATGTAAAGTTCTGGGGTCTGGGTCCCCCTTTTTATACCCACAAATCCTTTGTCTCTGAAGGCAGAGAGTGTCTGTACCTAGTCCAAACCAGTTCTGGGTGCATTCTGCCAGTGCACAACTTCTTCCTTTGTCAGTGTGGGCCAGGGTCATCAGACGCACCAAAGGAGGTGGAGCCAGCATTGTGGAAGGCAGGCACAGCCCTATTCAGGCCCAGGTGCTACTCCTCCCACCACTCCCAATGCAGCTAGGTCTATTCAGCCTAGTGCTGACTCACCCTGTCTCCTGGAGCCACCCCAGCCCCTGTCACTCACAAACCAGACATGCAATGCACAACCTAGCAGAGGCAGGCTGGATGGTTAGGTAAGAAAATACCTACTTTCTAAAAGTGGTATTTTCAAACACAGAATGTAAAAATCACCCACACTAAAAGATGTATTTTAACACTCTGAGTTCAGGCATACTAAACTCGAATTTCTACCTGGTTCCCTGGGTCAGTTAGGATTATAAGATGTTATAATCAAACTGCCCATTCTGGCCTATGGGAGCAGGTAGCCTTGCAATAGTGAAAAACGAAATTGGCTGTAATTCACTATCAGGACATGCCACACACATCAGGGCATGTCCTACCTTTTACATACAATGCACCCTGCCCTTGGGCCTACCTTAGGGGTGACTAATATGTAGAAAAGGGAAGGTTTAGGGACTGGCAAGTGGGTGCACTTACCAAGTTAACATGGCAGTACTAGACTGCACACAGGCTCTGCAATGGCAGGCCTGAGTCACACTTTACAGGCTGCTTCTGTGGGTGGCACAACCAGTGCTGCATGCCCACCAGCGGCATTTGATTTACAGGCCCTGGGCACACACGGTGCACTGTACTAGGGTCTGACAAGTAAATCAAATAATCCAATCATGTAATCACTAATCCATAGAACAAGGGAGCACTTGCACTTTGGCACTGAATAGCAGTGGCAAAGTGCCCAAAACATCTAGACCAGCAAAAACATGGCAAAACACTGGAGGCAACAGCAAAAAATGGAAGGGAGACCCACGCCAATGGCACCAGGTCTAACACGTGTCCCCTCCAGCTGAAATGTGGGGAGAACTACCCTACCTCTTGGGAGTTCTCATCACTAAGGCGGAAAAATCTGGACAGACCATCAGCATTGGCGTGTTCTGTAACAGGGCGGTGTTCCACCGTGAAGTCCATCCCCTGTAGGGAAATGGACCACCTCAACAGCTTAGGATTCTCACCCCTCATCTGCATCAACCATGTGAGGGGCCTGTGGTCTGTCTGAACCCGGAAGTGAGTCCCAAACAAGTATGGTCTCAGCTTCTTCAGTGCCCAGACCACAGCAAATGCCTCACACTCAATTGCACTCCACCTCTGTTCACGTGGAAGTAACCTCCTACTGATGAAGGCTACAGGTTGGTCTAGGCCTTCCTCATTTATCTGTGAAAGAACAGCCCCCACACCATGCTCTGAAGCGTCTGTTTGAACAATGAACTCTTTTGAGAAGTTGGGTGCCAGGAGCATGGGCGCCGTGCACATGGCAGTCTTCAGGGCATCAAAAGCTTTCTGACAGGTGTCAGTTCAGTTCACTTTCTTGGGCTGCTTTCTGGAAGTCAGCTCTGTCAAGGGGGCAACCATGCTGCCATACCCCTTGACAAACCTCCTGTAATACCCAGTGAGTCCTAAAAAGGCTCTCACCTCTGTCTGGGTTTTGGGGGGTTCCTAAGCCAGGATGGTCTCAATCTTGGGCTGTAGGGGCGCCACCTGGCCGATCCCAACCTGGTGTCCCAAGTACACCACGGAACCCTGCCCGATCTGGCACTTACTCGCCTTGATCGTGAGGCCTGCTCTCCGCAGCGCCATCAGCCCTTCCCAGAGGTGGCGCAGATGTTCTTCTCAACTGGCGCTGAACACTGCTATGTCATCTAGGTAGGCAGCACTGAAATCTTCCAGTCCAGCCAACACCTGGTTGACCAACCTCTGAAAGGTGGCAGGGGCATTCTTCATCCCAAAGGGCATAACCCGGAATTGGTAGTGCCCATCTGGTGTGGAGAATGCTGACCTCTCTCTTGCCCCATCAGTTAAGGCGATCTGCCAGTACCCAGACGTTAAATCAAACGTGCTGAGGTACCGGGCAGCCCCTAACCGATCAATGAGCTCATCAGGTCTGGGGATGGGGTGCGCGTCAGTCCTGGAGACTGAATCGAGTCCTCAGTAGTCCACACAGAACCGGAGTTCGGGTGTGGCACCAGGTGCGGCAGCCTTTGGGACCAAGACCACTGGGCTGGCCCAAGGGCTGTTAGAGGACTCAATCACTTCCAATGCAAACATCTTGGAGACCTCCTCCTTGATGCAAGCTCTCACCCTGTCAGTCACTCTGTAAGTTTTGTGCTTAACAGGAGGACTGTCCCCAGTATCCACATCATGGACGCACCAGTCAGTGACACTAGGGATCAGGGAGAACAGGTCAGGAAACTGTCCCAACAGTTGGTGACAATCCTCCTGCTGCTCAGGGGTCAGAGAGTTAGAGAGGTTCACACCCTCCACTGACCCATCTTGCTCCTTGGCACACAGGAGGTCAGGAAGAGGCTCAGTCTCCTCTTCCATTCCAGCATCTGTGGCTAGGAGCATGCCCACTTCGGACCTCTCCAAGTGGGGCTTCAGGCGGTTTACATGCAGGACCCACAAAGGGTTCCTAGGAGATCGCAAGTCCACCAAGTAGGTGACATCACTCTTGCGCTCCACCACCTCAAATGGTCCGGTCCACTTATCCTGGAGCACGCAGGGCTCCACTGGGGCCATGACCCACAGTTTCTGACCAGGCTGAAGCTCAATCAGAGTGGCATTCTGATCATACCACCGCTTCATCTCCTCCTGGCTGGCTTCCAGATTCGCCTGAGCGAGTTGCCTGAAACGCCGGGTTTGGTTTCTGAAGGCCAGCATGTAGCTATATACATCCTGGGGAGGTTTCCTGGGAGCTTTCTCCCAGCCTTCCTTTACCAAACTCAGAGGTCCTCTTACTGGGTGTCCATAGAGAAGTTCAAAGGGGCTGAACCCTAGGGACTTCTGTGGCACCTCTCGGTAAGCAAAGAGAAGGCATGGCAAGAGGACGTCCCACTTACGCCTCATGGGTTCTTCCAGACCCATAATCATGCCTTTAAGGGTCTGGTTGAATCTCTTCAACCAACCCATTACCTTGGGGGTGGTAAGGAGTGGTGAACTTGTACGTTACACCGCACTCCTGCCACAGGGACTTCATATACTTGGAAATGAAGTTTGTACCACGGTCTGACACCACCTCTGGGGAACCCCACATGGGAGAAAATTCCCATCAACGCACGTCCCACCACGGGGCCGTCACAGTCCGGAGAGGGATGGCTTCTGGGTACCGGGTGGCATGGTCCACCAAGACCAGGATGAACCTGTTGCCCATGGCTGTCTTGGGATCCAGAGGCTCCACAATGTCAATGCCCACCCTTTCAAAGGGGGTGCTGACCACAGGGAATGGCTGGAGAGGAGCCTTGTGCTTCCTCCCACTCTTTCCACTTGCCTGGCAAGTCTGGCAGGTCCTGCAATGAGTGTCTGAACTCTTGCGCATTTGGGGCCAATAAAAGTGGGTGACAAGCATTTCAAAGGTCTTGTCCTGCCCCAAATGTCCTGCTAAAGGCACATCATGAGCCAAACCCAGTAGGAAGGCTCTGAAGCGCTGGGGTACCACCAGCACACGGGCTGACCCAGGCTCAGCAACCTTAGGCTCGCTATACAGGAGACCATTCTCCCAGTAGATCCAATGTGATCCAGACTGATCACCTGCTGTCTGGTTGGTGGCCTGTTGCCGCAAACCCACAAGAGAAGGACACTTGTTCTGCTCCTCACAGAACTCTTCCCTGGAGGTGCCTCCTTCATGCTGCCAATGGGTCAGCTCAGGCAGGTCCCCCAGTTCAGCTACCTGTTCCCCTGTAGGTTCCAGGGCACCCCCTCATGGTCTGCCTCCTCCTGGACCGTGGGAACCACGGGGGCCAGTTTCCCGCGCCCCCTGCCTCTTCTCTTTAAGGCAGGCACCTGGGCCACTCTTTCAGGCTCCAGGTCCTCTTGAACACCCTTACTGGCTGCCATAGACCGGGTGGTCACACACGCCCAATCCAGCAAGCTCAACATCTCCAAATGTGCATCACGCTCCACCTTGGCCCAAGGGGAGCTCTCCAAGTCATTGCCCAATAGACAGTCCACAGGCATGGCTGGCCTCACAGCTACTTGAAGAGTACCTGAGACCCCCCCCAACTCAAAGGGAACCTGGGCCACCTCACAGTGGCTCTCTGAGTTGTCAGCGGCAACTACAGGGAAGTACGCATGGGGGATCACCTGCTCCTTACACACCAGCCGACAACTGACAGCTGTCACACTGGCTCCGGTGTCTCTCAAAGCCTCCACCCTCTGGCCATTGATGGTCACCCACTGCCTGTATTTCTTAGTGTTATCAGGCAGCTGGGTCCTGGGGACCATCTCACAGTCTCCTAAAGAGACAAGGGACATCTCTGCGGGACCCCACCCACCTTGGGCACCCATCTCCTCCCCCAGGGCTACACTAGCCATCTGCCGGGGTGGTGCACCAATGGGTGTGGTTTTCCCATACAGGGGACATCTAGAATCATAAGAGCAGTGGCCCCCTTGACCACACTTAAAACAGGTCTTGGGCCCCCTGTGAACAGGCTTATCTGTCAGGGCCCCAGCCTTCTTCTCAGGGGGAGGCTGGGAACCCTTCCCTTGGTTCCCTTGGGGATTACTTTGGGGCCCTTTCTGGAACTCCCTCTGTTTACCCTTGTCCCCTCCACTGCTCTGCTGGGGACCCTGCCCACCTTTGGCGGAGTCTCCCACGTGACCCTTGTGGACCTGGGTGCTCACCCAGCGGTCCGCCTCCTCAGCAAGCTCCCTAGGGTTAGTCAGCCTACTATCAATAAGGTGCTGGCATAGCTCTGGAAAACAATTTCCTGACAAGTGCTCCCATGCAATCAAATCAAAGAGCGCTTCAAAATCATTCACTTTGCTACCCTTCACCCAACCATCCAATGCTCTGCAAAAGAAAGTTACATATTCCACCCAAGTACTTGACTCCAACTTTTTGCAAATTCTAAACCTCTGCCTATACAGTTCAGAAGTCAACCCATACCTGGACATCAATGCTTCTTTCATATGACCATAAGAATTGTGGACTTCAGAGGGCAAGTCTAACAAGGTATCCCGCCCCTCACTAAGGAACCGCCCCCACAAGCCCGCTCCCCAAACCTTCTCAGGGACCCGGTGGTAGGACATAGCTACCTCATAGGCCTTGAACCACTGACCAATATCATCATTTTGATAAAATTCTTTCACCACATCTTTAGGTATATACACTAGTGCTTCAACGGGCATGGACGGTGTGCTGCCACCAGAGGGAGTAACCTCTAAGCTCCTGGCTTTCAATTCCAACTCCCTCAAAATTCTCTCATGCTCCAACTGCATCCTCTTTTCCTCTAGGGCCAATTTCTTCTTTTCCAATTCCAACTGCCCACCCATCTTGAGCTTGGTTAACTCTATTTCATGCATCCTACTTCTCTCCCTGTCCTCCAGCTCTCCTGGGGACAGGCCCTTGGAAGAAACACTGCTACCTGCTGGGGAAGGTGCTTTCCTCCCCCCTGGACCCAATGGCCCATCTGGCTGCCCCTCTGCCTCTTCAGCCCCCTCCTCATGCTCTTCCACATGCTCAGGGGTATTTCTTGCTTCCACCCAGGCCCCCAGCACCTTTTGGTACTCATCCTTCTTGGTGAGGCCTGGAGTAGCAACTTTAAATCTCCTGCAGAAGCACTTCAGCTGTTTCACAGTGTAGGTTTCTAGCTTTTCTTCCTCAAAATCTAAATCCATAGATGCGATGGATGCTGCTTTGCTCATGGTGTCAAAAGTTGGCAGTTCTTGGCAAAAATAGAAATCCCAGGAAAAACAATCTACCAAAATGTATGTGGTTGCGTTTGGTCTGCACTCACTAGTAGTGTACACCAATCACTGTATATGAGTCACAAATGCAAGTCCAAATCCTCACCGCTGACCACCAATGTTAGATTTGGGGGTCTCTAGTTGGCAGAGGTAGGTACCTTTGACCAAATAGGGACCCTTGCGTCTAGTCAGGGTAAGGGGCTACACTCCTAAAATAAGCCCTGCTCACCCCCTTGGTAGCTTGGCACGAGCAGGCAGGCTTATCTCAGAGGCAGTGTGTAAAGCATTTGTGAACACATACAGTAATACAGTGAAAGCACCACAGATGGACACCACACAGGTTTTATAAAAATAAGTATTCTGTATATAGACTTAACAGAAGACCAAAACGACAAAAATCCACAAAACTGTAATCAGAAATAATACTTCAAGATGGTAGAAATAGCTTAAAAATAGGTTATTCACTTAAACGCAGTCTTTAGCATCAGATAATCCCAACTGGAGTTATCACGACGTCGAGGTCAAAGAAATCCCAAAGTACGGCGCCGACCGCGAGGTGCGCAGCGTCGGGCCCGGAGTCAAAACAGACCCACAAAGAACAGTACCTTCGAAAAGCGAAAACAAAGACAGCTCACGGCGTCGGGGAGATGCGGCGTCGTTGGCGCTTTGCGGTGTCGGTTCCTTACTTCGGGGGAGGCGATGCGTTGGGTCCTCGATGCTTGCGCAAAGCAGGGGATGCATCTGTTCCTTCCGGAGAGGAGGTGACGTCGCGATGGCACCGAAACCACGGTTCCGTACGAGGTCACGATGTCGATGGATTCTTGACCACCCACGTCGAGGATCGGCTCCGCGATGATGTCGGCTTCGGAAGTGATGCGGCACAGCAGCAAGCGTCGGGCCTACGTCGCAAGTCGGAGCAGCGCTCACGGCTTATGGCAGGTTACGATGTCGCTCGCTGGCGTCGATGTGGCACGGCGGCCGGCGTCGGGTCTACGTTGTAAATCGGAGCAGCGCTCACAGCTTCGATGCAGATTACGGCGTCGCTCGCCGGCGTCGGTGTTGCAATTTCCTGCTGTAGCAGCCAGAACAGCAAGTTCCAGATGCAGGCAAGCACAAGGGGTGAAGTCTTTGTATCCCTGAGACTTCAGACAGGAGGCAAGCTCAAATTCAAGCCCTTGGAGATCTTCTTCAAGATGATGAAAGCACACTAAGTCCTTTTCTCCTTTCTTTGGCAATGAAGCAACCACTGCAGGCCAACCCCCAACAGCACACAGCACAGGGATAGTCTCCTCCTTCAGTTTCCTGGTTCTTCTCCTCAGCAAAGGTTCGTCTTGATTCCCAGAAGTGATCTAAAGTTCTGGGGTCTGGGTCCCCCTTTTTATATTTTAAACAAAAAGAAGTACGCTGTTCCTCAACATGTGCAAGTCAGACCTACAAAATGTAGGTCAGTGTGCAAGTACTGTCCCAGGCACCCAAGAAAAGGGGGGGGAAAGAACCCCTTTCGGAACTAGGGCCCTCACACACCCAGCAAGCTAGGTGTCATGCTTCATCATATGGGCCTGCTCCTCGTCGGGTCGGCGCTGCAATACCCGACGGGCACCCATGAATGGGGCTCTTTGCCGGAGATCTTTTATTCCTGCCGTATGGGTGCCGTGGGTGTGAGGGGCCTAGTGTATGTGTAGATGTGTTGATTTAGTGAAATTAAAACAAGTAGGGAATCCTTTTAGAACAATTTTAATCTGGGGGGATCCCTGCCTGGTTAAAAATAAAGATAAGGAGAGGCGACTGTCAGGCTATCAAGAGTCAAGAGGCGCTCTGCTCCTAGATGGTCGACATGTTTCACGCCTATCTGTCTTAAGGATCAGGCGGCGTTTCTTCAGGACCGTGACTAAAACTATCTACAACTAATGGTGTATGCCACTAAATAATATAAAACTGTGGTTTGGTACCAATTTACCTACTACCACGAAGGTGCAGCATATTACCTGTGGGCAATGGGACAAACCTGCATGAAAGAACGTGAGAAAACAAAAGTTTATGGTAATGCCCGAATGGTGCTGACTGCATGTCAATTGATGAGGGGTTAATAGCCCCATACAATTTATTCATTGTATTGAAATGCCGGCGGTCAAAAGTTTATATAAAAACAGAAAGCAACAAACAATAAATAATAGGAGAAGAAGAGGAAGCAACAGAGGGACTCTCGTTGTTACTTGGTAAGTGACATCATAAGTATGTGATAAAACATGCCATTGTGGGCGGTGGTGAACTTAGCTCTAGGACTCACCTAAAATTGGTGAACATTTCGCCCCATCTGCTTCAGCACAAATAAAGACATCTATATTAGGATGTCTAATCAAAATTGGGAGGCAAGCATGTTTATGGAAGGTTAGAGGCAGGTCTTGTACTGTCTGTTCGCAGAAAAACAGACCCAACTCTCTGGGACCTCGCCCGGTAAAGAGAGCGTAAGGGAAGTTTGTCAGGGTAGTTACGAAGCAACCCCCTGAGCAAGCCCTCTTTACCCCATGTCGTAGCGGAGTAAGAAGGTACAGGGGGCGTGGCGCGGGTACCCAATTCCCACATACCAGTCCCAAAACCCAACGGGTTCACGCAGTTGGTCTCTGTGTGAAAAAAGGCCCGCTCCTCCGCCCACCACAGATTGGGGTGATAAGAGAGATAGAGCGAGCGAGTAAGGCCCAGGGGGTAGATTCAGTAATTACGCCACAGACCAAACCACCATCAAAGCTACCCGCTTACCTTAGTCTAGTCGTCACAGGGTGCTGGGTTTTCATTCTTTAAAAGCTAGACAAAACTCACCCGCCTCTATTAGAAGCCACGCAGCTCACCTACCCCTCGCGCTGAAGCCGGGATGGTGCAGAGCGGCCAAACAATCCCGCTTATATGCACCAAGCCGCTAGCCGTACGAGGGTGGCGGGAAGCTGATCAGAGACAGCTGCCAGGCAGGTGTATCATGTGATCTATCAGCCGTATCATGTGATCTATCAGCGTGCGTTAATGCGAGTGATGAAAAGCATGTCGGCCATCTTGGAGCGGATAGTAGTCCATCCCCAATATTACAACACAAAGCAATGTCGACATAGAAAGAGGCTGTGATAAATACCATTGGCCAAAATGGTGATCAAGGCACACATAGTAAGATATAGTCGAATGACACATGTGTTAAAGGGCTCAATAGGAAATTTACAGATTATGTCATCACGAGTCAATATGTAATTGTACCGCGAGTATAGTCCATAAATTATCGATCAGAATGTTTACGAATAAGGACTCCCTGAAGATGTAGTAAGCTCCATATTTATGGATATATAATATAATAATCAAGGAGTAATTAAAGGACCTTAACCTGAATACAGAAAGTTCGTCATCATCAATAGACCTAGGACAGGGTACCCCATGGTATTTCATCATTTAATCCCTGATGGTCTAAGCCCAGGCGGTGCACCCATCATTGCTCAATCCTAAATAGTGCCGATTTTGTGATGTGAGGGTGTGTCTCCAGGACCAACCATCGTAAACTTTCAGGGGGATGGTTGCGTTCCTTAAAATGGGTATACAGTTTAGTGGTGGTTTTTTGACAACGGACAACAGAGACCAGCTGCGTGAACCCGTTGGGTTTTGGGACTGGTATGTGGGAATTGGGTACCCGCGCCACGCCCCTGTACCTTCTTACTCCGCTACGACATGGGGTAAAGAGGGCTTGCTCAGGGGGTTGCTTCGTAACTACCCTGACAAACTTCCCTTACGCTCTCTTTACCGGGCGAGGTCCCAGAGAGTTGGGTCTGTTTTTCTGCGAACAGACAGTACAAGACCTGCCTCTAACCTTCCATAAACATGCTTGCCTCCCAATTTTGATTAGACATCCTAATATAGATGTCTTTATTTGTGCTGAAGCAGATGGGGCGAAATGTTCACCAATTTTAGGTGAGTCCTAGAGCTAAGTTCACCACCGCCCACAATGGCATGTTTTATCACATACTTATGATGTCACTTACCAAGTAACAACGAGAGTCCCTCTGTTGCTTCCTCTTCTTCTCCTATTATTTATTGTTTGTTGCTTTCTGTTTTTATATAAACTTTTGACCGCCGGCATTTCAATACAATGAATAAATTGTATGGGGCTATTAACCCCTCATCAATTGACATGCAGTCAGCACCATTCGGGCATTACCATAAACTTTTGTTTTCTCACGTTCTTTCATGCAGGTTTGTCCCATTGCCCACAGGTAATATGCTGCACCTTCGTGGTAGTAGGTAAATTGGTACCAAACCACAGTTTTATATTATTTAGTGGCATACACCATTAGTTGTAGATAGTTTTAGTCACGGTCCTGAAGAAACGCCGCCTGATCCTTAAGACAGATAGGCGTGAAACATGTCGACCATCTAGGAGCAGAGCGCCTCTTGACTCTTGATAGCCTGACAGTCGCCTCTCCTTATCTTTATTTTTAACCAGGCAGGGATCCCCCCAGATTAAAATTGTTCTAAAAGGATTCCCTACTTGTTTTAATTTCACTAAATCAACACATCTACACATACACTAGGCCCCTCACACCCACGGCACCCATACGGCAGGAATAAAAGATCTCCGGCAAAGAGCCCCATTCATGGGTGCCCGTCGGGTATTGCAGCGCCGACCCGACGAGGAGCAGGCCCATATGATGAAGCATGACACCTAGCTTGCTGGATGTGTGAGGGCCCTAGTTCCGAAAGGGGTTCTTTCCCCCCTTTTTCTTGGGTGCCTGGGACAGTACTTGCACACTGACCTACATTTTGTAGGTCTGACTTGCACATGTTGAGGAACAGCGTACTTCTTTTTGTTTAAAATATTGATAGGGCATGTACGCTGGACCTATCTAAACAGCCCTTAGTTCCCTAATTTCTTGAACAATCATACGCACGGGCCTCTCCGTGGGACTTACTATTGAGGATACCAGAGACACTAATAGTGGTCTCTGGCCCATTACACCAACCACAGTAGCAACGAACCGTCTATATAGTGAGCCACCCGTTTACTCCATCAACATGGAGGAAAACCAGGGACTCAGCTTTGGGGAGGATGTGGCAGCAGAGATTCTTAGATCAACCCCTTCCATTTTAGGTATAGAGAACAGTTCAGCCACTGGTTCCCTATCGGAAGATTGGACATCACTTATGTCAATGAAACGGGAGTGGTTGAAAATAACTCTACATGGGGCAATGATGACAGAGTATTTACGTGCCAACATCGCCCCCAACGGCCTCATGGTAAAAAACTTCCCTAGACTCTTTCTGGAAGATCAATTGTTCAAAAGAGTGGTCCCTGATAGCATGGAAATGCACCAGGGACTGGCTCATCTTGATTATAAACACAGCTAAGAGAATAGCTGACGCCCTCCTCGTTAGGATACAAATCGCAGAGGGAGCTCTGAAGACCACGGTTCAGATAACTCAGTTCAAATCCAAACTTAATGAACTAAACAATGAGATAGCAGAACAAAAAGAATATCTCATGAAACAAAAGGTTAGCAAATTACAAAAGGATATACAAAAATTTGAGAAGGAAAAGGTATATCCCTACTTGAGAACAGACTATACCTCCACAAAGGATAGCTATTCCTCAGATGAGAGTACGGATACTACCAGAAGGGGGTCATCAAGTAGTGACTCGAGCACAGGTAGTTGGGGTGGTAATAGACAGAGAAGAGGAAACCGCCCTCACTTTCCTAATTATAACCCACCGAATTTCCAGGGACCACCTCAACCCTTCTGGCCTTTCCCGATATATCCTCATGGCCCACAACAGTACTTTCCCTCTAGCAACCCACCTTTTTTAGGCAGAGGTTGGGGCAGAGGAAAAGGGCGCAACAGAAGAGGCGAACAGAAAACTGTTCAATGGCAAGACAACCAGCAGAGCTCAATGGATACACGGAGAAGAACACAGAACAAGAGACTTTAGTGGTCAATTTATCACATCGCTCACTGTCTGAGACTGAATTCAAAGTACTGGAGAAGGGACTTGGCTTTGTCCCCACTCCCAAAACGGATAAATTCAGGGATCTGAGAGAGGTGCAGAACTTCTTTAGAAAAATCCGCCTCAAGGCATTTTTTCAAGACAAACCTAACCCTGCTTTACAAGATTCAGGGTTAAGGAATCCATCTACCTTTACCCCTAACAGCAGTATGGTTCCCGTGGAAGTTCTTACTTTTGAACAAGCGGTTCTCAAAGACCTCCAAACCACCACTGTGGGGCCTCCTTTTCACAACTTATCAAGAAATGAGAGACTAGCGGTCAAGTCCCTGACTGATGATATCAGCATCACCATCAAACAGGCAGATAAGGGTGGGGCCATTGTCATACAATCCACCACGGATTATGATCAGGAGTGCCTCCGCCAATTGAGCAATAGGAAATTCTATACCCCCATTGCTGTCAATCCTACCACTAGACTTACCACTGAGATCTCAATAATGGTATTCGAGGCAGAAAACAACGGGTGGTTGAGTAAAAGAGAAGCTGACTTCCTTATAACCAAAGAATCACGTACGCCATACTTTTACACCCTCCCCAAAATCCATAAGGGGACAACACCAGTTCCTGGGAGACCAATTGTCTCAGGAATAGGCTCAATACTCCAACCATTATCGATCTTTTGTGATCATTTTCTCCAACCTCTGGTGAAACAGACTCCCTCATATGTGAGGGATACGACTGACATACTATGTATAATGGGAGAAATAAGGGACACACGAGACATTGACCTGTTGGTTACGCTGGATGTGGAGCAGCTCTATACCAACATACCACAAAGAGCTACACTCACTGTTATAGAAACAGCACTGAAACAGGTGGATTGGTCGTCATCTACGCCTATCACCCTTATTATGCAATGTGCTACTTTAGCATTGACGGAGAACTTCTTCGAATTCAAGAATCAACTTTTCCATCAGTCCCAAGGTACTTCTATGGGGAGTACCTTTGCTCCAAGTGTAGCCTGCCTCTACATGGCGGCCTTCGAAGAGGAGGTTATTTACCATCAGAGTAACCCCTACCTGAATAACTTGAGACTGTGGAAAAGATATATCGATGATATTCTTGTTTTCTGGAAGGGTGACTTGAATACATGCAAGGAGTTTTGCAACTGGATCAATACGAAGAATGAATATCTTAAGTTTACTAAGACCATTTCAGCCACCAGTATATCATTCCTTGATCTTAAAATCAGCATTCATGATGGACACTTGCAGACCTCCTTGTATAAGAAACCTACTGACAGGAATAGTCTGTTGTCATACCACAGCCACCACCCACGAGCGTTGAGGGATAATTTGCCCTTTGGGCAATTTCTCCGTATTAGGAGAAATTGTAGTACCATCACCGACTACAGAATAGAGGCTGAGTCATTAGCAGAGAATCTTATCAAGAGACATTACCCCCCACATCATGTTGATAAATCATTAAAAAGAGCAAGGAACAATAACAGGGAGGCCCTGTTAGAAGTAAAACAAAAGGAACCGAGTGAGATTTTGACCTGTGTGACTTCTTTTACACCAGGATCTAACAGACTTAAGAAAGTCATCAACAAGCACTGGGGGATCCTTAATACGGGGTCCCTTGAGATCCCTAAACCCAGATTTGCGTTCAAACGAACGAGTAACCTGAAAGATATGCTCGTACACACAAGACCAAAACTGACACACATAAATGTACAAAGAACCTTATGGGACCTTCCCCCAGTGCAGGGCCACTATCCCTGTGGCTCCTGTGCCGCCTGTCCACAAACTAAACCAACAAAAGAGATTGTACTAACAGATTCCTTTACCTGGAGGATACACACCCACACTAATTGCAACACATCCCAATGTATATATTTGCTGATATGCCCTTGTGATAAAAAGTACGTGGGCATGACTATGAGGGTGGTTAAGAATAGGATCTCGGAACATAAGAGTAATATCCGTTGTCAAAAAACCACCACTAAACTGTATACCCATTTTAAGGAACGCAACCATCCCCCTGAAAGTTTACGATGGTTGGTCCTGGAGACACACCCTCACATCACAAAATCGGCACTATTTAGGATTGAGCAACGATGGGTGCACCGCCTGGGCTTAGACCATCAGGGATTAAATGATGAAATACCATGGGGTTCCCTGTCCTAGGTCTATTGATGATGACGAACTTTCTGTATTCAGGTTAAGGTCCTTTAATTACTCCTTGATTATTATATTATATATCCATAAATATGGAGCTTACTACATCTTCAGGGAGTCCTTATTCGTAAACATTCTGATCGATAATTTATGGACTATACTCGCGGTACAATTACATATTGACTCGTGATGACATAATCTGTAAATTTCCTATTGAGCCCTTTAACACATGTGTCATTCGACTATATCTTACTATGTGTGCCTTGATCACCATTTTGGCCAATGGTATTTATCACAGCCTCTTTCTATGTCGACATTGCTTTGTGTTGTAATATTGGGGATGGACTACTATCCGCTCCAAGATGGCCGACATGCTTTTCATCACTCGCATTAACGCACGCTGATAGATCACATGATACGGCTGATAGATCACATGATACACCTGCCTGGCAGCTGTCTCTGATCAGCTTCCCGCCACCCTCGTACGGCTAGCGGCTTGGTGCATATAAGCGGGATTGTTTGGCCGCTCTGCACCATCCCGGCTTCAGCGCGAGTGTTAGGTGAGCTGCGTGGCTTCTAATAGAGGCGGGTGAGTTTTGTCTAGCTTTTAAAGAATGAAAACCCAGCACCCTGTGACGACTAGACTAAGGTAAGCGGGTAGCTTTGATGGTGGTTTGGTCTGTGGCGTAATTACTGAATCTACCCCCTGGGCCTTACTCGCTCGCTCTATCTCTCTTATCACCCCAATCTGTGGTGGGCGGAGGAGCGGGCCTTTTTTCACACAGAGACCAGCTGCGTGAACCCGTTGGGTTTTGGGACTGGTATGTGGGAATTGGGTACCCGCGCCACGCCCCCTGTACCTTCTTACTCCGCTACGACATGGGGTAAAGAGGGCTTGCTCAGGGGGTTGCTTCGTAACTACCCTGACAAACTTCCCTTACGCTCTCTTTACCGGGCGAGGTCCCAGAGAGTTGGGTCTGTTTTTCTGAGAACAGACAGTACAAGACCTGCCTCTAACCTTCCATAAACATGCTTGCCTCCCAATTTTGATTAGACATCCTAATATAGATGTCTTTATTTGTGCTGAAGCAGATGGGGCGAAATGTTCACCAATTTTAGGTGAGTCCTAGAGCTAAGTTCACCACCGCCCACAATGGCATGTTTTATCACATACTTATGATGTCACTTACCAAGTAACAACGAGAGTCCCTCTGTTGCTTCCTCTTCTTCTCCTATTATTTATTGTTTGTTGCTTTCTGTTTTTATATAAACTTTTGACCGCCGGCATTTCAATACAATGAATAAATTGTATGGGGCTATTAACCCCTCATCAATTGACATGCAGTCAGCACCATTCGGGCATTACCATAAACTTTTGTTTTCTCACGTTCTTTCATGCAGGTTTGTCCCATTGCCCACAGGTAATATGCTGCACCTTCGTGGTAGTAGGTAAATTGGTACCAAACCACAGTTTTATATTATTTAGTGGCATACACCATTAGTTGTAGATAGTTTTAGTCACGGTCCTGAAGAAACGCCGCCTGATCCTTAAGACAGATAGGCGTGAAACATGTCGACCATCTAGGAGCAGAGCGCCTCTTGACTCTTGATAGCCTGACAGTCGCCTCTCCTTATCTTTATTTTTAACCAGGCAGGGATCCCCCCAGATTAAAATTGTTCTAAAAGGATTCCCTACTTGTTTTAATTTCACTAAATCAACACATCTACACATACACTAGGCCCCTCACACCCACGGCACCCATACGGCAGGAATAAAAGATCTCCGGCAAAGAGCCCCATTTATGGGTGCCCGTCGGGTATTGCAGCGCCGACCCGACGAGGAGCAGGCCCATATGATGAAGCATGACACCTAGCTTGCTGGGTGTGTGAGGGCCCTAGTTCCGAAAGGGGTTCTTTCCCCCCCCCTTTTTCTTGGGTGCCTGGGACAGTACTTGCACACTGACCTACATTTTGTAGGTCTGACTTGCACATGTTGAGGAACAGCGTACTTCTTTTTGTTTAAAATATTGATAGGGCATGTACGCTGGACCTATCTAAACAGCCCTTAGTTCCCTAATTTCTTGAACAATCCCCCTTTTTATACCCACAAATCCTTTGTCTCTGAAGGCAGAGAGTGTCTGTACCTAGTCCAAACCAGTTCTGGGTGCATTCTGCCAGTGCAAAACTTCTTCCTTTGTCAGTGTGGGCCAGGGTCATCAGACGCACCACAGAAGGTGGAGCCAGCATTGTGGAAGTCAGGCACAGCCCTATTCAGGCCCAGGTGCTACTCCTCCCACCACTCCCAATGCAGCTAGGTCTATTCAGCCTAGTGCTGACTCACCATGTCTCCTGGAGCCACCCCAGCCCCTGTCACTCACAAACCAGACATGCAATACACAACCTAGCAGAGGCAGGCTGGATGGTTAGGTAAGAAAATACCTACTTTCTAAAAGTGGTATTTTCAAACACAGAATGTAAAAATCACCCACACTAAAAGATGTATTTTAACATTCTGAGTTCAGGCATACTAAACTCGAATTTCTACCTAGTTCCCTGGGTCAGTTAGGATTATAAGATGTTATAATCAAACTGCCCATTCTGGCCTATGGGAGCAGGTAGCCTTGCAATAGTGAAAAACGAAATTGGCTGTAATTCACTATCAGGACATGCCACACACATCAGGGCATGTCCTACCTTTTACATACAATGCACCCTGCCCTTGGGCCTACCTTAGGGGTGACTAATATGTAGAAAAGGGAAGGTTTAGGGACTGGCAAGTGGGTGCACTTACCAAGTCAACATGGCAGTACTAGACTGCACACAGGCTCTGCAATGGCAGGCCTGTGTCACACTTTACTGGCTGCTTCTGTGGGTGGCACAACCAGTGCTGCATGCCCACCAGCGGCATTTGATTTATAGTCCCTGGGCACACGTGGTGCACTGTACTAGGGTCTGACAAGTAAATCAAATAATCCAATCATGGAATCACTAATCCATACAACAATTTACCATAGGGAGCACTTGCACTTTGGCACTGAATAGCAGTGGCAAAGTGCCCAAAGCATCTAGACCAGCAAAAACATAGCAAAACACAGGAGGCAACAGCAAAAAATGGAAGGGAGACCCACGCCAATGCTACCAGGTCTAACAATAACCTTTTTGCGTACATCTTGGTCTTAAAATAAAACCTGAAAGAAGCTTATTTTTCAAAAAATGATGTGGATCTCCTTTTTGAGTTGTGTGTCATTTGTTAATCACTGTGTGCATAACAAATGTCTTACACTCCTCTGTGTTAGGCCTAAGGCTGCTCTCCCACATTACCACAAATAGAGCACTTTGGGTTTACATTGAGCCCTGTATACTTCTGTGGAAATCTCTGGACTCTTTGCATGATATAAGCACTTAGTGGTATATCATATTAAGAGCAAGCTTCCTACAATGATCCATCGCAAGATGTTTTTTTTTATGCACCGCCTTCCCTTTCTTGGCTCCAACACATCCCACGAAGAGTTGATCGTCCACCTGGAATTCTTTTGTGCAGTCATAGTAGAACCACAATGCTCTTTTTGGGTCCAGATTGTGGAGTCTCTACTCCTCTTTGGAGGGATGAGGCAGACCTAAGAATGTAGGCAGGATGATGCCCTGGCCGACATGGAAGGGAGTCACAACCTTCAGAAGGAAGGAGGCAAGAGTCCAGAGAACCAGCTTGTTCAAGTAGAAGGTGGTATAAGGAGGGTGCGCAGAGATTGCTTGCAATTCGCTGACCCTCTTGGCCGATGTCATGGCTACTAAAAAGGCAGTTTTTATTGTCAAGAGCCTAAGAGGACAATTGTGTAGAGGCTCAAATGGTGCCCACATGAGAAGGGTGAAGACCAGGTTGAGATCTCACTGAGGCATAATGAATGGTGTAGGGGGAAACATATGTTGCCGGCCTTTAAGAAACCTATATCAACACAAAAAGATGATGGACGGAATGCTGAACATTGTCAAACATTCACCCCCAGTCACAGATCTGGGTTAAATCCATTGTTTGTTTGCACACCATGCCACTCCAGTTTGGACCCAGCCTTATGCAAATTAGTCTTGACCCTGCTCCCCATGGGAATGGTCCAGCCTGAACTGCCAGGTCAGGTCCTTCCTGGACTGGAAATCAAGCATCCTGGGATTGATTTCACAGTATTACCCCATATCAGCCAAGCTAGCTTGAATCCAGTGGCATAGTGAGCATGGGACCCACGCCTGGGCAACTCTTCCCACTTAGGGCGACTATAACAACACAAAAAGATGATGGATGGAATGCTGAACATTGTCTAACATTCATCCCCCAGTCACAGATCTGTGTTGAATCCATCTTTCTTTGCTCATGAATGGTGTAGGTGTGAAACATATGCTGCTGGCCTTTAAGAAACCTAGCCACAACAGGTGACTTGAAAAGAGAAGGTTGGCCTGGCAACCGCAAAGGTGCCGAGATGGCTGAGAGATGACCTTTAACTGTGCCCAGAGTGGAGCCCTGCTGGGCCATAAACAAAGCAAACAATAGAACCTTGGATAAAGGGGCAGAAAGGAGGTCAACTTTGTGGGAAGCACACCCTGACACAAACTTGTCCCAACAGCAGGCATATACCGGCTTGGTGGAGGGCTGCCTGGCTGCCACAATAACATTACAGACTTTGGGAGAAAGATCAAAAGCTGTCAACTGTCGCCGCTCAATCGCCACCCGTGAAGGTAGAGGGTACGCAGGTTTGGGTGCAGGACCCTCCCCTGTTGCTGCTACAGAAGATCCTCTCGAAGAGGCAGCCTGACTGAAGGACCGATGGTCATGCTCAGCAACTCAGGATACCAGACTCTGTGCCCAAACTGGAGTCACAAGAATTAATTGAGGCCGGTTGTTCTAACTTTCTTAAGAACTCTGGGCAGGAGTGGTATTGGCGGAAAGGAGTACAGGAGGCCATAGTCCACTTGAGACGAAAAGCGTCTCTGAGTGAGAGTCACCTTGGAAACACCAGCATGCAAAACTGATGACATTTCATGTTGTCGGTGGTGGCGAACAGAACTAACCAAGGCTCTCTCTACTGCTGAAAGAGACCTTGCACCACCTCTTGATGGAGACTCCATTCATGATCCGCTAGGCATCTTTGGATGAGTACATATGCTCTTGCAGTCAGAGAGACTGCCAGGAAATGCCATGATGTTCCAGCCATGTCCAGAGATGCACAGCCTCTTGACAAATGGTCCACGACCCCACCCCACCCTGTTTGTTACAGTACCACATGGTGGTGGTGAACACCTGCACCAGCCTTCCCTTGATCGAAGGAAGAAAAGCTTTCAATGCCAAGTGAATTGCCCAGAGCTCCAACAGGTTGAGGTGGAGCTTGGACTCTGCCGGAGACAAGAGTCCCCTGATCTCTACCTCTCCCAGATGGCCGCCCCAGCCCAGGAGTAATGCATCTGTTACTACTGTCAGCTCTAGATGGGGAAAGGAGCGGGCCTGCCACTGACCCAATCGCGGTTTGTTAGCCACCACCAGATCTTCCACAGTTCCCTCCACGATCTGGACCATATCAGAGAGATTCCCCTGATGCTGTGCCCAGTGGGACTTCATGTCTCACTGCAGAGCATGCATATGCCAATGGGCATGAGTAACCAGCAGGATGGAGGAGGCCATGAGGTCCAACAGCCTCAGTTAGTCTCACCAAAATCTAGGATAGAGGCTGAATCATCGGAATCATAGCCTGAATATCCTGGACTCTCCACTCGGGAGAATAGGCCCAAAACTGCATTGTGTCCGGAATGGCTTTGATGTAAGGGAGCGTCTGAGAGGTAGTCAGGTGTGACTTCGGCATGTTGATAGTGAACACAAGCGAATGCAGGAGGTTTGCTGTAGTCTAAAGGTGGGAGAGGGCTGCCTGGGGTGAGCCTGCCATCAACAGTCAATCGTCAAAGTAGGGGAGGCCTGGAACCTCTGCAGATAAACTGCAACCACCGCCATTACTTTTGTAAACATCCTATGGGCACTGTTGAGGCCAAAAGGGAGCACGGCAAACTGAAAGTGCTCTTAGTCCACTGTGAACCACAGGTAATGTCTGTGTGCAGGTAGAACGGGAATGTGGAAATATGCGTCCTGTAAGTCCAATGCCACCATCCAGCCTCTCAGTTCCAGAGCATACAGAACTTGGGCGAGCATGAGCATTTTGAACTTCTGCTTGTTTAAGAAGAGGTTTAGAAGGCGCAGGTCAAGGATAGGACAAAGTCCTCTGTCCTTCTTTGGCACAAGAAAGTAGCGCGAATAACAACCACAAGCTACTTCTCCTGCAGGCACCTTCTCTATGGCTCCCGTGGCGAAGAGAGCCAGCACTTCTTGATGGAGCAGGGAGAGATGGTCCTCCATCACCCGATAGTAAATGGGTGGTATGGGTGATGGGGTAGTCAAAAAGGGGAGGGAGTAGCCCCTTTGGATGATTTATAGGATCCAGAGGTCTGATGTCACTGACCACCAGTGGAGCAGGTGATGGCATTTCCTGCCTCCCACTGGGTGTCCATGATGGTCGGAGGGCAAACTAAACAGGCTTGGAGGCAGCGGCTGCCTGGAGGGTGGACTGACCCAACCGCAGGCTACCTGTCCCACATGGGGTCACGCTCCAAGCACCACAAACACACCAAGTGGTGGTCTGTCACTGACATTTGCCTTTGAAATGCCACACATGGTTTGAAACCAGCTGGTTTCTCGGGTGACATGACCTCACACTAGGAGAAAATTCTCAAAAAAGCTTGACAAAACATCAAAAATGCCAGTCAAAAAGTGACTGAAACGTAGATCAGACCTGCTCAGCGCTATCTGGTGTGGAAAGGAAAGAACTGACATCAGCCGAGGTGTCACCTATATAGGTACCGCATATGTCACTTCCAGCGCAGACGACGCCAACACGGAGCCGAACGACACAACTTACTGGCGTGCAGGGGTACTGCTCGAAAATCATCTGGATCCAGTCTGACGCCTGGGGATATTCTAAGGTAAGGAATCTGCAGCTAGAAGTCTCTATCAGATTAGGCTTTATTTATTTTTTATAGGGAGTCAATCCACTGCATGAATATGGATCAATATAAGTTTATATTTCCATATTCTGAGAAAGAGATGAGCGACCGCATTCTGAATACTTTGGAGTCTGCAGAGCTATTGTTGAAGCAGATCAAGGCAAAAAGAATTACAGTCGTTCAGCCTGGATAGTGGTCGTTAGCACAGCCTTAAATGGCAGATGCGAGGCAGGTGAGCAGCGGACGCCCAACAGGCGCACCAAAGCATGCCAAAGGCAAGCTCGTATGCGCCCGTCCATGTCTAGATGGGGCCAGGGACCCTGTTGGATCCTCCTTAAATATAGTAAGTTATTCTCCCCAAATCCTATACACATTCAGGCCCAAAACTGCACAGCCCCTTGTCTACCGGTATGGCCAGGTAACGAAGATGTGTGCTGCTCTGCCTGTAGGCTTTTTTTTTCCAGACCTGAAGAAGTAAGTGCCAAACGGTCCGGACATAATAAATGGAAACTTGCACTCATCAATTGTAGATCCTTAGCGCGCCACAAACATAAATTTTTCTCACTGATTTTGGACGAACAGATTGATGTCTTGTTTTTAACAGAAACGTGGTTACACGATAGTTCACGGCCAGACATTTTTCAAACACTCCCTTCATGATATTATATATGTAGGAAAGACAGAGAGCATAATAGGAGGGGGTCATTGCTATTAATTTAAAAGATACATTTAAGTGTACTTACAATGACCAGCCTATCCCAGACTGTGAAAAACGCTTCTTCATCATATTCCTGTCTCCTACGACCTCCTTCTACAGTATATTAATCCCAGGCTCTTGTGCTAAATTCATCGACCCCTACCAGAGGCAGTATCTAGCCTGGCTATGGAAAAAAACATTTTTACACTTCTTAGTGATCTAAACATTCATTTTGTAGAGACTAATAATCTCACGGTGTCAAACATCCTACATGATCTAGCTAGCCTGCAGCTCACTCAGAGAGTAAAAAGCAGTACTCATGACAAAGGGCACCTTCTGGACCTTGAGTTCATTAATGATACTAACATAAAAACCAGAACACCACACCCGATGGCGTGGCAGACCATGCCTTAATTTAATTTATGTTGGAGGGTACCCTTCCTCCTTCAACCAAGATGGCTACCACTAGCTTAGGTCGTCGATGGGCAAAATTGAATAAGGAAGCGTGGATGAATCTCCTAGCCTCAACCAAACCCTCTTTTGGAAACCACCCTGATGTTGCAAACTCCTTAGTAGATGAGTGGCTTAAACAAATCATTAGATGATGTGGTCCCCATTCCTACAACAAAGAAGGGAAAGAAAGAAAAGTCAGAACCTGGGTTTACGACCCATTTATCTTCCATAAAAAAAGACTGCAAAGCGCTTCAAAGGAAATGGAGAAAAAACTATGAAGATAACCTAAAACTCTCCTATAGGACAGCTTCTGCATCTTCAACTCTCTCACCACTCTGAAAGGTGACAACTTGATGCCCACCCCAGTACAGTACTCTGCAATGAACTTGCAGCATATTTCCAAGATAAAGTGGCAGCTATCTATAGTAACCTACAACAGACAAGGTTTTTTTTGTCTATTCCATCTGACATTCAGGCCCCACAGAAGAGGAGTACATGTCTCTTAAATTTCCCTCCCCCCATTAATAAGGAGCATCTCCCCACCTTAGTTGACAAAGTCAAATTTGGCTCCCCCTTGGATCCTGCCCCACCCCATATTCTGGCTAAAGGAGCGCACGAAATCCTTCCCACAATGTTGGAGTTCTTTAACCTATCTCTCTCCACTGGAATAGTTTCCCAAGCGTGAAAGCAGCCAGTGGTCAAGCCACTGTTAAAGAAGCCTAATCTTGACCCTTTTTGCCCGGGGAACTATAGACCTATCTCTTTGCTTTCAGCCATGGGGAAGATAGTAAAAAAACTTGTTAACCAAAAGCTCTCCAAGTTTGTCGAGGACAATTCGCTCCTGAACCCAACTCAGACCGGGTTCCGGCTGCAACACAGCATGGAGACCGCACTGTTAACAATCATGGAGGAGTTAAAACTGCTGCTCGACAAATGAGGTTCAGCGGCAGTCATTCTTTTCAACCTGAGCGCAGCATTTGACGCGGTTGATCATGTGACGCTGGTTGACGGGATGGGAGACTTAGGGATAAAAAACGCTGCCTTGAACTGGCTCTCTTCATTTCTGAGAGACAGGTCCTTTTAAATATATAAGCCTCTATGTTATTCGGATGTCTTTGCGTTAAAGTGTGGGGTTCAGCAGGGCTCCTCATTGAGCCCTACACTGTTTAACATTTACCTAAGCCCCTTAGCAGACATTGTCAAGGAATTTGGAGTGTCGATTGTGTCTTATGCGGATGACACCCAACTTGTCGTCTCACTTTCCCCAAATACAGTCCCAGATCAGCAACAACTGGCCCCGTGTTAGACGAAAGTTGCATGGTAGATGGCGAATCATTCGCTTAAGTTAAATGGAGACAAAACGGAGGTGATGATTCTAGGAAATAAGCCAAACCCCCAAATGAACATAGGGCGGCCAGAGAGCTTAGGCACACCTCCAACTCCATCTCCCCCATAAAGAGCCTAGGAGTGTGGCTTGACAGCGCCTTAACTATGGAAGCTCAGGTAAAAAAAACTCACAGCTTCCTGCTTTGGTATGATCAGAACCCTACGAAACATACTTGCCCTCTTACCCACTCTCTCTAAGAGAATAGTGGTGCAAGCACTGATCCTCTCCCGTCTTGAATACGGCTCCCCTCAATACATCATCAGGGTACTGCAACTGATCCAGAATGCAGCTGCTAGGATGATTCTTAAACTGCCCAAACACGCATCAGCAAAAAGTGCATTAGTCTCCTTGCACTGGCTCCCAGAAAGAGAGAATCAATTTGAAGACACTTTGCCTGGCTCACAGAGGAATAAATCAGAAAGGCACTTCATTAAAATCGGACCTTCTGGTGCCCTACATTCCCTCAAAGGCTCTAAGATCGTCTAAGGCGCAAATGTTAAAAGTGCCTCGAATTCAAAGGACCAGATGAGGCGACAGATCCTTTTTGTATTTGACCCCAAAATGCAAGGCCGGCCGACCTGAGCAACGAAACAAACGATCCGTTTCAGGAAAATGCTTAAGACTTGGCTATAGCCCATACTAGCCATTTCTCCCAGTATTAATTCGCTAGCGCAGGCTATGCCTCACTCAGCGCTGGGAGACCTTCAGGTAGCTGTGTGCTTTACAAATCGGCATAGCATAACATGCTTCATCACAGATGTATCACAGATAGGATGGTGGCTTGAAATAAGGTTTTTCACCAATCCTTAGGAAGAAGAGGGAGAACGTTTTTTAGATTGTTCAACGTTTGGAAACATATAGGGGCATATTATCAAGGGCAGTATCGCCGCTTTAGCGGCACTTTTTCCCGCTAAAGCGGCGATATTTTTATTGCACTATCACCAAGGCGGCGCTAAAATGCATTAGTGCATGTTAGCAGCCGAAATACTAACGCTAAGCATCTCAGCGATATACATCGCTAATGAGATGCAAAGCAGGCGGTGCCATCGAGAAACACCATGAATACAGTCGTTAACACGACTACCTCCTATTATCAATGCGGCCGCAAACCCGCGTAGCGATAATAAAAGTCGCGCTAACCGCGATTATCGCTGGTTCCTAACACCTGATTGAAACCTGACTTAGCCATCTTTTCTATGGGAGGTGGATTGTCAGGCTGAGACCACCTTGGCTTATTACCAAGGATTGTCAAAGACGATGCCACAATTATGGGTGAAGGAGGCAAGGAGTGGGAGATCACCCAGTGAGTACAGTGACCATTTGTAGTCCCAGATGAGCAGATTACCAAAAACCATCTCCTTGGTTTTGGTAGAAATCAGCACTTAGGAATCCTCATTCATCCAGTGAGTGATTTCCGTCATATACTCTTTGAATCTGGACTTAATGGTGGAAAGATCGCTACCAAGACTGATGATGAATTGGGTATCATCGGCATATGAGAAATAAGTGAAACTGAAAGAATGGATAATGTTTACTAAAAGGGTGCCATATAGGTTAAAAACAGTGGGGCTCAGTACTGAGCCTTATGGAACTCAACAGTCTAATTGATAGGCTGGAAGATGTACAGATTGTATTCTATTGGAAAGAAAGGAGTGAAACCATTTGAGGAGGACATGAAATCTCAACCTAGCCTCTTGAAGTCTATGAAAAAGGATGGGGTGTGAGACTGTGTCAAAAGCAGAAGAGAGATCTAATAGAATAAGGACAACAGAATCGTCAACATCTAGGTATGTTTTAATCTCATTGATAATCATCACCCCGACTAACTCAGCACTAAAAGTGGATCGAATGGCGAACTGTTGGGTGTCAAAATAGAGAACTGTTTCAAGAAAAGATGATAGTTTGTCGTATGATTCCAAGATCTTGGTAGGGCCAGAAAGTAGGGAGATAGGACAGTAATTTGAGGGAAGTTCAGGAGCGGAGGCGGTTTTCTTTAGGAGAGATATAACTAAGGCCTGCTTTCAAGTTTCTGGGACTGTTCCAGAAGCCAAAGTGTAATTAAAGAGAGAAGTCAATACAGGAACAATGTGTAGTGACCGTAGGTGAAGAAATTTGCCAGGGAATGGATCCAAAGGAAGGCCTGATATAAGTGAGGTTAGTTTAATTTGGATAAAGGAGTCACCATTCGGTTCAGAATTATCTAACAGAGGCCAGTCCGTTGATGACATTTTCAGTAGAGTTATCTGTAAGGAGTTACCTTTAAAGGTGTTAAGTAGACTTTTAGTTTTGTCAATGAAAAAACAGATAGATTGTGTCAGAGGGTTTGAGAAGGAGAACAAGTAGAGTGAAAGCAATCAGGATTCTGGAGGTACTTCAATAATTCAAAAGTGGCCTTAGTTTTATTGTGAGCCTAAGTAATAGTGAGACAATAAAGCTGGATTTGACACACTGAACATTTCTTCTATGCTTTTTTAGAGCCTGCCAATAGTTGGGTAAAATGGTGGTAGGATGTTCTCCAGATATGTTTGAGAAATGTGCATGTTAGTTTACTTTCCTTATGTCCGACAAAAAACCAGGGTGCCAAAGATTGGATATGCTTTGATATAATAGGTTTTTTGGGTAGGGATTCAACTAACGACTAGGTAAGCCAATAGTTAGAGATTTGGACGGTGGAATCACTGTTAAATTCTGTGGCCAGATCCAAGTTTAGAGATAATTTTTCAAGTCATGTAGAAATTGCTGCTATGGACCGCGTGGACCAGGGTCTTTCTATACTTTTGACATGAGGAGCAGAGGGTCTGGTAAAAGGGAGAGCTTCGGGGAGAGTTAGAAAAATAGTGTGATGATCAGGCAAGACTATAGTGTAGGTCTGAAATGGTGCACAGGTGCGTAAATCAAGTCAAGTGTATGGCCGTAGTGTGTAGGGCCAACTACAACTTGATCAAACTGGAGCGATACTCAGCTTTCTGATAGAAGTATAGCCAAGCTGTCACGTGGGCAGTCCATATGTACGTTGAAATCACTCAGAAGTATGATATTGTTATTGTTCATGAGAGATGATGTGACTGTGTCTGTGATTTCAGGAATAAAATTGGCGCGGAGAGGATAGGCAATAAACGATTCAAAATTTACTAGCTAAGGTGGCAGAAAGCTTTACTTCATTGGGAGAGATTTTACACCAGAGAAGGATGGTGACATTAGGAGCTGGAGTGAGTAAGAGTTTTTAGATTTCACTGCCAGTCTGTCTCCAATGCGGTCATGGCAGTCCACTCTGATATTGCATAATGAAGTGCAACAGCGGGTTCAATGCCAGATCCTAAATGGACTTTATACCAAATTCAGTAACAAATGCTAAATCTATGTTGCATGCAGTAATGAAATCATGAAACTTTGAGCCAGATTTATCTAATGAGGTGGGTTGATAAGGAGGGTTTTAGCTTTATCAGATGAAGCAGTGTTCATGGTATGTTATTGGCTAGGGAGGAGCCATTATTCTGAAGAACAAGCACCTTTCCCGGTGCTTGATCAGGTCACGCACTGGGAAAGAGGTTTGTGTAGGCGAGAAGAAACTCCCTGGGGTGCTCGAAAGATGTATCTTTACCTTGTTGGAAAAGGGCAGTGTGGGCTACAATAGTAAACTCTTTCTAATCTGTTTATCTCATCCAGGGATCTAAACTGTTTATCCCATCTTGGGATCAGCAGGTTAGATCAAACCTGTCCCGGAATCTTAGTTGAGACAAACGCTTTAATTTGACCTATGTTTGATGTAAATCTATTCAGCAATTTTTGCTGTGAGCTTAAGCAATATTTTCTATAATACTTCAAAGAGAAATGTAACTCCTTCCCCTGTGATGTTTTCCACTCCTGGGCCAGTCAGCAGACTCAATCTAAGGTGTGCACATACTTTTTGGGAAAGTTTCATACAGATTCTTCATCCTCAAACTTCGCTTTATCTGTCATGTTACAAATATTTTTGGAACGTTTCATGCAGGTTTGTTATCCTCAAACTTCACTATGTTTTGTTACATATAGTTTTAAGAGGAGTCTATGCTCAAAGTAACTTGGCTCTATGGATGACACATCCTGATGGACCACAAACTTACACTTGAGAAAATGTTCATATTTTAAAAGCCTTTCAAAATGTAAGCAAGGCAGGTTTCTTGAAGGTGGGTCGCATAAGGGTGGAATGGGACCAAACTTATCAATGTAGAAAGTGCTCTTTCAATATAAACAGTGTGAGTGCAACCATTGCGGAGGAGGGGGGGGGGGGGGTCAGATGAGCGCTGTATGGATTCACACAATAGGCTATGCTTCATAGCCAGAAGAGTACCAAGCACCTAGAAAGCACTGAACCTCTAGGGCATGATGATGCATTTTTTTTAAAGATACAACAAGCCACTCAACATTTTACTCCCAGAATCCCAGTTTTCTGAATAAACGTTGTAACTAGAGAAAATAACTGGTAAACGGGAGACAGCCGCCAGCATTTAAGAAACCTTTTTTTAAATGAACGTCAACTAAACTAAACTCCAGGTGAAACAACACGAACTGGCGTGATGTAAAAATAATTCCCTGCATTCCTGCACATTTTTGTACTTGAGCTAGTATGCACCTATCAAGAAAGCACTTAAACACCAGATAAACGATAGAAATAACTATGGTACGTGTACATTTGCTTCTGAATTATGGTAACTGAAGAAAAACTGAAAATAAATCATGATGGAATTGTCTGTTTTACACATTGTGACTCTTAAAGTGCAAATCTATTACAAGGTGGGGCACTGAATGAGTAATGCGATGAAAGGGTTGCATGAGAAGAGATGTAGTATGTTTGCAAAAGTACTTTTTCACCTGCTCCTAGTGTGCGCAACAGGGTCCAGGCCGGACGCCGCTATCTGGACCCTCAGTTTTAATGAAAGTGTGGTCTGGCCTGGATCCCGTGCCTGAGGCCCTCTATTTTGATGGAAAGGGGATTGACCTGCTACCAGTGTTTGGGTCAGTAAAATCATCACTAAGACTCACTATTGGGGTTGTGGCTTTTCCTGCCTGCAGACCTAATTTGAGTCTTAGGGGTTCTTGGTTTTAATGACAGAAAAGTTTTCAACTGCTTTAAATGTTTTGCAACTCTAAAGTCAACATAGTGGGGGGGTGGAGCTAGCCACGCAGAGAGATGGCCGCAGCTTGAGTGAGCTCCTCTCGGACGCCACAACATTCTACATTATCCTGTATGTATAGAGCCGCAAATACCCAGTGATTAAGGGTATGCCACCACCCTAAGCACAGGCAGCTGTTGAACTTTGTTCCCATCGCCCCAAGTGCTCTGAAACACTGAGACGGAGTGCGACGCCATCGCGGCCTTGCTGCCGAAACCGAAACTGAAGCGGCGGGCTTGCGTGGGCAGAGCGGCCGCGACGCAAGGCACGCAACCCGGCTGCAGGATTGGGGACCTGGCGGTACGACCGGATCTGAAACCAGTCCGTGGAAGCAGATCATAAACATCGGTGCTGAACCTGTGGAACCCACCGGCGATCTGTGATGCCGGGGCATCTCTGTTCATACTAGCGGTTAGAGCGTGCACCGCTTACACAACGTGCTGCACGCGGAGGAGATCGGGCGCCCGCAGACTCTAATGTACTCCCTGCCGCCACCTTTAAAATACATAATAACGGTGTACAGACAGCGGAGGCAGCACACAAATAGCAGCGCTACACTGTAGAATCCACTGGAGATCTGTGGAGCTGGACTAGCTCAGTACGGATCAGCGGTAAGAGCGTGTGCCGCTTTCAACACGTGCAGAAGGGGGAAGGGAGCAGACTCCACCACACCGCACGACGCAGCTTTTGAACTACCCAGCGGTGGTGAATATCGAGCAAAATAGTGCATAACTGGCTGGCTTTCCCTTCAAGACTGCCCTACATTAGCCTGTAATCCTACTAATACCGGTGCAAACTACGGAGACACCCCCCTGGGTTCAGATATTATAGTCAAAACCACTGTGCAAAGCTGATCCCACAAGTGAGAGACCTACAAAGTGCACATTGCGGGGCCTACCTGCGCAGCTCCCATCTTAGGTGCCCTGCAGCTGATCGTGTGCACGCACATGAACTGGGCATTGGTGACGGCCTCATTTCACAAACGGGGCTCCTTTCTGGTGGCGAGGAAAAAACCATGAACCATACTGAGAGAAGAGATAGCGTGCATGTAGTGGTACCTGTGAAACCCGACAAGATATCTAGCGAATATTATAAACTTGAGGAGACGTCAAATTGCTGGTGAGACGAAGGTAGTGTACGAACTGTTAAGGAGCTCCCACTGAATCTTAAATCCATGTTGGAAAGCTAGCACTCACCAGAGTGCCTCGCTTCATTTGGTGCAGCCCCATCCAGACGTTAGTACTCGACTGCTACGCATATAACCTACTCATAACTGAGGCGCCAACACCATTGAGAAAGGGGTGCCACTCTGCCACAACCTCTACATTGCGCTACTTACCCTCCGCTTGAAGTAGGGAGGAACTTGGCATTGAGGAACAGACACTACTGGGATCATGGGTAAGACGGACAGAAACCAACCCAAAATCACTTTTGAACAGGCCAAAAAACAACCAGATCAGGGTGCGGATGATCAACAGGCGGCACAATCAGCGACCGGTGCAACTAGCGGAGTCACTAATGATGATGTACAAGCAATGTTCACCACGATACAAGCAGCCTTAACCAACATTGACGGCAAGATAGACTCACTCACTTACCGCGTTGATCGATTGTCTGAACGCATGGACAAACACACGGAAAGACTTGACATGGCCGAGCGCCGTATATCTGAAGCTGAAGACGCTCAAACTCAGATGGAAACTAAGCAAGGGAAAATGGACAAGCACCTGGCAGCCCTAACGGCGAAAACAGAGGATTTGGAAGCGAGGTCCCGCAGAAACAATATCCGCCTGACGGGCATATCGGAAACAACGAACACAGGCTCTATGGAACGCTATGTGGAACAGCTACTCATCTCCCTAATGGGCAGGGACACGTTCTCTGAAGTCTTCATCGTTGAGAGAGCGCATAGGTCGTTGGCGGCATCACCGCCGCCTGGCTCTAGACCAAGACCAATACTAGCTAGGATCTTAAATTACAGAGATCGAGATGCGGCACTTCGCAAAGCCAGGGAGCTGGGTAAGCTATGTCACAAAGGTATGGATATCTCCTTATATCCTGACTTTACATCGGCTGTCCAGGAAGCAAGGAAGAAATTTTGGCCTGCAAAACAAAAACTGCGAGATCTAAATATACCATACGCTATGCTATATCCGGCCAGACTCCGCGTGACTGATGAAGGGAAGTCGAAAATATACAATGAGCCCAAGGAGATAATGAAGTACCTACAACAGAAAGGACCGCACAGCATGCGCAGGAGATCTCCAAGATGAGAAATGGAGGAACAAGCAAATACTTCAGACGTGGAATAAAAAACCTTTAATTTGTAGCAGATACTCGAATACATAGAAAATACCTGGACTAGGGGCTGATACGCCACACTGTGTTGCTGCACCCGCAATATAGATGATAACTTAATACTGTAGAAAACAGAGGGACAAAACACGGACGGCGATCGGAGAAGGGGGAATCATCCTGACGAACAGTTTGGGGAATGCAGGCTGCTGTGGGCAGATAAGTTGTTATTTGTGACTTGGGAATAATCCACAACTGTAATCTATAGACTGTGTATAATAAGATGTTCAAGATCTTGGTTTAATACGAGACGCACATATTGGCGAATGAATCACTAGTTGCGGGTTGGTGGTATAGTGAGCTCTGAGGTACATTAGATTGTATAGACGTGGCGTCCACCCATGTGGGATATCCACAAGAAATTGGTATGGCAGCTCCCGCCCACTCGTGTGTACCACACAAGTTTAGTCTTTAGTTTCTAGGGAACGGGTGGGAGGTACGGGATATGTTGCAACTGTTGGGGATTGTCTCCGCTACATGGGAACGGGCGGAGTGGGAGGGGGGAAGGGAGGGGGCCAGAAATAAAAACTCTGGTCAGCACTAAGGAAATTCTTACTCACATTTATAACAGCATAATGCGCATGAGACGGCAGAGGTTTCAATGCATAGAAGACAGCACACATGGTTAATGTGCAATCACCTACCCGAAAACTGACGTTCATGACTTGGAATGTACGAGGACTCCATAATCCGCAGAAAATACGTAAGGTACTGGCATATTTAGACAGGCACGGGATAGATGTCGCCTGCTTACAGGAAACGCATCTTACGGCACAAACCGAAGGACGAATAGGTACACGGTGGGCGATGTACCGCATGGCATCCTCCTTCTCTACATACGCTAGAGGAGTAATGCTTCTGGTCAGCGCAGCACCCCATTTCAGCTCATTCAAGCTATTAAAGATGACCAGGGACGTTATATTATAGTACAGGGAAACTTTGGGGGTACTGTGTTGACAATAGTCACATCATATGGCCCGAACACTGACGACCCCAGTTTTTATTCACGCATATGGTCTAAACTGCAGGACTTACCAACCACGGCAATAATATGTGGGGGAGATTTTAATACATGTCTAGATCCGGCCCTCGACAGATCCACTGGTAATGAAAGATATGGTAAACAATCCGCTAAGGTGCTCAGAGAGGGAATGGAGATGTGGAAGATGGCTGATATATGGAGATTAAGACATCCACAGAGTAAAGAGGGTACCTGCACATCAACGACACACAACACATGGTCAAGAATAGTCTATTGGTTGGTCACACAAGATGCTTGTACGTGGACAAATGCAGTGGAACACTTGCCAAAAACGATATCGGACCATGCCCCAGTCCGCCTTTCGCTAGAGGTCCCCACGCACATACCACGACAGTTCTCATGGAGACTACAGGGAAGTGCTCTCCTGGACCCAATATTCCGTAGCGCACTACACCAGGCCATAGAGGAATACTTCGACCTTAACACTGGGTCGGTGGACAGCGCAGAAACACTATGGGAGGCCTTTAAGGTCACTATAAGGGGACACTGTATCAGTAAACACGCCGGCATTTTGAAAGATATTCAACAGCAATTAACAATGATAGAAAGAGATATAAAACGACTCGAAACGGAATATATGCACAAACATAAAAACCCACAATATTAGCGGCCATAAGGGGGAAAATAAACGCCTATCATGAATATGCTGCGGATGAGATAAAATATAGGTCACGTAGATACACAGCGCGAAATTATGGCGAGGGCGGTAGGCCAGGGCGAGCACTATCAAATAAAATCAGACCCGCAACAACAGCAGCTTATATAACAAAGATAACAGACACGCAAGATCAAATACTCTATGATACCTCGTCAATCTTAGACTGCTTTAAGGACTATTATTTGCAACTCTATAGAACACGATCCAATGCAACCCCAACTGGCATTGACCAATATTTGGGTGATGTTGCCCTGGCCTGGCTATCTGACAGACAGCGCGAGTACTTTTGCCACCATATTACAAAGGACGAAATTATAGAAGCGATTAACTCCCTACCCAACAACAAAGCTCCTGGCCTTGATGGTCTACCCGGAGAATTCTACGAAGAAGAGATGTACGAACAGGCCTATGAGGAGGGAAAACTCCCGTACTCGTTAAGAGAAGCACTTTTAATAGCGCTTCCTAAACCCGACAAGGACTTAACCAAATGCGAATCCTACCGGCCCCTATCTTTAATAAACATAGATATCAAAATACTAGCAAAAATTATAGCAGCACAAATTCAGCCCCTACTGGGCAATGTGATTTTGCCAGACCAGGCCGGCTTTGTTCCTACACGATCTACCACACAGAATATACGCACCATCTTTGCACTGTATCACCATCTAAATCCTGACTTACCGGCAGCCGCAGCTCTATTAGATGCGGCGAAAGCCTTCGACTCTGTGGAATGGGCATTTATGTTCACAGTGTTACGCAGAATGGGCTTTCCGGAGCCATTTCTGCGATGGATCGAACTGCTCTATACAGATCCCACCGCAAGAGTCAGAATTAATGGGAACACGTCCGCTCCCATTAGTATAAGCCGAGGGATGAGACAAGGCTGCCCGCTCTCGCCTATCTTGTTTACATTAATCCTGGAACCATTAGCTTGTAAAATCTGTCAACAACATTCCGAGACTGCCTTACAATTTCATCTTAGACCCATTAGCATATCACTATATGCTGACGACATGGTGCTTTTCACTCGATATCCAGACACCTATTTAAATGAACTTATTAGAGAATACATACGATTCGTACAATACTCAGGACTTTGTATAAACTGGGATAAATCAGTAGTCATACCTCTTACGCAAGCCACAACACAACCCAATTTAGAATATCCACTGAAATGGCAAACTGAACCAGTTAAGTATCTGGGCATATGGATACATCGGGATCCAGAACTAGTGTTACGGGAAAATTATGGTAAGGCACTAACCAAACTTGAGGAACAAATAGATTGCTGGATAAAGATGCCTCTCTCTCTAGCTGATAGAGTCGCCTTACAAAAGATGATAATCTTGCCCAAATTTTTATATTTATTCATGAATATTCCTATCTGGCTCACACAGACAATGTTCTCTAAATTAAGGTCAGCCATGCAACGGTTAACATGGGCTGGAAAGCAGGCCAGAGTAGGATGGAAAACACTAACGAAACCATATCATAAAGGGGGCTTCGGAGCACCAGATTTGCAGTTATATTTTTATTGCGCTCAAGCACAACATGCTCATTACTGGCTACACCCGCATGCGTACATACCACACATAGCAGTTGAGCGAGATAGTGTACAGCCGTCCCCACTGATAGCTTACATATCGGACCCAAAGACTTTTACCCCAAGGGACACGATTCAAACAGTCCACTGCACTTCAAGAGCATGGCATATGCTAGCACACCGCGCGCAGAAACTCCCAATACACGCTCCGTCTCTGCCTATAGATCATCATCCATGAATATCAGTCACGCAGGAGAAAAAAATGCTAATGCTACTGGAAGGGATGAAACTGAACACTATGGGTGATATATTCCCGCATAACAGATTCATCACGAGGGATGACCCATCACTAAGTGCACACCAAGCACCACTGAAGATGTTTGCATATCTGAGGCTGCACATGGCCCTCAGGGAGCTATATGTATCATTTCCAGATGAACCACCGAAATTGCAAGCACTACAGCTTTTATTAACGGCACCTACTCGTAAAAATCTAGTTACACAGTTATACAATGCATCACAAGCAGAACAGAGTGGGGTCGTGAACAAATCGCTCCAAAGGTGGGAAACACTACTAGGGGACACCATAGATGAACGAGATTGGGACTATAGCTGTACACAGTTGCAACTGCTAACATCAAACTGCAACTTACGTATTATTCATTTTAAATTTTTACACCAAATTTACTACACTCCGCCCCAACTATTCAAATATGGACTTAGAACACAAGACAAATGCCAAAGATGTGATGCATCAAACGCAGATTTTTTGCACATGGCTTGGGCATGCCCCCAGATCCATATGTATTGGCAAGAAATCACAGGCGCACTTACGACTATGCTGACTGAACTGATACCGAATGCACCGCTCGTTTGCCTATTGGGAATATATAAACTTAGACCAGCGAAGAAACGGAAATTTCTAGCGGTTGCACTATTACTTGCCAAGCGCCGCATTGCCATTCGTTGGGGAAGCAAACGTCCCCCTAGACTTAAAGACTGGCTTACTGACATGTCATACTGCAAGGAGACACTAGAGGTTTATGCGGAGGAACTACCGCAGGCGTCCAGACCTAGAGACTATTGGGAACCTCTAACACAATACCTTCAAGCAACGCAAGTAGACGACTGAGCCCCATTATAAGGTCTGATCGCACATGATAAGCTCGCTTTCTCCGATCACAGGAGTGTAGAGGACGGTTGATATAACAGATATTGAGAGCAGATGTGTTACACGGTAGTTAACTGCGGATATCTATAAACTGTCAGATGCCCGGGATCTGTTAGAATTTGACTAGTTTATTAATGTACAGGACTATGTGTGTCTTCCTTTTTTTTTCTTCTGAAATACGTAATGTATGCAAACGCAGAGATCGCCCTGACTGTATTATGTGTATTTTTTCACTGCTGACTGGAATAAAAATACAATAAAAAAAAAAAAAAGTCAACAAAGTATGGCCAGCTGATAGTGTCATGGGGTCCATATTCTAATGAAAGTCGGGTTTTGACCTTCTTCCAGTGTATCAGTGAATTCATTTAAATGACAGCGGGCTTCTGGCTTGTTGCCACTCCAGACATTCACTATTAATGATGACGAGTTTCATAGGGCACGTAAATACCCCTGGTTGTCCCCGGTGCTAGATTAGATGACACACAGAGGTGTTCTGATGCTGGCTTACCTGAAATAAAATGAAATTAAAGCGGAGATGAAAAGAGTCTGGTTTCAGGGGCTTTGCAAAAAGATAGAGGATCATCGAGAAGCCGAAGACTGAGAAGAGCATTCAATTTCTTGGGAAATAAAGAGTCAGAGTGACCCCCTATTACAATTTTATGGATACACAGGATGATTAATAACCGATTCCAGGAAGATCCTAGTTCTTTATTGGGCTGATAAATATGACACTTAGAAAGGGGGTTCCCTTCTGATGGGTAGCCCAATGACAAAACAAATGGATATGGAATATGTACTTTTTATGAAAGTAAACCTAGTGCAAGACAGCATATGAGGGTTTACATTGGGGCAATGATTATGGCTCAAAATCAGGTGGGCTGTGGATTTAGGAGCTCCAAGATCTAAGTAGGAAGTGATGATATCACTGCATGAAACTGCTGTTGTTCCACTCTTTAGACCAGGAAGATGAGTCTCCCTTCCTACTAAGACTTCAGTATTTTCTGAATTAAGTTAATGGAGGTTTGGAAATTAGCCTGAGTAGGATGTGGTGTGTCTTCGAGCCCTAGGACAAACTGTGTGTCATCTGCATCAGTCATTAAGTTCAAGCCAAAGGACTTGATCAGGTGTGCTAGATGCCCAACACATATATTAAAGAGTGTGGGACTCAAAGAGGTGTCATATATTAATAAGTTTGTACTGAAGAGAGGAAGAGGGGTTCTTGGATGCTTACCTGGGCTGTAAGGGACTGCTGCGTCAGGGGCTTATATGAAGGTGTGCCCTCCATTCATGGCAAGAGTAGACCCAGACCTGCAACACAAAACTAGGCTTTCTGCAATGGAGAACCTACAGGAGTGATGCAGATTCCAACTGCCCATCCGTGCAGGTTTGTGTCCTTTCCCTCAATGTACTGAACACACAGAAGGGGGAAAGAGGAGTGGGATGAGAAAGAAAGGGAAACTGTGGCTGCTGTTTTCTGTCTCACTCGGAATCTGGTGCCTCTGCTGAATCTGTCCTGGAGACTGTAAGAGACGACTTTCTTGGTAAAACAAGGAACAAGAGCACCACCACTAGTTGGTGATGTAACTCCTGCTTCCAAAAAATATTAATTATCCTCTGCCTAAATCACCTACACTTTCCCCATTCTCTTTTCTCTGATGTCCCTGCCTAAAGGCTTGTTCAGTTGTGCAGGGCCTGATTCATTATCTTAGCACATTTATTTCAGGCACAGTGATTAGTACTGCTCACTTTGGTTAGTGTTATAGAGTTACACTCTATAATGCGCCAAAAACAATGTTCTAAGAATGCATTACTGACAGTCTCAAATGTGTAGAAGGCGCCAGGAAAGGGGATGTTCCAAAAAGGAGCTTTAGGCAATTGAAGGGCTGAAAGCATGAGCATTCCATGATGCTCATTGGAGATCAGTGAAGTTGCCAGATAGGAGCACGTGCAGCTGCCCCATACCTGATTGACTCCAATCTTTGTCTCGGTCTTGTCTTACCGATTAGGAGGAAACGTGAACAAATCATTTGAAATCTGTAGACATCCGTGCATTGAGAGAAAGAAGCGCTGTTATGCTGGCTCTTTTTTGTGGAAGGATAATCCAGCAACACAAGAATGGGTGCAACTCAAATAGGCAGACGCACCCAAGATGGCCACAGGTCTTGCGAGAACTGGAGCTTCTGCCAGATATGCAGCTTTTCCTGCGATAAGCAGCACGGAATAGTGGCAGACCACAGGCAGAAGGGCAGAAACGGACTACCACCTGTGCCTACGTGATTCTAGAACCCCAACCAGGACCGCAACATCTTCCATTCCATGTGGCCGCTTGACTGCTGTGATGTGTTGGGCAATGGATTTCATTGGGGTGTGTTCAGTAGGCTAGGTATGGACACCGGATGGAGGACAGACAATGTGGGCTGAGTGTGCCTATTGGAGGATAATGGATGAACACTAGATTGGCAGGGATTGCCCGTCAACTTGGAATGAACAAAACAGAGAGTGGGCTTGACAATTCACCACAAGGACTGCAAGAGCGCATGACTCTGCGAATTAACTGGTAGGAAGAAAAGGAAGGGGAACCCCCAAGAGAGAGCAATAGACCATTTGAAAGACTAAAAATGCTGGGTTCATCATTTTTTTGTCAGCAAATTAAATTTGAGCTGTTGTAGTCCTCTCTGTGTCTAGAGTTAAGGAGATTGTTAAGCTCTGCAGTTTCGTCTCTAGTGTTATTCTGCTGGTTATACTGACAGTTTGTTTTTAGGTCAAGCCTAGGCAGCACGTATGCAATGTCTCTTGACATGCTGTGTCTACTCTAAGGGCTTAAACCACGCCCATCACGTTTCATTGGTTCTTTGGTCTGCCTTTCAAAATTCCTTTGATTTCCTTGGTACATGCTTAACATTTCTCCCTCCTTTGGCTGTTTTGTTCCTGCCCTAGAGACTGTCCCTGTTACATGGATCAGTTCGCTTAAGACCATTTACTTAGTTTCAGCGCACTACTTTTTCTTTTGCCTCATTTATGCCCTGTGTAGGCGCTTACTGTTTCTGCCATGCTGAAGCGGCGCCTGCAGCCGCAGTCCGTGCAGGTAACAGCGGTGGGCGGTGGGGCCGTGTAAGGGGGGATTTCGAGGGACGATGCTGATGGAAAATTAAATAAATAATTAATTTTCCCTCGAAATCCCCCCTTACCTGGCCCCACCGCTGTTACCTGCACGGACCGCGGCTGGGTGCCTGGCGCAGTGTCCTCCTGCACGTGACCCTGTGTCTGTTTATTAATGCACTGTGCTGGCGCTTAGTGTTTCCACCATGTTGAAGCAGCTCCTAGTGCAGCGTCCTCCTGCACGTGCAACAGTGTCGCTCTCACACTGTCAGTGACTGAGTAGTGCGGAAGGAGGCGGATGTGAGCGCGCGTCTAAGTCTGCTTCTAAAACGCATTTTTAATTCCACTCTTTTCCTCGCCCACCACAATCCTATCACGAGAATACCCCAAAAAGAACAGAAGCGCCGTCATTCTTTATGCACAGGCAGATGATCAATGTCCAGAACGATGGCCATGATAGCGCCAGGCAGACAAGAATTGTTTGCTGATGCTATTTGGAGGGCTATAATAGACATTCACTGGCAGGGGGCAGAGCACAAAAACTGCTGTCCGCCCAGTATTCTCCATCGCTTCTTGCCCCGCTCATACCGTGAGGTATGTTCTTGTCCGAACGAAGTTTGCGGTTTATTTTACATTTCTTCTCTCTATCACATCCACCACGTTCACGTCACCACCATCCCAACTGTGCATGCCAGCGCATTGAATTACCGCTAGCATTGTTCTTGATGCCTTGTTGTTACTGGAACTGTCACGGAGGATCACAGAGGAGGCGGCTGGGGCCCAGGAGTATACTCCTGTTTCCTTATTTTGTACTTTAATCTAGGTTTGAGGCTTTGCTATCTCCCTCCCCGCCCATTCCCAAAAATCCCCCAGTATTCACGCCGCCTGCTGTTTTGTATTCTTTTGTAGTTCTTCCTGTGAGCAGTGTATGCCTCTCCCTTCCCTTCGCCGTGCTCCCGTCCGTCTCTTGTTTTGAAATCTTGCTCTCTTTCTTTGGGTCTGAGTTGTAGCAGCAGTGTGCTCTCCCCTCCCCCTCCCAAGAGCAGCGCTGCGTTTTCCAAACACGTTCTCTTTTACGCACAAAGTTTCATTCCTGCAGTCCTTTCATGGCTCAGTGGCACATGCTCCTGAGGGAAAAGGAATACTTTAGGGCCCAGAAACTTGTTTTTGCTGCTCCCTTTACAATGGGTGATGTTTGTGGTCTGTAAAACAAAGCTCTTGCCCTGAGTGTGTGTTTTCTTCACCTCACTTTTTTAACGTCACCCTAGATTTAAATAGGGGTGGGTATAGTCGGTAAAACCTGTTATATCATTATATTTAGGTTTTGATTCAGTGATTTTTTACCACAGCAAAACACTAAGAATTTGATCCAAAAACATGACTACATATATTAAATTGGAACACAGAGATTAGGCATTCTTGTTTTCCAGGCAGTTAAACTCCTTGTGCTGGTACTCCCATTGTGTATTTCTTGTCAGTATCTCACGTCACTGTTCCCTTTGTTTTCCTTTTATTCTGTAGTTTTGTTTCCCTCAACCTTCTTGAGCAGTGTGTGGGAGTAGTGGAGTGATCATGACCTTGTGTTGGGGATATAGCATTCATTGTAGATTACATGAGACTTGGATATTGTAGGAAAGTAGGATCTGCTTTTATGGTTACCCCCACTTTTTGCCTGGTGTTATGCTGTTTCTGACTAGTCTGACTGGGAACCTGCTAACCAGGACCCCAGTCTCTGTGCTTTCTCCCCTAAAATTGGTATGGTAAGTACTTAGGAACATCTCAGATTGGACACTGGTGTACCCTTGTCAGTCCCTAGCATATGGTAGTAAGGTAACCAGGGCATAGGTACACCAGGGGTCCCCCATGGGATGAAGCATGTATTATGCCACCCATGAGGGACCACTCAAACTGTAATTACAGGCCTGCCATTGCAGCCTGTGTAAGCTGGTGCTAGCACCACTTACGAAAGATATAGGTTTCCCTATATCTAAGGTCACTGCACTTAAAACCTATAAGTCACCCCTAAAGCAGGCCTTTTCAATCCTGAAGACAGGGTGCTAGGTTCTAAGTGTGAGGGTGCCCCTGCATGAGCAGGACACCCCTACAGCCTTCGGAGTCCATTCTCCCGGGTTGTAAGTGCGACAGCCATATAACATATAGAGGGGCACCGCGTCATTACGCGATGATCATCACGAAACTGGCTGGAACGAACCCTATCATGTTTGGTATCAAACAGTGTGGGAGGCATGATTCCATGCACTGTAAGGCTCCTCCAGGAGGCCCTCAGTGCTCCCGGTACCAGTCTTCTAGACCCGGACAGCACAACATGGATGCTGCCGACCAGAGACACGATTCTGCCCTCCTGCTGCTGAGCCAAGCTCGAGCAGGGGAAGGCAGAACAATAGGTATCCTGCCACAAGGAGGTGTGACCACCTCCCAGTCAGGGTTTAGTGTATTGGGGCTGGGTGGGAGCACTTGCCAGCGCCACTCAGTCTGCTTGAAGGGCACATTTGGTGCCCTCCTTGCATAGTCCAGTTCAAACCAGCTCAGGGAGCCGTTGGCTCTCAGTCTGGTGCAAAACTGGACAAAGGACATGGGAGTATCCTCCCCATTGTCCGACCCCTCCCCTGGGAGGAAACCATGAATCGTCCCAACCCTTTCCTTAGGGTACTTAAGGGCTTACCTGAGGGTAGGTCACTAGATTTGTCATGGGACAAGATTCATTTAGAGACACCACTTCTGTATCGACCGTCTGGGCACTCTGGACTTTGCTGGACTTCGCTCTTGGCATCAAGGCTGCAACTGGGAAGACTCCTGATCTCGTCGCCCTGCTCGTCTGCTGCAACGTCCATGCCTTTGATCCATACAGGAACCTTCCAAGGCCTGTGGGCATCCAAGACACCTGAAGGAATCTCTGTTGAAGAGAAGGAGTCACTTTCCTGCATCTGCAGGCACCGCAACTAAGCTGACCAGTCTGCTGATCCTGGGCTCCCACAGACTCCAAAAGGCTCAGCAACAAAGGTGGTGGTTCTTCACATCCCTCAAGACCTGCCCTGTCCTCTCACTGAGTTTGAGGCCAGTATCCCTTGTCGGAGCTGCAGGAACCGAACCCCTGTGCACCGTGTTGACTTGCTGTTGCAAAGGCTTGTTGGCTTCCTTCCATCAAGATCTTTGGGCTCCAAGTAGCCCCCACCTCAAGCATCTCCTGTGACCAAGATCTTTGTCCTCACCACATCACTTGCACCGTGGGCCTGCATCTTTGGTGAGCTGCTCGAGGTCCTCTTGCGACTCCAGTGCCTCTGGCCTGTGGGTCCTGTTGAGGCTCCCCTTTGATTTCTGTGGGCCCCCCCTGATTGCTCGGGCCTGCCCTGACTCCCCTGCTTGTGGTGAGTCACCTGGACCTTGCTGGTCCCGACACTGCACCTTCTTTGCTTTCCACATGGTTTGCAGTTGCCAAGGCTTGTTGGTGCTCCCGACAGACACCGACCCCTCAACTCTCTACATCCGACGTGGGACAGCTCGTGAACAGCTCCTGGTCTTCCACAGCATCGCCTGGTCCTCACAGCTGCAGCTCCAAGGTCACCGTCATCTCTCCTGCAGCACCAACATCGGTGGGCACTTGTCTTCCGTGCCTCCTGGTCACTCCTGACTGGCCTAGACTCTGTCCCCTCTGCTTGCAGGTACTCTTCACCTCAAATCCACCTTTGGGTTCCACCGGACACTTTCACCTTCTCCAGCAGCGGCATCTTCCTGAAGTCTCCCATTGAGTGCAACAACGGTTTCCGACGCCACTCCACACCTATGCACCCGGCTTCTCTGGTGTAGGTATCCTGGTTCCTAGGGTATCCACGTGTGGGGTGGCTCTACAACCTCTTGTCTTCCACTGGGTTTCTTCAGGGTCCACTGGGAAGAGTCCTTCTTCTTTAAATTTGCAACCGCGACTTATCCGTTGACTTATACTGAGAACACAGTCGTGTTCCCACACTCGACTTGAACTCCTTGGGGCTCCTAGATAGTCACTTTGGGTGGTTCCTTGGGTCCCCGGCATTTCTACGTCTCCTGGGTATAGTCTTGACTCGAGTCGTGGTTCGCATACCACTATTTTAGTATATGCTTTGGTCCCCCCCTGGTGACCACTGTGTATTCTGTGCTACTTACCTGTTTCTATTGAAAGTATTGTGTGCATTGTGTACATATCCAGCTCGGAGATATCTGTATGTGTTAGTGAGTGTCTTATAATAAATACATATTTTTATAAATACACTGTGTGGTTCTTTTTCTCTTAATCTATACCAGACGCACCCCCTCTCTGAACATCTTCAGGAAGACACTCAAGACCTGGCTGTTCAACTGAACAAAGTTGCTTACCCCCCTCCCCCGCGCACGGGTGAGTAGCGTGCTCACAATTCCCTGATTGATTGATTGATTTAATAAGATTAGGTACTGGTAAAACAAGCTACTTTACACTCCTTCTGGACTAAGCCTGAAGGCTGCTCTCCCCAGCTACAACTTAGAGAGCTTTCTAAGGTTGTCTAAGACCACTAAAATCACCATAAGGGTTGCCTGGATTGGTGAAGGGTGCCCACTTACATAAGTGTGCATCATATACCAAGCCAGCCTCTCACATTGGTGTGCAGTGGTTGGGATTGACGCCTGCATTGTTTTACCAGATAATCTTGGTATGGATTATTTGAAAAACCATCACTAATATTAGGCACATATAATACAGCTTAGAATAAGTAAGTTCTACTGAACTTAGGGTAGGGTAGTTAAAGGTCTAGCACAACCGTTTCTTCAACCTCAGAGAGTTTAGTTCCCAATAGATTAGGTAGGTGCAACACCTCACTACACCTAGTATGTCTTCAACAGGAGAAGCCAGTGGCTCTCTGCCTTCTAGATACAGTGGCCTCACGTTCCAGGAACTGAGCGCCCTGTGTTCCTCTAGGTAGCTCAAGACAGGGAAAGTCCCTAATACTCAATGCCTCCTAGAGGTGTTACTGTTGCATACCTACAGAAAGCTAGTGGGTCAGAAGAACAAGACCGAGTGGGTGGGCAGGAGACAGAAGATGGATCAGGAGGGAACCCCCTCTTTGACCTTGATTCTAATCCTGACCAGGAGTCCCACCTGGAGAACTCGGAACCCCAAGGATAGTGCAGATGGCACAGAGGGTGTCCCTAGGAGTGGGTCACAATTTGTTCCTCCTGGGAGGGTCCAGAATAGACCAAGGAGGTCTAGATCCTCCACTAGAGAATTCAATACTTCAGACATTTCCATAGGGACCTCCATATCTAGTAAGAGGGATAACTATTTTGACAGGGAATACCAATTACTCAAACTTGAGAAATCAAAGCTTAGGCTCAGGCAGGATCAATTGGCCCTTGACAAAGGGTCCCTGGAAGTACAGAAGGCTAGGAAGAAATTGGCACTAGAGTCCCATGGTGGCAGCAACAGTAACTCTAGAATCAGAGAAACTTCTCTTGACAATAGGAACCTGAGTAGGATAGTCCCTTCTTATCAAGAGGGGGATGATATCCATAAATGGATCACTGCTTTGGAGAGGGCCTGTAAAGTTCAGAGGGTCCCTCAAGAGCAGTGGGCAGCTATCATGTGGCTCTCCTTTGCTAACAAAGGTAGAGATAAGCTCCTCGCTGTTAGAGAAGAGGATGCTGACAATTACCCAGTACTGAAGAGTGCTCTCATAGATGGGTTTGGCTTAACCACTGAACAGTATAGGATTAAGTTCAGAGACACGCAGAAGGCGGCTCTGGAAGGCTGGCTTCATGGAAGCAAGGTACCTGACTATGAAGGATTGTACAATTTGATTATGAGGGAGCAGATGCTTAATAATTGTCAAAACCAGCTTTTGCATCACTACCTGGTGGACTCTGATCTGACCTCTCCCCAAGAATTGGGAAAGAAGGCAGACAAATGGGTTCGCACCAGGGTTAAGCAGAAAAACCATGGTAATGGAGGTGCCAGAAAAAGCAAGATTCTTCTCAATCTCAGGATAAGGGTGGGGAAAAGGCTAAAGATAAAAAAGAGTCTTCACAAGGGCCCAAAAAACCTGCATCTGGGGCTGAGTCCCAAACTACCAAGAAAGGCAAAAAGAAACCTTGGTGTTACCTTTGTAAGGTGAAGACCCATTGGACAAGGGATGCTGATTGTCCAAAGGCCAAGAAAACTACTACTACTACCTCTGCCCCGAAGGCACCTGCTCCCCCTAGCACAAGTACAAGGGGTAGTACAGGAAACAAGGGATTAGTGGGGTTAACCTTGGGTTCTGAGGTGGGTTCTGACTTGGTCAGAACTCCAACTCAGGCTGTTTTAATCTGTGATGGTGGCATGGATCTTGCCACCCTACTGATCAGTCCCACTAACTTGGGCAAGTACAGACAACAGCCTTTGATCAATGGAATAGAAGCAATGGCTTACAGGGACACAGGGGCCATTGTCACAATGATGACAGAGAAACTTGTGTCCCCTGATCAGATCATACTTGGACAAATGTACCAAGTCACCAATGCTAGCAATGTCAGAACTGACCATTCCTTGGCAGTTGTGAACCTCAGCTGGGGAGGGGTAACTGGACCTAAGAAGGTTGTGGTATCTCCAGACCGAACTGTAGATTGTTTGTTGGGCAATGATCTAGAAACTTCAGCTTGGGCTGAAGTGGAGTTCAGGACTCATGCAGAGATGATGGGCATCTCTGCCAGTGTATTTACTGTCACCAGAGCTCAGGCCGAACAGCTCAGCACTGACAAAGCGCTGGATCCTTAAAAAATGGACCAAGTGCTTCCCAAGAGAAGGAGCAGGAAGGGTAAGGAATTGCGCTCCTCACAAACTCCCAGCGAAGATCAGCCTCCTGAGGGAGATGATCTCAGCCCCTGTGAAGGAACTGTCCCAGAGGAACTTGGGCCTGACCAGGCAGAGCTCTTGGGGGCCCTTCCAGGGCAGACTTGAGTTTGGAGCAGCAGACTTGCCCCTCTCTTGAACCCCTCAGACAGCAAGCTGCTGCTGAGGAAGCAGGGAATATCAGTGGATCTACTTGGAGGAAGGACTTCTTTACTCTGAAGGTAGAGACCCCAAGCCTGGTGCCACCAGGAAGTTGGTGATACCCCAGAGGTTCAGAGGTTTCCTACTCTCCCTAGCACATGTTATTTCTCTTGCAGGACACTTAGGGCAAAGCAAGACTTGGCACAGGCTTGTCCCTCACTTTCATTGGCCCCATATGTCTGAAGACACCAAGGAGTTTTGTCGCTCCTGTGCCACTTGCCAAGCCAGTGGTAAGTCAGGTGGCACCACAAAGGCCCCCTTAATTCCACTTCCAGTGGTTGGGGTCCCCTTTGAAAGGGTAGGGATTGACATGTCTAGTTATATCACTGCCATGTGGAAAGAGTGTGGAGTAAACTACAAGTTTACCACACCCTACCATCCACAGTGAATGGGCTTGTTGAAAGGTTCAACAAGACCCTCAAGGGTATTATCATGGGACTCCCAGAAAAGCTTAGGCAAAAATGGGATGTCTTACTATCCTGCCTTCTCTTTGCCTACAGAGAGGTTCCTCAGAAGGGGGTTGGCTACAGCCCATTTGAGCTTCTGTTTGGACATCCAGTTAGGGGTTCATTGTGTCTAGTGAACGAAGGCTGGGAGCAACCTCTCAAACCTCATAAACAGGACAAGGACGATGTCCTTGGCCCGCGTTCTCGCATGGCTGAGTACATGAAGAAGGCCAAGAACTTCAAAAAGCTTGGCATGACCAAACGGCTGTCTTGACTGTTTACCAGCCAGGCCAGAAAGTATGGGTGTTGGAGCTTGTGGCCCCAGCAGCTCTCCAAGACAAGTGGAGTGGGCCCCACACTATACTTGAACAAAAGGGTGAGGTCACCTACTTGGTGGACCTAGGTACTCCCAGAAGTCCCCATAGGGTATTTCATGTGAACCGCCTGAAACCTTTTGTGGACAGGGCTGATATGGGCTTGCTCATGGCAACTGATGAGGGACAGGAGAAAGAGAGTGACCCTCTCCCTGATCTCCTCTCTTAGAACCCTGATGATGGGTCAGTAGATGGAGTAGCCTTGGCAGGCAGCCTCACTGACCAGCAGCAAGCTGATTGCAGGCAGGTTCGCCCTGACACTCAATCAAATCACCTGGTGTACCCATAAAGTGGACACAGGTGACAGTCTGCCTGTAAAGAGTAAAATCTACAGACAGCCTGACCATGTCAGGGATTGCATCAGGACAGAGGTCCAAAAGATGCTGGAATTGGGGGTCATTGAGCCTTCAGATAGCCCTTAGGCTAGCCCAGTAGTCCTTGTGCCAAAACCTCACACCAAGGGTGGAAATAGAGAGATGAGATTTTGTGTGGACTACAGAGGCCTCAATGCAGACACTAGGATTGATGCTCATCCAATTCCCATGGCAGATGAACTCATAGATACTTTGCCTCAGCCAAGTTTCTGAGTACATTTGACCTGAAAGCTAGCTACTGGCAAATCAGACTAGCTGAGGATGCCAAGCTAAAAACAGAATTCTCACCCCTAGTGGGCATTATCAATTTATTGTAATCCCCTTTGGTCTGAAGAATGCACCTGCCACATTTCATAGGATAGTGAATAAAGTCTTAACAGGTCTGGAAGCCTATAGTTCAGCATATCTAGATGATATAGTTGTCTTTAGCTCCACCTGGGAAGATCACCTGGTCCACCTCAGAAATGTTTTGGAGGCCCTGCAAAAGGTAGGCCTCACTATCAAGTCCACCGAGTGCCAGATAGGGCAGAGCAAGGTTGTATACTGGGGCCACCTGGTAGGTGGAGGCAAGGTTCAACCATTGGAGAGCAAAATCCAGACCGTTGTGGACTGAATTGTTCCCACTACCCAGACTCAGGTCAGAGCTTTCTTGGGCCTGATTGGGTACTACAGAAGATTTGTAAAGGGATATGGGTCCATTGTGACTCCCATGAATGATCTTACATCAAAGAAAATGCCCAAGAAAGTCCAGTGGAAAGTAAGCTGTCAGAAGGCATTTGATGAACTAAAGCAGGCCATGTGCACTGCTCCCATCCTGCAAAGTCCTCATTGTCCAGACAGATACATCTGAGATAGGGGTAGGGGCTGTGTTATCACAAATTAATGCAGAGGGCCAGGATCAACCAGTAGCTTTTATTAGCAGAAGGCTGACCCTTAGGGAATAACGTTGGTCAGCCATTGAGAGTGAAGCCTTTGCTGTGCTCTGGGCCCTGAAGAAGCTGAGGCCATACCTGTTTGGCACTCACTTCATTGTTCAGACAGACCACAAGCCCCTCTTATGGCATAAACAGATGAAGGGTGAAAACCCCAAACTTTTTAGGTGGTCCATTTCCCTACAGGGGATGGACTATACAGTGGAACATAGACCTGGGAGTAACCATGCCAATGCAGATGAACTCTCCAGATATTTCCACTTAGAAAATGAAGACTCAACTGGGCAAGGCTAGTCTCATCTCCTTACGTTGGGGTGTTGTGTAGGAAAGTAGGATCTGCTTTTATAGTTAGCCCCACTTTTTGCCTGGTGCCATGCTGTTTCTGACTAGTCTGACTGGGGACCTGCTAACCAGGACCCCAGTCTCTGTGCTTTCCCCCCTAAAATTGGTATGATAAATACTTAGGTACATCCCAGATTGGACACTGGTGTACCCTTGTCAGTACCTAGCATATGGTACTAAGGTAACCAGAGAATAGGTACACCAGGGGTCCCCCATGGGTTGAAGCATGTATTATGCCACCCATGAGGGACCACTCAAACTGTAACCACAGGCCTGCCATTGCAGCCTGTGTAAGCTGGTGCTAGCACCACTTACGAAAGATATAGGTTTCCCTATATCTAAGGTCACTGCACTTAAAACCTATAAGTCACCCCCAAAGCAGGCCTTTTCAATACTGAAGGCAGGGTGCTCGGTTCTAAGTGTGAGGGTGCCCCTGCATGAGTAGGATACCCCTACAGCCTTCGAAGTCCATTCTCCCAGGCTGTAAGTGTGACAGCCATATAACATATAGAGGGGCACCGCTTCATTACCTGATGACCATCTCGAAACTGGCTGGAACAAACCCTATCATATTTGGTATCAAACGGTGTGGGAGGTATGATTCCATGCACTATAAAGCTCCTCTGGGAGGCCCTCAGTGCTCCTGGTACCAGTCTTCTAGACCCTGTTAGATATGAAAATCCCATTCCTGCTATGCACTCGTATCATGCTACATTAGGTTATCAGTGTGTGGCTAAATAGATGCCACTTGTATTTATGTTCTGCAACCCACTGAGTTATCCCTGCAACGTGCAAGCTTTAGTTAGCAAGTGTGACTCCATTTTGTATTTCGTAATCCCTATTAGGCTGTGTCTGAACTAGGCCTCATTATTCGTAATGCTTGCCTCAGCAGAATACTGTATTTAGTTATTATTTTTTCTCTCCTGTTCAAGGCTGTTTTCTGACTTACTAATGAATAGGCTATTCTGCCCTCGCATACCTATCCAAGTGTGTAGTTCTGCTCCCACGTTGGGAGACGCTGAGACTCAGCGCGGTGACCTTGAATCACAGATAACATGTGCGCATCTGGTGGGTGGTAGCCCATCCTCCTGTGCCTTCATTGTTCATGTTCGGCTCAGGCTGTGGGCGTGGTTGGAGGTTCTTGGAGGGATGATTAGGTATTGCAGGCCGTTGGGGAGCCAGTCCCCTCGGCAGACATCTTAGGGTGCAGGTCAGATTGGACTCCTCTGCAGAGTATTACTAATAAAGGTATGTTTGTATTCTCTACTGTCTGACCGACTCTTCATTTCTTGGGAAGGCCTAGCAGGTGGTTGTAAGTAACCCGGGTGGCCCCTAAGGGCCACTTCCTTCAGTTGGTGCCCAAACAGGGACCCCGCAAGGTGATCCAGCTCCCCGTAATCGGGTTGCAGGGTCGGGGTTGCGTCTGGTCGGTCGGGCGGATCGGGGTACCCCACACGATCGAGCTTGGTTCTCGCAGCTGCCCCGCCCGTCTGATCGGGCGCTTCCTCGTCTAGTGGTCACCGGCTGGGGTCCTGAGAAGGCGAAACCTTGGAGTTGACCGTTTGGTCCGAAGAGTCGGCAGTGGAGAATAACTTGACTCGACCTGTGTGCACCAGGTGAGTGATTTGATTCTTGGAAAAATGGCGCCATTCTTGAACGGCACGAGTCTTGGTACAGTCTCCGGACTGTCTTGGTGCAGTTTTCGGACTGCCTTGCTTGAACGACATTAGCCGACGGGCTGTGTCTTGGTACAGTCTCTGGACTGTCTTGTCTTGAACTTGGTGGGTTTGCGAAACCTTAAAAAAGGCACAGAGTGTTTGTGAGCAGTCTACCGGGCCAACTGGTAATTTGGTCTGTTCTTGAAAAGGTCTGGGACTCTTTGCGAACAATCTGCCAGGCCAACTGGTAATTTGGTCTACGCTTGAAAAGATCTGGGGCAAGAGCCTGTCTTCTTGAACTTGGTACAGTCTCCGGTCTGTAGGGAGTGGTCTTTGGACCATTTAGTTTTTTTTTAAAAATAATTTTTGTTGCTTATCTCTTTTTATATTACTGTTTCCGGTGTTATACTTGTCCGTTAGGGACAGCGCATGTGTCTTATATTAAGATGCCTTGCTTAAGTAAAATGGGGTGTTTTGGATGTCGGTGTTGTTCCACTGAGGCTCGATTGGAGGACAGCCAGCATGCACCTCCGGAGGGTACCCCAAATTTTGATGTATAAGTCAAGCACGGTATTGGCCCTATTATGTTTAGCACATTGTGGAATAAATATACGAGGGACAATACTGAGTTACAGTGGCCCCTTACTGGCTCGTTTGATGAGCAAAAATTGAATTTCTTGCAGGACAAATTGTTTGCTAAAAAGAGCAGGCAGTCGATGTTTGATTCTCTCAGAGTGTGGCAGAAGGAAGCAAAGCAGCGGTGTATGAGAGCAGAGAAAGAGGCCCGGAAGAGACAGACACAAACAATAACGCAGAAGGCAGTGGCCTATGAAAGGGCAAAGATAGAGAAAGGCACAGAATGTGCAGATCGAAAGTTTCGATTGCAGACTGATAAATGTTATGTTACGAGAGAGGAAGACAATACTTTTGTTGAAGAGCTATTGGATTCTCGCCCTCCTCCACCTTATGCTCCTGAGCGGATATACCCAAGGGTTCCCACATCTCAGCCCCCAGACTCCGATGCCGCTCTTCCTAGTATTTCTGCCTCTAGTCAAACTGCTTCGGCCCCAGCCCTGCCTGCTCCTTCCCTGCTCACGCAAGGGACGGGGGTGGGATCCGTTAGCTCTCCTGTTCCGTCTTCTGACTCTGTATCCATTGCTGTACCCCCTTTCACTCCTACGACACTGTCTCCTTTCATGATGATACCTGTCTCCTCATCTGCTCTTTCTTCCTCAAGCATGACACCCCTAGCACTGCCGATTGGCGAGACCCCTGTACATGGAATACATGAAGGGAACTGGGCAGCAGCACGAGATCGTATGGACAAAGTGTTGGTGCGCTCTGCTGTGGGTGATGAGGAGAAGCAAATGGTGGCGAATCAGGCGGCTCAGTGGGCCCGGAACCCGATTTATAGTGTGGAAGATGTGTGGAGTGTGATGAAAGATTATGAGCCGTTTATACAGCAGCATGCCCTTAAGCACATGTCGGCCACGCTAATAGGACTGTGGGAGCAGTGTTTTCAGGGTGTTGCACCGCAGATCATTTATGACATACGGGACAGGGTATTAACATGGATGCTGCCGACCAGAGACACGATTCTGCCCTCCTGCTACTCAGCCAAGCTTGAGCAGGGGAAGGCAGAACAATAGGTATCCTTGAAGGAAGTGTCCCGATTAGGGCCACCTGGGTCACTCGCGACCACCTCTCAGCCTTCCATACAAATGAAGAGTCGGTCAGACAGTAGAGAATACAAACCAAGTATATTTTATTCAGGTACACTCGAGCGGAGTCCGGTCTGACCAGCCTCCTAGGATTGCGGGAAAGGTATGCACTAACAAGAACAGTGTATTCATTAGTACAGCAAGGCTCAGCCTTGTAGAAACAAAAACTATCGCAGCTGCTCTCAGCTGGGGCAGAGAGACAGAAGTTAGTTTCGATCATGGCTCAAAATGGCGGCTGAATATAAAATGGTGCCTCGAATGCTAACTTAAGATGTACAATGCATGAACAACTCAGCTAAAACATTTTTATTCCAACAGACCCTCCTTTTAGCATTCGCTAAACCTTTATATTACTCCCTAGAAACAGATAACATATTGCAGGAATAAGAGCTACCACTACAAGCTGATGTGTGCATAATCAATATTCAAAGATACCCTCATCAATCAGCATAATGTCGTTAATATCTTTCTGCAACATGATCGCAGCATTAGTGTCATGGGCTGATATCTTTGGCGTCAGAGCACTTACACAATAAGCGCAACACGCCGGGAGACAGTGTATGCAAAGGCAACATGTAAAGATAATACGAGCAACTGCAACCAAAAAGATAAGGATCTTCCAACCCCATGTTGTTAGCATGTTCCAGAACCATCCAGAGAGAGTCCAAGTACCATTTTCTTGGTGTATGTCAGATGTGAGTCTATGCAATTTCTGTATGGCAGCAAACACATTGGGGGCGTGGTCAGGTATGTACACACAACAGCTACTGCCAATGACGCAACAGGCCCCACCCCTATGTGCAAGAATAACGTCTAACACCATCCTGTTCTGCAAGGTAACTAACCGCGTAGCCTGAAGCTCAGCAGTGATGTTTGTCAATATACCAGCTGTTGTATTAATAACCCCTTCAACAACCCTAGTTAACCGACGAATGTTAAGGCTATTGGACATGGGGCCCCAAAAAGGTATGATACCCTTCATGGCATCCTTAAACTGTTGTAAGGTGATATCTGTCTGATCTATATCTTTTGTGTCAATGACCCTTCTGACTCGGGGCAAGTATACACTCCTACGCTGCAGCTGATGATCTTTATGGTAATTGGACGGAGCTATATACTCAGGGGGAAGGAGAAAAGAGAGATAACACCTGCCCGACCATCCCCTCGGGAGCCAGACATAAGCTTGGGATCCACAGACAAAATAGACATTAGGGGGTGGGATTAAGGGCGGACTATCAGTCGTTCCCAATCTGTATGTGGAATTGCATCTGCTATCCCCCACCTTTATCCTCCCGGTCCCCTGGACACAGAAACTAGCTGTTGTGTTGACCACTGACACTGGTATTGGCTGGTCCTCTGTAACATTACGAACCTGAAAAAATTGGAAATACTCAGACGTGTTAAACCCTTGGAAATCGTCCATTTCCATTCGAAACCAGGTCTCGTTCTTTACTCTTTTGTATGCGTTCATACAGGACCTTAAAAACAATTTAACAAACGTCTCTTGTCCTGTCGGTCCTACGGGGGGGAGCCCAGTGATGGAAATGTACATTCTGTACCAATGTGGAAGAATCAGCAGGTGTCCTATCCAGAGTAGAAAATTGAGGATGGGGACGCACCATACTGAGCAATTCAAACCAACCCTCACAACTATTGATGTATGACAGTGGCATGGACAGCAAATTATCACTTTTATGAGTCACTGAGGGAAGCAATCCACAAATCCAACAATTAGTGGTATTAGACACCTCATGAGCCTGATGCAACATTTGTATAAATACATTATCTGTATAAGACTTTTGGTGCTCTCCTTTGTGAGGGGCCAAAGCAACAAAACTGTGTTCAGGGGGGAATGGGTGTTGTACCAATCAAAGAATGTACAGGATACTTTTCCTCCAGGAACCAAGCTATTCCAAGTACTGTTATTAATGCAATCACAACTATCAATACGAATACTATTTTACTCTTTTTGGATCAGCCCTGTTGCGCTAGTCGCGGTGATGCAAATGGCTGTTCCTCCTCTTCAATGGGCCAACCAAACGGATACATTATGAAGCAAGGAAAAAGGAATGCAATAAAACTGATGGCAAGGGTAAGGGCAAGTGTTCCCAGTGTCCGTCAGAGCCTCACTGGTAGACTCCTATTGTTCATCAATGTTGGCGCTCTTGAGCACCGGCGGTGGAGCTGCTCAGTCCTAGCTCTTGATTAATCCCACGTTGTCCAGGATAATGTACCCCCTCCAAGCGGGAGCACATTCAATTTATCCTGTCCAATGTCAGAACAGTGCACCAATCTCGCCTCACCCTAAACTAACACTGTTGGTACTACAGCAAAGTACACCCTAACTTGCACAGTCCATCCCTGACTAGTCTGACTTTTCCTTTGGTGCACTGTACTTCACCCGAGGACGCAAATTGTACCTGGTGACTCCAGGCACAGAGAGGTCAACGAAGAGGGGCTCTTTAATGGCTCTGATTTCAGGTGGGACCGCTGCATTAAGTGCGTCGTCGTTCTCAGCATCCGTTTGGGTCCATATAAGCTGCGTGAGACTGAATGGGACAAACTGAGGTATCCTTTCCACCTCAGCATCCCCAATGCCATCCCTCACCCATTGGTCATAGGGTAAGGGTAAGGGTATTCTGCGGCAATGACTAGAATGTATCCAATTCTTACGGCCAGCGACTTTCACAGCGGTCCTGGTAGTGAGGAGCACTTGCTCGGGCCCCTTCCAACGGGGCTCCAAGCACTTCTTCCGCTGAAAGTTTTGCAGCAGCACCCAGTTCCCCGGCTGGATGTTATGACCAGGCCCCTCTGGTACAGGCGGAAGCGATTCCTTTATCTGTTGGTGAATAGAACACAAATTTTCAGTTAACTGGTACAGGTAATCGGTCAATTAAGGGTACTCAATCTTACCTACGCAGGCGCGGGACACCCCAGACATTAGCCGGGCGTCCGAACACGACCTCGTAGGGTGACAATCCTGTCCTAGAATGTGCTGTCGTTCTTGTGGACAAAAGGGCTAATGGTAAAGCATCCGGCCACTGCAACCCTGTGGTCTCCTGAATTTTAGCCAATTTCAGTTTGAGAGTACCATTGTACTTCTCAACCAAACCTGCTGACTGGGGGTGATTCGCAGCATGAAACTTCTGTCTGATGTGTAGTCCTTCACAAACTAACTGAATAACTTTGGCATTAAAATGACTTCCGTTTTCACTCCAGATCAATCAGGGCAAGCCGAAACGAGGAAAGAACTCCTTCAGGAGTATCTTTGCAGTCGCAATGGCTGTATTTTCTTTAGTGGGGTATGCCTCAACCCATTTACTGAACGCACAAACAACCACCAACACATACTTCAAATGATTGACCCTGTCCATTTTAATAAAGTCCATTTGAAGGACCTCAAAAGGGAAAGTGGGAGGTGCAAAATTACCGGGTGGAGTAGGGGTACCCTTGCCAGGATTGTGCATCATGCACACCATGCAATATTTCACTAAATGTGTATCTGTCTTGGAGATGTTGTCATTTTGCCATACGGGGTCTAACAGCTTGCAAATACTCTTAGCACTGTTATGGGCTGGGCCGTGGGCCATTGTCACTACAGCAAGAACATATGCATCTAGCAACATCCATCTTTGCTTCCCTGACTTATCAATCCAACATCCCTCATCATTCAAGTTCACTGTACTTTCTTGCCACACTGCTTACTCCTCTACCGTGGCCTCACTCTGTATCTCCTTCACATTTTCAAGTGTATCCTCAAACATGGAGAACTCGGGCACCCACCTGGCGGGACCCGCTACAAACATTCTTTTCATCGGGCTGTTTCCTTAGCTGTCTGATCTGCAAAAGCGTTCCCCTTACCCACATCGTCAGTAACTTTCTTATGGGCGCTGCACTTCATTATGGCCAATTTCTTAGGAAGTGTCAAAGCGGACAGAAGCCTATATATAAGAGGACCATGCTGAATGCGTGCCCCATGGGAAGTAAGGAACCCTCTCTCTGCCCAGAGCCGCCCAAAATTATGGGCGACCCCGAAGGCGTACTGGCTGTCAGTATAAATATTAACAATCAGTCCCTCGCTCAATGCACAAGCTCGAATAAGGGCGACTAACTCAGCTGCCTGGGCGGACTGATAAAGAACTCGAGATGTCTCAACTACCGTGCGCAGCATAATAATTGCATCTGCTGCAGTGGTGGTGCCATCTGGTAATTTGAAACAAGAGCTATCGACATATAGTTCCCCTTGGGGGTCAGATAAGGGAACATCAGTCAGGTCTACCCGTCCTTTCGTCTCGTCTTCAGTCCGGAAGATACAATCATGTATGTCGATCTCCTCATTCTCAGAAGGGAGGGGTAGTAACGTGGCTGGATTCAGAGTGGCACAGTGTTTGATCGTAATATGCTTTTGGAAGAGCGTTAGCTCGTAACCTGTCAGACGTTCACTGGTGAGGTGCTGTGTCCTTGTCTTATTCAAAAGTGTATCCACAGCGTGGGGTACCATAACTGTGAGGTCAGTATCGAGTACGAGCCTCGCCGATTGTCTTATTGAGACGGCCACAGCCGTGACCGCTCTTAGACAGCTCGGGAGGGCTCGGGCGACAGGGTCAAGTACAGCAGAGAAATAAGCACACGGTCGTTGCTTATCCCCGAATTTTTGTGTTAAAAAGTGCACAACCACCCAGCTCATGGACATACAACACGAAGCATTTGGCATAATTAGGGGTACCAAGCACTGGAGCCGAGCAAAGCGCAGTTTTTAATTGCTCAAAAGACTGCTGACACTCTGGCGTCCAAGGCAGGGGTTCATGCACATCTTTTAGTGTTAGCCCAGGCAGGGGCTTAATAAGCAACGAGTAGCCAGGTATCCACTGCTTGCAAAATGAAGTGATACCTATGAAAGCACGCACGTCTTTTTTAGTTTGCGGGACAGACATTTTAACAATGGTACTGATGCGTTCAGGGGTCAATCTCTGACCCTCCTTTGACAGTAGGTGACCTAAATAGGTGACCTCCTGTCGACAATCCTGAAATTTGGAAAGGGATACCTTATGACCATGGTCAGCTAAATGGAGTAACAATTTAACTGTACTATCTCTGCAAACTTGCTCCGCGTCTGAGGCTATGAGCAGGTCGTCGACATAATGGAGCAATACATTACCTGTGTGAAGCGACAAGGAATCCAGCTGACTTTTCAATGCCTGACTATAAACAGGCAACAGGATCTAAAACTTTTACCAGCTAGGGTGAACCCGAACAGATACCTGCTGTCAGGATGAATGGGGATACTAAAGAAGGCATTTTTCAAGTCAATGACAGAAAAGAATTTAGCAGAAGAAGGAATCATTGTCAAGAGTGTTGTAATATCAGGGAACACCGGAAACTGGAGAATCACTATTTTGTTAACTTCACGCAAGTCAATCACAAAACGATAAACATCTGCATGGTCATCAGAGGAACCCGAAGGTGTCCTTTTGAGAATAGGGCTATTACAAACATTAGCAGTCATCTCCTCAACCACTCCCTTCTCAATCAAATCCTGCACAATTTGCATCAAAGCTCGTTCACCTGCCTGCGGTATCTTATACTGAGGAATACGGGGTAAAATAGCACCTCCCTTGACACGAATCGAAACAGGCGATATCTGCAACAAACCCACATCTGTGTCGCCCGTTGCCTACAGTGTGGGTGGCACATCTTTAAATTCAGCAGGGAGGGGCGCATCTTTGGACAGACACAGCTTAGCGCTCACCACATCAGGACCTATAGTCATATAGATGCCGGCTGGGGAACAATAAATCGTAGCATGCAATTTTTTCAACAAGTCCAAACCCACCAAATTTTCTCCACAATTAGATGTCAACAAAAATGGTGAATCCACAGTGAAAAGACCAATAGTCAACGCAAGAGGCTTTGAAATGGGGCTCACAACCGGTACACCAGAAAATCCTACCGAAACATCATTATGGCCAGACAGAGCCGCCAGACATAGCCGCCCCAGGGACCAAGGAATGAGAAATAGAGCTGTTTGTTGCACCTGTATCCACCAAAAATTCCTTAGTTGAACCATGCACGTCCACACTAACATACGGACCTCGTTGGTCTACAGGTATCAAAACTGGTCCCTCACCCTGCCCCAGGCTGTCCTAGTTGTAAGACATCCCGGTCACCTCATCTGTATCATAGTCATCATGATAATATTGTTTGCCCCGAGGGTCGTCAAAGTAGTTTTGATCAGTACTACCCTGAGATGCTGCAGCGTCCTGAGCCCTGTCCCGGCCACCATCTTCACGATCCCGTCCTCGAGACCCTTGCCCTCTTGGGATCGCCACCTTCTGTAAAAGCACCGGACACTCGCTGCGCCAGTGTCCCTCCTCTTTACAGTATGCACACTGATTCGTCCCCAAAGGCGCGGTATTACCGGGTCTGCTAGTGCGTGGAAGCTGTCGGGCCATAGCATCTCGTCCTCTACCATTCCCTCTAGAAGCCTGCTGTAACAACACCTTCGTCTTCAAATCTTTGTGCTTCTTTTCCGTCTTCTCCTTCTCCTCATTTTCCCTATGCTCATAAAACTGTGCCATATTCAAGATAACTGAAGAAGAGGTGGACCAGGGGCTCTCGGAAGCCTGTAATCGAGTCGCGATCTCGGGGAGCAAATTTGAAACAAATCTACTAACAAACAAACGCACACCACCCTCAATCGACAAGTCCTGTCCACTATAATCCAAAAACACACTTTCAAACCGGGTGAAAAAATCAGACACACTCTCATCTTTCTTCTGACGACAGGCCGATAGCTTGTCCCAATCAATCTTTCGGGGTGGAATAAGGGAATGCATATAAGTGATAATACGGCCAGGCAGAGCAAGTATCTCTGCCTTAGGCTTCTCACCAGGCTTCCTGTCCCGGCCCCATATTTTAATTTGGTCCCAGGTACCACCCAATTCTGCAACGTGATCCTGTGTGTGTACTTGTCTCCATATATCAACAGAAACCAACAAACCAAAGAACAGTTCGATATCCGCAAGCATCATTATTGTCGAAGAAGCTGCCTCAGTTAATTCTTTATAAATTGCAGTAGGGTTTTTCCTAGGGTCAGGTAACTGTGTTTTAAGGGACAAGACCTCACTCCTTTTCCATGGGGTATAAACCCACTGTTCCTGGAAACGGGCCGCTACCCCTGGTCTTGTAACAACATTGTGCTGATCCTGTAACCCTGGTATTTCAGGGTGATATATGGGGTGAACCTCCCTCATCGGAAACTGAGATACTGTTGTCGGGCTCTTCTCAAGCAGCCAACCCTGATAAGCAACTAGCGTTGTGACATTACCAAAGACTTGACCAGGTGCCATATCAGCAACGTATACATGATCCTTAATATCATAGATAATCTGCGGTGCTGCATCATTGAAACACTGCTCCCAAAGTCCGATCAAAGTAGCCGACATGCGCTTAAGGGCATGCTGCTGTACAAAAGGCTCATAATCTTTCATCATACTCCACACATCCTCCACCCCATAAATGGAGTTGCGGGCTCACTGCGCTGCCTGGTTAGCCACTACCTGTTTCCCTGCCTCTCCCATATCAGATCGCACCAATGTTCGCCCCAGGCGTTCCTTAAATTTCATCCAGTCTCTATCCTCAGGGCCACGTACTGGTGTCCCAATACTCTGTAATGTCGGGGAATGGAGGAACACAGTGGGAGTGATAACAGAGGTAGTGGGCATTAACGTCCCTGCTGGCTGGGTCGTGGGTGTAAGGGCTGGCGAAAGGGATGCCGAAGCAATAGGCGTTGCAGGAATGCTAACAGTTGTAGTTGCCACAGACGGCGAAGACAAAGAAAGGACAGGAGGTGCAGTGGCCAAGGCAGTCTGATCAACAGTAACAGAAGCAGAAACAGCAGAGACAGAAGAACTGGGCAGCTCGGCCTGTGGGGTGAGAGCGGGATATACCCTCTGCGGGGCATACAGATGTGGAGGTCGAGCATCTAGCAATTCTTCTACAAAAACGTCATTTTCTTCTTGGGCTACATAAGATTTATCAATATTCAGTTGAAACCGCCTGTCTTCACGTTCAATTCCTATCTCCTGCTTCTCTCTATCATGCGCTACAGCTTTCTGAAACAATGTTTGCATCCTCCCCTTCCGGGCCTCTTTCTCTGCTTTAATTCGCCTCTGTTTATCCTCTTTTTGCCATGTTCTGAGGGAATCAAACATAGACTGCCTACTTCTTCTCGCAAACAACTTGTTAGAAATGGGGGTCTCTAGTTGGCAGCGGTAGGTACCTTTGTCCAAATAGGGACCCTTCTTCCTAGTCAGGATAAGGGAGTTACACTCCTAAAATAACCCCTGCTCACCCCCTTGGTAGCTTGGCACGAGCAGTCAGGCTTATCTTAGAGCGATACAAAAGGGGATGATGGACGGAACGTTTGAGCCAATTAAACACTCACCCCCAGTCAACTGATCTGGGTTTAATCCATCATCATTCTTTAGCTCACTCCACCACCCCAGTTCAGACATGGCCATATGCAAATCAGTCTGACCCTGTGCCTCATGGGAACAGTCCAGCCCGAACTGCCAAGCCATGTCTTCCCTGGACCGGAAACAAGCATCCTAGGACCGGTTTCTGGCATTTCAGCCGTCATCAGCCAGGCTTGCTTGAATCCAGTGGCAAAGTGAGCAAGGGACCCACGTCTGGGCATACCCCCGCCAACTAAGGGCGAACAAAGCGATACAAAAGGGGATGATGGACGGAACGTTTGAGCCAATCAAACACTCACCCCCAGTCAACTGATCTGGGTTTAATCCATCATCATTCTTTAGCTCACTCCACCACCCCAGTTCAGACATGGCCATATGCAAATCAGCCCGACACCGGTCCTAGGATGCTTGTTTCCAGTCCAGGGAGGACCTGGCTTGGCAGTTCGGGCTGGACTGTTCCCGTGGGGCACAGGGTCAAGACTGATTTGCATATGGCTGGGTTCAAACTGGAATGGCATGGTGAGCAAAAAAACGATGGATTTAGGCCCAGATCTCTGTACTGGGGTGAATGTATGACATTGTTCTGCATTCTGTCCATCAATTGTTGTTTTTGCATTTGTCACCCCGAGTGGGACGGGTATGCTCAGACGTGAGTCCCGTGCTCTCCATGCCACTGGAATCAAGCTATCCTGGCTGATGAGGGCTGGAAGCCCGAAACCGGTCCTAGGATGCTTGTTTCCAGTCCAGGGAGGACCTGGCTTGGCAGTTCGGGCTGGACTGTTCCCATGGGGCACAGGGTCAAGACTGATTTGCATATGGCTGGGTTCAAACTGGAATGGCATGGTGAGCAAAAAAACGATGGATTTAGGCCCAGATCTCTGTACTGGGGTGAATGTATGACATTGTTCTGCATTCTGTCCATCAATTGTTGTTTTTGCATTTGTCATCCCGAGTGGGACGGGTATGCTCAGACGTGAGTCCCGTGCTCTCCATGCCACTGGAATCAAGCTATCCTGGCTGATGAGGGCTGAAAGCCCGAAACCGGTCCTAGGATGCTTGTTTCCAGTCCAGGGAGGACCTGGCTTGGCAGTTCGGGCTGGACTGTTCCCATGGGGCACAGGGTCAAGACTGATTTGCATATGGCTGGGTTCAAACTGGAATGGCATGGTGAGCAAAAAACGATGGATTTAGGCCCAGATCTCTGTACTGGGGTGAATGTATGACATTGTTCTGCATTCTGTCCATCAATTGTTGTTTTTGCATTTGTCACCCCTAGTGGGACGGGTATGCTCAGACGTGAGTCCCGTGCTCTCCATGCCACTGGAATCAAGCTATCCTGGCTGATGAGGGCTGAAAGCCCGAAACCGGTCCTAGGTTGCTTGTTTCCAGTCCAGGGAGGACCTGGCTTGGCAGTTCGGGCTGGACTGTTCCCATTGGGCACAGGGTCAAGACTGATTTGCATATGGCTGGGTTCAAACTGGAATGGCATGGTGAGCAAAAAACGATGGATTTAGGCCCAGATCTCTGTACTGGGGTGAATGTATGACATTGTTCTGCATTCTGTCCATCAATTGTTGTTTTTGCATTTTGTCACCCCGAGTGGGACGGGTATGCTCAGACGTGAGTCCCGTGCTCTCCATGCCACTGGAATCAAGCTATCCTGGCTGATGAGGGCTGAAAGCCCGAAACCGGTCCTAGGATGCTTGTTTCCAGTCCAGGGAGGACCTGGCTTGGCAGTTCGGGCTGGACTGTTCCCATGGGGCACAGGGTCAAGACTGATTTGCATATGGCTGGGTTCAAACTGGAATGGCATGGTGAGCAAAAACGATGGATTTAGGCCCAGATCTCTGTACTGGGGTGAATGTATGACATTGTTCTGCATTCTGTCCATCAATTGTTGTTTTTGCATTTGTCACCCCGAGTGGGACGGGTATGCTCAGACGTGAGTCCCGTGTCTCTCCATGCCACTGGAATCAAGCTATCCTGGCTGATGAGGGCTGAAAGCCCGAAACCGGTCCTAGGATGCTTGTTTCCAGTCCAGGGAGGACCTGGCTTGGCAGTTCGGGCTGGACTGTTCCCATGGGGCACAGGGTCAAGACTGATTTGCATATGGCTGGGTTCAAACTGGAATGGCATGGTGAGCAAAAACGATGGATTTAGGCCCAGATCTCTGTACTGGGGTGAATGTATGACATTGTTCTGCATTCTGTCCATCAATTGTTGTTTTTGCAGGCTTATCTTAGAGGCAGTGTGTAAAGCATTTGCACATAACCAACAGAAATACAGTGTAAGCACTACAAAAGGACACCACACCAGTTTAGAAAAATATCCAATATTTTTATATACTTAAGACAAGACCAAAAACAATAAAAATCCACAAAACAGTATTAAAAAATCTTCAGTTATCAAAATAAACTTGAAAAACAGTTCCTTGAAGTCGATAGCTCCATCTGGGGCTATCACGGCGTCGTGAACAACAAATCCAAACAGTTCTGGCTGACCGTGGCGTCACGGGCCAGCTACGGTGTCGGGAAGACCCGCAAAACAGTTCCTTTAGAAATGCAGGGCTTCGGCGACCTCTCGTTGAGCTTCTGAAAGCACGGCATCCGCAGGCGTCGGTTCCGGAGGTCGGTGCAGGAGTCGTCGGGCCCTCAAAGTCACACGCGTTGCAGATCGAACTCCTCGCGATTGAAGTCAGGAGCGCTGGCGTCGGCAGGCGTCGGGTGCTGCGGTGCGAAGTGCAGCGGTGCGGCTTGCGATGCCCTCAGGTCGCGATTGAACAGCGGCTCAGTGGCGGCGTCAGATGGCGTCGTCAGTGAGACCAGGGTCGCGGTGCGAAGTGATGCGGTGCTCGTTGCGGTGCTGGCAGGTCACGGTGCAAGCAGTGGCGTCGTCGTTGCTGAAGCGCTGTCGTCGGCTGACGAACTGGAGTTGATGGCGCCGGCGTTGGTAGGCCAAGGCTGCGGTGCAGGATGAGGGCAGTGCATCATGTAACTCTACGAGCGGTGCCCTCGAACCATGGTGCAAGCAGCGGCGTCGATTTCGGCGTGGGGTGGCGTCGTCGGGGATACCAAGGCGGCGTCGTGAAGCGAGGCAATGCGGAGTGCGGTGCCCACAGGTCGCGGTGCGAGCAGTGGCTCAGTGGCGGCTTCAGCAGGTGTCGTCGGTGAGACCAGGGTCGCGTTGCGGCGGTGCCCTCTACGGTGCCTTCAGGACACAGAGTCGGCAGCTGCGTCGTAGACGGCGTCGGGTTGCTTTTTCTTCTTGTTGCAGCACAAAACACACAGTTCCCAGTGCTGAGGGCAGAAGAACTTGAAGTCTTTGCTGTACCTGAGACTTCTTGAACAGGGGGCAAGCTCTACCTCAAGCCCTTGGAGAAACTCACAAAAATAGATTGCAGAAAGTTCAGTCCAGTCCTTTCACTGCCCAAGACAGAAGCAGCCACTGCAGGCCAACACAGCAAAGCACACAGCAAAGTGGTAGTCCCTCCTCACAGCTTCTCCAGCTCTTCTTCTTGGCAGTCTTCTTGGTCCAAAAGAGTTCTAAAGTTCAGGGGTTTGGGCCCCACTTTTTATAGCCCAAAATCCTTTGTCCTCTCAGGCAGAGAGTGTCTGTGCCCAGTCAGAACCAGTTCTGCCCTCTCTGGTGTTGCTTCCTGGCAGGAGGTGGAGACGGCATTGTCGGAGGCAGACCAGGCCCATTCAGGTGAAAGGAAATCTCCTCCCCCCTACTCTAAATGCAGCCCAGGTCTATTCAGCCCTTTCCTGACCCACCTAGACTATTTGGAGCCACCCTTCCTCTCCAGCCCCTGTCATCCAAAACCCAGACAGTCAATCCACAAACCCAGCAGAGGCCTACTGGATGGCTGAGCAAGAAAATACCTACTTTCTAAAAGTGGTATTTTCAAACACAGAATGTAAAAATCACCTTTCCTAAAAGATGCATCTTTAGATTCTGAGTTCAGGCATACTAAACTTTATTTTCCTACCTAGTTCCCAGGGCCAGTTCTGTTTATAAGATGTTATAAACAAACTCCCCAATATGTCCTATGGGAACAGGTAGCCTTGCAATAGTGAAAAACGAAATTGGCAGTAATTCACTATCAGGACATGCCCCACACACCAGGGCATGTCCTACCTTTCACATACACTGCACCTTGCCCACAGGGGTACCTTGGGCCTACCTTAGGGGTGACTGACATGTAAGAAAAGGGAAGGTTAGGGCCTGGCAAGTGGGTACACTTGCCAAGTCGACATGGCAGTCTCAGACTGCACACAGGCTCTGCAATGGCAGGCCAGAGTTACATTTCCAGGCTGCTTGTGTGGGTGGCACAATCCAGTGCTGCAGCCCACTAGCAGCATGTGATTTACAGGCCCTGGCACACTCAGTGCACTTTACTAGGGACTGACAAGTAAATCAAATATGCCAATCATGGAAACACCCCTCCATAACACAATTTACAACAGGAGCACTTGCACTTTAACACTGAACAGCAGTAAGAAAGTGCGCAGAGACACTAAGCCAGCAAAAACAGAGTTAAAACCGGGAGGTCAGAAAGCAAAAAACTCAGGGGAAATACGCCAAAAGATGCCAAGTCTAACACATGTCCCCTCCAGCTGAACGTAGGGAGAACTACCCAACCTCCTGGGAGTTCTCTTCACTAAGGCGGAAGAACAGGGACAGACCATCTGCGTTGGCGTGTTCTGTGCCAGGGCCATGTTCCACCGTAAAGTCCATTCCCTGTAGGGAGATGGACCACCTCAGCAGTTTTGGATTCTCATCCCTCATTTGCATCATCCATCTGAGGGGCCTGTGGTCTGTCTGAACCCGGAAGTGAGTCCCAAACAGGTAGAACCTCAGCTTCTTCAGTGCCCAGACCACAGCGAAAGCTTCCCTTTCTATGGCACTCCACCTCTGTTCCCTGGGGAGTAGTCTCCTGCTAAGGAAGACTACAGGCTGGTCTAGGCCCTCTTCGTTCAGTTGTGAGAGCACTGCTCCCACACCATGCTCTGAAGCGTCGGTCTGCCCAACAAATTCCTTGGAGAAGTCAGGTGCCTTGTGCACGGGCGCCGTGCACATGGCTGCCTTCAGGGCATCAAAAGCCTTCTGGCAGGACTCAGTACAGATCACCTTCTTGGGCTGCTTCCTGGAAGTCAGCTCTGTTAAGGGGGCAACAATGGTGCCATAGCCCTTAACAAACCTCCTGTAGTACCCGGTGAGACCTAAAAAGGCTCTCACCTCTGTCTGAGTCTTGGGGGCTCCCAAGCCAGAATGGTGTCAATCTTGGGCTGTAGGGGCGCCACCTGGCCGCTTCCTACCTGGTGTCCCAAGTACACCACAGAACCCTGCCTGATCTGGCACTTACTGGCCTTGATTGTGAGATCTGCCCTCTGCAGAGCCCTCAACACTTCCCTGGGGTGCTGCAAGTGTTCTTCCCAGATGGAACTGAACACTGCAATGTCATCCAGGTAGGCAGCACTGAAATCCTCCAGTCCAGCCAACACCTGGTTGACCAACCTCTGAAAGGTGGCAGGGTCATTCTTCAACCCAAAGGGCATCACCCGGAACTGGTAATGTCCTTCTGTGGTTGAGAATGCTGACCTCTCCTTGGCCCCATCAGTTAAGGCAAACTGCCATTACCCAGACTTTAAATCAAACGTGTTGAGGAACTTGGCCGCTCCCAACCGATCAATGAGCTCATCAGCTCTGGGGATGGGGTGCGCATCAGTCCTGGTGATGGCATTGAGCCCACGGTAGTCCATACAAAACCGCAGTTCTGGAGTGGCACCGGGTGCAGCAGCCTTTGGGACCAAGACCACTGGGCTGGCCCAAGGACTGTTGGAGGGCTCGATCACCCCTAACGCCAACATCTTAGAGACCTCCTCTTTGAAGCTGGACCTGACCCGGTCAGTCAACCTATAAATCTTGTGTTTTACAGGAGGGCTGTCACCAGTGTCCACGTCATGGGTACACCAGTAAGTAACACCTGGGGTCAGAGAGAACAGTGGGGCAAACTGTCCCAACAACTGGTGACAGTCGCTCTGCTGCTCTGGGGTCAGTGTAGGGGATAGGATCACACCTTCTACTGACCCATGCTGTTCCTTAGTGGACAGGAGGTCAGGGAGAGGTTCACACTCCTTTTCCACCCCATCATCTGTCACCAAGAGCATGCTCACTTTGGACCTCTCGAAGTGGGGCTTGAGGCGGTTCACGCGCAGGACCCTCAAAGGGTTCCTTGGAGTCCACAAAACCACCAGGTAGATGACATCACTTTTGCGCTCCACCACCTCCAACGGTCCAGTCTACTTGTCCTGGAAGGCACAAGGTTCCACTGGGGCCATGACCCACACTTTTTGCCCAGGTTGAAATTCGACCAGAGTGGCATTCTGGTCATACCACTTCTTCATTTCTTCCTGGCTTGCTTCTAGGTTCGCCTGAGCGAGTTTCCTGAAGCAGGCAGTTTGGTTTCTGAAGGCCAGCATGTAACTAAACACATCCTGGGGAGTTTTCCTGGGAGCCGCCTCCCAGCCTTCCTTCACCAAACGCAGAGGTCCTCTCACAGGGTGACCATACAGAAGCTCAAAGGGACTGAACCCAAGAGACTTCTGTGGCACCTCCCTGTATGCAAAGAGAAGGCATGGCAAGAGGACGTCCCACTTACGCCTCATGGGTTCTGTTAGACCCTTAATCATGTCCTTCAAGGTCTGGTTGAATCTCTCCACCAGACCGTTACCTTGGGGGTGGTAAGGAGTGGTGAACTTGTCGGTTACACCACACTCCTTCCACAGGGATGTCATATACTTGGATTTGAAATTGGTCCCCCTGTCAGAAGCCACTTCTCTGGGGAACCCCACGTGGGAAAAGATCCCCATTAATGCCCTGCCCACAACTGGCGCCGTTGTTGTCCTGAGAGGGATTGCCTCCGGGTACCGGGTGGCATGGTCCACCAAGACCAGGATGTACCTGTTGCCCATGGCTGTCTTTGGATCCAGTGGCCCCACAATGTCCATCCCTACCACTCTTACCACTTGCCTGGCAAGTTTGGCAAGACCTACAATGTCCATCTGACTGCCTTCGCATTTGGGGCCAGAAGAAGTGGGTGACAAGCCTGTCAAAGGTCTTGTCCCGCCCCATATGTCCTGCCAAAGGCACGTCATGAGCCAGGCCCAGTAGGAAAGTCCTGAAGCGCTGGGGTACCTCCAGCACACGGGCTGACCCAGGCTCAGCGACCTTAGGCTCACTATACAGGAGACCATTCTCCCAGTAGATCCAATGTGATCCGGGCTGTTCACCAGCTGCCTGGTCTGCAGTCTGCCGCCACAGACCCTCCAGAGAAGGGCATTCATTCTGCTCCCTGCAGAATTCTTCCCTGGTGGGACCCCCTTTCTGCTGCCAATGGGTCAGCTCAGAGATGTCCCCCAGTTCAGCGACCTGCTCCCCTGTAGACACCGGGGCGTCCCCCTCAAGGTCAGCCTCCTCCCGATCTGTGGGAACTTCAGGGGCCGGTTTCCCGCCCCCCCTGCCCTTTCTCTTGGCAGGGACCTGGGCCACTGTTTCAGGCTCCAGGTCCTTCTGATCGCCCATTCTGGCTGCCATTGACCGAGTGGATACACATGCCCACTATGACAATCCAAGCATCTCCAAGTGAGACCTGAGCTCAACATCCTTCCACAAGGACTGCTCCAGGTCGTTACCTAGCAGACAATCTACAGGCATGGTAGGGCTCACAACCACCCTCAAGGGACCTGAGACCCCCCCCCCCATTCAAAGGGAACCTGCGCCACCATACACTGGCGCTCTGAGTTGTCTACCACAACTACTTGGTGTTATGCCCCGGGGACTACCTGCTCCTCAGAGACCAGGTGACACCGGACTGAGATCACACTGGCTCCAGTATCTCTGAGAGCCTCTACCCTTTTCCCCTTGATGGTCACCCAGGTGCTGTATTTCTTTGTGTTAGGGGGCACCTGGTTTCCTGGGACCATCTCACTGTCCCCTAGTGAGACGAGGGTCATTTCTGCGGGATCCCCACCCTCCTGTGGGCACCCCTCCTCCCCAAGCGCTACACTAGCCAACACCTTGGACTGCCCACCGGCGGGTGGCTGTGCCCTCTTGGGACACTTGGGGTCCCCCTTCAAGTGACCCACCTGGTCACATGCAAAACACTTGCGGGGCCGGTCTCAGCAGACTTTCCTGAAGAGATCACTGCTTTCTTATCTCCTGGGGGATGGGAACCTTTACCCTGGGTGTTAGTTTGGGGCCCTTTAGAGAACTCCTGTGTTTTACCCTTGTCCCCCACCACTTTTCTGCTGGGGACCCTGCCCACCTTTGGCTGAGTCTCCCCCAAACGCTTTCTTGTGGACCCGGGTATTCACCCAGTGGTCTGCCTCCATAGCAAGCTTCCTGGGGTCAGTTAGCTTACTATCAACCAAGTGCTGGTGCAGATCTGCAAAACATAGACTAGACAAGTTTTCCCATGCAATCAAATTGTAGAGCCCCTGAAAAATCTGTCACATTACTGCCCTTCACCCAGCCATCCAGTGACCTGCAAAACGAATCTACACATTCCAACCAAGTGTTGGCATCAGTCTTCTTTCTGGACCTAAACTGATCCCTGTACTTTTCAGGAGTGAGACCATACCTAGTGAGGAGAGTGTCCTTCATGTCAACGTAGGTGAGGTTCTGCCCCTTACCCAAAGCTATCAGGGTATCCCTTGCTTCCTCTGGAAAGAGAGGCCATAACCCTGCCCCCAATTCCTTTCAGGGACCCCATTCATGTGAATGGACGACTCGTACCCTTGGAACCACCTCTGTATGTCATCTCCCTTCTTGAATTCCTTGCCTACATTCTTGGGGATGTGTACAATTCTGCCTGCACTGATGAATTGCTGCCACCATCTGAGCTGGGCCTACTCCTTAGTTCCAGCTCCTTAAGACTTCTCTCATGATCTAAGATCATCTTCCTTTCTTACATGGCTATTCTTTTCTCTTCCCTCTCATTTTCCATCCTGAGTTTCTCCAATTCGAACTTCCTTGCTTCCCACCTGTCCTCCAGCTCCTCTGGGGACAGGCCACTGCTGCCTGGTCTGGAGGGTTCGCCTTCTCCCAAAAGCACATCCACCCTAGGAGTAGGCTCCGCCGCCTCTCCACTGAGATCTCCAGATTGCCCACTGGCATGTCTGGCTGCTACCCAGGCCCTCAGCGCCTTTTGTAGCTCCTCCTTCCTAGTGAGGCCTCTGACTTGGACTTTTAGGTTTTTGCAAATCGCTTTCAATTCTTTCACATTGTAGGATTCCAACCTATCCTCCTCAAAGGCAACTTCCAGGGATGCAACAGATGATGCTCTTGATTCAGGCATGATGAAGTAGCAAGTTCAAACTGGCAAGATCAAAAATAGGCCAAAAAGAACCAGTATGTGGCACGTAATGGTCTGCGATATGGTAGTAGTGCACACCAATCACTGTAAGTCAAGTGCAAACACAAGTCCTATCCCACCGCTGCCACCAATGTTAGAAATGGGGGTCTCTAGTTGGCAGAGGTAGGTACCTTTGTCCAAATAGGGACCCTTCTTCCTAGCCAGGATAAGGGAGTTACACTCCTAAAATAACCCCTGCTCACCCCTTTGGTAGCTTGGCACGAGCAGTCAGGCTTATCTTAGAGGCAGTGTGTAAAGCATTTGCACATAACCAACAGAAATACAGTGTAAGCACTACAAAAGGACACCACACCAGTTTAGAAAAATATCCAATATTTTTATATACTTAAGACAAGACCAAAAACGATAAAAATTCACAATACAGTATTCAAAAATCTTCAGTTATCAAAATAAACTTGAAAAACAGTTCCTTGAAGTCGATAGCTCCGTCTGGGGCTATCATGGCGTCGTGAACAACAAATCCAAACAGTTCTGGCTGACCGCGGCGTCGCGGGCCAGTTACGGTGTCAGGAAGACCCGTAAAACAGTACTTTTAGAAATGCAGGGCCTCTGTGACCTCTCGTTGAGCTTCCAAAAGCACGGCGTCCGCAGGCGTCGGTTCCGGAGGTCGGTGCAGGAGTCGTCAGGCCCTCGAAGTCACACGCGTTGCAGATCGAACTCCTCGCGGTTGAAGTCAGGAGCGCAGGCGTCTGCAGGCGTCGGTGCTGCTGTGCGAAGTGCAGCGGTGCGGCATCTGATGCTGTCAGGTCGCGATGCGAGCAGCGGCTCGGTGGCGGCGTCAGATGGCGTCGTCGGTGAGACCAGGGTCGCGGTGCGAAGTGATACGGTGCTCGTTGCGGTGCTGGCAGGTCACGGTGCAAGCAGTGTAGTCGTTGTTGCTGAAGCGCTGTCGTCGGCTGATGAACTGGAGTCGATGGCGCCGGAGTCGGTAGGCCAAGGCTGCGGTGTGGGATGAGGGCGGTGCGTCATGTAACTGTACGAGCGTTGCCCTCGAACCACGGTACAAGCAGCGGCGTCAATTTCGTCGTGGGGCAGCGTCGTCGGGGATACCAAGGCGGCGTCTTGAAGCGAGGCGATGCGGAGTGCGGTGCCCACAGGTCGCGGTGCGAGCAGCGGCTCGGTGGCGGCTTGAGCAGGCATCGTCGGTGAGACCAGGGTCGCGGTGCGTCATTGCGGCAGTGCCCTCTGCGGTGCCTTCAGGACACGGAGTCGGCAGCGGCATCATAGACGGCGTCGGGTTGCTTTTTCTTCTTGTTGCAGCACAAAACACACAGTTCCTACTGCTGAGGGCAGAAGAACTTGAAGTCTTTGCTGTTCCTGAGACTTCTTGAACAGGGGGCAAGCTCTACCTCAAGCCCTTGGAGAAACTCACAAAAATAGATTGCAGAAAGTTCAGTCCAGTCCTTTTACTGCCCAAGACAGAAGCAGCCACTGCAGGCCAACAGCTTCTCCAGCTCTTCTTCTTGGCAGTCTTCTTGGTCCAAAAGAGTTCTAAAGTTCAGGGGTTTGGGCCCCACTTTTTATAGCCCAAAATCCTTTGTCCTCTCAGGTAGAGAGTGTCTGTGCCCAGTCAGAACCAGTTCTGCCCTCTCTGGTGTGGCTTCCTGGCAGGAGGTGGAGACGGCATTGTCAGAGGCAGACCAGGCCCATTCAGGTGAAAGGAAATCTCCTCCCCCTACTCTAAATGCAGCCCAGGTCTATTCAGCCCTTTCCTGACCAACCTAGACTATCTGGAGCCACAGCTCCTCTCCAGCCCCTGTCATCCAAAACCCAGACAGTCAATCCACAAACCCAGCAGAGGCCTACTGTATTTTCAAACACAGAATGTAAAAATCACCTTTCCTAAAAGATGCATCTTTAGATTCTGAGTTCAGGCTTACTAAACTTTATTTCCCTGCCTAGTTCCCAGGGCCAGTTGTGTTTATAAGATGTTATAAACAAACTCCCCATTCTGTCCTATGGGAACAGGTAGCCTTGCAATAGTGAAAAATGAAATTGGCAGTAATTCACTATCAGGACATGCCACACACACCAGGGCATGTCCTACCTTTCACATACACTGCACCCTGCCCACAGGGGTACCTTGGGCCTACCTTAGGGGTGACTGACATGTAAGAAAATGGAAGGTTAGGGCCAGTCAACATGGCAGTCCCAAACTGCACACAGACTCTGCAATGGCAGGCCAGAGTTACATTTCCAGGCTGCTTGTGTGGGTGGCACAATCCAGTGCTGCAGCCCACTAGCAGCATTTGATTTACAGGCCCTGGCACACTCAGTGCACTTTACTAGGGACTGACAAGTAAATCAAATATGCCAATCATGGAAACACCAATCCATAACACAATTTACAACAGGAACACTTGCACTTTAACACGGAACAGCAGTGAGAAAGTGCGCAGAGACACTAAGCCAGCAAAAACAGAGTCAAAACCGGGAGGTCAGAAAGCAAAAAACTCAGGGGAAACATGCCAAAAGATGCCAAGTCTAACACAACTTCTCCTGTAAAAAAACAATTTTTTGTTCATCAAAAGTGCCCGTTAATGGCCACTGCAACTCAGCATTGTCCCTCGTATATTTGTGCCATAACGTACTTAACATAATAGGGCCAAGGCCATGTTTTACATACATATCGAAATTCGGAGTGCCTTCCGGAGGCGCTGGCTGACTTTCTTCCAGTCGAGCATCAGCAGAACAACAACAACAAGAAACCAAAAAACGACTGAACACCGGCACTTTCAAAAGTGAGCCAAATTCGTTATGTTGCCGGGCAAAGTGTTCACAAAACCTTTGTATCCAAACCGGTCCTCCGACCGTCCCAAATGCAAACCAAAATGGGTCCTCAGACCGTACCAAAGACAAATCAAAATGGTACCATATCCACAAAAAACCAAAACAAACTCCCCTGGTGCACACAGGTCAAACGAATTTATTCTCCACTGCCGACTCTTCGGACCCAACTGGTGAGATCCAAGGGTTTTGCCGTTCAGGACCCCAGTCGGGATGACCGCTGGACGAGGCACCGACCGGCCAGACAGGAGTTCAGGAACTCTTTCGTGCAGGGATCCCTGGTCCGCCCGTCCGACCCGACGATGGCCCGACCCCCTCACCCGTCCGCGGGCGAGGATGGGTCACCCGATGGAGTCCCTGTTTGGGCGCCAGCTGAAGGAAGTGACCCGATTAGGGCCACCCGGGTCACTCGCGACCACCTCTCAGCCTTCCTTACAAATATAGAGTCGGTCAGACAGTAGAGAATACACACCAAGTATATTTTATTCAGGTACACTCGAGCGGAGTCCGGTCTGACCAGCCTCCTAGGATTGCTGCAAAGGGACTGACTTCAGCAAGCATGGCGATACATTATGTACAATTCAGAACCAATAAAGACACGCCCTGACTGGAAATTTCCAGTTGGTAGCTGGTGAACAAAGGAGATACAGAAGGATGAGTGTCGATCCTGAGACCGGGCACATGCTATCTCAGTGCCAAGGTCACTCTGCCTGCGCCCGCCGCTCTAAGGGTGGGAGCAGGCCTATCTAGTGGGAAAGGTATGCACTAACAAGAACAGTGTATTCATTAGTACAGCAAGGCTCAACCTTGGAGAAACGAAAACTATTGCAGCTGCTTTCAGCTGGGGCAGAGAGACAGAAGTTAGTTTCGATCATGGCTCAAAATGGCGGCTGAATATAAAATGGTGCAGCGAATGCTAACTTAAGACGTACAATGCATGAACAATTCAGCTAAAACATTTTTATTCCAACATCCTGTCACAGGGAGGTGTGACCAACTCCTAGACACTGTTTAGTGTATTGGGGCCGGGTGGGAGCGCTTGCCAGCGCCACTCAGTCTGCTTGAAGGGCACATTTGGTGCCCTCCTTGCATAGCCCAGTTCAAACCAGCTCAGGGAGCCGTTGGCTTCCTGGTCTCGTGCGAAACTGGACAAGGGAAATGGGAGTATCCTCCTCACTGTCCGACCCCTCCCATGGGAGGGAACCATGAATCGTCCCAACCCTTTCCTTAGGGTACTTAAGGGCTTACCTGAGGGTGGGTCCCTAGATTCGTCGTGGGACAAGATTCATTTTGAGACACCACTTCTACTTCGACTGTCTGGGCACTCTGGACTTCGCTGGACTTCGCTCTGGTCATCAAGGCTGCAACCGGGAAGACTCCTGCTGCTCCTGATCTCGCTGCCCTGCTCATCTGCTACAACGCCTGTGCCTGTGCTCCATACAAGAACCTTCCAAGGCCTGTGGGCATCCAAGACACCTGAAGAAATTTCCCAAGAAGTGAAGGAGTCACTTCCCTGCAACTTAGCTGACCGGTCTGCTGATCCTGGGCTCCCATGGACTACAAAAGGCTCAGCAACACAGGTGGTGGTTCTTCACATCCCTCAAGTCCTGCCCTGTCCTCTTGTCTTGTGGTTTGTTGCCTGCCTTGTTATGTTGGCCTAGGCCTAGCTGCCATGTTGCTTTTCTTTGCGCGCGTTACACTGAGCCAGGGCTCCCTCGCCCTTTGCTCTTGCCAAGTTCTTTTGCGCTGTCTGCACTTTCTGTCTTTCACCTTTTCTCTTGTTCGATTTGGGCTCAGACTGCACAACATGTACAAGGTCGCATAACAATGTATTTCGGTTCTTCCTGATATGGCCAGTCTCGCGCACCCAGACATAACATTAGGCGCAAATGACATGAACCTTTGTGTGTCTTTAATACTGCGGTTTTACTGGCGCTTACTACACTTGGAGGAATCCTTTCCAGGGAGAAGAGCTGTGATTGTCTGCTGATGTAGTTCTGCATCTAGAGACCGAGGTATGAGGGTTCGCTAGTCAAAGCCCAGAGGTCTTCTATTTTTATAATAAACTATCTTACTGCACGGGGAGGGTGGTAATGTTATTTAGACATTTATCCACTGAGTTATGAAATGCTTTCCCCGTTTGTATTCTATGGAATTGTAACCATGCTGCTTATATTATTCATATGCATTATGCTATTAGTGCTGACACGTGTACTGTACCTTAGAGCACGTAAGTTGAAATAAATATTTTAATCTACCCTGTGTCTCTTCATACGCGCATTGTGGACAAGTACGAGTGAGTGACGAAAGAGTGTTCTTGCTTCTGCGAGTCCTGAGATAAAGATACCGTGTTCTGGGTTGTCCAATCATTGGTGCTTTGGTACTAATGGGATGCTAAGCTAGTTGGGTTGGGGTTTTGGGTGCTACGGTATATGGTAGGCAAACCACTGTATTCCGGGGTCCTATTATCCTGTGCATAGCTCTGTGTATGTGCAGAAACCTTATGACATGGCGCGGCCAACGTGGGGCAGCTTATCTGCGAGATGCTTGAGTAGTACTTGTGCTTGTCCACAAAACCCTCACGTACGCTTCCGGAGGCGCAAGTGACGGTGATACCTCCTATATTGAACGTTTTATAGGTTCTTTCAAGCTTGAAGTTATTAAAAAGGTTACATAAATAACCCATTTGTGCTCCCTGTTAGGTTGTCGAGTACAATTGTTTAGTTATGGCTGGTGTGGCGATAGCTGCACATAGCCGAGGACCACTCCGAGAACACCTAGGTGTATACGGAGTGCCCGATGCTGGGGTCGAGTTGGTCTTTGTGGTTCAAGCCGATCCGGCTTATCACTTTGAAGTGTTTTACACTTGGATCACTTTTGAGGCGGTGGATGCAGGTGATAAGCTGTTTCATGAATATAAACCCACCGCTATTCCTGCTGCCTATCGACCCTATACTAATCTTGAAGTGCCTCTCACGGCTTGGCAGCACCGTGTTTGGTTTAATGGCGCCCTCCCACAACCAACTACCGCAGTTCGTTTAGGCCCCTTATCCATTGAGGGGGCCACTTGGCCTGTATTGGCCGGGTATACCCCGCATCCAAATTATCTGGCATTACCGATTGCGGATCTGCGCACTATGCATACCGAACTGGTGCGAGTGCATCGAGCCTTAGTGACATACGTTACAGGTAGCCTCCATGGAGCTGCTCCTGTAGTCGCTGGCCAACCAGCTGTTGCAGCTGGAGTGACCATAAGTCCTGTCATGGTAAATTCTGTGATGGGCAAACGTCCACAAAATAAGGACGATTATCCTTACTGGCTTGCAGAAAAGTTCGATCAGATAGAAGCGGTGTTTCCACATACATCCCCGGTGGATAAACACCGCATCCTTACGATAAGTTTGCCAAAAGACTTAATCCCCGATTTGACATCATGTGAAAACTGGGGTAAGGTATTCGCAGCAGTTTATTCAAAATGTTTTGGTACTCCTTCCATGACGGTTCTACCCTCTGTAATTAAAAAAGTACAGGACGAACATGGCCCTGAAGCGGCTGTGGAATTAGGGATGAGACTAGTGGGAGTGTTTGATGTAGTAGCTGAACTGATCCTTGGAAATGTCAAGGGCGATGCTATGAACTTTCAAGTAGCGAATGCTTTGGCTTTGGTCCCAGAGTTGGACAGGCCTCGCGAATTACCGAAAATTATAGCCCGGGCTTATAAAACAATTGGAAGAAATAGCCTAGGCAACAAGCCTTTTGTAAAAATGCAAACTCAATCGCAACCACAAATTACACAAACAAAAAGTACATCTGAGAAAGATGATAGACCAGTCTTCACTAAAAAGAGTTGGAGACAGAAAAAACAGGGTAAGCAACAAAAGAAGCCGGGGTCGAGAGGCGATTCCCCAGTTTCGGTTTCTTCTGAACGTACTTATGATTTACGTGATAGGTCGAGAATTAAATCACCAGAAAGGTTTCAGAGCTCTGATACGCGTTCTCCTCGTTCTTCACAGGCCCAGACGTCGTCACAGGCTGGTGGAGGAGGACGGCAAGATAGAGGAAGGGGCCGAGAGGCTCCCCAGGAGCGAGACCAACCTCGACAACAAGTCAGAGGGAAAGCAGAAGACTTTCACCTTTCTCGACCGCAATTTCAGAAGAAAAAAGTTGCCGCTGTAACAGCGAAATATGCCACAGACCGTGAGAACGAGACTCCTGAATTGGACGTGGGCAGTGACCCTCCTAGACAGCGCCGCGGAAGTTACCATAGTGCGGGAGGCGCTACGTCCTCATATGGAGGCGACAGCAACTGAAACATTCGTTACTGTAGAGACAGCTGACACCAGAGTGGCACCCCCTGACAGACTGTACAACATAGTCATCCAAATTGAAGGTGATATACCGCGTGAAATAACAGGGATTTTTGGGAAAATCTAACCTCTTCATATGACATTTTGTTAGCAGAGGTGGATTGGCCACCCCCATTCGTTCTCGCTGCACATGAAGGAGAGGAGGTAATCCTTCCAAGCTTTTCAAGGCATGTCCCAAAAGACAAAGCTGAAGCACTTGCAGCTGAGTGGGCTGTGTACCTGGCTCCAGCGTTATACCGCAACCATGTGGGATGGGATGTAGAATCACCTCCCCATGCAATACCTTTGCGGTCACTACCGCAGCCACAACCCCAATATCCCATCAAACGGCAGGCAAAAGGCCCCGTCTCCGAAATTCTGACACAGTTGGAATATCAGGGAGTAATCGAACCATGCGTATCACCTATGAACAATCCCCTATTCGTGGTTTCTAAACCCGATGGATCGTACCGCTTAGTTTTGGATTACCGGCATTTAAATTCTCATTGTCGGAACTTTGCGGTGCAGAATACACACAGTTCTGCGCTTGTAGACAGTCTTGTTCGTAAAAAATACAAAACGACACTTGACCTTTCAAACGGTTTCTACACGCACAACCTAGCCCCGGAGAGTGGTCAATGGACTGCATTCACATCCGGTGGTAAATTATTCCAGTTCCGGCGTTTACCCATGGGCTACAAAAATAGTCCGGGTGTATTCGCCGCCCGTGTTGTCTCTTTGCTAGACAGCATAGACCAAGATGCATGTTCGTACGTTGATGACATTTATCTGACGGACGACGAATTATTTCCGCATCTGTCCCGTGTGGACCGCATTATTCTTGAATTTGCGGAGCAGGGTTACAAATTTAACTTTGCTAAGTCACACATTGCTGAATTTACCGTTCTGTTCTTGGGCTATGAGCTCAACAACGAAGGTAAGGGCTTAGCCCCCATTTCTTGGAAAAATGTGCACATTTGTGCCCCCCAAATACTCTGAAGAAACTTCAGTCTTTGCTGGGTTTCCTGAATTTCGGGCGTACTTACATTCCCGAATATGCCCAGCGTATCAAGCCTTTGTATGCTTTGATACAACCTACTTATTCAAGGTCTTGCTGGCTGCCTGAGCATACCTTGATTCTGCAGTCTTTGCAGACAGACCTATTGGAGTCTAAATATCTTTTGACTCGTGATAACCACACAAACCTGGTGATTAGAATAATTCCGGGGGCGGTGGGATTCACGTACTTAACCTTTAATGAAGGTGATACAGTACCCATCGCATACAAGTCGCATCTGTACACTTCCGCTGAATTACGCTTTACATCTGTCGAAAAAGTTCTAACTGCAGTGCAAATGGCGATTCTAAAAGAACGCGCACTGGCACAGGGAAAGCGAATTCTGGTGGTAACACCCTGTCCTGCCCTAGAGGCAGTGACAAAGGCAAGCGTACCGAACTCAAAAGCAATGCATCCCCGTTGGATACAATGGGCTACATCCTTGACGTCATCAGACGTCACCTTTATTTTCGATTCTTCTCTTCAGACTCAGGAGTTCTTACAGTATGAATTCGTTCATCCTCCTCCTCTGTTTATATTGCCGCTTGAGGATTACAAATGTGTGATCTACACAGATGGTTCGGCGCAACCGGCCACTGGGTCCAAGCACGCTTATTCAGCTGCATGTGCTATTGTTGCGGGTTCCTTTGTAAATGGAACGTTCAAATCCTCTGTAGTGCACACTCGCACACTTGGAGATAGTACCGCACAATTGGCCGAGCTGCATGCATTGCTACTTGCGCTTGAGTTCGCTTCTCAGGATGAGACTACTCTTATTGTATGTGATTCCTTCTACTGTGTACAATCTTACAATGACAATCTGTTTTTCTGGTCGAAAAATGACTACAAGGACGCAAAGGGAGCACAATTAAGCATAAAATGCTTTGGGTTCGAGTGGCAGAATTGCAACAACGTCTGCCCCTCACACAGGTGGTTCACACCTTAGGCCATCAGCGGGTGGGCGCACACGCTATTGGTAACGATCTGGCAGATGAAGCTGCCCGTTCGGCAGTAGTCACGTGTTCAGTAGCAGCGGTTACCAGGTCCATGTCTAAAATTGACTCTGTTATTCTAGCAGCTATTGCTGCAACAAAGGAAGGTGTTAATTACCCTACAGGTTTTCCTTCCAAGTATTCTTACAAGTTAAGTCCCGAACAGGTTCCTTATGTAACAATACCTGACGTTGGAGATCGGCTGATCCCCAACGCGGACCGCAGGAGTGCCTTGATATCAGCTGCACACGAAGGCATGGCTTCTGCTCATGCAGGTGTGTCAGCTACAGTTTCCATCTTGCAGCAGCGTTATTGGTGGCGTGGATTGTATAAAGACACCCGTGCTTTTGTGCTTTCCTGCGACGTTTGTCAACAGATTAAGCCTTCCACGGTAACACGCCCTCCACAGACCCCGCTCTGCATTGCTAACAGACCCTTTGGGTGTGTTTACTTGGATCACTGCGGTCCATTCTCATCAGACACTGCCTATAAATACATCTTAGTAGCAGTGGACTCGTGCACTACGGTTCCTCTGGGTCTGGCCACAACGTAGTGCTGACGCTCGAAATGTAATCAGGGATTTGCGTGTCTTTGTGGGAATTTTCGCATGCGGCACCTTCCATTCGGACCAAGGTCCGGCGTTTGCCTCTAGGGCTTACAAGGATGCAATGGCTTCGCTTGGGGTGCGGGTGAAATTTTCGTCTCCGTATAGGCCTGAGGGCAACTCTATCGTTGAACGAATGAACCGTGACTTAAAGCAATCCTTAACAGCTAGAGTTATAGGTACTGGCAGGAACTGGCTGGCCCACTTGTATACCGTTCAGCGTGCACTTAATAATCTCCCTAGAAGACCTCTGGGTGGGCGGACCCCATACGAAATGCTCTTTGGCATAAGAATGTTTGTGCCTGACCTTGAGGGTCCAGACATCGCGGCGCAATCCGCCAAGTTTGATGTAGATAATCATTCTGCTATGTTACAGGACTTACAAGAAGCCCGAGACAAACTTGCAACTACACATTTGCCTTCAACCACAGATCCTGCGTTGCAGATTCCGGTAGCCGGCTGGCTTCCAAAGGTTGGAGAACTGGTTCGAGAGAAGGTTGAAAACAAAAAAGAATTCGGCCCCTCTTTTCGTGCACCGGTTCCAGTTCTGGGCTTGAAGGGAACACGTACAGTCATTTTACCACCGCTTCCTGGTCGCAAGGAGAACAGATACATCTCAGTGGAAAATGTCAAGCTACAGCGCCTGGCCGATCCTGAATAGTGTCACACCAGCGGTCTCTTGTCCTGCCATTTATCGGACATATGTTCGTGGCCCATCTACACGAACGGTCGCTGATGCTGTAATTGAGATGGTTGATTTGCCTGAATCCTCTCCTTTGCCTGAAACTATAATTGATCCCCAACTCTCCACCAACATCGACGAGGACGAGTATACCTATCCTGCATCTGAATCGGTGGCGCATCAACCAACAACGCCACTTGGCCCGACTCGTTATTCCTTTGATTCGGATTCCACTTCTTCAAAAGTCCCATCCAAGTTCAGTATTTTTGTATCCTGGTTTAGAGACAATTTTTTGATTCCACCCTGGACATACATCTGGTTGGTACTTTTCTTGATTTTTTGTTCATGTCCATTGGCTTTGTCACAGTGTTTTTTCTACTAATCAATGGTCACTATTTACCTGAACGCTCTGCTGTAGACTATGTTTCTGGAACTTTGGCTCCTCATTCCTCGTCTCACATCATGAAGCGTGACCACACATTTGTGAACATTTCAGCTTTTCCAGTTGCTGATGGCATCGTATGGGATGCAGTGAACTATCAAATCCATGGTCCGACGGAAATTATTAATGTACCTAATGTCCTTCGTGTTTCAATGGGTGATGTAGTAAAAAATAACATTCATTCTGATGATTGGGATGTGCATGCCGTTGAAGCATTGTTTGCCGATTTAAAATATTATGCATCTTTTAATGCTGAAGATTTATATATGAATTCTGCGAATTATGCCGATTTGTATTGTTACCAACATTGGGGTAATCATTTTCTCCATAAGCCAAGTGCCCTGCGTAGTTCTGTTAACTACACCCAATGGGAACATTGTCCAAACCCCTTGCCAGGTAGCTCACAAACTCTTCGAAATAAGTTTACCTATTTTACTGATTTTAATCGGTCAAACCCCGCATCCTATTATTTTAGACTCAATACCACGTCAACTCAGAAAATTATGTTAACACACACCAAATTGCTTTATTCGGGTTCCTTTTTAAGTGCCCTAGCAGTGGGTGGTTATGAGTACTGGGAGGATACAGTAGATTTGAAATCTATTTGGGGCTCCAAGCCATGGCAGGTACAAGGAACCGAGGCATTGCACCGTGCTTGCCTTATCCCTACCCAAATTATGTTCCTAAATGATTCTATTTATCAGACTACGTGTTGGGGCTTAGCTACCACTAAACAATTAAACACGCCCTCAATTCCATCCCTGTCGAGTTTTCCCAATGATAGCTCACGTCTTAACCTGTCCCTGGCGACCCTACAGGCTCTGTTACAGAATAATTCGTTTAATGTTTCCGAAATCGATCTGTCACCCTGGTTGGTATGGCCTATATCATCTAATGCATGCCAAATGCGTTTTCACGACTCAGGTACTGGCTACACACAGGATAGGCCTGATCCGAGATTTACTGCTTCTCGTACTATCACTACATATTCTGTTGGTAAATTATGCAAACAATGGCTACAACATTCGTCCCTTGATTCTGTTAAACAACATTTGTCCCTCCTTTCAGGCACTATTGATCTGTCCGACTTTGTTTTGGGACCTCGTGGTCCCCGACCTAAGAGATTCATTTATGAAACGTATAATGAACTCTGGAAGCTGTCACAAATTGAAGCTGCTTCCCGTCTTCGGGAAATAGATCAAGCAAATTTGGAAAAGGTGCTTGCTGTTGTTGACAATAGTATTAATACCCTGTCTTCTCGCATTTACACTTTAGAGAATATTGTGTCCTCTGTTGTTGATATTGTACAAGATGATGTTTCTGTGTTATATCATGGTCAGAATCAATTGCGCTCAGTTATGCAGTTTGCATGGACTTTACAAACGCTCAAGTTAGGTAAAGTTCCTTGGCATTTTTTGAACACCTCTGCCTTGTTTCTACCTTTTAATTTAACTGACAAACAGCAATTCATGTCCATGAAAGATGCAACTTACACTTTATTACATATCGAAAAGATGGATCCTTTGCCGTTCTCTGTTGCAGAACTCGATTCTGCTGTGTGGCTAGTTCATGGGGTTATCGCTTTACCTTTTTCCTTGTTTGAATTTGACTCGTGCATGAAACATTATCCTGTGGGCCGTTACCAGCCCTTGGGCAGTGCTTTCCTGCATGAACTCTGGTCCTTGCCTTTCATGTATAAATGCCTTCGGGACGGCAAGGAAGTCTTTCTCACGGGGAGTCCTGCGACTCGACTATGGGTCATTCGCTTATTTGTAAACACATTAAATTGCATGGCTCATGTAGCGTTTCCGCTCCTAATCTTGCTTGTGTGCTGAAAGGTATTCCTGCTCCTGTTATTTCTCCTACTTTCACTCTCCTTTCCAATGGTAGTTATTTACTTTTAAATAACGAAAACTGTTGTGGCCTGCAGGCTGGCATTCCTTACATTGTAACAGTTTCGCACAGGGTTGTCTGCTGCAAAAATGTGCTTTTTCCTCCCCCTCATGGCAAGGTTGATATCTCTATTTGGCCTTCCATCCCTACCATGGAGGCAGATTTCAATAGACTGAGCAGAATAAAGGCACTATTATTGAACGAGGAAGTTATGCTCACGTCCGCCCGGGAGACATTCATTCTCCAGGTGGCGAGTACCCACAGTGAAATACAGGCCCTTTTGAACACTAATCTCCCCCAACATTTTGGGGAGTTAATTCATCGTATTTTTAACGCATCTAACACTGAGGGTCTGGTACACTTTTTTAAGGTCGTGGGGTCTGGTTTGGTGTCCTCCTTCCAAACTATTTTTGGTGTCATCCCGGCATTTATTCATTCTATTATTTCTAGCGTCTTTGGCGGTTTCCCGTTGATCATCGCTTTGGCGGCTGGTGTCCTGCTATTAATTTGTTTTCTGCGCAATGGCTGCTCCCCGATGGGACCTGCTCGATCCGGACCGCCTCCAGCTGCTCCGTGAGCGCCTTTTGGCTGGTTTTGGTGTCTTGCCATTGGCGACACTGAGTGTGTCATATACTCTTTCTTTTCGCTTTGCGTATTTCACTTGCGTGCAACCTGTAATGACTTGTGTCCGCTGTCCTTTCACCTGGACTTTGGATTATTGCCTCTCCAATTCGTCATTGTCTGTTCCGGATTTTGTTCAGTTGATGGGTCCCTTAGAGGCCCATGAGCAGGACTGTTCCGTTGCCGGCTGTATGGCGCGTGCGGCTGCACTGGGGATTTTGGCGCAATGGGATATCTGGGCGGCTGCCCAGGATCTCCTACAACAAAGCTGTTTCGTTTATCACGCAAGTTGTCCCGCATTGCTTTTGGATGCTCCCTCTGCTGAGGAGCATTCCTGCTCTTTTGATCTCATGGATTGGATGGCATCTATGTTTTTTGACGATTCCAATGATGTCCTCTTGGAGGGTATGGCTTTTTCTGCACTTACACTTTCATGGATTGACCTGTCCTTCGCCGTGTGGGCGCTCCTGTGCTCAACTGGATGTGTTTTTCTCTATTGGACCTCTGTCTTGGCCGCCGGACTGACCAGGGGAGGGTGTCTTGTGGTTTGTTGCCTGCCTTGTTATGTTGGCCTAGGCCTAGCTGCCATGTTGCTTTTCTTTGCGCGCGTTACACTGAGCCAGGGCTCCCTCGCCCTTTGCTCTTGCCAAGTTCTTTTGCGCTGTCTGCACTTTCTGTCTTTCACCTTTTCTCTTGTTCGATTTGGGCTCAGACTGCACAACATGTACAAGGTCGCATAACAATGTATTTCGGTTCTTCCTGATATGGCCAGTCTCGCGCACCCAGACATAACATTAGGCGCAAATGACATGAACCTTTGTGTGTCTTTAATACTGCGGTTTTACTGGCGCTTACGACACTTGGAGGAATCCTTTCCAGGGAGAAGAGCTGTGATTGTCTGCTGATGTAGTTCTGCATCTAGAGACCGAGGTATGAGGGTTCGCTAGTCAAAGCCCAGAGGTCTTCTATTTTTATAATAAACTATCTTACTGCACGGGGAGGGTGGTAATGTTATTTAGACATTTATCCACTGAGTTATGAAATGCTTTCCCCGTTTGTATTCTATGGAATTGTAACCATGCTGCTTATATTATTCATATGCATTATGCTATTAGTGCTGACACGTGTACTGTACCTTAGAGCACGTAAGTTGAAATAAATATTTTAATCTACCCTGTGTCTCTTCATACGCGCATTGTGGACAAGTACGAGTGAGTGACGAAAGAGTGTTCTTGCTTCTGCGAGTCCTGAGATAAAGATACCGTGTTCTGGGTTGTCCAATCATTGGTGCTTTGGTACTAATGGGATGCTAAGCTAGTTGGGTTGGGGTTTTGGGTGCTACGGTATATGGTAGGCAAACCACTGTATTCCGGGGTCCTATTATCCTGTGCATAGCTCTGTGTATGTGCAGAAACCTTATGACACTCTCACTGAGATTGAGGCCAGTATCCCTCGTCGGAGCCGCAGGAACCGAACCCTTGTGCACCGCATCGACTTGCCGTTGCAAAGACTTGTTGGCTTCCTTCCATCAAGAACTTCGGGCTCCAAGTAGCCCCCACCTCAAGCATCTCCTGTGACCAAGATCTTCATCCTTACCACATCACTTGCACCGTGGGCCTGCATCTTTGGTGAGCTGCTCAAGGTCCTCTTGCGACTCCAGTGCCTCGGGCCTGTGGGTCCTGTTGAGGCTCCCCTTCGATTTTTGTGGGCTCCCCTGATTGCTCGGGCCTGCCCTGACTCCCCTGCTTGTGGTGAGTCACCTGGACCTTACTGGTCCCGACTCTACACCTTCTTTGCTTTCCACATGGTTTGTAGTTGCCAAGGCTTGTTGGTACTCCTGATGGACACCGACCCCTCAACTCTCGACATCCGACGTGGGGCAGCTCGTTAATGGCTCCTGGTCTTCTACAGCATCACCTGGTGCTCACAGCTGCAGCTCCAAGGTCACCGTCATCTCTCCTGCAGCACCTGACATCGGTGGGCATTCGTCTTCCGTGCCTCCTGGTCACTCCTGAGTGGCCTAGACTCTGTCCCCTCTGCTTGCAGGTACTCTTCACCTCAAATCCACCTTTGGGTTCCACCGGACACTTTCACCTTATCCAGCAGCGGCATCTTCCTGAAGTCTCCCTCTGAGTTCGATGACGGTTTCTGACGCCGCTTCACACCTATGCACCAGGCTTCTCTGGTGTAGGTATCCTGGTTCGTAGGATATCCACGGGTGGGGTGGCTCTCCAACCTCTTGTCTTCCACTGGGTTTCTTCAGCGTCCACTGGGAAGGGTCCTTCTTCTTTAAATTTGCAACAGCGACTTACCCGTTGACTTGTACTGAGAACGCAGTCGTGTTCCCACACTGAACACGACCTCCGTGGGGCTCCTAGATAGTCACCTTGGGTGGTTCCTTCGGTTCCCAGCACTTCTACATCTCCTGGGTATAGTCTTGACTCGAGTCGTGGTCAGCATACCACTAGTTTAGTATATGGTTTGGTCCCCCCTGGTGACCACTGTGTATTCTGTGCTACTTACCTGTTTCTATTGAAAGTATTTTGTACATTGTGTATATCTCCGGCTAGGAGATATCTGTATGTGTTTGTGAGTGTCTTATAATAAATACATTTTTTTATAAATACACTGTGTGGTTCTTTTTCTCTTAATTCATACCAATAGATTATGTATTGGTAAAACAAGCTGCTTTACACTCCTTCTGGACTAAGCCTGAAGGCTGCTCTCCACAGCTACCACTTAGAGAGCTTCCTAAGGTTGTCTAAGACCACTAAAATCACCACAAGGGTTGTCTGGATTGGTTCAGGGTGCCCATTTACATAAGTATGCACCATATACCAAGCCAGCCTCTCACAGATATCTAATTTGTCTCAGGGTGAGCGTTGGTGTATCTGTTCCTTGCATTAGACCAAATAAATCTTGTTTTTGATGTTAAGAGATGTGTATTTTCATTACATTTTTGTTTAATGTGGGTTCAAGAAGAAGGCTAGTCTATGGTCTTAGTTAGGTTTGTCTCCTTTGTTTTTAAGCATCACAAGCCTGTCCATCTTCTGGCGTTATGTTTGTCTGAAGTGGACTATTCTATTTTTCTGCCCCTTTTTATGCTGGTTTGCTGTAGGCCATAAACTCTCACTGAAGGGTTTACAAACTGTGGCTCGGAGAGTGAGATGTTGGTCAACTCTGGCCACTTCTGGCCTGCATTTTCCCTGACAGCGTGATGTCGTTAACTACACCAAACGGCACATGACGTCTGAGATGAGAGAGAGCAAGGACTGGTTGGAGCCTCCGACCTGTAGTCTGCTCATAAGCTTTTCGCCTCTGCTTCTGTACCTTTGTCATTCCCGCTGACTGCCTTATTTATCCCTCACCTTGTCGTGTAGGTCTCAACCAGTATCTCATGGTGTCCTCTGTCTCTGTCTCTCCATCCCTCCCCATCTCAATCTAACAAAGTGTGCCCTTCCACAACAATTTTAGACATCTATCATTCCTTCCTTTCCGTATCCATTGTTCCTTCTCTTCATCCATCCATTCATTTACCCCACTCCGTCCAACCAACGATCCATCCATTCGTAAGCCCACACACCCATCATTTCACCCATCATCCTTCTCTTTATAAATTCATCCTTCCCTCCATCCTTTTTTCCATCCTGATTTTCTTTCATGATAGATTGTTTCTTTTGTTCCCTCTACCCACTGCTACTTTTTAGAGACCAGTGTCTCCGTCAAAAGAGAGACAAAGGGCATTTAAAAAGTTGTATTTTACACACATTTCCCAGTGGTCCACCTCTTCTCCCCCATCAAGCTGCTAACGTAGGGGGGTTCATGATGCTCTTGTGTAGGGTCCCACTCCTCCTACAACAGTCTTTTACTACCAATCTGTGCATTCGGACCAAAGACACCTTCTATACTGCACGGTCAGATGCTGCTGAGCTCTCGCACCATCTCTCCATTTACCCCTCCCCCCTACTTCTCATTCATAAAAGTGCACACCTTATTGCAAAAGATGCTGCCCCCACCACACGCATGCAAGCCTATGGGTGCAGTTGCTACCTATTTGGCTGATCCACACGCCCCAAAATGAATGTATCTATGCACTATTACTGTAGAGAAAACCTAGAATAAGACTGCATGACCCAGTGTTTAGTAATGGTATAGCTATTCAATCCCAGGCGGCACAGCACCCAGGATAATGTGCTGCATGGCTAAACACTTATAAGGTCCCAAAGGCGAGATCTATTGGCTATGCCAATGCTTGTTTGGGGGAAGGGTGGATCTGGTGAGCAAAGTGGTGCTTTTGGAGCATCAAAATATTGACTGAAAGGAAGTTTCTGGCGGCAGGAGGGTTAAAGGGGTGAAAGGAAGCTTCGCCATGTTTTTTTGGCCCATACCCCATAGTAACCTGTGACAGTGCGCTGCACGCGCTCTCCATTCTCCCGCAGTGCCCCCTCGAAGGACCTCACCACTGGCCCCTCACCTCACCCACATATGATATACAGAGCAATGTCCGAGGCAAAGAACGGATGCGCGAGGGCGCAGCTTTCCCCATCTGGAGCTCGCTGGCTCATAAAACTAAGTGCTTGTTACAAGCAGGATTGCCTCTGTCATGATAAAATAGGCAGAGAAAATGCATTTGAAAGGGGGATTAATCTGGAAAGAATGTTGTTCTTCATTGTAATAACAAAGGCTGCAGACTCCAGGGAGCAGCGGGCGGCGGCCATTGATTGGTCACGTTCTTCTTTTTACAAGGGCAGAGGCAGAAAAGATGAAAGGGAAGTGGGTAGCGAGCACGACTCTCGTATTCTTTTTTTGCGCCATTTTTAGTAAAATAAAGACGGGCCGACCAACCAGAAAATTCTTCCAATCGAATGTTTGATTGAAGATTGAACAAGGCCCTCTTTACAGTTCTTGAAGGTTTATAACAATGAGAGACAATGAGCAGGCAGGGGCTGGCGGGGGCACAGAGTGGGCGAGGACAGACTTTGGGTGGAGAGGCCTGCGGTTGGTGAAGGGCACTGAGTGGATAAAGGATAGCACTGAACAAGGATACAGATTAAGGGGCAGAGAATGGACTGCATAAAACCACTGGGCGAGGGATCAAGGAGTATGATGGGACAACAAATGTGAGAGGGAGTGAATGAAGAGAATGTGTGAGGAGACACGGCACAGGTGAGGGCATAGAGAGAAGGGATGGGCGGAGAGTGAATGAGAGGGTCCATTGGTGACGAGGCCCTGATGGGATTTGAGGCCCCAGCATGGGTATGCAACACAGGGAGTTTGGGGCAGAATAGGCTAGATTAAAAAGGGGATGAGGCGACACAGCATAATTCTCAAGCAATTAGCCTCCCCAGAAAATGTTTTTGGAAGGTTAACCTCTAACCATCAGTAAAGGAGGCCTAGTCTTTTTGTAGGGCGAGATTGGCTAGAAGGGTGGATGATGCCTCCTGAGCCTCTGGGAGGTGCTAGTCTTGTATGGAGGGTTGTTTTCTCACCTGTGTCCCCTTGCTGTCGTGCTGCCTGCGGATCTGTCGAGGAGCCGGGGAACACTCTGTCTGATCTCCGGTGCTCCCGTGTACCTTGCTAGGCCTCCGTTGGTGCCAGGCATTGCGGCATCTACACTCTGGTGGGACTCGGTGTCCCAGAGTGCATCTCCACTAATTGCCTGCAGCTGCTGAGGGCGGAGGCGTTTCCATCGCGCTACAAAGCGCTGCCTCGCGCCCCGCAGTGCGGGGGTTGTTTGCTCACCTGTGTCCCCTTGCTGTCCTGCTGCCTGCGGATCTGTCGAGGAGCCGGGGAACACTCTGTCTGCTCTCCGGTGCTCCTGTGTGCCTTGCTAGGCCTCCGTTGGTGCCAGGCATTGCGGCATCTACACTCTGGTGGGACTCGGTGTCCCAGAGTGCATCTCCACTAATTGCCTGCAGCTGCTGAGGGCGGAGGCGTTTCCATCGCGCTACAAAGTGCTGCCTCGCGCCCCGCAGTGCGGGGGTTGTTTGCTCACCTGTGTCCCCTCGCTGTCCTGCTGCCTGCGGATCTATCGAGGAGCCGGGGAACACTCTGTCTGCTCTCCGGTGCTCCCGTGTACCTTGCTAGGCCTCCGTTGGTGCCAGGCATTGCGGCATCTACACTCTGGTGGGACTCGGTGTCCCAGAGTGCATCTCCACTAATTGCCTGCAGCTGCTGAGGGCGGAGGCGTTTCCATTGCGCTACAAAGCGCTGCCTCGCGCCCCGCAGTGCGGGGGTTGTTTGCTTACCTGTGTCCCCTTGCTGTCCTGCTGCCTGCGGATCTGTCGAGGAGCCGGGGAACACTCTGTCTGCTCTCCGGTGCTCCCGTGTACCTTGCTAGGCCTCCGTTGGTGCCAGGCATTGCGGCATCTACACTCTGGTGGGACTACACTCTGGTGGGACTCGGTGTCCCAGAGTGTATCTCCACTAATTGCCTGCAGCTGCTGGGGGCGGAGGCGTTTCCATCGCGCTACAAAGCGCTGCTTCGCACCCTGCTGCGCGGGACGTGCCGGGCGAAGCCCGGGCCAAGGGCGGGCCCGTCTGAGCCCGTCCGAGACTGACTGAGGCTGGGCTGGGCCACCCACCTTGGCCTTTTATTATTTTTTTTCCTTTTTTTTTTTTTGCTGGGCATACTCCCTCTGCCCGCTAGCTGAAGCAATATCCAAGGGTTAGCTAACTGGGGTACCCCTAAACAGCAAATTTCGATCTCGGTGGAGCCTCAAATCCCCAGTGTGTTCTGCACCATACAAGGTAACTACAATATGAACTATTCCTGAGGTCTGGCGAGCTTCTGATCCCCAAGCAGCTATGGGTAAACGCTCTCCCTTGTCGACAAGATCAACTACTAGGCAGAAGGTTCCTCTGCCAGTCCCCATTGCCCAACCGACTGCAATTGATAAAATGCTCCAGTGGGCCATAGGAGTAGTGTCCTGTGAAATTGAGCGCACTGAGAGACGTCTCTCTTTAACACTGATTCTTCCTCATAGTTCACCATCCACGAAGCTTGAGACTCTAGACCTATCCCATACACCTAATGTGCTCCTAATTCCGGACTCTCTCCCCTTACAAGAACCTATAGCATCTGGTTACATCACTAACCCTATTGGAGGAGGCGGGGCAAAAAAGAAGGGCGGGAAGAAAAAATCAACAACACACAAGGGAGGAAGACAGAAGAAACAAACTCTCGGGACGGCATCAGCCTCGCCCTCAGGGGGACAAGTCAACGACGAGTGCTGGCAGAAAATCTCGGATGCTCCATCGTGGGCAACTCATCTGATAAAAGAACTTAAAGCACACCTTGCCACATCTATTAAATCTGAACTTGATGTAGTGACAAGACGAATCGATAATTTATCAATACAGTTGGACTTGTTGGGGAGTAAAGTAGATGCCATTATTGACGCAATTGAACCTATCAAATCTTTAATTCCTAAGTTAGCCCTGCATTCAAAACAGCTAAATCCACTTGGTCCCAATGCACTACCCCCTCCCGTAGGGCACAATCCAACGGTGCACACTAATACATCCATTGTGTCTAAACTTCCAGCCCCTCAAAAACAGGACCTAGCTAATCCCCAACAGAGATTTCCTCACCGTACTGATAATGCACATAATAGTAGGCATATAGAAACCTCAAGATTAACCAACAAACATCACACTCAAAGTAACAACGAGGTCGAGACTAGGACCACAGTACCTCCCAAAACAGGGGAAACAAAATCTTCATTACCCTATTTAGACCTGCCCCCAGCCTCCATTCCATACGTAATTATTCTAGCAGGTGTACCAGAGCTGGATACAGGCCGAGGGGAGACATATTTTGAACTCAAAAACAAAACCATTTTTTGGCTAAATAAACATAGGCCTCTCCCCTATCACGAACAAAGTGAAATTCTGATGACACGTAGGGTTACCTGGCTGGGGCGAAGACGTAAGGACATCCCGGGGGATTGCATTGTGATCAATTTTAGAGACACCCGGACGGTCCAACACATTTTGGATTGGGGATACACCAGGGAGACAGCGGGTATTGCAACTTTGCCCTTGGGATATTTCTACCCTCCCAAGCCTGGGCACGACCAAGAGGGAATTGTGTATAAGAACTGGGGCCTAAGAGAACAGAATGGTGCTACGTCAAATCTGGGCTGGGAACGCCAACAAATAGCGACGTACAGTATCCCTGTCGTTAACAGATTTAGCTCCTTGGACCTGGTAGACTGACTAAATTCTGACAGTAAAAGGTCCACTAATAATACTATGAATGAGGATAATCGGGGAAACATACAGCAAGCTGAGTCCCAAACGAAGGGAGCACCATTGGCGGGAAATAAAACCTTCAATAAAACTTGTGAGACCCTCATTACAACTAGTATTACCAGCCCCCAGAGTAAGATCAATCAGGCTGTTAATTGCAGTCCCGGGGAGGGGCCAGGGAATAATGATAAGGAGAGGCAGCAAGTCCCACACCAGATAAATTGTACCCCCCAGAATTTGCCACTCACAACTAATGAATTATTGAACACGCAGATTCTTTCCTGGAACATAGCAGGTCTCAGCTCAAAACTGGACTTTCCAGATTGGGGTGAATATATAGATAAACATGACTTATGCCTGTTCCAGGAAACATGGTCAAGGGCAGATCTTCATAGAGTGGGTTACGCCACATATAGTATCCCAGCCGTCCAGGGGACTAGGGGGAGACCATCAGGGGGCCTATGTACTTGGGTCGGAACACACGTGGGATGTACAGTTAAAATGCTAGAGACCTCCTCCCCCGACATTCTGTGCACTCTTCTTACCCTCCACAATTCGCTGAAGATTGCTCTAATAAATGTCTACTCTCGACCAGTGAGGCAGGGGCACATCTCGCAGGCGCTTGACTGTCTAGCCACATTTCTGTACACTTTACCAGTGAGCTGTCAAGTGATCATAGGTGGAGATCTCAACTGTCAATTTGAGCCTCTTAATGGCATTATCACACCCATTACCAGTGAGGAAGACTCTGTTTGGTCAATTCCGGAAACTAATATCCAGCCAATAAGGGCGTGGACCTCTTTGGCCCTGCAGGTGCATTCGATTACACTTAGCCACTCATTGAGGGCCTGCAATGGCTGATTCCCCTCTGATAGTCCGGGGAACTTTACTTTTAACAAGCCGGGACAGGCATCTATAATTGACTATATGTTGGTCGATGTTCAATTATGGCATAAGATTAGGGACTTTGCTGTTACCCCGACATGAAAGCGACCACAACCCGCTGGCCCTGGAATTAGCCCTCCCTATGCTTAAGGACCCTCAAAATACATCCGCACATCCTGCTCCAAACTTAATATCGATTGAGGGAGGTAGGAGGGTACGCTGGGGGGCTTTTGCACAGACACCAGAAAAAGTGGCAACTTTGTATCAGCAAATTGCCCCTTTCCTGGAAACTGCTTTTTAGTTGCCTGTAAATAGTTGGGATGTGGCATCGCAATTGGCGATGGAAAAAAACCATCAGGATCTATTATCAACATTGGCTCCGTTTTTTTATAACAGTGATAAGTTTAAGCAAAATTCCAAACCTAAGCACTCATGGTACAACAAAACATGTAGGAAAGCTAAGCAGGTCTTAGGGGTCGATTACGATGGCGGTCGGAAAAACATACCGACCGCCATGGTAGCGGCAAAAAAACGCCCGCATGGCCACCGGGAAAAACGCCGCACGCATTACGATGAACCGCAACAATAATCCGTCCGCGGCGGCGGGAGACAACGAAAAACCGCCCGCACACGCCGGACCAGCTCAAAATCCGACCGCAACGGCCGGATACTCAGCGGAAAAGCCAAGAACCGCCGCCATGCACACGGAGTAACCGCCCGTGACATTATGACATCCCCGCTACCACCATGGTACCCACCTATGAATCCGACCGCATCGTGCGCGAACAGTGACGAATCCGATAGGCGGCGGAAGGGCCGCAGCATAGCCACCGCTGCCGAGGAACCGCTGCGGAGGAACCGCAAAAAAAATGGCGGACGTTGAAAAAAAAAGAAAAAAAAAGAAACCAATGCACACTGAAGTAGACCTGTCCCAACACAAACCAAAAGTGCCCAATGACAACAGCCCCAGAAATTCAAAATAACCAATCACAGGACAACACACACAACACACCTGACAGCAACATACCAGCTTGCCACACCCCCCATAGCCGAGCATAAAACCAGCCCCTCCCTGACCACAATCCTTTGCTACACTCCACAACTGAAGGTCCCAACCCCAGAGAACAAAGGAGAGGCAAACCTGCACACAGCACCACCACAACACACACACCACCTACACCACCCACAACGCCCACAACACCCACACAACTGCACCACAGAACATCTGCACAGCACACACCATGGCACCACACAAAATGCCAAAATTCACTGATGCAGAGCTTGCAGTCATGGTAGATGAGATAATAAGAGTTGAACCACAACTCTATGGCAACATGGTCCAACACACCCCATTAGCCACAAGAACCCAAATGTGGGTGAGGATAGTCAATAAGGTCAATGCAGTAGGGACCACCCCCCGCAACAAGCAGGAAATACAGAAGCGGTGGCATGACCTGAAGACCGTGGTGAAGAGGAAGAGGGCCAAGAACCGTCAGCTGGCTGACGGGACTGGTGGAGGCACTCCCATCCCACCCAAACCATACAGTCCGTGGGAGGAGAAGGTCCTTGGAATCCTACATCCAGAGAGTCTTGAAGGAATCCGCGGGGGACTGGAAGCTGGTAAGTACAAACCAATGTATAACATCACATTGCCATGTACCGTCTTGCACAAATTCAAACCTACAACCCCTAGGCCAAAGGACATTCGTCTGACCCACAATACCCAAAACAGGTCACACAGATGTAAGCACCACTCAACCTGAAAAAGCACAAAGCTAAACAAAACCAACTGGGATGCATGTGTACAGACAAAAAGCACTACAACACACACCAGGCCCCCATCTCCCACCCTCAGCAGGATGGAGCACCACACCCAGAAGCATGTGTCAGCCATTGAACGCTCCCCCACCACCTAACAGGTAGGTAGCCATCTTCACAGGGTTGGGGAATGTGTATCTGGAGGCAGCACTACAACTCCCAACAGGCCCCCTCTCCCACCCCTCAGCAGGATGGAGCACCCCACCCAGAAGCATGTGTCAGCCATTGAACGCTCCCCACCACCTAACAGGTAGGTAGCCATCTTCACAGGGATGGGGAATGTGTATCTGGAGGCAGCACTACAACTCCCAACAGGCCCCCTCTCCCACCCCTCAGCAGGATGGAGCACCACACCCAGAAGCATGTGTCAGCCATTGAACGCTCCCCCACCACCTAACAGGTAGGTAGCCATCTTAACAGCGTTGGGGAATGTGTATCTGGAGGCAGCACTACAACTCCCAACAGGCCCCCTCTCCCACCCCTCAGCAGGATGGAGCACCCCACCCAGAAGCATGTGTCAGCCATTGAACGCTCCCCCACCACCTAACAGGTAGGTAGCCATCTTCACAGGGATGGGGAATGTGTATCTGGAGGCAGCACTACAACTCCCAACAGGCCCCCTCTCCCACCCCTCAGCAGGATGGAGCACCCCACCCAGAAGCATGTGTCAGCCATTGAACGCTCCCCCACCACCTAACAGGTAGGTAGCCATCTTCACAGGGATGGGGAATGTGTATCTGGAGGCAGCACTACAACTCCCAACAGGCCCCCTCTCCCACCCCTCAGCAGGATGGAGCACCACACCCAGAAGCATGTGTCAGCCATTGAACGCTCCCCCACCACCTAACAGGTAGGTAGCCATCTTCACAGGGATGGGGAATGTGTATCTGGAGGCAGCACTACAACTCCCAACAGGCCCCCTCTCCCACCCCTCAGCAGGATGGAGCACCCCACCCAGAAGCATGTGTCAGCCATTGAACGCTCCCCCACCACCTAACAGGTAGGTAGCCATCTTCACAGGGATGGGGAATGTGTATCTGGAGGCAGCACTACAACTCCCAACAGGCCCCCTCTCCCACCCCTCAGCAGGATGGAGCACCCCACCCAGAAGCATGTGTCAGCCATTGAACGCTCCCCCACCACCTAACAGGTAGGTAGCCATCTTCACAGGGATGGGGAATGTGTATCTGGAGGCAGCACTACAACTCCCAACAGGCCCCCCTCTCCCACCCCTCAGCAGGATGGAGCACCCCACCCAGAAGCATGTGTCAGCCATTGAACGCTCCCCCACCACCTAACAGGTAGGTAGCCATCTTCACAGGGATGGGGAATGTGTATCTGGAGGCAGCACTACAACTCCCAACAGGCCCCCTCTCCCACCCCTCAGCAGGATGGAGCACCCCACCCAGAAGCATGTGTCAGCCATTGAACGCTCCCCCACCACCTAACAGGTAGGTAGCCATCTTCACAGGGATGGGGAATGTGTATCTGGAGGCAGCACTACAACTCCCAACAGGCCCCCTCTCCCACCCCTCAGCAGGATGGGGCACCCCACCCAGAAGCATGTGTCTGTAAGTAAAAACCAAAGTGACACTGCACAGGTAATCAGACAGTGCATGCACACCACCATCACTCAACAAAAGCATTGGGAGACATGACAACATGAGGCTCTACTTCACCCAAAAATAGAAAAGTGAAGCACAGCCATTGACAGGATGCAGACAGCTCAGCGTACGTAACTGTGACAGAAACAGAACTGTGACTCTCAACAAATATGTCCAAGAAAACAGGCCTCTGACATGCATCACCCAGACTTCCCTCTGTAGCGTACATGGGTGCTGATCATGAAGGACCATGGGAAAACCAAACTAGCATGGTCTGCTGTATAAAGAAATACAAGCACAGGACATGTCAACGGTATGCATGTGATGACAATGGCTAGTCCATGCACACAGGTAATGTCTGCCAGGCAGAGTGATCAGCAAAGATGCTGAACATCAACTTGTAGTCATGCCAGTTGTCAGATGACAACCTCACATTGAAATCACCAATACTAGACGTGTGGCATGCTAACCAATCACAGGTCACACCATTGTGAAATGATGAATGTAACTCCACTTCATGGCATGAGGCACATCACTGTGCAGACATACAATGTGTGAAAAAGGCAACTGTGTGTAGCATAACATGTAAATAAGAGACATCAAACACAGCAACCCTGAGGTGTGTAAGGCAATTACCATCTACTTCCTGTCCCACAGGTGACCAACAACTGACTGCAGAGGACGACAACCTCAACCAGCACAGCCAGTCACCAGCTCCCGAACATCTCCCCTCGGATGCAGACTCCCTGGATAATGAGGAGGAGGAGGACCAACCCGGACCATCTGGTGTGGCAGGGCGGAATGTGTCCCAGGACCCCACAGCCCCACCACCCTCAGCAACAACAACAACGCAGAGCCCTGCTGCAACGACCTGTGCCACCACCACCACCTCCACCACCACTACCACTACCACTGCTGCCTGCAACACTCGCCCTGCTCCACAGGCCAACCAGATCACAACAACTGCGGAGGCACGGGAGAGTAGGCCGGTGCCCACAGGAGGGAGGCAACAGGGCCGTGACAGCAGGCCAGGTGTGAGGACAAGGCTGACCCAAAGGGAAGAAGACCCTGCCACAGAATCACTGGCACACATTCACAGAGTTGTGGGGGCCTATGAACACGCCCAGGGACAGTTGAGGCAGGCTCAGCAGGATGCCCGTGAGCAACAACAGATGCTGCGCTCAATTGACAACCGCATGGGCCAACTCGTGGCCTGCATGGGCCAAATCAGGGACCTCCTGGGCCAGCTAGTGGAGGTCCTCAGGGACAGGCATGCGGCACCGCCAACACCGACAGCTCCCTCCGTTGTGCCGCAGGATGACAGACCCCCACCCTCCCCTGCGTCCAGCGAGCATGGGGACTCATCAGACACCACTGGCCATGCACCTGTGTCCCCCTGCCAAAAGAGCAAGGGGCCGCCCGAAAAATCATTGGGAGCATCCCGTGGCAAAGCACCTGGCAAAAGCCAGTCAAGTAGCCAGCCATGATGGCACCCCTCTTCACCCTGCTGTGTACCCTGCAGACTGTCCCCACACACAATGGCGTGGGAATGGCAAATGACTGTTGGACTGTGTTGCCATACTGATCTAGTGTATACTCTATTGTCTCATCTACCATCACTGACAAATCTGTTATTCACCATTCACAAATCTGTCAATATCCACATCTACATCACATGTATCCACTGTAAATAAACACTAATAACGCACCAATTTAGTTGTCACTGTTCCATGTTCATCACAGTATGTTAACTCACACCCATGATTACAATGTCACAGGAGCAGGGATACTCCGCAGGCAAGTAGAGGCTGAAGGGACCTAGGAAAACACAACAGAACATCAGTTGCTACTCAGGTGGTGGACTAACAACCATCACACAACACAGCACATCAAGGTACGACAATCTGCACATGTCACAAGGAGCAACTGTACCAACATAGACATCAAGTAGCTGTGTCAAAAGATCCCTTGCCATACACACCTGCAGCCAGCACTGACTCAGCAACATGCTGTAGTCACAAAACTCACATACACATATTCACCAAGCACAACATCATCAGACAACAGCCAGTATTGACATTGCCACTGACCATCAAGTGAAGTAGTTGTTGATGAGCTGCTGACGCTGTCCAACACCTTCCTCCTCTCCACTATCCTCGTCACTTGACGTTTGGGTGTTTGCAGGTGGGGGCTGTGGCTGGTCATCATCATCCTGGATTAAGGGGATCCCCTTCCGCACGGCCAGGTTGTGTAGCATGCAGCATGCTACCACTATCTGACACACCTTGACGGGTGAGTACTGCAGAGCCCCTCCGGTCTTGTCGAGGCATCGAAAACGCGATTTCAGGAGTCCAAATGTTCGCTCAATGACCCGACGTGTCCTCCCATGGGCATTGTTGTAGCGCACTTCAGCTGGTGTCCTGGGATTGCGAAGTGGACTCAGCAACCAAGGTCCGTTGGGATATGCAGAGTCACCTAAGTGTGAAAGACACATACAGATTGAGTGTCTGACATGTGTCCGAGGACAGCATGGCACACAAACAGCACACGACTCGACCCTTTGTACTCACCCACAATCCATGCCCGCTCCGGCGCCAGATTGGCCATCAGCTGTGGTAAAATGCTGTTGCGCATTATGTGTGAATCGTGGGCTGAACCTGGAAACTTTGCACAGACGTGTGAGATGACCATATCTGCCTGGCACACCACCTGCACATTGATGGAATGATAATGTTTCCTATTTCGGTAAATATGCTCCCGTGCTTGGGGTGGAATCAGGGAAACATGTGTGCCATCTATTGCACCAACTACATTAGGAACGTGTCCAAGTGCATAAAATTCGCCCTTCACATCCGCCAACTCATGCCGCCTGGGGAAATGTATGAATTGGTCCCTGTGTTGCATCATAGCCAACAGGACATCACGTAGCACCATGCTGAATGTTGGTTGGGACATCCCCCTGCAATGCCCACAGTTTGCTGGAAGGATCCCGTAGCCACGAAATGTAGGAATGCCATCACCTTTGCCGTTGGCGTGAGTGCTGTTGGGTATGTCCTGCGTGGAAGCAGGTGTGGCTCCAATAGTGCACAAAGTTCCAGGAGGTTTGTCCGATCCAGACGGAATCGCCTTATGATGTCGGTATCCTCCATGTTAGCCAGCAGGGTGAAGGTACGAAACACATTAGGTCGCCTCCTAGGTGAGATGAAAGGGGACACGTCATAGCAACATAAATTAGGATGTGCACAAATTCATAAAGTCTGTCCTGTCACGGCGCTAACATTGACTGTCATCCCTGAAAGCACACAGTGCAATTCAGTGTTGTCCCAACATGAGACAGATTAATTGTACAACTGTCATGGATGTGCACAGTCAGTAGACACAATACGAACACTGTCTATGTGAATGCCAAGAGTCACATATCGAGCTGAGGTGGACTCAGCCTTGGGTGTACATGACACAGGACATGTGTGAAGCAGAGACAATGCTGGCTTCCACGTTGCTGCTGTACCTGCCACACCTCCTTGGCCAATAATTGCAGGGGACACATCAACAACACAATGTGGATTGATCATTGGGATTGTCTTTGTACTCAGTGCCACTTCGAACACACTCAAATTCAATGACATTCACATCCCAAACCCATACATGTGCCAATGTCATCAGTACACAGGCCATATCTGCTGCTGACTTGAATACAAAGTCGGACAGTGACAGATGATGTCACGCCTGTGCAGAGTATGTGTACCACTGTAACAGGCCACCATTACCCCACTGCCCAATACTCTCTACAAGCACACAGATAGCCAATGTGGCACACATTAACAATAGATGAGGGACGTGATCAGCAGGGCCTGTATGCACCCTTCATCTTCCCCCATTTTGGACATTTACATGCAGCATCAAGGAGGGACTGCCCAAGGACACATGTGCACCACAACACATACCATGGTGATACACATCCAGCTGTTTCAAGACACAACAGTGCCACAACACAAACATACAACACTACATGGACAATGCCAAGCCAGTATGCCAACAAGTCTACGCATGAACAGACTGTATGCATTACATATGGACAACTGGCTCAGACACCTGACAACAGTGGATGTAATTTTACACCACATGTCCCAAGGGACATGCATCCTGACCCTCATTCCACACAGGCTGTCAGGCCCAACACAGCATACAATCAATATCACACATCTAACAAACATGCTGGCTGTGCATGAGTAGTGGGACACTGGTACCTCACATTGACCAAATGTCGGAGTTGGATGAGTGTCACAGGCACAACAGTCAAGGTACATCTCACCTGTCTTGGGTGCCCACACCATCCTGATACACCAGCAGATGTGATCCACCCACACAGTGCTGGAATAGATGGTGAGCAAGGATGGCTAGCACCCCATAGCATGCACATACACTAGTGTTGGTGGCCACACACTGCACACGTGTGCCACTTGTGCTGACCATCCAACATTGCAGACAATTCCCGCTAATCAGTGCACACACATTGCACGGGCAAAACTGGACACCCATAGCCTGTGGACAAATGTCGCATACTATATTCCATACAGTTAGCACAATCCACAACCGTGCATGCAGTCCATCTGCCAACGCAACATTCCTGATGTGAACAATGGACATGCACTGGTGGCAGGTGAGTAGCACCGGAACACAGCACAACACTCAAAAACATAGTGTAGCTAAGCACCATTGTTGAAATGTACATGTCACTGATTCACATACAACAGTCCAAACAACATGAGCACAGACCTGACACTACCACATAGGTCCCTGTGGTTACAGGTGGCAGACATGTAGCAAAGACATCTGCTCTGGCCGTCTACCCAAGTGACAAACAATAATAATGCAACGGATGCCAGGTGTGGTGCTGAAGTACTCGTCATCCTTTAGCAGGTCGAGCCCCCCTGTACATGTGGACATACACTGCAGGAGTTGCCAGTGTGTACAAAGACATAACATGCGGCATGTAATTGGTCTTAGCAATAACACAACAGGGTGACATCTGTTTCCAATGATGACAGTCATGCTGAATGAATGAGTTCATCTGGGTTTTCAGTGTAACACATGGGCTCAGGTGTGAGATAGTGGTCAGCATGGGTGGCAGATACGACATTGTGTGTAAATATTGATCGACATAATGGAGTACAGTGTTCCATTTGGTGTGAGACGTTACACAGTGGCTGACATTTGTGACAGGAGACCATATCAATGTTATCCAGTGCCATGTGCCACTGTACGTATCCACTGTGTGTAGCACAGTAATGACCATTGATCCACACACAACAAGAACTGTCCGTAGGTGCCTTAAACGTGCCCCATAAACACAATGACGCACAGAGTGTACGATGTGGTGCTGCATATTCCCCATAGCGGACGCACATACTGTCCGTGAATTGGGTGGCGGAGCATGCCAACCACCATTTGTACCTGTGTCGATGCCCACCACTGACGCAAGTGTGTCATGTGCTGCACATGACACATTGGTGTTAGTGATGGCCCTCCACATAGCTGCAGATGGCGTTTGTCATGCTCCACCAGCCACATCCCGGTCACCCATGTCACTCTATGGCAATCAAACAGCGGTAGCGCCGGCCAGGACCCCACGGTGTGTCACCGCCATGAACCATGCCCTTGCAGCCAATGGGGACCGCTATCGCGGTGGCATGATGCAGATTCAAAAATCGCGGTAGGCGTGCTCCGCCCCCAGCGGATGCGGAGATAGGATGCATTTGTAAGATGCACCACCGCGGTAGCGCCGGCCAGGACCCCGCGGTGTGTCACCGCCATGAACCATGCCCTTGCAGCCAATGGGGACCGCTATCGCGGTGGCATGATGCAGATTCAAAAATCGCGGTAGGCGTGCTCCGCCCCTAGCGGATGCGGAGATAGGATGCATTTGTAAGATGCACCACCGCGGTAGCGCCGGCCAGGACCCCGCGGTGTGTCACCGCCATGAACCATGCCCTTGCAGCCAATGGGGACAGCTATCGCGGTGGCATGATGCAGATTCAAAAATCGCAGTAGGCGTGCTCCACCCCCAGTGGATGCGGAGATAGGATGCATTTGTAAGATGCACCACCGCGGTAGCACCGGCCAGGACCCCGCGGTGTGTCACCGCCATGAACCATGCCCTTTCAGCCAATGGGGACCGCTATCGCGGTGGCATGATGCAGATTCAAAAATCGCGGTAGGCGTGCTCCGCCCCGCGGAGGCGGTCATTGGATGCTTTTGAAGAAGGCTGACCTGGAACACCAATGGCAGAAGACTATGACCACTGAAACGAGTCCAGGGCCCTATATATGTGTGGAAGGGAGCACCACATTTCCACTGCTCACAGAGCCTGCTGCCTGGGACCCCTCACCTGCTGCTGCCTCCAGGGACTGCTGCCTGAGACCCCTCACCTGCTGCTGCCTCCAGGGACTGCTGCCTGGGACCCCTCACCTGCTGCTGCCTCCAGGGACTGCTGCCTGGGACCCCTCACCTGCTGCTGCCTCCAGGGACTGCTGCCTGGGACCCCTCACCGCCCACTGCCGCCGCTGACGTCTCATGTCCACAGTGATGGCTAGGACGGAGAAGATCCGTGCCAGTCCATTTACAAGCGAGGAGCTGGATGTCCTGGTGGACGAGGTGCTGACACAGTACCCACGGCTATATGGTGGCCCAAATGTTGTGGTAAGTCTCCAACAGTGGGGGTGTGAGTGCAAGGGGGCACACATGTAGTCGATCAGATGGTGTATGTGCCTGAGAGTGTGGGGTTGTGTAATGCACTGGCTGACATGCTGTTTCCTAGTTGTTAAGGGGGTGTATGCAACCCACACATTCAATGCATGGACATGAAGGGTGGATGGACATGTGTTGTGTACACATCCATATGGTGTGACAGCTATCTGGTGATGCATGTTTCTGGACAGTTATTGTTCATGTGACTGTTTGTGTGGGTCCTCGTTGTCCATCTCTGTGTGATTCTACCTGGCATGGACTGTCCACGCCCAATGTGACAAGGACACATCACTGACTGTACAGAGTGTGATACGTGTGTGGTTGGCATGAGTGTACATCAATGACCCATATCTGCCGTGTGGAGATGAGTCCGTGTCATGCCACTGTTCAGAGAGAGAGGTTTTACCATGAGAGTGTGTCACTGATGTTTTCCCCCTCTTGTCTCCCACACCTGCAGCTCAAGGTACACCAGCGTAAGGCCGTGTGGAGGTCCATTGCAAGCAAGGTGCGGGCTCTGGGAGTGTCGAACCGCCGGCGCACCCACTGCCACAAGAGGTGGGACGACATATCACGACTGGCAAAGAACGTTGCCGAGATGACACTGGGGATACTCCCTCGCAGTGGCAGGTTGTCACGACGCAGCTTGACACCACTGATGTGCCGCATCTTGGCTGTGACACAGCCTGAGCTGGACACACGTTTGAAGGAGCATCAACAGCAAGCTAGGGGTGAGTATTCTGTGAGGGTTGATTTTGTCTGTGAGTGGCTGCATGTGTACCATGCCTGTACCTGCGCTGGTGTACGTGATGTGGTTACTGTGATGCAGTGGGTTGTAAGTGGCCCCTGTGCTGGGTGTGGCAGTCACGGATATTACATACATGCACTTACTGATGTTTTTCCAATCCTGGGAATTTCAATGGCATTGTGGGTGGTGTGCTGCAGGCCTGGTCCATTGGTGTTAGTGTTTGTACGCCCCAACATGCATGATGTTGTGCTGTCTGCCCATCACATGGCTCAGCTGTGCCGTGTTTAGATGTTTGTACGCACTGTTTGAGGTAGTGATGTGTGTCTGCATGGTGAGATTGCACGGGGTGGCCTGCAACATGTAGACTTTGTCATCCTCAGTGTTGCTTTGCTTGAATATGTTTGTCCTGTTGCTGTCACTTTGCTGACCCTACATGTCTCTCTGTTATGCAGCATCTCCCGTGGGCACGGAGGGACAGGGGACGGACACCAGTGGTGGTGAAACAAGCACAACAGCTGCACAGGATCCCAGTGACACAGATGTGACCAGCGCCTCGGAGGGGGATAGGAGTATGCTGGAGGAATCACAGCCCGAGACGCAAAGTTCAACATCATCTGATGACGGCGGTGGCGCAGACATCTTGGAGGACACAGGGAACGGAGAGTCTGCTACATCTTCCAGCACACAGCGTGCAGTGCCCACCCTCCCAGCCACTTCCTCTGTTGCTGCCCGTGTTCGCACCACAAAGAGGGGAAGGGTGTCCTTCATTCCAGGCACCGCTGCCCCTGCCCCTGTGCCCCCTGCTGCCATCAGTGCAGAGTGTGTGGACCTTATGCGCCAGCTGTGTGTGGGGCAGACAGGGCTCCTCAATGCATTGTCAGACCACGACCGCAAATTGGCACAGGTGTTAGCTTTCATGGAGGGCATCCATTCAGACGTCGGTGGGCTGCACCGCACTGTCCAGACAATGTCCTCCACAATGGCGGCTGCTCTTCAACTGGCTCAATCTCGTAGTCCAATTCCAGTCCCTTTGTCCACCCCCATGCCAGTGGCGACGTCTGACGACGGTGACCACGCTTCACACACCTCAACGTCACGATACTGCACACGTAGCACACAGCAGCAGCAGCCCAAGCGGTCAAGGTCACAGACACCTTCCCCTACAAAGAGAAAAACAACCCCAGAGCGCAAAGGGAAGAGCCCGTCAGGCGTTGCAAAGGCACATGATTCAAGGAGGAAGTACTCAGGGTCACAAGCCTCAGAGCAATCCCCGGCCACAGACTCTGTGGTCCCAAAAACGTCTCGCAAAGGCATGCAGACACTCTCCATGCCCACTGTGAAGGTGGGGCCTGGCAAGGCTACACATAGTAAGGTATCCAAGGCTGTTTCACCAACTACCTCTACTCCCATTCCAAGTCCAGTGAAGCAGGGACAGGAGGGCACTGTAGGGGGCACACAGGGTAAAGAGGGGATGGAGGGGCAGAGGCAATGCCAGGCTAAGCGTCCTTCTGGATCCAGCACATCCCCAAAGGGAGGTCCAGCGTGTGCACCTGCGGCAGCCTTGGTGCTGAGTGTGCCGTTTGTGTCCACACCACTTCCCATTGATACGAAGACAGGCAAGCCATTTAGAATCCCCAAGAAGTGGAAAGGCACCCCTCCACTGTCTCCCTCCCACACTGTGTCCCACGTCGGCCTGAGTCCACCTCCACGTGCCACTACACCACCTGGTCCAAGCAGCCCTCCAGCGTCCAAGGCCACTGATAGCTCTTCCTCAGCTGGGCGTCTCACTCCCCAGTCAAGTGGTCCAACTGTGCCCGACACACAGTCAGCTCCCAGTCAGACTGACAGCCAGCTCTGAATGTTGATCAATGTCACAGACCTGTCTCTCCCACACCGGTACCTGTGCTGCCCATCGTGTCACACCAGACTGTGTTGCTGACCATGGCGGAGTTTGGTGACACACATTCCCTGTGCAGCTTCTCATTGTCTCTGTCTGCACCTTGGACTGGCCACTGGCCTTGCAGTTTGCCCCCTGCCTGTGCAGCTTCTCATTGACTCTGTCAGCACCTTGGACTGGCCACTGGCCTTGCAGTTTGCCCCTGCCTGTGCAGCTTCTCATTGTCTCTGTCTGCACCTTGGACTGGCCACTGGCCTTGCAGTTTGCCCCCTGCCTGTGCAGCTTCTCATGTTCAGGCTCTGCATCTTGTGCCTTGGTCCTGTCTGATATTGTTTCCTATCAGTGCTATTTGTGAATAAAAACAGTTGCTCATGTTGTCAGTTGTGTCATTGTCCTTACTGAATAAGGCTTTTCCTGTATGTCTCACATTTACTGTGCCACATGCTCTGTGTGCCACTTCAACTGTGCCACTGGCTTGTTTGACTTATCATTTATTTTACAGGGGTGACGGGGACTTCAGTTCTTCATGACTCGGATACTTGTGGGCTCATTGATGTTGTTTTCTGTGACATACCAGACTCATTTTCCTTCCTTGTTGCTGTTGGCTATGTTTTACTGCATCCTGGTATGTGGGCACTGCAAACACATAGAGGGGTCATATACACGGGATTGCAGGCAGGCTGACCAGGCTCAACATGTATGTGCTTTCTTGCTTTCATGTATGCCTAGCAGTGTAGATGTGTAGTCATGTTGTGATGGGCAGTCATCCTAGTCACAACGGTTACTTACATGGTGTGCATTTGGGTGGTCAAGGGTTGTACGGTGTGTTGGTTGTGGCTTTGTCGTGTGTGTTGATGTGTGTGTTACTGGCGTGTGACTCATGGCTGTGTGGGACTGTTGTGTGTTTGTGTGCACACACTGCTTGTTGTGCATTCAGTGCTGTGGGTGTATGTTGCCTTGTGCTGTCCTAGTGTACATCCCCTGATGTACTGCTGCGTTTGCTATGTGTTTTGTGGTGTTGTGCATCTGTTGTGTGTTTGATGTGTCTGTGTTGTTCTGTGATGGTGCACTTCTTGTCTGTGTTGTGGTATGTAGCCCATGCATTTTTCCTGACTGATGAGGTGGTGCACTCCTGTTGTGTGTGTGCTCCCATTGCCTTCCCCTAGTTTGGCTGCACAGGTGCTGTGTGTTATTTTTGTGGTTCTGTATGTGTTTCTGTTTTGAATTGTGTTTGCCATTTTTGTTTTGGTGCAGACGTTGGTACTGAAATCCCTGTGTGTGTGTGATGTTTGTGGATGCCCCCAGGGGGTTTGATTGTTTGTCTGTATCTTGTCTGGACATTATGTAGGCCCTTCTGTGTGTCTGGCATTGGGATTGTGTGCTGCAGATATGAGGGGGTATGTTTGGGGACTCCTACTTGTGTTTGGCAGTCATTGAGTGTGCCAATGTGCCCTGTGTGATACTCATGTGTACTTGCTGTTCACTGTTTGACTTGAGGTCCTTCCTTTCATCCCTGTCCCTATACATGGGTTACCTTGCTGTCTCCCTGAGTTGTTGCACTGAGGTGACTGTTGTTTGACTTCACTCACTGTGCCAGCCATGTGCTTGGATGGGGTGTGGATGTTGTTCTGGGTTCCTTGTCCTGCATGTGTCTGTTCACCTGGTTGTTGGTTGTCTCCTTGCCCTCCCATTTGTGTGCACATCATTTTTGCTTTCCTCTATGTTGTGCTCCATTGCTGGTGGCATGTAGTCTGTGTATGTGGCTGTGTGTCGGTGTGGGGTATGTCTGTGTGAGTTGGCAGGGTGTGTGTCCAGTAGTCTGTATGTTCCTTGTGTGTATGTTCATTTTGTGCTTGTATTCTGCTTTCTTGCCATGTATGTGGTGGTGTGGTGTGTGTGTGTGTTGCCCTGGGCCTGTGCCTCTGTGCTGTGTGTTGATCTACACCAAATGCTGCTGTGTCTGTCTCCCTAGGTGTTAGTTGTGTGCTGCTGGGTGTGGATTTAGCTCGCTTGGTGTTGGACATGGGGGTGCACAGGGGGGATTGGCATGTTTCTTGCTGTGTGCGGCGGAGCTGTGGGTGGTGGGTGGTGGTGGTGGCCTGTGGTCTTTCTGGCCTGTCCGTTGCTGTACATGCATTCTGCTTTGTGCAATGGATTTCCCGCATGCTCACCGCTGCGGTGTCGTCAGCAACACATTACATTATGTTCGCGGTACTTTGGTGGGCTTGATGTGGGGTGTGAATTGGTGCCAGCTGAGACATGTGTGGGTACACTGATGGATGTGTTCCTGTCCACACCAGTGTGTCTGGTGTGACAGGTGCCCTGTTTCAGCCCGTGGAATTTGTGTTCTGTTTTGTGTTGTATTGTGTTTTGTTTACGTACCTGCGGCGGCGTCCGCGACGGGCGATGTTGGCCTGGTGATGTATCACGTACAGCACCGGGAGGACGTGTAGTGCTGGATCCATGGCGTTCGGCTCCGGGTGGAGGGCTCCGGAAGTCTCGTTTCACGCTCCGCTGTCGAGATTCCGCCGTGTCTGGAAGGGCGGTTTCTCCCCTGCGGTTCGACGGGTTGTTTGGCGCATCGTAATTTGTTGAGCGGACGGTACGTCATTCCGCACGGCGGTGAGTCTCCATTGGCTCCCACCGGCGCGGTGGCGGGCGCAATTTCATGGCGGTCGGCGTTGCACCGCGGAGGTCGGGAAATGGGGCATATTTGCCCTTCATAATATGGCGTCCGTGAGGACCGCTGCTGGCGGGCGGTAAAAGGCATTTTTCCGCACCGCCGGCACCGCGGTACTGACACCGCCCGCCATCGTAATCGGCCCCTTAGTAACTAGTATCAAAGAGAATGACAAATTACGAATAAAAGAAGCTAGAGCCCACTATAAAAAAATCACAGCTGATGCAAAAACCAGCTGGGAGATAGACAAATGGGAAGCCATTAAAATAGCTCTTGATAACCACGACATGCGAGGTTTTTGGAATTTAGTCAAGACAGGGAAATCCGAAGGCCATTTGGCCCTTGGACCCAATCTGGGGGAAGAAGTTTGGAGATCCTACTTCAAAACCTTATACTCGCGGCCTGCAGCAGGGGTAGAAGATCACAGCGAAGTATTAGTGACTGTTGAAGTAAACCCCCCAAATTTGAATGCCCCTCCCTGCACAATGAAGGAGATCACAGTGGCCTTGAGCAACCTACTACCAGCCAAGGCACCCGGGCTAGACAGGATACCTGGTGATCTATTCTGTACTGAACCAGCAGTTTGGGCACCATACTTATGTCTATTATTTAATGCCATCCTACAAGGTATGGCGTTGCCCCCGACCTGGGCAGGGGCAGAGATCATCCCTATTCATAAAAAAGGTACACCTCTTAACCCAGCTAATTACCGCCCACTAAGTCTTATAGACGTTACCCAAAAAATCTATGCTCGTGTTCTTCTGGGTCGTCTCTTAAGCTGGATAGAAGAAAATAATGTATTAACACCTTTACAAGCCGGATTTAGGGCCAAGACCTCGACTATTGACCAGATCTTCAGATTTCAGTTGATCCATTGGAAAATTGTGGTCTTAGAGGGTGGCAGCCTCTATGTCACATTTGTGGATCTTAAATCCGCATTTGATACGGTGCGGCGAGATCAGCTATGGGACATACTTCACGATATGGGTTTACCAGATTACCTTTCCCATCAGCTGAAACGCCTGCACCAAGATAATTATGCAAGAATTAGATTTGGCAAAAAAGGCGAATTGACAGCTTTCTTTCCCGTAGAGAAAGGGGTGAGACAGGGATGCGTCCTAGCCCCGACCCTGTTCTCCCTCTTTTTAAATGGTCTAATTGAAACCCTATTAGTAGGGAAAGATATAGACGCACCGAGGTTGGCAAATCGTAAAATACCAGCACTTATGTTTGCGGACGACACGCTGCTACTCTCTAAGTCACCTATGGGTATGCAGCGTGTACTTGAAGTATTTAGTGCCTTTTGTAAGAAGAGGGTATTGGAGATAAATCTTCAAAAAACCAAATATATGGTTTTCCATGCTAATACTATCAATTGCCCACACCCCCAATTGGATGGCAAGGCTTTAGAGAGGGTGCCCGTTTTTGATTATTTGGGGCTCACACTCAATGATAAGATGAACTGGGGACCACAAGTTAAGAAAGCTAACCTCAAATTGACTCAGTCTGCAGGTGGCATTTTAAAAATATATAAAAATTGCTCCCACAAGGTGATAGGTCCACCAGCAGAAATATATAAAATACAGGCTAGGGGAGCCTCACTATACGGGCAGAACTCTGGGGTTACTGTTCGGCAAATATGCTATCCATGACAGAGAATTTATTTTTAAGGCAATTGCTGAGCCTCCCCAAGAGTACTCCATTAACACCACTTAGGATGGACCTGGGGATTGGTCCCATAGCAGATGTTGTTGCCTCTCGACCACTTTTATATTGGCGCCGTCTCTGGAGTATACCAGAGCTGGCCAACTATAGGGAGGAATTAAAGGATGTCATGTCCCTTTTGGGCGCGGGGAACCTACCTTGGCTAGCTTATATAAGGAATTCTTGCCAGGCATTGGGGAGGGCAGATATGTGGTTAATTCCTGAAGAGACTTGCCCCTCTATCCCCAAAAAGGTTCTACTCGCCTCCTACAGAGAACACAAATTGGCCCAACTATACCAGAGTATTAATTCCAGTAGTCTGACCTCAAAATTTCTAGAGGTCAAACAGCAATACAAGCTGGAGCTGGTATTGGACAGTATCCAACCACTGCTTGTGAAGAAACTGTTCTTACAATTTAGACATGGGGTGCTCCCGCTTCGAGCACTCACTAATAAATGGCAGGGAACGTCTAAACTAGACTGCCCTGGGTGTGATATAGTTGAAGAAACTGATCTTCACGCAGTCCTCTTTTGCCCCGCCTATAAAAGGCCAAGGTCTAAATGGGTCCTTCAGCTCTGCAGAAACCTGGGGATCAGACACCATACCGAGGCCTACAGACTTCTCAAAACACGAAACAGATCCGTTAATCGTGTTTGCCACCTCCAGGTTCTTACTTTCGATGTGGTGCATCCGTAGGGCCATTTTAAAGAAAAAGAACCTAGAAGACCCTTAATAGAATGAGTACCAAATAGGTGGTTATGCCATGGGGGAACATCCCCTAGCCCGAATTCTGCCTTACAAATTTTCTCCCCCCTCTGGGTTGCTTGTTTATCTACCTCTTTTCTAAAAATGTTTTATATATTTTTAATGTTTTTTAACGTGTTCTTCTTTTTTTCTTTTTACTTATTTTTTAATATCCCCTCGGGTTATCAGTCAAAGCTGTTTTTATATATATAAATTGATGACAGTAATATTGCAATTGTTTGCAACATGATGTAAAACACTTATTTATTGCTGGGATGATCGTTGTACTATTCTTTTATCAACTACTGACAAGGGGGTGTCCAGTTACTGCCGGCTATTGTTGATTTCTAAACCCCGTACAAATGATGATATTTTTAACGTAACATTCATTATTTTTTGTTTTTCTTGTTGTACATATGTATTTGTAATATTTTATGTGCTTTTAGGGCTGTAAGGCCGAAATAAAGCTTTTTGACTGACTGACTGACTGACAAAAAGGGGATGAGGCGACACAGCATAATTCTCAAGCAATTAGCCTCCCAGAAAATGTTTTTGGAAGGTTAACCTCTAACCATCAGTAAAGGAGGCCTAGTCTTTTTGTAGGGCGAGATTGGCTAGAAGGGTGGATGATGCCTCCTGAGCCTCTGGGAGGTGCTAGTCTTGTATGGAGGGTGAAGATGAGTCCAGTGAGGGAGACGTCATCCAAATGAGACCGAAATGAAGGTATGAGAGTTAGTGGGAATGTGTAAAGTGAACAAGGTGACCTACGGTATGTGAGTGGAGTAAAAGAGGATGAGGGGATAGAGTGAGTGTCTGGTCTTAGAATGACTGGGGAGAGAGAAAGAGTGACCAAGAGAGACATAGGTAAAAAGAATGAAAGAGAGAGAGCAGCAAGAAAGAATAAAAACTTTTTTTCCGATAATAAAATAGACATACATATTGTCATTCTATAAGTCCTTGCATCCTTATCATCGTTAAAATGAAATATTGATTCATTCTCATGTGTAAATTCGCTTTAATTACATGGCTATGAAATCCTTTACAATTGCACGTTTGAGAAGCATGTTATAGGGTGTGCTTACTGAAGTCCAGCACTCCTCCCCCCCCCTTTCACTACAACAGTGATGTAGTAAGTTTGCCATTAGCCCTACGACATGAAAGAAAAATGCAGCTTCCTGGTTAGATTCATGGTTGGGAGATTGCCATCCTTTTTAGGTCTGGCTTAGAGACGACCTCATGGTTTCCAAAAATAACATAATAAAAAAATACGTACATAGAAATGTACAAAGCTGAAGCTGTCTCTCCGGCCTCATTCTTTCCAAAACATTCATGATAAAAATATATACACATACGCATACATATAGGTCTTCGGTCAGCCCTCTTCATCCATCAATCTGCATTGTTGTCATCCACATTTTGCATCGTCCAAGACAGCATAAATAATGGGACAATGGGCATTTATTTTTTTGTTGTTGAAAATTTATAGAGAACATTATACCCAAGTGTGTCAAAGCGCTAGCAAAGAGTAAGAGCAACTACAAGAGAGGAGACCAGACCTATCCATTACAGAAGGGAGAAAGGCAAGGCTTTCAAGTGCTAGCGAAAGGCAGCATGGGAGGAAAGAATGGCAATGTGAGTGGGTAGCGTATTGCACAGCTTAGCAGCAGTGACAGAAAAGGACAACCCCCCCCCCCCCCAAACCTGGCTTTTTCGAAATCTAGGTATCTCCACCTTCCTAAGAGAAGCAGACCTCAGCTGTCTTTTGGGAATATTCCATTGGAAGGCCATTCTCAAGTGCAACGGCCCCTGGCGGTGGAGGGCAGTGTGAACTAGACAGAGGGCTTTGAAGGTCACACACTTCCTGACCGGCAGCCAGTGAAGGGACTGAATGCCTTCTCTGACCGACAGTCGCTTTGGAACGTCCAGGACTAGATGAGCAGCCGCATTCTGAATAATCTGAATTCTATTTAGGGTGGCTTTATTGATATTTAAGTATAGAGCATTGCAGTAGTCAAGGCGTGATGTATTAAGCGTGATGACCACTGCAACTCTGAGTTCGGTTGGAATTAGAGGAAATATCTTTTTTAAAGTTGTGATAATAAAGAAACAGGAGCTCACAGTCCCATTGGCCTCAGTGTCACAGTAAAGGGAGGTGCCAAAAAGCACCCCTACATTTTTTGCCTCAGTGACTGGAAGAGGTAGGGGGCTGCAAAACTCTGGCCACCACACTTCAGACCATACCGACATTTGCTCTCCAAAAATATGAATCTCTGGCTTATCAGCTTTCAGTTTCAACTAATTCTCTCTCATCCAGTTGTTTATATCAATCATACAGCATTTGAACCTTTCAGCTACCACACCACCTGGATGTCATTGGGTATTGGTACAATGATTTGGGTGTCATCCATGTTATCTGAAGGACCTAATCGGGTTGGCCATGAGGGCAACATATAGATTAAACAGAGTGGGGCCGAGAGAAAACCCCTGCGGGACCCCACAAGATAGCTGGAAAGAGCCTGCACTAAAATGCCCACAACTCACAGTGTGAGACCAGTTGGTAAGAAAGGACTCCATCAGGGCTTGGGCAGTGTCTCTTAACCCTGCCTGGCACAATGTATGAACCAGACAGAAGGGGGACACTGTGTAAAATGCCCCTGAAAGATCCAGCAGGACCAAGATGGTAGAACCTCCCTGATCAACCTGACAACGAATGGCATCAGTAGCAGACAGCAGAGTGGATTCTGTGGTGTGGCCGCACCGAAACCCATTCTGCGATGGATCTAAAAGATCCTGGGAGGCCATGAACTCCACCAGTTCCTGATTAAGATATTTTTTAAATACCTTAGCTGCCACAGGTAAAAGAGAGATAGGGTGTAAATTATTTAAATCTTCAGAGTCACCATTAGGCTTCTTTTTAAGGGGGACAACTATTGCCTCCTTCCAGGATTGGGGAAAGATTCCAGTTAAGAGGATTTAATTATAAACTTTTTCAAGAAAGGGGACAATCTGATCCAGTACTAACTGCAAGAATCTGTGAGGATACGGATTGTCCGGAGAACCGGATCTCAAGTGCAGAAGAAGCTGCTTAACTTTCATAACGGATAATGTATCGGTGGGGGCGATATTAATCGCCTCCTCAGCTTTATCTGTGAGGGGGCTATTCTTATTCAAATTAAAACAAGAAACAATCTTCAGAATCTTGTCCCTAAAGTAAGCTGCTTCACTGTTACTGAAGCCTTGGGAACTTTTGATGGGTTGCTGAGCTGGCGGAGTGGAAATATTTTTAATCACTTTAAAGAGTTCCTTGGGAGTATTGGTGGCCGACCTTATTTTCAATATGAAGTATGAGGACTTAGCTAACATGATGGCACATTTATAACTAGATAATATTGTTTCTATTGGTCCAATGATCCAATACCATCAACATAACCTTCATGTATAAATGACGTAAAGCTGTTTTCACAAATATGTATTTCAATCAGTAATACATCATATTCATTTTACATAGACAAAATCCAGATCAAACATAGCATTTAAATCAGCAGTACAGAAAATAAACACACTGCTGTCCCCTTAAGATCCGGCGCTCTACATTCACTCAATTTTTAGGATTCAAAGGAGCGTAAAAATCCTCCTAACTATACAGGTACAGAACACAAAAAGTCCATACGATCTACTTTGTCATAATATAATTATGTAAAAAAGACTCCAAACACCATCAGGTGTGATTTAATCTTATTAGAGAGGTCAGAATGTCGAAGTTTCGGTTTCATATGGCATCAAAGCTCTGCGAGACCATCTTCAGCACCAAGTGTCATAACGGAATGAATCCAAACAGTACTGTCACAGAAAATATTAAGTCAACTACGCCATGATATGCACTGCTTGCCCATAGACAACCACAAAAGTGGACAAAAAAGAATCACAAGCCCAACACCATAAAGACAGTGAATTAGAAATCTCCGAATACCACCAAGTGTAGTGCCACACACAAAAATCTGGTGTACACCATTCATAATAAAAACTGTGAAAGTAACCAATTTATAAAAGAGCATGAAACAGAAGAGGTGCACAACGACATACAATCACTATCACTACTATGTGTAAAAATTGCACAGAATACCTTGCTACCCAGTTAGATTCAAAACTAGGGCAAAATCAATGCCCTATATATCACAACATGACTGCTAGAAAAAAGAAAGATAAACTGAATTAAGAGCAATGCTTCATCCATTTGTATACAGGTAATTTGCTTAAATACTGAAAGCAACACTAATCTTACCAGTAGATCGTATTACACTGACCTGGAACTAAAGTAGCAAAAGAATACAAAAAATACAAAAAGGTAATGTCAGAAAAATGCCCAAGGCACTAGATAAACAAGTATTCCACCAACAAGCCACACAATATGGCTATCTCACCTTAACCACCGAAAAATGAGTCCGACAGTGCTTGTCCCGTACTGTATACCAACACCGGAGAAGCTGTAAAGTATTTAAACTCCTGTATCCGGTCACATGATCGCGACGCGGTCCCAGAACAAACGGACTGTAAGTTCAGTGCCCATCTTCAAATGGACCTTTAAACCATTTAGATCATATAACCACTGCAAGCTAGTTCAAAAACCAACAAGGATATATACGATATACCCCCGTTCAGTTGTAGATGTAACTTTAAACGTGGGGTGGAATTTAGCGGTCATCTAGTAATGCGCACACAGGCAAATTAGATACAGCAACATTTTACAATGACATAAAAATGTATTAATCCAATGGTGTGGGGGAGATTAGCAAGAATAAATCAAGATGCTCCATCCGTCTAGTGGAACAACTTCACGTTTCTTTTTAGCATTTCTTTAAGCATCCGATCGCTGGCTGTTCAGAAATCTGCTAATCTCCCCCAAACCATTGGATTAAGCCATATACGTCTACATACAATATAAAGAATCCGTCCCTCTCTGCATTGGGAGCCTTCGGGCCCGAGCTTGTTCTCTCCACCACACAGCTAGGTGGACTAAGGGTGCCCCTATGGTCCTGATGAAGACCCTCTTGTAAGGAGTGAAATTGCCTACACCAACCCTGGGTCAAAACGTTGACAGCTCGGTGTTCTCTGTATTGAATGTGGACAACAGTGATAGATTCACCGTGTCCTATTTTGACATTCTGTTCTTGTAAATAATTTAGCCTTGGTTAAGGCTGGTTAGGCCTTTTTATGCGTTTTTGATGTATACACTGTTCACTGCCCTCCCTCCATCACTCACCCTCACTTTTGCACATTGATGCACCTATTCCTCCCTTTCCCTTTTCCTTTCTGGGGCACCTATGCAGAAACCCGTGTGATAAAGGTGCTATGTTTGAACATGAGGCATTATATGTTCAATGTGATTAAATATTTTCAATATGCTTAAAAATTGGTTATAATTGATTTATCTTGTGATGTTGATGTCCATTTAATATTGCATTACCACTGGGACCACCACCCTTATTGTACCGGAGCAGGATGAAGGGCAGGCAGAAAGAGAAACTAACAGCGGTACACCAGACCTACCTTTTCTTTTTCAGGGTCAGACTTGCGGGGGTCATATGCAGCTCAGACACCCCGAGGGGAAAAAATGGCGGGGTTCTGGGTGGCCAGTCAGAGGTGGGCATGGGACGGCTACAACACTGCCACAAGAAGGTCTGGGGTGGCCTCGGTAGTGCATCAGCAAAGATAGCTCATTGAGGCCCCTGGGGAGGCTGGAGACTGCGTCCGGCAGCAACAGGTTGGGGCGTGGTCAGGAGAGCATAACAAAGCACCCTGGCCCCCCTCAGGCAGCATAATAGTTCTGCATGGAAGGATTACATCAGTACGGTTGCACTGGGGGGGGGAGCCCACGGGGCTGTTGAATATCAGTCGGGAACGCGAACAGTTGGATTACGATGACAAGTTTAGAGGAAGGTGAACTGCTGAGGGATGAGATGCAGGAATAACACAAATGTTGTTCCAAAGCTTAAGGGGTGGATCAAAAAATATTGTTGTGGCTAGTGTATTACAAGAGCGCCATGGGACCAAACGCAGTCGGCGGAGATCAGCAAGTGGTGGCACCCCTTTACAACTGGTTGGGCAGCTGGATCCAGAGTGGAGGCCGACCTTGATGCCAGGTAAGTGTACAGGAGAAGCTGGGCAAAAAGCATCACACACAGGCAAGGTGTCGGTGGGGATCAGCGCTGGGGGGCAGGGGTGGGTAGAAAATGCAGTTAAGATGGGGTTTGTACGTGAAGAATGCCGGAGCAAGAACATTGGAGCCAACAGAGGAGAAAAAAGCAGGAGCGGGGCAAGTGTAGATGGCAGGGGTTGGAGAGCAGTGGACTGGGTACACCACAAGAAAAGAGGGTTGCAACGGGTGGAATGACAAGACTGGGGCAGAGGACAAGGGAGTGAAAGAGTGCAAGGAGATAAAAATAAATAAATTGAAATATGTGGGGGTAACGAAGCCACGGGGAGCCCATGTGATGTTGGCAACTAAGGCAAAAATATGAAAAGGGGAGTATGCTGCGATGCTTAAGCTCCTCCACAGGGAACTCAGGGCTAAAGAAGGGTCGAAGGAGGAAGAAGTTGAGTTGTCCAAAACTAATGAAGGTGCCTAAACAGTTCAAAACTGGACAGCGGCATTTTTGATTTTCCCTAGCGTGTATTGCGAGAAGTATCCGGAACAGTGCATGCCAGTATTCAAATTATGGATATGCATGGGCACATTACGAAAAGGAATTTTGGCCCGCATGGCATGGGATCCGGAGGCAAAATGGGGGGAAATTGGCACCGACTTATGGCTACAGACCATGGGGTAAGTGAGGTTTGGTAAGACCACCTACACGGCAAGTGGATCTCCGTTGGTGTACAGACCCTTTCAGTTCCACCCCACCCGAGGGGTGGTGGAGGCAGCAACCAAGGCACAAGGAGGAGCCATTGGCTCGTGCTGGGATTTCAAAAAGGATCTGTATGCTAGAGAGTACTGCAAATTCTGACATGAATGTTCCAAGTGCGCTGGTAGGCACCCCCTCATGCAGCGCTATGGAGCAGGGAATGGTGGACAGGGGACACAGGGAGGACAGTGAAACCAACACCAGGGGCAATATGCGGGGCAGCAGGGACACCAGGTGGCAGGCAAAAGGGGAGGGGAGGTCAGGGTACAGGGAAATATGGGAAAAGGCTCATACGCCAATTAAGGGTGACCAATTGGACTTTTGGCTGGCTCGGTATCACAGGACAGGGGACGCGTGTTTGTTGCAAGAGGGTTTCCGGGAGGGGTTCAGACTGGGGTACAATGGTCCATGGGCAGAGAATCGTAAATCAGTGAGGTCACACACAGGTAGTGAGGGAGAAATTGAGGAAGGAGGTACAAGAAGGTAGAATGGCAGAGCCATTTCAGACATGGCCACTAGCCAACTTGATCGTATCCCCCATTGGGGTAGTTCCAAAAAAGGAACAAGGCCAATTTCGCCTTATACAACACTTGTCATGGCCAGATGGCAGTTCGATGAATGACTTCATCCCAGGGTACATTACTTCTGTGTCATATTCATTGGTGGATGTGGCAATGGCCTTGATGGAGCAGATAGATCAGAGTGCCCTGAAATGTGAAATAAAGTCAGCTTTTCAGCTGCTGCTAGTGCACCCTGACCACTTTCAATTGTTAGGAATAAAATTTGAAGAATGATGGTACGTGAACAAAGTGTTACCTATGGGTTGTGTTATTTCATGTGCACTGTTCGAATGCTCAGTTCCTTTCTACAGTGGACTTTTACTTTGCACACGGACAAGACGACTGTGATGCACTATCTTGATGACTTCTTCTTCGTTAGTTCTGCGTACTGCCAACATCAGTTGGCTAGTTTTCAAGAGCTCATGGGTGGCATTGGGGTGCCATTGGCTCCCGAGACAATGATGGGACAGGCGACAGTAATCTCTTTTTTGGGCATTGAATTGAACTCAGTGTCCATGAAGTCACGCCTCCCGGTGGAAAAAATAATACACATGCAGCTGCTGCTGGATGCTATGTTGGAAAAACCAAAGGTGACTGTCAAAGAGGTGCAAATATTGTTGGGCCATTTGAAATTCGCATGTAGGGTAGTCAGAATGCGGGGGACGTTTTGTAGGCGATTAGGCATGTCTTTGGCGGGTTTATCACTGCCTCATCCCCAGATTTTTGCAGGATTTTAATGGCATCCCAATGGTATCACTTCAGGAATGCGAATGGGATGTGCAGATATACTCTGACGCCTCGGGCGGAGGCGCTTTCGGGTTATACAGGCAGGGCAGGGGGTGCGCAGAGGAATGGCCCATGGGATAGAAACACGGAGGAAGGAGCATTGCTATCCCGAGCATTGCTATCCTGAAGTTCTTTCCACTAGTGGTGGCAGTTACACTTTGTGGGCAGGAATTGGCTAACAAACGAGTGTTGTTCAGAGTAGACAATATGGCAGTGGTACATGTAGTGAACAGGCAGTCAGCAAGGGATGAACAGGTGTTTAATCTGTTGCACGATTTTGTGATGAGCTGTTTGAAAAATGATGTCACATTCAAGGCTAGGCATGTACCTGGGGTTGACAATGACATTGCGGATACTTTGTCTCATTCGCAGTGGGAGAGGTTCCATGGGATGGCCAAAGAGGTCGACAGAGACAGGACCCCAGTGCCAGAAGACATGTGGAACATAGGAGAGAGAGGATGCTTCAGTTGGTGATAGGGTTGTTAGCAGAATCCACTAGGAAATCATATTGGCAGATGTGGCAGAAGTTTGCAGCGGGGGGAGCATAATGGAGGGTGTAGCTGTGGAGCAGGGAGGAGGACGTAGTACAGTACGTACTTAATATGGTAGAAAAACTTTTGTCACAGGTTACAATTGAGAGAAAACTGGTGGGAATTGCATTCATGGGCAAGCTATTCTGGGGTTATACGTCATCAGAGGGGGACTTGGACGGAGGCTGCTAGAAGGGTGGGCAAGAAGAAGAGGTCACAGGCCGAGGATACGGAAGCAGCTATCCTGGCCTTTTTAGGTCAGGTTGTAGGAGGTTTGCCAGTGGTGTTCTGGAAGGAAGGGAAGTTGGTGTTGTTCTTGACACTCATGTTGTGGATGTTTTTCGGGGCCTTTAGGGTTTCTGAATTGCTGGGGCAGAAAGGGTACTCAGGGCTGCAGTGGTCAGACATGACAGAATTGATGGGCAACATTGAACTGTACATTTGACATTCTAAAACAGAACAGAAAGCCAAGAGAAAGAGGGTTTCCTTACAAGCTTTCCTATGCAAGGAGGTATGCCCGGTTTGGTGGGGAACTCAGTGGCGAGCAGTGAGCAGGGCAGAATCTGGAGCAGTCTTTCGCCACAGGGATGAGGCCCAGGTGTCGGCACACTTGTTTCTGTTGGTATTGCAAGAGCATTGCCCAATGTGGGTGAAGTGCCAGCAGAATACGGAACACACTCTTTCAGGGTAGGGGTGGCCACAGAAGCAGCGCAACAGGGGTGGGGGAGGGCTAAGATTATGCAATTGGGCAAATGGACATCTGAATGCTTTAAGCGGTATGTGCGCATGGAGGCATAAAGGGGAACACGTACATGGGTGGTATCTCATATGTGTGGTTCTTTTTAGGTGCAGTAGCGGGGCTGGAGGCGATTGAATTATCTATATGGATCGTCGGACATTAATTTATAAAATGGGCAGAAAAGCATGAACTTCAGAAGGAACTAGGTCTCAACCTCAGGCTGGACGGTTGCCTCTTTAAAGTAAAATGGCATGGCAAAGGGGGTATGAAATGTCAGGAATTGGGTTGTTTGAATCCACTGTTAAGGAGACACGTGTCCAGATATTCTTATTTTGCACCTGGGTGAAAACAATTTGGTAGTCTGCAAAGGATTGGCATCGGTAAAGAGAATGAAGAGGGACATGCTGAAGATCAGGAGTCAGTGGGCAGGAACTTTCGTCATATGGACGGAATTCATACCCAGGCGACACAGGAGGGGGGCACAGAGGCCCCCGTTATTGATAAGGCCAGGCACAAAAGAAATTGGGATATGCAAACTTTCTGCAGAGAGGATAGGTTTGGGCGGGAACATCTGGAGTTGCGGTATGATGCACCGGACTTTTTCAGAGGGGATGGGGTGCACTTATCCAAATATGGGACAGAGTTATCTCTGATTCAAATCAAGGAGGCACTCGAGAAAACGTTGTATAGAAGAGAAGGTAGGCATGGATCCTTGGGGGGTGGTCAGAAAAGGGGAACAACGGGAGGTAGGCCTTTTCTGGGTGGCAGTGGTAAGTTTCAGTTGCCATGGTTATACGTTAAGATGAGGGTTGTAAACATAGGGGAATCAGGAAAATGGGGGAAGGTAAGAAAGTTAAACGTGGAGGAAGCAACAAATTAAAAAGTGAAGAGGTAGGATACTTAGATAGTTAGATGGCAATAGATGTAGTTTAAGTGTTATGGATGTAAATGTTAACAGTTCAATGCCAGGGTAGGATTTACAGTTGCAAAGTACAGATGTTAAGAGGGTGGGGTGCTTAGGGGTTGGTGGTAGAGGGAAGTAGGTGAATTAATGTATAGTGAGGTATAGTTTTGTAGGGCAAAGGCCTAGATGTTTTATGATATGTGATGTGCACAATGTCTTCAATAAAAAGCCTTTTTCACACTATATCCTTGTATGTGGTCTGTGCTGCCCCCTCTATGGCCCAATGGAGAAGCGTCCTGAAAGAGCTGAACCATGCGTGTAGCGAGTGCAAACAAGGCAAGGTAATCCGATTTTAAAATCTGGCATTCCCACGAATGGCAGCAGTCTAAGACAGGAGTCAAACACACCTCCACAATGCTAAAAATGTATCAATAACGACAGTTAAAACCAATAAAACAGAATAATAGATAAAATAGTCTCAATGTAGAAACTCTCAACTAAGCCCACTTCATCCATTGGCAGTCTTCCATTCTGAGTGATGACTACTTGCCTGGTCACATGTGTGCAGCCACCTGAAAAGGAGTGCACATCAGTGTCAGAACAGGGGTGTCTGGACCCCTAAGTCACTTCTTTATTTTTCTATTTTTAAAAACTTGTGAACTGTATTTGTTGTGCATATTGCATATGTTTGCATTAAATAAATAAAAATAGTGCAGGCTTTCTAAGGCTACTGTTTGACCTATATGTTGTGCTTACAGTCTGTGTTATGGCCAAATTATGGTAAGGGGTGAATTTTACAGGGATGGCTGATGGTGAGATGGTGGCTCGCACAAAGTAATTTAGTTAGCAAAGGTTCTAGTAAATAGTTAAATTTTTAAACACACAGTTGCGGTGGCATGGGTCAAAACGTGATATTATGTAATTGTTATTTAAATATTATCTAAATACAGTTGTATAGCCCAGTCCGCCTCCACTTCTTGTTCGGGAAAATTTGCGTCAAAGTGTAATTAGGAAGTGCATTTAACTAAGGATGTCAACGGCTACAGGACGGGTGCACGGGCAATTCTAAATGGGGCATAATGTCAGAAACAGGTTGAAATCAGAGCTAACACACCACCGAAGGCCCACGTAACCAGTGTTAGTGGTCGGGAGCACATTTAACGAGAACACTGCCAGAAATGCACATACCTGCCCAATGTTCACAGTAACTTAGTAATAAGAGAGGTGCCCTTTATAAACAATAATACCATAATGCACACTTTTCCAATTTGCCCTTACTCCAGAATCTCTGCACTGATATTGTAATGCACCTATTAGCACAGAGCCGATAATGCTGCAGTGAAGCATCTATGTGCTTCAATTTTAATGATGCCACAATAGTGAGCATTTACCCATTTTCCATAATGCTGCTGTTATTCACATTTTCCTGGTACCCACAGAGATGCATTAATGCATGCATTAGTCAAATAATACATACATATTTTTGCCCAAAATTTCAAAATAGACATTAATTCAAAAATTCAGCAATTGTAAAACAGTGAAGTGATGTCCAGTTTCCACAACGGGGAAGTTATTCTCATTTCGGGTATGCCTTCATGGTGATGCTCTACTGCACTAATTACAGTGCTTAATTTGAGCCGGTGGTTTCTGGTGTTCTGCACCGGTACTTAATTGTCAACACCGGCGCTGGTGCAGTCTGGTACAAGGTGGCGCTGTCTGGCTAATTTAGAGATGACCACAACATCGGCCAATTATTAATTCAATATACATTTAAAATGACTATTACCGGCCGCCCAAGCCATTCTTATAGCTTTGGGGGCCTGGAACAGTCCAAAATGTCACATTTGTAGCAGTGTGATGGTTAGAAGTTTTCTTATTCATATCATTGGCAGCATGGCAGGGGCAATTTGTGGTGCAAGCTGCCTTGGCCTCCTGACGGTAGCCCTGGCATTTATTTTTTTTACCAATCCACAATGATGCCTTAATGTAAATGTATTTTGTCCTCATTACATAATGCAGTGTTAAACATGTATTTGCCCGATTTCCAGTTTCCCAGTAATGCTTGTTTTGGCCAATTTCAACAGTGCGCAGTAATGCATGAGTTTACTAATGTATTAGTAAATTACAAAGTTTTAGCTGAAACACATGCAGACTAGCAAAATGTCTCCATGGGTCTTGAGAAACTCTGCATTCCTTGTACCTCTAAATGGAGCGGACATCACAAACATATGACTGCGTTCCTTGTTAAATCATACCAGGGTGGACATCACACATATTGTTTTTTCAGATGAACTTCTCTTTTTCTGACCACTTTGAACCTCACCAATGAGCACTGTACTCCCATCTCTGGATCGAGCCTCAATTCTGACCTATTCCATATACACGTTTTAAACTCCTGTACCCACCATTTTAAGTCTTGAAATCTACCTCTGTACTTGTGCTACCCAGGATCTTTTATATTGAACACCCTGCAGACAAGGAGCCGCCATCTTGTAAATAATTCCTAATGCCCAACATATACTCTGCTTAAAATTCTACATTGTTTTGGGGCAGAATACTCCAATTTGCTCTTCTATAGCTTGGACCTTTTTAAAAGTGAGGAACATAATTTACCAACAATTAATTTATTGTCTTTTGCAGGTTTCCAAAGATGCTAATTAATATCTGTATATATTGTTTCACTGTTTACCTTAGTTCACCTGATCCGTGCATTAGCACATTGATTAAAACTTTTGTTACTTTGTATTCCATTGTGATGGTTCATTCTTTTGACATCCCTGCTCCTGGGTACAGTGTTCAAAGGGGCAACTCCTTTTGCTCCTTAGTGTGTTATCGGTGGATGTAAAGACATGCCAATAAAATACAGCTACAAGATTTTCACAGAATTACCTCCAAGGTACTAACATTATCTGTTTCAGGCTTGTGTGGCTTGCCTCCTGAAACGGTATTTAAGAGTGCAGGGGCCTTCTGCTCTTAGTGTCACTCCTCACAGGGAGGGGAATGAATAACCCCTCTTTTGAACACCACAGGTGCAGAGTGCCTAATTCCTTCCAATCAGACTCCAGAGCAGGTAGAAATGGGGTCTCTAAGTAGCAGAGGCATGCACCCTGTCCAAGTAGGGACCACCACTCTAGTCAGGGTAAGTCAGATAAACAACCTCATTTAACCTGTGCTCACCCTCTGGTAGCTTGGCACAGAGCAGTCAGGCTTTAATTAAGAGGCAATATTTAAAGTATTTGTGCACACTTTAATTACAGTAACTCAATGAACACACCACAAAAAGTTTAGAAATGTAGAGAATATTTATCTGATTAAAACAAGACCAAAATGACAAAAATCCAACAGTAGAACTCATGATATGAATGTTTAAAAAATAAATGTGAAAACAGTGCTTAGAAGTCACCAGCAGTGAAAAGGTCTATAGTTGGTGTTGGTTTCCTGTTTATTCTTTGCTTCTTTATTCTTCTATGAGCCTGGTCATTCTTAGGTTTTTTTCACTTAGCGTTCTAGCAAGAGTCTGCTCCTCATGGTTCTATTTTTTAAGCTTCTCCTCATGGCCATTTTTGCTTTGTTTGTTTCTCCATTATTTGAAGCAGTATGCATCATGACATTGATTTATTTGCTTGTAGATTTCCCTGACGAAGGACTACCGTCTTAGCCCGAAATGCATTGGGAATGTTTAATATCCATGGGACTCATGCAACTACCATCCTACACATGTGAATCAAGTTTTCCTCTTGCTCAATAAAAATGGGAATGAGCTATCGTCAGCGTCTCGGCTACCATTTCATGATGAACTTTTGCACATTGCAATGTGACTCTAGTGTTTTACTTTGTATATTGAATGATGATATCTGACTACTTTTGAATTCACATGGTTTACACTCCTGTGAGTGATTATTTGTAGTGCACCTGATGTCTAGGACATCCGTCCTAGTTTTCTCTTTAACTTTCTAAAAGTGGAATTTCCAGACTTATAATTTAAAATCCGCTTCACCATAGGTTGTGATTTTAAATTGTGGGCCCAGAGACACCAAACTCCAAATTTCTATCTGCTCCCAATGGGAAATTACACTTAAAAGATGTTTAAGACAATCCCCATGTTAACCCATGGGAGAGAGAGGCATTGCAGTAGTGAAAAACGAATTTAAGAGCATTTCACTACCTGGACATGTAAAACTTAAAAGTACATGTCCATCTTTTTAAGTATTCTGCACCCTGCCCATTGGGTTACCTAGGGTCTACTTTAGGGGTGACGTATATGAACTGTTAGAAATGGGATCTCTGGTTGGCTAAGGCTTGCGCCAAAGCCAGGCAGAGACCACCACTCTAGTCAGGGCAAGGGAGTTACACACCCAAGATAACCCCTGCTCACCCCCTTGGTAGCTTGGCACGAGCAGTCAGGCTTATCCCGGAGGCAATGTGTAAAGCGTTTGCGCAACACACACACACACTAGCAACACACTAGGCACACTACAAAAGGAACTCCACACAAGGTTGTATATAAAAATAGCCTTTGTATTGTCATAAACACATTAGAATAATAATCACACAATATACACTGTGCCACCTGGCACTAGGCAATATTTACAGGGGATTATATACACATGACAGGGCCAATTGGGCCACTGTCAGAACCATCACAAAGTGAAAAGAGTAAATGTAGAACTTATAATAAGTGTAGCACAAATTGTAGATGTAGAATACAACCAGTAATTACTGGCAAAACCTCGTACTCAGCATCGTCCTGCAATCATAAATCATATTATGCAGTCATCATCACATTAGGCGTGAAATATATTCTACGACAACCTCCTGAGCCTAAACACATTAGACCCTAACCTCCTAAGCGTAACTCCCATTAGGGGCATAACTCACAGTAGAGAATAACCTCATACATAAACCATATTAGAGGCATAAATCACGGTGCATGAAACACAGTACATGAAACACATTTCCTGCGCACCACATAAATCACATTAGGGCCTGGCGCCCTATCAATCTCACAGTCCCCCTGGCCAACTGGCCTTCTCAGAGGGCTCAAATGCCCTATGCCCAACAAAGTCAGGGCGGCTGCCAATACAGCAGAATTCGCAAGTGCGCAATTGCGCTGGGGCAGAGGGGTGCATCTCACTCCTATCTCTTACAGAAATGCCCCCAAAGAACTGTTGGCCTAAACGTAGCAGCTGACGCTAATTGCCGTGCAGCTGTGAACATCACAGTAGGCATGGGTCCTCACTGGGACTCTGTCAAGCAAATGTACAAAAACGTGGCAGCTGCCCGCGCTGGTGCAGCGCAGCTGGGAATAAGCAAATAGGCCCTGGCACAACTGTGCCCTCGGGGCCTCACTGCGGCTCTCTAAATACACTTGCCCCCATCGTTGCAGCTGCCCTCTAGCAAGCGGGGCAGCTGTAGGAAAATCGCCAAACTGGAAGGCACGGGCACTACTGGCCCTCGGGACTCACTGGGGCCCTAGAAACAAATGTGGCCCCAAGGTTGGAGCGGCCCTCTGGCAGGCGGGGCCGCTCAAGAAAGAGGCACTGGCACCATGTGTGACTGAGGAGCCCCGTTCACCGGGCTCCTCCTGGGACAATTCACTCGGTCCCCCTCGTGTGCCCTCTACAGCCCCCACTCACCGGGGCTGGTCTGGATCCCTGGAGGCTCTCCTCTCGCTGCGGGACCGGCGCCACCAGGTGCCGCGTCGGGGCCCGCACTTGGTCCTCCTCCCTCACTGGGGAGGCTTCGGCGGCGTTTTCTTCGCCTGGTCCCCCTTCTGGGACCGGGACTTTCACATGGAGCCTGCGAGGCTCCGGACAGGCGAACCCGCCTCCCTTCCTCCAAGACGAGGAGGGGGGCGGAAATGGAGCCCGCAAGGCTCCCTTCTCTCCTTCTCTGGCCGCATTACGCGGCATCCATGAAGGCGGGGTGGGCTCCCGCAAATAAACTAACGCATAAGCGGGGTGGGCACCCGCCAAAAATAGCATGAGAGCGGGGTGGGCACCCGCTCTCCACAATAAATTTGTCGATGCGGTGTGGGCACCCGCGATGAGGCATCACGGGGGAATCCCTCACGCCGGGATTCCCTCCAACAGGACGAGCAGCTCAGCGCTGCAAAAACCCACGCATTCCTCCTTCTTTGGGGCAAATTAAAATAAAGCATAGCGCTCACGAGGCGCTAGATGCAGCAAAGATCCTGCATGAGAAAGAATAAGTCCAGCAAAAGTTCCGCCAGGTCCAGGGGCACAGCTGGGCCCAGGGAGGCCAGGACACAGGGCCCTCCAGCAGGGAGGTAAGCCCCCATGGCAGTTCCTCCTGGGCCCCAGCAGCAGCACGCCCCCTAGTCAGGAACAGCACCAAAGTACAGAACAATTTCATGGGGTCACAGCCCCTATATTCATACTCAGGATTTCTTTGTCTGTAGTGCAGGGCATGGGGGAACCAGATGCAACTAGTTCAGGGGGGATTTGGAGCACTTTGTTTTCCAAGCTCCTCTTCCCCTTTGTCAGGTGGGGGCTAGGTGATCAGACACACCACAGAGGGCGGAGCCAGCATTGTGCAGGCTGGGCACAGTCCTATTCAGGGTCAGGGGATTACTCCTCCCACTACTCCTACTGCAGATGTCCCATTCAGACTAGCGCTGACTCACCCTGCACCTCCTGGAGCCACACACACCTCTCAGCCCCTGTCACTCACAAGCCAGACATGCAATTCACATCAGGCAGGCAGACACATAGCACACAGAAATGCCAACTTCTAAAAGTGGCATTTCTCCTATAGTCATAATAAATCTGCGCCCACCATTGCACAGCATTTATTCTCACAATTTCATACATACTAAACTCGAACACGCTGCTCCTCCCATTCCAGGAATTACCACTGACACACTCAATCAGGGAATCCCCGATGCATTCCTATGGGAGGACAGGCCAATCTTACCAAATGTACACAGAGAGCACACACACTTTACACTGGACCACAGTGCTAAAGTGCCCAGAGGCCTAAAACCACCAACACCATTTCAGAGAAAAGGCAAAAAAAATTGGGATGAACCTGCCAAAAGGGCCAAGTGCAACACAACCCCCTTCCAGCCAAAACGCAGGGTAGACCAATCATTACCTTGATGGGCTTCCCTGCTTCGGGCGATAGAACACGGACGCGGGCCCGCACTGCAGGGACACCCTCCGGTTCTATGCCACTTTAAACCCATGTGGTTCCCTCTGGAAAAAAAATCTCAGGACCAACTAGGCTACCCCACTGGTACTCCCTAGCTGTCCACGGCCAGGACCAGGCCCTAGGCCATCCAGATGTCACTGGTCCTTGCCAATCCACAGAGTGGGGGCCAGTAACCCCTGGCACATAATAGGCATTCTCCACTCTTCCTCTCAGTGTAGTTCCAAACTGCCACTGATCCTCCAACCTACGGTCCGCACCCTCAGGCTGACCAGAGGTCACAGGCGAAGCGTCTCCTCACCCTACCTCCCTTCTGAGATTCCGCACTCTCCCAGGAGAAGCACCCCCAGAACTCAACTCTCCCACCAGTTCAGGACCTCTCTCCATCAACTGGTCTACCACCTGGGATCTAAACTCTCCGGCTGCACCGGGGTCAGAGGCGAGGACTCCCTCCCTCTGCACCCCCTTCCAGAGCCCTATACCCTCCCAACTGGAGTGGTACCCCTAGAAGGCAAACCGGTCAGGACACTGATTACAGTTGCCCTTCCGTCCAGGACAGGAAACACCTGAACCTGGCTCCCAACCCAGGGACGGTACCCTTTGGTAGGACAATTGCCCCGCAAACCAGGACTTCCTGGGGAGTACATATACCCCCCCCGAGGGTGACACATAACTAATGTGTCGTGTGACAGTCTGCCTGGCGCAGAGCTCACGACCTCCTGTCCATCTGACAGTGCGTGAAGATGCCCCAGGACAGAAGTGGTGTCACCATGGTCAATCACTGGTGACTCAGCCCTTCTGGCTGGCCCCCGACCCACTGGTTCTTCCACTGGGGACTCTTTCCCCCTCTCACCCCTCAATCTGGACTTCTGCACCCTCCACTTAGGAGTGGCACTGCCAGACACCAGAACTGATGGAGGCCTGATTACAGACACTCCCAGCTCACCTAACACGGGGAGATCCCCCTCGAAGAACGGTCCAACAGGACAGACTAGGTTCCCTACCTGGTGTTCCCTCTAAGAACCATCCAGTACTGGAGAGTGAGGTGCGGGCACTTCGGGACACAGCCCAATCTCACTCCTTCTCCTGCGAGACAGGAAGTGAGTCCCTACAACCTCCTTACTATAAGGTCACCTAGCTGGGCTTCTCTGAACCACTTCCACCACTCTGGGTTGGAAGATACCTGCACCATTCCTCTAGTATCACTCCCCAATGCAAGCTCCCTAGAATCAAAGAACTTATACACTCCAACAGGGGTTGGCGCGGCTCCGGAAAACAATTACGGGGCAGGTTCTCTCTGACAAAACAGATTGAAGAGCCCTTTAACACCATTTACCGTGCTAACCAATCACCCAAAACGTCCAGTGCACCAGAACACTCATCCACATACTCCCCCCCAAGACTGGTGAGACAGCATCTTACTGCCCCTGAATCTCAACCTGTCCCCCTCTTAACTGGGAACCAGGTACCATACTCTGGGAACTGGGAATGGGACTTCCTGCACTGGACTTCATATCGCTGCCACCACTGGATCCCACCGCTGCCACCAATGTTAGAAATGGGATCTCTGGTTGGCTAAGGCTTGCGCCAAAGCCAGGCAGAGACCACCACTCTAGTCAGGGCAAGGGAGTTACACACCCAAGATAACCCCTGCTCACCCCCTTGGTAGCTTGGCACGAGCAGTCAGGCTTATCCCGGAGGCAATGTGTAAAGCGTTTGCGCAACACACACACACACTAGCAACACACTAGGCACACTACAAAAGGAACTCCACACAAGGTTATATATAAAAATAGCCTTTGTATTGTCATAAACACATTAGAATAATAATCACACAATATACACTGTGCCACCTGGCACTAGGCAATATTTACAGGGGATTATATACACATGACAGGGCCAATTGGGCCACTGTCAGAACCATCACAAAGTGAAAAGAGTAAATGTAGAACTTATAATAAGTGTAGCACAAATTGTAGATGTAGAATACAACCAGTAATTACTGGCAAAACCTCGTACTCAGCATCGTCCTGCAATAAATAAATCATATTATGCAGTCATCATCACATTAGGCGTGAAATATATTCTACGCCAACGTCCTGAGCCTAAACACAATAGACCCTAACCTCCTAAGTGTAACTCACAGTAGAGAATAACCTCATACATAAACCATATTAGAGGCATAAATCACGGTGCATGAAACACAGTACATGAATCACATTTCCTGCGCACCACATAAATCACATTAGGGCCTGGCGCCCTATCAATCTCACAGTCCCCCTGGCCAACTGGCCTTCTCAGAGGGCTCAAATGCCCTATGTCCAACAAAGTCAGGGCGGCTGCCAATGCAGCAGAATTCGCAAGTGCGCAATTGCGCTGGGGCAGAGGGGTGCATCTCACTCCTATCTCTTACAGAAATGCCCCCAAAGAACTGTTGGCCTAAACGTAGCAGCTGACGCTAATTGCCGTGCAGCTGTGAACATCACGGTAGGCATGGGTCCTCACTGGGACTCTGTCAAGCAAATGTACAAAAACGTGGTAGCTGCCCGCGCTGGTGCGGCGCAGCTGGGAATAAGCAAATAGGCCCTGGCACAACTGTGCCCTCGGGGCCTCACTGGAGCTCTCTAAATACACTTGCCCCCATTGTTGCAGCTGCCCTCTAGCAAGCGGGGCAGCTGTAGGAAAATCGCCAAACTGGAAAGCACGGGCACTACTGGCCCTCGGGACTCTCACTGGGGCCCTAGAAACAAATGTGGCCCCAACGTTGGAGCGGCCCTCTGGCAGGTGGTGCCGCTCAAGAAAGAGGCACTGGCACCAAGTGTGACTGAGGATCCCCGTTCACCGGGCGGGCTCCTCCTGGGACAATTCACTCGGTCCCCCTCGTGTACTCTCTACAGCCCCCACTCACCGGGGCTGGTCTGGATCCCTGGAGGCTCTCCTCTCGCTGCGGGACCGGCGCCACCAGGTGCCGCGTCGGGGCCCGCACTCGGTCCTCCTCCCTTGCTGGGGAGGCTTCGGCGGCGTTTTCTTCGCCCGGTCCCCCTTCTGGGACCGGGACTTTCGCATGGAGCCTGCGAGGCTCCGGACAGGCGAACCCGCCTCCCTTCCTCCAAGACGAGGAGGGGGGCGGAAATGGAGCCCGCAAGGCTCCCTTCTCTCCTTCTCTGGCCGCACTACGGGGCATCCATGAAGGCGGGGTGGGCTCCCGCAAATAAAATAACGCATAAGCGGGGTGGGCACCCGCCAAAAATAGCATGAGAGCGGGGTGGGCACCCGCTCTCCACAATAAATTCATCGATGCGGGGTGGGCACCCGTGATGAGGCATCACGGGGGAATCCCTCACGCCGGGATTCCCTCCAACAGGACGAGCAGCTCAGCGCTGCAAAAACCCACGCATTCCTCCTTCTTTGGGGCAAATTAAAATAAAGCTGTCAGGTTTCGGCCTCCCCTGCCAACATTGAATCCCATCGGCACCAGTCCCCCGTAAAACCCCCTTTGTTTTCCCCACAGCTCCCTGATACAGACACCACCCCGAGTGACTACGAGCTGCAGTACACCCCGGGCTTCTGGCCCTTTAATTCTGAGTCTAGTGCGGAGATCGACTCCGCCCCCGGGGCTGGGCCCTCACTGACTGCAGCGGAGTTTAAAGCCCTGGCGGCCAATGAGGAGGGCGTCTTTGACCAGCAGGAAGGAGAAGCCGACGAGGAGCCATTGATCAGGAGAACAAGGACGGAGTCGGAGTTGCGGAGCGAGGACCCGAAGTGTCGGCCCGCCGCTGGGACAAACCAGGACGAGAAGCCAGGAGGCCTACTTCGCTCAGCGCCCTGCCACGTTCCCGGAGGAACGTGGCTGCAACAGGTGCGTACACGGCTCCGGAGGTCCGGGAAGAGGGCAGAGTTCCTTAGTCCGGGAGGGCATAGCGGGGGCGGTACGGGATAGATTCCTTCCCTGCCTCCGTCCGGTGGTGGCGGTCCTCTCCTCTGTCTGCACACCCCCTGATAAAAACCCGTTGATCCCACACACCCGTCCCTCAAACCCCTCAAGAGCCTGATACTGAAGGCTGTTTATTTTCTTTCCACCCTTCCCATTTCCTGCGTTTCCTGACCGGAGCGGAGCGAGGAAGACATGGCAACGACCGACGAGAGGCCAGCCCGTTCCTACCGAAGCAGACGCGGATCGGCATTTGTTGAATCCCACCCAGTGCTGTAATCCCCAATAAAGTACCTGCATACTGCACAGCTATCGTCTCTTGTGGCCTCCTTATCCCGCGACAAAAGCATAGCGCTCACGAGGCGCTAGATGCAGCAAAGATCCTGCTTGAGAAAGAATAAGTCCAGCAAAAGTTCCTCCAGGTCCAGGGACACAGCTGGGCCCAGGGAGGCCAGCACACAGGGCCCTCCAGCAGGGAGGTAAGCCCCCATGGCGGTTCCTCCTGGGCCCCAGCAGCAGCACGCCCCCTAGTCAGGAACAGCACCAAAGTACAGAACAATTTCATGGGGTCACAGCCCCTATATTTATACTCAGGATTCCTTTGTCTGTAGTGCAGGGCATGGGGGAACCAGATGCAACTGGTTCAGGGGGATTTGGAGCACTTTGTTTTCCAAGCTCCTCTTCCCCTTTGTCAGGTGGGGGCTAGGTGATCAGACACACCACAGGGGGCGGAGCCAGCATTGTGCAGGCTGGGCACAGTCCTATTCAGGGTCAGGGGATTACTCCTCCCACTACTCCTACTGCAGATGTCCCATTCAGCCTAGCGCTGACTCACCCTGCCCCTCCTGGAGCCACACACACCTCTCAGCCCCTGTCACTCACAAGCCAGACATGCAATTCACATCAGGCAGGCAGACACATAGCACACAGAAATGCCAACTTCTAAAAGTGGCATTTCTCCTATAGTCATAATAAATCTGCGCCCACCATTGCACAGCATTTATTCTCACAATTTCATACATACTAAACTCGACCACGCTGCTCCTCCCATTCCAGGAATTACCACTGACACACTCAATCAGGGAATCCCCCATGCATTCCTATGGGAGGACAGGCCAATCTTACCATATGTACACAGAGAGCGCACGCTCTTTACACTGGACCACAGTGCTAAAGTGCCCAGAGGACTAAAACCACCAACACCATGTCAGAGAAAAGGCAAAAAGTTTTGGGATGAACCTGCCAAAAGGGCCAAGTCCAACACAACCACCTTCCAGCCAAAACGCAGGGTAGACCAATCACTACCTTGATGGGCTTCCCTGCTTCGGGCGATAGAACACGTACGCGGGCCCGCACTGCAGGGACACCCTCTGGTTCTACGCCACTCTGAACCCATGTGGTTCCATCTGGAAAAAAAATCTCAGGACCAACTAGGCTACCCCACTGGTACTCCCTAGCTATCCACGGCCAGGACCAGGCCCTAGGCCATCCAGATGTCACTGGTCCTTGCCAATCCACAGAGTGGGGGGCAGTAACCCCTGGCACATAATAGCCATTCTCCACTCTTCCTCTCAGTGTAGTTCCAAACTGCCACTGATCCTCCAACCTTCGGTCCGCACCCTCAGGCTGACCAGAGGTTACGGGCGAAGCGTCTCCTCACCCTACCTCCCTTCTGAGGTTCCGCACTCTCCCAGGAGAAGCACCCCCAGAACTCAACTCTCCCACCAGTTCAGGACCTCTCTTCATCAACTAGTCTACCACCTGGGATTTAAACTCTCCGGTCGACCCGGGGTCAGAGGCGAGGACTCCCTCCCTCTGCACCCCCTTTCCGAGCCCTATACCCTCCCAACTGGAGTGGTACCCCTAGAAGGCAAACCGGTCAGGACACTGATTACAGTTGCCCTTGCGTCCAGGACAGGAAACACCTGAACCTGGCTCCCCAACCCAGGGACGGTACCCTTTGGTTGGACAATTGCCCTGCAAACCAGGACTTCCTGGGGAGTACATATACACACCCCGAGGGTGACACATAACTAATGTGTCGTGTGACAGTCTGCCTGGCGCAGAGCTCATGACCTCCTGTCCATCTGACAGTGCGTGAAGATGCCCCAGGACAGAAGTGGCGTCACCATGGTCAATCACTGGTGACTCAGCCCTTCTGGCTGGCCCCTGACCCACTGGTTCTTCCACTGGGGACTATTTCCCCCTCTCACCCCTCAATCTGGACTTCTGCACCCTCCACTTAGGAGTGGCACTGCCAGACACCAGAACTGATGGAGGCCTGATTACAGACACTCCCAGCTCACCTAACACGGGGAGATCCCCCTCGAAGAACGGTCCAACAGGACAGACTAGGTTCCCTACCTGGTGTTCCCTCTAAGAACCCTCCAGTACTGGAGACTGAGGTGCGGGCACTTCGGGACACAGCCCAATCTCACTCCTTCTCCTGCGTGACAGGATGTGAGTCCCTACAACCTCCTCACTATAAGGTCACCTAGCTGGGCTACTCTGAACCACTTCCACCACTCTGGGTTGGAAGATACCTGCACCATTCCTCTAGTATCACTCCCCAATGCAAGCTCCCTAGAATCAAAGAACTCACACACTCCAACAGGGGTTGGCGCGGCTCCGGAAAACAATTACGGGGCAGGTTCTCTCTGACAAAACAGATTGAAGAGCCCTTTAACACCATTTACCGTGCTAACCAATAACCCAAAACGTCCAGTGCACCAGAACACTCATCCACATACTTCCCCCCAAGACTGGTGAGACAGCATCTTACTGCCCCTGAATCTCAACCTGTCCCCCTCTTAACTAGGAACCAGGTACCATACTCTGGGAACTGGGAATGGGAATTCCTGCACTGGACTTCATATCGCTGCCACCACTGGATCCCACCGCTGCCACCAATGTTAGAAATGGGATCTCTGGTTGGCTAAGGCTTGCGCCAAAGCCAGGCAGAGACCACCACTCTAGTCAGGGCAAGGGAGTTACACACCCAAGATAACCCCTGCTCACCCCCTTGGTAGCTTGGCACGAGCAGTCAGGCTTATCCCGGAGGCAATGTGTAAAGCGTTTGCGCAACACACACACACACACTAGCAACACACTAGGCACACTACAAAAGGAACTCCACACAAGGTTATATATAAAAATAGCCTTTGTATTGTCATAAACACATTAGAATAATAATCACACAATATACACTGTGCCACCTGGCACTAGGCAATATTTACAGGGGATTATATACACATGACAGGGCCAATTGGGCCACCGTCAGAACCATCACAAAGTGAAAAGAGTAAATGTAGAACTCATAATAAGTGTAGCACAAATTGTAGATGTAGAATACAACCAGTAATTACTGGCAAAACCTCGTACTCAGCATCGTCCTGCAATCATAAATCATATTATGCAGTCATCATCACATTAGGCGTGAAATATATTCTACGCCAACCTCCTGAGCCTAAACACATTAGACCCTAACCTCCTAAGTGTAACTCACATTAGGGGCATAACTCACAGTAGAGAATAACCTCATACATAAACCATATTAGAGGCATAAATCACGGTGCATGAAACACAGTACATGAATCACATTTCCTGCGCACCACATAAATCACATTATGGCCTGGCGCCCTATCAATCTCACAGTCCCCCTGGCCAACTGGCCTTCTCAGAGGGCTCAAATGCCCTATGTCCAACAAAGTCAGGGCGGCTGCCATGCAGCAGAATTCGCAAGTGCGCAATTGCGCTGGGGCAGAGGGGTGCATCTCACTCCTATCTCTTACAGAAATGCCCCCAAAGAACTGTTGGCCTAAACGTAGCAGTTGACGCTAATTGCTGTGCAGCTGTGAACATCACTGGGACTCTGTCAAGCAAATGTACAAAAACGTGGCAGCTGCCCGCGCTGGTGCGGTGCAGCTGGGAATAAGCAAATAGGCCCTGGCACAACTGTGCCCTCGGGGCCTCACTGGGGCTCTCTAAATACACTTGCCCCCCTTGTTGCAGCTGCCCTCTAGCAAGCGGGGCAGCTGTAGGAAAATCGCCAAACTGGAAGGCACGGGCACTACTGGCCCTCGGGACTCTCACTGGGGCCCTAGAAACAAATGTGGCCCCAACGTTGGAGAGGCCCTCTGGCAGGTGGGGCCACTCAAGAAAGAGGCACTGGCACCAAGTGTGACTGAGGAGACCCGTTCACCGGGCAGGCTCCTCCTGGGACAATTCACTCGGTCCCCCTCGTGTGCCCTCTACAGCCCCCACTCAACGGGGCTGGTCTGGATCCCTGGAGGCTCTCCTCTCGCTGCGGGACCGGCGCCACCAGGTGCCGCGTCGGGGCCCGCACTCGGTCCTCCTCCCTTGCTGGGGAGGCTTCGGCGGCGTTTTCTTTGCCCGGTCCCCCTTCTGGGACCGGGACTTTCGCATGGAGCCTGCGAGGCTCCGGACAGGCGAACCCGCCTCCCTTCCTCCAAGACGAGGAGGGGGGCGGAAATGGAGCCCACAAGGCTCCCTTCTCTCCTTCTCTGGCCGCACTACGCGGCATCCATGAAGGCGGGGTGGGCTCCCGCAAATAAAATAACGCATAAGCGGGGTGGGCACCCGCCAAAAATAGCATGAGAGCGGGGTGGGCACCCGCTCTCCACAATAAATTTGTCGATGCGGGGTGGGCACCCGCGATGAGGCATCACGGGGGAATCCCTCACGCCGGGATTCCCTCCAACAGGACGAGCAGCTCAGCGCTGCAAAAACCCACGCATTCCTCCTTCTTTGGGGCAAATTAAAATAAAGCATAGCGCTCACGAGGCGCTAGATGCAGCAAAGATCCTGCATGAGAAAGAATAAGTCCAACAAACGTTCCTCCAGGTCCAGGGACACAGCTGGGCCCAGGGAGGCCAGCACACAGGGCCCTCCAGCAGGGAGGTAAGCCCCCATGGCGGTTTCTCCTGGGCCCCAGCAGCAGCACGCCCCCTAGTCAGGAACAGCACCAAAGTACAGAACAATTTCATGGGGTCACAGCCCCTATATTTATGCTCAGGATTCCTTTGTCTGTAGTGCAGGGCATGGGGGAACCAGATGCAACTGGTTCAGGGGGGATTTGGAGCACTTTGTTTTCCAAGCTCCTCTTCCCCTTTGTCAGGTGGGGGCTAGGTGATCAGACACACCACAGGGGGCGGAGCCAGCATTGTGCAGGCTGGGCACAGTCCTATTCAGGGTCAGGGGATTACTCCTCCCACTACTCCTACTGCAGATGTCTCATTCAGCCTAGCGCTGACTCACCCTGCCCCTCCTGGAGCCACACACACCTCTCAGCCCCTGTCACTCATAAGCCAGACATGCAATTCACATCAGGCAGGCAGACACATAGCACACAGAAATGCCAACTTCTAAAAGTGGCATTTCTCCTATAGTCATAATAAATCTGCGCCCACCATTGCGCAGCATTTATTCTCACAATTTCATACATACTAAACTCGAACACGCTGCTCCTCCCATTCCAGGAATTACCACTGACACACTCACAATCAGGGAATCCCCCATGCATTCCTATGGGAGGACAGGCCAATCTTACCAAATGTACACAGAGAGCGCACGCACTTTACACTGGACCACAGTGCTAAAGTGCCCAGAGGCCTAAAACCACCAACACCATGTCAGAGAAAAGGCAAAAAGTTTTGGGATGAACCTGCCAAAAGGGCCAAGTCCAACATGAACTAAAAAGGAAGGTTTGGACCTGGCAAGTAGGTTAACTTGCCAAGTAAAAATGGCAGTTTAAAACTTCGCACACAGGCTCTGCAAAGGCAGGCCTGAGCCATGTTTAAAGGGCTACCAAGTGGGTGGCACAATAGGTGCTGCAGGCCCAATAGTAGCATTTAAGTTACAGGCCTTGGGGCACATATAGTGCACTTTACTAGGGACATCTAAGTAAATTAAATATGCCAATTGTGGATAAGCCAATGTTACCAAATTTTCGGGAGAGAGCACATGCACCTTAGCACTGGTTAGCAGTGGTAAAGTGCCCAGAGTCCTAAAGCCAACACAAATGAGGTCAGAAAAATGGTGAGGAGGAAGGCAAAAAGTTTGGGGGTGACCCTGCTGAAAGGGCAAAGTCCAGCAAGAGCCACAGCAGGGGAATGCAGTTTACACAATGCTCATTTGCTTACCCCTCACCCATTTACTGCTAAGGTGGGCCAGGGAAAAATTCAACAGCCATGTACCTCGGTCAAGGGAAATTTACCATCCACCTTGGTGACGCGCCCTTGAGACATCCGCAGTCTCCTTCATAAACCTTTCAAGTTGTTCCCCGGTCAGTGAGCGCCAGGAATGTGAGATAGGGGAAGAGATATCCCCGGTTTCCCAGCAGCCACAGGTCCTCTAGGACAGAATGTGTATAAATGATGTACTAAGAAAAAGGTGGCTGAGGGACGCAGGGGAACAAAACAAAGAGACAATGGGAAATACAACAGGACCAGGTGAGACACTCCAGGACCTAAGAACACATTCAAGAGAAAAAAAAACAAAGCTATAATCACAGAAAAACAGAAAAAAACTGTTGAATGTTACTGAAACAATGCGACAATCACAGAAAAATGCATTTGAATATTACTGACCTCCTGCAAGGAAGGCCTAGGGAAGTGAAGGAGACTGACCCTACTGAAACAGCCACCAACTGTAATAAAGCACAAATATCAAAAACAAGATTTAATCCTAGCCACAACTAACCTGAGCTAAAGGGAATGAAGAAACAAAAAAAAAACATGAGCAAGGAAGGGGCCAGGTGAGGAACTACAGGAAAGGAGGGAAGCCCACCAACTTAAAATGTTTCCAGGCATTGTGCTTCTCTTTTATTAAGTCAAGCACAAGCGATTAAACCAAACTACTTTAATGAATTATACCCATGGAGTAGGGCAGACTCCACGAAGTCTGACAAGTCCGTTCATCAACTTACACATTCAAAGCTTTAAGAAATTGCGCTTTACGGCAGCGTGCGCAGAGACACTTCTGTAATGCCCATGCACAAGCGAGCATATAGTTTTGTCGATTTCTGAGTATTGCTTCTCTGCCTCCCTCAAGCCACGAAAAGCAAAAGCTCTCATGTGATCACAGCACCTAACCCATGCTCACTGGCAACAACAGAAAAACACGAAACGTAGAACGTATGGTTGCAAAAGAGGGGCACTCAACAAATCAGGTGTTATGCGTGCAAACACACATTGTTGCTTGCTTCCCCACACAGAAGTAGTTTTCGTCTGGGTTCAGCAAAGGAACCAAATTGGACACGAATTTCGAATAAAACGCACACACTCAAATGAATGACAAAAACCTGTTCTCTTTCTTTTGGAGCAGGAGCTTCTTCAATTACTTTCACCAAACCATGTCTCGACTGATATTATCAGCTCTAATGAGATATTCTAGTTGCTTTTGAACAAACTGCACTTGTCATCCCTGAAACGCAAGCCACCTGCCAGAAGGAGATTCAGTACTTTCACACACCCTACCATTATTCTCCTGCCAATCCCTTCCAATAACCAGGATAACATCCTGGAATGTGAACATTCAATGCCTACCCTTAATAAGTAAATCCATTACTCACTGAAAGACAGAAGCTGTGGATGTCATCCAGAAAACGTCCTCCTACACTAAAAGACACTATCAAGTGTGATGAACACAGTGAGATGGCACAATTCGGGTGCAAGGGAGGTTTGATGGTATGCCAAGCACAAATTCCATTCCGCAAACAACTCTGACACCCCTCAACTTGGCCATAAGCTTCTCAATTTTAAGAAATGGGTGGACATCTGCCCGCATTGACTGGCTGAGAGCACACATATCAACCCAAATATGCAGTTCATTGTTTTTCTGTCTTGCAAATACAATAGGAGACAGCTAAATGGAACTATCATATGGTCGTATGACTTCCTCAGCCTGTGGTTTACTAAGAACAGATCTCGCCTCAGAGTCGGGGTTCGGCCAAACACTCCTCATCTCATGCTTCACTGGAACAACATCGCCCTTGAAATTGATCTTAAGTTTTAAATCTTTTAGTAGGCCCATGTCTTCACCAAAAACACTCTTGTGTTCTTCAGTGATATTTTAACAGGTCATAGTACCCATTCTCAACCACACCGCACACCTCACCAGACTGAATTGCATTTTGTAATCACTCTGTTCCACCAAACATAATGTTCAACATAATAGTTCTTCTGACAGCTCATGGAAGCCATCACTGGTTGTCTTTTCCTTGGAAGAAACACAATATCCAGAAGGCCTTGGCATATCCATTTTAAAATATTTTTGCTTTTGAAGGTTACATAAACCTTGCCAGAAATACAATATACCCCTGAAAATGTATAGGTAACACCAGGCATCCAGGCAGAAATTAAAAGAGGCAACATAATTAATAAATCCACAACAAAAACACTTTTGTTCCTCCAGTGGAGCAACTGTAGTGCAACCTTTCTAGCTATCTACAACAATTTTACTTAGTACATTACTAGATGTTTATAGCACAAATTGGGTCACTGGAGATTTTACGAATAATCCTCATTTCTTCCTGAGTAAATTCCACAATGTTCACACCCTCAAGGGTTTTAGCCAGAGACAATTTCTTGAAGGGTAAGAACTTTTCCTGACATCTATGTGGTAAGAGGCTATGGCTTCTTAACACAAGGTTTCCTTTAATAAGTTGGTCAGTGAAATTTTTAATTTCATGTGAGGAAGCTAGCACCATTAGGGATGTGACATATGATTCCAAAGATTCATCTGGTCACTGCTCTCTTTAGAAAAGCCTAAACCACCACACAATGATGTTTTTTTTTAATCCAGATTGCTTCTGAAAATGTTAAATGGCTTCCTTATATTCATCTGGTTCCTGTCCATATGCTGGAGGCTTCTGTGACAAAATATTGCATACAAAAATATTGAGATATCAAACTATCATTTAACAAAATAGCAAGAACCTTAATATTGATTATCTATATATTAAATACAAAATACAAAAATGTCAACTACAAAAATATAGTCACAGAAAATACAGAACAATATATAATATCAAAAACAAAAATAAAGAAATGTACAATGTTGACAACTCATTAAAACCAATTAAACTTGACTCAAACAGTGAAACTTGCCTCAAACAAAAATATTGCCAACCAACATATCATATATATGTTCACTGTCCATAAAAACATATACCAAATACCAAACAAAAACTTAGGGGCCGATTACGATGGCGGAAGGATCGTCACCACCAGCCCGGCAGTGGCGATCCTTCCGTCAATTGACAGCAATTTTCCCACCGCCGAATTACGATGGCGGTGGGAATCGCTTTAGTACCGCAGCGGTCGCAAAGACCGTCCGCCACGGAACCGCCACAGGCAATCGTTGCGATTGCCTGGCGGAGCGGTCAGCATGCTTAAAATGGTGGCGGAGCCTAGCAGGCTCCGTCCGCCGAATTACGATGCTGGCGGAAGCCAGCCTTTCCGTGGCGGGTAAACCGTGGTACCCCCCTTCATTTCAGTGCACTAAGTGGCAGGCACTGTGTGGTGCCTGCCACGTAGTGCAGTGAAATGCACAACACGCATTTTCAACATTGCGGCGGGTGCTGCTGTCAGCAGCAACCACCGCAATGTTAAAATGCAAGATGCGTCCGCCACGGTGGCGATCGCATCATAATTTGGTGTGCGGACCCGCCGCATGTATTGCGGACGGTCCCGCTTACCACCACGATGGGGGACGGACTCCAGTCCATCCGCCATCGTAATCGGCCCCTTAATTCGCGTTTACAATATAATGTAGGAAAAAATTACATTTCACTAAACATTTGACCAATTAAATTTAAAAGAAAAATATTAGCAAATAAAACTGTTTCTTAAATAAAAAAAATGTCAGGGAAATCATGCAACAAAAGGCTGCAGAAGACGACAACCCTGATGAAAAGCATCACTAACTAAAATATACAGACTTAATTAATTAACAGATACCCTAGTAATAAATATGTATTCAATTATAATTCTAAAATGCAGATACCAAGACTTGAAAAGACCAGCCAGACACAATAATGAAAAAGAGGGCAACAGTAAAAATAAAAATATAATTCCTAGTAGAACAAGGACATAACCAAGCTGTAAATATAATTAATAAAATGAAGAAATATACTAAACAGCCCATAAAAAAATTCTCTCAATCCTTTTTTAAAGCAAAAAATTAATCGTAAATATAATAATAAAACACATAAATAACTTTGAACTACAATAACTGATATAAATGCTTTTCTGAACAGAAGACCCAACAACCCAATAAAAGAAGGAATGTCGAAAATGTAAGTATGAAACATAAATCATGTATTAAAATTGTAATAATACATAACATTAATTAATAATATGCATAAAATAGCATATATTTTCAAACTCCTATAACTCATAGATATAATGTTGGAAACTGCAACATACATAATTTCACAAAAGGGAAATCATCTAATAAGATACAGGGGATACGCCTACAGTAAAGACAGCACTTCCATTCAAAGGACTCATTGGAAATTCACTGACTATCATTCCAGTGCATGCTACGGGAGAGCTACCACCAAAGAAGATATTGTATAAGTTTGAAGGAACAGAATCTCCCCTAAACATCACAGAAATGCAAAGAAAAAAACATACTACAGGATTTAATGGAAGCAAGCACTAGTTCTTAAGCATTTAAATGAAATATTTTAAAGACAAAATTCCCCAAGTTCCTGATATAGTAACAGGACAACTTCCAGCAATAGCAAATCTAAAAAGACTGTTAACAAGAAGCAGGAGGATAGCAAAGCAAACCCCACGAGAACCCAGGATATGCAAAGACAAAGAAATCTCATCGGAAAGCCAACTCATAATTTGGACAGCGGTGAACTTCTCTGTACCGCCCTCTGACAGCTGCTTTTCCCCTACTTCAGTTGAGGCGGTCTGCAAATGGCTGTCGGTAGTGGCAGTGCTCTGGCAGTCTTTTGTTCAGCAAACCACCAGCATCGTAATACGGCGGGCAGACCGCCAACTGTGCGGCGGTGATTCAGACGCTGACGTGATGGCAGTCCCAAGACAGCCAAACTCGTAATCGGGCCCTTAGATTGGTCACCTGCACCGATCAGAATGCAGGCACCAACCCAACTCTCAAATTCCAGTGTGGAATGTTTATGACAGTACAATCTTCCAAGAAGCAACAATCAGCATGGGTGATACAGTTATTTATAACTTGGAACATTAGGAAGAAGTCACCTCACGTTCAAGTTCCTAGAAATATGAAATAATAACATAGGTACCAAGAGCTACGAACAGAACAATTCCTAACATAAATGAAACCAAAAATATCCAAACAGACTACACTAATGCATGTAATGCTAGCAAGCACAGTGCTTTTATTTCCCAATAGCCAAGGCCTACCCTACCTCGTAACAATAGTCAGAATGCTACTCTAAAAAAACACCATACCCAATAACCGTCAAAATAATAAGTAACATTCAATTAATAACTAAGATTTAGCCCCTAAACAATTTTTGCAAATAATAAAAGTGTTCATTTATACATATCACTCTTTAAAAACATAATTAACATAACTAAAACATAAATTCAGAATTATAAAAACAGTTAACTTATTACTATTTATTAAAAAAAGCAATTAAAAAATCCATATAATAAACAAATACAAGCTAATAAACACCACACAAGTCGATAATCAATACATCACAGTTTCAAAAAACCACCCAACAATTACACAATCAAAAAAATATTTGTACTGTCAATTTTGTAGCAGAAATCCTCCATCTCCAACAGTATATACAAATTCAAAATAATAATAATCCACCAAAAATAATGAAATAAATTGAGCCAAAAAAATGCAAAACTGTATTTAACAAGTATGTTATCCTTCCAACTCAACCATATCAAATACATCAAAGCCCTGCAACCCTCACAATTATTTAAAAATACAATTAATGCTTCAGAAAACCCACTAAAAAACAAAAAGCAATAAAACAAATGGTAAAAACTCCCAACTTATTACCCTTGTAATAAAAATAAAACATGACCAAGGTCCAAAAATAAGGTTTCCCCATCAATGAAAAAGTACTGCAAAAAACAAAACACAGAAACCAACTCTCACTGCAAATAATATCCACACATAATAATAAAACACAAGTAATTTATTTTAAAAGAATATAACAGACATACCTAAATTATAGGTACATATTAAACATTGGTGAATGAGACCTACTGCATGCAAAAAACAAAACTACGAAAAGGCCCTATAACTCAAACCATAAAACTACATTATCCTACAACACCTAATATAACTATCAAACTACCCCTACTCACATGCATCCCCTTATAAGATAGTTAGAAATTGTTCTTACCATCACTGGAGAACCGCAATGAGAAGCTGTCATGCTAAAAACCCGTCACTGAACCACAATGATGAAGACAGAATTCAAACTACAGCAACCGGTAATATAAACTGGCTAAATTGAAAAAGAGAAAACTTTATTTCCATTTAAACCAGTGCAATTCATAAATAACCATTGTATAAAATGTTTTAGAAAATGAAAAACATTTTAAATAAATGTAAAATAATGCACAATTATTCAAAATGTATTACACATATTAATGAAAATATATTAATTAACACTGATAAATAAATACAACTACATTTATTACAACATTTTCTGAGTGTTTTCTATTTATTGTTCTCACTCCAATATTAGCAACATTGGAGAAAGTGTTGGACTTGGGGGTAAGATTTACTCTTCCCACTTCAAACGTGTCACATTGTGAAAAGGTTTGAGCTTTGGGGTGAGGGTGATAAATGTACTATTCCCACTCCACATATAACCAAATTTGGGAAAGTGTGGAAGTTTAAAGTGATAATATTTAATATTCCCACTACAAAATTCACTACATTTTTAAAAATGATAAACTCTAGGGAACTGCATTTAAATCAACCTACACAAAACTAAACCACATTGGAAAATAATTTGTCTTTGAAATGCGATGGAGCGGTTTAAAAAAACATCTAAATATAAAAAATAAAATGAAATGAATCAATGTCCAATAAGCATTATGATAAAAATCTACATTACAAAAATATCAAAAATGATAATAAATTATAATTTATTATAAAACATACATAAACTTTAAATGCAAAATACTATAGAATATTAAATATAATACAGGATGATTAATTACATTTTTCTAAATAATAAATCAAAATGAATTTTAAAAAATCAAAAATGGAAACCATCTATCTCACAAAATAAAAAGTAATGTAAAAAAGTTATAATTGATAAATAAATGTAAATAAAAATATAATACCAAAGCATCATCTCACTGAGAACTCCAGTAAATACAAATATAAAAATAACATTTATAAAATATTAATACAAACAAATCAATTAAATTAATATATAAATATACAGAGAAATAACAATAAAATAATTACACAAAAACTAATTACACTTATTAAAAACATAACTAAGGGGCTGATTACGATGGCGGACGGAAAAGCATTCCGACCGCCGTGCTAGCGGGAAATTGCCGCCCGCAGGTACCGCGGCAAAACCGCCGGCCAGATTAGGATGCACCGCTGGAGACTCCCTACCGCGGCGGTCAGATTCCAGGATTCAGCGGCGGAAAAGCTGAAAATCCGTCCGCGGCGGTCGAATTTGCTGCGGAAAGGCCAAAGACCGCTGTTTCCCCAGCGGTCTCGAGCACATGGGGCTATCCGCAGTATTGCCTCCGCCATCCTCGATTGGCAGGATTCTCCGCAGCGGTGTGGTGGGCTGCTTGTGGCATCGTAATACAACCGGCGGTCGTAACCGCATTCCGCATGGCGGTCCCTTCCTTTTGGCTCCGTCCGCCACCGCTGCGGAAGGGGATTCCTGGCGGTTCCCGAAACACCGCAGCGGACGGGAAATGGGCTATCTTTGCCCATCGTAATACGGCGGACGCAAGGACCGCCGATGGAGTGCGGGAAAGGGCATTTTCCGCCACCGCCAGCACCGCGGATGTGCTACCGCCCGCCATCGTAATCAGCCCCTAAATCTTTTACAAATTAACATATAACAAAAATAAATAAACATTTAAAAAATACTTTTCACCCTACTCCCATTCAAACCTATCAATCTGTTCCTCAAGTCTGACCACCAAAAATATGCTAAAATAAATACACAAAAAAAGGTAAACAAAATATAGAAAAACTCGATACGTGTTTTACTATAATGATATAATATACAGTGATATTTTGCAACTCAATATTACTAACAACAATATAAGAAATAAAGTTAAAATAAAGATATTTTCACCTCCGATATAACGCCCCATGATATTTTTGACATCACAACATTTCAACTATGATAGAAAATACCAATGATGTTTTCACAACGATATTAAGGTCGGTCACCCTGCTGCAGTGCATATAGGTAAGTGTTTGAAATTGCATTGGCCCCTCATACCCAAGCAATGTTCTAAAATACACTTTTTTCTTTCCGCTGTGCACCGTTGAAAATCTATTGCTCCAATGTAAAAGTTAAAAAAAAAAGAAATCAAGCCTTCCAGCATATAAACAGTTCGTCTGGTGAGCCAAAGGCCTGGCGAGGTGAGGGATAAGCTCCCGCGGCAGTGCAAGGCCAGGCCACAGCCCAGGCCCTGCGCCCAATCCCACATCAGACATAGAAATGCACTGAAAAAAAACAGTTAAAGTGACATTATAGTTAGGAATTGTAATAATAACTTACTTCACATTTTTTTAAAACCTTAGAAATTCTTTGAAAAAAGCAAAGGTTAGAGGGATATTACAGTTATGTGAAAATGTCAGTTAAAACATACCATTTTAAACTAACAAAACCAATGAAATTCACAAGTTATAGTTATGTCACTATAATGTAATTAGTAATGTAACTATAACTCGTGCCCTCGCCATGAACTGCTAATTTCCTCACATATTACATCACTCATGACATGTTCTAGGACACCATTGATACCATCACTGCAGCATCTGAAATTACATCATTGATGACAACACTGTGCATGGTGAGGGCGCGAGTTATACTTGCTTTAGGGCACGAATTGATATAACTATAACTAGTGAATTCCAGTGGTTTTATTTCTGTAAAATGATATGTTTTGTTTGACATTTTCAATTAACTATAACGTCCATTTAAACTTTGTTTTTTCCAGTGAATTAAAAAAAATATATATAGCATATCTGAAAGAAGGAGTGTGCATCACTGTATAAGGTATGCAAAAGAAACAATTGATGGACGGAATGCTGGACAATGCAAGCATTCACCCCCAGTCACAAGGATCTGGGTTAAATCCATCATTATTTTGCTCACCACACCACCCCAGTTTAGACCCAGCCATATGCAAATCAGTCTTGACCCTGTTCCTTGTGGGAACAGTCCAGCCCGAACTGCCAAGCCAGGTCCTCCCTGGATCGGAAACAAGCATCCTGGGACCGGTTTCAGGGCATCACCCTTCATCAGCCAGGCTAGCTTGAATCCAGTGGTGCAGTGAGCACGGGTCCCACGTCTGGGCATACCCTTCCCACTTAGGGCGACATATGCAAAAGAAACAATTGATGGACGGAATGCTGGACAATGCAAGCATTCACCCACAGTCACAAGGATCTGAGTTAAATCCATCATTCTTTTGCTCACCACACCACTGTATATGGTAGTCACAAGTAGCACATGAAGTGACTTGTCAGACATGCATAAGATGATTTGCCAATCACCGTCATGTTCAGGTATACATCTGCACCTCACCTTAATTAAGTTTAATCTTCCTCTGAAGCTCTGCCTTCAGATTAAGCAAGAAAAGCTGTGCACATCACCGAAAATCACAAGCAACTGTTTACTCCTAATACGCACTTTGGAAGGTTTGCTCATGTCTGTTCTCAAACAATCAAAATAGCAAACTGTAGGTTATCGAATGCAGGTGTGTGTGACCCTATTAAACACAAGTAGCCTAGGATGGCTTCCAATCCCAAACTCATTGTGTTGTTGAGTGCAGAATTTGTTGAATCGCTTTTTAGAGGTGATTTTGCTGATGCTGAAGGCCTATGCTTATAAAGGGAGAAAGCACTCCTCGTCTTTTTGGGAACTTTTGGTCTGATTTCTTGCCAGTGGTTACATGAGGAGAGAGGCTCCTTTTGACAAGTACAGAGGTATGCCCACCCTATGGGTGGACAGTGGCCATGGGAAATGCTTGCTTTTGTTTTGAGCTGCCTCTCTCCAAACGTCACAGTGAGTGGTAGCAACAGGAACATGCAGAGAGGTGCCACACTCTAGCTCCGCAGCCCCCGCTTATCTCATAGGGCCCAGAAGGTCAGTCTCAAAGTATAAGAAATTCAAAACAGAAAAAATTCCTAAGTTCTTGTGCTCTGTGGGCACTAGTCAACAATGCTAAGTTGAGTACTGAGTACTAAGCAGTGAGGGAACTGCCAAATTGCTTCACTGAATTGTACCCACAGAAGGGAGCAGCGACTCTATGCTTCCTGACAAGTCTCTTCACCAACTGATGCTCACATGCAGTTCTGTACCTGAATTCTACTTCGTGCTAGTGCACACAGGAAGAAGCGGCTTGAAACACTCACTACACGCACAAGAAGGACATGAGTACGAAGAGTTGCGAAAATACAGACACAACTTCTTACTCTGGCCTTTTACACTCCCACAACAGGAAGGAGAAGGTGTGTCCAAACTTTGTATAACGAATAGGAGGCCACCATTTTTTAACCGGTTCCAAGCACGTGCACCCCAATGACCTGCTCCTCAGCCAACCCAGATCTGGACACCAGATCCTCCAACTCCTTTACCCTTTAACCTGAATTTGCTGTCCTTTACCACAATGTCGAACCCAACATTGACCCAATCACCATTTTTCTGATTCCTGAAGCAGAGCATGAGTGTAAGTCCTGACAATGAGACTGTGACTCCATGGCATCCTGTGACTGACCATTGCTGTAGGACCGTGACTCACGCCCACCCTCGGCTCTTGCGCCACAGCTGTTGACATTCTTGTTCATTCTCAGACCCCTGGTGAAAAGGCTTCCCTTGCTTCTGTTTCATACTGCCTTCTGAGCCCCTCTCCAGCTTCCTGGACCCGCACCTTGAACCATACTGTGGCCTTCTGTGCCGCATAATGCAGGACAGATACTGCTCTTGCCAGAGACCTCGGGCAAGGGTTGGAGTGCGGAGACTGGACAATCTAGAAACTCCAAGGTAACCTTCAGTGTTACACAATACACTACAGAGATAATGATATCCAGAGACACTATGAGGCCTTCAGGGCCACAGGACAGAGTACAGAGACTTCTCAGTCAATGCACTCGAACATAACAGTCACTAGATCAAGAAAAAAGTTCTGAGAGAGATTGTGCATTCCAAGGACTCTACATTAACTTTCAGTGCCACAAAGTAAACTACTGAGCATGTGAAGTGAGCCAATCATTTGAATCGCATAAAAAGTGCACCTACTTATCAGTTTTGACACTCTATAGTAATATTGGGTGCCACATAATTAAGCGAGTGACTCTCATTACAAAGACCTGAAACATCCTTCTGTGCCGTCTGACAGAGTATGAGTACAGAACTGCTCAGTACTGATACTCTCTGAATGTTTCAGCACAACATAGATCATTTTCAGTTATGAAAAAAAATATTCAGTGTCCCAGAAAAAAAGAAAAAGACCTCTCAATCAAGAGTGTCTTACAGCGTCTTCAGGGGCAGATAATAAAGTACAGAGATTGATAATTCAAGTCACCCTGAGATAACCTTCAATGTCACATGGTAAACGTCAGAGACTAATCTTACAGAAGACCTAAAATCAAGAACATTGTGCATGCATCAAACAACGCACATCTATGCCATATATATGGATAATACTGTGCTTACAACAACATGTCTCACAAGCATAGCTTCCAGCAGTAGAGATTAAATAGAACATTTTACACACTTCCAAAACAGCACTGACATTCTCTCATATGGGCAGAGTGCCACCATGGAGTGGTCTGTACGTGTACTGCCTGAAATGAGACCATGTTCTAAATCCTTGCTCTTAGGTGGCATTGTTGCTGTAGCCGTAGATGAATGTTTAGCAGGCACTCAACATGCGAGATGGCAAAGAGCCCCAAACCGCCTGCTATCTGACTCCATCCTCACAAAAGGACAGGCCACCAAATGGCATCACATGATATTTCATGGCAGAGCACATTAACATATAACTCTGAAATACTTCAGACACTGCTATATATTAAGCAATAAACAAGCTGTTTGAACACCCAGTAGCACATGCATATGCTATCCTGTTTTAGGTTTACAACTATAATAACTGATAAAATCCCATCGAAAGAGAAACAGCCTTCATCAGTGTAAACATACAAACACTGATAAATACCTGTACAACCACAAACTCAAATACTATTCAAAGAAAGTAAAGTGAGAGAGAAAGAGACATTTTTTTCCCCAAGGGGCTGACACAATGTAACTGTATACAAGGTAGCAGCAAGAAAGACTGGTCTACGCTTATTCTGCTTGAGTTTTGTTGTTAAGGGATGACACTAAAATATTGTTTCTTCCAGCTTTGCGTGCTTGGAATACAGGTGCACAGTTTAGAGGCATGCTTTAGGTCTGGCTTGATTATTTTATATACTGTGGAGAATCTGGTAATATTAAAATAATGTTTTATATTTTGGCAGTGCGTAATTCTTTCACTGATTGGTGAAATGGCAGCTCATAAGAATTCTGGCCAATATGTACTACCACATCTACTCACAAACCTAAAATAGGTAAAAACCTTTGATACATCGCCCCCTTTTCTAACGAGTCAGTATTGATAGCAGCTTAACTGCCAAACATCCCCAGGCTTTAAACATTCAATGTACAGTGTAGTGACAGGTACCTGTGAAAAACGTACTGTGACCATGTACATGGGATAGTGGTGAAAGCATGACACAAGACTTTCCACATACCAACAAAATTCATAGCTGCAAGGTGTACCATTGTTATGTGCGATACTTCCAGCTAATCCTGTTTTTTTACCCAACTGCACTTTACGGCTGGGGTTTTTGAGCCCATACTTAAAATATTAACAGCAGCATTTCAATCTCCATCATACAATGCAATGTATGTTAAAAGGTCATGAATGGCTTAAAGTGAGACATTTACCATGGTGATACTTAGCAGCTATGAATGTCCACGCAACAGCAGAACCACAGGCAAAGAGTGCAGAAAATGGCAAGCTGCTCAAGCATCACATTTCACGTGCCTTAGAATGCAGGGCTGCAAATTAATCCGGTGTAATTCAAACGGTTAAAGGTTTCACAAGGTGCCATGCTTTTGGAACAGTTCCCATCTTTAGAATGTCATAATATTCAGGAAAGAGTAGGTGAATTACCTCCAACTGTATCCAGGAGTTTGGTTTTTAGAACATTTGAATATAGCACTCTTACTTTTTTAAACCATCAACAGTCTTATGAACCAGACAGAGTCTTGGAGTGTGAGCATGAGGGGTAGTGAGATGTGAGAGACAGGATAATGAGATGTGAGTGTGAGTAAGAGTACTACACACAGACTTTCTATGCTTAGCGCAGTCTGCCATACTGCCAATGAGAAGACATTACATATCCTGCATTACTTTTTTTTATTAAATATGTGATTTATAATAATCACTTCAAAAAATAGCATGTTTTGTAAACACTGGAAAAATATTTGTTGTCTATTTTGGGGGTCTCCTTGTGTTTGCTTTGTTCGCCCTAAGTTGGCAGGGTATGCCCAGACGTGAGCCCCTTGCTCACTTTGCCACTGGACTCAAGCTAGCCTGGCTGATGAGGGCTGTTACCCCGAAACCGGTCCCAAGATGCTTGTTTCCGGTTCAGGGAAGACCTGGCTTGGCAGTTCGGGCTGGACTGTTCCCATGAGGTACAGGATCAAGACTGATTTGCATATAGCTGGGTCTGAACTGAGGTGGCGAAGTGAGCTAAAGAACGATGATGGATTCAACCCAGATCTGTGACTGGGGGTGAGTGTCTGAAAGGTTTCAGCGCTCAGTCCATCATTTCCTTGTGTTTGCTTTATTTTGGGGGTAAGGCAGCTGAATAAATACTGATAAGCACTGATTTCAAAAGGTTTAGAAAACACTATGACAACACCATTGAAATCCACAAAAAATAAACAGCGAAAACAGAACAGCATACACATGCTTCCACCCGCTTTCTGCTACTTGCTTACACAAACACCATATAGACAGGCAATGGACACAGGATGACGGAGTCATGAGCTACCTGCTTCAATCCCCTGGTACCAGCCATCAAACTCACAAGTCACAATTCTACAGCTGACATTGTCATAGAACAGAGGTCCATTGTCCTTCGCTCTAGCGAATGCACATCCCCAAAAAAACTCATACTGTGATTTCAATGGAAGCCAGTGGAAAGTCTTACATGGACTACTGAAAACATTGAAATGCCAGACCACTGCAATATTGTGGGCTATTTAAATGTCAACTAGCAGTGACGATCACTGAATGACATGTGACAGAGTACAGAGACTTCTTCTGGCAAATATAACATTCAGTGAAACGGCGCTGGGTACAGACTACTCATTCAAACTAACCCGAGACAACCTTCAGGGGTGCAGCGAAAAACAGACCGAGATCCTTTCCAGAGACCAGCATCATTGCCACAGGATGTAGTACAGAGGATGCATGTGGCAGGATAAGCTTCAGTGACACATGATCTAGTATAGAGATTGCTTGTGCCAGATTCCATGTGACATGTCTCGGTGTGACAGGATAGAGTACAAAGGCTGCATGCACCAGGACAAGCTTCAGTGACACATAATCCAGTATGCAACTGCTTGTGCTAGATTCCCTGTGACAAGCTTGAGTGCGACAGGATGGAGTAGTGAGACTGCTGGTGCTATTGACAAGCTTCTGAGACACAGGACACATTGGAAAGCGTTCTCATGTCAGATTCCGCGATACAAGCTTCGGTGCCACAGAGCGGAACACAGACACTGCCCGTATCATAGACAAGCGGTACCACAGCATGTGCCATAGGATAGAGTACAGAGACTGCCCGTGCCACAGACAGGCTTTGGTACCACAGCATACAGTGTAGTGTCTTTTTGGAATAGATTCTTCAAGACAAACGTCGGCGCCTCAGGATGGAGTACCGAGATTGGGCATCATGGATAAGCTTCAATTACACATGGTACAGTTTGACACTGCTCACCACACATACAACAAGAGAAGATTCATTGCAACAAGGTGGAGCAGAGACTGCTCGTGGCGTAGACATGCTTTTGTACTACAGCATATACGTGTGCCCCCATCATGCACTGCTAATTACCTCGCATATTACATCACTCATGACATGTTCTAGGACACCATTGACAACATCACTGCAGCATCTGAAATTGCACCATTGATGACAACACTGTACATGATGAGGGCACGAGTTATAGTTACTTTAGGGCACAAGTTGAGATAACTATAACTGGTGAATTTCAGTGGTTTTGTTTGTTTAAAATTGTATGTTTTAAATGGTGCCATAGACAGGCTTCAGTACCACTGCACACAGTATAGATTCTGTTTAAAGTAGACTCCCCAAGACAAACTTCAGTGCCACAGGATGGAGTACAGAGACTGCTCATGTCATAGGTTTCGGTGACACAGGATACAGTATAGAGGCTGTTCGCACTAGATTCCCCAAGACAAGCTTCTATGCCTTAGGGTGGAGTACAGAGACTGCCATAGACAAGCTTCGGTACCACAGCATAAGGAGTCTGAGCTAGACTCACCAAGAAAAACTGACACCACAGGATAGTAAACAGAGACTATTCGTGTCATAGGTTTCGGTACAGGTGGGTGAGCCACGGAAAGCTCGAGCCCAAAGCCTGGCTCTTGCTCAGCTCAAGGTCCTGTGGGATCCTCGAGCAAATAACGAGCAGAGCTTTCATGTGGCTTCTGCCTGCCTCCCTCTACCCAGGGTTACGGCCTTACGAGCCGACTATGGAGCTTGGGAACTGGGTTCGAGTATCAGCATCAGCTCAACTTCCTGTGATTCTGGGCAGATCACATAATCTCCCAAATTCCTATAAATAATGCATGTGATCTTGTGTAATGTAATTGATGCTCATGTAAAGCGCTCCAATAGCCTTCAGGTCGAGTTTGCCCTATATTTTAAAAACTGCAATAAAACGCACTGAGAGGTAACATCAAAGCCTTAACATAAGGAAAGACAAATAGATACACATTTATTGGCTGATTTGTACAAAGTGAAACCAGAAAACCTGCTCATATCACTGCTTCACCACTTAAAATTGTATCTTAGGCAAATGTTTTATTTCACCAAAACTCTTTTTTCTTCACTATCATGTTTGAAAGCACTTTCAAACATGTGAGTTCAGACTTCCAGTTGCACAAAAATATCTCTTTTAATAAGCACTTCTATAATGTGACCTATCACATGTTAAAGAAATACACTTTTTAGAATTTTGTAGAGACTTTATCACATTTTACGTCATGGTTGTCTATAATTTACATAGCAAATATTCATAGAGCTTGGCTCTTGCACGAGCTCTAAGATCCGAGCCAGACGGCTCGGCTCTGGCTCTGGCTCAGCTCTATTTGTTAATTTGTTGGCTCGCCCACCTCTAGGTTTCGGTGACAGACGATACAGTATAGCGATTGCTCGTGCAGTAGATAGACTTTGGTGACACAAGCGTCAATATAGAGACTGCCGGTGCAGTAGACAATGTTCGGTGCCAAAGGATACATTATCGAGACAGGTTGAGGCGTAGACGGTCTTCAATGACGCAGAATACACTATAGAGGCTGTTCGTGCCGTAGACAGACTTAGGTGAAGACAGTCTTGGGTGAGACAGGATACAGCATAGCGACTGCTCGTGCAGTAGACAGCCTTCGGTGACAGACACAAGATACAAGATAGAAAGCTTTTCGTGCTAGAATACCCAAGACAAGCTTCTGTGCGACAGGATGGATACAGAGACTGCTTGAGACATAGGCGCGAAACAGGATACAGAATAGAATCTGCTGATGCCACAAATCCGGAGACAAATTCTGGTGCCACAGGATGGAGTCCGAACACTGCTCTTGCCTTACACAGGCTTCAGTGACACAGGATACATAGTCCCATTATTGGCAACACACCCCACCCACACCACAACAGAGTATGCATGCATAAATAAATACACAACACAACTTTTGTTTGGGAAAATTAGTGCTGCAGGTTTATTCCATACAAAAGTATGCAATATGGTGGGTTATCTTACGGGCGATCCAAGGGCAGGCAGCTGTACCAACCTATGCTGCCCTGCCCGCCTGATGAGCCAAGCACTGTGGAGTAACCAATCAGCGCTACCCTTATGGGGGTGATCCCCTTACTGGATCACGTGACACATTGGTCCCTATTACTCACGCCCCTTTCAGGGCGGAGCGTAGCAAGGCAAGCCCCCGGTTGTTCAGGCCCACAACCGCCCGAAGGACTAACGGGGCGCCGACGTAATTGTTCCAGGACCCTCCCATGAGGCTCCTGGGATTTGGCTCTGGCACCCCTATTGTGCTCTTGCAGAGGTACTCTTCTGTACCCATTTGCTTCCAGATCGCCCTGTAACTCCTCCTGCAACGAGAAAGAAAACATTACAACGTTCTATGTATTTCGCCTGCCAACCCCACGCCGGGTAAGCGGTAGGGTGGGAGACGGCGTGTCCGGCGCAAAGAGGACGCCAAGATGGCCGGGGGAGGCATAAATACCTCCCCACCTCCTCTGCGTGCCGGAAGTGACGCGTCTGGTAGGGGGACTCCTCCTTGAGTCCCGCACATCATTGGGGGGTGGGGAAGTGCCCAAATGGCACTAAAGGGGCCGCCCGTTTAGGGTGGCCCCCTGCGGGGCCGCGGGCAGCCGCATAGTCCCATTATTGGCAACACACCCCACCCACACCACAACAGAGTATGCATGCATAAATAAATACACAACACAACTTTTGTTTGGGAAAATTAGTGCTGCAGGTTTATTCCATACAAAAGTATGCAATATGGTGGGTTATCTTACGGGCGATCCAAGGGCAGGCAGCTGTACCAACCTATGCTGCCCTGCCCGCCTGATGAGCCAAGCACTGTGGAGTAACCAATCAGCGCTACCCTTATGGGGGTGATCCCCTTACTGGATCACGTGACACATTGGTCCCTATTACTCACGCCCCTTTCAGGGCGGAGCGTAGCAAGGCAAGCCCCCGGTTGTTCAGGCCCACAACCGCCCGAAGGACTAACGGGGCGCCGACGTAATTGTTCCAGGACCCTCCCATGAGGCTCCTGGGATTTGGCTCTGGCACCCCTATTGTGCTCTTGCAGAGGTACTCTTCTGTACCCATTTGCTTCCAGATCGCCCTGTAACTCCTCCACAGCTCTGGAGGCGGCCCCCGTCGCCTAAAGAGCCCCCCACCAAAACAGCTCCTTTTCTCACAGCAACCTGACAATTTCCCGGGCCTCATTCCTGTCCAGTAGGAACAGATCCAAGCCCACCTGTGCCAAATGCACCCCAACACTGTCAAATTAACCTTTGGTGTTCGCCCGGCATAGCTCATGCCTGATGAAGTCAAAGCCCCTGTTCTGCAAACTAGCGCATGGAGCGGGTTATCCTTCTCTGGGAATGTACCAGTGCCTCGCATGCGCTGCAAGAATCTGATGGCCTCCCAGGAGGGAGCTCTACTCTTAAACATCGCTGTATTACCCTACAAGCTGATGTGGCTCCCACCTCCTGCAACCTGAAGTTGCAGGCCTTCTAGCAGTTCGTGCTCCCTAACACCTGTTTCCCCAATATATGGAACAGCAGCACACATGCTTGAAGACCGCTTCCACTACCAGGCTAAATACTCTGGCTGTGCTTAACTGAAGCAACCCGTAACCTGCCCAGGGAGCAGAGTGCACCTACTTTGTTGAGGGTGCCCAGACATGTGCACCGACCTCTGTGTTAATAAACCATGGCGAGCATGGCTGTCCGCCTTGCGCACACTATTGCAGTCACAGCAACCGCTGCAGTGACAACTTACGCCACCTGCCAGGCTTGCTTTAACTAAAGCTCGATCACGGATACACACATGCCTGCTAACCAGCTGTGACCCTAGATGCTCAACCAGCTAATGACCTAGCACTTTGTTATTCCAGGAATAATAGCCCTCCACAAGATCAAGCCGCACCTGAGCATATGGCCTTCATCTACTGGACCGGGTGCCGTGTGTGCTCTTGAATTGTCAGTGATTGTGCCCCAAACCTATCTTTCATGCAGCTATTGGAGCCACGGCACACACTCAGGCCTAACCAACTGACGCATGTCACTTGGCTGCTTGCCGCTGCGAGATTTTGATCTTACAACTCGCTCTTGAGGTTACCGGTGCACATTGTCTATAGGTCCGCCCCCAATCTGTTTATGCTGAATCCTGCAATGTACCCTTCTGCCCCTGTATGGGCGAGAAAATGCCGGTAACATTGCAAATCCCACTGCCCTCACCTCCTCGGGCAGTCCGTGGGGAAGAGGAGTCCTTAGAATTGGAACACTGCCCACCCTGAGCAGCCCCAGCGGCGGAAAATTGCCTCCTCCGTTCATTTTTGTGGTGGACACTGGAGGGGCCAAATGCTCTATTACATAGTAGCCTTTTGTGCTTGGCACCTTGGTTCCCCCTTTCCTGGGACGGTAGCACACTATGCTGGCTGACAGCGTCCCACGCAGCGGGGTTAATGTAGCTAACAGGGCGGGGCATATGAGCTTAACTGCAGGAACAAGTCACCTACCCTTGGTTCTGGGGTGCACTTACCTAGCCCCGTTGACCAGATGCTTGCACAGGCCCACTTTGCTTTAAAACCCTGGCGAACACCTTAATGGTGTCAATCTGGTTGAAACAATATATGTCTAGTGCCCACTATTGGAGGCACCTCACCCTTTTGTGCCGTGATAACTTACACAACGCACCCCGCTTGCTTAACTGCCAACGGATCACAGATGCACAGAACCTACTGCCCGTCCCTGGCTGCTTCAGACCCTCAACAGTGATGGAATCCCAGATCCCCAGATTACTGTTTAGCTGCAGTACACCTTCAGTGGATCCGCTAGGAGGTACCACAAACCGCATTGGTCATGAACATTACGAAGTACACAATTTCCACCTGGGCGCACCTCAAATGAGGCTGGCTCCACACAGCTGTAAGGCCAGCGCAGGCAGGGGGCGGGATCCCCTACCCACCTAGCTTCCACTCTAGTAGTGACATGCCCTTAATGGATGTGACATTCTACAAGCACTGCGCAGGAATCCCCCTTTGACCTGCTAGAGCCTGTGGCCATTCTGCTGAAAGCCTTGTGGGCCTGGGGAGTGCTACTAAACCTCAAGTCCTAGGCACTCAGGAAGCATCCTTCACTGCTGCAGTTGCCCCAACGCATTTATTATAAAACATTTAATGGGTAACAAACCGGTTTGCGCCCACCTTAATGTGCCATGCTGTGAGCAATTAGATACCCCACATATCTCTTCCTTATGCAAAGAATAAACAAACCGGCCAAAGCACAATGCACGGACAGTGCGTGTGCCCCCTGAGACACCCCCAGCTATGAGTGGTACAAACCCTAACGCACCACGTGCCATTTTGTACATATCATTCTGGGGTGACTAGGCCCTAATGTGCCCTTTTCCTTGTATGATCCCCAGAACGAGGGTACGGACTGAATGGCCAAGTGCTGCGCCAGCCCATAAACATGTACACTCTTGTCAACAACCCAGCCGTGGCAAATCCCCAGTACGAGGATACCGACTGATGACCAAGTGCTGCGCCAGCCCATAAACATGTCGACGTGTGTAAAACTCAGCCGTAGCCAAACAAAACCACTAGCAGCAGTTTATCCCGACAGGTCACCTGCGCGCATGCCAGGTGGAGAAACCAGCAGCCCTTTGCCAACGGAATGGCCGAGCACAATACCCGCGTTGGAGACAAAATTGACCTTGTTATACCGCGACAGACATGTGCGGCACTCGAGTGAGACAAAGCAACTATTCTTGGCAAAACAGAGCCTGTCCATACTATTGTCTGTCTTGGGACAAAAGATGAACTGTGGTCTTATCACTGGCCAAGTCTGTGATGTCATATTCGCTACATCTGGCATATTCGCATGAATCGCCATATATGACTGACACCGCACTCTCATCCTGTGCTTGGTGTGGACTTGGCCCACCTCTAGTGTGAGCAGAGCCCCGCGAAGTAAACTTGGCTTCATGTCAGTGCAGGGTCAATCCGCTGACCCCCGCCAAAAGACTGGGGCCTGTGTCCAAAGCCCAAGGCAGCATATCTCGGAGCCCCCATCATGGCAAAGTTTGCCAATGCCCACGAGCTGAAGTTCTTCACGACGCCATTGTCAGAAGACGGCACGCCAGACAGGGCCCGAACACACACTGGCTGCGGACCCTCAACCCCTGCCACCGCCGCCCCATACCTGAAAGGAGCCTGGCCGGCAGCCCAGAGGGCAAGTCAAACCAGCTCGACGGTCCCCGGGCTCGCCCCGCAAAACACCAGTGCTGCCCGCAGGCACTTAAGCGAAACTCAAAGTCGCTCAGCTGGAACCCATGGATAAGCTTGTCGCCCGGCGAGAGTATTCTCCAGTCTCCCATAGGGGCGCTGCATGTAGTCCGCAAGACACAGAGTGACGTACAACTACCAAGTGCGGCATGGGTGCAATCACTGGATGAAGGACGCCATCGCCAGTGCTGTGAGGACACCACCACACTCTACCCTCGCTACTAGGAAAGCCCGGACACACAGTCCGTTCAGCGATAGGCCAGTAGAAATGCCGGCGGTAACTGGGGACTACATCCGAAAACCAACTATAGTCACTGACACTGGGGCCGTCCCTAATACAGTAGCTAGACAATGCGCCAGTGGAAATAGTCCAAGAACCCGCAAACGTTGATTTTATTGGACAGCTTCCAATGGTCTGCCCTTTCGTAGAACATGCCCTTAATGGTACATGACGTTCTACAAGCACTGCACAGAAATCCCCTCTGAACAGCGGCCATTCTGCTGAAAGCCCTGTGTGCCTGGGGGAGGGGAGTGCTACAAACCCTCAAGTCCTCAGGAAGCTCGCTCACTGCTGTAAGTGCCCCAAAGCATTTATTATAAAACATTTAATGGGTAACAACCCGGTTAGCGCCCACCTTAATGTGCCATGCTGTGAGCAATTAGATACCCCACATATCTCTTCCTTATGAAAAGATTAAACAAACCGGTCAAAGCACAATGCACGGCCAGTGAGTGTGCCCACTGAGACACCCCCAGCTCTGTGTGGTACAAACCCTAACGCGCCGCGTGCCAGTTTGTACATATTCTGGGCTGACTAAGCCCTAAAGTGCCCCTTTCCCTGGATGATCCCCAGTACAAGGGTACAGACTGATGACCAAGTGCTGCGCCCGCCAATAAACAGGTAGACGTGTGTAAAACCCAGCCGCAGCCAAACGAAACCACTAGAAAGCCCTGACACAAGAACTGTGCTGCACAAACCGACGCATGCATCAACGGGCCAAGGCCCGGAATGATTATGGCTCTGATTAGGCTTGTGCACCCCTGACAGGGCAGGGAGGCAGAGCCCATGCAACGTGGTTGCACCCTGCCAGACGCAGTGCCGTGCCCACAGTGTTCCAGTTCCCAACACTGGAATGGCCACATAGTACAGTCCTCCTGACAGTCACAGTCCAAACCGCAACTATCACCACGCAGGCCATGGTACACTAGCACCTAGGCACTGCGCTTTGCATGTTTGAAAATAAGTGGTAAAAGGTTCCCCCTATCTACAATGGCCTTAAACCAGACTCTGAAAATGTAAGGCAAACTGACTTAGTCAAGTTCAGGGGGGAGAGGGGGGGAGTGTCTTAAAGCCACTCCGATCCCCCTTCGACTCAGCTAAAATACCTACGAATACCAATAGCTTGAATTTACCACCTGAAGCACCATCCAGGGTAAAGTGTTGAAAGGAACGCAGTGTCGATTGTCATTGCATGCACTTGAAACCATAATATAATCAACAATTGACACTTCAGACCGAGATTGCAGCAGTCAGCTCCTGCCAGAAAGGGTAGATGGAATGGACACAAACTATTGTCCAGGCCCCACACTGCTCTGCGAGAGTGGCATCATTCGCTTAATGAATCAAACCCCTTCCCCAGAGATACAGTACCAAGCAGACAACGTGCCGCACCCAGGGGTCCAAAATATTAAATGGACAGAAACATTAGGCTCCATCTATGCCTGGCATCGCCTGGTCAGCAGCCAGGCCACCATTGCAGAAAGATGCACGTGCTGCCACCGCCAGACTTCGGAGCCTCGCCCCGTAAACCACATAAGCACAGACTGCACCCTGAATCACCGGACCAGTTAAGAAACACTGGTGCCCTGAGTATTGAATCAAGCGTGGGGGCCTACGGATCCCCGTCCCCCTTGGGCACACAGCCACCTGCGCCCATGCAAATCCCATCCACATTTGTTTAGCCCACAAATCTGGCCCTTACCCCCTACCACCTGGCTCAGGTTTGGCTCCACAATCATAGAATGTAGCACAATGGAGCCACGCAAAGGTATTGCAACGCTATACATGAGTGCCTGTTACATCACCTATTCAGCACAACTATCCTCATGCCCACTGCAAATGAAGCATGGCTGTCCATGGAACTGTGCAACGCACTCGCTGCTCCCGGTGCAGCCCACCATACGCAAAGTTTAGCGGCCTGTGCAGCGTCATGGGCTGAGGAGTCACAGCACCCTCACTGGCTCATGGCCTACTAAGAACCCAGCTTCCCTCTGCGTCTGGTTGCTGCCACCCAGTTCGTAACCTGAAACCACCGGCAGGGAGGTATCCGAAGTAACAAATAACAGAAAGAGGAAAAGAGACAGGTCCTGAACCTGTGCTCAACTCGCTCCCACATTTCAGTGACACTAGTAAATCTTCACATGTATGCTTGTATAACAGTCACTTTTTACTCAAAAGTGCAAGGTGCTCTTGGGTGACTTCACAGTTCTATCTAGCACCTGCTCAAGCTGAAGGTATCGGAGCGCCTTACATGAGCACCCCTTACATTGTACCAGGACTTACGCACAGACAGATTTACCGAATTACGAGGGACAGAGTTGCCCTATCCAGTGCAAACACTCTTTGCAGATGCGGGCATCGGTCTCCTAGTCGACTGGTAACCACCCCATCTGCTGCCCCACACACCAAGGGCTGCAAGATTAACAGTACCTGTGACATGCACCAGTGGAAGGGGACAACATTGCAAACAATGTGTGGAACCTCCACCAAACCTCCCAGCCGTGGCCAGTGGAGCACCCCCAAGAGGCACGCACAACTACACATTTGTGCCACGTGCCATAAGCTCCCTCAAGCCACGAGCAGACCGCGACAGAGGCCATCCTGCACCACCCGCAGCCACGGGTGCTTAGAATAGTGTGCCGCACGACTATCATCTGGCTGTTACGTTCATTGAATCCAGATATGTAATATAGCAAGTAACATCATCCCTACAGCAAGTCAGGACTGTTATCTTTGTCTATGGTTGTTGGTCGCGGGGCCTCCTACGTGAAATGCGGTGATTACTGGCCTGACCGGGACTTTCAGGTTATCACCACGATAAGCCTGATTAAGGCTCAGTGACTCGCATGATGGCATAACTGCAATATTATTCAACCGCAAATTCTCCGCATCTCTGAATACCAGCAAATATAAAGCACACATCACTAATGATGACATGACTCACCGAGGCGCTGTGCATAACATGGAAGCATTGATTTGTTTTGAAATATAACCGTTACAATGCATTGTATGTAACTTTATCTCCATGGCTGGTGATCATTATGTAATACGTCGAAGTTGTTAATTGATGGCATTGGTGACAAATCAAAGGCCCGACTGACCGCAGTCTGATGCGCATTACCAGCAGGCGCTGGGACGCGGCCCAGTTTAACCATCTGCAAGTAGGAAACTACCAGGAGCATGACCCAGAGGAGGTCCCCCCAGCTGTCCTCACCCTCACACCACTGTGCCACCCATTCCCCTTGTCTTTAAGCCCCGAGGCCTTACTATGATGAGCCGTTCTCCTCAATGCATGTTAGGCCCAGCCGGGAGCGCAGCACCACGCGCTCAGGCCGCATTAACTACTCTTGGCACCTTTGCTTTTCCCAGGTCATCCGAACTTACCATGGAAATACTCGAGAGAAAACCCTTATGGTTTGATGCCTGCACGTACTAGGGCTGCTAACTCCTCTTTTAATCGGAGGTTGATTCTCCCTCGTAAAACCACGCGGCATGCCCCTGAGCCGTCCTGCCTGCTGGGAGATATATGAAAGGTGCTCTTGTCAGAGCACATTTTTCAAGAATTCCCCGTTGCCGCACCTGTGCAAAACACGAAGAACAACTGAAAGTGTTCTGTGAAGATGACCCGGAGGCCATCTGTGTGGTCTGCAGCGTGTCACGTGATCACAAGCAGCACACGATGCTTCCTATTCTAGAAGCAGCCCAGGAGTATAGGTATGTCTGCTATAGAGCTGGTACGGAAAACCAGGCTAATCAAATTCGAGACGCTGCCCAGAAGCGCAAGTTGCATGGGCTGGAGATGTGGGTTGGATAGGGGCGGGCCCAGGCTCACACTGTTACCCAATCGATATCCCTACAGGGGCTGCTGTAGACTACAAGGTAAGAGTTACTTATTCGGTGGCGACTGGAGGATTTTAAATACTGTGGCGAAGTGCTGCGAGCCAGCGAAATTCAGAGAGGTTGTGCGGGGATATTCCCATATGCCTTTCCCCTGCGTGAGGAACATTTAGAAACACATTCACATTACGGGTTTTACTGCATGCTGCCGGTCACGGAGAAATTTGTATTTCATAGTAACGTGTAGCAGTTGCACAGCGTGCCTATATTTCACCTAGACATAACTGCACACACATACAAGTGTGCACTGCCCTCAGAGCAATTAAGATCACAGTAGAAACTTGAATCTGTGTACAAAACGTTCTGCAGCTCACTTGTCTATTCCGCTACTCAGTGGAGATCAAGGCCAGAATCAGACACGCAAGCTCCTCTGCTGAAGATTATAAGCAGCACCGAACTTCCCACACAGAAGTCACACTCTCCTGGGGGTGGAGGTAAATTGAAGAGCCAAGAGGTAGTAGGTGCCGACTGGCGCAGGAACTCGGACCCGTGTCCCTGCCATTGAAGGAGCATCCCTTGCCGCTTGAACCATATTTGGGGAGCCCGCCGATTAGAGGTTGTCCCCAACCCTCAACCCCGGATCACAGCGCTGCCCCCTCACAGCCCTGTGCAGCCGCTGCATCTGAGGCCGTGATGCGAGTGACCCGACCAGCCACGAGGCCGGGGACTGCGAAAAGGGGGGTGGAGGAGGGGGTAAGGTATGCAGTGCGACCGGAGCAGCATTACCAACACGCCTGCTAGCCACCCCTAATACCCCCCCCTTCACAACCCACGCCCGGCGCTGATGAGACGGACACTGCAGACGAGGAAAGAAGGCCAGGGCGTGAGCTACCGCAAATGCCGCGGCATGAAGGCTCCAGACCCAAGCCACCCGCCTGACGCGTGCCCCCCCCCCCATGGATAAAGTTGCAGTGTGGACATCGTGGGGCGCCGGACAGGGCCTTGCGCCCCTGCGCTCACCTTATTACCCGCGATCTCTACCACTCGACCCTGTTATCTTCATAGACGAAAGTCTGGAGCCAAGTCCGGTGCGCAAGGGCCCAGCTGGCCACTCTACCGGAGGAGGGGGTTCGCGGCGCCCGTTGCGCACCAACCCCCACGATCCGCGTTCAAGCATGGCACGCCGCTCTGAGGCGGGAGCCTGGCCAGACTCCTGGCCCTCCAACGCCCCTGTGCACCCTGGGCCGACCCGAAGCCGGGCCCTGCCCAAGGCCGCATGAACTGACCAAGTGGCCTCAGCTGTGGCTGCCGGCCAGAGCGTGCCTGGAGCAGCCCCAACCCCCCTCGCCCTCAGGCGGACAGAAGCCTCGGCGATGGCCAGGCTAGGCAAACCAGCCTGGGGGCTGCCCCTTAGTGGGGATGTAGAGAGGGGGGGTTGACTCACCGCACACTCCAGGCGATCTCGGCACGGGTCACAGCGGCACACACCCTCACGGCGTGTCCGGCGCAAAGAGGACGCCAAGATGGCCGGGGGAGGCATAAATACCTCCCCACCTCCTCTGCGTGCCGGAAGTGACGCGTCTGGTAGGGGGACTCCTCCTTGAGTCCCGCACATCATTGGGGGGGTGGGGAAGTGCCCAAATGGCACTAAAGGGGCCGCCCGTTTAGGGTGGCCCCCTGCGGGGGCCGCGGGCAGCCGCAGTATGAGACTGCTCGTCACACATGCATCAAGGGAAGGTTCAACGACTTGATTAATCACTAACTAAACTTGGGATCTAGTGTAGCGTGCTACTCGCCGTAAAGCTCTTCAAAGCCTTGTCACGGGCAGTAAGCGCTATATGAATACACTTAAAATTACAATTGCCCCAGGGTGGAGCAGAGACGCTATACAGAGACTCTTATTCAGAACTGCTGGACAACGTGCCATACCATACAGGCCTGAGAAAGACAGTTTACACCGGAGACTGCCCTGGAACTCCGTGTGATAAAGTCAGAGTTGCAGTTTAACAATCCCCCAAAATGCATTTCTCTTTCTTGGCCTTTAAATGTTTTTTGGGCAAGGATTGTGGGACATCCTCCATTTTCACGGACGTCAGGTGCGCGCCGCTTAACGTCAGGTTAGGTAGATCCAAGCCAGACAACAAAGGAGATTTTTATGCGTTCGGCAAACCGGTGTTGTCTGCCCTGACGTTCCGGGCACACTCGAGTGCGCAACGGATCACAGAGAGCGCTTGTTCCACAGAGGCAGTCTGTGCAAAGTGGGCAGAACAGCTTCCCTCCCACCTGGAGATGTATATCCTGGGTCCCAGGGTAGTTATTCTATTCAGCTTTGTCTTTGCTGCCCCCACATGTCCCCAGATCCACAGTAGAAAGCGCCTGCGGGTACAGATACACCTTTCATTCCCACTTAAACTGCTGCTGTCACTTGAAAAAATGCCAGCTATGAAATAAAGGCTTTCCTCTTGAGCGGAGCCCTGCGGGCAGTGGAGGCCGAGTCTCTCCCACCCACCTCCCCGTGCTCCGCCCTCTCTCCCCGAGCAGCCCAGTCCCCAGCGCCCCCCTCGCCATTGGCTGTGAGCGCGGGGCACGAGGCAGGAATGTGGCCCGAGTCTCCCCTTCAGGAATAGAACTTGCCTCCTCGGCTGGCCCGGGGCCTGGGAACCGGAGGCGGATAATAAGGCTGCTCGGGTTTCTGAAAATAGGAACCCAGGTCTCCCAGGAGCTATTAAGTATAGCAAAATAGCGTGTTGTGTATATGTGACTGTTTGTGTGACCCTGTGTAACTGTTTATAAATTATGTGTCTCTTTGTATGACTGTTTATATAGGTGTGTAAGCCAGTGTCTTCTTTTGGCTGTGTGTGTGAGAGAGACTTTTGTGACTATGTGTCTGTGATTGAATATATGTATAAAACATTTTATATGACAGTGTGTCTATGTGCATGTACGTAACTGTTTACTGTCCCGGTGTGTGTGATTATCTACTATGTGCCTCTATTGTAGGTGTGACTATTTGTGCGCATATGCGTGTGTGACTCTTTATGTGACATGGTTATGTGAAACTGTGTGTCTGTGACTTTATTTGGCTCGTGTGTCTGTGTGTGCGTGTGAGAGAGAGAGAGAGCGTGTTTACTTGAATGCTTTATCTTCTGTATGCTAGTGTACTTATGTTTGCCAGTGTGGCTGTGACTAATGTCTGTTACAATGTTCCATGACTATATCTGTCAGTGTGCCTTTTATTGTCTCCTGTAGCGGGTCTATGTTTACAAGGTGTGTAATTATGTCTTCTGTATTGCCTACGCGATGTACCAAAAACAGTTAAACAATAATGACTAGTCATTTTTGTTAGGACTCGCCTACAGACAGCTTTTAGTATTTTTTTGTGGACACATATTGCATACTAGCAAAAACAAGGGACGAATAGGTGGTGGGGTTTAGATTGCGCAATATGGTTTACCCTGGTATAAATCAAAGCCCATCATCCATTAGACTGCTCCTAAGGACATCAAACAATGACCACCTGACGTTGTTAAATGGGTGAAGACAATGTCAACACACGCATAAAATGTCAAACAAAATCAATGTCCTGAGCAATATTCGTATTTGCACCATCAATAAGTCCACAATGGTCTTCTTCAGTGTTCTTCTCAATTTATTTTTCAAATCAGATGAGTATTTCAGTTTTCATATTCTTTGTTTCCACAACTGATAGCCACACAATGCCAACACGTGTTTCGTCTTATATGGGCTTTCACCCAAGACTTCCTCAGGGCACGGTCACTTATTATCCAAATGAGTTAGAAACCGGGATGTCTGCTATAGACGAGATACAGCACTTACAACAATCTAAGTTAAAACCCTTAAAAAGAAGAGAAGAATTATCCATCTCACGGAGAGTACTCCGTCTAGAAGTCGGCGTTCAGCACGCCGACTTCTAGACGTGTTGGCATTGTGTGGCTATCAGTTGTGGAAACAAAGAATATGAAAACTGAAATACTCATCTGAGTTGAAAAATAAATTGAGAAGAACACTGAAGAAGACCATTGTGGACTTATTGATGGTGCAAATACGAATATTGCTCAGAACATTGATTTTGTTTGACATATTGCATGCTACACTAGCACTTACAGTGGGCGTTGGGTCAGCACATTGCTCATCATTGAGAAGTGGGTGTAAGTCAGCGTGCAACATGCAGACATTCTATGCTTAGCACAGTTTGATGTAAGTCCACTGGACATACTGCCAATGAGAAGACATACATATCCTGCATTACTTCTTTAAATTAAATATGTGATTGATAATAATCACTTTAAAAAATAACATGTTTTGTAAACACTGGAAAAACATATTTGCTATCTATTTTAGGGGTTAGGCAGCTGAATAAACACTGATAAGCAAAAACAGGACAGCCTACATATGCTTCCACCAGCTGTCTGCTACTCGCTTACATAAACATCATACGGGCAGGCAATGGGCACAAGCACAAGGGAGACATGAGCTACCTGCTCCAATCCCCTGGTACCAGCCATCAAACTCACAAGTCAGAACTCTACGGTTGACATTGTCAATGAATAGAGGTCCATTATTATTCGCTCTAGTGACTGCACTTCCCCACAGAAACTCATACTCTGATCTCAGTGGAGACCAATGGAAAATCCTACATGGACTACGAAAAATATTGAAATGCAAGACCACTGCAATATTGTGGGCTATTTAAATGTCAACTAGCAACGACGACCACTGAGTGACTGAGTTGCCTTTCTTTTCAACCTCATTTTCTTACTTTTTATTCTGCGGCATGGGCAAAGGGAAAGGTCTTTACTATTCCGTATTAGAACAGGGGCGGTCATATATTTGCTCTGTTTCCCACTGGGTATCCACAACGGCCCCTCAATGTCCACATGTCCGTGGGATGACACGTTTGAATAGTCCCTTCTTCATGTTATTTTCTTTTTCAAACTTTCTGCTTCTTATTCTATGCGATTTTTAATTCCTTTTTAAAAATAAAACACGGAAATTTGCACAATGAAGAGTGGCCTTATGTTTTCTACAGCTTTTAGATGATGATGAGGTATGCTTCAGGGTAGGGTCTTTCTTGAAGTTGGCAGTTCATTGCAGAAAGTCAATGCTTGTGTAATTCCCCAGTTTTGTTCTTTTAAATGCAGGGTTATTTTAGATATGTATAGCAAAGATTTTATAAGGTTTATGTACTTTTATGTGTGTTTCCGACACTTGAATAAAGTTGATTTGATTGATTGACTAGTCATTTTGGTTAGGACTCGCCTACAGACAGCATTTAGTTGGTTTTTGTCAAGACCTATTGGACACTACACCAGTAGTTACAGTGGACTTTGGGTCAGCACTAGGGGTGGGCAGAACTCGCTGAGTTTCACTCCATGGAATTCTGCAGAGTTACCGAAAAACTCAATGAGATTCTGTGGAATTCTGGCAGCGGGCCGAAAAATATGCAGATTGCACTGCTCGCGCTACAATTTAGCGTGGGTAGCGTGAGCAGTGCTGAAAATCAGCACGAGTGGCACCATGCGTTGCGCATGTGCGCGCAGCCATTCAAGTTGATTTTGCTGCCGCTCGAGTAGACAATCTACTCGAACGGCAGCAAATCAACTAGAATGCCGGTCCTCTTACCGCGACCGTTCACGATGCCAGTGACCACAAACGTTAGAAAATTGTGCTAGGAGATGCCAAATCTTGTTTGCATTAGCCAGCTCGCATATACTGAAGCCTCGTGAGAGAAAAATTCCGCCACACGGCAATTGGCGTAATTTGGTCAGAATTCCGCGTTAAAGAGTAACACAAAGTGCCCAAAATTCTGCCAATTCCGTGGGCAGAAAGGAGCATTCCACCCATCCCTAGGCAGCACATTCCTTATCATTGGTTGCCTTTCTTCTCAATCTCATTTGCTTACTTCTTATTCAATGGCTTGCCTTCCTCTTGTTATGTTTGTCCCCTTCCTCGATCATAGGTCCTTTACCTTCATTTTGGTTGGATGACTTGTACCCTTCCACTGATTATATCAAAAGGAACTGCTTTTTTCTTTTTCTTTCAGTACTCCATATGAGTGCATTTTTTTTTGCTCTCTCCCTTGTGTGCTGCTTTCCCTCTCAAATCCCCACCCACATGATCACCATGTTGCTTCCCCTTTCCTCCACAACTCATCCGTTCCTTACCACTCTCTGGCTTTTTTTGTATTTTTTAACTCACTCCATGGTCCTCCATTGCTCCCCTGCCCTTTCTGCTTTGTGTTGGTTCCTGACCCCACCACACTGGTGTTGACTTCTACCTCTATCTCCCCATGGGATCCCACAATGCTCTTCCGTCCCTCCTCATCGCATTTGTTTATTATTTTAGAGGACACGGCAGTTGCAATTTGGTTCTGGGCTGCTCCTTTGTCTTTGATGTGCTTTAAGCACACATATGTTGTTTTAATTTGCCACTCTAAAATCATCATCCACCATCTTAGAAAGGTAAATTAAAAGTTAAAAAAATGTCCGCCTTGTCATAACGTATTACGTGCACATGCGTGGTGACACTTACATGTGCATATATTACCATGCGGTGGCAGTTTTTTTTTTTTTTTTTTTGCTGATGCTGTTCTGCTTTGGCAAAAAGCTTTTTTTGTTCCTTTTGTTGGGCAGAATCGGCAAAATCAAAAGCTCAGTTAACGCCACTCTAGGGTAGGACCTATTGGCCTTGCCGACACTTGCTTTATTTATGAGTGCACTAAATGAGTTATATCCAATATAGGTTTACGGGGACAGCTTTCCTCTAATAGTGTCTAGTGGTAATATTGGTCATATTAAAGTAAAGTGAAATACCAAGGGTCTCGTTCACTTAATAGTATTGATTTTTTGGTTTGACAGAGACAAATTGGACGGTTCACTTTTGCAGCAGAGCCTGTGTGTTTTTTCTTTGTTTGTCATGGATGCAGATGACTCGGGATTCTATTTTTCTTCCTTGTTTTATTGTTGAATCTTGAATATGGGGCTATAGAATGCTGTTTATCACTGTGCTTAGGCCCTCTTATAATATTAGTAGACTCATTCTCACTGTTCTATTCCTATGCATTTAGGATTGAGTCTAGCTTTTCCTCTGTCTGTTTTTCTAGGAACATCTAAAGTGTTTTAGGCTCTGGCTGTCTTCTAAGTAGTCTTTAGTCGCTGGGATTATGCCTTGGGGTTCCCAATGGGTTTTATGGTTTAGGTTTGACCTTTTTTAGAACTCCTGATTACTTATATTGTAACTTTTCTGATGTGGCTTGGGCTAGAGTCTTATGACTCATTTTTTTTTTTGCAGAGTTTTATATAGCGCGAACTTGACCCGAATCGGGAATCAGAGCGCTTTACATAGCACCAGTTACGTTACATTAGGACACACATTCATTTTTGTTAGGCACGGGGAGATTAAGTGATTTGCCCAGAATCACAGGATGTTCAGCGTCATTGCCGAGACTCGAACCCAGTTCCCCCGATTCGAGGTCGGACGCCCTAGCCGTTAAGCCAACTCCTCTCCCCTAACCTGCTTCTAAAGATTTGGGTTCGGGATGAGTGTTGGTCACATGTGAGCAAGGGTCACTATTCCCGGTGTGTGGAAGATCTTCTATTGGGTATGGCTTTGAAAGGGGAAGCTACTGTCTTTGAGTCATCAGTCACTGGTCTTGTGAGGCATACTTTGACCTGACATATGGTCCTCTTCATGACTTCTCTCCTACCAACAGACCTCTTCAGAGGTCCTCTCTGACCTATGGTTCTCTGTCCAAGTCCTCTTTGGCCTACAGGTCTCTTCAGTGGTGCCCATGGGTCTCTTCAAGATTCTTCTTCAGCCTCTAGGCCTCTTTTTGGTACCTCACACACGTACAGATTTACTATGAGTCCTTCTCTGAACTGCGTTTCTTATCATGACCCTCATCCAGTTTCCCTTCGTGTTTGCAGGCTTTTGAGGTTTCTGTCTCAGTAATGGGTGCTGTCCCTGACTCTCTCTAATGCCCACATTTCTCTTCCGAATCGCAAGTTCTTATAATGTAACTTTTTAAGCAACTCGCTTCAAGAGCTGATCTCAGGCAAGTGTGTACAAGGAGAAGGGCTTTTAAGTACCCAACCCCGCTTCCCCGAGATTTGAAACTAGCAGGAGTTCCTTTTTGAACAACACTTACTATAATTGTAGTGAATGTTAAAATGTGGTGCCGTGCAGTCCAGGAATGGAGAATGAATGGCCACAACAGAGGGTGCAGAAACAGGGTCCACATTTCAATCTGCTGTTGAGTGACTGTGTTTGCTGATGTCTGTAACTATATCCATTACAATGTGTTGTGTCTCCTTTGTCTGATACAGTGTGTCTTAGAATATGCCTGTTGTAATGTTCCTGTAACCATATCTGATTCAGTGCATCTGTGCCTGTTAGAGTGTATGGGTGGCTATATCTTCTGTACAGTGTATATTCCTGTTGCACTGTGTCCATGAATGTGCCTGCTACAGTATCTCTGTCTTCTATGCCTCATTGTTAGGTCTCGCCTACAGGGCAGCATTTAGTTGTCTCTAGTTGCAAGCCTCTTGTGGACCACACCAAAAACGAGTGGGCTGAGAGCCTGCCATTGCTTACCATTGGCTGGCTTTCTTGTCACTCTTATGTGCTTACTTCTTATTCAATGACTTTCTTTTCTCTTCCTGTGTATGTCCCTCCCCTGGAGCACTGCTTCTTTACCATCCTTTTGTGTGGATGACTTGTATCATTTCTCTGCTCACATTTATGGAGCTACTTGTTCTCATTTTCATTGAGCACTCCACAAATGTGCATGTTAGTAAGCGGGTTTTGGAAGTGCAAACCCACTGGCTTTCGGCTGGCGACCAGCTTGCGTTCACGAAGGCGTGCACGCGCGCAGCTGCCATCTGGGTTTCCTATCTCTTCCTCATTTCCTCGTCATGGCTTATTAACTCTCTGGACTCTGATGTTTCAATCACAGCAGCAGCTCACATTACCAACTGACGGCCCTGGACTACCGTCACATGAAAAACAACAGCGATTAGCATTGAAATGCAAGCTTTTTTTTGTCTAGTTAGAAATATTGCTTCGGTGGGTTGATTTCACCTTATATCGCTATTTGTTTTATATTGGGAGTCACAGCCTAATTACCAGTATTTTGTCTCACTCTGTTTTTTTTTAAATATTTATTTGCGCAAAGCTATATTTAAGGTTACTTTTTCCGCGTCACTTCTTCACTCTATTTAAACTCCACACCCCCCACTCTTGTCTCTCTCCTTCTCTCTCTCCCCTCTCTAATTCTCTCTCTACTTAATTAACTCTCCCCTCTCTATCTTTTTTAGCCTTTCATTCTCTCACCCCTTTATCTGTTTCTCTTTCAAACTCCTTCATTCACTCTCTCTCCCCTTCTTTCTCTCTCTCTATCCCGCTCCACTCTTTATTCTATGTACACCCTTTCTCTCTCTTTCTCTATCACCACCCTCTCTAATTGGGCATTATATCTTCACTCTATCTCTCACTCGGCAACACCACAGCATCACTCAGCATCACCACAGCATCACTCAGCGCAACCACAGCTTCAATCAGAGCCAGCACAGCATCACTCAGCACCAACACAACATCTCTCAACGCCATCACAGCATCACTCAACGCCATCACAGCATCACTCAGTGCAACCACAGCATCACTCAGTGCAACCACAGCATTACTCAGCACAACCACAGCATCACTTAGCGCCACAACAGCATCACTCCGCGCCACCACAGCATCACTCAGCACCACCATAGCTTCACTCAGCGACACCACATCATCACTCAGGGCCAACACTGCATCACTCAGCACCACCACAGGATCACTCAGCACCACCACAGGATGACTCAGCACCACCACAGCATCACTCAGGGCCACCACAGCATCACTCAGCGCCACCACAGCATCACTCAGCACCACCACAGCATCACTCAGCGCCACCACAGCATCACTCAGCGCCACCACAGCATCACTCAGCACCACCACAGCATCACTCAGAACTACCACAGCATCACCACAGCATCACTCAGTGCCACAACAATATCACTCAGCACCACCACAGCATCACTCAGCACCACCACAGCATCACTCAGTGCAACCACAGCATCACTCAGTGCAACCACAGCATCACTCAGCGCAACCACAGCATCACTCAGCACCACCACAGCATCACTCAGCGCCGCCACAGCATCACTCAGCGCCGCCACAGCATCACTCAGCGTCGCCACAGCATCGTTCAGGGCCACCACAGCATCGCTCAGCACCACCACAGCATCGCTCAGCACCACCACAGCATCATTCAGCACCAGCACAGCATCACTCAGGGCCAGCACAGCATCACTCAGGGCCACCACAGCATCACTCAGGGCCACCACAGCATCACTCAGGGCCACCACAGCATCACTCAGCACCACCACAGCATCACTCAGCGCCAAGACAATATCACTCAGCACCAGCACAGCATCACTCAGCGCCAAGACAATATCACTCAGCACCACCACAGCATCACTCAGCACCACAGCAGTATCACTCAGCAAGACCTGAGTATCATTCAGCATCACCTCAGCATCGTCTCCGCGACAGTCACCACCACCACCACTACCACCTCAGCATCACTCAGCACCACCTCAGCCTGCTCTCGGAATCTGGCATCTGTTGATTCTCCCCTAGCGTCTGGCCGCTGCTAGTGTTATAATACAGGTACTAGTTCCCAACCTTCACCCTCCGATTGTTTATGCCCCCTCAAAAAAAAAAGCTTTAACAAACAACCATTGCAATAGGCAGAAACAAGTTGCCAGCATTGCAAGAACAAAAGAAAACTGAGGAAATTTTTTATTGTAAATACTTTTTTAATATGGTCGTTCAGTTTTACATAATGCCTTCTTGGTCATATATAAAGTAACAAAAATGCTTCTGACACTTTTTTATTATAACTTTTCAGCATGCTGCACAGCAGCCACACTTCTCTACAGCACAGCTTGAAGACATTGGCAAAGTCAATAGCTCTGGCTAAACACTTATAAGGCCCCAAAGGCGAGACCTATTGGCTATGACAATGCTTGTTATTTGATCCAGCCAATGCTATTTCTCTCTCAAACTCCCTCTGCCTACCTCTGCCCCCTGACTCGTCTCTCTACCCAGTGTAATTTCAAGTATTTTTCGGGTACCGGGCTACTGCTGTTGTGTGGCCCTTTTAAAGTTTAACATTGAATTTGGCATCACAGTGTATGAATTATCAGGCAATGGGTAATAAGATTCAAATTTGTTCCTTCCAGGGCCCCTAAAATATGTTTTGCTCAGGGTCCCCAAGGACCTTAAGATGACACTGCCCCTACCTCTCTCAATTTCTCTATAAAAGCACAGCAACATGTATATTTGTGCCTGGGTATGACTAAAGAGCAGACTTTAAGGTTTGTTTCTGTTTTAGCTCCTGTGTTACACATATTATATGAATGCACAGGCCTTGGACACAAAAGCTTTCATGGCACTGGAGAAGGGGCTCAGCTGCGTGTGAGGCAAAGGTGTACTTAGCATGGCTGAAAAGGCCCATAAAGCTGCTCCTTGGGCTACTGCAGAAGACCAAATGGCTGGAGAATATTTCCTTTCCGAGTACTGTGGAAAGTTAATAAGGCCTTCAGAAGAATTTTCCTTTAATTCTGACACTTCCTTTGTCTTTTTTAATTATGTTTAGAGTTTTCTGAGTGAAAATTATTTGAAAAATAAAGCAGACCATTTATAAAGTTTGAACACATTGAATTCGATGTACAGTTTTGAAATACCTTAAGACATGTTTACCTTTCCCCCAGCATTTCGATTTTTAACTTTTTTTTTATGAACAATGGTTTAAGAACAAGCATTTTCAAAGCTAATAGATTGACACTCAGATTGAAAAGGCAAGCCCTACTGGCTTTGCCAATACCAGCTGATAATTAGTATGACTCCGTGCCTGTTTGGCACTGTGCAACTACTAGAGAGATAGTGTCTGTGTGTGTGAGAGAGTTTGTGTGTGTTAAAGAGAGAGTGTGTGCCCTTATAAATAAAATTTGACTGACGGCGTGTCTGTGACATAAAACATACATAAATAGCTCCAGACGCAGTCATAAAAAGTTTGCCCTCGGAGATCTGGAAGGCCCCTGGTGTGCAATGTTTTTACTGGCTGCACCACTTGTGCTTGCAAACATAGCTCGTTCCATTGGTTTTTCTTTCACAAGCCGCAAAAGTACCATTTCAAAGATACAGTCCCTGATAACTGCAGGGTCGTCCAGTTCAGAGCAGGCGAGCAAGGGGACAATCGTGACTTTAGCATTTTAATAAATTAGACCCAGTGCGTTTCAACCTCGCCCCCTGAAGCTCCGCTCGCGTGTGGGCGACCATTTGTGAATGCAGTTGTGCATTTCTTTAAATATCTTGCTCTCTGTGGGTGAGAGGTTAAGCAAAACGTATGTGGGCACCTGTGAATATGTATGACGCTGTGTGGGGGCTGCTCTGATTGTAACTTGCTGTGTGTGTGTGTGTACGTGTCAGCATGTTCTTGGGTTTATGAAGTTATGTCATATTATGCTGGTTTTCTGTTTTGCGTGCAATGCAAATTGAATCGCCGCTGAGCGTGAACCTCACTCAGGAGGTGGTATACATAGGATAGAAGAAAGATTTTGGGCCTGATTATGATATCGGGCGGTTGGACCGCCGTCCGCTGTTGCAGCGGTCAGGAGACCGCCCGACAAGCAATCGGTGGTCGAACTGCCCAGTTACGATATGTGGCAGTCGGAAAGTGCTCCTTTTCACTGCGGCTTGTGCTGCGGCCCAGGAAAAGAGCTGCAGCACAAGCCGCCGCGCTAGGAGCACTTAGTGCACATCCATGCACCGTGTGCCATGCACCATGTGGTGCATGAGACATGGTGCATGGATGTGAGAGGGGGCATGACATATGCCACGACATGTGGCCCACGAGGGACGGGGCCCTGTTTGGGGCCCCCAAAGTCCCTTTCCGACAGCCTATTCATGGCGGTTGGACCACCATGAAAAGTCTGTCAGAAAGGGACGGACATCATAATCCCGATGGCGGTGCCTGTCTCGAACCACCGCCATTCAAGGGATACAATTCTGACCGCCCCCGATGGTTTCGGTCCGACTGCCTTCATCATAATGCAGTAGTCGGACCGAAGGGCTGTCTGTCGGTGGGGCCACCACGACAGCCTGTCAGTGGCGGTTTCATCAACATCGTAATGAGGCCCTTTGAGTGAAATGGGGAGAGTTTCAGAATGTAGAAACGCTTTTTAGGAGATGTAGTGAAAAGAGCTGGAATTAGATTATTCCTTGGCTGAAGAAGAAGGAAACTTACTTCAAGGAAGAAGCATTAACAAAGCCCACATTTTGCCTTTTTAAGTTGAAAAGCAATTGGATGTCAAGCAAAAAATCAGTGAGGAGGCACCCTGACTGTGGGGTAAGTACGGTGGTGGGGGTTTGTGGTGTAGTACTGGCTTAAAAGGTGCTAACGTGCCAGTTTAGTGCAGTGGCAGTAGAGTGCTGCAGAGTGGTACTGTGGGTTTTGTATTGTGGTGGTGATTGTGATAGGGTGGCGTGGGGGATGTTAGTGCATTTATGCAGCAGTGTGACAGTGTGGAGGTGGTGATGGTGGGGGTAGTGTAGTGGTGTGTCATGGTACTGCAGTGGTTAAGAGACGGTGTGTAGTCGTGCGGGGGTAATAGTACAGTGGTTGACAGTAGCATTGTAGTGCTGGGGTTGCAATATTGATGATGGGGCAGTGCAGTTGGCTGAAGTGGGTGTGGGGTATTGTGGACTGTAGTTGAGCAACTAAAAGTGATAGTACAGTTGCGAGTGGTGGTTGTGAGATAGTAGGATGTACAGTTTTGTGATGATAGTACTGCACATTAATTATATAGAGGATAGCAAAGAGTTTGGTAGTGTTAGTGCAGGGGTGGTAGGTTATATAGTGGTGGTGTGGGGATATAGTGTGATGCTAGTATGTGGTAGAATGGTGATGGAGGGTGGTAATGTAATGCAACGGGTCGGTAGGGCAATAGTTTGGGGTGGTAGTGCATTGCTGAAGATGACACGTGAGTGGTGTGGGGCAGTCTTGTCTTGGGCAGTAGGTGTGATTGGTAGTGTGGCAGTGAAGCAGACATGTGATGATGGTGTGGGAGGTGGTAGCAGATAGCTGTGAAATGGTACTCTGGCAGTACGAATATCAGTGCGCAGAGAGAGTTAAAAATGTAATGGTAGCAGAGAGTGATGATGGAGTGGTAGTGCTGAGTGTCTGTAGTGAAGATCTGGAGGTTGCCAATGACACCCTGGGAGAAAACGGATCCTGGTGGTGAATATGCTGTGTGGTTGAAATGCAGTGCTGCGGTGTACAGTCCTGTGGTGATGGAGTAGTTGTGTTGTGTTATGGTTTGATAGTGTACTGCTGGAAATGATAGAGTGGTGCCTGGGTTGGGAGAATGGTAATGGGGTTTGCAGTGCAGTGCTGGGCAGTGATAATGATGTGCTGGCTGCTAGGGAGGTACAAAAGGGGTTGCAGAATGGTGATTGTAACTCTGTCCAATCCTTTGGGGTAGAAGTTCAACAGTGCATGTGAGGGCGCTGTGCTATGAGTTAGGAGAGCAGTGCATGAGCTAGTCAAGCAATAGAATGGTGGTGGTGTGATGGTGTAGTTAATAGTGTGTGATGCTGTGAGAGAGTAATACAGCGGTAGGAGTGCAGTGGTGTGGGGAGATTGGATCAGGGCTGGGGTGGAAGTAAGAGCTGGTACATTGCGTGTTAGTATCATTGTAGTTTGTGCAGCCCATGGCTCGTCCTACAAGAACTGTTAGCCACTCTGTAGTGCACACACGGACTGCTCAGCAGTGTTACCCCCGGAATGTATTGTACTGCAGCATTTATATGGCACTTAATGCCCTTTTCTAAGAGCGCGGAAGCCATTATCTAAGTGAGCTTTGAAGTGGGTTGTTTTGGCTTGAGCCTATGTGGGAAGTGCATGATGACTACCGAGGTGCGGCTATTGTGTTATGGGATACATCTCGTGATGGTGACTGTGACGGATAAGGAAGGGTTAGAGAGTGACACACAAGATGTGGTGTACATTAACGTACTGGCATCACTGTGTTCTTGTGGACCTCGGACCTTGGTGAGCAGCTTACTTTATGTCCCGAAGTGGTGGCCTCTTTGGGGCTGTAGCTGCATTGCAGTGGGCTTTTTTAGGATAATTCATGGAACAGTATCCCTATCCTGTGACTTATCCCTCTAAGTATGTCCATCTCCTGTTGTTTCAATAAGGTATTCTTCTCATGAAAGGATCTTCAGCTCAAGAAACCCCCTTGGAATGTGAAAACCAATTGGTCTGCATCCCTGGTCTTCCTGTCTCATGCACTGACAAAGCAACATAAAATAAATAAGGACAGTGGTCCCTGGGGTGTTTGGTTTGCTTTCATCTGTTCCAGGCTGATGCTCGTCCGAATCAGGTTTGAAATGTCTTAAATGTGGGCATATTGGAGTGTAGTACTGCAGGGTCACAGTGTGGTTCTTTGGGGCTAGAGCAGAGGTTGCAGTTTGGTTCTGAAGGTTGGTGTAGTGGAAGTGCACTAATGGTAGTTAGATCTAGAGATAAACAGGAAGAAGGACATGTAGCGAGGGGGAGAGGGATGGGTATGCTGAGGGGTGAGTTAGAGAGAGAGAGAGGTAAGGTGGAATGAGAGGTGAGTTAGAGTTGTGTAAATGCAAATATAGTTAGTGGTAGGCAAGAAGAGAGGCGAGGTAGTGAGAGAAGCAGAGAACATTAATGCAGATAGGGGTGAGGTATAGAAAGACAAGTCTTCTAAAGAGTGAAGCAGAGAGTTTTCTAAAGACTGAAGCAGAGAGGAAGGTAGAAACATAAGATGAAGGATAGAAAGAGTTGATCTGTAAAGAAAAGGGGTGAAGTGGTAAGACATAGGTAAGGTAGAGAAGGGATGCAAGGCTGTTGCTGGTAGGATTTCATCAAGGGGAAGACAGGAAAGGAGGCATGAACGCAAAAGTATTTGAATCCGTCTCAGAAATATTACAAATGCTGGAAAAGAATGTAGATTGTGGAGGACTGGCTCTTGGTGGTTGTCCCCCACAAAGACACAGGAGGTCAAGAGCAGGCAGTTCCGGGTCAAGGCTGGTAGAGAAAACTCAAGAGGATGTCTGTTAACTTTTCGCATATTTACGTTGCAGAACTCAGGTTTATTGTTTTGTGTCTTCTCACTTCGTGTATCCCTTGTATCCTTTTCCCAGTTTGTCTACTGAACACTGTGCTGCTTGATTCCATCTCTTCACATGGCCTGTTGTTGTACTACCAACCAGGTCCTACTGGGTCCCACGGTGTTTCCTGGTACCTACCGGACTCCTTACCACCATTTCTTCTTAAGTGTTAAATGAATCTTTACATCCATCATTTCTCTAGCCAGGCTCTATGGTTTTTCACTCATATGTATTAATCTTCTTTGTGAAAACCATTAGTACAGGGTGGTCACCTATGTCTCTGAAATTATTTCCTCTAAACATCATCCACTGTGTCTGTGCCGAGGGGTTCTTCTGGGGTCTATTCCAGCAGATGTTCTATGTTCTTTCTCTTGACTTTCCCATACAGGCAAAACCCCCTTTTCGCGTTTCAGACTTATCCTAAGATTGTTCAACTGTGCCTCCCTTTGAGATGTCCTTACAGGGATGGTGATGGATTATCACCTGAGTCCAGCGCCTTGCTCTCCCTTTTGGTAGCGGGTGCATTCCTGACAGATACAGAGGTAGCGAGAGAGAGAGAGTGAGGCAAAGGAAGTTGTGAGTTAAAGGCAGAGAGATGAGGTAGAGAAATGTATAAAGAGAGAGAAGTGATATAGAGAGGGCGAGTTGAAGTGGCGAAGGAAGTGCAGAGACAGATGAGAGAAAGAGGTGGTTGTGATAAGGTCAAAGAGAGATGTAGAGAAAGAGGAGTGAGGTAGTGAAAGTGGTGAGGTAGAGGGGACACCGGTAGAAAGAGAGAGATGGAAGATGGATAGGTGAGATAGTGAACAAACAGTGAAGTAACCTGAGAGGTTATGTAGTAAAATAGAGATGCAGAGAGAGGGATGAGATTGTGACAGAGATGTGAGGTAGCGAGAAGAATGAGGTAGAGAAGTGAGGCAGAGAGTGATGAGGTAGAGAGAGAGCTGAGAGAGAGGTATAGAGAAGTAAGGAATCAAGAGATGGTGACAGTGAGAGAGTTGCTGTAAAGAAAGAGAAGAGTGAGATGAGAAAGAGGTCAAATTGATGGAGGATAGACACAGGCAAACTTAATGACATCAAAATGGCAAAAACCCAATAAGCAAAACAGAAGATATGAATGTTTAAAGTTTCAATTAGAAATAGCTTCAAGAAATACACAGCACCAATCACAGTTATGTGGTCCGTTCAACTTGGTCAAAGTCAAAAGTTTGGGCCGATTGCAATGGAGTGCGGGTCGGATGCAGGGACCAGGTTCGTTTTCGTGGAATGTTTACCTTGTAACTTAGTCCAGTTCCACGCGATGAGGCTCAGTCAGAGCTTCTCCTTGGCAGTGGACTGCAAGGAGATCATTGTCGGCAGGAAGAGCTGGTCACCCACATTGGCAGGAGACCCAGGGTGAAGCAGGAGTCTGTATAGCAACGATGCATTGGTGGTTGGATGCAGGTACTGCGTTGGCCTCACTGAAGTCCGTTCACAAGGCAGCCGTGGGTGGTTCTTTTTTAAAGCAAAGAGCCCAGAACCTTTGGATTTTCACCTGGAGTCTAGTTCAGGCAGCTTTTGGGTTGGAGAAGTACACTATGACACTAGCCAAGGGACCAAGACCTGGGAGGGGGCACCTCTTGGGAGTCAGGACTCACTTCAATTGTGGTCAACAGCAGGGTCCAGGCAGGCCAGTTGGTGTTGGTCAGCTGGGCAGTTGCATGGTAGGCCTCTGGAAGCTCCTTCTGTCTGTCCCTGTATCTCAAACAGGTCAGCCAACTGACCCTTGGAGTCACTTGTGGGGTCTAGGTTTCAAGGCAAGCAGGCCCATTCTTCCTTGAGGCGTCAGGCAGCAGGACAGCCCTTCTTTTGAGTCTCCACAGGTCCAGGAGTGTTCTGATGAGAGGTTTGTCTAACCCTAACTTGTTCTGGGCAGTGTTTCCCTTTTCCCTGGGCTTGGTTCCAATCTGCCTAGAGTAACAAAGGAAAGGCAGGCCCAGACTTGGGCTGCATTTGCCAGTGACAGGGTAGGCATCTTCAGAAATCAGGAAGGGGCTGGGTGAAGCCTTTGGGCTACTGTTTGAAGCTCAGGAAGAGCTGAGTACAATCCCCTAGGCCACTGTGCTCAGGAGAGGAACAACCTTCCCATACCCAAGGCCCTTTTGTCCCCTGTCTGGCAGGAATACACATCACACCACAGGACAGCCATTAACTGTTATGTGACCCTGGACTCTGGCACAAAGACACAATTGGTTTAGGCAGAAAAATGCCAGCTTTCTAAAGTGGCTGTTAGAACCCTGTTCAGAGGGCTATAGGACAAGCAGGAGTTACTGGGCCCAAACCATCCCAATATCCCAGGGCCCAACCTACTATGGGTTCTGAGCAACTGGGCCAGTACCCTTTCAGCACTTGGCTCTCATTGGTACAGCAGCTCGAGCAGTCGAAGGCTTCTCGCTGGTAGGTAGACACAGAGGGGTGAACACAGGCTCACAACTCAAAATACATTCAGCAATAGCAATAAATGTTTGTCCAGCCAAATACTTGCTTTTCTGAAAAAATAAGTATTTATATACAAGCACAAAGTAAAATACGGCATTCACAAACAATACCTACAGTCCCTTGAGGTCAGGGCTCTAGTGTTTTAACGGGCAGGTTCCTGAATCCCACTCCCCTTTCACTAGCAGTAGTGGCTATTCCCCATTCACTTTAGGCGACATTCAGGTTAAGTCCCGCTACCACCTGATCGGCACAGAAGCAATCTTCACAGCGGCTCCACTTGACATACAGGGTCACCGACTTCACTCTGCACACGGGCTTCAGCCCAATCTGTGCAACAGTAATCTTCACAGTGGCCCCACCTGGCACATTGGGGTCCCCAAATGTAACCTGCATACAGGCAACGACCCGATCTGTGCAACAGCCATCTCCTCACACCTCTCTAGAGGGATCCAATTGCCAGGATCCCCCACTGGACCTCCCTCTCTCCAACACTCTCCTCTTCCTCACAGGGCATACTGGTCTTGGCAAGCAGGCAGTCACTGGAGCTTCAGACTCCAGGGACAGGCGGTCTTGGATTCCCTGGGAGATGTCTCTTCTTCCAGCTGGGAGATTGGCAGGCCTTGGCCTGCAGACCTGTCCACAAACAGAAGGCTTGTAGAGCTTCTCCACCTCACACAGCCCGACTGGCTGCCAGTAGCAGCCGCTTACATTTTAAAACGGTGGGGCAAAATGTTTTACCCACTTACAGGCTCTGTGAGAAACCAGCACAGCTCTCAATTGTGGTCTGTTATAAAGTGTTTATAATGGGCCATGACTAAGAGCTCTGGAGACTGAACCAATGCAGTGCAAGTTTCTCACACTGCCTGCAAGTCGGTATTAAAGCAATTTTATTAACAGATAAAATAGCAACATACCCACTACCTCGTCCTCATGTTCCTCTTCGGTCCGGCTGCAGTCCGAGGCTCTAAGGCAACAAGGAGTCTCTGAGCCACCCCCTAACTAATCCTGAAGCTGCTCTCATGTTGCTGATAATGTTAGGCAGCATGGTATCAGCCCCAGGATTGGCTGGAGCGGGCTGCCTCGATGCTCCTGAAGGCTCTGGGGGCCTGTGCCTGCTCTCCACCCAGCTGCCCTAGACATCTGAGTGGAGAGGTTTAAAATGAACATGTTAGGCTGGCTGTTGCAAGATAGCCGGCCAAACTGGCATGCACAGTTTAAACTGGAGCAGCCAGCAACACTGCTCCCTGCTGCCAATCAGCAGCTATAGCCCCGCCTAATGCTGCCACTCTGCTCAGCTAAACTGAAAAATAAAATGGAAATGAAATCTCTTCATTACCATTTTATTATTCATGCTTTCTCCTCTGTGAGTGGGGGTGGGAGGGTGATACTCCTCCACTCCAGTGGAGGAACCACCGATGCTGGCTGCTTGACAGTTTACAATTTCGGAGGCCTCTAGCTCTCCTTCTTATAGTTCAATTCCAGACACCAAATGTGATTTGGAGTCTGAGTCTTTGAAGTTTATGTTAGGGATCTGCTTCCTTTTGAAGTGCCCTCTTATCTGCCCTGCCCTTCCTCCAGAAAGCAGGCTGTCAGGGGAGCGACTCCAAATCTGATAGCCCCACAGCACCCGCCAATGGAGTGACTTGAGGCTCATACCTGGATGTCAGCCAAAGTAATATGTGTATCAAAAGGTTGCCCTAGGGCCTCAGCCCTACTCTTTATGATTCTCTTTTCAGCCCCATCTCATTCTGAATCAAAGAAAATCCTTTGAAGCGTTCTGAAGAGCCTGGCTATCCTTTCCTCCAGAGTGTCCCACGTAGCTAAAAGGACTGCAGCAATCCACAAATCTGTCTGGGGTAATGCCGCTACCTCCCCATGTTCCTCCAGTTAGCCCTGAGTCTCCCAAAATGGAACCCCAAATCTTCCATGTATTGCACCATTCACAGGCACACATACACCCAGGACATGCATATAACACACACGCACTGCACAGCACAACATTATCCCTGCATTGTACCATTCAGAGACACACATACGCCCAGCACATTTATAACCTTACGCACTGCAAAGCACTACACACCAAACTGATGTAGATCAAGGGTGACTTAGGCACACAGAGGCAGAACTATAAATGAGTGTGCATGTAGGCCTCACTCCAGTGAGACAGGTAAAAAGGCCTGTTCACTCCTATTGATCAGTACACGGTATGCTGTCACCACTGTGTTCATGATTCTTAACTGCTGGAAAGGGCAGTATCCTTACACCATTATGAGGGTAGCACTTTGGTCGAAAAAGACCACAATCCATGAGACAGGCCTATGCCATGCCACACACGCATGATCCATGTTTACCCATGACAACAAAAATCAGGGGAACAGACATCATTACAGTTGGGGCACTCGGGGCAGGGGTGCACCTCCATTACCATGTGAGGGACTTTTTCGTCCCAACAGTGTCATTTTCCGAATAGTAACTTAAAATCCGAGTTTACCATTGAAGAGGATTTTAAATTACAATTCAACTGACACAAAGAAGTATTTCTCTATCTGCTCCCAAATTGAAGTTATCACTTATTAAGTTTAATAAGGTAACCCAGAGTTTGTTAAATACCATGCACCTCACCCTCTGAGCTTTTAGGGCCTACCTTAGGGGCGACGTAGAAATATTAAAAAGGAAGGTTGGGGTCTGTCAAAAAGTTTATTTTGCCAGGTTGAAATGTCAGTTTTAAAACTGCACTATAGGCTGCAGTGGCAGGCATGAGACGTTTTACAGTGCAACTTTGGTGGGTGGCGGCCCACTTGGAGCATTTAATTTACAGGCTCTCGGTACATGTAATACCATTTACTAGGGACTTATATGTAAATTAAATGCGCCAGTTAGGTGTATACCAATTTTACCATGCTTGGAATGGAGAGCACACGCACCCTACCATTGGTTAGCAGAAGTAAAGTGTGCAGAGTGATAATGCCAACAAAGACAAGCTCGGCAAAAAAAAAAAGGGTAGAGAAGGAAAAAACCTGGGGCATACCAAAGATGATCGTTTCCAACAAATTGCATCTTTAGTAATGCCACAGGAAGTAGAAGATCAAGCAGGCGAGAAGATTTAGCAGTGTAGCATGGTGGCATGAGAATGGGTGAGGAGGTAAAGGAGAGCAGTGAGGGCAGAAAGGAGGTGAAAGGAAACACAGCAGATGCATGGATCAAGGACAGAGAAGGAGGGGATAACAAAGGTGAAGAAATGGGTAGGCATTGCAACAAGTCTTGTAACCAGAGGGATTATGGTGTTTAAATAGTAACGTTTTCAGTTTTTTGTGAAATGTAAAAAGGTTTTCTGGACACTTCATCTAAGCTGGAGAGCATGGGGGAGTTACAGAGAGATGGACAAAGGGAGTTTCGGGTATTTACAGGGAGATGGGACTTTTCCTTAGAAGGAGTTGGTGATGGCCTCATGAGTTCTCATTCTTTTTCAACACAAATCCTAGTACAACTTTGCCCTTTTGGTGTGTTTCCCTCTTGAAAATTTCAGGGTGGATCATAAATAATTGGGCTTGACTGAGTGAATGCCACGGGGCTCCTTCTCCCACTTATGACTGTTTAAGGAAGAGGACTGGGTTTGAAGTCACCTGTGCCGGTGCCAAAAGTCACAGTGGCTAGCCCAACAAAAAAAACTTCCACAAACTTTGGTCAAGACCTGGTGGCATTTCTTGTTAGTGGGAGGGTGTAGTACCTAGGTCCAACATAACAGCCTCAGTCCTGGTGGGGATTGTCTATCTGCCAGCAGACCATAGACTGACTGTCATTAACTGTGCTTGCCTGTCACCCCCAGGAAAACCCTGGTGGTAAGGGGCAGTGAAAACTGCTAAGTGCTCCCCTTGCAATGGGAGACCACTCCCATGGCAAGGGGAACATTTTTTTATTGTCTAAAAGAAAATCCTGCTTTCAGATTTTCATTTTGAAAATAAAAAATAAAACAGTTTGGTACATGGCTCCGTCTTTTTGACGGAGCCCTGCACCAAGCTGCAAAAAGCGTTGACAGGAACTGCTGTGACGGTGGTTCCTGTCAATGCTTTAAGAAATGACAGCCTGCTTCGCAGTCATTTCTAAATCTGGCAGACAGTACCTCTTTCAGGGCGACAAAGTAACTTACTCTGCCACCCTGGTGGAGAAACAAGCTGTCCACCAGATTATGAATCTGGCCCAGAGTCACAAATGTATACATAATTACAGTGAATGACGACTCCCTACACAATGGCTTAACGATTTGCTATCATAGAGTACACAAAAACCTTTATATTGTCTTCTATTCCCTTCATTTTTTGTCTATCTTTGTTTTTTTTACACTGTGATACACTCATTTATTGTTGTACTGAAATCTTTGATGGGAAGAAATAAGAAAACAAATGAAAAATTGTTGATCTCTTCATGAAGGTCAGAAAAGTGTTTCATAAATCCACTGATTGCAACCAAAGGGATTCCAGATGAGACCTCATTCCAGAGGGTTAGGATCAGTATTCCAGGTACACCTGATTCTAAAGAATGACATTTTACAGTGACGCACCATACGACATATAATCAGTTCTACCATGGTGGAAGTGCACCCTAAAGACTCTCTTTTAGGGGAATGCTGGCGGAAGGGAAATTCACGATGAAAGGTAGAATTAATAAGTAAGACGTGACTGATGGTCCTGACAGTGCTGTGCACACCAAAAACCAACACAGGATTAGTCTGTATCACCTCTGGGTTGATCAGGAATTGTGCCCAACAACCTCAAGCAAGTCCACGTGATGACTGAGAGGAAGAGTTACTAATTGGAGCGCTCTCAAGACATCCTGAAAACACTTACTTAATCAATTCCAGTTGGTAAAATAATTCTAGGAAATTCATATGGTTTCCAAATGATTTTTAAAGTATAAAAATGAATTCTTAGAGAGCAGGTTCATTAAAAAAAAGCCCAAATGCTTGTGAAGTCAATCAGTCGATGAGAACCCAAGAGGCCTTGCAATTCTTGAAAGGAGATTTCTCTGAAAATTTGGTCCTGCCAGTCAAGGGAATATATCATAACTGTTTCAAGAAGGAAGACTGCCACACTGAGATTAACTGAGAAACTGGTCATCAAAGTAGTTAAGAAAGAACAGCCCCTATGTAAAAGTAACACTACAGCCCACAGAAACAAGCATTGGCATAGCCAATAGGTCTCGCCTTTGGGGCCTTACAACTATTTAGCCATGCAGCACATTATCCTGGGTGCTACAACATATACTGTTTTTAACATTGAAGCTTTGACACTAAATGGCACATTATAGCGCTGCATTGAGAAGTACTTATTTAAAGTGTTATTTTTGTAGTAACTGGTAGTCTGAACTCACATATTTGGAAGTGCTTTCATACGCAATAATATAGGAAACAAGCATTTGCAATGCAATAGGTCTCGCATTTGTTAAAGTTAGAGCTGTTGGTGTTGAAAATAACAATGTTTTTCACTTTTTTTTTATTTGCAGTGGAGTTGTTATATTTGCATAGCACTATTGCCAATGGTATAAAAAAGCAAAAGTAAAAAACATTGTAATTTTCAACGACAACAGCTCTAACTTTAACAAATCAAGTCCTATTGCACTGGAAATGCAATCAGTCTCGCATTTGTTGGAGCTGAAGTTATGCAATATAAATGCCAATGGCCATGTTGCAAGGTGCAGTACCATATGTGGCCAAAAGAGGTCCCATGGTACCTCTTTTGGCCACACATGGTACTGCACCCTGCAAAGTTGGAGTTATTGGCATTATAAATGGCAATGTTTTTTACCTAGCCATGTTGCAGGATGCAGCACCATATGTGGCCAAAAGAGGTCCCATGGGACCTTTTTTGGTTACAAATGGTACTGCACCCTGCAGAAGATATGGTAAATGCACCCTACCCATAATGCATTGCATGCAAGACAGTACCACGAGTACATTCAAATAGCTATGTCCATATATACAATTAGTAGCTTTGAAATGTGACAAAATAATTATTATATTAATTCCAGATTAGGTTGTACTCTGTGTGGAGCTAATGAAGGGAAATGTATAGAAGGTCTCATATAAATGTGAGATGTGCTAGTGAGTAAAGTAACCACTCTCAGCCTTGCTTAGGACCAAGTGTGTGTCCTGCCTGAAGCCCTTTTAGAAAATAGTGTTCTGAGGCTGTAATTAAAACCTAGGGAGTAACAACACATGTAACAGGGGGTGTCCTCATGGGAGGGTACAAGAAGAGACAAGGCAGTACTTAGGAGAGACTACTAAGCCTATTGACCAATGAAAAGCCACCATTTACAAAGGACAGGGATAAGAGCCAATTAAAAAGATGGTCGGAAAGTGGGCGGAGCCTTATGCTCATATCCTGAATACTAGTAAGAATTCTACAGTGGATGCTGTCGGGTCAAACGATTACTTCGTTGATCATGTTGAACAAAAAGTTTTCAGATAATTAATTTATCTTGGACTCTAAAGAGTTCCAAAGTAACATCCCACATCATCCTAATAAAAATACTCATACAATGTAAACTTCAATGCTCGCTTATTATTTTATACAGAATATTTGAGCATATATGGCTGTCATACATGTAGTTATTTATCAATAGTGGTGAAAAAGGTGACATACATGAATTAGGTGAAACAAAGTGACACAGTGGAAATATCAATGTTGGCAACAAGAATTTTTCATATATACATATATACAGAGAGTATATCAGTCTGTCCTTTAATAATCATTTCTGTTCTCCTTAGATGCCCTGGTGATAATTATTTCAACCTTAGGGCAAGTGAACTGGCGGACATGACCTGGAGACACATCAACCCAGAAATGTGCGCGATTTCAAAAGGCGTCATGGCGGGTCTTCATCAGGACTGAAAGCAAGGACAGCCTATGAAGAACAAATTAATGTTTTAATTTAAGGAAGAATTGCCGGGTAATGCGAATGGTGAGAAGTGTTACAAGTAAATGGGCACTCACCAAACTAGCGAATACGTGGAGTGTTCCTACGTGTCCACGGTCGAGGATTGTGCGAACTACGGGAAGTGAAAATCATACACAATGAAAGGAAAAAAGGGGGAAATCCTAAGAATCTCTTTGAGCGATTTAGGTGATCAATCATTGAGCCTTATGCCCATATCCTGAATACGAGAACCAGGACAAGGGGACCCTACTCACTAAGGAACCACGGTAGGTAAATTATATAAAAAAACAGTGGTTCCTGTGGAATAATACAATCTATCTTGATAATACGATGCACAATCACAATGGGAAGGGTTTAAGTAATGTCAGAGGGAGAAGAAACCACATACACCAATGGTTCAGTATATCACAGTTACATTTTATATTTTAAAAAAAAAGGATATATACAATGAAAAAGAGAAATGAAGAACATTTGTGCATGGTGTCCCCAGTGAAAACAGGAACCTAAGGTATTAGTGACAAGTTTGTGACAGTTTTTTTACACAAGGTTTCCAAAATTCTATGAAAGTCGACCATTATTAAATATATACAGGGTAAACAGCGGCTATATACAGTGATATGCGCTGGTTAATGGTTCGCTTTTTCTTTGTGTCGACGACGTTTCGACCCTCTGTGCAGTATGGGGTCTCATCAGGACCTAAGGATGTAGGGACATCTGGTGGGTCGACTGTGCAGCCGCGTGAAGAGTGTGTGCCACACGTGAGTGAAAGAAGAAAAAAGAATACTCACAATGGGACCCAGCCGGGTACCCAAGTGTGAGTGGGGGAAGGGGCTGCCAGTCAATGGGTAGCACAGCGCTAGGATGCAGGTAATGACACACTACAGCGTGTGTAGGCTGGTAGTGTTGTAGGGAACTCTGAATCATGGTGCTCGCGAGCATAGATTCGCTCTAGTACCATCAAATGTAGTTGAAATTAAGGTTCGTCGTTAGATTGCTATAACCTAATTACTCATGTGTTTCATAATAATATTGACGCTGCAACCGTAATTGTTGCTAAGTTGGCCTTGGTGTTCGCTGGAGAACGGAGTCCTTGTATGCAAATGCAGGAGTTCCCCTAGCGCGTGACGATCCAACGCGCGGACAGCAAGGCAGCGTGAGTCTGCTTTGCTCAGAGGTCAAATGTCCTGAATACAGCATGTCTCGAAGAGTCAGCGCAAGCGCTGCCTAGGCAACACCTAAAAAGAGTTTTAAAGAAATAAATAATTTGCCTGATAACAATTTAAGCGAGGAAGCCAATGAACAAGTAGCAAAACATGCGGATTAGGTACAGCACACAAACTACAGAAATATCTTCAAAGCTATTGCAACTCTATGGAAATACATGAATTCACCAACTACCAAACCAAAGACTAGTGCCAGCGCAACAGAGGTTTGGTATTAGAGAACACAACGTGACCTGAGCTCAACTTCTAATCATCAAAGCCACTAACATTAAAAAAACAACCATACTCTGGCTGGATGAATGGCCGAGTGACAGCTTTACCCTACATTAACGTCTTACCAGTAAAACAAGTAACAAAAAGAAATTAAACCCTGCCAATAACATCAATGACCGAGTAGCAATGCGTCCCAAAATCAGTAAGTGACCAGCGAAACCAGTAACATCAAAGAAACCACTAGCCTTCCACATTTATGTTGAATGGCCATGTGACAGCAAGGAGTATATATATATATTTTTTTTAAATCAATTGATGAGATCACTGAGAAAGCAGGTTGACCAGGGATACCATTTGCATTAAAAATATGTATCTTAATATCAACGCGTAACCAATCACATTAAAAACCCAAACCTTCTAGTTAGGGAGCCAGTTCAACTCTCAATTTGTGAAACCAAACAGGACCTAGGTGCGACCAGTAAAACCAGTAACGGTCAAAGACAGCCAGGGCTGAGGTTCGGCCAGCGACACAAGGTACCACCATAGATGAAGAGTGCCGAGCCCTGACCAATAACGGCCACAAAACCACTCTGTCATGGCTTGTCCATTAACACTTACATACCAGGACTCGGGCTGTGGCACAACCAGTGACATTCACAGACAAACCTCGCACGGGCCTGGCAGGTATCACCCACAACCAGGCCCGCTGTACTCTCAGAATCCATTTTGCTGGGTCCTACATGCACACAGACTACGTGCAGGAAAAACATCTTTAGCCTTAAAACAATTCCCAACCGTGATAAGAGCGTAAATGCACTCCAAAGGTATCTGAAGGAATAGACACCTATAGATCATATCAATTATAGTTTCCACCAGAGCAAGGGTCACATACTACATAATGGTTCGCAAACTCCCAAGAGTGAGAGCACGAACACTGCCAGAGGACTACAGATCACTCACCTTGTCCTCGGAACCCAAACACACATCGCCCTGCAACACCCACTTCCAGTGCATGAAGCATATCAAGGCGTCCTGCGGCACCTTGAACTCCTGGGCCACAGTGGCAAGGAGCAGCTGCAGCCCGGGAGCCATTTTGAGAGCAAAGATAAGACACGAGTGAGCAAGGAATTTACCGTTGCTGTAGTTCTGAATGGCCGCACTGTACTACATTATAACTGTTGCTGCTCAGCTGGCTTGGTGAACCTTCACCCAGGCTGCTATGGTAGTATAAGACAGGCCAGACTGCACCTGTCTTTCTTTAAGCTACCGTACAAATCTGGTACTGCCTACAATTCTGCCACTGTTCGCTGGACAGAGCAAAAACTATGAAATAAGTCCCTGAGATAACAATTTGAAACAAAATGTTGCCCAATTATACAATTTAGTTTTATTTAAAAAATGAATGAGTGGTGATTTAAGAAACACACACAAACAATTTAAATATTAGCAACTGTTAATCACTAGAAATGTAATTATTAAGTAATAAAAAACACAACATAATGCCCCCACTGGTTGCTCGCTTTGCATCTGCACACGAACTTGCAATGCAAAACGGGCAACATGTTTACACATAGTTCAATGTGAATTGACGTGCGTTCAGTTAATCTTATCACGTACAGGCTATGCTTTGGTTCTGACATGACCGTATTTTCTCACAAACACACTGATCGGGATGTGGATAAAATCATTCTAGTTATCCTATCAAGAATTTTCCTTTTTATTAAACACACAGTGGTGATGGGACGAATCCTGCAATAAAATGCAAGCAGCTATGGGCGCTGAAGCGGAACACCCACCCACTGACACACGAGCAGGAAACAAAGGAAAAATAGTTCCCCAAAAAACAGACAAACAACTAAAGCGTAATGATACAGTACTTGGTCACTTTTCCGTAAGAGGGACGAAAGAGAAAAAGGAGGCACAAAGAGGCAGGACTGACCACTAGCAAGCAAGGATTTTTAAAGGATACTGAATCAAACAAATGAAAAGCAGAGGGATGGCTTTAAGCCCACAAGAGAAGTATATACTAAAGTATATGCAAGAGGTCTCAAATGCTTGACCTAAAAAAGTGTGAAAAAGCACCAAATAGAGCTCAATTGAAGCAGCCCATTGAGATTCTTCTCATCGTGATATTTCATTGCTCAACACTTCTCTTCAACAGTTTATTTTTCTCTTCATATAGCCATGTCCAGTATACTCGTGCAGAACCAGATTTTTTGCTATGCCCATGCAAAATGTTTATTACACGAGCATAATGTCACTTAGCGTCAATTATTAGTCTACCTGTAGCTTGTGCAATTTCCTGATTATCGTATGCTTACAAGGACCATCAAGTTTTCTCTCACACAATAATAGTTTTTTTTACTAAGGTTTTGTTGATTTGCATCAATTTACTTACCATTATAAAAGCCTGCAGGCTCAGCACAAAATTTTAACACTGCCACGCAGGCACCCACAGAAACCTTTGTAAATAGCCTTTTTAGAGTGAGCAGGAATGTCTTTCAGGGCATGTGTCCAACAGCAGCATGCACTGCACTAGCAGTGTTCACTGCACAGTTTACAGAAACTGGATGGACATACCTTGGAACCTCGAAAGCCTTTGGCGTTTATGTGCATATAATGTATGCATTTGTCTTGCAACTTACCCTAGAGTGGACAGTCATGAGAGCAATCTATGTGATGTCATTTATAATGTTGAATATTTGAAGAAAATGGACATCCCATAATATAGAGCATGGGAGCAGTCTTGATCTTTACACAAATACAGGCCTTAGCCTAGCACACGTTAAAGCCATACATCTTGCTTGAACTACATGTGCTATGCTTAGAAAAAGATATGCCACTTCAGTGACCCATCGACCATGCATGTTCATAGACGTTATCAGTAATATCATTTGTGATTCTATCGGTTACATCATGTCTGAAATCATGAGTAGCGAATTACCTATGTCCCTTTCTACATCACAAATTTGAGACCAGCCTATGATCTCTTCAAGGAAGATTCCACTTTCTATCTATTGTGTCAGTTAGGTTCCCTTCTTGAGAAGCCACCTGTCTGACAGGTGTGTCAGCATTTGCAGGTATGCGGGCGCTTTGCTTACTATTTAGCCAAAGGTTATAGTTGAGCCATAACCTGTGGCATTGACAGGTTCTCTGAGTAATACTATTTTCTCAGAATTAAGTCTTTGACCACTTCATTCATTGATTGTGAGGGAACCTGCCTCAACAGGCTCTGACAGGTGCTGCCTGAGCGTCATACGCAGTGTGGTCCACATTAGTACCAAGGTATCTGAGGAGCTCAGGAGATTGCTTCTTCGGGTGTAATTTCCCTAGTAATGGGATCTGCCTCAGGTTCATCTTCACTATAATATATTGGTGGTAGTCAAGAGGACTTGTGTAAGTGAGTTCAAGAAACTGGTGTGGGTGGAGAAAGAAGAGACAGTCAATTATGTTCTTTGCACTTAGCACATGTTTCTTGCGTGGTCTAACAACATTAATGTTAGTGTTGCACTTGACGTCATTGTTGAAGTCCATTCACTGTAGGAGTGGAGAGTTTATTCATGCCATGTGCCTTAACCATATTAAGGGGTGATGTTTGCCCCCCTCGAGATTGCCGTTCATGGATCTGCCTCCGCTCTTCTTGGCCAACTTATTTTTTTGATGTATAAGTTTTTATTGGCATTTTCATAATCACAATACCAATACTGACATACTTAGAAAAACACAATATTTCAACAAATAAACATCACTTCCAGTCCCCCTCCCATCCCCTCTGTCTCTAACACAGTCACAATGCGATGTATGAGTATGCATGGCAGAAGAAAAGGTTAAGGTTCCAGGATAACCATTGCATGGCATATGACAGGAGTCATCTTACAATGACCATGCCATCTCTGCATCCGTAGCAGCTCACACTTCTAAGGAGGCAACTCATCCGGAGGCGCCAACAGTTTGGAGAGCATCGCTGCCCAGGCCTGCAGCTCAACTCCCAGTTTATTGTCCCTATGCCTTTTGTGTATGTGGCACTCCTCAGCATTCACCCACTCGGCCATGTCTCTCAGCCAGTCAGTAAGCTTTGGAGCAATCGGTGACAAACACCGTATAACAATTCTGCGCTTTGCCAACACAAGTCCCAAGATAAGAAACTTCCTACTTAATTTCTTCTTTTTCTCAATGGGGATGCGCACCAGCAGACACTGACCTAACTTTCTATGGACTATCCACCTTGAAGCCCTACCCAAGGATGGGCGAACTGCCGCCCAGTATTCATCTATGTTCTGGCACCCCCAAAACATATGCAGAAAATCCACTCCCAGTCCCCTGCAGCGGGGACACCTGGAGAAGCGCTCCGGATAGATATCATGGAGCCTACCAAGGGTAAGATAAACCTGATGCACCACATTATATTGCAGCAGTTTAAACCACGGATTGGTGAATGTGGATTTCACTGCCTCGTATTCCCTCCCAGTCTGTTGCCGATAGTGGCGCCTCCAAAATCTCTTGCCATTTATCCTGTACTGATAGCTCAGCCAAGGGAGCATCCTCTCTCAGAGCCCTATAGATATGGAAAATCAGCCTCCTACAACCTGCCATAGCCAGCAGTGTTTCCAAAGTGTGGGATATCTGTAGGACCTCTGGAAAAGATGCCACATCCCACGTGCACTTGTGGCTATTTTAGTGAACTGAAGGAATTGTCCCGTTCTAAGCTGACACATATCAATGGTGTCTGCAAGGGTAATAGACCTATCATTTGGGTATAAATCCAGCAGAGTGTTTCAACAGCTAGCACGCCATCGGTATACTGACATAGACAGTTCAATAAGTGTAAATGGGTGTAGTGCCCAGAAGCTCATGTCAGTCACAAAGGGAGCTCTCTTCATCACCATCTTGACCACCCTCTCCCACGCCCCACACACATGTCTGACCTTATAAGGTAAAGTAATTGGGGCTCTTGCCCCCATCATCAATAACTCAGGCAATGCAACCCCATTGCAGGTGCCCCTTAGCAGTCTGTGTTCCCAATACTCTTGGCCGTCCAACCAGTGGACCGCATGCTGCAGCTGTGCTGCAAGATAGTAAAGCTCCATTCAGGGTAAATCAAGACCTCCCTTTTTCCAGGGGCTCTTGAGAGTAGCCAAACTAACTCTCTTTCTCCCAGTCGCCCATTACAGTTCCACTATCAGTCTATCGATTTCCAGAAAGAACATCCTACGGATTTCAAATAGGGTCTCCTGCAAAATATACAGGCAGCAGGGTGGTAGTATCATCTTCACCAATGCCAGCTTCCCCATCAGGCAGAAGTGAAGGATATTCCAGAATTTTACTGTAGGCCTCAATCAATCTATCATTCTACCTGCATTTACTGCTTCAAACTTACCGATCCCATGTGTAACCCATATCCCCAGATATCTTGCCATCTCGGTCTCCCACGGGAGATTCAGCCATGGCGAGTCCTGTGCCTGCCTACCCGCCAGCAGCCCCAATGGGAACAGTTTCGATTTAGTGCAATTCACATATAGCCCGGTGAGTTCACCAAACTCAGCGAGGACCGCCAGCATGATAGAGACTAAATAAGAATCTAGAAAAACTGTCACGCACGCACTCATCAGCAGCAGACTGGACTACAGCAATGCTCTCTATGCGGGAATCAACAAGAAACTCCTTCGCAAACTCCAGACATCCCCCATCGCAATCACATCACCCAACACCCCCGCGATCTCCACTGGCTTCCAGTCGAAAGAAGAATAACCTTCAAACTCCTTACCCACGCATACAGGACTCTTCGCAACTCCGGATCCGCATACCTGAACAGCCTCCTCTCCTTCCACGCACCCAAAAGACACCTCCGATCAGCCCAGCTCTCACTGGCCACCGTCCCACGTATCAGCAAGACTAGAACGGGAGGAAAGTCCTTCTCCTACTCACAGCCAAAGCCTGGGACACCCTCGCTCTCCACCTCTGGCAATCTCCCACATTGCCCTAGTTCAGGAAGGACCTCAAGACCTGGCTTTTCGGGTGACCCCAGCACTCAACGGAAACTACTGTCCTTTCCCCCTACTGCCTTGAGACCCTCACGGGTGAGTAGTTGTGCTTTACCAACCATGATTGTTTGATTGATTGACCTTTCAGTTGACCTCCAGTGCTCCATTTTCTTTCATCAAGGTCTTCTTCTCAGACTCTCTCTCTCTATCACTAATATGGTATTGTATCTATTCTCAAACTAACAAACCATGTGAATTGCACCTACAGGGAAAAGTCATTAGGAAGAAAAATGGAACAGTATTTTATGCACCAAGGGAATGTAGGCATAACAATGTTAATTTAGCGTATTAAATCAATGATGCACATTTAATATGCCTGTGCACTTTCAAACACCAATAAATGTAAAATATCAGTGCGTTAGACTCAAATCACATATGACGTACAGTAAATATTAAATAAGTGTGCGTAAATATGGCTAAGAACTACATTTAAATGTAATATATGAAACATTAGTGCATACATTATATAAATCATTATCGTTTCTAAAGTAAACATATTCTAAATAAGTGAGGATGGTTTATTCATTGGGTCTCCAAGGAATATATTATTTAATATGGTTAAGGCACATGGCATGAATAAACTCTCCACTCCTACAGTGAATGGACTTCAACAATGACGTCAAGTGCAACACTAACATTAATGTTGTTAGACCACGCAAGAAACATGTGCTAAGTGCACGTTTATGTCATGTATTTGTGACATGTAAGGTTGGAGCTAAAATTACTCTGTACCAATCCCCCCTCTGATGGCGAATCTATGCGTCACATCAAGATAAACATCATTTATCAGATGGGCAAATCACAATCTAGTTGTTTCCATCATCTTCCTTTTGAATTCCTCCAGAAACTTCATGTCATCATAGTATTTGCTCTGTCTATCCTCTTGTTCTGTGTCTGCTGTCTTTCTCTTCTTTTTTATCCCTTATAGATTGCAAATAAGAATAATCCACAAATAGAAATTATCACTAAGGGTTTCAAAATGCCTCCAACAATTTCACTCCCCAAATTTCCAAACCATCTGCCCATAGCAGAAAATCCATTTCCTATGGCTTCCCAAGCACCTGTTGCTTCTAACCCTTTCAAATATCTCTTTAAGTCAGTAATTTTCTTAATGTTTTTTTTCAAGTCATTACTTTTGTCTGGAATGTTTTTTTTCAAGTCATTACTTTTGTCTGGAATGTAAGTACAACATTGTTGAACTTTTAACATCCGACTGACTCCGCCCTCTTTTGCGAGAAGGACGTCTAATGCAAGTCTATTCTGCAAAACCATAGATCTGATCACAACCATCTTAGTATCTATAACTAAAAATCCTCCAGCTGACTAGTAGACAACTTATCAACTACAGTAGAAAACTTTCTAATCTTATGCAAATTCAGTATCATTCCTACAGATAGTATTGGAGCACCAAAGATGTATCCTGTAGTTTCACTAGCACCGGCACCTCTCTTTGTTCCCAAATGTTGTTACCTTGTGGGATCATCAAGTTGTCCCACATGATAGATTTTTGTAAAAACTATCCCCATGTAACATGTTTCATACCATCTCTGGGGTAACCTATAAAATGCATTTTCCCCCAAAAATAATAAACTCCAGGGAAAACAGGATCTGCTCCGTCCCTCTTAATATAATTCCCATTTCCACGGACTACAAAACTATGATCACATTCACTGTTTCCCACATAATTTGTGTCTGTTGCAGATTTTCTAATGAATATGCAAAAAGTCCCTTTGTGTTGCCAGTCTAAAGCTAATGCTGCAAAATGTCCCACTAACCTATGCTCACCTTCTTCTTTGGCCCATTGGGGTACTTTTGAATGATTTGCTGCTCTAGCCAATATATCTCTCCATCTGTCTTCTACTGAATCTATGAATTTCTTCTCTACACCAGTTAAGGAACAAGTTAAGTTATGTCTATATGCATAAGCAGTATCATGGTGGGTCTAAAGTAATGTCCCACTATCTCTGAAGTTTCAGCATCAGGCTGACGATTCAAATGCTTCAACACAGGAACATTTGAAAAAATGAAGTCATGATTCGAGTAATACTATTGAAGATGACCCTTTCCATAAAACAGGCTCAGCAATAAACTACAGGTAACTCCATAAGTCAAGGGAAGATGGTGATATGTAATTCCCTCAGCAACTGATACAGGTAATTGCATGCAGACATAACAATCCCTGGGTATCTATTATGTCAACATATTAAATAAAGCATTTTGGAGTAAACATTCAGTGAAGAGTCTCCTCTAGATGCATCTGCATGTAAGTCTTTCTCATCTACTGCAGGTAAACTACTGTCAGCAGGAGGTGGTGTTTGAGGGACACTTGTAGACCTAAGCTCCTCTGAAATGAGAAGGGTGGGGTAAACTAAACAATACAAGCAAAGCAATTAATACTAATGTCACACGACAAACACTCCTACACATAAGCCTTTATGTCGACCAGTATAAGGGTTAGGCTCTATGAGTTCTCTGAGGTTAGACAGTTTAAATGGAAGATTGCAGCACAGTCTTCTTGGTTTGTTTCCATTTGCAAAAACAGCAATGCAAAGTTCAAGTGTCTTTTCAGCAAAATATGTACCAGTGATCTTTGTGAGACTTCCTTAGCCGTACTCCAAGCTCTTCTAAGGGACAACCTTCTGCTCCTTCAGCAGACTTGGGCCTTGGTACTCTTCTTAGTAGTTTGGGAACAATCCATTAAGTTCTTTCTCTAAGTAATGCCTAGTTCAAACTCACTCATAATCACATCCAGGATAAATTGACTCAGTCTGCTTAGTTGCAATGCAATTTCAAAGCTCAGTTCAGCCAAAAGTTCAGTTCAATGAGGCTCAATTGAATGTGAATTGCTATAGCAAAATGTCCAAAATGCTGTATCCCAGTCATTGACAGCTAAGTATGTCCATTCGGGTGAGGAATACCATAGACAGGGTACTCTTTTTCTCGTATACTGTTAGCCCTTCTTGATTATTGTCACTTAGGCCAGATCCTGCAGTGTCTTCTGGGATAGTGTGTGGTACACGCGTCTCCCTCTCTCCTGTCCACTTAGCCACTGGTCTCCAGGTACAACCAGCGTTACTGCTGTGCTAGGCCCTTCATCAGGGTCTGAATCTGACGCAGTCAACACTACAGGCTGAGACCCTTCTGTACCGACTTCAACTGTTGACTCTCTCAGAGCCCCCTCAGGCCGAACAAGTGTTGTCCTAGCTTCTTGCTGATCCCCAGCAGCTTGACTAACCTGCTCCCTTTGTCTCACTGTAACCACCTGCACATCCGGGACAGGTGCTGTTATATCATCAAGGTGACAAGAGACTCTGCGAGTATGTGCTGCATGTAACCAGTTGGGGAGACATCCGCACTCCACAGCTGTTGTAATGACCAAGACAAGATAACCTGTTAGGGTACTCACCACAGAGGTTCCAAGCAGGACTTGTGTGCATGTTTCTTCACCATAACCAGTCTCCTGGACATAGGTCATGCCACTGCTCCTGTTGAGGCGGGCTGTAGCCTATCCAACCTGATGAGACACAGAACACACCACATCAGCCTGTCCTTTTGAGTAATCAAGAATCATGTCATCTGTAATGTTCACAAGCGCATTCGCAGGCCCAGCTGGCAGTCGCATAGTTCTGACCATGATGATTTCATGGGGAGACAATCCTGGCCTCCTATCCAGAGCACTGCGCAGGCTCATCAACACAAGAGACAAAGCAACAAGCCATTTCAGAGATGCTGAAGCACACACTTAAGCCAATCTAGATTTCAAAGTGCTATTGACCTTTTCCACAATTCTGGAAGCCTCTGGTCAGTACCTGCAATGTAGCCTCTGTTTGACATGTAATGCTATGCACAACATCTTCAGGACCTCATTAGTAAAATTAGTTCCTTGCTCTGACTCCAGAGAAGTCGGGAAAAGGAAACGTGGTATTAACTCCCTCAACAACAACTTAGCCACTGTGAGACTATCATTTCTACTGGTCGGGTAAGCTTCAACCCGACGTGAGGAGAAATAAACAATCACTAGGACATATCTCAGCCAATTGCACACAGGCATCTCAATAACGTCCAGTTGCATCCTGTTGAAGGGAGCTCGTGATCTCCCTGTGTGACTCAGTGCTACTGACGTTCTTCTGCCTACATTCTGCTGTTGGCACACAACACATCTGTGACACAGCCCTTCAGCCATCAGCCTAAACCTGGGGTTAAACCAGGTCTGCCTGAAAAAGTGCACCATGGCATCTCTCCTTAGATGTGCAGGTCCATGATAATGTCTTGCCATTGGAAGTGACAAACTATCTGGCAACACAGGTCTTCCATCTCCTGAAACCCAAATGTCATCCTCATCTCTTTTGACACAACCAGCTCCAATCCAGCCTTGCTGTTCTGCTTCCGACACTTCCTCCTGTAACCTTTGAAGCATCAACTGTGGTTAACAACAGATTATAATTTGTCCCTTCTTATTTTTCTTTCTGATACTCCCCATTAAAGGTGCAAGCATTTAGAGCACAGTATCTAGCGGTCTTGTCTGCATATCTGTTGTCTGCTGTCACACAATCTGTTCCACTGCAGTGTGCAGCGCACTTCACAACCCCAATCTGGCCACGTAACTGTAAAGCCTTTAAGAGATTGTGGATGCTTTCCCCATTCCTTATTGGGGACCCTGAAGAGGTCATAAATCCCAGTTGTGACCATAACTGTCCAAAGTCATGAACAACACCAAAGCCATACTGACTATCAGTGAAAATGGCCACTTTCAGCTGGTCTGAAACACAGCACGCTCTAGTAAGAGCAATCAATTTGGCCACTTTTGCAGGAAAAACTCATTGAAGCCAGGAGGCTTCGACCACACCTGAGACAGTACAGACTGCGTAGGCAGCTCTCAGGTTTCCTTTATGGTCTCGTAAACAGGAGCCATCAACAAAAATTACATGATCTGATACAGTTAGTAGCACATCTTGTATGTCAGGTCTCGGCTTGGTACATAGTTCAGTAACATCAAGACAGTCACGCTCAACTTCAGCATTATTGTTTCCAGGTATGGGCAAGAGAGTGGCAGCGTTCAGTGTAGTACATCTCCTGAGAGTGACATTCTCCGCATCAAGTATGACTTGCTTGTACTTGGTGAGACAACTGTTGGTAAGGTAGTGTGTTCTAGTGCAAGTTAACAATACCTCTACAGAGTGGGGGTCAAGAACAGTTAATGGATGACCCATAACAATGCCCTCGCACTGCTCTTTGCTGACACCTGTGGATGCCACAGCTTTGAGACAGCCGAGCAAAGCAGCAGCTACAGAATCAATGTAGCTGAAAAATATGCGACGGGTCTGCAAGCAGTCCCGTGCATCTGGTTTAGCAATGAGAGAGCGCGGCCCTCCACTGCAAAACAAAGCAAAACATTTATTATAATTAGGCATCCCCAGTGCTGGGGCATAGCAGAAACATTCTCTCAGCTCTGAAAAGGCACACATGCAGCTGTCATCCAATTGTACCGAATCAGACACATCCTTGCGTGTCAGCCTCTGTAAAGGCTTGGCCAATAGGGAAAAGCTATGGCTTGGCTAGGTTTCTTTTTAGAAAACAGGGAACAAGCTGCCTGGCTTAAGACTATGATAGGTGCAGCTGATAAAGGGTCTTTTACCTTACAGTCCCTATTATAGTTGCCCTCCTGTGACACCTATAACAAATAATCACTTTGCACTTGAAGGAACCTCTCTGTCCTCCTTCATCATTTTGTTCCTGACTAGAAATTCAGGGCTACAGGTACTAAGATTTCCATTTGCGATTTCCGAATAGTGAATTTTTGCGATTTTTGCGATCAGAAAATAGCAAACACCTATGTACTAATGTGTCTTTTATACATTTAGCGATTCCTAATCGGGTCGCAAGTGCCCTGCCTCATTACTATTCATAAGGTAGGTCGCAAATTGTGACCCATTGGGAATCTCTAAAACCACAGGGAAGGTGGCTTCTGGGGACAGCAGACCACCATGTCTGTGTTTGCTTTTAAATAAAGCAATGTTTTTTTTAAAATGCAGCCCATTTTCCTTAAAGAAAAATGGGATTTGTTTCAAAAAGAGAAAGTTTTATTTTCATTTTTTAAGAGTAGGCAGTGGTCCTTGGAACCACTGCCTGCTCTTATTTAGGGGTCGATTCTGATCTCGCTGGGAAGGCCCTCCTAGAGCTGTCTGTAGCGTTACCTGCCGACCGACTCGTTCCTGGAGCCGGTCCGTCCAAACGACGAAGTACGATGCACAAATGTGTCCAATTCCCGAGCGACACGCACGCTCCGAATCCAGCGACATTTTCTGTACGAGCCGGATCTGTATACGCTGAATGGACTCATCCGGAGCCAATTCTAAAGCAGATTCCGGCCGGACAAGTACGATGCGTACTTCCTACGCGCCGAACAGGTCGCCACCTCCAGCACGTCACAGCATCCGGAAGAGCTGTATTTCAGCTCCGATTCGCGCCACAACACGATCATGGCGTATGAGACGAAGCAGCCATGTATCCGATCGCGCATGTCATCCCTATACTGTACGCCTATGGTCGAATCAACAACCGGTACCGACGCGTTCGTCACAGACGGTAAGTCAGACACCTACCACACACAAAAATGGCATGATCCCTCGAAAGGCAACATAGCCATAGTGGGTGGATGTCTATCCCCACCAGCACTGTCCACCCCATAGGGGGTGGATGTCTATCCCTACCAGCTATGTTCACCCCATAGGGGGTGGATGTCCATCCCTACATGCATTGTCCACCCCATGGTGGGTGGATGTCTATCCCCACCAGCATTGTCCACCCCATAGGGGGTGGATGTACATCCCTACAAGCAATGTCCACCCCATAGTGGGTGGATGTCTATCCCCACCAGCACTGTCCACCCCACAGGGGGTGGATGTCTATCCCTACCAGCTATGTCCACCCCATAGGGGGTGGATGTCTATCCTTACCAGCAATGTCCACCCCATAGGGGGTGGATGTCTATCCCCACCAGCACTGTCCACCCCATAGGGGGTGGATGTCTATCCCCACCAGCAATGTCCTCCCCATAGGGGGTGGATGTCTATCCTTACCAGCAATGTCCTCCCCATAGTGGGTGGATGTCTATCCCCACCAGCATTGTCCACCCCATATGGGGTAGATGTCCATCCCTACAAGCAATGTCCACCCCATAGTGGGTGGATGTCTATCCCCACCAGCACTGTCCACCCCACAGGCGGGGGATGTCTATCCCTACCAGCTATGTCCACCCCATAGGGGGTGGATGTCCATCCCTACAAGCATTGTCCACCCCATAGGAGGTGGATGTCTATCCCCACCAGCACTGTCCACCACATAGGGGGTGGATGTCTATCCCTACCCGCTATGTCCACCCCATAGGGGGTGGATGTCTATCCTTACCAGCACTGTCCACCCCATAGGGGGTGGATGTCTATCCCTACCAGCTATGTTCACCCCATAGGGGGTGGATGTCCATCCCTACATGCATTGTCCACCCCATGGTGGGTGGATGTCTATCCCCACCAGCATTGTCCACCCCATAGGGGGTGGATGTACATCCCTACAAGCAATGTCCACCCCATAGTGGGTGGATGTCTATCCCCACCAGCAATGTCCACCCCATAGGGGGTGGATGTCTATCCTTACCAGAATTGTCCACCCCATAGGGGGTGGATGTCTATCCCCACCAGCACTGTCCACCCCATAGGGGGTGGATGTCTATCCCCACCAGCAATGTCCTCCCCATAGGGGGTGGATGTCTATCCTTACCATCAATGTCCTCCCCATAGTGGGTGGATGTCTATCCCCACCAGCATTGTCCACCCCATATGGGGTAGATGTCCATCCCTACAAGCAATGTCCACCCCATAGTGGGTGGATGTCTATCCCCACCAGCACTGTCCACCCCACAGGCGGGGGATGTCTATCCCTACCAGCTATGTCCACCCCATAGGGGGTGGATGTCCATCCCTACAAGCATTGTCCACCCCATAGGAGGTGGATGTCTATCCCCACCAGCACTGTCCACCCCATAGGGGGTGGATGTCTATCCCTACCCGCTATGTCCACCCCATAGGGGGTGGATGTCTATCCTTACCAGCAATGTCCACCCCATAGGGGGGATGTCTATCCCCACCAGCATTGTCCACCCCATAGGGAGTGGATGTCCATCCCTACAAGCAATGTCCACCCCATAGGGGGTGGATGTCTATCCCCACCAGCACTGTCCACCCAATAAGGGGTGGATGCCCATCCCTACAAGCATTGTTCACCCCATAGGGGGTGGATGTCTATCCCCACCAGCAATGTCCACCCCATATGGGGTGGATGTCCATCCCTACAAGCAATGTCCACCCCATAGTGGGTGGATGTCTATCCCCACCAGCACTGTCCACCCCATAGGGGGTGGATGTCTATCCCTACCAGCTATGTCCACCCCATAGGGGGTGGATGTCTATCCTTACCAGCAATGTCCACCCCATAGGGGGTGGATGTCTATCCCCACCAGCATTGTCCACTCCATAGGGGGTGGATGTCCATCCCTACAAGCAATGTCCACCCCATAGTGGGTGGATGTTTATCCCCACCAGCACTGTCCCCCCCATAGGGGGGATGTCTATCCCTACCAGCTATGTCCACTCCATAGGGGTGGATGTCTATCCCCACCATCAATGTCCACCCCATAGGGGGTGGATGTCCATCCCTACAAGCAATGTCCACCCCATAGTGGGTGGATGTCTATCCCCACCAGCACTGTCCACCCCATAGGGGGTGGATGTCTATCCCTACCAGCTATGTCCACCCCATAGGGGGTGGATGTCTATCCTTACCAGCAATGTCCACCCCATAGGGGGTGGATGTCTATCCCCACCAGCATTGTCCACTCCATAGCGGGTGGATGTCCATCCCTACAAGCAATGTCCACCCCATAGTGGGTGGATGTCTATCCCCACCAGCACTGTCCACCCCATAGGGGGGGATGTCTATCCCTACCAGCTATGTCCACCCCATACGGGGTGGATGTCTATCCCCACCAGCATTGTCCACCACATAGGGGGTGGATGTCCATCCCCACAAGCACTGTCCACCCTATAGGGGGTGGATGTCTATCCCCACCAGCAATGTCCACCCCAAAGGGGCTGGAGGCTAAACACTCCCCTACTACTGTCATGCCAAGATTGTGTTTTGTGTGAAAACTGCCTGCAATAGTGACACATAAAGGAAAAAATTACAGAAACCCCAGCATTGTCAGGCACATAGGGGACATGGGATCTAACCCCCCCCCCCCTCACTGCAGTGACCAAAAGGTGAGTGTGGGGTTCAAACCCCCAGCATTGTCAGGCACATTGGGGAAATGGGCTCAACCCCCCCCACCCCCTCACTGCAGTGACCAAAAGGTGAGTGCGGGGTTCAAAATACCAGCATGTGCAAACAATCATGTATGATCATTGGGCCTAAAACCACAAGCAATGTAGTGACAAAGTAGTGGTTGTGTGCCAAACAAATACAGATCTGTTGGGGCAAACATTGTTGTGCTTTAAAAAATAGCCTGAGCCATGTGCAGCCAATCATTGCCATTGGGGGCTAGCACTGCCACCAATGTTCAATTGGACAATGTAAGAAGTGACCATCAAAATACATAAACACACATATGTTCACAAACAGACACACATACAAAGGAATCCTTCGGAAACCACCGTTTTTACGAGATCCTGTTCCACACTGTGGCAGCAATGGCAAATTGTAAACATGATGAATGTGCAGACTGAAGATGTAGGAGTCCCAGGGCCAGTAGATAAAAAACCTCAAACAAACATCCACTCAATGCCCCTCAAAGCCAGTATAAATACATGGGTGAAGATGCACTAAGACAACCAGCCAGCCACACACTGCAGAACAAATACAACATGTGTGTGTGTGGGGAAGTGTCTCTAGGCTACGCCAACACACATGATGGAGGGCTGAACTCCACTGAGACATATGCGTGTTGAGTATAATCCAGAAGTATCTCCAGAATTGTGTTACTGAATGTGGGCAATCAGGCATTGTTTGATGAGCGGGTTCACAACAGCCACATGTGAAACAAGCTTGGTGGAACAACAAACAATACATCAAGAGACTGACCCTCTACCGCAGTACCCTTAAGGCCACTACACTGTGGTGACAGTATCCTGTCTGATGACCCTCTGTGATGATAAATGAGGATGTGGCACACTCACTCTTGCGCACTGTGTCACGTGTCTTGACAGGACAACTTTCATCACACATGCCCAAACATTACTCACAGGGCATGGCCTGTAATGTAAGGCCACAATGTAGGTAGGGGCCTTGCCAAGAGACAAGTCACATTTGGCCAGTCTAAACCCCACACACCTTGATCAGCAGCAATGTGCATCAGCTAAGCCTATATTGACTGGTGACATTGCACATGCACCCATGACAATCCCAGGGGTGGTGGTGGGATCTGTGTTTTACAAACACAATACACATAGCTAGTCATTGCACCTGGTGAAATTTGTCCCACAGTGTAGGATGGAGTACATGTGCATAACGTGAAATGTATCAGACACAATGGGAAATTTAACACTGTCCCAGAACAATGAAACACTCAAGGAGACCTACAAAGAAGACATGTTGCCATCAGCCGACAGGGAAGGGTAGAATCTGCTTAGTGTGAGCAGTCATACACACATACAAGTGCCAAACTCCCAGAAACAGATTACAGATTAAAAACACGCTGATATTGGTAGCACAAATGTGACTCGGGGAATCCAGAATATGTCAAATGTGTGTTTGCCCACAGTGCAGGCCCTTATATCAAACCTACCCAGGGATGACACCATAATGACTCAATGTTTCCCATGCATCCACATCCCGGACACTCAAAGTCAAATAGTTTGACAAAGCACTGGACAACACAGCAAGCTTCACAAACATGAACATCTGCAGGGATTACAGTCTTGGTAGAAGAAGGGCTTGGAACCCAGAGAGTCATGCTCACAGAACACACTCCATGGGCTCTGGAAATGTCACAGATTAACACATTGCCATGAGGTGATTTCACTACTGTGGAAGGTCAGCTGTGTCAAGCTTGGTCTTGGCAGGGGTCTACCATGTCAGAATGAGACTTGGACATCGATCCAACAATTACAACACACAGAATTCTTTGGTCCCATCAGCCTGTGTACAGGTGTGTCTCCAAAGTCACCAGCACGTAGTCAAAATCTATGTTTACCAAGTTGCACTGATGAGACAGATGACTTGTTCATCATCAATGTGCTATTCTGCATGTCCATTGGAGACGGGCGTACCGTTAAAAACATTTACAATGTGTACAAATGTCAGCCCGACATATGTGCAAAAGTGTAAGCCAAAGATGGGAGGTTGTGAAAACAATGTCACATTCCTTGTCCAAAACAATGTGGATCCAGACAACCTGCAATTGCAGTCAATGATGACTCTGTTACATACTGTAATAGGACACATATACCATGGACCACATGCAGTCCATTACATCACTATATCATCTTTTGTCACTAAACAATATCACAACAGCAATTTCAGTACACTTATCAGCAACATTATGTACACGAAATACAAATCAACAAAATAACAAAAATAAGCTTTATTCAGCATTTGCATATAAAAAATCAATAATCCTGAATAACAATAAGGCCAATGGCCAGTCCACGTTAATGAGTCCTTCAGGGGGGAAACATGATGAGTCGTCATCCATTGCTTGCCTGCACTGGGAGGGGCATCTTTAGGGGCAGGCCAGGCACCGCAGGGACAGGATTAGGGGGTATCAGTATGGGTTATGGGAGGGATGGGGGCTACTGGAGTGTCCGGATCAACTGCAGTGTTATGTTATGTTAACAATTTCTAGAGCGCACAAATACCTGTGGGTGTCTCGGCGCTATGGACTGTAAGGAAAAAGCGGAGGGGGCCCCTTATTGCTCAAATAACCAGGTTTTTACTTGTGGACATGTCGGATTGAGGGGGTCATGGCTCCACTGCAGTGGACATGTTGGATTGAGGGGGCGGGGGCTCCACTGCAGTGCCCATGTCTGATTTAGGGGGTGGGGGCTCCACTGCAGTGGACAGGTCAGGTTGGGGGGCCAGGGTCTCCACTGCAGTGTCTGGAACTGACTGAGGGTGTGGTGTTGTGGGAGTGGAAGTGCTTGTGGTAGGGGGGAGGGCCTTATCATCTTGGGGATAGTGTAATGGTGTGTGGGTGAACCTGGGATGTCTTGTGATGTGGGAACTTTGGGAGGGGTGACCTGGGCTCGGGGGGATGGAGATTTCGTGGTGGAAGTGTGGGATGGTAGTGGGGATTTGCTTTTCTTTGTCCTGGGGGTGTTCGGGTGGGGGCCTCAGTGTTCCTACTCTTAGGGGAGGGTTTGCGTGTGGTGGTGGATCTCCTCTCTGTGCATGGTGATTTCCTCTTCCCCTTGCGAGTCTGGTCTGCTGTATCACTGGGGGAGAGGCCAAGGTCACAGAGGAAGACCCGCTGGGAAGGGGGGGTTGCAGGAGAGTCAAGGGTAGGGGTTTTGGAGGGAGAGGTAGCTGAGGAATGAAGAGTTGTTGTGGATGGGTGTGTGTGTTTTTTGGCCCAATCCCCTGTGTGTGTGATGTCAGTCCCCTGAGTGTGCTTGCGTGTTTGTTTGGACTTTGTTCTAGGTTGCTGTGTGCTGCTTGTGTCTGTTGGGGTGTGTGCATGTGCCTGTGTGAGTGTGCTTTGGTCAGGTTGGCTAGTGTGGACCGTGGATGGGGCAGAGGTAGGAGGGGTGAGGGACTGTTGGAGGAGGGACATTGCTGCCGTCAGTGAGGAGGTCATGGACTGATTTGTCCGCTGTAGGGCAGACATGTCTGATGACATGCCCTTCATGTATGACACCAATTGTGTCAATAGACTGGTGTGTGCATGGAGGACACTCAGCATGGATGTCTGCCCCACATGTATCTGTTTGAGCAAGTCCACAGACTCCACACTCAGGGGAGCAGGGGTGACAGATGCAGGGGGTGCGGTGCCTGGACCAAAGAACACATGCTCCCTAACACAGGCGTGTCCACAGACCTTTGGAATGGGAGCAGCTGGGAGGGTGGAGATGGTGGTGGTGGCGGGACAGACTCTGTTGTTGTGGCCTCTGCTCTGGTAACACCCACCACCACAAGGGAGTCATCACTGGAGCTGGATTGGTCCTCAGCTGATGTTGATGTTTCTGAGCGGCCCTCAGTGTGGCTCCCCTCACCCTCCGTGCCACTGGGTCCTTCCTCCTCCTCCACAGTGGACCCATTCTGGCTAGCTGCTTCCTCTTGGTCCGTGGAACTGTCTTCTCCAGTAGCCGTAGATGATGCTGTGAACAAGGAGGAGAAACAGATTCACATCAGTCATCTACATAGACTTGACACATGAGTTTTATCACAACACATCACAGAGCAAGCCCTTGCATAATGTTAATGCCACTTTTTAAATTCATTACACATATGTGAACATGGCACTTGTCAGTCTGCCAGTGAACCATGGTTCACAAACACATGATGGCAATGGAACCATCTGTTAGATGTATAAAATTTCACTCAATACATGGCCAAGGACGCACTATTTTGCCTGTTGTCTGATCTGTAATGCTCCTGAGTGTCATGTGTCATTACAAACATGTCTCATCTCACGCAAGGGAGTCTGGAAGTGGCACAGCAAATGGGATGGACAAATTAATAAGTTGACATGATGAACATACTTCCATACCCAGTCACCATGATGGGCTTATGTCTTGAACGTCAATGCTATAATGGTGTGCATGCAGGACAACAGACAAGTACAAAAACTGCATCCTCAAGATTTTTCATGTGGCACACTATGCCACAGGTCTGTCTGGCCAAACAGTTAGTACTGACTCTTGTTACAGGGGCAGTGAATTACCGACTTTGCAGTCAGCACTGTGTCACACCCATGTATTCACTGTTAAAGCAACATCTGTAGTGGTCAAGCATACATGTCCCCTACGTGCTACACACATTTTAAACACTTTGACAAGCTCACGTTGTTCTACAGAGACATTGGAGTATATGAATTAACAAATCTGAATACATGAACATTTTGCATGCTCCCAAGAACCAAGTAATGCAGCATATATGTCGAAGCCACCATTATGCAGAGTCAAGGGATAACACACACATGTTTTGCCCTGTGTACTGAGCCAATTTCCAAACATTAGCTATCTGTCCATATTTGACATATTTGCCACATGTGTAAATATAAAAGTTCTGCCTGTACACACTGACACAGAGTCAGACACATGAATTTCAATCTTGCAATGGTTAAAGTGTTGCCTGACACCCAAAATAGGATGTGACAGTGTCTCATATGGCCTGAGTTGGCATACCTGTCCTTGGTCCATGTTAAACATGGGATTACCCGGAGCACTAGGCAGGTGACTACGCATTTTGAACGCTTATCCATTTCATTTGTCTGAGGCATCAACATTGGTCTTACCTGCTGCGTAGTATATTTCTCACAAACCTGTGTTGACCCAGATCAGCAAAGCGAACATTTATGTATGGACTGCACAGATTACAGGTCATATTTCTGACAATGTGCTGACACATGTTAGACAATTACCTCAATGCACCTGTTGTATATGGTGGTGTTCACATTAACCTTGGACTACAACAAATACACAGGACCCAAGTGGCACATGTCACAGACGGAAAGGGACACACCTGGGCATCAGATGAGAATGGGCATCATTACATTTTGCCACATAAGTGTTGTCTCAGCAGTCAGACGACCTGTGAGAGTGTTACCAGGCTGAGGGAGTGCAACATGCATGTCAGACATAGTTCAGCAAAATGGCACAAACTCACCCCCTCCTTGCTGCTGTCTGGCCTTCAACTGCCCATCCAGGTCAGGGAAGACCACCGTCAGTATCCGGAGCATGTGGGGGGGTCAGGGTCCGTCGTCCACTCCTTTTGCGAGGAGGTGATAGCTTCAGCTGGACTCTTGCAATCCTCCGGGTCCAGCCACGGAGGTCCTGCCACCTCTTCTGGCAGTGGCGGATGCGGCGTTTGAAGACCCCCACATATCTCACAGCCCGGACGATGGTCAGCCAAATTTCCTGCTTCTGATGGGTGTCGACCTGTAAGGATGACATAGTGACACACCATTACTACACATGCTACATGTTTGTTCATCACACACTTGGACATATAGGTCATTGTTAGAAGGGCATATGATGTATAAAGGTTGTACAAGTATCATCAGGGGCAGTTGTCTTGTGTGCAAGGCTGCCTTAACAACATGAGAACAGTGCATGAAAATCAGTTCCACCAAATACACTTTTACATCACTGTACCTACCCAGAACATGAATCTACACACTGTGAGACTTACAATAACTATGTGTGCATGCTTGACCTTGGGGGTCACAATGCTAGTAGTGCCTGTTTTAAAACATGGTCAATTGAAAAGGCAGTGTAATCAACACTCACCTGCTCCCCTGGTTTTCCATACAGCTTGCTGTACTGTGGAAGGAGGCTGTCCAGTAGGGCCTGGTTCTCCTCCTCTGTGAAGGCTGGTGCCCTCTCCACAGTACGTGCCATTGCAGATCACAGAGGAAGCAGAGACAGCAGCAGTGGTAGGTTGAGATGTAGGCAAGTAGCATGTAGTGCAGGCAAGTGAAGTCTCTTGGGAACAGACAGACTTATATCTGTGCAGCAGAGGCGGATTCTGTTCCATGCGTCCAAATCGATAGGTCCGAGGCGTTCGCATTATCCGATTTTGGCCAATCCATAACATTGCACGCATCTGACACGCCTACCGCGTCGTTCAAATATTCCGCATCATAACACTATTGACTTTGATACATTGTCCTTGTAAGCCAACAGAATTTGTTTGCACGCGATTCGTACACGCGCAAAGCCGCATCTGTCCCCATGACGACCAAGAGCCAATGTGTGCGTCCGGCTTGGTTCGGAAGTGTACGACGCGTCTTTTGAATACTCACCCGCGTCTGTCCCCATTTCAGTCAACAGCCAATGTGTGCGTCCGCCTTGGTCCGGAAGTGTACGACGCGTCTTTTGAATACTCACCCGCGTCTGTCCCCATTTCAGTCAACAGCCAATGTGTGCGTCCGGCTTGGTTCGGAAGTGTACGGCGCGTCTTTTGAATACTCACCCGCGTCTGTCCCCATTCAGTCAACAGCCAATGTGTGCGTCCGGCTTGGTTCGGAAGTGTACGACGCGTCTTTTGAATACTCATCCGCGTCTGTCCCCATACCAGTCAACAGCCAATGTGTGTGTCCGGATTGGTTCGGAAGTGTACGACGCGTCTTTTGAATACTCACCCGCGTCTGTCCCCATTTCAGTCAACAGCCAAAGAATGCAAACCACACTGTTTTGGCTGAGGCTCAGGTGCCCTACACTAATCAATAAGCATGTCAGACAGTTTAGGAAACTTCAATTCCTGCATGTGTGGGTACATAGATTAATATAGATTAATATGTCATATTGGACAGAGCTCTTTATAGCTCACACTCCCATGATGAGCCAACCTTCATGTGCACCTAATACATTGTTTGTGATGCATATCACAACTGTGAGTGATGACTTTACAGGTCACCCTCCTAGGCCTGGACACAGTCTCAGGGGCCCATTGTGTTGTCACATGTTACATACACCCAGAATCACAGCTGCATTGGACCGTGTGTTACAAAGTTCTTTGGATGCAGTATTTTATGAGTGTATCCACAGTATGTGAGTATTGTACAACGCACACACTACATTGTTTAGGTTGTTGATGATATTCACTTTAAACATCAATCTGTATTTGACATGTGAGTTGCTGTTGTGTGTTTGTGTCACAGACATACCTGTTTGTTATGCAATCAAAAAGTGATAGACATCATGGGTGATTAATGTGTGCGATGGTACATGTATGTCAGACATTACATCATGACAGTGTCCAAGTGGCATTACATGATCCCTGTGTGTGTACCTTTCCACCACGTGTCAGTTGTTCCACACATACTACTTTGATAGTTTCTTAGGTGTGTGTTTAGTATGTGATGTTTGTTTACATGGACTGTGACAGACACCATTGATTGGTCACAGCACAGCATTGCACTTGTTGTAAAACCATCATGACATAAAATGTTATGTGAGGGTCACATAGCTGGCCTTTGTGTCAATGCTCAACATCACCCACCTGACTTCATGGAGTCTTGCTTTGATGTTGCATGTGATATTTAGCATGTTACTTGCCACAATAGCAATTGGATTGATAAAGTTTCTTTGTCACCTATGCACTGCAGGAGACCAGCTGTCCACAGACCCTTCCCCGACCTAGAGACCATGGTAGAACGTGACTGCATCAGACGTTACCGCTTCACCAGACCACTCATTGAGGATTTGGCAGAGCAGTTGGCCCCACATTTGCTGCCTGGACGCCCATATCCTCCTGCACTGACCCCCAAGGTGAAGATGATGGCAGCCCCACATTTCTTTGCCACGGGAACATTCCAGTATACTGTGGCTACTGCGGGTGGGATGTCACAGACAATGTTTAGCCGTGTGCTCAGAGATTTCTTAGAGGCAATGTTACATTTCCTGAACACATACATCAAGTTCCCAACACCAGGGCAGTTTTCCGACATCAAGAGTGCCTTTTATGCTTTTGGCAGAATGCCACATGTCATTGGCTCCATTGATGGTACACATGTGGCTTTGGTCCCACCACATGCCAATGAACTAACATACAGGATTCGTAAGTATTTCAACTCTATAAATGCCCTGGTGGTATGTCTGCCTGACATGACAATCTCACATGTCTGTGCGCGTTTCCCAGGATCTGCACACGACGCCTACATTATGAGAAACAGTAGGATCCCACAGATGATGTCTCAGTTGCCAAATCAGCGTGCCTGGCTTGTTGGTGGGTAATGTTGTCTGTCTATGCTGTGTGTTGCTTGTATGTCAGGTTGTACCCTGTCTTCAGACACATGAAGTCTTTTCTGTTCTAATTTAGGAGACTCTGGATACCCCAACATGCCGTGGTTGCTGACCCCACTCAGGAACCCTGTCACCCCTGCAGATTTTCGTTTTAATGTTGCACATGGGCGGACCAGGCGAGTGATTGAGCCGATATTTGGGCTACTGAAAAGCAGATTTCGCTGCCTGGACCGTACAGGAGGAGCCCTCCAATATGCACCAGCAAAGGTGTGTAAGATCATCATCGTGTGCTGCATGCTACACAACACGGCAGTGAGGAATGAGCTGCCTCTCATTCAAGATGACGGGGACCAGCAGCCTCCAGCAGGAGAGGATCCAGGCCTGGGGCATGTTGCCAGTGATGGGGAGGAGGAGGAGGAGGATGTCCGGAGACAGCTCATCAACAACTTCTTCTCATGATTGTGAGTATGCAATAGTGATTTGATGAAGGAATGTGTTTGCATGATATGTGTCTGTTGTACAATATATTTGTATACGTGTGGTTGTATGATACTTCACATGATCCTTGGAGTAGTTTAGTGTCTAATTTGTTGGTATGGTCACCAGTACAGTGGTGAGATGACTCCTAGCCAGTGTGCACCTGTTCCCAATTCGAAGTATGAAATGTCTCTTGGAGATGTATGCAATTTATTTGTTATGTGAATACTGTTCCATGTCTCTATTTTACAGGGTCCTTTGGCTGTTGTATGGAGACATGTGACCTCCCAGACACACAATGCAGTTGCAGATTGGAAGTTTTCTTGGGATCATGCATCTGTGCCACACACACTTCAGAATTATTTACAAGGTCTTGTATGATTGGCACTTATTGTCACAGTGTGATTAGTTAGCATTTTTTGTGGAGGCAACATGTTGGGCCTGTGTAATAAATGTGTGCTCCACATTGAGATGTGCCTTGTCTGTTTCCACACATCCAACAATCATTTACATACTGTATATGTTCCCAGATGTGCTGTTCATCGACCGATGAATATTGTTTGTGCATATGAAGGTGCATTCATCTTAGATTTGTGGAGGCTATGAGGATATATGCCATGTATTATGTGTGTTGTGATGAGTTTGTGTGTATCTCCCATATGTGTCAGGTTACATGTACTCACAAGACAGTTGGATAGACTGATGTGCTTGTATGTCAGCCAATGTCATTGCCATTCAATTCCTACCTTTTTTGATCATCTTTACAATCTGAAAACAGTTTAGCATTAACGACAGAAGCAAGTTTTGTGTGATTATTGATTTATTACAGTGCCTGTGGGATTTTTTTAAAGAAAGGTGTAGTGCTGTACAAAGGTTTGAAGTCCAAAGTTCACAGAGGAGTTGGTAGTGCCAGTAGATGGAATTCTCAGAGCCAAGTCCACAGTCATTTGAGTAATTGGTCCAACTTAGACCCTCCATCCCAGTTGGGAAAGTTCAGGGACTGTCAACTGAGTGAAAGCTCAGCACACAATGGAGGATATCAGGAGCAGGTTGTCACTCCCTGGGGGGGGATGCATAGCCATCTGTCTCTCATTTGTCCTTTGGAGGACGACCCCTCTTTTTTGGGGGGGGATCCTCAGGTGCAGGCTGCCGCGGTGCAGGGGACTCTCCGCCAGAGTCCTCATCCCTCCCTGTGGCAGTTGCAGATGTAGAAGCAACTGATGTATTGGGCACACAGGGAGGTGGGCTCATGTTGGTTGCAATCTGGCGGAGACAGGTGAGTATGTCCCTGTGCACGGCTGCCAGGTCATCAATTATGGCCGCCATCCTAGCCATGTGTTGGTCCATGGGCAGCCTGCTGTTGTTTGATGTCCCTGAGGATCCCAACTACCTGGCCAAAGTCTCTGGTGCAATCTCTGTAGGCATGGAGAATGCTTTCCAAACTGTGGGTCAGCTTGTTCATCTGCGCCAGCTGTCTGATGTGACCTCTCCCCATGACCCCTCCTACCACCCCTACCCACACGAGCAGGACCGGTTGTTGCAGGCACAGACAACACTGGGCCTCCTTCATCGTTGATAGTGGTGTTGTTGTCCGCCAACTCCTGAGTGCCCTGTGCTGCTGAGCTCTCTGGGTCTTGTTGTCTTTGTGTGTCCGTGTGGGTAGGGGTCATCTGGGTGTTGACAGATGTTGCATAGTGGTCACAGGTGGTGCTGGTGGCACAGCTGCTGGTGCTGCATGCTGACCCACGCCAGAGGGGCCAGGTAGGTCCTCGTCATCCGTTGAGGGCTGAGAGACATCCACACCGGAGAGCTCAGGGTCAACCAGAGTCTGGGACTGGGATTGGTGTTCTGTTCCTGCAGTATCCCCAGCAGCCCCTGTGGTAAGATGAGAGACACAATGTTTGTTGTGTTTTTGCACAGTTCATCGTATCATACACATTACATTAGCTTTTGTACATTATGATGCGTGGCAGTACATTAATTAGTCCTGTATCGTCACAGACCCAGGCCTAGGTTTCCAGCAAACATAGTGATTTTGACAAGAAGTGTTTTGCTGAGCATGTCCAGCTCTGTGCATGAATGTGCATGTTTTGTTCATTTGACTGTACATAGGCATTGCCTGGCAAGTGACACCCTGTGCATGACACAGGTGTGTTGGTATTTCCCACATCAGTGCTTTTATAATGATATGCATACTCTTCCTTTTACGATATGTTTCAAGATATGTGCATGTGTGCTGGCGTTTGTGCATGTAGTTAGCAGGCAAATAGGTGTGGCTACCTACACAATCACAGCCCGGAATGTATGTTGCATTTGGGTTATGGTATTTTGATGAATGTGTTACTAGTTCTTATGTCATTGCCCACATGTGAATGGCTGCCAGTAGCAAATGGTTTGACTGCTTTGCTTTGTGCCTGATCACATCATGTATTTTGTCCTTGTCCTCCATGGACAGATGAGTTAACCAAGGCTGCTTTCCAGCTATTTCAGGCTCAGAGCTGTGAGGTACAGTTGTTTGTGTGCTTGTGTTATGCAGCAGGAAGTTGTACCCCTCCTCCCACCCAGTCCAGCTTACTCTTCATGGACAAAGTATCAAGGACAGTGAGGGGAGTGTTGTGGCAGGGATGCTGACAATGCTGCATGATGTAGGAGTTGAATGCAACTCCCAACAGTGCTTTGTGTACATGACACCATGCTACAGTGTCAGCCATCTTGTTGTTGCCCTTCCATTCACTGTCAGGTATCCCTTGTCACTGATGGACATGTTGCTTTGTGTGTGGACTGCAACTCACACCATGCCCTGTACTCCACACACCTTCCTGGACAGCCCAGGTAGCACACCTGGGACAATGCATCCCCAGACAGTGAGTAGAAATGTACAGTGAAGATGGCTGTGAGTGGGGACTGGTGTGAGAGGCCCAGGGCCTAGTTGTGACTTGTAGCCAATTCATACATAAGGCCCATGTCTCAGCCATCTTGCCAGTCATTTTGCACTCCCTGTGAGATGGGCATGGTTGAAGGTGGGATTGTTGGGCCATGTGGGAGGAGGACTGTTGGCTGTGACTACCACTCCCATCATGCTTTCAGCTACACACACCTTCCCAGCAGACCCAAACTTCCTTCCTTTTGACTCTGCTTCCCTGTGAGTGGGTGAAACAGCAAAGGCAAGATGGCTGAGAGTGGTGGCCTGGTGTTTGTTTGTGCACAATTCCCAGCAGGGCCTTGTGCTCCCCACACCAGAGCCCAGTGTCAGACATCTTTGGAGTAGATTTTCCCTCACTGTCATGGAGAGCATAGTCCCAGGTGTGTTGTTTGGTGTTGGCAGTGGCGTAGCAAGGGGGGGGCAGAGGGGGCACGAGTTTTGGGGGTGGCGGCGGTCGCTAAAATCATCGCCAGCACCCCCCCGCTCTTCAGCATGGCAGCAAAAGGCAGGGACCGCCACGGGCGGCAGAGTGCCTAGCTACGCCCCTGGGTGTTGGTGGGAGGTGTGTGTGTGTGACAGGGCCTGCTGGTAGATGTAGTCAGAGCTAGCACTAATCCTCCCCCCAGACCACATAGGCCACCATGATCCATGCTTCCATGACAGGGAGTCAAACTTTAGGTTCAAGATGTCTGACTGTGTGACCTTGTGTTTGTTTGAGCACTACTCCCAACAGGGCCTTGTGCTTCACACACCAGAGCCCAGGGTCGGCCATCTTGCCAGTACTTTTTCACTCCCTTTGAGATGGGCATGGTTGAAGGTGGGATTGTTGGGCCATGTGGGAGGAAGACTGTTGGCTGGGACTACAACTCCCATCATACTTTCAGCTACACCCACCTTCCCAGCAAACCCTACTTTGCTTCCTGTGACTCTGCTTTCCTGGGAGTGAAGGTGTGCAAACAAGTTGGCTGCCTCATGTGACTGGTGTTTGGATCACATTGCCTTGCTGTTGGTTATTGCTAAGTTAGTACATTTCTGTGAATGGTGATCTTTCCTGTTCCATTGCAGGTGTGTTGTTCTGATTAATTCAATTTTTGATCACATATCCCAAATGGGCCTTGTGCTCCCTACACCAGAGCCCTGAGTAAGCCATCTTGCCGGTACAATTACAATCCCTGTGTGATGTTCATTGTTCAAGGTGGGATTGTGGGGCCATGTGGGAGGGGGACTGTTGGCTGTGACTACGACTCCCATCATGCTTTCAGCTACACACACCTTCCCAGCAGACCCAAACTTCCTTCCTTCCTTTTGACTCTGCTTCCCTGTGAGTGGGTGAAACAGCAATGGCAAGATGGCTGAGAGTGGTGGCCTGGTATTTGTTTGTGCACAATTCTCAGCAGGGCCTTGTGCTACCCACACCAGAGCCCAGTGTCAGACATCTTTGGAGTGGATTTTCCCTCACTCTCATGGAGAGCATAGTCCCAGGTGTGTTGTTTGGTGTTGGTGGGAGGTGTGTGTGTGTGACAGGGCCTGCTGGTAGATGTAGTCAGAGCTAGCACTACTCCTACCCCCCAGACCAGATAGGCCACCATGATCCATGCTTCCATGACAGGGAGTCAAACTTTAGGTTCAAGATGTCTGACTGTGTGGCCTGGTATTTGTTTGAGCACTACTCCCAACAGGGCCTTGTGCTTCACACACCAGAGCCCAGGGTCAGCCATCTTGCCGGTGCTTTTTCACTCCCTGTGAGATGTGCATGGTTCAAGGTGGGCTTGTGGGGCCATGTGGGAGGGTGACTGTTGGCTGTAACTACGACTCCCATCATGCTTTCAGCTACACACACCTTCCCAGCAAACCAAAACTTCCTTCCTTTTGACTTTGCTTCCCTGTGAGTGAGTGAAACAGTGCTAGCAAGATGACTGACAGTGGTGGTTGCTGTTTTGAGCCCAAAGCCTTGCTGTGTTATTTGGTAAGTTGTTACATATCATGAAATAGTTACATTTTACTCTGTGATTGCTGGTATTTTGTTTGTCTAACTGGCATACACGTCACAGGTTCATTTGCTTACTGTTGTTGTGGCTTTGCTGACGCAGATTAGTATTGCTGTGTCCTTGACAGTGATGTATGTGGCTGTGTATTTGCTATCAATATTGGCAATTTGAGTCTGTACTCACCAGGCTCTGGTGCTCCTGATATTCCATGTATGCCCTCCGGTGGTAGGATGGCCCGCACCTTCTACTCCCAGGTAGTGAAGTGCACAGGTGTTGCAGGAGGGCTACCGCCAGTCCGCTGACTCAGTTCGTGCTCTCTGTTGATGAGCTTCTTGATCCTCCTTGGCACATCGTAGTACCTGTTCTTGATATTTTCCGTTGTGCGTGGACAAGGTGCTTGAGCATTCACCTTTTTGACAATCCTCTCCCACATCTTGGTTTTCTGGGACAGGGGAGTCTGTTGGACCAAGGTGCCAAATAAATGTGGCTCTACTCTGAGAATTTCATCTACCATGACTTCCAACTCACTGTCTGGGAATTTTGGATTCTTCTTTGGGGCATGATGATGGGTGGTGGTGGAGAATGATGTGTGGGTGAGTGTGAAGGTGAGGGTGGGTGAGTATGAGTAAAGGTGTGTGTTTGTGAGTGTGGTATTTGACAGGTGGTGGTGGTGTACAAGTTGTGTGCTGTGTTGGTTTTGAGTGTATGTATCAGGGAAATTTGCAAAGGATCATGGTTAGGATTTTGGCCCTTTATATAGGCGGAGTTGTGGGTGTGTCTTCATTTGAAAATTAAATTTTTTGCCTTTGACAATGCTTGTTTGGACAATATCTGTCTGTTTCTGTAGTGTTTTGTCGATCATGAAGGAAACATTCCGTTGACCGCAACAGATGCTTTTTCATGTATTTGCGGGGTAGTCCGATTCGGTCCCATTCACGCTATGCTGTGTTGCATCGTTCGTGTACGAGTCGGTCTCGTCCGGCTCTTTCCGGGAGTTCTCGCTCGGACGGATTGATTCCCGGCTGCGTAGCTCGTCCGTATAGTGCTCCGTGCGAGTCGTTTGTATTTGACACGCGTTGGATCGTACTACGTCGGTCGGACAGCGCACGTACGTGTCGGTCGGAGGCCATTCCAGGTTCGTGTCGGTCGGGATGTTTTACAACCGGGATCGGAATCGGCCCCTAAGTGTTTTTGCATACCTTCCCATTTGTGAATGGGTTACTACCAAATTGAATTTGGTGGTAAAAAGTGAATGTTTTGTGACCGCATTTCGGGCGCGAAACATTCATACATACCACTGAGAGTAGCTTTTAGGAAGGGACACCCTTAACATGCCCTTCCTAATACCGAATTGCTAACCTATTTTGCGATTTGGTAATAGGTTACTGAATCGCAAAATAGGGTTTGGTACATAGAAAAAAGGCTTTTTACCAGTCGCAAACGATCCGATTCTGTGAATCGGTCTGTTTGCAACACAGAAAAAGCTACATACATGTGGCCTTCAGTTCCCTAACTGCCTATGTCATTTCTTGAACCCTCAGAATTGCCATTGCCCTTTCCCTCTGGTTTGGAACCAGTCTTTTGAGAGTTCCTCTCCCCCAGCAATGCTGCTCCAACTCTTTGTTAAACCTGCTAGCTAATAGCTTGTCAGCCAACACTGCAAGTTTCTCTGAATCCGTTTCTGTCAAGTCAGTGAGGTATAGCTTAAGTGAGGTACAGCACTCTTCCTTGAGTCACTCTATTAACTGGTTAAGGGTATGAAAATCCTTTGCCTCCATCCCTCTCACAGTCCAATTCCACACACACAGCACACCATGAATCTAAGTTTCAAACGGAAAACCTTCAGCTTTCTTTCTATCTTTCTTTCTTTTAAAGTCTAAAGGTACTGAGCTGCCTTCAGCACATACCGTTTGAGCGAGCTTCCTTTATTTGCTCACAGTTCATCTGATCAGCTGCAGGCATTCTTCCAATGAATGCTGTTCTTTCTGTGCGCAAGTGACTCTTTGAAGTACCTGCCTTAGGCTCATTATTCACTCCACAAGCCAGCCCACAACTCAAAACTCATTCCAAAATATCCTGACCTCCCACATACACATGCACCCACTCTTTTATCCACCTACAAGGCTTTCACAGATTGTAGCTGTCTCTGCTGCCATCCACAGCTTCTCTTTCTCTAAAACTATCCTCTGTTGATGCAATTCTCTTTACTTTTCTTTTTCCTGCCTATATATTACTTTCTATTGTCTTTCCATTTCTTTTTCCTTACTTTCCCTTTCCCTCTCCACTCTCTCCGTTCTTCATTCTTCTCAGGCCCATTCCTCCTGTCTCTCCCACTTCCATTTCTCTTTTTCCTTCGGAGCTAATTTTCCTTTAGACCTCCCTTGCTTTCTCCTCTTCCTCAGCCATAACCTTCTGGAACGCCAACTGCCATACCAGAGTGTCAGTCAATTTCAGCCCAATGAAATGACTCCTAGAGTCTGTGACAGTGGTGCCCTGGAATTCAAGAGGGAATGGAGGCATAGACAAATTGTGGGACATGCTTGAGGTGTGTCTGAGGAAAGCCTGTGCTAAGTGGCTAATGCAGCCTGACATTACATAAGTCCCTCACTGTTTACCCTCCGTAGATCCCATCATATTTTCTTCTGTACCGCCCAGTTTCTCTAACTGGTCTCTAACAAAACCTAGAGGATCGCCTTATACTTATATCTGGTAGCCCTCCACCCTCTCTGCAAACACAGATTTCTTAACTGGCCCACAAACCATCTATCAGGCCTACACCACAAGTCTTCTATCTGCCATGGTACTTTGCTGTGTTTAAGCTGAACCTATAGCTTCGTTCAAGACAATTAGAACTTGAGCATGTAGATCCTACACTGCTTGTTGCAAATTGTCAGTCAAGGCTTACTGGGACCAAATTGTGATGGTTAAGGTCATTTGCCACTGATGTTATGGAACTGTCTTACTCTGGCTCTACAAACTAGGCACACCCAACCCTTTCCACATCTGACTCTCAGGGTAGCGAGGGCAAGAGGTCAAAGGCTTCCAAGAGAGGTAGTGTGAGGGACAAGAGCTCAGAACTCAATAGACAACCAATGGACATAATAACATATTGTCCAGTCCAGGGCTTATCTATTAGCTAAAAGTACTTTAATTTCACAGCAAAAACAAATATTACGCCAGTCAATGGAGGTTTCAAGTACAGGGTTGTAATTTCATCTAGGATCCTTAGTGAAGTTTCGCTCTGGTGCTCTATCTCATCTATTGGAGTGTCAAATATCAAAAGCCACTGGTATGGAAAGAGTATAGGCAATAATTAGGCACAGGTGCAGTTCACTCTGGATCAACCCACTGGGTAGATGCGTAAATAAGTTTAATGTTGTTTTTCTGCCTTGTGTTCACCTGAGCAAACGTCTTTAGTACATATAGCAGATATAGATAGATAGATAGATAGATAGATAGAGAGAGAGATAGATAGATAGATAGATAGATAGATAGATAGATAGATAGATAGATAGATTGCGTTCGCTACTGTGTAGTTGCAGTTAGGACCTAGTTACTATAGGAAATGGGTTTTTTGGTTTGCTAATAACTTTGACGCCATTTGATGAATCTTCACAAAACTTTCCCAAAAAATGCTCAATGCTCACCCACCTCATCTCCTTCCTTGAAAGTTTCAGGAAGATCTGTTAAGCAGTGGCCAAAAAAACAGGAAGTCCCAAAACACAATTTTCTTATGAAATTTCCACAGAGGCAAGTACAGTTTCAGGGGTAGAATTTGCTTTTAGCCAGGTTTTAATAATAAAAAGTAAATCTATATCATGCTCGATACATAAGTCATGTATCTGACAGCGATTGACCAGTGAGGGCAAATTTAATGGCGTACAATTTAACGAGTTTCACTTGAAGGAAGAGGTGAAATTACTAAACTGGGACTCACTTTTGGTGAAGTATGCTTAGGTTTTTAAGGCAAAGCAGAGATTAATATATTGCAGCCATACTTGAAGGTTGCATAAAGCTAAGGGCCAGATGTATGAAGGTTCCCGTTTGCATTTCTTAAATAGCGACTTCGTAGGAATCGCTATTTAAGAATTGCAAATGGATATGTACAAAATTTGCGATTCCCTAATAGCGATTCCTACAGATTAGAAATTGCTATTAGGGAACCGCAAATAGGAAATGGCAGTGCATCCCGCCTATGGATGAAATAGGAAATGGTTTGCATTTCCCAAAATACAATTTCCTAATAGGAAATCGCAATTTAAGAAATGCAAAGCCAAGGGTGCCTCTGGGCTTAAGGCCCCCCTGGAGGCCATCCGAATTTCCTAGTGCACAAGTAGGTGCAAATAATACCTAGGGGCATATGTGCGCTTCATGTCACAATAAAAAAATTAAAAAAATGTTTTGCACATGTTTACCATCGACTTGAAGTCGATGGCAATTGCATTTCCCAAATGCCCAATTCGCAATTAGGAAATGCTTTGTACATGTGCTTTAAGAATCACATATAGATAATCCCTATTTGCGATTCCTAAATCACATTTGCAATTTGAGATTTCTACCATGTAGTAATCGCAAATTTCGAACGGTATTGGCTCGTTATACATCTGAAAAGGGTATTTAGCATTTCTTAACGGGCCAAAATGGCGATTCGGCCCGTTAAGAAATGCTAAATGGCTTCATACATCTGGGCCTAAGAGTGGCAGGCTGCCAAGCTAAGAGCGTCTCACAGCTTTCCATCGTGGAGAAACTGGCACCGTTTCTAGCCCTGAGCTATATTCGAAATTTACTGAAAAAAAACAAAGTTTAGAGAGATGTTATAGTTAGGTGAAAATATCAGTTTAAATGTAACATTTTAAACTAAACAAAAACACTGAAATTCACCAGTTACAGTAAGCTAAAGTAACTATGAATGAATGAAGAGTTTTGTATAGCGCACAGCTACTACTTAGAGTGTCCCGGAACTCGAGCAGACAGCCAAGAAGGAGGTCAGAATCAGTTAGGCTTTAAACAAATGGGTTTTAGATTGTTTATGGAAAGGTTTTTTCTCCGCACTACATCTAAGAGGAAAAGGAAGAACATTTCACTATTTGGCAACTAAAACCGAACAAGCTTAACCACCCACTTCTTCCTTTTGATGAAAGAGATGGACGGAGGACGGGCCGACTGACAGCGTAACGATTTTTGCGGGCAATACAAGGTTAGTCTTTTGTGCAAGCATGTTGGACGGGTCTTATAAAAAGCCGAGTGTGCCACTGTCAGAGCTTTAAAAATTATCTTTTTCTCTTACTGGATGCCAGTGTAACTGGTTGCTGAACTGGGTGATTGAGACATGCTTAGGGAGATTAAATAGAAGTTGGACTACCATCTTCTGAATCTTTTGCAATCTATTAATAAGGTAGTCAGGGAGTCCTATGTATACGACATTGGCATAGCCCAGCTTCTACAAAATTAATGCCTGTACCACAGTTTTCTGGGCTTTCCATGGCAGGAGTTTAAGAAATGTCCTCAGCATCTTTAGAATCCAGCATGCAGATTTAACCACAGCTGCAATATGGGATTGGAGGGATAAGCGTGTGTCAATGAGAATCCCTACATTCCTGGGCAACTCAGTGGAGGGAGGGGGGAGTGGCACAACTGGCTGACCATGCCACTAACCGTCCGGGAAGAGGGTCTACCCCGAATAGCAGGATCTCGGTTTTCCTGGGTTGCATTGTAAGGAGTTGGTTTTAAGCCATCCCATAACTACTTCCATACAGGCTTCAAATTTGTTCTTGGCGTAATGAATCTGTGGAAAACGAGATTGAGCTGCAAACGTTACTGTATAATGTATGGTCTTATGAGCTGTGTTAATAAAAAGATTTATAAAAAAAAAAAAAAAAAAATTTGTTCTTGGCCTCAGACTCATTGTTATTATAGGTCAGCAGCAGTTGGGTATTGTCTACTCAAGAGACCACCTGGATGTCAAAGGATTCAATGAGATAAGCAATGGGGCTAAATATATGTTAAAAAGTGTAGGGCTCAGGGCTGAGCCCTGAGGCACTCCATACTTAATACTCTTAGCTTCAGAGAAAAATGGCTTAAGCCAGGCAGCTTATTCCCTATGTTCTAAAAAGAAACCTAACCAAGCCAACACCTTCCCCTCCACCCCAATAATGTGTGCAAGACAGTGTGGCAGGATCTCATGTGAGATTGTGTCAAATGCAGCTGAGAGGTCTAACAAAATTAGTGCAGTGTTCTGACCAGCATCCAATGTAAATTTCATGGAGTCCGTATTCTCCATGAGTGCTATCTCCGTACTCTGTAGGGCCCTAAAGCCAGACTGAGACAGGTAGAGGAGTTTAAAAGTTTCCAAAAAAGACGTTAGCTGGATGTTAAAAATGTTTTCTATTATCTTCAAGACCCCAGGGAGCAAAGAGATTGGTTTGAAGTTAGGAAGTATTTTTGGCTCCCCGTTGAATTTTTTGTAAGAGAATAACATTGGCCCTTTTCCAAGCGGGCGTACTATTCCTGAGTGCAGGAAAGTTGTAAAAAGCTCCTGATAAATTGGGGCTAGGCTATTACCTACCAGTCTTATAATTTGAGGGGTACAAGGGATCCAGCGGGGTACCAGACTTGCTTTTGGAGAAGAAACTTTGCCTATCATTGATTGTTGGAAGGGTAAACTGCAGCAATTTGTCCTGCGCTCTAGACGTTAGTAAACTCTTGTTACTCATGGGAGCAGTATTTGGCGTTTCTACCAGGTTGTCCTGGATTTTTGGGATTTAACCTCAAAAAACGTGCTCAGTTTTGAGAGCATAGGGAAGCACTAGTTTCCAAGGGTGGTACAGAGCCTATGGGATCCGTAACATTTGATACATGATTAAAAAGTTCCTTAGCATTATTATTAGCTTTTTTTATTGTGTTTGTGTAGTAAGTGCGATGTGCTAACTTCAGTTTAGTATGATATATGCTCAATGCCGCTTTGTACCGGCTTTTGTCAGAATTATCGTATTGTATTCTCCATAGGCGTTCCATCTTTTTACAGCGCTTTCTTTCTTCCGCTAGGTCACTTGTGAACCAGCTGGCCGACTGTAGGTGTCTGGCAGTTCCTGTATTGGCTACCGGACGAGGCTAGAGAGGCAGCTTCGATAAGTCAGTTGTTCACATTGACTCTGTCCAGTATTATATTTCCAATAACTGCAACTTGGCCAGACCCTGCACCCAACCCATCCTGGGAAGCCATGCCTCAGTGAGCAGCCAACCATCTACAGGACCCCACCCCACATTATCCCATTTTTTTATTTTTTTTTGCGGAACTCCTCCTGTGGGAGCCTTGTGGGACCATACAGGGCCACACTCGTTCCTGTGGGAGTCCTGCAGGACCTGTGTGACCCAAATTTTGGTTTTTAAAACTTTGTGCCCATGGAGGGTTTCTCTGGGACCCCAAACCCCAAGGGTATCCCTACCCTGCCCCTTTGTATTGTTTTTTAAAAATCTTTTTCAGGACTTGGGACTAAGTCCCTGAGTCCTTGAAAGGAGTCGAGGCACTCGTAATTGGTGAGTAAATTCCTCCGTTTATTCAGGATACAGCAAACAGACCGGTCAGGGCAGGCAGCAAGGACCAACTGCCTCCAACCGCCCCCAACATTCTACATGCCAGCGTTCCACCTTAGAAACCGTCGTCACGGTGGCATGTGCACATTATACAACATAAGACCCAACACATCCCCTTTCCCACAATAATGAACATGTACAAAACAAAAACCTAAAGAACATGCAGAGCCTAAAAGAAATTCAATCCCTTATGGTAGGATGCAATAACAATGGCAAAAAGGGATTAACAGTGGAGAGACCCAAAGAAGGAAAACATTAATGTTTCACATAATCCTTGAACCACACAGGAGGTCTTCTTTCCCTTCCAAAGTCACTAACACTAGGACGACTTTGGAAGTTGGAGTTCATGCCTTCCTGATCACCAGACCTCTGAGTCACTCTAGAATCACTTTGAAGGTTAGAGCTCATGGTTTTATGATCACAAGATCTCTGTCTGGACAATCTCTCCATATTCCACCACTTACCATCATTCAGCATGACAGACCTGCCTTTGAGAGAAATAATCTGCATTGGCTTGGAAAATTTTGAAAATCCCTTTGCTACAATGCCGGGCAATCTCACCTTAACCCAATCACCTGCTTTGAACAAAACTTGTCATCTTCCCTTAATCAGGTCTCTAGTGACATACTTGCTTTACGACTTCTCACAACTCTCCTTCACCAACTCAGGTTTAATATTGGGCACACTCAAATCTCGCATCCAAGGCCTCACCAATTTGGTGGAGGCCATCCTACCCTTTAGTAAAGCAAAAGGTGAAACCTTGGTAGTGGCATTAGGTGTAGTGACCAGAGCCCACAACAAGTCAACAAATTCCTTCTTCCAATCCAATCCATTGGCCACCGACAACTTTATGCTGTCTTTTATGACCCTGTTGCACCGTTCCACCAAACCATTGCTACGGGGAAGATACAAGGAAGTAGTGATGTGCTTAATGCCCCAGTGATTCATGAAGCCCTGGAATTCCTTAGCCAAAAATTGCACACCATTGTCAGTGACCAGTTCAACCAGAGCTCCTTCTCGCAAAAACAAGGATTGAAGAAATTCCAACACCTCTTCCGTGTTGGCGGACTTCACAAATTTGACCTCAGGCCACCTAGAACCATAATCCACAGCCACCAAACCATACCTGTTGTGCTCATCCAAAACATACATGGGTCCAATGATGTCTAGACCTAACTTCAACCATGGTTTGTCCGGAATGGGTACTGCTTCAATAGGACTGGGAAAGGTGACTTGGGTTTTGTCGCTAACTGCACACGCCACACAGTCCCTCACAAAATGCTCGACTGCCCGGTCCATTCCTGGCCACCAAAAGATTTCTATGATTCTCCTTTTCATGGCTCTCATGCCTACGTGGCCTTCATGGGCTAGAGCCAAAACTTTGTTCTGCAAACCCCGTGGGACTACCAACAGATCCATTCTTCTCAAAACTCCCATGTGTATACTTAACTCAGGGAAAACGTGTTTGAAGGAACTGACTTCCCCCTACGTTGGGCACCCAACCTTTACCAAGCATCCCAATCAGGACCTGAAAGATCTCATCATCCTGCACAGCAGTTTTCCATTCTTCCTCAGATATGGAACTAAACACAGACTGATCCAAAGAAGACACCACGCAAAAACCATTGTCTTCTTGCTCCCCTGCCTGCATATCAGAGAGAGACATCCTAGATAGACAGTCCGCAAAGACGCTCTTGACACCAGGAATGTACTCCAATTGAAATTGGAATTCCATCAACCTGTAGTGCCATTTAGCAATGTGAGGAGTGGCATTGCTAGAGCCCTTTGTGGTAAAAAGGTTTAACAAAGGCTTGTGATCCATCCTTATGATAAAATGAGAACCCCAAAGGTACTGCCTGAAATAATTCACACCCCACCAACAGGCTAGGGCCTCACGCTCAATCACAGAATAGGTGCATTCCGCACCTCTCAAGGTGCGAGATGCAAAGGCAACCACAACCTCCTTGCCCTCTCTCTTCTGGAGCAAAACAGCACCCAACCCATGCTGACTGGCATCTGTAATTACAATCGAGGGATCATGTGTGTCAAAAGGTTGCAGGGGAATGGCACAACTTAATTCCAATTTAATTTGTTGGAACTCACGCTCTTGCTTGGACGACCACACAAAATGTTGGTTTTTCTCCATGAGGAGCCTCATGTTGTGTGATTTCTCACTGCACTTGGGAATGAACCTGGCATAGAATTCCAACATACCAAAAAAAGACCGAAGCTGATCCTTATTCTGGGGTGTGAGGAAATTCTTAATGGCCTTTACCAAATCCTCCTTGGGCTCCACACCACGAGCAGACGCTCAAGTAGTCTACTTCATCCACAGCAAACCTACACTTTTCAGCTTTTAAGGTGACTCCTCTTCCACTTAAAATAGATAATACTGTGGCCAAGGTCTTGTCATGACATTTCACATTCTTACCATAAACCAAAATATCATCCTGGAAGCATTTGACATTAGAAATTCCTGCAAACATGGCCTCCATGACTCTTTGGAATACCGCAGAGGCTGATACCAGCCCAAAGGGCATCCTTTTGAACCTGTAAGCACCAGATGATGATGGTAACAAAAGATGTAAGATGGCAGCTTTCCTTCTTCAAAGAGATCTGGTGATATGCAGAGGACATGTCCAAAGTAGTGAAAATCTTGGCTCCTTTCAAGGAACTCAACATCTCCGTGATATTGGGAAGGGGATGTCTATCAACCCAAATCCTCTCATTCAAATCTCTCAAATCAATACACATCCTGAGAGCCCCATTCCTTTTTCTAGCTAAAACCACAGGAGATAACCATTCTGAGCTTTCAATGGGCTCAATGATACTCTGCCGACAAAGAGATTCCAGTTCGGAAGATAACTCTTCTCTCATGGCGAAGGGTACACGTCTGGCTTTATGTGTTACAGGTTGGGCTCCCTGTTTTAAGATAATGCGATGCGAAAATCCCTTGATGTTTCCCAGATTTTCATTGAAGACAGCAGGGAAAGACACTCTCCAATCATGCGCACCCACCACCAAAACGGATTTGAAATCCTCCCTGACTAGAACTTGTTCAGGACTGTTTGGGTCTAAGATGATGCCCAAATTCTTCTGTTCTAACCATCCCAGAAGAGAAGATCCCTCCTTAACCACAAATGCGGTGGCTGGAGTAGAGTGTCCTTTGAAAGTTAGGAGACAATCAAACTCACCCAGAACTTGAACTGTTTTCCCCCCATAAGCTACGGGCTTGACCAGAGATTCCTTCAAAGAAATGTTGGCTAATTTTCTCCATTCCTCTGGACCAATGAGAGTAAAGAAGGAACCCGAATCAGCCATCAAGGATATAGCTTTACCATTGACACCTACTTGACACACTGGTCTAGTAAGACTAGAGTGATCCAACCTCATCACCTCCGCTTCACCACCACATAATGCAGAATCACAGCGTTTACCAGACACACACGCTTCATGTAAATTCCCAGAGACATTTGGCTCACACGCATCTGAGGTGATCATGATCTCGTTTCCTTCATCACTGTCGGGATCAGATTCAACATGTGATATACTGTCCACAGACAGGACCTTGTTGGACAAAGGTTTGTTTCGTGTGGGCTTGGATCTACACACTTTGGAGAAAAGGCCCTTCTTTCTACATTTCGCACAACGCTTAACAACGGCAGGACAAAAAGATGCATTCCCTAAATGGCTTTTGCTGCCACACCTGTAACATTCTAATGTTCTTTGCTTATCTGACTTGCTTTCCTTCTTTTTTTTATCATATTCTCCGCAGAAACAGCATGAACTTTAGATTCCAAAGCCATTTGATCCATATACAGTGTAGTGGTTTCAACATTCTTGGCTATTTCTAAAGCTTTGTCTAAAGTTAAATTCTCGGTAGTCAAGAGCTTCTCTTGAACTTTCTTGGAATTGGTCTTTTCAACCAATTGGTCCCTTAACATTTGATCCTCAAAGGTTCCATAGTCACAAGTTGCCGCTAAGACTCTCAAATCGCTTATGAAAGCATCCACTGGTTCACCAGGTAACTGCTTCCTCATGTAGAACCTGTGTCTTTCCATGGTGACTTTACGCTTCTTTTTAAATCTAGCATCCATCATTTTTATTGCTGAAGCATATTCATCCACTGCATCACCCTCACCCATAACTAGAGCTGGAGGTAAATGCTTTAAAACTTTCCTCCCCTCCGTCCCCAAGGAATGACATAGTAAAGCAGGTTTCTTTTTTTGAGTAAAAACATCTGCCTCAATAGCCTCAAAATAGGCTTCGAATCCCTCTAGCCATGACTCCCACTCGATGGGAGGATTGCCAGGGGATGACAGAAATGGAGAAGGAGGTAAAACTGATTGTTGCATGATGCGTGAATGTGTTACACAATAAAATGCAGAAATGTGCTCTAAAAACAAAAAGCAAGCTCGAATGCACAGTGAATTAACACAGGCAGCAAAATAGTGTAAGAAAACAGTACCTGATGTGCAAGAGGTAATTAATAGAGGAGTAAAACTATATCAATAAAAGCAATGCTTGGTGTGCAAATCACCGACTTGTATGTAGTGCTCAGAAGATGTAGCGCTTGAGGTGTGCCGGAATATGGAAATGCCTTGAAGATGCAAACTGGGTGTGTCACTGACACACGCTGAGAAGGATACGAGAATATCAGAAACTGCAGGCAAAGAGGTGAGCTTATCACCGATACGCTGTAAATTAGCGTGAAACTGCTGTAAATTAGTGTGAAACTGCTGAAGAAATTGCGAGTGCCAGAAACGCTTCAGTTTGCCGGAATACAAGGGCTCCAGTTGCGTTAGCAGGTTTGGTCAAACGGAATCTGCTGAAGAAATTGTCAGAGCCGCTTCTGGTTGCCAAAGAGGTGAGCGTATCACTGATACACTGTAAATTAGCGTGAAACTGCTGAAGAAATTGCGAGTGCCAGAAACGCTTTCGAATCTGCTGAAGAAATTGTCAGACCCGCTTCTGGTTGCCAGGGCCGCTTGTGGTTACCAGGGTACAGGAGCTGCAGTGTCGTCAGCACGTAATGGCAAAGACATCAGGACGACGGTTGCCGAAGAAAGGACACAGCAAGAAGCTACCACACTGGCGGTGACGTCACAGCAACACTAGATGCCAGAAACAGATGTGAAAAGGCAGGGTCCGAGTCGCAGAAAGGCCAGCGATGCGAAAGTAGGAAAACAAGGAGAGTAGACTTTCCGTAAATTGGCCTAGGGAATGTCAATATCGCTGCGCAGTTCACTAACCGAAGAGATGGTGCCTGGAATGAAGTTTCCTGCTCCGCCGGTCCGTGAGGGTCGAAGTCCAATCGTCGCCACTTGAAAGGAGTCGAGGCACTCGTAATTGGTGAGTAAATTCCTCCGTTTATTCAGGATACAGCAAACGGACCGGTCAGGGCAGGCAGCAAGGACCAACTGCCTCCAACCGCCCCCAACATTCTACATGCCACCGTTCCACCTTAGAAGCAGTCGTCACGGTAGCATGTGCACATTATACAACATAAGAACCAACAGTCCTGTAATGGCAGATGCCACATCTTGCAGCCAGCAAGACACATCGTTTGGTCCCATGCTTTTTTTGTTATTTTTTCCACAGGATTCCTATGGGAGTTCAACTGAAGTCCTGCTGCAACAGGTATCACTATATTTATCACTTCTCTAGAGCAGCTGAACCGATTTACACCAAATTACAAAAAGAAGGCTTCCTGGATAAATATCTAGGTTTCTGCCAAACTTAGTGCAATTTTTTCAGATTATTTTTTTGCATCGATGTCTAATTTGTCCTATGTAAATTGCATGGGGAAAAATTGTTGTGGAAACCCCTCACCCCCTTTTTCTCAGCTTCTGCTTGACAAAATACCCCAAATGAGCCCTCCAAAACTGGATTCAAAATTCCAGATGAGGCCTAATCAGTGATATGTGTAGTTGTATCACAAAATCCTTTTTAGGTCTCACCTGCGTAAATGCATGCACTCTTGCTTGCGAGAGATATTGAGTTCTACAAGGGGCTTGCAGCGCATCCATTGCTTACCTTTCGTGGGCTTCTCAATTACTGCCTTCTAATTGGTCAGTACGAGCTGGCTTCACTTCCTCTTTTTTCAGCTGGAGCACGAACCTAGTACAGATTGCATTATCTGGATTAGGGTCCTTCTGCTACTATTGCTTTGATTGAGGTTTTATTTATTATTTTCTTTCTACTTTCCCTGCTGTCACTGTTTGTGTTACTTTTTTCCCTCCCACCCCCACCCTTTGTCCATGTTCCTAATTCCCTTCCCACCCCCATATGTGTTTCTTAGTCCCCTCCCACGCTTCATCTGGTTTGCTTATTACCCTTGTACCCACTTCTATGCTGCTTCTTCTGCTCCCACCCCCATCGTTGTTGCTTCTTCTACCCCCCGTACTGTCAGTGCTGCGTCTCCAACCATCGCATCACCTCTGTCAGTGAGGTTTGTGCATTTTAAAGCAGCACTTAAGTTGTGTGATAAATGACATTAAACAATCCACCTTTCATTACAGGGAAGGGTTTGAATAGGCTATTAAAGGCAGTGACGGATCCTCCTCAATGGCCCCCACACCAGTGTTCTGTATCTTCCTTACGTCATTCCTTATTGAATCATGACCTTAGGTCAACACAGAACAAGGGTTAGTAGTATTGTAACTACTGTCCATCATGTGATGTGAATATACACATAACAAATCTCAGATCACACTCACAGGCACACAAACACTAACCAGCACAAACATCATCGATCTCTTACGCTGATTACACTCAACTAGTGATATCAATCTCCCCTGATCCCAGCTCAAATCACCTAAGTCTGGTCCCATGTATTCAGGAAGTAGCCAGATGGATAACTAACTGCAGATTGAAGCTTAATGAAGACAAGACTGAGGCCATGTTTCTGGGTAACAGTTTTAGCAATAAGGTTCTGACTCCCATGCTGGACTGCCTGGATAGGCTTCACAGCCCCAAAATGCAATAAAGAGCCTTAGAATGTGGCTGGATTCCAGCCTCACAGTGGATCACCAAGAGAAAAAACTTGCTGCCAATTGTTTTGGTATTCTGAGACTGCTGAGAAGGTTCTCAATCTTCTCCCCTTTTTAGCCAGAAGGTTCATTATCCAGGCTCTTGTCATTTCACACCTGGATTATCGTAATGCCTTATACATTAGCTCACCTCAGTATGTGATCAAAGGGCTGCAGGTCATCCAGAACGCCGCTGCCCAGCTTCTTATGAACATGCCAAGGCACCAGTCTGCCAAAAAGGCTCTGATAGATCTACACTAGCTCCTGGTGGAGCAGTGAGTGCAATTCAAGGCTTTATGCATTTGGCACAGATCAGTTCATAAGAGAGCCCCCCCCTACTGCTAAAACCTTTAGCCTCTTCATATACTCCTGGGAGGCTCCTTAGATCCTCCTCTGCACATCTGCTAAAGGTCCCTAAGATTGGTAGGTCCCATTGGGGAGGCCGATCATAGGCCTACTGGGCCCCCAAACTTTGGAACACCCTTCCATTAGAATTAGGTCAGGTGACCCACAAACTCTCTTTTCTTAAGGCCTTGAAAACCTGGCTGTTTAGCAACTAATTCTTTCCCTGTGGCCATCTAGTAACCTGTGAAGACTGTTCTAGCGTTCGTAGGTCTTCAGGTAGCCATGCGCTTAACAAGAACCTTAGAATAGAATACAATACAATACAATAGATACACACACAGCATGTGTACAGCCAATGTTTGCCTTCACTATCACTCTCAGTTTTCAATGGTAGCACAAAACTCCAGTTGATTTACATAAATCATAACTTCAAACATTGCTCAGTTAACAAGTGATCTGTGTTCTAATTTGAGGAAAAGTGTCTGTGTAACATTTTTTATCACCAAGCTCTTAACAACAATATAGAAAAAAAGTGCTATGACACGGACAGTGCTGGCTGCATAATGGCTCTTTTCTTAATGTCCCTGCCACCCATCCTCCCTTTGTCAACTCCCCCCCTTGACTGGCAAAGCAAACAGCTCGTCAATAGGCGAGAACTACTGGCTTGCCAATGCTTGTTTATTTACTCCCATTTGACCCCAAAATTCCTTTAGAACTCCCCCAGATTTGTTATATTATTTACCCACTTTGAAGCACACTATTTAGAGAGAACTCAAAGATGGGCACAGAAAAGGGAATTTGCACTTCTGCCCTTGTATCTGCCCTACATGACAGGGAAGCTTGTACTGTTGTTGCCTGTGCTTGCGCTGTGCAGAAAGCATACCCTGCTGCTGCTGCACACGCTTTACCTGTAGTGCGAGGGTGAGGGAAGGTTACAGTGCCGCTCTGCAAGCGGTTTCTGTGCTGAGTTTGTTGTTCAATCTTGATAAAACATTTACAAAGTGCTACAACTCAAGCGAATGTCTTTGTTAAATCTCGTTTTGATATGCTAGTGCCATCCTAAAACTCTTTAGGATTAGGCCTGGCCAGAATTTCAATTACGCCAGAGTAGTTGGAGTTATTTCAGTAATTCTGTATTACTCTTTGACGCGGAATTACTGTTAATTATGCAATTGCTCCTGTTTGCATAATTGACAATAATTTGGGAGAAAATATCCTACCACGAGGCCACGAGCACCAGCGGCTGCTCATGCTCGCTATGTGTGCTCTCCTGCATTTAGAGCTGTTTCTTAGTGCAAAATGCGTCTTTGTGTGTGCATTTTGCGATACAAAAATAGAGCTAAATGCCAGTGGTAAATTGGGGGGAATTCCTACCCCAAGAACACATTTAGCGAGCATGAGGAGGCTAAACGCAGAATTATTCCAGGAGCAGCCCGTGCAGGTGAGAGCGGTGGGGCGTGGTGGGGGGGTATTCGACAGACAACGACGAGGGAAAATTAATTATTTATATAATTTTCCCTCTGCATCTCAGGTAATTCCATGTGATCACGCTACATGGAATTACGCGAGTTACGTCCAACCCTAGTTAGGATGCCCAAGTCTAACACAGACTAATAGGTTGGGGATATAAAGTGCTTTTTAATCAGCCATTCCAATATAGCCTCTTTCTGTTGATCCCCTGCTGGAGGTACACTGTTTTTTGATGGATCAGTGTCAGACCATTTTGGCTTTTGAAGTTATAGGTCTTGAAAATGGCCTGGTGTTGGAATAAGCCTGCTTCCTATGGCTCAGTGTCAAAACTGTGCTGACCTGTGAAGTAACGGGGTCAGCTTCCTGAAAATGGCTTGTATGAGCATGGGCCTTCTTTCTACAGCTTACTGTCCTATATGGCCTGGTTTGTGATGCCTCAGTCTCCTTTCCAGGGAGTTTTGAATGGAGCAGGCACCGCATTCCTTTTGTTTTTTTTTAAGACTGTCTCGAGTGAGAGATGGAACTAAAACTCGTTTGTCAGCCCTGGGAAGAGCCGAAGACTCCTGCCCCAGGAGATTGTTTCATGTCTGAGCTCCACCTGTCCACAGCCTTCTCTTGTTCAATCAGCTATTTCCAGCCCCAGCCCCACACCCTCTCACTCTCTTGCATTCATTTCCCTTCAGTCTTTCTCTCATATTCAGCTTTTTTTTGTTTTTCTCCATGAGGACGAAATTGCATTTGCCAGTATTTCACATAATGTTTCTGAACTATCACAGAATTACGCAAAAGGAAATTACACACATTTCGCACACCCCTAATCCGAAATTTTACCCTAATTACGGCAGCCCCCTCCAGTGGCAAATCTGGAGAGTCAATGTCATCCATGGGTTTTTAATTACCGGCCGGGACACCAGGCACAGAGTGGCAGTACCAGGCGGGAACCACGTGCAGGGCGGAAATTCCCTGTGCACCAGAGACATTGTGTTTTTGTTCTCCTAAAGTAAACCCCAGCTTTGTGGATTTGTCTTTTGGCAATAATACTGTTTCTGCTGGCCCACCAGTGATTACATTGTAATCGTATTGTAATTGCATTTATATAGCGCTTACTGCCGCTGAGGAGGCGTCGAAGCGCTTTTTCGGCAAGTAGCGCGCTACTCCGGAACCCATAAAGGATTAGTGGTGAATTAATATAGAGAAAATATGAAAGTAATTTGTGTGGTGAATATGGTAGTCAGTTATTTGGATGAGGCCCGTAGTCTCCTGTGCTGATGGGTAAAGCGCTGCAGAATGGGACCGGGGAGCCATTTTGTAATGTTTCCTATTACTTTGACCGTACATCACTTCATAATGCAGACTGACAAATAAGGTGTCGTTTATTAGGCGGTGTACACTTCCGCTGTTCCGTCTTCTCTGAGGTGCCCAAAGGGAGAGCGATATACGTTGAAAAAAAATGCAAGCAGATGTTCAGCGCAGGGATGGTGTCTGCTGCCGAGCAGTGCTCCCCTCTGCAGGTCTGAGCAGGTCTGGGGGCCGGGACATTCCATCTCGGGTCCTCACACCAGGTGCCCCGGTGAGTCCGGCTTCAAAGAATGTGCACTGACCCTCGGGCGCTTGCTGAAGAGATCTCTTCATGAAGGCAATGGCTTTTTAGGAGAGGTTTGCAGCCGCAAAATGCTCTTTCAACTCGTCTTTAAAATTCAAAAGGGCTTATATCTAAGGAGAGCTCATAGTCAACGAGGGCAGTATTAAGGTGTAAAACGAGGAGACGTAATCCCCCACGCCAGGAGAGTCTAACTACAAAGCCAATACACAATCAAAGGGCCCGTTCACAAAAGAGAGAATAAAAGTCAGAAATATGCTTTACAAGGATTATTCCTATATTTGGGCAAATTTTTGTTAGAGCTGTAGTTTTCTATGCGCAATCACATATGCAAAATTAACTAATGCAGAATTTTCACCAGCTGATAAATTATGCACATGGAGATGGCACGCATATTGATTTTTTGTACTTCCATTGGATGGAAAGTATTCTTGTCAAAAACTCTTCTCCTGCCCCTCTTTAAATTTGAAGACTTCCTTCCCATTCCTACCCTGGAAACACTCTTAGGGGCCGATTCCGATTCGGGCCGGAAATCTCTCCGACCGAGCCAGACCCGGAGAGATTTCCGACCGAATCGGACCCTAGCAGCCCGACCGAACGAGTAGGATGCGCACGTATGCTATCGGACTCGGGTCGGTCGGACTCCCATTGAAGCAAATGGGAGCCGGTCGTACAACGCGTACGCGGGCTCGCATTGACTCAATGGGTGCGAGGCGAACAAGGGCGCCCCCTACAGCGGGTACGCCTCGAAGCGACTCGCGGCGTACATGCACAGGTAGGGGGACCCATGGGTCCCCCTGTGTGCGACTCGCGCGGCTACGCGTACAGGGGGTCCGACACGGACCTCCAAAGTACGGCTCCGACTGCTTCTTGGAGCCGGACGGCGCGAGTCGGTCGGACTGCTCGCGGCGCGCATCGTACTTGCCCGGTCGGGGAACGTCTCCATTGCGCGGTGCGAGGCGCATCCGTGCGAGTCGGTCGGATCAATTGGGACCCGCGAACGAGTCGGTCGGCGAATTCGCACGCGCTCGCATCGTACTCGCTCGGCCGGACGCACGTACGAATCGGTCGGGAAAAAGGGCTCCGAATCGGATCCGGTTCAGCCGAATCCGATTCGGTGCCCTACCGGCCGAGATCGGAATCGGCCCCTAAGTGCTGTTCTCCAGAGGAGTACATATGGTATTGTTTTGAAATTGGGATGCTATCTGCGAGCAGTATGTGTGACTACCCACAAACTTGAGGTTGTGGTTGTTTAGCTACTTTTGCAGCTAAAACCTCATTGAAATACCACAAATTCGCCTTATCTCTAAATAGGGCTCACAGTTTTATGGTATTTATTTTTTTGTCATTTCCGTCTGTATTTATCCATATTTATTTTTTGTCAACTTTATCTGTATTTATCCATATTTATTATGGGTTTTGTGAAAAAAGTAAAGCTGAAATTAGTATATTTCCACGTTTATTTAACCAATAAATATGCAGTTATGTTTGAATGCCTGCCAGGTTTCAATGATATGAACACCCGCATAAGATAAATCAATGCACTTATATAAAAATATGCACATTTCGGATCAACTTTGTGCATATCTACTGTGTTTAATAAGCCTCCACTAAAATTCCTTTCTTTTTAACACACTTCTATCAATCCACACAATTATTGGCATGGCAGTCATGGCAAAGTGTATTTAGAATCACTCAAAAGCACCCACTTTCCGTTTTTAATCATATTTAAAAATAAATACAGACAAGAAAATAAATGGGTTTCTGTCTGTATTTATCTGTAAAAATCAGTAAAAACGGAAAACAGGGAGCCTTATCTGTAAATTAATGAATGAGAACTTCAACCAAATTGGTGGAATTTTCTCATTTGCAAATCTGATTTGCACCGTAAAAAACCCCTCCAGTCCGAATTCTGCTTATTAGGGCTGGGAATTTGTACAGCTAAAGCCACCTGTACAAATATCTTTCCGAATCCAGGCTCATGAACACAGCTCCCTGCCTCATGTACAGACAAAGAACACATTGGGGCCAATTCACAAAGGCATTTTGCAGTATGTAACGCATCACTCCAGTAGTAGTTTTTTACATACTCTCACATGCATTTATGAATCGTCCCCAAAAGATCTAACATGGGAATAAAATGGATATATTTGGTGAATATTTATATACAAATGACTGTGCCCTCTTTGCACTTTTACTAACAGAGGGATGTTTCTGGACGGTTCACAAAGCCATATAGGATTACATACATGAGGACTACTTCCCATACTCATAAATGCTTTTGTGAATTGCCCCCGCTCTCTGATGCTTGTGCAGCCAGATCACTAGTGTTTGGTTTGTGTATGGCTAGAGCACAGCAAACTGCCTTGTGCACATCGAGAGCACAGGACCCTATCTTGTGTCCTTACAAAGCACCCCACCATGCCTTATGTAGAAGATGAGCAAAATACCCCAAAGTGCACTCAAAGGGCAGTACTCTTGTCTCAGGCACACGCTGAGCCCGCACTGTGTATAGCCAGAGGTGTAGCTTCCATTGGTGCAGCAGATGCAGGGGCACCAGGGCACAGCAGTCTGAGGGGCCACTGAACCCTGATTAGTGCTGTACAGCCAGGGGCTCATTATCTTCCTTGCACTAGGGCTCATGGCACACTGGTTACACCACTGTGTCTAAAGTGCAGCCAGAGCACAAAACCCTGCATTTTGAGGCCACAGCACTGCCAGCCGAATCTGGGTACAGCAAAAACATGCACTAGTCTATATATCATGAACACCCAGTGCACGGCACCCTGTACCGCATCAGAGAGAGCAGTGGCCAGAGATGGACACCACTTTCCAGAAACATAGCACTAGTCTGGGCTTCCTCTAAAACCAGAAGATTAATGAAAGGCCTGCCTCGTCCTCTGTCAGAGGAGAGCATGGCACTCTGCCTCATGTGCAGCCAAAGCATACCTCTCCGCCTCATTCCCCACCATAAGGCAGCTCTCTGCCTCGTGCACAGCTACAGCACAGTGCCCTACCTCACGTACAAGTCGAAGGTAGCACCCTTCTAGGTATTCAGACAGAACACGACCCCCTAATTCATGTTTAGCCAGAGCAATGCACCCTACACAATGCACAGCGAGGGATGTGGCCCAGCTAGAGTGTGCATCATTCACAGCTAGAGATGTAGTCCAGCTAGAGCATGCATCATGCACAGCCTAACTAGAGCATGCATCATGCCCAGCCTAGCTAGGGCATGCATCATTCACAGCCTAACTAGAGCATGCATCATGCACAGCCTAGCTAGGGCATGCATCATGCACAGCCAGTGCTTTAAATGAGCCGGTACTGCCAAGTACAGAGTACCTGCATTATTTTATTTGTTGAGGGGGAGTACCTGCACTTCTCAGAAGAGGTACAATACTTTTCATTGGAGAGTGCCTGCATTTTTCCGAAGTAAGGAGGGACTCTGGTTGTTGGTTCCTGCACTTCCATTTCAAGCGCTATGCACAGCTAGACATGTGGTCTAGCTAGAGCATGCGTCATGCACAACCAGAGATGTGGCCAAGATAGAGCATGCATCATGTACGACTAGAGATGTTGTCTAGCTTAAAGCATGCATCATGCATGACCAGAAATGTGGCCAAGATACAGCATGCATCATGCACAGCCAGAGATGTGGCCAAGATAGAGCATGCATCATGCACAGCCAGAGATGTGGCCAAGCTAGGGCATGCATCATGTATGACTAGTGATGTGGTCTAACTTGAGCATGCATCATGCACAGCTAGAGATGTTGTTTTCCTAGAGCATGCATCATGCACGGCTAGAGATGTGGTCTAGCTACAGCGTGTATCATGCACAGAAAGAGATGTGGCCGCACTACAGCATGCATCATGCACAGCTAGAGATGTGGCCAAGCTAGAGCATGCATCATGCACAGCTAGAGATGTGGTCTAACTTGAGCATGCATCATGCACAGCTAGAGATGTGGCCAAGATAGAGCATGCATCATGCACAGCCAGAGATGTGGCCAAGCTAGAGCATGCATCATGCACAGCCAGAGATGTGGCCAAGCTACAGCATGCATCATGCACATCCAGAGATGTGGCCAAGCTACACCATGCATCATGCACAGCTAGAGATGTGGTCTAACTTGAGCATGCATCATGCACAGCTAGAGATGTGGTCTAGCGACAGCGTGCATCATGCACAACAAGAGATGTGGGCGCATTACAGCATGCATCATGCACAGCCAGCGATGTGGCCAAGCTAGAGCATGCATCATGCACAGCCAGAGATGTGGCTGCACTACAGCATGCATCATGCACAGCCAGAGATGTGGCCAAGATAGAGCATGCATCATGCACAGCTAGAGATGTGGTCTAACTTGAGCATGCATCATGCACAGCTATAGATGTGGTCTTCCTAGAACATGCATCATGCACTGCTAGAGATGTGGTCTAACGACAGCGTGCATCATGCACAGCCAGAGATGTGGCCAAGATAGAGCATGCATCATGCCTAGCCAGAGATGTGGCCAAGCTACAGCATGCATCATGCACAGCTAGACATGTGGTCTAGCTAGAGCATGCGTCATGCACAACCAGAGATGTGGCCAAGATAGAGCATGCATCATGTACGACTAGAGATGATGTCTAGCTTAAAGCATGCATCATGCACGACCAGAAATGTGGCCAAGATACAGCATGCATCATGCACAGCCAGAGATGTGGCCAAGCTAGGGCATGCATCATGTATGACTAGTGATGTGGTCTAACTTGCGCATGCATCATGCACAGCTAGAGATGTTGTTTTCCTAGAGCATGCATCATGCACGGCTAGAGATGTGGTCTATCTACAGCGTGTATCATGCACAGCAAGAGATGTGGCCGCACTACAGCATGCATCATGCACAGCTAGAGATGTGGCCAAGCTAGAGCATGCATCATGCACAGCTAGAGATGTGGTCTAACTTGAGCATGCATCATGCACAGCTAGAGATGTGGCCAAGATAGAGCATGCATCATGCACAGCCAGAGATGTGGTCAAGCTAGAGAATGCATCATGCACAGCCAGAGATGTGGCCAAGCTACAGCATGCATCATGCACATCCAGAGATGTGGCCAAGCTACACCATGCATCATGCACAGCTAGAGATGTGGTCTAACTTGAGCATGCATCATGCACCGCTAGAGATCTGGTCTAGCGACAGCGTGCATCATGCACGACAAGAGATGTGGGCGCATTACATCATGCATCATGCACAGCCAGCGATGTGGCCAAGCTAGAGCATGCATCATGCACAGCCAGAGATGTGGCTGCACTACAGCATGCATCATGCACAGCCAGAGATGTGGCCAAGATAGAGCATGCATCATGCACAGCTAGAGATGTGGTCTAACTTGAGCATGCATCATGCACAGCTATAGATGTGGTCTTCCTAGAACATGCATCATGCACTGCTAGAGATGTGGTCTAACGACAGAGTGCATCATGCACAGCCAGAGATGTGGCCAAGATAGAGCATGCATCATGCCTAGCCAGAGATGTGGCCAAGCTACAGCATGCATCATGCACAGCTAGAGATGTGGTCTAACTTGAGCATGCATCATGCACAGCTAGAGATGTGGTCTTCCTAGAGCATACATCATGCACAGCAAGAGATGTGGCCGCACTACAGCATGCATCATGCACAGCCAGAGATGTGGCCAAGCTACAGCATGCATCATGCACAGCTAGAGATCTGGCCAAGTTAGAGCATGCATCATGCACAGCCAGAGATGTGGCCAAGCTAGAGCATGCATCATGTAAGAATAGAGATGTTGTCTACCTTAAAACATGCATCATGCACGACCAGAGATGTGGCCAAGATAGAGCGTGCATCATGCACGGCCAGAGATGTGGCCAAGCTACAGTATGCATCATGCACAGCTAGAGATGTGGACTAACTTGAGCATGCATCATGCACAGCTAGAGATGTGGCTTTCCTAGAGCATGCATCATGCACGGCTAGAGATGTGGTCTCATCTACAGCGTGCATCATGCACAGCAAGAGATGTGGCCGCACTACAGCAGGCATCATGCACGGCTAGAGATGGGGCCAAGCTAGAGCATGCATCATGCACGGCTAGAGATGTGGTCTAACTTGAGCATGCATCATGCACAGTTAGAGATGTGGTCTAGCTACAGCATGCATCATTCATGGCAAGAGATGTGGCCGCACTACAGCATGCATCATGCACGATTAGAGATGTGGCCAATCTACAGCATGCATCATGCACAGCCAGAGATGTGGCCAAGCTACAGCATGCATCATGCACAGCTAGAGATGTGGTCTAACTTGAGCATACATCATGCACAGCCAGAGATGTGGCCAAGATAGAGCATGCATCATGCACAGACAGAGATGTGGCTAAGCTTGAGCATGCATCATGCATGGCCAGAGATGAGGCCAAGCTACAGCATGCATCATGCACAGCTAGAGATGTGGTCTAACTTGAGCATGCATCATTGCCAGCTAGAGACGTGGTCTTCCTAGAGCATGCATCATGCACGGCTAGAGATGTGGTCTAGCGACAGCGTGCATCATGCACAACAAGAGATGTGGCCGCACTACAGCATGCATCATGCACAGCCAGAGATGTGGCCAAGATAGAGCATGCATCATGCACAGCCAGAGATGTGGCCAAGATAGAGCATGTATCATGCACAGCCAGAGATGTGGCCAAGATAGAGCATGCATCATGCACAGCCAGAGATGTGGCCAAGATAGAGCATGTATCATGCACAGCCAGAGATGTGGCCAAGATAGAGCATGCATCATGCACAGCCAGAGATGTGGCCAAGATAGAGCATGCATCATGCACAGCCAGAGATGTGGCCAAGCTAGTACATGCATCATGCACAGCCAGAGATGTGGCCGCACTACAGCATGCATCATGCACAGCCAGAGATGTGGCCAAGCTACAGCATGCATCATGCACAACTAGAGATGTGGTCTAACTTGAGCATGCATCAGGCACAGCTAGAGATGTGGTCTTCCTAGAGCATGCATCATGCATGGCTAGAGATGTGGTCTAGCGACAGCGTGCATCATGCACACCCAGAGATGTGGCCGCACTACAGCATGCATCATGCACAGCCAGAGATGTGGCCAAGCTAGAGCATGCATCATGCACAGCAAAGATGTGGTCTAACTTGAGCATGCATCATGAACAGCTAGAGATGTGGTTTTCCTAGAGCATGCGTCATGCACGGCTAGCGATGTGGTCTATCTACAGCGTGCATCATGCACAGCCAGAGATGTGGCCTAGCTACTGCATGCATCATGCACAGCCAGAGATGTGGCCAAGCTAGAGCATGCACAATGCACAGCCAGAGATGTGGCCTAGCTACAGCATGCATCATGCACAGCTATAGATGTGGTCTTCCTAGAACATGCATCATGCACTGCTAGAGATGTGGTCTAACGACAGCGTGCATCATGCACAGCCAGAGATGTGGCCAAGATAGAGCATGCATCATGCCTAGCCAGAGATGTGGCCAAGCTACAGCATGCATCATGCACAGCTGGACATGTGGTCTAGCTAGAGCATGCGTCATGCACAACCAGAGATGTGGCCAAGATAGAGCATGCATCATGTACGACTAGAGATGATGTCTAGCTTAAAGCATGCATCATGCACGACCAGAAATGTGGCCAAGATACAGCATGCATCATGCACAGCCAGAGATGTGGCCAAGCTAGGGCATGCATCATGTATGACTAGTGATGTGGTCTAACTTGCGCATGCATCATGCACAGCTAGAGATGTTGTTTTCCTAGAGCATGCATCATGCACGGCTAGAGATGTGGTCTATCTACAGCGTGTATCATGCACAGCAAGAGATGTGGCCGCACTACAGCATGCATCATGCACAGCTAGAGATGTGGCCAAGCTAGAGCATGCATCATGCACAGCTAGAGATGTGGTCTAACTTGAGCATGCATCATGCACAGCTAGAGATGTGGCCAAGATAGAGCATGCATCATGCACAGCCAGAGATGTGGTCAAGCTAGAGAATGCATCATGCACAGCCAGAGATGTGGCCAAGCTACAGCATGCATCATGCACATCCAGAGATGTGGCCAAGCTACACCATGCATCATGCACAGCTAGAGATGTGGTCTAACTTGAGCATGCATCATGCACCGCTAGAGATCTGGTCTAGCGACAGCGTGCATCATGCACGACAAGAGATGTGGGCGCATTACAGCATGCATCATGCACAGCCAGCGATGTGGCCAAGCTAGAGCATGCATCATGCACAGCCAGAGATGTGGCTGCACTACAGCATGCATCATGCACAGCCAGAGATGTGGCCAAGATAGAGCATGCATCATGCACAGCTAGAGATGTGGTCTAACTTGAGCATGCATCATGCACAGCTATAGATGTGGTCTTCCTAGAACATGCATCATGCACTGCTAGAGATGTGGTCTAACGACAGAGTGCATCATGCACAGCCAGAGATGTGGCCAAGATAGAGCATGCATCATGCCTAGCCAGAGATGTGGCCAAGCTACAGCATGCATCATGCACAGCTAGAGATGTGGTCTAACTTGAGCATGCATCATGCACAGCTAGAGATGTGGTCTTCCTAGAGCATACATCATGCACAGCAAGAGATGTGGCCGCACTACAGCATGCATCATGCACAGCCAGAGATGTGGCCAAGCTACAGCATGCATCATGCACAGCTAGAGATCTGGCCAAGTTAGAGCATGCATCATGCACAGCCAGAGATGTGGCCAAGCTAGAGCATGCATCATGTAAGAATAGAGATGTTGTCTACCTTAAAACATGCATCATGCACGACCAGAGATGTGGCCAAGATAGAGCGTGCATCATGCACGGCCAGAGATGTGGCCAAGCTACAGTATGCATCATGCACAGCTAGAGATGTGGACTAACTTGAGCATGCATCATGCACAGCTAGAGATGTGGCTTTCCTAGAGCATGCATCATGCACGGCTAGAGATGTGGTCTATCTACAGCGTGCATCATGCACAGCAAGAGATGTGGCCGCACTACAGCAGGCATCATGCACGGCTAGAGATGGGGCCAAGCTAGAGCATGCATCATGCACGGCTAGAGATGTGGTCTAACTTGAGCATGCATCATGCACAGTTAGAGATGTGGTCTAGCTACAGCATGCATCATTCATGGCAAGAGATGTGGCCGCACTACAGCATGCATCATGCACGATTAGAGATGTGGCCAATCTACAGCATGCATCATGCACAGCCAGAGATGTGGCCAAGCTACAGCATGCATCATGCACAGCTAGAGATGTGGTCTAACTTGAGCATACATCATGCACAGCCAGAGATGTGGCCAAGATAGAGCATGCATCATGCACAGACAGAGATGTGGCCAAGCTTGAGCATGCATCATGCATGGCCAGAGATGAGGCCAAGCTACAGCATGCATCATGCACAGCTAGAGATGTGGTCTAACTTGAGCATGCATCATTGCCAGCTAGAGACGTGGTCTTCCTAGAGCATGCATCATGCACGGCTAGAGATGTGGTCTAGCGACAGCGTGCATCATGCACAACAAGAGATGTGGCCGCACTACAGCATGCATCATGCACAGCCAGAGATGTGGCCAAGATAGAGCATGCATCATGCACAGCCAGAGATGTGGCCAAGATAGAGCATGTATCATGCACAGCCAGAGATGTGGCCAAGATAGAGCATGCATCATGCACAGCCAGAGATGTGGCCAAGATAGAGCATGTATCATGCACAGCCAGAGATGTGGCCAAGATAGAGCATGCATCATGCACAGCCAGAGATGTGGCCAAGATAGAGCATGCATCATGCACAGCCAGAGATGTGGCCAAGCTAGTACATGCATCATGCACAGCCAGAGATGTGGCCGCACTACAGCATGCATCATGCACAGCCAGAGATGTGGCCAAGCTACAGCATGCATCATGCACAGCTAGAGATGTGGTCTAACTTGAGCATGCATCAGGCACAGCTAGAGATGTGGTCTTCCTAGAGCATGCATCATGCATGGCTAGAGATGTGGTCTAGCGACAGCGTGCATCATGCACACCCAGAGATGTGGCCGCACTACAGCATGCATCATGCACAGCCAGAGATGTGGCCAAGCTAGAGCATGCATCATGCACAGCAAAGATGTGGTCTAACTTGAGCATGCATCATGAACAGCTAGAGATGTGGTTTTCCTAGAGCATGCGTCATGCACGGCTAGCGATGTGGTCTATCTACAGCGTGCATCATGCACAGCCAGAGATGTGGCCTAGCTACTGCATGCATCATGCACAGCCAGAGATGTGGCCAAGCTAGAGCATGCACAATGCACAGCCAGAGATGTGGCCTAGCTACAGCATGCATCATGCACAGCCAGAGATGTGGCCAAGCTACAACATGCACTGTGCACAGCCAGAGATGTGGCCAATTTACAGCATGCATCCTGCACAGCTAGAGATGTGGTCTAGCTACAGCGTGCATCATGCACGGCAAGAGATGTGGCCGCATACAGCATGCATCATGCATGCTAGCCATGTGGTCTAACTTGAGCATGCATCATGCACGGCTAGTGGCGGCGATGAAGATAGCATGAGAGGAACGGAGCCCTCTGGCTAGTGGACTGTGACTGCGGGGTGAATTGAAAATGGAATGACCCACGCTCTGTCCTGTAGCCCCTACTTCAGAGCTGAGAATAGCACGCCCGAACTCCTTCCGCAAGTAACGGGACGACAACTCCCATTGAATTGAGGAGAGAGCCAATACAGACCCTGCAGAGCACTCAGAGTAATGCGAGGAGTGTGACGACAGGAGCAAGAGGAGTCCTTGCAACTATGGGCAAACCTAAGGGCCGCCAGGCTGGGGTGCCCCAGGACCAGGGGGAAGAAACACAAGGGCCGGCGAGCGGTGCCTCGGATGACCCAGTGCAGAGGCAGTTGCAGCAGATCCTGGCTGCCATAGCAGACACAAAGGCGACCCTTCATCAGGACATTTGCACGGTTGCAGTGGGGGTTGGCCTATTGCGAGACGAGCACAAGAAACTCTCTGAGAGGGTAAAAAAAACTGAACTCGATATCGCGGAAATAGCGCCAACACACAAAGATGTGGCGCAGCAAGTGCAGGCCTTAACGGACAGGGTATCGACACTAGAATGCAGAGCTGAAGATGCAGAAGGATGCAACTGGAGGAATAACGTAAGGGTCGTGGGACTGCCGGAAGGATCAGAAGGGGGCGATATGGTGTCATTCCTGGAAACATGGTTCAGAAATGTAGTCGCTCCAGAAGGACTTACAGCATTTTATACGCTTGAGAGAGCCCACAGAGTGCCGGTCCGACCAGTGGCCCCAGGGAGGCCCCCAAGACCGGTGGTGGCCCGCCTGCTTCATTTCAGAGACAGGGACTTAATATTACAAAAGGCAAGAGCAGATGGCCCCTTTACAGTGGACAATGCTAAAGTCACGTTGTTTCCGGACTATACGATGGAGGTGCAAAGGAGGCGCGCCTCTTACATAGCGGTCAAGAAGGCTTTGCGGGAGGAGGGCCTCCAGTACTCCCTAATGTTCCCAGCTCGGTTGCGTATTATTCTGGATGGAAATACTCGCTATGTTGACTCTCCCCAGGAAGCTTGGGACTGGTTGGAGAACTATAAGAAGGAAATACCGAGAGATGGGGCCCTGGGAGAGATGCGTGACCGAAGGCTTAATAGACCTGCGCAACCGCGTCGGCGCACTCGCAACAGGACCCAGAAGAAGCCCACGCTTACACAGACGGCTAGGGAGCGGGCAGCGGCGCTGCAGGCAGTGGTGGAACTAGCGCAAGTCTGAGTTCCTGTCCTGCATCGGATGAAGAAAAGGGCAAAACCACTGACGGCTCTGTTGGGCAGAACTCGGACTCATCCTTAACTGGGGAGGAGCGGATGCCAGTGGTGACACCGCAGACGGCGGATAACATAGCCTGAAGCAGACGGCTGCAGGACTGTGCCAAACTAGAAACCTGCGAACTGGTCCGCTAGCGAGGGAATGGTGGACAGCCCGGACTGGTGTAGATGATTCGAGGCTGATGTGCATTATTTGGAATTTATTTGAGCCAGTTGCAATCCCCAGCACCTCTGAATTCGTCAGAGGACATTTGAGAGTGTTGTTTTCATGGTTTGGATGGGTACTAGCTTTGTAGTAGCTGTCCTGGGGAGGGGGAGTTGGGGTTGTTTCTTAGTATCAGGGGTTAATAGGGCCAGGCATGTCACTAACCTAGCTCACAGGGTTGCTTTCCAGACGCAGTTGGGATGGGTCCTACAAATGATCTGAAGTGTATAGCCTGGAATGTGCGGGGCATGCATACTATGTGCCATCGCCAAAAGCTTCATGCGTATTTAGTGCAGAGAGGAGTTCATATTGCGCTGTTACAGGAAACTCATTTGCAGGCGCAGGAGGGGGCAGCATTGCAGCGGCGCTGGTGGGATCAATTGTACTACACAACCTATTCTGCCTTCGCCCGGGGGGTGTTGGTTTGGATAAGAGCGGGGGTGCCTTTCCAATGTAGGGAAAAGCTTATTGATCCAGAGGGCAGATTTGTCGTGGTCCTTGGGAAACTAGATGGGCGTGACATTGCTCTGGGTAGTATATATGCTCCCAATACGAGTAGCCCGCCTTTTTTGCACAGCTGTCTACGAAGTTGGCACCTTATCTTACCGGATCGGTGTTATTGGGAGGGGATTTTAATTGTATAATTGATGTGGCTTTGGACCGCTCCCACCCCCCGCTCCCTAATGCTCCCACTCATAAGGTTGCGGAAGCCAGGCGGAATTGGCAGGCCCGATGGGGCCTGGTGGATACCTGGAGGACCCAACATCCAGATGCCCGGGATTATTCCTATTTCTCGGCGTTGCACGACCTTCACGTGCGCCTGGACGCATTGTTATGTACTCCGGACGTACATGCCGGAGTGAAAAGTAGTGAATATCTTGCCAGAACGTTATCAGATCATAATCCTGTATTCCTTCTGATGCACTGGTCGCGAATCCGGGCCCGGATACCTACCTGGCGGCTCCGCCCAGAGGCATTGGAGGACCAAGTGTTGAGGGACTCGGTGGGTACGTCCATCACCCAATATTTCGGGGACAATGAGGGAACTGCCTCCACGCCACTAGTGGAATGGGACGCCTTTAAGGCGGTGATTCGAGGGCGCTGTATGTCTGAGATGGTGGGTGTGCGCAGAGTGCTGTTGGAGGAGGTAGAAGAAGCCGAAAAACGCTTGCGGGCCATTGAGAAAATACGCCCTGAAAGACCTGATAGACAGCGGGACTTGGAAGAGGCAAGAGAGGTAGTGGCAGGACAAGTGGAGCACCTAAGATGCTTTGATCACAAGGCGTATATTACACGCACTCATGTCGAGGGGGATAAATCGGGTGCCTTGCTGGCCTGGCTGGCTAATCCATCGCGCAGGGGATCGCCAATATTGGAGCTCTGTGACACACAGGGAGGTGCCTGCTTCACTTAAGAAGGAATAAACTAGCTGTTTTACGATTTCTATAAGGAATTATACAGGAGCAAGACAGACAGGACCGGGGACGATTTAGAGGGATTTACACACGAGCTCCAGCTCCCACAACTGGAGGGTGATCAAGCTGAGGCACTCGGCGGGGATATTGAACTAAGAGAAGTGCGGGCGGCTATTAAACACATGGCGCGGAACAAAACGTCGGGAACAGACGGGCTCCCGATCGAGTTTTATGCTACTTACTCTGAGCAGTTGGCGCCGCGGTTGATGACTTTGTATAATAGGGCGAGACACCTGGGCCATCTCCCTGTGTCCACAAGAGAGGCAGTTATTATCCCGCTCCTGAAACCTGGTAAGTCGGCATGGGATAGAACGGCATATCGTCCGCTATCCATGCTTAACACGGACTATAAGATATTAAGCCGTATCCTAGCCACCCGTCTGTTGCCCTGCATGTCAACCATAATCCATCGCGATCAATCTGGCTTTATTCCTACTCGGAATACGGCCTTAAACGTTCGGAGTTTGCTGCGAATACTCGAAGCGGACTCTTACCCCAAAGCTACCGCTGCGATATTTGCCGTTGAGATAGAGAAGGCTTTCGACAGTTTGGAATGGCCTTATTATCTCTTTCATGTCATGGCCCGATTTGGGTTGGGGGAAGATTTTATAGCATGGACGGCTTTACTTTATAAGTCCTCTACAGCGCGGGTCTGGACCGAAGGGGTGATATCGGAAGCTTGCGAAGTGGCTAGGGGCACAAGACAGGGATGCCAGCTTTCCCCTCTCCTGTTTGCATTGGCTATGGAGCCATTGGCGGCGAAAGTTAGGACTGGGAGATATTTTAGGGGGCTGCGGGTACAGGATCAAATACATCATATAGCGCTATACGCGGATGATCTGCTTATGTTCCTGGGAGACACAGAGAGAGAATTATTGGGCGCGAAGGCGGTATTGCATGAACTAGGGGAGATGTCTGGCCTTAGAGTTAATTGGGCTAAATCCTGCTTGTTTCCCACAGATGGCAATAGAAGTGACTTACAGGAAATAGCGGGAGTGCGATGGGAATGTAGGTGCCTCCCCTATCTGGGGGTCCAGATATATCATTCCAGATCAGATATACTGGAGGGCAAGATCGTTAGAGTGGTAAGAGGCCTGGCAGGCAGTTTTGATTTTTGGGGAACGCTGCCATTGTCGGTAGTGGGGCGGGTGTCTTTACTTAAAATGGTGGCACTTCCCCGACTGTTGTACTATTTCGGAACCCTGCCGATTTGGATAACAGCGCGGATATTTAAACAACTTACGTCCATGACCACAGGGTTTTTATGGGGTACTGGGAGACGGAGGGTTTCCCTGAAAGTGCGGATGCGTCCACGGTCGGAGGGTGGATGGGCGGTACCTGACTTCGAAACCTATTACTTAGCTGCACAGTTGCAGTGGTTGACGCAACGAGTGGCGATGAGACTGCTAGGTGCGGAGGAGGAGAGAGGGGGAGTCCCGGAGCTGCAGCAGCTCTCTCAAATAGTATTGGACCTTCCTGTACGCATGGGTGCCCTCCCTGAGGGCCTTAAGACAGCAAGACAATGTTGGAGGCGGAGTCTCAAGAGGGCAGGTTTGAAGGTGCCGTATGCCCCTGATATACCGCTCTCTATGTGTGAGGCGCTTCCCCATGGGGGTTCTTGGCGGGAGATGAATGACTGGGATGAGAGGGGCTGACTACCATTGGGGATTTATATGAGGACGGGACTATGCTGCCCTTTTGTGCTTTACAGGAGCGATTTGATTTAAGAGGGGGGGACTTCCTGCTCCATGCAGCGCTCACGGCGGCTATTCGTGCGCATTGGAAAGAGGGTCAAGCCTAAGGTTTCTTTAGGGTGTCAATATATAGTGACTGCAGCGGGGAAGTTTAAAGCTGTCACATGTCTGTACAAGCGCATGACTCTTGAGAAGCTGCCCCCTTTGGACGTACTCAAGCGAAAGTGGGAAGTAGATGTAGGAGGAGAGATACCGGAAAGGGCTTGGGCTGAGGTGGTAGAGCGAGTGTGGAAAAGCACCAGGAACGCCCGCTTTCAGTTGCTTCATTTTTATGTTTTACATCGCGCCTACCTCACGCCGGCGAAAATCAAAACATATTTCAACACTAACTCATACGAATGCCCAAGATGTCGAGGAGGAGGGGCAGACTTCCCCCACATGATTTGGGGGTGTCCGCTTCTAGCTAGTTATTGGAATTAAGTAATTGCACTATTGAAGGTGGTGACGGAAAGAGAGCTAGATCTGGCATTGGGGACTTGTATACTGCATTGTTTCCCCCACACAGCTAAAACTAAGATCACCAGCAAATTTATAGATATGGGGTTGGTAGTGGCCAAGAGGGAAATTACGATGCACTGGAAGGCGAGCGGGGCCCCAAGTTTAGATCGATGGAAGAGAGAGCTCATCAAATGGGCAGAATGTGATGGAATAGTTAGGCTACAGATAGCAAAGAGGACGGGGAGTGAGAGAGCACTTGAGGCGGCTAGGGCGTGGGAACACTTGGTGGGATTATTGAAAGACCCAGACGCTGAGAGCGATGACGACACTGATCCGGGAGTTGCGGAAACAGAGTAGACTTTTATAGCGAATAGATATAACCATGCGACCGCATTAGATATATATACGATGAGTGAGACTAAAGTGGCAGCCTGTACAAGCCTGTATTGTTTGTGTTATGGAGACCACCAATTGCGCACTACTATTGGTTATTGATAAGTACAGAGTAGCGCGAGATGTGACATGCCTGGAGGGAGGGGGGGGGGACTTAGATTTAGGTTAGACTTATTAGGGATAGTGATGTTTCTTTATATGGGCCCCATTGAGCATTGGAGGTTACTACCCTTGTCACATGGCTCTTATTTTTCGAGGTCACAGCAGGGGAATGCCATAGGAATGCGCCAAAGATCCTATGCTCATACGATTGTACACTATAAAGAGGGGAGGGGGTCTAGACTTATTTTTTGGGAAATGTCAATGTCTTGATTTGTAAACCTAATAAAGTTTGTTTAAAAAAAAAAAAAAAATCATGCACGGCTAGAGATGTGGTCTAGCTACAGCATGCATCATGCATGGCTAGAGATGTGGCCAAGATAGAGCATGCATCATGCACGGCAAGAGATGTGGCCGCACTACAGCATGCATCATGCACAGCTAGAGATGTGGCCAAGATAGAGCATGCATCATGTACAGCCTGATATCTGGCCAAGCTAGAGCATGCATCATGCACAGCCAGAGATGTGGCCTAGCACGAGCATACATAAGCATATAAAAGTAGCATTAGCACTGCTCCCGCCTGGTCTGCAGACTATGCAGATTGTTAAGCACTAATGCAATACCGCACTTTATCTCTTGCACAGGCACCCAGCCTTATGCACAGACATAGTCAAAGTACCTGCTTCAGGCAGGGCATGCTGCTGCTCAGCCAGAGTAAAGCACAGCCTTCGGTGCAGGCAGAGCACAGCCCCTGCCACGCGTTCAGCAAGAGGATGTCACCTGTCTCAGACACTGCGTTCTTTTATAGAATTACTGAGCTGAGTCCTTTGTTTCTGTCCCGCCATGTACTGACTCACCGAGTGAGCTGCACATAACACAAGGTTGCCTTGAGTCTGAAAAGTTTTTTTTGGTAAGCCCCCGAAGTAGAGGTGGCACTGTCAGTGCCAACCATACTTGTTCTCGTGCCCTGCCCAACCATTTCCTTGCGGCGGGTGCTGTAGAGATTGATGAATACACCAGTGTGGACAGATGTCAATTTGAACAGCTTTGTAAGAGAGAGCTCGTGGGGCCTTTCGTGTCAGAGAGGGCAGGAGTGGGGAGCCAAATGTAGCCCTGGCAAAAAGGTTCACCCTCTCTTTCCATTCGCGCAGTAGCAGTGTGCAATGGGCTCTAGTGCAGGGAAGGAAATGGGGGATCACTGACAGAATATCGACAACAACAATATCGACCTACAGAAATATCGTGACAAAAATATAGTTGTCAAAAATATTGACCTCCTATCTTCATAATGGTAAGTACAAAAATATCGGAAAAAAATATTGTTGTAAAAAATATCGATGTATAAAATATAATTTTTTTATATGTATAAAAAATGATGTAAAACAAATTAAATAAAAAAGTAAACTTTAAAAAAATTATTTAGATTTATTTGTAATTGTTAACAATTATAAGTAATAAATTTAATGTAAAAAAATTAAACATACATATATAAAATGTAATATATATATTTACTTAAAAACAATAAATAATAATTTTAATTAATTTTAAAATGTTATAAATATATTAAAATTATAAATAAATATATATACATAAACCTGTAACATAAAAAATATATATATTATAAATTGAAATATTAAAATATTTAATCTTTTTAAACCTACATTTTGCACTACATTGAGGGCAACAGTAGAGAAAGTGTTGGAGAGCGAAGGGGTAAAAATTACTATTCCCACTCCAGCAAGTGCAACAGTAGGGAAAGTGTTGGATAGCGGAGAGGTAAAAATTACTATTCCCACTCCAGCGAATTCAACAGTAGGGAAAGTGTTGGATAGGGGATAGGTAAAAAATACTATTCCCACTCCAGGAAATGCAACGGTAGGGAAAGTGTTGGATAGCAAATAGGTAAAAATTACTATTCCCATTCCAGTGAGTGCAACAGTAGGGAAAGTGTTGGATAGCGAAGGATACAAATTTACTATTCCAACTCCAGCAAGTGCAACAGTAGGGAAAGTGTTGGATAGCGGAGAGGTAAAAATTAGTATTCCCACTCCAGTGAATACAATAGTAGGGAAAGTGTTGGATAGCGGAGGGGAATAATTTACTATTCCCACTCCAATGAGTGCAACAGTAGGGAAAGTGTTGGATAGCGGAGGGGTAAAAATTACTATTCCCACTTCAGCGAGTGCAACAGTAGGGAAAGTGTTGGATAGAGGAGGGGTAAAAATTACTATTCCCACTCCAACGAGTGCAACAGTAGGGAATGTGTTGGATAGCGAAGGAGTAAAAATTACTATTCCCATTCCAGCTAGTGCAACAGTAGGGAAAGTTTTGTTTAGCGGAGGGGATACAATTACTATTCCCACTCCAGTGAGTGCAACAGTAGGGAAAGTGTTGGATAACGGAGGGGAAAAAATTACTATTCCCACTCCTGCAAGAGCAACAGTAGAGAAAGTGTTGGATAGTGGAGAAGAAAAAATTACTATTCCCACTACAACGAGTGCAACAGTAGGGAATATGTTGGATAGCGGAGGAGTAAAACTTACTATTCCCACTCCAGCTAGTGCAACAGTAGGGAAAGTGTTGGATAGCGGAGGGGATAAAATTACTATTTCCACTCCAGCGAGTGCAACAGTAGGGAAAGTTTTGGATAGCGTAGGGGGAAAAATTACTATTTCCACTCCAGTGACTGCAACAGTTGGAAAAGTGTTGGGTAGCGGAGGGGTATAAATTACTATTCCCACTCCTGCGAATACAGCAGTAGGGAAAGTGTTGGATAGCAGAGGGGTCAAAATTACTATTCCCACTGAAGAAAATTTAAATTTAAAAACAAATAATATATCAACTACAATATAAAAGATAATAATTCCAAAAACAAAACATATATAAAAAATTAAAAAATTAAAAAACATAGGAACATAATATAATGTTAAAGAAATCTAAAAAGTACATACAAAGATTATTTTCTTAAAATTTTTAAAATAATTTACAAACAAATAAATATTTTGTAATAAAAATTATTTATAATCAAAAACATTATTCATTACATAAATATAATATTTTTTACCTACCCTATAACACGACACAATTTACAACACACATCTAAATTTAAAAAAAGTGTACCTCCATAATTAACACAATTATTTATCAATTAAACAAATATTAATTTAAAAAAAAACATTAAAACAGATACAAATTAGAATACTAACCAAACGTTACGCCTATGTAACCAAAATCCACAAACAAAATAAAAAATAAACAATTACCAAAAATATTTATCAAGTATTAAATAACTAGTAATGATCAATTAATGATTAATTATTTTAAACTAAATTACTTTCCACCCTCTACCCCAATAAACACCACAACACACACCTAAAAATAATTAAACAATTTCCATAACTAATTTTACAATAATAAATTAATATCAATTAACCACAAATCATTAATTAATTTACAAAAATTTACTTCCCACCACTTACCACTATAAACTCCACAACTCACCCATCAAATTAATTACACAATTGCCATATCTAAATTTTAATTAATTAATTAGCATTAATTAACAAATAATTAATTATTTAAAAATAAATTACCCCATCCTCTTCCCCTGTAAACCCCACCACCCATTTCTAAAAACATGACACAATTAACATAATTAATTAAAAAATAATTAATTAATTAATAACAATTAACAAGCAAATTATAAATAATTATGAATAAATTAATTCCCACAATTAACACTATAAAGTAAAATTAAATAAATATTATATAAGAAATATTAATAAATATATTAAAATTAAATTACTTCCCGCCCTACTCCCCTATCAACCCACAACCCGCTCCTAAAAAAATGACACAATTAACACAATTAACAATTAATTAATAATAATTAATAACCAATTAAAAAATAATTAATAATAAATTAATTCCCACGATTAACACTATAAAATATTAAATACATAAATATTAATTAATAAAAAATAATAATAATTTAATTATAATTATATTACTTCCCACCCAATTCCCCTATAAACCCACAACCCACTCCTAAAAAAAGGACACAATTAACATATTTACCAATTAATTAATTAATAAAAATTAACAGCCAATTATTAATTAATTAATAATAAATTAATTCCCACAATTAACACTATAAAATCTAAATTAAATAAATACTAATAAATAAACATTCATATTTAATTTATTATAATTAAATTACTTCCCACCCTATTCCCCTATAAACCCACAACCCGCTACGGAACTAAAACGCTAAATTAATTTAAAATAAAATTAATAACTACTAAAAAATTAACACATATATTAAAAAACAAAAGCAATACTTATACAAAAAAATAGAGCACATACATTTAAAATACGTACTAAAATACATAACACTAGTTAAAAAAACGATATTTTTAACAACTATGGGGCCGATTCCGATCTCGGTCGGAGGCGCACCCAATACCATTCGATCGGGAAAAAAGCCATGCGAAAGCCTGTTTCCCGACCGATCCGTACAGCACACCGAACGAGCAAGTACGATGCGCACAACAGCAAAGAATCCGGCCGAGCCGTACTCACCCAAATCAGGTCCTGTTCTCCGACCGAGGCGAATCCGGAAACGCCGAATCGAGTCGCACGGAAGGAAAAATGCAGCCCCGTCCGGCCGGACAAGTACGATGCGCTTTCCGTACGCGCCGAACCCGTCGCTACGCACGGCACGTCAAAGCATCCGGGAGAGGCGCACAGCTCCGATTCGCGCCACAACACGATCCACGGCTCCGAGACGAACACGGCAGCGACGAGGACGACGCAAAGCGACGAGGACGAGGCGAAGCGACGAGGACGAGGCGAAGCGACGAGGACGACGCGAAGCAACGAGAAGGACGAACGACACGAACCAACCATGAATCCCTTCGTCCCGATCATACCAATATTCTACATATACTACCGGAACAGGCACGGACGCGTACGGCGCAGAAGGTAAGCCAGACACCAACCACAAAACACATACAACACGTACACGACACATCACACACACACACAGGGATGCAGAATATACTTACACCAGCAACAGCAGCACCATAGGGGCGGGATGCCCATCACCAATGCCAATATGCACACAGGGGCCTGAATGCGCACCACCACCCCTACCCAGGGGGGCAGGATGCCTACCACCACTACCACCCTTACCCAGGGGGCTGGATGCCTACCACTACTACCACCCTCAGCCAGGGGGGGCAGGATGCCTACCACTACTACCACCCTCACCCAGGGTGGGCTGGATGCCTACCACTAGTACCACCCTCACCCAGGGGGGGCAGGATGCCTACCACTACTACCACCCTCACCCAGGGTGGGCTGGATGCCTACCACTAGTACCACCCTCACCCAGGGTGGGCTGGATGCCTACCACTAGTACCACCCTCACCCAGGGGGGGCTGGATGCCTACCACTACTACCACCCTCACCCAGGGTGGGCTGGATGCCTACCACTAGTACCACCCTCACCCAGGGGGGCAGGATGCCTACCACTACTACCACCCTTAGCCAGGGGGGCAGGATGCCCACCACTACTACCACCGTCACCCAGGGGGGCAGGATGCCTACCACTAGTACCACCCTCACCCAGGGGGGCAGGATGCCTACCACTACTACCACCCTTAGCCAGGGGGGCAGGATGCCTACCACCACTACCACCCTCAGCCAGGGGGGCAGGATGCCTACCACTACTACCACCCTCACCCAGGGGGGCAGGATGCCTACCACTACTACCACCCTCACCCAGGGTGGGCTGGATGCCTACCACTAGTACCACCCTCACCCAGGGGGGCAGGATGCCTACCACTAGTACCACCCTCACCCAGGGGGCAGGATGCCTACCACTACTACCACCCTTAGCCAGGGGGGCAGGATGCCCACCACTACTACCACCCTCACCCAGGGGGGCAGGATGCCTACCACTACTACCACCCTCACCCAGGGGGGCAGGATGCCTACCACTACTACCACCCTTAGCCAGGGGGCAGGATGCCTACCACTACTACCACCCTCACCCAGGGGGGCAGGATGCCTACCACTACTACCACCCTCACCCAGGGTGGGCTGGATGCCTACCACTAGAACCACCCTCACCCAGGGGGGGCAGGATGCCTACCACTACTACCACCCTTAGCCAGGGGGGGCAGGATGCCCACCACTACTACCACCCTCACCCAGGGGGGGCTGGATGCCTACCACTAGTACCACCCTCACCCACGGGGGGCAGGATGCCTACCACTACTACCACCCTTAGCCAAGGGGGGCAGGATGCCCACCACTACTACCACCCTCACCCAGGGGGGGGCAGGATGCCTACCACCACTACCACCCTCAGCCAGGGGGGCAGTATGCCTACCACTACTACCACCCTCACCCAGGGGGGGCAGGATGCCTACCACTACTACCACCCTTAGCCAGGGGGGGGCAGGATGCCTACCACTACTACCACCCTCACCCAGGGGGGGCAGGATGCCTACCACCACTACCACCCTTAGCCAGGGGGGGCAGGATGCCTACCACTACTACCACCCTCACCCAGGGGGGGCTGGATGCCTACCACTAGTACCACCCTCACCCAGGGGGGGCAGGATGCCCACCACTACTACCACCCTTAGCCAGGGGGGGCAGGATGCCCACCACTACTACCACCCTCACCCAGGGGGGCAGGATGCCTACCACCACTACCACCCTCAGCCAGGGGGGCCGGATGCCTACCACTACTACCACCCTCACCCAGGGGGCAGGATGCCTACCACTACTACCACCCTCACCCAGGGGGCAGGATGCCTACCACTACAACCACCCTCAGCCAGGGGGGCAGGATGCCTACCACTACTACCACCCTTAGCCAGGGGGGCAGGATGCCTACCACTACTACCACCCTCACCCAGGGGGGCAGGATGCCTACCACCACTACCACCCTCAGCCAGGGGGGCAGGATGCCTACCACTACTACCACCCTCACCCAGGGTGGGCTGGATGCCTACCACTAGTACCACCCTCACCCAGGGGGGCAGGATGCCCACCACTACTACCACCCTTAGCCAGGGGGGCAGGATGCCCACCACTACTACCACCCTCACCCAGGGGGGCAGGATGCCTACCACTACTACCACCCTCAGCCAGGGGGGCAGGATGCCTACCACTACTACCACCCTTAGCCAGGGGGGCAGGATGCCTACCACTACTACCACCCTCACCCAGGGGGGCAGGATGCCTACCACCACTACCACCCTCAGCCAGGGGGGCAGGATGCCTACCACTACTACCACCCTCACCCAGGGGGGCAGGATGCCTACCACTACTACCACCCTCACCCAGGGGGCAGGATGCCTACCACTACTACCACCCTTAGCCAGGGGGGCAGGATGCCTACCACTACTACCACCCTCACCCAGGGGGGCAGGATGCCTACCACCACTACCACCCTTAGCCAGGGGGCAGGATGCCTACCACTACTACCACCCTCACCCAGGGTGGGCTGGATGCCTACCACTAGTACCACCCTCACCCAGGGGGGGCAGGATGCCCACCACTACTACCACCCTTAGCCAGGGGGGGCAGGATGCCCACCACTACTACCACCCTCACCCAGGGGGGCAGGATGCCTACCACCACTACCACCCTCAGCCAGGGGGGCAGGATGCCTACCACTACTACCACCCTCACCCAGGGGGGCAGGATGCCTACCACTACTACCACCCTCAGCCAGGGGGGCAGGATGCCTACCACTACTACCACCCTTAGCCAGGGGGGCAGGATGCCTACCACTACTACCACCCTCACCCAGGGGGGCAGGATGCCTACCACCACTACCACCCTCAGCCAGGGGGGCAGGATGCCTACCACTACTACCACCCTCACCCAGGGTGGGCTGGATGCCTACCACTAGTACCACCCTCACCCAGGGGGGCAGGATGCCCACCACTACTACCACCCTTAGCCAGGGGGGCAGGATGCCCACCACTACTACCACCCTCACCCAGGGGGCAGGATGCCTACCACCACTACCACCCTCAGCCAGGGGGCAGGATGCCTACCACTACTACCACCCTCACCCAGGGGGGCAGGATGCCTACCACTACTACCACCCTCACCCAGGGGGGCAGGATGCCTACCACTACTACCACCCTCAGCCAGGGGGACAGGATGCCTACCACTACTACCACCCTTAGCCAGGGGGCAGGATGCCTACCACTACTACCACCCTCACCCAGGGGGCAGGATGCCTACCACCACTACCACCCTCAGCCAGGGGGGCAGGATGCCTACCACTACTACCACCCTCAGCCAGGGGGGCAGGATGCCTACCACTACTACCACCCTCACCCAGGGTGGGCAGGATGCCTACCACTACTACCACCCTCAGCCAGGGGGGCAGGATGCCTACCACTACTACCACCCTTAGCCAGGGGGCAGGATGCCTACCACTACTACCACCCTCAGCCAGGGGGGCAGGATGCCTACCACTACTACCACCCTTAGCCAGGGGGGGCAGGATGCCTACCACTACTACCACCCTCACCCAGGGGGGGCAGGATGCCTACCACTACTACCACCCTCACCCAGGGTGGGCTGGATGCCTACCACTAGTACCACCCTCAGCCAGGGGGGCAGGATGCCTACCACTAGTACCACCCTCACCCAGGGGGGCAGGATGCCTACCACTACTACCACCCTCACCCAGGGTGGGCTGGATGCCTACCACTACTACCACCCTCACCCAGGGGGGCAGGATGCCTACCACTACTACCACCCTCACCCAGGGGGCAGGATGCCTACCAATACTACCACCCTTAGCCAGGGGGGCAGGATGCCTACCACTACTACCACCCTCACCCAGGGGGGCAGGATGCCTACCACTACTACCACCCTCACCCAGGGGGGCAGGATGCCTACCACCACTACCACCCCCACCCATAGGATGGACAATGCATGACACAACCAGCACACCACAACCTAGGGAATGCAAGAAGAAGACATCCCCCCAACACCATGACAAGCGTGTGTAGACTGTGTCAAATTCCTACAACACCGAACATGACTTCGAACATACAATGTGACCCCCTAGCACATGTGCCACACAAATATGCGTGTGGCACACACAACGCAAGCAGGCCATGACCATTGTGGCAATGGGGTCCAAACCCCCATCATCACAGTGACCAAAAGGCAAGTGTGGGGTCCATAGCTGCAGCACATTTTGAACATTGTGGCAATGGGGTCCAAACACCCATCATCACAGTGACCAAAAGGCAAGTGTGGGGTCCATAGCTGCAGCACATTTTGAACATTGTGGCAATGGGGTCCAAACACCCATCATCACAGTGACCAAAAGGTAAGTGTGGGGTCCATAGCTGCAGCACATTTTGAACATTGTGGCAATGGGGTCCAAACCCCCATCATCACAGTGACCAAAAGGCAAGTGTGGGGTCCATAGCTGCAGCACATTTTGAACATTGTGGCAATGGGGTCCAAACACCCATCATCACAGTGACCAAAAGGTAAGTGTGGGGTCCATAGCTGCAGCACATTTTGAACATTGTGGCAATGGGGTCCAAACCCCCATCATCACAGTGACCAAAAGGCAAGTGTGGGGTCCATAGCTGCAGCACATTTTGAACATTGTGGCAATGGGGTCCAAACACCCATCATCACAGTGACCAAAAGGTAAGTGTGGGGTCCATAGCTGCAGCACATTTTGAACATTGTGGCAATGGGGTCCAAACCCCCATCATCACAGTGACCAAAAGGCAAGTGTGGGGTCCATAGCTGCAGCACATTTTGAACATTGTGGCAATGGGGTCCAAACCCCCATCATCACAGTGACCAAAAGGCAAGTGTGGGGTCCATAGCTGCAGCACATTTTGAACATTGTGGCAATGGGGTCCAAACACCCATCATCACAGTGACCAAAAGGTAAGTGTGGGGTCCATAGCTGCAGCACATTTTGAACATTGTGGCAATGGGGTCCAAACCCCCATCATCACAGTGACCAAAAGGCAAGTGTGGGGTCCATAGCTGCAGCACATTTTGAACATTGTGGCAATGGGGTCCAAACACCCATCATCACAGTGACCAAAAGGTAAGTGTGGGGTCCATAGCTGCAGCACATTTTGAACATTGTGGCAATGGGGTCCAAACACCCATCATCACAGTGACCAAAAGGTAAGTGTGGGGTCCATAGCTGCAGCACATTTTGAACATTGTGGCAATGGGGTCCAAACCCCCATCATCACAGTGACCAAAAGGTAAGTGTTGACAAAGTAAGAGGTGCAACTGCCAAACTGCATGGATGATTCCTGGTCACAGAACAACAAACACATCAGTGGCAAAGTAGTGTATGTGTCCCATTGCAACATAAATTGGGGAGCCAAATCCTGCAGTGCAAATAAGACATAACTTTGGCCATGTGCAGACAAACAACACCCATGGGGGCTGACACCGTCAACAATCATCAATGACACAATGACAGAAGTTACCATCCGAATGCAGACCCACATATTTGCACCAATGGGCACACACATGCAGATACCCTGTGGAGACTGCAGATGTGAGGCGAACAGATACCATACCATGGCAGCAATGGGACACACAATGAACAATTAGCACCAAATGAGGGCTCCCGTCCCATCAGCCTGGTCATGGAAGTGCCAACGGAATCATCAGCACAGATCCAACACACTTGTATAGCAATGTTGCACTGACAACACAGATGAGTCCTTCCCCATTGATGCCCAAACCTGCATGTTCACTGGAGATGGCCACACGGTCAGGGAAGTAGACGAATAGAACAATGGCAGGCACAACAGATGTGCAGGGGTGGAAGCCACAGATGTGAAGTTGCCAATCTAAGTAGGAAATCTCATTGCCAAATACTGAACACATGACACCCTCAGATGCTGCTATGGATGACATGGATACACCACAGGATAGGACACATTCCCCTGGACCACATGGGTTCCTGCACAGTAACACTTCATTATCATGAGACCAAATATCACCATCACTGCAGCAAGGGCATTGTTAGCATCATCAACATCATGTACATCAGAAGCAAAAGCACTAGAGAACAGAAAGTTGCTTTATTCAGCATATGTGGCATTAAAAGTAGAAGTCCGGTAGAACATAAACAAAGGCCAATGGCCAGTCCATCAACAAAGTCACAAGTGGGTGACAGTGGCAGATGCCACCCTACACATGCCTGCACAAAACCAGGGACAATCCACTAGGAGGGGCAACCGGGGGGTAGGCCAGGCACCGCAGGGACAGGATCAGGGCTCACCAGGAGGAAGCAGGGAAGGGGTGGTGGGTGCTGAAGAGCCACTGACAACTGCAGTGGAGGTGTCTGACATGGTGTGTGCCGGCACAACTGGGGGGCATGGCTCAGATGTTGTGGGTGCCGGCACGACTGCAGTGGACCCTGCAGATGGAGTGGACAGGTCCGCCACTGCAGTGCCCAAGTCAGACAGGGTGGTAGTGGACTCCACTGCAGTGCCTACCACCAGGGGAGTAGAATGGGGAACAGGCAAGGTGGGCTGGACATAGGGGAGGACACCCTCACCACATCAGTGGCACAGACAAGCGCAGCGGGGGGTGGTGCCGGGAGAGCAAGTGGCAGGGGGAGAAGGCCGGAGCCTCTTGGGGATGGTATATCTGTGGGTGGGGGAACCTGGGGCAGGGTGTGGTGGGGGCACCTGTGGAGTGGGGCCCTGAGGGATGGAGGAAGGAGACCTGGTGCTTGAGCTGCAGGGCGGCGGCGGGGTCTTGCTCTTAGCACTCCGGGGGACTTGCGGGTGGGGGCCTCAGTCTGTCTGCGCCTGGGGGAGGGTGTCCGGGGGCGAGGGGCACTCTGCTCCGTGTGGGGGCTTCCTCTTCCCCCTGGATGCTGGGGCAGCTGGATCGGAGGGGAAGAGGCCGAGGTCACTGAGGAAGAGGCGCTGGTTCTTTGGGGTTGCAGGTGAGGCAAGGGAGGGTGCTTTGGAGGGAGAGGCAACTGAGGACTGTGCAGTGCCCGTGGATGCGTGTGTGTGTACCAGGGCCCCATCCCCTGTGAGTCTGGTTTCAGTCCCCTGACTGTGCGTGCGTGTGCGTTTAGTTTGTGGCGTGTGTGTCTGTGTGCTGGATGTGTGTGTGCTGGTGTGTGCCTGTGCCGGTGTGTGTGTGCTTGGGACCGGCAAGGTGCTGGGGAGTGTGGATGGAGCAGAGGCAGGAGGGGTGAGGGACTGTCTGAGGAGGGACACTGCTGCCGTCAGGGAGGAGTCCATGGACCTGTTGCCCCTCTGTAGGTCAGACATGCCCGATGAGATGCCCTCCATGAACGACACCAGCTGAGTCAACAGTGCGGTGTGCGCATGGAGGACACTCAGCATGGCTGTCTGCCCTACATGGAGCTGGCGAAGGAGGTACACAGACTCCTCACTCAGGGCAGCAGGGGACACAGGGGCAGGGGGTGCGGTGCCTGGGGCAAAGGAGACACGCTCCCGAACATGGGAGCCTACACGGACCTTGGGAATGGGAGCCGATGGGAGGGCGGTGGTGGTGCTGGTGGTGGCGGGGACAGCAACACTAGCTGGGGTGTGGTGGCTGCTGACACCCACCTCCACAAGGGAGTCATCCTCCGAGTTGCTCTGGTCCTCAGCTGAGGTGGATGGTGCTGAGGACTCCTCGGTGTGGCTCCCCTCGCCCTCCGTGCCACTGGGTCCCTCCGACCACTCCTCGGCTGCTGACCCAGTCTGGCTCTCTGGCTCCTCCTGGTCCGTGGAGCTGTCCCCTTCCGTGGCCGTGGATGTATCTGCAAACAATGGGGAAACAGACAGACATCAGTCACCTGCACCAAACGCACACACCACTGTGAGCACAGCACATCACAGAGCAAGCCCTGGCATCATTAGTTGTACATTGCTAAAAGTGCCCTTACTGAACAGGAGAAGCCAATTGTCAGTCTGATGCCAAGCATGGCACTCACATCCCACATGGCCTTGCACCCATCTGTCTGGTGTCTGTTGGATTGCAACACCCCAGTGTGGACACATGCACCAAGTACACAGTAGTTGGACAGTGCAGAGGACACGGTGTGGACACATCACAGCTCTTGCCACTGAGTCAGTACAGGTTTCCGGATGAAAGGGATGCCCAGAGTCAAATAGGAAATGCATGTGATGCATACCAGCGACAGACACCATGATGCACCCATGTCCTGATAGCCAGCGCCACTATGGTGTGCATGTAGCACATGTCACTCCCCTGCAGGACCACAAATAAGTTGACACATGCCATGGCAGAGGCATGACTGCTAAGTCATACATCACTGTCTCAGTGATGTATGACTTGGCAGCCAGACAACAACACTATGCACTGTGTCACAATAGTAGGTCATGGGGAATGCAAGTCCTGGAGCTGCACAAGTGCACATGTACATCCCCCACACAACACATCATCTTAACCCTCATCTGTCCAGGTCACACCTATTGGACATATGGGAGACCTGTGACACTACCCTCTGAACCTGAGCCCCTCACAATTTGCTGTGAATGGGGAACAGCTGCCTGAACTTCACATTCGCATACCCCAGTCTGCACGGGCAGCTGATCAAACACCTATGTGACACACAAGTATCGTCTCCTATGGTCACATCTCCAGGGGCATGCTGAGCCCCTACCAAGAAACACCCCAGCAGTCCTGGCAACTAATCCACAGCACACTGACACAGAGGCAGACACCTGAGGGGTCAAATCACTGTGCACAATGTGTCAGCTGATACACGGGAGTGGGAGTACAGAGTGCATTGCATGGCCTGGAGTAGGCATGACTGTCCTGCTCCACATGAATGAGGGATGTGCCCTGGACAGTGGATAGCTGGCTATGTATGTGTGACACACGTAATCTGCACACTCCTGGGGCCCAAACATTGTTCCCACCCGCTGCATGGGCGTGTGCCACATACCCCAGGCACATGTGGTGGCTCAGCTCAGCAAGTGGACCGCATATCAAAGCAACACGCAGATCACATGTCCAAACCCAGGCTTTGTGTGAACAATGGACCCACCCATGATGCCCACAACAGAGTTAGGGAAACAGATGCTGTCCCCCACCTTTAGTGAAGCAAACTGCAAGGACACAGTCCCAAGTGACACAATTCCCTGAATGTAAGGGCCACACCTGGGTATCAGATGAGCAGTGGGCAGTGCACAATAGAGGGACATGGCTCCTGGACAACATGACTGCTGCACTGTGGCAGTTGAACCAGGCCAGAGGAGGGCACAAAGCATGTAATACAGAGTTCACAGTGCAGTCTTTGACTCACCCCTCCTTGCTGCTGTCTGGCCTTCAGCTGCCCATCCAGGTCTGGAAACACCACCGCCAGGATCTGGAGCATGTGGGGGTCAGGGTCTGTGTTCCGCCCCTCCTGCGAGGAGGCGACAGCTTCAGCTGGACCCATGCAATCCTCCGGGTCCAGCCCCGAAGGTCCTGCCACCTCTTCTGGCAGTTGCGGATCCGGCGCTTGTAGACCCCCACGGACCGGACAGCCCGGACGATGTCCTTCCAGATTTCCTGCTTCCGATGGGCATTAACCTGTCAGGATGACAAAGTGAAAAGGCCATTACCACACATGCAACATATCCGTGCATGACACAGTTGCATATACATGTCTCAATCACAGGGGCACATGATGTACACAGGCAGTGCAAAGCTGACCATGGACAGTTTGCCAGACGTCACTACATGGTATCATTGCATGGGAAGTAAAACCATGTTCAAATGCACTGTCACTGCACCATACCTGTCCAGTGCAAGTCACTACACACTATGGGGGTGACAACTACTCAGTGAGCCTGCTAGCCAGTGGCGTGCAGACTCTCAGCCTTGCTAGTCACACAAAATGCACATTCAGAAAGGCAGTGCACAGAACACTCACCTGCTCCCCTGGTGTCCCATACAGCTTGCTGTACTGTGGAAGTAGGCTGTCCAGCAGGGCCTGGTTCTCTTCAAGGCTGAAGGCTGGGGCTCTCTCCACAGTACGTGCCATTGCAGGGTCCAGAGGGGCAGAGACAGCAGCAGTGCAGTGGCAGATGTCGTCCTGGAGCATGTAGTGCAGGCAAGTGAGCTCTCAGGGGAACAGCCAGCAATATATATGTGCTGGAGAGGCAGATACTGTCCCTTGTGTCCAAAGTGATAGGTCCAAGTCGTTTGCATCTTCTGAATCTGGCCAATCCATGGAATAGCAGCACCAAAACACGCCCACAGCATCCTTCAAATCCTCAACTTCATGGCATACATGATTTTGCAACATTGTTGTGGGTGACCAACTGAATTTCCACCAACCGACTCGTTCGAAATTCGAAAACGCGTCCGTTGCCAGGCAAGCCCATTGTCAATGGGTGCGCACCGATCGGTCCATTGCGGTACAACGCGCACAGGGGGACGACGCGTACCCGCACACATTGAATGCAATGGGCCGGCCGGAGGCACCGATCGGTCCATTGCGGTACAACGCGCACAGGGGTACAACGCGTACCCGCACACATTGAATGCAATGGGCCGGCCGGAGGCACCGATCGGTCCATTGCAGTTCAACGCGCACAGGGGTACAACGCGTACCCGCACACATTAAATGCAATGGGCCGGCCGGAGGCACCGATCGGTCCATTGCAGTTCAACGCGCACAGGGGTACAACGCGTACCCGCACACATTGAATGCAATGGGCCGGCCGGAGGCACCGATCGGTCCATTGCGGTACAACGCGCACAGGGGTACAACGCGTACCCGCACACATTGAATGCAATGGGCCGGCCGGAGGCACCGATCGGTCCATTGCAGTTCAACGCACACAGGGGTACAACGCGTACCCGCACACATTGAATGCAATGGGCCGGCCGGAGGCACCGATCGGTCCATTGCGGTACAACGCGCACAGGGGTACAACGCGTACCCGCACACATTGAATGCAATGGGCCGGCCGGAGGCACCGATCGGTCCATTGCGGTACAACGCGCACAGGGGTACAACGCGTACCCGCACACATTGAATGCAATGGGCCGGCCGGAGGCACCGATCGGTCCATTGCAGTTCAACGCGCACAGGGGTACAACGCGTACCCGCACACATTGAATGCAATGTGCCGGCCGGAGGCACCGATCGGTCCATTGCAGTTCAACGCGCACAGGGGTACAACGCGTACCCGCACACATTGAATGCAATGGGCTGGCCGGAGGCACCGATCGGTCCATTGCGGTACAACGCATCACTGTACATGTGACTGGCATATGTCAGCATGCCTGTCTCAGATGGACATATGCCAGCCACAGATAGCTCCCAGGGAGTGAGGGGCACACCTACATCACGACAGCCTGTCCAAACTTTATCATAAGGCATGTAAGGATTGTTAGACCTGTCAGCCCTAGGGTGGTCTTACCCTGTTTTTTTCCCTTTCTGCGCCTCATTTTTGCCACCATATTTTTACTGGACCTAGGTCTCCGGGCGCCTTGCCACTGCTGGTCAGTGCTGAGGTGCAGGTGCTCTCTCACCAAAGATGGCTGCCACAGGCCCCTGCTACTGCAGAGGGCCTTCCACACATACACACTAGTCGCCAGAGTCAGGCTGGGACAAGGGATACAGTAGCCATCCCGTCCCCGCCTCTGGGCCCCATAGCTAGGTAGGTGGAAGGTTCCAGAACCTTCCGGGCTGTGGGAGGAGTTACACTTTGCCGCCTTTGGGAGGGTCACCTGACCTAGGGGTATAAGAGGCTTGGAGGGAAAACCTGGAGTTAGTTAGGTTGAGGCACCGCTGAACCTGGGAGAACCTGCGCTGGAGTACAGACTTTAGGGCCTAGGGGGAGACCTACACTACTGCCGCTGACAGGGTCAAGGCCCTGCTGCCGTAAGATAGATGAGGAACGCCCACCACCCACTGATCTTGCCCAGTGTGAGGGGACCCAGGGAACCATCTCCAGCGTGCCAGGAGGCACATCAACCCCTCCAAGAATCACCAACTCACAACCCCCCCCTGTTCATAAAGAGACTTTGCTGAATCCATGACCTGCAGAACCTAAAGTGAAAACCATTGAGAGGGGATCAGGAGGCGAAGCGCTGCGTCCTAAGCGCTAGGCCTCCACCCCTATCTACCTATACAGACAGCTGGACTGTCCTCCAAGAACCATCCTTACACAGCCCGGTGCATAAGGCTGTCAGCGCGCCTGCGCTGCAACTCCAAGTGAGGAGAGAACTTGACCTCCCCCTCCGTCACTGACCTGGTGACCGGATCGCCGCCGCGGCCGCCGCTGCGTGAAGAGGGAGCTGAGGCAGGAAGACCTCTCCCCCGTGCATAACTGTGGTGAGGGGCGCCGTCCGCGCCCTCACCGAAACCCCAGAAGTCACCGCCGGGCCCGAGACCCCTGCCGCTGCAAGCGCGGCCAAGAATAACACCGTCGCAGCCCCCGAGGGCTGCGTGAAGTGAGCTGAGGCCTACTGCGGCCTCCAGGCCCGTGGACGCTGTTGCCGAGGGCCGGGGACGCTGACCGCGTCACAGGTCGCGCCCCGAAAAGGCCGCGACGGGATTGGCCCGCCGGAGTCAATCGCCGGAGAAGAAGGAGAGGGAGGCGTCGCCTGGCAACCAACGAAGGCCGCGACGCGATTGGCCCAGCCGGAGCCAAGCGAGACGACGTCAGAGGGGCTCCACTGCCAACGGGAGCCCCCGGAAGAAGAGAAGACCGCGACGCGATTGGCCCAGCCGGAGCCAATCGAGAGGACGTCCACGGGGCTCCACTGCCAACGGGAGCCCCAAGAAGAATCGCCGCCGCGCCAGGATTGGGCGCCGTCAAGAGCCCGCCTCCGCCCAGCACGTCCGGAGGTAAGGACGAACCTCCTGTGCCTTCGCGGGAAGCCGGAGCCGTCTGCAAGGACTGCCGGCTCCCGCTCAGAGTCCCCACTCTCTCCCCTGACTCCACGGGGGCCGGAGGAGTGGCATACCGGCCCCCAACGACGCAGCAACACAGCGAGAGGCTCCGTAGCCTCGTGAAGTAGAAACAGCGCCGGCCGGAGGGCCGTGAGACTCACGCCGGGCCCCGCCCCCACAACAGAGGGCTGGCCCGGAGAAGAGTCCGCCGTGAGGCCCCGCAGCCAGCCACAACACCGCAGGTGAGCCCAGGAGGCCCCTAGGGCTCTAGGTTAAGCCCCTGGGGGCCGGGGGCCACGCATGAAGAGGGATTAAGGAGGGAGGGGGCCTTTGATAACATTTGATAATAGGCCAGGCACCTGGTGTCACCCTAGCCTAATGTAACCCTCACCTCCCCGGGGAGATAAAGGAGTCCCCCTTATAGGAAGCCCCCAGCTGCTGGACATGTTGAGGGGTTCCCTTTAGGATTCCCTCCCGCCTAGAGTACCTAGGCCTAATGTATAAATGTTGATGTATAAAAAGTGTTGTGCATGTTCTAGGCCCTAGTTTGTTAAGAGCACCCGAATGAGCAGTGGTGCTGTGATTTTAATGCGGCCTTTTAGTGGCCAGAATTGTGAAGGGTCTTTTTAAATGAACGCGCACTAGTTACCCGAATGTATAATTTGAATAATTGAATGCCATCTTGATTAAGATAAAGGAACCTGATTGTTACTTATCTAAGCCTGGTGTGGTGTCCGGTTATTGCGTCGCATTTCTGAGTTAATGTGAGAGTGTGCTGCACAACTGCCTTACACATTGCCTTCGCGTGCCTTTCCCCGCTTTGCGCCATGCTACCATAACGGTCTCGGTAACCCCGTTTCTAACATTGGTGTTCAGCGGTGGGATAAGGACTGGTATTTGTGCAGCACCCTACAGTGACTCAGTGTGCGCCGCAATTGGACACCTAGGAAAATAATAAGTAGGAGGAATTCTATTGTAAATTGCCAGTTGTATTAGTCCTGTGTTAAGACCTGCTGCCTTCCATTTAGGACCCCTTCCTTAAGTTGTCTGGGACCCCACCTAGGAGGATGGAGTTTGAGCTAGCCGACCTAGAGAGGTACACGGTGAACCAGCTCAAGGAGTTCTGCCTAGAGAGGGGGTGGCCGTCAAGCGAGGTGCCAGGAAGGAGGTACTTCAGAAGGCTTTGAGGGCATGGGTCATGGCCCACCCGGAGGGAAGAGGGGAGGAGGAGGAGCAGAGGGAGACAGACGACCCAGGAGAACTGAGCCTACTGAACATTGACGTCAGCGAGAATGTGTTGCCAGGAAGACGTTCCAGGGCAGGCAGTAGTGCGTCAGGGGGAGTGTGTCACCAGAGGAATTCGAGGACAGAAGGCAGCAAAGGCAATTGACATTAGAATTGGCTAAGATGGAAAGGGAGCGAGAACAGGGAAGGCTAGCCATGGAGGAAAGAAGGCTTGTACATGAGCTTAGCCTGAAAGAACTGGAGCTCCGAGCCTTGCAAATGGAAATGGAAGGCAAAGGAAATGGTGGCAGCGTACCTACTGGGGTTCCACAGGAGCCCAAATTTTACCTACCCAGGGAGGTGATGGCCAGCTTTAGTGTGGGTGATGACATAGACAAGTGGTTGACGGCGTACGAGGTAGCTTTGGTGGCCCATAGAGTTCCTGAGAGCTACTGGGGAGGAGGACTTTATAGATACATACCTCCACTAGTCAGGGACACACTGCTAACCTTAGAAAAGGGGGATCGAACCAACTACCCTATCATGAGGGAGGCCCTGCTCAGGAAGTTTGGCCTCACCCCTGAGAAGTACCGCCAAAAGTTTCGCAACAGCCACAAGCTCACCACACAAAACTGGGTAGATTTTTATGATTATGCCCGGAAGGCATTAGAGGGTTGGGTGCGTGGCAGCGAGGTTGACAATTACACTGGGCTGTACGACCTATTTTTGAGAGAGCACCTCCTCGAGAAATGTTTTCCGGAGCTGCGCCAGTACTTGGTGGACCGCAAGCTGACCAACCCAAGGGAGCTTGCAGAGGAGGCAGACACGTGGGTCAGCACTAGGGTGTCCCACAAGGGAGCCGGGGCGGATCCCCCGAAGGGTGGACAGGTGTTCCCCCAGAAGAAAGAGGGGGAGATAAAAAGAGGGAGTTCTTTAAAGGTCCCCAAAATAGACCGCCTGGGAGAGGGGTAGGTTTCCCATCCCAATCTGGATACCAGAAACCCACTTACCCTGACAGGAGTCAGCAGCCCAGAACTGTCCGGTGCTACGAGTGCGGGGAGGTTGGACACTACAAGGGGGATGCCCAGTGTCGCAAGAGAGCCCCAGCCCCCACAGGAGGTAAGACCCCCGGGGTGGCCAGTGTAGCGCTTGGGGAGGAGTTGTCCCTAGGTAGGGGAGGTGAGTGGACAGGCTTGACCTTAGTTTCCCTGGGGGATAGGGAGATCATCCCAAGGGTGCAGGTACCCGAGAACACTGCCAAGTATCGGCAGAGGGTCCTGGTGAACGGGGAGGAGGTGGAGGCTCTGAGGGACACAGGTGCCAGCATGACGATGGTGAGACGTCAGCTGGTGTCCCCAGAGCAGGTGATTCCTGAGGAGTTCCACCCAGTAGTGATGGCTGATAATAGCCTGGGTCATTACCCCGTGGCCCAAGTTCCCTTTGAGTGGGGAGGAGTGTCAGGTCTGATGAAGGTTGCGGTGAGCCCTGCCATGCCGGTTGACTGTCTGCTGGGCAACGACTTAGAACATACTGCCTGGAGAGAGGTAGAGTTCAATGCCCATGCTGAGATGTTGGGGTTACCAGGATGGACTTGCGTTATCACGCGGTCCATGGCTGCCCGACAAGGAACTCAGCCCGGGTTGGAGCCTGAAAGAAGGGCCCAGCCCACTGCTGGACGAGGAGATGTCCGGGAGGAAACACCCGGTGAGATGGATGGGGAGCCCGCGGAGGTGACCCCGGAGTCCGCTGAGGTGGTTGGTTTTCCCGTGGGGGACCTGCCGACCCCTGCAGAGTGGCAGGTGGAAGGAGGGCCTACCCGGGAAGAATTTTGCCGGGCACAGAGGGAGTGCCCTACGCTTGTTGGCATACGGCAACAGGCCGACGCCCAAGCAGCTGGAACAGAGACTGGTAATTACCATGTCTACTGGGAGGATGGTCTCCTCTACAGTGAGCCTAAGGCTCCGGTGCATGGGTCCTCAAGGGCCGTGGTGGTCCCCCAATGCCACCGAGCCTTTCTGCTAGAGTTGGCGCATGAGATACCACTAGCAGGACACCTGGGCCAGGACAAGACGTTTGCGCGCTTGGTCCCACATTTTTACTGGCCCAGGATGCGCGTCACTTCTGACACTTATTGCAAGACCTGCACCACTTGCCAAGCAAGCGGCAAGACAGGGACTAAGGTGAAGGTCCCTCTAGAACCTCTCCCAGTGGTCGATACCCCTTTTGAGCGAGTGGGGATTGACATTGTCGGGCCGTTGGATCCGCCGACTTCAGCTGGGCATAGGTTCATTTTGGTGCTAGTAGACCACGCCACCCGGTACCCAGAGGCAATCCCTCTGAGGACCATCACAGCACCGGTGGTGGCGCGGGCCCTCATGGGGATTTTTACCCGAGTGGGATTCCCCAAGGTCGTGGTGTCAGATAGGGGCACGAATTTCATGTCGGCCTACATGCAGGCCATGTGGAAGGAGTGTGGAGTGACCTACCGGTTCTCCACTCCTTACCACCCCCAGACGAACGGGCTCGTGGAGCGCTTCAACAAAACCTTGAAGGGGATGATCAGGAGCCTACCCGAGGACTTGAGAAGAAAGTGGGACGTCCTCTTACCCTGTCTGCTCTTCTCCTACCGAGAGGTGCCGCAGAAGGGGGTCGGTTTCAGCCCCTTTGAGCTGCTCTATGGCCACCCCGTTCGGGGGCCCCTCAGTCTTGTCAAAGAGGGGTGGGAGAAGTCTTCCTCGAAGCTTCCCCGTGATGTGGTCAGCTATATGCTGGCGTTCCGCAGCCAAGTGGCCAAGCTGTGGAAGGAGGCCTCGGACAACTTAGAGGCAAGTCAGGCCGTCATGAAGCAATGGTATGACCGGAACGCGCGGACGGTAGAGTTAGACGCTGAACAGAAGGTGTGGGTCATGGAGCCAGGAGAGCTTAGCGCCCTCCAGGACCGATGGACTGGGCCGTTTGAGATCTTAGAACGAAAAGGCCAGACCACGTATGTCGTCGACATGAAGACCCCCGTCAACCCCACAGGGTGCTCCACGTCAACCGCCTGAAGCCACACCAGGAGCGTTCCGAGCTCACTCTCTTGATGATAACGGATGGGAGTGAGGAGGAAGAGAGTGAGCCTCTGCCAGACCTTCTGGCGGTCCACGAGAAGGATGGTTCGGTAGAGGGAGTAGTCCTCGCCCCATCCTTGACCCCAGAGCAACAGAGGGACTGCCGCCAGGTTTTGGGGCAGTACGCCTCGTTGTTTTCCCTCACGCCTGGAATCACGCACCTGTGTACCCATGATGTGGACACAGGGGACAGTCCGCCAGTGAAGAACAAGTCTTACCGGCTGTCCGATAAGGTCAAGGCTAGTATCCAGAGTGAGGTGGTAAAGATGCTAGAACTGGGGGTGATTGAGCCTTCCAGTAGCCCTTGGGCTAGTCCGGTAGTGTTGGTGCCGAAAGCGGCCCCCCCGGGCACCATACCAGAACTTCGGTTCTGTGTGGATTATCGTGGACTCAATTCGGTCACCAAGACCGACGCTCACCCGATCCCTCGGGCGGATGAGCTCATTGACCGGCTGGGAGCAGCCCGGTATTTGAGTACCATTGATTTAACATCAGGATATTGGCAGATCGCCATGGCGGAAGGAGCAAGGGAGAAGACTGCGTTCTCCACCCCCGAGGGCCACTTTCAATTCCAGGTGATGCCCTTCGGGTTGAAAAATGCTCCCGCCACTTTCCAGCGGTTGGTGAACCAGGTGCTGTCTGGCCTAGAGGCCTTCTCTGCTGCCTACCTGGATGACATAGCTGTCTTCAGTAGCAGCTGGGAGGACCATCTGCAGCATCTCCAGGAGGTGCTGCAGGCTTTGCAAAGGGCTGGTCTAACCATCAAGGCCAGCAAGTGCCAGATTGGACAGGGATCTGTCGTGTACCTGGGACATCTGGTGGGCGGAGGTAAGGTGCAACCCCTCCAAGCCAAGATTGAGACCATCATGGCCTGGGAGCCCCCAAGACCCAAACAGAGGTCCGAGCTTTTCTCGGCCTCACGGGATACTACCGCCGGTTCGTCAAGGGATATGGAACCATCGTGGGCCCATTGACGGAATTGACTTCCAAGAAGCAGCCACGCAGAGTAATCTGGACGGCTGCCTGCCAAGATGCCTTTGAGACTCTTAAACGTGCCATGTGCACCGCACCGGTGCTCCGGACCCCCGACTTCGGCCGGGAATTCATCGTGCAGACAGACGCTTCTGAGCATGGCATAGGAGCTGTGCTCTCGCAGCTGAATGACGATGGCCAAGACCAGCCAGTGGCCTTTATCTCCCGACGACTACTCCCCCGGGAACAGCGGTGGAGTACCATCGAGCGGGAAGCCTTTGCTGTGGTTTGGGCGGTGAAGAAGTTGAGGCCATACCTTTTTGGTTGTCACTTCTTGGTCCAGACCGACCACAGACCCCTTCGCTGGCTCATGCAGATGAGAGGCGAAAATCCCAAATTGTTGAGATGGTCCATTTCCCTCCAGGGGATGGACTTTCGGGTGGAACATCGACCCGGTGTAGACCACGCCAACGCTGACGGTCTCTCCCGGTTTTTCCGCCTTAGTGAAGAGAACTCCCTAGAGGTTGGGAAGCTCTCCCCTCTTTCGGCTGGGGGGACGCGTGTTAGACCTGTCAGCCCTAGGGTGGTCTTACCCTGTTTTTTTCCCTTTCTGCGCCTCATTTTTGCCACCATATTTTTACTGGACCTAGGTCTCCGGGCGCCTTGCCACTGCTGGTCAGTGCTGAGGTGCAGGTGCTCTCTCACCAAAGATGGCTGCCACAGGCCCCTGCTACTGCAGAGGGCCTTCCACACATACACACTAGTCGCCAGAGTCAGGCTGGGACAAGGGATACAGTAGCCATCCCGTCCCCGCCTCTGGGCCCCATAGCTAGGTAGGTGGAAGGTTCCAGAACCTTCCGGGCTGTGGGAGGAGTTACACTTTGCCGCCTTTGGGAGGGTCACCTGACCTAGGGGTATAAGAGGCTTGGAGGGAAAACCTGGAGTTAGTTAGGTTGAGGCACCGCTGAACCTGGGAGAACCTGCGCTGGAGTACAGACTTTAGGGCCTAGGGGGAGACCTACACTACTGCCGCTGACAGGGTCAAGGCCCTGCTGCCGTAAGATAGATGAGGAACGCCCACCACCCACTGATCTTGCCCAGTGTGAGGGGACCCAGGGAACCATCTCCAGCGTGCCAGGAGGCACATCAACCCCTCCAAGAATCACCAACTCACAACCCCCCCTGTTCATAAAGAGACTTTGCTGAATCCATGACCTGCAGAACCTAAAGTGAAAACCATTGAGAGGGGATCAGGAGGCGAAGCGCTGCGTCCTAAGCGCTAGGCCTCCACCCCCTATCTACCTATACAGACAGCTGGACTGTCCTCCAAGAACCATCCTTACACAGCCCGGTGCATAAGGCTGTCAGCGCGCCTGCGCTGCAACTCCAAGTGAGGAGAGAACTTGACCTCCCCCTCCGTCACTGACCTGGTGACCGGATCGCCGCCGCGGCCGCCGCTGCGTGAAGAGGGAGCTGAGGCAGGAAGACCTCTCCCCCGTGCATAACTGTGGTGAGGGCGCCGTCCGCGCCCTCACCGAAACCCCAGAAGTCACCGCCGGGCCCGAGACCCCTGCCGCTGCAAGCGCGGCCAAGAATAACACCGTCGCAGCCCCCGAGGGCTGCGTGAAGTGAGCTGAGGCCTACTGCGGCCTCCAGGCCCGTGGACGCTGTTGCCGAGGGGCCGGGGACGCTGACCGCGTCACAGGTCGCGCCCCCGAAAAGGCCGCGACGGGATTGGCCCGCCGGAGTCAATCGCCGGAGAAGAAGGAGAGGGGAGGCGTCGCCTGGCAACCAACGAAGGCCGCGACGCGATTGGCCCAGCCGGAGCCAAGCGAGACGACGTCAGAGGGGCTCCACTGCCAACGGGAGCCCCCGGAAGAAGAGAAGACCGCGACGCGATTGGCCCAGCCGGAGCCAATCGAGAGGACGTCCACGGGGCTCCACTGCCAACGGGAGCCCCAAGAAGAATCGCCGCCGCGCCAGGATTGGGCGCCGTCAAGAGCCCGCCTCCGCCCAGCACGTCCGGAGGTAAGGACGAACCTCCTGTGCCTTCGCGGGAAGCCGGAGCCGTCTGCAAGGACTGCCGGCTCCCGCTCAGAGTCCCCACTCTCTCCCCTGACTCCACGGGGGCCGGAGGAGTGGCATACCGGCCCCCCAACGACGCAGCAACACAGCGAGAGGCTCCGTAGCCTCGTGAAGTAGAAACAGCGCCGGCCGGAGGGCCGTGAGACTCACGCCGGGCCCCGCCCCCCACAACAGAGGGCTGGCCCGGAGAAGAGTCCGCCGTGAGGCCCCCGCAGCCAGCCACAACACCGCAGGTGAGCCCAGGAGGCCCCTAGGGCTCTAGGTTAAGCCCCTGGGGGCCGGGGGCCACGCATGAAGAGGGATTAAGGAGGGAGGGGGCCTTTGATAACATTTGATAATAGGCCAGGCACCTGGTGTCACCCTAGCCTAATGTAACCCTCACCTCCCCGGGGAGATAAAGGAGTCCCCCTTATAGGAAGCCCCCAGCTGCTGGACATGTTGAGGGGTTCCCTTTAGGATTCCCTCCCGCCTAGAGTACCTAGGCCTAATGTATAAATGTTGATGTATAAAAAGTGTTGTGCATGTTCTAGGCCCTAGTTTGTTAAGAGCACCCGAATGAGCAGTGGTGCTGTGATTTTAATGCGGCCTTTTAGTGGCCAGAATTGTGAAGGGTCTTTTTAAATGAACGCGCACTAGTTACCCGAATGTATAATTTGAATAATTGAATGCCATCTTGATTAAGATAAAGGAACCTGATTGTTACTTATCTAAGCCTGGTGTGGTGTCCGGTTATTGCGTCGCATTTCTGAGTTAATGTGAGAGTGTGCTGCACAACTGCCTTACACATTGCCTTCGCGTGCCTTTCCCCGCTTTGCGCCATGCTACCATAACGGTCTCGGTAACCCCGTTTCTAACAAGGATGCATTTCCTATTGTGTGTATGTTGGTGTACATGTTGTCCTGTGGGTGTCACCTGTGGGCAGCCACCCCCAGGCTGTGCACGTGTTCATGGGGACAGGATCCTGGGTGTTACGTGTACGTGACCACTGTGATGTGCAACTGTTCATATCTGTGCATGTGCCATGGTCACATTTCACAGTGGTGTATGTGTATGTCATGTCACATACCCCGTGAGTCCCATGTGGGACGGAATGTTTGAGCCAGGGTGTCCCAGTGGCACAATAGTGATGGTCCTCCACAGTCTTTGTGCATGTAGTGTTTACAATGTCTCTGATTTCATGTGCACAATGGGAGACAGTCTCCACATCCACGTTGTGTGTGCATGGACTCTGATGTTGTGCGTGTGTGTCACAGACGTCCATGTCTGTCCTGCCGTGGCAAGTGGGGCCACTACCTGTGGGGGTCATGGTTGTTTTGCTGTGGTGTATACATGATACTCCATGTAATGCCAGTGTCCATGTGGCATTACAGGGTCCCTGGGAATGTACCTGTCGTTGAGCTGTGGTGCCTGGGGCACATATGTCCTCACATGTCACTGTGGGGGTTATTGTGACACGGCAGCAGGAGATGGGAACTGTGACACGGCCTCATGATATCCAATGGGCCAACCTGGGACAAATTGATGCCACCTGTTGGACCGTGTTGACAGATGTTGGCCATGTATGTACCATACATGTCCTTCCGGTACTGCACACTTCATGTAGTTGTGCCTCATAATGATGTATGTTGGGATCTTGAGTGTGTTCAATGCCGCATATGTGGGGTGACTGACAATCTTGCTTACTTCTCCTCTGCACTGCAGGGCTCCTGCTGTCCATCGGCCATTCCCAGACCTGGCAACGATGGTGGAACGGGACAGCATCCGACGGTACCGCTTCACCAGGCAGCTGATTGAGGATTTGGCAGTGCAGTTGTCCCCACATTTGCAGCCTGGCCGGCCGTATCCTACAGCGCTGACCCCCAAGGTGAAGGTGATGGCAGCCCTACACTTCTTTGCCACTGGTACCTTCCAACATACTGTGGCGACTGCTGGTGGGATGTCACAGACCATGTTCAGCCGTGTGCTCCGCGATGTTTTGGCGGCAATGTTGCTCTTCCTGAACCGGTACATCTATTTCCCTAGACTGCGACGACTCACTGACGTGAAGAGTGACTTTTATGCCCTGGGGAGGATGCCGCATATAATTGGCTCCATTGATGGGACACATGTGGCTTTGGTACCACCACAGGCCCAGGAGCAGGCCTACAGGAACCGCAAGCACTACCACTCGGTCAATGCACTGGTGGTGTGTCTTGCAGACATGACCATCAAACACGTGTGTGCCCGTTTCCCTGGTTCAGCACACAATGCCTTTGTGATGAGGAGTAGTCGCATCCCCAGGATGATGGCACAGATGCAGAACCAGCGTGCCTGGCTTGTCGGTGTGTACTGACTTTGTGCCATTGTGTGTGATCTGATCTGTAGTATTCCGCCCACTTTTCCAAGTCAGCTAATGTGCACTTGTCTGTCCGTAGGTGACTCGGGATACCCCAACATGCCGTGGTTGCTGACACCCCTCAGGAACCCTGTGACACCTGCCCAGATGCGCTACAATGAGGCACATGGTCGGACCAGGAGAGTGATTGAGCGGACCTTTGGTCTCCTGAAGAGCCGCTTCCGCTGCCTGGACAAGACCGGAGGGTCCCTCCCATATGCCCCTGCGAAAGTGTGCAAGATTATCATCGTCTGCTGCATGCTCCACAACCTGGCAGTGCGGAAGGAGTTGCCTCTCATCCAGGATGACAATGACCAACATCCGCCACCTGTGGAGGATCCTGGCCTGGACCACGATGCCAGTGACGATGATGATGATGATGGTGATGGTGATGTCCGCACACAGCTCATCACCAACTTCTTTAGCTGAATGTGAGTATCCTGAGGTGTCATGTCAATGATGTGAGTTGGCATGATGTGTGGGTGGTGCTCTGGTGCTGTTGGAGTGTGTCCATGGGCTACTTGACTGGATGTGTGTTGCGATGTGTGGTGACAGGTGGGCTGTACTCCCCAACAGTGTTGACATGCTAACTTGGTTCTGGGTGGGTATCTTGTAACATGTATTGTGCATGAGTTTTGCTGTTCTGTCCTGTACTCCATTGCTTTTGACTGTGTGTCATTTCTGTCCTTCACAGGGTACTTTCAGATTCGTTTGGTCAACTGTGTCCACCGACGACGTGATTGCACATCCAGGCTGGTAGCTGTTGTGTCCCTACAGGTGATGTGCGCCACACCCATGGACTTCCTTCCGTCTACAGTTGTTGACTGTGTGCCCGCTGCCAGGTGGGGTTACCTTGCATCTGTAGTGGTTGCGGCATGTTGCAACTGTGTAATAAACCTGTGCTTCACTTTGTGATGTGCGTTGTCTGTGGTCACACATTTGACTGCCATTTGCTTACTGCACCTGTGGGCTACTTGACTACAACTGGGAATGGGTGTGGTGTCTGTGCATTGCACCGTCTTCCCTGGCAACATCAGTGTAGGCAATGAGTCAGATGGCCTAGGTGTGTATGTGTTGTGTAGCCCTGGTGGTGTGTCTCCCTCATGTGTGTCACGTTGCCTGTACTCACATGCCTGTGTTGTCCTTGCTGTTGCAGTTCGCATACACAGTGTAATTTTGCAGTTCATCATCCCCATAACAGCACCCACGTTGGAATCACGACAGAGGCAAGTATGGTGTATTAGTGTGTTTATTGTGATACATTTGTGTTAATAGTGCATAGGATGGGTTGTGCTGTACATAAATCTTGCAATCCCAAGTTCCTAGGTGAATTGAAAGTCCGGGTAGACAGGATCCCCAGTATCGGGGCCACAGTTGTCTGACACATTGGTCCAACTTGTACTCCCCATGCAATGTGTGGGAGTAGTGTTGCCGTCAACAGGGTGAACAGTCTGTGCACAAAGGCGAACATCCAGAACAGGTTCAGGCTTCCTGGGAGTTGCGCTTGGCCATCGGCCTCTCACTTTTCCCTCCTCGGACGACCCCTCTTCTTGGGGGGGCCCTCAAGTACAGGCTGCTGCGGTGCAGGGGACTCTCCGCCAGAGTCCTCCTCCCTCCCTGTGGCAGTTGCAGTTTGTTCGGCACCAGATGTTGTTGGCACACAGGGAGGTGTGGACTGGTTGCTGTTCATCTGGCGGAGGCATTGTAAAATGTCCCTGTGCACCGCCGTCATCTCATGCAGTGCATCCCACTTGGACTCCACGCGGGACATGTGTGAGTCCACACGGGACATGTGTGACTCCACGTGGGACATGTGGGAGTCCAAGCGGGCATGATGGGCAGCCTGCTGCTGTTTAATGTCTCTGAGGAGCCCCACTACCTGGCTGAGCTCTCCGGTGCTGGACTGGTACGCATCAGCTATGCGTACCAGTTGTGGGTCATCATGCACACCAGCAACGTCTGCAAGCAGCGACCTCTGTCTCCCACCCCTCCCACCACCCCTGCTGACATGTGCAGTGTGTGCAGTGGCATGCACAGATAACCCTGGTCCACCTTGGGGGTTGGTGGTGGTGGTGGTGTCCATGGCCCCAGGTTGGTCCAGGGTCACTGTGCTGGTGTTGCTCCTTGTTCTGTCCATGTCGGCAGGGATGGTATTCGTGGTGACAGTCGTTGGAGGGGGTGCAGCTGGTGGTCCTGCTGGTGCTGCAGCTGGTGGTCCTGCTGGTGCTGCATGTTGACTTGCACCGGATGTGCCAGGTTGTTCTTCATCGTCCGAGGAGGACAGAGGCTGTACGACGCCAGTGAGCTCGGCATCCTCTTGAGCCTGGGACTGGGACTCCTCAGCGTCTGCTGCTGTGTCCCCATCATCACCTGTTTTTGGGAGACACAAACAATGTATGTCATGTTTCTGCAGGCATCAATGGTTGACACACATGACAGTTGTGACTGTGCCTCTGGGTGCGGGCCTGTACATTGCATTGTCCTAAGTCGTCACAGTCAGGGGTTGATATTGGTGTGGCACATTGTCCTGCATTATTTGGGCATTTCTATGTATTTTCTGGGGTGTGAACATGGTCTGCATTGGTTGTGTTTGGTTGACAGCCGGCCCTCCTTCCCACCCACCCAGCCAGTCAGTTATCCCACCATGGAACGTGCTTGCGTTGCAGGGAGTGTAAGTTGTCTCTCAGGATGTCAGTCAGTGGTGTCCTGCTGTTTGTTGGTGCACATTTGCCAGCAGGGCCTTGTGCTCCCCACAGCAGTAGCCAGTGTCAGCCATCTTGTGAGTCCTTCTCCACTCCCTGTGATGTGAGCATGGTTCAGGGTGGTGTTGATGGGACAGTTGTGGGGGTGACCAATATCAGTGACTACGACTCCCATCATGCTATTGCCTCCACCCCCTTCCCAGCATGCCCATGCTTCCTTCCTTTGACTCTGCTTCCCTGTGGGGTGGGCTGGCTGTGCTGACAGGATGGCTGGGAGTGTTGTCCTGGCAGTTGTTTGGCTAGAAGTCCCAAGAGTGTCCCTGTGCTTCACACAACATAACCCAGGGTGGTGGTTCTTTGTGGGATCTTGTGTTAGGATGGGGGGCATTGCATTCTACCAGGTGGGTTCTGTGGAGTTTGTGTTGGGGGTGTGTGAGGGGAGGTGCTTGTGACTATGGTCAGTGCTGCAAGTCCCCCTTCCCACCCAGCCAGCCAGATATCCCACCATGGAACGTGCTTGCATTGCAGGGAGTGTAAGTTGTCTCTCAGGATGTCAGTCAGTGGTGTCCTGCTGTTTGTTGGTGCACAGTTGCCAGCAGGGCCTTGTGCTCCCCACAGCAGTAGCCAGTGTCAGCCATCTTGTGAATCCTTCTCCACTTCCTGTGATGTGAGCATGGTTCAGGGTGGTGTTGATGGGCCAGTTGTGGGGGTGACCAATATCAGTGACTACGACTCCCATCATGCTATTGCCTCCACCCCCTTCCCAGCATGCCCATGCTTCCTTCCTTTTGATTCTGCTTCCCTGTGGGAAGGGCTGGCTGTGCTGACAGGATGGCTGGGAGTGTTGTCCTGGCAGTTGTTTGGCTAAGAGTCCCAAGAGTGTCCCTGTGCTTCACACAACATAACCCAGGGTGGTGGTTCTTTGTGGGATCTTGTGTTAGGATGGGGGGCATTGCATTCTACCAGGTGGGTTCTGTGGAGTTTGTGTTGGGGTGTGTGTGAGGGGAGGTGCTTGTGACTATGGTTAGTGCTGCAAGTCCTCCTTCCCACCCAGCCAGCCAGCCAGTTATCCCACCATGGAACGTGCTTGCATTGCAGGGAGTGTAAGTTGTCTCTCAGGATGTCAGTCAGTGGTGTCCTGCTGTTTGTTGGTGCACAGTTGCCAGCAGGGCCTTGTGCTCCCCACAGCAGTAGCCAGTGTCAGCCATCTTGTGAGTCCTTCTCCACTCCCTGTGATGTGAGCATGGTTCAGGGTGGTGTTGATGGGACAGTTGTGGGGGTGAGCTATGTCTGTGACTACGACTCCCATCATGCCATTGCCTCCACCCCACTTCCCAGCATTCCCATACTTACTTGCTTTTGTGTGGAGTTCAGTGTGTGTGGGTGTGAGAGCAATGGCAAGATGGCTGACAGTGGTGTCCTGCTGTTGGTTGGTGTGCAGTACCCAGCATGCCCTTGTGCTCCCCACGACACAGCAACAGTGTCAGACATCTTTGATGGGCCTTTCCACTCTCTGTGGGATGTGCATGCGTGAGTGTGAGCTTGCTGGGCCATGTGGTGGGGGATGTAGAGCTGTGACTACGACTCCCATCATGCTATTGCCTCCTCCCCCTTCCCAGCATGCCCATGCTTCCTTCCTTTGACTCTGCTTCCCTGTGGGGTGGGCTGGCTGTGCTGACAGGATGGCTGGGAGTGTTGTCCTGGCAGTTGTTTGGCTAGAAGTCCCAAGAGTGTCCCTGTGCTTCACACAACATAACCCAGGGTGGTGGTTCTTTGTGGGATCTTGTGTTAGGATGGGGGCATTGCATTCTACCAGGTGGGTTCTGTGGAGTTTGTGTTGGGGGTGTGTGAGGGGAGGTGCTTGTGACTATGGTCAGTGCTGCAAGTCCCCCTTCCCACCCAGCCAGCCAGATATCCCACCATGGAACGTGCTTGCATTGCAGGGAGTGTAAGTTGTCTCTCAGGATGTCAGTCAGTGGTGTCCTGCTGTTTGTTGGTGCACAGTTGCCAGCAGGGCCTTGTGCTCCCCACAGCAGTAGCCAGTGTCAGCCATCTTGTGAGTCCTTCTCCACTTCCTGTGATGTGAGCATGGTTCAGGAGTGGTGTTGATGGGCCAGTTGTGGGGGTGACCAATATCAGTGACTACGACTCCCATCATGCTATTGCCTCCACCCCCTTCCCAGCATGCCCATGCTTCCTTCCTTTTGATTCTGCTTCCCTGTGGGGTGGGCTGGCTGTGCTGACAGGATGGCTGGGAGTGTTGTCCTGGCAGTTGTTTGGCTAAGAGTCCCAAGAGTGTCCCTGTGCTTCACACAACATAACCCAGGATGGTGGTTCTTTGTGGGATCTTGTGTTAGGATGGGGGACATTGCATTCTACCAGGTGGGTTCTGTGGAGTTTGTGTTGGGGGTGTGTGAGGGGAGGTGCTTGTGACTATGGTCAGTGCTGCAAGTCCCCCTTCCCACCCAGCCAGCCAGATATCCCACCATGGAACGTGCTTGCATTGCAGGGAGTGTAAGTTGTCTCTCAGGATGTCAGTCAGTGGTGTCCTGCTGTTTGTTGGTGCACAGTTGCCAGCAGGGCCTTGTGCTCCCCACAGCAGTAGCCAGTGTCAGCCATCTTGTGAGTCCTTCTCCACTCCCTGTGATGTGCGCATGGTTCATGGTGGTGTTGATGGGACAGTTGTGGGGGGCAATATGTGTGACTGCGACTCCCATGATGCTATTGGCTACACTGACTTGGCCAGCATACACAGAATTCCTTCCTTTGTGTGGTCTTCACTGTGTGTTTGTGTTGTTGTGGTGGCTACATGTGTGGATGTGTTTGTTAGTTCTATTTGTGCCACTGCCTAGCTGTAGTTGTGGTTGTGTTTGTACATGTGTTGGCACAGTTGGATGTGACTTTTTTGATGGCATGTGTTGTGTTTATCTGACTGACATACACATTTTGGGATGATTCTGTTCTGGTTGCTGTGTAATTGCTATGAGTGCATGGTTTGACTCTCCCCTTGACAGTGATGTGTGTGTTTTGTGGCAGTATATTGTGTACATTTGTTGTGTACTCACCAGGCTCTGGGATGTCCTCTAGTCCATATACGCTCACTGGCGGAAGGATGGCCCGCACCTTCTCCTCCCAGGGCCTGAGGTATATTGGCTTGGCAGGAGGGCCACTGCCGGTGTGTTGGCTGTTGATGTAGTCTTTCTTCAGCATGTCCCGTACCCTCCTGCGCACGTCATACCACCTGTTCTGGATGTCGGTCTTTGTGCGCCGACATGGTGATTGGGCGTTCACCCTGTTGATGATCCTCTCCCACATCTTGGTTTTCTGCGACATGGGGGTCTGTTGGACCAGTGTGCCAAACAGCTGTGGCTCCACCCTGAGGATCTCGTCTACCATGACTTCCAATTCACTATCTAGGAACTTGGGATTCTTCTTGGGGGGCATGGTGATGGGTGGTGATGGTGGGTGATGTGTGTGTTGGTGTGCAGGTGAGGGTGTGTGAGTGTGTGTTTTGCTGGGTGTATGTGAGGTAGGTATTTGTTGGTGTGCTGATGGTGTGTGGCTTGTGTGAGGGATGAGCTGTGGGTGTGTGGTTGCTTTCTCTTGGGTGCTGGCAGTGGAATGGCATTTGCAAAGGCTCATGGTAGTGATTTGTGTCCTTTATATAGGTGGAGTTGTGGGTGTGTCTTTGTTCTCTGTCCCCACCCCCAGTATTTATTGGCTTGGTAATTGCTTGTTTGGCCTTTTTTGGGTGATTTTTCCTTTGTGCTGTTTGTGTATGTTGGAAACGTTCTTGTGACCGAGTCGGACCCTGCATTGGTCTCGTACGGTGTTCTCTGTTTCGTTCACGCTGTGTTTGTGTAGTTTTCTATGCTGCGTACGCGTCGGTCGCGGTGTATTGTGTTGCTTCGGCTCGGTTTTGTATGCGTGTCGGTCGTACGGCTTGTTTTCCGTCCGACTCGGTCGTGGTTTTCGCGCCTTGCATCGTACTTTGCGGTTTGGAGTTCGCGTGTACGTTTCGGTCGGGTTTGTTCCGGGTGCGTGTCGGTCGGTTGGATTCGCGTGTTTTTCCGGCCGGATTGCTGTTTTCCGTGCGGCTCGGTCGGTCGACTTTGTTTTGGTACGTGTCGGTCGGATTTTTCGCGCCTTGCATCGTACTTGGCGTGTCGTGCACCACGGGTACGTGTCGGTCGGTATTTTTTCCGGATCCGAGTCGGTCGGTGCTTTTTCCGGCCCGAATCGGAATCGACCCCTATATTTTTGCAAACGATATTTATGACTTCGATATTTTAAAAAACGATATTTCTTACCTTAAACTCGATATTCTTGACCACGATATTCTTGCTGTCGATATTTCTGTGTCTGGATATTTCAAAGTCGATATTAGTGTAAGTCGACATTTCCAACTCAATATTCTGACTCTTTACCACCTGCACCACCAGTGGTAGCTACACCCTTGCCATTTCTCTTTCTCCTTCTCTCTTCTCCCTCTCAGATCGCTATCATCCTCCTTCCTCTTCCTCTCCCTCTTGAAGCCCCCCTGTGCCTGCTGCAGATTAACTTGGGGAGCTAGAGGATGGAACGAGGCACCAGGAGTGGTCTTGGCCTTTCAAAACCGGCCTCAAAGCGAGCCAGTCCACCGGGAAAATGCTCGGTGGAATAAAAGGCCTGTTCAGCCCTGATGTCAGGGATGCATGCACAAGACCCCAACCCCTGCTCAGACTGCAGCTTGGCACTACTTCATCCTCAACATGATCTGCAACATGGCAGCACTATGGAGGTTCAGAAATCCATGCTGCGCCCCTCTTCTCATCTGCTGATGAAGACCACTTATTATTCAGAAAAGCTCCTAAAGCCATTCTTTACTGATAAGCAGAACAATCTTTAAAGCACCTGATTGCTCCAGCACTCAAAGCGTTATAGACTTAAGTCAGGCCTACTGTGTTTGTTGTAAATGTTTATAATAACAAGATTAGACCTGTGGTCTCTGACATAACTTTTCTAATGAACCAGTCAGGCCTATAGTCTTTATCACTGGCTAGTTACTATAAATACCTAGGGGTCACTCTATTCCACGTAAGCCCTCCCACAAGGCAACTATCGGTAGATAGCCATAAAATTACAAATATGTGCAAAATTACAGGTAGCAAAACACCTTTTACATATTCAGTGAGGCAATTTTCCCAGTCTTCTTTTGAAACTAGATATATGGTCCTCTGCAAGACAAAGGTGTAATTAACATAACACGCTGGTTTACCATTTGAAAACAGTGCGCCACGCTGTCCCATAAATCTGAAAGATATTGTAATTAGCCCTGGGCGGAGCTCGCAGAGTTTCCCTCCATGGAATTCCGCGGAGTTACCTAAAAACTCTGTGAAATTCTGTGGAGTACTGTGGGTGGAGTATAGCACCCTCTGCTCTAACCCTCTTCTCACATCTCCAATAACCATCAATCTGTTATGAATGGGCTGCCAATAATGGCAAAAAGCTTGTTTTCAAACACTTTCAGGCCATGAAGCCATCATGTAATGCGGAACTATCTCAGTTAGCGAGCGTGGAAGGCCCCATCCCACTGCTCATAATAACATCGAACCTCTGTTCCCCGCGGCCCTCGTGATCTCACAGCAGGGGAACACAGCACAGTGGTGGCACAGTGCACTTCCTGCGTAGAGAGGGGAGGCAGCATGCTCGGATACTAAAGGCATAAGTAGTACTCACAGAGGCGCTGGCACTGACTGTAGTCAAGACTCTGCAGAACACGGACAGACTCTCTCTTAGCCCCCGCCATCGGTGCAGAGCTGAGTAGCTGGCCACAGCCAGCGTCGACGGGACTCTCCACACTGGGAGCCATCCCGGTACACAAGGGTGGAAGCAGGCGGCAGTGACGCACAGGAGCCAGGCTATGTGCGGCTGCAGAGACCCCTTGGCTCCGGTCCCCACAGCCACATAGCACCAGCGTTGCTAATGGCCAGTGTAAAGAAACAGCTGGATAATTGGAACACGTTATATAGGCTTAAAAGCTAACTGAGAGGACATCAGACAACTGATAGGTGGATATCGTGATAACTAGGGGCAGTCATAACATTGATGGGGCCAGAGTGCATTGCTTGATATGATAAATGATAAGCAAGTCCAACAACACAACCCAATGGGCCATCGCTGGCACAATTTATCGCACTGTGAAGTACACAAACAGGGTGATCCAAAATATCCACGGACCAATAATTCTTGTCAATAAGCATAAACCCCGGCTCAACCATTTCAGTATGAAAAAAAAAACCCACAACCTCTGAGCACTCCTGCTTGTGCGATGTCCAACTGTCCGTCAGGTCGTAGTCGCCCCAGGGAAATCTTGCAGGTTGTGGCCGCACAGGCTGAGGATGCCCAAGGTAACTAACCGCCTCCTCCATTGCCTGGTTCGGTCTGCGAGCCGTGTGTTGCTGTTGCAGGGTAGAGGGTACCTGCTGCCGGCCACGGGCCATCGGGGGTCTGATATTGTAGCTGTGGGTAGGGTGGCGGGGCAGCAGGCGGTGGCGCTACAGTGAATCCTCTGTTGCCGCCTTGTTGGGACTGGAGACAAGACTGATAATGCTGCGAGAGGCCGGGGTCACCTGGAAATGCGCTGCTTCACAGCTAACAGGACATGTGCCAGCTCTAGGGTGATCAGGGGGCGGGTCCCAAACTAAAACGGAGATTTGCAGGGATTATGTGTGGCCCAGAAGCTAACTGCCGGGTGAGACCAGAAAGAGCAAACATGTGATTCAAGGGTGGAGGGGCTCATTAAAGGCAAAGCATGGGACTCAGATCTGCCTGAGGAAGTGAGCTCAATCAATCAATCAGCCGACAGGCACTCGGTCAGCCAAGTGAGCTGGTGAGTAAAGTAAGCTGGAGAGTGGAGAACTACAAGTCAGGGTGGGCGCTGGCCGGTAAACTCTGCTATGCTGCAGTAGCGGAGTTTTTGCAGAACTCCACGTTCCAAGTGGAGCGCAGAGTGGCAAAAACTCAGCAAACTCCGCCAGCAGAGCAGAGTTCACCGTCCAGGCCTAATTGTCGTCAGTGCTTAATTTGTAAATAAATAAGCGCCAGGGCCCTTGTCAGGGGGCCACTGCAGCTTGCACTTCCCATTGCCCCTGCCAGCACCACCAATGACAGCACCAACACAGCCACTAACCCTCATACACCTACAAGTGTGACATTTTAGACTATTCCAGGCCCGGAAGGTAGAAGAGTGGCTTGGGTGACACGTATTAGTCATTTTTAAAGCACCGTCTTAAGTGCTGGTTTTGACACTATGGGGCCGATTCCGATCTCGGTCGGAGGCGCACCCAATACCATTCGGTCGGGAAAAAAGCCATGCGAATGCCTGATTCCCGACCGATCCGTACAGCAGACCGAACGAGTAAGTACGATGCGCACAACAGCACAGAATCCGGCCGAGCCGTACTCACCCAATCCAGGTCCTGTACTCCGACCGAGGCGAATCCGGAAACGCCGAATCGAGTCGCACGGAAGGGAAAATGCAGCTCCGTCCGGCCGACCAAGTACGATGCGCCTCCCGTACGCGCCGAACCCGTCGCTACGCACGGCACGTCAAAGCATCCGGGAGAGGCGCACATAAGCTCCGATTCGCGCCACAACACAAACCACGGCTACGAGACGAACACGCCAGCGACGAGGACGACGCGAAGCGACGAGGACGACGCGAAGCAACGAGAAGGACGAACGACACGAACCAACCCATGAATCCCTTCGTCCCGATCATACCAATATTCTACATTTACTACCGGAACAGGCACGGACGCGTACGGCGCAGAAGGTAAGTCAGACACCAACCACAAAACACATACAACACGTACACGACACATCACACACACACAGAGGGATGCAGAATATACTTACACCAGCAGCACCATAGGGGCGGGATGCCCATCACCAATGCCACATATGCACACAGGGGCCTGAATGTGCACCACCACCCCTACCTTAGCCAGGGTGGTGCCAGATGCCCACCACCACTACCACCCTTAGCCATGGGGGTGCCAGATGCCTACCACTACTACCACCCTCACCCAGGGGGCTGGATGCCTACCACTACTACCACCCTCACCCAGGGGGCTGGATGCCTACCACTACTACCACCCTTAGCCAGGGGGCTGGATGCCTACCACTACTACCACCCTCACCCAGGGGGGCTGGATGCCTACCACTACTACCACCCTCACCCAGGGGGCTGGATGCCTACCACCACTACCACCCCCACTCATAGGATGGACAATGCATGACACAACCAGCACACCACAACCTAGGGAATGCAAGAAAAAGACATCCCCCAACACCATGACAAGCGTGTGTAGACTGTGTCAAATGCCTACAACACTGAACATGACTTTGAACATACAATGTGACCCCCTAGCACATGTGCCACACATATATGTGTGTGGCCCCCACAATGCAAGCAGGCCATGACCATTGTGGCAATGGGGTCTAACGCCCCATCACCACAGTGACCAAAATGTAAGTGTGGGGTCCATAGCTGAAGCACATTTTGAACATTGTGGCAATGGGGTCCAAACCCCCATCATCACAGTGACCAAAAGGTAAGTGTGGGGTCCATAGCTGAAGCACATTCTGAACATTGTGGCAATGGGGTCTAACGCCCCATCACCACAGTGACCAAAATGTAAGTGTGGGGTCCATAGCTGAAGCACATTTTGAACATTGTGGCAATGGGGTCTAACGCCCCATCACCACAGTGACCAAAATGTAAGTGTGGGGTCCATAGCTGAAGCACATTTTGAACATTGTGGCAATGGGGTCCAAACCCCCATCATCAAAGTGACCAAAAGGTAAGTGTTGACAAAGAAAGAGCTGCAACTGCCAAACTGCATGGATGATTCCTGGTCACAGAACAAAAAACACATCAGTGGCAAAGTAGTGTATGTGTCCCATTGCAACATAAATTGGGGGAGCCAAATACTGCAGTGCAAATAAGACATACCTTTGGCCATGTGCAGACAAACAACACCCATGGGGGCTGACACTGTCAACATTCATCAATGACACAATGACAGAAGTGACCTTCAGAATGCAGACCCACATATTTGCACCAATGGGCACACAAATGCAGAGGTGAACAGATACCATACCATGGCAGCAATGGGACACACAAACCATGATCATTGTGCTGACCGATGACCTAGGAGTCCCAGGGACAGCAGGGGAAACCCACCAAACTACATACAGCCAATGGCACACCCAAGACATGCCAATGCAGTGGTGCAGATGCACAAACACAAACAGGCAGACCCACACTGCACATCATACACAACAGGTGAGGGGGGTGCCAGTGTCCCCAGGCAACCACACAACACATGAGGAGACCTGAATACCAATCATACAGATGTGCATACAGTGCCACACAAAGGTAACTCATGGATCCAAATCCCCTATGTGGGCAAGCAGGCATTGTCAGATAAGAGGGAGCACAAATCACACATGTCACACAGGCACGTAGGAACAGCAACTGACACAGCAAGACACAGACACACCACAGCACTACCCCCAGGGCCCCCACAATGTGGTGACCCTGGGCTGCATTACAATCCCACTGTGATGACAAAGCTAAATGTCGTTCACACTGTGAACCACAGTCATGTGTCCTGAGCAACAAACTACCATCACACCTACACAAGCACAAATCAATCAGCATGGCCAGTAAGCCAAGGCCAACATGGAGGCAGGGGCCTAGCCGGGCAACAACTCTCATCTGCACACACTCAACACCACACCCCTCGACCTCCAACAATGTGCAGCAGTGAAGCACACATGCACTGGTGACATTGCACATGCACCCATGACTATTCCAGGGTGGTGGGTGGGAACCAAGGTGCAGAAACACATCACACATGGCCATTCAACAAGACTCCTGAATGTCTGACACACTGCACACTACGCTGTACATGGACATGACGGCAATACCACACCAACCAATGGGATCCCAGCCACAGTCAAACACCAATGAAGAAGCCAAGGTCACCCACAAAGAACACACATTTGGTACGATGTAAATACTATACTTTGTGTGAGTAAAGAGATAAGTGCTACTAAATTTCCTTCATGTGAAGTCACTATCAATGGAATTTCTACCCAAGTACTAGTAGATTCATGCTCCTGGTATACTATTCTGCCTCACGCTCTTTTTTGTTCTAATTGGCCTGATATAGAACTTTCACATCCTGATATTTCTCCTAGTGGTTATACTGGTCACAAATTACAACTCCTAGGGTATTTCATTGCTGATCTAGTCTTTCATGAACGCTGCACGAGTGGAAAAATTTATGTTACAAAAGTTGGGCAATCGCTTTTAGGCTGGCCACATCAGGAAAAACTAGGAATTAGACTAGATCCTAATGCTGATCCTCCGGTTTATTCTGTTGATACAAATCCTACAAAATGTGATTCCATCAAGAAATCTAATGACTCTGTACTAGTCACTAAAATAAAAAATGATTTTTCTACATTATTTAATGACAAACTTGGTGAATACAAAGGTTTTAAACATCGTATAAAAGTACATGCTAATGCCATTCCTGTACGTCATAAGGTAAGGAATGTTCCTCTGTTCTATAGGAACAAATTGAAAGAAATGCTCCATGACATGTGCATGAAGAAGATAATTGAACCAATAGAGTCATCTCCATGGGTTTCTCCAGTTGTTATTTCAGTTAAATCTGGTGGGGAACTTCGTTTATGCATAGACTTACGCAGTCTTAACAATGCCATTTGTGTGGATGCTCATCCGCTTCCCAATCTACATGAAATGGTTTCCACGTTAGCTGAGGCACGTGTGTTTTCTTGTCTTGATCTAGCTAGTGCTTATCATCAGGTAGTTCTCCATGAAGAATCTAAAGATGTAACTTCTTTTATAACACCAGAGGGTCTCTACAGATTCTGCAGGATGCCTTTTGGTTTAGCCAGTGCTGCTTCCGTATTCCAAAGACTGATGAAAGAAACTCTGGATGGTCTCACTGGGGCCATAGCATTTCAAGATGACATTTTAGTTTTTGGCAAAAATGAGGAGGAACATGACCAAAACTTAGTCAAAGTCCTAAATGCATTAGCAAACAAAGGTTTAACGCTCCGAGCAGACAAGTGCAGATTCAAAAGACATGAAGTGGAATACTTAGGACACAGTATCAGTGGAGATGGGATTAAACCTAAAATGTCACATTTGGAAAACATCAGTAAGGCTCCTATTCCTGAAAACAAAGAACAGTTAGTTGCCTTTTGGGACTTGTGGAGTTCTACGCAAAATTCATCCCTAATTATGCTACTGTGATTGAACCATTTAGGAATCTGTTAAAGAAAAATGTGAAATTCACTTGGACTGATGTTATGACTGCCACGTTTTCCACTGTCAAGAAGATAATTGTTGAGGCTCCATGTCTTAAACCTTTTGTAATTGGTAAACACTGTGTTGTAATGGTAGACGCAAGCAATTGTGGATTAGGTGCGGTATTGATTCAAGAAGAGTGGGGTAAAGAATGGATTGTAGCATATGGTTCAAGGACATTACGAGAATCTGAACGACATTACTCTGTAATTGAAAGAGAACTATTGGCATGTGTGTGGGGGCAGAACATTTTAGACCTTTCCTATGGGGAACAAAATTCACCATTAAGTCTGACCATAAGCCATTGGTTCATATATTATCACCTGGTGGTGGGCGCACATTGTCATCAAGGTTGGCTAGACTTTCCTCTAGACTACAAAACTTCCAATATTCCCTAGAGTATGTTCCTGGTAAAGCCAATGTCCATGCGGATTGTATGTCAAGATTGCCTCTTCCGTGTATGGAATCGGATTGCGTTGATTCTGATGAATGTGAGGTTGCACATGTTGTGCGTGACGTGAATTTGTTGTCTAATGACAATCCCATTATTCAAGAGCAATTGTGGAATGAAGAAATGGGGAAGGATCAAGAACTTAAAGGAATAAAAAAATTCATACTAGAAGGTTGGCCAGAAGAAAAAAAACTCATAGGGAGTCTTGTTAGTTACTTTAAGGTTCGTGATGAATTGGCTATAGAGAATGATATAATTCTGAGGGGGATAAATTTATTCCACCTTTTGGTCTCAGGAAAATGTTTGTTGACATTGCTCATGAAGGGCATTTTGGTATCTCCATCACCAGGAGACTATTGAAGGATAGCTTTTGGTGGCCAGGCATTGATTCATATGTTGAGCATCATGTAAGATCTTGTGATTTGTGTGCTAATAGTGATAAGTCAGCTAAAGTTTTAACGGCTACTCCACAACCTGTGGATCTACCTGCTTACGCCCTGGTGTAAATTGGGCATTGACATAATTGGCCCGTTTAGTATTTTACCGCATAAACACTCTTTTGGGATTGTACTAATGGATTACTTTTCAAAATGGCCTGAGATTAAGATGGTCAGAGAAGTTACCTCAGAAGCCATTATACAATTTTTAGATGATATCTTCTGTAGGGAAGGTATTCCTCAGGAGCTTGTTACTGACAATGGGCCACAGTTTGTTAGCAAACAGATGGAAAACTATTTGACTAGATGTGGTATTATTCACAAAAAGATTGCAGTTTTCCATCCTGAGGCCAATGGTCAAATTGAGAGATTCAATAGGGTTGTCAAAGAGGCCATTCAGTTAGCAGTCAAAGGTGGACTGGGATGGAACAAAGCTTTACAATCCATGTTGCTATCTTACAGAACAACGCCGTAACTTTGATAAGCCCTTTTGAATTATTGAGAGGCCGCAAACCCAGCACAAAACTGGTTCCATGGTGGTTAAAAAACAAGAACAAAGCACAAACAGAAATCGCTGAGATAGATTTCAAAGATGCCAGCAGTCACACACACAACGTGTCACAATCACTGAAAGATAACACAAACTGGAAATCACATGACAGGGGCAAACAACAAGTGCCAAGGGGAAACCTGACTGTGACCCATCTGCGTCTGCACACAAACTCAGCCCTGACAGCAAACACACCTATGGGTGACACCCTGATGACCAGTAATGTGCCATGCACCCACATCACAGAGAACCCAGGGAGAAGACTTTGGGGAACATAGGTCAACTCAGCAAGCATCACAAACAGGTACAACACTAGGGATCACAGCATGCACAGCTAAACGGAAGTGAACACACAGACATGCACATACAACACACACTTTGGGCGCAGGCAATGTCACAGGAGTACACACTGCCATGAGGGGACTCCACTCCTGTGTGAGGAAAGCTGTGCCATATGTTGCCTCAGTAGGGCCCCATCATGTCAGCTGAGCACTTGGTCACACAATCAACAATTAGCACCAAATGAGGGCTCCCGTCACATCAGCCTGGTCATGGAAGTGCCAACGGAATCATCAGCACAGATCCAACACACTTGATTAGCAATGTTGCACTGACTACACGGATGAGTCCTTCCCCATTGATGCCCAAACCTGCATGTCCAGTGGAGATGGCCACACGGTCAGGGAAGTAGACGAATTGAACCATGGCAGGCACAACAGATGTGCAGGGGTGGAAGCCACAGATGTGAAATAGCTAATCTAAGTAGGAAATCCCATTGCCAAATACTGAACACATGACACACTCAGATGCTGCTATGGATGACATGGATACACCACAGGATAGGACACATTCCCCCTGGACCACATGGGTTCCTGCACAGTAACACTTCATTATCTTGAGACCAAAAATCACCATCACTTCAGCAAGGGCATGGTTAGCATCATCAACAACATGTACATCAGAAGCATAAGCACTAGAGAACAGAAAGTTGCTTTATTCAGCATATGTGTGGAATGAAAACAAAGTCCAGAAAAACACAAAGGCCAATGGCCAGTCCATTGTCAAAGTCCAAACTGGGTGACAGTGCAGATGTCACCCTACGCATGCCTGCACAAAACCAGGGACAATCCACTAGGAGGGGCAACCGGGGGGCAGGCCAGGCACCGCAGGGACAGGATCAGGGCTCACCAGGAGGAAGCAGGGAAGGGGTGGTGGGTGCTGGAGAGCCACTGACAACTGCAGTGGAGGTGTCTGACATGGTGTGTGCCGGCACAACTGGGGGGCATGACTCAGATGTTGTGGGTGCCGGCACGACTGCAGTGGAGCCTGCAGATGGAGTGGACAGGTCCGCCACTGCAGTGCCCAAGTCAGACAGGGTGGAAGTGGACTCCACTGCAGTGCCTACCACCAGGGGAGGAGAATGGGGAACAGGCAAGGTGGGCTGGACAGAGGGGAGGACACCCTCACCACATCAGTGGCACAGACAAGCGCAGCGGGGGTGTGGTGCCGGGAGAGCAAGTGGCAGGGGGAGAAGGCCGGATCCTCTTGGGGATGGTATATCTGTGGGTGGGGGAACCTGGGGCAGAGTGTGGTGGGGGCACCTGTGGAGTGGGGGCCTGAGGGATGGAGGAAGGAGACCTGGTGCCTGAGCTGCAGGGCGGCGGCGGGGTCTTGCTCTTACGACTCCGGGGGACTTGCGGGTGGGGGCCTCAGTCTGTCTGCGCCTGGGGGAGGGTGTCCGGGGGCAAGGGGCACTCTGCTCCGTGTGGGTGGGCTTCCTCTTCCCCTGAATGCTGTATCAGCTGGATCGGAGGGGAAGAGGCCGAGGTCACTGAGGAAGAGCCGCTGGGTCTTTGGGGTTGCAGGTGAGGCAAGGGAGGGTGTTTTGGAGGGAGAGGCAACTGAGGACTGCGCAGTGCTCGTGGATGCGTGTGTGTGTTCCAGGGCCCCATCCCCTGTGAGTCTGGTTTCAGTCCCCTGACTGTGCGTGCGTGTGCGTTTTGTTTGTGGCGTGTGTGTCTGTGTGCTGGATGTGTGTGTGCTGGTGTGTGCCTGTGCCGGTGTGTGTGTGCTTGGGACGGGTAAGGTGCTGGGGAGTGTGGATGGAGCAGAGGCAGGAGGGGTGAGGGACTGTCTGAGGAGGGACACTGCTGCCGTCAGGGAGGAGTCCATGGACCTATTGCCCCTCTGTAGGTCAGACATGCCCGATGAGATGCCCTCCATGAACGACACCAGCTGAGTCAACAGAGCGGTGTGCGCATGGAGGACACTCAGCATGGCTGTCTGCCCTACATGGAGCTGACGAAGGAGGTACACAGACTCCTCACTCAGGGCAGCAGGGGACACAGGGGCAGGGGGTGCGGTGCCTGGCCCAAAGGAGACACGCTCCCGAACATGGGAGCCTCCACGGACCTGGGGAATGTGAGCCGATGGGAGGGCGGTGGTGGTGCTGGTGGTGGCGGGGACAGCAACACTAGCTGGGGTGTGGTGGCTGTTGACACCCGCCTCCATAAGGGAGTCATCCTCCGAGTTGCTCTGGTCCTCAGCTGAGGTGGATGGTGCTGAGGACTACTCGGTGTGGCTCCCCTCGCCCTCCGTGCCACTGGGTCCCTCCGACCACTCCTCGGCTGCTGACCCAGTCTGGCTCTCCGGCTCCTCCTGGTCCGTGGAGCTGTCCCCTTCCGTGGCCGTGGATGCATCTGCAAACAATGGGGAAACAGACAGACATCAGTCACCTGCACCACACGCACACACCACTGTGAGCACAGCACATTACAGAGCAAGCCCTGGCATCATTAGTTGTACATTGCTAAAAGTGCCCTAACTGAACAGGAGAAGCCAATTGTCAGTCTGATGCCAACCATGGCACTCACATCCCACATGGCCTTGCACCCATCTGTCTGGTGTCTGTTGGATAGCAACACCCCAGTGTGGACACATGTACCAACTACACAGTAGTTGGACAGTGCAGAGGACACGGTGTAGCATGTGGACATGCACACATCACAACTCTTGCCACTGAGTCAGTACAGGTTTCCGGATGAAAGGGACGCCCAGAGTCAAATAGGAAATGCATGTAATGCATACCAGCGACAGACACCATGATGCACCCATGTCCTGATAGCCATCGCCACAATGGTGTGCATGTAGCACATGTCACTCCCCTGCAGGATCACCAATAAGTAGACACATGCCATGGCGGAGGCATGACTGCTAAGTCATACATCACTGTCTCAGTGATATATGACTTGGCAGCCAGACAACAACACTCTGCACTGTGTCACAATAGTAGGTCATGGGGAATGCAAGTCCTGGAGCTGCACAAGTGCACATGTACATCCCCCACACAACACATCATCTTAACCCTCATCTGTCCAGGTCATACCGATTGGACATATGGGAGACCTGTGACACTATCCTCTGAACCTGAGCCCCTCACAATCTGCTGTGAATGGGGAACAGCTGCCTGAACTTCACATTCGCATACCCCAGTCTGCACGGGCAGCTGATCAAACACCTATGTGACACACAAGTATCGTCTCCTATGGTCACATCTCCAGTGGCATGCTGAGCCCCTACCAAGAAACACCCCAGCAGTCCTGGCAACTAATCCACAGCACACTGACACAGAGGCAGACACCTGAGGGGTCAAATCACTGCGCACAATGTGTCAGCTGATACACGGGAGTGGGAGTACAGAGTGCATTGCATGGCCTGGAGTAGGCATGACTGTCCTGCCCCACATGAATGAGGGATGAGCCCTGGACAGTGGATAGCTGGCTATGTATGTGTGACACACGTAATCTGCACACTCCTGGGGCCCAAACATTGTTCCCACCCGCTGCATGGGCGTGTGCCACATACCCCAGGCACATGTGGTGGCTCAGCTCAGCAAGTGGACCGCATATCAAAGCAACATGCAGATTACATGTCCGAACACAGGCGTTGTGTGAACAATGGACCCACCCATGATGCCCACAACAGAGTTAGGGAAACAGATGCTGTCCCCCACCTTTAGTGTAGCAAACTGCAAGGACACAGTCCCAAGTGACACAATTCCCTGAATGTAAGGGCCACACCTGGGTATCAGATGAGGAGTGGGCAGTGCACAATGGAGGGACATGGCTCCTGGACAACATGACTGCTGCACTGTGGCAGTTGAACCAGGCCAGAGGAGGGCACAAAGCATGTAATACAGAGTTCACAGTGCAGTCTTTGACTCACCCCTCCTTGCTGCTGTCTGGCCTTCAGCTGCCCATCCAGGTCTGGAAACACCACCGCCAGGATCTGGAGCATGTGGGGGTCAGGGTCCGTGTTCCGCCCCTCCTGCGAGGAGGCGACAGCTTCAGCTGGACCCGTGCAATCCTCCGGGTCCAGCCCCGAAGGTCCTGCCACCTCTTCTGGCAGTTGCGGATCCGGCGCTTGTAGACCCCCACGGACCGGACAGCCCGGACGATGTCCTTCCAGATCTCCTGCTTCCGATGGGCATTAACCTGTCAGGATGACAAAGTGAAAAGGCCATTACTACACATGGAACATATCCGTGCATGACACAGTTGTATATACATGTCTCATTCACAGGGGCACATGATGTACACAGGCAGTGCAATGCTGCCCATGGACAGTTTGCCAGACGTCACTACATGGTATCATTGCATGGGAAGTAAAACCTTGTTCAAATGCACTGTCACTGCACCATACCTGTCCAGTGCATGTCACTACACACTATGGGGGGTGACAACTACTCAGTGAGCCTGCTAGCCAGTGGCGTGAAGACTTTCAGCCTTGCTAGTCAGACAAAATGCACATTCAGAAAGGCAGTGCACAGAACACTCACCTGCTCCCCTGGTGTCCCATACAGCTTGCTGTACTGTGGAAGTAGGCTGTCCAGCAGGGCCTGGTTCTCCTCAAGGCTGAAGGCTGAAGGCTGGGGCTCTCTCCACAGTACGTGCCATTGCAGGGTCCAGAGGGGCAGAGACAGCAGCAGTGCAGTGGCAGATGTCGTCCTGGAGCATGTAGTGCAGGCAAGTGAGCTCTCAGGGGAACAGCCAGCAATATATATGTGCTGGAGAGGCAGATACTGTCCCTTGTGTCCAAAGTGATAGGTCCAAGTCGTTTGCATCTTCTGAATCTGGCCAATCCATGGAATAGCAGCACCAATACACGCCCACGGCATCCTTCAAATCTTCAACTTCATGACATACATGATTTTGCAACATTGTTGTGGGTGACCAACTGAATTTCCAGCAAACCGACTCGTTCGAAATTCGAAAACGCGTCCGTTGCCAGGCAAGGCCATTGTCAATGGGTGCGCACCGATCGGTCCATTGCGGTACAACGCGTACAGGGGTACAACGCGTACCCGCACACATTGAATGCAATGGGCCGGCCGGGGGCACCGATCGGTCCATTGCGGTACAACGCTTACAGGGGCACAACGCGTACCCGCACACATTGAATGCAATGGGCCGGCCGGGGGCACCCATCGGTCCATTGCGGTACAACGCGTACAGGGGCACAACGCGTACCCGCACACATTGAATGCAATGGGCCGGCCGGTGGCACCGATCGGTCCATTGCGGTACAACGCGTACAGGGGCACAACGTGTACCCGCACACATTGAATGCAATGGGCCGGCCGGGGGCACCGATCGGTCCATTGCTGTTCAACGCATCCCTGTACAAGTGACTGGCATATGTCACCATGCCTGTCTCAGATGGACATATGCCAGCCACAGATAGCTCCCAGGGAGTGAGGGGCACACCTACAACACGACAGCCTGTCCAAACTGTATCATAAGGCATGTAAGGCTGCATTTCCTATTGTGTGTATGTTGGTGTACATGTTGTCCTGTGGGTGTCACTTGGGGGCAGCAACCCCCAGGCTGTGCACGTGTTCATGGGGACAGGATCCTGGGTGTTACGTGTACATGACCACTGTGATGTACAACTGTTCATATCTGTGCATGTGCCATGGTCACATTTCACGGTGGTGTATGTGTATGTCATGTCACATACCCCGTGTTTGAGGGTAAATGGATGGCCACACCCTTCTGCTTACCGGCTCCTGAGAGCCTGACCCGCACTCCGCTCGTTCACTTGAAAGGAAGGAACAACGATGTAAAACACAGTAGCACTTTATTAAGCAATTCAAAACCACAGAAAACAGTTCAATTTAAATGTTGCCCAACAACACATGAGCAGGATGAAAAAATAAATGCATCGACAATGTTATAAATCAAATGTTCAAACGAAGCAGAAATGTATATCTATCTATCTTTCTATGAGCAGCTGCCCAAGGGGCAACCCTGAATTTAAAGGTGATGAATAGGATAGTGCCTAGAAGGCAAATCTTTTCTTAAGAAAGCAACACCATTCAAGACTACGCAGTTTAAACTAAGTTAAATGCAATGGCTTGGGCTTTGATGAGCTAAATAAGAGGGGCTGACAAAGCCAAAAGGCTGGCAATCAAAGAAGAGCATTACCACCTCAGAATAGGCTTCTAGGCCCTAGAGAAGAGATCAGTCAACTGGGAACTCAAGTGCTGAGCACTATAGGAGGAGTTCAGGGCCTGGACCTGGGTGAAGACCTTTTATATGGAAAAAGGCAGAACTTAATGCAGAACTTACTCCTACGCCTGGCACGAGGTCTGACGCAGGCACTTAACCGCCCGCTTACAGTAACTGGGAAGTTTGATATAAAACCGAGAAGTGGTATCATGATGGAACAGGGCGTTTAGCAGATGGTCAGTGTTCTTGACCGCAGAAAGTAAACAAAGGATAACTTTTACCATAAAAATGCTCAGAATTAATATTTAATATATTAATTCCTGGTCATGTTCCTGCCTTGAGTTCCAGTTTAATGCCAGCGCGGAAAGTCCCATAGCTAAGAATATCACAAATCTTGCATGTGACACTGCCAGATGTTCCATCAGGTTGTCATGTGGGTGGGGGCCACCCTTATTCTTGTAACTGTGGAAAGTTACAAGAAAGGGCTAATGTTGTATCTGGGTGGATGGGACAGATTTCTGCTAGCAGATCAGTGAGGCCCACGAGGTCTGTTTTATTATTATTATAAAAATGAGAGCAAGAGTCACTTGCATTTGGGCCTACACTTTTGTATCTAAGAAGGTATGCTTGGTCCTATGTAAGATATAGTTTATCTAGGGAGCTGGGCTTGGGCCTATGTGAGATGTGCTACCAGGACAAGGGAAAGTGGACAATTTAAGACATTCTATCTGAGCCTGCCTGGTAGGGCCTATCTAGGAGTATCATGTTTGGTGGGTAGTGCCAAACCAGTAATGAGTTTCTTGTTAAATGGTAATACGGGACTTTCGGGACCCTCCATCACCCGTGAGTCCCATGTGGGACGGTATGTTTGAGCCAGGGTGTCCCAGTGGCACAATAGTGATGGTCCTCCACAGTCTGTGTGCATGTAGTGTTTACAATGTCTCTCATTTCATGTGCACAATGGGAGACAGTCTCCACATCCACGTTGTGTGTGCATGGACTTTGATGTTGTGCGTGTGTGTGTCACAGACGTCCATGTCTGTCCTGCAGTGGCAAGTGGGACCACTACCTGTGGGGGTCATAGTTGTTTTGCTGTGGTGTATACATGATACTCCATGTAATGCCAGTGTCCATGTGGCAATACAGGGTCCCTGGGAATGTACCTGTCATTGAGCTGTGATGCTTGGGGCACATCTGTCCTCACATGTCACTGTGGGGGGTGATTGTGACACAGCAGCAGGAGATGGGAACTGTGACACGGCCTCATGATATCCAATGGGCCAACCTGGGACTTATTGATGCCACTTGTTGGACCGTGATGACAGATGTTGGCCATGTATGTACCATACATGTCCTTACGGAACTGCACACTTCATGTAGTTGTGCCTCATAATGATGTATGTTGGGATATTGAGTGTGTTCAATGCCGCATACGTGGGCTGACTGACAATCTTGCTTACTTCTCCTCTGCACTGCAGGGCTCCTGCTGTCCATCGACCATTCCCAGACCTGGCAACGATGGTGGAACGGGACAGCATCCGACGGTACCGCTTCACCAGGCAGCTGATTGAGGATTTGGTAGTGCAGTTGGCCCCACATTTGCAGCCTGGCCGGCCGTATCCTACAGCGCTGACCCCCAAGGTGAAGGTGATGGCAGCCCTACACTTCTTTGCCACCGGTACCTTCCAACATACTGTGGCGACTGCTGGTGGGATGTCACAGACCATGTTGAGCCGTGTGCTCCGTGATGTTTTGGCGGCAATGTTGCTATTCCTGAACAGGTACATCTATTTCCCTAGACTGCGACGTACTCACTGACGTGAAGAGTGACTTCTATGCCCTGGGGAGGATGCCGCATGTCATTGGCTCCATTTATGGGACACATGTGGCTTTGGTACCACCACAGGCCCAGGAGCAGGCCTACTCAGTAACCGCAAGCACTACCACTCGGTCAATGCACTGGTGGTGTGTCTTGCAGATATGACCATCACACACGTGTGTGCCCGTTTCCCTGGTTCAGCACACGATGCCTTTGTGATGAGGAGTAGTCGCATCCCCAGGATGATGGCACAGATGCAGAACCAGCGTGCCTGGCTTGTCGGTGTGTACTGACTTTGTGCCATTGTGTGTGATCTGATCTGTAGTATTCCGCCCACTTTTCCAAGTCAGCTAATGTGCACTTGTCTGTCCGTAGGTGACTCGGGATACCCCAACATGCCGTGGTTGCTGACACCCCTCAGGAACCCTGTGACACCAGCCCAGATGTGCTACAATGAGGCACATGGTCGGACCAGGAGAGTGATTGAGCGGACATTTGGTCTCCTGAAGAGCCGCTTCCGCTGCCTGGACAAGACCGGAGGGTCCCTCCCATATGCCCCTGCGAAAGTGTGCAAGATTATCATCGTCTGCTGCATGCTCCACAACCTGGCAGTGCGGAAGGAGTTGCCTCTCATCCAGGATGACAATGACCAACATCCGCCACCTGTGGAGGATCCTGGCCTGGACCACGATGCCAGTGATGATGATGATGATGATGAGGGTGATGTCCGCACACAGCTCATCACCAACTTCTTCAGCTGAATGTGAGTATCCAGAGATGTCAGGTCAATGATGTGAGTATGCATGATATGTGTGGGTGGTGCTCTGGTGCTGTTGGAGTGTGTCCATGGGCTACTTGACTGGATGTGTGTTGCGATGTGTGCTTACAGGTGGGCTGTACTCCCCAACAGTGTTGACATGCTAACTTGGTTCTGGGTGGGTATCTTGTAACATGTATTGTGCATGAGTTTTGCTGTTCTGTCCTGTTCTCCATTGCTTTTGACTGTGTGTCATTTCTGTCCTTCACAGGGTACTTTCAGATTCGTTTGGTCAACTGTGTCCACCGACGACGTGATTGCACTTCCAGGGTGGTAGCTGTTGTGTCCCTACAGGTGATGTGCGCCACACCCATGGACTTCCTTCCGTCTACAGTTGTTGACTGTGTGCCCGCTGCCAGGTGGGATTACCTTGCATCTGTAGTGGTTACGACATGTTGCAACTGTGTAATAAACCTGTGCTTCACTTTGTGATGTGCGTTGTCTGTGGTCACACATTTGACTGCCATTTGCTTACTGCACCTGTGGGCTACTTGACTACAACTGGGAATGGGTGTGGTGTCTGTGCATTGCACCGTCTTCCCTGGCAACATCAGTGTAGGCAATGAGTCAGATGGCCTAGGTGTGTATGTGTTGTGTAGCCCTGGTGGTGTGTCTCCCTCATATGTGTCACGTTGCCTTTACTCACATGCCTGTGTTGTACTTGCTGTTGCAGTTCGCATACACAGTGTAATTTTGCAGTTCATCATCCCCATAACAGCACCCACGTTGGAATCACAACAGAGGCAAGTATGGTGTATTAGTGTGTTTATTGTGATACATTTGTGTGAATAGTGCATAGGATGGGTAGTGCTGTACATAAATCTTGCAATCAGAAGTTCCTAGGTGAATTGAAAGTCCTGGTAGACAAAATCCCCAGTATCGGGGCCACAGTTGTCTGACACATTAGTCCAACTTGTACTCCCATGCAATGTGTGGGAGTAGTGTTGCCGTCAACAGGGTGAACAGTCTGTGCACAAAGGTGAACATCCAGAACAGGTTCAGGCTTCCTGGGAGTTGCGATTGGCCATCGGCCTCTCACTTGCCCCTCCTCGGATGACCCCTCTTCTTGGGGGGGCCCCTCAAGTACAGGCTGCTGCGGTGCAGGGGACTCTCCGCCAGAGTCATCCTCCCTCCCTGTGGCAGTTGCAGTATGTTCAGCACCAGATGTTGTTGGCACACAGGGAGGTGTGGACTGGTTGCTGTTCTTCTGGCGGAGGCATTGTAAAATGTCCCTGTGCACCGCCGTCATCTCATGCAGTGCATCCCACTTGGACTCCACGCGGGACATGTGTGAGTCCACGCGGGACATGTGTGACTCCACGTGGGACATGTGAGAGTCCAAGCGGGCATGATGGGCAGCCTGCCGCTGTTTCATGTCTCTGAGGAGCCCCACTACCTGGCTGAGATCTCCGGTGCTGGACTGGTACGCATCAGCTATGGGTCATCATGCACACCAGCAACCTCTGCAAGCAGCGACCTCTGTCTCCCACCCCTCCCACCACCCCTGCTGACATGTGCAGTGCGTGCAGTGGCACACACAGATGACCCTGGTCCACCTTGGGGGTTGGTGGTGGTGGTGGTGTCCATGGCCCCAGGTTGGTCCAGGGTCCCTGTGCTGGTGTTGCTCCTTGTTCTGTCCATGTCGGCAGGGATGGTATTTGTGGTGACAGTCGTTGGAGGGGTGGGTGCAGGGGGTGCAGCTGGTGGTCCTGCTGGTGCTGCAGCTGGTGGTTCTGCTGGTGCTGCATGTAGACTTGCACCGGATGTGCCAGGTTGGTCTTCTTCGTCCGAGGAGGGCAGAGGCTGTACGACACCAGTGAGCTCCGCATCCTCTTGAGCCTGGGACTGGGACTCCTCAGCGTCTGCTGCTGTGTCCCCATCATCACCTGTTTTTGGGAGACACACACAATGTATGTTATGTTTCTGCAGGCATCAATGGTTGACACACCTGACAGTTGTGACTGTGCCTCTGGGTGCGGGCCTGTACATTGCATTGTCCTAAGTCGTCACAGTCAGGGGTTGATTTTGGTGTGGCACATTGTCCTGCATTATTTGGGCATTTCTATGTATTTGTTGGGGTGTGAACATGGTCTGCATTGGTTGTATTTGGTTGACAGCCGGCCCTCCTTCCCACCCAGCCAGTCAGTTATCCCACCATGGACTGTGCTTGCATTGCAGGGAGTGGAAGTTGTCTCTCAGGATGTCAGTCAGTGGTGTCCTGCTGTTTGTTGGTGCACAGTTCCCAGCAGGGCCTTGTGCTCCCGCAGCAGTAGCCAGTGTCAGCCATCTTGTGAGTCCTTCTCCACTCCCTGTGATGTGAGCATGGTTCAGGGTGGTGTTGATGGGACAGTTGTGGGGTGACCAATATCTGTGACTGCCACTCCCATCATGCTATTGCCTCCACCCCACTTCCCAGCATTCCCATACTTACTTGGTTTTGTGGGGAGTTCAGTGTGTGTGGGTGTGAGAGCAATGGCAAGATGGCTGACAGTGGTGTCCTGCTGTTGGTTGGTGTGCAGTTCCCAGCATGCCCTTGTGCTCCCCACAACACAGCAACAGTGTCAGACATCTTTGATGGGCCTTTCCACTCTGTGTGGGATGTGCATGCGTGAGTGTGAGCTTGCTGGGCCATGTGGTGGGAGATGTAGAGCTGTGACTACGACTCCCATCATGCTATTGCCTCCAACCCCTTCCCAGCATGCCCATGCTTCCTTCCTTTTGACTCTGCTTCCCTGTGGGGTGGGCTGCCTGTGCTGACAGGATGGCTGGGAGTGTTGTCCTGGCAGTTGTTTGGCTAAAAGTCCCAAGAGTGTCCCTGTGCTTCACACAACATAACCCAGGGTGGTGGTTCTTTGTGGGATCTTGAGTTAGGATGGGAGGCATTGCATTCTACCAGGTGGGTTATGTGGAGTTTGTGTTGAGGGGGGTGTGAGGGGAGGTGCTTGTGACTATGGTCAGTGCTGCAAGTCCTCCTTCCCACCCAGCCAGCCAGATATCCCACCATGGAACGTGCTTGCATTGCAGGGAGTGGAAGTTGTCTCTCAGGATGTCAGTCAGTGGTGTCCTGCTGTTTGTTGGTGCACAGTTGCCAGCAGGGCCTTGTGCTCCCCACAGCAGTTGCCAGTGTCAGCCATCTTGTGAGTCCTTCTCCACTCCCTGTGATGTGCGCATGGTTCATGGTGGTGTTGATGGGACAGTTGGGGGGGCAATATGTGTGACTACGACTCCCATGATGCTATTGGCTACACTGACTTGGCCAGCATACACAGAATTCCTTCCTTTCAGTGGTCTTCACTGTGTGTTGGTGTTGTTGTGGTGGGTACATGTCTGGATGTGTTTGTTAGTTCTATTTGTGCCACTGCCTAGTTGTAGTTGTGTTTGTACATGTGATGGCACGGTTGAATGTAACTTTTTTGATGGCATGTGTTGTGTTTATCTGACTGACATACACATTTTGGGATGATTCTGTTCTGGTTGCTGTGTAATTGCTATGAGTGCATGGTTTGACTCTCCCTTGACAGTGATGTGTGTGTGTATTGTGGCAGAATATTGTGTACATTTGTTGTGTACTCACCAGGCTCTGGGATGTTCTCTAGTCCATATACGCTCACTGGCGGAAGGATGGCCCGCACCTTCTCCTCCCAGGGCCTGAGGTATACTGGCTTGGCAGGAGGGCCACTGCCGGTGTATTGGCTCAGGAGGTAGTCCTTCTTGAGCAGCTCCCGGACCCTCCTGCGCACGTCATACCACCTGTTCTGGATGTCGGTCTTTGTGCGCAGACATGGTGATTGTGCGTTCACCCTGTTGATGATCCTCTCCCACATCTTGGTTTTCTGGGAGATGGGGGTCTGTTGGACCAGTGTGCCAAACAGCTGTGGCTCTACCCTGAGGATCTCGTCTACCAGGACTTCCAATTCACAATCTAGGAACTTGTGATTCTTCTTGGGGGCATGGTGATGGGTGGTGATGGTGAGTGATGTGTGTGTTGGTGTGCAGGTGAGGGTGTGTGAGTGTGTGTTTTGCTGGGTGTATGTGAGGTAGGTATTTGTTGGTGTGCTGATGGTGTGTGGCTTGTGTGAGGGATGAGCTGTGGGTGTGTGGTTGCTGTCTCTTGGGTGCTGGCAGTGGAATGGCATTTGCAAACGATCATGGTTGGGATTTGTGTCCTTTATATGGGTGGAGTTGTGGGTGTGTCTTTGTTCTCTGTCCCCACCCCCCAGTATTTATTGGCTTTGTAATTGCTTGTTTGGCCTTTTTTTGTGTGATTTTTCCTTTGTACTGTCTGTGCATGTTGGAAACGTTCTTGTGACCGAGTCGGACCCTGCATTTGTCTCGTACGGTGTTCTCCGCTTCGTTCACGCTGTGTTTGTGCAGTTTTCTATGCTGCGTACGCGTCGGTCGCGGTGTTTTGTGTTACTCGGCTCGGTTTTGTATGCGTGTCGGTCGTACGGCTTGTCCTCCGTCCGACTCGGTCGTGGTTTTCGCGCCTTGCATCGTACTTTGCGGTTTGGAGTTCGCGTGTACGTTTCGGTCGGATTTGTTCCGGGTGCGTGTCGGTCGGATCGATTTGCGTGTTTTTCCGGCCGGATTGCTGTTTTCCGTGCGGCGCGGTCGTTCGGCTTGGGTTCTGTATGTGTCGGTCAGATTTTGCACGCTTTGCATCGTACTTGGCGTGTCGGGCGCCACAGGTACGTGTCGGTCAGTATAAATTCCGGCTCCGAGTCAATCGGTGCTTTTTCCGGCCCGAATCGGAATCGACCCCTAAGTGCCAGTGCCAAGCACCGTAAACCACCAGCTCAAATTAAGCACTGATTGTAATTCATTCTAAAGGACATTTACACCAGACCAAGTCCCGAGGAGATCTCCAAAAGTTTGGTGGATACTGGGGCTGACGAAGTTAGACTATTCACATCTTTAAAAAAATGCTATGGAAGTTAAAAGGCCTGACTATTTGAACCCTACCATACCTTTCTCTCCATACCTCGCCCAACTATACACTGAGAGTGGGATTTCAAGCCTAAATATTTGTCACCACATTTATGAATTAAATAACCTGGACTGATGTCCTGCTAGGTTATTTTGATTGTTAAACAGTTGTGTTTGTAATTTTTGTGATTTTAGTAACCTTGGGCCAGATGTCCGAAGTATTTTTGCATGCGCAAATGGGTTTGCAACCCTTTTGCACATGCAAAAATACCTAAGGCCCATCTACAAACCCTAATTAGCGAGTCACAATTTATTTGCGACTCGCTATTAGGAAGGGGCGTTTCAAGGGCGTCCCTTCCTAATAGCGAGTCTGAGCCCTATGTATGACTGTTTTGCGACCGCAATTGTGGTCGCAAAACAGTGGCAATTACCACCTACTTCAAGTAGGTGGTAAAGCATTCGCGAACGGGAAGGGGTCCACAGGGGACCCCTTCTCCTTTGGGAATGCATGGGAAAATATTTTTAAGGGCAGGCAATGGTCCTAGGGACCACTGCCTGCCCTTAAAAAATGAAACGAAAGTGTTTCATTTTTTTTTTTTAAATGCATCCCGTTTTCCTTTAAGGAAAATGGGCTGCATTTTTTTAAAAAACCTGCTTTATTTAAAAGCAGTCCCAGACATGGAGGTCTGCTGAGCCCAGCAGGCCACCATCCCTGGGAGGGCCAGCCATTCCCCTTGCGGTCGCAAATTGCGTGTGGCTCATTAATATTCATGAGCCTCGCATTTTGCGACCCCATTGGGAATCGCTAACAGTGTCTCTGACACTGTTGTACATTTGCTTTTGTGACTCGCAAATTGCGACTCGCAATTTTTCGCAAATTACGAGTCGCAAAAGCAAATGGTTGTACATCTGGCCCCTTGTTTCACACTATCACCTCTGGTGTTCAATGGGGAGCACATACTAATCATTCACTCTGTCACCAGCACACAATCTTTTGGATTGATGTGGGGCACATATTTTTCAGTATTTACTGAATCAAAGTAACTATTTTGTGCTGTTAGGCTTTTTCCAATTAATGTAACGATGGTATATTTCTGTGCTCTGTTCTATGATTGCCAAATGCAGAATATAAAGAGAATGATAACTATTATGTACAACATTGTTGTGTAATTGATTTGCAAGGTCGGGCTGAATTAACTGCATAAGACAGTTTCAGGGCACAGACACCAAGGCACAATGACAAGGTAATGGTTGTTTGTCTATTTCTTTTTGATACAAGACCAGGTAAAAGGATGTAATGAAAAATAAAAGGAAGTTGTAGTCAAGGTGGCAATATATGCATGTATTTCCCTGTTAAAGAGAACTTGGTGGGTGGGCTCTAGTGTAAGTTGAGGTGAATGCAAAAGTGAAATAAATTGAAACACATCCCTTAACCTTGTCCATAGTATATAAAGAACTAAAGTTAGGTACAGAGTTACTGTAAGCTTGGTAGATAAGTGTATTATGGCTATGAGAACTTTAAAACAGCCATCTGAGTAAAAAGTAATAGAGGAGAGTATGCTTAAATGTTTATGTTAGGAAGTTCGGCGGCCTCGGGGCAATGTTTGTCCACGTTCAAAGGTAAAAGACTTTGATGACTATGGAATGTTTATACACTGTTCTGTTGCAAAACCAGAGTTAAAGATCTGAGTAAAGAGAGTAGCCTTCTGTCCCTGTGCACATTAACAGCGCATAATAACTTACTTCAGCATGGCTCTGAAGGTCACAGGAAGCCTGTGCACTCAAGGGCGTGGCTTGGTCAGTAAAGACGGGGGGGAGAGGGGGGGTGAGCTTCAGATTTTTGACAATCACGTGGCCTATCATGTTAATCATTATATAAGGAGCAGCACATGAGGGGGACTTAAGGGCCAGTGGAAAGGGAAAGGACTGCGGATTGTGAGGGGGTACTTAAAACACAGTATTTTGTCAAATAACCATGTTTTAAGACCTTCAAAACAGAGACGAAAGTGTATGTGTGAGTCTATGTGTTTGTCTGAGTGAGCATGTAACAATCCCAGGTGAAATCCAACAGACACCTTATCATTCCCGACTGAAAGCTCCTGCACTCAAAAATCTATTAAAGAATACATTTATTTGGGGAGTGTAACACCCCAAACACCACCTCTGAAACTACACCCCTGCGTGCACTTAGTGGGAGTGATACGCTTGAAATGAGAGACTCGCCTCAGCTTGTGAGCCGCCACATTCTGCTAACTGCTCGACACAAAGAAAACTCTGCTTGTAAGACGTTTCTGTAGTCTAAACATGTCAATACGAAGACATGAGTCAACGGTGTCAAGTTGTGCATTGATTGAAGTGCTCTTAAACGTGGACAACAGATAGGTGATGTTAGACTCATTTAAGGTGGATTAGCCCCTCATGTTGAAGGGTACATTCAAAGCAAAGGCTAAGGTTTAGAACCTTGGTTGCAGATAACACATCAACCACATTCAGTAATCGCACTGTAATTGGATATACATAGCTTTAGCGTTTACTACCCTTAGCGAGGCCTTGAAGTGCTTTCCAGCGAGTTGCACACCACTGCAGAAGCCAGGGTTAGTGGTTAATCTAGTGATTATTAACTATTGTTGACTGCTGTGATTAGATTTGAGCCCTCAAGGAAATCATTCCATGCAGTCGCTCCAGTTTCTCTGTGGTAGAAAAGTTCTTGCAAACGGTTGACTGGGAAGAATAGATAGGATAGGGAGGATTAGGTATTTAAGATTGTAGAAATATGGTTTCAAAGAAGGAGCGGTTGTGGTCTGTGTAATAAGGTGTAGGCAATTTACAGAAATACAATGAAGGAGATTAAGGGGCAGAGGCATGCAACTTTGACTGGGCCAAACTCAGGAAGCGGAGGCATGTAGAGATGGTGGTAATTCTATATTAAATATTTAGATAGCACTAGAATCAAGTGAATGGTCTGTCTGCCACTCGGATTGGTTTTTGGACTGGAATTTCCTTTGCATGGTATATGGGTGTGTACTCCTGTCCTGAGTGCCTGATTGCATGTGTATCTGGGCATCTCATTCAGCCTTGTCTGATCTCAGTTGGGCCTCTATGTCTGGTATGATCAGCTCTGTGTTATGATCTTGCATTATGTGGGGCACTGCTAGGTTAACATTTAGAATCTTCAGTGAGAAATGTTCTGTTGTCATGGTGCTGTCCTCGGAACCCAGCAGCTGTGGCAGTTGCCGCTGGTTGTTGAGAAGAGCACCACGTTTTGAAGAGCTGATGACGAATAAAACTTTATGGAAATAATGGAAGTCGTTTCCGCACCTTAATTACTACACTCTGCATGATCTAGGTTCACTTTGAGACAGTTCTTGTCCATCCAATAGCCCACCTCATTCACTCTGTCAGATAGGGGGTTGAGATACCAGTGAGACTGACGTGGATGGGCCCTTCAACCCACCTGCCACTGGGCTGCTAATTCACAATGGAAAAAGAACAGATGATGGACAGAATGCTGAACAATGCAAACATTCATCCCCAGTCACATATCTGGGTTTAATCCATCGTTCTTTTTCTCACCACACCACCCCAGCCATATAGAAATTAGTCTTGACCCTGCTCCTCATGGGAACAGTCCAGCCCGACCTGCCAGACCAGGTCCTCCATGGACCAGAAACAAGGATCCCAGGTACAGTTTATGGGTATCACTACTCATCAGCCAGGCTTGCATGAATCCTGTGGCACAGTGAGCACGGGACCCCCATATCTGTGACTGGGGGTGAATGTTTGCATTGTTCAGCATTCAGCCCATCATCTGTTCTTTTTATTTTTGTCACGCTAAGTGGGAAGGGTATGCCCAGACGTGGGTCTTGTGTTCACTGTGCCACTGGATTCAAGCTAGCCTCGCTGCTGGATGGATTTTACCCAGATCTGTGACTGGGGGTGAATGTTTGATTTGTTCAGTATTCCGTCCATCATCTGTTCTTTTTGCAGTTCTCAATGGAGGCGCCCCTCCCGATTTAGAGCTAGACTATCATAACTGGATTTCTCTGTCTAGGACTGACTTGCCAAACATGGCGGTCCTGGTCAGGGAAAACAAACAATGTCCATAAAGCATACAGAGAAACTGACCTGCTTGTCAGAGCAACTGGTTTTTTGTTTTTCTCAATCAAACTTGTACTTTGGGAGTTTATTTGATAAAAATAAAAAATAAAAAAATAATGGACAGACAAAAACAAAATTGCACCCATTCAACGTCCAGTTGTGCACAGTGCCGAAGAAAAGCAAAGCAGGTCGTTAATTTACAATTTTCCTGATTTCCTCTAGAATTGACTAGTCATTCTATTTTGTCCGAGTTTATATATTTTCTTACATGCTCTTTCCCATATATTACCTTGCTGTAAAGTTGTTTTGCTTTGTTAGAATTATATTTTCCACTGCGATTTTATACCAAAACAGTGTATTCCTACATTCCAGTCATAGGACATAGTCTAATGTGTTTAAGTAAGAGACAGGCGCATACTGGTCAGGCGCTATGTTAGAAAGAGCGAATGACTTAGTTTAGACAAACTATGGATATTTTCGACATGTAGGATAGTTCCAACCTAGATACAGGAAGGCCGGACCCATGTCAGATTTTCAGGCTAACAACAATGTAATTAGTTTCAGTTAGATTAAGGCTCTCAGTATGAGTGGGCCACAGTTTCCTCACTATGCAAGACCCTCTGTTTACACTGAGTGTACACTGGGGTCGGATTTCCGAGCTGAGTAAAGTTTACTGCACTCAGTAATTAATAGTTGTGATAAACTCTGCACCCTTCATACCTTTTCAAAGGTCTAACCTTCCGGAATGTACCTGGAAAAAGGGTATGGTATGAACTGTGATGTGTGGATGTTGTTGCTATGAGCATGGACAATCATTTATGGTTGTGACCCCTGCTTTATGCAAAAACAACAGTTGATGGACAGAATGCAGAACAATGTCATACATTCACCCCAGTACAGAGATCTGGGCCTAAATCCATCGTTTTTTTGCTCACCATGCCATTCCAGTTTGAACCCAGCCATATGCAAATCAGTCTTGACCCTGTGCCTCATGGGAACAGTCCAGCCCGAACTGCCAAGCCAGGTCCTCCCTGGACTGAAAACAAGCATCCTAGGACCAGTTTTGGGGTTTCACCCCTCTTCAGCCAGGATAGCTTGATTCCAGTAGCATGGAGAGCACGGGACTCACGTCTGGGCATACCCGTCCCACTCGGGGTGACAAATGCAAAAACAACAGTTGATGGACAGAATGCAGAACAATGTCATACATTCACCCCAGTACAGAGATCTGGGCCTAAATCCATCATTTTTTTGCTCGCCATTCCAGTTTGAACCCAGCCATATGCAAATCAGTCTTGACCCTGTGCCTCATGGGAACAGTCCAGCCCGAACTGCCAAGCCAGGTCCTCCCTGGACTGGAAACAAGCATCCTAGGACCGGTTTCGGGGTATCACCCCTCTTCAGCCAGGATAGCTTGATTCCAGTGGCATGGAGAGCACGGGACCCACGTCTGGGCAGTTCGGCCTGGACTGTTCCCATGGGGCACAGGGTCAAGACTGGTTTGCATATGGCTGGGTCCAAACTGGGGTGGCGTAGTGGGCAAAAGAACGATGGATTTAACCCAGATCTTTTGACTGGGGGAGAATGTTTGCATTGTCAGCATTCCGTCCATCATTTGTTTGCTGTAACACTTTTCGCCCTAAGTGGGATGGGTATGCCCAGATGTGGGTCCCTTGCTCACTGCGCCACTGGATTAAAGCTAGCCTGGCTGAAGAAGGGTGACATACCCTGAAACCGGTCCCAGGATGCTTGTTTCCGGTCCAGGGAGGACCTGGCTTGGCAGTTCGGTCTGGACTGTTCCCATGGGGCACAGGGTCAAGACTGACTTGCATATGGCTGGGTCCAAACTGGGGTGGCGTAGTGGGCAAAAGAACGATGGATTTCACCCAGATCTTTTGACTGGGGGAGAATGTTTGCATTGTCAGCATTCCGTCCATCATTTGTTTGCTATTACACTTTTCGCCCTAAGTGGGATGGGTATGCCCAGACGTGGGTCCCTTGCTCACTGCGCCACTGGATTCAAGCTAGCCTGGCTGAAGAAGGGTGACATACCCTGAAACCGGTCCCAGGATGTTTGTTTCCGGTCCAGGGAGGACCTGGCTTGGCAGTTCGTTCTGGACTGTTCCCCTGGGGCACAGGGTCAAGACTGATTTGCATATGGCTGGGTCCAAACTGGGGTGGCGTAGTGGGCAAAAGAACGATGGATTTAACCCAGATCTTTTGACTGGGGAGAATGTTTGCATTGTCAGCATTCCGTCAATCATTTGTTTGCTGTAACACTTTTCGCCCTAAGTGGGATGGGTATGCCCAGACGTGGGTCCCTTGCTCACTGCGCCACTGGATTCAAGCTAGCCTGGCTGAAGAAGGGTGACATACCATATCACCAAAATCCACATGCTAGTCCCTAAAAACTCAGAAGAGCTGGAATTTATTGCACCAGATAAATTTCAAACCTTGGTGTGTTGGTTGTTATCGGCGCAGTAGAGCACCTACCCTTCTAAGGCACTCCTAATCTGGGCCTTAATTCATGTATATTTATCCAAATGGTTAAGGATAGCTACTCATGAGCAGAAACCAAGGAGTAAAAACAAGTGAATGGCTTGTCTAAAAGTCACTTTCAACTAAGAAAATAGTAAAAAATAGACAAACTATGAGATCACATCTGCAATTACCAGTATGGATTAGGAAATGGTCCAATGTGAAAGCCTAAAGGTGAGGATGCTAGAAAGCACGTCTTGGACTGACAGATTTAGTGAGTAATCCTTATTTGCCACATACTAGTGGTAATTCTATATTAAATATTTAGATAGCACTAGAATCAAGTGAATGGTCTGTCTGCCACTCGGATTGGTTTTGGGACTGGAATGTCCTTTGCATGGTATATGGGTGTGTACTCCTGTCCTGAGTGCCTGATTGCATGTGTGTCTGGGCGTCTCATTCAGCCTTGTCTGATCTCATCGCAAGGCAAGGAAACTAAAATATGCCTACTTTATTTTATTTGGTATCCACAGTAGCAACACAAAAATAAAGGAATTCAGAATTTAAATGACTAATGTTCAGAATTACCAGTCATCTTCCTACCTTTTTTGCTACTCACAGACAGCTAGGTAAAACATTTGGTTTGTTTGTGTGATTTTTGGGGTGTTTTAGCATCGTGAAAAAGATGTGGTTCGATTGGTATAGATGGAACTCAAATCCTTTGTAGTTTTTAAGGAAAGAGATATGTCTTTGAATTGTTTAATTATGTGGGTTGTATTTGGTTATGTGTTTGTTTTGATTTGATTTGATTTCATTTCCTTCTCGATTTTTCCATTTTTGTGTTCTCTGAGTGTAGTTTTTTGGATGTTCTAATTAATCCCTTCTTGTTTCCCTAGTTATTTTTTTTTTGTGTCTCTACTTTTGTTTTTTGAGGGGCACAATCTATCCCTATGTTTACTTTGCCTTAATTGATTGTGGGTTTTGTTTTAAGGTTAGTGGAAATTGGGAAAAAAGCCCTGAGCATATTTCTTTTACAGTTATAAATGCGCGAATCTCATTTTGGTTGCCTAAATGTCTCTGCAGAGCCCGCATACTTTGAATATGAATGTGAAGGCCGAACCCTCTTGTGCAGGTTATACTGAAGTCAGTGAAAAACATACATCCTTCAGAAGAAATAAATCTTACTCTTCAGTGGTTGAGAAGGAAACTTGTCCAGACCATGTCCCATGAGTGCACGTGACAATAAGCCGTTTGTGTTCATATCTCTTTCTTTTACAGCATTTGTTAGGTTGGCTGCATAAAGCTGTAGGTTACCAGAGACTTTTCATTCTTGCTCGCAGGACAGAGCAAACCTCCCCACCTTGCCCTTCTTTTGTCCTTCCTCTCAATTAAATCACAGATACATGATCCTTCTCACCATGTGTAGCCATCTTGGAATCCATATTTGTCTCCTGGGGGCGAGGAGAGGACCACAAGACCATGTTTGTGTCCAGAGCCCTGACAGGACACAGCAAAGATGTATACCTTCTATAGCTGGGAGTTTGAAACAACCACGACCTGCTCTTCTCCACACCAGGTAACAGGTCCTCCCTCTTGCCTCCATATTCCCACCAGACCCCTTCTAAGTGGTCAGCAGCAGAGACCATTATGGTTTCTGAAGCTCCCCCTGCCTTTGCCAGACCGCAAGACTTCTTAGGAATGTCAAGAACAGTTTAATATCTTGGAGGCAGACGGGTGAGTAATGACAACCAGGGAAAAATAGCTCGTCGTTTGTTAAGGATCTATTAAACCCTTCCTTCGGTTTAACCCTGCTGGTTACATCTTCTGACCCGAGCAGCGTTCCTCAGTTCACTGTTGGGACTTAGGCAACAACCACACACTCTTGTCTGGTCTCAATTCCTGATCGCTCCAGGGAGGAAGTATCGAGTTGCTGAGACAATACCATTCACCTGCTTCTCTGCTGCTCTAAAAACTTTATTTTCAAACATTACAAATAACTTTGAAGTTGATATCTGTTGCTAGGGGACTGGTCTGCGTGACTAAAAATAGACAGTAGAAGTGGTTTAAGATTTACCGGAAAGCAGTACGAAAAACTAGGACCAAAGAGTGTACAATGATTTACTCCTCTTTCCTTTTACTACCTTTCGGGATCATGTTATTAGCAGTGAAATGTCTGAGTTTTGTTTAATGACTTTAAGACTTGTGGTTTCTCATGTCAAAGAAGACGGATACTATTCTGTATCTTCAACACTCTTGAAAGGGACATGCCTATTGCCTTACTTATTAAATCCCAGCGAGTACATTTAGAGAGACTAGTGAAATCAGAAAGCAGGCACAATTGAGTAATTTTCCAAACTGAAGTCTCTGTAGCAGCGATATTGAGTTTAGCTGTGCTGAAACCATCTTTAGTATCTCATCTGCACTTCTCAGGACCCTTATATCTAAAGTTACCTGTAGACTTCAAATCCACAGGACACAGCCCTACCAGTCCTACACTTTACATGTACAAACTGTTGTTTTCAAGTGTGTCAGTGTAATCTGATCATTTTAACTGAGCCAGGACTACAACTCCCACAAAGCCTTACAATAGGAGGGTGAGCTCTCTAGGAGAGAATCTCAGAAGTTACTGCATAAATTAGTCTCTGGATCAATGGAAACTGCAGTAATTGTCTCAATGAAATTGATGGCGGAGACCATCTGGTGGCTCAGTAGCTTCACCCATGATTCCCTAAAGCATTCATGAGTATGGGAGGTAGTACTACAGGAATACTTTTTTACATACTCTTACATGCCTTTGTGAATCGTCCCCAAACATCCAACTTACTATTATTAAAAGTGCAACGAGGAGACAGTCCTTTCTATTTGTACTAATTGTATATGACTATTCCCTGAATATTCCCATTTTTTACCACTTTTGATGTTTTGAGGCCTATTTGTAAAGGCATGTAGGAGTACGCAAAAGAGTACTCCAAAATAGGCCCCAAAACCCTTATCAGCCAATCAGCGAGGAATAAAAAAAACTAGCAAAAGTAAGCATGTAATTCCTCTGATAAGCACAGACAGTGAACAGTCCGACAGTATAGCACACACACTCTAGTATCTGGGTATTTGCAGTTGAGTCATACTAAGACATACCGCAACAAAATATTGGTGAAGTGACATCCCAGAGGGCCTGGTCCATGATAAGGAAAGGTTGCTTGTAAAGTCTTGCCTAAGTGAGAGACATATTGCTCTCTTACAGTTGGCTTAGAGCCCACCCATTGCTTATCATTGATTGGCTTCATTATCACTCTCATCTACTTGATTTATATTCATTAGCCATGTGGGTTTCCATTCTTCTTCTTGTGTTTGTGCTGCAGCTGCAGCATGGACTCATTACTATGTCATTCCACTGCTCACTTTTTCAAGCACTACTTTTTTTTTAAGCACTCTTCAAAGGTTCATGTGTATTTCTGCTGTATCCCCCATGTGCTTCTCTCTCCTCGCTCCGTCGTGCTCTGTGTTCCTCCCTCTTGCCTGTGGGCTTCGTCCCCATGCCCCCCATTGTCTACTCTCCCAGGTGCTTTCTTCCCATTGGCTTCATGTTGCCTTCTTTCATCGTTTGATCCCCTCACTGCACCCTCATGTTGCTACAACCCCCCACTCTCGTCCTCATGTTGCTTCAACCCCCCCATCCGCGCCCCATGCAGTACTTCCCTTACCTGTTTTCAAAAAATGAATACTTTAGCGTGTTTTGTTTACTTTGTAGTTACTGATCCAACTCGGATAGGTAATTAAAAAGATAAAAGAAGCAGCAGTGTCATTTTGCAGATGTGCACGTGGATGGCTGGCCACGTCAAACTTTTAAAAAACAATTCTTTAGCCATGGGGCGCAGCATCCCAGATGGCTAAAACCATTGGCGAAGCCAATAGGTCCCAAAGTTGAGAATTATTGGTTTTTGCCAATGCTTGTTCTATAATGACACTTAAAAACCACATAGTAACCCTTTGGCCTGGGCATAATGTAGACTTCAGGCTACAGGCGAAACTACAGAGTGGATATTGTTGACACTGATATGGAGCATACAAGATCTCAAACACGGTCTGGCAATGTCTCAACATACTCCTAGTTTTCAGGACGATAGCAAGAGCTCAGGCGCAGTTAATGCTTGTTTGCTAGAAGAAGGTTTATCCCCATAAAAGTCCAGCATCTCTTTTGGTTGATTGAGAGCCAGCCCCTCAAGAAGATGAATATGTGCCTTTTGGTTGCTGAAGCCAGTAGATAATGCACATTCTTTAAAATAAAAACTGTCCATGTCCTTCCCCATGAATATAATTACTCTCTCCTGGAAATTTTATTTTATTAGAATGAAAATGATGATGATAAACATGGTACAGGCAAGTCAGGTTGACCTGTCAAGATAATGTTTATTGGGTATGATAGGCCTGCTCTTTGATATACTTAATTTTATCAGGAGAAACAAATGTTCTAGGATGTTTAGTAGATAACATTATAATTATTAATAAAGGAACACATAGATCAATTTGTCTGTTGAGAAACACCAATTCAGGAATTTCAAAAGAACACAGAACAGTCTGCAGTTAAACAAATCAACTACAAGTTGCGTGAACTGGCTTCATGCGAGGCCGGACATGAAACCAAAGGCTTAGCATTTAATAGAGTCTATTAATTAGTACGTAAAAAGAATTAATTTAGTAAGATAAATGTGCAATGAACAGGGTTGGATTGGGATTAAAAATCGGCCCGGGCACGCTAAAAAAAAGTGGCCCACATTTGCATATTGCCTTTTGGCAAAACACTGCTTCGGCGAAATTTTATTAAAAAAGGGGGGGGGGGGTTTGAAAAAAATGCACGGATTAGTTTACACTGGTGAAACACACTTGAAAACAAGTGAGGCCACTTTTGCTCAGGCCCCCTGCCCCGCTCAGTATGCATATATTAATGGGCCGGCCCAGGGAGGAAAGGGAGTGACACCTCTGCCGTTGATAAGAGGGAGGTAATGGACGCCCATCTACCTCCAGAAAGGCCACTCAGGCACCCACTGGGCCGCTGGCGGCATCAATCAACGCAGAAACCACCCAAATCGGCCCCCCAGGCTGCTCAAAAAAGCAGCCCACAGCTGGAATTCGGATACCGGCCCCTCGGGCATTGCTCGAGTGCCCGCGTTACCAATCCGACACTGGCAATGCAAATGTAAAACTTAATGTTAAGCTGACACGCATTTGAATTGTGCTAATTCACAGTAGGCAGTCATTGTTATTCATGTAAGCCATAGAAAGGCATGAAAGAAGTTTTCTTTAACTAGAAAAGAATTTAATATTGCTGAAATGTGTGCAACGTGATTTAGAAGCTTGACCTTAGAGTGCCATGCTTAGAGATGTTGCCATAACTGCAGAATATTCTGACTTAACAAAATGTATTATTTTAATAAGCAACATTTCATTTTTAATGTCATGAACTTACTATTTTATTATGTTTCATGTAACATGAACAGAATAACTTGTGAATTTTGAGCAATAATTCGCTGATTTCTCTTTAGAAAGAATGTATTACCTAACAGCGATGTTGCAGTTTAGTTGGTAGTTCATTGTTCTTGCAGTGAAACAAAATTTTATGTTGAAGGTCAATCTGTGTTTTAAGGCCTATGGGAACCATGCCTGATGTTTCCAGAATCTAGCTATGCAAGACTGTCTGTAGCTAACATTGTGATAAAACGTTTGAGCCACATGTATTTCCTTGGGAATGGAGGAGCGGATCCTGCTTACCAAAGAACCCTGCCACCCTATTGGTTCGTGAAAAAGGGAGCCTGCTACAATGTTTTCGACATATGTTCTTGATTTTTATATTAGTGTGTGCTCCTAGGTAGTCTGGGAGCCAAGTAGATCCGGTCAGGTCAGATTCTTTGGATACTTTTCCCAGACCCAGACTCTGAGAGTTGTTGCTACTGTTACTACTGTTTTCCCTCTTTCATTTTGCCATTTGATTTGACAGATTGCTACTGCAACTGTATGATGATTTACTTGGATTTAACAAGACTCGGTTGAGTCTTATGAACTGCTCTTTATGGGAAGTTCTGCTACTCTAATTTGACTTTGAAGTTGTATGCTCCTTTGATTTCACTCTTTTCCTTGAATTCAAACTCTACATGGATTCTTGATATCTAAACACTAATCCTGATTTATAGAATAGGGAACTAAGGGCCAGATGTATGAACTTTTTTTGCGGTCTCAAATGGGAAATCGGCCCGTTTGCGACCTCAAAATTGGTCTGACCCATAAACAAACCCTATTTTGCGAGTCGGTAACCAATTACCGACTCACAAAATAGGGTTTGCAACTCGCTATTAGGAAGGGGCGTGCCAAGGGCGTCCCTTCCTAATAGCAAGTCCAAATGGTATGTACCATTGTTTTGCAACCGCATTTGCGGTCGCAAAACACTCGCAGTTTACCACCTACTTCAAGTAGGTGGTAAGCCACTCGCAAACGGGAAGGGGTGCCCAGGGGACTCCTTCCCCTTTGTGAATGGGTGCCAAAATATTTTTTAAGAGCAGGCAGTGGTCCCAGGGACCACTGCCTGCACTTAAAAAATGAAACTGAAAAGTTTCTTTTTTCTTTTTTTAATGCTTCCTTTAAGGAAAACGGGCTGCATTTTAAAAAAAAACTGCTTTATTAAAAAAGCAGACGCAGACATGGTGGTCTGCTGACCCCAACAGGCCACCATCCCTGGGAGTGCTAGCCATTCCTAATGGGGTCGCAAATAGCACCTGCCTCATGAATATTAATGGCCAGGCAATTTGCGACCCCATTAGGAATCGCTAACAGTGTCTGAGACACTGTTGTAAATTGCATTTTGCGAGTCGCAAATTGCGAGTCACAAAGGGATGCAATTTACGACTCGCAAAATGTAAGGGTCATACAGATGGCCCTTATTCCTTTATGGAACACGCTTAATGAAATCTTATTATTTGATGATTTGTTCTAACCATTCTTTTGAATTGAGTTTTGTAACCTTACTTGATTAATGAACTATTTAAATAAAGACCAAAAATAAAGAAAGAACATTATTTATCTCTTAATGTAAAATAAAGCTTTTAAACTACATTACAACTCTCATCAATGACTGAACTCTGAAGTATTAATGAAATTTAAATTTGAAATATCTAAGCTGCTCCTTGACTCCTAATACACACTTTAAGGTCCATCACGGGGGGGCGTGGCCAGCCGCCAACGATGGCGGACGCCTGAGAGGAGAGCTCCCGGGCCGGGACAGCAAAAACCCGAGAGATCCTATACAATACTGGAGCACCAATGCTGTAGTTGCAGCGAAAGTCCTACGGAGACCCCTGGAAGCAGCACGGGGTCGTGTGAGACCGGAGCTGCCCACCGCCGGAGCAGGACAGTGCGCAGTGGCGGGACAGCCGGCTGACTCCCAACGTGAGGTCGCGGCTTGAGGCCTGGTCATTCTAGAGGAGCCGGGCATGTCCCACTATCACTGCACTCGGAGGTGCGGAGGGGTGCTGTGCTTCCCTGTCACAACTCTTACCCTGGATGCGGGGTTGTGCACTGGCCCTGGCGGTGCGGATCCCTCCCGCAGACGAGTCTACGCACGATCGCAAAGTGCGACACGGGTGCCCTGGCGGTCTGCTAGGGCGACGAAGAACCGACGAGGCTCGCTGAGGCAGACGAAGGAGCTGGTAGTGACTTGCGACGGCCACAGGAACTAAGGCCACTCCCTACATTAGACCGGTGGGTGACTGTGTTGGCCCAGGAGGGCCTCTTTGCTGAAAGTGAGCTGGTTGCGAGTGGCTGCGGAGGAGAGGGCGCGGTCCCACCGGCCCTTAGCTACGGGGATGATACTGGTCCATGGCGACATGAACCCCTCCTGCCACTGACCACAGGCACGTCGGGATAGTGCGCGGCAGGTGCTCCAGCAGTCGGCTGGGACACCGGGGAGGCAACGCAGCTGGCTGGGGCCCACGACGTAGCTAGCAGTGACCCGTGGCGGCTCCAAAAACTGAGGACGCCCCCTACGTCGCAACAGCGGGTGCCTGTGCTGCCTTGGGAGGGCTCCAGCACTATCTGCGACCCGACCGGTGTGCGGCCAAAGCGGAGAGGGCGCAGTCCTGCCGGTTTGATGGGCGCCTGATTGAGAAGCCAGGGGGGCGGCGCATTCTCCCCCCCCTGCATTGAATGCAGTGATGGCTGCGGGCCTGACCACCTTTAAATGCCTTGCGGTGGTGCCTGAGACAGATCTGGCCTAGAACCCCCCATCCTCAAGCCTAGACCAACGAGTACGAATAACGGCGGGTGAGAGGTTCACGTACTCCTATTAGCATATACTTGAACGGCGGAGACCCTGGCATTGGAGTGGCAGTCCCACACATCCGTTCGGTGTTTTGTATAACAGATACCAGCACGCTCTACAAGTGCAGACGCATTGTTTACTGGCCTAGATCACCGGGGGCCAGGGAGGACACTACAATAACGGCGTTGGGATACGACCTAGGGGCAGAGCGCTTCACAGCATGGGGCTGACAAAAGGTAAACCGGCGTACCCTGGCCAGACATCAGAACTCGCAGCGCGACTCTCAGCTCACGCAAGACGAGATTCCAGATACTATAATGCAAAAGGAGCAACCCCAAGACAAACTTGATATTATTCTGAAGGAAATCCGCGAATCTAGGGCAGTGATGGAGTAACAGCTGGGAAGTTTGACGGTGGACGTGAGCCTGCTCCGTGCAGACCATAAGAAACTGGCAGAGCTGGTGCAGACACATGCAACTACCCTCTCGGACATCACGCCCTGGCGTAAGGCACAAACGGAGACAGTCTTCCAGCTCCAGCGACAAGTGAAGGAACTGCAAGACAAAGTGAATGATGCTGAGGGACGGGCTCGGAGGAGTAGCCTCCGAATCGTTGGTATGCCTGAAAGAAGTGAAGGCCGGGACCCTACACAGTTTGTCGAACATTGGCTGCGCACGGAGGTCGCACCAGAAGGTCTTACCACAATGTTTAGTGTGGAGAGGGCTCACAGGGTGCCAACAGGACCAAGGGCCCCCGGCCTACCACCTCGGCCTATAGTGGCAAAGATTCTGAATTACAGAGACAGAGACAGAGACACACTGCTCCGTAAGGCAATGGAAAAGGCGCCACTCCTATCCGAGAACTCGAAAGTCTCTCTGTTTCCGGACTATACGATACAAGTGCAGCGGCAAAGGGAGGTTTTCTATGGAGTCAAGCAGCACCTGCAACAGCTAAATCTACGATATGCTTTAATATTTCCTGCCAAATTGAAAGTTCTACACGATAACGCCAGTCACTTCTTTGAGGACGCTGAGACGGCATGGCTCTGGATTGAGACGAACTTCCCAAATTTGACGATACGGGATGAGCATCGGCAACTGCGAAGACCGAGTCAGCGCCGCAGGCGCACAGGGTTGCACAGCATGTCTACACAGAAGGCACGAGTTGAGAGGGAACCCACTCTTGAACAACAATTGGAGAGCAAGAGAGCGGCACAGAGGGGGACAGCAACATGGAGAGCACCGGGAGCAGTCGGTGGGCGGGATTCGTCGTCAGACGGAGCGCCGGCAACGGACTCGGAGGCCAGCCAACCGTTGTTCCCATCCATGACACCGCAAACAGCCAGGGAACTAGAGGATTAATCATGTTGTCCAGGCGGAACTTACGCTGACATGCAAGATACTGGGGCTGTTAGTGGAGGACTCACCCACTCACTGCTCAGCGCTGCTATGTGACGAGCAGGGACAGAGACGTGGTTCGTGCGCTGGAAACAGCTGGTAACTGTATCATTCTGGATGCTCCATTAGGTATAACATATACTGTTGGGGGGTGTGTCCCAGGCCCGGGAAGCAACCTCATTTCTCCCCCCTACTGTTGTTCTTTTTTCCAACTTGTTTATAGTATTTCTTTTCTTATATAGCTTGCATTGTTTTTTCTCTTTTTTTTAAAAAAGGGAGGTGCAAAAACAAGGTTTAAGTTTTCTAACACTGCAGTGCAACTACACCGTAGCGCACAATTGGAGTGGCGCAATGGTGCTTGTATGGGGCACTATGATCCGCGGCTGGCGTATCATCTCCCCCCCTTGCAAAAGCAGCACACAACTTCTAGCTGTTATTGTTTGTAGCAGCTGTTTGGTTGAGCACAGTTTTGGGGTTGGACCTTCGAATTGGGGTAGTTTGGGAGTTCAATGTAGCAGTTACAAGGGAACACGCGTGTATGCACGTCAGACTGAACTAGAGGCCAGGCACCGGACATGGGAAAGGGTATTGCATAACACACTTAAGTTCAATGGAGGCAAGGGCAAAGTATAAGTTCCTCACTTGGAACGTGCGAGGTATGGGCTCTCTGCATAAGCGATACCGCATTCATGCTCAGCTTGGTAGGCGGAAAGCACAAATTGTTCTCCTACAGGAGACACACTTAAATGATAGTGAAGCGTATAAATTACGGAAAAAGTGGAGAGGTCAGCTATATAATACAACTTACTCGGCTTTCGCACGAGGCGCGGCCATCTGGATACGAGCGGGGTCCCATACCGATTACTAGAGCAGAGGGTGGATGTTGAGGGCAGATACATACTGTTGAGGGGTGAGATGGATGGACAGATGCTTGTGATAGGGAGTATTTATGCACCAAATTCAGAACAGGAGGGGTTCCTCCAACGACTGAACAATGGATTGGCTGACTGGGTACATTACCCTTGGATACTTGGGGGGGTCTATAATGCAGTGCTGGATGTGCGGATGGATTGATCGCATCCGCCTCTCTGTGGTGCGTTAGCAACCCGACAGGCCAGGGCATTAGAGGCATGGACGGATGGGTGGAACCTCAGGGACGCGTGGCGAGTCAAACACGCATCGACACGGGAATACTCCTTTTACTCCCACGTACATGCAGTACACACTAGAATAGACCATGTCCTCTGCTCCCCTTCCCTTCTCCAAAAAGTGGTGCAACTATCATACTTGGGTAAAACGCTCTCGGACCACAGTCCGCTGGAGATGGTTCTTGAGTGGGGTTATGTCCCCACACTGGTGCCGATGTGGAGATTCAATCCCCAAATGCTTGAGGACGGGGTTTTTAGGGCACATATGGCAGCTACCGTTACAGACTACTTCGCTCGGAATGTGGGCTCTGCCTCCTCCCCATTAATAGAATGGGAAGCGTTCAAGGTAGTAGTGAGGGGTGCCTCCATTGGAGCAGTGGTAGGAGCGAGACAGGAAATAGCATGCAAATTGACAGAAGTCGAGGAACGATTGGGCCCCCTGGAAAAAGCAGCCGCGGAATTCCCAGAACGGGCGGGTGAACTACAGGAGAGGCGGATAGAGCATGCTGACTTGATGGAGAGGTTAAGGGTAATTGACTATAAAGCGTATGTCCAGAGAACACATGCAGAGGCTGATAAAGCGGGTACTTTACTGGCACGCATTATTAGGGATCAACCCCAAGTGACTCCAATAACACAAATTCGCTCCCCAAAGGGAGCCATGGCTGTCACCCAAGTTACGATCAATGAGGCATTCCAAAAGTACTATACCTGTTTGTACAGTGCCCCCAGGCACTCCTGTATGCCGGAAATTAGGGAGTTTCTCCAGGGAGTGCGGCTACCGAAGCTTGTCACCACAGACCAGGAAGACTTGAAGTCACTTATTACTACGGAGGAGATTCTGACTGCAATCTGGGCCCTGCCGCGAAATAAGACCCCAGGGCTGGATGGCCTACCCGCAGAATTTTTCTCCACCTATGCCAAGGAGCTGGCACCCCATTTGGGTGCATTCTATAAGGCCTCTGCTGAGGGAGGGGTTCTTCCTCAGACGACCAAGCAGGCACTAGTAGTGTCACTGCCCAAACCTGGGCGTGATCCGACTGATATTTCAGCATACCGCCCATTGTCGCTCCTAAATACTGAGTATAAAATCTTAAGTAAGATTTTAGCGACGCGCTTACTGCCCTATCTCACCAAGTTAGTACATGTGGACCAATGCGGGTTTGTGCCATGTAGGAGCACTGCACAGAATGTGAGGCGGCTATATCAAATAATGTGGGCTCCCTTAGAACGCTTCCCACAGGCGGGCTGTCTATCCCTGGATATGCGGCAGGCGTTTGACACGCTGAGCTGGGAATACATGCTTGAGGCGCTGGCCTTATATGAGATACCTGTTGAATATTTCAACTGGGTTAGGTTACTATATGCTGCCCCAACGGCACGTGTTAGGATGGGAGGCCATATTTCCGAGGAGTACGGGGTTCATAGGGGCACGAGACAGAGCTGCCCCCTGTCCCCCATGCTCTTTATACTAGCAGTTGAACCGCTTGCACACAAACTGCGCATGTCAGCCCAAAAGTGGGGTATACCAGTAGGTCCGGTGATGCATGCCGCGTCGCTATATGCTGACAACATAATTTTCTATACCCGGGATTTACACAGTGGTATTCCTGTTGCGGCAGCGATTTTTGAAAATTTTGGTCAGGTCTCCGTATAAATTTTGACAAGTCCGTGGCTTTCTTTTTTAACCATCAAGAGGCCCCAAATGTGGTTGGATTTGGCGATAACGAGGTACAAGTGACCCCAGTCACGTTTAAGTATTTGGGTGTACATATATATAGAACGCAACAAGATACGATGGACGGAAATGGGCAAAGAGCCATAACTGCGTTGCGCTCCCAAATTGCATTTTGGACTACTCTACCATTGTCGGTCACGGGGCGTTTGGCCATCACAAAGATGGTAATGTTGCCTAGAGTGCTGTACCATTTTACAACAATCCCGATATTTCTCCCTACGACTATATTCCGGGTCCTAGACGCCTTATTGATAGAATTAGTATGGGGCACGGGTGGAAGGAGAGTGGCACTCAGAAAATTACAACTACAGACTGCTGCCGGAGGGGTAGGAGCCCCCGATTTTAGGGCCTACTGTATGGCGAGCCAGTTGCAGTGGCTTTCCTTCTGGCTTGCGGGTCGTAACCTGCAGGAAATAGGATATCCGCCCAGAATGTTGGCACAAGGTAAACTGCATGCGAAGTTATATAGCACACGCCCAATTGACACTACGGATTCCCCACTATTGCAAATAGCATTAAAATACTGGATTTCTGCCAAACAATACACCCGTCCATGTATACCCTATGCACCAAATATCCCTTTTGTGGGTTTGCCCATCCCATCAGGAGTGGTCACGCGGGGACAGATAACAGACTGGGTGGAGGTAGGGATAGCTACGGTTGGGACACTATTTCAAGAGGGCACAATAATGTCGCACACTGACTACACAAATAGCAATGGCCTGTCGGATACTCTATTCCTTCTACATGCAGGACTATCTCATTGTGTGAAACGGCTTTAGGCCCCAACTGGACAAGTGCTGCCCACGAATGAAATGGTACATATGCTTCATTTGATGGGGAATGGCAGGCATCTAACGAAATGGCTTTATGTAGGCATAAGGGGGAGAGTAAGACCCCCCACTAGAGGCGCTGCGGACCAAATGGGAGGTAGATGTGGCAGAGGGTTTGACGGACAAAGAATGGGCAAAACTACTGGAGTACCCGAAGACAGGTCCCGCAATGCGCGGTTCAAATTTATTCAGTATCTGATCGTACAGAGAGCATACCTCACCCCGCATAGACTGCACAAGATGTTTCCTGCCACCCCCTCAAAATGCCCGAGGAGCGTTGAGGAGGATGCCGGGTTTATGCATATGCTGTGGACATGTCCGGCACTAACGCACTATTGGACACAGATTGCACATATGCTTACTGATACTGTGGGGGGAAATACTTGGAACACAGCAAAGAGCAGTCTGCTGGGGTTATACCATCAGCCTAAGGGATATAAGGTACAAGCGCGCTTTGCTAATCTAGTGTTAATACTAGCAAAGAGACATATTACTAGCCGGTGGAAGGCTGCAAGACCCCCAAACCTAGAGACTTGGAGAGATGAGGTGCTTAAGTGGAGCCTTGCCGAAAGTGCTGCAATACGTAGGGAGGAGCAGAGGGTCCTGAGAAAAATACCAATAGCAATGGCGTGGGATGTACTATGTGAGGCGTTTAAAAGCTGGGAGGAACCTATGCAGGCAGTAGTGGTTTGATCGAGCTGTTGCTGAGGCGTTGTACGCGGAAGGCGGGTGTCCTCTACAAGATAAATCTGAACTTGTTGTGCGACAAGGTAAAGTGACGCAAGCCCTAGTCAAGTGCAGGTCTCTTTGTGAAATGTTATAGAATTATTCTATCTGTTCTGTAGCTTACTATGGTGTTCCCAGTTAGATGACTGCGGGTGGGGAGGGGGTGACCCTGGGTATTTGTTATAGGTTTATTTAGAAATGCGAAATGTGGTCAACAACACTGAACGGAATATTTAATGCCACGGCAAAAGAAATGTACACATTGGAATGTGTTGCTGTTAAGAGCTATGCACACGAAGGTATTGCACTAACTATGTGCTCAGGTATATACTAGTAGGGCATATGATGATGTACCGCATTGATACAACTAGGTCCTAATGTGGACGTAGAAGATTGTATGTATATTTGAATAAACTTAATAAAGTTTGTGTTAAAAAATGGTCCATCACTAAGGAGAAGAAAGATTTAGCGCGAACAAACCGGGCTTAACCCTGAAAGATGGTAAATGATTCATGAGGTAAATATTTTAGGGTCCACGCTATCAGTTTTCTGGTAGCAGAGGGAAGGTTAGTGTTTGGAACAAGTAGCTACAAAATTTCCCAAGTTAGAATAAAATTCCAGAATCCTGAAATCCAATGCCTAGTGCTTGAGGAGCTGACAAGGTGCGGTTTTAGAAGGCGGTTGCTGTTTTGGAGGTGTGAGTATTAATAGGGTGATGTGACGTCTATTGTAATTGTTATTGTGTTTTCGTTGTTATTGAATTGAGAGTAGATGGTGTGATGAAAAGAGATGATTATTGATTAATGTTTTATGTGAAGAGATTGAAGAATTCAGACTCGGCGTAGTCTAAGATTGTAGGATAATAAAAAAGATTGAGGCAAGTGTAGAAGACACTTGAATAATTTCTTGTTTGCAGAGATTATGTGGTGTAGTATGCGAGGTACCATTACCTACACAATTGAGATAGAAATACTAATAAACTGTTGAGGTTGTTTAATACCGATTTATTTTGGCAGAACCTAATTGGGCAAACAGGGGAAGTTTCATTTATTAGGGTGATTTCACACTGGTCGAGGTTTCACTTGCAAATGAGGATTTTCTGTTTGAATGATAAAAGTCGGAAGATGTAAAACCCTTAGTATTCGGTTGTTAAAGTGCTATTATTTTACTTTAGAGAAAAAGCAAACAAGAACTGATATATGTTTCGTTAAAAAGATTTGTGGTTTGTGCAAGTATGAGAGAAATTGTAAAGGATGGTGAACTGCTGCAGGGAGCGAGATCACACATCATAGTGGTCCGCGGTGGGATTGGTTGGTTGGTGTGCTTTCACGCTGGGATTGGTTGGTCATGTCAAGGTGCTGCACTGTGATAGGTCAGTGATTTTGTGAATGCTGCATTGGGATTTATTAACAGAATTTTGATAAATAACAACTGAGACCGGATTGGAAGAAGAAAATTAACATTTATGGAGCAGATTCATAACATCGAATTGTGAATTGTTTACTTTATGAATTTTGTGAAAACATTACATTTTTTAAAGGTCTTATGAGTTTTGTCAGAGGATATTGTTCACATAAGGGATGACACCCTTAAGATACTAGACAACAACGATTATTGCCTACTCATCCTCATAGACCTCTCATCGGCGTTTGACACGGTCAATCACAACATCCTACTAAAAGTACTAGAACACAGAATGGGGGTGTCTGGGAAAGTGCTCTCATGGTTTGCATTCTTCCTGCAGAATCGCTCACAACGTATCAAACTATGCAGCTCATTCTCTGACACCTCACCAGTGAGGTGCAGAGTCCCTCAAGGATTGGCCATTTCCCCTACACTCTTTAACCTATATATGGAACCACTAGCGGAAATCCTCAAACAATCGAACACTGCATACCACATGTATGCAGATGACACACAACTATAGTTAAAAAATATCCTCCCTAGATGACGTCATTCAACTAAATAACACTCTAGTCAAAACTCAGTTCTGGCTATCTCAAAACAACCTCAAGCTGAACTATCTGAAAACAGAATTCCTTCTTTTCTCCCTTCAAAACAGCTCCACACTCATCCAAGATTGGCTCAAGCACCTAGACGCCCTCAACTGCAAACCTACCATCATTGATTCCATGAAATCCCTTGGAATAACACTAGACGAGAATCTCAACATGATAGCTCACATCAGTGCAACCACGTGCAGTGTGTCATTCCAACTAAGATTACTGAAGAAATTGAAACCATTTCTGCTACCTCCAGACTTCAAACAAGCAGTACAATCATTAGTGGTCTCCAGATTAGATTACAAATCGGCGACCCTGTCAGGTCTTCCCAAAGCGAGAACAGCTTCACTCAAAATGACCCTTAATGCAACAGCGAGACTGGTAACAGGCTCTAGACGCTTTGACCACATCATCCCATTGCTTAGGTGTCTAGACTGGCTTCCCCTTGAGGCCAGAACCCAACTGAAAATTGCTTGCCTCACACACAAAGTATTACATTTTAATGAACCAAGTCACCTGGCAGAAAAGAATCGAATCTCAGGTGGCAGCCACTATCTAAGAAGTGCAAACCCTCTCAGACTTGAACCCCCTAGATTCAGGAAGAAAAAAAACTACTCACACTCCTTCTCCGGATCGGCACCAAGGATCTGGAACTCCTTACTACCCAAGGTGCTCTCAAACACATCAACCCACTTTTTAAAAAAAGAGGTGAAAAAGATCCTGATGAATAGATTCCTTTCAGAGACTCTTGGGCATCCTCCCCCCAGGGCGCAGCAGACGTCACAATGTCAGCAATATCTAGATTGGTCAGAAGCACTTCCTTCACAGGAGAACCCCACTCAAACATTGCTCCCCTGGGTACCTGGAACTGAATATTTTCTGAGCAGTAGCAGATTACCCACCATGAAGAATCTAGATCAGCACCTAATAATGGAACGACGGACACTTACTTTGATCTCTGTTTCAACAGCCCATTGTGTCTTTTACTTTTAATGTTCTTGTCTATGTTTATTTTTGTTCGGTCAATCTTATGTACTGCGCATTGAAACCTTTAGGTCATGTTCGTGCTTTATAAAACACTCTAAATTTACATTTTTTTAATTAGAGTTCTGATATGAAAAGGTGAAGAGGCGCAATCTGAGGGTACGGCTGCACATTTTATGTTTACTGAAGTGGGATTAGGCAGTTGTTTATGACTTCATCAATGGTATAAGATTGCAGGAAAAAAGGGTCCATTGAGGTTTCCGAGATATGGGAGTATTGAAATAGGAATAACTAATAAATCAAGGGAAGAATTATGTGGAATGAAGCCACCACCTAGATCTGTGTAATTCGAAGCATTAAGCAAGTGAGAAAAAGCAGCAAGAGACGAAGAAAGAGAAAGATATCAGAAATCAACAAAAAGAGAATGTGTAATTATGCAGGTGTTCAATGGGATGAGGAACAGCGTAGATGGAGGAAATCCATAGTTGAAGGCACTAGATTATACTCAGCAATTTCTACTGAAATGCAGAAGGAAGGGAAGAAGAAAAACACTAAAGAGAAAGAGGGAACAGATGAAGAAAATGAAACAGATAGCGATTCAGGGGATGATATTTTAGAAAGAAATGTTAGCTGCTTGACCCCACCTTATGCAATTACAGCTGACAATTCTGGAAGCAGTGCCACAGAAAGCAGTACAGTAGCAACTGCTCCTATAGAAACAAGAATGGTACAAATTGAGAGAAAACTACAAGCATGACAAATTACCCCACCACAAGTTGTTCAGAGACAGATTGTTCCACCTATCCACCTCTTATACTTGTATTAATGCAAGCATGACAAGTAGCGCCTATACAGACAGTGCCTAGACCAGTTGCTAATGCTCCATGAATATTAATTTGTCTCCAGAGACACAAGGATCTTTAGTGGGAACATCTGCGACAGGATTTGTCCAGACTCCACAAAATCCACAAATTGTTGTGTGGAGACCACCTCAGACAGTTCAAGCACAAGCGATGGGAGAAGAATTGTCTTTACGACACCAATAACCCAAGATGAAACTAAGCTGTTCGAAGATGGAATTTTTCCATCATGGTTTGAGAAAGCTGAGGGTATAAAAAAGATGGAAGGCTCAATGCAAATGATACATCCAGAATCTGAGAAAGAGAGACCATGAAATATCCAAAGATTAAAAATTGAACTAGAGGAAATTATTAGGGGATGTTTGGAGTTAGAATGTTTGAGTACTTATCAAGAAAAATTATTGATTTACCTGTGCAAAGAAATTACAAGACGAGCAGCAACTACACATGAGAAACTGACTGAATTGGCTCAGATGTATGAAATTCCAAAAGCTCTCCTTATCAGAAGAGTTATAGGGTACAATTGAATGATGCTGCAATTGAAAACATGCGTCCTACAGGAATGAGATTGCACATTAACCGAATTAATAAAATGCATTAATAAATGGAGTGATTTTGAAAAATGAGAAAAAAATTGGTCAAAAAAGCAAGAAAAGAACCAGAATTAGGGAAAGATAATCAAGAGTCAGAAGAAGAGGTAGTTTCATCTTATCCACTTAAGGAAGTAGTGGGAGAAGTGTATGTGCATGTGCCTTGGAGCAGAGGTGATCTTAGAGCATTTACGAACAATTTTCCAAAATTGAGAGACAAACCTGTGCAGTTGTACACACCTGTTGAACAATTCGTGAAAATTTCATGTGTTGTGGACTGATTTGGATAAATTATTTGAGATTATGGTGCCAAGTGATTTGTGGGCCGAGTGTAAGAACCCAGTACAATGACTATGGGAGGAGCCTCCGAGAGATAAGCGCACAAATGCACCATCTCCCATAGTTATGGAGAAATATGAAGCAGTGATTAATTTCCTGAAAACAGAGTGCCTCCAAAGGACTTAGATTGGTTGAGAATTAATCAAACTACACAAGAGGCAAAAGAAACAGTTCATGAGTATTATAAACATTTGTTGCTGTCGTTTCAAAAGCACAGTGGAAGAGAATATCCTGAAGAGAAGGACATGAGAATTTTTCTGTCACAATTTGTGTTAGGATGGCGACCAGAGATTAGTTCACACATACCGCAAAGTGTAATCTGTTGGCAGAATAGGTCATTTAATTAGATTTTGTGATATGCAAAATATTGCAGAGATAAATTAGAAATGAAGCAGAAAAAGATTAAAGAGAAATTTAAGCTGGCACAGACGAAATTGGCTCAGAAACATTTCCAGAATTCTTCTGTTGCAGGAAATCCAGGAAGTATGCAAGGTCTTGTTCCACAGACTGGTTTCCAGGGAAATTCTGGAGATTTGGGTATTTTACAGGGTAGAGGTAGAGGAGTATCTAGTGATCCAGGTTCAGGAATGGAGGTTTCAGCCTTAAATAAAGTGGCTCCTTGTCACATCTATCACAAGGTCAGGCATTGGAAGCTGGAATGTAGACTTAATCCTGATAATGGAAATGGAAATGTGACAATGCAGAGATGCAAAATATGCCAGTACAGCAGATGCAGGTGCCAAATTTAAAAACAAGTTCTGATGATATGGGTTGTTCTGTTGCATAGCTGTCCGGACCCTGACTGCGTAGCAAGGAGAGCAGAGGAAGCGGCTGCGGTTCTCGTCTTCAGCCGAGGATACTGCGGCGGTGGAGATCGCATCTTGGATGACGTCTGCAGCTTGGGGAGCAGCGGGGAGAGCCCGGGAGCGGGCACCAGCGGGGGTCCCCAGACTAGCTGCTGGAGATACGGCCTCGGCAATGTGTGGGCGGTGTGAGCGCCGGATCCTCTGCGTAGTGTGGACCTCGAGGGCCGGCTGTTCTTCGGAGGCTCTACACCCGGCTGGGCTCCACTGCAGTGGGAGAGACATCAGCGGTTTGGATTTGGAGTCTCGGCCGCTTTCCTCTGCTGGGTCCCTTCAGCACTGGCGGGCGGCGGGAGCCATGGGCCTTGTGGTCAGCACAGCGTGTGTGCAGGGAAGCGGCAGGAGCTGTGTGCGTTTCCTTGCACCGCGTGTGGGCGGAAAAGCGGCAGGAGCCATTAGCCTTTCAATCAGCAGAGCATGTGTGCAAGGAAGCGGCAGGAGCAGCTTTGCTTCTCCTTGAACCGCGTGTGGTGGAAAAGCAGCAAGAGCCGTTTGTTTATTTGTTTCTATTCACTGCGTGTGTGGTGGAAAGCGGCAGGAGCCAACTATTTATCTTCATTTACCGCTTACGTGGTGAAAAAGCGGCAGGAGCCGTTTCTATTTCATTTATTTCTTTTTTGGATACGAGTGTGCAGATGTGGCAGGAGCTGCCGTGTATCTTTTATTTTTAAAACTTTAAAACTTAACTTATACAGTTCAACAGTACTACAAGTAGAACAAACGGAACCTTCATTATTTTTGATTTTTATCATTAGCTTTGTTCGCCCAGTTTCTTCTTCTATTTCAACTTCCTCAGCCACTTCTCAAACACATCTTTACCATGAGCATAGGAACTGTTGCTGAGAGCGCGCCAGACTAGGTCTTGTTCTGGGTGTGGTTAGCGGCTCTTTTAGCAGCTCTTTTAGGAGTACCCCACTTGCTTACCTTGGTGGGCCTCATTTACTCTGTATGCGGCTGCAGGGCAAAGCTGAGGAAGACTACACTCCGTCTAAAGTTCGGCACATTAACACAGGAACACGGTTTGCACTGAAATAAGATTACGATTTAGTTACGCAAAGGCGAAGGGTGCAGTTAGTGCTCGTTAGACCTCGATAATTCACGAGGTGACTCCTTCGCTTCCCCTCAGTAATTTACAATTATGGCCTATAAGAAGCTCAGATCTCGCACAGTACACATGAAAAGACTTGGCACAACACAGTCCATGAGAAAGAGCACACATAAAGCACCTCACATTGGAGCAGTCCCAGGAATAGTAGATATCACAACATTTTTTACTAATACCTCCAGAACATGTGCCCAAATAGCACCAGTGGAGCAGAGGTCACAAATGGAAGAAAAATTCAAGACAAAGGAAAGGGACTGTGCTCAAGCGAAATCAATGGACAGCAACGACAACCCAATGATATTTAAACAAGACAACAAACAGGAAATAGACCAAAAAAAGGAAGCGGCTAACGGGGGGACCAGGAACAATTTTACTTAAATATAGCCCAGGCGCTTCCCCCTGCAATTCTAGATACCGACTTCACTTTACCAGATATAAACTTCTCATTGGGTCTTGCTCACCTGTCTCCTTTAATACATAAAGAGACTTCACAACCACTCAATAGCACTCCAACTAATGCTACGGTCTGCACGGAAAATTGCACACAATTAAAAGAATCTACATTCTTCAATGCATCTCAATGCCCGAATAGACGAGAACCCATATCTAGCGCTTTCTTCTCATTACAGAGAATTTTGGAATCTATATTGGCCCTGCTCGAGAAAAATCTAGACAACTCGGACATAATTCTTGAAACACAAACTGGAATTCTACAATACCTAGTGGAAAAAAAAGGAAAAAACAACTCTTCCAAAATTCCAACATCAAGTCATACAGGAAAAGCTATGACTCGAGAAGAAGAACTTCCAAATGTACAAGCAGTTAACCACCTTACAGGATAAGTACAAAAGGCAACACAAACAGAGAGACCCACTGCAAAAAAAGCGAAAAATAAGCTCAGACAAGAAGAAGAAGTTTACTCTTTATGCAAGTTATTCGAGGAAACTAAGGTTGAAAGCATTTCTCAACCCGAGATACCATTATTTCCCATTTTTAAACAAAAGAATCAGCAAAGAATACTAAACCAAACACAAACGCATCTGGAAAAGGATCCTATAAATCTTTCAATATTAGAAGAACCCAAGCTCATGTCAGAGCCAAAGGAAAAGAGACATATTAAAAAGGGGAGGAATAGTAAAAAAAGATCAAAACGAAAAATCTCGAGACGATCAAGTAGGAAAGTAAAATTCCTGCAAATACCAGAACAGATAATTCAGAGGCATGATCCAATTATGGAAAATCAAGAGATAACTCAAACTATAGATAAACATTATATTTCATCAAAAACTAAAAGGACACAGGGGAAAAGAAAACTAAACCCCCTGGCGCAAACTTTCTCAGGAAAATACATAAAGGAATGTCAGGAAAAAATAAACTCGGAGGAAATAGGAATTTATTCTCCAACTATAAATACATATGGAAAAGAAGACCAAACTGTCTCTTGTGTTGTGGAATTGATAGATCTATTCCCCAGTGATACAGCTCCTTTAAATCGTGGGAGAATTTTAAAATTATTACATGAGATTCCTCAACTCCATTCACTTACCTCTTTAGAAATAAAATTAATAGTGTTCCCGAATAAATGGAACCTAACGGTGGCAAACGTGGAGTTTTGGTCTAACGTTATCCCGATTATCATTTTAAAAGAAAGAGACAAACTTCATAAAAATGGTTTCGATGTGGTCAAAGCTAAAACAAAGGGTATAGAGCTCAACAGGTCAAAAGATAATATGGAGAGTAAGACCTACCCTCAGCATAATCACGTGGATAGTGTACCAAAACCTCAAATGAGTATGCCAGAAGGATCCTTAATAATATCAGTTAGTCAAGGCCAGCGCCGAGTTTGGAACCAGCCATCTCCAAAAATCGAGCCACAAGAAAAAGAAAACCTATGGTCTTGGATATCTGGAAACTTGAATAGTAATAAACAAGGGAACGCACTAACATTACCTTTTTAGCAAAAGCTTAACGATTATCTCCTGGAATATCGCTGGGAAAACTCGAGAAAAGTTAGCCCATATTCTTGAAAAGTCCCCATCGATTCTTTTTGTACAAGAAACTTGGTCCGTAGACACTTTTTTTCAAAAAAATTATTTTGTGTTTGACATTGCAGCTGAGGCTACAAAAGGGGGCATGCAAAAGGAGGCCTTGCTATTCTCCTAAAAGAGGACATTTATTGGGATCTAGAAATTATTGACCTGTGTCTCCAAAATGTTCAGTGCATCAAGGTAAAACATCAAAACAAAAGTCCGAACATCATCCAGGATCTATTAATTTTCAATGTTTATATTCCGCCGGGACCTCGCTGTGACTCTTTACTAGGAAAAATATTTGAAAAGATTGAAATGACTATGGCCCACAAAGGCTACTCACCAGTATTAATTTTTGGAGACTTTAATGGGAAAATATCTAACACTTTGGATAATGAGGGAAAACGCGAAAAAGAGGAAGCCTGCTTTATTCCAAAGCCACTGTTTCCAACAGAGATAAAAGCCAATAAGCCAGGGAAACTTTTACTCTCCCATGTTAATCCAATGAATGGAGTAATCCTAAATGGTAGAGTAGAAGGGGACATTCCGGCCGCTTATACCAGATCAGGAAATAATAGCTTATCCATTTTAGACTATGTAATTTGTAGCATGGACCTCTTCCAGAAAGTGCAATCATTGAATATACAGGGTGCATATGAAAGTGATCATGCCCCTCTGTCTTTGGAAATAGAACTCTCATTGCAATCTACTACCCCGTGGTCACTTGACTCCTGGAATGGCCATGCCAATGTAGACCATAAAAACTGTCGGATCATCTGGAACTCAAAAGCAATTGAGGGAATGAACACCGCGATTTCAGCTACCTACTTAAACCCGTCTAAAAAAGAATCTAACCCGATAATTAATTATGAAGAGACAGTGTCTACAGTTGTTGCATCTCTTCAGGAATTTTCAAACAGACATGAGAAGAGAAGGAGTCACCAAAAAGCAAAGAACAAAGATTACGAATCAGTAAAATTTAATAGCCTGATTCAACTGCAGTTTTTAAACTTTTCTGGGTCAAGACAGGAAAAAATAAAAAAGTTGAAAAAACTACGACAACGGAAAAAAGTGAAACAGCTACAAGAGGAAAAAGACAAAAACTGGATATACATTGAATTGGCAGTCAAAAGTAAAAACAGTAAAGTATTCTGGAGCCTGGTAGCCAAACAAATGGGCATTAGGAAAACAACACAAGCACTCCCAGTGCCAGCATCGGCCTGGGAAACATATATCCAACATTTATATAAACTTAATACACAGAAGGTAAAAAAATTGAATCAGCAGTCTGCAGGAAAGGATCAGTCAAGGGAGGACGTGATAGTCTTAACAACGAACCAAATAGCTTATTTTGTAAAGGCTGCAAGATCTACAACAGCAATGGGACCAGATAAGATACCGATTAAGGTCCTACAATCAAACCCAGAGGAGTGGAGCAAGTTCCTATCCCCCCTATTTTTCTACTGTTTTGGGACAGGAGATATTCCAAAATCATGGCGGGGGAGTATTGTGGTCCCTATCTTAAAAAAAGGTTCCGGAACTGACCCAAAGAACTATTGACAAATAGCCCTACTCGATGCAACTGGTAAAATCTTTGCAGCCTGTATTCTAGATCATCTTAAAGACTGGGCCTTTTCCAGCGGCGCAATCCCTATGTTCCAGGCAGGATTTCGTCCAAAACACTCAATTATAGATAATATTGCAATTTTACAAACGATTCTTGACAAATATGTCGTCCTCAAAATCGCAAATTGTATACTGTGCTTTTATTGATTTTACTACGGCCTTTGATAGGGTAGATAGGCCAACCCTTTGGAAGAAACTGGTGAGGTTGGGAATCCCACAAAATGTACTTACTATAATTATATCCCTCCATACAGAAACGTGGTGTAGAGTCCGAAAGGGGGGTTCGAAGGGTCTAACTAGACCAATCACCACGTCAAACGGTCTAAAACAGGGATGTCTCCTAGCCCCCTTGCTATTTTCTTTGTATCTAAGCGACTTACCAGAGCACTTTACTTATGCAAAAAACTTCCCGCCGAAATTAGCATCGAGTGACATATATTTTAATGTACGCGGATGACATTGTGATTTTAGATCTTACGCCGATAGGACTCCAAAGAAACTTAAACGCAATAAGTAGCTACGCAGATGATCATTTTTTTGTTCCAAATACTTTGAAAACCAAAATTCTACCTTTTAGGGGAAAAAAGCGATTGCGACACTTTAATTGGACTTTGGGGGAAAAACCACTTGAGTCCGTTAAAGAATACATGTACTTAGGTCGGATTTTCACCCAAACCCTACAGAACTCCTCCCATCTACAACACATAGGTCAAAAGGCGGATGGCCATGTAGGAGCACTGTTAAGGTTATACTCCTCTTCTGGAAATAGACATTTCCAACCTCTGTTAGAGGTATAGCGCATGAAAATCCCGCCTATCTTAACCTACGGTCTAGAATATATGCACATAAAAACCTGGAAATCAGTAAAAACGAGAGAAGGGAATTCTTTACGGAGACTAATAAGAGTAAATCAAGCTGTCCCGGCCCAAGCATTACGGCTTGAATTCTCCTTAGTTAGCATATACGCAAGGGCCATCTCTAATTTAATAAGATGGGCTTACAATCTTTTACACGCCGATTCTGGTACCTTAAGGCATATTTTAAAATTGGAAACCTTTAGAGAAGAGCCGTCGCGTTACACTTTTAATAAGAATCTTAATATAGCTTTTAGCCTATCTCATTGCACAGTAGCACTTTTAGAAACTTGGACACCAGCACTTTTGAAGCGCTTCTTAAAGAATCTGACCTCTAAATTAAGCTTCGACTTGGATGTAGAACATTGTCTTCAATTAAAACACTATATAGAATATACAAAAACTATAGTGTATAAATCCCCTGAGAAATATACATATTTTCTATTAGATCACAGGATTCGCCGCTGTATTTTCTTACTGAGGTTGGAAATCCTCCCTCTGAATGCACATACAGCAATGTGGAATAATTCTGAAAATACAACAGGGCTCTGGGATTTGTGTAAGGGAGGAATGCAAGATCTAACTCATGTATTAGCGGTTTGCCCAAATCCAACTTTAGTAGAAGCCAGGAGGACATATCTAAGGCCTTTTAGAATCTGATAAAATGTCCCTTCTGTACAAAGCTTAATCAATCTCTGTAAATTACCATCGGATGAATTTGTCTGTTGCCAACTGTATCAATTTTTAAAGATTTTTTAAAGCTGTTTTAAAGTTTATGATGCTAACGATTTTAAATTTCTAAATATCCAAAGCTGATTTTATGACCTATCTATAACAGATCCAACCTTATTTCTTTATAAGGTCTATCTAAATCTTGAAATAATTACCACCGGACGAATACAAATGCTCTAAGTGGTATAACTCTTAAATAGATCTGAGCTAAAGTCGTCTTAAAAAGCTATGATGAATGGATTTAACATCATAAATGTTTAAAGTGATGATATGAGTTCTATGTTAAATGTTTTAAAATTGTGTTGTATATTTGTAGACTTCAGTTGAGGTCTATATCAAATTAAAATAAACTTAAACTTACAAGTGATATGGGTTCCACAGGATCAGATGATCCCACATAATATGGGAAACCCAAAGTTTAATGTATATCAGATGCCTAAGATAAACCCAAATTATTTCCAGAATGTGAACCAAAATGCGTTCCAACAGTTTCTGAATGCAGGCCAGAATGCTTTCCAGCAATGTCCTGTTTTTGAGAGTTTTAGCTCAGGCTCAGACACTTCTCTACAACAGTACCTGAGAGGGGAGAAAGATTGCATGTTTGGCGCAGTCATAGAGGTAGACCAGAGTAGGCCATTTGTAGATGGTGAGGTAAATGGCCACCCTGTATCTTTTTTTCTAGATAATGGTGCTACCAGATCCACTGTCAGAACTGTGGAAGTTCCAAACCTACCCCTCTCGGAAGAAGATCCTGGTTGTAGAAGTTTCAAATAGACAGATTACAAATCCAATTTCAGAAAAGGTCCCTATAAAGATACCTACATTTGAAGATAATCATCAATTTGTCATTTGTGACATGATTACTAAAAAATCTGTTGTGAAGAAATTTATTGTGCAAATTAGATTGTACAATTTGTTGCACACTGGATGATGTAGAATTTCAAACAAACGATCAAGATGTAGGATTCAAAGTGATTTAACAAAAGACAGCTGTAGGGTTGTTTCCTCTAATGACAGTTGAAGAATTACCTGCTGATTTGAGAGAAACTGTGAATCGGGAAGTATGGGATCTGACTGAAAAAAACATTGGATTAATTAAAGGAAAAGAACCAATTCAGGTTACTGTAAAGCCAAATGTGGTGCTTCCAAGAACCCTACTGTATCATTTTTCCCCAGAAAGAATTGCAGGAATTATGCCTGTAAAAGAAGATATGATACAGAAAGGAATTTTGAAAGAAGTAATTGAAAGTCCATGTAACTCTCTGATCATGGGTTTATAGAAACCAAATGGGAAATATCGGATTTTGCAGGACCTGAGGAAAATTAATGAGATAGTTGTCCCATGTTGTCCCTTGATAATTAATCCAGCCACAATATTGTTTCAAATTCCTCGTACTGCAGAATGGTTCACAGTTATTGATCTCTGCCAAGCTTTCTTTTTGGTGCCATTGCATGAAAATAGTCAGTTCCTCTTTTTGTTTATTTTTCAGCATAGAGTTTTGGTCCTACAAGAGTATACTGAGAGTCCATCGATTTTTAACCAGATCTTGAAAAATAATCTGGAGTCATTACAGATGCCCTGTAGATTAGTGTTAGTCAAATATATCGATGAATTGATTGTGGCGTCAGAGACACGAGAAGCTTATAAACAAGATGCCATTGCTTCGTTAAATCACCTGGCTGAGAATGGATATAAAGTGTAAAGTGAAAAAGGAGCCAGAGAAGTGTCTCCAGAGAGAGTGGGAACAGTTCTGCAGATAAATCCACTTCAAACACAGACAGAAGTCAGAATGTTTCTAGGAATGGTTGACTACTGTACACAGTGGATACCCAACCTTTCCTTAGTGGCTAAGCTGTTACTGAGGCTGACACACAGGGATGTGTCTGATCCACTTCTGTGGAACAACAAATGTTTGAAAGCTTTCCTAGAGCTGAAAGAAAGTCTTTGTTGTGCCCCAGCAATAGGAATAGATGATTACAGTAAAGAGTTTTTTCAATTTTGCAGTGAGAGGGAAGGCTGTGCTCTCTCAGTGCTGAACCTGAAACATGAAGATGCTAGGAAACCTGTGGTATATTTTTCAACAAAACTTGACCCTGTTGCCGAAGGTCTGCCCAGCTGTCTTAAAGCCGTTGCAGCAGTGAGCACTAGTCTGGAAAAGAGTGAAAACATAGTGATGGAGTATGCTGTGACTGTAATGGTCCCTCACTCTGTGGAGCTTTTATTGACAAGAACATGACGCATGACAGGCTGACTAAGTACGAGCAGAGGATTTTATCCTCAGAGAATATTGTCATCAAGAGATGCCAGGTTTTAAACCCTGCAACACTATTGCCAGCAAATGATGATATTTGTGATGAAATTGACCATGATTGCCTAGATGTCACGGATTTATGCACAAAGCCTAGACCTGACATAAAGAATGAACTCCTGATTGAGCTAGATCATGTAATTTATGACGATGGCTCATGCTGAAGAAATAATCATGGTACCCTGAGAGCAGCTTATGTTGTATGTACAATAAATGATGCTATTGAAGCTTCCTGGCTTCAATGAGTTACCTCAGCACAAGTTGCAGAATTGATTGTCCTTGCCAGAGCATGCAGTTTAACTGCTCAAATGAGAGTTACAATATTTACAGATAGTCAGTATGGCTTTGGCCTTGTCCATTGTTTTGGGCAATTATTGTCACAGAGAGGTTTTATGGCCTCTTCAGGAACCCCTATCAGAAATGGGGTGCAGGTGAGGGACCAGTTGAATGCTCTCCAGTTGCCAGTCAAAATTACAGTAGTTCAATGTGCAGCTCATCAGTGTGGGAATGGGTACATAGCCATGGGAAATCTGTATGCTGGTTCAGTAGCATGGTATTGTGTTTTGTTGGCCTGCACATTTAATGGAACTTTGACGTGTGAGTTTGAGGAAGACGCTAAATTTCACTATGTTGTTGAAAGTGACATTTAACTGGGATGAGTTGAAAAGAGTACAAGATAATGTATAAGAAGCATAACATTATAGTTGGATTAGAGCAGGATGTGCGAAACATGCAAATGACATTTGGATGTCTGGCGATGAAAGGCCAGTGTTACCTGATAGCTTGTTGTTTCCAATGACTTGATACTCGTTGGGGTATACACACTTAGGTAGGGATGCCATGACCCGATTGTTCTGCTAGAGTTAGTTCAATCCCAGATTCAGGATGTTAGAAGAAGAAGTGTGTCACAGATGCGTGACATGTCAACAAATGAATGCTGGAAAAAGAAAGCACTTTACTCTAAATTACATAGGGAGATCAGGCGGACCTTTCAACAGGATGCAGATGCACTTTATCAAAATGCTTGTTTGTAATGGGCTGAGATATGTCCTTGTAATAGTGAGTGTCTTCTCGATATAGGTAGAAGCCTACCCAACAAGAAGAAATGACAGTCTCACAGTAGCAAAACTGCTAATATGAGAATTGATACCGAGGTATGGCATGCCGGTCTCTTTGGAATCAGGTAGGGGGACCCTTTAAACAATGAAATCCTCAAGGTGATTTGCACAGCATTGAGCAAAGACTGCATTGCAGTTTATCAACCTGAAGCCTCTGGAAAAGTTGAACAGATAAACTTGACTTTCACGTCTCATTTAGCAAAGGTTTGTGTTTCAACTACACTGAAATGGCCACATGCTTTACCATTGGTGCTGATGAATATTCAAAGTATTCCTGATAGAAAGACAGGTCTGTCGCCCCATGAGGTCTTGATGGTATGTGCAATGAGATTACCTGCCCTACCTGCAAATCCACTGTTGAACATCACAGATGATTAGATACTCAACTACTGCAAATGAGTGGCTGATATGGTGCATTCTGTTTCTTAGCAAAACCAAAGGGGATGATGGACGGAGTGTTGAACATTGCAAGCACTCACCCCCAGTCAACTGATCTGGGTTTAATCCATCTTTAGCTCACTCCGCCACCCCAGTTCAGACATGGCCATATGCAAATCAGTCTGACCATGTGCCTCATGGGAACAGTCCAGCCCGAACTGCCAAGCCATGTCTTCCCTGGACCGGAAACAAGCATCCTGGGACCGGTTTCGGGTTCATAACCCTCATCAGCCAGGCTATCTTGAATCCAGTGGCAAAGTGAGCAAGGGACCCACGTCTGGGCATACCCTGCCAACTTAGGGCGAACTTAGCAAAACCAAAGGGGATGATGGACGGAGTGTTGAACATTGCAAGCACTCACCCACAGTCAACTGATCTGGGTTTAATCCATCATCATTCTTTAGCTCACTCCGCCACCCCAGTTTAGACATGGCCATAAGCAAATCAGTCTGACCATGTGCCTCATGGGAACAGTCCAGCCCGAACTGCCAAGCCATGTCTTCCCTGGACCGGAAACAAGCATCCTGGGACCGGTTTCGGGTTCATAACCCTCATCGGCCAGGCTATCTTGAATCCAGTGGCAAAGTGAGCAAGGGACCCACGTCTGGGCATACCCTGCCAACTTAGGGCGAACTTAGCAAAACCAAAGGGGATGATGGACGGAGTGTTGAACATTGCAAGCACTCACCCCCAGTCAACTGATCTGGGTTTAATCCATCATCATTCTTAGCTCACTCCGCCACCCCAGTTCAGACATGGCCATATGCAAATCAGTGAGCAAAAAACGATGGATTTAGGCCCAGATCTCTGTACTGGGGTGAATGTATGACATTGTTCTGCATTCTGTCCATCAACTGTTGTTTTTGCATGCATTCTGTTTCTTACCAGGTGCAACTGCCACTAAAGATCCACACCATGAACAGTGCCACAACCTCAATCCTGGTGACTGGGTCCTGATTAAGAAGCACGTTCTGAAGAATTGTTTAGAGCCAAGGTGGAAAGGCCCCTTCCAGGCAGTGTCAGCTCCTCTGCTATGGCAGAGGAGCGTCGCCCCACTACTTTTATGCCTCGTGCTGCTTTGCGGGTGGGGCTGCTCTGCTCTCGGAGCAGAGCAGGGGAGGAGTGGTTTGCGCACTCCTAAGTGTGCAATGACTGTTTGGTCAGCCCTCTCGGGCCGCCCAAACCAGTCATGCGCACTTTCCCTGTTTTCCATGCAGGCTGCATTACAGCCTGCATGGAGAACAAGCCCAGGCCCCCATTCCCCGGTTGAGCGTCGAACCAGGACGCTCAAAGCCAATCACAACACTGCATTGCAGCGTTGTGATTGGTCACTGGGGCCTGGCTGGGCTTCCGTCCGAGAGGGAGAAGAGCAGGAGCGGAGATGCGGGACCCGGCGCAAAGGTAAATTATATTTCTTTTTTTAAATATGCGCGACCCCCCCCGCAACTGCCGCCCCTCTCCCTGCGTGTGAACCACCACCCGCGAGCCATGCCGGCCGCCACTGGTTCCAGGTCACTCTGGTGACCAATACTGCTGTAAAGTGTGGTGGAATTCCAAACTGGATTCATGCGTCACACACCAAGAAGGTGAGAAATCCTAAAGAAGAAATGGTGCTCTTTCACCCTGAAACAAGAGCATTGGTGACTGCAACACTGTGTGGAGCAGTGGTACTGGGATCCCACCAGCAGCAAGGAGAAGAAAGGGGTGAAGAACTGCAACAAATCACAACAATTCAAGTACCTTTTGTTGCACCGTATGGCATTGAAGTCTCTAACAATGTAGAAGCAGAGACTGTTTCTCAAATTGGAAGCGTGACTGAAACAACAACAGAACAGCAAGAAGATCCAGGTGAATGCACAAGCACTGGACGGAAATGAGTCACCTGTGAAGTTGAATGGCATCAAGATGGTAGACAAGGAAACCTGAAACAGAGCTTGTCAATTGATCAAATTCCAGGTACAATATTAGAGGTGTAGGAAGGTGGAATCTGACTATATGGTTGCCCCCACTTTTTTCCTGGTGTTTTGCTGGTTTATGACTTAGTTGGACTGGGATCCTGCTATTCAGGGCCCCAGTCTATCTGCTTCCTCTATAAAATGGTTTCCATGTGCCTTAGGCACATCTCTGATTGGAATCTGGAGTGCCCTTATAAGTCCCTAGTATATGGTATACTATGTACCCAGGGCATAGGTACCTCAGAGGCCTACCAGGGGCTGCAGCATGTATTGTGCCACCCCTGGAAGGCCATCCAAAATGACACCACAGGTCTGCTACTGCAGCCTGGGTAAGGTGGTGCATGCACCCCTTACTGTGATATAGGCTACCTATATCACTACAATTGCACACACATATAAACCTATAAGTCACTCCTATGGCAGGCCTTAACAATCCTGAAGGCAGAGTGCTTGGTTTTTATGTGAGAGGGTGCCCCTGCATGAGCAGGGCCCCTCTGCAGCGTTAGGAGTCAATCCTCTGATGCTGTTTGTGGTGCAGCCTGACCATATACTCTTAAGTATATTATATCCTCGCGGTAAATGCTAACTTTGGGATGGCTGCACAGAAACATGTCGTGTTTGGTGTCAAACATCTTGGAATACTACCCCCCGCCAATTCTGGCGGCGGGGGTAGCATTCCACCCTTCTAGAGGGAGAGACATGTACACACCGGGCTACCCGGTAACTTCTTTCCAGAGCCCTGGCATCACAAAATGGATGCCGCTGCCACAGACACGGGACTGGCCTCCTGCTGCTGACTGAAACTCCGGCAGGGGATGCCTGGACAATAGGTTTCCTGCCCCAAGGAGGTGTAACCACCTCCCCAGACAGGATAATGTGTATTGGGGCTGGGCGGGAGCACCCTCTGGTGCTTTGAAGTCCTGCACTATGGGCACATTTGGTGTCCCTGTGCATATGCCAGCTCAAACCGGTTGCAGGGGCTAACTGCCCCAGCTCTGGCGCGAAACTGGACAAAGGGAAGGGGTGTAACCACCCCTCTTCCCTGACCCTCCCATAGGTGGGTCCCCAGAGTATGTTCAACCCCCTAACTTTGTATAAGTATGGGACCCCAGTCCTTAGGACTTTAGATTACCCTGGACGAAACTCTGACACTGAATCCTGGACCTTCGACGCTCTACCTGAAGATTAGAGGACTGAAGAATCTCCCTTGGGGTCAAGGAGTGACTCCCCTGCTTGGCAGGCACCTAAGAAGCAATTGTTTGGTCTGCATCGCTGAAGCTCCCGCCGGATGCTGAAGTCTTTGCATCACCAGAGGTGGATTTCCAGACTTCCCCGAGGCTGCCCTGAGTCCCCAGCAAAGCTGAGGCCCGTAGCTATCGTGGGTAACGTGGAACCGTGACCCCTGGACACAAAGCACATTTGCAAGTGCATCCTCTTCCTGGTCTCCCACGAAGTTGTGCTTTGGGCTCTGAGTAGCCCCCGCCTCCAGCACCGAATGCACCGAAGATCACTGGCCTCCACTCCACGAGTGTCCTGCAAGCCAGTTCCAAGTGTGTCCACTCGAGGCTCCTTCGCGGTCGCTAGTCCGTTGGCTAGTGGGCCCTCCCAAAGGCAACTCTTCTTCTGCTTGGGCTTCCCTGGTTGCTCCAGATGTGCCCTGACTTACCCTTGCTGGGTGAGTCCCTCAGACCTTGCTGGTCTGTACCACCGTCCTTCTTCTATTTCCACGTGACTTGCCGTTGCCAAGGCTTGTTGGGTCCAATCCGGTCGCCGATACCCCTGCAATCGACAGACGTCGTGGAGCAGCTCGAATCCAGCTCCTGGTTGTCGTCGACGCCTCCTGGACCTCGTGGCTGAAGAGTCAAGATGACCATCAACATACCTGAAGCACCCGGCATCGGTGGGCATCTGCTCATCGCCTTCCTGGTCACTGGCTAGTGACCCAGACTCTGTCCACTCTGCTTTCAGGTTCTTCAGATCTTCGATCCACCTTTGGATGCACCCGAACACTTTCGACTTGGTCGCCAGCAGCACTTTGCAGCAGATCGCCATTGAAAACGACGACGAAACCCGACCCCGAAAGACACCTATGCACCCGGCTTCCCTGGGTGAGGTAACTCGAGTACTCCGGTGCTCCCGTGGGTATAGACTCTAGAACAACCTAGTTCTAAAGGGGTTTGCTCCAAGTCCTCCTCTAAGTGTCCTTTTTCTTTAAAACTCCAACCGCGACATTCCCCATAGAAGTCAACGGCGGCTCGCGGCTGTGTTCTCACACTGCACGCGTCCCCCGTGGGTCCCCTGTGTCACTACCTTGGGTGGTTCCTTGAGGGCCAAGCACTTCTACAGGCTCTAGGCCTTGTGTCTAGCTCAGTCGTGGTTCTTATACCACTTTATTGGTATATGGTTTGGTACGCCCGTAGGGCTCAAACGTGTATTTGTGCTATTACTGTTGATATTCGACTTGTAACTTATGTACTTCGAACTCTAGCCTCATAAAGAGACTAGAGGGGTGTGTTTAAGGCTAAATACATATATTTTATATATATACCTGGTGTGGTCCTCTTTCATTTGGTCACTCAAGAGATTATAGACTGGTAAAACAAGCTGCTTTACATTCCTTCAAGACTTAGCCTGAAGGCTGCTCTCCATAGCTACCACTAGGATAGATTTCAATAAAGGTTGTCTTTAACCTATCTCCAATAAGGGGTTGTTTGGACTGGTGCAAGGTGCCCACTATAATTAGTGGACAGCATATACCAGGCCAACTTCTCACATTGGTGTGCAGCGTGTGGGATTCCAGCTTGCTATTGTTTTACCAGATAATCTCAATTGAATTGATCAACTGAAAACCACTAAGGGTACCTTAGGTACATATAAAACAAGCTTAGGATACAGTAAGTTCTACTGAACTTAGAGTTGTGTGTTAAGGGATAGCACACCCTTTCTACAACTCAAGAGAGTTTAGTAGGCCACACTAGAGTAGGTAGTGCATACACCACACCACACTAGTAATGTCTTCAGGGCCAGGAACCAGTGGGTCCCAGCCAGAAGCCAATGGGCTTCTTCCCTCCAAGTATGATAATCTCCCATTCTTGGAATTGAGAGCATTAAGCACTGCTAGGAAACTGAAGACAGGCAAAAGTGCCAACACCCAACGCCTCATAGAGGTACTCCTGCTGGATGATCTCAGAAGACTACCAGGGTCCGAAGGGGTAGGCAGACAGGGTGGGGCAGAAGATGAGCAAGGGGCCAGGGACGAAAATAACCAGGACCCAACCTCTGAAACTGGCCAGGAAGGTGACAATGACCTTGACCTGGAAAATGCAGCTACTCCTGAGGATGAGGAGGAGGATCAGAATGACCTCCCCTTTGTCCCCCAGGAAGAGTTGTGAGTGTGCCCAGAAGGCCTAGATCTCCTTCTCAGGAGTCTAACCACTCTGACACCTCAGTAGGGACTCTCTGTTTCCTCTCATAGGAGGGAATACTCCAGTGAGAGGAAAGAAAGACTGCTCAAGTATGGAGAAGCTCAGTTGAAACTCAGAAGAGAGCAGTTGGCTATAGACAGGGAGTCCCTAGAGCTTGAAAGGCAAAGAAAGAAGTTGGGACTAGAGTCCCATGGTGGCAGCAATTTCCCCAGAGATAGGGAAAGGTCTTATGACCATAGAAACCTGAGCAAGATTGTCCCGCCCTACCAGAGTGGGGATGACATCCACAAATGGATAACTGCACTGGAAAGGGCCTGTAAAGTTCAGAGGGTCCCCCAGGAGCAGTGGGCAGCAATCTTGTGGCTCTCCTTTGCAGACAAAGGTAGAGACAAGCTCCTCACTGTAAGAGAAGAGGATGCTGACAATTGCAAAGTCTTGAAGAGTGCTCTGATAGATGGGTTTGGCCTAACCACTGAACAGTATAGGTTGAAGTTCAGAGACACCCAAAAGGCTCAGACTCAACACTGGGTTGATTTTGTAGATTGTGCTACTAAGGCTCTGGAAGGTTGGATACATGGCAGCAAGGTGCATGACTTTATAGGATTGTACAATTTGATTAGGAGGGAGCAGATCCTTAATAATTGTCAAAACCAGCTTTTACACCAGTACCTGGTGGACTCTGATCTGACCTTTCCCCAAGAATTGGGAAAGAAGGCAGACAAATGGGTCAGAACCAGGGTAAGGCCTAAGAATCAGGGTGGTGACCAGAAGAAAGATTCTACCAAGTCCCAAGAGAAAGATGGGGATAAATCTAAGGATAAGTCCACTACAGGGCCCCAAAAATCCTCTTCTGGGGGTGGGTCCCAAACTCCTTCCTCTCCTGAAAAGAAACCATATTGCCATGTCTGTAAAAAGCCTGGACACTGGAAAACTGATCCCAGTTGCCCCAGGATTGGCAATAAAGAAAATGTTCCTCCAGCAAATACTACCACCCCTCCTGGTACTACCAGTAGTAATCCTCCAGTTGGGAGTAGTGCACCCAAAAAGTTAGGTGCTTTTGAAAGAGGAACAGAGGTGGGCCCCAGTTTAGACAGGACCCCCTCAACAGACTCCTCTGACTCTGAGGGTGGTATAGGATTTGCCACCTTTACCATGGGTCCCAATGCATTGGGCAGGTACAGACTGGAGCCAATAATTAATGGTCAGAAAGCTGTGGCATTTAGGGACACAGGGGCTAGTGTCACCATGGTGGCAGGGAAACTAGTCCCCCCCTCACCAGCTTTTACCTGAGTTTAAATACCAGGTAACCAACATTGATGGTGTCAGAACAGATCACCCCATGGCCATAGTCAATCTCAGCTGGGAAGGGGTCACAGGCCCAAAAAGAGTGGCAGTGTCCCCAACCTTGCCTGTAGATTGCCTGATGGGCAATGATCTGGAAATTTCAGCCTGGGCTGAAGTTGAACACCAAACCCATCTGAGAATGCTGGGCGTCCCTGTAAAGGTTAGTGGGGCTGGGATGGCCACAGCCCAAGCCCAGGGAAATTTTTGAGAGATGGAGCCTGGAAGAATGGCCCACTCTCCCCCAAAAGAGAGCACAAGGGTTGAAGAAAAGTCTTCTTCCCTCCAGACAGTAGGTAAGGGTCAGCCTCCTCAGGGAACTGACCCTACCCCTAGTGAAGGAACTGCCCCAGAGGTAGTTAGGCCTGGCCTCGCCACACCCCTGATGGCAGAGGACCCTTCCAAGGTGGTACCCAGTCTGGAGCAGGTAACCTGCCCCTCTCTACCCTCCCTCAGTCAGCCCAGGGCTGCAGAGGTCAGGGAGGTCAGTGGACCCCCCAGGGCCCCCTGTCCAGAGGAACCCCCCCATCAGCAGATTAGGGGCACCCAGTCTAGTAGCCCTAGTCAGGTGAAAATTCCTCAACACACTGAGGGATCCCCCATACCTTTGTGTAGGGACCTCCCCAGAAGGACTCTGTTAGGCAAGGGCAAACCTGGGACCAAAAGGTTCCAAACCTGCCATGTCCCTCCAGTGGTCCATCCAAAGGGACCCAACCCCCAGCTGTAGGCAGCCAAAGGTTGACCCTTAGAGCAAAGTGCAACTCAGTCATGGAAAGACAGGCATACATGGTGACCAGTGATCTGAGGAAGCTGAGACCAACCTTCCTAGGGCCTCACTTCCCTACTCAGACACCTCACCAGCCTTGTACTTTACCAAAGCACACCACAGGTAGTAATTCCCCATGGTGGAGACCCTCTCATACCCTTAGGGTGAGGGATTGCTTAGTGGACCATAAGACAGGGGGCAACCATGCTAGTGCAGGTGCTTCCTTATATGGCCACTTAGTCAATAAACTGGCCAAGGTTAGCCTTATCTCCTTTCGTTTGGGGGGGGTTATGTAGGAAGGTGGAATCTGACTATATGGTTGCCCCCACTTTTTTCCTGGTGTTTTTTTTTTTTGCTGGTTTATGACTTAGTTGGACTGGGATCCTGCTATTCAGGGCCCCAGTCTATCTGCTTCCTCTATAAAATGGTTTCCATGTGCCTTAGGCACATCTCTGATTGGAATCTGGAGTGCCCTTATAAGTCCCTAGTATATGGTATACTATGTACCTAGGGCATAGGTACCTCAGAGGCCTACCAGGGGCTGCAGCATGTATTGTGCCACCCCTGGAAGGCCATCCAAAATGACACCACAGGTCTGCTACTGCAGCCTGGGTAAGGTGGTGCGTGCACCCCTTACTGTGATATAGGCTCCCTATATCACTACAATTGCACACACATATAAACCTATAAGTCACTCCTATGGCAGGCCTTAACAATCCTGAAGGCAGAGTGCTTGGTTTTTATGTGAGAGGGTGCCCCTGCATGAGCAGGGCCCCTCTGCAGCGTTAGGAGTCAATCCTCTGATGCTGTTTGTGGTGCAGCCTGACCATATACTCTTAAGTACATTATATCCTCGCGGTAAATGCTAACTTTGGGATGGCTGCACAGAAACATGTCGTGTTTGGTGTCAAACATCTTGGAATACTACCCCCGCCAATTCTGGCGGCGGGGGTAGCATTCCACCCTTCTAGAGGGAGAGACATGTACACACCGGGCTACCCGGTAACTTCTTTCCAGAGCCCTGGCATCACAAAATGGATGCCGCTGCCACAGACACGGGACTGGCCTCCTGCTGCTGACTGAAACTCCGGCAGGGGAGGCCTGGACAATAGGTTTCCTGTCCCAAGGAGGTGTAACCACCTCCCCAGACAGGATAATGTGTATTGGGGCTGGGCGGGAGCACCCTCTGGTGCTTTGAAGTCCTGCACCGGGGGCACATTTGGTGTCCCTGTGCATATGCCAGTTCAAACCGGTTGCAGGGGCTACCTGCCCCTGCTCTGGCGCGAAACTGGACAAAGGGAAGGGGTGTAACCACCCCTCTTCCCTGACCCTCCCATAGGTGGGTCCCCAGAGTATGTCCAACCCCCTAACTTTGTATAAGTATGGGACCCCAGTCCTTAGGACTTTAGATTACCCTGGACGAAACTCTGACACTGAATCCTAGACCTTCGACGCTCTACCTGAAGATTAGAGGACTGAAGAATCTCCCTTGGGGTCAAGGAGTGACTCCCCTGCTTGGCAGGCACCTAAGAAGCAATTGTCTGGTCTGCATCGCTGAAGCTCCCGCCGGACGCCAAAGTCTTTGCATCACCAGACATAGATTTCCAGACTTCCCCGAGGCTGCCCTGAGTCCCCAGCAAAGCTGAGGCCCATAGCTATCGTGGGTAACGTGGAACCGTGACCCCTGGACACCAAGCACATTTGCAAGTGCATCCTCTTCCTGGTCTTCCACATAGTTGTGCTTTGGGCTCCGAGTAGCCCCCGCCTCCAGCACCAACTGCACCGAAGATCACTGGCCTCCACTCCACGAGTGTCCTGCAAGCCAGCTCCAAGTGCGTCCACTCAAGGCTCCTTTGCGGTCGCTAGTCCATTGGCTAGTGGGCCCTCCCAAAGGCAACTCTTCTTCTGCTTGGGCTTCTCTGGTTGCTCCAGACGTGCCCTGACTTAACCTTGCTGGGTGAGTCCCTCAGACCTTGCTGGTCTGTACCACCGTCCTTCTTCTATTTCCACGTGACTTGCCGTTGCCAAGGCTTGTTGGGTCCAATCCGGTCGCTGACACCCCTGTAATCGACAGACGTCGTGGGACAGCTCGAATCCAGCTCCTGGTTGTCGTCGACGCCTCCTGGACCTCGTGGCTGAAGAGTCAAGACGACCGTCAACCTACCTGAAGAACCCGACATCGGTGGGCATCTGCTCATCGCCTTCCTGGTCACTGGCTAGTGACCCAGACTCTGTCCCCTCTGCTTTCAGGTTCTTCAGATCTCCGATCCACCTTTGGATCCACTTTTGGATCCACTTTCGACTTGGTCGCCAGCAGCACTTTGCATCAGATCGCCATTGAAAACGATGACGAAACCCGACCCCGAAAGACACCTATGCACCCGGCTTCCCTGGGTGAGGTAACTCGAGTACTCCGGTGCTCCCGTGTGTATAGACTCTAGAACAACCTAGTTCTAAAGGTGTTTGCTCCAAGTCCTCCTCTAAGTGTCCTTTTTCTTTAAAACTCCAACCGCGACATTCCCCATAGAAGTCAACGGCGGCTCGCGGCTGTGTTCTCACACTGCACGCGTCCCCCGTGGGTCCCCTGTGTCACTACCTTGGGTGGTTCCTTGAGGCCCAAGCACTTCTACAGGCTCTAGGCCTTGTGTCTAGCTCAGTCGTGGTTCTTATACCATTTTATTGGTATATGGTTTGGTACGCCCCTAGGGCTCAAACGTGCATTTGTGCTATTACTGTTGATGTTCGACTTGTAACTTATGTACTTCGAACTCTAGCCTCATAAAGAGACTAGAGGGGTGTGTTTAAGGCTAAATACATATATATTTTTATATATATACCTGGTGTGGTCCTCTTTCATTTGGTCACTCAAGAGATTATAGACTGGTAAAACAAGCTGCTTTACATTCCTTCAAGACTTAGCCTGAAGGCTGCTCTCCATAGCTAACACTAGGATAGCTTTCAATAAAGGTTGTCTTTAACCTATCTCCAATAAGGGGTTGTTTGGACTGGTGCAAGGTGCCCACTATAATTAGTGGACAGCATATACCAGGCCAACTTCTCACATTGGTGTGCAGCGTGTGGGATTCCAGCTTGCTATTGTTTTACCAGATAATCTCAATTGAATTGATCAACTGAAAACCACTAAGGGTACCTTAGGTACATATAAAACAAGCTTAGGATACAGTAAGTTGTACTGAACTTAGAGTTGTGTGTTAAGGGATAGCATACCCTTTCTACAACTCAAGAGAGTTTAGTAGGCCACACTAGAGTAGGTAGTGCATACACCACACCACACTAGTAATGTCTTCAGGGCCAGGAACCAGTGGGTCCCAGCCAGAAGCCAATGGGCTTCTTCCCTCCAAGTATGATAATCTCCCATTCTTGGAATTGAGAGCATTAAGCACTGCTAGGAAACTGAAGACAGGCAAAAGTGCCAACACCCAACGCCTCATAGAGGTACTCCTGCTGGATGATCTCAGAAGACTACCAGGGTCCGAAGGGGTAGGCAGACAGGGTGGGGCAGAAGATGAGCAAGGGGCCAGGGATGAAAATAACCAGGACCCAACCTCTGAAACTGGCCAGGAAGGCGACAATGACCTTGACCTGGAAAATGCAGCTACTCCTGAGGATGAGGAGGAGGATCAGAATGACCTCCCCTTTGTCCCCCAGGAAGAGTTGTGAGTGTGCCCAGAAGGCCTAGATCTCCTTCTCAGGAGTCTAACCACTCTGACACCTCAGTAGGGACCTCTGTTTCCTCTCATAGGAGGGAATACTCCAGTGAGAGGAAAGAGAGACTGCTCAAGTATGGAGAAGCTCAGTTGAAACTCAGAAGAGAGCAGTTGGCTATAGACAGGGAGTCCCTAGAGCTTGAAAGGCAAAGAAAGAAGTTGGGACTAGAGTCCCATGGTGGCAGCAATTTCCCCAGAGATAGGGAAAGGTCTTATGACCATAGAAACCTGAGCAAGATTGTCCCTCCCTACCAGAGTGGGGATGACATCCACAAATGGATAACTGCACTGGAAAGGGCCTGTAAAGTTCAGAGGATCCCCCAGGAGCAGTGGGCAGCAATCTTGTGGCTCTCCTTTGCAGACAAAGGTAGAGACAAGCTCCTCACTGTAAGAGAAGAGGATGCTGACAATTACAAAGTCTTGAAGAGTGCTCTGATAGATGGGTTTTGCCTAACCACTGAACAGTATAGGTTGAAGTTCAGAGACACCCAAAAGGCTCAGACTCAATACTGGGTTGATTTTGTAGATTGTGCTACTAAGGCTCTGGAAGGTTGGATACATGGCAGCAAGGTGCATGACTTTATAGGATTGTACAATTTGATTATGAGGGAGCAGATCCTTAATAATTGTCAAAACCAGCTTTTACACCAGTACCTGGTGGACTCTGATCTGACCTCTCCCCAAGAATTGGGAAAGAAGGCAGACAAATGGGTCAGAACCAGGGTAAGGCCTAAGAATCAGGGTGGTGACCAGAAGAAAGATTCTACCAAGTCCCAAGAGAAAGGTGGGGATAAATCTAAGGATAAGTCCACTACAGGGCCCCAAAAATCCTCTTCTGGGGGTGGGTCCCAAACTCCTTCCTCTCCTGAAAAGAAACCATATTGCCATGTCTGTAAAAAGCCTGGACACTGGAAAACTGATCCCAGTTGCCCCAGGATTGGCAATAAAGAAAATGTTCCTCCAACAAATACTACCACCCCTCCTGGTACTACCAGTAGTAATCCTCCAGTTGGGAGTAGTGCACCCAAAAAGTTAGGTGCTTTTGCAAGAGGAACAGAGGTGGGCCCCAGTTTAGACAGGACCCCCTCAACAGACTCCTCTGACTCTGATGGTGGTATAGGATTTGCCACCTTTACCATGGGTCCCAATGCATTGGGCAGGTACAGACTGGAGCCAATAATTAATGGTCAGAAAGCTGTGGCATTTAGGGACACAGGGGCTAGTGTCACCATGGTGGCAGGGAAACTAGTCCCCCTCACCAGCTTTTACCTGAGTTTAAATACCAGGTAACCAACATTGATGGTGTCAGAACAGATCACCCCATGGCCATAGTCAATCTCAGCTGGGAAGGGGTCACAGGCCCAAAAAGAGTGGCAGTGTCCCCAACCTTGCCTGTAGATTGCCTGATGGGCAATGATCTGGAAATTTCAGCCTGGGCTGAAGTTGAACACCAAACCCATCTGAGAATGCTGGGCGTCCCTGTAAAGGTTAGTGGGGCTGTGATGGCCACTGCCCAAGCCCAGGGAAATTTTGGAGAGATGGAGCCTGGAAGAATGGCCCACTCTCCCCCAAAAGAGAGCACAAGGGTTGAAGAAAAGTCTTCTTCCCTCCAGACAGTAGGTAAGGGTCAGCCTCCTCAGGGAACTGACCCTACCCCTAGTGAAGGAACTGCCCCAGAGGTAGTTAGGCCTGGCCTCGCCACACCCCTGATGGCAGAGGACCCTTCCAAGGTGGTACCCAGTCTGGAGCAGGTAACCTGCCCCTCTCTTTTCTGCCTCAGTCAGCCCAGGGCTACAGAGGTCAGGGAGGTCAGTGGACCCCCCAGGGTCCCCTGTCCAGAGGAACCCCCCCATCAGCAGATTAGGGGCACCCAGTCTAGTAGCCCTAGTCAGGTGAAAATTCCTCAACACACTGAGGGATCCCCCATACCTTTGTGTAGGGACCTCCCCCAGAAGGACTCTGTTAGGCAAGGGCAAACCTGGGACCAAAAGGTTCCAAACCTGCCATGTCCCTCCAGTGGTCCATCCAAAGGGACCCAACCCCCAGCTGTAGGCAGCCAAAGGTGGACCCTTAGAGCAAAGTGCAACTCAGTCATGGAAAGACATGCATACATGGTGACCAGTGATCTGAGGAAGCTGAGACCAACCTTCCTAGGGCCTCACTTCCCTACTCAGACACCTCACCAGCCTTGTACTTTACCAAAGCACACCACAGGTAGTAATTCCCCATGGTGGAGACCCTCTCATACCCTTAGGGTGAGGGATTGCTTAGTGGACCATAAGACAGGGGGCAACCATGCTAGTGCAGGTGCTTCCTTATATGGCCACTTAGTCAATAAACTGGCCAAGGTTAGCCTTATCTCCTTTCGTTTTGGGGGGGTTATGTAGGAAGGTGGAATCTGACTATATGGTTGCCCCCACTTTTTTCCTGGTGTTTTTTTTTTTTGCTGGTTTATGACTTAGTTGGACTGGGATCCTGCTATTCAGGGCCCCAGTCTATCTGCTTCCTCTATAAAATGGTTTCCATGTGCCTTAGGCACATCTCTGATTGGAATCTGGAGTGCCCTTATAAGTCCCTAGTATATGGTATACTATGTACCCAGGGCATAGGTACCTCAGAGGCCTACCAGGGGCTGCAGCATGTATTGTGCCACCCCTGGAAGGCCATCCAAAATGACACCACAGGTCTGCTACTGCAGCCTGGGTAAGGTGGTGCTTGCCCCCCTTAATGTGATATAGGCTACCTATATCACTACAATTGCACACACATATAAACCTATAAGTCACTCCTATGGCAGGCCTTAACAATCCTGAAGGCAGAGTGCTTGGTTTTTATGTGAGAGGGTGCCCCTGCATGAGCAGGGCCCCTCTGCAGCGTTAGGAGTCAATCCTCTGATGCTGTTTGTGGTGCAGCCTGACCATATACTCTTAAGTACATTATATCCTCGCGGTAAATGCTAACTTTGAGATGGCTGCACAGAAACATGTCGTGTTTGGTGTCAAACATCTTGGAATACTACCCCCCGCCAATTCTGGCGGCGGGGGTAGCATTCCACCCTTCTAGAGGGAGAGACATGTACACACCGGGCTACCCGGTAACTTCTTTCCAGAGCCCTGGCATCACAAAATGGATGCCGCTGCCACAGACACGGGACTGGCCTCCTGCTGCTGACTGAAACTCCAGCAGGGGAGGCCTGGACAATAGGTTTCCTGTCCCAAGGAGGTGTAACCACCTCCCCAGACAGGATAATGTGTATTGGGGCTGGGCGGGAGCACCCTCTGGTGCTTTGAAGTCCTGCACTGGGGGCACATTTGGTGTCCCTGTGCATATGCCAGTTCAAACCGGTTTCAGGGGCTACCTGCCCCTGCTCTGGCGTGAAACTGGACAAAGGGAAGGGGTGTAACCACCCCTCTTCCCTGACCCTCCCATAGGTGGGTCCCCAGAGTATGTCCGACCCCCTAACTTTGTATAAGTATGGGACCCCAGTCCTTAGAACTTTAGATTACCCTGGACGAAACTCTGACACTGAATCCTGGACCTTCGACGCTCTACCTGAAGATTAGAGGACTGAAGAATCTCCCTTGGGGTCAAGGAGTGACTCCCCTGCTTGGCAGGCACCTAAGAAGCAATTGTCTGGTCTGCATCGCTGAAGCTCCCGCCGGACGCCGAAGTCTTTGCATCACCAGAGATAGATTTCCAGACTTCCCCGAGGCTGCCCTGAGTCCCCAGCAAAGCTGAGGCCCGTAGCTATCGTGGGTAACGTGGAACCGTGACCCCTGGACACCGAGCACATTTGCAAGTGCATCCTCTTCCTGGTCTCCCACATAGTTGTGCTTTGGGCTCCGAGTAGCCCCCGCCTCCAGCACCAATGCACCGAAGATCACTGGCCTCCACTCCACGAGTGTCCTGCAAGCCAGCTCCAAGTGCGTCCACTCAAGGCTCCTTTGCGGTCGCTAGTCCATTGGCTAGTGGGCCCTCCCAAAGGCAACTCTTCTTCTGCTTGGGCTTCTCTGGTTGCTCCAGACGTGCCCTGACTTACCCTTGCTGGGTGAGTCCCTCAGACCTTGCTGGTCTGTACCACCGTCCTTCTTCTATTTCCACGTGACTTGCCGTTGCCAAGGCTTGTTGGGTCCAATCCGGTCGCTGACACCCCTGTAATCGACAGACGTCGTGGGACAGATCGAATCCAGCTCCTGGTTGTCGTCGACGCCTCCTGGACCTCGTGGCTGAAGAGTCAAGACGACCGTCAACCTACCTGAAGCACCCGACATCGGTGGGCATCTGCTCATCGCCTTCCTGGTCACTGGCTAGTGACCCAGACTCTGTCCCCTCTGCTTTCAGGTTCTTCAGATCTTCGATCCACCTTTGGATCCACCCGAACACTTTCGACTTGGTCGCCAGCAGCACTTTGCATCAGATCGCCATTGAAAACGACGACGAAACCCGACCCCGAAAGACACCTATGCACCCGGCTTCCCTGGGTGAGGTAACTCGAGTACTCCGGTGCTCCCGTGTGTATAGACTCTAGAACAACCTAGTTCTAAAGGTGTTTGCTCCAAGTCCTCCTCTAAGTGTCCTTTTTCTTTAAAACTCCAACCGCGACATTCCCCATAGAAGTCAACGGCGGCTCGCGGCTGTGTTCTCACACTGCACGCGTCCCCCGTGGGTCCCCTGTGTCACTACCTTGGGTGGTTCCTTGAGGGCCAAGCACTTCTACAGGCTCTAGGCCTTGTGTCTAGCTCAGTCGTGGTTCTTATACCATTTTATTGGTATATGGTTTGGTACGCCCCTAGGGCTCAAACGTGCATTTGTGCTATTACTGTTGATATTCGACTTGTAACTTATGTACTTCGAACTCTAGCCTCATAAAGAGACTAGAGGGGTGTGTTTAAAGCTAAATACATATATTTTTTATATATATACCTGGTGTGGTCCTCTTTCATTTGGTCACTCAAGAGATTATAGACTGGTAAAACAAGCTGCTTTACATTCCTTCAAGACTTAGCCTGAAGGCTGCTCTCCATAGCTACCACTAGGATAGCTTTCAATAAAGGTTGTCTTTAACCTATCTCCAATAAGGGGTTGTTTGGACTGGTGCAAGGTGCCCACTATAATTAGTGGACAGCATATACCAGGCCAACTTCTCACATTGGTGTGCAGCGTGTGGGATTCCAGCTTGCTATTGTTTTACCAGATAATCTCAATTGAATTGATCAACTGAAAACCACTAAGGGTACCTTAGGTACATATAAAACAAGCTTAGGATACAGTAAGTTCTACTGAACTTAGAGTTGTGTGTTAAGGGATAGCATACCCTTTCTACAACTCAAGAGAGTTTAGTAGGCCACACTAGAGTAGGTAGTGCATACACCACACCACACTAGTAATGTCTTCAGGGCCAGGAACCAGTGGGTCCCAGCCAGAAGCCAATGGGCTTCTTCCCTCCAAGTATGATAATCTCCCATTCTTGGAATTGAGAGCATTAAGCACTGCTAGGAAACTGAAGACAGGCAAAAGTGCCAACACCCAACGCCTCATAGAGGTACTCCTGCTGGATGATCTCAGAATACTACCAGGGTCCGAAGGGGTAGGCAGACAGGGTGGGGCAGAAGATGAGCAAGGGGCCAGGGATGAAAATAACCAGGACCCAACCTCTGAAACTGGCCAGGAAGGTGACAATGACCTTGACCTGGAAAATGCAGCTACTCCTGAGGATGAGGAGGAGGATCAGAATGACCTCCCCTTTGTCCCCCCAGGAAGAGTTGTGAGTGTGCCCAGAAGGCCTAGATCTCCTTCTCAGGAGTCTAACCACTCTGACACCTCAGTAGGGACCTCTGTTTCCTCTCATAGGAGGGAATACTCCAGTGAGAGGAAAGAGAGACTGCTCAAGTATGGAGAAGCTCAGTTGAAACTCAGAAGAGAGCAGTTGGCTATAGACAGGGAGTCCCTAGAGCTTGAAAGGCAAAGAAAGAAGTTGGGACTAGAGTCCCATGGTGGCAGCAATTTCCCCAGAGATAGGGAAAGGTCTTATGACCATAGAAACCTGAGCAAGATTGTCCCTCCCTACCAGAGTGGGGTTGACATCCACAAATGGATAACTGCACTGGAAAGGGCCTGTAAAGTTCAGAGGATCCCCCAGGAGCAGTGGGCAGCAATCTTGTGGCTCTCCTTTGCAGACAAAGGTAGAGACAAGCTCCTCACTGTAAGAGAAGAGGATGCTGACAATTACAAAGTCTTGAAGAGTGCTCTGATAGATGGGTTTTGCCTAACCACTGAACAGTATAGGTTGAAGTTCAGAGACACCCAAAAGGCTCAGACTCAAGACTGGGTTGATTTTGTAGATTGTGCTACTAAGGCTCTGGAAGGTTGGATACATGGCAGCAAGGTGCATGACTTTATAGGATTGTACAATTTGATTATGAGGGAGCAGATCCTTAATAATTGTCAAAACCAGCTTTTACACCAGTACCTGGTGGACTCTGATCTGACCTCTCCCCAAGAATTGGGAAAGAAGGCAGACAAATGGGTCAGAACCAGGGTAAGGCCTAAGAATCAGGGTGGTGACCAGAAGAAAGATTCTACCAAGTCCCAAGAGAAAGGTGGGGATAAATCTAAGGATAAGTCCACTACAGGGCCCCAAAAATCCTCTTCTGGGGGTGGGTCCCAAACTCCTTCCTCTCCTGAAAAGAAACCATATTGCCATGTCTGTAAAAAGCCTGGACACTGGAAAACTGATCCCAGTTGCCCCAGGATTGGCAATAAAGAAAATGTTCCTCCAACAAATACTACCACCCCTCCTGGTACTACCAGTAGTAATCCTCCAGTTGGGAGTAGTGCACCCAAAAGTTAGGTGCTTTTGCAAGAGGAACAGAGGTGGGCCCCAGTTTAGACAGGACCCCCTCAACAGACTCCTCTGACTCTGATGGTGGTATAGGATTTGCCACCTTTACCATGGGTCCCAATGCATTGGGCAGGTACAGACTGGAGCCAATAATTAATGGTCAGAAAGCTGTGGCATTTAGGGACACAGGGGCTAGTGTCACCATGGTGGCAGGGAAACTAGTCCCCCCTCACTCCCCTGAGTTTAAATACCAGGTAACCAACATTGATGGTGTCAGAACAGATCACCCCATGGCCATAGTCAATCTCAGCTGGGAAGGGGTCACAGGCCCAAAAAGAGTGGCAGTGTCCCCAACCTTGCCTGTAGATTGCCTGATGGGCAATGATCTGGAAATTTCAGCCTGGGCTGAAGTTGAACACCAAACCCATCTGAGAATGCTGGGCGTCCCTGTAAAGGTTAGTGGGGCTGTGATGGCCACAGCCCAAGCCCAGGGAAATTTTGGAGAGATGGAGCCTGGAAGAATGGCCCACTCTCCCCCAAAAGAGAGCGCAAGGGTTGAAGAAAAGTCTTCTTCCCTCCAGACAGTAGGTAAGGGTCAGCCTCCTCAGGGAACTGACCCTACCCCTAGTGAAGGAACTGCCCCAGAGGTAGTTAGGCCTGGCCTCGCCACACCCCTGATGGCAGAGGACCCTTCCAAGGTGGTACCCAGTCTGGAGCAGGTAACCTGCCCCTCTCTACCCTGCCTCAGTCAGCCCAGGGCTGCAGAGGTCAGGGAGGTCAGTGGACCCCCAGGGCCCCCTGTCCAGAGGAACCCCCCATCAGCAGATTAGGGGCACCCAGTCTAGTAGCCCTAGTCAGGTGAAAATTCCTCAACACACTGAGGGATCCCCCATACCTTTGTGTAGGGACCTCCCCAGAAGGACTCTGTTAGGCAAGGGCAAACCTGGGACCAAAAGGTTCCAAACCTGCCATGTCCCTCCAGTGGTCCATCCAAAGGGACCCAACCCCCAGCTGTAGGCAGCCAAAGGTTGACCCTTAGAGCAAAGTGCAACTCAGTCATGGAAAGACAGGCATACATGGTGACCAGTGATCTGAGGAAGCTGAGACCAACCTTCCTAGGGCCTCACTTCCCTACTCAGACACCTCACCAGCCTTGTACTTTACCAAAGCACACCACAGGTAGTAATTCCCCATGGTGGAGACCCTCTCATACCCTTAGGGTGAGGGATTGCTTAGTGGACCATAAGACAGGGGGCAACCATGCTAGTGCAGGTGCTTCCTTATATGGCCACTTAGTCAATAAACTGGCCAAGGTTAGCCTTATCTCCTTTCGTTTGGGGGGGTTATGTAGGAAGGTGGAATCTGACTATATGGTTGCCCCCACTTTTTTCCTGGTGTTTTTTTTTTGTTGCTGGTTTATGACTTAGTTGGACTGGGATCCTGCTATTAAGGGCCCCAGTCTATCTGCTTCCTCTATAAAATGGTTTCCATGTGCCTTAGGCACATCTCTGATTGGAATCTGGAGTGCCCTTATAAGTCCCTAGTATATGGTATACTATGTACCCAGGGCATAGGTACCTCAGAGGCCTACCAGGGGCTGCAGCATGTATTGTGCAACCTCTGGAAGGCCATCCAAAATGACACCACAGGTCTGCTACTGCAGCCTGGGTAAGGTGGTGCTTGCACCCCTTACTGTGATATAGGCTACCTATATCACTACAATTGCACACACATATAAACCTATAAGTCACTCCTATGGCAGGCCTTAACAATCCTGAAGGCAGAGTGCTTGGTTTTTATGTGAGAGGGTGCCCCTGCATGAGCAGGGCCCCTCTGCAGCGTTAGGAGTCAATCCTCTGATGCTGTTTGTGGTGCAGCCTGACCATATACTCTTAAGTACATTATATCCTCGCGGTAAATGCTAACTTTGGGATGGCTGCACAGAAACATGTCGTGTTTGGTGTCAAACATCTTGGAATACTACCCCCCGCCAATTCTGGCGGCGGGGGTAGCATTCCACCCTTCTAGAGGGAGAGACATGTACACACCGGGCTACCCGGTAACTTCTTTCCAGAGCCCTGGCATCACAAAATGGATGCCGCTGCCACAGACACGGGACTGGCCTCCTGCTGCTGACTGAAACTCCGGCAGGGGAGGCCTGGACAATAGGTTTCCTGTCCCAAGGAGGTGTAACCACCTCCCCAGACAGGATAATGTGTATTGGGGCTGGGCGGGAGCACCCTCTGGTGCTTTGAAGTCCTGCACTGGGGGCACATTTGGTGTCCCTGTGCATATGCCAGTTCAAACCGGTTGCAGGGGCTACCTGCCCCTGCTCTGGCGCGAAACTGGACAAAGGGAAGGGGTGTAACCACCCCTCTTCCCTGACCCTCCCATAGGTGGGTCCCCAGAGTATGTCCAACCCCTAACTTTGTATAAGTATGGGACCCCAGTCCTTAGGACTTTAGATTACCCTGGACAAAACTCTGACACTGAATCCTGGACCTTCAACGCTCTACCTGAAGATTAGAGGACTGAAGAATCTCCCTTGGGGTCAAGGAGTGACTCCCCTGCTTGGCAGGCACCTAAGAAGCAATTGTCTGGTCTGCATTGCTGAAGCTCCCGCCAGACGCCGAAGTCTTTGCATCACCAGAGGTAGATTTCCAGACTTCCCCGAGGCTGCCCTGAGTCCCCAGCAAAGCTGAGGCCCGTAGCTATCGTGGGTAACGTGGAACTGTGACCCCTGGACACCGAGCACATTTGCAAGTGCATCCTCTTCCTGGTCTCCCAGATAGTTGTGCTTTGGGCTCCGAGTAGCCCCCGCCTCCAGCACCAACTGCACCGAAGATCACTGGCCTCCACTCCACAAGTGTCCTGCAAGCCAGCTCCAAGTGCGTCCACTCAAGGCTCCTTTGCGGTCGCTAGTCCATTGGCTAGTGGGCCCTCCCAAAGGCAACTCTTCTTCTGCTTGGGCTTCCTTGGTTGCTCCAGACGTGCCCTGACTTACCCTTGCTGGGTGAGTCCCTCAGACCTTGCTGGTCTGTACCACCGTCCTTCTTCTATTTCCACGTGACTTGCTGTTGCCAAGGCTTGTTGGGTCCAATCCGGTCGCTGACACCCCTGTAATCGACAGACGTCGTGGGACAGATCGAATCCAGCTCCTGGTTGTCGTCGACGCCTCCTGGACCTCGTGGCTGAAGAGTCAAGACGACTGTCAACCTACCTGAAGCACCCGACATCGGTGGGCATCTGCTCATCGCCTTCCTGGTCACTGGCTAGTGACCCAGACTCTGTCCCCTCTGCTTTCAGGTTCTTCAGATTTTCGATCCACCTTTGGATCCACCCGAACACTTTCGACTTGGTCGCCAGCAGCACTTTGCATCAGATCGCCATTGAAAACGACGACGAAACCCGACCCCGAAAGACACCTATGCACCCGGCTTCCCTGGGTGAGGTAACTCGAGTACTCCGGTGCTCCCGTGTGTATAGACTCTAGAACAACCTAGTTCTAAAGGTGTTTGCTCCAAGTCCTCCTCTAATTGTCCTTTTCTTTAAAACTCCAACCGCGACATTCCCCATAGAAGTCAACGGCGGCTCGCGGCTGTGTTCTCACACTGCACGCGTCCCCCGTGGGTCCCCTGTGTCACTACCTTGGGTGGTTCCTTGAGGGCCAAGCACTTCTACAGGCTCTAGGCCTTGTGTCTAGCTCAGTCGTGGTTCTTATACCATTTTATTGGTATATGGTTTGGTACGCCCCTAGGGCTCAAACGTGCATTTGTGCTATTACTGTTGATATTCGACTTGTAACTTATGTACTTCGAACTCTAGCCTCATAAAGAGACTAGAGGGGTGTTTTTAAAGCTAAATACATATATTTTTTTATATATATACCTGGTGTGGTCCTCTTTCATTTGGTCACTCAAGAGATTATAGACTGGTAAAACAAGCTGCTTTACATTCCTTCAAGACTTAGCCTGAAGGCTGCTCTCCATAGCTACCACTAGGATAGCTTTCAATAAAGGTTGTCTTTAACCTATCTCCAATAAGGGGTTGTTTGGACTGGTGCAAGGTGCCCACTATAATTAGTGGACAGCATATACCAGGCCAACTTCTCACATTGGTGTGCAGCGTGTGGGATTCCAGCTTGCTATTGTTTTACCAGATAATCTCAATTGAATTGATCAACTGAAAACCACTAAGGGTACCTTAGGTACATATAAAACAAGCTTAGGATACAGTAAGTTCTACTGAACTTAGAGTTGTGTGTTAAGGGATAGCATACCCTTTCTACAACTCAAGAGAGTTTAGTAGGCCACACTAGAGTAGGTAGTGCATACACCACACCACACTAGTAATGTCTTCAGGGCCAGGAACCAGTGGGTCCCAGCCAGAAGCCAATGGGCTTCTTCCCTCCAAGTATGATAATCTCCCATTCTTGGAATTGAGAGCATTAAGCACTGCTAGGAAACTGAAGACAGGCAAAAGTGCCAACACCCAACGCCTCATAGAGGTACTCCTGCTGGATGATCTCAGAAGACTACCAGGGTCCGAAGGGGTAGGCAGACAGGGTGGGGCAGAAGATGAGCAAGGGGCCAGGGATGAAAATAACCAGGACCCAACCTCTGAAACTGGCCAGGAAGGTGACAATGACCTTGACCTGGAAAATGCAGCTACTCCTGAGGATGAGGAGGAGGATCAGAATGACCTCCCCTTTGTCCCCCCAGGAAGAGTTGTGAGTGTGCCCAGAAGGCCTAGATCTCCTTCTCAGGAGTCTAACCACTCTGACACCTCAGTAGGGACCTCTGTTTCCTCTCATAGGAGGGAATACTCCAGTGAGAGGAAAGAGAGACTGCTCAAGTATGGAGAAGCTCAGTTGAAACTCAGAAGAGAGCAGTTGGCTATAGACAGGGAGTCCCTAGAGCTTGAAAGGCAAAGAAAGAAGTTGGGACTAGAGTCCCATGGTGGCAGCAATTTCCCCAGAGATAGGGAAAGGTCTTATGACCATAGAAACCTGAGCAAGATTGTCCCTCCCTACCAGAGTGGGGATGACATCCACAAATGGATAACTGCACTGGAAAGGGCCTGTAAAGTTCAGAGGATCCCCCAGGAGCAGTGGGCAGCAATCTTGTGGCTCTCCTTTGCAGACAAAGGTAGAGACAAGCTCCTCACTGTAAGAGAAGAGGATGCTGACAATTACAAAGTCTTGAAGAGTGCTCTGATAGATGGGTTTTGCCTAACCACTGAACAGTATAGGTTGAAGTTCAGAGACACCCAAAAGGCTCAGACTCAAGACTGGGTTGATTTTGTAGATTGTGCTACTAAGGCTCTGGAAGGTTGGATACATGGCAGCAAGGTGCATGACTTTATAGGATTGTACAATTTGATTATGAGGGAGCAGATCCTTAATAATTGTCAAAACCAGCTTTTACACCAGTACCTGGTGGACTCTGATCTGACCTCTCCCCAAGAATTGGGAAAGAAGGCAGACAAATGGGTCAGAACCAGGGTAAGGCCTAAGAATCAGGGTGGTGACCAGAAGAAAGATTCTACCAAGTCCCAAGAGAAAGGTGGGGATAAATCTAAGGATAAGTCCACTACAGGGCCCCAAAAATCCTCTTCTGGGGGTGGGTCCCAAACTCCTTCCTCTCCTGAAAAGAAACCATATTGCCATGTCTGTAAAAAGCCTGGACACTGGAAAACTGATCCCAGTTGCCCCAGGATTGGCAATAAAGAAAATGTTCCTCCAACAAATACTACCACCCCTCCTGGTACTACCAGTAGTAATCCTCCAGTTGGGAGTAGTGCACCCAAAAAGTTAGGTGCTTTTGCAAGAGGAACAGAGGTGGGCCCCAGTTTAGACAGGACCCCCTCAACAGACTCCTCTGACTCTGATGGTGGTATAGGATTTGCCACCTTTACCATGGGTCCCAATGCATTGGGCAGGTACAGACTGGAGCCAATAATTAATGGTCAGAAAGCTGTGGCATTTAGGGACACAGGGGCTAGTGTCACCATGGTGGCAGGGAAACTAGTCCCCCTCACCAGCTTTTACCTGAGTTTAAATACCAGGTAACCAACATTGATGGTGTCAGAACAGATCACCCCATGGCCATAGTCAATCTCAGCTGGGAAGGGGTCACAGGCCCAAAAAGAGTGGCAGTGTCCCCAACCTATCCTGTAGATTGCCTGATGGGCAATGATCTGGAAATTTCAGCCTGGGCTGAAGTTGAACACCAAACCCATCTGAGAATGCTGGGCATCCCTGTAAAGGTTAGTGAGGCTGTGATGGCCACAGCCCAAGCCCAGGGAAATTTTGGAGAGATGGAGCCTGGAAGAATGGCCCACTCTCCCCCAAAAGAGAGCACAAGGGTTGAAGAAAAGTCTTCTTCCCTCCAGACAGTAGGTAAGGGTCAGCCTCCTCAGGGAACTGACCCTACCCCTAGTGAAGGAACTGCCCCAGAGGTAGTCAGGCCTGGCCTGGCCACACCCCTGATGGCAGAGGACCCTTCCAAGGTGGTACCCAGTCTGGAGCAGGTAACCTGCCCCTCTCTACCCTGCCTCAGTCAGCCCAGGGCTGCAGAGGTCAGGGAGGTCAGTGGACCCCCAGGGCCCCCTGTCCAGAGGAACCCCCCATCAGCAGATTAGGGGCACCCAGTCTAGTAGCCCTAGCCAGGTGAAAATTCCTCAACACACTGAGGGATCCCCCATACCTTTGTGTAGGGACCTCCCCAGAAGGACTCTGTTAGGCAAGGGCAAACCTGGGACCAAAAGGTTCCAAACCTGCCATGTCCCTCCAGTGGTCCATCCAAAGGGACCCAACCCCCAGCTGTAGGCAGCCAAAGGTTGACCCTTAGAGCAAAGTGCAACTCAGTCATGGAAAGACAGGCATACATGGTGACCAGTGATCTGAGGAAGCTGAGACCAACCTTCCTAGGGCCTCACTTCCCTACTCAGACACCTCACCAGCCTTGTACTTTACCAAAGCACATCACAGGTAGTAATTCCCCATGGTGGAGAACCTCTCATACCCTTAGGGTGAGGGATTGCTTAGTGGACCATAAGACAGGGGGCAACCATGCTAGTGCAGGTGCTTCCTTATATGGCCACTTAGTCAATAAACTGGCCAAGGTTAGCCTTATCTCCTTTCGTTTGGGGGGTTATGTAGGAAGGTGGAATCTGACTATATGGTTGCCCCCACTTTTTCCTGGTGTTTTTTTTTTTGCTGGTTTATGACTTAGTTGGACTGGGATCCTGCTATTCAGGGCCCCAGTCTATCTGCTTCCTCTATAAAATGGTTTCCATGTGCCTTAGGCACATCTCTGATTGGAATCTGGAGTGCCCTTATAAGTCCCTAGTATATGGTATACTATGTACCCAGGGCATAGGTACCTCAGAGGCCTACCAGGGGCTGCAGCATGTATTGTGCCACCCCTGGAAGGCCATCCAAAATGACACCACAGGTCTGCTACTGCAGCCTGGGTAAGGTGGTGCATGCACCCCTTACTGTGATATAGGCTACCTATATCACTACAATTGCACACACATATAAACCTATAAGTCACTCCTATGGCAGGCCTTAACAATCCTGAAGGCAGAGTGCTTGGTTTTTATGTGAGAGGGTGCCCCTGCATGAGCAGGGCCCCTCTGCAGTGTTCGGAGTCAATCCTCTGATGCTGTTTGTGGTGCAGCCTGACCATATAATCTTAAGTACATTATATCCTCGCGGTAAATGCTAACTTTGGGATGGCTGCACAGAAACATGTCGTGTTTGGTGTCAAACATCTTGGAATACTACCTCCCCGCCAATTCTGGCAGCGGGGGTAGCATTCCACCCTTCTAGAGGGAGAGACATGTACACACCGGGCTACCCGGTAACTTCTTTCCAGAGCCCTGGCATCACAAAATGGATGCCGCTGCCACAGACACGGGACTGGCCTCCTGCTGCTGACTGAAACTCCGGCAGGGGAGGCCTGGACAATAGGTTTCCTGTCCCAAGGAGGTGTAACCACCTCCCCAGACAGGATAATGTGTATTGGGGCTGGGCGGGAGCACCCTCTGGTGCTTTGAAGTCCTGCACTGGGGGCACATTTGGTGTCCCTGTGCATATGCCAGTTCAAACCGGTTGCAGGGGCTACCTGCCCCTGCTCTGGCGCGAAACTGGACAAAGGGAAGGGGTGTAACCACCCCTCTTCCCTGACCCTCCCATAGGTGGGTCCCCAGAGTATGTCCAACCCCTAACTTTGTATAAGTATGGGACCCCAGTCCTTAGGACTTTAGATTACCCTGGACGAAACTCTGACACTGAATCCTGGACCTTCGACGCTCTACCTGAAGATTAGAGGACTGAAGAATCTCCCTTGGGGTCAAGGAGTGACTTCCCTGCTTGGCAGGCACCTAAGAAGCAATTGTCTGGTCTGCATCGCTGAAGCTCCCGCCGGACGCCGAAGTCTTTGCATCACCAGAGGTAGATTTCCAGACTTCCCCGAGGCTGCCTTGAGTCCCCAGCAAAGCTGAGGCCCGTAGCTGTCGTGAGTAACGTGGAACCGTGACCCCTGGACACCGAGCACATTTGCAAGTGCATCCTCTTCCTGGTCTCCCACATAGTTGTGCTTTGGGCTCCGAGTAGCCCCCGCCTCCAGCACCAACTGCACTGAAGATCACTGGCCTCCACTCCACGAGTGTCCTGCAAGCCAGCTCCAAGTGCGTCCACTCAAGGCTCCTTTGCGGTCGCTAGTCCGTTGGCTAGTGGGCCCTCCCGAAGGCAACTCTTCTTCTGCTTGGGCTTCCCTGATTGCTCAAGATGTGCCCTGACTTACCCTTGCTGGGTGAGTCCCTCAGACCTTGCTGGTCTGTACCACCGTCCTTCTTCTATTTCCACATGACTTGCTGTTGCCAAGGCTTGTTGGGTCCAATCCGGTCGCCAACACCCCTGCAATCGACATACGTCGTGGGACAGCTCGAATCCAGCTCCTGGTTGTCGTCGACGCCTCCTGGACCTCGTGGCTGAAGAGTCAAGACGACTGTCAACCTACCCGAAGCACCCGACATCGGTGGGCATCTGCTCATCGCCTTCCTGGTCACTGGCTAGTGACCCAGACTCTGTCCCCTCTGCTTTCAGGTTCTTCAGATCTTCGATCCACCTTTGGATCCACCCGAACACTTTCGACTTGGTCGCCAGCAGCACTTTGCAGCAGATCGCCATTGAAAACGACGACGAAACCCGACCCCGAAAGACACCTATGCACCCGGCTTCCCTGGGTGAGGTAACTCGAGTACTCCGGTGCTCCCGTGGGTATAGACTCTAGAACAACCTAGTTCTAAAGGGGTTTGCTCCAAGTCCTCCTCTAAGTGTCCTTTTTCTTTAAAACTCCAACCGCGACATTCCCCATAGAAGTCAACGGCGGCTCGCGGCTGTGTTCTCACACTGCACGTGTCCCCCGTGGGTCCCCTGTGTCACTACCTTGGGTGGTTCCTTGAGGGCCAAGCACTTCTACAGGCTCTAGGCCTTGTGTCTAGCTCAGTCGTGGTTCTTATACCACTTTATTGGTATATGGTTTGGTACGCTCCTAGGGCTCAAACGTGTATTTGTGCTATTACTGTTGATATTCGACTTGTAACTTATGTACTTCGAACTCTAGCCTCATAAAGAGACTAGAGGGGTGTGTTTAAGACTAAATACATATATTTTATATATATACCTGGTGTGGTCCTCTTTCATTTGGTCACTCAAGAGATTATAGACTGGTAAAACAAGCTGCTTTACATTCCTTCAAGACTTAGCCTGAAGGCTGCTCTCCATAGCTACCACTAGGATAGCTTTCAATAAAGGTTGTCTTTAACCTATCTCCAATAAGGGGTTGTTTGGACTGGTGCAAGGTGCCCACTATAATTAGTGGACAGCATATACCATGCCAACTTCTCACAAGAGGAAAAAAAGACAAGTGATGAAAGTGATACAAGAGAATACCATCAAAAGCTGAGGAGATCAAAAAGAGTAAGAGTGCCTTGTCAGAGGTATTCAGCACCTGAGTGGACTTACTACCTAAATGAAGTACTACATGTCTCAATTGATGATCTGTGTGATGTGAGATCTGAACTGTTTGAACCTCCGTGATACTACCAAAAATAAGCAGTGCTGAATAAAGATAGTTGACAAAAAAGAATTGTGCATTTACAAAAAGACTGTGAAAGTTTAAAAGGAAAGTAAACGAAAGACAAAAAGACTGACATTAATTGATTTCCTATTTTTATTTTATCTTCTTATTCTGCGGTAGAAGAGTAGGCATAGCATTTTTTAGAAGAACACGGAGTAGGGTTAAGAATTGTCTAATATTACTTGCAGAGAACTAATCATTTGAGGAAGATATTTGAAAAAAAGAAGAAAAAAAGAAAACTCGCATTTTGAATTTAGCTGCATACTTTTAATCTCCTTCCAAAGAGAACATATGTTGCCTCAGAAATAAGTGTAAATATATTATGTGTATAATCTTTGTAATAACAGATATTATGATTTCTATCATATCCGGAGGATTTTACTTAACACCTGAGAAAGACTTTAGAAACCCAAGCACAACAAAAGCACACATATATTTGACTCATGAGGAGAAATTGAAAGCTTTGTTCATCGCTTACAATAGGAAAGATTACACAACAAATGTTTATTCTACGTTAGTACAGGAATATACACACAACATGGGAGCAAAGGACTGCTATGAAAAAGCTAATTTACAGTCATTAGTATCAGAAGAAGTCATATATTACCACATGCTGTCATCCTATGGAATCTCATGTGGTATATTACTTACAATTGTATATAGATGAGAACACTTTGAATATTTTTCTTCTAACTTTGAGTTAATACTGTCTAGAGTGCCATTGATAGAAAGCATGCATTTACACTCACAAAGAAAAGAAATGGACACAGCCTGGTATTATTTTATGCCACATAGACCAATAGAAATGTGTTAAAGCTTATCAGAATAATTTAAACTTTTGATGCACCCATTAGAGAAAGGTTTTATTATGACATTAGAAGAGAGAAACACTAACATAACACGTATTAAAGAAAGACATAGCGATGTTTTGGAAAATGTTTGGAAGAAGATGAATATAGAAAGAAAATGGCTTACCCAAAATTTAGATTAGATAGCGAATGCAAGAGGAACATTTGCTTTTACAGAAGGACACCAAAACAAACTAGACATGTTGGGATTATTAGTTGTGAAAACACATTTGAACTGATGGGAGGAACATGGTAAAAGTTATAAGGAGAAGAGTCTGCAATTCCAGGAGTTTATTTTGTTTATGGACAGAATACTTATTTTTTGTTACCTGATGATTGGGAGAGCATTTGTTATTTAGGGGTGATATTTCCTAAAATGTACCATGTCACTAGTATAGATGCATTAACAGTAACACCAGCACACAGACACACTCGTAGTGCTGGGAAGGGAGCTCAATTAGTAGGAGATATTTTGGAGCAATTATTCCACTTGTAGGAGTCATTTTAAAGGACAAAAAGATTAGTAAACTGTTAACTGCTGTCGACAAGCTGGCAACAAGCCCTTCTGGAGCTTTTCTAGCAGTAAATACTGAGCTGATGGCTGTGAGAAGTTGGCCTGGTATATGCTGTCCACTAATTAAAGTGAGCACCTTGCACCAGTCCAAACGACCCTTATGATGTATGAGGTCAAAGATAACCTTTAGAAAGCTATCCTAGTGGTAGCTGTGGAAAGCAGCCTTCAGGCTTAATCTTGAAGGAATGTAAAGCAGCTTGTTTTACCAGAACATCACCTCCTATATTGACTAAATGAAAGGAGAACCACACAGTAGTTATATAAAAATATGTATTTATTAATATAACACTCCCTACTATCCTCTACATGAGGATAGAACACAAAGCACACAATACAAGCTCAATAGAACAGTTGTAAGTAGCAAAATACACAGTGGGTTCCAGGGGGAGACCAAACCATATACTAAAATAGTGGTATAACAGTCATGACTGAGATCAAGACAAGGTCTGGAGCACGTAGAATCGCTGGGACCCCAAGGAACCACCCAAGGTGAGTAGATAGGGACCCCACGGAGGACAGTTGCAGTGTGTGAACACGACCGCGGGCTCCATACAATTCTATGGGGAAGTCGCGGTTACACTTTTAAAGTTTAAGGACCCTTCTAGGAGGACTTCGAGCGAACCCTTTGGAACTTAAGAGTTTGAAGAGCCACCCCACCCATGGATACCGTAGTACCCAAGTTACCTATCCCAGAGGAGCCGGGTGCATTGGTCTGGAGTGGCGTCGGAAACTGCCATCGTTCTCAATGGAGGGCTGTGAAGAAGTACTGCTGCCGTGAAGGTGAAAAGGGTCCGGTGGCATCCAAGCCTGGATTCGGAGAAGGAAGGAACCTGAAAGCAGAGGGGACAGAGTCTGGGTCACTTCAGAGTGACCAGGGGCTCGGTAGACGACTGCCCACCGATGTCGGTTGCTTGAGGTGCGAAGAAGGGATGCTTGACTCTGCAGCCCCGAGGACCAGGAGATGTCGAGGACGACCAGGAGCCAGAAGGTGAGCTGTCCCACGAAGGATGTCGAGTGCTGAGGGGTCGGTGTCAGGCTGGAGCACCAACAAGCCTTGGCAAAAGCAACCCACGAAGGAAGGCCAAGCAGGTTACGGTGTGGACCAGCAAGGTCCAGGGGACTCACCAAGCAATGGGGAGTCAGGGCACATCTGGAGCAACCAGGAAAGCCCAACAGAAATCAAGATGACCCTCAGAGAGACCCACAGGCCGATAGGCCAGGAGTCGCGAGGGGACCTCGGGCAAGATTTCAAAGTACCAGCCCACGGAGCACTCGGTGTGAGTAGGCCAGAGTTCTTTGGAGCAAATACTGCTCCAGGTCAGGACTACTCAGAGTTCAATGCACAAGCTCGGGAATCGCCAACAAGCATATACACTTGCAAATGGACGCGGTGCACAGCGGTTCGGGTTATACAGTCCCCACGAGGGATACTGGCCTCAAACACCTCCTGTGTTGCTGAAGTCTTTGGAGTCTGCAGCAGCTCAGGAGCAGCAGACCAGTCAGTTGCATTATGGTGCCTGCAACAGTAGGGGAGTGACTCCTTCACTCCAAGGGAGATTCTTCAGTTGTCCTTAGTGCACCACAGGTCCTACACAGAGCCTGTATGGAGCAAGGGCAAAGACAAAGCTTTGGACGGAGAGGGAGACGAAGTCGGGCCCAGTCGAAGTCCAGCGAAGTCCAGAGTGTCCAGACGGTCGAAGGTCAGTGGTTTCTTCTTGTAGAATCTTGTCCACGTCAAATCTAAAGTCTTACAGCCAGGTAAGCCCCCTTATACCCATGGGAGAGGGTTGGACAGATTCGGGGGACCCTCCTAGGGGAGGGTCAGGACAGAGGGGTGGTTACACCCATGTCCTTTGTTCAGTTTCGTGCCAGAGCAGGAGCCACTGGCTCCCAGAACTGGTTTGAGCTGGACTATGCACAGGGACACCAAATGTGCCCCGGGTGCAGACTTTCAGGCACTCTCAGAGTGCACCCACCCAGCCCCAATACACTAAATCCTGTCTGGGAGGTGGTCACTCCTCCCTGTGACAGGATGCCTATTGTGCTGCCTTCCCCTGCTCGAGCTTGGCCGGCAGCATCCATTTTGTGCTGACTGGGTCGAGAAGGCTGGCCCCAGATAGACCAGTGACCCCACGAAGTTCGCTTCAGATGGGTGGAATCATACCTCCCACACCGGTTACCAGTGTGGAGGTATGATTCCAAGGTGTTTGATACCAAACACGAAATATTTCTATGCAGCCGTTTTCGAGATAGCATTTACCGTGAGGTTATAATGCACCTCTACCGATATGTCCGGCTGAGTCACAGACAACCCAGGAGAATGGTCTCTGAAGGCTGCAGAGAGGCTCTGCTCATGCAAGGGCACCCTCTCACTAAAAACCCAGCACCCTGTCTTCAGGATTGATAAGGCCTGCTATAGGGGTGACTTATACGTTTTAAGTGTAGTGACCTATAGATATAGTGAACCTATATCTAAAGTAAGTGGTGCAAGCACCAACTTACATAGGCTGCTGTAGCAGACCTGGAATTCCATTTTGCATGGCCTCTCATGGGTGGCATAATACATGCTTCAGCCCATGGGAGGCCTCTGGGGTACCTATGCCCTGGTTACATGGGTACCATATACTAGGGTCTTATAAGGGTACCCCAGTATCCAATCTGGAGTGTACCAAAGTACATGGTTAATAATTTAAGGGAGAAAGTAGATAGACTGAGGTCCTGTTTAGCAGGATCCCAGTCAGACTAGTCAAAAACAGTGCAACATCAAGCAAAAAGTGGGGGTAACCATAAGAAGCAGATCCTACTTTCCTACACAGCCCCCCCAAACGAAAGGACATGAGACTAACCATGACCAGTTGAGTCTTCATTTTCTAAGTGGAAATATCTGGAGAGTCCATCTGCATTGGCATGGTTACTCCCAGGTCTATGTTCCACTGTATAGTCCATCCCTTGTAGGGAAATGGACCACCTCAAAATTTTGGGGTTTTCACCCTTCATCTGTTTTAGCCATAAGAGGGGCTTATGGTCTGTCTGAACAATGAAGTGAGTGCCAAACAAGTATGGCCTCAGCTTCTTCAGAGCCCAAACCACAGAAAAGGCTTCCCTCTCAATAGCTGACCAACGTTTCTCTCTGGGGGTCAGCCTTCTGCTTATAAAAGCTACTGGCTCATCCTGATCCTCTTCATTCAGTTGTGATAACACAGCCCCTACCCCCAACTCAGATGCATCAGTTTGAACAATGAATTGTTTGGAATAGTCAGGACTTTGCAGAATGGGAGCAGTGCACATGGCCTGCTTCAGGTCATCAAATACCTTCTGACAGCTAACTGTCCACTGAACTTTCTTAGGCATTCTTTTAGAGGTCAGATCATTTAAGGGGGTCACTATAGATCCTTATCCCTTAACAAACCTCCTGTAGTGCCCAGTCAAGCCCAAGAAAGCTCTGACCTGAGTCAGGGTAGTTAGAGCAACCCAGTCCATGATGGTCTGGATCTTGCTCTGCAATGGTTGAACCTGGCCTCCACCCACAAGGTGGCCTAGGTACACAACCTTACTCTGCCCTATCTGGCACTTGGTGGCCTTGATAGTGAGGCCTGCCTTTTGCAGGGCCTCCAGAACATTTCTTAGGTGGACCAGGTGATCCTCCCAGGTGGAACTAAAGACAGCAATATCATCAAGATAAGCTGCACTGTAGTCATCCAGGCCTGTGAGAACTTTATTCACCAACCTTTGAAATGTGGCAGGTGCATTTTTCAAGCCAAAGGGCATCACCACAAATTGATAGTGCCCACTAGGGGTTGGAAATGCTGTTTTGGGTTTGGCATCCTCAGCTAGTCTTATTTGCCAATATCCAGCTGTGAGGTTAAATGTACTAAAGTAATTGGCTGAGGCCAAAGTATCAATGAGCTCATCTGCCCTAGGAATAGCATGAGCATCAGTCCTAATGACTGCATTGAGCCCCCTGTAGTCTACACAAAACCTCATTTCTCTCTTACCACCCTCGGTATGAGGTTTGGGTACCAGGACTACTGGACTAGCCCAAGGGCTATCTGAGGGTTCAATGACTTCCAATTCCAGCATCTTTTGGACCTCAGTCCTGATGCACTCCCTGACATGGCCAGGTTGCCGGCAAATCTTATTTTTAACAGGCAGACTTTCACCTGTGTCCACTTCACGGGTACACCAAGTGGTCTGACTAGGAGTCAGGGAGAACATATGTCTGTACTGATTGAGGACCTTTCTACAATCAGTCTGTTGCTGCTCAGTGAGGCTGCCTGCCAAGGCTACACCATCAACTGAGCCATCATCAGGGTTCTGTGAGAGGAGGTCAGGGAGTGGGTCACTCTCTTTCTCCTGTCCCCCATCAGTAGCCATGAGCAAGCCCATGTCTGCCCTGTCAACATATGGCTTGAGCCTGTTCATATGGAGCACCCTGTGGGGGCTCCTGGGAGTTCCAAGGTCCACCAGGTAGGTGACCTCTCCCTTCTGCTCAAGAATGGTATGGGTCCACTCCACTTGTCCTGGAGAGCTGCTGGGGCCACAGGCTCCAACACCCATACATTCTGTCCTGGCTGGTACACAGTCAGCAGAGCCTTTTGGTCATGCTAAGCTTTCTGTAGTTCTTGGCTAGCCTCAAGGTTTTTACTTGCCTTCTTCATATACTCAGCCATCCTGGAGCGGAGACCAAGTACATAGTCCACTATGTCTTGTTTAGGTGGTTTGAGAGGTAACTCCCATCCCTCCTTCACTAAGCATAAGGGACCCCTAACTGGATGTCCAAACAGAAGTTCAAAAGGGCTGTAGCCAATCCCCTTCTGAGGAACCTCTCTGTAGGCCAAGAGAAGGCGGGGCAACAGGACATCCCATTTTCACCTAAGCTTTTCTGGGAGGCCCATGATCATGCCCTTCAGGGTTTTGTTGAATCTCTCAACTAACCCATTGCATTGTGGGTGATAGGGTGTGGTAAATTTGTAATTTACTCCACACTCCTTCCACATAGCAGTAATGTAACTGGACATGAATTTTGCACTCTGTCAGTTAAGACCTCCTTAGGGAAACCCACTCTTGAAAAAATTCCCAGGAGGGCCCTGGCCACCACAGGAGCTGTGGTGGTTCTAAGGGGTATTGCTTCTGGGTACCTAGTGGCATGGTCCACCACCACTAGAATATATCTGTGCCCAGATGCAGTTGGAGGATCCCTGGGACCAATTATGTCAATCCCAACCCTCTCAAAGGGAACCCCCACCACAGGTAGTGGTATCAGGGGGGACTTTGTGGTACCACCTGCCTTACCACTGGCTTGGCAGGTGGTACAGGAGCAACACAACTCCTTTGTGTCCTCTGACATGTGAGGCCAGTGAAAGTGAGGGACAAGCCTGTCCCAAGTTTTACTTTGGCCTAGGTGTCCTACTAAAGGGTTATCATGTACCAGTGTCAGTAGGAAGCCCTTAAACCTCAGAGGTATAACCAACCTCCTGGTAGCACCAGGCTTGGGGTCTCTACCCTATGAGTAAAGGAGTCCTTCATCCCAGTAGATCCTGTGGGACCCACTGGCACTCCCAGCATCCTCAGCAGCAGCTTGCTGTCTGAGGGGTTCAAGAGAGGGGCAGCTGTGCTGCTCCTGACTCAGTTCTGCCCTGGAAGGGCTCCCTGTCCCCAAGAACTCAACCTGATCAGGTTCAAGTTCCTCTGAGACAGTTCCTTCACAGGGACTGGGGTCATCTCCCTCAGGAGACTGATCCTCACTCTGAGTCTGGGGGGAAGACCCTGCCTTACCCCTACTGCTCCTTCTCTTGGAAGGCACCTGGTCCATTTTTCAAGGATCCAGGGCCTGTTCAGCTGAAGACAGTTTGGCCTGTGACCTAGTCACAGCAAACACATCTGCAGAGATGCCCAACTTTGCTGCATGTGTCCTGAGTTCCACTTCAACCCAGGCTGAAGTTTCCAAATCATTGCCCAACAAGCATTCCACAGGGAGGTCTGAGCTAACCACAACCTTCTTAGGGCCAGTTACCCCTCCCCAGCTGAAATAACAACTGCCAAGGAATGGTCTGGCCTGACATTGTTAGCATTGGTCACTTGGTACATCTCACCAAGTATGATCTGGTCAGGGCCCACAAGATCTCTTGTCACCATTGTGACACTAGCTCCTGTGTCCCTTTACGCCATGGCCTCCTTACTATTAATTAAAGGCTGTTGTCTGTATTTGCCCAGATTACTGGGACTGACAAATAGGGAGGCAATATCCATGCCTCCATCACACACTAAAACAGCCTGAGCTGGAGTTCTGACTAAGCCAGAACCCATCTCAGATCACAGGGTTAATCCTACTAAACGCTTGTTCCCTGTACCACCACTTGAAGCTGAACTAGGGGGTACAGTTGCCTTAGGGGCAGTGGTGGTGGTAGGAGGATCCTTGGCCCTTGAACAATTGGCATCCCTTGTCCAATGGGTTTTCTCCTTACACAGGAAGCACAAAGGTTTCTTTTTGCCTTTACCTTTGTTAGACTGTGACTCCCCCCCCCCCGATGCAGGTTTTTGGGGCCCTGATGAATACTTCTGGTCTTTACCCTTCTCTCCACCCTTGTCTGAAGGTTTAACATCTTGCTTTTGCTAGTCACCACTTGAGGTCTGGGTTTTCTGCTTCACCCTGGTTCTGACCCACCTATCTGCCTTCTTTCCCAATTCTTGGGGAGAAGTCAGATCGGAGTCAACCAAGTACTGATGCAACAACTGATTTTGGCAATTATTAAGGATCTGCTCCCTCATAATCAAATTGTACAATCCCTTGAAATCATTCACTTTGCTGCCAAGTAACCAGCCTTCCAGAGCCTTAGTAGCACAATCTACAAAGTCTACCCAGTCCTGAGTCTGTGTCTTCTGGGTGTCTCTGAACTTAATCCTGTACTGTTCAGTGGTTAAGCCAAACCCATCAATGAGAGCACTCTTCAGGACTGAATAGTTGTCAGCATCCTCTTCTCTAACAGTGAGGAGCTTATCTCTACCTTTGTCAGCAAAGGAGAGCCACAAGATAGCTGCCCACTGCTCTTGGGGGACCTTCTGTACTTTACAGGCCCTCTCTAAAGCAGTTATCCATTTGTGGATGTCATCCCCACCATGGGAGGGAGGAACTATCTTGCTCAGGTTCCTATGGTCATAAGTATACTCCTTAATCTTAGGGACACTGTTGCTGCCTCCATGGGACTCTAGTCCCAATTTCTTTCTAGCCTTCTGGAGTTCTAAGGATTCCTTATCTAGGGCCAATTGCTCCTGCCTGAGCCTAAGCTTGACTTTCTCAAGCTTAAGAAATTGGCACTGCCTCTCATAAGAGTTATCTCTCTTAAGAGATATGGAGATCCTAAATGGTCAGATTCCTCGGAGGGAGATCTAGATCTCCTGGGTAAACTCTGCACTCTTCCTGGAGGAGTAAAGAGAGGGCCACTGGGGCCTTCTCCACCCTCTTCCTGAAGATCTAGGTTGTCCAGGTTGGAATCATCTTGATCCTCCTGGCCAGGGTTTGAGTCTAGGTCATAAAAGGTGTCACCTCCTGACCTGTCTTCATTCCCTGCCCCACCCACTCTTTCTACCTCATCTGACCCTGGGGTCTTTCTAAGGTCATCTAAGAGTAACACCTCAATGAGACGTTGGGTGTTGGCATTTCTCCCTGTCTTCAGCTTCCTAGAAGCACACATGGCTTTAAAATCCTGAAATGTGAGACCATTGTACCTAGAAGGCAGAGAGCCACTGGTTTCTCCTTTAGAAGACATACTAGTGTGGTGTGGTGTATGCACCTACCTAACCTAGTGGGAACTAAACTATCTTAGGTTGGAAAAAGGGTGTGCTAGACCCTTAACTTACCCACCCCCAAGTTCAGTAGAACTTACTTATTCTAATCTTTAAGTATTATATGTGCCTGAATACTTTAGTGGTTTTCAGTTAATCAATACAAAGAGATTTATCTGGTAAAACAATGCAGGCTTGAATCCCAACCGCTGCACACCAATGTGAGAAGTTGGCCTGGTATATGCTGTCCACTAATTAAAGTGATACCAAAGGGGATGATGGACGGAGCGTTAGAGCAAATCAAACACTCACCCCCAGTCAAATGATCTGGGTTTAATCCATCATCATTCTTTAGCTCACTCCACCACCCCAGTTCAGACATGGCTATATGCAAATCAGTCTGACCCTGTGCCTCATGGGAACAGTCCAGCCCAAACTGCCAAGCCATGTCTTCCCTGGACCGGAAACAAGCATCCTGGGACCGGTTTCGGGTTCAAAACCCTCATCAGCCAGGCTATCTTGAATCCAGTGGCAAAGTGAGCAAGGGACCCACGTCTGGGCATACCCTGCCAACTTAGGGCGAACAAAGCGATACCAAAGGGGATGATGGACGGAGCGTTAGAGCAAATCAAACACTCACCCCCAGTCAAATGATCTGGGTTTAATCCATCATCATTCTTTAGCTCACTCCACCACCCCAGTTCAGACATGGCCATATGCAAATCAGTCTGACCCTGTGCCTCATGGGAACAGTCCAGCCCGAACTGCCAAGCCATGTCTTCCCTGGACCGGAAACAAGCATCCTGGGACCGGTTTCGGTTTCAAAACCCTCCTCAGCCAGGCTATCTTGAATCCAGTGGCAAAGTGAGCAAGGGACCCACGTCTGGGCATACCCTGCCAACTTAGGGCGAACAAAGCGATACCAAAGGGGAGGATGGAGGGAGCGTTAGAGCAAATCAAACACTCACCCCCAGTCAAATGATCTGGGTTTAATCCATCATCATTCTTTAGCTCACTCCACCACCCCAGTTCAGACATGGCCATATGCAAATCAGTCTGACCCTGTGCCTCATGGGAACAGTCCAGCCCGAACTGCCAAGCCATGTCTTCCCTGGACCGGAAACAAGCATCCTGGGACCGGTTTCGGGTTCAAAACCCTCATCAGCCAGGCTATCTTGAATCCAGTGGCAAAGTGAGCAAGGGACCCACGTCTGGGCATACCCTGCCAACTTAGGGCGAACAAAGCGATACCAAAGGGGATGATGGACGGAGCGTTAGAGCAAATCAAACACTCACCCCCAGTCAAATGATCTGGGTTTAATCCACCACCCCAGTTCAGACATGGCCATATGCAAATCAGTCTGACCCTGTGCCTCATGGGAACAGTCCAGCCCGAACTGCCAAGCCATGTCTTCCCTGGACCGGAAACAAGCATCCTGGGACCGGTTTCGGGTTCAAAACCCTCATCAGCCAGGCTATCTTGAATCCAGTGGCAAAGCGAGCAAGGGACCCACGTCTGGGCATACCCTGCCAACTTAGGGCGAACAAAGCGATACCAAAGGGGATGATGGACGGAGCGTTAGAGCAAATCAAACACTCACCCCCAGTCAAATGATCTGGGTTTAATCCATCATCATTCTTTAGCTCACTCCACCACCCCAGTTCAGACATGGCCATATGCAAATCAGTCTGACCCTGTGCCTCATGGGAACAGTCCAGCCTGAACTGCCAAGCCATGTCTTCCCTGGACCGGAAACAAGCATCCTGGGACCGGTTTCGGGTTCAAAACCCTCATCAGCCAGGCTATCTTGAATCCAGTGGCAAAGTGAGCAAGGGACCCACGTCTGGGCATACCCTGCCAACTTAGGGCGAACAAAGCGATACCAAAGGGGATGATGGACGGAGCATTAGAGCAAATCAAACACTCACCCCCAGTCAAATGATCTGGGTTTAATCCATCATCATTCTTTAGCTCACTCCACCACCCCAGTTCAGACATGGCCATATGCAAATCAGTCTGACCCTGTGCCTCATGGGAACAGTCCAGCCCGAACTGCCAAGCCATGTCTTCCCTGGACCGGAAACAAGCATCCTGGGACCGGTTTCGTGTTCAAAACCCTCATCAGCCAGGCTATCTTGAATCCAGTGGCAAAGTGAGCAAGGGACCCACGTCTGGGCATACCCTGCCAACTTAGGGCGAACAAAGCGATACCAAAGGGGATGATGGACAGAGCGTTAGAGCAAATCAAACACTCACCCCCAGTCAAATGATCTGGGTTTAATCCATCATCATTCTTTAGCTCACTCCACCACCCCAGTTCAGACATGGCCATATGCAAATCAGTCTGACCCTGTGCCTCATGGGAACAGTCCAGCCCGAACTGCCAAGCCATGTCTTCCCTGGACCGGAAACAAGCATCCTGGGACCGGTTTCGGGTTCAAAACCCTCATCAGCCAGGCTATCTTGAATCCAGTGGCAAAGTGAGCAAGGGACCCACGTCTGGGCATACCCTGCCAACTTAGGGCGAACAAAGCGATACCAAAGGGGATGATGGACGGAGCGTTAGAGCAAATCAAACACTCACCCCCAGTCAAATGATCTGGGTTTAATCCATCATCATTCTTTAGCTCACTCCACCACCCCAGTTCAGACATGGCCATATGCAAATCAGCCTGACCCTGTGCCTCATGGGAACAGTCCAGCCCGAACTGCCAAGCCATGTCTTCCCTGGACCGGAAACAAGCATCCTGGGACCGGTTTCGGGTTCAAAACCCTCATCAGCCAGGCTATCTTGAATCCAGTGGCAAAGTGAGCAATTAAAGTGGGCACCTTGCACCAGTCCAAACGACCCTTATGATGTATGAGGTCAAAGATAACCTTTAGAAAGCTATCCTAGTGGTAGCTGTGGAGAGCAGCCTTCAGGCTTAATCTTGAAGGAATGTAAAGCAGCTTGTTTTACCAGAACATCACCTCCTATATTGACTAAATGAAAGGAGAACCACACAGTAGTTATATATAAATATGTATTTATTAATATAACACTCTCTACTATCCTCTACACGAGGATAGAACACAAAGCACACAATACAAGATCAATAGAACAGTTGTAAGTAGCACAATACACAGTGGGCTCCAGGGGAGACCAAACCATATGCTAAAATAGTGGTATAACAGTCACGATTGAGATCAAGACAAGGTCTGAAGCACCTAGAATCGCTGGGACCCCAAGGAACCACCCAAGGTGAGTAGATAGGGACCCCATGGAGTACGGGTGCAGTGTGTGAACACGACCGGGGGCTCCGTACAATTCTATGGGGAAGTCGCGGTTACACTTTTAAAGTTTAAGGACCTTTCTAGGAGGACTTCGAGCGAACCCTTTGGAACTTAAGAGTTTGAAGAGCCACCCCACCAGTGGATACCCTAGTACCCGAGTTACCTATCCCAGAGGAGCCGGGTGCATAGGTCTGGAGTGGCGTCGGAAACTGCAGTCGTTCTCAATGGAGGGCTGTGAAGAAGTACTGCTGCCGTGAAGGTGAAAAGGGTCCAGTGGAATCCAAGCCTGGATTCGGGAAGGAAGGAACCTGAAAGCAGAGGGGACAGAGTCTGGGTCACTTCAGAGTGACCAGGGGCTCGGTAGACGACTGCCCACCGATGTCGGTTGCTTGAGGTGCGAAGAAGGGATGCTTGACTCTGCAGCCACAAAGACCAGGAGATGTCGAGGACAACCAGGAGCCGGAGGTGAGCTGTCCCACAAAGGATGTCGAGTGCTGAGGGGTCGGTGTCCGGCTGGAGCACCAACAAGCCTTGGCAAAAGCAACCCACGAAGGGAGGTCAAGCAGGTTACGGTGTGGACCAGCAAGGTCCAGGAGATTCACCAAGCAACGGGGAGTCAGGGCACGTCTGGAGCAACCAGGAAAGCCCAACAAAAATCAAGATGACACTCAGAGAGACCCACAGGCTGAAGGACCAGGAGTTGCGAGGGGACCTCAGGCAAGATTACAAAGTACCAGCCCAAGGAGCACTCGGTGCAAGGAAGCCAGAGTTCTTTGGTGCAAATACTGCTCAGGGTCAGGACTACTCGGAGTCCAATGCACAAGCTTGGGAATTGCCAACAAGCACATGCACTTGCAAATAGAAGCTTTGCACAGGGGTTCAAGTTATACAGTCCCCACGAGGGATACTGGCCTCAAACTTCCTGAGAGGGCAGATCAACCTCAGGGACCTTCGAAAACTCACCTCCTTTGTTGCCGAAATCTTCGGAGTCTGCAGGAGCTCAGGAGCAGCAGACCAGTCAGTTGTGTTATGGTGCCTGCAACAGCAGGGGAGTGACTCCTTCACTCCAAGGGAGATTCTTCAGTTGTCCTTAGTGCACCACAGTCCTACATGGAGCCTGTATGGAGCAAGGGCACAGACAAAGCTTTGGATGGAGAGGGAGACAAAGTCGGGCCCAGTCGAAGTACAGCGAAGCCCAGAGTGTCCAGACGGTCGAAGATCAGTGGTTTCTTCTTGTAGAATCTTTTCCACATCAAATCTAAAGTCTTACAGCCAGGTAAGCCCTTTTTAACCCACGGGAGAGGGTTGGACAGATTCCGGGGACCCTCCTAGGGGAGGGTCAGGACATAGGGGTCGTTACACCCATGTCCTTTGTCCAGTTTCGTGCCAGAGCAGGAGCCACTGGCTCCCAGAACTGGTTTGAGCTGAACTATGCACAGGGACACCAAATGTGCCCCGGGTGCAGAATTTCAGGCACTCTCAGAGTGCACCCACTCAGCCCCAATACACTAAATCCTGTCTGGGAGGTGGTCACACCTCCCTGTGACAGAATGCCTATTGTGCTGCCTTCCCCTGCTCGAGCTTGGCTCAGCAGCAGGAGGGCAGAAGTGTGTCTCTGGTCGGCAGCATCCATTTTGTGCTGACCGGGTCGAGAAGGCTGGCACCGGATAGACCAGAGACCCCACGAAGCTCGCTTCAGAAGGGTAGAACATACCTCCCACCCCAGTTACCTGTATGGAGGTATGATTCCAAGGCGTTTGATACCAAACACGATATGTTTCTATGCAGCCGTTTTCGAGATAGCATTTACCGCGAGGTTATAACGCACCTCTACCTATATGTCCCGCTGAGTCACAGACAACCCGGGAGAATGGTCTCCAAAGGCTGCAGAGATGCTCTGCTCATGCAGGGGCACCCTCTCACTAAAAACCCAGCACCCTGCCTTCAGGATTGATAAGGCCTGCTATAGGGGTGACTTATAAGTTTTAAGTGTAGTGACCTATAGATATAGTGAACCTATATCTAAAGTAAGTGGTGCAAGCACCAACCTACACAGGCTGCTGTAGCAGACCTGGAGTTCCATTTTGCATGGCCTCCCATGGGTGGCATAATACATGCTTCAGCCCATGGGAGGCCTCTGGGGTACCTATGCCATGAGTACATGGGTACCATATACTAGGGTCTTATAAGGGTACCCCAGTATCCAATCTGGAGTGTACCAAACTACATGGTTAATAATTTAAGGGAGAAAGCAGCTAGACTGGGGTCCTGTTTAGCAGGATCCCAGTCAGACTAGTCTAAAACAGTGCAACATCAAGCAAAAAGTGGGGGTAACCATAAGAAGCGGATCCTACTTTCCTACAATGGCTATATGTTCAATGGTTTTACAGGATCGTTTAGCATTAGACATTTTATTTACTTGCAGAAAAAGGCAGAGTCTGCTAGATGCTTAAATTAACCCATTGCTACTCCGATATACCTGACTTAAAGCCTAAATTAGAAGAGCTGGAGACACTCAGTGGGAGATTTACTAAGATTGTGCACCGTGTTTGCGTCACAAAAGTGACGCAAATTGGCGCAAAATCTTTTTTTCCCAATTTACTTTCCAGCGCTGAACTTGGTTGAATTGCTCTTTATCGGGAGTTCTTCCACACTAATTTGGCTATGAAGCTTTATTTTCCTTTGACTTCACTCCTTTACTTGAATTTGATTACTACATAGGTTCTGAATATCTAAACACTAATCCTGATTTTTAGACTAGGGAACCTATTCCTTTTTGGAACATGCTTAATGCAATCTTATTATTTGATGTGTTGTTCAAACCATTTTTCTAAGAGATTTCTGTAACCTTACTTGATTGATGAACTAACTAAATAAAGACCAAATATAAAGAACTTTACTAATCTCTTAATGAGAAATAAAGCCCTTAAACTACATTACAACTGTCATCATTGACTGAACTCAAAACTATTAATGAAATTTAAATTTGAGATGTCTAACCTGCTCCTTAATAATGACACTTATAAAGCGCATGGTTACACCAGCTGGTGTGTCCCCTAATACACACTCCAAGGTCCATCACTGAGGAGAAGAAAGAATTAGTGTAGAAAAACCAGGCTTAACCCTGAGAGATGGTAAATGATCATGAGATAAAGATTTTGGGGCTCAGTCCGCGCTATCACGTTCATTGATTTTTTGCAATGATTCCTTTATGAAAGAATTGAGAAAATGTATATCAGATTTCACAAAAATTTATAAGGCACAGCTTCCATATTCAGAACTTTTGCAGAATTTGTTCTGCCAGAAGCAGTAGTTGTTTTACCAGATGCCTTTTTTCCAACGCATGCTTTTACCATAAATATGAATTTTTTAATTGTTTTTTAAATTAAATTGAGGGAGACGCCTCAAACCCCCTCACTTTTTTAAATAAGTAAATTAATGTAATTTGTATTTTTATTGGGGGAACCCCCTAACTCCCCTTTATTAATTAACCTTACGACCCTATGCCCCTACCCACCCCTAAACCTAAAAAATACCTTTACCACTCTATGCCCCTACCCACCCCATAATCCTAAAATGACCTTACCCCCTATGCCCTACCTACCCGTAACCCCTAAAAATACCCTTAGCACCCTATGACCCTACCCACCCCTAAGCCCTAAAATACCATTACCACCCTACAGTAGCCCTTCTCAACCCCAAACCGTAAAATACTACTACCACCCTATAGCCCTTCCCAACCCCTAAAAGTACCCTTACCATCCTATACCCCTACCCACCCCTAAATCCTAAAACTACCCTTATTACCCAAAACCCATAGCCACACCTAAACCTTAAAAATGCCCTTACCACCCCATGTCCTTACCCACCCCTATACCCTTAAAATATCTTTACAACCCAATACTCTTACCCACCCCTAAACTCTAAAACTACCCTTATCACCCCTAAACCCATATATATATATATAATTCCAATATGCCCTGATTTGAGGACGCACTCCCCAGAAGACGATTCAACTGAATCTTTATTCACAAAAAATCGGCACTTGCATTCCAATTCTTTCATTCCCTGACGCGGTTCGGAGCTCCTGCTCCTTAATCATAGGGTAAGCTGACAATCCACGGATGCACTCAACACGCATTTCCTCTCTTCTGCATGCTACAAATGAATTGCCCTCCGGTGGGCCTCCCAGGTGAGTGAAACTGTATGTGAATGCCGGGAGTTGTAGTGCTTGTTTGTGTTGATTCTTCCCCACCAGTGGGGTCCGTGTTCTAACAGATCGAAAGTCCGTTTTTTTATTGTGAATCTTCCGTGCTGCTGTTAGGCTCAGAACAGTTCCAAACCCTGCAGACCCAGGTTCCCCTTGTGCAGGTGGTGCAATCCTCCACGGCCGGACTGCCGTGATGAAATATAATTCCAAGAAGCCCTGATTTGAGGACGCACTCCCAGAAGACTATTCAACTGAATCTTTATTGACAAAAAATCGGCACTTGCATACCAATTCTGTCAATCCCTGGCGTGTTTTGGAGCGCCTACTCCTTAATCATAGGGAAAGCTGACAGTCCACGGATGCACTCAACACGCATTTCCTCTCTTCTGCATGCTACTAATTAATTGCCCTCCAGTGGGCCTCCCAGGTGAGTGAAACTGTATGTGCTTGCCAGGAGTTGTAGTGCCTGTTTGTGCCGATTCTTCCCCACCAGTGGGGTCCGTGTTCTGACAGTTATTTAGTTTAATATTTTCAAAGTCCTCCAGTGAGCCTCAGAACGAAAGTCCGGTTTTTAATTGTGAATCTTCTGTGCTGCTGTTATGCTCAGAACAGTTCCAAACCCTGCAGACCAATGTTTGTATATATATTTATATGTATATGTATGTGTGTATATGTATGTGTGTATATGTTTGTGTGTGTATATATATATATATATTCACTGGAACTGGGACTTTTTAGTTAGGTTCAAATTTCACATGTACACACGTACAAAACTATAGAAATTCAGCTGTTCTATTTCCATGAACTAACTATAACTTACGCCCCTGCAATGCACTGCTTATGACTTCACATATTACATCACTCATGACATGGTCAGTGACATCACTAATGACATCACTGATGACATCATCCAGTGAGTGTAAGTGTTTCACAAAAGTTTCTGAGTCTTAAAGATGCATACTAAGCTACTGCGCAACTTAAATTACTATTGTTTATGTACTACTAATGAATGATAGTATTTCTAACACATGTCACCTAAGTGGCTGTGTGACTGTCTGAATATGTGTGTGAATGGCTGACTGAGTGGATGTATGGGTATGTGAGTGGCTGTATGGGTGAATAAGTGGGTGTGTGAGTGACTGTATGGCTGTGTGCTGGAAAGTGGATTATTAGTAGGGGAAAATGTATATCTGCCACTAGCAATAAGGCCACTAACACAGTCTAGGGCTCAGAATAGGTCTTAGAAAATTATTCCCATGCTGAACCCTTCGTAGCTGGGCTGTGAGCAGGCAGGCCTAACTTCAAAGACAGGCATGTAAAGCATTTAAAAACACCAATTCAGTAAATAATTAAGACACAACACACAATAAAAATCCACACCAATTTTTACAAATAGGAAATATTTTTATCTTTAAAATGACACCAAAACAAAAAGAATCCATTGCAGAGAACCGGAGATATGAATTTTTAAAGATTTAGCACTATATGGCACATAGAAACCTATAGCGCCTATTGGGACATCTGGCCATACTAGACCGGGTCAAAGTCAAATATTCAGGCCAACCGCGGTGGAGCTCTGCGTGGCTACCCCTCGAGGTAGGTCTCAGTCAAGGTTTTTGCCTTCTGACTTAGAAACCTTTCTGGAGCTTTTCTTGCCGTGGTCCTTTGAAGCTCTCAGCCAGTCCAGATTTGGTGAAGGTTCGCCGCCTTGCTTTGCGATGAGCTCCCAGTCAAACGTATGGAAGTCAGACCTCAGGAGCTTTCCAGCGGGACGAACCAGGGATCCAGGCTGGATTGCGGTTGAAGGTGGGCGGCTTGGCTCTCGCAGTTGGTCTCCGTCACCTTTTCTACGTTCGGACTTAAAAACTTTTACAGAGATTTTTCTTGCGGGGTGCCTCAATGCTCTTCAGCAGGCCAGATTCGGTGAGGGTTCACCAGCATGGGTTTCAGCCTACTCCCGGTCAAACTCTGGAAGTCGGACCTCCGGAGCCTTTCAGCGGGATGAATCTGGCCGGCAGGCCGGCTCGCGGTTGAGGGTCGCTGGCTTGGCTGGCCAGGTCGAGTCGGTCCATTTATGGAGCTTTTTTCCAAAGTTGCTCCAAACTTCTCCAAACTTCTGGAACTTCTTCCTGAAGTTCCAAAAGGGTCCCAAAGTGTCCAAAACTTACTCCAAGGGTCTGGAAGTTCCAAGATGGTCCTTGAAAGTTTGGGACTTCAGTTCCCACAATCCACTTGGACAAAACCCTTACAAATCCACTGGTAGTACTCCAGGCTGGGGATTCTTGGTGGTGATGTTCCAGGTGAGCTCTGTTAACCTGTAGCTTGCAAGGAGTCCACTCTTTAGTCCTTTTGAAGCAAGGCAGTCCACAGGGTTGTAGTTCTGGATTGTGCAGCAGGCGCAGTCTCCAGAGTGCAGGGCCTGGTTGATGCAAATCAAACTTCTCAGCGTGGACCCTTCTTCTCTCTTAGGTTTCAAGCAGCAGAACTGAGAGGCTCTGCCCCTCTCAGATACTTATTCCAAGTTCTCTGAGTCAAGCAGGAGGGAACTCCTGTCCAATGAGGTGCAGGGCAACACCCAGGGTATGACCACAAGCTCCAAAGTGTGGCACTATTTCCTCCCAGAGAGCACCATTTCTCCAAAATTCATCATGGCTGATTTTCCAGCAGGGAGAGAAGAGCTGGCTAAATACACCTCCAGGAGGGCTAATCTCCATAGTCTCTCCCCCTTGCATCTGCTCATTCCTTCCTCAAGCCTAGCATCTGGCTGGGTTCCAAGAGGAGAAGTGTAAATGAAACTGGTGTCTTCTACCTGTCTCCTCCTCCCATTGAAGTATATTGTTTACAACCCCTCCCCCTGCTCTGGCATTCCTGTGTAGTTGAACCCTGCCCTCCCAGAAGAGCTGGCTAACCCTAGGGGCTTTTTATCACCTCATCAAAGGAGCCTGGCTAATCCACTTAACTCTGACCAATCAGGACATACCACTGGAAGGCTACATTTTGGCTTACAGACAAGAAAGTCTTATAACTTCTTGTATGTACATTTTAGGAGAAATTCAACAATACCATATTGTTGGATTTATCAATATCATTCTGGGAAGTCCTTGAATGCAATTTTTATGATTCTCCTAGCGGGAATTATTAGTTAATAACTTATTGCCTTGTTAACCTATGTCGCAGGGGATTTGCAATCGGAAAATGACTTGGGACATTTTTCCAACACCAGGGCTTATATAAACACCTTTTATAAGAACCCTGCTTATATCTGCAGGGCCCGCACCCCTGGAACACCTATGGAAGACTTTAGGGTTTCTGATTATATAAAATTATTTCAGATCCTCCCTCCACAGTGCTCCTAGCACAAAATTCGATTTTGTGAAGCACTTTATCACAACGTGGGGAGTGAGATGTGCAATTTCACTTACCCCAGGGCATATAAAACTCATTTTGTAAGGGTCCTCCTTATAAGGACCTGACCCCCCACCCCATGGACACCTAGGGGAGACCATGGGGTACCTAATATGCTCAAACATTGTAGTTTATTAATTTCTAAGTGCCTCACATACAAAAGTCGAGTTTGGGCAAAAATGGCATTTTAAAAGCAATATCCCTGCCCTATTATGTACTAGTGCCTTATAGGGAAGGTCATGCCAATCCTAGGGGTACTGTAACCCATAGTGTACCCTAGTGTATGCAGGTGTTTTCACTGTATGCTAAGTGTATCTTTCAGCATAGCACTGGCACTGGGCCTGGTTAGACAGAGCCCAGGGTCAGTCAGAGTCAGTTACCACCAGTACCAGTCAGCAAAACGTTGGGGGGTGCCTGGGGCACAGGATGACTTTACAACAGTGCGTGAGTGTCTCTGGGAGGAGCTGTATGAGCGGGTCAGTGGGTGTGTGAGTGGTCCTATGGGTGGGTGAGTGGCTGTGTGAGTGGCTGTATGGGTGTATGAGTGTGTGTGTGAATGGCTGTATCGGTGACTGAGTGGTTATGTTAGTGGCTCTAGGTGGGTGAGTGGGTGTGCGAATGACTGTATGGGTGACTGAGTGGCTATGTGAATGGCTCTATGGGTGAGTGACTGGGTATTTAAGTGGGTGTATGGATATGCAAATGGCTGTTTGAGTGGGTATATGGGTAAGTGAGTGGTAGTGTGAGTGGCTGTCTTGCACAGTAAGTGTCTGTGTGAGTGACTGTATAGGTGAGTGAGTGGGCGCGTGAGTGCTGGTATGGATGTGTGAATGGGTATGTAAGTGGTTGTGTGGGTGAGGAAATGGGTGTGTGAGTGGCTGTATGGGTGAGTGAGTGGGTATGTGAGCATCTCTATAGATGAGTGAGTGGGTGTGTGAGTAGTTGTATGGGTCTGTGAATAGGTATGTTAATGGTTGTGTGGGTGTGTGAGTGTGTGTATGAGAGGTTTATGGGGGTGTGAGTGGGTGTGCGAGTGGTTCTATGGATGATGTCATCAGTAATGTCATTTGAGATGTCATGAGTGATGTAACTGACTATGTCATGAGTAATGTAATATGTGAGGTCATAAGCAGTGCATTGTGGGGGTATACATTATAGTTAGCTGAGGTAACTATAACTGCTGAATTTCTATGGTTTTGTATGTGTGAAATCTGAGCCTAACTACAACGTCCCTGTAACCTTTGTTTTTTTCAGTGAATGTATAAGTTTGTTTTAATGCTTATTTCCAAACTATAACATCCCTGTAACCTCTGGTTTTATCAGTGAATTTCTGCCTTTTTTAATGTTATTTCCTAGGATTTTTTAAATTGTATTTCCTAACTGTCACCTATAACCTTTGAGAGTGGGTGTGTGCGTGGCTGTATAGGTCGGTGAGTGGGTGGGCGAGTAGCTGTATGGGTCTGTGAGTAGCTGTATGGGTCTGTGTGGGTGTGTGAATGGTTTTGTGGGTCTGTGAGTGGGTGTGTGAGTAGTTGTATGGGTCTGTGAGTAGTTATGTAAGAGTCACTGTATGGGTCTTTGAGTGAGAGTAGTAGGCAGAATGCCATCTTTATGGTCACACGCGTGGTGGCCTGAAACTTTAGGTCAATTGCCTCTCCCTAAACCAGAAGTTAAAAATCTCGGTATGTGGCTTGACCCCGAGCTGACTTTTGAAAGTCAGATTCGGAAGGTAGCGGGCAAATGCTATGGGAATATGAAAATTCTGAGGAAGGTCTTAGACCTACTACCACCGAAATCCCGTAAGACTATAGTACATGCGGTAATAACTTCACAACTAGATTACGGGAATGTACTTTACCTAGGTGCTACTAAAAGGGGTCTTGCCAAACTACAAAGAGTACAGAATGCCGCAGCACGGCTGGTGCTGGGCCTGCCAAGAAGAGCGAATACGAAGAAAGCATTGACAGCCTTACATTGGCTCCCGGTAGAAAAGAGAATCGCTTTTAAGGCAATGTGCTACTGCCATCGTATTCTAGTAAAGAAAAGCCCTAGATATCTGCAACAGTTAATAACCCATTATATGCCAGGACAGAATCTAAGGTCTATGGGGATGGCACAGGTCACTGTACCGAGAATATTCAGAGCTAGAATGGGAGCTCGCTCATTCAGGTACCATGCAGCCATAATGTGGAATGCCTTACCACTAAATCTAAGAACAGAACCTTGCGAAAGCAGTTTTCGTAGACAGCTAAAAACATGGCTGTTCAGGCAAACCGGATAGATGTACTAGTTAAGGAGTCCTACACAGCATAGTAGTTTAGGTGGATGATGGCTATCTCCCCCCAGAGTATGTTCTCAGCGCGGGGACACACCGGTGGTGTAACCAGGCGCTCTACAAATGAATAAAAAATAAATAAATAAATAAAAATGGGTCTGTGAGTAGTTATGTAAGAGTCACTGTATGGGTCTTTGAGTGAGAGCATGAGTAGCTGTATGGGTCAGTGACTGGGTGTGTGAGTGGCTGTATGGGTCTGTGAGTTGATGTATGAGTGGCTGTATGGGTCTATGAGTCTATATATATATATATATATATGTATGTATGTAAGTATGTATGTATGTATGTAAATATATATATATATATATATATATATGTATGTATGTAAGTATGTATGTATGTATGTAAATATATATATATATATATCCCACAGCTGAGCGTTGCAAAGCAACGTAATCGCCTACCCTTGCCTCTCGCGACGGCGTTCTACGGCGGGACGGCGAGCCCCTGAATATAGACACAAATGCTGATTCCTTCTTCCCAAACAGCACGCCGTAGACCAAGAATTGCAAAGCGGTTGTTTATTTCAGGCTTCTGACACACTCAACGCGTTTCGGGAGAACCCCTTGATCACGAGTAGAAATGTCTCTGGTTTGTTAGTTTAAATAAACAATCATGTGTTTCAAAAACATAGTGAAAAGACTTCAACGAGTTACATCACTCGCAGTTGCATCTTAAAAAAATGATAAACTTGCATTAGCAATCTCTGTACATTTGGCATTTCTCTTATCTCCTTGTTACAGATTACAATTAATACTGGAACATTTGCAACATTTATAAACATTTATAAAGTAACTAATTCAAAGCTACAAAAAACTTTATTGTCCACAACTGCCAAATCTACGATACAGCCCGCATTTCTCATGTTGTCCCGCCTTAATGAGGCTAAATATTTTTAATCTTATTTTTGTTTATATAGCATGTGTTGCGTCACAAATAAAATCAATATAAGCAAAAATGAAAATCAAAACCAAATGCTTTTCAAATCACACCCATGTGGGCAATTTCACTTCTTGTGACACGCAACACTCTGGCCCCTCTGGGCATCTCAAATGCGTCATATATTTCTTATTTGTAAAATCCTGCCCCTGTGGGCAAATATAATCTCTGCCATTCATTGTGGCCAAACAAATATACCAACTTGGATGCTTCATATTAAACAAATATCTGGTGATAATCGGGACTGACGTATAGGACAGTGAACATAACTTCATGTTCTTCCATAGCTGCATTCTATTCACCAATGATCTAAAAAGAACAGAGATTGTTCATTTCACTTAAATTATAAACTAAAATCTACACAGACAACTATATACATTACGCTGCGAGGCAGCAAACTAACTCAAACTTAGTGCAAATCAATACTGCGATAAAATGTACTTTTTTTTAAAAAATGATACACTTACCTTGCCACCGGGTCTTCTGCTCTCCTCGTGGGACTTGAGGAACAGGAAACCAGGAAGAACAGCCAGGCTCTCCTGACCAATCACAATGCTGCAATGCAGCGTTGTGATTGCTAAGCACCCAGTCTCCTCTGACCAATCACAACGCTGCAATGCAGCGTTGTGATTGGTTATGAGCATCCTGGTTTGATGCTCAACCAGTAATGCAGCCTGCATGGAGAATGGGAAAAGTGCGCATGACTGGTTTGGGAGGCCTGAGAGGGCTAACCAAACAGTCATTGTGCACTTAGGAGTGGGCAAACCACTCCTCCCCTGCCCTGCTCTGAGAGCAGAGAAGCCCACAAAGGAAACATAAAATGATAATAACACAAAGTTATTATCATCTTGTATTTCCTTTCATTCGTTTGCACTGCTCAAAAGCAGTGGGGCGACGCTCTTTTCCCATAGCAGAGGAGCCGCCACTGCAGAGTTTGTTTGTGGGGTTGTGGAGCTCTGAGGTGACTTGCGGTGTCCTGGTCATATGCGCCAGGGGGTACTTTATCCCATATAATACATGGTTACACCATCACCTTTCCCACAAACCACTTAAACCCTTGGTGCGTAGCTCTTTCATATAAAAGAAAGAGCATTTTGCAAACATTAAGAATAAAAATATTGGCTCTAGTGCAAAATTAAACACATCAAAAAACTGTTTGATATTTGTTGCAAACAGATATATGAAACAGTTCAATACAAGGCAGTTTAAAAAAACCTGCAGTAGCTCAGAATGTGTAGAAAGATGCAGAAAGATTCTCAGGAGTTCAAAAAATAAACATAATCTCCCTGCTTGTCATTGTAAGCTATAAAAATAGAGCAGAAGAAAGAAAAGAAACATTCCATGAGAGAGAGAGAGAGAGAGAGAGAGAGAGAGACAGAGGCATCAGTTGACACCGGGATGATGAAAGGGGGAAACACATAGGGGTTGGTGAAATCGGAAGGTGGGAAGGGAGAGAGGAAAGAGAGAAGAGCCTGTAAAGAAAGTTTAATAGGGGAGTAACAGGAAAGGAAAAAGGACATAGATAAAGATGAGAATATTTACCCAAAAAATAAGGCGTCTTTGAGCATCTGTCTGGTGAGACAGTATGTCATGAGAGTATGCAATGAAATATCCTTCTTGAGGTCCTTGTAACTCTTTCAAATCCCATTAATGGACTAGAGGTGATGGGAGGATGCTTTCAAAAAGTCTAACCACTGGTAAAATCTCGGGATAATATTCCAACCCATCGTTTTTTTGCCCAACGAGGGAGAGGGCCTATAACAGCTGGTATAGCCAGAGGTAGAAGGGCTATAAGGCTACTAGAACATTCCACCCACTAATGGTAGAATGTTCGAAATTAGGGAGAAACATGAAGAGAAACATTGGAATGTTGGAGCTATGGGCTTATACCAGCCATTAAAAGCCCAGGGCAACTCCATTGTCTTCAATGGAGCTCTCAACATTCCAATGTTCTAATAATAAACACCCTGTTCAAGGGCCAATAGGAACAACTATGCTCTAGATAGAAGCTGAGAGCCCCTCAATTGCTAGAATTTTAAGAGCATCCTTTCAGTAAAAGACTAAGCACTTGTGGAAAATAGTAGAAAGATATCATCTGACTGATGTGGAAACTACATAGTTCCTTGGGCAAGAAACAGCTTGTTGAGCCTTGTGCCTGCCAAGATACCCAAATGCTTGTTGGGTTGACTATGAGGCCATAGACTTCTTGGGAGCAACACTCAAAATGACAATTTAATCCAAAATCCTGAGCACCCTCTAATTCCCCTCTGGGGTCTCTGTCCTTCAATTCACCTCCTTTACTTCATTTTCTTCCCTGTCATTACTTTCAGAGCAACTTTACTTTGTCTGCACTTACTGAGTTGCACAATGGCTTTGCCTAAAGAGACTTTTAAGGTAAGTATAGTTTAGCTTTGAGGTTAAAAAATATTTGTTAATTGATTAAATTATTTTTTATTAAAATTCATTAAGAAAAAGGGTTAGAATCAAGCTACTTAATAAGTTATTATAAAATTATAAAATGTAATTATAAAAATGTTTAAACGAGCCCCACGTTGTACAGTGTGACTGAGCATAGCAAGCAAGTTCATTCTTAGAGAACGAGACTTGGGAGGTTTGATGTTGCCCCAAAATAACATTTTAAAGCAATTTGGCAGAAACAGGGCACTTTGATGAAAAAATAAAATATATTGACTATAAGGTTATTGTAGTTCGGAAAAAAAAAACTAGGGAAATATTGCAATACTTTAGGGTCTGCCAAAGTACCCAGGGGCATCATCTCTCCAAAGCAGAAAGCCAGGAACTTGCCTGTAAAATGATGTGCCAGGTACATAAAGTTAGATCCACACCAGGCAATTGTCTGTGCCTCAGGAAATGTGTGTCTATGAGATACAATGTGCCCCATAGAAACATGCAGACATAAAATCCTATTTTGAAAGGAACAACAGCAGCTTTAAATTTTATGCCAGGGCATCATGCCCGTCATTGGTCTTGTGCCAGTTAGACATTTATGAAAACTTTGTATAGTACTAATAATATGCTCTCAAATAAGTGAAGCAGTTAAAGAATGCTTGTACTTCTCAAAATGGCAGTCAGGCAGGGTTAGGAATTGATGCTAAACAAGGTCAGAGATGCATGTTTCAAAGGAGACAAGTACATACATGCCAACCCTCCCAATTCAGGCGGGAGACTACCGATTTCAAGGCTAGTCTCCCGCCTCCCGATTCCTGAATCAAAAACCCGATTCTTTGGCGGGTTTCAGACTGCAGGGACTGGTCTTGTGTGACTCGAATTATGCACTGCCAGTAACCTGCTCCTGCAGGCAGGTGTACATCGTTTTTGTCACGCTCTTTCTGCCTGCCATAGCAATTTGTCTGTGCTCCTGCCAGGTAAGGAAAAAACATACATTTGCATTTCTGATATCCAATCCTGCAGCAGCACACTTGTAAGTCCCGTACATGCTAATAGATCCGATGCAGGTCTCAATAGAAATCAATGGAAGAAATACATTCTCCCGATTTTTTTTTTGTGACAATCTCTCTTTCCTCTCCCAAAATTTTGACATGTATGCAACTATGTTAGGGTCTGCTACAGATGCAAGGAGTGTGGTACAGGACTATTGGACTGCGGCAAGATACGTTTGCTACGAGTTCAGGTTTTAGACTTTGGGTTATCCCTTAGGTTACTGGCATTACAATGATTATAGGGTCTCCTTTGCACCGATATGTAAACATCACTGCCATGTCAAAAAGCAGATTGCTTGGGTATGTAAAGCACCACTGTAGTGTCAGAACCCCCACACTGCCCTGGTATGTAAACCATCCTTGTGATACCAGAAACCCCACTGCCCAAATATGTTAAGCATTATTGCAATGTAAACATCTCATTTCTCAGGTTGGTACAGAATCATGACAATTTCACTTTGCCCAGGTATGTACAGCTCCATTGTCAGCTCAGAGTCTGCATTGCATGGGCATGAGAAGCAACAGTGCCATGCCAGAAGCCACATTTCCAAGTTCTATTAAACCCAATCCCTCAGGCAGACGCCACGGCCCAGCTGCTATCGACCACATCTCCCATGTTGTCTCCACGCCCTTGCTATCCTAACCGTCCTAGTGGTGGAAGCTTGGACTGCGCTGGTACCAAGAGCTTCTGTGCGGGAGCTGCGCATGCTTGGAATGCTGGGGCTTTCCAACCAGGACTTGGCCAGAGAGACAGCTGCTTAGTTTGCTGCTCCACACAAAGACAGAAAGCTGTAGCTTCCTTATTTCGCAGTATTTGTGTTTTCACTCTTAGTGGGAGGTGTCATGTTGAAAGCCAAGGACAGGATTATAGATTCATAAAAAGAGAAGCAGTGGGCAAGTTTTATGAATTCTTTATTCTTGGCAGATTAGTATGTTATTATATGTTATCAGTGTTTTTATAGCACGCTAGTCACCCGTGTGCAGCCAGCCCTGGAGGGCTTACTCGAAGAGACAGGATTCAGTGCGCAATTCGAGCCTGTGGTTGCCAGTGGGGTCACCAGCACTTATTTTTGAGGCCGGCACTTATTTTCCCACATCAGATATTTACCAAGGGCGAGAGAGGGAAAACACACAGATGGGAAAGACGGAGGTAGAGAAAGACGGCAAAGACATCACAAAGGGAGAAAGCTGAAACCAGCAAGAGTGAGATAAAGGGGCAGGTCTGGTAGTCGATTAAAGCAGCATGAGGGGATTTAATACTACCAGCCTTGGTACTCGTGATGCACCACATTTAATTGCGCCAGATGCGGGCTTCTGAGCAGAGCTCCTGCAGTCTTTCTTTTGGGATTTAAGCACTGCAGGTCTTTAGCTTCTTGCGAAAGTCAAGAAGAGATGAGGAGGCTCTGATGTGTTGTGGGAGGTCAATTCAGGCTTTAGGAGCCAGGTATGAGAAGGAGCACCCTGTGCTCTGCTTTTGTGTATGCGTGGGATGTGTGCTACTGAGAGACCGGCAGAGAGGAGATGTCTGAAAAGTTGGTGGAAATGATTGCTGCTATTCAGGCAGGCAGGGCCTGTGTTGTCGAATGCTTTGGAGGTGTTGGCGGGGAGGTTGAAGTAAGCTTGCGTGTGTATTTGGAGCCAGTGAAGTTCCCTGTGGTGTGATGTGGGCTCGGCATGGGAGGTTGAGGACTAGTCTGCCTGCTCGTGTTGGACTGTCTGCAGTCTTTTTGTGAGCTGGTTGGTTATCCCTGCATACAAGTTGTTCCCGTAGTCTAGTCTGCTGGTGATAAGGGCTTGGGTGGTAATTTTCTTGGTGTTTTCTGTCAGCCACTTGAAGATTTTCTTCAGCTTTCTTAGGGTGTTGAGGGAGGACGAGGCCACTATGTGGACTTGGGCAGCCATGTCCAGTTTGTTGTCTATGATGATCAACACTAATGGGCAGGCTCAGGCAACATGACCAGTGTCTGAATCCTTCTTTTTTCATCAGGAACTGCCCCTACCTTCCCCTGCCCTGGATACTTTCTGTTTTCCAGAGAACTCCCCAGGGAGTGGCCAGTGTAATCCAGCCCCAACGGGTCCTACCCCTACTCCATACCTCCCCTCTTCTTCTGCTGGAAATGACATTGCAAATTTCATATCACATCTCAGTCGGTCTGCAGGGTTAAGTGATAGGGTGCCTTGACCATCTTTGATGATATAGGGGTTGATTCTGATCTCAGTCGGAAGGGCTCTGAATCGGATTCGGCTTTGCCTAAACCGATCCGGAGCCCTTGATTCCGAATGACTCGTTTCCAATTCCGAACGACCAAGTACGATGCCTGAAAACCCTTAGCTCTGAATGAATCGGTTCCGAAAGGCCTCCGGAGAGATAGAGCCTTTCCGGAGCCGATTCTTACAGCTCTATGGACTTGGTTTCCGAGCGAGGAAGTACGATGAACGATTCGGACAGCCTTTCCGATTCGGTTTGCCCGGAACGAAAAGGGCCCATGGGGGTACCCATGGGTACCCTCTTCCCAACCATGCACAGTGTGGCAGGCACCATGGGGAGCCCGCCACAATATGCACGATTGTCCCCAACCACCCCTTTTGTCAATGCGAGCCTATGTACGCGTTCGGTACACAGGCTCCCCTTGAAGCCAATGGGAGCCCGACCGAATCGTATCCGGATGCATCGTACTCGTTCGGTCGGACTCTCCAGATCCGAGTCGTACGGAAAGCATTCCGGAACCGATTCGGTAGGAATGCTTTCTGAACGAGTTCGGAATCAGGCCCATAGTATCTAAACCTGTTTACCTCGGCTTCAGTCTGTGTTTCTATATTCATCGCCCTTTTCGAATAAGCGTCTTCGCTGATATCAGCTCTACTTCTTTCATTCCCCTTTGTTTGCAGGATGTGAGTGGTTTGAAGTCAGAGATGTTTCAGTTGATGGACTTGCCTGTGTGCTCAGTGGTGATTAGGTTGCCTTTCCTCTCATCACATTCAAAAGTTCAAAGTCGTAGGGAGTGTCAATTTCTTTCTTTGTGGCTGCTTGACCAGTAACCAGTCACCTTCTTTTACTTCTATTTCTTGGACTTGTCTTCTGGCATCTGCTTAGGATTTCATTTTTTTCTTCTTCAAATGGAGGTATCCACTGTTCACGTTTTGTGCATATTGGTACCCCAAAATGAGAGTGGCTGGATATTTTCCTGTGGTGGAATGTTTGGTATTCATGTACGCTCTCAGCACCTGACATAAAGCTTTGTTTAGCTGTGTCCTTCCGCCTCTGTTCACGACACCTTTTGAGGGTGCTCATGAATCTCTCTATCATGCCTTTGGCTTGTGCCCACAGGGGAGTATTCTTCTGTGTTCTGTGGCCTGCTGGGTGAGAAACTTGAAATTCCCCACTGATGAATGATGGCTCTATTGTCTGACTTAACGGTTTGTGGGATGCCATATGCTACACAAATGTAATCTATAGACATAGTCGTGGTCATTTTTGCTGGTGAATGTCATGATTTTCACTAGTGGAAATCAGGAGCAGTCATCCATGAGCACTGGAAGGTATTTGCCAGTCGTCATGGTGTTAAATAGAAGTAATTTTATCAGCCAACTCAAAGTCTGGAAAATGTTTATTAACAAAAAGTAACAAAATTAGTAATCGCAAAATCAGCTAACTTAGCTTCACCATCACAACGTTTTTGAGCATCTAATGCTAACATGGCTAGAATTTGCCTTACTTTTTAACATTTTCATCTCAAAGATATAGGAAGAAGTTACATGATTGAGAGTGAAAGTTTACATAACATGAGCTGAGGCAGCTGCCCCCTGTTCTCATGAAAAATTGATTGAAATGTTAAGAAGGAGGTCCATGGCAAAGACTTCTCTGCTGAGCTAACAGGTTTCTAACTTTCTCACATACTCAGTAGTGGCCACAAGCAGGGAAAATTGGTGCAGGCAGCACAGAGGGTGTGGGGAGAATACAAAATAAAAATCAACTAAACTTACCTGCAGCCTGAAACCCGCGGCCTTGCTGCCTCCGGTGCTCCGATGCTCACACAGGTTCCCAGACTCCTCTGCGCCAATCCAGACGCTACTCTCATATTGGTATTAACCAACATGAGAGAAGCAGAGGGATTGAGTGGACCAGGCTGGTTCCACGCTCCAGCAGGGACTGTGATCCTCTGCTCCTGAGCCTGCCAATATCTCCAAGCAATAGCCTGGAGATATCCCAGTGCGCATGCCGGTTTGGCCGGCAGTGGACGCCCACCCAAACCGGCATGCACACTATCAGTGCTTGCCCTGACCCCACCACTCCTCCTGCTCCTGATGGACCCACCCTCAAGACACAGCTGCGGGAGTAAAATAAAATGATAATAAAGCTGTTTTATTTTACATACGTCTGCTGGTTTCAGCAGTGGGGTGACGCTCCTCCGCCATAACGGAGGAGCCACCCCTGCACTTACTAGTGCCAAAGCAAATACGAGGTTTAGGCTCTTGCGCATAAGAAGGCCTGCACATCTTGGTATGACATAGGAGCCCATTGAAATGCAGTTACAAAACAGCATAGCTGATGCACAGGCAGTATTCTAGAAGGCAAAATACTAGTCATACGTTTACATCCCCTTCCTTTTGCACTTCGAGGGGCAAATCTATCTTGTAGCATTCAATATATTAATTCAACCAGAATTTTGCTACATTTTCCATCATTAGATTCTTTGTTGGTATCATCATCAGTGGTAAGTGGATAAGCATGGGTAATGCCTTTATTAGAACTGATTAAATGAATAATGCACATTATTATTTATATCAACATGTAGTGTGTTAGCATAATCAGCACTACATCCAGACTTTTTCAAATATTGTAATTCCACATTTCCCAAATGAGTTGGTAAGCCAGGACCCCCCCGGGTTTAACCTGACTTAGGGGCCGATTCCGATCTCGGTCGGAGGCGCACCCAATACCATTCGGTCGGGAAAAAAGCCATGCGAATGCCTGTTTCCCGACCGATCCGTACAGCACACCGAACGAGTAAGTACGATGCGCACAACAGCACAGAATCCGGCCGAGCCGTACTCACCCAATCCAGGTTCTGTACTCCGACCGAGGCGAATCCGGAAACGCAGAATCGAGTCGCACGGAAGGGAAAATGCAGCTCCGTCCGGCCGACCAAGTACGATGCGCTTCCCGTACGCGCCGAACCCGTCGCTACGCACGGCACGTCAAAGCATCCGGGAGAGGCGCACATAAGCTCCGATTCGCGCCACATCACAATCCACGGCTACGAGACGAACACGCCAGCGACGAGGACGACGCGAAGCGACGAGGACGACGCGAAGCAACGAGAAGGACGAACGACACGAACCAACCATGAATCCCTTCGTCCCGATCATACCAATATTCTACATTTACTACCGGAACAGGCACGGACGCGTACGGCGCAGAAGGTAAGTCAGACACCAACCACAAAACACATACAACATGTACACGACACATCACACACACACAGAGGGATGCAGAATATACTTACACCAGCAACAGCAGCACCATAGGGGCGGGATGCCCATCACCAATGCCACATATGCACACAGGGGCCTGAATGCGCACCACCACCCCTACCCAGGGGGGGCTGGATGCCTACCACTACTACCACCCTCACCCAGGGGGGGCTGGATGCCTACCACTACTACCACCCTCACCCAGGGGGGGCTGGATGCCCACCACCACCCTTAGCCAGGGGGGGCTGGATGCCCACCACCACCCTTAGCCAGGGGGGGCTGGATGCCTACCACTACTACCACCCTTAGCCAGGGGGGGCTGGATGCCTACCACTACTACCACCCTTAGCCAGGGGGGGCTGGATGCCTACCACTACTACCACCCTCACCCAGGGGGGCTGGATGCCTACCACTACTACCACCCTCACCCAGGGGGGCTGGATGCCTACCACTACTACCACCCTTAGCCGGGGGGCTGGATGCCTACCACTACTACCACCCTCAACCAGGGGGGCTGGATGCCTACCACTACTACCACCCTTAGCCAGGGGGGCTGGATGCCTACCACTACTACCACCCTCACCCAGGGGGGCTGGATGCCTACCACTACTACCACCCTTAGCCAGGGGGGCTGGATGCCTACCACTACTACCACCCTCAGCCAGGGGGGCTGGATGCCTACCACTACTACCACCCTCACCCAGGGGGGGCTGGATGCCTACTACCACCCTTAGCCAGGGGGGGCTGGATGCCTACCACTACTACCACCCTCAACCAGGGGGGGCTGGATGCCGACCACTACTACCACCCTTAGCCAGGGGGGGCTGGATGCCTACCACTACTACCACCCTCACCCAGGGGGGCTGGATGCCTACCACTACTACCACCCTTAGCCAGGGGGGGCTGGATGCCTACCACTACTACCACCCTCACCCAGGGGGGGCTGGATGCCTACCACTACTACCACCCTCACCCAGGGGGGCTGGATGCCTACCACCACCCTTAGCCAGGGGGTTGGATGCCTACCACTACTACCACCCTCACCAAGGGGGGCTGGATGCCTACCACCACCCTTAGCCAGGGGGGCTGGATGCCTACCACTACTACCACCCTTAGCCAGGGGGGCTGGATGCCTACCACTACAACCACCCTCAGCCAGGGGGCTGGATGCCTACCACTACTACCACCCTCACCCAGGGGGGCTGGATGCCTACCACCACCCTTAGCCAGGGGGGCTGGATGCCTCCCACTACTACCACCCTCACCCAGGGGGGCTGGATGCCTACCACCACCCTTAGCCAGGGGGGCTGGATGCCTACCACTACTACCACCCTTAGCCAGGGGGGCTGGATGCCTACCACTACTACCACCCTCACCCAGGGGGGCTGGATGCCTACCACTACTACCACCCTCACCCAGGGGGGCTGGATGCCTACCACCACCCTTAGCCAGGGGGGCTGGATGCCTACCACTACTACCACCCTCACCCAGGGGGGCTGGATGCCTACCACCACCCTTAGCCAGGGGGCTGGATGCCTACCACTACTACCACCCTTAGCCAGGGGGCTGGATGCCTACCACTACTACCACCCTCAGCCAGGGGGGCTGGATGCCTACCACTACTACCACCCTCACCCAGGGGGGCTGGATGCCTACCACCACCCTTAGCCAGGGGGGCTGGATGCCTACCACTACTACCACCCTCACCCAGTGGGGGCTGGATGCCTACCACCACCCTTAGCCAGGGGGCTGGATGCCTACCACTACTACCACCCTTAGCCAGGGGGGCTGGATGCCTACCACTACTACCACCCTCAGCCAGGGGGGCTGGATGCCTACCACTACTACCACCCTCACCCAGGGGGGCTGGATGCCTACCACCACCCTTAGCCAGGGGGCTGGATGCCTACCACCACCCTTAGCCAGGGGGGCTGGATGCCTACCACTACTACCACCCTCACCCAGGGGGGCTGGATGCCTACCACTACTACCACCCTTAGCCAGGGGGGCTGGATGCCTACCACTACTACCACCCTCACCCAGGGGGGGCTGGATGCCTACCACTACTACCACCCTCCCCCAGGGGGGCTGGATGCCTACCACTACTACCACCCTTAGCCAGGGGGGGCTGGATGCCTACCACTACTACCACCCTTAGCCAGGGGGGGCTGGATGCCTACCACTACTACCACCCTCACCCAGGGGGGGCTGGATGCCTACCACTACTACCACCCTTAGCCAGGGGGCTGGATGCCTACCACTACTACCACCCTCACCCAGGGGGGCTGGATGCCTACCACCACTACCACCCCCACTCATAGGATGGACAATGCATGACACAACCAGCACACCACAACCTAGGGAATGCAAGAAAAAGACATCCCCCCAACACCATGACAAGCGTGTGTAGACTGTGTCAAATGCCTACAACACCGAACATGACTTTGAACATACAATGTGACCCCCTAGCACATGTGCCACACATATATGTGTGTGGCCCCCACAATGCAAGCAGGCCATGACCATTGTGGCAATGGGGTCCAAACCCCCATCATCACAGTGACCAAAAGGTAAGTGTTGGGTCCATAGCTGAAGCACATTCAGAACATTGTGGCAATAGGGTCTAAACCCCCATCATCACAGTGACCAAAATGTAAGTGTGGGGTCCATAGCTGAAGCACCTTTTGAACATTGTGGCAATGGGGTCTAAACCCCCATCATCACAGTGACCAAAAGGTAAGTGTGGGGTCCATAGCTGAAGCACCTTTTGAACATTGTGGCAATGGGGTCTAAACCCCCATCATCACTGTGACCAAAAGGTAAGTGTGGGATCCATAGCTGAAGCACATTTTGAACAGTGTGGCAATGGGGTCCAAACCCCCATCATCACAGTGACCAAAATGTAAGTGTGGGGTCCATAGCTGAAGCACCTTTTGAACATTGTGGCAATGGAGTCTAAACCCCCATCATCACTGTGACCAAAAGGTAAGTGTGGGGTCCATAGCTGAAGCACCTTTTGAACATTGTGGCAATGGGGTCTAAACCCCCATCATCACAGTGACCAAAAGGTAAGTGTTGACAAAGAAAGAGCTGCAACTGCCAAACTGCATGGATGATTCCTGGTCACAGAACAAAAAACACATCAGTGGCAAAGTAGTGTATGTGTCCCATTGCAACATAAATTGGGTGAGCCAAATACTGCAGTGCAAATAAGACATACCTTTGGCCATGTGCAGACAAACAACACCCATGGGGGCTGACACTGTCAACATTCATCAATGACACAATGACAGAAGTGACCATCAGAATGCAGACCCACATATTTGCACCAATGGGCACACAAATGCAGATACCCTGTGGAGACTGCAGATGTGAGGTGAACAGATACCATACCATGGCAGCAATGGGACACACAAACCATGATCATTGTGCTGACCGATGACCTAGGAGTCCCAGGGACAGCAGGGGAAACCCACCAAACTACATACAGCCAATGGCACACCCAAGATATGCCAATGCAGTGGTGCAGATGCACAAACACAAACAGGCAGACCCACACTGCACATCATACACAACAGGTGAGGGGGGGGTGCCAGTGTCCCCAGGCAACCACACAACACATGAGGAGACCTGAATACCAATCATACAGATGTGCATACAGTGCCACACAAAGGTAACTCATGGATCCAAATCCCCTATGTGGGCAAGCAGGCATTGTCAGATGAGAGGGAGCACAAATCACACATGTCACACAGGCACGTAGGAACAGCAACTGACACAGCAAGACACAGACACACCACAGCACCACCCCCAGGGCCCCCACAATGTGGTGACCCTGGGCTGCATTACAATCCCACTGTGATGACAAAGCTAAATGTGGTTCACACTGTGAACCACAGTCATGTGTCCTGAGCAACAAACTACCATCACACCTACACAAGCACAAATCAATCAGCATAGCCAGTAAGCCAAGGCCAACATGGAGGCAGGGGCCTAGCCGGGCAACAACTCTCATCTGCACACACTCAACACCACACCCCTCGACCTCCAACAATGTGCAGCAGTGAAGCACACATGCACTGGTGACATTGCACATGCACCCATGACTATTCCAGGGTGGTGGGTGGGAACCAAGGTGCAGAAACACATCACACATGGCCACTCAACAAGACTCCTGAATGTCTGACACACTGCACACTACGCTGTACATGGACATGACGGCAATACCACACCAACCAATGGCATCCCAGCCACAGTCACACACCAATGAAGAAGCCAAGGTCACCCACAAAGAACACACATAGACAACAACCAACATTGCAGCCCGGACCCTGAGGAGTGCCAGCAGTCACACAGACAACGTGTCACAATCACTGAAAGATAACACAAACTGGAAATCACATGACAGGGGCAAACAACAAGTGCCAAGGGGAAACCTGACTGTGACCCATCTGCGTCTGCACACAAACTCAGCCCTGACAGCAAACACACCTATGGGTGACACCCTGATGACCAGTAATGTGCCATGCACCCACATCACAGAGAACCCAGGGAGAAGACTTTGGGGGAACATAGGTCAACTCAGCAAGCATCACAAACAGGTACAACACTAGGGAACACAGCATGCACAGCTAAACGGAAGTGAACACACAGACATGCACATACAACACACACCTTGGGCGCAGGCAATGTCACAGGAGTACACACTGCCATGAGGGGACTCCACTCCTGTGTGAGGAAAGCTGTGCCATATGTTGCCTCAGTAGGGCCCCATCATGTCAGCTGAGCACTTGGTCACACAATCAACAATTAGCACCAAATGAGGGCTCCCGTCACATCAGCCTGGTCATGGAAGTGCCAACGGAATCATCAGCACAGATCCAACACACTTGTATAGCAATGTTGCACTGACTACACGGATGAGTCCTTCCCCATTGATGCCCAAACCTGCATGTCCAGTGGAGATGGCCACACGGTCAGGGAAGTAGACGAATTGAACAATGGCAGGCACAACAGATGTGCAGGGGTGGAAGCCACAGATGTGAAATAGCTAATCTAAGTAGGAAATCCCATTGCCAAATACTGAACACATGACACCCTCAGATGCTGCTATGGATGACATGGATACACCACAGGATAGGACACATTCCCCCTGGACCACATGGGTTCCTGCACAGTAACACTTCATTATCATGAGACCAAATATCACCATCACTGCAGCAAGGGCATGGTTAGCATCATCAACAACATGTACATCAGAAGCATAAGCACTAGAGAACAGAAAGTTGCTTTATTCAGCATATGTGTGGAATGAAAACAAAGTCCAGAAAAAACACAAAGGCCAATGGCCAGTCCATTGTCAAAGTCCAAACTTGGTGACAGTGGCAGATGTCACCCTACGCATGCCTGCACAAAACCAGGGACAATCCACTAGGAGGGGCAACCGGGGGGCAGGCCAGGCACCGCAGGGACAGGATCAGGGCTCACCAGGAGGAAGCAGGGAAGGGGTGGTGGGTGCTGGAGAGCCACTGACAACTGCAGTGGAGGTGTCTGACATGGTGTGTGCCGGCACAACTGGGGGCATGACTCAGATGTTGTGGGTGCCGGCACGACTGCAGTGGACCCTGCAGATGGAGTGGACAGGTCCGCCACTGCAGTGCCCAAGTCAGACAGGGTGGAAGTGGACTCCACTGCAGTGCCTACCACCAGGGGAGGAGAATGGGGAACAGGCAAGGTGGGCTGGACAGAGGGGAGGACACCCTCACCACATCAGTGGCACAGACAAGCGCAGCGGGGGTGTGGTGCCGGGAGAGCAAGTGGCAGGGGGAGAAGGCCGGATCCTCTTGGGGATGGTATATCTGTGGGTGGGGGAACCTGGGGCAGGGTGTGGTGGGGGCACCTGTGGAGTGGGGGCCTGAGGGATGGAGGAAGGAGACCTGGTGCCTGAGCTGCAGGGCGGCGGCGGGGTCTTGCTCTTACGACTCCGGGGGACTTGCGGGTGGGGGCCTCAGTCTGTCTGCGCCTGGGGGAGGGTGTCCGGGGGCGAGGGGCACTCTGCTCCGTGTGGGTGGGCTTCCTCTTCCCCCTGAATGCTGTATCAGCTGGATCGGAGGGGAAGAGGCTGAGGTCACTGAGGAAGAGGCGCTGGGTCTTTGGGGTTGCAGGTGAGGCAAGGGAGGGTGTTTTGGAGGGAGAGGCAACTGAGGACTGTGCAGTGCTCGTGGATGCGTGTGTGTGTTCCAGGGCCCCATCCCCTGTGAGTCTGGTTTCAGTCCCCTGACTGTGCGTGCGTGTGCGTTTTGTTTGTGGCGTGTGTGTCTGTGTGCTGGATGTGTGTGTGCTGGTGTGTGCCTGTGCCGGTGTGTGTGTGCTTGGGACGGGTAAGGTGCTGGGGAGTGTGGATGGAGCAGAGGCAGGAGGGGTGAGGGACTGTCTGAGGAGGGACACTGCTGCCGTCAGGGAGGAGTCCATGGACCTATTGCCCCTCTGTAGGTCAGACATGCCCGATGAGATGCCCTCCATGAACGACACCAGCTGAGTCAACAGAGCGGTGTGCGCATGGAGGACACTCAGCATGGCTGTCTGCCCTACATGGAGCTGGCGAAGGAGGTACACAGACTCCTCACTCAGGGCAGCAGGGGACACAGGGGCAAGGGGTGCGGTGCCTGGCCCAAAGGAGACACGCTCCCGAACATGGGAGCCTCCACGGACCTGGGGAATGGGAGCCGATGGGAGGGCGGTGGTGGTGCTGGTGGTGGCGGGGACAGCAACACTAGCTGGGGTGTGGTGGCTGCTGACACCCGCCTCCATAAGGGAGTCATCCTCCGAGTTGCTCTGGTCCTCAGCTGAGGTGGATGGTGCTGAGGACTCCTCGGTGTGGCTCCCCTCGCCCTCCGTGCCACTGGGTCCCTCCGACCACTCCTCGGCTGCTGACCCAGTCTGGCTCTCCGGCTCCTCCTGGTTCGTGGAGCTGTCCCCTTCCGTGGCCGTGGATGTATCTGCAAACAATGGGGAAACAGACAGACATCAGTCACCTGCACCAAACGCACACACCACTGTGAGCACAGCACATTACAGAGCAAGCCCTGGCATCATTAGTTGTACATTGCTAAAAGTGCCCTAACTGAACAGGAGAAGCCAATTGTCAGTCTGATGCCAACCATGGCACTCACATCCCACATGGCCTTGCACCCATCTGTCTGGTGTCTGTTGGATAGCAACACCCCAGTGTGGACACATGCACCAACTACACAGTAGTTGGACAGTGCAGAGGACACGGTGTAGCATGTGGACATGCACACATCACAACTCTTGCCACTGAGTCAGTACAGGTTTCCGGATGAAAGGGATGCCCAGAGTCAAATAGGAAATGCATGTGATGCATACCAGCGACAGACACCATGATGCACCCATGTCCTGATAGCCATCGCCACAATGGTGTGCATGTAGCACATGTCACTCCCCTGCAGGATCACCAATAAGTAGACACATGCCATGGCGGAGGCATGACTGCTAAGTCATACATCACTGTCTCAGTGATGTATGACTTGGCAGCCAGACAACAACACTCTGCACTGTGTCACAATAGTAGGTCATGGGGAATGCAAGTCCTGGAGCTGCACAAGTGCACATGTACATCCCCCACACAACACATCATCTTAACCCTCATCTGTCCAGGTCATACCGATTGGACATATGGGAGACCTGTGACACTATCCTCTGAACCTGAGCCCCTCACAATCTGCTGTGAATGGGGAACAGCTGCCTGAACTTCACATTCGCATACCCCAGTCTGCACGGGCAGCTGATCAAACACCTATGTGACACACAAGTATCGTCTCCTATGGTCACATCTCCAGTGGCATGCTGAGCCCCTACCAAGAAACACCCCAGCAGTCCTGGCAACTAATCCACAGCACACTGACACAGAGGCAGACACCTGAGGGGTCAAATCACTGCGCACAATGTGTCAGCTGATACACGGGAGTGGGAGTACAGAGTGCATTGCATGGCCTGGAGTAGGCATGACTGTCCTGCCCCACATGAATGAGGGATGAGCCCTGGACAGTGGATAGCTGGCTATGTATGTGTGACACACGTAATCTGCACACTCCTGGGGCCCAAACATTGTTCCCACCCGCTGCATGGGCGTGTGCCACATACCCCAGGCACATGTGGTGGCTCAGCAAGTGGACCGCATATCAAAGCAACACGCAGATTACATGTCCGAACACAGGCGTTGTGTGAACAATGGACCCACCCATGATGCCCACAACAGAGTTAGGGAAACAGATGCTGTCCCCCACCTTTAGTGAAGCAAACTGCAAGGACACAGTCCCAAGTGACACAATTCCCTGAATGTAAGGGCCACACCTGGGTATCAGATGAGGAGTGGGCAGTGCACAATAGAGGGACATGGCTCCTGGACAACATGACTGCTACACTGTGGCAGTTGAACCAGGCCAGAGGAGGGCACAAAGCATGTAATACAGAGTTCACAGTGCAGTCTTTGACTCACCCCCTCCTTGCTGTTGTCTGGCCTTCAGCTGCCCATCCAGGTCTGGAAACACCACCGCCAGGATCTGGAGCATGTGGGGGTCAGGGTCCGTGTTCCGCCCCTCCTGCGAGGAGGCGACAGCTTCAGCTGGACCCGTGCAATCCTCCGGGTCCAGCCCCGAAGGTCCTGCCACCTCTTCTGGCAGTTGCGGATCCGGCGCTTGTAGACCCCCACGGACCGGACAGCCCGGACGATGTCCTTCCAGATCTCCTGCTTCCGATGGGCATTAACCTGTCAGGATGACAAAGTGAAAAGGCCATTACTACACATGCAACATATCCGTGCATGACACAGTTGTATATACATGTCTCATTCACAGGGGCACATGATGTACACAGGCAGTGCAACGCTGCCCATGGACAGTTTGCCAGACGTCACTACATGGTATCATTGCATGGGAAGTAAAACCTTGTTCAAATGCACTGTCACTGCACCATACCTGTCCAGTGCATGTCACTACACACTATGGGGGGTGACAACTACTCAGTGAGCCTGCTAGCCAGTGGCGTGCAGACTTTCAGCCTTGCTAGTCAGACAAAATGCACATTCAGAAAGGCAGTGCACAGAACACTCACCTGCTCCCCTGGTGTCCCATACAGCTTGCTGTACTGTGGAAGTAGGCTGTCCAGCAGGGCCTGGTTCTCCTCAAGGCTGAAGGCTGGGGCTCTCTCCACAGTATGTGCCATTGCAGGGTCCAGAGGGGCAGAGACAGCAGCAGTGCAGTGGCAGATGTCGTCCTGGAGCATGTAGTGCAGGCAAGTGAGCTCTCAGGGGAACAGCCAGCAATATATATGTGCTGGAGAGGCAGATACTGTCCCTTGTGTCCAAAGTGATAGGTCCAAGTCGTTTGCATCTTCTGAATCTGGCCAATCCATGGAATAGCAGCACCAATACACGCCCACGGCATCCTTCAAATCTTCAACTTCATGACATACATGATTTTGCAACATTGTTGTGGGTGACCAACTGAATTTCCAGCAACCGACTCGTTCGAAATTCGAAAACGTGTCCGTTGCCAGGCAAGGCCATTGTCAATGGGTGCGCACCGATCGGTCCATTGCGGTACAACGCGTACAGGGGTACAACGCGTACCCGCACACATTGAATGCAATGGGCCGGCCGGGGGCACCGATCGGTCCATTGCAGTACAACGCGTACAGGGGCACAACGCGTACCCGCACACATTGAATGCAATGGGCCGGCCGGGGGCACCGATCGGTCCATTGCGGTACAATGCGTACAGGGGCACAACGCGTACCCGCACACATTGAATGCAATGGGCCGGCCGGGGCACCGATCGGTCCATTGCAGTACAACGCATACAGGGGCACAACGCGTACCCGCACACATTGAATGCAATGGGCCGGCCGGGGGCACCGATCGGTCCATTGCAGTACAACGCGTACAGGGTACAACGCGTACCTGCACACATTGAATGCAATGGGCCGGCCGGGGCACCGATCGGTCCATTGCAGTACAACGCGTACAGGGGCACAATGCGTACCCGCACACATTGAATGCAATGGGCCGGCCGGGGCACCGATCGGTCCATTGCAGTACAACGCGTACAGGGGTACAACGCGTACCGCACACATTGAATGCAATGGGCCGGCCGGGGCACCGATCGGTCCATTGCAGTACAACTGGTACAGGGGCACAACGCGTACCCGCACACATTGAATGCAATGGGCCGGCCGGGGGCACCGATCGGTCCATTGCAGTACAACGCGTACAGGGGCACAACGCGTACCCGCACACATTGAATGCAATGGGCCGGCCGGGGCACCGATCGGTCCATTGCAGTACAACGCGCATAGGGGCACAACGCGTGCACCGCACACATTGAATGCAATGGGCCGGCCGGGGCACCGATCGGTCCATTGCGGTACAACGCTGCACAGGGGCACAACGCGTACCCTCACATTGAATGCAATGGGCCGGCCGGGGGCACCGATCGGTCCATTGCGGTACAACGCGTACAGGGGCACAACGCGTACCCGCACACATTGAATGCAATGGGCCGGCCGGGGCACCGATCGGTCCATTGCAGTACAACGCGTACAGGGGCACAACGCGTACCCGCACACATTGAATGCAATGGGCCGGCCGGGGGCACCGATCGGTCCATTGCTGTTCAACGCATCCCTGTACAAGTGACTGGCATATGTCACCATGCCTGTCTCAGATGGACATATGCCAGCCACAGATAGCTCCCAGGGAGTGAGGGGCACACCTACAACACGACAGCCTGTCCAAACTGTATCATAAGGCATGTAAGGCTGCATTTCCTATTGTGTGTATGTTGGTGTACATGTTGTCCTGTGGGCGTCACCTGGGGGAAGCCACCCCCAGGCTGTGCACGTGTTCATGGGGACAGGAGCCTGGGTGTTACGTGTACATGACCACTGTGATGTGCAACTGTTCATATCTGTGCATGTGCCATGGTCACATTTCACGGTGGTGTATGTGTATGTCATGTCACATACCCCGTGAGTCCCATGTGGGACGGTATGTTTGAGCCAGGGTGTCCCAGTGGCACAATAGTGATGGTCCTCCACAGTCTGTGTGCATGTAGTATTTACAATGTCTCTGATTTCATGTGCACAATGGGAGACAGTCTCCACATCCACGTTGTGTGTGCATGGACTTTGATGTTGTGCGTGTGTGTGTCACAGACGTCCATGTCTGTCCTGCAGTGGCAAGTGGGACCACTACCTGTGGGGGTCATAGTTGTTTTGCTGTGGTGTATACATGATACTCCATGTAATGCCAGTGTCCATGTGGCAATACAGGGTCCCTGGGAATGTACCTGTCGTTGAGCTGTGATGCCTGGGGCACATCTGTCCTCACATGTCACTGTGGGGGGTGATTGTGACACGGCAGCAGGAGATGGGAACTGTGACACGGCCTCATGATATCCAATGGGCCAACCTGGGACTAATTGATGCCACTTGTTGGACCGTGATGACAGATGTTGGCCATGTATGTACCATACATGTCCTTACGGAACTGCACACTTCATGTAGTTGTGCCTCATAATGATGTATGTTGGGATATTGAGTGTGTTCAATGCCGCATATGTGGGCTGACTGACAATCTTGCTTACTTCTCCTCTGAACTGCAGGGCTCCTGCTGTCCATCGACCATTCCCAGACCTGGCAACGATGGTGGAACGGGACAGCATCCGACGGTACCGCTTCACCAGGCAGCTGATTGAGGATTTGGCAGTGCAGTTGGCCCCACATTTGCAGCCTGGCCGGCCGTATCCTACAGCGCTGACCCCCAAGGTGAAGGTGATGGCAGCCCTACACTTCTTTGCCACCGGTACCTTCCAACATACTGTGGTGACTGCTGGTGGGATGTCACAGACCATGTTGAGCCGTGTGCTCCGCGATGTTTTGGCGGCAATGTTGCTATTCCTGAACCGGTACATCTATTTCCCTAGACTGCGACGACTCACTGACGTGAAGAGTGACTTTTATGCCCTGGGGAGGATGCCGCATGTCATTGGCTCCATTGATGGGACACATGTGGCTTTGGTACCACCACAGGCCCAGGAGCAGGCCTACAGGAACCGCAAGCACTACCACTCGGTCAATGCACTGGTGGTGTGTCTTGCAGATATGACCATCACACACGTGTGTGCCCGTTTCCCTGGTTCAGCACACGATGCCTTTGTGATGAGGAGTAGTCGCATCCCCAGGATGATGGCACAGATGCAGAACCAGCGTGCCTGGCTTGTCGGTGTGTACTGACTTTGTGCCATTGTGTGTGATCTGATCTGTAGTATTCCGCCCACTTTTCCAAGTCAGCTAATGTGCACTTGTCTGTCCGTAGGTGACTCGGGATACCCCAACATGCCGTGGTTGCTGACACCCCTCAGGAACCCTGTGACACCAGCCCAGATGCGCTACAATGAGGCACATGGTCGGACCAGGAGAGTGATTGAGCGGACATTTGGTCTCCTGAAGAGCCGCTTCCGCTGCCTGGACAAGACCGGAGGGTCCCTCCCATATGCCCCTGCGAAAGTGTGCAAGATTATCATCGTCTGCTGCATGCTCCACAACCTGGCAGTGCGGAAGGAGTTGCCTCTCATCCAGGATGACAATGACCAACATCCGCCACCTGTGGAGGATCCTGGCCTGGACCACGATGCCAGTGACGATGATGATGATGATGATGAGGGTGATGTCCGCACACAGCTCATCACCAACTTCTTTAGCTGAATGTGAGTATCCTGAGGTGTCATGTCAATGATGTGAGTTGGCATGATATGTGTAGGTGGTGCTCTGGTGCTGTTGGAGTGTGTCCATGGGCTACTTGACTGGATGTGTGTTGCGATGTGTGCTTACAGGTGGGCTGTACTCCCCAACAGTGTTGACATGCTAACTTGGTTCTGGGTGGGTATCTTGTAACATGTATTGTGCATGAGTTTTGCTGTTCTGTCCTGTTCTCCATTGCTTTTGACTGTGTGTCATTTCTGTCCTTCACAGGGTACTTTCAGATTTGTTTGGTCAACTGTGTCCACCGACGACGTGATTGCACTTCCAGGGTGGTAGCTGTTGTGTCCCTACAGGTGATGTGCGCCACACCCATGGACTTCCTTCCGTCTACAGTTGTTGACTGTGTACCCGCTGCCAGGTGGGATTACCTTGCATCTGTAGTGGTTACGACATGTTGCAACTGTGTAATAAACCTGTGCTTCACTTTGTGATGTGCGTTGTCTGTGGTCACACATTTGACTGCCATTTGCTTACTGCACCTGTGGGCTACTTGACTACAACTGGGAATGGGTGTGGTGTCTGTGCATTGCACCGTCTTCCCTGGCAACATCAGTGTAGGCAATGAGTCAGATGGCCTAGGTGTGTATGTGTTGTGTAGCCCTGGTGGTGTGTCTCACTCATATGTGTCACATTGCCTTTACTCACATGCCTGTGTTGTACTTGCTGTTGCAGTTCGCATACACAGTGTAATTTTGCAGTTCATCATCCCCATAACAGCACCCACGTTGGAATCACAACAGAGGCAAGTATGGTGTATTAGTGTGTTTATTGTGATACATTTGTGTGAATAGTGCATAGGATGGGTAGTGCTGTACATAAATCTTGCAATCAGAAGTTCCTAGGTGAATTGAAAGTCCTGGTAGACAAAATCCCCAGTATCGGGGCCACAGTTGTCTGAGACATTGGTCCAACTTGTACTCCCCATGCAATGTGTGGGAGTAGTGTTGCCGTCAACAGGGTGAACAGTCTGTGCACAAAGGTGAACATCCAGAACAGGTTCAGGCTTCCTGGGAGTTGCGCTTGGCCATCGGCCTCTCACTTGCCCCTCCTCGGACGACCCCTCTTCTTGGGGGGCCCCTCAAGTACAGGCTGCTGCGGTGCAGGGGACTCTCCGCCAGAGTCATCCTCCCTCCCTGTGGCAGTTGCAGTTTGGGCAGCACCAGATGTTGTTGGCACACAGGGAGGTGTGGACTGGTTGCTGTTCATCTGGCGGAGGCATTGTAAAATGTCCCTGTGCACCGCCGTCATCTCATGCAGTGCATCCCACTTGGACTCCACGCGGGACATGTGTGAGTCCACGCGGGACATGTGTGACTCCACGTGGGACATGTGAGAGTCCAAGCGGGCATGATGTGCAGCCTGCTGCTGTTTCATGTCTCTGAGGAGCCCCACTACCTGGCTGAGGTCTCCGGTGCTGGACTGGTACGCATCAGCTATGCGTACCAGTTGTGGGTCATCATGCACACCAGCAACCTCTGCAAGCAGCGACCTCTGTCTCCCACCCCTCCCACCACCCCTGCTGACATGTGCAGTGCGTGCAGTGGCACGCACAGATGACCCTGGTCCACCTTGGGGGTTGGTGGTGGTGGTGGTGTCCATGGCCCCAGGTTGGTCCAGGGTCCCTGTGCTGGTGTTGCTCCTTGTTCTGTCCATGTCGGCAGGGATGGTATTTGTGGTGACAGTCGTTGGAGGGGTGGGTGCAGGGGGTGCAGCTGGTGGTCCTGCTGGTGCTGCAGCTGGTGGTCCTGCTGGTGCTGCATGTAGACTTGCACCGGATGTGCCAGGTTGGTCTTCTTCGGCCGAGGAGGGCAGAGGCTGTACGACACCAGTGAGCTCCGCATCCTCTTGAGCCTGGGACTGGGACTCGTCAGCGTCTGCTGCTGTGTCCCCATCATCACCTGTTTTTGGGAGACACACACAATGTATGTTATGTTTCTGCAGGCATCAATGGTTGACACACCTGACAGTTGTGACTGTGCCTCTGGGTGCGGGCCTGTACATTGCATTGTCCTAAGTCGTCACAGTCAGGGGTTGATTTTGGTGTGGCACATTGTCCTGCATTATTTGGGCATTTCTATGTATTTGTTGGGGTGTGAACATGGTCTGCATTGGTTGTATTTGGTTGACAGCCGGCCCTCCTTCCCACCCAGCCAGTCAGTTATCCCACCATGGACTGTGCTTGCATTGCAGGGAGTGGAAGTTGTCTCTCAGGATGTCAGTCAGTGGTGTCCTGCTGTTTGTTGGTGCACAGTTCCCAGCAGGGCCTTGTGCTCCCCGCAGCAGTAGCCAGTGTCAGCCATCTTGTGAGTCCTTCTCCACTCCCTGTGATGTGAGCATGGTTCAGGGTGGTGTTGATGGGCCAGTTGTGGGGGTGACCAATATCTGTGACTGCCACTCCCATCATGCTATTGCCTCCACCCCACTTCCCAGCATTCCCATACTTACTTGCTTTTGTGGGGAGTTCAGTATGTGTGGGTGTGAGAGCAATGGCAAGATGGCTGACAGTGGTGTCCTGCTGTTGGTTGGTGTGCAGTTCCCAGCATGCCCTTGTGCTCCCCACGACACAGCAACAGTGTCAGACATCTTTGATGGGCCTTTCCACTCTCTGTGGGATGTGCATGCGTGAGTGTGAGCTTGCTGGGCCATGTGGTGGGGGATGTAGAGCTGTGACTACGACTCCCATCATGCTATTGCCTCCACCCCCTTCCCAGCATGCCCATGCTTCCTTCCTTTTGACTCTGCTTCCCTGTGGGGTGGGCTGGCTGTGCTGACAGGATGGCTGGGAGTGTTGTCCTGGCAGTTGTTTGGCTAAAAGTCCCAAGAGTGTCCCTGTGCTTCACACAACATAACCCAGGATGGTGGTTCTTTGTGGGATCTTGAGTTAGGATGGGAGGCATTGCATTCTACCAGGTGGGTTCTCTGGAGTTTGTGTTGAGGGGGGGTGTGAGGGGAGGTGCTTGTGACTATGGTCAGTGCTGCAAGTCCTCCTTCCCACCCAGCCAGCCAGATATCCCACCATGGAACGTGCTTGCATTGCAGGGAGTGGAAGTTGTCTCTCAGGATGTCAGTCAGTGGTGTCCTGCTGTTTGTTGGTGCACAGTTCCCAGCAGGGCCTTGTGCTCCCCGCAGCAGTAGCCAGTGTCAGCCATCTTGTGAGTCCTTCTCCACTCCCTGTGATGTGAGCATGGTTCAGGGTGGTGTTGATGGGACAGTTGTGGGGGTGACCAATATCTGTGACTGCCACTCCCATCATGCTATTGCCTCCACCCCACTTGCCAGCATTCCCATACTTACTTGCTTTTGTGGGGAGTTCAGTGTGTGTGGGTGTGAGGGCAATGGCAAGATGGCTGACAGTGGTGTCCTGCTGTTGGTTGGTGTGCAGTTCCCAGCATGCCCTTGTGCTCCCCACAGCAGTAGCCAGTGTCAGCCATCTTGTGAGTCCTTCTCCACTCCCTGTGATGTGAGCATGGTTCAGGGTGGTGTTGATGGGCCAGTTGTGAGGGTGACCAATATCTGTGACTGCCACTCCCATCATGCTATTGCCTCCACCCCACTTCCCAGCATTCCCATACTTACTTGCTTTTGTGGGGAGTTCAGTATGTGTGGGTGTGAGAGCAATGGCAAGATGGCTGACAGTGGTGTCCTGCTGTTGGTTGGTGTGCAGTTCCCAGCATGCCCTTGTGCTCCCCACGACACAGCAACAGTGTCAGACATCTTTGATGGGCCTTTCCACTCTCTGTGGGATGTGCATGCGTGAGTGTGAGCTTGCTGGGCCATGTGGTGGGGGATGTAGAGCTGTGACTACGACTCCCATCATGCTATTGCCTCCACCCCCCTTCCCAGCATGCCCATGCTTCCTTCCTTTTGACTCTGTTTCCCTGTGGGGTGGGCTGGCTGTGCTGACAGGATGGCTGGGAGTGTTGTCCTGGCAGTTGTTTGGCTAAAAGTCCCAAGAGTGTCCCTGTGCTTCACACAACATAACCCAGGGTGGTGGTTCTTTGTGGGATCTTGAGTTAGGATGGGAGGCATTGCATTCTACCAGGTGGGTTCTGTGGAGTTTGTGTTGAGGGGGGGGGGGGGGGGTGTGAGGGGAGGTGCTTGTGACTATGGTCAGTGCTGCAAGTCCTCCTTCCCACCCAGCCAGCCAGATATCCCACCATGGAACGTGCTTGCATTGCAGGGAGTGGAAGTTGTCTCTCAGGATGTCAGTCAGTGGTGTCCTGCTGTTTGTTGGTGCACAGTTCCCAGCAGGGCCTTGTGCTCCCCGCAGCAGTAGCCAGTGTCAGCCATCTTGTGAGTCCTTCTCCACTCCCTGTGATGTGCGCATGGTTCATGGTGGTGTTGATGGGACAGTTGTGGGGGGCAATATGTGTGACTACGACTCCCATGATGCTATTGGCTACACTGACTTGGCCAGCATACACAGAATTCCTTCCTTTCAGTGGTCTTCACTGTGTGTTGGTGTTGTTGTGGTGGCTACATGTCTGGATGTGTTTGTTAGTTCTATTTGTGCCACTGCCTAGCTGTAGTTGTAGTTGTGTTTGTACATGTGATGGCACGGTTGGATGTAACTTTTTTGATGGCATGTGTTGTGTTTATCTGACTGACATACACATTTTGGGATGATTCTGTTCTGGTTGCTGTGTAATTGCTATGAGTGCATGGTTTGACTCTCCCTTGACAGTGATGTGTGTGTGTTTTGTGGCAGAATATTGTGTACATTTGTTGTGTACTCACCAGGCTCTGGGATGTTCTCTAGTCCATATACGCTCACTGGCGGAAGGATGGCCCGCACCTTCTCCTCCCAGGGCCTGAGGTATACTGGCTTGGCAGGAGGGCCACTGCCGGTGTATTGGCTCAGGAGGTAGTCTTTCTTGAGCAGGTCCCGGACCCTCCTGCGCACGTCATACCACCTGTTCTGGATGTCGGTCTTTGTGCGCAGACATGGTGATTGTGCGTTCACCCTGTTGATGATCCTCTCCCACATCTTGGTTTTCTGGGAGATGGGGGTCTGTTGGACCAGTGTGCCAAACAGCTGTGGCTCTACCCTGAGGATCTCGTCTACCATGACTTCCAATTCACAATCTAGGAACTTGTGATTCTTCTTGGGGGCATGGTGATGGGTGGTGATGGTGAGTGATGTGTGTGTTGGTGTGCAGGTGAGGGTGTGTGTGTGTGTGTTTTGCTGGGTGTATGTGAGGTAGGTATTTGTTGGTGTGCTGATGGTGTGTGGCTTGTGTGAGGGATGAGCTGTGGGTGTGTGGTTGCTGTCTCTTGGGTGCTGGCAGTGGAATGGCATTTGCAAAGGATCGTGGTTGTGATTTGTGTCCTTTATATGGGTGGAGTTGTGGGTGTGTCTTTGTTCTCTGTCCCCACCCCCCCCCCAGTATTTATTGGCTTTGTAATTGCTTGTTTGGCCTTTTTTTGTGTGATTTTTCCTTTGTACTGCCTGTGCATGTTGGAAACGTTCTTGTGACCGAGTCGGACCCTGCATTTGTCTCGTACGGTGTTCTCCGTTTCGTTCACGCTGTGTTTGTGCAGTTTTCTATGCTGCGTACGCGTCGGTCGCGGTGTTTTGTGTTGCTTCGGCTCGGTTTTGTATGCGTGTCGGTCGTGCGGCTTGTCCTCCGTCCGACTCGGTCGTGGTTTTCGCGCCTTGCATCGTACTTTGCGGTTTGGAGTTCGCGTGTACGTTTCGGTCGGATTTGTTCCGGGTGCGTGTCGGTCGGTTCGATTCACGTGTTTTTCCGGCCGGATTGCTGTTTTCCGTGCGGCTCGGTCGTTCGGCTTGGGTACTGTACGTGTCGGTCGGATTTTGCACGCTTTGCATCGTACTTGGCGTGTCGGGCGCCACAGGTACGTGTCGGTCGGTATAATTTCCGGCTCCGAGTCGGTCGGTGCTTTTTCCGGCCCGAATCGGAATCGACCCCTTAATGTGATCTATCTGTTCAGCAATACTAAGAGCGGTATTAGGGATGATTGAACAACACTCAGATCTGACAACAGCACAGATTCCAACCTTACTCTGCAGGATTGTGCTTCTTGTGGAATATAATTGATCATCAATCAACCCTAAGCATTTGGCTGTGGCATTGGTAATTTCTTTGAATGTTTTAGCTTTTGATCTAGTTCCAAGGATGACCTGACACACACCATACATTTGAAAAGGAATTCAGAAGAATCTATTCAACTGAGACACTTCACAGCATCTTCAGTGACGTTGGAGATGATTCTCAGCTGAGTGTCTATTGGCAGTAACTACATAGCCAGGATAACAAACTCCAGTCCCATTGTGGAGTAACTAGGGATAAACATTCTAAACACAGATGAATTTAGAATACTCCTCTCGGAATCAGCATTTGCGGCACAGCTTACCTGTGGGATAATGGAAATTAAAGGGGTTTACGTAGTCAGGCGTGGTGTTTGGGGTTGTAGAAGTCATCCATATCAGGTAGGATTTCAAAGAGAGTGTCAGCATGTTCTGGCAAGGGGTGCCCGTGAAAGTACAGATCAAGGCATAGTTCATCTTTGCTGATGGGAGCACCAATCAAAGGCATACCCACTGAACATTGGTGGGCAAATGGGCAAATTCAGCAAGAGGAAAGGTTTACTTCCTGACTGTACTTGCAACAGCAAGTAGGAAATATTCTGGTACCCAGCTCGGCGGCTCCTCTCAAGGACAGGCGCGGTGCAGTTTTGCTTTACACTAGCACTCCATTCAGTTTTCCAGAGATTTACCACAAGGAGTCAGAGAGCAGAAGCTGCAGCAAAAAGAACCGGTCATACCCACAGTGGGTAACGGCGAGGAGCTGGTTGTTCACCTCAGACAGCAGTGATAGCGCCAAAGAGAAGTAAAGGCATCCTGCGGAACTCCCTCAAAAACAGCAGGAAGTCATGAAGACGATGTGCCAGGTACAGGAGCAGGTCTGAAAACAGGAGGGATTATAGGAACATCAGAATGGATGTCTGGCAGAGCAGGTGAACACTTGCAATGCGATGAGTGGATCCAGGTGGGCAGCCCATGATACTCGACAGCAATGTTGGTAATCAACAGGATTTGGTAGAGGTCCTTCCTCCAGGCCTAGAGACAGGTCTTCTGCTGGTGCAACTCCACATATACCCGCTTGCCAGGCTTCAAGTTGTTGCAAGGATTAGATGGGCACTCTAGAAGGACAGCTCGAACCTGAGAACAGAAACTGCATCAACAGCGAATCAAATTACTTGCAGTACTGAAAGAAAACATCATCATTCAACTATATGTTCAGAGCAGCAGGTGGGTCAGGCATGTCAGAGGACAGTGTCATGGGTCGAGCCATGACTATTTCAAAGGGCTTCAGTCTGATTTTATTGGAAGGAGTAGATCGATATGACCAGAGGTCTAAGAGTAAAGCATCAGGCCTTTTGTGCTCAGTCTCAGAACATATTTTTGATATTTTATTCCTAAAAGTGGCGCTGTTGCATTCAACTTACATCTGCAGACTTGGGGTGATATGCAGAGTGAAAGAGTTTGCAGAACCCCTAACCTACAGATGAAATGAAGTGTGGGCCCAATTGCTCGAGAGCCGCAGGAGAGCTGCAAAACAGAGAATGAAGTCTCGCAATACCTTCTTGGTAACTGTAATGGCATCGATTCAGTATTGCCCACATCTGGGCACTTAGATAAAATCCATCTTCAAATAGACAGACTAACCTAAAGGAGGGGTATGGCAGTAGGCGTGGTTTTAATCCCCTTTCCAACACTGTGGGCTTGACAAGTGGCACAATCGTGACAGTAATTTTGAGCAACAGAAGGGACGAAAGGTGCAAACCAATGGGTAGCAGCAGCCTGTATCATGACATCCCTCAAGACATAGGCAACTCCTTCATATAGCCTGGCAAGGTTGGGAAGCAGGAATTTTGGGGCTATCAGTCGACCACTGCTGTCCCTCCACAGTGCTTCTGGGTCCCTTTTTTAAATTGAGCTTAATCCACTTCCACTTTTCAGCATCTGGGGCTTGTTCCTGTAACAAGACTGTGTCTCTCCTATAGGTACCCAATTAAACCTCTCCATGTCCTTCAGAGTGTGGGAATGGGAAAAACATCAGACCTTAAAACATGGAAGCTGGGCTTCACCATGCTATTGCTAGCACAGAGGTCTTGTATGAAATAGTATACAGTGGGGAGAATCAGCATGTTAAATTGGCTAAACAATGGGCACACAAATGCCCTGCTTAATGATGCCTGTGATTAAGGGCTGATTTCCCTTTCCAGCTTCTGGATGGTTTATTCAACTCATCTGGGGTATGAGAACTGCATTCAATAGAAGAGAAACTTGATTTGCAGAGATTTGCCAAAACCTCCTCTTCATGGTGCGGTAGAACATTCAAGAAATAAACATCATTAGTACAGAAAACAGCGCATTTTGGTTTGCAAACAGATCTTTTCATAACAGGTGTGCAGGGGATATAGGTCTTACTAAGAAGGCTTGTTTCTCAGTGATGAGAACTAGGGTTATTCCAACTGCATCGATAACAAGCCAGAGACCGGTATGAAGGAAAATTCAGAGGACCTTAAGGCATACCAGCTCGCACAGGTATCAATGAGGCATGAATTAGGCTTGCCATTAATAGTGCACTTGACCCAGGTGCCTTTCTGAACAATGAGGTGCAGCTGGCACCTCTTGGGCTGTCCTAGTAGTCTGGGTACTGATCTTGAGTAATCTGGAAAAATTCAGAGGGTTGGATTTTGCAGGAGCACAGGGAACAAGGTTAAGTCAGTCCCTCTTCCAGTGCCCCAACTGCCCACAATTAAAACATGATCCACCCAGAGACATCTCTCTCATGACCGCAAGCCTACCCTCCACCCCTTCAGCTATCAGAGCCTCCACTGTCTGACTCCTGGGTTACCTTATTTCTTCCTATTTCCTTTATTGTTTGCTGCATCTGTTGCAGTTTGCCGTGACAATTTAGATTGATTACAGTCTTTCTAAAGCTCTTGTACTGACATCTAATGATTTGCTATACTAACCAATTCAGCAAGGCTCTTTGTTTGCCATCTAGAGCTAATCGTTCTTGTCTGAGTTTGCACATTTGGTTTCAACTCCCACGCAAAGGCAGCACTTACAGCTTCCTAAGCTTGTTCGACGGGGTGTATAATACCAGAATAACTCTCAAACAGTTATTTCAACTTGTCTATATAATCTCCAGCTGATTCACCTTTCTTCTCCTTACAATGTGAAATTGTAGTTCAATCAGTTTTAACTAGACACTCTTACATCACCGCATTCCCCAAATCTTCTTTTGTATTATTCAAAGCATCATCATCTGGTGGTTCCTGTCTCGGCCCTGCCACTTTTCTCTACCAATTGGTCTTTCACTTCACTCAGACCAACTAGTCATAGTGGCTGAGTCACATTTGCTTGGGCTTACCTTTATTCACTTCCTCAAACCAATTAAAAATGATGGCCATTGCTCTGGCTCTATTCAGGCGGTCCCCAGGGCGGTCCTCTTGCTCTTATTTAGTTGTAGGATCATTTGGCTTCTTCCTTAAATTAGTCAATCTTTTTAAATCAAATGTACCATTCTCCAGAAAGGACCATTTTCCATCCTTGGTAGGAGTCTCACCCACTGCTCAAAAAATCTGCACATGCTTTTCCATTATAGTGGTACATAGCATGGGCAGGAGTCCCATTTGTCGCGGTCGTTCTTTCTCTACCTCTATTTCACATTCACGCTCAGGAGCGCAAAAGGGGTCTGCCAGCCTTCTGTGGCAACTCGTCCAATGGAGGGAGGAGAGGTAACTGAAAGATGGGAAAGAAAGGGACTGCTCCGAAAGTTTTACCTAACTGATCTCATGGATGGAGGAAGTAAGGTATCTCTCACTCCCAGAAGTTGACATTCTTTCTTTTGACAGCCAGTGTCCCTGGACCAACCAGCCTCTTTCACACTCACATTTATCCTTGTAGGGTCTGTGATTGGGGTCCTGACAAAACTTTCTGCCTTCCCCTATTCATATCTTCCTAAAGCCCACTCACTTTACACAGTGCAAACCACACACACTTTCTCTCTAACGACTTCTCCCTTTCCTACCTATCCACCCAGTCCTTTCTTCGTCATCTACCTATCCAAAATGATATATTCCTCCAACAGCAGCACAGATGGCAGGTAAAACAAAAGAACAATAATGATGTTCAGACTTGGCATTTCTGTTCCAGCTGCACTACAGCTCTGTGGCCTGATTTCGGCAGATCACATGCTGGACCGTGCACCATCAGAGTTCCCCTTCTCTTTTACCTTTGACGCGTGGGGTGGGTGTTTGGCATTCCATCCAGGTCCTCCTCTGTTTCATGCAGAGAGTAGGCAAATTCCAAGCCCAAAGCACAAGAATTGTTAAATGAAAATCTCTCTCTCAGTCTACTCAAAGTCTGTAGCATGTTTATTAACAAAAAGCAAAGAAATAAGCAACGCGACATCAACTACCGTAGTTTTGCCATCACAGAGTTATTAAGCATATAATGCTAACACTCCTAGAATTTGCATTATTTTTATACATTTTTTTCACACGGGTAAAGGAGGGAGTCACATGATTAAGAGTGACACTTTTGATCATGATCAGAGGCAAATGCCACTCATTCTGAAGAGAACATTTTCAAAATACCTTCGTGAAGGAGATAAATAGCAAAGCCTCTCTGCTGAGATTCTAAATTTCTGGCCTACAAGTGCCAAAACAAATTCCGACTTAGGCTCTTGTGGATGAGAAGGCCTGCACATCTTGGTGTAACAGTGAGTACACTGTAAATTAGGTTTCAATGCAACATGAGTGATGCAGCAGGGTTATCATAATAGGCATAACACTGTTTGTATTACATCAGTACAGTCAATGTTGAGGTACATTTGCACTGGCACTCCTGGAGATTCATCTCCACTACCTTATCCAGTTTTGGGAACCATACTTGCTCCCTCAGTGCTCTTTTGCTGCCACAATTCCTCTATGTCCCTCAAGAGTGATGTCTATCACTTGTCTTCTTTGGCTTCTGGAAAGTGTAATACTGGACCCCCGCGGAAGGAGTCCCTCTTTGGTCACTCCCAACTCTTCATGTACATTGTCAAAAGCCCTGATTTACTCTTCAACCATTTCCCAGTCTCTTTCATGCTTGCATTTTGTGTTTTTTCAGTTGTTCAACAGCCTCCTGCTTTCTAGCTTCATTTTTCACTGCTATGACTTGTTGTAAGGACATGGCCTTTGGTATATTGGTTTTTACAAGGAAATGCAGGTTTTGGCATGTTTGTTTTTACAAGGAAATGCAGGTATTCCTCGGCTACTGAGGAGCTGGACTTTGCTAACTTCATTGGATGATGGATGCCTGGGCAAGTAGTTTGTAGGGTTTTGCTCTTTATACAGCTTGTGGTTGATTTTATAGTCAAATGTTTGTAATCTTATTCTCCATCATTCAATTTGCAAGATGGTGATCCTCCTAATATACATGAACATGTGGAATTGCTTGCATGCCCACACAACATCTGAACTTTCTTTTTCAGATTGAAAATATGCCTTTTCCACCTCTGACAGGGTTTGATTAGCATATGCTACAACTTGATGAGGTAGTTCTTTGCATTCACCATGTTAAGCTAATATCTCTTTATTGGAAAATGGTCCTCTCTGAAGGGTCACCCCAAACATTTTGCCTTCCTCCTTCTCTTTTTCTGACCTTTTTGTTGGCTTTAGGACTCTGGGCACATTACCACTGCTGACCAGTGCTAAAGTCCATGTGCTTTCGCCTCTTAACATGGCATAATTGGTTTACACACGTTTGGCATATTTGAAATACTTTTAAGTCCCTTGTAAAGCAGTACACCATATACCCAGGGCCCGAAAATTAAAGCTGCTAGTGGGCCTGCAGCACTGATTGTACCACACACCCTAAGTAGCATTTTAAACCCTTCTCAAGCCTGCCATTGCAGTGCCTGTGTGTGCAGTTTACTGCCACTTTGACATAGCATTTCAAACTACTTGCCAAGCCTTGAACTCTCCTTATATTACACATAAGTCACCCGTAAGGTAGGCCTTAGGTAGCCATAATAGCAGGGTGCTGTGGAAATGAAAGGTAGGACATGTACTGGTATGTTTTGCATTTCCTAGTAGTGACAAACAACCTACTATTTGGTTGTTCACTACTGTAAGGCCTACTCCTCTTATAGGCTAGCATTGGGAATTCCTTAATACACTTTTAACCTGTAATTCCTGATCAGCGAGGAGTAGCTTTTTCATGTTTCATATGTTTGAAATGGTAATAACAAATTATCCTTACTGGCAAAGTTAGCTTTAGCATTACTGGTTTAGAAATGCCACTTTTAGAAAGTGGACATTTCTCTGTGCTTATAACTCTTTGTGCCTTACAGCCTGTCTTCAATAGATGCCTCGGCTGGGTGACAGCTACACTTTGTGCATTTCCTTTAGACAGTCACAAACATGAAAAGGTGAAGCTCATCTGCATTCTTCAGCATTCTGATGGCTCTTTCTGGGCAGGGATGAATGGGAGGGGCAGACACTTACACTTCAATAGGTAGTGTCCTGTCCACACACAAAAAACGGATTTATCCCCCCCCCCCCCCACAGATAGCCTAGCAAACAGGACTGGGTTGAAAGGGATTCTTGTGTACTTCAGAGTTGCTTTGAAGTCACCACCTACATCAAAAGCCCTTGGGGATAAGTACTGGGTCTTTGAACGCCACGAAGTAGACACTTTTTGGATCTTGAACTGAACTTCTGTCAGAACGACAGCTGTGCTGCTTAAATGACTCAACTGGACTGCTTTTCTGGAAGGACTGGTTTTCTGCTTGTTGCCCTGCTGGCTGCTGCCTACTGCTACCTGATTCAAGAATGAAACACACCTGGTGGCAGTCCACCCTCATATGAATTTTAGAACACTTTTTGTCTATGTCACATCTCCAACATGGCGTATTTCTTCAACGAGGAAGTTCACATCTAAAGATTCCAATCTTGGTCTATGTGTCATTGGCAACAATTCTGTTGCTCCTATTATGCTCACTGATGCTCCACTGTCCACTACAAACTTTGTTTGATGTCTTCCTGTCATAAGGCTGACTGACGGAGCTTGTTCTAACATCGTCTTCTATGACTGCATGTATATTTAGTCTTCCTCCCCGCTTTCCATGGAGGTGCTTGATGTTGAGGATCTGGTGGATGGAGACATCAACAGTTGTCTTCTGATCTTTGATTCTAATGCATATATGCAATGTCTCTCTTTTTCTCTTGATTTTCTCATGCCCCTGGTGTGTGAGCTGTGTCCCCATGTTCTTTCTACAAACAGCAAATAGCCTTGTAGTGGCTTTCTTTTTGCCATTCCTTGCATATCTGCCTCATGGAATGTTCCTCAAGGGAGCAGTAAAGGCCACACTCTTTGTCATTCAAATTAGCCACTCTTTGTGTTATTTCAAAGATGTTGTATATTGCCGTTCATTAGTAAGTTTGTAGTTGTGCACCTCAAAATAGCTGCCGGTGTCCTCTTCTATCACATGTATGGGCTTTTTTGCATTTCAAAACGGTAACACCCATTTATTCCATTATGGTGGTACCCAGGTCTTCCACATGGATAATTGGATTTAATGATTCCTTTTCAAAATGTCAGCACCAGTTTAGAGGGCGTCAAGCACCTTCATATGCATGGTAACATGAAGGTATTGGGAGAGAGGGTGCAGCCAAGACACTGACCACTTTTGTGTGTGAAAAAGGCCGCTTTATTGAAACAGGTGCACATTACAAAAACATAACCTGGCAACTGCCTTACAAAACTAAAACCTCGCTATACATCCGATACCTACCACCTGATCCCACCCCCACCCCTACGATCCTCCCCAACCTGCCCCACCCTGCAATTAACACATTACAAACATTACAATGTATTGCAATTAAAAATACACAATTCTATTAAACGTACACCCTATGCCTGCAATTATGAAACTGTAAATAACCAAACGTCTAAAACTGAACCTTGAACTACCTGACAATCCTTTCCCTGCCCATGGTTCCTTACTATCAACGCCAACCAAACTTCTGCCAACCCCTGGCAAACTTTACATGCCCCCGCTAAGCACCTGTTTCAGGCAACAACTACAACTTACCCCTTGCACACCTGTCCCAATCAAAAAGGCCACAAAAGGGGAAAAAACGTCTTTTCAGTATATTACCCTCCCCTCAAACTCCAATATTTTTGGGACTGGAGGGCGGGCAAAATTCTGCTACCACTACTCCCTGCCACCAGGTCACCAAACCTAAAATGGTGGCAGGGAGTCCAATGACCCTAGGTTATATATACCTTGGGTTACATTGGGCTACACCGATGTAGCCCAAATCAGCACAAAATGGCAGTCCACTGGACTGCCACACACTCCTGATCTGCCTGGGGGGCAGATCTCCCTCCTATCAGCTGCCTCCCAAGCCCTTATTATTTCAAGATGGCAGCGCCTGTGTAGGGGGCAGACCTCCCTCCTATCGGCTGCCTCCCAAGCCCTTATTCTTTCAAGATGGCAGCGCCTGTGTATCTCCGAAAGCGGCTCTCAGCATTTCTTGCTGTTTCTCTTTTTCTTTCTTTATCTGGGGTAGCACTCACCGGCTGCTATTGTAGCACTCTATAGAGAGGCACTCAGCCTCACCCTTCGCCATGTGATCTGCTGCGCTACGCTTTATGGGGTGCTCCTGTCTCATGCCTTCTCCCACATCAAGCTTCAGTCACAGATTAGGCACAGCTGCCCTGACTTCTTTGGCTCCCTTGGCACTGACGTGTTCACAAGTACTCATGTGGGCACAGCTTCATCACAAGTTGTTATGTTGCTAACCAGGTTCAAGATGGGCCACACGTTAGGGCATTCACGGTGAGTAAGCGATATGAATTCTTTATTCTTGGCATGTTAAGGTGGACACTTATCTGGCAGCCTCAGGCACCTGCTCTTGCGTCCAATCCCTCTCTGGTCATTCAGGAACTGCGCCTTCATTCTCCTCAGCGGGCCACATTCTGCTCTCCTGCGACCTGCCAAGGGATAGCCTGAGTCCAGAGAGTTTGGGTGACCTCCAGTACCCAGGGTCCTAACCTGCTCTACAAGAGGTTGAGCAAGCCTTATGCACTAGACTCCAGCTCCTGCTCCAGTCTCCTGAAGACGCAACATTCTATGCTGAAGTGCATGCACATTTAAGGTACTCGCATTTTATAGGTGGCTTGGTTTTTCAGTCTGTTAGGACAAGCTACTTTTAAAATGATGCTTGTTTGTCTCAGGGGACAAGTGGATTTCTAAACAGATGAAGACAATAGCAGGGGGGTGCAACTGGATGTGTTCAGGTCAGTGCTTAATTTGAGCTGCTGGTGCAGATGGGTCCCACTGGCGTTCACTTTTGGGGACCAGCACTTTTTTCCTCATCAGAGAGTGACCGTGAGCAAGAAAGGGAAAAACACACACGGGAAAAAAGTAAGAAAGAAAGAAGGAAAACAGTTGCAAAGGGAGAAAGCAGGGTGCGCGAGTGAGTTAAGGGGGCAGGAAGTGTCTGATAGAGGATTGAAGCGCCATGAGGTCGATTCAATACTATGCAGCCTCGTTATTTGGTGCACAGATATTCAAAAGCACTGGCCTCAGGTTTCTGAGCAGAGCTTTGGACACTGGCACTCCTTCTGTTACAAATTATTTACTGGTTCATTTATGGATATGACAGCCCTTCGAGCTCTGAAATCAGGTCCCTGGCATGCAGATCACTGTTTGGCACTCAGCACTTCTCTTTCTAAGATTTTATTTATGGTTTCAACCACTTCTGGATGGATCTGGTCACTTTAAAGACTTTAGTCCTGTTTAAAGTTGTCTGGGTTAATGTCTTTCAGGCTGACAAATTACTTTACTGCGTTGCTTTGACAGACACCATGACCACCAAATTTAGAGAAGTCGCAAGGCTTCACGGACAATTCTACATTGACAGAAATCACCATCATGGCGGGTCCTCTCAATGTAGGAAAAGTTAAAAGGTTTTTGTTTTCAAAAACAAACTCCCAAAGTGGCAGTCTGTTTTTGAAAAACAAACCACTAATGACCCCCACACCCTGGGAGTTTTTTTCCAATGTGCAAGGATCAGTGTTGATTCTTTCCTAGCCTTTACCACCAGGTTTTTGCTGGCACTGATGGATAGGGAAAAAGGCACAACACTGTCCACCCTAAATAGAGCAGACAATGTAATGTCCTTTATCCTATGACCTCTACTCTGTCAGGCAGTGGAGGAAGTATTCCGTCGATGGAGCCAATGGGGGCTCTGTCAGCAAAATATATATGGTTTGACCGTCTTTAAATGAGATGGGAGGGCTGAGGGTTTGGCAGGTAGGGTTCTCTGTCGCATTTGCAACAGAGTATCCTGTCACCCAAACCCTAAATCAGGCCCTCAGACCCTGATTTAGAATTTGGCGGACAGGTACTCTGTCACAAACGTGGTGGATATCCCGTCCACCTTATGACAAGCTCATTTTATCCTAATGCACTTGTAATAAGGCGTTTATGACGGAGTACACATCCCCCAACCTCAAAATAAGGTCCTTAGGTCCAACGTATCTGTGTTAAGCCCAGCATTTCTTTCTCTGAACCCTTCAAGTTTAGGAGTGATACAAGTGCTGCTTGGGTTGATGTCTGGGATTTGTGATTTTATCTTCAGGAAGGTCCCAGCTGAATATTTATCTGACCATTGCACGCCGAACTATATAGGGGGCCTGTCTAGGCCGGTATGGCTCTGGCAGAGGGCACGATAAATGACATTTTTGGCATCTCAGGACGGAGCTCAATATTGGTTATATAAGAACCTCCTGATGAAGGCCACTGTTAGGCAGTAAAGCCACCTCTGAAATGTGGCCTGAATTAGGGCACTTTAGAACCTATATAATGCTTCATGTCATCAGGACCGGACTGGCCATATATTTTATCAGGCATTTCCAGGTGAGCTGCAGCTATTGGTGGCCGATTTTAAAAGCCCAGGGCTGCTGCTGACGCCTCTGTCACTTTCCCAAACTCTCTGAGACTAGCAGCAGCAGGAAGAGGGGGCTTCAAGACGGAGAGAGAAAGGGGGGAGGAGAGCCATCAGAAAAGAAAAGAAAGAGAGAGAAAGGATGGATGGGGAGAAAGAGATAGAGGAGTAGCTGACGGCAGCAGGGCTGGTTTGAGTATTTCTTCCAGGGCTGCTTTAGGTTCCCCATCCGGCCCTGTCATATTTTAATATGTGTCTTATTCGTTTTGAACCTCTGTTTTTATAAGTGGAGAAGAGCGCTGAAATAAAAAAAAAGTCTGGATAAAGTGTTCAGATCGATTCACTGAGAATGCTCATACGCACAGACTGAACCGGAAGCAAAGCCATATCACCATATAGTTATGTGGTTGAATGCAACCAATATTTTAATGGGAAAGGAGGGACAGAGTACAAACTGTGGAATGAAAACGTAGGAAGTCACACGAATTAAAGCCAAATACCTGTGAATGTTTACCTTTTGAACTGTAAAGTCAAAGGTCAAATACCTTCCAGGCAGTGGAGTGGTGACGCTGTCCGGGCACGTCTGCTGTCCTATAAAATAGACACGTGATCCATATCAGTGCAGGCATCTCACATATTCTCTCAGTGCTAAATGCCAAACTCTCTCTCCCTAGGCATCGATCACGCAAGCACTGTAGGGACCCACATGCCTAGACATTCTGAGAAGCTTGGATTAGCATATTTGCTCAAATTCAGCCAATTGTTTTGGGGTTATAGTTGTTTTAATCAGTTATCACCTGCCTTGCACAGAATCACTAAATCTATAAAATAAATGAAGTACAGACTTTTAGTACGAGTGTTTGTGAGCAGCAAGACAGAAACACAGCTTCCTAAACTGTCCTTCAACTTTTGGAATCGGTGATTACATGAACCTGTCATTGGACCTTATTCTGTTGCTTGAGCAAGAGACAATTCTGCTCAACATAAAACCATTACCAATATACTGATGCGGAAAAGACATCCCCATCGATTGCTCGGTACCTTTTGCATCTTGCTATCACTAAAGTATCCTGGATATTCTTGGATATTTGACACAGTCATTCATTCAAAACACGTAGAATCATGCATTGTCAAAAAGAGGAGTAATAGGTTGCATCTTTATTCCCTATTCTTTTTAATTTTAATCCCAAAGGCTTTCATACACCATTTAGTATTTCCATAGTAACGTTTTTTTGTGATGGATATTAAAAACTGATTTCTCAAACAAAATCTCAGTAAATCTCAGAAATGTATCCTTCTTCCCAAGCACACCAAAAACACATTGTTTTGCAACCAAGTTGTATTCTCTGTGTAGCCAATAGGTCTGTACTGTACGGGTGGAGGCCTCCATTGTCAGACAGGAAGTCTCCTGTGTACAGGACAAGAGTTCTCCAGCATAAGGCAGCGTTATCAATTGTAGGTCAATAGGTCCCCAAAGTGGGCACAAGGTCTCCAAGGGCAAGACTTCCCCAGAGGATGGCAACAGATGTCTTACGTGTAAGAAAAGAAGGTCTCTACTGTGGGGCAAGAGGACTCCAGAGTATGGCAACATGTGTGTGGCATAAGAGAGATGTCTCCAATGTAGGGAAAGAAGAGACAGATGTACAAAGCTTTTTTTTGCAAACCCTCTGATTTGGAGTTTGTGATCACAGAAATGCTTATTGCAATGTACTAAGCCAATTTTGGAAGTTGCTAACTTTTTTCTAACTCCTAAAATGGGTTTAGGAATTGGCATGGAATTGCTAATCCTAATAACGATTCCTAACCATATGTGTCAATGTTTTAAGCTCAAAATAGCAGTCTTAAGCCATTGAAAAAGTCCTGGCCCCCAAGTTGTGGTCCCTTCCCCCTTTGTGAGTATAAACAGAAATTTTGTTTGGGAGGAGGCAGTAGTTAAGGGGACCCCTGTCTACTTTCCAGCAAACTGTTCAAATATTTGCTGCATTAAAATATATATATTTTAATTATCTAGTGTCAGTCGCCAGCAGGTAGTTATAGTAAGGACCTAGTTTCCATAGGAAAAGCATGTTTTGTTTTGCCAATAGCTATGGCACTGTTTGACGAATCTTTACGAAATGTTCAAAATTTGTACAACTCTCAGTTCAGCTGCTGTGTTGAAAGTTTAGTGGTGATCCATCAAGCGGGGGCCGAGAAAAACAGGGGGGGACCCAAAACACGTTTTACCCATGTTTTACCCATGTTAATTCCCATAGAGATTTTAGACACAGCAACAGCCTGAACCGCTGGAAGGAATTGCACTAAATTTGGCAGAAAGGTAACTCTTGGTCCAGAAAACGACCTTTTTATAAATTGGTGTAAATCCGTTAAGTAGTTTTGGAGATATTAAGGGAAAAACAAATTTGTGTATATAGGGACTCGGATCCTCCAAAGATCCGACAGTCCCCATGCTGAAATGTGATTGGCTGCCAACACTTCAACCAGGAAGTGTTGACAGCCATCTTGTGTGGCTTCAGTCGAGTCCCAAACAAAACGTTTAAAAAAAGAAAAGGGGGCAGGGTTGTATTGCTTCGCACTCCCAGATAATAGAAAATACCGCCCTCCCACACGGAGGCTCAAACACGATGAAGCAATAAAAACAACAAAACACCACCTGGAGAGGGATTTCACATCAAAGACTGTATTCAGAATAAGGCTTGTGGTTTTATTTATGCAACGCTCTCTAACAGAAAGGCTTCCCTAGATGTCATATGAACAACATTCAAATGTATATGGATATATATATATATATATATATATATATATATATATATATATATATATATATATATATATATCTGGTATTTATACCGATATTAGTGGCATCAACTTATTTGAAGTTAAATAAATCAATAAATGATATCCAATGCCATATACCCAGTAAACCCACACGGTATAAACATACAAAGGGCTTGAACCCTAGCGCAGTATATTGGGGCTCCAATATCACCATGCACCAAAAACAATATAAATGTAACTGTATTCATACAGATAATTGTGACTAGTGTTAACTTTTACATACACTTTTAGGTGATATGCACTTTGCACTTAACACAAGAGCACTTTATTATCACTAATATATATATATATACGCTAGACATTGTTTAGAAGAAAAACGGAAAAGGATAGAATGCTTGTATAAAGTCCACTGCCAAATGCCGTGATGTAATAACGCATTCAGGTTTGGTTATATGCAACAATTAATTTATTGACATAATTTTTGTCAAATTGTGTATCGTAAAAAATTGTGTGTCCTTGAATTGGCAAAAGTAAAAAACTACAATCGAGAGAGAGAGAGAGAAAAAATATAATTGAAAAAACTACATATGTAACTTTTCTATGTCTATGGCGTATTGTGCACACGTGAAGTTAATTACACTTGCACTGGTCACTTTAAAAGATCAATGGTAATGCTGAACTGTGTCATGTGATCAAGGCTCCCGAGAGAGCTGAAACGCGTTATGCCGACTTGATTTGCACCGAATAAAGAAAATTGCACTTACTTCCGTGGTCCGGACCCGTTTTTTGGAGCATCCAGTGAGTGAACGGAGACGAATGGATATTAGAAGCCGACGTGGTCTCTTTTCGGCTATGTTAACGGACCCCCTTTCCTAAAAGGAACGACACAGTTGGAGAGACACGATTTCTGGGGTAACCAGGAAGTACCTAAACGAAATCCGGAAGGAATTGTGCTGTCGTGACCCCCTTTGCCGCAGGAACGCCGTGAAGCCGAAGTACAACGGAACGAACTGAATCGGAGGATTCTGACGGACCGGGAGATTACTGAGGTATGGGATATAGGCAATAAGGGGCGGAAAGGTGTGCTGGGGAGAGAGTAACGTCTCATAGTTTATGACGGATATCTCTTGAAACCAAGAATAAGGAATAATATTGTGCAACATGTCAGCTGATATAGTTCGTGAGAGAGAAGCCGCAGCGCTGGATATGTTTGACGACTGCAGGCAAGTGACAACTATAGAAAAACACGTTGACACAGTCACCAAAAGCCAAATTGAAACTGTAAAAAATGTGCGCAGAACAAAGTAAATGGTGGGAGTCCCGCTCACTGCAGAGATATGTAGATGTGGACCGGATACCACGAGGTTTACGAATACTTTTAGCCCCGAGCTATGAGTCCCCTAACCCGGCAATGATGCGTGAATGGGCTCAGTGTAATTTGGAGTCTTCAAAACGGCTTGTATTGATATTGATAAAGTATGCTGATATTGACTGGACTGCATTACTGGAGGAAATTGCAAAGATTAATGAGGAATTAGAAAAAATGGGGCAAACTGATGAACAATTGAAACTACGGCAAGAAATGATGGTCGGATTAAAGCGGGAGGAAGACAAAATTAAGGAGCGGAAAATGTTCAAATTCCATCGGGATAAGACCGATTATGAACTTGGTCAGATCTTTAATTTCGCGAAAAAATATGAAGCGATGAGATCGTCAAAAATCAATAAAACAACAGAGCAAAGACCAGGTACATCGAGAAGTGGTGAACCGACTTCGAGTACCTCCCAATCGGACCTCAGTTCTGCCCCTGATAGTGAATCAGAACACGACACAAGGAAAAATCAACCAAATCAGAAACACTCATTTGATGAGGAATTGGGTTTTTATGCAGCGACAGGAGGCAAACCCTCCGACCAAGGCCTGCGAAAACCAATTATGGACAAATAAAAACCACAAACGTGGACAGAGAAGGAAGGCCAATAGAAACCGGTCAAAATCAAAAGAAACGAGGAGGCTGGAGGAGGGGCAAGTAAATAAAGATATGAACATGAATAAAACAATCATGAATTTATCGAATATACCATTGAGCGATACAGAAAAAAATATTTTAAGTTTGGGCCTCTCCTACTGCCCTGCAAGAAACTTTAACTACTCCAAAACTAGGTTGGATATTTTTAAAGGTGTGAGAAAGTTAAAACTCAGGAAATTCCATGCACTGAATAGGAGAGAAGGGAATCGCACAATTGAAGATGGCAATGAAAGTATTGAAAAAACCAGTGATTTAGAAGCAACACAATCAGATGCCTCTTTCTGTAATGAGATGCAGGAACTATGGCAAAGCAATGATGAGGACACCAACATGGAATTGATAATAACTGAATCAACTCAATCCAGCCATTTTAATACAAGGAGCAATTTGCAACAGGGCATGAAAACACGTTTCAAAGCCAAATCAATGTTCAACCCCATCATGACCCGAGACTCTATTGACATTTTTCATGAGAGAGTTACAGAACAAGTAAAACAAGTGAACTTGACAACTAGAAGTGCAAATTGGAAATACAACAAACGAAACCAGGAATATGACCTACTCATGAAAAAACTGAAGGGGAACAACGGCATTGTCATCCGAAACTCAGACAAGGGTGGCAACATTGTCCTAATGTCCAAAGATGAATACACTAAAGAGGCCTACAAACAACTAAGAGACAACACATGTTATACCAAAAGTTCCATCACTGAAATGAAATTAATGTATACCAGCTATTACACTCAACTAATGACATGGAAAAGCAAAGGAACAATAACAGCCCAGGAATACAAGTTCCTGAAAAATGAACACTCAGTGGTGCCTACAATTTATTTTATCCCTAAGCTCCACAAAGATCCACAGAAACCGCCAGGCAGGCCAATAATTTCAGCCAGAAAGAGTTTACTAGAGCATACTTCCCAATATGTGGACTTTTTTCTCCAAGACTCAGTGAAATCTTTACCATCATACGTACGTGACACTGGTGATTTCCTAAGAAAACTTAATGACTTTGAATGGAAACCAGGATATTTGTTCATAGCATTGGATGTGAATTCACTATACACTAGTATTCGACACCCAGATGGACTGAGAGCAATGAGATTTTATTTGGAGAAACAACCTGAAATTACAGTCAACCATAAGGAGATGCTAATAGAGATGGTGGAATTTTGCTTAGTGAACAATGTATTTATGTTCAATAATTTACTGTACAGACAAATCAGAGGAGTAGCCATGGGAGCCAGCTTCTCCCCCAGCTATGCATGTTTGCATATGGGCTGGTGGGAGGAGCTGGTGCTCAAATCTCAACACAGACAGGCAATGACAAAGAATGTCAAAATGTGGTTAAGATTCATTGATGACCTGTTTGTGGTGTGGGATGGCAGTACCAATGATGCGAATGATTTTGTCAAAGCGCTGAGCATTAACAATCTGAATTTACAATTCACAGCAACCATCAGTGCCACAGAGGTGAGTTTCTTAGATACTAAGATCTATGTGTGTGATAACAAGGTTGAGTCTAAACTATACCGCAAGGAGACCGCAGGAAATTCCACGCTACATGCTAGCAGCTCCCATGCCAACCACTTGATAAATAGTATCCCCTACGGGGAGATGCTTCGGCTGAGGAGGATCCACAGCAATGACAAAGATCTAAGGGAAGCGCATGCAAGTAGTACTGTGAGGTTTCTTGAGAGAGGATACTCTAGAAGTGTGATAGACAGCGCTATTATAAAATCTATGCGTAAGGACAGGTTTGAATTACTTTCATCACAGCACCCTAGTAAGGTAATCTCAGCAATACAACCCCCAGATGGTGACAGCGAAACCAGTAAAGAGTTTAGAATCATGATACAATACAGTCAATAACATAAGGAACTCCAATCGATCATAACATGTAACTGGCCCATGGTACTAAGTCACCCCATCATTGGGAAGAGTCTACCAACTCGACCATCTATCACCTATAGTAGGGTCTATCAATGCGGGATGAACTGGTGAAAACCAGCCCAGAGGTCATGGAGAATACAAATTGGCTACAGACACACAAGGGCTTTTTCAGGGCGTGCCAGCAAGGTGAAAATCGGACAACATACATGACACCGTTCAGCACCAGAAGCATAAAAATAACCAAACTTCTGACGTGTAAGACTGAATATGCTGTATATGTTTTAATCTGCCCTTGTAACCTACAATCCGTAGGGAGCACCAATTTACAGGTGCACAAAAGAATTTTACAACACCTCAGGGCGATTAACAATCACGACAATACCTATCCGGTGGCACGCCATTTTAAAAGCAAACATGACTCCAAAAGCCAGGAGCTCAGATATTTTGTGATAGATGCGGTACCACCAAGCAGGAGAGGGGGCAATAGGGAACAACGGTTACGTCAGTTGGAAACCAGATATATTTTAGAATTGAATTCCAAACATCCGACAGGGCTGAACGTAACCGAGGATCTGTATACATGTTTATGATCTGGTTTTTAATGAGTATCCGAATATGGGCATTTTAAGCAAATTGATTTATATATATGGATGCAAAGTTTTAGCCTGGGTCTTATACATGTTTTTTATAGACGGTTCATTATGATATAGTGATGTTTTAAAATCTGGTATTTTACTATGATTTTATATATTGTTGTAGTTATTTATGAATGATTTTATCAATAATATTTTACATTTTCTATACATTGTTTACTGTATTGACAATAACACATGAGGGACTCAATGGCTATTTTGCACAATGCAATGTTGCACTAATATAGACTTGCGCATTTTGCACATAAATTAATAATTTATTTATTTATTAGATACAACTTGAAATTTTGCACAAACATATCCATCTATTCAAGTAACATATTTGCCATCTGGTATTTATACCGATATTAGTGGCATCAACTTATTTGAAGTTGCATTCCAAATATAAATAAATCAATAAATGATATCCAATGCCATATACCCAGTAAACCCACACGGTATAAACATACAAGGGGCTTGAACCCTAGCGCAGTATATTGGGGCTCCAATATCACCATGCACCAAAAACAATATAAATGTAACTGTATTCATACAGATAATTGTGACTAGTGTTAACTTTTACATACACTTTTAGGTGATATGCACTTTGCACTTTAACACAAGAGCATTTTATTATCACTAATATATATATACACTAGACATTGTTTAGAAGAAAAACGGAAAAGGATAGAATGCTTGCATAAAGTCCACTGCCAAATGCCGTGATGTAATAACGCATTCAGGTTTGGTTATATGCAACAATTAATTTATTGACATCATTTTTGTCAAATTGTGTATCGTAAAAGATTGTGTGTCCTTGAATTGGCAAAAATTAAAAACTACAATCGAGAGAGAGAGAGAGAAAAATATAAATGAAAAAACTACATATGTAACTTTTCTATGTCTATGGCGTATTTTGCACACGTGAAGTTAATTACACTTGCACTGGTCACTTTAAAAGATCAATGGTAATGCAGAACTGTGTCATGTGATCAAGGCTCCCGAGAGAGCTGAAACGCGTTATGCCGACTTGATTTGCACCGAATAAAGAAAATTGCACTTACTTCCGTGGTCCGGACCCGTTTTTTTGAGCATCCAGTGAGTGAACGGAGACGAATGGATATATATATATATATATATATATATATATATATATGTATGTTTATATACAATGCATGGAATATACATGAAATAAAATGCAAGCAGATAACAATAATAAAATGAAACGCAAGCAGATAATAATATGGCATGAAATACAAGCAGATTATGCAGGACGTCCTGCAAGAAATCAGAAAGACATATACACTAAATACATCAGATGATTACAACCACTGAAAACACCTCAGATGATTATAGCCACTGGAGATTTGGATGTGCACTCAAACTCACCCACACATTACAAAGTCAATACTCAAAAACAAAACACCTCCCCGATCGTTCACTTGACATCCTTGCCAACTCAAGCTGGAGGAGCCCTTTTAACAGCCCAGGCAGGATTCTCGATCGGGACCCAAGTTCCCTTGTGATGATACGTCTGCCCCACAAGCGAGCTCCCATCTGGGTGACAAGATCCCCCACTTTTAATACTTTTACTCAACCTGAGGCGAAGGTTCTAGAAACCTCGCCCCCTTTCTTCTGTTACGAAAAACTGAGCTGACGGTACTGGTCTGTGTCAAGGTCAAGACAGAAGCTGGCCAGGCCCCTGTATTTTGACTCCGAGACAGAGGTGTACATTCCACACATTTCTCTGGCAACAACAATTTCTGCTCTGAAAGGTACCATGAACACTTCCCACACATTATCCCAGCGAAGCTTACGAAAGCCTCCATCCAGCAGAAAACAAAACATCCTTGGACATGAATAACCTAAACAACTTGAATAATCTGGGGGCCTGCGTGTACGCGCAAAAAGCTCAAGCTAGACAGATTTAGAATTCAAGATGACATGAGGGCATGTGAAAGCCAATAGTAAGAACTTCATAATACTTCCCAATGTACAACACAATGCACATTTGTGCACCACTGCTAATAGAATCACACACTTCATCTCCCAATGTACAACATAATGCACAGTAGAGCACCACTGCTTGTAACACTGCACTCCGAGACCAAGAAGTACATTTCACATCTCTTTCTCTCTCTCTCTCATGCTTTCAAATGCACATCCCACACGTTCTGTTCCTGGCAAGGCTGTTCTACTCTGTGAAAGCTCTCCCACTTTATTTTTTTTTATAATTCTTTTTATTAATTAACCCTCGACATATAGCATACAATTGAAGGAGACAAAGGACGGTATTATAGCATATACACAGTAAATGGGCTCATATATTGAATTACAATAAAACATTTCAGTGGGTAGGAGAATCATCTCGGATATCGTGTAGCTCTCCCACTTTAAACTACAAGACTACACGAAAGACATCTTCAATGAAAAGTGCACATGCAGGGAAAAATGATGTTGTACATTCAGGCTAGGATAAAATAAAACACCAAAAGTCAATTAAAATAATGGTAGTCAAAGGTCATCAGATGGTTTCAAAACATAGGAGTGCCTCTAGCACTACACAGGGTATAAATACCCTGACCCCTTAGCCCTGGTCCTGGGGTCCCCCTGGGACCCTGGCAGGGCAAAAAGCAATTAAAAAAAAAAAGAAATTGCCACAGAAATGCAACAGAGCCGCAAATCTGTGGCAAAAATGAAAAAAAAAAACAAGTGTGGACTCCTGCGCTTGTTTTAATAAGAGCCCCCAGGCGGGCCAAGTCCCAAGGGCGTTTTTTTTTTAAAAAGGAGGGGGGTGCACGGGCCCCCCTCCTAAGGCTCTTTGAGCCCTGGGGACCACCACCTCGCTGGGGCTTTGTTTTTAATAATGCAAGGGTGGCCACTTGGACCCCTCTCCTAGGCTTCTAGAAGCCCCGGGACCACCACTTTCCTGGGGCCTAAAAAATAAATAATACTGGGAAGAAGGCTGCACGGACCCCTCCCGGGCCATATACGGCCCTGGAAAGCACCACCTCTTAAGGGCCGGCCGAGCACAGAGAAGGAGGGGGGGGCTACATGCCTGGATGGGCTCCAGGTCACCCAGCATTTCAAGGCCGGGCCCTGGGGGATTGGGTCCCCGGACGAGAGGGAAGAGCACTTCTGTACAGGCAGTATTCACATCTACCTGCACATACATCTGCCAGATGGTTTTATTACTGCACATCAATAATAGTGGGGATTTTAGCTATGTTATAACATTATCATTACTAGTGAGAAACAGTGTAATCCGTCTCCATCAAACCATTTACTCATTGACCCAATCATCTATAAATACACCTAAAATGTAACCATTTATCCACCCCCTGACACATATATCCCTGCATGCATCATTCATCTAATCATGGACTTATTCTCATATTCACACTAACAAAGGGGCCGATTCCGATCTTGGCCGGTAGGGCTCCGAATCGGATTCGGCTTAACCGGATCCGATTCGGAGCCCTATTGCCCGACCGATTCGTACGCGCATCCGGGCGAGCGAGTACGATGCAAAATCGCCGACCGACTCGTCCGGGCGTCCCGATCGCTCCGACCGACTCGTTCCCGGGTCTAACCGCACCGACCGACTCGCTCGGACTCGACTCGCACCGCGCAATGGAGTTGTTCCCCGGCCGGGTAAGTACGATGCACGCCGCGAGCAGTCCGACCGAGCCGCGCCGTCCGGCTCGAAAGAGCAGTCGGAGCCGTACTTTGGGGGTCCGTGTCAGACCCCCCTGTACGCGTAGCCGCGCAAGTCGCACACAGGGGGGACCCATGGGTCCCCCCTATCTGTGCGTGTACGGCGCGAGTCGCTTCGCCGCGTACACGCTGTAGGGGGCGCCCTTGTCCGCCTCGCACCCATTGAGTCAATGGGAGCCCGCGTACGCGTTGTACGACAGGCTCCCATTGACTTCAATACGTGCGCATCGTACTCGTTCGGTCGGGCTGCACGGGTCCGATTCGGTCGGAAATCTCTCCGGGTCCGGCTCGGTCGGAGAGATTTCCGGCCCAAATCGGAATCGGCCCCAAAATCTTCACAATTCAGGCAAAGCCATGTACGTACAAAATGGCAAAATATTTGGCTTTGCGAATGCTTGTTTTTAGAGGAGGATGACAGCACTTCAAAGAAGTGACTCTTCCATTATTAAAGCTTATTTATTTATTTTTAAAACGTTATTCAAAGTGTTAATTACTGAAGTGGCACTTTTCAATAATTATTTCTGAATTAATATCTTTGAAAGTGGATGAATACTGCGCCTTGTGTACTGCAACATTCTGGCCCAGGAATGATAGGACATGGGGATAATACTCCTTAGCACATGGCAGAGCCAACCCTGGCTCTCAGTGACTGTCCACAAAACTATTCCAGTATAACTGAGGGCCCTTAGGAAGTCATTGGGTCTGTTTTCCTGTGGTTCCAGAACTGCTGTTTATCTACTCTTTCTCATGAACTAAATAGATGAACATCTTCACACTACTCCAGATCTTCTTATTTGAATGAGAATCCAGTTGTTTTGCTCCAATCTCTGCATTTCACCCTGCTCTTGGTGTTCTAGGTGTGAAAATCACAGAATGTTACCTTTACTTTTCAAACTCTACATCCGGAGTCTTTACAATAAGTACGTTTTCAGTCTTTTACTTCGCAAGTGCCTACTTTGCAGTTAAGTGATTTTAAGTGTTTAAAGTGACTTAACTACATATATATTCAATGAAAAAACCAAAGGTTACAGGATCATTATAGTTTGGAAATGGAATTAAAAAAAACCCTAGTAATTCAGTGAAAAAACACAAAGGTTACAGGGATGTTATAGTTAGGCTCAGATTTCACTCGTACAAAACCATAGAAATTCAACATTTATAGTTATATTATTGCAAGAAACTATAACTCGTACCCTAAGATAACTATCATAATTCAAACCCTCACCATGCACTGATACTTACCCCACATATTACACGCGCTATTCTAATTTCACAATGCTGGGCGATCTTAATCTCCATGTGGACGATCCTTCCTGCTCGCATAGTGCAAATTTCATTTCAGCACTTGCTGGCTGCAACCTGACCCAGCAAGTATCTTCTCCGACACATAAGGCAGGTCACATACTAGACCTTATATGTTCGAACCTACCGGACATTAGAGTGCATACCCCCGAGCCGGTGATCTGGTCGGATCATTTCCTGATCCCTTTCCAGCTACACCTGAAGAGTGGACTGAGAGCCACTTCCATACCGAAGGACTTCAGAAGGAATTGGAGTAGGGTGTCCCCTGAGTCCCTCACCCTGCATTTGCAGGACTCCACGCCCGCCATTTCAAATAACCTTGAGGCTAGCATCACAAACCTAAATACATGGGTCAGTGATGCACTCGATTCAATTGCGCCCCTGAGGCCTGTTAGCTCCGCGAGAACGTCCCCTTCCGCTCCCTGGTTTTCAGCGGAGATCAGAGCCAAAAAATCTGAGAGCAAAAGACTGGAACGCAAATGGAGATCATCCTACTCCCAGGAGAGCAAAATGGGCTACCGAGCAGCGCTAAAAGAATACCGTAAACTCCTCATTGACAAAAAGAGAGACTTCCTAGTCGAGCGCATTACCAGCGCCAAGAACTCGTTGAGAGAAGTTTTTAAGATAGTGAAGTCCTTCACGAGTCCCTTAGCGCTCACACACTCAATACCCCCGTCACAGGAGCTATGTAATAGGATCTCAGATTTTTTTGAGGAGAAAATCGCCCTGATATATGCGTCCTTTCCAGCAGCACCCTGTCCCCCAGAAGCGACCACAGCTAACAACCCAGGGCATGCCCCTCTGCCAGTATTCTCGGAATTTGCTACAATCCCCATGGAAACGTCTCTGACTGAGCTTCAGAAATGTAAATCTGGGTCACCTGGCGACCCGTGGCCAGCTAAACAATATAGTGCCCTGGCTGAGTGCCTCAAGCCCCCTCTAAATGCCATCTGGAACTCCTCACTCAGACAGGGGATCTTTCCATCAGCCTGGAAGCACTCATTTCTTCTCCCTATACTGAAGAAAGCTAACGCTGACCCTGAAGTCACCAGTAACTATAGGCCTATTTCTCTGCTCCCCGCCCCGCTAAAGGTTTAGAAAAATTAGCCCACCAGCAATTGGCAGTTTTCATTGAGTCCAATGGCCTATTGCATGAGTCCCAGTCCGGCTTCCGCCCTGGATTCAGTACAGAATCCGTTTTGATCGAGATGGCCGACTCCATACGCTGGGCGGTGGATGGAGGCTCCACGGCCATGCTGGTGCTTTTAGACCTGTCTGCAGAGTTTGACACGGTGTCCCGTCCCATCTTATTAGATCGCCTTAATCGTATTGGCATCCAGGGGTCGGCGCTGAATTGGATCACATCTTACCTGCATGACCGAGAACAACAGGTCTCGACCCACCCTTTCACCTCTCCCGCTAAACCATTAAAATGGGGGGTACCGCAGGGTTCGGCCCTGAGCCCGCTACTTTTTAATGTCTTAACACCTCTGGCGGAGCTCATCGCCAAAATGGGGATCAAGGTGACATCCTACGCGGATGACACTCAACTGCTGTTCACCTTCAGCGGAGTGTCAGCTTCCACCTTTGACCCACTAAAAGAGTGCCTTAAAAACATCTCAGCCTGGATGAGCCGCAACTTCTAAAAGCTAAATGCCGACAAGACAGAGGTCTTGTTTTTTAACCAAGCTGTTCCCCCCCCCCGACGAACTTATGGTGGCCAGCTGAATTGGGAGCTGCTCCCACTCCAAAGGACTCTGTCAAGAACTTGGGAGTCAGATGGGACAAAGACCTGTCTCTCGCCACCCATGTTCAACTGGTATCTGCGTCCTGCTTTGGCAAAATTAAAACCATCAGAAAATGTATTGACTTCTTGCCAGAGTCAGCTCGCAAAACCGTGGTCCATGCTTTAATCACCTCCCACCTCGACTACGCTAATGGTCTGTACATGGGCCTGCCGATTGGCTTGATCCATAGACTCCAGATTATTCAGAATGCGGCAGCTAGACTGGTCTGTAAGGTCCCGCTCCACCATCGCATCTCGCCCCACCTCAGGCAACTCCATTGGCTGCCGATAGCCAAACGTATCGAATTTAAGGCCCTTACGTTTGCCTTCCGAGCGTATCAAGGGAAAGGGCCTAACTACCTGAGAAAGAGACTTCGCCCATACCAACAGGATAGACCCCTAAGGTCTAACCACAAACGTTACCTCTCCACCCCCTGTTTTGCGAAGGCAAGAATGGGGGGTAGGACATTCGAGGTGGGGACCACCAAGTGCTGGAATAACCTACCCTCCCACCTATGCATGATGCATTCTGAACAGGAATTCAGAAAGGCCTTGAAGACCTGGCTCTTTAGTCGTAATGACTAGATATGCGCTCTCCTCTACCTTGGGTACTGTCTGTATAAGCGCCGGGACACCCCATTTAGGGTAGCTGCGCGCTTTATAAATGTCTTTATTATTATTATTATTACATCAGTAGTGTCATGTTGTATGACATCATTCATAATATTACTGCAACATTTGCAATAAAATTAGTGATGAGAAAGCTGTGCATGGCAGGGGCATGCGTATTAGTTACCTTAGGGCACAAGTTATAGTTTCTTGAGATAAGTATAACTGTTTAATTTTTATGGTTTTGTGCGTGCTAACTTTGACCCTAACTATATTGCCCCAGTAAATTTGATCCTAACTATATCGCCCCAGCAACCTTTGTTTTTTTCAGTGAATATATATATACGTGTATATATATATATATATATATATATATATATATATATATATATATATATATATATATATATACCACAAAGAGAGAAAGTTCCTTCCGGGATCGAGCCCGTAGTCAGGTGGTGCGCAGGCCTGCGGAACCACAACCGGACATCCAATATCCAATAAAGTCCAATAAAGCGCACACTTGGTATAAGAGATTTGATCGTGCAAGATTTTACTCAGTTGTTGCTACGCGTTTCGGCAGTGAAACTGCCTTGATCACACAGTTTCACTGGCGAAACGCGTAGCAACAACTGAGTAAAATCTTGCACGAGCAAATCTCTTATACCGAGTGTGCGCTTTATTGGACTTTATTGTATATATATATATATATATCCAACAACCACAGTCGCTTCTGCAGCAGCCTCTTTGCGTGAGGAGTGTCCGGCGGGGTAGCGAACCCCAAATATCCACAACTTAACCGTAAATCGACTCAGGAACTACAATTCCGGGTCAGAAATCACAGCGCCGACACTCTGAATGGTGAAAGACGTATGTTTATTCACACACGGCACGAGTGTGCGCTTTATTGGACTTTATTGTATATATATATATATATATCACATCACTCTCCCCATCAAACAGAGAAACGGAGTCGCACTCGCAAGGTTGGCTGACAACAATTTTTTCGTTTGGCGTTCTTGTGGCAGTTCTGACGCGTTTCGGTCCAAAGTGACCTTTCTCAAAGGTAAGCCAAGCACTCTTCGGCACTGATCAAATTCCCACGCAATTGCCTCACTTTATCATTTTTGGCCCTCTAGTGGACATAATGATCTTTAAACGGCATGCTGGAACATGTGGCTCATTTCACAGTTTTAATCCAAACCCTCCAGTGGGCCGTGCATTTCGTTGTCGCAATTGTAATTACTTTTCTTTGCCCATTGTCCGCTCATACTCTTGCTCCATATCCAGCCCATTTTCAAGGCTGCTCGGAACCATACCGGAGACAGTCTTCGGTGGCAACCACTTGCCCTTTACGATTTCGCGAGCAAACAAAGTTGGTTCCAGGACGGGCAAGTATATATATATATGTGTGTATATATATATGTGTGTGTGTTTATATATATACATATATATAAATACACATGTATACATATATATATATACAAAAAGAGTTGCCTCTAGATGGGATGCACTCCCAGGTGGAAATTACGCCAAAGCAAGGGCACACGTCATGAACAAAGTCCTTTTCTGGTTTCCTGCCAGACGCGTTTCGGGCCAACGCCCTCTTCAGTGGCAGACCATGTGACGTGACGGCGTGCGGCAGGCACCAGTAAATCCCCGTAATAATTATGCTCAGGTGAACCACCTGAAGCAATGATTCCTGGGACTGGTGGTTTAGTAAAACCCAAGTGTGGAACAGGAGGTGCCTGTTATATGCAGGGGTGCCGGCGCGAACATCGGCAATCCTTTTAAAGACATTTTTGAATGTGAGTGCCGGCGGCGACCCACTTGGGTTTTACTGAACCACCAGTCCCAAGAAGCATTGCTTCAGGTAGTTCACCTGAGCATAATTATTACGGGGATTTACTGGTGGTTGCCGCATGCCGGCACGTCACATGGTCTGCCACTGAAGAGGGCGTTGGCCCGAAACGCGTCTGGCAGGAAACCAGAAAAGGACTTTGTTCATGGCGTGTGCCCTTGCTTTGGCGTAATTTCCACCTGGGAGTGCATCCCACCTAGAGGCAACTCTTTTTGTATTTTGTACAACGGCCTGCCTGGTCGCGGGACTGCACCACCGCGAAACACTTGCGGGTCCGCGGCTGCTTTATTGGGGCAGCTAACTGTGGAACAGGAGGTGCCTGTTATATGCAGGGGTGCCAGCGCGACATCGGCAATCCTTTTAAAGACATTTTTGAATGTGAGTGCCGGCGGCGACCCACTTGGGTTTTACTGATCCACCAGTCCCAGGAAGCATTGCTTCAGGTGGTTCACCTGAGCATAATTACTACGGGGATTTACTGGTGGTTGCCGCATGTCGGCACGTCACTTGGTCTGCCACTGAAGAGGGCGTTGACGTGAAACGCGTCGGGCAGGAAACCAGAAAAGGACTTTGTTCATGGCGTGTGCCCTTGCTTTGGCGTAATTTCCACCTGGGAGTGCATCCTACCTAGAGGCAACTCTTTTTGTATTTTGTACAGCGGCCTGCCTGGTCGCGGGATTGCACCACCGCGAAACACTTACGGGTCCGCGGATGCTTTATTGGGGCAGCTAACTGTGGAACAGGAGGTGCCTGTTATATGCAGGGGTGCCGGCGCGAACATCGGCAAACCTTTTAAAGACATTTTTTAATGTGAGTGCCGGCGGCGACCGACTTGGGTTTTACTGAACCACCAGTCCCAGGAAGCATTGCTTCAGGTGGTTCACCTGAGCATAATTATTACGGGATTTACTGGTGGTTGCCGCATGCCGGCACGTCACATGGTCTGCCACTGAAGAGGGCGTTGGCCCGAAACGCGTCTGGCAGGAAACCAGAAAAGGACTTTGTTCATGGCGTGTGCCCTTGCTTTGGCGTAATTTCCACCTGGGAGTACATCCCACCTAGAGGCAACTCTTTTTGTATTTTGTACAGCGGCCTGCCTGGTCGCGGGATTGCACCACCGCGAAACACTTGCGGGTCCGCGGCTGCTTTATTGGGGTAGCTAACTGTGGAACAGGAAGTGCCTGTTATATGCAGGGCTGCTGGCGCGAACATCGGCAATCCTTTTAAAGACATTTTTTAATGTGAGTGCCGGCGGCGACCCACTTGGGTTTTACTGAACCACCAGTCCCAGGAAGCATTGCTTCATGTGGTTCACCTGAGCAGAATTATTACGGGGATTTACTGGTGGTTGCCGCATGCCGGCACATCACATGGTCTGCCACGGAAGAGGGCGTTGGCCCGAAACGCGTCTGGCAGGAAACCAGAAAAGGACTTTGTTCATGGCGTGTGCCCTTGCTTTGGCGTAATTTCCACCTGGGAGTGCATCCCACCTAGAGGCAACTCTTTTTGTATTTTGTACAGCGGCCTGCCTGGTCGCGGGATTGCACCACCGCGAAACACTTGCGGGTCCGCGGCTGCTTTATTGGGGCAGCTAACTGTGGAACAGGAGGTGCCTGTTATATGTAGGGGTGCCGGCGCGACATCGGCAATCCATTTAAAGACATTTTTGAATGTGAGTGCCGGCGGCGACCCACTTGGGTTTTACTGAACCACCAGTCCCAGGAAGCATTGCTTCAGGTGGTTCACCTGAGCATAATTACTACGGGGATTTACTGGTGGTTGCCGCATGTCGGCACGTCACATGGTCTGCCACTGAAGAGGGCGTTGGCGCGAAACGCGTCGGGCAGGAAACCAGAAAAGGACTTTGTTCATGGCGTGTGCCCTTCCTTTTGCGTAATTTCCACCTGGGAGTGCATCCTACCTAGAGGCAACTCTTTTTGTATTTTGTACAGCGGCCTGCCTGGTCGCGGGATTGCACCACCGCGAAACACTTGCGGGTCCGTGGATGCTTTATTGGGGCAGCTAACTGTGGAACAGGAGGTGCCTGTTATATGCAGGGGTGCCGGCGAGAACATCGGCAAACCTTTTAAAGACATTTTTTAATGTGAGTGCCGGCGGCGACCCACTTGGGTTTTACTGAACCACCAGTCCCAGGAAGCATTGCTTCAGGTAGTTCACCTGAGCATAATTATTACGGGGATTTACTGGTGGTTGCCGCATGCCGGCTCGTCACATGGTCTGCCACTGAAGAGGGCGTTGGCCCGAAACGCGTCTGGCAGGAAACCAGAAAAGGACTTTGTTCATGGCGTGTGCCCTTGCTTTGGCGTAATTTCCACCTGGGAGTGCATCCCACCTAGAGGCAACTCTTTTTGTATTTTGTACAGCGGCCTGCCTGGTCGCGGGATTGCACCACCGAGAAACACATGCGGGTCCGCGGCTGCTTTATTGGGGCAGCTAACTATGGAACAGGAGGTGCCTGTTATATGCAGGGGTGCCGGCGCGAACATCGGCAATCCTTTTAAAGACATTTTTGAATGTGAGTGCCGGCTGCGACCCACTTGGGTTTTACTGAACCACCAGTCCCAGGAAGCATTGCTTCAGGTGGTTCACCTGAGCATAATTATTATGGGGATTTACTGGTGGTTGCCGCATGCCGGCACGTCACATGGTCTGCCACTGAAAAGGGTGTTGGCCCGAAACGCGTCTGGCAGGAAACCAGAAAAGGACTTTGTTCATGGCGTGTGCCCTTGCTTTGGCGTAATTTCCACCTAGGAGTGCATCCCACCTAGAGGCAACTCTTTTTGTATTTTGTACAGCGGCCTGCCTGGTCGCGGGATTGCACCATCGCGAAACACTTGCGGGTCCGCGGCTGCTTTATTGGGGCAGCTAACTGTGGAACAGGAGGTGCCTGTTATATGCAGGGGTGCCGGCGCGAACATCGGCAATCCTTTTAAAGACATTTTTGAATGTGAGTGCCGGCGGCGACCCACTTGGGTTTTACTGAACCACCAGTCCCAGGAAGCATTGCTTCAGGTGGTTCACCTGAGCAGAATTATTACGGGGATTTACTGGTGGTTGCCGCATGCCGGCACGTCACATGGTCTGCCACGGAAGAGGGCGTTGGCCCGAAACGCGTCTGGCAGGAAACCAGAAAAGGACTTTGTTTATGGCGTGTGCCCTTGCTTTGGCGTAATTTCCACCTGGGAGTGCATCCCACCTGGAGGCAACTCTTTTTGTACTTTGTACAGCGGCCTGCCTGGTCGCGGGATTGCACCACCGCGAAACACTTGCGGGTCCGCGGCTGCTTTATTGGGGCAGCTAACTGTGGAACAGGAGGTGCCTGTTATATGCAGGGGTGCCGGCGCGAACATCGGCAATCCTTTTAAAGACATTTTTTAATGTGAGTGCCGGCGGCGACCCACTTTGGTTTTACTGAACCACCAGTCCCAGGAAGCATTGCTTCAGGTGGTTCACCTGAGCAGAATTATTACGGGGATTTACTGATGGTTGCCGCATGCCGGCACGTCACATGGTCTGCCACGGAAGAGGGCGTTGGCCCGAAACGCGTCTGGCAGGAAACCAGAAAAGGACTTTGTTCATGGCGTGTGCCCTTGCTTTGGCGTAATTTCTACCTGGGAGTGCATCCCACCTAGAGGCAACTCTTTTTGTATTTTGTACAGCGGCCTGCCTGGTCGCGGGATTGCACCACCGCGAAACACTTGCGGGTCCGTGGCTGCTATATTGGGGCAGATAACTGTGGAACAGGAGAGGCCTGTTATATGCACGGGTCCCGGCGCGAACATCGGCAATCCTTTTAAAGACATTTTTGAATGTGAGTGCCGGCGGCGACCCACTTGGGTTTTACTGAACCACCAGTCCCAGGAAGCATTGCTTCAGGTGGTTCACCTGAGCATAATTATTACGGGATTTACTGGTGGTTGCCGCATGCCGGCACGTCACATGGTCTGCCACTGAATAGGGCGTTGGCCCGAAACGCGTCTGGCAGGAAACCAGAAAAGGACTTTGTTCATGGCGTGTGCCCTTGATTTGGCGTAATTCCACCTGGGAGTGCATCCCACCTAGAGGCAACTCTTTTTGTATTTTGTACAGCGGCCTGCCTGATTGCGGGATTGCACCACCGCGAAACACTTGCGGGTCCGCGGCTGCTTTATTGGGGCAGCTAACTGTGGAACAGGAGGTGCCTGTTATATGCAGGGGTTCCGAGCGCGAACATCGGCAATCCTTTTAAAGACATTTTTGAATGTGAGTGCCGGCGGCGACCCACTTGGGTTTTACTGAACCACCAGTCCCAGGAAGCATTGCTTCAGGTGGTTCACCTGAGCATAATTATTACGGGGATTTACTGGTGGTTGCCGCATGCCGGCACGTCACATGGTCTGCCACTGAAGAGGGCGTTGGCCCGAAACGTGTCTGGCAGGAAACAAGAAAAGGACTTTGTTCATGGCGTGTGCCCTTGCTTTGGCGTAATTTCCACCTGGGAGTGCATCCCACCTAGAGGCAACTCTTTTTGTATTTTGTACAGCGGCCTGCCTGGTCGCGGGACTGCACCACCGCGAAACACTTGCGGGTCCGCGGCTGCTTTATTGGGGCAGCTAACTGTGGAACAGGAGGTGCCTGTTATATGCAGGGGTGCCGGCGCGAACATCGGCAATCCTTTTAAAGACATTTTTGAATGTGAGTGCCGGCGGCGACCCACTTGGGTTTTACTGAACCACCAGTCCCAGGAAGCATTGCTTCAGGTGGTTCACCTGAGCATAATTACTACGGGGATTTACTGGTGGTTGCCGCATGTCGGCACGTCACATGGTCTGCCACTGAAGAGGGCGTTGACGCGAAACGCGTCGGGCAGGAAACCAGAAAGGACTTTGTTCATGGCGTGTGCCCTTGCTTTGGCGTAATTTCCACCTGGGAGTGCATCCTACCTAGAGGCAACTCTTTTTGTATTTTGTACAGCGGCCTGCCTGGTCGCGGGATTGCACCACCGCGAAACACTTGCGGGTCCGCGGCTGCTTTATTGGGGTAGCTAACTGTGGAACAGGAAGTGCCTGTTATATGCAGGGGTGCCGGCGCGAACATCGGCAATCCTTTTAAAGACATTTTTGAATGTGAGTGCCGGCGGCGACCCACTTGGGTTTTACTGAACCACCAGTCCCAGGAAGCATTGCTTCAGGTGGTTCACCTGAGCAGAATTATTACGGGGATTTACTGGTGGTTGCCGCATGCCGGCACGTCACATGGTCTGCCACGGAAGAGGGCGTTGGCCCGAAACGTGTCTGGCAGGAAACCAGAAAAGGACTTTGTTCATGGCGTGTGCCCTTGCTTTGGCGTAATTTCCACCTGGGAGTGCATCCCATCTAGAGGCAACTCTTTTTGTATTTTGTACAGCGGCCTGCCTGGTCGCGGGATTGCACCACCGCGAAACACTTGCGGGTCCGCGGCTGCTTTATTGGGGCAGCTAACTGTGGAACAGGAGGTGCCTGTTATATGCAGGGGTGCCGGCGCGAACATCGGCAATCCTTTTAAAGACATTTTTGAATGTGAGTGCCGGCGGCGACCCACTTGGGTTTTACTGAACCACCAGTCCCAGGAAGCATTGCTTGAGGTGGTTCACCTGAGCAGAATTATTACGGGGATTTACTGGTGGTTGCCGCATGCCGGCACGTCACATGGTCTGCCACGGAAGAGGGCGTTGGCCCGAAACGTGTCTGGCAGGAAACCAGAAAAGGACTTTGTTCATGGCGTGTGCCCTTGCTTTGGCGTAATTTCCACCTGGGAGTGCATCCCATCTAGAGGCAACTCTTTTTGTATTTTGTACAGCGGCCTGCCTGGTCGCGGGATTGCACCACCGCGAAACACTTGCGGGTCCGCGGCTGCTTTATTGGGGCAGCTAACTGTGGAACAGGAGGTGCCTGTTATATGCAGGGGTGCCGGCGCGAACATCGGCAATCCTTTTAAAGACATTTTTGAATGTGAGTGCCGGCGGCGACCCACTTGGGTTTTACTGAACCACCAGTCCCAGGAAGCATTGCTTGAGGTGGTTCACCTGAGCAGAATTATTACGGGGATTTACTGGTGGTTGCCGCATGCCGGCACGTCACATGGTCTGCCACGGAAGAGGGCGTTGGCCCGAAACACGTCTGGCAGGAAACCAGAAAAGGACTTTGTTCATGGCGTGTGCCCTTGCTTTGGCGTAATTTCCACCTGGGAGTGCATCCCACCTAGAGGCAACTCTTTTTGTATTTTCTACAGCGGCCTGCCTGGTCGCGGGATTGCACTACCGCGAAACACTTGCGGGTCCGCGGCTGCTATATTGGGGCAGCTAACTGTGGAACAGGAGATGCCTGTTATATGCACGGGTCCCGGCGCCAACATCGGCAATCCTTTTAAAGACATTTTTGAATGTGAGTGCCGGCGGCGACCCACTTGGGTTTTACTGAACCACCAGTCCCAAGAAGCATGGCTTCAGGTGGTTCACCTGAGCATAATTATTGCGGGGATTTAGTGGTGGTTGCCGCATGCCGGCACGTCACATGGTCTGCCACTGAAGAGGGCGTTGGCCCGAAACGCGTCTGGCAGGAAACCAGAAAAGGACTTTGTTCATGGAGTGTGCCCTTGCTTTGGCGTAATTTCCACCTGGGAGTGCATCCCACCTAGAGGCAACTCTTTTTGTATTTTGTACAGCGGCCTGCCTGGTCGCTGGATTGCACCACAGCGAAACACTTGCGGGTCCGCGGCTGCTTTATTGGGGCAGCTAACTGTGGAACAGGAGGTGCCTGTTATATGTAGGGGTGCCGGCGCGACATCGGCAATCCTTTTAAAGACATTTTTGAATGTGAGTGCCGGCGGCGACCCACTTGGGTTGTACTGAACCACCAGTCCCAGGAAGCATTGCTTCAGGTGGTTCACCTGAGCATAATTACTACGGGGATTTACTGGTGGTTGCCGCATGTCGGCACGTCACATGGTCTGCCACTAAAGAGGGCGTTGGCGCGAAACGCGTCGGGCAGGAAACCAGAAAAGGACTTTGTTCATGGCGTGTGCCCTTGCTTTGGCGTAATTTCCACCTGGGAGTGCATCCTACCTAGAGGCAACTCTTTTTGTATTTTGTACAGCGGCCTGCCTGGTCGCGGGATTGCACCACTGCGAAACACTTGCGGGTCCGCGGATGCTTTATTGGGGCAGCTAACTGTGGAACAGGAGGTGCCTGTTATATGCAGGGGTGCCGGCGAGAACATCGGCAAACCTTTTAAAGACATTTTTTAATGTGAGTGCCGGCGGCGACCCACTTGGGTTTTACTGAACCACCAGTCCCAGGAAGCATTGCTTCAGGTGGTTCACCTGAGCATAATTATTACGGGGATTTACTGGTGGTTGCCGCATGCCGGCACGTCACATGGTCTGCCACTGAAGAGGGCGTTGGCCCAAAACGCGTCTGGCAGGAAAGCAGAAAAGGACTTTGTTCATGGCGTGTGCCCTTGCTTTGGCGTAATTTCCACCTGGGAGTGCATCCCACCTAGAGGCCACTCTTTTTGTATTTTGTACAGCGGCCTTCCTGGTCGCTGGATTGCACCACCGCGAAACACTTGCGGGTCCGCGGCTGCTTTATTGGGGCAGCTAACTGTGGAACAGGAGGTGCCTGTTATATGCAGGGGTGCCGGCGCGACATCGGCAATCCTTTTAAAGACATTTTTGAATGTGAGTGCCGGCGGCGACCCACTTGGGTTTTACTGAACCACCAGTCCCAGGAAGCATTGCTTCAGGTGGTTCACCTGAGCATAATTATTACGGGGATTTACTGGTGGTTGCCGCATGCCGGCACGTCACATGGTCTGCCACTGAATAGGGCGTTGGCCCGAAACGCGTCTGGCAGGAAACCAGAAAAGGACTTTGTTCATGGCGTGTGCCCTTGATTTGGCGTAATTCCACCTGGGAGTGCATCCCACCTAGAGGCAACTCTTTTTGTATTTTGTACAGCGGCCTGCCTGGTTGCGGGATTGCACCACCGCGAAACACTTGCGGGTCCGCGGCTGCTTTATTGGGGCAGCTAACTGTGGAACAGGAGGTGCCTGTTATATGCAGGGGTTCCGGCGCGAACATCGGCAATCCTTTTAAAGACATTTTTGAATGTGAGTGCCGGCGGCGACCCACTTGGGTTTTACTGAACCACCAGTCCCAGGAAGCATTGCTTGAGGTGGTTCACCTGAGCAGAATTATTACGGGGATTTACTGGTGGTTGCCGCATGACGGCACGTCACATGGTCTGCCACTGAAGAGGGCGTTGGCCCGAAACGCGTCTGGCAGGAAACCAGAAAAGGACTTTGTTCATGGCGTGTGCCCTTGCTTTGGCGTAATTTCCACCTGGGAGTGCATCCCACCTAGAGGCAACTCTTTTTGTATTTTGTACAGTGGCCTGCCTGGTCGCGGGACTGCACCACCGCAAAACACTTGCGGGTCCGCGGCTGCTTTATTGGGGCAGCTAACTGTTGAACAGGAGGTGCCTGTTATATGCAGGGGTGCCGGCGCGAACATCGGCAATCCTTTTAAAGACATTTTTTAATGTGAGTGCCGGCGACGACCCACTTGGGTTTTACTGAACCACCAGTCCCAGGAAGCATTGCTTCAGGTGGTTCACCTGAGCATAATTACTACGGGGATTTACTGGTGGTTGCCGCATGTCGGCACGTCACATGGTCTGCCACTGAAGAGGGCGTTGACGCGAAACGCGTCGGGCAGGAAACCAGAAAAGGACTTTGTTCATGGGGTGTGCCCTTGCTTTGGCGTAATTTCCACCAGGGAGTGCATCCTACCTAGAGGCAACTCTTTTTGTATTTTGTACAGCGGCCTGCCTGGTCGCGGGATTGCACCACCGCGAAACACTTGCGGGTCCGCAGATACTTTATTGGGCAGCTAACTGTGGAACAGGAGGTGCCTGTTATATGCAGGGGTGCCGGCGCGAACATCGGCAAAACTTTTAAAGACATTTTTTAATGTGAGTGCCGGCGGCGACCCACTTGGGTTTTACTGAACCACCAGTCCCAGGAAGCATTGCTTCAGGTGGTTCACCTGAGCATAATTATTACGGGGATTTACTGGTGGTTGCCGCATGCCGGCACATCACATGGTCTGCCACTGAAGAGGGCGTTGGCCCGAAACGCGTCTGGCAGGAAACCAGAAAAGGACTTTGTTCATGGCGTGTGCCCTTGCTTTGGCGTAATTTCAACCTGGGAGTACATCCCACCTAGAGGCAACTCTTTTTGTATTTTGTACAGCGGCCTGCCTGGTCGCGGGATTGCACCACCGCGAAACACTTGCGGGTCCGCGGCTGCTTTATTGGGGTAGCTAACTGTGGAACAGGAAGTGCCTGTTATATGCAGGGGTGCCGGCGCGAACATCGGCAATCCTTTTAAAGACATTTTTGAATGTGAGTGCCGGCGGCGACCCACTTGGGTTTTACTGAACCACCAGTCCCAGGAAGCATTGCTTCAGGTCATTCACCTGAGCATAATTATTACGGGGATTTACTGGTGGTTGCCGCATGCTGGCACGTCACATGGTCTGCCACGGAAGAGGGCGTTGGCCCGAAACGCGTCTGGCAGGAAACCAGAAAAGGACTTTGTTCATGGCGTGTGCCCTTGCTTTGGCGTAATTTCCACCTGGGAGTGCATCCCACCTAGAGGCAACTCTTTTTGTATTTTGTACAGCGGCCTGCCTGGTCGCGGGATTGCACCACCGCGAAACACTTGCGGGTCCGCGGCTGCTTTATTGGGGCAGCTAACTGTGGAACAGGAGGTGCCTGTTATATGCAGGGTGCCGGCGCGAACATCGGCAATCCTTTTAAAGACATTTTTGAATGTGAGTGCCGGCGGCGACCCACTTGGGTTTTACTGAACCACCAGTCCCAGGAAGCATTGCTTCAGGTGGTTCACCTGAGCAGAATTATTACGGGGATTTACTGGTGGTTGCCGCATGCCGGCACGTCACATGGTCTGCCACGGAAGAGGGCGTTGGCCCGAAACACGTCTGGCAGGAAACCAGAAAAGGACTCTGTTCATGGCGTGTGCCCTTGCTTTGGCGTAATTTCCACCTGGGAGTGCATCCCACCTAGAGGCAACTCTTTTTGTATTTTCTACAGCGGCCTGCCTGGTCGCGGGATTGCTCCACCGCGAAACACTTGCGGGTCCGCGGCTGCTATATTGGGGCAGCTAACTGTGGAACAGGAGATGCCTGTTATATGCACGGGTCCCGGCGCGAACATCGGCAATCCTTTTAAAGACATTTTTGAATGTGAGTGCCGGCGGCGACCCACTTGGGTTTTACTGAACCACCAGTCCCAGGAAGCATTGCTTCAGGTGGTTCACCTGAGCATAATTATTGCGGGGATTTACTGGTGGTTGCCGCATGCCGGCACGTCACATGGTCTGCCACTGAAGAGGGCGTTGGCCCGAAACGAGTCTGGCAGGAAACCAGAAAAGGACTTTGTTCATGGCGTGTGCCCTTGTTTTGGCGTAATTTCCACCTGGGAGTGCATCCCACCTAGAGGCAACTATTTGTATTTTGTACAGCGGCCTGCCTGGTCGCTGGATTGCACCACCGCGAAACACTTGTGGGTCTACGGCTGCTTTATTGGGGCAGCTAACTGTGGAACAGGAGCTGCCTGTTATATGTAGGGGTGCCGGCGCGACATCAGCAATCCTTTTAAAGACATTTTTGAATGTGAGTGCCGGCTGCGACCCACTTGGGTTTTAGTGAACCACCAGTCCCAGGAAGCATTGCTTCAGGTGGTTCACCTGAGCATAATTACTATGGGGATTTACTGGTGGTTGCCGCATGTCGGCACGTCACATGGTCTACCACTGAAGAGGGCGTTGGCGCGAAACGCGTCGGGCAGGAAACCAGAAAAGGACTTTGTTCATGGCGTATGCCCTTGCTTTGGCGTAATTTCCACCTGGGAGTGCATCCTACCTAGAGGCAACTCTTTTTGTATTTTGTACAGCGGCCTGCCTGGTCGCGGGATTGCACCACCGCGAAACACTTGCGGGTCCGCGGATGCTTTATTGGGGCAGCTAACTGTGGAACAGGAGGTGCCTGTTATATGCAGGGGTGCCGGCGAGAACATCGGCAAACCTTTTAAAGACATTTTTTAATGTGAGTGCCGGCGGCGACCCACTTGGGTTTTACTGAACCACCAGTCCCAGGAAGCATTGCTTCAGGTGGTTCACCTGAGCATAATTATTACGGGGATTTACTGGTGGTTGCCGCATGCCGGCACGTCACATGGTCTGCCACTGAAGAGGGCGTTGGCCCGAAACGCGTCTGGCAGGAAACCAGAAAAGGACTTTGTTCATGGCGTGTGCCCTTGCTTTGGCGTAATTTCCACCTGGGAGTGCATCCCACCTAGAGGCAACTCTTTTTGTATTTTGTACAGCGGCCTGCCTGGTCGCGGGATTGCACCACCGCGAAACACATGCGGGTCCGCGGCTGCTTTATTGGGGCAGCTAACTATGGAACAGGAGGTGCCTGTTATATGCAGGGGTGCCGGCGCAAACATCGGCAATCCTTTTAAAGACATTTTTGAATGTGAGTGCCGGCGGCGACCCACTTGGGTTTTACTGAACCACCAGTCCCAGGAAGCATTGCTTCAGGTGGTTCACCTGAGCATAATTATTATGGGGATTTACTGGTGGTTGCTGCATGCCGGCACGTCACATGGTCTGCCACTGAAAAGGGTGTTGGCCCGAAACGCGTCTGGCAGGAAACCAGAAAAGGACTTTGTTCATGGCGTGTGCCCTTGCTTTGCGTAATTTCCACCTGGGAGTGCATCCCACCTAGAGGCAACTCTTTTTGTATTTTGTACAGCGGCCTGCCTGGTCGCGGGATTGCACCACTGCGAAACTCTTGCGGGTCCGCGGCTGCTTTATTGGGGCAGCTAACTGTGGAACAGGAGGTGCCTGTTATATGCAGGGGTGCCGGCGCGAACATCGGCAATCCTTTTAAAGACATTTTTGAATGTGAGTGCCGGCGGCGACCCACTTGGGTTTTACTGAACCACCAGTCCCAGGAAGCATTGCTTCAGGTGGTTGACCTGAGCAGAATTATTACAGGGATTTACTGGTGGTTGCCGCATGCCGGCAAGTCACATGGTCTGCCACGGAAGAGGGCGTTGGCCCGAAACGCGTCTGGCAGGAAACCAGAAAAGGACTTTGTTCATGGCGTGTACCCTTGCTTTGGCGTAATTTCCACCTGGGAGTGCATCCCACCTAGAGGCAACTCTTTTTGTATTTTGTACAGCGGCCTGCCTGGTCGCGGGATTGCACCACCGTGAAACACTTGCGGGTCCGCGGCTGCTTTATTGGGGCAGCTAACTGTGGAACAGAAGGTGCCTGTTATATGCAGGGGTGCCGGCGCGAACATCGGCAATCCTTTTAAAGACATTTTTGAATGTGAGTGCCGGCGGCGACCCACTTGGATTTTACTGAACCACCAGTCCCAGGAAGCATTGCTTCAGGTGGTTCACCTGAGCATAATTATTACGGGGATTTACTGGTGGTTGCCGCATGCCGGCACGTCACATGGTCTGCCACTGAAGAGGGCGTTGGCCCGAAACGCGTCTGGCAGGAAACCAGAAAAGGTCTTTGTTCATGGCGTGTGCCCTTGCTTTGGCGTAATTTCCACCTGGGAGTGCATCCCACCTAGAGGCAACTCTTTTTGTATTTTGTACAGCAGCCTGCCTGGTCGCGGGATTGCACCACAGCGAAACACTTGCGGGTCCGCGGCTGCTTTATTGGGGCAGCTAACTGTGGAACAGGAGGTGCCTGTTATATGCAGGGGTGCCAGCGCGAACATCGGCAATCCTTTTAAAGACATTTTTGAATGTGAGTGCCGGCGGCGACCCACTTGGGTTTTACTGAACCACCAGTCCCAGGAAGCATTGCTTCAGGTGGTTCACCTGAGCATAATTATTATGGGGATTTACTGGTGGTTGCCGCATGCTGGCACGTCACATGGTCTGCCACTGAAGAGGGCATTGGCCCGAAACGCGTCTGGCAGGAAACCAGAAAAGGACTTTGTTCATGGCGTGTGCCCTTGCTTTGCCATAATTTCCACCTGGGAGTGCATCCCACCTAGAGGCAACTCTTTTTGTATAATATATATATATATATATATATATATATATATATATATATATATATATATATATATTTCAAAACACACATGGTAACTCACTAGGAAACGCACTCGAACCTTCACAGGTTACCAGCCTTTATTTCAGGTATAGATTTGTGAGCAAGCGGGTAAGTCATGCAGTCTCCTCTAGCTCCACACAAAAAGTGACACATGTATTATCTTAAAACTGGGAAACCCTTATACTGTGGACACATCTAGACTTGATGAGTGTCTTCACCCCATTGATATGTGGATGATGGCTAATGATCTTAAACTCTGCTAAAATCGAGATCATGATGTTGGGACAACAGAACAACTACAAATCTACAACTATCTGCCCCAAAGAACTGGAGACTCTACCAGTAACATCAAGGGAGGTGTGAAATCTCAGAGCTACCATGAAGTCCAACCTATCCCATATCCCACATGTAAATGAAGTCACAAAAAACATTTTACACCATACTGGAACTGCAACACATCTTTCCCCATCTGGTTACCCGCAGAAACAACATTCGTAAAATCTCAGATAGATTACACAAATTACCTGTACCTAGGGACCCCAAGTTTCTTACTACAAAAACTTCTCAGGATCTAAAACACTGCAGCGAGACAGTTACTGTGTCCCCATCCAAGGGAACACATATGTGCTTACTGTTAATAATAGCCAGATGTTCAGCTTTTAAGGAACTTTACATGTTGCATAAAACCATCCATTGGAAAAACCCATTGTTCCTGAAATCTAAATTTTAATGATACTCCTAGAATAGGTCTTTGTGCACAAAACTAGCAGTTACTCTTATTGCTCCTTCCGTTAAGAAAAAGACCATTGGCGGACCTGCATTCTCAGTACAGGCAGCAAAACTTTGGAACCTCTTACCAGACAAGCAATAGAATATACAACCCCATCAGAAGTTCAGGAAGGAAGTACAAACCTGGCTTTTCCCAAGATAAGGAGCCAGAACATGCTAGCACCCTTGGCATCACTAAACTGAACAACAGTTTAGGTCAAATCAGAACACCCGCACACTGGTGTGCCAAAATGTCAAAGTTAGTCCACAACACTGATGCCTCTCATACTCTCTTGGCTTCTGATACAACATTCTGTCCTGGCTGCGTGCACCCAGAATAGCTTTAACCCAGGTTTTGGACATGTAGAACAATCATACCAGGCAGTCTGCAAAAGAGAACCATGCGTACACGCCCCTACTTCAAGGAAGCCACCATCAACCCTCATAACAAAAGCCTCGCAATTCCAAATTAGGACATACACAGACTGCATTAAGGATCTGCCATACAATAGCTGCACCCTAGAAGACTTTAACATAGTCCATCCTTGGAGGATTCTGCACTTGTCTCTCTAACCATCATTAATTCTTCAATGCAGAAACCACTTGCACAATGGAGGAATGTAATAAAGACTAACCAGGCAGACTTCTGCCCTCTCTCTCTCCCCTATACACTAGGCATTTTATAGTATGGCTGTCTTAAATTGCTGCATACAGAATAGCACACGGGTTTGAATGTGTGGCAGTCAAAGAAAAACCTGGGACATGCAGAGATACACAGCAGTTAGCTAATGTAAGCTGGGGCCAGCAGACCACAATGTTTGTGATTGCTTTAAAATAAAGCAATTTTTTATTAACGCACCCCGTTTTCCTTAAAGAAAAACAGGCTGCATTTAAAAAGAAACGTTTAAGTTTCATTTTTTAAAAGTAAGCAGTGGTCCCTTGAACCACTCCCTGCTCTTAAACTATAATTTTTCTACCATTCTCAAAGGGGAAGTTGTCTCTTAGGGACCCCTTCCCATTTGCAAATTGGTTACCACCAACTTTGAGTTGGCGGTAAAGTGTGAATGTTTTGCAACCGCACTGCGGTCGTAAAACAATCATACATACCAATGCGGATCAGTATTTGGAAGGGATGCCCTAAACACGCACCCTTCTAAATAACAATTTGCAAACCCAAATTGCGATTCGGTAACAGGTCACAGAATTGCCATTTGGGCTTAGTACATCAGAAAAGGCACTTTTGCAAATGGCCCGATTCTCCGAATTGGGCTGTTTGCAAACACAAATGTTTCGTACATCTAGCCCTTAGTTCCTGCTTTTAATTTCAGGGCCGGATTCACAAAGATAAACTTAAACTTTTGTGTAAGTTTACTCTTTTTCGGTATTCACAAATAAGTGATTTAATAGTATCTTTTTTTTAAAATTTTGTAAAACTTTATTCGGGTAAAAACACGTTACAAGGCATGCATACGATTACATGGCTAATAACCAAGGCGCATTTGATAGGCATTTGAGTAGTAACAGGATGTACAGTATATATATATCGATACAATCACATTCTGAACATGAAAACGACATTGAAATTAGCTTATCAGTTGGTCTTTACGCCTCGCTCATGTTGGGGTTTAATCCAAGTCTACTTGATCATTTGTGGCCGCGGGGATTGAAGGGTGGTCAGGGGATTGATCAGCCCCATCTGTCTGTTGGAAATAGGATACCAGGGGAGCCCAAATGTCATGTGGTCTGCTCGCTAGGGGCATTAAGCTCCAGTACTCGCACAAGTGTGGTTGGCAGTGTGCCACGTCCGCCAGCCAGGCCTTTGAGGATGGTGCCGGTTAACGGCCCCTGTGGATCCCAACCTGCGCCTAGCCAGCAATAGCAGCATCGCAACCAATCTGCGACTGGCGTCTGGAATGTCCTTGACATATCCCAGGAGGCATATGAGGGGGTCGGGTAAGGGTGTCAGCTGTGATGTCACCTATAATGCGCCATATGTCTTGCCAAAAGGTAGCAATCCTCGGGCATACCCAGGCAAGATGCATAAATGATGCATTGGGAGCCAAGCATCATACGCAGTTGGCGTCTTCTGCCAGGCCCATTCTGAAGAGTGCCACAGGCATGCGAATCAATCTATGTAAATATTTGAAATGTATCAGGCGTAGTCGATAATTGGGGGAGAGTTTTTGGGATTGATTACAGCAATATTGCCACTGCTCTGGCGTGGGCTTGTTTGCTAAGTTCGTGTTCCATGTGAGGCGTGCCCATTCTGTGTCAACCGGGGAGGCTGCAAGAGTCAGCGCATACAGCCTGGTTACCAGTTTGCGGGGGAGGTCATTGTATGAATGTATTCAAGTGCAGCGTTTGGTGGTGGAGGGCTGGGGAATGTGTTGTTTGTGTTTTTGCAAGTTGCTCTTATCTGATAATGCAGCAACTTATCTAATGAAGTTGCGTTTTCTGGGGTAGGGAGAAATTGGCAGTTGAGGTATATACGGTCGGCGTTGGTGCGTTTGCCCAGCACCGCGGCACGTCGTGCCATGCCACTAGTCTGCATTGGAGGGAAAGAGGGATTATTGGCCAACTGCATCGCCGGGGCGTGTAAGGTCTTGGCACCTGTGTGTCTACGAATACCCTCCCAGGCCCAGCGTATAGATTCTACTGTGCTTATTTCGCCCCTCGAAGCTGTGTATGGTAAGAAAAGTGCAGTTTGAAGCAACCACGGTGAAGCGAGGTCCGTTTTGACTGCAGTGTGCGGCTGTAACGGCGTGGGGTGTAGCCAAAAATGAAGGAAACTGGTCTGGGCAGAGTATGCATAAAGTTTAAAGTTAGAGGCGCCCAACCCGCCATGCGCGAGAAAGGCAACGTTAGTGTTTCATATGCAATGCGCGGTTGGCAGTCCGCCCTTAGTAGCGTAATCATATTGGAGCACAGTCTCTTGAAGAAATGAGATGTGAGAGGCAGCGGAATATTTAAAAAAAAATAGAGAAACTTGGGCAGGATCACCATTTTGGTGATTGCGATGTGTCCCGCGAGGGAGAGTGGAAGATTTTTCCAGGTGAGGATTTTGGATTCCAGCCAGTCCATAGCCTTGCCATAGTTCGCTCTCCACAGCTCTTCCGTGTCCCTAGTTAACCAGATTCCCAGGTATTTGGTCGGGCCAGTGGCCCACTTTATCAGGTACTCTGTAATAAAGGGACGGGTCGTGTCTGTTAAAGGAAATAGGATAGCTTTCGCCCAAATGACTTATATGCCAGAATAGCCTCCAAACCTAATGACCTCTCGGGTCATGGGAAAAAGGTTTTCTTGAGGTTCATGGATGTAGAGCGCCACATCGTCTGTGTACATGGAAGTCACCAAGTCTCGGGACGAGAACCCAATACCGCGCTGCGTATGATGTTGTCGCAGCCGCGAGGCCAGGGGCTCCATTGCTATGGCAAAAAGCATGGGTGATAAGGGACAGCCCTGCCTAGTGCCTCTAGTAATGCGTATTGGCTCGGTGATTTGTCTATTTATACGGATACGTGCAGCGGGTAATGTGTACAGCAACTTGACTTTGCTAATGAAGGCTGGGCTGAATCCCAAGCGGTTGAGCAAGGCAAAGAGAAAAGGCCATTCTAAAGAATCAAATGCCTTGGTGGCATCCAGCAGGGCCGCCGGCAGGTCGGGGTTTATCTGATGCATGATGGAGAAAATGGTGCGCAAATTATGAGATGTGGCACGGCCTGGGATAAAACCCGATTGGTCCGGTCGAGCAATAAGAGACATGAGGGGATCTCGCGGACGGGAACATGGCGGCGGGCTAGGTGCACGCCGTGAGCTCCTCTCCACCCCCCGGCACTTCTAAGATTCCTGAGCACTGGAAAGGGGTGAAGTCTATGTAAACTTACCGCACTGTTAACTGCGTTGTTTGCGGTGGCTGCTGCCTGGTCGATCCATCTGTGTTCTTTCATTTTTTGCCGCTCCGGGCTCGGATTGCGGCGTCCGCGGAGGCTCTGACCCCTTGCTTCCTGTTTGCTTTGCGTCTCGCTGCCTGACGCGGCTTCGCGCTGCTGCCTCCCGTGGCTCGGAGTAGCGGGGAGGCTGATTGCCTGTGATTGTAGTAACTGCAAGGGCGAACCTGGCGAGGTGGAGCGGTGGACCCATGGCTGCCTACGGGGGTGTATATGGTGGGGGAGGGCTACTTCGGGCAGCGTCTGGGATTTTTTCTGACAGACGTGCAACAGCAAGGATTTCCCTGCGAGGGACACCAAGTAGGATCTCCTACCCTTTTTTGAATTCTTCTTGTAGCAGACTCTGCTTACGAACATCCCCTACTCCCACTAAATCTCAGTGTAATTTTGTGGGATTACAGGGACCACAGGAGTGTTTCAACCTGAGTCAACTGATGACCCCTAGACGGGTTAAAAAATCAGATAAAGGGGGCAGTAAAGGGAGTTCCCCTCTAGACCTTCCAGTTGAGAAAGGAAGGAAACTAGAATCTACACTACTAGCCCCGACACTTCTCTTAGCACCGAGCGTAGGTGGTATAAATAAGGGGGTTCGGCCTGTAGATGTAAACTTCTCCAATCTCTCTGACCCCCATCAATTACCAGAAAGCCAGTGCTCTCAAGTGGTCATAGAAGGGCATCCAGTAGTTTCAGGGCAACTCAGCAGATATACCTTACATAATAGAATATACAATTAGGAGGAATATTTGGAAGATGTTCCTATAGCAGGGAAGTTCGGCACAAAAAACCAAGGAAAAAAATAGGCAAGAATTCAAAAGGGAAACAGCAAATTGTTACGTCTCTGTCTTCGCGACAGTTAAAGGAAACTTCTACACTCAAAGTTACCCCCTCTTTAAGATCCTTTTTTAGAGTACAGGAGAAAACGCAAGTATTTCCTGCCCCGCCATTGAAGGAGCCTTGGCCTGCCTTAAGTAAGGGAAGTGTAGAGCCCTTACCAACTAGGGTGCTAATAGCTCCTGAAGCCATAATGGATACAGGGGGAATAGTTCGGGGGCCCGAGGGGTCTGAATTGGCCAATATTAAAACAGTTAATATGTTCGAGGTATTGGGCAAGAACGGGTCAGGGTCTATTTCTAGCTAAGACTCCTCGAACGCTAGATCGACTCCCTCGGCAATAGTTGCAATGTCATCTGACCCTGATCAGCCGAATTTGGCACAAATGTTAGATGCCCTCGCTCTAGAAATTCGGAGTAAGTTTGCCATTTCTGAGATAAATCAGGCTAAGATTCAAGACTCATGTGAATCCCTAGAAGCTAAAATGTCCGCAATCACCGAAAGAACCTGCGCGATGGAGGCCTCAATAGAAGTATTAAATAAACAAGTCGAGGCAAACTGTACCGAGATCCAGGCCTTAAAAAAGGGAGAAAAGGACATGCGTGACAAATTGAAGACGTTAGAAAATAATGCCAGACGGAACAATATTAAAATCCTGAACATTCCAGAGGGCATAGAGGGGGAGGACATTAAGACTTACATTATAAATTTGTTAAGAGACTTTATCCCCGTGGTTGATGCTAAGGAATTGGAAATAGACATTCAGAGAATCCACAGAGACCCTTTCTCCAAGAACCCAAATAGGTAAAACCCTAGGCGAATCCTGGTTAATTTCAGAACATATTCTTTAAAGGAGCGGGTATTATCAGAAGCCTTAAAAGCTGGAACCTTTATGAAGGGGGATTGGACTTTTAGGATAAGGTCAGATCTCTCAAGGATTACACAGGATAGACAATGGGAGCTGGGTAAATTCATTCCAATTCTAAGATCTCTGGGTGCTACGGTACAGCTGAGGTTTCCTGCCGTACTTAGGGTTATGTGGAAAAACAAAATGCTTAATTTCCGGGACCCTAAGGAGGCAGGGCTCTTTGTTGATCAAATTAAAGCTCAGGAATAATTTGGTGCAGGAAGAAACATTGTATGATTAGTATAGGTGCCGGGTAGGGGGAGATGGGTTCATAGGGGTTAAGGTACATCAAACCCCATGTGGTACAGGAGGGTTCCCGTGGGAGGGGGAGTGGGGAAACACAAGAAGAATGTAATTTTAAGTTTTCACTGGGTGGGGAGCAAAGTAGGGGGAAAAAAGTCCTCATGTACACAGTTTTTTCAAGGAAGTTGTTAATCAGTTAGGAACAGTCGGTATCCAGAGTGCGTTCTCGTGGCCCAGAGGTAGGGCAGGCTGGTTTGACATAAATGACTGAAACTAGAATTTGTACCTGGAATGTCAATGGCTTAAGGATCCCAAGTAGGCGTAGGAGGATATTCCAATACCTAAGACAGGCGGACTTTGATATCATGATTTTACAAGAGACTCACTTAACATCTGAGGAATGGGAGCTGGCTGTCGCAAAGCAAAGATGGATCGATAGCTCTCTACACACCAGACAACCCTTTTGTACTAAAGGTGTTGCTATGATTATTAAAAAATCTGCAAAAGCTATCTTAGGTGCGCCCAAGTTAGACAGTAAGGGGCGGTGGATTATAACTGATATAAAGATACGAAATGAGTGGGTGACTTTGGTGGGATACTATGGCCCAAATATAGATGACGAGTCATCTCTTAGAACGATCTATAATCATTTATTAGACTCAAGCTTTCCCATTATTATGGGTGGCGATTTTAATGTCCTCCTGAATCCGGCTCTTGATAGGTCTAGGGGGGGAAGAGTAATACCTACGAAAATGGGCTCACTGATAAAAATTATTATGGGGGATTTAAATCTGGTAGATATCTGGAGAATAAAAAATAAGATTATAACTGGTTTTCAAAATTTTACATTTCATAATAAAAAATACAAACACCATTCTAGAATAGACTATTTTTTGATAGATTCTAGGCTGACAGAATTGGTTAAGCTAGTTTCTCACATTCCAGAACATCTGTCAGATCATTCAGCGGTCCAGATAAATCTAAAATTTCCCAGGTATATAGAAACCAAAAGATGGACATTTGATAAAGTCATCCTTAAAGATGAGTCAGTGATCGAACAATTAAAAGCTGACACCTTGTTCTTTTTTTAAGTAAATTACCAGTCGGCCCCTGTAGAGGTAATATGGGATGCCTACAAGGCTTATATTAGAGGCAGAATTATTGGTTTTTCCGCAAAAATTAATAAGGATAAAAAGGAAAAATTAAGTTACTGGAAGCAGAAATTCGCAGAGTCTCGCTTAATCAAACTTCCAGTTGGAGTGTAGAGCAGAAGGAGGAAAGTCTAGAGCTACTTTCTAAACAACAAGATTTGGTTGATTATCTTGATAATATTACTAGGGTGCGATGGGAAGTTAGCAGATTGGCTAATTACGAATTTGGAGAAGCCAGCGGGAAGTTATTGGCCTGGAAATCTCGAGTTGATCTAACCAGAAATTTGATCAAAGAGATATGCAATCTCGAAATGGGAGAGATATGCTCAGAAAGGGCCAAGATAGAAAAGGAGTTCGAATTATTTTTTAAAGATTTGTATACTGAAGACTTAGAAGTTACCGACTCCCAAATTAAAAATATTTAGCTAAAGTCTCCTTACACTCATTATCGGAAGATCAGGCACAACATCTTAACAAGAAGCTTTCACTATCTGAAATTAGAACTTTAATGGAAAACTTAAAGAGAGGTAGTGCTGCCGGCCTAGATGCTATTCCCAATGAGTTTTATTCCGCCCTTAATGAGACGCTTGCCCCGTTCTTAGAGAAATTATTCAATAGTATTTTTTTAACTAACTCTTCAATTCCCAGCTCATGGAATGAGGCTGCGGTTTCTTTGATCTTAAAACCTAATAAAGATTTTAAAAAATGTGAGTCGTATAGACCCATTTCCCTGCTTAATTGCGACTATAAAATCTTTGCGCAAATTATAGCTGGAAGATTGAATAATATAATGGGAAAGTTAATTCACTCGGATCAAAAGGGATTTATTAGAGGGCGTCAACTGCATGATTTAACTCACGAGTTGATAGGAGCTATTGACATCGCATCAGCCAATGGCTTACCACTTACCATCTTTGCATTTGACGCGGCCAAAGCTTTTGACCGAGTGAATTGGCTTTGTTTACATCATCTAGTTGAAGCGTTTGGCTTAGGAGAGAATATTCTACGAACTATTAAGAATATATATAGAACTCCCACAGCTAGGATTATAGTCAATGGAAATCTAACTAAATCAGTTACTTTAGAGCGGGGCACTAGGCAGGGTTGTCCCCTCTCCCCTCTCCTATTCGATCTGTACATAGAACCACTGGCCCAAACCATTAGGTCTAGTGATGTCTTTGTCCCATTTGAATATAGGGGTTGGTCAAAGAAACTAGCCCTATATGCTGATGATCTGATGATTTTTACAAAAGAATCACCAGAGATCTTGCAAAAATTGGAACAACTCCTGACAGAATTTGGGAAGATATCAGGTTATCAAATCAATTCTCATAAAACTGAGATTATGACATGGAATTGGCAATCTAGTTCACCTTTAGTACGCCATCAAATAAGATACCTGGGTATTCAAGTCACTCAGAATATCAATGATTTGGCCCATACTAATTTAGAGGTTAAAAGGAAGGAGATTAGAGCCTTATTGAAATCTTGGTGTAATCTCCCATTGTCAATCCTTGGTCGTTCCAATCTTGTTAAAATGTTGGTCCTTCCCAAAATGACATTTATCTTTGATGCAATCCCCTTATTATTTAGTTCAGCTTCCTTAAAAAAGTTGCAGTCAGATATTAATAGCTTTCTTTGGGCGAACAAAGGGGTGAGGATTGCATGGAAGAAATTGAGATGCGAGAAAGCAGCCGGGGGAATAGCTAGCCCTGATTTTGGGTTTTATAGTTGGGCTTTCCTTTTTAAGAACATAAGATCTCTGCTCCTTGATTCCATTTATTTCACGCCTCACCTTTTAGCCATGTCCAATAGTATATCGCAGGGGGGCGACGGGTTGCTTTTTAAATTCGGCCATCCCAAATTCTTTAAAAAAATCAAATTGAAGGTGATACGGTCGGCCTGTGATCTATGGTTCCAGATGAGGAAACTGCTTAAAATTTCATACTACTGTTCTAGTGCTCCCATATGGCACTCTCCAGGCACGCCACTATGTTTAAATGACAGATTATCTGCCCCTCTATGGGAAAATGGATTTCAGAAGTGGGGCCAATTATTGCTTGATAACAATCTCTTGTCATGGGATGAGCTTAACTTTCAAACAAATCAAAGGCTATCAAGATTTAAATTTTATCAGCTCTCCCGCTGGGTCACAAATCAGGAAGGTAATGAAGTTAGTGATGAAGAATTGGAGAGTAGGTTTCTAGCACCGATTGGCCAGAGTAAAGAAGTGGCGAACTGGTACTGGACTTTGATTAAAGGAGATCCGCCATCACCGCCTATGGAGGAGCCCTGGAGAAGAGAACTGCCTTTCAGCGATATTGCATCCTTCTGGCAAGTATCTATATCTACTTTGTGGAGGGTTGTTAAAGCTGCATCATTAAGGAGAAATCATCTGTTCACACTCCACAGAGCCTATTGGACCCCGAAGAGGCTTTCTAAGATGGGAGGCGGAGAGAAGGTCTGTGTGAAATGTAACCTGAGAAGCGCAGATGATGTGCATATGTTTATGCAGTGTCCTCAGATCCAGGGCTTCTGGGGGCAAGTTGGTAAGATTATCTCAGAAGTGATGGGCCAAGAAATTCAGGTAAGCTTGGTGTTAATTATCTTTGGAATCTTACCTGATGACAGTAGTACCATCAAACTGTCAAAACTCCAAGTTTCATTACTATTTGTTTTAATCTTGCTGGCAAGAAGAGAGATCTGTCTAAATTGGATAGTATCTAATGCTCCAAATATGCTAAATTGGGTGTCTTCTGTTAAAAGAATTCGCAAGTTGGATATGGGTTGTGAAGTGAAGAAGAGAACTAGATTGTGGGGGTCTTGGGATAAGTGGGCTAATACTTTGGGCTCTGCAACTTCCTAGTATGTAGAATAAGTCCAATGATTATGAAGCAAGTGAGTTTCTGGGATAATGGTTTAGGTATAAACCATGGGCCGGATACTATCTCTGACATTCCCAAGTGTCGTGCGGTTGGTGTCTCTAAAATCCTTGGAGGTGGAAAGAGCTCTCGAGGGTCATACATCCCCTCCACTGGGTCCAGGAGAGTGCCTCGGTTCCGCGTTATGACCACTCACTTTATTTCTTTAATGAGGACAATTAAAAAAAAAAAAAAAAAGAGACATGAGGGGAAGAAGGCGGGTTGCTAATAATTTGGCATACATTTTGTTATCAGTATTAATTAATGATAATTAGGTGATAAGAGTCACACGACTCAGGTGGTTTATCAAGTTTGAGGAGAAGAGTGATCACTGCCTCGCAGAGAGTGGCAGGAAATTGGCCAAGCGTGACAGACTCGTTATACATTTCAGCCAGATGGGAAATGAGGATAGACGCATACTCTTTATAGAAGGCCGCCGTCAACCCATCTGATCCGGGCTCCTTATCACCGGGGAGGCCCGAGATCACCTGCCCGATCTCCTCAGAGGTGAAGGGTTCATTTAAATATTCACGATGGGCATTGCTGAGCCATAAGAGCTCAATAGTGTCAAAGTATTGTTCGAAGACCTCAGAAGGTGTCTCAACCCCGGCAGTATAAGTTACATAGAATGTGGAGATTCTGTCTATGATGTCTCGGGGGGAAGTGATGCTGCCCGCAGTTTCGTCGTGTAATTCTGTTATATAGGAGGAGGCGTGTGGCTTCCTCAGTAGATTTGCCAAGGTCCTGCCAGGGCGGTCTCCCTCGCCATGGTGGGGCGCTTGCGCTTCGCGGCCTAGGTGTGTGACCTCGCGCTCAGCCTCCGTCTGGTACTCAGTCATCTTTAAACGTATATCTGCTAGTGTAGCGGGGAGGGGTTATTAACGTTGCTATGGTCAAGGTGCTTGAGTTCCGTTTCCAACCTCTCCATGGTGCCCCAAATAGATTTAAGTACGCCTGCCTGTCTCCCGATGCATTCTCCCCTGACTACCACTTTAAAAGTCTCCCAGAGGGTGGATGGAGAGTCCACCGAGCCGGTGTTTAGTTCAAAGAATTCCACAATGGCTCCGCTGAGCTCCTCTCTAAACGCAGCGTCCCGAAGCAAGCAGGGGGGAGTGCCAGGAAAACATGCGCTGAGGGGTCCGAGGGAATCAGATGGCCAGGCCCACTGGTGAATGATCCGATAAGGTGCGAGCTAGGTGTGTAATGGAGGTGGTCCAACCCAATATGTCCCGAGTGACTATCCACAGGTCAATGCGGGACCAAGTACTGTGCGTATTAGAAATGCAGGTGCCCTCGCGCTTGTCGGGTGGAAGTGCCTCCAGCCTTCCGCCAAGCAGTGATCCTGTATGATGGTATGAAATGCGGCAGTGGCCTGTGGGTGCAGTACGCCCGTGCCTGAGCGGTCCAAGGTGTTCTGTGGGGCGATATTGAAATCACTCCCCCATATCAATGGAAGTGGGCCGAAGGAAGAGATGAGTTTCCAGATTTGAGTATAAAAGTCTGGGTTGTCCGTGTTCGGGTCATAAACCGCTGCTAAAATCACAGGTTGAGCATAGAGTGTGCACGTGAGGATCACGTACCTCCCTTCAGTGTCTATAAGGGTGTTAATGGAGCGCCATGGCAAGCCTTTTCGAAATAGAATCGTGACTCCCCTCGCGTAATTTGAATAAAGGGAAGAGTAAGTGTCTCCCCAGTGTTTCGAGCGGAGTCTTGCGGTCAGGTGAGTCTCTTGGAGAAAACAGACGTCAGTCTTGTGTCTAGCCAGATATGCGTGTATGAGGCGTGCTTTGCGAAAGTCGTTCATCCCTCTAATATTCCAAGTCATAAATGATGTCTCAGTCATGGGGTCGTTTCAGGTGTGAGCATGAGTACCTGTCTGTGGTTATCCATCCTGTTATCGAACCTTGGTGCAACATAAAACACAGTAACAGTGCGATTAAATGCCGTCTCATTTGGATTTGTCTTTAAACATGTGCAATTCTGAAACATAGCCATGGGATGCAAATCTGCAGCAACGCCCATTTCAGGAACAACCCCCACCTCCCCCCCTCCCACTCCAACCCCCCCAACATGGTTGAGAATCAAACCTCCCCCCACCCAGGGGACCCCAACTTGGCGGGTGCCAACAAATTATAGGACTTATCCCAATGGGGTACGTGGGCTCAACCAGGCATCCCTGTGCCGTGAGGCAGGGTGGCCGAGCGCAGCAGGTCGCAGCAAGGGGAAACAATGAGAATAGTAAATCACAACAATTAGAGAGAGCAGGAATGCGATGAGGAGATTGACAATTGAACTCGAGCCATGGCGGCCTATTGCCAATAGTGTCATGCCATAGCCGCTAACTATCCTGAACAAGTTCAGTCATTGTCCCTTGCATAGCTTTCCTCAGTGGGCGACTGGCGATCTCGGGGGAGCAATTTCTGCAATTGCTTCGCAAACGCCAGGGCGGCCTAGGGGTCGGTGAAGTAACGGTGTTTGTTTCCAGAGTCTATGCGCAGCTTAGCAGGGTACATGAGCGCGTATGTGATGTGGAGTTGCTGGAGTATACACTTAGTTGGGAGAAAGTCTCTGCGGGCTGCTTACACAGTTAATGTAAAGTCAGGATAGAAGGACAAGGTGTTACCTTGGTGCCTGACCTCCCCCATCTCTCTTGCCTTCCGAAGCATTGCGTCGCGGTAATTCAATAGGTGAGCTATTATTGACCTTGCGGGGGCTACTGGGGGGGACGCGGCCCAGTGATCAGTGTGCCCGCTCAACGATGAAAAGGTCTGACAGGACCTCGCCGAACAGTTCACGCAGTAATGATTCTAGGTAGGGTTCCATTTTATCAATGGCGGTAGACTCCGGAAGTCCCACAATACGTATATTATTCTTGCGGGAGCGGGATTCAAGGTCCTCGTTTATTGCGCAGATAATTTCCAGCACCTTGTCCATTTTTAGGAGTCTCTGCCTGTTCTCCGCTCCGGTGTCGTCTGCGTCCGAAACCCTTGCCCCTAGTTGTGTGATACCGGCATCGTGAGTGTCGACCCGTTGTTTGACCTGGTCGAGGCTGTTGAAAAATATATATATATGTCCATATAAATTCATGTGTATGCACTTCAAAGATATCATGCTTAGATATATCACACTAACATGAGGCCTAGAGCTCCAAAGGGCTTCCTATCTGACCTTGCCTGGACAAGCTTCAACAGCTATTCTGAACCCCCTTAGAGGTCACTTTGCTTGTCCTGACTTCATGATAGTTTCCTTATCTGGTTGTGCAAGTTGCTTACACAGTGCTGAGCCAGCCTTTCTGGTCTGCCCATATCTAGCTGTTTATAATTGGAATGGTGCAGATCTTGCACATCCCTGTTAGCCATATTTGGCTTGGTGCCTTATTCTAGTTCCGGTGACATGGCATTACTAAATGTATATAGCACCCAGGAACCAGTCACTCTGGGAAGAAGCAGTCTGAGAGCCCCTAAGGCAGGAGACCTGACTTCTTCCTTGCTAATTAGCAATGATGCATGCATTTGGTACCAATAAAATACAGTTCGCTCTGTTTCTGAGCAAACCTGCTATGTCTGGTGAGTTTCATTCATTTGCTCCTGGAAGGGTGCCAGTATTTCCCTATCAGAGGCAGGAGGTGAGATTATCAATCTTAGAGACTATAGTTTTCAAGCTAGATTTCACTTCAAGGAGCAAAGAGCGTATGCTGTCGTCCTGGACTTCTGAGGCCTCTGTCTGTGTGGCCCGCTCACCAGCCTCAGGAGGCGTCTCCTCGACCCTACCCGCCCTGCGGTTTTCAAATGTAAGCCTGGATTGTTTTACATCGGCCTTCCCCATCTCCAGCGGCCCACAGGGGGTCAAGACCCCCCCAGAAGCAGTGAAGAAGACGGGTGCGCGTCTGCACCAGGCAAGCGCGGGATTAGAGTGTCCACTTGGCCTGATCGCCATCACGATCTGCAAACGCTGAGTTAGTAGTGCCGGGGTGGGCCGGAGCTGCGCACGTTCAGCCCTGTGTTCTTAGGCGGGCAGCGGATGCAACCAGGTATGCCACCAAGCAGAGGGAGTCAGCACAATCACCACGCCATGGATGGATCCCTCCCCCAGGGTAGATGGATGCCAGAGACAGGGGTCCAGGTCAAGGCATGAACCAAGGGCGGCTCCTGCAAGGGCCCTGCAAAACCCCGTTGGCAGCGGCTATGAACACCAAGTGTCAGACGGCCAGACCGGCCAGATTCAAGGGGTGGCATCCCGGCGGGAGGACCAAGTCATCGCTGCCAGGCCAGCGGAAGGCAACTATGGTGACAGTGGATTGCGGGGGGGGCAGGTCCAAAGTGTCCAAAATACGCAGCCGCCCGTGTGCAGGTGTTCGCCTCCCCCTGCCTCAACTCCTTACCCCACTCTCGGTGGGCCGCGCCGCAACTTCGGGTCCCCCTCGCAGCACCCCCAAATCCTCCTGCAGCAGAATGATCTCTCAGGGCCGGGCCGGGGTCCAGGACCGCACACACCGCTCGAGCCCCTCCTCACAGGAGCCGGGATCCAGCCGAGCCCTGATCCACATGCAGCCGTGTCCTCGTGGCCGCGGCGCCTCCAGCCGGGCAGGGACGCCCCCCGCCGAGGAGATGGGTCGGAGGGTCCAAGGATCACGTCAGCCGCCTCCCAGCTGAGAGGCAAAGTCCGGCAACGCCAGGTAGGCCGCAGTGCGGTCGCGGGTAAAATGGCGTCACGCACGGCTCTGGCAGGCGTATTTTCTGGTGACACCAGCAACCTGGGTTAAAAAACGGCAGCGATGTCGGTGCCTGGAATGTTGCGCCAATTGAGCATGCCTGCTGTGCGAGTTAGCCCCCTCGCAGCTGTCGGATGATGAAGGATTCTTTCGCTCAGCCGGCAGAGCGCGTCTAAAGCGCAGCCATCTTGCTGCTGGCGAAACCACGCCCCCCAAATAGTATCTTTAGTGCTGTGGAAATAAGAAAGGCCTACATTTTTACGTGCAGAGTTCTCCGGCCTGTCTGCGGAGTCTCCGCAGTCATAAACTTACTATTAACTCGTAGTTTGTGAATACAAAAAAAAGTTAATGTACATAAAATTGCAAGTTTACCCATGTAACTGAGGCCCTCAACTTACTTAATCTTGCATTCCCTACGGGTGTTAGCTATTTCCAGAATGTTTTGATTCTGTATTATTTTTCGTGTAGCATAGGACTCGTGTTTAGCGCACCTCCAGGTTTTTAGTGGGCCATGATTGAGTGTTTTGGAGTTGAGCATCAAGGCAGTAGTGTGAGTATCTCACAAGCCTGCCAGTGGGTCAAAATGATGTTCAGAATAAATGGTCATTCAATCCTTGGCCTCTCTGCAGAGCGCACAGAGCAGTGGTTATGTATTCCACTTGCAATTGTGATTCTGTGCAAATGTACGTGAAAGAGGTACACAGTTGTCAAAATATTGGCACGGCGAAATTACAATAAAATGACGTGCTGACAAGTCAGTGGGTGTATTGTGTGTTTGGGGGTGGTGCAGTTAAAGAGATGCAAGGATGTGTACTCGGGAAAGCGTGAAAATACTGCTGAAGAGGAAAGAGAGGAGCTGTAAGATATGCAGATGGAGGAGATGTGGCGAGAAATATTGATGTACGCGCCTAACACAGAGTGAACATAACAGAAGTGATTGAGGCACTCTGAAGACCACTACCCCTTCCACAAACCTCAGTAATATTTAATTCACAATCTCGCAATTTTAGAATTGATACATTTTCAATATTAAAAATTTACAATAAAATCATTGTTGTTACTTATTTATCTTAAACAGTTGACAATCATTGACAAAGCCAATAGTCCTAGCTGGTTTTAGGTGTATGTAAGTTGTTGTGTTATATATCTCGATGCAATAAGAGAAAAGCTCAGAGAGAAACCAGAATACTGGTCGGGGGGCACAGTATGAGAATCACAGAAATGTAGCTTACGTGTTTTAAGCCATTCCTTTAATTTCATAGGCCATGTCCCTTTTAGAGACTCACCCCCACTCTTTTTTCATCCCACTTAAAGCCCTGCCAGTGGCAAGCACCTGGCACAAATTAAGCAGTGCTACTTATGTGTGGGTTAAACAACACTTAAATGCATGACACCTGCGCAAGTTAGAAGTTTCAGGTTTTTTTGGTCCATGTGTATATTATGCCTGTTTCGATTTTTAATGTTTGATCAGTTTTACACTTGGTTTGGCCCCAAACGCTTTAAGGGTCCCATCACAGACAATAAAAGGAGTGTAGCTGTATTCTTAACTTCATGATATAATAAGCAAGCTTTGAGGAGTATGTTTCAATAAGGAGTTAAACTATATTATTTTAAATTGACTAAATCCTTATTTTAAACTACAGTATGTCAGCTGCAAGCTTTTATGTATGGATTATATATAATAGGGAAACATTTGGCCGTAAATACCTGTGATAACAGCGTTCTTCTCAGAACCTAGTGAGTAGTGCATGCAAAACCCTTTTAGGATCTTACATTTCAGCAGCCATATCTAGGATATTTTTGAAAAGTGAGACACCTAGTGGTACACATCAGGGTTTCTTGTTACGTGTTTTTAGGCACTTCGCGTGCCATTACGTTTCCCTCAGTTGACCCAAACACTCCATGGCCAAAATGAACGTTCAACACATATATTTTCAGAGATGAAGAAAGGATGGTTCCTGGTTTTAGGGAAAATGGCCACTGGGTACTTGTCGCACAGATTTTTACAATAAAGATGAGCTGCATGCATCATGAGAAATATAATTAATAGTGTATTAAAGTATCAGGTCTTCAAAAGTTTTTTAAATAATATCGGACCAGGACTGGAAGGAATCACGACTCGCCATATTTGCCAAATAGACTCTTATCTATAAAGTTCAATTCAGCCAGTTCGGCTACCTGAGAATTCGATTTCCTCTTTTCAGTACATGCCTACAATTTCCCGTATGAACAGAGTTTATGGATTACACATCTGGACTGCTTGAAGGGAACCCACGTGACTTCGGTCACTCTGGGGCTATGTACACAGGAAGCTGATATGCAGTGGTTCATTTGTATAAATAAATAAACAAATAAATAGCTAAAAAATAAGTAAGTGAACGGGGCCAAAACATTTCTTGGATGCCTGCCAGGGGCACTACCCAATGCCGGGTTGCTTGGATACCAAGGCTGCCTCATCTTGACTCCACCTCATGCGACTTTCTTTCTCCACCTTGCACTTCTTTTACCATTATTTCATTCCTTTGCATTCTTTTTCATCCCTGGTTTCCTTATCTTTCTTTTACTCCTTCTCATCCATTTTCTGCCTTTCTCTAACATGCTCCAGGTCAAACTCTGACCAAAAAAATAAGTCCCACGTTGGGGGCACCACATAATAGGAGAAACTTTAATGTTGCATTAGACCCATCATTGGATAGATCCACAATCCACTGGCAAGCTGCTCAACCTCTTGACCAAGTCGATCTCCGATGTCCCTGATAGGGACGATATATTCTTTTCTAGCATGAACAGGTCTCACTCATACATAAACTACTTTTCGAGCTCCCCTTTTTGATGAATAGCTCCCCTGACTTACCTGATGGACCTCCTGAGCTCTTGTAGCCACACACATCCAGGTAGGCAGACATAACATTTCTTCATGAGTTCTTCACTCCACCTCTTCCCATGCAGACGTTTCCAGATCGTTGCCCAACAGACACTCCACTGGTATGGCAGGGCTTACAGATGCCCTCTTTGGAACAGTAATTACACCCCACTCCAAGGTGACCATAGCCATATGATGAAAGTTCACCTCATTGTTTGCTTTGACGACTCAATGAAGGAATTCTGGGATGATCTGCTCCGCGGGCACCAGCTTTTCCATCACTGTGGTCATGCCGGCTCCTGTATCCCTCACAGCTTCTACTAAGGTCCTGTTGGCAACTGCCATTCTGGGAGGTAAGGTGGCCATGACTTCAACATCCACCCCACCCATTGTGACTCATGTTGCATAGTCCAACCCTTGAGCAACTTCAATCCCAATTCCTACACTCACAATCCCTTGGGACTGCCCGCTGGTAGAGGGGGCTTCTTGTATAAGGAAACTTCTTCCTTCTTGTGCCTGGGCTGATGACATTCAAGCACACCCCATCCTTTAAGGGAATAAAGTTTTTTTCCCCAATATACCCACTCCACATCTGCTTAGTGGTGGTTTTTGACTTCCCTTTTTTCTCCTTTCATGTTCAGGGCTAGACCTTCCTTTCTTGGGATCACCCCCCTGAGGCTTCTTAGATACCCCAGGGCACCCCTGCCTTAACAAGATATCTGTGGTCAGTCAGCTTGCACTATGCTAGATCCTGGTGAAACTCTGAGGAACAATTACTCAAGATGTGTTTTCTTCATAAACAAATTGCAATGTCCATCATATGTATTCACTTCACTGCCCTTCACCAGCCTTCCTGTGTTTTTCAAGAGGTGTCTACAAAGTCACACCAAGATTGTTGTGATTCTCTGTGTGTTGCTTCGAACTTCTTATACTTGTACTCTTCAGGAGTGAGACCAAACCTATGCACTAGCACATTGCTCATGTGGATGTATGAGTCTTCTACTTCATCCTCTAGATTTAGAATTTTGTTTCTCCTCAGTGTATGCATTAATCCCCACAATAGTGCTCCCCAGTAGTGTTTGTCTGCCTGGATATCCTCAATGACTTGTCATGAGAAGTGAACCATTTATCAACGTCAACCCCAACCTAAAAGCAAGACACTAAACTTTAAGCAAGTGAGGGGTGTGCCCCCCTTTAGAATTTAGACAACCCACCTCGGCAGCCACCATGTTCATTGGACTGCCAGCTTCTTCTCCTTGAGGACGATAGCAGCCAGCTTGGCCTGAAGCTCCCTCTCTGACTGCTTGTTGCTCTATTCCATCTGGTGGACTGCCATCTCGGAAGGGCTCAGGCTATGGGAGTTCATATCACTCCCAGCCCTGGAGGGTGCACTAGAGAGTCCTTCTTGAGTCAGGATGTCCACTGCTTTCTCCTGAGTGTGGGCTTCCTCATTCTCCTCTTGGGGAATCCATAGCTAAGGGACCCCTTCCCAGGCCCTGAGGGAAGGGTGGAAATCCTACCTCCTATACTGCCTGCTCAACTTCCGCCCTGTCTTCTTGCCAAGGCTCTCCATAGTAGACTGATCCACCTCCATATTCCCAAAAAGTTAAAGTACAAAAATTGGAATAAAAAATTAATTTGAAATAAAAGAAACAAAACATGACTTAACAAAAGAACTTATTCAAATTAAAAAATCAAAAATCAATTTTTGATGTCAATTTTGTATAGGGATTTTTTAATTTTGACATTTAGAACTAACTGGCACTGCTAAACACAGCTGACTGCTGATCACCAATATAAGAAATAGGGTTATTAATTGGGGTGGATGTGAGCCCACCTCAAGGAATAAGGATGCAAACATATCAGGGTAAAACACAGTTTCAATAATTTAAACCTGGTCTCAATCCATTGGTAGCTATGGCACAGAGCAGACAGTTTTAACTAAGGAAAACGAGTAAAGTATTTAGCAGCAACAAAACATTTAATAAGTCAAAACACAATACAGTAGATATCCCACAGTCAACTAAAAAAATAGGGGAGAACTAAATTAGGAAAATGACACGAAAACAACAAAAATCCTATAAGGGGAGCAGGAGATATGTATTTTTGAAGAATTAAGGCAGAAAGCACAAGGAAAAAGTAAAACGCCAATCAGAAGTTACTTTTCGCGGTTGACTGAGACTTACATGAGACTTCAGGCTTGCCATGATGGAGCATGAGTTGAATACACAAAGAGGGTCATCCCGGTCAAAGATTTTACGTTCAGACTTAGTCTCTGAATGGAAGTTAAAAGCTTCTAGCAGGGACAAGGCGGCAGGCTGTATCTAGCAAAGTCCTCGTGAAATTGCATAGCCATTAGACAAGGTGGTGCTGAAGCCATTGGTTCTGCCAGGAAAAGCACAGAGCGGAAACATTCAAACTTTGCAACTGCCAAAGTCTTTTCATTGGGTGGATACTTTTTGCTCCTTTTCTGTCAACCTTTCTACCTTCAGACGTAGCGCAAACACAAATGAGTACCTTACCCACCAAATCCAAAGCCCTTCTGTCTCATCTAGAGATGGGCAGCCCTTCAGAATTCTGTCAATGGAGCCCCTGTTGATTCTGTCCAAGGAATACTTCCTCCAGTGGCCCAGCAGAACAGGGGCTATCGAGGGAAGGACATTACATCATCCAACCTTTTCTTTCCTGTCCATCACCACTAGCAAAAACCTGGCAGTGAGGGACAGGATAAAAACAATAATGACCCCCCTTTGGGAGTTTGTTCCTAAAAAAGAAAAAAAAGTCAGAAGTTTGGTGAATGCCAGTCAAAACAAATGACAGTCATCCACCAAACTTTTAGTACATTGAAAAGAACCACCATAGTGGTAGTTCCCTTAAATGTACAGAGATGACCGCTAGGTCAGAGATCTTCTCTTAATTTGGTGGGCATAATACCATTGAGATGGTTGAGGTAATGTTCTTCACCATCCTGACAGACAGTAGCCCGTCTGCTAAATGCTAATTCAGGCCCTTAGTCTTTTTTATGGGGTTATGGAGCCCAAAATCATCCACTGGGGCAAGACTAAAAGCTGTATCTGCCAAAGCCTTCTTGAAGTTGAATGCCTTTGCCACCAGGTCCCACTGAAGCCCCAGAGGTCTTGAAAGTCCAAAAATGTAAGTCCCAATTTTTCAGACTTTGTGGACCAGCTCTTCTTAGTCACTTCTAAGTAAGCTTGGGCGGAGTTCGCGGAGTTCCGCGTAAACTCCGCGAAGTGCAAAAAAAACCTCAGCCATGCTACGCGGAGCTACGCAAGCGGCTGAGTGCTTTAGTTAAATGCCGTTTCGCAGTGGTTTTCAGTGGCAGATGCTTGTCCGCACTGTGCAATCATCGCGAACGGCACCATGCACAGCGCAAGCGGGCGCTGCTTCCTTTCTGCAGCTCCAGTAGATTTTTACTCGAGCGGCAGCTTTCTCAACGCGAATGGACAGTTTCTCAACGCGAGCGTTCGCAAGCATAATTGACCACTTGCAATGAGAAATCTGACCGCCCGCGTTGAGAAATCTCACCGGGAGGTTGATTTCCCGCGCTCGCCAACTTGATGTTGACGATTGCGAACGAGGAAAAATCTCGCCGGGAGATGGATTTTCCTTGCTTGCGCTTGCCAACTTGACGTTGACGAACGCGAGCGAGGTAAAAATCTGAACTCCACGAGCTCTGCGTAACGCGGAGTGCGGAAAACTCTGTGAGCGGAGCGGAGTTCACTGCCGAGACTTACTTCACAGGCTCGCAGAGACTCAGGGACAGCACAGAGGTGCCAGGAGTAACTCCAAGAGAGGCCACCACAAAGGTCCATTTCAGCCTCACTTGTTACTGCTCAAATGGTGACTCCAGGAAAAATGCTTGTTGCAGCTTTTTGTGTTCCAGTAGCCACACAGGAGGTCAGCGAACTGACCCTTGGAGTCCACCTCTTGTTCCTGGGTACAAGTGGGAGCAGGTCCAGTCCATCAGGTCTCCACACAGGTTTCAAACAGCAAGTCCAGCCTTCTTCTGTTTATGTACAAATCCAGAGAGTATTCTGATGAGCTGTGGGTGAGGTGTAGGATTAACTAGCCAATGAGTCGGGTGACCCTGGACACTTCCTAACCAATGAGAATAAAGTTCCCGAGGGCAGCCCTTCCCGCTTGTTCAGCACATCCTGTTTACCTTACTGCAAAAAATCCCACAGTGTACAATTCTTAGGCAAATTTAAGATGGTGGCACCTTTCGACCCTTGGAGGCGGTTGGTGTGCCAGCCAGGGGTGAGTTTAGGGAAATGAACAGTTCCCTCCTCATGAACTACAACAAAGTGGTTCCCAGGGCAGCTCCCTTTCCCACTGGGCTGGTGCCAAGTTAGCCAGAGAACAAAGGCTTATTCTCCTCAGGTCTCCTATTAACCTTAACTATGAATGGGTAGGACCTACCCTGGTCCCCATCAAGTTCATGAAATTCCTGAACCCTCCCCACCTGCTCTCCGTGCTGTTTTCTGAGCTGATAGGAATCACATACCTCACAGCCAGGTCTTCCTGCCAAAATACCTAAGCCATTTGTTTCTGCTCTGGGAACAGTTTTGACACCAAATTTAGGAGAAGCACTGCCAGAGTTACGCTGCTTAGGCTAAGGCTAATTACCCTAGTGGAGGTTCAGGCAGACAAAGTGTAACTTTTTAAACTCTTGACATAGAGAGGGCATTTGACATGGTTGGGTGGCACTATATATATGGGCCATTTTGAGCCATATGAGATTCTGCCCCAACTTAATTCGATGGGCACAACTACTATACACGTAGCCCTTGGCGAGGGTTGCACAGGGGTGGCATCATGTTGACCGGTGGGAGCTGGGACAGAGGACGAGGCAGAGATGTCCCCTATCCCTTGTGCTCTTCACACTGGCGGTGGAGCCATTAACCTCCGTGTTGAGACCTAGACTCGACCCATGAGGAGTCCTTCTGGCTGGTACCCCATGTGGTGTCAATATCTGCAGTTGACAGCCTGGTGTATTTGCATGATCCGGAAGTGTCAGTCCCGGTACTGCTGGAAGTATTGAGCAGACTCGCCAATGTGTCGGTGCTATATGCAAAAAGAGCCAATTCTAAACAATCTCCGCTCGCCCGACTAGAACACACAGATGTAGCACTCCTGAGGGGATTGGCGCTGCAGTGGAAGCAAGACACTTTTCACTATCTCAGAATTTTGGCTTATGTGGTGCCCCAAGGCCCACTACAACCTTAACGTGGGCAAGATGTTGGAGGGACTGGCTTCATTAGTTGAGTTCTGGAAAACACTCCTGCTCTCTATGATGGGAAGAATCTCAGTGGCTAAAATGGTGTTCTTGCCAGGCGGCCTGTATGTGCTAAAGAACACAATGTCTCCAGTTCCACCTTCCACATTGCACAATTGGATAAGCTGCTAGGTGCACTGGTACAGGTGGGTAGACAAAGCCGAGTAAAACTATACACAACGAAACGTCCTTGGAGAGACGGAGACCTTGGGCTACCTGATCTCTTTTTATATCACACAGCCATGGAACTACAACAAGTAGTGCAATGGCTTGATGGTGCTCATGATGGTCCTGTATTTTTGGCAACAGACAGGCAGAGTGTGGCATAGAGTGCTAGCAACGGACCTGTGTAGGGCGCCTAATACATCAGGACCCTGCTAGACAACGGAGAAACAGCAGCCCTCATCCTCCTGGACCTATCAGCCGCCTTCGACACGGTCTGCCACCACACACTACGAACACGCCTTCACGACGCCGGGATCCAAGAGAAGGCCCTGGACTGGACCACATCCTTCCTTTCCGGCAGAACACAAAGCGTCCGCCTCGCCCCCTTCCGATCCAAGGCCACCAAGATCATCTGCGGCGTACCCCAAGGCTCCTCCCTCAGCCCAACGCTGTTCAACATCTACATGGCACCCCTCGCCCACGTCGCCCGACAGCACAACCTCAACATCATCTCCTACGCCGACGACACTCAGCTGATCCTCTCCCTCACCAAAGACCCTCACACCGTCAAAGCCCACCTCCACGAAGGAATGAAGGCCGTCGCCGAATGGATGAGGACCAGCCGCCTGAAGCTGAACTCGGACAAGACGGAGGTCCTCATCCTTGGTTCCAACCCTTCAGCCTGGGACGACTCCTGGTGGCCAACATCACTGGGAACAGCCCCGCCACCCACCGACCACGTACGCAACCTAGGGGTCATCCTCGACCCCACCCTCTCCATGACTAAGCAGGTCAACGCCGTTTCCTCATCCTGCTTCAACATCCTCCGAATGCTCCGCAGGATCTTCAAGTGGATCCCCACCGAAACAAGAAAAACAGTCACCCAGGCCCTCGTCACCAGCAGGCTGGACTACGGAAACGCCCTCTACGCAGGAACGACGGCTAAGCTCCTGAGACGGCTGCAACGCATCCAGAACGCCTCTGCACGTCTTATCCTCGACATCCCCCGACGCAGCCACATCACACCCCACCTGAGAGACCTGCACTGGCTCCCTGTCAACAAGAGGATAACCTTCAAGCTCCTCACCCACGCACACAAAGCACTCCACAACTCCGGACCAGCCTACCTCAACAGACGACTCAGCTTCTACACCCCCACCCGCCAGCTCCGCTCGACCAGCCTCGCCCTCGCCACAGTCCCCCGCATCCGGAAAACGACCGCCGGCGGCAGATCCTTCTCCCACCTCGCCGCCAAGACCTGGAACACCCTCCCCACCAACCTCCGACAGACCCAAGACCTACTGGCCTTCAGAAGACTCCTCAAGACCTGGCTCTTCGATCAGTAGCAGCACCACCCCCCTCTTCCCCCAGCGCCTTGAGACCCTCGCGGGTATGTAGTGCGCTTTATAAGTGACATGATTGATTGATTGATTGATGAGACATGCCCCTGTAGGCCCCGAGGCCGTTCTCTGCCCTTCTGAAAGACATGTCCTTCGTGTGGTGACAGGAAGGGGGTCTGCACAACTGCAGGAGATCTCTATTTTGACAAGCATTTCCTTTCTTTTGAACAGGACCAGGAGCAATTTGGGGTGAGTCTGGGGCAATTCCTTCACTACACCTGGTTGGCTTATACGACACATGAACACGCAGTGATGAGACAGCTGGCTGATCTGTCACACCTCCATGTGGTCCTACTCACAGATAAAGGGGGAAGAGACAGAACGTGCCAAAAATGGAATGCAAACTTATTCAGTTTAACTTTCTGCACCAAATGTAAATGACCCTTAAGAAACTCTAAAATATAGCCTGCAAACCTGGCCACCTGTAGTAGATGTGGCCAGCGTTGGGCAGACTTTCTACATGTGACGTGGTCCTGTGCTTCACTGGTGAGCCTTTGAGCAGAAGAAAGTACCCACATGTAGCTGATGTGGCCAGCATTCAGGAGACTTTTTACAGATGATGTGGTTCTGTGCTCCGCTGGTGGGTTTTTGGACAGAAGTAATTACCATAAAATCACAAGTAGTGGGAATAACCCTGAAGGGAATGAAAAAACTCTGTTTGTTGGGAGTGCTTCTGCGGTACAGGGCATTGAAAATGCTATTCCCTGGAGGGCGTTCCGGGTGCCAGAAGTCCCAGCTTGGACATGTGACTTACTGGAGTGGGCACTAGCAGATGGGCAACACATTAAACTCACCCACACAGATGATAAGGTAGTTGAGGATTTAGAGACCTGGGGGAGATGATTAAAACAATAATGGACCTCCAAAACAATAGACCATTGCAAATGCTGCAGCAGGAACACACAAGACTGGTTGTAGATGAATAAATGGTTGTGCATATTGTAGACTGGCTAAGACATACATTGCAGATTGGTTTCGCTTGCAACAATGTTTTGCTGGGTGTCTTTTTGAAAATGCTAATAAACATATTGTCAAAAAAGAATAACTTTTTAAAAGTTACTTTTGCTAAATATGTATTAAAAATCTGATGTCATCAGAGGTTTGGATTTTTAATAAATATTCAAAATAGTTTGAATCATCGCTGTTATTTATCCACACAGTACACAGCACTGCTCCAGCACGCAGAGATATAACAAGTATTGGCATAGCCAAATGGTCTCTGCAATGGGAGTGCCTAATTACAGAGACGACGAAAGGGGCGTTGGTTTTGCAAAGCAGGCTTTTATTTCTGACTTTTTAATGAACGGATGTGTGCATTGGTGAGAGAAGTTTGTAATTTTCAGAATGAAATGAGCTTTATATTTGCTCGTGGGGCTCTTTTGTTTGAAGCACTGATATAGTGAACCTGGCCGTATTGTTAACAAACGGACAGTGAAGAGCCCATTTCGTGCCATGAAGCTAATCACGGATGCTGCTCGGTGGATAGGGGCGGGGCCAGGGTCGCTAACCACACCATCCATGGATGCACAGACACTGACTTTTTAATGAATGGATGTGTGCATTGGTGAGAAAAGATTGTGATTTGCAGAACGAGATGAGCCTTACATTTGCTCGCAGGGCTCTTTTGTTTGAAGCACTAACATAGTGAACCTTGCCATATTGTTAACAAACAGGCAGTGAAGAACCCATTCAGTGTAGAGAAGCTAAGCACAGAAATGACGTTGGGTGGCTAGAGGTGGGGCCAGGGTGGCTGAACACACCACCTATGGGCACAGAGACACTGACTTTTTAATGAACGGATGTGTGCATTGGTGAGAAAAGATTGTGATTTGCAGCTGTTGTAAATATCTAAGATATTAAAATGTAAAACATACGCTCACGGCAAATATGGAAATGACACAAAAAATGTTTGCTTGTATCACATTTGTACTTTGATAAATTGAAAATATTACTGAATATCAGTCTGTGTCTATAATGCTTAGAGGAGATACTCTCAATACACTGTCACGTTTTGGCTTGAGCGCTGTATGAATCACGTCACAACTCACATATTAACGGTGAAAAAACACGTAATTTTGAAGAAGACTATTTTGCAGGCATGTCTGGACATGAAAGTTCGAACATCGCCACTCCTATACTGAAGAGCGGGCATGCTTCAATATCGGTCTCTTCTGAGGCCATGTTGGAATCAGTCGATCTTCAGTCTGTGAACGTTAGGTTTCTGCTTGTTAATAATAACCATTTGCCTAGCTTTGACATGGTGATACAAAAAAATACAGGCCGTTGCCGGTTTGTATAGGTTTGCTATGAAGCCAAGTCCGTCACCAGATGGCCCCCAATAGTGCTGCATAGGGTGATGGTAATGTCAGTGCGTCGCTGACCGTTGTGCACAGGTGGTCTTTGCTTGTGTTGGTGCCCGTACTCTGGCTGGCTCCCCATTGCTTGCGCAGGTCCCTCATGGTGTGGGCCCACTGCAACGCAGCCACTCTGAGGTGAGTGTCCTACCACGCAAGCTCACACTCCAGAGCAGGTGCAGTCGCAGTACTGGCCTGGTGAGCGGCTGTAAAACATACCATCCGTGACCTGGGCTCAGTGTCGCATACTAGGCCGCTGTTCAGCAAGGAGGAGGGTGGGCGGCAGAGCCTGGGAGGGAAGGGCAGTGAGGCGCCATAACAGGAGAGGACCTAGAAGTGGGAGGGCATATTGTGCCTGCCGGGGATTGTGGGATGAGGCATGGACACCCTTGTGCATGATGGGGAACAGGGTCGTGGGTAGTTACTGAGGGACCATCGCAGGCTGAGAGGGAAATCTTTAATCTGAGGATATGGGACAAGGCCCAGTGTGGTGGATAAACGAGAATAGTGACCAAAGATACATGGTTGAGGGCAGCATCAACTGTGTGCAATGTGGGGATAAGAAAAAAAGATGGTCCTCGGAGCGAATTAAAACGCCAGTGCTCCTGAGGAGGGCTCGTAAACCAAGAAAAAAGAATTCCCGAAATTTGTCAAAAAATGAGGGATAGTCGTGGGATAGTGTACTTGGTCCCTGCTCTTGGGGAGGGGTAAACACAGGAAGAGACATGACAAATGCACGCCATGGACAAATGGGGAGAAAGAATATAAGAGCAATGATGAAGCCAGCAAATGGTAAGACTCTGGGTGGGATGAAACCCACAAAGTAGATACAACATGTCTACAGCTGAGACATAAAAAGCTAGTAGCATCAGTACACACAAAATAGGGTTGACCATCAAAAAGAAGCACTTTCTCATTTCGCACAACTCCATGCAGATCCCTCAACAAAACAAAATTCCTTAAAGATACTCTCAATAAGATTTCTCGCTGTAACAATGCAGAAAAAGACAATTGCTAAGTACATATAAACAAAATAAATTGCAGCTATGAACACCTCTCCTTAATGAGTTCAGGGAGAAACCCTTGAACCTACATACATTGTTAGTACATGTTCAGGTTTAAAGGCAGTCTCAGTTAATTATTAAAACGACTGAGCTGGCCTAGACTAACCCAAGGCACATTTGATTCTCCTGTAATAGCCCTTGTCTCTCTCAGAAAGCCTCCAGACAGGAACTGGAAAGCAAAACTCCAGCAAGATTCCAGTCACAGGACATGTTCAGCAGAAGGCTGGCATTCATTTAGCAAGGCATAGAACTCAAAGCTTCATACCGGCCAGGCCCAAAGTGCATCATCAAACCAGTATCTCAAGTCAGCAAGCCAAAGCACTAAATATGTTTCCAATGCAATGTGTATGCGCTTTTGAAATGCAACCCTTTAACATTTTGTCTTACTGAAAAAATCTTTCACACCTTGTCAATGCCTCTTCTCTTCCTTTTCACCCAACAGTTTCACAGCAATCTACCAGTTCAACCAAGGGCGTAACACACACTCCTGGAGCCCTATCAGTGCAGTGGTACCCAGGGCCAGCTGTTCTCAGGAGCCCACTCGGAGAAAAGGAAGAGGAAACAGTGTAAATAAACACACAGTCATAATATAGAATTTTGAAGAAGGCCAGCTTTATGAGATAACAATTTGAGGGACAGTATTGCGCTCCATGCAAAGTGAGGCCCTCGGTGTGGGGCCCTTCTAAGGGGAGACCCAGGAGCCCATCTGTGCTGAAGCGAGCGCCATCCGGGCCTCTTCAGGAATACTAGAAGAGTTGGTTTCACTTTTCAGCTGCTGTGTTTCGGGTTGCTGCGCAGGGCAAGGAAAGAGCATGGAAATATAGGCCGTTGTAGTAACATCGACGAAGCAGTAAGATAGTTGAAGTAAGTAAGCTCTTTATTGGAAGCTTAATCAGTACAAGCACAAGGCTGGTCAGGTCTCATAATGAATACACAACATTCTACCACCGCCGTAAATGCCCATGACAAGGAATACAGAGTGTTGGAAGAACTCTACATTCTACATATATAATTAAATAAATGCTTGACTTACCAAAAGGCCATATACTACACATCCTCCCCTTTGAAAAGAAAGAGAAAAAAAAAAAAAAAAACTTGATAACAAATAAATTCTTTGGACCTTTCAGGTCTTTTGACAATTCTACCAAAAGAAGTTTGAGCATTGGATAAAGGTCTAGCAATGACAGGTACATCATGAGAAACATCACCCGAACCGTTGATGGAATCAGAAGGAACAACAGGAGATGACTCAAGAGAAATGTCATAACTCCAAAATGGAGAAGATGAACAATGGTGAGAAGAGGAGGCTAAGTCATTAGGCCCAGAGTGAGCTAAAGCTAAGCGACTCATGTGCCAAGTCTCACCATTGTCCAAAACGACAGTGTTATGGTGAATTTTAGAGATCTTCTTAGGTTGGGAAAACTTGCTGAAACCTTTAGGTACTTTCCTAGCACTTTTAACACAAACCCATTGCCCAACTTGCAAATCCGCTGGTCGGGTACCATGTTTGGCATCATAATACATTTTGTTTTTTGTCTGAGAATTGGTCAAAGTGCTCTTGACAACATCCATATTACAAAAAAACATACCATTTCGCTTCATCCATCCAGGATTGGTCTTGGAGAAGGGAACTCTACATCTCATAAGGGAGAAAGGACTCTTGCCCAAGGAGGGATGTGGCGTAACTCTGTAGGACCATAACATCTTTTTTAACTCATCTTCCCAAGACAGTTTAGAATTCCTACATAACTGTAAAGTATCTTTAATAATTCTGTTTAACCTTTCCACAATACCATTACTGGAAGGATGATACAAAGGAGTGAAATTTTGCTTAATACCATTGACAGAGAGAAAACTCAACATCTCTTTAGATTTGAAATTGTACCCCATTATCAGTAAGTGCAGAAGCAAGGAATCCTTCTTGCAAGAAAACAGATTCTAAAAAATTGATAACAGTTTTCGTGTCAATTTTATCAACAATGTTGAGTTCAAACCACCTGGAAAATAGGTCAACTAGGACAAGAACAAATTTCATCGTACCATCTATCCAGGTGAGAGGACCCATAATATCCAATGCAATTTCTTCCCAAGGTAAATTTGGAGAATGAACTACACCTAAAGGTGGTGATCCAGCGCAATATTAGCCAACAACATTCATACACCATATACTCACTTGGGCCCATACATTCACACTACACTAATACTTACGCTGGGTGTCAGATGTACTCTTTTATCAAAGTCCCTGCTACCATTTACCTTGTGATTGAAGAGTAATAACTTACCAATGGATCCTTTGCTAATTGGGAAGTTTAAAATGAGTGACATTCAATATAGTTCATAATCCTGAAATAACCACTGAGTCAGGAAGTTTTAAAATGTTTATCTAAAGTTTTAGCAGAGTAAAATACAGAAAACACGGTACTTGATTGAAATACCCAAGAAGAAGCATAGAAATGATTTTGCTAATCAATGATGGTGTTTAAAGAAGAGGAGAAGATAGAGACAGCAGCGCAACTAAAGGTTGCAGTATAGTTACCTAAATGCGAGAACCAAGCCCCTTGGCCAAGGAGTTGGAAAAGATAGGACCCAGGAAGGATGAAGAGCAAAGACTTCTTCCAGGATCAGGACAGGACCGGTGACCTCTCTACAACGACGCGTGCGCCGTTCCCCTCTCTGATACTCGACTTCTCCTCGATTCTCCCGTTCTAATGGACTCCGCCGCCCCCTCCTCAGGACCTCTTCTGGACAGGGAGTCAGTCTGCAATCGATCAGCTTAGCGGTCTGGAGCTCTTCCTGTCAGCATCTCCGCTCTCCTGTGCTAACTAATTAGCTAATTCTATATCTATTATACCCTTCTACGCCCATGTACCTCCCCTTAATGTTGCTAAAATATGGGACCACTACTTCTGATTGGACAGGGACAGGGGGTGGATTCTCGCACCATATCGATTTGGCCTAAATTGTAAAGCCTATTGTCTTTACGTTCCCTCCCCTTCAAATTAATACATTCGCTTTATTTCCCACCCGTCTCACGACAAATGTTATACATTTTACAGGGGAAAAGTATCATTTTTTTCCACCGGAAACATAAAGTACAGCATCTTCGGCCAATGGGTCATGGCCTTGGGAGACGTCCAAGTTGACTTCACTTGGCAGGCACACAGGACACATGCGCAGAACCATCTGTCTCTCGAGTTACAAGTCACCAACCCAGGCCCAAGTTTACGAATTACTAAAAGTGCAAGAAGAAAATATTAAAATCACAAATAAAATGTTTCACTGTATGCCCACTTTCCCTACTCTATTCCCAATTAATTATAATACTATCCTGCATTAGTAGCATTAAGAAAACGACAATTTAATAATGACATGAGAGCAAGCTGAAGCATGTGAAAACATTTAGCGGCCATTTTAGTGCACACTGCGCAGAAGCAGAAGTTTCCCACCAAGCAAAGAAAGACGTCACACCATGTGATCAGGTTGCGACATGCGCAATGAAATTCCCGCGCTTTAGCGGACATTTTGGATTACAGACAAGCGTTATTCATTAGTAAAACACATAGGCAAGCTTCTGTCCCTCTTGTGTTTGTGAATGCAAAAGTTAGTATTGACAATACAAGTTTAATAAATTAATACTATGAGGAGGATTGCGTACAAGCAAGTTTCATTTTTGAAACCTTGCTCCATCAATCCCCTCTCTGATGGCGTTTCTGAGCCATCAAAAACACTACCCTCAATCAGATGCCAACTTCTAGCAATTCGTTTCATTCTCATTTTTACATTTTCTGTTTTTCACATCCCCTTTCAGCTTTTTGTATAATTCACTTCTCCATTCTTCAAGTTCTATTTCATCTAGTTTTCTCTTCTTTCCTTTTCCTGTCACTTTATATGTTCCACTCTTTCTACAGCATTTGCACCATATTGTTATTGTCAAAATTATTATTGCTATCCCTGCTAAGGGTACTAATATTTGACCTATAAGTCCTTTTCCTATATTAGCAAACCAGGTTCCAATTGACGAGATACTATTTGTCAATCTTTCCCATACACTATCAACTTCCAGTGGTTTAAGTTCTTTCTCAAGTTTAGTTATGTTCTGAATATACGTTCCAATTTCTGCACTCTTATCAGGAATATAAGTGCAACAATGTTTCGTCTTCAATAATTTACAGACTCCTCCCTCTTTTGCCAATAGAATGTCAAGAGCAAGTCGATTTTGCATCACCATAGATCTAATCGCAACCATCTCCGTAGTAATCATTAGAAAACCTCCAGCAGTATCCGTTGATAAACGATCAACCACTGTAGACAATTTACATATTTTCCTTGAGTTCAGAATTATTCCCACTGAAGGTATCAATGCACCAAATATATCACCTACAATTTCTGAAAAACTAGCTCTTTTACTACGTATTAATTCATTATTGTTTTCATTGCTTCCAGTGTTTCTTTTTACGTGGTATATCTTTGGAAAAACTATTCCAAAATAACAACTTCCATACCACCGTGCAGGAAGCCTAAAGTAAGCCTTATTCCCCCATACATAATAAATTCCAGGAAAAACTGAATCTGTTCCTCCTTTGAGTCCCCAACCTCCAAGAATTAAAAAATTGTGTTCACATTCACTGGTACCGATGAAAACATTGTTATAATCAGTCTTTAACCTATGAAGACAAATTTTCCCTGTTTTTACGAAATCCAGAGCCATTGCAGCTTGAGCTTTACCAGGTGTATAACTCCCTTCTTTCTCCGCCCAAGGTGGCAACTGAGCCTTATGCTCTGAAGCTTTCTTTTGAAAATCATGTCTTCTATCTTCTACTAAATTCAAAAATATCTTTTCTTCTTCTAGTAAAGAAAATGTTAGATTGTGTCTATGTGCATGTGTTATGTCTATCGATTTCATTGTTAAGAAAAATTCTCCCATAAACTGTGCGTCTTGACTACTAAGCACTGGGTTCATACTCTTGCGAATCGGAACCTCAGAAAATATCACATCTAAGTTTGAATAATAATACTGTAGCCTACCTGTTCTATAAAATAAACTTGTTAATACACTACATGAGATGCCATATGTCAGTGGTAAATGATGGTATGTTAATCCTTCCGCTACTGATTCAGGTAACTTCATACAGACATAACAATTACTAACTTCCATTGTGTCTACATACTGAAACAATAACTTTGTGAAAACATTTAAACTAGTGTCGTTATCAGCTATTTCATGATGAATTTCTGCCTCATCTTCTGCCATTAATTCTACTCTATTGCCCTTCATGTTTGCTGTCCTCCCTTTAGTTTCATTATTAATCTTCTTATCTATTATCATAAGGTAAGGAACTGCTACAATCAGGACTAACCATACTATAAGCACCAATACTAGACTACATATGCAGATTGCACAGCATCTCCTACAACAATTTCGTTTTGGTCTCCCAGTAACTCTATCGTCAGGCATTTTTCGACAAGGAAGATTGCTCTTCTTATCTCTTCTTCTTTTCTTTAGAGGATTCTTTTGTTTAGTCAGGGTGGTCTTGTTTCTTCTTCGTATGTTAGTTCTGCACTTGTTCCTTCGCCACCACTGTCACTTGACTCTGAGCTTTCAAAATCTTCAAGAATAATATAAGTCCAGTCAGGACCCTTGAATTTGTTATTCACAAGTCTCAGTCTTTTACTTTTTCTTTTTCCTGACTTTTTCTCTTGTTCAGTTTGACTTGTCACTTCAGGTACTTGTTCTGGATCTTCACTTCTGGTTGTTATGTGGTACTTTACTCTTTTAATGACACTTGGCCAATGATCTCCTTTTCTTGTTTTCTTTGTTGGCACTGTTTCTCTGTTTACGTCTTCAGAGATCTTGTTATTTTCACTGCTCAATACTGTTTTGTTTTCTTTGATTACTGCTTCTTTTGTTTGTTCTTTTTCAGGTCTGATTGGTTTCTCTTCAATAGCTCCACAATGACTTTCAAGATGTTGGCTTTGTTCCTTTTTTATTTCTTTATGTTCATTTGTATCAACCCCTTTTTCTTTAGTGAATTCTTCTTGATCTAACTGCTTCTGATCAGGGCTTATTGCACTGTGAACTTCTGCAGCCTGACCTGATTCTTCTAGATCTGTCTGTCCCTGTTCAAAGTCTATTAGATTTTCACTGTTTTGAGTCCAATTTTCTTTCCCTATCTGACCTTGCTCAGGTTCTCTTATTGTCTTTTCTTCTTGTACCTGAGCTGCTTCTTCTTCACCTATCTGATCTTCTTCAATTTCTTCCAATTTAGTTTGATTTCTCGTTCTGTGGTATACTTCAGGAACTTCTACCACTGGTATCCAATCCTGACTTGTGCTCGGTTGTTCTCCGTCAGCTTCTCTCGAACCTCGATCCTGAGATTCCTCTGCTGGGCAACCTTCAGCTTCTTCAGTGATTGGTGTTGTCTGTGAATTCTCCTCTTCAGGGTCTGGTACTCTCTTTGTGTGGCTTACGTGAATCCAATTAGGAAATCTTGCACACTTCACTGCTGTATTGGTGGTCAATATAACTTGACAAGGTCTGCTCCAACTGGGTGATAAACACGTTTCTCTGGTGTGATTCTTCACTACCACCCAATCACCAGGATTCAGATCATGTTCTAGTTCAGGCTGCCTGGAAACTGCGTCTTCTCCAACCTGATGAGAGACAGAACGCACTAGGTCAGCCAATCCTTTGCAATAATCCAGAACCATATCATCAGATATATTTACTAATTTGTTTGTGGGAACATGTGTTTGTCTCATTGCTCTTCCCATCATTATTTCATGAGGGCTTAATCCTGTCATTCTGTCAGGTATACTTCTGAGTCCCATCAAGACAAGTGGCAATGCGTCTGGCCACTCTAATGATGTTGATGCACACATTTTTCCCAATCTTGACTTTATAGTGCCATTTAATTGTTCAACCACTCCAGAAGCCTCTGGGCGATATGCACAGTGCAATTTCTGCTTATTTTGAAATGCTTCACAGATTATCTGGATCACTTCGCTATTAAAGTGTTTTCCTCTATCTGATTCCAAAGATACTGGGAAACCAAACCTAGGTATGAGCTCTCGTAACAACAGTTTTGCAACTGTAATACTGTCATTTCTCCTAGTAGGGTAAGCCTCCACCCACTTTGAAAACAGACACACTATGACTAGTACATATTTTAGTCCTCTGCATGGTGGTAACTGTATGAAGTCGAACTGGAGTCTTATAAATGGGCCCTCTGCCTTTCCAATCTTTCCAAACCCAATTATCGTTTTCCTGCCTGGATTATGCATTTGGCAAGTTAGACATCTCTGGCAAAGACTCTCTGCAACAGCCCTGAATTTGGGATTGTACCAATTTTGTCTGAACAGCCTAATCATTGCATCTCTCCCTATGTGTGAGTCTCCGTGGTGCATTCTAGCCATTTGTGAGAGTAAACAGTCTGGCATGACTGGTCTGCCATTTGCACTGATCCACACTTCATCTTCTCCTCTTTGGGAGCAACCCACTTTAATCCACAAATTTTTCTCACTTTCATCAACCTCATCTTGCAATTTCTTCACCTCATTCCATGTTTCAGGTGGCATATACAGCATAAGTTGGCAGCTGATTCCCATTCTTTCCACCCTCTTATTGACTGACGTTCTGGTTTTGGCACAATGTTGAGCCACCAGATCCGCATATCTGTTGCAGACTACCACCCAGTCATCTCCTGACTGGTGTGCGGCACATTTCACCACAGCCAATTCTTTTGGTGATTGTATTGCTTCTAACAATTCGCTTACAAATTGCCCATTTTTAATGGGGGATCCTGAAGAAGTCATGAAATCCCTCTGCATCCACAGTTGGCCAAAATCATGCACAACCCCGTAACCATATTGACTATCTGTAAATATGGTCACTCTCTGATTCCTCCCAATTTTGCAAGCTTTTATCAAAGCAATCAATTCAGCTACTTGTGCAGATTTTACTCCTGGTAAATAGGATGCTTCAACTATTCCAGTTAATTCACATACCGCATAGGCAGCAGTTAGTTTACCATCTTCATGTCTTTGACATGAACCATCGACAAATAGCTCCCTGTCTGGCTTTTTAAGAGGCTGTTCCTCTATGTCTGGGCGTGATTTTGTACCTAATTCTGTAATTTGTACACAATCATGTTCATCTTCTTCGTCATCTTTATTTGTTTCATGATATGGGTCCGGCAATAAAGTTGCTGGATTTATTATTGTACACCTTACCATGGTCACATTTTCAGCACCCATTATTATCCTCTCATATTTAGTCAGCCGACTAGGAGTAAGATGCTGAGTTCGTGTTCTTGTCAATAGAATCACAACTGCATGTGGAACATACACTTTTACAGGATGTCCCATCACTATTGACTCGCTTTGTTCAATGCTCAAACAAGTTGCTGCCACTGCTTTTAAGCATCCTGGCAACGCGGCTGCTACTGGGTCCATTGTAGCAGAAAAGTACGCTATAGGACGTCTGTCTAGTCCATGTCTCTGAGTTAGGACAGAAAGTGCACAATTTTCTCTCTCTTGACAAAATAATGCGAATTCTCTTTTATAATCAGGCATGCCTAAGGCAGGTGCTGAACAAAGTGCGTTTCTCAATTTTACAAAAGCTTCTACACTTTCATCCTCCCACTCAACAGGGTCCTTTGCTTTCTTTTTCGTCATGTTAATTAAGGGCTTAGCTAACATGGAAAAATTTGGTATCCATTGTCGACAGTAGCCTACTATTCCTAGGAACATTCGCACTTGTCTTTGGGTTACAGGCATTTGCATTCTCTTTATTAATTCTACTCTTTCAGAGGTTATTCTTCTTTTTCCCCTCTCAATTTGATGTCCCAGATATTTAACAGCTGTCCTGCAAAACTGTAACTTTTCGGGTGAGACTTTATGCCCTTCCTCAGCCAAAAGATTTAATAATGCTATGGAGTCAACAACACAGTCTTCTCTGGTGGTCGACGCCACCAATAAGTCGTCTATATATTGGACTAAGACTGAGCTTCCTGGCATCACTAGTTTTTCCAGGCACTTTTTCAGTATCTGGTTGAAGATGGAAGGACTTTCTGTGTACCCCTGAGGAACACGATTCCACACATAGACCTTGTTCTCAAATTTAAATGAGAAAAGATACTGGCTGTCTGGATGCAATGGTATTGAAAAGAATGCTTGACATAAATCAATTACTGTGAACCATCCTGCATTCCAAGGGATCTGGTATAGAATTACTGCAGGATTTGGTACTATGGGACAACATGGTTCCACAATCTTGTTTATTTTACGCAGGGCCTGAACAATCCTATATTTTCCACTAGGTTTCTTTAGTCCCATTATAGGTGAATTACATGGGCTACTCATTACTTCTTTTAGGATGTTTTGTTCTACCATTCGTTTTATTTCGTCAATGACTCCTGTTTTTACTTCTGCACTCATTTTGTACTGTCTGGTATTTGGGAAAATTGCACCTTCTTTTACCGTAATTTGAACTGGATCTATTTTTGCCATAAGTCCTACTTCTTTTCCGGTGAAATCCCATACCATGGGGCTTACTGTACCTTTTATTTCTTCTGGCAACTCATCTCTTGTTATTAACGAAAACATTTCGTCTATTTCTGTACCTTGTTTTGCAACCAAAATTTTATATACATGGTCCTCATCTGGTGTCTGAACTGCCACACCATCTGGAGTGCAGAAAATTGTACAGTTCATTTTGCACAATAAATCCCTACCTAGTAAATTCACTGGGCGGCACACTACAAATTGGTGCATTTCTCTGAAGTTTCCTATTTTGACTTCCATTGGTTCTGTAAGAGGCGTTCTAATTCTTTGATTAGCTACCCCTACTACTTGGATATCTTCACCAGAGAGAGGAAGGTCTGGGATGTCTGCTGATCTCACCGTAGACCTGGTAGCACCAGTGTCCAAAAGGAAAGTAATATCATTACCTTTCACATTTCCTTCAACATATGGACCAGACTGATCTACCTGTAAGGATGCGCCAAGTACGCACTCCTTCTTCCCCTCTCCTAGGCACCGTCATGAGTTGAATTCACAGTAATTGTCCTGCAAAAGAAATTGTGATGTCATATAATCATTCTTACCACTCCCTCCTGGGTATCCAATGTCTGTACCATGCTTTGCTCTGCTTACATTACCCTGAACAGGTGGAGGTGGTAATTGACTCTGGGGATTTACACCCTGCTGTGAGTCATTCTGCGTCTGTGGATTTAAGTTTTGATTTGGGCCATTATTATTCCGAATCTTTTTACATTCGTCCTTCCAATGCCCCAATTTTCCGCATCCATGACAAGGAAATTTCTTTTTAGCTTCTTCTCTACTCATTCGTCCTCTAAATTTTCCACCATTTCCCGTATCACCACTCGTTCCAGAATCTTTTCCTGGATTTTCACTCGGATTTTCCAAATTAATTCCCTGCTTCTCTGCCATTTTCACCTGAGCCCACATCACTTTTTCCTGCAATTTCTTGTGTTTATCCTCAATATCGTCTCCACAATATTTTGCATACTTCAGAATCTCATCTATGGGCTTTCCCTGCCAACACAGCATATGCTGTTTAATCATCTGGCAAATCTCTGGCTTCAGACCGTAAACAAACCGATACACAAACTGACTCATGTTTTTGTCTCCAATGTCCTCAAATCCACTATACTGTTTAAACACCTGCAATAGACGCTCATAATAGGAATGTACTGTTTCACTGGCTTCTTGGGTGGTTCGATCTATTTTCACCCAATCTGTTTCTTTCGGGGGTATTTTCCCTTTCAGGTATGTTCTCACCTGCTGATACTTTTTCATCACGTCATTTGACGGGGCACCTGTTTTCGGATCTCTGGGATACTCATCACTTGGCCAATCCACTGTGATCTTACAATCTGTCCATAAATCGGCAGGTACCACTATGTCAAACAGACCATCCAAATCCTTCAACAATACCTTTGACACCTTCACAAACCTTTCAACCTGCTTGTACCATTCAATTGGTTTTTCTCTCAATTTTGGAAAATCATTCGTAAATGACAAAATATCCTGTCTGCTCCATGGGACATGTACATACCCTCCTCCCGCAACTTCTCGCATGGGATACATTTGGTCTGCTTTTCCTGTTTCCTTCATCACATATTCTGATGCTGTTCTACTTGTTCGTGCTTCTTCCTTTTTCTTGGCCCACCTAGTTTTCCATTTATCTAGGTCTCCCCATTTTTGCAAAACTAACATTAATACTCTTATTTGTAATCTTCTTCCAGAGGCATTCATATTTTCTAAATCTTTGTCTGAAAATTCTGCTCTATAGGGTTTCTGTAGTACCTTTGATCTCCCTATTTCTATTCCCATCTGTAATGCTAAATTGGACAATTTTTCATGAAATAACCTTACATTTCTGGTGATACTCCTGCATAGGAACAATAATTCTTCTTCATCATAGGTATTTAAGCGTTCTAGTCCTACATTTCCTGCTATTATTTCTTCTAATTCAACTTTTAATTTATGGATATCCAGTATCTTTGGAGGTGTGCACTGTTTAACTGACCCTTGCACCCATCTTTCTAGATCTTCAGGTGTTACTATGGTAGCACTTTTTGCTCCCGATGAAGTTACTAAACTTACATCTTTTGAACCTCCAGGTACATCTTTTCTTGGAGTACTATTTACAGAACCTCGAATAGGCAAGTCCATAAGTGATATTGTGGATTCACAGTCACTAAATTGATCCTCAATTATAACTGGAGCTTCAGGTCTGGGATTACTCACAGGAGTAGGTGCAAGTATGGGTGGAGGACAATTTCCCTGAGTACCATATAATGGAACTACTGGACCAATTGTTACAGGTATGGTCAATGAATCAGGATGTACTTTTATCTGGGTTATTTTCTGTATTAATTCTGCTCTGGTCTTTTCTAGGGCTTCTTTTTCTTTATCATGTAGCATTCTATTCGGGGTGAATTCATGCATTACCTGTGGCACTAATGGAGTTTTTGGTGGTGCACTTGGGGTGCATCCACTTGTCCCTTCCTGATATGGTGGGGGATTTCTTAACATTTCCTCCATAAATTCGTCTTCAGACTCCTCATTTCTCATTAAATGTTTTGTCTTTTCTGTACATTTGCCTCCTGATTTCTCTCCTTCCGTGAATAATGGATACAGTCCTTCTGTAATCATTGCCCTTCTCCATTGTTTCATCTGACCCTCTCTCGACTCACGTAAATATCTGGGGAAAAATCCTGGGTAACTCCTATTACTTCTAGATCTATCCCGCTCAAATGCCTCGGTTTCCCATTCTTCTAGAGCTTCGTACTGAGTTAATCTAGGTCTAGGTTCTAAGTCATTCATCCTTAATCTTAAATTTTGAAGAATTCGCCCATTGAACGTGCCATTTTCAGGAAATGCTAATATTCCATAATTTTTGGTTTATTCTATCCAATTCTCCATCCATACACAAGTATGATAACCTCTCTCCATCATCATGAATGATGCTGGCGTTTTAGCTGGTGGAATAATAATTCCTTCTCTAGTTTTGATTGGTTTGTCCTTTTTAAAATAGTTCTTAATCTTTTGCAGAAAGGACATTTTTCTCTTTCTCCGTACATTCTATCTAATCTTCTGTGTACAAAATTATATTCTGCAAAACCTAGGAATCTCCTATCCGGACGAGTTCCTGTTAAAGTCGGATCACGTTTTAACATGCAATCCTTATCCACTAAGAATTTTGCTTCTATAATATCAACCAATCAAGTCTCTGCTAACTTTTATTTCTGAACCAATCCTTGCACGGCCTTTTGGTGACGTTTTCTCTGTCAACCCCTCCTTTACAATCTGCTCTTTTCTGTCCTCGCTGGTTTAACCAATCCCAGCGCGGCACCTGTGACGTCAGTACTACTCCTGACTACTGAGCCCTCCTTTACAAGGGTTTTTCCACACCCGCTGTTTCAACCTACCACAGCGCGGCATTTTGTGACGTCAGTTCCCTCTCCGGCAACTGACCCTCACTTTACAAAAATTTACGCAAACTTATTTTCTCTATAAATCTTAATTAAATTTCAGTAACAACATAAAACATTCGCTATCGTGCCAGTTTCCACTAATTTTGAAAAGGATAGTTTCTTCCACACTTTAGTAAAACCTTTCCGTTTACTAAAACATACACTACGAGTAAAACACTTCCGTCTACTCTTCACACAAGCTCCAGAAGTACCTGTTACTTCTCCAATGTTACCCTTACTAGGTGATATAACATCAAATTTTTATCAGCGTACCCTTTTTGCTATTACTCACACGCACAGAGTCCCTAACGAGTACTGAAAGTCCTGCTTAACTTCTCAGTACTAATTCTGCCTGACAGATAACCTCACTGCAGTATGGCTTCCACTTGCCACCCACTATTCTTTTTACCCAGGGGTATTCTGGACAACATATAACAAACTCAAAATTTTAAGCGGATGTTAGTTCATAAAAATACAAATAAAATTCTCATTACCCAATTAACAAAGAGTAACCATAACCGTCCTCTGCTTACCAGAAAACTGATCCAGCGCAATATTAGCCAACAACATTCATACACCATATACTCACTTGGGCCCATACATTCACACTACACTAATACTTACGCTGGGTGTCAGATGTACTCGTTTATCAAAGTCCCTGCTACCAATTACCTTCTGATTGAAGAGTAATAACTTACCAATGGATCCTTTGCTAATTGGGAAGTTTAAAATGAGTGACATTCAATATAGTTCATAATCCTGAAATAACCACTGAGTCAGGAAGTTTTAAAATGTTTATCTAAAGTTTTAGCAGAGAGTTTTTGGGGGGCGTGGCCAAGATGGCGGCGAGATAGGATGTGGGTCCCTATCCCTCCGGCGCCGTTAATACTTAGCGTTGTACTATCGCCCTAACTGGCGCCCATCTGACCCTGCAGACGGGTGAGCGGTATTGCGGAGCTGTCCTGAACCCAATGGTGGGCCCCGTTCGGTGATCGGTGCACTCTGCTCCGCTGTGTGATCCCTTCCGGCCCCGGCCTTGCTGCGGCCCGGCGGGTGAGGCGCGGCCGGGTGGAGAGCCGAGCCCCGGTGTGAGCTGCGGGACTGCCTGGGGCGACCTGACAAGAGTGTGTAGAGGACACGCACTGCCCCCGACGGCGCTGAACTCCCGGCGGCCCGGATGGTGACGGGGCCGTGGAGCCGAGATACGGAGATGGCGCCATTTTGGGGGACTGCGGCGAGGCCTACCCAGCCCTGAACGATCTGTGGGGCGGTGAGTGGGACGGGGCCTCCCGGTGCCCGGTGGGCCCTGCCCTGGCATGGTAGCTGAGGGCTACGTCCTCTACTGGTGAGGCGCTGCCCAGCGGACATCACAGGCGAAGAGACGCGGGCCTGGGAGGGCCGCGTTCGAGTGGCCGGAGGGCTCGGTCCGCAGGCCGGCGGATGGAGGTGTGCCCTGATAGCCCCCGGAGGCTGGGAGTGGTGAATGCGGAGCAACGCGGGGCTGTGCTGCGGCCTGCCGGAGTAGTAGCTGCCATCGCGAGGGGCCCGGCATCTGCCGACACCAGTGCGCCACCACCCACGGAGTGACTTGTCCCGCTGCCCGGCCCCATCCGGCCCCGGCCTTGCTGCGGCCCGGCGGGTAGGGGGCTAGTGAGGACAGAAAGAAAGCTGTAGGGGTCGGCTGTGCCCCTCGGGGTGCCCGTGGAAGCGGTGTGCCTGTTGGGTCCCCTGCGGACTGGGTTCCTGGCGTAGCTGCGTGAGCAGGGACCCGGAGACGGACCCTTATCGGAGGTGGTGGCGGGCCCTGCTGGTAAGGCCTTGATTCGATGCAGCGGAGAGCCACGGAGCCATCTGCGGAGGCTGTGCCATATGCTGAACGCCGCATGTGAGGAGCAGTGAGAATGACGGGTGTGTGAGAGCGGTCTGCAGATCGGCAGACGGAGTGTGGTCCTGCCTGCCCCTGGGGGCTCACGTTGGTGTTTGTAGCGGCGGATGGCATTGAGACCTACGACTGCAGTGTGGTTGGTGGCGAGTGCCTAGGGGGCCCCCCTGTCTTACCAGAGACACCTGTGAAGCTGCACGGAGGGGAGAGGGGACCCTTGTGCGCCTCTGCCCCTGGCGGACATTGGCTCCCCCTGCTAACATTACCTCCTTGCATCCACCTAGCTCCTGCACTCACCCTATACTACTAGGCCTGGGCATATCGAGGTGAGCATTGGCAGGAGCGTCAACAAGCGGGGAAGTAGCCATGCTGGTGAATGGACATACTAAGGATTGCGCCTGAACCACTGCAGCGCTGCAAGCGGCTGGCTCCGGGGTGTTGCAGCGGAGGAAGGGAGTCGGTAGCAGTGGAGCTTTGACCTGAGCCCCCGGAGCGCCAGCGAGGGGCCTGGGCTTGGTCTGGGGCAGTCACTTGACGGGTGTACATCCTCATGATGTCTTCCGCCAAGGGGAGAAGGGACAAGTCTCTGAAGGACCTACTACGGAAGACCTCGGAGAATCCCGCAGCGCAGACCACGACGGGAGCAGCGCTCTTGGACGGAGAGGATGCCCCAGCAACAAAAGCTTTTATGGTGGAGCTCTTTTCCGCCATTAAAGAGGACATACAAGAGCTTCGTTCGCAGCTGTCGGCGGATCTCCGAGAGGTGCGGCGAGACGTGGATGGCATTGGAGAGAGGGTGGCGACCCTAGAGGAACATGACCTAAGTAGAGAGGACGATATGCACCAGCTGCAGCAGGAAATGCTGCGTTTACGGGATCAAAACATAGATCTACAGGCCCACATGGAGGACCTTGAAAACCGCTCTCGGCGGAATAATATACGGATCCGAGCAGTACCATGGAAGGGAGAAGGTGATGACCTCCGTGAATATGTCAATGCTCTGTTCCTGCAAATCTTGGAGGATGAGGAAACACCTGAGGTCCAAATGGACCGTGTCCACCGAGTTGGGCTGCCGCGGGGTCCGAAGGCCCCTCCTCCTGACATTCTAGTCTGCATCCATAATTTTCAGCTCAAGGAACGTATCCTTCGCAGAGCTAGAGACCTTAACCCGATCCGCTTCCGAGATCATTGCCCAGTTCTCTATCAAGATCTAGCAGCTTCCACGTTAATGAAACGGAGGGACTTTAAGCCTATCACCAACCATCTCAGAGAGCAACAGATTCCTTACTCCTGGGGTCACCCCTTCCGCCTTATCTTCAAATACCAGGGCAAACTACTGCAGATACGCTCTCTAGAGGACGCATATGAGAATCTAAGCTTAGAACGGCCATCTGCTGGAACAATGGAGGAACATCCACTTCGCCGCGGGCGTAGACGCTCTTCGGGATGGCAGCGAGTGGGGGGACCGCGGCCGGGTGCTGCACCAGACATAGCTACGAGCAAGCTTGAGAGGGAGGAAGCCCTTTCATCAGTCACGCGAGTAACTGACAACCCCATCACACCCTGAGGTTCTTCAATTGGCGTCCACAAGGGCACTCTAGTCGGCGCCGGAGGGAGGCGGTCCTTCGAAGAAACGTAGTGCTCCTGCACCCTAGACATCGGTGTGCTGAGCACGGGGATCTACGAGAGTTCTGGACCCCGTCCCCGTCCTCCCCTGTAAGACACGACTCAATCTGGGGGGATGCCACGTCCCCTGGAACATTTGTATTACCTGACGGACATAAGTCACCTTATTGGTTCTTACAGTTTTGCTATTTTGCTTTTTTCTTTCGTTTTTTCAGCAATTTTTGGGAGTTGGGGTTTATGGGATTGTTTTTGGGGCTCCGCATCAGTTCATAGGCAGGAATGGCAACAGCCCAGGCCGTGGGTCCTGGGGGAAGTTGCATTTTTACTCCGGCAGGGTTGGCAGGTGTTTAGCTTAAACAGAGTGCAGCGCGTATGGCCAGGCGCAGGTAGGCTATGCAACGCTTCCCCGTTTCATCTAGTTAGATTCGATGGGTAGGGATTTGAAAATGGTGAGCTTAAACGTCCGTGGATTGAACAACCCAGTCAAGGGCGCTGCAATACTTTCTCTCTTAGAAAATGCTGAGGGGGATATATGTTTACTGCAGGAAACTCATCTGTTGCCCAAGGACACTAAGCGTATGCGAGATAAACGCTTCCCTTTGCAGATGTGGTCCTCGGGAGCTGCCAAGAAAAATGGGGTGGCGATCCTCTTTAGCACACGGTCACAATGCAAAGTCATTTCCACAGTAGCTGACATCAAGGGCAGGTTTTTAGCAGTCCGAGTTCAATGGGGAGACATGCACATGACAATAGGGTCGCTAGATGCCCCAAATGAGCGGCAAGAACCCTTCTTACGACTCGCACTCTCTGAGGTACTTGCCTCGCCGGATGCAGCACTTTTGGTGGGAGGTGACCTGAACGTGGTAATGGATTCCGCGATGGACAGATCAGAACAAAGGGCGCAGCAAACGGGAGCACTGTCACAGGGAGGGAGGCAGTGGTTGTCTGACTGTGGGCTGAGCGATGTCTGGCGTACGATGCACCCGAATACACAGGACTACACTTACTACTCTGCAGCACACAAAACCTATTCACGATTAGATCATTTCTTAGCCTCTTCCGCACTGCGCTCTGCCTTGCACACGGCGGAGATCACTCCCCGTTCCCTTTCGGATCACGCCCTCATTGCAGTACAATTAACCTCGCATGGTGCGCGCTCCTCACCGTCGGGTTGGCGTCTTCGCGACTCCCTTCTACACTCCGAAGAGGTTACTGGTAGAGTCCGGACCGCTATTGTACACTACCTAGCTGACAATGATCTCCTGGGCACTCCTCTTGTGGCAATTTGGGAAGCCTTGAAACTAGTGGTGCGGGGCGAATTTATTGCGATTGCCGCCTCCTTTGCGCGGCTACGCAGGGAAAAGCGTGCAGAACTGGAGAAGGAGGTGGGAGACCTAGAGGCAGTCCATAAGAGGACTGGCGCCCCCAGAGTCTGGAGGGAATTGGAAACACGGCGGCGTATGCTAAAACATCTAGATTTAGACAGGGCAGAATATGCCCTCCTGAGATTGCGACATAAATTCTATCTCAGCGGGGACAAGGGAGGGAAGATGCTAGCGCACAGACTGAGAGCGCGTACACAGATGACTGCGATACAGGCGATTCGAGACCGGGACGCGGTGGAGAGTACCACAAACGCCCTCATTGCTGACACCTTTCGCCAGTTTTATCAATTACTTTATACTAAAGGGTCCACTAGTTCCCATACCATTGGGGAATACTTGACCTCCTGCGATATTACTCCTCTGGTTAAGTCATCAGCAGACACATTGGACTCTGTTATTCGAATAGAGGAAGTCATCTCGGCGATTGCTCGCTTAAAACCGGCCAAATCACCAGGCCCCGATGGCTTTTCAGCACTATTTTATAAAACATTCTGTGTGGAGCTGGCTCCCCTTTTAACGAGGCTTTTTAACTCTTTCCTTGAAACCAAGGAAGTGACGCCCACTATGTCGGAAGCGGTTATTTCTGTCATCCTTAAACCGGGAAAGGATCCTAAGGAATGCGGGTCATACCGGCCCATCTCCCTCCTTAACGTCGACGCAAAGCTATTCGCGAGCATATTGGCAGCGCGGCTCGGCCCCTTGCTGGACGGCCTGATTGATCCGGATCAGGCCGGTTTTATCCCAACACGGCAAGGAGGGGATAACACCAAATGACTTCTCCATCTCCTAGACTACATCCACCGGTCGAGTACGCAGGCCTTCTTCCTTTCTATCGATGCGGAGAAGGCCTTCGACCGAGTCGATTGGAACTATTTGTTTGAAGTCCTACGGGCTTTCGGATTCGGCGATAACTTTATCCGGTGGGTACAGTGCTTATATGCCTCCCCTAATGCTGCAGTGCGAGTGAACGGGTGTAAATCGGCCCTGTTCCCCATCGCCAGGGGCACGCGGCAGGGATGTCCCCTGTCTCCATTGCTATTCGCGCTTTACATGGAGCCCTTTGCTCAACGCATACGATCTAATCCTGACGTGGTGGGTATCAAATTTGGCGCTGACACACATAAGATTAGTTTGTACGCTGACGATGTTATCCTCACACTCGTGCAGCCCCAGTCGACCCTAAGACATTTGTCGAGAGAGCTCCACGCTTTTGGAGAGGTGGCGGGATTCAAAGTTAATTTCTCTAAATCGCAAATTCTTAATGTGTCGATCCCCGAAGATGAGATTCAGAACCTACAGCAAGATTTTACCTTCCACTGGGCCCCCAACGACATAACGTATCTGGGTGTTCGCCTGACTTCAGCCATTACCAAAACCACGGCCCTTAACTACAAGTTATTGTTGGAACAAACGACCAAGGCACTGTCTGCCTGGTCTCGTCTTAATCTGACATGGTACGGGAGATTAGCTTCAGTGAAAATGACGGTGCTCCCACGCATCCTATATTTATTTCAGATGCTCCCGGTAACCCCCCTCCGGGCACCCTGTGAAAATTACAAGGGCTCCTAACCAAATTTCTGTGGGATCATAGAAAACCGCGACTTGCGCTATCCCTAGTAACCTCACCGAAGGCTAGCGGTGGACTCGGCTTCCCTCTGGTGAGTGCATACTATCAGGCATCCTGCCTTCGCTATATCACGGAATGGAATAGGCCCTTGTCCAGTAAGCACTGGAACTTCATGGATCAAACCGTGGCTGGATGTAACATCTGGCGCGAGCTGTGGCTCCCGCGTAAACACAGGGCCTGGGGCCTATACTCCTCTCCGGTTACTTCGCCGACACTTAAGGTGTGGGATCAGTTGGCGCGCCAAAGGGGGTGGACTACGTTCCCCTCCCCTATGACTCCTATTGTAGATAATCCTGATTTCCCACCAGGCTGTGCATCGCCAGTCTTTCACCGTTGGAGGGAGGAAGGATGTAAACGGGTGGGCTCGCTCTTTGACCAGGAGGGCTTGATTCCCTTCCACCACTTGCGCGCAGAGCACTATGATCTACCTGAATCAGACGCTTTCCACTACTCACAGCTTGCGCACTGGGTGACGCAGCCCTCACACTTCGCACACATGTCCCGCCCCTTGACGACATTTGAAAAGTGGCTGGTCTATAAGAAGGATGACCGTAAACTCATATCTGAACTCTACGCTATGATCATTGCACGACCCCAGACACAACGCACAAGAGCACAGGTCCGATGGGAGACTGAGTTAGGTCGTCCTCTTACACAGAAAGAATGGGAACACATCTTTTACCGGGCGCATCACACAGCTTCCAACACCGCGGGGGCGGAATCTGCGTATAAAGTGGTTAATTATTGGTACTATACTCCAGAGCGTATCAAAACATGGGATAGAACTAAGTCAGACCGCTGTTGGCGGGGGTGTGGCCTTACTGGCTCCTTGGTGCATTTGTTGTGGCATTGCCCGAAACTAGTGAGGTACTGGACAGCGATACTTGATGACCTAGACGCAGCGTTTCAGATTACATTTCCAAGAAAGCCTGAGCACACACTACTGGGACTTCCCCACACAGGGACCTTCCCCTTGTGATCTCTGAGGGGTAAGCAAATAGCCTTGGCTTTGCTGGCAGCACGGCAGGTGCTATTGGCGCAGTGGGGATCCACATCAATGCCGGACCCGAGCGATTGGATCCGGAGGCTCTGGCATCTTTTAGCGATGGAGCGTATTTCGCTCCGTGTAGAGGGGAAAGTATCGGAATATGCCGAAATATGGGCCCCATTCTTGCAGCTTCTTACCAAAGACATGAGGGAGGTGACATGCCCGAAATATTTACAAATACTACAACTCATTCCACTGACGCCGCCAGGCTCCTCTATTAAGTAATGCAAAGGACACTAGCCAGGGATCGATAGTTAGGAAGAGGAAGACCAATAGGTCCTGAACTGATGCGGAGGGAGGGAGGGGGGGGGATGGGGGGTTAGGGCGGAGGGAGGTAGGGTTGTTTGTGTTTTTCTTTTATTGGTTACCATTTGTTCTCTAAAAGTGGTATCTCAGATAAGTGCCTTATCATCGTGTTTAAAACTGCATATTATCGCGGGGTCGGCCCCTGGGGTGTAGACCTGAACGCTGTGTACTGTTTTTAAGAGTATGCTCTGCCGGCGTCCTGATGTAGGCAGCTAAGCTGTGTATAATGGCTCTTCTACCACGTAATAAAAATGAGTGATTCCCTAAAGTTTTAGCAGAGTAAAATACAGAAAACACGGTACTTGATTGAAATACCCAAGAAGAAGCATAGAAATTATTTTGCTAATCAATGACGGTGTTTAAAGAAGAGGAGAAGATAGAGACAGCAGCGCAACTAAAGGTTGCAGTATAGTTACCTAAATGCGAGAACCAAGCCCCTTGGCCAAGGAGTTGGAAAAGATAGGACCTAGGAAGGATGAAGAGCAAAGACTTCTTCCAGGATCAGGACAGGACCGGTGACCTCTCTACAATGACGCCTGCGCCGTTCCCCTCTCTGATACTCGACTTCTCCTCGATTCTCCCGTTCTAATGGACTCCGCCGCCCCCTCCTCAGGACCTCTTCTGGACAGGGATTCAGTCTGCAATCGATCAGCTTAGCGGTCTGGAGCTCTTCCTGTCAGCATCTCTGCTCTCCTGTGCTAACTAATTAGCTAATTCTATATCTATTATACCCTTCTACGCCCATGTACCTCCCCTTAATGTTGCTAAAATATGGGACCACTACTTCTGATTGGACAGGGACAGGGGGTGGATTCTCGCACCATATCGATTTGGCCTAAATTGTAAAGCCTATTGTCTTTACGTTCCCTCCCCTTCAAATTAATACATTCGCTTTATTTCCCACCCGTCTCACGACAAATGTTATACATTTTACAGGGGAAAAGTATCATTTTTTTCCACCGGAAACATAAAGTACAGCATCTTCGGCCAATGGGTCATGGCCTTGGGAGACGTCCAAGTTGACTTCACTTGGCAGGCACACAGGACACATGCGCAGAACCATCTGTCTCTCGAGTTACAAGTCACCAACCCAGGCCCAAGTTTACGAATTACTAAAAGTGCAAGAAGAAAATATTAAAATCACAAATAAAATGTTTCACTGTATGCCCACTTTCCCTACTCTATTCCCAATTAATTATAATACTATCCTGCATTAGTAGCATTAAGAAAACGACAATTTAATAATGACATGAGAGCAAGCTGAAGCATGTGAAAACATTTAGTGGCCATTTTAGTGCACACTGCGCAGAAGCAGAAGTTTCCCACCAAGCAAAGAAAGACGTCACACCATGTGATCAGGTTGCGACATGCGCAATGAAATTCCCGCGCTTTAGCGGACATTTTGGATTACAGACAAGCGTTATTCATTAGTAAAACACATAGGCAAGCTTCTGTCCCTCTTGTGTTTGTGAATGCAAAAGTTAGTATTGACAATACAAGTTTAATAAATTAATACTATGAGGAGGATTGCGTACAAGCAAGTTTCATTTTTGAAACCTTGCTCCATCAGTGGATTAAAAGTTTTTTTTGACTTATCTGAAGTTTACATGACCTAACAGTTTTTTCTACACAACCGTCAACACCAGGCCACCAGTAAAAATCTCTGACTCTAGACTTTGTACGAGAAATTCTGGGATGGCCTTCATGTGACAAATGGATGATACACTCCCTCAAAGATGTGGGAGGGATTACTTTATCACCTCTTAAAACAAAATTGTCATCGACAGTAAGTTCATCCCTGACTTCCCAAAAAGGTCTGAGACTATCAGTAAGATCTTTTTGTTAGAAATGTTCCAACCATGAATAACTTTAGATTTTACATCATTTAAAAGAGAATCTTGAATGTCCGCTTCTAACCATTGTTCTTGGGAAATACAATTTCCACGATTCTCATTAAAAAGAATATTAGCAACCGAAAAATCATTCCAAGAACTGGAGTCAATTTCAGTAATAGGTAATGAAAGTCTGCTTAAGCAGTCTGCAATGACATTTTTGGCTCCAGGAACATATTGAATGTCAAATAAATAATCTTGAAGACGCATGGAGAGTCTAGAAATTCTTGCAGTAGCCCTGTAAAGACCATCAGTGGTGAGCAGTTTAGTAAGTGGCTTATGGTCACTTCTGACACTGAATCTCTTGCCCCACAGAAATTTTCTAAAATGTTCCAAACTCCACACAACTGCTAAGGTCTCTCTTTCAATCACAGAATACTTCTCTTCTGTGGGTGTAAGAGACCTTGATGCAAATGCAATAACAACTTCTTTTTTTGATTCAGAAATTTGGGTTAAAACAGCACCAAGACCATTGGAACTTGCATCAGTAGTTACAAACGTGGGAGCAAAAGGATCAAAACCATGGAGATTGGGAGCACCACAAATAGCCTTTTTGATTAAAAGAAAGGCCTGTTGGCATTCATCAGACCATGAAAAGGAAACTTTATTTTTAAGCAAATTTCTCATGGCATGAGTTTTCTCTGAAAAATTGTTAACGAATTTTGAGTAAAACCCAGCCAGACCCAAAAATGATCTCAATTCATCCTTAGATTTGGGGGCAGGGGCATCTAATATTGCTCTAACAAGTTTCGTTTTGGGTCTGATACCAAATTCACTAATTTTGTGACCCAAATAGATCACTTTATTCTCTGAAAATTTACACTTGGATACTTCAGCAGTAAGACCATGCTTATCAAGGACATGTAGCACTTTTTTAAGTCTAGAATCATGTTGTTGGGAATCTCGGCCCATAATGAGAATGTCGTCCTGGAAAAAGGTAATACCAGGCATATCACCAAAAAGTTGGGACATTAATCTCTGAAAAACCGCAGCCGCAGAGGCTAATCCAAAAGGTATTCGTTTAAAACGAAAACAACCAAAAGGCATGCAAAAAGTTGTTAAACTGCGGCTAGAGTGATGTAAAGTAATTTGGTGATAGGCCGACGACAGGTCGATGGTGGAGAAACATTTATAACCACGGGTAAGAGATAACATTTCATCAATCCTAGGTAAAGGAAATTGGTCTACAATTATGCTTTCATTTAGACTTCTTAAATCAACACAGAGACGGATTTTCCCATTGGCACGTCTTGCTACAACCAATGGAGAAATCCATTCGGATGCCTCCACAGGTTCAATAATACCATTATCTTGTAATTTGAGTAGTTCTTTCTTAACTTCATCCCTCACAATTACAGGAATATTCCTCACCTTGTGTATTCTAGGTACAGCATTAGTTTTAAGTCTGATCCGATGAGAAAATCCTTCAAGCTTACCAATTTTCCCTGAAAAACATTAGGAAAATCTTTAAGAGCCCAATTCTTGGTGCTCTCGCTTTCACACGCCACCAGGACTTGTTCTGGACTGTTAGGGTTGAGAATTATATGTAATGCTCTCTGATCCTTCCAGCCCAAAACAGATGGGCCTTCGGATGCTATGTACAATTTGCAAACAGCAGAGCGATTTTTAAAGTTAAAAACCAAGGACCGAAATCCTAATAAATCAATTTTATCGCCCGTAAAACTTTCAGGTAATACATCAGCGGGCTCTAGGTGTGGACCGAGCGCACCGACTAAATTGGCATCCCACACACTTTTAGCAATGATGGTGAAAGGTGAGCCAGAATCTGCAGCAACCTGTAAGGGAATACCACCAAATTAAACTATACACAAGGGTTTACTTCTATTAGTGCAAATAACATTAAGGACAACATTACATTTTCTATGTTCAGAAGCATATTGATCATGTTGGTCATTAGAGTCACAAGAAGATGAATCAGTGTCAGTTTCATTAAGACATGTGACTTTGGGTTTTTGTAAAACTTTCCTTCTGCAGGATTTCGCAAAATGTCCAACAATTCCACAGTTAGAACATTTGGTTGACCTAGCTGGGCACTTTTCAAAACCAGCGTTGTGGGACTTACTACCACAACGATAACACGCGAATGAAGCAGAATCAAATTGGTTGAATCTAGGTTTGAAAGAGTTTCTAGGATTAAAAGCTTTGTTTTGAGTAAAACCAGACTTTTTCGAACTTTCTTTTCCTTTCTTGGAATCGATAATGTTGTTGACTGAATTGGATGGTTCATTCTGATCAGATAAAGCCTTGGAGCTCCTTTCAGAAAGTTCAGCTTTCTTGACTAATGTAATGACATCTTTAAGACTTGAGTCACCTTCAATCCACAATCTATCTTGTATCCCTTTGTTTTTTGTACAAACCACAACTTGATCTCTTAAGAACTCATCGTGTAATGCACCAAATTTACAAGGCGCAGCTAAAATCTTTAAAGCAGAGACATATTCTTCCACGGATTCGTGCTGGAGTTGCTTTCTTTTAAAGAAGGCACGTCTGGTGACTCCAATGCATACTGTGGGAGAGTAGTGTTCAGTAAGGTCAAGAATTGCTGCTTTAAACACATCAATGTCACCAGCTCTTTCTGGTTTTTGCATCTGGTTATAAACCCTTAAACCTTCGGATCCTAAACAATGAAGCAAAATCCTTTTCTTCCTCTCAGGAGATAAAATACCCACATTGTCTTCTTGAGTGGCTATGTAATTTAGGAAATAATCTTTCCACTCAAGCCATTTAACAATTGGTTCCCCTGGTGCAGAAAGAAATTCTTTGTGATTAGTTAAGTTAATAGAAACAATAGCATTAGTAGAAGAAGTAGAAGCTGCATCCATGGTGACAGTATAATGTAGAATAATTGAATAAAACTCACTTATGAAATGAGAAGAGGATCGGTGGCATTGCGCAATATGCACATCAAATCCGTGCGGAAATGCGGAGGAATGAGACACTGACGAAGTAATTTGAAATATGCGAGGTAAAAGAAAGATGGCGGCACGTACGCCGTGTCGGGTTACGTAACGTGACCTTGAGCGTCACAAATGCCCCCACAGTGCTTTGCAGGAGGAATAAGGAGCGAAGTAAAAGAACGTTGGAGCCGGGCGTTTGCGTTCAAAGACGAACGTATAAAAAAAAAACGTTGGTGAGTGGCGCGAGCGCTATGGCCTTGATAGGATGTTCCAGCGCCCAAAATAATTGAGGATAGGGAGGAAAAAAAAAAAAAAAAAATGACAGTAACTCGCGCACACTCACATAAAAGTTTCAAGTTCACAAGTACTAACGGTACTCACGGTACAAAGTAAAGAACCGTTGAGGAACGAAGATCAGTAGACACGCTCACGGCTCTTGAAGAAGAAATCACCCTGAGTTGCGCAAGAAACACAAACTCACTCAAATGACTAGCAAAGCACTGCTGTTGTAGATTGAAAAAGTACGGTCTTCGGTGGAGATAGCCTCGAAGAAAACGGCTTCTCAATCTTTAGTATGAAGATCAGTAGACTAGATACCATCCTCGTCGCCAAAACAATGTAGTAACATCGACGAAGCAGTAAGATAGTTGAAGTAAGTAAGCTCTTTATTGGAAGCTTAATCAGTACAAGCACAAGGCTGGTCAGGTCTCATAATGAATACACAACATTCTACCACCGCCGTAAATGCCCATGACAAGGAATACAGAGTGTTGGAAGAACTCTACATTCTACATATATAATTAAATAAATGCATGACTTACCAAAAGGCCATATACTACAGCCGTCCAGAAGTGTGTGCCTCATTTTTTGCAACTTGTGTTCTTGGGCGCTGCGAGTGCAACACGAGGACTGCACACATTCCAGCAGATCCGATTCAGGCAGGATACTCATGATTTTTTATGCCAAAAATTGCTTTATTTTAGCTGTCTCCCTCCTAAAATTGTCTCTGCTTCAATATAAGTCAATGGGGAAAATACATTTCACCCAATTTTTTTCCAAACCCTCCCCCTTTTCTGTTGTAAAATGCAGTGGCGGCTGCCTCAATACTCAAGTGGTAGGTAGGGGAGGTGGGGATGGGGGATTAGGGAAATTATTATACTTAAAAAAGCTTACCTGTTCCGACACTGTCGGCCGCCTCAGTGCTCCTCTTCTCTCCTGATGGTATCCAAGCAGTCCCTGGGACACCAGCACAGGCTCCCCACCCAATCCTGGTGCTCTTCTCAAAAGCATGAGAGCAGCGCCAGGATTGGTCTGAGCAGCTTGGTTTGCAGCTCAGACAGTGCCTGGGAGTCTGTGCTGTTTCTCAAGCCCGGCTTTGCAACACAGCTAGGTTGGACAGCCAGCCCCACCCCGCCCAGACTTGGCTGACTCGAGAGGGGCACGGGAAAAATAAAATGATAATAAAACCAATTTATTATCTTTTTATTTTTCCCGTTTCCCTCAGCTGGCTCTCAGCAGGGGGAGCGACGCTCCTCCGCCATAGCGGAGGAGCCACCGCTTGGTAAAATGTTGACATATATTGGACTGCTGCCCAGATCATGCAACACCTGTAACCGAGACCCTGGCAGACGTCTGTCCACAGTCCTTCCCAAGTGTACGTTTTTAAAAAACTTTATTTAAATACCCTTCTGCCAAGGCTAGAAATACTAAATCAATGTTGTTGGTTTGACTGACAGCTCTTTTTCCCATAACAACATTGAAAAGATTGGAAATGCATGAATCATTAGTCATTAATAGGTATATATCTAATATTTCAGATTCCTAAGGACAATCTATGTTCAAACTTGCAGAGTTTCATTGATAGGTACAAAACACAGATTTTCAAAATTAAAATTGAACTGCACTAGATGGTACTGTCAGAAAGTATGCTTCCTGTACAGTGGCGGCTGGCTTGTAATGTGGGTGGTGAGCCGGGGGCTAACCAAAAATAAAATAGACTTACCTAACTTGCTGTGCGACGTCCTCCTCCCTCTGGTGTCATCTGGAAGCTCCGGAAGCAGGAAACTGCACTATACAATTCTTGAGCTGCTCTCACAGCATGAGAGCAGCACCAGGATTGGATAGAGCAGGCACTCTCAGTGCTCCTAAGAGCACTGTAGGCCTGCACTTTCTCTAACCCAGCTGTCTAAGACAGCTAGGTTAGAGAACTTTAAATTGCGCATGTCTGGCTGGCCGCCCCAAGACGGCCGGCCAAAGAGACATGAGCATTTTAAAGTGCACAGCTCCCTGCTGCAGCCACTCGGCAGCACTGGCCCCGCCCCGTCCTGACACTTAGTTCAGGGCGGTTCCTGAAAAATAAAATGGTAATAAATAAACTTATTACCATTTCATTTTTCAGCTCTGGTGCTTGTGGGGTAACGCGGCTGCGCTCAAATGGAGGAGCCGCCCCTGGCAATAAATTAAAGTCAGCGGGCAAAATTAAGCATTTCAGAGGGAAAGAACAAAGGTTTGCATGGTTGTAATGAGTATCAGGTGCCGAAGCCTGTTCCTTAGCAGTGCAGATGGAAAGTAGTGCACACTACAATGGGTCTTTGTTCCCAAAAAATAAAGAGACACTGATGGGTTTTTCTCTCAGTTGACAGTTGCATTATTGGCATTTTACCCAAACGCACTTATGAAGAGCTGGTCACAAAAAAGAGTTATGAAAAACATTTTCTGCTGTGAGGGAGCAGCTCATTTTTTTTCAAATCGAACTTTATTGTATTTTACAGTATATTGACATAGGAGAAAGTAGGCATCATTTATAGAATGCAGGCATATAACATCCCCCTACAACAGTATGTACTGATGAAATCATGACTCATTACATAACCATAAACAGGGCCATATGAGACCAAACTCCTATATGAAACTCAGTGGAATCAGGCATCAATCTTACATTGTTCAGGTCCGTCCCTTTAGTGCCTCCTGCATTACACAGTGTCCATCCAAGCCTGCTCTTGGGGCATGGGAGGCTCTTTTGGAGGTGTAATCTACCTGTACCCTCTGTGAACTACAGGGCCTTCATTAGCGTTTCCTCGAAAGTTAGTTTATACACTCTGCTCCCACTGCACCAGTGCTTTAAGCGGGCCGGGTCCTGCCTGTGCTCAGCACCGGCAGTTCTAAAAAGCAGGTACTGAGACGGGTCCCTTTCGGGCTCTCCATTTTTGCCCTCACCCTCAGGGTGAATTTTTTTTTTTAACTCTGTGGCAGTACCACCCTTCACTGCCTTTGATGTAACCTCAAAGAGACTCGTTATAGTTCTTTTACCGTCTCATTTCAGAACTGAAACATTTTCAATATTATATACAACGAAGCCATAGCCGTTGCTTATTTATCTTATGCAACTAACAACCATTGACAAAGTAAATAGTCCTGGTTTCTTGTAGGTGTAATGTTACTTGTTGTATTATATATCTGGATGCAATGACAGAAGCAGCAAAATGCCAGTCGGGTGGTACACTATGCTAGGCACAGATTTTTAGATTATTTGTTTTTAAGCCACACCCTTAATTACATAGACCATGCCCCTTTGAGAGGCGCTCCAGTTTTTCAACCCTCTTAAAGCTCTGCACTGCACCCAATACGCCCACCCTGTCTTGCCACAGATGTTCGACTGTCCACAGAGAGAGACAAGTTCCGGGTGGCCTCTTTGATTTTGCCATCAGTGGGCCCAGGTACGTGTCCTACACAATTTTAGGGGACCTTCAGCACCCTGTGCATGTAGGGAGCACCACGTTGTGATCTCGGCGGCAGCCTATTTGGTGAGGTGATGCATCCAGACTTCTTCACCGGTGGAAGGTGGTGTGAAGGAAGCGGATTTCCTTGTCATCGCTATCCGTCTTTAAATTACATCATATATTTATTCTTTTTGGTGCATGTTGTAATCCCCAATAAACACGTGAGAGGGTCCACGTTAGTGGTCTTCCAGTGATTTCAGACCGGGATGACAACCATTTTTGACCAGAACCATGCAACTACTTAGTCCACACCGTATGGTGAAAGAGGTCTCCATGCACAGGCACTGAGGCCTTTTAGACGCTGCCTCCAGGAACATACGATTGATCCAGGCGGGCGTCAAGTAAGTGCAGTGCACATAGTTGAACTGGGTGTATTTGAGGCAGGGGGTCCTCGGCATCCTTTTGACAAATTCCGAAGTGGACTTCCAGTCTGTCTGTCTGTCAGTTCCTGACCGACACAGAGGACCCATCTCTACCTGAGTACTGGAGGCGTGCATGTCCCCAGTAGGGCACCATATGGCAGAGCGACAGCTCTCCTGCCAGTACCGTGACTAGACAATCAGTGGAGTGTATCAGATGTCAGTGGTTCCCAATGGTATGGTCACCACACTGCTCTGATCGGGCTTTGTATTTTTTTTAAAAAAAATTTTTTAAACAACTGCTCAGCAACACGTCATAGGTACACAGAAACATCAGATTGTGTTCAGCAAGGTTGACAGGTTCATCACTTATGGGTTGTTTGGTCCTTCCAAAACAGCAAAGTTTTAGGAGTCACGAGTCCAATGGCATATTATTACAGTTTAAACAATTATTCATATCCTCCCTAACCACAACACGTCACGCTATTATGATGTTTCAAATCCCTCCATATTCCGCCCACCTACACCACACTTTGCCCCACTTCCTTGGGTATCCTTGGCTTTGATAAACCTCTTTTTCATCTGCACAACACCAATCAATGTCCGCCTCCCACTCTGTGACCCTTGGGGGTTGCGCCGCCCCATCCCCTTGCGATGTTCCTTTTCGCTACTATAGCGTCTAACATTAACCATATCTTGGTGTATTTCGGCCATGAGGTGTCCCCTGTCACGCATAATATATGCCATCGGGCATCTAGGGGGACCTCCTGTCCCGACACCTCGGACATCACCTGGGCAATCTCACTCCAATATTGCTGAAGCAGGGGGCAGTCCCACAGTGTGTGAAAAAAGGTACCCACCCCACCACATCCCCTCATGCAACTGTCAGTATTGCTCTGGCCCATACGATGGAGCATTGTCCTGGTGGTGTAAGATCTAGGTAAGATTTGGTGTTGTATGAGGCGAAACTGTGCTCTTGTGCCCACCTCCTGGGGGGTCTGTATGGCTTTCGCTCAGTCATCGTCTTCCAGGATACCAATCTCTGTCTCCCAAGCCTCCCAGAGTGCCCCCAGGGGGTCAGGGGTGTTATTCATTATCTTTTTGTATATGAGGGAAGTGGCCTTTTCTGGGATATGGGCTATCAGCACCTTGTCCCAGAGTGGTGTATACTCAGGTAACTGACCGCCCAGCAGAATGTGGGTCTTTAGTGCGTGTTTTAGTTGCAAGTATCGGAACGTTCCGAATCTGACATTTGGTACTCCGTCTGTAGACCCATGAAGTCCACCATCGCTTGTTCTCTCGAGACGTACCCTAAGTGATCAATACCCAGCAGCGCCCATGGGCGGAAACCCTGCAGTCCGCCCACCTCTCATAAGAGGTCGCTGTCCCACAGGGGGGTCTGTTCCATCAGTCTGCCCTCCCAGCCCAGGAACTTAGTCGCCTCCCTCCATACTCGTACTGTCGTTTGTGTATGCATTTGTAGTCTGCTCTCCGTCTTTCTATGATATAGTGCCTCCGAATATCCCCTCTGGCCTATCGAGTTGTGGTCAACCCGATATGCAGGCTCCTCCCTCTTCGCAAATACCCAGTTGGTAATTGTAACCATCTGCGTCGCCCAATAGTATTTCTGAATATCAAGAATTGCCAGTCCTTCCTCAAATACTCCCCGCTGTAGCTTGTGGAGAGCTATCCTTGATCTTCCCCGTCTGACAAGAGCTTCCTTATTTCAGTGTCGATCTTACGGTATCTTACATGGGGGGTTCTGAAGGATTTATAGGAGGTGCAGAAGCACCATCATTTTAAAAAGGGCTGCTCTCCCCATCAATGAGAGTAGTAACGTTCTCCAATGCAAAACGTCCCTTCGTAACATATGTAGCTGCGAAAATAAATTATCTTCCAAAAATTCTGCAACAAACCAAGAGACCATGATGCCTAGATATTTAAACTTGTGTCTGACCAAGAGGGCTCTCCCACAGGCCGGCAGGATTGGCGTGTCTCTGGCCAATACAAACACAAGAGACCTATCCAAATTTATCCGATAGCCAGAATAACTGCCGAACAACTGGAACATATGGAGTTAGCGATTTATTGAGGATCGGGGATTCGTTTCATATAATAGTATGTCGTCAGCATACAATGATATTTTTTCCTCACAGTCGCCCCCCACAGAGATTCTTCTTATCAGTGGGTCTCCCCTGACCCAAGCCGGCAGGGGCTCCAACGCGATAGCAAAGAGCATGGGGGAGAGCGGGCACCCCTGTCTCGTACCCTTGTCGAGCGCCACCTGTCTGGACACCACCCCGTTCACCTGCACCCTGGCCATAAGGTTTGTGTAGAGGAGCCGAACCCAAGCACAAAACCTAGGACCAAAACCAAAATGCTCCAATACTGCAAACAGGAATGGCCATTCAATGCTATAGAACGCCATGCGGGCGTCTAACGACAGGAGCACTGCATCCTCTTCACCCTACTCTTGGTAATGTGTAATACCCCGTACAGGCGCCTCAAGTTGAGCCTAGTGCTTCTGTGGGGCATAAAGCCCGATTGATATTATAAAGTTATCACTCTGTTGAGTCTGGTCGCTAAAACCTTGGCCAGCACCTTTGCTTCGGTGTCCAGCAGTGAGATTAGCCTATAGGAAGTACATTCCACCGGGAGTTTGGCTTGCTTTGGGATGACCACCACCGTGGCAAGTCGCTGGTCTACCGGTGGACTGCCCCGCTCCAAAGCCTCCCCAAACATACCGAGCATATGTGGAGCCACCAACGTTGCTACTCCCTTGTATAGTTCAGCTGGCAGACCGTTAGGTCAGGCTGCCTTGCCCGACTACATGGCTCTAATCGCGCCGCCTATTTCCTCTGTGGTGACATCCTTGTCCAGCTCCTCCCGGTCTTCCAGTGCTAATGTGGGAAGGCTACCATCTTGTAGAAGTTCTGCACAATCTGCCATAGACCTATTTGATGTGGACGTGTATAGTTGCTCATAATGGTTCGCGAAAGCTGCGACTATCTCCTCACCAGTCCTACAGATCTCACTGTGTGGTGTGCTAATCTCTAACACCCAGTTCCTCTCTCTGGGGCATATTGACGAGGAAGTGGCGGAGCACAGCGTTAGCCTCCTTGGCTTAACACTGCGCTTTGCCACTTCTGAAACGCAGGGCTGCACCGTATTTACAAGGATAAGGTGCAGCCCTGCATTTCCCCTGCACTGGCGCTAATTAAGTTGCCTAGCGCCTACTCAGACACCCTTGCACTATAGTGCAAGGGTGCCTGCATTGCAGGGGAAGATTGTTTATGTGCAGGAAAGTGTACCTTCCTGCACATAAACAATCTGAAATGGCGTTTTGTAATTTCTATGTGTGCTGCTTAATGCAGCACACATTGAAGTTACAACTCATTTTTTTTATGATTGATTATGTGCAGGAAGGGACACCTTCCTGCACATTAACAAACAATGGCCTTTTGCTGTTTCCATGTGTGCTGCACAAGGCAGCACACATGGAAACAGCAAAAACGAGGAGAAATTAAACATTTCTCCTCATTGCGCCAGGGAAAGACCATGTTTTTCCTGGTCTTAATTTTGGCACTGCCCCATATTTACACCACTCTTGCAAATATGGGGCAGCGTTAAAATCAATGGTTGTTGCGGTGGAACACCCACCGCAACACCTATTGCCCGCCCCTTTCACTCTAAATAAAGTGTTATTGGGTGCCTTATTTACAAGGCTGCGTTAAGCCACGTTAAGTGGCTTAACGCTGCCTTCCTATTGCCACCACAACGTGACGTTGTGGCGGCGATAGGGGCTCTGTCTCTTTTTTCAAGCCATGCCATTAGTTTAGTGGCCTTGTCACTCACTTCATAGATTCTCCTCTGAGTCGCCCTGGCGTACTCCTTGGCTTTCCCTTCCGCAATATCACACATCCCCTATTGTTTAAGGTGGATTAAATGACTGACCTGTGTATCTGATACCCCGGGTTGCCTCGCTGTAGTTTCTAATTGGGTGATTTCCTTCTCAATTGCTTCATATTGAAGCCTGTGCTCTTTCCTTTTTCCACCTGCCAGGGCCTGTGCATATACTCCTATTACCGTTTTGTAGGCCTCCCAAAGCACGCAAGCCGAGGCTACCGTTCCCATATTTTCCCGGAAGTAGTGCTCCGCCCATTCTCTTAACTTGTCCCTGAAATGTTTGTCCTTGAGGAGCCACGGGTCTATACGAGGTGGCAATGTATATGTTCTAGTGGGCCCCTGCAGCCGTACCTCGACAGGGGAGTGATCAAATATACCTTGTGTACTCTGAGTCGCCCCCCGAAAGCAGCCCACGTCAGGGGAGTGTGTCAGTATGCAATCCAGTCGGGAGTACCCCCGTGAGGTGCAGAGTAAAAAGTGCATTGTTCAGTCATGGGATTATGCTTGCGCCAGAGATCAACAAGCCCAAGGGCCTCAGCAAACGTCTTCAGGGTGTCTGCCCCCTACTTCCCTTCCCGAGCTCGACACCCTGCCCCACTCTGGGCCCATAACGGCATTCAAGTTCCCACCCAGTACCAGAACACCAAGTGGGAGCTCCAGGAGCAGTGTACTAAGCTTAGGTAAGGTGTCGGCGTGCATCCTGGGTGGCATGCACACCAAGCACAAATTGAGGTCCCGGCCCTCCCACACCCTCGTAAGAGCCACATATCTGCCCATCCGATCGTGCCATACCTTACAGGGAACAAGGGGGAGGGTTGTTCTTGCCAATATCACCACTCCTCGTAACCCTGTCATGAACCCCGCATGTGCCAGTAGTTTGTACCCAAACCTATTTAGTGCTTTACAGGTGTTACCTTTCAACTGTGTCTCGTGCAACAGGACTATGTCCGGTGCATGTCTTCGGAGATACTGCAACACCATTGTACGTTTGATTTTGTTGCCGAGTCCGTTTACGTTCCCGGTCATGATTCTCAAATCTCGGTCCCCAGGGGTAAGCGCATTGGGAGGTGTCAGAGGGAGTGCGTCATAGACGATGAAGTCATAGAGAACGTCTATGGAAAAACCCACTCGGAACTCAGTTACCCATGCAGCATTGTATGTAGGTGCTCCACAGTCCCACCCCACCAAACCATCCTGTCCCCCAATGTGTGCCAAGGAGAAGCTCATACTGTACAATAGAACAATGCCGCCTAAAGTGTGCCCATTAAACCCCCAAACATATAACTCCCCCCTCCCTGCTACCCTGCACGGTGGGCACAAAACCTCCCACCCACCTCAATTTTAAAAGCGCCTGTCGTCTCAGAACAGAACTACCAAAAATTGGTTGGGCTTAGGCCACATGAAGGCCCACCAGCCAGCCTCCCCAAACCCCCCATGCAGAGGACTGATGTGCCAACAACATTATCATAATACAATGCAAACCCACATTCTGTAAGGAGGTGAAATGTGTAACAAGGAAAGCTGTATTCTTAGCTGTGTGTCCAGACTCATTCTGTGACTCCGCCGCTAAGGCAGTGCCCTCGCACCTGGCCCTCAGGGCTGTGTGGGTCACCCACAGGTGCGATCATATCCGATGGTGCTCCAGGTTTCCTCCTCATTCCCCTTGGGCTGCCGGAGAACCATCTCGACGAGGAGGGCCCCGGTCGGTTTCCATTGTCGTATCCATCGCAGCCATTCCCGCTGTATCCACTGCCTTTATGTGTGCGGCACAACCATCCCACCGTCCAGCCATTCCCACACCCCACTGGGGTAGAGAACCTCCACACCTTGCCGTCTGCTGTTACCCTGAGTGTTGACGGGAAGAGCATGGAGTACTTGATGTCCTTCGCCCGGAGGGCCTTCTTCACCTCAAGGAAGTTTTGTCATGCCTGTTGCACCTTTATGGCGAAGTCTGGGAAAAGGGTGATAACAGCATTTTCAAATTTGAGCGGCGGGCCCTTCGGGGGGCCTGGAGAATCACATCCCGGTCGTGGTAATTGAATATTCAGGCTATGATAGGGTGCGGTGTGACCCCTGGCTGCGGTCAAGTGCTCGGGACTCTGTGGGCCCTCTCCACAGAGAAGTATTTTCACAGACCCCAGGGATGGAGCCATTTCAGTATGAGATCTCCATAAATCAATCTACTGCTGGCCCCTCCGCACTCTCTGGGACTCCAATGATGCGAACATTATTGCATGGGGAGCAGCCTTCCTGATCCTCCAGCTTGGCCTCCAGCACCCTGGTTGTGACGGTGAGGTCCTGGACTTGTTTCTGGAGGGCCTTCGTGCCCATCGCCAGGCCAGTTGGGATCCCTTCCACCTCCTTCACCCAGGCTCCCATATTGCGCAAGTCAGCCCTTAGCAGCGAGACCTCCATTGTTGCTGAGTCGATCCTCCCGGCCAGATCAGATCGAACTGCCTGTAGAGCTGACATTACGTCTTGCAGTGTGGGCTCTGAGGCAACAGGGGTAGACAAAGTTCCTGGGTCAGGTGCAGCTTCCATCGCAGGTCTCGGGGTCAACTCTCTGGGCAGGGTGTATTTATCAAGTTTTGTTTGCTGGACACTCCGTGGCCCCTTACCATACGTCATTATGGAGCTACTCAAATCCTCCAGCTCCCAGTTCCACCAGCTCAAGTGCAACCCTCGGGGGAGGATCGGAGAGTCCCGTGAGCAGTATGCACCGCCACCTGCCCAGGTAGGTATCCCTCTCCTGGTGGCCTGTCGGGTTTCTTACCCCTAGGGTTCCCCACCCACCCCCACCAGATCTCCTCAGCACCTATCAGTCCTGAAGGCCCCGCAATCCAGCTCCGAGGCTCTCCAGCCAACCTAGGCCTTCCCCACACAGGCCGCGCCGGTCCGTCCTCCAATTTCATGTCTGTTTCGGCCCACCAAAGTGTCGTTGGCCGCAGGGCTCCACGCGGCTCCTCTTACTATGCTGCTTGTTCCCACAATGGATGATTTCCAAGACTTATGAGGGGTCAGGGAGAGTGGCCCGGCGGAGCCGCTCTAAAGTGCAGCCATCTTCCAGCGCGGCAAGACACGCCCCCGATCAGGGCATTGTAGGTCAGGAATTGCCCCCTGTCAATGCCATAATGGTCCCCAATTTCTTTGAAGGTCTTCAACGTGTTGTGCATGTACATGTCACCCATGACTGTCAGACCCACTTCTGTCCTTGGCCTGGTGTTGTGGGGAGCAGCAACACTATGTGCACTGAGGTGTTCACAAATTTGGAGGCTAGGGGAGTAAGGAGGGGTATCCTTCCTAGGTTGCACGTATTTTTTCCAGCAGTGTTTGGCCACTTTGTCCAATTTGCTTGTTGGGGCTGTAGACCCGCAAGGGTCTAACAACCACTTTTTAATTGTTCCCCCCTGAAGTTTCCCTGTGAGGGCAAATAAGTACTACAGAGAGTCTCTACCTGTATAAATCAAACAGGCGCTAACAAGTCGCCAATAGATACACTCCCAGGGAGCTGGCCTATCAACAGAGACATGCAAAAGGTCATAAGTTCAAAAGCATATCAAAATTTATTAATGATCTAGTCATAAATTTTTATACATAAAATAATCAAGAGGTTCGATAAATAACATCCCAGCATCCCATTCATTCACTCACTCATACCAACAGACTCATAAACACTCATTCTCATTCGTCCTGAAACTCAGGGGTCCATTCATACTAGCAGCGATAAAGGCAATATTTTATACAGAGGACCATCCTTGTCATGAATAGTTGTCATATACATCAAACTGTTTTTATAAGTAAAAATCTTTGTTTTCTAATACAGGATATCATTCAATTGATGTACAAAGTTGGAGAATAAAAATAAACAGATGAAATAGTAAATATCATATGGTCCACGTGAGATTTTATATATATAGTGCCAGTTAGAGAATAGGAATAAACAGATGAAATAGTAGATATCATATGGTCCACGTGAGATTTTATATGTAGTGCCGACACGCGTTTCGGTGAACGACCTGTATGAAGGTCTCACCTTCTTCAGGGCGGGAGTATCCGTTAAAAGAAGGGGAGTATGGGATGTACCTGAATTCAGATACCGAGAGATGGATGGAAATAAATAAGAAAGCGGAATGGACTGATGGTCACCAAGAAACGAAATTATAAGACTCGTTTATGGGGCAGATACAGTATACAACAGGCGATATGTTCAAACGGGCGGGTCCCAGGTAAGCAGAATGCACAACAGAGATTTCTCAGTCCTCTAGGTTCTGTACACTTGTATAAGTGGGTCTGAGTAATAAAGCGGCGTCCACTGCGTCAAAATTTGGAGAGACCGCCGAAGCTAAAAAGGGGGAGGGTGGGGGCAGGAAATCCAGCTCACCCCTGTCTGCCTTGAGAAGCACTTTCGATAGTGCCGACAGACGGACTCCGGGCAGCCCAGCAATGGGTCAGGTTTGAGTGGTGTTTCCCTGTGAGGGACCAGCTCACAACTAATGTGTCTTCTGACTACAATGTGTAAATCCCAGTGCTGGAAACTGTGTTTAAAAATTTGAGATTGGGGTTTCCAGTTGGAATAATTGCTGGTGCCATTACTAGCAAGGTAGATAGTGGTTCACGTCTGAAATAAGATGCATGTTGGCAAAGCTGTGTGTTGATCACAGTTTTACAATAGCAGGGCATGATACAGGGTAGATAAAGGTACTCTGCCAGAGTTATCCATTAGGCCCAACTCAGGAATGCTTTGTCAGACCTGGGTCTGAAGTTGCCGTTTTGGAATAGCTTTGTGTGCAGGTCAGGACAGAGGTGCAGGAAAGAGGTGCACCATATTTGTTATTTGTGAAGCTGAGCACTACAGTATCAGGGTTGCTGCAGGCCATGCTTCCGGTTACCTGGCTAGCAGTGATATGTGTATGAACTTAGTATTGGAAAAGCAGAGGGGGTTTCAGTTGATTGCTGGTTTGGAAGGAGGTGCTTTGACAGAGCTATGTGTCAGATCCTAATACGTGAATACCAGGGAGCACTGCATGTCATGAATGAAGTGCAATGAATGCTTTCTGGAGTGCCCGTAATGTTTAGAATTGAGGTGCGTAATATAGCCTTAGAGCCCGCTACGTTGGGATCTAAGGCTATTAGAACATTCTGTCCCTAGTGGGCAGAATGTTCTAATTTGTAAAACAAAGGCCTCATGGAGCCCTAGAGGGTTGAAATCCCCTCGTGCTCCGTGAGGCCTGTGAACAAACATTGAAATGTTGATGCTCTGGGCTTCTACCGGCCATTAGAAGCCCGGAGCACTCCATTGTTTTCAATGGATCGCTGAACATTCCAATGTTCTAATAATACAGAGGACATGCCTAGACCATCTCTGTACAGAGCCCTGAGTGAAAAAGTTACTGATTTACTCAGTAGCCTACTGATTTATTTCTATCAGTGAAACTGTCTGTAGATTTATCTCACACTGCTTTTGGGAAATCTATTGATTACACCTGATAAATGCCAGCTTCGTGAGCAGGACATCAATAACCAACAACAGTGCTTTGAAACATGTCTGACAACAGCTGCTAAAAAGCAGACAGACACTGTGTTAGGAAGGTAAGGCTGGTCAGTCATCAATAGGCTAATGAATAGGCTACATGGTAATAGACAATAGGCTAATGAATAGTTAGTTGAATTTCATGATGTTATTAGGGTCAAAAGCCATGCAATCATTTCCCATGGTTGGGCACCCATTTCATGTCATTTCCCATATTTGTCCGTCTAAAGATCATGTGATATCATGTCAGGTGCCGCCTTCCATTTGCTAATTAGTGCAGTACATGTTCTCTGTGAGGGAGACTTGCATTGCTGTTTTCTGTGCTGCATATATTGTGTTGTGGCAGTGGCCGCTCTTCCGCTAAGGCGGAGGAGCGTCGTCCCACTGCTCTTTGAGCAGAGTGAAAAAAAAAAAAGAAAATGATAATAACAAGACGTTATTATCATTTTATTTTTTTGTGCGGGACTCGGAGCCGAGGCCGGGCGGGGCTGGGCTGGCGATAGTCAGATCCGCCGACCTCGCCGAACCCCGGCGCATCCGCAGAGCTAGAACAGGTGGAAGAACATTGCGGCCAAGACCTGATCGACATCAGACGCGCCCCCACGCTGCACATTTTCAGGAAGACCCTCAAGACCTGGCTCTTTGACTGACCGGACCTGCTCCCCCCCAGCGCCTTGAGACCCTCACAGGTGAGTAGCGTGCTTTAAAATCCCCTGATTGATTGATTGAGAGCAGGGGGAGGAGTGGTTAGCACTATCAAAGTGCGCTTGGCGGTTTGGCAGGCCCTATTGGGCCGGCCAAACCGCCATGCGCACTTAGCATGTTTTCCACCTGGTCAGACCAATCACGACGCTGCTGATGCAGCGTTGTGATTGGCTGGGAGACCCTAGGAGCCTGGGTGCTTCCGGTGCTGCCATTGTCGAGTGACGACGGAGGATAGGCGGCGATGGCAGCAGCATTCGAAGGTAAGTTTGTTTTATTTATTTTTTCATTCTCCCCGCCTCACCACCCGCATTCCAAGGCAGCCGCCACTGTGTGGTGGAGGCATGCACTGCTGTTTTTCACGCAGTACCACCGGTATTTTGTGAGATGGAGGCCTCCCCAGTATATTTCAGTGTTTTTCCTATTTTGTGAGGGAGGATTGTACTGCTGCTTTGCATGCTTTGTTTGAGAGCGAGGCCGGCATGTACCCATTTGTGAGGAAGGAAGGAATAGCTACTTATCTTGGCCATATATGTTTTGTAAGAAGTTTGTTTTCACAGTTACTTCATTTGTCTTTTCTGCATGTAGGAAGCTTGCAGAGCTCACCCATATGCCGTGGCACAGTTGATGCAGAAATTGTTCTGTGTGAGAGAACTTAAGCGAGCATGTATTGGTATTTATAAAGCACAAACCTAACTATGAAGCAACTGAGCATTGAACATTACATGAGGGATTGGGAGAAGATCTACAAGATTGTGTATATCAAGTGTGAATTACACTAATGCATTTTGCACCAAGGCTGAGATAAGAACCTGGGTCCTCAAATTCCAAGGGAGGCAGCTCTAGCCACAAGGCCACATCTTCTTGCACTCCGACCCTCACATCTTGCACACGTGCCTGTGCTGTACCCTTTTTGTGCGTACCTAGAGTTTGCAGTGGTTCTACCTTAGTTGTACTTTTTGTATGTGTGAATGAACCTTGTGTTGATTTTGTTTGTGCTTTACCTACTCACAGGAAGAGAATTCTGTGCACGGACTGCTTTTGCTATTTGATTGCATTGCAAGTAATGAAGTGATTACTTCCTTCTCAACTTTGATCTTGGCACCACTCAGCCAGAAGGGTATTAGAGAACCTGGAAAACAGACTGAATGAACAAGACCCAGTATTCAGAAGCTAAAGGGAAGAAAAGGATTTAGCATGGTGAGAGAGAAAGACACATAATGAAAAAGAGAAGGAAAATAAAGGAGCGAGGTGAAGAAAGAGAGGAAAATAGAAGAGAAGAGACATTGAGGATGGATAAATGAAAGGGAGAGTAGAAGAAAGAGAGGAGAATCAATGTAAAAGATATGAGACAGGTGTGATTGAGTATAAAATGAAAGGAAGAAAACAAAGCCCATTTCCTATCGAAACAAAACTGTGCCATCCATCACTATCTGCTGACATGAGGGCGGTATGGAGGAGTGGTACTTACATACCACACCTTTTCACCACTAACAGTGCATAACCAAAAAGTCTGTGGGAGGACAAGTCAAATATTTAATTTTCAAAGAAGGAACAGAAGTATGTATTCAAATATTAACATTATGTGCTGTTAAACTCACAACTTAAATTTGGGTATGGTAACCTTTTACATCGTGGCATTGCTCCCCATAGAAACAGGCAGAGCAAAACTATGCCCTAATGCAAAATGCTGGAAATGTGCAGGGGTGCAACATTGTCCATGATCTGTTGTACAAGAGAAATGATTCTGGTCATCTGCATGGGGGATATAAAGACTGATCTTGGGTCAACATGCTTTATTTGTGCAAATATGGCTCTACTTCAAGAGACCGCCACCATTCTAGATATTACACACAAACTCAGTTGCTGGTATTCTATGTTGCTAGCAGTAGCCAAGATTGGCATCCTAAGGCCAAACATGGCTACTGGCAGTGACGGTTCCTTCATTAGGGAAAAGGAGTGTCAGCCACCCAGCTGTCAGCGCAGCAAACATGAAAAATAAAATGGTAATAAAATGATTTTATTGCCATTTTATTTTTCAGTGCGGCCAGCCCGAGCCAAGTGTCAGGGGAGGGTGGGGGTCATTGCTGCTGACTGGCAGCAGGGTAAGATGATTTGAGCTCCATTTTAAGGTGCGTATATCTCTTTGGCCAGATGTCTTGAGATGGCCAGCCTGACATGCTCACTTTAAACGTCTCCAACCCGAGCTGTTTTAGACAGCTGGGTGGAGAGCAATCACAGGCCTCCAGTCCCTGTAGTAGCACTGAGCCAGGCAGCTCCAACCAATTCTGGAGCTTCTCTCATGTTGGTTAAGGGCATAAGAGCAGTATCTGGATTGGTTAGGGGAGTTTGCTCATGGACCCCTCGTTGCCTTAAAGCCACAGATTGCGGGAGCGGAGAAAACTAGGTAATTAATGTATTTCTTTTTTTATTTAAAATTGTTTTTTGATACCCACTGTCAGGCAGTATGAGAAACACGTGCTGCCTTGGACCTCAACTCCAAAGCTCTCAATCGTAGCCCATTATAAACCAGAGCTTTTCTAACACTGCCTGAAAGTGGGTCGAAATATTCACCAGATCACCCCACCATTTTCAACTACAAGCAGCCAACTTTGGCTACTGGTAAATAGCTACATTCCCGACATGTGACACATGGCTGACAGACATGTTACCATGGCCTCATGTGAGAGAATTCTGTACAGGTTAAATAACCAACTACCTAAATATGAAGAGATCTGGGACCCTCGCACCCTATAATAACTTTACATTCCATAAAGGCACTACGGTCTTGTACCCATAAGACCGAGTAAAGATTGCCCTTCACTTTTGCACCCTGGCCGTGTTTGAGCAGTGTTATTTTTAGGTCTCGCCTAGCGCTGGAGCGCACATGCGCTCCTTGCTCTGCGAGGCTTATTGTAGTCGAGAAGATTTCAGAAGGGGACTTGAAGCCCCGCCCATCATTCCCATTGGCTGGCATCATACTTTATGCTAAACGCTGGCCTCCGATTGAAAGTGAGGCTTTTTTGTTACCGCCCTGTCTTCTTTTGGCCCCGCCCATCTGGACTCGATCGTGTACTGGTGGCGTTAGACTGTCTCCTTTAATTACTGGGTAAGCACTTTTTGTTTCCCCTTCCCTCTGTCTCTCTCCCCGAGCAGATGGAGATCTGCAGAGACACAGCCACTTGCGCCGCCTTTATGCACTACAGGCTTCTAATTACTTTCAACATGCTGCGCTTACTTAAAGTGAAAGCGCGATTATGTTTCAGTTTAAGAAAGGCGACACGCGCCTTTCTTTCAACACAGCTTGGGTTTTTAAAAATGTGTAACAGTCGCTCGCTATCGCCATGGCTTTTAATATATTTATTTAATAAGGCGCCCGTAACGCCTGTTGACAGCCGTAATGCTTTCCTGCAAATAATACCCCTCCCACCTCCCAAACAGCATCAAAGAGCAATCGCCGTGGCTTTTAATGTATTTATTTAATAAGGCGCCCGTAACGCCTGTTGACAGATTATTATGTTTCTGTTTAACAAAGGCGACACACGCCTTTCTGTCAACACGGCTCGGGTTTTTTTAAATTTGTAACAGTCTTTCGCTAAATTTGATTTTGATTAACTAGTCTCTAGCAACCCTTTCCTCCCCCTCACAGCACAACAACACTCCCCCTCCCAGCAAGATGGCGTGACACAAATATAGCCCACACGCTTCGCCCCTCCCGTTTGCTGATGAGGGGAAGAATGCAAACTGCGATCACCTCCTGCTAAGGAATGCCTCTGCCTCTCTTTTTTTGGGTTGGACCATGATTTTGTTTGCTTTTAATTACACGGAACAGAATTATGCTACTTTAGTGTCTGTTTTCATTTGTTGCGCAACCGTTGGCACCCCAACGCACAGCTGTAGGTTATAGGACGCCGTAACATTTCTACATAAACCACAGAGATAACCAGCCCGCCCTCGATGGCTTTGCAATCTGACTGCTGCTGTCCTCGGGTGTTTGTTTGTCCTCTCTACTGTTCTTTGTGGCTGTTTTGTTTGTGGGGGCTGTCTTAGGGCCACCCTTCGAGCGCAGGACACTGGATGCTCGACTGCTTTAAGGTAGGAGAAGGTGGCATTGTGGTACAGTTGTGCACTTACAAGGAGAGGGGATGGAAAGAGGCTAACGATAAGAGGGGCAGAGTGACGGCCTGCAAATGCTGAAAGGGAGCATACTTTACACGTTTGAATAGGACATTTTTCTGACTTTTTTCTGCATTCAGAACTCTCAGTGCATTTAGTATTTTTTTTTCTCTTTTTGGTCACATGCTTTTCAATTTGACTTTACGCTATCGTCCTTATTGCCCCTGGATGATTATCTAGATTCCTCGGCGCCCACCATTTATTAATTTAATGATCGTGATATGTGTACTTTCTTGTGTTTCAAAATTACTCCCGTTCTAAACTCCTTCCTTTGTATGCATCTGTGAATCTTGCTTCTTTGGCTCAGTGTAACTAAATCGTGCACTTTCCCATGTGTGTTCTTTAAATGCCACTCATTTCTCATATGTTTAACGTTGAAGTCCCCGTGTTCCTCGTGTACTTGTAACTGAGTTTAGTGTCTCCGCAGTGCAACTCATTCGAACCCTCAGTGTACCTCATGTGCGGCCTGCTATGTTTTTAATTTACTGTTGTGTCCGCTAGCCTCAGACACTATTACGAGGCCCTCTTCAAGTGCCTAAGGTTGGTGTCCCACAGGCAGAAGCGTTTTAAGGCATGGGCAAAGTGGGCTGTGGCCCAGGGCCCCAGCCTTTCAAGGGGCACAGTCATAGTGCCAGCTCTGTTCGACAGAGTCTTTCCCTAATGACCTTGAACAGATTGTTTTAATTGTCGTTTTCCTTTTATTTATTTTATTGTGGGTGCTGTTTAAGTCTATTGCAGACATTTTTTCAGAACAATGTTTTGTGTATAATTCCTGCAATAGCCATAATTTTTTTTTTTAGCAAAACAGGACCTCACATATGCGAAAAGTGACGCTGTCACAGACATTATTTACAGTAATATTACTGAGTTGCTGCTGTGTTACAGTATTGAAAACACACATAACTATCTCTGAACATTAGTTAGATGTAAACACATTTAGAATTTAGATAAGTGCGCCTACCAACTGTCAGTGAGCTGGCCAAAGACACGGTGAAAGAGCTGAAACTGGATAATACATTCAAAGTTGTTCTTAACAGGGGCCCACAAAATATGTTTGGCCCAGGTGCCCAGAAATCCTTAGGATGTCCCTGCCCCAAGGTGTAGTTGTGGGTGAGTTTACTGTGTGCCACTCATCTGCTTTTATGTTTGCCCTCTCTGCCTTAATTTGTGGCCTATAACTCCCCATATTGGTACTTAAAAACCGCAGTGACTTTAACATCTGTCCCTGTATTCATCACAACTGGCCCAACCCTGCTCCGATTCGACTGTAACAGTACGCTACCATGCCAAACATACTCCACGTTACCCCTCTCCATTCTACTCCGTACCACTCCACACCACTGCACTCTACTCTACACCACTCCACAATACTCCATTTCACTCTGCGTCACTGCACTCTTTCTCTGCCCCACTCCACTCCTGTCTACTTTACACCACTCCACTCTGTGCAACACTACTCTGCAACACTGTACTTTATGCCAGTACACTATACCACTTTATTCAAAACCAATACACTCTACACCAATATAATCCTCACCAAATGACGCTATTCCACTATACTCTACATCACTGCACTCTATTATACTCTGCGTCTCTGCACTCTATGCTACTGCTCTCAACGCCTACGTTGAAAATGGCAATGTTTTTTACTTTTCATTATTATACCAATTGCAATAACGCTATACAAATATAATTACTCCACTACAAATAGAAAAACAAAAGAAAAAACATTGTCATTTCCAACGCCAACAGCTCTAACTTTAACAAAAGCCAGATCTATTGCATTGCAAATGCTTGTTTATATTGGATGTGGATGGCTCTACCCCTCCCCCACCCTTCCTATGTAAACTCTATGTTCATCTGTACCTGAGGTCAAGTTGGCAGGATAGTCAACAAAAGCTACAATAATTCAAAGGAAGTGTTATTGATACTGCCATACTAGCTCTAGTGTAAAGTTATACCAAATTATTACTGCTACTCTTCTGTACTTCTGACCCCCACCCTCCAACCCCCGAGCAGGAACAAATATTTTTTATTTTATATCAACTGCTTTCAGTCATATCTACATCGCTATATGTGTATGTATAGCTGTATGCGTGTGGTGTTTGTATGTGATCGAAATTATTATGTATATACTGCTGCTTTTCAATAAAGAATAATTAAAAAAAAAGCCCGCTGATCACAAGGGTGCGTGTGACATGGGTTATAAAAGGTCCAGGACGAGCGTCAAGGTTAGCCTTTTCGGCGGGAGGGGGATGAAAGGGGGGGGCGGGTACCCGTCAGCATACCGTGCACACTACCTACCCCCTCCCCCAAGGTTTTGTTAGGCCAGTGAGCATAACTGGCTCCTTTTAAGGACTTTTGTATCTCAGTCGGCGTGACTGCCAGCCAGTATCAGTAGTCGCTGTAGTCGTGTAACAGCCAAGTGTGAATAATGCTCGCACGGGTAACTGTCTCCTCTTTTAACACAAAACACGGGGCTTGCCAGTCTCTTTCCCTGTTTGTCTTCCTGCATGCTGCAAGCTGGTCAGAACTTCACATTACAATCTACAGCTCTCTTTTCTTTCCCAATATCCCTATGTAAGAACACAACCGCTCCGATGTGTCTGTCATGGCGTCAGTCCGACCAAGGCACCTTTAGCCCCTGCTGCACTGTGGCCCCCAACACTTTTAGGGGCCGGATTCAGATCAAGGCCAATGAGTAGCTGTGATTCATGGGAGACTGAGGGGCCCCTCATCACATTCTGTAGGTGTGCCCCATCATTTCTCATAATGCCACTGATGTAACTTGCAATAGTTCCGAATACTTGTATTCCATTGAATGTCCGACTTAAAATAATGTTCTGTGACGTCATTCATGGGATATGGTCTTCTTTGGTATAACTTCAGATATGGAAGTCAGCCACTTTGGTGTTCGGGCCTCATTTACAGGTCACTGCGAAGTATTCCATATTTATACAACTTGTAGGTGTACACACACGCACGCACACACACACACAAACATCCACCCACCCACCCCTGAATTGCCCACCTTGGCTACTGTGAACAATTACATACTGTTCTTGCGAGAGCCAAGACGGTTCATGCTCCTTTGGGTTCCTTCAATTTTCCATAAATGTGTCCATGTCAAAAATCACAACACTCCATCAAAGGCTGAGAAGTTTGTGCATAATAACTCCCTACTCCAAACTTTCCCCAACGATTCATGCAATCTATCAAAAAGTAAATTTAACATATATAATATATATCTTTGTTTTCAATCTACGAAATACAATGGGCTAAACATGGCAAAAGCCAGTGATTTGGATGACTTTAAATCATTTGCATTCTCCTAGTTAGACTAGTCAGTTTCTAAAAAAAAAAAAAGAATGAAATATGTTGCAAGCATTACTCGCAAGCAGTGAGACATCTTCAAAGGCAGCCCATCCTCTGTTAGATTGCTAAGATATTGTTTCCCCCAGCAGCAATTTAGATTGATTTGGGCACTGTCCAACATTTGATAGCATCATTAATTCATGTGCAGTCTTTTTTACTATATTTTATGAAGCTAATCTGTGCGATCTTTAATTACCTGCACACACAAATTAAAAAAAAAAGTCATATATATTAACTTCAAACAAACCCTGTTTTTGTTCCAAGGCTGCATACAGAAACTACAGCTTTTAATGTTGGGAAATCACACGTTCAATCAAATCTCAGAAATGCTTATTATATTACATTTGTTCTGTGTTCATACAGCTCCATTCTTCCTGTCACAACAAAACATCATTCACCACATGGGCCTATATTTACACAGGCAATTCTTCACAGCAATATGTACAGCACAATCCAAACACAGCTCACTGGGTCAGAGATGTTTTCTACTATACACTTTGTAATGTTCATTGCTATATGGCAATAATGCCGCTCACCACAATGCTTAAGAATACTTGAGGTTGTTCACACAGGTACAGTGTCCGGCTTTAGAGAGGCTGAAAAATGGGACTATTCCTGAATCTCGTGCCTCCCCGTAGCACACACATTTTAATGCACTATATCCTGCAATGGGTATTTAAATTCTCCTAAATGTGCATCCAAAATTGGGAAACAACCTTTAGAACGCATGCATTACATCGCATGCCATTAGATCGCGGTTTTTACAACGAAAGTCGTTACAACGACTTGCACTGGAGGGCGCTATAGGACAAGGAGTAGTTTAAATTACTATCCAACACCTTCCCTACTGTACGTATGCTGGAGTTGGAATAGTAAATTAAACTACTCCTAAGTCCAGCGCCCTCCAACGCAAGTCGTTGTAACGACTTGCGTTGTTAAAACCGGGATCTGATGGCATGCGATGTAATGCATGCGTGGTATCGTCATACATCCTCCAAAATTATGTGCCTTAGCAGCTACGCTTTAGTTGTATTCAGCACTTACAACAGCAAATCACCTACAGTGTGTACTATGTGAGAAAATATGGCATTGGATTTTGATTGTCACTGCAACGCATGCTTCTGTACGTATCTCTATGTTTGAAATTGGATTACAGGTTGACTGGGGTGTGAGCCCTGGTCGAGTAGCAACCACAATCCTAGTCAGGGTAAGGCACAAGCAAACCCCAAATTAGCCTGTGCTCACCTTCTGGTAGTTTGGCACAGAACAATCAGGCTTAACTTGAAGGCAATGTGTAAAGTATTTGTGCAACACTTCAACACCAGGTTCAGAAAAATAGAGTACTTTTTAATAAATAAAACAAGACCAAAACAACAAAAATACAATTTGTAAAATTGGAGATATAGAATTCTAAAGTTTTATGCTGAAATAGCACCAAAAAACACAAAGAGCCAACAAGGGATATCTGGTCGCACTGGACCGGGACAAAGTCACAAGTTCAGGCCAATGGCGATGGAGCGTGGGCCGGCTACATGGACCCAGTTAGGCCGGTTGAACAAAATACCTTAAATCCTGGTTGCAGAGCCTTGTGTGGATCCAGGTCGATGAAGCACCGCGCAGCCGAAGCAATGTGTCCGTTCCGAGATGCGGCAAGGCTACGGTGCGAGGCCCTGTTGCGTTGTCATCAAGTATCCCGTCTACAGTGTTTGTGATGCAAAGTCCTTGTGTTGGGGATGCGGCCCGCAGCTGGCAATGCGTCTGTTCTGGAGAGCTGCGAGGCTGTGATGTGGAGCCGGCATTGTCGACGAGGCTGCCGTAAATAAGAGATGTGAGGACGGGTCGGAGATGCATGCGCCTTCGGCAATGTGTTGGTTCAGAGAACTGTGAGGGTGATGCGGGTCTTCTGTGTCGGGTCCAATCTACGCAGCAGCAATGATGCGATGGTTCTGCTCAAGGACGCGCTGCACAGCAGAGGAGATGCGTCGGTTCGGCTTGGGGATGTGTCACTCAGCAGAGAAGATGAGTCAGTTCCACCTGTAAGCACTTTAGGCCCACTTCCAAGGGTCCAGGACTGGGGTGGCACCACTTGGCAGGGTAGACTCACAGATGGTAGAGTCTAGGTGCAGATGCAAGGTTGTTGGAAGTCTGAGGCTTCAGATCAGGAGGCCAACCAACTAGCCCTTGGAGTCACTCTGGGTTCTGAGTTCAACAGATGCAGGTCCATACCTTCTTAGCCAGGCAAGAGTGCAGCAGGCAGCAGGCCAGCACAGAAAAGCAGGAGTCCAGCAGAATAGCAGTCTAGCAGAAAGGCAGTCCTTTCAGAAGCACAGCAGTTCTTCTTCCTGGCAGAGTATACATAGGCACAGAAGTGTACTGAAGTGGTGGTGTCTGAGGTCCTTCTTTTATACACAGTTGTGCCTTTGAAGTGGGGAGAAGCTTCTAGAGGCATGCCTTTGAAGTGCACAGATGCCCTGCCAGCCCTGGCTGCAGACCAACTACAGGGGGAATGCAGCCCTTTGTGTAGGGACAGGACACCGCCTATTTAGGTGTATGTGAGGTTGGTCCCAGCTCCTCCCTCCCATCTTGTCAGTGATAGACTACTCAGTCACACCTGAGCTCCAATTGTCTGTGGCTGTCTAGGAGGAATACACAAAGCCCGACTGCCAACTGCACCTAGCCATGTGACCAGAGACAGGCTGCAGGCACCAAATGCCTAAGGCAAGAAAATGCCAACTTCCTAAAAGTGGCATTTTCAGAATTGTAATTTAAAATCTGACTTCACCATAAGTTAGGATTTTAAATTAAGAATCCAGAGAAACCAAACATGAACCAATCATAGCTTCCAATTTGGGAATTACACTTATAAGATGTAATAAGGTAATCTCAATGTTATCCTAAGGGAGATGTAGGCCTTGCAGTAGTGAAAATGCAATGTAAGAGTTTTTCACTACTATGATATGCAAAGCTTAATAGTACAGGTCCTGCTTTTTAAATACATTACACTCTGCCCTCTGGGCCGTCCAGGGCCTACCCTAGGGGTGTCTTATCTGTATTAAAATGGACGTTTTGGGCCTGGCAGAGGTTTATCTTGCCAGGTCGACATGGTAGTTTAAAACTGCACACACACAGGCTCTGCAATGGCAGGCCTGAGACATGTTTAAAGGGCTACTTAAGTGGGTGGCACACTCAGTGTTGCAGGCCCAGTAGCAGCATTTAATTTACAGACCTGGACACCCACGTTACTAGGGACTTATAGGTAAATTAAATGTGCCAATTGGGGATAAACCAATGTTCCCACATTTTAAAGCAAGAGCACAAGCACTTTAGCACTGGTTAGCAGTGGTTAAGTGCACAGAATCCTAAGGCCAGCAAAAACAAAGTCAGCAAAAACTGGAGGTCTGAAGGCAAAAAGTTAAGGAAAACCACACCAAGAATGTCAGGCCTAACACTTACCCTATATGGTCAAGCTCCACTTTCATTTGCAAAGAGCTTTGAGATGATAAGCAACGCTCTTGCTGAGTGCTAGGCCTTAGTATAAAAAAACACAACCAAAAATATGTCACACTGTCTAATACAAATATTATGTAGACGGGGGCAACATATTCTTGCACATGCTTTGCCTCTGTGGCAAGCTGATTAACTTCTGATTGCCAGGTAATTGATTGATGTGGAAGCCTGTCCAATTGTATCTAGATAGCAGCAGATTGTGTGCATTCTGCATGTTCAGTTTTCTCTCACCTCGATTGCGGATGGAGACTGTTGTTTTGTCTGCACGTGCTGCCATATCTAGAACCCTATTGAGTACTTGGTTTGGGATGCTATTTCATAGAAGGCAGAGGAAACTCCTCGGGTTGCTCCAGGTGAACGTTTGAGATAAAATCCAGCAGCACCCTGCAGCCTGAATTTGGAGGCAGGGGCAGGTGACCCATGGAAGAGAAACACCTGCTAAGGAATCTAAGCCTTGAGAGGAGTCCCCCTTAAGGGACTGATGCCATTTGGTCCACTCAGTTGGAAATACCTCATTCTTTTCCTGCAGGGTAGGCGCTCTAGCTTACCGTATAAGGTCTGACCCTCTCTCTCTGCCTGGACTGCCCCCCTCTTGTCCTAACAAGATTAGACACCCTATCCCCAGGTACAGACAGAACCTCGATGCAGTGAATGGCAATCTCTTCCCAACTATATGAACTGTACTGAAAAATCTCCTTTGTAGGGTCTGTGGCCTCCTTACCACCTATTGTTGCCAAGAACGGGGTAACTCTCTAATTCCCTGCTGGGACTGACATAGTGTTACCCCACTAATAGACTGATGCTCTCTGCAGAGACTGACACCTTCTAACCTAGAGCATTGGCTAACGCCCTAGAGGGTATATATGCCAGTGTGATGGGTTGAGTGTGGGTACTGTTCGGTGTGATGGCAGTGCTGTGAGGAGGGTGATGTGGTGGAGATGTGTATGAAGGTGTGGTAGTGAATTGTGCAGTGGAGAGGTAGAGGAGAAATGTGTGATTCAAGTGTACCCTAGAGGGGTGCATGTAGACATTGGGGTACAGGTGAGAAGTGTGACTGTGGTATCTGGTATAGTGACTAATGTTTCGGAAGTGAACTATGAAGGTGAGTGTTGACTTGGAGGAGGTGAACGGTCAGGTGAGAGGTACAGTGTGGCTATTAAGAGGATACATACAAGAGCCAACATCAATGGAGGACCAAAGCTATGACTGCAGAATGTGTCAAGAAAAGGCACATTAGTTGCTCTAATAGGCAAACTTGAAGCATTTAGGTGGCTCTAATTATTTTCATTTTACATGAACACACACATTGGTGTGGATGTGAAATGGACCCCGACGTTTCAAAAAATACAGATATTTCTTAACAGAGAAATCTATTCATATTGATCAGACTCTAGTCAAAATGTTAGACCCCAATAATGATGTGTATCTTGCACATAAGCCCAGTAATGTAATTTCGATAATACCTCGTAGAGCAAAATTGGTTTTGTGAAACATACCGCATTGCAGTCAAGAGAAAAGACAGCTACCCGCTAGACTTTTGTAATAAAAGACTGGCCTCTTTTTTTATCTTGCTCATTTAATGCCCATTCAGTAGACTCCCTAAAAACATATTGCCTCCTTCAGTGCTGAATTTGTGCCAGTGTTTGGAGGTGGAGGGAGGGGGCATCAGTACTCATTTTTGGGGAGCAGAAAATATGTTTCCTAATCACACTTTGACCTAGACCAAAAGAGAGAGAGAGGAAGGCGGAGAAGGGGCAAAGAAGGGGGAAGAGAAAGATGGGAAAACAGTGACAAAGTGAGAAAGCAGTGATGGTAAAGAGGGAGATAAAGAGACAGGAAGTGTTGGGTGGCTGGAAACAAGTCTAGGCAGCCTTGAGTTTCTGCAGCCCAGGCATTCGGCAGAGCCAGTAGTGTGCTACTAAGACACTTTTGGTCCCCCGTAGTTCTGTTTTTTTTACAAGTTAAGGACCGCTTCTCCTAAAAGCTGGTGTGCATGCACTGGGCATCTTGCCTCAAACACAAAGAAAAGTTGCCCCATCCCTCATGTCCTTCTGGTTCTGAAACTTCTCCCTTTGGAAAACGGGTCTTGCTACTACAAAGTGTGCCTCACTAACATAAAGCCCTCAGTCTGAACATATCCAAGTACCCTGCACTAAGCTCACCCACATTCAGAGGCCTGATACATATGAGAAGCAAGTCTACCCTTCAACATAAAAACCTGTGAAGAAACTCAGTTCTGCACGTTCATTCTCAGGGAATTCGCACAGGACTTGCAATGCCAAACCTCTCAGGGAGTGGAAGTAACAAGCCCTGAGACTCCCTTGAGTGATGAGGAATCATCCAGCCGCGGTTCCAACCTCCGGCAGATCCTCATTCGCCTCTGCAGCTGTTTCTAATCTCTGGGAGCCTGGTCTAATCTAACTCTGCAGACTTTATAACCCCCAATAGGGCTAGTAAATTGGCAACTGCCCCATCGAGAATAACTGGCCTCTAATAGTGAGAGCCAAGAGGTCATGACGGCTTTAAGCGTTTAAAATCCCTGGATAAGACTTTAGGATCGAGTCTACCTGTAAATCTATTATCTCCCGTTACGCATCCAAAATAGTTTTTGGTCTTGTAGTTCCGTAGAGCGTTCTGACGCCCATGAGACCTACTTATTGCTCATACAAAACCTCAAAAATAAAAATTAATTTCCAGCTATGTTTTGACAACTCTCTATTGCAGTTCCCTGTTTCTTTTTGTGTCTTCACATCACATGTCAAACCCCCTGGAAGCATCCAGCAAGCAAGTGCCCTGAAGAGCAGTACTGTGAATTACATATTTCTTATGTAAATGTCTCACAAAGAGGTACTTTAAGATTCAAAACCTAAGACTTCAAAAAGAAATACAGAAAGTTTGAAATGCTCCGAAGCCCCGAGCGCTTTACTGAAATAACTGCTGCTTTGCGAGGTGAACATCAATTGGCATGAACAGAGAAATAAAACATGCTCTTGGCAATCACTCAATCAATCATTCTTTCAACCATGTTAGTATTGTGAATAAATACGTTGTGAGGTTTATTTCCTGTTATAGACAAGATGACTTTAACAAACACTACACTGGGGATATTAACGCCATCTAAAGTTTACATAGATTGCATCAGTGCCTCTGGGAGTTGGGAGGCAGTTGCCATTTCATATGCAGCCTTTTAATAACCTTGGATCTGGTTGGTCAATAAATGCTGCTTGGCGCTGAAATCTGTAAATTATACTGCTGTTGGTGGTTTAGGAGGTAAATGTGGGGAATCTATAATTATGTGGAAAATGATGTGGCAAAAAAATCGCAGTATTCCAGTGGACAGAGGCGCAAGTGTATCTTCTTTCGGTAACTACGGTATATAGAGAAAGATGGAGAGAGAGAGAATGTCATGAATAGGCTACATCATGTTGCAAAACATCGAAATGTCATTTGAATGCCTGCGCCACATGTTAAAGCCACATCCCCTGCTTGCTCCTTTAGCAAATCCTTGTTCCCCCATGCTGGCGTCGTGAAAACCAGCATTCTATACCTATATCCGCTGACAGTATCAGCCCTTCTCTGGACTCCACATCTGTGGCCCTCTAAGAGCTGGGTACTGTGGAGCCTCTTGCCTGAAGAATTTGCTCTGCCTTGAAGATACTAACTGCAGCTGCATTTGCTACAAAGGAGCCATGTGATCTGGAACAAAGTAAAAGGATTTTTCTATGTTTAATGTTCTGGACTTTGGGCGTGCTGGAAGGTGAAGCAGGACTTCTTCATACCCTCCTGAGATCTAGCTAACTAAGGCCTTGATCCCTAGCCCACAATATGTTTATGCATGTTGTTGAACCACCTACTGTTCATGGAAGACTACATCAGCAACCCTATTGGTACAAATGGTATCATGTGACACACATTGTCTTCTTGCAGGACTAAAACATTTCAGTCTGGACATTTTAAGTACCAGCATTTAAATCAAGAGCCAAAGAATCGAAGCGAATAACTTGAGGACGTCATATTTTTGCACTAGTTAGGTCCTGAAAAGCACAATGCACCACAGTCTGATTGTCAGCCAATAAGTTTCTTGCCTACCTCCCTTCCTAAGATATCCCAGTCATGCATCTCCTCGCCATAGAAACCAAACACAAACATTGTGCATGTTCCTACACACCCGTCACCTGAACCCATATCCCCACTACCACCCCTCAAACTCCAGCAATCACAACACTTCACTCAACCTTATGCTAATCAGAGCCTAACTTTGGTTCCGCCACTCAGCAGGCTTTTCAGACCTGATGAACCACAACATTCTCAATACTCTATTTATCACATAAAAATTGCTGCTCCACATCGCCCCTCATATTTGATTAAATATTTCCAAAAGGCTACACAATAATTAACGTCAACTATTAAACAAGTAGTGACCTAGCCATCATTCACAAAACCCTTTGTTCTTGCATGACTGCCATCACTGCACCCACATAAAGCTTCCAAGCCACCTTCATCCACCAACCACTTATTCCTGTCCCTACATCACAAGGCTAGACTGCAAAGCTTCAACTAAACCTTCACTAGTGCATCCTTTGATTTTGCAGCCTCTACCACCATCATAAGCACATCAACATCTTCATAGGGAGCTTCATTCTCATTTGTGTACATAGAGGTGTTATGAAAAAAACAAAGGAGGAGATGTTATCACCAAGTAACGTGCTGTAATTGGATGAACAGGGACCTAGAACAAACGCTCTGGGACACCAACTGGAAATGTCATGGGTAGTGCTGGTGTGAAGCACCAGGATAAAGAGAAAAAGTGCGTAAGGGAAAAAAGGAAAATTGTTCAAGGTCCATCCTTGTCATTTCTTGACTGGCATAAGTCATAAGCACAGTGTAGTAATCAACAATGATCAAAGTTGAGCAATATGAAAAGGATGAGGAAGAGGAGAGGTGCTTGAGGTGTGTCAAGGTTAGGAGGAGAAATACAATACATGAGTTTGGCCAATTTCAGTAAAATACAAATGCCAAAAGCCAGATTGTAGTGGAGTGATGAGATTGTAGATGTATGAGACATCAGCAAGTCTATTGAAAACAGGTCTCTGCAGAATTTCTGAGAAATGGTGGTGGGGTGAGATACAGGGTGGTAGTTGGCCACAGAAGAGAGGTCAGCTGTGGTTTATGTCTAAAAGCAGTAATGGTGCAGTCCAGAGGGAAGTGAGCGAGTGATTAAACTGTGAGGCAGAGGTGGAGATGATGGGAAGAAAGAGAATGTGCTTGATAGTGTGGAGCAGAGGCTGTGGTTGAGGGTTAAGGGAAGATATCAGGATGATATAACATTCAGTTTTGGGAGTGCTGGAGAAAGAGGCGAGGGCACGGAGCGCATGCAGGTATTCTGGACTTGTCTGAAGTGCGCAGTTTCCTCCATTAGTGTAGATGAGTGTGCAGATTAGTTCTTAGGGACCAAGCAAGCGTGTAATTCAAAGCTGCGGGCAGGTCGTGGTGTGGGTGAATGTGTGAAGTTCAGGACTTTATGGAGTGCCTTCAAAGTTGAGGCATGGAGGAAGGAAGTCAAGGATCTGCTTTTGATAAGAAGGGATGAAGTCAAGGGTCAGTTTGCATTGGAGACAATGGATATTTTGCATTTGGCCATGGTTGTGATGGCAGGCATGTTAGGAGACAAGGGGACGGTAAGGGACAATTGTATTATTGAATGATCTAAGGTGGGGGGTCAGTGGTAGAGAATGCAATACAGAATTTGGGATAAGAATAAGGTATAGAGGTTGGAGCTGGAGAGAATGTTTTTGAGCGAGAGGCCTGAAAGATGTCATTTGAATAGTGGTTTGTTGGTGACTTTGTTAGATCAGGAGTCTTTGGGCATGCAGCAAGTAAAGCATCAAGGCTGTTGAACAAGATTTCGCTTGCATCCAGTTGTATAAAGTAAGAATATGGAGTTTGAAGTAATAAGTGGTTGTAATGGCAATGTGTAGGTAGATGATAGGGAGAAACTGAGGGATCGGTTTGGGAAGACACCACCCCTAGCAAGCATGCTGTGTGTTACAAATGTGCCACGATTGGTGTAGCGGACTGCTGCCATGGCTGTGTGTTTTTTAGTTGATCATGATTCAAGATCTTTGGGTTGTCACTTTCGTTTTAGAGAGGTTTATAAAAGTCAAATAGTAAGAAATGTGGTTTTATTGCTGATGAAGATTTCATCCATAACCTCAGCTCTCAGTCTTGGAGAAGGGTTGATTGTTTATGAATTTAAAAGTCTCCTTAGTGCAGAGAAGTGATGATTTTATTGAGTGTTTGTGATTTGAGAGAAGGTAACTGCAGGGAATCCAATGTTGTTTTGTAGGATGGGTTGATGCGAGGTGGAGAAGTGACATTGAGCAATAAGGGAGGTGGTGCTAAAGAAGGAGAGGGAAAGGAGGTATATCAGTGCAGTGATGGAGAGAAGCATGGTGTTGAAAGGTTGAGCAAGAGCTGTAGCACTCAATGGGGGTAACTGCAATTGCTGTTTAAGGAAAAGAGTTTGTGGGTACAAAGTACAAAATGCTAAATAATTTCTTTTATTCAAAATGGAACCTAGAAAACTAAAAAAAAAGAAAGAAAGAATGCAAGTGGCGACAATCAGGTGCACAAAAGCAGATAATGTATACAGAGGCACTGGGCACTAATTACTCAAATGAAAGGTGGAGCAAAGGAGTCCAAGTACAAAGGGACATAGAGGGGGCACAACAACATTTAAGATATTCAGGGTTATCTTGGTACCAATTAGAATTGATCTTCACAATGATCTATATTGGAGGAACTGCAAGGGTCTTCTCCTTTACCTCAGAGCCCCCAGTCATCATAACTCCAAGAATGACCTCTTGAAGATGTAAGTTGGCATCCACCCATGGAGCTGCTTTCAACCTATACATCGTTTCTCTGTATATTTCACCATGTAACACTGAAGTTTCAACTAGTAGAAGTGTTGTTTGTCCTTGTGGTGTGGTCCCACTTATGCATCCTACTCCCAAACAACTACTCGACCTTTAGAGGGTCCCTTGCACGTTCAGTTGCTATTCATCTCTGTCTTTTCTGATAAAGGGATATTATGCTCTATGCAGTTCTATGCAGTTACCTGGTGTCCCATGTTAATTAGACTTGTCTACCAAGACCCAGCTTTTTGTCTTCACTTATGCTTTACTTTAATTTGTTTATCATGTATCTACATATCTCTAGAGAGACTTACTATCCGGGGACATGGCCCTCAACAGGTCTGCCAGTTCTTCCAAACTACCCCACATTATTTCCCAAAAATTAATAGAGTCTGAAATTAGTATGAAAAATTAATTAACATAAAATGCTAAATGTGCCGAAAAGAGTGCATATCTAACGTTTAAACTGACATGCATTTGAAGAGTGCTGATTCGTAGTAAGCAATTATGTTTATTAATGTAGGCCGCAGAACAGACCCTGGCCACAGTTTTTGTTAGCTAAAGAAGAAACTCGATATTGCTGAAATGTGCACAATGTGATTTAGAAGCTTGACCTTTGAATGCTGCTTAGACATTTTGTCATAACTGCAGAATTTCCTTCTTTCACAAAATGTATTATTTTACTCTGCAACATTTTCAGTCTTGAATGTCATGAACTTCCAAATTTCCTATGAGTCATAGAATTTTTGAAAAGAAAAGCTATTATGTTAACAATAATGATTGTAATGTAGAGGAGTGTATTACCTAGCAGAGATTTTGTCTTTTAGTTAGTGGTTCATTGTGTTCGCAATGAAACAAATAGAGATATTGAAGGTCAACAAAGATGAGAAGACTATGGGAAATATGCCTGATGTTTCCAGAATCTAACTTTGCAGGACTATCTGTAGCTAACAACATGATAAAATGTGTAACTAACATGTATTTCCGCTGGAACGGAGGAACTGATCTGGCTTACCAAAGATCTATATTCTCTCATTGGTTTGTGGAAGAAGAAACCAGCAACAATTTTTTTCAATACTTTTTTTAACTTTTATATTAGTGGGTGTTGCTAGGTAGGAGAGAGGCGTTTTCCTTATGGCTTTTGGCAGCTGGCTTAGGTTTTTTTGCATTCAGGATTGACCCATTCCCAGACCTTTGACAGCAGTAGCTACTGCTGGTACGGTTTCCCTCCTTTTACCTGATTTTACTCAAATTCAACAGATTGCTACTGCTACTGCAAGCTGACCTAAGACTCGGCTGTGTCCTGGGGAATACTCTTTATGGGTAATTTTGCTAGTTTGCTTAATTTCGAAGCTTTGCACTCCTTGAGTTCTCTTTTTTCCATTTGATCTCAAACTCTTTGTGGCTTCTTAATAACTCAAACTTTGATCCTGACTATAGAATAGGGAACTTATTCCTTTATGGAACACGCTTAAATGCATTTGATTTTGATGATGACTTGTCCTAACCAATATTCTTTATTGATGAGATTTCTGTGACCTTATTGGATTGAAGGAATAACTGAATAAAGATCAGAAAAAAATGAAGATCTTTACTAATCTCTTAATGAGGAAACAAACATTTAAAAACGACAATACAACTCTCATCATTCACTGATTTTAAAGTGTTATTTAAACATGTCTAACTTTCGCCTTTACTCCTAATTTCACAACTCAAAGGTCAATCACAGGAGCAGAAAGACTTAGCATGGAAAAGAGGGCACAAATCTGTGACAACTGGAAATTATTTTGGGGCAAATTACTGTGCTATCAGAGCCATTCCCACCATAATAAGGTAATTGCCCCCAAGTGCCTGACCAATAAGACTAGCTTGTTACCCTTTCCATATGATGTACTCCACTGGTGCTTACCACCAGATTTCTGGTTTGTGGACTGTTGCTGTATCATGATGCAGTGCTTCTTTTTTTTTTAAAAAGATGAGTCTTCAGCTCTTTCTTAAATTGCAGCTGTGTTGAGCAGTTGTTCCAGATCCTAGGTTCATTGTTTGCCTATTGCTTTATTTGTTTTCTCTTTTGCACTTTTTTTTATCTCTAATCTGCTTGTGGCCTGTCTCTGGATGGGCTGAGATCAACCGGAAAAGATGAACTTGTCAGCCATTTAGACGTGTACCAGTTGTGATGGCTTTGTAGGTGATAAACATGGGGAAGGAGCTGGGAGGAACCTGTGGATTCTTCATCCTGCACAGCTGCAGGCCAGCATTGACGCCACATAAACTATCACAGTTTGGCAGGAGAATTTAGTGTGATCCGTAGGTGGATAGACTTTGGGAAAGCGAAGGTGATCTCAGATGCTACGAGGTGTTGACATGTTACCCACATGCACGCTCATAAGCTGTGCACTCTCTCTGTCTAGAAGCAAACTTTTGGGTTGCTTCCCCTTGGAACCCAGGGTAATGTTGAACAGGGATCTGAGACCCAGCATAGCATATGTAATGGTTAATTCACGGCATGTATGGCCACAAAAGAAAGTCGGCCACAAAGGTCTGAGTTAATAGAGGACACCACTGCCATAATTTTGCTGCTTTGGGTACCTTCTCCATGATTTCATATAAAAAAAACAAATCATGCAATAAAATGGGACTACAAGGAGTATATTTCTTGTGCGAAAATAGAGTTTTGTTTAAATATGCATTATACTTTTTCCTCCTGTTCAAATGAATTGTGCTATTCAAATGTATTGCACTGTTTCCTGATTACAGATCTGATATACTATATATCCCTATGATGAAGAGGTTCGAAATGCATTGGGGCATGTATATACTATTGGAAACAAAGGATGATTACTATTGAATGTTATAAATAATAAAAGGAAATGCAAAGAGAGCACACAGCAGAATATTTTTGGTATATTTATTGGGGGTAATAAACCTTTACACACCTATTTGGGGTATCAGCCATGGTGTCAGGCCTTGAAACCCAGAAGGAAGGTGGAAAACGTGACATACTTTTAACACAGTCAGCACTGGTACTATCGATCTGTTGGCATTCCACAAACTGATCTGAACTTCATCCACATATTAAACTACTGTGCAGTTAGATGTGCTTGCAAGAATAAAGGGGACGGTTCCAGTGACTTTTGTAGGTAATGCAGCTGGTCTTAAAGATGGTGCAGGACAGCAAAGGGAAGCAGCGGAGTTGGTAGCGCTAAACACCTTGCCCCACCATGCCTCACCAATCCTGGAAAACTTATCTCATACAGGTTCACCTATTGGCTTCACCATCTACAGAAATTGTTTGACAAGCCTCTTCCGCCATTGTCCTCCATGGATTTGGCTACCAATTTAACCGCCCTGAAAGACTTTTGAAGTTCACAGGAAAATGCACATCTAAACCTCACCATCTCTAAAACCAGCAGCTGCTCCTCCGCTAAGGCGGAGGAGCGTCTCCCCACTGCATTTTGAGCAGTGGATAAAGGAAAAATAAAATTATAACACTATGTTATCATCATTTTATTTTTCCGGTTTATGGGGCGTGGCTTGGCTGTGTCACAGTCAGCAAGGGGAGGAGTGGTGGGCACTTAAGTGCACATTACTGTTTGGCTGGCCGTCTTGGGCCGGCCAAACAGTCATGCGCACTTTGCATGTTCCCCACCAGGCTGTGTTGCACAGCCTGGTGGGGAACATGCACAGGCTCCCACTGTCTGCCTGAGCGCCAAACAACAGCACTCAGACCAATCACAATGCTGCATTGAAGCGTTGTGATTGGCTAGGGGAGCCTGTTTGTGCATCCTGCTTCAAGCAGGAACAGAAGAGGGCGACGCGAAAAGAGGCGGCAGACCGGAAGCAAGGTAAGCAATTTTTTAAATTTATTTTTGTATCCCACCAACACACGCCACACCAGTGCTAATCAGTTAGACCGCCACTGTCTAGAACGTACCTACATTCTGGTCTGCTACTGCTTTGTTCCAGCATATATGTTTTGAAGGCCACCTGTCTTGTCTTTACTCTTCTTGCTTGAATCAGCCCTCAATGATGTATTCTGCACACATCTCTTTGTCAAACCTACTTATCTGTTGCATTTGCCAAATTGTGTTATGTTGACTTCAATTATCTATGGCCCAAGGCACACATTACTTCGCCCTCATTTCTAGCACACAATTATCTTAATGGCAGCACCTGGTGACATCCTCATAAATGCATTACAAAAGTTTATGGACCTCATCGAGTTTGGATCAAGTGAGCAATCATTCTCTGTATGACTTCAGCCTCTGTTTCGCGGTCCACTGTTCTGTCCTCAAGGGGGTCACTTTCTGGGACCATGTCTCTTGTAGCCACAATCATTGAACACATGAAAAACCATAGGATTACAAAGTTCTTTGGACTCACAACATATCTTTCACTGAAATCTAAATTTCCCCCTCAGACTCACAGCAGCGCTATATGATAGTCTGTTATATGTTTATTGGCTTGCATGACTATATTATTATCAGACCAGAACATGACCTTTAGATTTGTTAACCAATCCGGACATAGATGTAGATTAATAAAGGAAATAGCTCCTGGGCAATGCTATTCTTTACTCATGTGTGCTGTGCCTCTCATTAGGCCATTTATTGGCAGACCACACTGGGCCTAGAGTGATATCTGGCTAGATTCTCATGTTTGGACCTCATCCACATAGCCTATGATCTCGCAAGGGCTAGTCTCCCGCCAAGAATGTGGGAGCTGCAAAGTTGAGTTTAGTCTGTAAGAACATCTTGTGATAGCTTCAGGAATCTCCCTCCAGTTGAAGCTATTCACCATTTATTATGGAGAAGACAAAATATTAAAGTTTCATAAATCAGCCTCTCTGACGCAAACCCCTTTCTTCCCCACATACCACATTGTTTGGCATCCTCAAAAACTGCATTAGGGAGGTTCCCAAAAGAATGATAGAAGCTGGAGATGTAATAATGATGTAATGATAATGAAGTGTCACTGAACAGATGATTAGCACATGCCAATCTCTAGTTAACCTTTGGAATAAAATCAATACTCCTGCAAACAACATCCTGTCCATGGAAACTTTCCACATGTCAGTACTACTCCAGCTTTACCTTAAACAGGTGTACCCAACAAAACATTTGGACATCAAAGTGGCCACCGATATCCAGCAAATACTGACCAAATGAGAACTCCTTTCGCCCAACCCTAGAATTATTGGTGCAATGCCCTCTCTCTTATCCATTATCTGGAACAAATAGCTGTAAATGGCGGGAAGAATAATTCCATTTGCTTTTGCACCTGATCCCACCTGGTACTTTTTCTGAACAAATCGCCTCCAAGAAAGGCATTTGTGCCGAAATCCTGGTAGAATCAGAAATCCCCAAATCCAAATGTCTCCTGTTGAAATTAGCTTACAGCAAAGTTGCTTCTTTGTATGATCATTCACAAACCTGGGGCCCATGTCGCAAATGCAAATTACGTTACAACTGGTTTGCCATCTGGACTTCATTTTGCAATGCAACTGATGTACTAATCAGTCACATCGCAAAATGTGGATTCGCTTGAGGTCGCAAAATCACCTGCATAATGAATGTTAATTAGGCAGGAGCCATTCTGCAATCCCCTGTGAATGTCTGTGAACGGCTAGATGGAGGCCTGCGAGTGATAGCAGACTTCCATCCTTGCATTTGCAATCAGTCCTAATTAATTTTGTTTTTAAAGCATTCTATGTCCATTGAAGAATAAGAGATGCTTTAAAAGATGTTTCGTTGAATGAATTTTGGGGGAGCTTTCAATTGTTACCTGGACAACCGTCTTCTACTGAGACCTCACAACATGATTCTGAAATGGAAAGCTGTCCCTTTGGGAGAGCTTTTCCTTTGCTTCAGTTGGTTGATTACCCCCAACTCAAGGGTCTTAAACTGAAAAATGGTTTGCAGCTGTGATCAGAAACTATTGCAATATGGCATTCCAAATAGCAAATTGGAGGGTGATACCCCTTTCATGCGTTCTCCTATTTGCATTTCAGAAGGGGTCGCAAAAGTTACTTTGCGAGTCGAAAAGGCTTTTCCAACTCGTTGAGTTTGTTGCCAGACAAAAGAAAAGATGACATGGCTTCTATTGGCAATATAGTATAGAGTTTATAAAAAGCACGCGGAAGGTCAGTCAGCTCCGTGGAACTGGAATCTGAACTTGAACTTACAATGTGGCAGACAGTTTCTTTTATACCTTTGTAACCACAAATACATCATGCATTTCATATTAAATCAAGCGTTTGCTCAAGCTCAACATAATCTTCTGATATCAAAAGGTAATACTTTCTGCAAAAACCTCTAACCACACGTTTAAGGAATGTGACTCCTGTGCACATGTTATTTTTACATTTTCACACCACCGCTGCACTACCGGTGTCCTGGCTTGTCTCCTGCTTTGAAGCCTAGCAATGCTCTACTCCCTACACGTCTACTTCTCTGCAAGGCCTAACCTTCCACCTATCCTGTGCATCTGTGCTGCCTTATCTGCATATTTTCTCAGAGACGTGTTCTTGCACTGCAAGTCTGTGACTTTCCATTTCTGCTGAGTCTAATTATATTTCTCTATCCTACTAAAGCTCGTGTCCACTTCCTGCTCCCCAGGTCCTGACTCATTTGTGCTCTTTTTTCTGCTATTGAAGACAGCTTAGGCCTGTATATTTCCTTTAACATGTACATCTGTACACGTCTTTCTGCTAATGCTTGCATTGACATGAGAAGGCCTTCTTCATTTTTTGCATTAATTATAACAAATTACTTTTGCATATTTAAGGACAATTTTGCAGAAGCAAAGCATGAGATTTTGCAAATCTTAGGCTTTGCGGGCGCAAAATAGTTTTGGGTTCATGATCTTATCTCAAGGTTCTGAACGTGTACCTTTGCGCTCACAGACATGCTACACCCCATAGCAACTGCTTCCATACATTCATAACTATGAGATATAAGAACTGATGTACTTTCCAATGCTGCTCAGCTAGGGAAGTTGTTGTTCTCTCACCCCCAGTAATTATATACTCTTTCTTATTGATCATGACACGAAAGCAAATTGCTGCAATCAACTTCATAAAACATCTCACAGGTACTCTACAATGATTACTCATGCCTGGTTTACTCCCTTTTGTTACTCATGTCCACTTTTTTCTCTCATCAATCTATAACGTCTGTAATATATATGTGTATATGTACTTGTGTTATGTCATTAGAAAGGTACTAAAAATGATAGCGCTCAACTTTAAACAGTAATTCTTATGCTTAACGTCACCTTCTCTTTTCCAATATGGCAGAGAGGTGATCTTCAAATGACAGAGTTTTTTGTAGTACCCTTGAAACCCCATCCTTTTCCAAGTCTCAGGAAAATTACAATGTGTGCACTAGTAGAACCCATGCCATGTTCAGGTATACCTTTTATTTGTTTGATAATGCTACCATGCTTCACAGGTCTTGTCTTATGTTTGCACGGTCATTGTGTACTAAATGGAGAATATGGTTTTCTAAGTATATGTGTGCAAGGCATGACAGTCCTCAAAATTAACACAAGTTTTCTTTATTTTTTGCAAGCTGTGTGCAAAATTGTTACATATCTTCTGTTTCACAATTCCTAAACTCAACGGGTGATTGTTTTCAGAATGTAACAGGTGGTTGCAGAAATTCTACAAGCTTACCTTGTACAGTTCTAAGCTAGCAGAGCTCAAAAGTAATGAAACAGCTAATGCTTTGGCACTTTCTCATGTTTTCAATAAGCTTGGCATTGCTAGCACTGGTTCCCGCCGAGTAAGACCCCACCTGGTCCATAGACATGTTATGGGAAACAAACTATAAAAAACCCTTATTTTTGGCCTGGGTTGGAGAGAGAAAAGAAATGCTGTCAGTTGAAACACTGAATTAAAGGACTTCTGGTCTACATGTACACAAGTGATTGACAATAAACAGAATAATAATAATGTACTGCTGCAAGGCAGACATGGAGTTTTAGAATTTTTAAAATAAAGATATACTGAGCAATGTTCCGGTGTACCTTTGGTTAACCCTAAAAAGTACCTTACTCATTGAAATATTTATTATTATGAGGGTAATTCCCCCTCACATGATTTCAATAAGAATCGCACATAACAAGTAGTAATTATTATAAAATATCAAGGTTTGTGTTCACTGATTCGGGGTGGGGGGTCGGCCGAGTCCCCTTCTCTTTACTCAGTAATAGCAAGATTTCTCTGACAGGTTGGTTGAATTGCAAGCACGCTTTCACTCCTGTAAGTACAACTCAATTTAGAGATGAGAAACACATGTCACTTGTCCTCCGTGCCACAAAAGTTCTAGCTTACTTTAGGGGCTAGGGATTCTACCAGGGTGTGACCCACAAACATATTTGCGTTCTCGTAACAGTCTTCAGCTTCTCAGTGAGCATGTGAAGGCTGATAATGTGTTTTAACAGAGAGGCAATTCCTTCCTCCACATGAGCATAACATCATTTTTATAATGTAGTGTGGCATCTGCATTTTATGCCATAAAGGAATTAGTGTTTTGGAATGGTGGCACCATGGAGATTTTGACATGGTTATTAGACCCAGAGAGAAATATCCAATGTCCTTCATCAACTTTGATAATGATCACAGTTGGGTAGAAAGGTTCTATCAAGTATTTCATGAGAAGGTGGGAAAATACAAGAATTTTGTACATACTATCGAAGTAAAGGAGGGGACTATACTTATGAAACATAAACTGCAGAATGTTCCACATAGTGTAAGGGGTGAATTATCTCATCTCTGAAGGTCTGGAATATTGAAGAACACATAATTGTCAAAGTAGAAGATTGTGTGATCTGGCCGGACATGGAGAAGTTGCCTGAAAAATTGGGCAGGACACATAATTGAGCAGGGTCATGAATTTTATTGTGACAGGATGGCCAAAGGAAAAACCAATGATTGTGCCTTGAAGGGCTTGCTGAACCTAAAACTACCAATGTCACAATGTTTGTTAGAGAAGGTTTTCCTAAAGAAATATTGACCGACAATGGTGTTCACTTTACTTCTGTCACTAGTGTTTTGACAAATGTGGTATTAAACATTTAGGCATACCACTATACCACCCTCAGGCCAAGTTTCAACAGAATGTTAGTGGAGAGTATCCAGAGTGCACTCATATCAAGCGTGTATTGTATGGATGCCATTCAGGACTTGCTTTGGGCATAGAGGTTCACTTCACATTTGGTCACAGGGGTAAACCCATTTTGGCTTATGAGAGAGAGGATTCCTGTCTATTCTGGATGGTCAAAGCATTGAATCAGAAGTGTGATGTGTTTGCTTTAGGTCGATGTTGCATGCATGTTGTTCATTGTGAATGGAAAAATAGGATTAAGAGAAAGAATCCCAGATTACCAGTTGGTGATTGGATTCGCATCGAGGAAGGATCCCTTGTTATTTATAAAAGGTTTCTTTAAATTTAGAGACCTTGTACATATAATGGAGGTCAGAGGTAATGCTGTGCTTGTGGCGAATGGTCAAAGGGGGATAATGTCACGTGTGGCTAAGACAAGGCTTAATAAGCAAAGCAATCTTTTTGTAGGGATGGGCTGAGTGTTGACAAGAGGGGTTCTAACAAACTGAGTAAGGAAATGAACAATAGTGATATGAATGAGAGAAGCAAGAATATGACCAGTCAGACACAGAACGTGCCACTTCATTGGAGTACTTAGGCCAACAGGATTCCTTGCAAATTCTTGAGTTGAGTAATGTCAAAGTTTATTGGATTTGCTGTGTTTCTTGTATGGGGTATACAGAGTAGGGGGATGTCTGGCATCTGCATTATATGTATTTTACATCTTTAGTCTATGATGCAATGTGGTGGAGCTTGTTTATTGGCAGGCATTATGTTCTGTTAAAAAAACCTGCTATATTATCTTTTGATCTGGGGACAGTCAGAGTCAGTCTCCTGTGCCTTTTACAACACCTACTCCTTAGCATACTTTTCTCAGCAAAAGTTACTTCATTAAACTTATTAAGAAGCTACTTCTTCATTACATACATCTTCCCCCCAATGGTTAAACCTTGTTCAGATACTATTCCAGGAAGCAACTGTAAGTCTGAAAGTGTGTGTATGAGAGAATAACACTGAACAACTCATTGGCATTTACTGATCAAAACAGATCTCCTCCCCAAGGAGCAGCTCCATTAGGTGAAAGCTGCTGCACTGCAGGGGGAGCTTCTGGAATGCTGAGTGAGTTTTCTCCTGCGGTGTAAGAGTACCCTTACCGTTATTACTGCCCGACTTACTTGCTAGTTCTACCGCGCTATCAAATGAGTAACGGAACACAGACACAGAACTTGGCTTAGCGGGGCTTTAAGCGAGTTGCACAAAAGGTGTAACAGGTGATATCTTAACCAATACTTTCATTGCTCCTTCTTTGGAGAATGCTAATGGGAAAATCCCAAAGGGCTGATAATGCACCCAAACTGTTATTGTGTCTCTGTCTTGTCTGCTACAGAACCAGACACAGGTTTTTGACTGGAACTTTCCAAGGAGCCTCCCTAAGGATCCCAAATCCCTCCTTTGTTAACATATAAATAATCATAATGTATAATACCCAATACATCTCTGTGGCTGGTTGCTGTGTACCACTGCTTGTGCCTCAACTGGAATGGTTCTTTAAGTGGCTCAATTTGCAGCCTCCCTCATGCCTACACATGCAGCTCCCCAACATGAGGATGCATATATTATCCCTAACCTGCCAAGAGAAAATGCAGTACACCTTTTGTTGCCCTTACTCCTTCTAATGATCTTTTGGCCTGATGTAGTCAGATTGCACACCGTTTTGTGACCTGTCTTTGATTTTGAAATGCAACCTATGTATTATTATAATAGGTTGCATTGCAAAATCTCGAGTCACAGTGGGTTGCAGGTCGATCTGTCTAATTAATATTAATTAGGTAGGTCACTATTTGTATCCCTTTGTGATTGGTTACAAACACCTAAATGTTGACCTGCAAGGAACAGCAGACCACCATCTTCATCTCTGTATTAAAAAACAAGAAGTTGTTTTTAAAGCAGCCTGTGTATCTTAAAGGACTTGGTGCTGCTTTTACAAAAGACATTTCAAGTTTGCGAAAACATCGGGGGCAGGCAATGGTTGCCTGGACCTCTGTCTACATCCCCCAATGCTGCCAACAAAATATATAAGGGTAAAGTGTTCCCTTTGTGAATCAATGAATTGTGTTCACAAACCATAAATACATACCATTGGTATCGTAGAACCCATTTTGGAAGTCGCAAGGACTGACTTGCAAAACGGATTTAATAGATAGAAAAAAGCCCTTTAATAGATGTCAACCCTGTGATTTTGAAAATCGTAGAGTTTGCAACCGTAAAAAGACTTTGCAGATCTGTCCCTCTGTAAGGTCCTTATGCTAAGTAGAAGCCTTGACCATCTTCTGTATGGATGTCATACTCTCCTTGCCTAAACTTCTCTACATTTTCTGTCTAAAAGCTCTCATCTTTTATCAAACATCCTCAAACCCATCATCATTTGAAATATTCTGAGCCTTCATCAATGCAGGTTCTTGATCAAGGAGAGTTTCCATAATGGTTGTTGCCAATTCACTATGATCTCTTCCATTTCTCACATGCTTCTTTCCCTTCCTGTCCTTCTTTTTGTCAATTGCATGGTATGAGACACCTACCTCTTGAGTTCTATGAACTTAAATACATCCATTGATTCTTTCTTCCACATTTTGTTCATTCATGCTTAGATGTATGTTCCATGCCAGAGGTAACTTACCAGACAACCTACCTGACACCTATATAGACATTCCAAACAGTCTTTTCATAGGGACTTGGTTTTTGTGCCTGGGTCATCACTGATTCCACCTGTTGTTTTTACTGAGCCAACACCATTATTTGTGACATAATAAATAACACATACAACTCTTTGTGGATAAAATGATGTTGCAAGTTTATAAATTATACAAGTTTGGTGAGCTTATGGGTGATCCAGGTATAAGTGGTGAGTTCAGAGAACAGCTGACACCTATCCTGAGAAGGCTACAGCTGTCCTATTGGTAACCAAATCACTTAGGGCCCCATTACGTTGGCGGGCGGACAAAGTCCGCCCGCCACCGTAACGGAAAATGGGACCGACCGCCAGAGGTGCGGCGGTCCCACGAGACCAATTAGGATGCGCCCGCCACAGTGGCGGGCGCATTCTGGCCTTTAAAATTGCAGACGGTGCTGCTGGGTACAGCTCCGTCCGCAATGCTAAAAGTGCATGGTTTGCATTGCCATGCACAACGTGACAGGCACTGCGCGGTGCCTGCCACCTTGTGTATGGCAATGTAGGGGGGTACCATAGGTACCCCCCAAGTGCAGCCCCCCACCCCACCACCCCCCTGGGGGCCCGCAACGGGCCCGATGCAAAACTCTGTATGCCTTTCCATGGCGGCATCGCCGCCATGGAAACGCAGGTTCTGGCATGCATCCTAATCTGGTGGACGGTGCCTGCTAGTCACCGCCACCATTTTGGGCCCCCTGCACCATCCGCCAGGCAATCGGTACGTTTGCTGGCGGCCGACGGTCTTTGCGTCCGCAGCAGACGCTGTCATGTTCCCACCGCCATCATAATCCGGCGGTGGGAATATATCTGTTTGATGGCGGAAGGACCGCCACCGCAGGGCCGGCGGTTGCCACCGCCGGCCCTGCGGTGGTGGTCCTTCCGCCATGATAATGAGGCCCTTGGTTCTTAACAGCTTATTAATGTGAAGGAGTTTCTACTAGGGTTCATAGTGTGGTACTGGGCCCCAAAATAATTTCTAATGGTCATTTAAGTCAGAGTTGAGCCCACCTTCCCACGCTAAGGGGGATATTCACAAGAACGTGTGCTAAACATCTCCAAAAAATGTTAACGCAACTATTCACATCGCAGCCGATCGCGGGAAAATAACCCGTGTTAACCTGGAATTCACAACACGGCGGTATTATGTGATAGTCCCCCGAAAACACGGCCAATGTCCGCGATACAACAACCGCGACCATGATAAAAACACAAACCTCAACGCGAAAAAACATGCGATGGGCCAAAGCGCGATGAGGAAATCAGCGATAAGCAGCGCCAGGCCTGCAATACACACATGGCAGGCGGGAAAACCACTATAAAAGTAGAAAAAACACACAAACACAAAATGACCAACACCCAACCACCATGGAGGCAGCCGGAGCAGGCGCAGAGGACGAGCGCAACCCCACAATCACCCCGGACGACCAGCCTGGGACCTCGGGGACAGGGAAGGGCAAGGACAAGAAGAAGAGGAAGACGAAGTTCAGTCCGCAGGAAAACAGGATCCTGGTCACGGAGGTGATGGAACACCATCAACAACTGTTCGTCACCTCCAACGTGTCATTGGGCACCAAAAATGGAATATGGTGGGACATCGTGGACAAGGTGAATGCCGTCGGAGAGCACAAGAGGTCAATGGACGAGGTCAAGAGGCGATGGATTGACATCAAGCGCAAGACCAAGGAGAAACTCGCAGGCAACCAGAAGGCAGCAATGCAGACTGGAGGTGGGAGCCCAGCACCACAGCTGGAGCTGGATGACATGGAGGAGCTGGTGTCGACAGTCATCAGTGTGGAGACTGTGGCTGGAGTCGGGGGACCGGACACTGCTCGACAGGACACAACACAACCGCAACAGGGTGAGTGACCACCAGGTACTGGGAGGGCGGGTGGAGATGGCCACAATGGCACACATGCACAATCAAGCAGAGCACAGTACACACCCACAATGACTCTGGATCATGGCCCTGATCCACAGACTGTCACAATGTACAATGCCATGCTGTCTGAATGTGAGCCTGTACAATGCGGCTACATACATGCGGACACATTGTAATACACCATCTCCCCTTCACATTGCAGGGGCACCGTCAACACCTCCTGCAGAGCAGTCCCAGCCACTCTTCACTGATGACGAGGAGGACACCCCCAGCATCGACACCCAAGCCCTCCAAGACATCATTGACATCATCCGCAAATCACCTCCAGGATCAGGGCAGCCCAGATGCATCGAGGAGACCCCACCCACTCTCCAAACCAGCCAGTAGGAGGCACCCACAGCCCCAGCAGTCCCCCAAGACCCCCAGGAACAACACATGGCCTTCCAACGCCGTGTGCTGGAGGGCCAGAGGGAGACGGCTGAGCAGGTGCGGGTGGAGTTCGACCTCATGGCTACCAAACTGGACGCCATCCATGGGTGTCTAGGTCCCATCAGGGACCAGCTCCAGTCCCTAAGGACACCCATGGCCCGCTCCATGGTCTCCAACGAGCCCTGGCTGACATCGCTGGGGTCATGACTCAGAGACAAGAACACCTGTCCGCTCAGAGTGGCTCCAGCGATCCCAGCCGTGAGCTGGCACACATGCGGAGGCTCATGGAGGACATGCTGCGGATGGAGGCGGAAAGGATGGCAGCCACCGCTGCACATCAGCAAAATGTAGCTGGGATCTACCAGGCCCTGCAGATCCTCATCATGGCATTGCTGCGACAAGGCGTGGCGCAGATGAATGCTGCTGCCCCCACACCATCCACATCTCCGCCCCCTGGTGTGTCAGTGCCTCCCAGTGCGGTAGGCATCTCCACTCCGGCACCTGATGTGTCACTGCCACACAGTGCGGCTGACTATTCTCCTCCGACCCCTGATGTGTCAGTGGCACACAGTGCCGCAGCCGGTACTGCAACACCCACAGGTGGGGCAGAGCACACATCCGAGGACAAGGACATGGATGGGCTTGAGTTCAGAAGGAGGCACTAGCATTCATTTCCGCCACCTTGCCTGTTTCTGCTTGGTGCCGCACATGGCCCCATGACCTGCCACTGACCCCTGATACACTCCACTGCACTCACCTTGGACCGCGACATGGACTGCCATATCCTGTTTGATGACCAATGACACGGCAACCAGACTGCGGACTGTACCCTTCCTCTTCCGCAGTACTTGTCATCCCCGGATGGACTCTGGCTGGCCCTCCACAGGCCCATATTGTGTAGTGTGCTGGGCATGGCCCTGTACCGCTCCAGCTGCAAAACTCCACTAGATGTGCAATAAACATCCAGAAACGCACTGCTGTGTCATGGCTTTCATCATTCATGTATGAATGTGTGGATGAATGTAGGGACAGTGATTTCCCTTACGTCAATGATGCTCATCTAGTGAGATGCCAGTCACAGTGTGCTACATTGCCTATTGTGTTCCGCTTGCCGTGAACACTACAACAGGGACACACGCATTAGTCACTCCCTTGTCCGGACATGGACTGAACCATGCCCAGAGCCCCCGAGTCATTGTTGCAAGCCCTGCCCTGGTCCGGCGTACGCCAGGCCAGACCACTCCGCTTACGCTCCGAGGGTGGGCCCACATAGCTACATGTCGCAGGCGTACACGCTGGTGGTATGCAAGTCACTGGTCTAGTTGTCAGCATGTCACGGCCACTCCCTGAGGGCAGGTCTGCACACACACCACACCCATCCGGCACAGGCGTCACAGGCCATGTGACCCTGCCAATATAAGGGGCCAACAACGTCACATTCCCCACTTCCGGTGGTGACTGGATGACGGACGCTCCACGGTTCTCAATCATAAAGGGCCCATGAGTTGTGGCGCACAGGTTGGTCGCACCCGAGGCCTTGCGCCCGTCACGGGCCTACCACCACGTGGCGCTGACTGGGGTTGCACAGGGTAAGGGGCACCCGAAGCCTTGCGCCCGTCACGGGCCTACCACCACGTGGCGCTGACTGGGGTTGCACAGGGTTGGTGGCACCGAAATAGCTGAGCGGGTGTGCAGCCTGCGATGATGACGTGTGCACTGATGTGGTCTCTGCCATTGATGCCTCAGGACTCAGCGTCATGTGTGGGACCTGCTGGGCCGCGGGGCGGGTCCGCATGATGTGGACCATGCCATGGTGGCGGGACCGGGGCCTGGAGCTTGCACGGGCACGTGGTGTGCCCACTGGTGGACACACCATTGGCGGCAGGTGAGCAGTGGGCCCGGGGTGCGCAAGTGCGGACAGCCAGCGCTGGCAGGCGGGAGGGGGTAGGGTGCAGCTTTATGCGCGCGCAGGGACGGACAGGCGTTGTTGCTGTGTTCTGTGTGATGGACTCTGCCATGATTGACTCTGGTCTTGATTGCAGATTGCAGACCTGGTGGCTTGCAGTGTATCCCGGCACGTGGTTGGAGACACACCGGTGGCAGCAGGTGAACAGTGGGGCCTGGGTGCGCAGGGGCGGCAGTGTCTCTCTCTCTCTCTCCCTTCCTTCCCTCTCTCTCTCACTCTCACTCCCTCTCCTTTCCTTCTCTCTCTCTCTCACTCTCTCTCCTTTCCTTCTCACTCTCTCACTCTCTCTCTCCTTTCCTTCTCTCTCTCTCCTTTCCTTCTCCCCCTCTCTCTCTCTCCCTTCCTTTCCTTCTCCCCCTCTCCCCTCCTTTCCTTCTGTCTCTCTCTCCCTCTCCCTTCCTTTCCTTCGCTCTCTTTCTCTCTCTGCCTTTCTTTCCTTCTCTGTTTCTCTGTGTCTCGCTCCTTTGATGTGCGCATGGCACACGTTCTGATTTTGTGCTTTATTTTCCAGGCTGTGACATCGACATTGTCCCGGAGGGACCCGACAGGAGTCTTCCGCATTGGTGTTTTGTGTTGTATTTCAATAAAGTTTTTGGTTGTTACTTCAGTGCTGTGTGACTGTTTCTCGTTCTTCTAGCCACACATGTGTGTTATTTTTGGACAATGTGCGTCATTATGTGCTTTTTGTGGCTCTTGTGTCGTGCACGGTATGTGTTTGTCCGGGGGGGGGGGTTAGGGGGTGGTGGCGGTGGGTATTGTGGCCCTCATGGGTCTCCGAGCTGCATGGACATTGTCTCCATGGCATCTGTGGGTCTTCAGATGTGGCTCTGGGCTGGGCTCCCTTTCATGCTGCAGGTAGTCGTCCTGCTTAACACCAGCAAAAGGCAGGTGTTAATTCCCTGCTGCTACCGCGGCTTATCGCCTGTTTTTGGTTCGCATCGCAGATCTGGCAGTTCGTTGTGAAAGTGGTGTTGTGGTTTTTTCGTGTGTTTTTGCACGGGAACGCCTACTCTGCATCTCATTAGGGTTGGTTGGTGGTGTCCACCGTGGGGATAAATTTTGGGGCAGTTATCGCGGGAATACTGGCGATGTCTGCAGTTTGCACACGCTTGTGAATGGGGTGTTGGTTCTATCTCCACTTTGGATGCGTTAAGGTGGAGTTATATCGGCAGTAGGTCCTTGTGAATATGCCCCACAGTCTTTCTTCTCCTGCAATGGACCTTTGAATTGTGTATTAGCAGTCAAGGAGCAAGTTAGACATCTTAAATTACAATTTTAGACCAATCAATAATGAAAGTTGTATTGTCGTTTTAAAATGTTATTTTCTCTTTAAAAGATTAGTAAAAATCTTTGCTTTATCTTTTATCTTTATTCAGTTAGTCATCAATCAAATAAGTTTACAGATTTCTCATCAAAAAGAAAATTGGTTAGAACAAATTATCATCAGGATCAAATGCATTTTAACCGTGTTCCATAAAGGAATAAATTCCCTATTCTCTAGATCAGGTTCAGAGTTTTAGATTATTAAGAACCTATAAAGAGTTCAAAATCAAATGGAAAAGAGTTAAATCAAGGAGCATGAAACTTCAAAATTAAGTTAAAATGGCAGAATTACCCCTAGAGAGTATTTCATAAGACTCAGCCGAGTCTCCGATCAGCATTCAGTTGCAGTAGCAAACTTGAATCCAAGTAAAGTCAGGCAAAGGAGGGAAACAGTTGCAGCAGTAGCTATCACTCTAAAAGGTCTGGGGCCTGGGGGGGGGCGTGGCCAAGATGGTGTCGCTGTAGGACGCAATTTTGGAGCTCTCTGCTCCCACCGGGCCGTGTATGGCGATTTTAGCGGCGACCAGGCTCTAAGCGGGGTGATCTTGGCCTCCGCCCAGCACCTCACCCCCGTGTTATTTAGGTGGGGGTGGCTGGGCCCCGATGACCGGTGCAGAGCCACAACGATCTGCAGCGCATGGAGCTGCGGAGCGCCCGGGAAGGTTGACGATCCCTCAGGCGTGTGCGCTGCGACTTTGGTGGTGCTCGGCGGCCCTTTCACGATCTGGGGGACGCCGCAACGTGTACTGCAGACGAACTCCTCCCTGAGCGGCAGATCAGGAGCCGCGGTTGACCCCGGTGGGAGGAGCCCTGGACTGCGGCTGCTACGCGAGGCCCCGGCTTAGCGGGTCGAAGAAGGCCACAGCCTCGGAGATGAGGTGGAGGAGGGGGCTGCAGCACCAGCAACTCCTGGGGGCCCAGATGCCATCTCGTCTTACACAGCGCCCCCCCCCCACCTGGGGGCCTGAGAGGAGACGCATATCGACCTGCCCAGCAGCCCTGCAGAGCTTCGATCAGAGCGGCAGACCCTGGGCCGGCCCATTAGAGCGATTGGAGCGACCAAGTGTGTGCCTAGAGAGGTCGGGAGACCGCCCGGGCCGCAGAGTTGGCCACATTGCTGGCGAGGGTGCTGCACTGGATGTGCAGCGAACACCCCCCTGAGTGGAGGTCAACAAACCTGGGACTGAGTCAGGCGAGTGGGACCTCGGATCGTGACTGAAACGCGAGGCCCCGGCTTTGATGGCCTGAGAGGGCCGCAGCCTCGGAGGTGAGGTGCGCCTGGTCATTGCTCCCTCGCCCACATTCCCCCCTCATGCGGAGACCCTATGGGATCAGCATAAACTGCCACGGTTAGCCCTGCCAGGAAACGGACAACGCTGTGCTACCGCTGAGGAGCCTGAGCAGCGGCGACAGGACTCTAGCATCACCAGTGCTTGTACCCCTCGGGACCGGATCTGAGGAGGGGGCAGCAGTCTTGTTGGGATGTGACGCGCTGTGGTGACCTCTCCGGCTGCGATATTGCCCCTCCGCTCTCACTCCTAGCTTCTCACGCCTGCCGCTTCAGGTGCTCTTGCTCTCTCACAACAGCGACTTTCAAACGAGCGGGGCTATGGCTGCCCTTAAGGGCAGGAAGGACAGGTCGGTGAAGGACCTCCTGCCCAAAACTGCGCAACAGCCAGAAAGCCAGCCCGGACTGGGGCGTGCGGACGACATGGAGAGAAGTGAGAGTTTGGAGGCCCGATCAGCCGCTCCTACCTGGAATCGCTTTTCTCCTCGCTCCGTGATGACCTGTCCACCATGAAACATGAGCTGCGGGCTGATCTACGAGAGGTTCGGCGAGATCTGGACTCCCTGGGTGAGCGCATCCACACACTCGAGGAGCACGAAACTGGCCTCGATGAAGAAATTGAACACCTCCAATAAGCAGTGCTAAGTCTGCAGGACCAGAACCGAGATCTACAGGCCACACCGAGGATCTAGAGAACAGGTCCCGGTGGAATAATATCCGCATCCGAGGCCTGGCTCACGCAGAGGGCGATGGTGACATTGAGGCACTGGTCGCAGGCCTTTTCCGTTCCATCCTCGGGGAATCCTCAGAGTTTCCGATTAAGCTGGATCGCACTCATAAGGAGGGCCCTAGGAGGGCGGCCTCCGCACCTCCTGCGGACATACTGAGCTGTGTCCACGACTATCACCTGAAAGAACGGATTCTTCGCCAGGCCCGCGGCCGCCCGGATTTTACATATCAAGGACAGAAACCTACGCTTTTCCAGGATCTGGCTGCTTCCACTCTACTTAAACGTAAATCCTTCAGGCCGGTCACACTACATCTCAGGATTCCGGCATAAAGTACTCTTGGGGTCATCCGTTTAGGTTGATCTTCCACTACAATGGGGAACTGAGACAACTCCGATCACTTACAGAGGCCTGCAAACTCCTAGGTATCGAGGAGTCTGCGACGGACGGGCCTCCCCCAGACTCACGCCCTCGCAGGCGCCGGAGCGGTCATGGATGGACCACCATTAAGCCTCCCAGCCCGGCGGCACACCCTGGCCCGGATACTATAGCCAAGGAACGGCAGGCAGTCCTATCGACTCTTGCAGCAACATCAGCGGAATGATACAAATCTTGCTTCAGCTTCAATCCTGGCTCTACCTTGCTGTCTTGAGATATGCTGCTGGTCTTGATGCTGTTTTCCTGGGCCTGCCTGGTGGGAGCGGGGAGCTTTAGGCCATTGGTACCCCTTTCTTCACTTTTTCCTAAGAGCAGGACGCTCAGGACATTGACTCTTGTTGTTTTGGCTCATGTTTTTGTTTTTGCTTCACTGGGGGTTTTGTTGTTTTCATTGTTGGGGTCTCCTCCCCCTTGCTGCGTTCATTCAGACTTGGGTATGGCTGGCTGACGCTCTCACATTATGGGTGTCATGTCTGGGGTATGGGGGGCTTACCTCGCACGGTCTACGCTGGCTCTAACACACCGACAGCAAGAGAGGCACTCCCCCACTTAGATAGATGAGTGTCACTATTCTGACGCTAAATGCGAAGGGGCTTAATAACCCTGTCAAGCGCAGAGCTATTCTGTCTTATCTCGAAAACTCTGGCGCTCATATCTGCTTACTGCAAGAGACCCATTTGCTGCCTAGCGACATGCATCGGATGCGCTCCAAGGCCTTCCCACAGCAACACTTCTCCTCTCTTCCCTCTAAAAAGGCTGGGGTTGCCATCCTTTTCGCCCGCACGCTCCCTGGTAAGGTGGGTGCTAAGGTATCGGAGATTAAAGGGCAATTCCTGGCTCTCTCGGTGACGGTGGGAGGACACACCTTGACATTGGCTACTATTTATGCCCCTAACGAAGGACAGGAGGGATTCATACATAAGGCGATAGGGGATTTGATGTCTACGCCCGACCGACAAACTTTTATAGGGGGGGACCTGAACACCGTGTTTGACAGTCACTTAGACCGCTCGGCGCAGAGGCAGGGTCAGACGGGGGCACTTCCACCCTCACACACTTGACTACACTTTTTATTTGCATACCCGGAAGACGTATGCACGACTGGACTACTTCTTAGCGACTCGCTCTCTCCTTCCGATTTGCACAGAATTGCTCCTCAGGCATTCTCAGACCACGCGGCCCTTACTGCTACGTTGCTGTTTCCTCCCACCTCTCGCCCATCATAATCCTGGAGGCTTGGAGACACACTTCTGCATCGCCCTGAAGTCGTGACATGCCTCACCAAAACACTGAAAGACTTCTTAGCTACTAATGACACTCAGGACACACCAATTGTCTCCCTTCGGGAAACTCTCAAATTAGTCATTCGGGGTGACCTCATAGCTACATCAGCTGCAGATAATGGGGCGCGCAGGGCGAAGAGGGACGAATTATCTAAACAAGTACTGGAACTGGAGGGAATCCACAAGAGGACAGGAGCCCCTCGTATCTGGAGGAAGCCCAACTGGCCAGTCTTGACCTTGATAGGGCGGAATATGCCGCTCTGCGCTTGAAGCATACCTTTTACACTGGAGGGGACAAATGCGGCCGTTTATTGGCTCACAAGCTGCGTGCACAGCGGCAGGCTGCGGCGGTCCCACTCCTCATGGCCGATGGAGGCGCAGAGATCACGCTGGAAAAGGATATCGCAAATGCATTTAGGGATTTCTACGCGGCCCTATTCACTGCCCAGCCCTTGCCGGCTCAGAACCCTTCCACGTACTGCCAAGGCTTGACACATTCTAGGTTGACGCCTGATCAAGCTGCCGCTCTGGATAGCCCCATCAGGATCGAAGAGGTCATTTCAGTCATTGCTCGTCTCAAACTCCTTAAGTCTCCCGGTCCAGATGACTTCACCGCCATCTTTTATGAAACTTTCTGCCCTATTCTAGCTCCAATATTAACTTGACTCTTTAACGCTATCGACAATACCACCGAGCTACCGCCCACGATGCTCTTAGCATTGACAGCAGTATTACCCAAGCCAGGGAAGGACAATAGATACTGTGCCTCCTACAGGCCGATATCCCTGTTAAACATCGATTTTAAAATCTTCACCGGGATATTGGCGTCTAGACTGGGACCTATGATGCCGGGACTGATAGAACTGGACCAGGCCGGATTCGTAGCGACTAGGCAGTGTAGTGATAACACCAGACGGCTGCTGCACCTCTTGGACAAATCCCACCGTCAGTCCGAGGAGCGTGTCTTCCTGTCGATAGACGCCGAAAAGGCATTCGACAGGGTCCACTGGCCCTTCCTGGAGACCGTTCTGGGGGAATTTGGAATTGGGAGCAGATTCCGTCAATGGGTGTTTAGCGGCTATAGGCACCCTTCAGCCACTGTACGGGTGAATGGCTCTATCTCCGACCCCTTCCATATCACCAGGGGCACACAGCAGGGCTGTCCGCTCTCCCCCCTTTTATTTGCTCTTTATATGGAGCCGTTTGCCCAGAAGGTCCGGGGAAAACCAGCGGATCTAGGGGATCCTGTTTGGGGGTGAAAGGCATACCATCAGTCTTTACGCGGACGATGTCATTGCAACACTGGAGTCCCCCCGGACTTCAGTCCCGGCTTTTTTGGCAGAGCTGGAGGAATTCTCCATGGCTTCCGGCTTCAAAGTCAATGTGACTAAATCCCAAGCGTTAGGCTTTTCCTTGCAGCAGCCCACTGTCGACACTCTGGCCCTAGTGTGTCCCATTCAATGGGACCAGAAGGTCATCCCATATCTGGGTATATCGCTCTCAACGTCCACGGTGGAGACGCTCTCTCTAAATTACACTAGGTTGCTGCGGCAGGTCAGATCGGAGCTTAAACGATGGTGATCATTCAATCTTTCCTGGCTAGGTAGAGTGGCAGCTCTTAAGATGAGTATTCTCCCTAAAATCTTGTATCTGTTGCAGACTCTCCCGGTGGAACCACCGCGGGGCGCGTTGAAACAACTCCAGTCCGATTTTGGCGCTTTTGTCTGGGCAGATAAGAGGCCCCGGATAACTAGGGACCTGAGTTTCAGACCGCATGAAGAAGGGGCTGTGGGCATTCCTGATCTCGCTCGCTATTACGCAGCAACACAGTTGCGAGTTTTACCAGAATGGGCTTAACCGGAGTCCGAGAAGAGATGGCTCTTCATGGAACGGGCACTGGCGGGAAAATCTTTTTGGAAGGTTTCCTTCCTCTGTAAGGCCTCCAGGCCCCTTGGATTATATGGCTCCCCGGTGGCACGAGCTACGCTGAAAGCTTGGGATGCCACAGCTGTGCGTCATAATTTGACAACCTTCCCGTCCCCTCTCACACCCATCACTGAAAACCTGGACTTCTCCCCTGGCCTTAATTTGGAGGCATTCTCTCTTTGGGACAAAGCGGGCATAGGTCTATTGGGCATTTTTTCAACATGGAGGGCCCTCGATCTTTTGAGGATTTTAAATCAGATTTTAATATGCCTGAATCTGAACGTTATCACTATTTACAAATAAGGCACTGGGTCCTACAGCCGTAGGTTCATCCGGGAGCGGGGTGGCTTCTTACCCCATATGAGCGCTGGCTGCTATCAAAACAATCCACAAAGCAACTTATCACTGAACTATATCATATGCTGCGGCCCCCTGAACAGGTAGTCAAATCGGCGGGCCAGAGACGATGGGAGACTGAGCTTGGACGGACACTGACCCCAAAGAGTGGACAGATATCCATTATAGAGCCCACCATTCTGCACGCAACACTTCTAGCATAGAGACAGCCACCAAGATCATGATGTATTGGTATCTCACACCGTCTTGACTGCATAAAAGTGACCCAGACCGATCTCCCACCTGCTGGAGGGATTGTGAGGCAGATGGCACATTACTGCACCTACTATGGGAGTGCCCTAATCTCACATCCTATTGGGAGCAGGTATTAGACGAAATCGACCGTCACTTTGACACTACACTTTTACGCTTTCCGGAATATGTGGTCCTCGGAGTCTCCAATAGGCTTACATACCCTCTCAAGTCTCGTAAAGGTAAACAACTAGGCATAGCTCTGGGGGCGGCATTACAGAACATAATTTCCTTGTGGGGCACAGATAAGACACCTACTTTCCAGGGATGGCTTCATCGACTGTGGTATGTGCTGGGGATGGAGCGCATCTCCTTCTCGCTTCAAGGGGATGGGGCTGTGTTTGCTGACGAGTGGCAACCTTTTATCTCCTTACTATCCTGCCCTAGATATCTGCGGCTATTGCGCCTTCCCGCACTTAATACAGACGCACCCCATTGGTCACCGCCTTGAGCAACAACACACTAAGCCTGACTTTCACCCTTATGTATAGGCAGCTTGTATGGGGGAGGAGACGGGAGGGGGGAGGACAGGGTGGGGGTGGGGGTGGGGGTGGGAGTGTTGCGGGAAAGTTTGTTTTGTTTCTACTCGATGCTCTGCGAAGCACTCAGACGGTTGCTAACCCAAGACTGGGTTTAAACTCTCAATGCATCTTGATTGTTGTTAAAACAATAAAAAGTCTTCAACCTAAAAGGTCTGGGGCCTAGGAACATGCACTAATATAAAAGTCAAGAAAACATTGTTGCTGCCTTCTTCCTCCACAAGCCAATGAGAGGACAGGGTTCTTCGGTAAGCAAGTTCAGCTCCTCCGTTGCTACGGAAATACATGTGGATTAAACGTTTTATCATATTGTTAGCTACAGACAGTCTTGCGCGGTTAGATTCTGGAAACATCAGGCATAGTTCCCAGAGGCGTTTCACATCCCATGACCGTCTATATCTCTACTTGTTTCACTGTGAGGACAATGAACCACTAACTAAAGAACAAAATCACTGTTAGGTAATGCATTCTTTTTCTCTATATGACAATCATTACTGTTTAAATGCACAAGCTATTCTATTCAAATCTTATATGAAACATTCAGAAATAAGAAATTCATGACTTTCAAGAATAGAATGTTGCATAGTAAACTAATACACTTTGTTAAATGAGAATATTCTAGTTATGACAACATCTCTAAGCATAATTCTAAAGTCAAGCTTCTAAATCACGTTGTGCACATTTCAACAATATTGAGCTTCTTTTTAACTAGCAAAAACTTATGTCAGGGTTTGTTCACGGCCTACATGAATAACAATGATTGCCTACTGCGAATTAGCACATTTCAAATGTGTGTCAGTTTAGCATTAAGTTTACGACACCTTTAAAATATTATGTTAAATAAATAAAGTCTAATTTAGACTCTATTAGTCTGCCAGTTGATGTTTTTTTATTAAATAAAACTTAATCGGTTTATAGGGATAGCACATAGACAGTACATCACATAGAATCTTACATTAAGCATCATGTTATTTTGCATTTCTCAGTATCCGTAAGCAAATGTAGAAACACCTGGAACATAAGTACATATACTGTAGCATAAGTCGTACCATTGAGGGTAAGTGACGAGCAAGAACAATGCCTTTATAAAAAATATCCTTGGAATATAATTCGTATTGCAGGAGAACATCCAAGACAATCATTTCTGAAAGATAATGATGCTGAAAGAAAAGAGGCAGTCCACTTGTCCTTTTATTCCATAAAGCCAATATAGAACAAATCCCCCCCCTCGTCTGCTTTCGTGTTAGGCCTCCACAGTTAATGTAATAAAGGATCATGGGGGATAGTCCATATACGTCCATGGCGCATCCATCTAGAACCCAGCATTGCCTCTACCCCCTTTCAACATTCCTAGGGTGTGATCAGTGCCCATCTGATGGTTTATAAACTTTGAAATTTCAATGATATTCTATGGTCATGATGTGATTCAATTGCATACTCTTTACAAATCTCTAGTTAATTTCTCTTTCCCCTCTCTTGTGTAAGTAATATCTACAGCTTTTGACCAAAGCAAATAAGCATAACAAGCATAATCCGTTCTGTTAGCACTGGTATAAGTATAGCCTTTAAAATACCTCCTCCTGCAGTTGCAATCCAATTTTCAATTGTGTGAACTCCTCTTTCCAACATTTTCTGCAACACTAGGGGCCAGATGTATGAAATTGCAGATTTGCGATTTCCTAATAGCGGATGTTAGCGATTTGCTATTTGGAAATTGAAAACTGCGATGTACAATAGTGTGATCGACACTTTTAGCGATTCGCAGTGGGTCGCAAATGGACCTGCCTTATCAATATTCATGAGGCAGGTCGCAATTTGTGACCCATTGTGAATGGCTACAATCACATGGATGGTGGCCTGCTAGGGTCAGCAGACCACCATGTCTGTGATTGCTTTTTAAATAAAGCAATTTTTCTTTGTAATGCAGCCCATTTTCCTTAAGGGAAGACTGGATGCATTTCAAAAATAAAAATGAAAATGTACCTTTTCATTTTTTAAGAGTAGACAGTGGTTCATGGGACCACTGCCTGCTCTTAAAAAATGTTGGCACCCACATTCACGAAAAGGAAGGGGTCCCTTGGGGACTCCTTCCATTTGCGAATGGGTTACCACAAACTTGAAGTTGGTGGTAACTGCAAATGTTTTGCGACCGCATTCCTGGTTGCAAAACATTACTACATACCAGTGCGACGCGCTATTAGGAACGGATGCCCTTAACACATCCCTTCCTAATAGCGACTTGCAAACCCTATTTTACGAGTCGGTAATGGGTAACCAACTCTCAAAATAGGGTTGGTACATGCCAAAAAGCATTTTACCAGTTGCAAACGGCCATTCGTACATCTGGCCCCAGCTGTTTTCAGCTTTTCTAATTCAGGCTTTAAATCTGAAATGTTCTTTGCAAATTCCTCCATTTTCTTACTCTCGTCAGTTATATAAGAGCAGCAATGGGTTAATTTAAGCATTTTGCAGACTCCACTTTTTTTGCAAGTAAGATGTCTAATGCTAAGCGATCTTGCAAAACCATGGAACGTATGGCAATCAGCTCAGTGTTTACTATTACCAAAGCTCCAGAAGTGCTTGTTGCCAGCTTGTCGACAACAGTTGACAGTTTTCTTGTTGTTAATATTGAAAAAGTCGATGTCAATATGAACAACGATATATTCATGTATTAAAATGAAATCGCATCTTTATTGACAAATTCACCCATTGTGAACTCCACATCAACCCCGACTCAGAAATACATAGTCAGGCAGGCTCTGAGACCCAGGCCCGAAGTCACTGATTGACAGGTCACAGGTGGGGTGGCATGTAACCAGCAGACAAGCATTTGAACAGGAAATCCCAGATCAATCCCACAGATAGGCGCAGCAACACCACAATGGTCCAGGGAGATTGGCCCCAATAAAGCACACATGGCTGGAGGTGTGCGTACGTTCACAAAACACCATAAAGTCAGATGCCACATGAAGTTAGGAGCACATACAACAACACACAAAAGAAATAGGAGTGCTAGGAAACTTGAGGCTAGTATGATTCATGGCACTCACTTAGTTTTAGAAAACTTGGGCTGTAATGCACACTTCGGTAGTACCTGTAAATGGAAATATGACAATCATAACCATTTATATATGCACAAGAGAAGACTCTCTGTGTGTTACAGTAGACCCATATATATGTCTAAACACATCTCAATCATGCCGCCCATTCGTTGTTTCCATATATGTTACTCAATTCCGGATGTGGCTAACAGGTCATCCAGAGATCAGACATCTAAGTGACCCTTATAGCCAAAGTTACCACTGTGCTATAATCCGTGAATTGTATTTTTGTTAGTCTACTCGTGAAAAGACCACAAGCAACCAACTACCAGTGTCAAATGGGATACCCTATAAGTATGGTTCAAACACACGGATAATCAATCTTACCGAGTTTCACCGTCGATTCTGCTTAAAAAGGCCTGGGAGCGCGAGCACCTCCCTGTAGTCCCACACTAGTTTATTGGAGAAAGAATATACTCGCTTTAGCCCCACCTGGCCATGTTAATCATGAGTAAAAAACTGTTCTAATGAACGTGTTTAACATTTCACTAGCGCCCGTACACATGAGCCAGTGCATACAGCGTTTCTAGTACAATAGCACTGGACACCAGCCCCTCTCTCCTTACTTCATCAAGGTGAGGCCGCCACTTTACCAGTTCCCTCCGCACGCCATGGAGATGCTGGCGCTTGGTCACTGCCCTCTTTCTGTACGCGCTATTCGCCGTCACACGATCATGTATTCTGGTCACACGATCGGGACCCTTGTCTGATTGCTTGCGGGAATGTTCCCTATTCCTATCGTTATTCCGCCGTATATTGGGTGTACAAACCTATAAATAGGTTTTTATCATACTGGAATCAAAGCCCTTTGGCGCTTGTAGATCGATGTTTCATTCATATCTTCACTTGAAATACGCTTTGAAAGAACAGTTTCAACAGGAATAATTATTGTCTCCGATCAAAACCCCAGTTCACCCATAAGCGTAGTCCCACATTAATAGTTATATCTTGGGTAATCCTTATCGTCTATTTCTTTCAAGTGTCAAAACATATACATTCTTCATTAGGAGCCCATAGCCATTCAGGACACAGCACACACAGTACCCGCAGTCCCCATGATGGACATCTGGACACGTTACCCACTGGCCACATTGTGTTCACGAAAGGTCGAGGCCCATCCCCCCCCACTGGGGAAGAAAGCTGAGTATGAAATGGGTGGGCAGACACACACACCCCCACTCAGCAACCCACGAGGACGATCCCCAAACAGGAGCAAGCCCAGAGAGACACTGTTAAATTGGTCCAACACAAATTGAAAAAGACCGCCCTTGAGGGAGCCGCATTGGTCGCAAGCGTGCAAATGGCACCAGTCTTAAAAGGAGCTCCACGGCCAAACCCCAGAGGGTTTCACCCTAGCTATAGCAGAAGAGTCCAGGGAGGTTGGCAGCAAATAGACCCTAGGGAATGTTTCTATTGCCACAGGATGGGCCACCTGGCAGACAGATGCTGGGTAAACCATACCACAAACAGAGATCGATGGGCCAGGGGCAGTCACCACAAAACCCTCATCCACAAAACCAAGCCGAGGGAAACCCAAATGCACCTTACATTCAGCCGCAGGGAGGTCAGACAGCCACCGCACCACTGCAACAGGGATCAGGTAGTTGGACAAACACGTGGCAACAGCAAACACAGACAGGGAACACAGCCTAACAGGGACCAGGGCCACAACCTCGGCAGGGAGGGATAACTGTCTGGGGACGTAATGCCTTCACACAGAATCCAAATATGCAGTAAGATAAAACCCCATAGTAAATTACCTCCCATTCACCCACATCCCAAAAATTAACTGTACCAAAACCAAAAGAAGGGCCAATGAGACAACGTTGGGAATACAAACTTTTATCTGGGGATTCAGGGCTGCTGTATGTGTTCTATCGATCGAGTAGCCTCACTAAAGTTCACCATTAAGGCCCCCTGTAGAAACCTAGGCCCCACCCTGCTGCTGATCCCCCAGGGCGGGGTTAGCTGACCACACCCCAAGGGGAGCACAGTCGGATGAGGGGGCTTGGTGGCCCCCAGGCAAGTACTTAAAAACAGGGACACAGGTTCCCTCATCCAAAGTCAATAAGAACAGGTTCCTACTACGAGGTCAAAAGGTCCCCATTCCTGAGTATTCAACCCAGGACCCATGTTTCCTTCATGGCGTGAAGATCCAACAGTGCCCCCAAAAGACTAGAAGCCTCTGGCCGAAATGGAGGCCCCCTTTTAGTTCTAAAATGAAGCTGTCCTCAAGTGACGGGAGCCAGGGTTCCCGTACGCCTGGGATAGTGAAGATCCGATAACCTCCACTGCACACGCACAAGAACCAATAAGTTGCAAGGTGCCCTCATGGCATCGGGTCAGTGGAGAGGTTTGCCAGGTTAGCCAGACATCCCAGAATTGCGAGGCAGTTCCGGTCCAGTCATCCTCCCTAGGCAAAATTTGGTGCAGTTTATTTGCCTAGGCCCGGGCTCCTCACGTTCTTATGATCCAAGTGGTGTTTCCTTTTCTTTCCCTCCTCGCACAGTCCTGCACATGTGCAGGTTGAAAGCAGCCCACACCGATGGCACCCCCATGCACATACCAGGAGAGACAGGGACTAGGAAAACTGGTAGCACCCATAAAACCCTAGATATAAACTCATACGATCCAGCCCATATGATCACAAGGCCGCTCCATGAATATTTTGCACTAATCCAAGCACCCGGTTTGGTACGAAGGCTCATAAAATATAATAATTGGTCTATCACCAATAAGCCACCTTTAAGTTTAACGATCAAAAAGATACCATGATAGGGGCCACCTTCTAGTGCCTCACTAAAAATTGCGTAAATGGAGTGTGAAGAACACACTCCTGAGGAAAATACAAAACCCCAAAGAAAAGATCAGTAACGATGGCACACATGCAATGTTTTTTAGAATTAACAAATGAACCAAGTTCTTATCCAACAGGTCTGCAAACGAACCTCCAAGTGCACCACCTTTCAGCTGCCACATCATCACCCCAACGAGGATCTAAAGTGTGTGAATAAAAATTACAAACTGCACTGTGAACTTTTTTCGATTGAACTGTTGAATGAAAAACTCCAATCACCGGAGGACCACAGCCACCTCCCCTGAATCCATACCAAAACCTGCAATGTTCACTAACAAGTTATGTATTATTGCACTTTTATGTACCCTCTGTCTAGTTTGGGTGCTGCCTCACCTATTTACTGCCAAAGAACCGCCTGGCCAAATGTAGTCTGTTAGCGTTAGCATAGGGATCGCTCCCATATCAGTCATAATTACACCAACCCGAACACTAGCTTTCCACATGCACTACACAGCGCCCTTTCACATAACACATGGTATCAACACATGACTACCTAGGGCTCCAAGACATCAGGCAGATCGTGTTACATCTGTTCAATGATACCACGTGCACTAGGCACAAACCGACTTCACTTGTCCCAAGAGGTAGCCCCTGAAAAGTCAAAATGCCTTCTATGCAGAATCAGTGCCAAAATCCAGCCCAGCAAGGAAGAACCCAACAGAGTAGTAGTGAATTTGCCCTGTTATGAGACCAACCCAACATCTCTATACCTTTTCACTGAGCCTAGTGATATCCAAACTGAGCTAGGCAGGATGCGCAAGAAGGGCACCATAGGGGAGGATGCTGTTTGGCCCCAAAGACTTCCCAGAGAAGAGACTCTTGGAGGTAGCAAAACCCCCAACTCAATGCACAAACACATCTGCTCCTGCCTCCATTTGTGGTCCTAGCGTGGCCCTTAGAGCATCTGGGCCAGTCTTCTTTAACAGCAAGTGGACACCTGACATGGAGTTAATGTAGGGCCATCCAGCTTGATGATATGAAGAGAAATGGGTCACGGTTATCCCAGGGAATGACCTGGATAATAGGACATTGACTCTTGCCATCCAAGCACTGCACCATTTACATAGAGACATGTGTGACGAGGGAGGTGCCCCTGAGCAGAAGTGGTTCTCAAATTGGTTCTTCTGGTTCCCCCGGTAGCTTTTCGGATTGTGCACGTCGTTGTTGTCGATTTTCATCATTCTGTACAATTGGGGATTTCCTGCTGTAAAACGCAGTCCTCAAATTGGGTACAAAGCAAGTAACTAGGAAATTAGTAATTATCAAAACCGAAGAACAACAGTCCCCAAATATGTATGGGTTAGATAGTTTATTTGAAAATTCAACTAGAGGGGGGAATGTTAATATTGAAAAAGTTGATGTCAATATGAATAACGATACATTCATGTATAAAAACTAAATTGCGTCTTTATTGACATATTCGCCCGACTCAGAAATACGTAGTCAGGCAGGCTCTGAGACCCAGGCCTGAGGTCACTGATTGGCAGGTCACAGGTGTGGTGGCACGTAGCCAACGCATGAACAGGAAATCAGAGATCAATCCCACAGAGAGGTGCAGGGACACCACAATGGTCCAGGGAGACTGGCTCCAATAAAGCACACATGGCCAGAGGGGTGCGTGTGTTCCCAAAACACCATACAGTCAGATGCCACATGAAGTTAGGAACACATAGCCAATCAGGACACAGCACACACAGTACACGCACTGATCATGCGCGCTCCATGCCGTACATCTCATTCAATACATTAATTTATGACTCCAAAAACAGAAGTTCCCATTCCTTACCAAAAAAGGACCGCTGGAACTATTTTATTGCATTCAATGAACTGTATAAAAACCTATGTTAGACCAATTGTAAATTGAGACAGTCCTCAGAGCCTATGCCTGTGGCTGATCTTCCAGCCACACTGTTTAATTAAGTAAACTGTTCCTGTTTTGCCAAACACCTCTTGTCTCTTGTTTTTTTCAAGGTGTTTCATGTTCAAGCAACATTATCGTCATTTAAAATGACTCCTACAGGTGAAATGATTGCTCCAAAAATGTTGCCTTCTAGATGAGCTCCCTTCTCTGTCCTAGGGGTGTGTCTGTTTGCTGGTGTAATTGTTAATGCATCTACACTAGACACATGGTACATTTTAGGAAATAGCACTCCTGAATAACAAATACCCTTCAAATCAGCAGTTAACAGAAACTAAGCTATCTGTCCACAAATAAAGTAAACTCCCGGAATTGCAGATTCTTCTTCCTGTAAAGTTTGCCATGTTCCTCCCATAATTCAAATGTGTGTTTGCAACTACTAATCCCCACATGTCTGGTTTGTTTTTGTGTCCTTCTTCTGTAAAACCAAACTTTCCATTTGTGTTGACTGTCTAATCTCAATTTTGGATAACCATTTTCTATCTAAATTCATCTTTTTCTTTCTTCCAAACATTTTTCAGAACATCAGCATGTCTATCTTTGCTGCGTTTTATGTTAGTGTTTCTTGTTTCTAAAGTCATCATGAAAACGTTTTCCAACAGGTGCATCAAACAAGTTAAATTATTTTGATAAACTTTAACACTATCTATAGGTCTATGTGGCATAAAATAGTACCAGGCTGTGTCCATTTCCTTTCTTTCTGAGGGTAAATTCATGCTTTCTATCAAAGGTACTCTAGAAAGTATTAAGTCATAGTTGGAATAGAAATATTAAAAATGTTCTCATCTATATGCAAGTGTAAGTAATATGCTACTTGAAAGTTCATATGATAACGGCATGTGGTAATATGTGACTTCATCTGATGCGGATGGCAGTAAATGAGCATAGATATAACAGTCCTTTGCGCCCATGGCATGTGTGTATATGTGTACTAACCTAGAATAGATGTTTGTTGAGTAACCCTCCCTATTGTATGCGACAAAAGAGGCCTTCAATTGCTCTTCATCACTCAGATATGTTTGTTTTTGTGCAGTGTTTGTATTTTTAAAAACTTTCTCAGGTGTTAAAATATTAAAATCTTACTAATACTATAGTAATCATAATAATTGTTATCACAAAGATTCAACACATAATATATTTACAATTATTTCTAAGGCAACACATGTTCTCTTTAGTATCAGATGAAAGGTATGAAGTTAATTTTTTCCACATTTCGTTAACTGATTCGTTTTCAGCAAGCAAGATTAGACAATCCTTAACTCTACTCCGTGTTCTTCTAAAAATGTTATCCCTACTCTTCTACCGCACACTCAGGCCTAGATTGAGCTTCTGTAAAATAAAATAATAAAAAGAATTAATCAGGGTCAGTCTTATTGGGTTTTTTCTTAATCTTTCTTTTAAATTTTTCGCAGTCTCTTTGTAAATGCACAGTTCGTTTTTGTCAAAAACAAATTCCCTAGCACAGCTTATTTTGATGGTATCAAACAGTTCATCTGTCACCTCAAATAGTTCAGCAATTGTCTCATTTAGCACTTCATTCAGATAATAAGTCCATTCAGGTGCTGAATATCTCCGACAAGGTATTCTTACTCTTTTTGACCTTCTCAACCTTTGATGCTTTTCTGCTGAGTCACTCTTGTCACTTGTCTCTGTTTCCTCCAATATTGTGACTGGGTTTTGATCCAGTGACAAACTCTGTTTCAGTCTTTTTTTAGTCTGTGGCCATTGAACTTCACGGGTGACTCTTCTTCGTCCAGTGCTTGTGCCTTCACCCAGATCTACTTGCTCTACTGTTGTTTCAGTCACAGTTCCAAGTTGAGGATCAGTCTCTGCTTCTACTTCGTTAGAGACCTCAATGCCACTTGGTGCAACAACAGGTTCTTAGATTGGTGTGATTTGTTGCAGTTCTTCACCCCTTTCCTTTCTTTGCTGCTGGTGAGATACCAGAACCACTGCTCCAAAGGGTCTTTCAGCTTGTGGTGGAGTAGGTACCAATGTTCTTGGTTCAGGACGAAAGAGCACAATCTCTTCTTCAGGATTTCTCACCTTTTTGGTGTGGAACGCGTGCACCCAGTTTGGAACTCCCCCACAGTTCACAGCAGTGTTGGTCACCAAAATAACCTGGAAGGGGCCTTTCCACCTTGGCTCCAAACAATTCTTCCAAACGTGCTTCTTGATCACAACCCAATCACCAATATTGAGGTTGTGTCACTGTTCTTGGTGTGTATTTTTAGTGGCAGCTGCAACCTGGTAAGAAACAGAACACACCACATCAGCCAATCCTTTGCAGTAGTTGAGTATCATATCATCTGTGATGTTCAACAGTGCATTGGCAGGTACAGCAGGTAATCTCATTGCTCTTCCCATCAACACTTCATGGGGAGAAAGGCCAGTCTTTCTGTCAGGAATACTTCAGATACTCCTCAGCACCAATGGTAAAGCATCTGGCCATTTCAGTGAGATTGAAGCACAAACTTTTGCCAAACGAGACTTGATAGTCCCATTCATCTGCTCCACAATTCCAGAGGCTTCCGGTCAATAACTACAATGTAGTCTTTGCTCAATTTGTAATGCTGTGCAAATCAATTTCAGGACTTCATTGTTAAAATGAGTCTCCCTATCTGACTCCAAAGAGACCGGCATGCCATGCCTGGGTATCAATTCTCGCAATAACAGTTTTGCTACTGTAAGACTGTCATTTCTTCTGGTTGGGTAGACTTCCGCCCATCTTGAGAAGACACATAGTATGACTAGAATGCATCTGAGCCCATTACAATCAGGCATCTCGATAAAGTCCATCCGCATCCTGGTGAAGGGACCACCTGATCTCCCTGTGTGACATGTGTCCTTTTTCCTGCATGTATTTGTTGACATGTCACACATCTGTGACATACTTCTTCTGCTAGCATCCTGAATCTGGGATTAAACCAACTCTGGCAAAATAATCTGGTCATTGCATCCCTACCTAAGTGTATGTAATCATGTAAAAATCGTGTAATTGGAAATAACAAACTATAAGGTAACACTGGACTTTCATCAGCTGACATTCAAATGTCATTTCTGCTTTTCACACAACCTGCTCTAATCCAACTCTGCTGTAAGCCTGGGCGGAGTTCTGCTACGCGGAACTCCGCGAAGTGCAAAACAAAGTCCGCTGCGCTAAGCGGAGCTCCGCAAGCGGCGGAGCGCGTTAGATAAATGCTGTCCGCAGTGATTTTTAGTGCCAGGTGCTTGTCTGCACTGTGCAATCATCGTGAATGGAACCCTGCACAGCACAAGTGGGCACTGCTTCCTTTCTGCCACTCAAGTAGATTTTTACTTGAGCGGCAGCTTTCTCACCACCAGCTGTCGCGAGCATACGTGACCACTCGCAATAAGAAATCTGACCGCCTGCGTTGAGAAATCTCGCTGGGAGGTTGATTTTCCACACTCGCGCTCGCCAACTTGATGTTGACGATCAAGAAAGAGGGAAAATCTCGCCGGTAGGTGGATTTTCCTCACTCGCGCTCGCCAACTTGACGTTGAAGAACACACGAGAGGGAAAACAACTCCGATCCGCTATGCGGAGCGCAGTTTTTTGGAACTCCGCGAGCTCCGCGTAACGCAGAGTGTGAAAATCTCTACAAACTCCGCGAGTGGAGCAGAGTTCACCGCCCAGACTTACTTTGCTGCTCTGCCTCTCAGACATTTTCTTGTGCTCTCTTTAACTCATCCCAGGTATCAGTAATTTCATCAACAGTGTAAAGTTAGTGTCTTCCTCACATGTGAAAGTTCCATTAAATGTACAGGCCAACAAAGCACAATACCATGCTTCTGAATCTGCATACCTATTTCCCATGGTTATGTAGCCATTTCCAATTTGATGAGCTGCACATTTAACAACTGCAATTTGCACATTTAACAACTGCAATTTCAACTGGCAATTGTAGAGCACTAAATAACTCCCTCACCTGTACCCCGCTCCTATTTGGGGTTCCTGAAGAGGTCATAATACCTCTTTGTGACCATATTTGCCCAAAATCATGGACAAAGCCAAAGCCATACTGACTATGTGTAACTATAGTGACTCTCATTTGAGCAGTTAAACAGCATGCTCTGGTAAGGGCAATCAATTCTGCAACTTATGCTGAGGCAACCCCTTGAAGCCTCAACAACATAACTTATTGTGCATACAGCGTAAGCTGCTGTTAGGGTACCTACATTGTTTCTTAAACATGAGCCATCTACAAAGATTACATGATCTGGCTCAATCAGGGGTTTATCCTTTATATCAGGTCTAGGCTTTGTGTATAAATCTGCGACATCTAGGCAATCATGTTCAACTTCATCACAAACAACATCATTTATTGGCATTAACGTTGCAGGGTTCAGTATCTGGCATCACCTAATGAGGATATTTTCGGAGGATAAAATCCTCTGCTCATATTTTGTTAGCCTGTTATGGGTCATGTGCTGTGTTTTCGCTCTTGTCAATAGAACCTCCACAGAGTGAGGGGCCATTAAAGTTACTGGATATCCCATCACTATACTGTCACTCTTTTTCAGACTAGTACTCACTGCAGCAACGACTTTAAGACAGCAGGGCAGACCTTCGGCGACAGGGTCAAGGGTTGTAGAAAACTATGCCTCAGGTTTCCGAGCATCTCCATGTTTTTGTGTCAGCATTGAGAGAACGCAGCCCTCCCTCTCACTGCAAAAAAGAAAAAACTCTTCACGGTAATCTGGCATTCCTAGTGCTGGGGCGCAGCAAAGACTCTCATCTCCAGGAAAGCTTTCAAATATTGTTGTCCTATGGAAGCAGATCAGACACATCCCTGTGTGTCAACCTCAGTAAAGGCCTAGCTACCAAGAAAAAGTTGGGTATCCACTGTCTTCAGTTGCCAACCATTCCTAGAAACATCTTGAGGTCCTTCTACGTTCGAGGTGGATTCATTTGGAGAATTGCTTCCACTCTCTCTGGTAACACCTTTCTAGCTCCTTTTTCAATTATGTGTCCCGGATATTGAATTTCTTTTTGACAGTACTGCTGTTTCCCTGGGTACACTTTATGTCCATTCTCAGCCAGGTGGTTTAACAAAGCAATTGTATCTTGTTTACATGCTTCTCGTGTTTCTGATGCCACAAGCAAGTCGTCTATATACTGTACTAATACTGACCTATAGGGCATCTGTAATGACTTCAGATTCTTTTTTAAGATCTGGTTAAAAATTGATGGACTCTCTGTATACCCTTGTGGGACTCAGCACCATGCCAAAACTCCCTGCTGAAATGCAAATGAAAAAATTTAACTTACTGTTTTCATGTAATGGCACCAAGAAAAATGCCTGACAGAGATCAATGACTGTAAACCATTCTGCAGTACAAGGAATCTGAAACAATATTGTAGCTGGATTCGGTACCACGAGACAACATGTGACAACTATTTCATTAATTTTCCTCAGGTCCTGTATAATCGGATATTTTCATTTGGTTTCTGTAAACCCATGATCGGAGAGTTACATGGACTTCCAATTAATTCTCTCAGAATGTTTTCTGTACCATGTCTTCTATTACAGGTGTTATTTCTGCAAAAGTTTCTGAGGGTAAGTGATACAGTGGGGTTCTTGGAAACACCGAATTATTCTTGACAGTAATCTGAACTGATTCCACTCCTTTAAATAATCCAATATCTTTTCCTGTGAGAGCCAATACTTCTGGATTCTCAGTTCCCCCTAAGTCAGCAGGCAATTCTTCAATTGTCATTAAAGGGAATAGCTATCTTTTGTTGGATCATTTTAAATCCTACATCTTCATCATTTCTCTGCAGTTGAACACCATCTGGCGTACAATAGTGTTAGACTTGGCATCTTTTGCCATGGTTTCCCCTGTCTTTTTGCTTCTAGCTTCCTGGTTTTAGGGCACTTTACTACTGCTGATCAGTGCTAAAGTGTGTGTCCTCTGTGTCTAAAATGAGATGTCATTTGGTTTCTCCATATCTGGCATATTTGATTTACTGATAAGTTACTGGTACAGTGCATTGTGTGTGCCCAGGTCCTGTAAATCAAATGCTACTAGTGGGCCTGCAGCACTGACTGTGCCACCGACATAAGCAGCGTTCAAACATGTCTCAGGCCTGCCACTTCAGAGCCAGAATGCGCAGTTTTTAACTGACATGTCAACCTGGCAAGTATCTCTACTTTTATTACATATAAGGCACCCCATAAGGTAGGCCCTAGGTAGCCCCATGGGTAGTGTGCAGTGTATTTGAAAGGTAGGACATGTGGTTTTAAGTTTTATTTGTCCTGGTAGTGAAAAACTGCAAAACCCGTTTTTCACTACATCAATGCCTAGCTCTCCCATAGGTTAGCATGGGAGCTGTCTTGTAACACTTTACAAGGGTATCTTCCAATTGGGAGCGGATAGAAAATTGTAGTTTTTGTCTCTGGACTCACAATTTAAAAAATCATCTTTTAGTGAAGTCGGTTTATTAATTGCAGGTCTGAAAATGCCACTTTTAGAAAGTTGGAATTTTCTTACTTAACCATTCAGTTCCTCTGCCTGTCCCTAGAATACTCGTCTAGGTTGGATGACAATTGGGATTTGTGAATTTACTCTAGCTATCACACACAAAGGGAGCTGAGGTTTGCTCTGCATATTATCATGGCCCATCACCAGGCTGATGGGTCTTCCTGAGCTAGAGTGGTGAGAGGAGTTGACACTTGCACCTGAATAGGGCTTTGCCTGTCCCCACACAAAAGCCTTGGGGCCATCAAAGACTTCGCCTGCAGCATTTGGGCTTTTCCGCTGGGAGCCCTGCTCTGCCAAGTGGTGCTAAATCCAATTCCTGAGCCCTTGGAAGTGAGTTTGCTGTGCTAAACAAGGAGAAACCAGTACATCGACTTTACGTGTGACTTTGGAGCTGGCGCTGCTCTTTGACACCGCGCCGATGTCTGTACCAAAGCCATGGTCCCCACTCAACGTAAAGACCGCAAATCGCAATACAGGCCCTAATGCCACCGCAGCGCCTCTGAAGATCTTCCACAGAGTGAGTCTCGAGCACAGCGTCACCGAAGTCCGTGACGCCCGACTGCAACACCTGTGGCCCCCATGGTGTGACATCGACACCGCAAAGTTGGCGCCTCATGGCTTAACCCTCATCGCTTCATCGACCGTGCACCACCAGCGGAACCGCCGCCTCCCCGCCTGTGCCACATCACGTCCCCTGTGCCTTGCAACGTCCCGGGCGTCACCGGCTCAATGACTCTGCACCGCCTCCAGGAACTGATGCCTCACTTGCTTCAGTGATGCCTCACCTCCATTGTGCAATGCACTGTCCGAACACCGATGTGCCCATGACCTGCACCATCAGTAAGGAACCGACACCTCACCAGCTTCAGCAATGCCTCACCTCCCCGACGCCTCGCAATGTCTTTGTTTTGTCATTGTTTCCAAGGGACTGTAACCGGGGTCAGTGCGATTCCATAGCCGGCCCTCACTCCATCGCAGTTGGCCCTGAACTTTGAGATCTGACTTCATCAAGGACGTCAATATAGCCCCAGCTGGAGCTATTGTGTTTCTAAGCGCTAGAACTGCATTTATTACTGAAGAATTCGCATATTGATTTATGTATTTTGGAATGGATTCTTTTTAGTCTTGTCTTATATAAATATTGGCTATTTTTCTAAACTTGTGTGGAGTACTTTTGTGGTATTTTCACTGTGTTACTGTGTGTGCACAAGAACTTTACACATTGCCTCTGTAGTTTTGCCTGACTGCTCTGAGCCAAGCTACCCGAGGGAGAGCACAGGTACACTTAGAGCCCGATTACGAGGAGGGTCGGGAAGCCTCCGACCGCAGGTCGGAGGCTTTCCGAGCCCCATCGCGGTTTCCGTTTCGACTGCCGCATTACAATGCAGGCAGTCGAAACTGAAACCAGCCGGTCATTCTGGCTGAATTCCAACGGGCTCAAGGAGCCCGTTGGACAGTCGGAGACCGGCACATAATCCCAATGGACGGCGTTTCTGCCTTTGGGATTACAATGTCGGTTTCTGACAGGCTTTCCATGTCGGGCTTTCCAACATGGAAAGCCTGTTGGAAAGCGACATTGGGAGCCCCTAGCAGGGCCTCCTTCACCTAGCGGCCTCCGGTTGGGGGCCGAGGGAGCACCTATGGTGCTCCCCTGTTAATCCTTGCACCGTGTGGCAGGCAGTGTGAGGTGCTTGCCACACGGTGCAGGGATTCACACAAACTCCCATTTCTCTATGGGAGCTTGTGCTACCGCAGGTTTACGGCTGCAGCGCAAGCTCTCATAGGGAAATGGGAGTTTGCGACTGCACCATTTGCGGTCGCATTGTAAATAGGTATGCGGAACCGTCGACCAATGGTCGAGTGGTTCCCATACTGATACGGTGTCCCCACCCAACATCATAATAAGGCCCATAATGTGTACTACACTTACCCTGACTAGGATTGTGGGTCCCTACATGGACAGGGTGCAAGCCCCTGCCAACTAGATACCCCATTTGTAACAAATAGATTGTGCAATTTAACTTGCACAACAACTCTCTTCCTAACTGATTTACAGGACTCGTGTCACAGATTACAAATTGATGCTTTTCTTCAAGGTACCTATTTTTACAGGAACCTCTTCTGAATTTGGATTTGTAATCTGTCTATTTGAAACTCCAACAACTTGGATCTTTTCCCGAGAGGAGTTAGGTCTGGGACTTCCACAGTTCTAACAGTGGATATGGTAGCTCCAGTATCTACCAGAAAAGTCACTGGCCATTCACCTCACCAGCTACAAATTGACCACTCTGGTCTATCGCCAAGACTGTGCCAAGCACACAATCTTCCTCCCCTCTCAGGCCCCACCATAGAGTAGTGTCTGAGCCATCACTCTCGAAAACAGGAAACTGCTGAAAAGCATTCTGACCTGCATTTTGGAACAGTTGACACACATTCTGATTCATATTCTGGAAAGAATTTGGGTTTGCTTTTGGCATCTGATTTACATTAAATTTTGGGTTCCCCATATTTTGTGGGATCACTTGTATTTGTGGAATCTGTATCATTGGGACTTGTTTTTGCATTGGCACCTGCATCTGCTGTACTGGCATATTTTACATCTGACCTGCTCTTTGCATGATTATATTTCCATTTGCATTATCAGTATTAAACCTACATTCCTGCTTCCAATGCCCGACCTTGTGACAGATGTGACAAGGAATCATTTTCTCCAATGCTGAAACTTTCATTCCTGAACCTGGATAAATAGGTACTCATCTACCTCTACCCTGTGGAACACCAGATTCACCAGAATTTCCCTGAAAACCCATCTGTGGAACTCACGCACCTTGCATTCCTCCAGGGTTTCCTGCAAAAGAAGTGTTCTGAAAACCTTTCTGAGCCAATTTTGTCTGTGGCAACATATATTTCTCCTTAATCTTTTTCTGCTTCATTTCAAATTAATCGCTGCAATATTTTGCATATCGCAGGATCTCATCAAGTGACTTATTCTGCCAACAAATTACATTCTGTGTTATGTGCGAACTAGTTTATGGTCCTAAACCTAACACAAACTATGACACAAGAATCCCCATATTCTTCTCTTCAGGATATTCTCTTCCACTGTGCTGTTGAAATACCTGCAACAAACTTTCATAGTACTCATGAACTGTTTCTTTTGCCTCCTGTGTGGTTCGATTAATTTTCAACCAGTCTAAATTCTTTGGTGGCACTCTGCCTTTCAGGAAAGTAATCACTGCTTCATATTTCTCCAAAACTGTGGGAGATGGTGCATTTGTGCATTTTATCTCTTGCTAGCTCATCCTGTGTCCATTATACAGCACTCTTACACTCAGCCACATATCACTTGGCACCACAATTTCAAATAGTGTATCCAAATCAGTCCATAACACTTTTGAAATTTTCACAAATCGTTCAACTTGTGTGTACCACTGCAAAGGATTGTCTCTCAATTTTGGAAAATTGTTTGTAAATGCTATAAGATTACCTCTGCTCCAAGGCATATGTACATACACTCCTCCCCCTACTTCCCTAAGGGGATAAGCTGAAACTCCCTCTTCCTCTGGCCCTTTATTATTTTTCTCTAACTTTGGCTGTTTCCTTTTCTTTTCATGTTTCTTCACTCATTTGGTTTCTAATATTTCAAAATCACTATATTTATTATCGCATTTTATTAATTCAATAATATGCATGCACATTCCTGCAGGGCGCATGTTTACGATTGCAGCATCATCCAAATGTGCCATGTAACTCTTCTGGTAAGGATAGTTTTTGGGAATCTCCACATCATATTTCTGAGCCAATTGAGTCAATTTCTCATGTGCTGCTCCTCTTGTAATTTCTTTGCAACAGAAAATCAGTTCCTTTTCTTGATAGTTACTCAAGTATTCTAACTCCGAACATCCCCTAATAATTTCTTCTAGCTCCATTTTTAATCTTGGGATATTTGGTGGCCTCTATTTCTCAGGTTCTGGGTTAGTCACATGCATTGAGCCTTCTGTCTTCTTAATACCCACAGCTTCAACAAACCATGGTTGAAAAATACCTTCCAGTTCAAACAGGTTAATTTCCTCTTGAGTTATTGGTGTTGTAAAGACAATCCTTCCCCCATCTCTTAGTGCTTGGACCATCTGAGGTGGTCTACACACCACAATCTGTGAATTTTGTAAAGTCAGGACAAATCCTGTCACAGGTATCCCTCCTGCAGCTCCTTGAGTCTCTGGAGTTAACTTAACATTCACTGGAGCAGCTGCAACTGGTCTAGGCACTGTCTGTACAGTCACTACTTGTGGTGCTTGTATTGGTAGGTGCAGGTATAACCGGTGGATTTACCACAGGTGGTGGAACAATCTGTCTCTGAGCAATTTGTGCAACTTGTGGTGGAGCAACCTTGAAGTGGTCTCTCAATTTGTACCACTCTCGTTTCTACAGAAGCAGTCGCTATTGTACTGCTTACTTTGATACCACTTCAAGAACTATCAGTTGTAGTCGCATAAGGCTGGGGTCAAGAAGCCAACATTTCTTCTGATAAGTCACCCCTTGAATCGCTGTTTCATTTTCTTTTCTCTATTTCTTTTGTATTCTTTTTCTTTCCCTTTTTCGGCATCTCAGTAGAAATTGTTGGATATAATTGAGTTCCTTCAACTATAGCCTTCCTCCATCTACGCTGTTCCTCATCCCATCTAGAATCTGCATAATTATGCATTGCTCTCTTGGTACTTTTCTGGTACCTCTCCCCCTCTTTTTTCCCTTGCTGCCTTTTCCCACATACTTATGGCTTCAAATTGCACAGGTCTAGGTAGTGAATTCATTTCACCTAATTTTTCCCTTAAATTGTCAATAATTCTTATTTCAAACCTGGTTAACAAAATGTGCAGGCATAGCCTCAGGTGCCTCTTCATCTTTCCGTACCGGAACTGTAACATCTCCTCTCAAAAAACTCGTAAATCCTTTTAAAAAAATCATGTTTTCACAAAATTTGTAAACAACCACTGCACAGTTCAATGTTATGATTCTGTTCCATAAACATACATTTTCTTCTTCCAATCCTGTTTCAGTTTTTATTTGATCAAAATCCCGTCCCCAAATCTCAATGCGGTATTCACAAATCACTGACTTAAGACAGCGCGGCACCTTGACCTCACCAACCAATCCCAGCACGAAAGCACACCAACCGACCACTCCCAGCGCATGTCACTATGACATGTGATCTCGCTTCCTGAAGCAGTTCACCCTCCTTTACAATTTCTCTCTTACTTTCACAAATCACAAATCTTGTAACAAGACAAAATATATATCAGTTCTTGTTTGCTTTTCCAAAGAAAATCAATAGTAATTCAACATTCAGAATATTAAGGGGTTTTACACCTTCCGACTTTTATCATTTGCACAGAAATCCTCATTCACAAGTGAAATCTCGACCAACGTGAAATCACATTAATCCATGCAGCTTCCCCTGTTTGTGCAATTAGGTTCTGCCACTATCAATCAAAATTAGTCATTCACAACAATTTATTAGTATTTCTATCTCAATTGTGTAGGTGATGGTACCTCACACTCTACACCACAAAATCTCTGGAAGTGAGAAATTATTCAAGTGTCTTCTACACTTGTCTCAATCTTTTATTATCCTCGGATCTTGAACTACGCTGAGCCGGAATTCTTCAATCACTTCGTATAAAACATAAGTCAATAATGATCTGTTTTCATCAATCATCCATTCTCAAGCCAATAACACAACAAAAACACAATTACAATCACAGTAGATGTTGCATCACCCTATCTATACTCACACCTCCAAAATAGCAACCACCTGCAGAAACCGCACCTTGTCAGCTCCTCAATCTCTGGGCATTGGATTCCAGGATTCAGATATTTTATTCTAAACTTGGGAATTATTTATTTTCTCCTTGCTCCAAACAATTAAAACCACTACTCCAGAAAACTGATAGCGTGGTACTGGGCCCCAAAATAATTTTGAATGGTCATTCAAGTCAGAGTTGAACCCACCTTCCTGTGCTAAGTCTTTCTTTTCCTAGACCTTTGGATTGTGCATTAGGAGTCAAAGAGCAAGTTAGACATCTTAAATAACAATTTAAGATCAGTGAATAATGAGAGTTGTATTGTCGTTTTGAAATTTTATTTTCTCAATAAAAGATTAGCAAGGATCTTTGCTTTATCTTTTATCTTTATTCAGTTAGTCCATCAATCAAATAAGTTTACAGAATTCTCATCAAAAAGAAAATTGGTTAGAACAAATTATCATCAGGATCAAATGCATTTAACCGTGTTCCATAAAGGAACAAATTCCCTATTCTATAGATCAGGTTCAGGGTTTTAGATTATTAAGAACCGATAAAGAATTGGAAGTCAAATGGAAAAGAGCAAAATCAAGGAGCATGAGGCTTCGAAATCAAGTTAAATAGCAGAATTACCCGTAGAGAGTATTTCAGAAGACTCAGTCGAGTCTCCGATTAGCATACAGTTGCAGTAGCAAACTGTTGAATCCAAGTAAAGTCAGGCAAAGGAGGAAAACAGTAACAGCAGTAGCTATCTGCTCTCAAATATCTGGGTCTGGGGTAATCCTCCAAGCAAAAACCATACATCTACTTAGGAACACACACTAATGTAAAAGTCAAGAAAACGTATCGAAAACATAGTTGCTGGCTTCTTCCTCCACGAGCCAATGAGAGGACAGGGTTCTTCGGTAAGCAATCTCAGCTCCTCCGTTCCCACGGAAATACATGTGGATTAAACTTTTTCATCATGCTGTTAGCTACAGACAGTCTTGCAAAGTTAGATTCTGGAAACATCAGGTATAGTTCCCATAGGCTTTTCACGTTCTGTTGACCTTCTATATCTCTACTTGTTTGACTGCGAGGACAATGAACCACTAACTAAAGAACAAAATCTCTGTTAGGTAATGCATTCTTTTTCTCTATATGATAATCATTACTGTTTTAAATGCACAAGCTATTCTATTAAAATCTTATAGGAAACATTAAGAAATAGGAAGTTCATGACATTCATGAATAAAATGTTGCACAGTAAAGTAATACACTTTGTTAAATGAGATAAATCTGCAGTTATGTCAACATCTCTTAGCATCATTCTAAGGTCAAGATTCTAAATCACATTGTGCACATTTCAACAATATTGAGCCTCTTTTTAAGTAGCAAAAACTTATGTCAGGATTTGTCCACGGCCTACGTGAATAACAATTATTGCCTACTGAGAATTAGCACATTTCAAATGTTTGTCAGTTTAGCATTAAGTTTACGACACCTTTAGCATATTATGTTAATTAATTTTTTGTTCTAATTTTAGACTCTATTAGGGCCAACACCTCTCCATAATTTAGATGAACCGGTTAATTAGGACAAATGTCTGTTGTGCATAGCTAGCTCTTTGACGGATGTCATTTGTCTGTAATTTGAAATATGCCACTATATAACATAGCAATGTGACCTACCGCTGCCCCTACTCGCCATCCAGAGGTTCCACTTTTCCCAGAAACAGTAAATATTTCCTGAAAAAAAGTCATTTTCAAACAGTGTGCATGAACACCCCCAGCTAGGTTCTTTTTTTTCTTTCATTGTCTAATGAGTCAATTTGTTACAGGCGACTTTTGCAGCCGATGTAGAAATATACTATTCCTGCATGTATATCGCCTGTAACTAAGACCGCTCTAAGAATACCCCACCACAACTAGTGTTTTGCATAAAACAAATATATTATAAGGTGGCTTTGTAAATAGGTACAGCAGAAATACAAGTATGCATCACTTGGCTGTACGTGCAAGCTAAGTTTGGAAATTCCTCAGTTGAGCTCCAGCTTGCACCAGTGAACACGTTCATATGGGTAGAGAAAACCTAAACTGTTAGTACAGAGTTTGAAACGTCTGAACAGATTCTTCCATTTTAAAGAAATTTATTGCACAAAGACTTGAAATGGTAATATTACCTTTTTACTGGCACATCAGAGTGTGTGTGTGTTGTGTATATCAAGTGCATTTATGTGCACGCATGCATGCTGTGGGTTCAGTGTTTGTGTGCGTGTAAACTGTGAAATACTTACCTCCTTACCAGCCTGCTCTCAGGAAATCACCATTTTTGCATGTCAGCATACAAATTGATTTTTATAAAACATGTTGAGTAGTTTTCTGTGAGTTATAAAACAGAAATCTCAAAAAATAGGTTTATCGAGCCTGTACTTATCACTTTTGGTGGTCTGGTTGGTTTAATGTTTTTTTGGTGCCCGCTGCTGGCGCAGATGAGAAAAAGTTAGTTTTTTGGTCTTGCTTGGCAGTGCAGTTGTTGCGAGCCCTTATATAATCAACAAAAAAGGGCTTTCGGAGTACTACGGAGAGAGGGGCTTAGACTCCACTCACATGTTGTTTTCCCTGAGTACAGGATTTGATTGGCCCGAAGTTGTGCTCTTCCACTGAAAAGAATGCTCGTGTTGCCCATTTTGGCTTGTGGCAAAGCTTATACTCAATACATCAAGTCTGAATCACTTATGGTGGCAAGCCAATGATCATGGCTATTGACCTTATCTGTTTATTAAGAAATGTTACGATGAAGGCAGTAGACCTGACGTTTTTATTGTAAAAAGCATATGTTAACATCAATCCATTTTTTTATACAGTTATTATTCTGCATGCAAGCCCTCAGGGAAGGATTTTGCTACATGGAATCTCACAGATTAGTGTAGTAGGCAATGGTCTTGGTGTTAGTTACCCCCTGTGATAAACTGTGAATATAAAAGATTTGCTCTGAGAAAATCCTTGTTGGACCCTTTTAGGAGAGATACTATTTTGCTTAGCCAACTGTAATTTTTTATACCTATATAGTTTTATGACTGTGTGCCTGATGGTTACATTGTGGGAAATGTAACACTCAAAATAGTAGGCTCGAGTTCCTTAAGGTGACAAACTATAGGCCTGATTGATGCTCTGGAAAGAGTTATGTTTGATGCCATAGGTCATAGTTACCTGAAATGAAGTTATGACAATTGCAGTAGGACTAACTTATTCATTGTGAAAATCATTTGTTAAAACCAGTAGGCCTTTAAAAGTGCGTTGTTATCACATTGTGTTGCAGGCTCTAAACAGGCATTTTGTGGCATGTACTCTCACAGATTACTGTAGTATTCAAGGGTTTTAGCATTTGCCACTGGCTCTGACAAACCTTGAGAGTTTTCAGTGTGATGTTTCTTGTTAGGCTCTATTGAGAGGGGTTGCATATTGTTTTGCAAACTGTATTTTTCTACATATTTAAAATTTAACAGCTGTATGCATGATGGTTGCAGTTTATGTAAACTTGAATAGATCTGTTTTGGTTATGGCATCAATCCAATGGTAAAGGGTATAGGCCTTATCGTTTCTCTGGGAAAAGTTATCCCAGATTCCATACGTGTGATTGGTTTATCAGGAAACGTTATGGCAAAGCCAGTAGGCCTGACTTAGTTATTGTGAAAAAGATGGGTTAAAAGCAATAGGGTTTTACGGGCATTGTTATTACACTGTGCTAAAGCCTGTAGACAGGTATTTTCGTTACATGGAATCTCACAGATTACCATAGTAGCAAGAGTTTTGGTGTTGAGGACTCATCTGAACAAAATATGGGGATAGAAGATGTGCACTATGATAATCCTTATTAGGCACTACTAAAAGGGGTTTTATATTGTTTTGGCAACTGTAATTGTGTACATATTTGAAATGTTATCATGTTATATGTGATGAATGCCTTGTGTGAAATCTTATCCCCAACACAGTATATGAGTTGGTTTGGTGACAAGCCAGTAATAAAGGTTATAAGCCTGGCTGTTTGTTACGAAAAGATACGAAAAAGTCATTAGCCCTGGCGTATTTATTTTGAGCATATGTTAATGGCAGTAGGTGTTTAAAGGTGTTTAAAGGCATTTTGTTACATGGAATCTCACAGTTTAATATTGTAGGCAATGGTGTTGGTCACCCCCTCTGGCAAGAAGTGGCTATAGAAGAATTACACTGTGGGAATCCTCTTGTTAGACGCTCTTAGAAAAGATAGTATTTTGCTTTGCCAACTGTAATTTTGCATGCTTTTACAATTTCATCACTGTATGTCTTATTGCTCCCTAATGGCCTGAGTTAGTTATGGTGTTACCCCAACGATAACAGCCATAGGACTGATTGGTTCACCTGGAAAAGGTATTTCAGATGCAATAGGTTTTATACATTTATTTGAAAAGGCAGGCGTAAGGCAGTAGACATGATTTATTTACAATATACCATGTATGTTAAAGCCAATAGGCCTTTAAGGGTGGATTGTTTTTGCACTGTATGAAAGCAAGCAGTCAGGTATTTTGTTACATGAGTATAGATTTTAGTGTTGGACAATATCTTTGACAAACTCTAAGTTAGAAGATTTGCACTGTAATAATTCTTGTTGCAATCTATTCGGAAGACCCAGCAGGTTTAGCTGTCTGCCAATATCTTGTAATAAAGAAAAACCATTAAATAATGCATGTACCCATAAATATAAATATATCTATCCATATAGATACCCATAACATAGTGTCATTCCTCTCTTGCCATTGGTCTGTTTGTCATTTACAATCAGCTTCCATCTATGACAGCATACTGCATGGGGTTATAGTTCTGGCTACATCAGTCATTGACTCTCTTGCACTATGAATGATGGCATTTTCTGATCAGATGTACACATACGCCTGAAAATGAGTTTACTTCACTGTCAAGGCTGGTTGGCTAGTCCTTTTGTTTAAAAATGTCTTCTTTTATAGTCCCCCTTTCATTTCTTTGCTTCTCTGCTTTTTATTTTAAATGTTATTCTTAAGAGCATATTACAGCTACCCAGGCAGGGCTAATGGGCCCCTTGCTTGCCACTCATTTCTTCTGGAGTAGGCTGTATCCTGTGTGGCTACATGGTCTAAACCAGGCGACCATTATGGAACGCAGTTGTCATAGTGTATCATTTTTTTAACATTCCAAGATTACCAGCACATTGGTTCTAAAAGTACCGGCAATGCTATATAGACTATGTACAATATCACTGCAAGACGCACACCCACTACTATGTTTAGCATAGTTATTGCAAGCATATGCATTTCATGTTTCGTCAGTAGCATGTTTTTGTGTTTCTACTTCGTTTCTTTTATCATGCACATGTTGTTGAGTTTCTGTGTCTTTTATTGGGGTTGTGTCAGAGGGTGATTGCAAGAATGAGCCAGTGGGTGAATGGATGCATGAGTGCAAAGATGAGTGACAGAGTGCATGTATAATGACTTTTGAGTGCCTAAATCCATCAATAACTCTAAAGGTACTTCCATTCATAAGTGAAACCAATTGGCATTGCCAATGCTTGCTGTCAAATAGAGTCGCTGTGAACATGGAGCTACTGAATAACAAAACCCAGTAGATTTTTCAGACTGACAAACACATACAAAATCAAAAGCCACTGAAATATAAGTCTTTTTCTAATATATTCTGCCGTTCAGTGTGTTCACTGTCCCACCCCTAGAATTACAGTTAACATCCCTTTATGTTGTTTTATTTATGTCATTGAGCACTTTGCATTTGATCTCTCAGGTTGAGGAGTTGTTTTGAAATCTTCTTTTGACTGTATTTGTAACAGACTACTGAATTATTTAATGGACAAAAATAACACGCCGCTTCTTTCTCAATACCTCTTGCTCAAATGCTCTATCCAAATCTTTCTATCACTATACATGCAAAATGTTGCCTAAGTAAGGCTGGTGACTTCCTGATGCAGGGGCGCAGCTTCAGGGGAGATGTTTGGGGTGTTACACCCCCTAATAAATGCATTATTTAGTAAATAGTCAACAGCAGCCTACAGTAGGGTATGGTAAGTTATCTGTTGGATTTCACCTGGGATTTTTTAATACTCACTCAGAGAAAAACACACATACACTCTTCTGTTTTGAAGGTCTTAAAACATGGGTATTTTACAAAATACTGTGTTTTAACCCCTTCGCTGCATCCGTCGGCCAACGGCCGTCGCGAGCACTACCTCGGTAGTGCTGCGCACGTCCGTTGGCCGACGCGGCCCCGCCCACTCGTTCAAACCGCCGCACCGCAGCGGAATTCACGCCGCGGTTAAGCGGTTAAGTACCCCGCACAATCCGCACTCCTTTCCCTTTCAATTGGCCTTTAAGCCCCCCTCAAGCGCTGCTTCTCATATAATAATTAACATGATATTCCAGCGAAATTGATGGAAAATCTGAAGCTCATACCCCCCAGTCTTACTGACCAAGCTACGCCTCTGTCCCGATGTTGTCATAAAGTTGATTGTTTTTACAAGATAATCCTTTGATGAAATCAAGATTCCTCTACTACATGAAAAGATTCTAAGGGCCCAATTGTGACTTTTGGCAGTGCGGGTAGGCGGGCGGCCCGCCACTGCCATGCCCCTGCACTGCCAAGAGTAGCTGCCACCCACCCGCCAGATTACAAGTAATCTTCTGGTCGGGCGGGCGGCGTGGCAGTTCCCACGGCGGTGCCTCTTTCAAAGGCGGCAATGCCTTTGAAAAAGGCACCGCAATGGGACTGCCACACAGGTTTCTGCCTGGCATGGACTGCAAAGTCCATTCCGTGCAGGAAGTGGGGCACATGCACACAGGGGGGCACATATTGCGCCTCCCTGCATGCATCCCCAGGCTGACGGGGCACAGGGGGCCTGGTAGGGCCTTCTTGGTTACAGCACCACCAGCCTTTTCATGGAGGAAAGACCTCCATGAAAACGCTGGTGGTCATGAAACTTGCAATATTCATGGCGATGCTGCAGCGGCATTACATGCATCTTAGAATGGCCCTAACCACTGCGCCACCACCAGGGAACAGCAGTTTCCTGGGAGAGCCAGTGGTCCAATTACGGTCCGACCGCCCAGCTCATAATAGGGTGGTCGGACTGCCAGTGCAGCGTTGGCTGGACCGCCACTGCCGCGTCACCACAAGTCTGGCGGCCCTCGGACTGCCAGACTTGTAATTAGGCCCTCAGAGCCGAAAAACTATCTCCACCAGGGGAGGGTCTAAATTACTTATGTAGTAAGCACATGTGTAGAGTGCGCACACAGTGACATTGGTGGGAACATGGCTTGGCACATAAAAGGCAAGTAGCATGTGGGAGAGATTGGAGCTGGCACCTATAGATAATGTGGAGAAGGCTTGCCACTCAAAGGGACATGGAGCCTATGTGTGAGAGAGAGAACAGAGTGGAGAGACAGCCTGCCTGCCACCCAGAGCATAAAGTATGTGGGTGGGAAGAAGGGCTGCCGGCGAGAGTAGCATTGTGAAAGTATGGAATGCAGATCCAGGCTAATATAAAACATTAATGTGCAACTTTTATTCGTTTTCACTGGGGAGCAAAGAACATCCTTAGTCTGACAGTTCTGATAAAAAGTATGTTTTCAAAATCAAAAACTAAAACTGTTCAGCAGAGCGCTGCTTCTGATGCTAGCAGTTACTTTAGTAATGTTTTGTGACCTCCTCAGATGTGTCCGTAAAATTGAACTTTCGTCCTGAATTTTTGTCCTGATTTTTTGCAGGCACTGTCCAGAATTTGCCTCCATGCCAGGTGGTCATGCTGGTTGCCCACCTTCCCTTGTCAAGCGCCTGACAAGTCAGAGCAAAACAAACGCCGTTCCCCACAGTTACTCAGGATACCAACTGTCCCTTGAGGAGTTAAGGAGCACATTCAAGTCATCTTAGGCAGTGGTCAAAGTGCACTAAAAAAGTATGGGAACTGTATGCTGTGCTCAATGGGGACGGGGTGAGTGAGCGTGGGGGCGTGGTCAAAGGCGTGGCTACTAAAAAAAAATATTCAGTAACTTTTTTCTGTCTTTCACCTTGAGGTAACTATATATAGAATAACTCACAGCGTAAATGAAAAGTTAAAATTATGTTAGTTAGTGGGAAAAGCACTATTGTACATTATGAAACCCCTATTAGTTACTGCACTGCACCAGAGAGCCACATAATTGAATCCTGGTTGGTGCAGTGGAGAATAGTGACTTGTGTATGTTTAGTGCTACAAGGTCCTAGTCTGCAAGAGAAAGCATTGTGAGCATGCAAGTCAATACCTGTCAAAGAGAATAAATGTATGTCATCAGGAATCTTCAAGTTATTCCATAAATTAAAGCCAATCCCGGTTTCCAAGCACCCTTTACATTTGCAGATTAACCAGTTGTGCACATTAAAAGATTTTCAGGCAAGCAGGCAACCTGACACGGTTTGTTTAGCTGTCAGTCCCTCCCTCGTTTTCACAGCACAGGAGACTCCCTGCCTTACACTTCAGCTGAAGTATTTCAGCTCTCAGAACTAACCATCCTGGGATGGTTGTCTTTTCACAAAAAGTGGGGAAACTGTTTTTCTAAAATGTAAAAAGTATGGGCACGTCGTGCCTCTCAAATCTTTCCCACTTCGACCACTGATCTTAGGTCCCATAATGACTCCCTATGATCTGAGAAAATCAGTTTTCGCCTCCAAGATCCACGTTCTGGAGGCCTTTGCATTTTCATAGAGCTTTCAGATCACCCTGCAACTCTGCCTTGCAACTGTGAAAGAACAAAATATTAGCAGCAAACAATACAGTATTTTAAGGGTGGGTGGGTGGGGGAACGCAGACAGCAAAAGAGGTCCAGCTGGCCCCTTATATCCATCTTCCCTCCCACCCCAAGAACATCATAGGAAAGGGGGCGGTGGTGGGGTACATCTAATTCACTATTAAAACTCTTAGGGACGAGGCGCGCGGCAGCGGCGACGCAAGATGGCCGCCACTTGAGGAGCTCCGCGATATCGAGCTACGCTTGAAAACGAAGGGACCTCTTTTCTGCAGCGCTGCGGCATGGCAACGACGGCTTCATGCACCGGAGACGGCTGGGCATGCTGTGGCAAGTTTTTAGACCATGAAACGGTCTATTTGACTCTTTTTCCGCTTAGTTCGTTTGCGGCCGCCATTTTGAGCATTTTATCAGCGCACCAACTCATACGGCCGCGATGCTGTTTGTCTCCTCTCTTTAACTGTAGCCTCTCTTATTCTTCATGGCAGCCTGATTTTGTGGCCCTCACCATGCTGGGGGGATTGTTTTTGGCCACATTTATCTCCATTTTTGTTTTCTAAATCTCCTCATTTTTAATAATGGGGAAAAGAGGAGGGAGTGTGTTTCTCTTTAAGCAACAGTCTTGACCTTCAGAGGAGTTTTGGTCTTGTGGCTAGGGGTTCGACCTGTTGATTACGGTTGTGTTTGTACCGTTTCCCTGCACTATTTTTTTAGTGCGCACCTTCTTTGACCTGCAGTGGAACGCCCTCTATCACCGGACTTTGTTTGCCATTTGCCACTCCCCTTTGACAGCAGCCTGTTGGTGGCCTCAATCTCTGGCACCTCCTCCTCGTTATACCAGCGTTTTTCTTCCTCCTGCTTTTTGTATAATTTACGGCTGCATCTTTCCTTTTGTACTTCATTTGCCGCTCCATTATGGAGTCTCCACATCCAAATAAATCTCAGGGGACCTCCTCTGGAGGGCGTAAAGAATCAACTGCGTGTTCTGGTAAACGCATCAAGAAGGATCCACCCTCTCCTGCGAAGTCACCGCTTCCTCTCACGTTAGAGGATATCATGTAGGAATTATGCCTCATTCGTCCCTTTATGACGGATACTGCCGCTACTCTCCAGAGGATGGAGGAGAAATGGTCCGCCCTTGATTCGAGACTTTCAGACGTAGAGCAAAAAGTTAGTGATGCTCAAGATGTTGTCGCTAAAGTTGATAGTCTCACTAAAGAAATTAGCCAACTTAAAAAGACCACAGAGGATTTGGAAAATCGCAACAGGCGAAATAACTTACGCATTTATGCTATTCCGGAAGGCTCCGAAGGGTCGGATATGATTACTTTTTTGAAAACCCAAGTCCTTCAGATCATTGGTCTCCCAAAATCCATTGACTTTAATATCCAAAGAGCACATCGATTGGGGCCACAGAATGCATCTTCTTCATCCAAACCAAGAGGTATAATTGCCTATTTCCTTCTATACTCGGACCTCATGGTGATTCTTAACGCTGCTAAGCAACATAAGCAGATGCTCTGGTCTGGCCACAGAGTTTTCTTCAGTCAAGATGTCTCCAAGCCAACTGCTAACCGGCGAAAGGAATTTCTCGACCTCAGACCTGCTTTGAGATCCATGAACGCCCGCTACGGTTTAATCCATCCTTGCTTCTTCAAAGTAACCTATAAGGACAGAACTCTGAGTTTTGAGGATCCAGCTGATCTCCGGAGGTTCATTCATGCTCACAAGGGAGAACTTATGGAACTGAGCAAACCTTAATTGTTTTGTTACTAGTTCTTTGGTCTGTTATGTTGAGTTTTTTAGTATGTAGTTTGCAAACTCTAACTGCATCTTTGTTTGTTCTTTCCCATGTTTCCTAGGCCTCCCCTTTGCAGATTTGCTGCTGACGTTTTTTACCCGTGTTACCCTTGTGTCAGTAATGTGCGATTCCCTCCGCTGCATTGTTCCCTATTGTTTGGTAAGTTCCCTTCATTTTGTCTCATTTGTTTACCTTTTTGTCTTTGGACTCCGCTTCCATATCTCTATCTGCTTATTGTATGGTAACTTGTTTCTCCTCGGTGTCTCTTCTCTGGGTGGTTGTCTTGTTCTTCGTCGCCCCCCCCTCCCACATTAATGTCTCTCCTTATTTTGTTCTTTATGACTAAAGCCTTCGGGCTTTTTGTCATCCTCTTTTTGATATCTCTTTTAGGGGGACTATGCTCTCCCCCTCTTGTCTCTTTCTTCCCCTCTTACCTTTCTTCTATCTCCATCTCTTTCTCTTTTGGGTCCACTCCTGTTCTTCTTATACTTAGATTCTTTCACTTTTCCTTAAATATTTTTCTTTGTTCTTTCTTTTGCTTACTATTATGGTTTCATCAAGTTAAACTCCTCACTCTCCTTCCTCTTTGCTATGCTTTTTCATTCATGTTTTACCGGCATTTTTCTGCTTTCCTTTATATATATCTACTTGCTCTTCTGCACAATACACTCCTCTCCCTGTTGGTTCTTCATATCCTTTCTCCCTCTGTTCTTTCCAAATATAATACACTTTCCTGTCGCTTATTTTTCTACACGTTTTACTCATGAAAGGTCTTTGCATTATTTCATGGAATGTTAAAGGTATGCGTAATCCCGTTAAGAAACAACGGGTATTGTCTCACCTTGCTAAATTGAATTGTCATGTAGCGCTGTTACAAGAGTCACACCTTAAGTTACAAGACTTGCCTTCATTACGTAAATTTTGGGTGGGTGAAATTTTTGCTCTCCAGCTGTGAAAAATAAGAACGGTGTGATAATCTTATTTCATAAATCTTTGAATGTTCTCCTACAAAATGAATTTACTGATACAAATGGTAGATGGTTATATTTAAATGTCAAAATTAATAATACTCAATTCTCTTTTTGCAACGTTTATGGTCCGAATGGTGTTGATCTATCTTTTTGGAGTGACTTTTCTACTCTCCTCTCCTCCCATTCCGCTGAAAATCTGATTGTGGGCGGAGACTGTAACCAACTTATGGACCCTTTCCTTGATCGGAAATCTCAGACCAAATACGTCCCCAATAAGATGCAAAAAGGATTCCTTAAGGCTATTACTACAAGGGGACTGATTGACGCATGGCGCACATCCCACCCAGATGTTTTAGAATTTTCTTTTTTCTCACCTGTCCACAGATCTCATTCTCGCATTGACTATATCTTTCTCACACAACCTACCCTGCAATTCATGAACAATGTTGAGATTGGCTCCATTCTTATCTCCGATCACGCCCCCGTCATTTTAGATATGGATTTTCCCTCTCCTACACCCACGTCCCGGCGTTGGCGCTTTAATAATTCCCTTCTTTTGGACTCTCAATTCGCTGAACAGTTTACCCTATTTGCTCAAGAGTTTTTTCATCACAATATCTCCTCAGTTTCTCAATATCATTTTCTTTGGGATGCTTTCAAGGCGTCTGCCAGGGGCTTTATAATAGATTTTGTGTCCCAGAAAAAAAAGAAATCTCTCTCAAACTCAACTTTGCTTTTAAAGGAAATTAAAACTTTAGAACATAAGTACTTCACTACCAATTGTCCTGACACATTATCACTTCTCATTAAAGCAAAAATGCAATATAACAAACAATCTTGGGATTCCGCTTGTAATAATCTTCTCAAATTCAATGCGAAGATGTATGGTGGCCGGAACAAGGCAGGAACATCCTTAGCAAACTATCTCAAAATTAAAAAACAAAAATCCAAAATTGCAACTATTAGGGATAACTCTGGGACTCTACATCTTTCAGATGCCAAGATCCTTGACTGCTTCACCGACTATTACACCTCCCTTTACACTCCTGAATCACCCCTTCTCTAGATCATATAGACTCATTTTTTCAAAATATTCCCAAGTCCCTGAGAGTCGCTTTGACCTCACATCTTTGAATGTTCCTATTTCAGAAAAAGAAATCATTGAGGCTATTACTCTTTTACCTAAGGACAAAGCACCGGGGCCTGATGGCTTTACTGTTCGGTTCTTCTTGTCCTTCAAATCACTTTTGGTCCCCCACCTCCTTTCATTGATCAATAATTTTCTCGCTATTGGTGCATCGCAGGGATCTTTTACTCAGGCAATGCTCTGCTTAATACCCAAAAAGATAAGGATCCCTCTTTGTGTAAAAATTATAGGCCCATCTCCTTGATAAACACGGACTGTAAAATTTACGCCAAATTACTTGCCCTTCGCATTAATAAAGTTATTCCTGATCTAGTCAATATATACCAATCTGGCTTCGTCAAGGGACGTTCTATCACAGACAATTCACGTACTTTTCTTAATATCATTCATTTGGCCTCCAAGCTTGACTCACCTTTAGCCACTATTACCTTGGATGCTGAAAAAGCATTTGACAGGGTTAATTGGGAATTTATATTCGGCGCTTTAAGATGGCATGGTTTTAGTCCTCCTATTCTTAATTATATCCAACTCTTATATTCTGCCCCCACTACTTTCGTTTGGGTAAATGGCTGCCAATCTCGTTATTTCCCTCTCCGTAGGGGGACCAGACAGGGATACCCCCTTTCCCCCCTCCTATTTATCCTTGCCTTAGAGCCCTTCCTAGAAACACTTAGACGCTCACCACATTACACGGGTTTTCAATTTCATAATCTTGACATCAAATTTACTGCATATGCAGACGACATTTTGTTATACATTTCCAATCCATTTGTTTCCTTACCGGTCTTCCTTTCCCTTTTACAAGATTATTCTAGTGTTTCCGGTTATAAATTGAATATAGATAAATCTGAAATCCTGCCCCTAAATAAATTCTGCCTCCCTTCTTTGTTTTTTGATTCAGGTTTTGCTTGGAACTCTAAACATATTAAATGTCTTGGTATTCTTTACTCCAATACCATCAGGGAGACTATTAAAATTAATCATGCTGATATACTTAAAAAACTCTCTACTCTCACAGATGGTTGGTCTCCACTTTTCCTCTCTTGGTGGGGTAGATTAGCCACAATTAAAATGATGCTTCTCCCAATTATAAATTTTTACCTCTCTATACTTCCTGTTTCTCTTCCTAATACCTTTTTCAGTACCATTAATAGTTCCTTATCCATATTTCTTTGGAACAATCGCAAGCCTAGGATTTCACTGACTCGTCTTCAACTCTCTAAGGGACTGGGTGGTGTCAACTTTCCTAATCTTAGACGATACCATTCGGCATTTACCCTGAAACAGATATGGACCTTCTTATCTGAATCCACTGTTCCACCAGCGACAGCATGGAGCCCGTTGAAACAGGCCCAATATTCTCCTTTCTCCTTTATTTCAGCCACTCGTATTTCCCAACCCCCGAAACGTTTTTCCTCTCCTATTTTTATTCACTCCAAAACACTTACAACTTCCCTGTGTAGCTCTTACCTCCCTCCTGTAGATCGGTCCCTATGCATTCGAATTTGGTATAACAAACATTTAAAGATTAATAATCGCGCCTTATTTTGGAAGGAATGGATTGATAAAGGCATTATCACATCTCAACATTTGTTGAAGGATGGGTCCTTTATGCACTTTTCTGAACTCCAAACCTCATATGGTATCTCCTCTCTACACGCCTTTCATTACCCTCTACTTAAGGATTCTCTTACTCATTTCTACCTCCAGGAAAGCCCTACGGTTACACCCAATCAACCACCCCCTCCCTCTATTGACTTTTCCACCCAATATAAAGCAGCTACTATTTACAAGATATTATCCCACCCCATTAAGGTTAGAACCAAATCCAGTTTGGAACTCCTATGGGAAAAAGACTTGGCCCTTGATCTCCCCCTTCATACTTGGGACTCCCTCTGGTCCAAAATTCATACCTCCTCACGCTCTGCCAGCACCACGCAGACTCTATACTATTTTTACAACAGATTGTTTTTAACTCCTAATGACCTGCATAGATTTAAATTTATAGATTCCCCAAAGTGCTGGTCATGTCCCAATGATAATGGCGATTTTCTCCATATGTTTTTCCATTGTACTTTAGTTAAATCTTTTTGGTCTCGTATTTGGTTGAAATTGAATGACATTCTATCAACTAACGTTCCCTTTTGCATTACACATGTTTTTCTGAGCAGCTATTCTCCTGTTTGGGATGCTCACAGTAATGTTGGCAACTTTATTGATTTATTTTTAGCCATCTCATTTCAGATCATTAACACAAATTGGAAAGATACTTCAAAAATGTCGTACCAAGCCTGGTGGAATTTATTGTGTCACCATCATAGATTAGACCGCGCTCATGCTACCTCTACTGCTTTGTTGATCAAAAAAGATTTGTTATGGTTGCCACTAACTTCTTTTCTCTCTAGATTGCATAATTGATTATGCTTGGCATTTGCTACTGAGTTTTTATCTTTGATTTCATTTTTTGTGAACTAGTTTTGTTTGCCTCACTCATTGGACTCTTCTTTTCTTCTTATTTCCTTTCCTCTTTTCTTTTTTCTCTCCCTCTTACTCCTTCTCTTTTTTCTTTTCTCTTCTTTCTTCTCTTTTCCCTTTTTTTCAAAAATTTTTAAAAATGCATTTACTCTTTGTACAGCTTTTATCTTTTGAGGATATTGTTCTTGTTACTTTTTCATGACATATTTATGTTTTATGCTTATCCTCTTTCTACTTGACTTTGTACTGATGTTTTACTTTGTTTATTACTTTAATAAAGCATTCTAAACTTAAAAAAAACTCTTAGGGGCAAAATTGGTACATCCTGACTGGCTCTGCAGAAACATTAGACTACACTCCACCCCTCCTCTATGTCACCCACGATCGATGCGGCTAGCTGTATTCTGTTTACAGTGCACCACTAGATAGAAGTGAGTAGACTGCGTGATGTAACGTTTCAAGAACCGTTCAATGGAAGTAAAGAAATATTGAGGCATCATCATGACACCCCCCTTGCACCCTTGAACGCAAGCTATAAATGTTTGCTAACATGATAAAGCCAGGGACATCTTAAGGGTTTTGGGGGCCTGGGGCCAAGCATATTTTGGGGACCTGGTAGGAACAGTTTTGAATTTATGATCTAATTTCAGCTCTTTCATGCCCTCTTTGGCCGAGTTACTCACAGACCACAAGCATGCGCCTCCAAATTCTAAGGATGCAAAAGGCTTGGCAGTTCGGGCTGGACTGTTCCCATGAGGCACAGGATCAAGACTGATTTGCATATGGCTGGGTTCAAACTGGAATGGCATGGTGAGCAAAAAAACGATGGATTTAGGCCCAGATCTCTGTACTGGGGTGAATGTATGACATTGTTCTGCATTCTGTCCATCAACTGTTGTTTTTGCATTTGTCACCCCGAGTGGGACGGGTATGCCCAGACGTGGGTCCCGTGCTCTCCATGCCACTGGAATCAAGCTATCCTGCCTGAAGAGGGGTGAAACCACGAAACGGGTCCTAGGATGCTTGTTTCCAGTCCAGGGAGGACCTGGCTTGGCAGTTCGGGCTGGACTGTTCCCATGAGGCACAGGATCAAGACTGATTTGCATATGGCTGGGTTCAAACTGGAATGGCATGGTGAGCAAAAAAACGATGGATTTAGGCCCAGATCTCTGTACTGGGGTGAATGTATGACATTGTTCTGCATTCTGTCCATCAACTGTTGTTTTTGCATTTGTCACCCCGAGTGGGACGGGTATGCCCAGACGTGGGTCCCGTGATCTACATGCCACTGGAATCAAGCTATCCTGGCTGAAGAGGGGTGAAACCCGAAACCGGTCCTAGGATGCTTGTTTCCAGTCCAAGGAGGACCTGGCTTGGCAGTTCGGGCTGGACTGTTCCCATGAGGCACAGGATCAAGACTGATTTGCATATGGCTGGGTTCAAACTGGAATGGCATGGTGAGCAAAAAAACGATGGATTTAGGCCCAGATCTCTGTACTGGGGTGAATGTATGACATTGTTCTGCATTCTGTCCATCAACTGTTGTTTTTGCATTTGTCATCCCGAGTGGGACGGGTATGCCCAGACGTGGGTCCCGTGCTCTCCATGCCACTGGAATCAAGCTATCCTGGCTGAAGAGGGTGAAACCCGAAACCGGTCCTAGGATGCTTGTTTCCAGTCCAGGGAGGACCTGGCTTGGCAGCTCGGGCCGGACTGTTCCCATGAGGCACAGGATCAAGACTGATTTGCATATGGCTGGGTTCAAACTGGAATGGCATGGTGAGCAAAAAACGATGGATTTAGGCCCAGATCTCTGTACTGGGGTGAATGTATGACATTGTTCTGCATTCTGTCCATCAACTGTTGTTTTTGCATTTGTCACCCCGAGTGGGACGGGTATGCCCAGACGTGGGTCCCGTGCTCTCCATGCCACTGGAATCAAGCTATCCTGGCTGAAGAGGGTGAAACCCCGAAACCGGTCCTAGGATGCTTGTTTCCAGTCCAGGGAGGACCTGGCTTGGCAGCTCGGGCTGGACTGTTCCCATGAGGCACAGGATCAAGACTGATTTGCATATGGCTGGGTTCAAACTGGAATGGCATGGTGAGCAAAAAAACAATGGATTTAGGCCCAGATCTCTGTACTGGGGTGAATGTATGACATTGTTCTGCATTCTGTCCATCAACTGTTGTTTTTGCATTTGTCACCCCGAGTGGGACTGGTATGCCGAGACGTGGGTCCCGTGCTCTCCATGCCACTGGAATCAAGCTATCCTGGCTGAAGAGGGTGAAACCCCGAAACCGGTCCTAGGATGCTTGTTTCCAGTCCAGGGAGGACCTGGCTTGGCAGTTCGGTCTGGACTGTTCCCATGAGGCACAGGATCAAGACTGATTTGCATATGGCTGGGTTCAAACTGGAATGGCATGGTGAGCAAAAAAACAATGGATTTAGGCCCAGATCTCTGTACTGGGGTGAATGTATGACATTGTTCTGCATTCTGTCCATCAACTGTTGTTTTTGCATTTGTCACCCCGAGTGGGACGGGTATGCCCAGACGTGGGTCCCGTGATCTACATGCCACTGGAATCAAGCTATCCTGGCTGAAGAGGGGTGAAACCCCGAAACCGGTCCTAGGATGCTTGTTTCCAGTCCAGGGAGGACCTGGCTTGGCAGTTCGGGCTGGACTGTTCCCATGAGGCACAGGATCAAGACTGATTTGCAAATGGCTGGGTTCAAACTGGAATGGCATGGTGAGCAAAAAACGATGGATTTAGGCCCAGATCTCTGTACTGGGGTGAATGTATGACATTGTTCTGCATTCTGTCCATCAACTGTTGTTTTTGCATTTGTCACCCCGAGTGGGACGGGTATGCCCAGACGTGGGTCCCGTGCTCTCCATGCCACTGGAATCAAGCTATCCTGGCTGAAGAGGGGTGAAACCCCGAAACCGGTCCTAGGATGCTTGTTTCCAGTCCAGGGAGGACCTGGCTTGGCAGTTCGGGCTGGACTGTTCCCATGAGGCACAGGATCAAGACTGATTTGCATATGGCTGGGTTCAAACTGGAATGGCATGGTGAGCAAAAAACGATGGATTTAGGCCCATATCTCTGTACTGGGGTGAATGTATGACATTGTTCTGCATTCTGTCCATCAACTGTTGTTTTTGCATTTGTCACCCGAGTGGGACGGGTATGCCCAGACGTGGGTCCCGTGCTCTCCATGCCACTGGAATCAAGCTATCCTGGCTGAAGAGGGTGAAACCCGAAACCGGTCCTAGGATGCTTGTTTCCAGTCCAGGGAGGACCTGGCTTGGCAGTTCGGGCTGGACTGTTCCCATGAGGCACAGGATCAAGACTGATTTGCATATGGCTGGGTTCAAACTGGAATGGCATGGTGAGCAAAAAAACGATGGATTTAGGCCCAGATCTCTGTACTGGGGTGAATGTATGACATTGTTCTGCATTCTGTCCATCAACTGTTGTTTTTGCATTTGTCACCCCGAGTGGGACGGGTATGCCCAGACGTGGGTCCCGTGCTCTCCATGCCACTGGAATCAAGCTATCCTGGCTGAAGAGGGGTGAAACCCCGAAACCGGTCCTAGGATGCTTGTTTCCAGTCCAGGGAGGACCTGGCTTGGCAGTTCGGGCTGGACTGTTCCCATGAGGCACAGGATCAAGACTGATTTGCATATGGCTGGGTTCAAACTGGAATGGCATGGTGAGCAAAAAAACGATGGATTTAGGCCCAGATCTCTGTACTGGGGTGAATGTATGACATTGTTCTGCATTCTGTCCATCAACTGTTGTTTTTGCATTTGTCACCCCGAGTGGGACGGGTATGCCCAGACGTGGGTCCCGTGCTCTCCATGCCACTGGAATCAAGCTATCCTGCCTGAAGAGGGGTGAAACCACGAAACGGGTCCTAGGATGCTTGTTTCCAGTCCAGGGAGGACCTGGCTTGGCAGTTCGGGCTGGACTGTTCCCATGAGGCACAGGATCAAGACTGATTTGCATATGGCTGGGTTCAAACTGGAATGGCATGGTGAGCAAAAAAACGATGGATTTAGGCCCAGATCTCTGTACTGGGGTGAATGTATGACATTGTTCTGCATTCTGTCCATCAACTGTTGTTTTTGCATTTGTCACCCCGAGTGGGACGGGTATGCCCAGACGTGGGTCCCGTGATCTACATGCCACTGGAATCAAGCTATCCTGGCTGAAGAGGGGTGAAACCCCGAAACCGGTCCTAGGATGCTTGTTTCCAGTCCAAGGAGGACCTGGCTTGGCAGTTCGGGCTGGACTGTTCCCATGAGGCACAGGATCAAGACTGATTTGCATATGGCTGGGTTCAAACTGGAATGGCATGGTGAGCAAAAAAACGATGGATTTAGGCCCAGATCTCTGTACTGGGGTGAATGTATGACATTGTTCTGCATTCTGTCCATCAACTGTTGTTTTTGCATTTGTCATCCCGAGTGGGACGGGTATGCCCAGACGTGGGTCCCGTGCTCTCCATGCCACTGGAATCAAGCTATCCTGGCTGAAGAGGGTGAAACCCCGAAACCGGTCCTAGGATGCTTGTTTCCAGTCCAGGGAGGACCTGGCTTGGCAGCTCGGGCTGGACTGTTCCCATGAGGCACAGGATCAAGACTGATTTGCATATGGCTGGGTTCAAACTGGAATGGCATGGTGAGCAAAAAACGATGGATTTAGGCCCAGATCTCTGTACTGGGGTGAATGTATGACATTGTTCTGCATTCTGTCCATCAACTGTTGTTTTTGCATTTGTCACCCCGAGTGGGACGGGTATGCCCAGACGTGGGTCCCGTGCTCTCCATGCCACTGGAATCAAGCTATCCTGGCTGAAGAGGGGTGAAACCCCGAAACCGGTCCTAGGATGCTTGTTTCCAGTCCAGGGAGGACCTGGCTTGGCAGCTCGGGCTGGACTGTTCCCATGAGGCACAGGATCAAGACTGATTTGCATATGGCTGGGTTCAAACTGGAATGGCATGGTGAGCAAAAAAACAATGGATTTAGGCCCAGATCTCTGTACTGGGGTGAATGTATGACATTGTTCTGCATTCTGTCCATCAACTGTTGTTTTTGCATTTGTCACCCCGAGTGGGACTGGTATGCCGAGACGTGGGTCCCGTGCTCTCCATGCCACTGGAATCAAGCTATCCTGGCTGAAGAGGGGTGAAACCCCGAAACCGGTCCTAGGATGCTTGTTTCCAGTCCAGGGAGGACCTGGCTTGGCAGTTCGGGCTGGACTGTTCCCATGAGGCACAGGATCAAGACTGATTTGCATATGGCTGGGTTCAAACTGGAATGGCATGGTGAGCAAAAAAACAATGGATTTAGGCCCAGATCTCTGTACTGGGGTGAATGTATGACATTGTTCTGCATTCTGTCCATCAACTGTTGTTTTTGCAATTGTCACCCCGAGTGGGACGGGTATGCCCAGACGTGGGTCCCGTGATCTACATGCCACTGGAATCAAGCTATCCTGGCTGAAGAGGGGTGAAACCCCGAAACCGGTCCTAGGATGCTTGTTTCCAGTCCAGGGAGGACCTGGCTTGGCAGTTCGGGCTGGACTGTTCCCATGAGGCACAGGATCAAGACTGATTTGCAAATGGCTGGGTTCAAACTGGAATGGCATGGTGAGCAAAAAAACGATGGATTTAGGCCCAGATCTCTGTACTGGGGTGAATGTATGACATTGTTCTGCATTCTGTCCATCAACTGTTGTTTTTGCATTTGTCACCCCGAGTGGGACGGGTATGCCCAGACGTGGGTCCCGTGCTCTCCATGCCACTGGAATCAAGCTATCCTGGCTGAAGAGGGGTGAAACCCGAAACCGGTCCTAGGATGCTTGTTTCCAGTCCAGGGAGGACCTGGCTTGGCAGTTCGGGCTGGACTGTTCCCATGAGGCACAGGATCAAGACTGATTTGCATATGGCTGGGTTCAAACTGGAATGGCATGGTGAGCAAAAAACGATGGATTTAGGCCCATATCTCTGTACTGGGGTGAATGTATGACATTGTTCTGCATTCTGTCCATCAACTGTTGTTTTTGCATTTGTCACCCCGAGTGGGACGGGTATGCCCAGACGTGGGTCCCGTGCTCTCCATGCCACTGGAATCAAGCTATCCTGGCTGAAGAGGGGTGAAACCCCGAAACCGGTCCTAGGATGCTTGTTTCCAGTCCAGGGAGGACCTGGCTTGGCAGTTCGGGCTGGACTGTTCCCATGAGGCACAGGATCAAGACTGATTTGCATATGGCTGGGTTCAAACTGGAATGGCATGGTGAGCAAAAAAACGATGGATTTAGGCCCAGATCTCTGTACTGGGGTGAATGTATGACATTGTTCTGCATTCTGTCCATCAACTGTTGTTTTTGCATCCAAATTCTAAGGGGCAGATCTACAAGAAAGTGCCACAGCGCGGCACCGCAAGCCCTTTGGCTGCGCCATGCTGCGGCACTTTCAGAGCACAGGAATGCGACATATTTACAATGATATGTCGCATTCCTGTGCTCTCCCTAGCGCTGGCGCACAAACAGCTGCCATGCGCCGGCGCAGGCACCCTTGCACCATGGTGCAAGGATGCCTGCATCATGGGGAGATTGTTTTTGTGCAGAAAGGGGCACCTTCCTGCATGAAAACAATCACTACAGGCATTTTCCTCTTTCAATGCGTGCTATAGAATGCAGCACGCATTGAAATAGGAAAAAAACTAGGAGAAATGAAAACATTTCTCCTCGTTGTGCCTCGCTACGCCACCCTTAGGGTGGCGTAGCATAGTGACGCATTTCCAGGTTTACGATTCCTCGTAAATCTGGAAATGTGTCTGGTTCCATGGGTGTTGCGTGGGAACACCCACAGCAACACCCATGGAACGCCCCTTTCACGCAAAGTGCTGCGTGTAAAGGGGCCATATTTACAAGGACAGGAAAAGCCACGCAGGCTGGCTTTTCCTGTCCTTATAAATATGGGGCAGAGAAATGCGCTACCAGTGCGTCACAAAAAGTGACGTACTGGCAGCGCAAGGGGCTTGTAAATCTGCCCCCATATGTTTTAACATCTACTATTCACGGATAGTGATGTGGGTTTTCAATATTGTAACACAGCAGCAGCTCACTAATATTATTGCAAATAATCTCTGTGACCCGCTCCTATTTCTCGTATGAAAGGTCCTGATTTGATCTAAAAGAGACTTTTTTATGGATGTTGCATGAAACATAATCACAATGGGGCAGATTTACAAGCCCCTTGCGTGACTTTTGTGACGCAGCCGCGGCGTAAATGTTGCGGCCCATTTACAATGTGACTCATCTAGGGAGATGCGTCACGTTGTAAAGCCCTGCGTCACATTATACCTGCGTCAGTTATAATGTATGCAGGGTGGGCGTTCCCATGCAAAAAGCCATGTAGAACTGACGCAGTGAAATCTTGTAGATTTCACTGCGTCACTCTACGCCTTCAGTGCGTCAAAATCCCTATGCCTGCTCAGAGCAGGCGTAAGGAATGACGCAGGGCTTTTTGAATAGGACTCACCCATCTATTGTGGCGCATTGCTGGAGTTGCGTCACTTTCATGAGCAACTCCAGCAATGCGTCACTTTTGCGCCAACAGATGTGTCAGAATATCTGACACATCTGTTAATCCTTGCGCCGTGGAACACTGTATTGTAAATACAGCGCATCCATAGTGGCTCAAGGACATTCGGCGCTGACGCAAGGAAACTGACGCATCTATGCAGATGCGTCAGTTCCTTGTAAATCTGCCCCAACATTTGTCTGTAAAATGTCCCTGTCATTTTTAATGTGGGTGATGTGTGAGTTTCTATTACAAAGGGAAACGGTATTTAGAACAATCTGTTTAAGAATTATTCAAGGTCATCAGGGCAAGACTCTTTGCAGAACAGAGATGGCTCTACCAGGGGCACCCCAAAAGGCTGGGGCCCTGGGCCAGAGTCCACTTTGCCCATGCCTTAAAACGCCTTTGGATAAAGCAGTGATATTTGCCCCAGTTTCTCGACGTTAGAAGGCGTGTGGGCCTTCTGCCCTTAGACCGTGAAAAGTGGTTTTACTGAGCGGAGGCACGGGGAGAAACGGGAGCACGAGACTGCTGCGTCTGCCTGTGACATTTCCCTGCACCATTGTGATCCGGGCTGGGCCAGCTGGTCAGTGAACAGGTCAGACCCCCTTAACATAACAAAATGGAATGACGCCTTTGGCCTGCTGCTGGTTGATCCCTCATGCCAGCTCATCCCTTACTTTGGAAATCTAAAGCGAAAGGCCCGACGCTCATTTTCTCCTTCCCCCTCACCGCTTCCCCTTCTGGAAATATTAAATGTAAAAACTCCCACACAAAGCGCGGAAGAATGGCGTTGAGGGCTTGAGATCTGTTTACATGAAGCGGTTTCGGAGCACAATTCCATCCAAGTGAAAAAAACATGGAAAATGCCCTAATGTCGGAACATCACAGCTAGTTCCATTAGAGGCAAAACACAGGCATTAAAACCGAAGGGCAAACACGCGAGCTGCGATGTAAATGAGGGAAACATCTGAGCGGAAGTTCCAGGGATTTAGTTCCAATCCCGGTCCATACTGTTTGCACCGAAAGGTGAAGCTCTTCTTGAGTGCAGAGCAGCGCGAGCCCACAGCAACACAAGAGCTCCGTGATGACTCGCACCTGTGCTGGTCTACAACAATCTCTCTCCCGCGCACAAAGACACAGGAGTCCCTCGGGTGGCTGGTCCCTGCCCGGATTTTAACCAGAGTAGCCATATTTACAGTGCCGAACCTGGTTACCAGCATTTCAGCTATTAAATACGGATTTTAGGCTGCCCCAGGGGAATTCAAATAAACGTTTCTCTGCCAAACAGCAATCATTAGAGAAAAAATAAAGAGTCCACCGCCGTCGAATCTTTACTGTTTCAATTAACTGGCATTCAGGGAAGACTTTTCTCAAGAGGTGTGTCAGCACAACTGGATTATCATACTGTATGCGCTGGTAATGGTGCACGTTTCATCCGCTTCCAAACAATGAGTCTTTGGTTCAGCCCTGCAAGGGGTCAAACTTTACCTTCAGGTTGCACAAAGATCTCTTTTAAAAATGTGGAAACCTATTGCAGTATATTATTAGGATGTAAACGTGATCTACAGGTTTCTCAAACTTATTTCTTGCTGGTTCTAAGCAGATATTTGCAGCAGTCTCATAACTCACTGAACTATTAGCCAGGATAGAAACTTGCGACCTGCAGGTTGCACAAGGACCCCTTAAACAAAGTTGAAACCCACAGCGCTAGTGGGCGCACTAGTGTGGGCGCTATCTAGATAATCTGTGTGAATGAAGCACCCTTCGCGGGGTCCAGACGGTGTTGTCCTCAAAAATAGATGAGGCAATGTGTCCCTAAAGACAAAATTCAAAACAGCATTTCAGAATACAGTCAATAATAAAGACCGGCTCTGAAAGGGAGTTTGAGTTAGTAAATCAGGAAAACCAGGAATGTTTAATAAAACATTAAAGTGCGATACAGAAGGTATAATATAATCTGCCTCAATTAAGCAGTTATGCAACATAGAAATCAATTGTCATAAAGGCTCTTTAGCTTTTGAGAAAGATGAAGCAAAATCTGAAAAATAGGCTAATCCCAAAATGTGCAGCAAATCAACTGAGAAACAGTTACCATCCCTACTAGATTAACAAAAGATCTGGCTCACGGCCAAATTCAGGTTCTTTTATAGTAATTTTCAACATAGAAAGCAATAGAAATCACACAGTCAGCATGGTGTGAGCAGATGTAACAATACATTGTCGAATCATAACACAGGATTATAAAACAGCATAAAAAAACACCATACCCTTCAATGAATGACAATTATGCCCCGTCTGACCTAATTTAATCAGAGGTAAGAACAAATCAGGTTACATAAAAAATTAGAAGACTCATAAGTGAATGGACTACAGTGTGTGAGCCGTAAGAGCCTTGAAAACTATCTAAAGCAGTGTTTCCCAAACTGCGGATCACAAGGTGATTTTTGGTTGGTCAAGTCCATGTAATAAATAAAGATGCCTTTCAAACTCTGTATTTAACTTTTCACATTTGCTGAGCTTTAAAGACAGAAGTCAAGTGCCAGGCTATGTCTTCTTTCAAATGCTGCTATGTTTTTTTAACATGGGGAATTGGTGTTTAGAAACTCCTCTCTCTATGAAGCCAGAGAAAGAAAAGTAAAGTGGATTATGTGATAATATAGCTGGGGTTCAGAGAGTGTGGAGGGAAGGGCTGTAGGGTGTCCTTTTTGCAACACACAACAAATGTAAATAACTGTAAATGAACTGTTCAAGTACAGGGTGGTATGCCTCTTGTGGATCCCATTAAGTTTTCTTACCCACAATGCCCTGCAACCCTCAAAATGTGACTAAAATCACACATTTTCCTTACATTTCTGTGCCATATTCTTCCAGAATCAGAAGGAGACCACAAATTTCCTCCCACCTAGCATTCCCCCAGGTCTCCCGATAAAAATACTACCTCACTTGTGTGGGTGGGCCAAGTGTCCGCAACAGGGAAGGGCCCAAAATGTAATATGGACACATCAAAATTATCTATCACAAAACGCCCTGATTTTGCAAGGGGGCACCTGCATTTTTGTCCAGGGTTCGTCAGCCATCTAGGGAAACCTACCAAACCCAGACATTTCGGAAAACTAGACACCCGGGGGAGTCGAGGAAGGTGTGGTTTACGTGGATAGCCCAACGTTTTCTTATCAAGAAGCCCCTGCAAGCCTCAAATTTAGCTAAAAAAAAATCAAGTTTTCTTCACAGTGTGGGAAAGTTGTGGGATCACCGGGCCAACACAAATTTCCTATCACCCAGCAGTCCCCTAGGTCTCCCGCACTAGGCACATCCACACACAAGTGAGGTACCATTTTTATCAGAAGACTTGGGAGAATGTTGGGTGGAAGGAAGTTTGTGGCTCCCCTCAGTTTCCAGAACTTTCCATCACAAAAATGTGAGGAAAAATTTGTTTTTCTAGACAAATTGTGAGGTTTGCAAGGGATTCTGGGTAACAGAACCTGGTGGGAGCCACACAAGTCACCCCATCCTGGATTTCCGTAGGTGTCTAGTTTTAAAAAATGTGCAGGTTTACTAGGTTTCCCTAGTGGCCGGCTGAGCCAGAGCCCAAAATCCACAGCTAGGCACAGTGCAAAACAAGCATTGGCATAGCCAATAGGTCTCGCCTTTGGAACCTTATAAGTGTTTAGTTATCCAGCACAATATCCTTGGTGCAACAACATCAAGTGTTGCATGGCTAAACACATGTAAGGTCCCAAAGGTGAGACCTATTGGCTATGCCAATGCTTGTTATTTATTATTATATTAACTTTGAATATCAGCTATTTATTGTGCCTTCATTTTTTATTACGTTTGTTATAAATAGTGTAGGTAACATTGTAACAATGTAGCAGCCTGTGACTTAAATGCTTGGTTATGTGGCGATTTAATATAGATTGCCTAATAAATAGTGACAATAAAATGCATGGCACAACTGAAATGTTTTTGTTTAAAACCATTGTTAGTAAAACTGCTGTATTGGTGAGTGTTTTTTAAATGTAAAATTATTATTGCAAGCACGTTTAGGTGACGGCATATCATAGTTTTTCCATTTTATTTTTCTTCCATAAACTTGCGACAAGAAATAGTACAAAAAAGTAGCCATCACACCAGCCTGCCAAGGCTAGATCTATGGCTTTGCCTATGTTTGTTCAGTTTGCATTTCCCCAGAAGACATTTGATGTTTGGTTGTCTTCTATAGTATTTACATTTAAGGATAGCTGTGTCAGAGGTTTGCCACTACGACAGTATAGTAGGTGCAGGAAAGTGAATTGGATGTGGCTTAACGGCTAGAGTGGCTGACTTTGAGACTGGGGAACCAGGTTCCAGTCTGGCAGAAGGCTCAGACATCCGGTGATTCTGGGCAAATCACTTAATTTCCCCAAGCCTAAAAATGTGTCAGCCTGTAATGCAACGGGTGCTCATGTAAAGCACTCTGATACCTCTGGGTCGAGTTTGCGTTATCTAAAACGGCAAAAATAAATAAATAATGCCTTGAAGTATGACGTGCATTCTCTCATGTTGCAAGAAGAGCAGGGCTCTCTAACAAGTAGCTCTGGCGATATTGTTAGCTCTCCGGCTATTTGTGAGTAGCTCCCCTATGTGCAGTCCAACCTAGTAAATTAAAAGATTTTGTTTGGTTGAATTAGGTGGGTTTCCAAAGTTGAAAAGGATGTATTTAAGAGTAAACTGTGTTTTTTCAGAGCTATAAGCTAATGTTTGAAGGACAAAAATATTTAAGGTTAATAGATAAATGGTGATTCATGCTGCATTCGGAAGCCATATTACTGGTGTTCTTTCCCAGGTGCCTGGTGACATTGTGCTTGTGACTGATAAGGCATTGAGAGGCATTTAAAATTAAATATGATCACGATTTTTCTTTTGGACATTATTGCTGGTGTCCTTGCCTGATGCCCTGATATGGTCACTGAATCCTGCATGCAATGACCACTAATGGAATGTTGTCTGATGTGGTCAGTTGTGACATTGATAGTTTGTGTTAGTTAATTGGAACGATTTTCATTGAACATAAGTAGCTTTTACTACAGAAAAGGTTTGAGATCCCTAGTGTAGAGCAATATCTGGAGGTAATTCAATACTGTGTTAATAACATTGCGACTGTGTATTACATCCAGCTTATCATAATTGTACAAAAGCATGGGTAATAATCAGTCCTAACAATGTTACCGCACATAATGCCAATTTTTATTGGACGGGACCTATTCACAGTATTTCTGTGATTTGGGAATACTGCTATTCAAATATGGGCCAAATATGACAGATCCGCAATAACTGAGTGTAAATTGCACACCTGCTACTTTGTGTTTATGCATGATTTGCAAATTAGCTGCTAAAAATTTGGCAACGTGGAATGAGGAATGATGCACCTAAGCATGTTAATAACTATGTCAAAGTGTCCAAGCAGCACTCGTTTGTTATTTGCTCCTCGGATTTGCAGGAAGGTGTGGAGCCAACACCTCTAAAAGGAGCGTAATTTGAAGCCCGTTTGGGCACAAGGGGCCAAAACTACATAAAGTAAAAATAGGAGATTAACCATTTTGCCCACATAATGAACATTAGCACCGTCAATGAGGAAGCCAATATCAAAAGGCTACACATATTCAAACTTCACACCGAGGTACATTACATCTCGAATGTCTGTGACCGCATTTTCTGTCATATTTTGTTGATTTTCTTCCAGTTAAAGGGTTAATTTTTTGATGGCCTGAGTTATGCTCAAAGCAGTTTGGACTACATAATTAATATGTGCTCGTATATCTACATGAACACAGAGAGCTCAAATTAAACGTTATTCACGTTTCTAGCGATATCAACGCCGATTTCACTGTATCTGTCCATAAGGATCGCACTTTTAAAGTTGCTAAAAATTGTGAGTAAGATCTTCTGGGAATTTATTCTGATTATATAGTGGTAAATAGTGAAAATGTACAATAAATCGTTCTGAGCAGGCCTGTTGTAAAAGGCCTTGGCCGTCTCTGGCCTAAAAAGCTCGGAAAAGGTGTTTTAATGGCGCTGCATCGAATGACCTCTTGGACGCAGGGGAACTTGAGCGCCTAAGTGATTTTAAAATAAACACGTCTGGTGCCTGTTATGCGCCGAGATACCTTACAGCGTTTCTTGAGCTGGGGCCAGCGTCCATTGCTAACTGCTTCTACAATGTCAAGAGTGGCGCAGGAATGTTGTGGTTCTGTCTTAAATACAGCTTGGAAGAGCAGTTTTGCTTTCTGGCCCAGAATTGTGTATAATGAAGTCAGAGTTTCTAGTTTCGAACTCGCGGCCAGCTCCCTGTTTTTGTAGTTTTAACCGTTCATGGCGGGGCAGAAACGAGACTTCCATCTCTAACAACCAATCTGCCCTGCGCGCGCTGTCTATCCCTTAGAAGACGTGCATAAAAAAAGGGGGGCGTCGACAGCCTGTTGGATATTTGCGAGGACTGAGGCGGAGGAGGGGTCAGACCCATTCCCCCAGGTCCCATGTTTATTACAGCCCTTTAAGTGACCTGAGATTGTGGAACAAACAGAGCTTTGTTGAAACAAGCATTGGCCGCGCGGCCGTGAGCGCGACGCGTCGCGCGTCAAAGTGAAAGCGATCGCGCTAAGAAGCAGCAGCTGTTTTCAAGCACACACTCATGCTTGTGGCACCATCCGCCTTGCGGGAGTGAGGAACAGCCAATTAGCATGCGCGCCGCTCTCGCTTTTGCAAGGTGGATGCCGCCACAAGCACGAGTGTGTGCTTCCAAAAGGAGCAGAGCGACGGCTAAAGGTCCTCCTAAGCAGCGCATGCATGCTGCGTAGGCGAGACCTAAAAAGGGTCAGTTTTCAGTGGAAAAATATGATGTGTCCATGTTGCGTTTTGGGTCGTTTCCTGTCGGGGTCACTAGGCCTACCCACACAAGTAAGGCACCATTTTTATCGGGAAACTTAGGGAAACACAGAATAGTAAAACGAATGCTATTAGCAATTGTTCTCTCTGCATTTGCACTTTTCAAATGTAAGAGAGTGTGTAAGAAAGAAGTTATTTTGAGAAATGCACTCTAATTCACATGCTAGTATGGGTACCCACAAATTCAGCAAGGTGCAAATAACTACTGCTTCTAAACTCCGTATCTTATGCCCATTTCAGAAATACATAGGTTTCCTTGATACCTATGTTTCAATCTTTATATTTTACTAAATGAATTTCTGTATACCTGGTACACAATCAAAAAACATTGCGAGGTGCAGCTCAGTTATTGGCTCTGGGTACCGCGGGTGCCTTGTGTTCCTAAAAGTCCTATACATCCCTGCAACCAGAAGAGTTCAGCGGATGTAACGGTATATTGATTTTGAAAATCTACTACAGTTAGAAGTTACAGATAAAGACATACCACAAATGGCTTTTTTTCAACTCAATTTCAATATTTTATTTCAACTGTTGCTTTTTATAGGAAACCCTGAAGGATCTACACAAACCACCCCTTGCTGAATTCAAAATTTTGTATGCTTTTCGGAAATATATAGCTTTCCAGGATCCACCATGGTTTTCACACCCGTTTCTACCACTAACTGGAAAGAGGTTGAAAGCACAAAAAATAGGAAAAATGTTCTACCTCCCAGTTAAATGCCAAAACTGTGTCTAAAAATTAGTTTTTCTGATTCATGTCTGTCTGTTCCTGAAAGCTGGGAAGATACTGATTTTAGCACCGCAAACCCTTCATGGATATCATTTGCAGGGAAAATAACAGACGCTTTCTTCTGCAGCACTTTTCTTCCTATTTTTCCCCTAAAAAACGAAATTTACCTGTATTTTAGCTAATTTCTCGGTCCCCTCCAGGGGAATCCTTAAACCCTCTGTACTTTTAGAATACCCAGGGTGTTGCAAAAAAAAGCCCGCAAATTTGGTGTAGATACCATATGTGGACAAAATGTTATGGGAGCCTAAGCGCATACTACTCCAAATAGCCCAAAAAAGGCTTATCATGGGGAGGAGAGGGGCGCATAGCAGCGAAGGGGAAAATTGTACTCTTTGATAGAGGACCATCAGGCTCTTTCTCCAATGGCAGCTGGATTTAGAAGAGGGATTAGCACGATTGATCAGATTTTTATTAATCTACTAGAAAAACGTCATACAGAAGGTATGGTCTTCGTCGACCTTAAGTCGGCATTCGACTTATGCCCCAGAGCAAACTTGTTGGCCGTCCTGAGGAATAGTGGGGGTTCCACCTGATATTCTAGATATATAGGCCCATCTACACCAGGATACTTATGCCCAAGTGAGATGGGGCCGAGGATGGGAGTTGACCGAACGGATTGATATTAAGAATGGAGTGCTGCAAGGCTGTGTCCTTACTCCTTGCCCTAACCCTCTTCTCCTTGTATCTTAATGATGTGATAACTTATGTGAAGGATGGCTTAAATGATGTCCCTTGCTTGGCTGGTTGTAAAATTCCCCTTTTGTTATTTGTAGACGACACCTTTCTGATTTCTAAGACCTCTAGTGGATTACAACGTTTGATTAATACATTTGCAGACTTTTTCACTGAACTAGGGCTTGCAATAAATCACTCTAAGACTAAGTCTATGACCCTTAGTCCCCACAAAACATTTAGGGGTTTGATAATGCTGGGGGGATTGCCCTCTAGACAGGGTCAGTGAGTTCCATTATTTGGGGGTCAGGCCAACTAGATCTATGTCATGGGGCATGTCGAAGTTGACTAGATTTGGAGTAGCGGAGAACAATTTCTGACAATGCGTGCAGGACTTTATCCAGGTTTTTATCTTGTTCTTCAATGTTACACCCATATATTAAAATATCATGCTGGAAGGCAATTGCCCCAGGTACTCCTTCAAGTGTTTCCTTCATTAAATGCTGGAAAACAGAGGTAGCGCTGACTAGACCAAAAGGCATCCTACAATAATGGAATAATCCTTCAGGTGTGATAAATGATGTTAGCATTTTTGATTCATTCTCAAGCTTGACATGGTGGTATGCACTAGCTACATCCAGGGTAGAAAAGACCTTGGCACCTGCCAGGGTTGAAACCATTTCATGCAGATTTGGAAAAGGATGGGCGTCCACTCAAATGGCATTATGGATACTGCATAAGTCAATGCAGAGTCTCAATTACCCAGAAATATCAATGGGGGACACTCAAGGTGATGATTCTACTCCCTCAATTATACCTTTTTCGCATAAATCTTTTAGTAACATTTTAAGTTTCTCTCTATATGCAAACTGTACGTTTCTGACTTTATATCTCACGGGTACTGCATCACTTTTCAATACTATGCAATGTTTAAAACCGTGAAATTCACATAGATTTCTACTGAAAACTCTATTATATTTCTTTTCCAATTGTGACATAAGCTCACTCACTCGTGTTGAATTCCCACAAGTACTGCTCTTCCATTCGTAAACTACATAGACTGGAGGATTTAACTTAGGATCTAGTCTAATGCCCATGTCTGCTTGATGAGACCATCCCAACAATGTGCTGCATGCACTTTTCCTCGGGTACTGTGACCCAAGAAATCCAACCTTGCCCAAAATATCCTGCTAACTCAATTTTCCCATATATCCCCCAGGAGAGACATCAGGTGGCAGTAAAAATGAATAGGGCAAATTGAATCCATAATGCCAATAATGCTCAATATAGAGTACCAAGAGCAAGAATCAACTAGAATACAAATTGTTTACCATCAATATTAATATTGCTAACAGAAACTCTCTTTTGAAGGATCCATCGCTTGCATTGAATACAGCATTTGGATCTTGCAATACTTCCTCCACATCTTCTAACTGGTTCTTGCATACTTCTACTGATTTTTTCCACAAATTGGATCTACATACTCTACTGAAATACCCTTTTTTATTGCATTTAGAGCAAACTTTATCTATGGCAGAACAGCCCTTAAAATTACCTAAATGCGAGAAGTTCCCACATCTATGGCATGCTGTGGATGGTTTCTTGGCCTCTACCTTTTTATATTGTTTTTTTACATTCTTCATTATGTTCTGTAACAACATGGATATCACCACTAGGTGAATCCCTTATCTCTTGTACACATTTTCTGAATGTTCTATTGCTTTGGCAATCTCAATGGCCCCATTAAGTGACATGTCGGCACTAGTCCACAAACTTCCCTGGACTTTCCTAGTATTGGTTTTCATCAGAATCTGATCTCTTAATACCTGCTCATAATTAATGTACTCAAAACCATAGGTTGGTGCAAGTGACCGTAACTTTGAAACATATTCCTCCATAGGTTCATTGGTATTTTGATTCCTGGAATAAAACTTAATCTCTCCATAACCATGTTAGTTTTTTCCCCATATCTTATGTACATTTATTTTGAGGCGTATTGATAGACATTCAAATTCAAAGTAAAACTGGTAATTTTTTGTACTCTTTTAACCCAAACCCACCTAAACAGTGCTTTAATAGAGATAACTTTCTTTCAGCTCTACAATCATCACCTTCCAAAACTTTTACATAAGCAAGGAACACTGCTTCCCAAGTTCCCCGATCCATGGGAGGCTCACCAGGTGCTGGCAGAAATGCAGGAGGTGATACAATGCTCGACATAATAATGCTAAAATAACATATGATTAGCACACACTTTCCACAATTAGGGGCCGATTACGAGTTTGACAGTGAGGCAGCGGGACCGCCCTGCCAAACCCATGTGAGAACTGCCCGCCGTATAATGACTTTTTTAGTCATTGGCAGGCGATTCCTTTTGCATTCCCATGGCGGTGCCTATAGGCACCGCAATTGGAGCGTCAAAAACAATTTCAGCACTGCATGGACTAAAAAGTCCATGCGGTGCTGGAACATCTGTGCATGCACACAGGGGGGCACATGTTGTGCCACCCTGTGTGCATTCACAGGGCGTGAGGCACAAGGTTTCCTCTCCACCAGGGTTTTCATGGAGGAGGAACTGCCATGAAAACCCAGGCAGAGAGGAAACTCGTAATATGCTTGGCGGGACCACGGCGGTCCAGCCAAGCATATGGATGCTTCTGGACTGCTGCGCCACCGCCAGTGAATGGTGGTTCCCTGGCGGTGACGGCGGTCCCAGGGTGGCACGACCACTAGTGTTGGAATGTGGCGGTCGTAAGACCACCACCGCTGCCCCACCATGAGTCTGGCGGTCCTAGGATCACCAGACTCGTAATTAGACTCATAGTATTTGTAGTACATATGCAGTCAATAAGCAAAAAAAAAAAGAAAATTAGAAAATAATAGGTAGTCAATGTAGACCCTCAACCAAGGTACTGTTCCAAATTTAGTCAGAAATGCTCATCACCATAAATTACTTTGGTGTGTGCATAGCTATTAGCTTAAATGCACCTTCACCGTTTCACTTCTACTCAGCTGTGCGCATCACCGTGAACATACCAAATAAAATTAATCATAATCACTTGGGTGTGCGCATTACCATTAATGTGCCTGTTAAATTGGAAGCGTCACATTCGCTTCCACCTTGTAAATACCCAGGAGCGGATCTGCTCCAAAATGGCCACCACTGTTATGTTCTTATATTATAGAATGTATTCTATGTTCTGTGAGCGTGGCGTAGAATGCTTGTTGCATTCTTTCACGGAGGTTCGAGTCCGGGGGCAGTTACTGTTGCTCCGCGGACTGGAAGCCGTGCTGCCTGGCTCTCACCTGTTCTCGCAATAAAGCTCCAGCTTCTCACCTTTAATCCCGCGTCCGCCTCATCATTACAATTGGCGACGATCGTGGTTGGCACCTACGCGGCAAAACTTGGGAGCCGGAAGAAGCTCAACTTCTGAGTAAAAAAAAAAAAAGAGGAAAAAAAAAAGGGAAATCGACCGAAGAACTCACCGCATTCACATCGGAACCTTCAGCGTGGACACACATCGGTGCGGAAGCGGAAAAGTAAGTTAGAAATCTCTGGCAGGCCACTTTGCCCTTGGCGCTCGAGCGCTGTATAATTTTCAAACAGCAGCAAGGTTCCAGCGTTTAAGCCGTGACGCACACACTCACACCAGCCTGTGAGGTCATTGCGCAAGGTCACGCAACGCGACCTTTACGTGGCGGCCATCTTAATCACGAACTCCATGGCAACAAGTTGGTTTACATCGCAATTCTTGCCGGAAGCTGAATTCGATGGGAGGAAGGCAGGAAATTAAGCGAAATTAAGCCAGATTTCAGCAGAAAAGTGAGCAGAACAGGTGAGGAAGTCGGGGAGGCGGATATTGAAATACATTTTGACATTTTTGGCTGTGTTTTTTTTTTTTATGCATTTGCGAACACTGAATAGATTCATTGTTCATTTAATTTATACATTTCTACCTTGCGTATGTTGGACCAGTTTTAGTAGCACATGGGTTACAGCCATTACATCATAGCATAAGAATAAATTGCAATAACCTGGAGAATTAACCAGTTTATGGAAAAAGGTGACTTTCAAATACAAGAAGAAATGGCACAACAAAGTTTTACCATAAGCCCTCCACATTCGTTTTGGGCATCAGGATCGCGTCCAACTATGGAATGGTTAGAATGGAAAAATTATTTTGTAAATTACATTAATGCTGTTGATGAGGCGGGGAAAATGAAAGCAGACCAAAAGAAAAGGATTCTTTTACATTCCTTGGGTCCGGTAGGGATTAAAACTTATAACAGGATGCCCAAAATGTTAGCAAATGCAGAAATAGATGATTTTGAGGCAGCTTTGAAAGATTTGGACAAATATTTTGCACCAAAAGTCTGCATGGGAGTAGTTTGCTATAAGTTTTTTCAGAGAAAACAGAACAAAGGAGAACCGGTAGATGACTATATTGATGAGTTGAAAAGACTTGCCATTGACTGCAGATTTGGCAACCTACACGATGAATTAGTGAGAGATCAATTAGTCATGCATTGCGAGAATTCTGCCATACAGGAACGTTTGTGGGTAAACGGGGATTCGCCTTTGGAGGACATACTCTCTATCGTAAGGAAGGCGGAAATGTCTGGAAGGTGTGCCACACAACTTAAGGATTCTCACAAAGACACAGGAGCGGTCTACAAAGACACAGGAGCGGTCTATAAAGTTCAGAGTATTAACCAAGCACAACAGCAACACAGCGTTAACAAAACCTCCAACCAAACACAAAGAAATCTATGGAGAGACAAAGAACCGGAAGACAAGCGATGTTATCGTTGTGGAAGTAAAGATCATTTAGCGTTTAGTAGGAACTGCCCAGCTGCAAAGAAAAGATGTAGTATTTGTGGATTGATAGGCCATTTTAGTAAAATGTGTAGAAGAAGGAGAAGCAATGTTAAATACGTATACGAGGATGAAAATATTAATGAGCCTGACGTTGACAAGGAAGGTGATAATTGGGAGTGTGTTAAAAGTGTCCAGGGGAATTTCGTGATTAACATCACGGATAATACAGTGAAGGACAAGCCCATATGTGATATGTCCATTGGGGGAGTAATAGTTAAGATGTTCGCTGATTCTGGATCACCTTACACTATAATAGATAAAGGAATCTGGAAGGAAAAATTCGTCAAAAGAGTGGGCGGAGAATTAATTTCCACAGATGTTAATCCTATAAGTTTCACGGGAGAGAGAATAAATATGTTGGGGTTCAGATGGATGACATTTCTATTTAAAGGAGATCTGCTAGAGGGAAATTATATGTAGCAGATTTTGGTCCTTCTGTTTTAGGATGGATGGACCAAAAGAATTTGCACATCATATTGGATCCAAACAGTGAAGAGAAGGTACTCATCGTAGATGATTCTAGTAGATTACAAGATGATATTTGTAAGTTATTCCCGAAAGTATTTAGTAAGGGGCTAGGATCACTTAAAGGTTTCGAACACTCCATTGTGTTAAAAAAAAATGCTGTACCGAAGATACATAAGGTGAGGCCCATTCCTATACTCATAAGGGATGAGGTTGCAAAGGAGTTGGAGGGATTATTGGAAAGGGATTTAATTGAAGAGGTGGAGAGCTCAGAATGGATTTCTACGGTGGTGGTGGCGCGCAAGGGGAATGGCAAAATCCGCTTATGCATTGATTTGCGCCACCTCAATAATAACATCGTTATCGATAGATTCCCTCTGCCTAAGATCAATGAAATGGTGTCCTCCCTTAAAGGTACTAGTTGGTTTTCCACCATTGACTTGTCGGCAGCTTACCATCAGGTGGCGTTGTCACCCGAGTCAAGGAAACTCACTGCGTTTATAACACCTTATGGTTGTTATCAATTTAAACGCATGCCCTTCGGACTTGCATCTGCGGCTGCTGTTTTTCAGCGTTTGATGCACAAATTACTGGGGAGAATGAGTGATGTTAAATTTTTTCAAGATGACATTCTAGTGGCTGCCAAGTGCAAGGAGGAACACGATTTTAAACTCAAAGAGGTTTTGAGTGTATTACAAAATGTGGGGTTAACAGTTGAAATGAGCAAATGCAAATTTGCTCAGAGGAGCGTTTCCTATCTAGGACACGTTATTAGTCAAGATGGTGTAAGACCCAAACCATCTCTGGTTAATACTATGGTTGACTCACCTGCTCCCACTAGTAAGGAGGAGGTTAAATCGTTCTTAGGAATGGCGGAGTATTGCGCAAAGTTCATCCAAAATTTTGCTAGTAAAGTATTCAACATTCGTGCATTGTTGAAGAAGAATATGAAATTTGAATGGACAAATGAGTGTGATGCGGAATTTAAGTGTGTGAAAAATGACTTACAGAATGTAAATGCTCTGAGTAGTTTTGATCCCAATTTGGAGTGCATTTTAACTACAGACGCTAGTGACAAAGGTTTAGGGGCTGTATTGTCACAAAAGGGCACTGATGGGAAGGAGAAGATCATTTTATTTGCTTCTAGGTCCTTATCCCCCACGGAGAGTAAATATCCTATCATTGAAAGAGAAGCCTTAGCTTGCGCTTGGGGTTTAGAGCATTTTCGTGTTTTTGTGTGGGGGAAGCCTGTTCTGATTCGCACTGACCATAGGCCTTTGATTAAAATTCTCACTACTGAAGGTAGCGTTACAGCTTCTGCTAGACTAGCAAGGATTTCCATGCGGATGAAGGAATTCATTTACGATTTAGTTTATGTGCCGGGAAGGGAAAATGCTGTGGCCGATTGTCTTTCCAGATTGCCTGTTCCTTTGGAAGAATGTTTGGATGATCCTTGGGGTGATTTCAACATTGCCTTGGTACAGGATGCTGGTGTACCAGCCATTGATAAGAATGAATGGATGGAGGAACAGAATAAGGATGTCAGTTTGCAACAAGTTTTGGAATGTATATGCAAAGGTTGGCCCAAGAAGGAAGGCATTACTGATATTTTGAGACCTTTCTGGGAAGTGAGAACGGAATTGTCAATGAATAAGGATGTGATTGTGAGAGGTGACAGAGTCATTCCTCCGGAGAAATTGAGGAACAAAATTTTACTTTTATGTCATGAGGGGCATTTTGGTATTGTTAGAACCAAAAGCGTTGTTAAAGGAGTCTTTTGGTGGCCTGGTATTGACAAGACCGTGGAGAGATTTGTAAGAGATTGTGAGACATGTTCATCTGCAGACAAATGCTTAAAAACCCTGAAACCTCCAATGAGTCAAGGTATCATCCCCAACTTACCATGGGAAGTGATTGCTGTGGATATCTTTGGTCCTGTGGGGGAGTCTAAGGAGTATGGTTTGGTGGCAATAGATTTGTTTTCTAAGTGGCCAACGGTAAAAATTGTGGAAAGAGTTGACACTGATGTGGTTCTTAAGTTTCTGGACAAAATGTTCACAATGGAAGGGTTACCGGCAAGTATTTGAAGTGACAATGGGGTGCAATTTACATCCAAGAAAGCCAAGGAGTATTTTGAGAGAGTAGGCATCAAGCATAGAACCACTACTCTTTATAATCCTAGTGGTAATGGCACTGTCGAGCGCTTTAATCGGGTTATAAAGGGGGTCATTCAAGCGGCCATGAACCAAAGGCATGATTGGAAACTCGAAGTGCATAAGGCTGTTTGGACTTATAGGATCACCACCCACGATGCCACTGGACTGTCCCCTTTTGTTATCATGAGAGGGAGGAAACCCAGATGTAAATTTTCTCCGGCTTGGCTTTGTGACGGCACATTGCTACAATGGTCTGTTAAAGATGTCAGAGACAGACTTATTCAAGTACATGATAAGAGTAAGTCCTTTTATGATAAAAGCCATGGTGTGAAGGAAGTAGAAATCAAAATTGGGGATTTGGTTAGAGTGAGGAGACCCGGTAAGATTCCGAAGGGGGAAAATCAGTTTGGTCCACCACAAAAAGTTGTGGAACTTTTGTGTAATGCAGTACGTTTAGACGATGATAGAGTGTGGAATTTGAAGAGCATCGCCTTGTGTTCAGGGAGGAATTTCAGTGTCTTACTTGAGGGTTTGAAGTGTTCTGATGATTTAAAGGACACGGAATGGATGGAAGATTTTCATGACCCAGGAACTATGTGCACTGGTGCTATTCCGGAAATATATTTGGAAAAGGAGGTGGTGGAGAGTGCAAGCAGGGAGAATGATCAAGTTGGGGAAGCGCAAGTGGAAACCACGGATGCTTTAGAAGGGATGACAACTGAAACGGTTGACAAGTCTCCTGACTCCACGAACACTACAGACTCGGTTGGGGCAGCTGATGGTTTTAGTGTTAGTGGTACTAGGAAGAGAGTGCTTCCAGGATGGCTCAAGGAGTTCGTTATGTGGTTATAGAGCAATTTAATGATCCGGTGTATATTTTATGTTTTGCTATTTTATTTAATGAAAAGGGGGGGGGGTGTGTTATGTTCTTATATTATAGAATGTATTCTATGTTCTGTGAGCGTGGCGTAGAATGCTTGTTGCATTCTTTCACGGAGGTTCGAGTCCGGGGGCAGTTACTGTTGCTCCGCGGACTGGAAGCCGTGCTGCCTGGCTCTCACCTGTTCTCGCATTAAAGCTTCAGCTTCTCACCTTTAATCCCGCGTCCGCCTCATCATTACAACCACCTTGTGTTGATGGGTGGTGTGATGATGTCACGCCACTCCCAAGAAGCTTTGCGGTGGAACACACTCGTGCCACTGTCAGCCGGCAACTCCTCCAGGTGACGCAAGCGAATCTCGCACCCAGGATGCCACTGCTCGTTGGGGCACGAAAATGCAGAAAATGTTTCTGCTACACCCGCAGGGCAATTCACAGGCTCAGGTGAAGCCCAGACTGTGAGCATGTCTCGCAACAACTCTTCCTCGTCATCCAGCAACAAAACGAGGTGAAGTGATACCCTGCAACAGTTCCTCTCCAACCCAAATTCGGTCCGGGTCAAAGGCTGTGGTTAACCATCCTCTCGGCCAGTGTCAGGGGAGTAATGGGTCACAGTGAAGAGCGAGTCCACAACGTAGATGCTCCGAATATTTATTCCTAAGTCAACATGCCACAGGTACAGCTCCCAGTACATGAATGACGTTCAAAGTTCCATTCCCTCTCTTTATGCTCTCATCACATTCTCTGGCTCGCACGCACATAATTCATATGACAATAATCAACCCCCCTGCAGTTCAAATAGCAACATGTAATGTCTGACATATACAAACTGCAGCAGTTCAATTAACAACATATGCAACAATTACAAACAGGAAAATGTGTATTAAAATATGTATTAATTCCAACAACAATTATTAAAATAAACAGTGTAAATTAATTTAAAGAACATTTTTATAAATGGGTAATGTGGAAAAATGTAAACAAAGGTTATATTATTACTAAATAAAAATATATATGGTATTAGCTCCAAACTAACCAATGTAACCAAATTAAAAACTATTTATATAACTTAGATTACATATTTCCACACACAACCTAACCGCATTGAGAAAAATATTGGACTTAGATTGCTATCCCACCACAAACTTAACCACATAGGGGAAAGTGTTGGATTTTGGGGGAGAGAGGGGTTAACATTTGCTATTTCAAATCCAAATGTGACCACATTAGGAACAGAGGTAGGCTTTGTGGGGTTATATTTACTATTCCCACTCCAAAGGTAACCATATTGGGGAAAGTGCTGAACTTTGGGTGGAGGGGGCTCAGATTTTTTCTTCTAACTCTATACTTATCCACATTGGAGAAAGTGTTGGACTTTTTGTGCATGGGGTATATTTACTATTTCCACTCCAAACTTAAACACATTGGGGGAAGTTTCGGAATTTGAGAGGGTTACGACTAACTATTACCACTCCAAACCATATTGAGGAAAGTGTTGAACATTTCAGGGTTGAGGAAGTTCCTACTACAAACGTGTTTACATTGGAGAAAGTGTTGGACTATGGGGGGATAAATTTACTATTCCCATTGCAAACGTACCCACATTGGGGAAAGTGGTGGACTTTGAGGGACACATTTACTATTCCCACTTCAAAACATAACCACTTTTTTGTGGTGAGGGACTACATTTGATACTCACCCTCTTAAACATTTTCTACCAAATCTAACATTTTGGAAACAAGTAAATATTTACACAATAAACCCAATTTCTTATAATTAGAAATATATAAGATATGCACACTTAATATATTACATAAAAACAACAAAACAAAAAAAATCATGAAAGCAATAAAATGACCAATTATATAAAAACAGTAATATAAAAGCACAAAAGGAAAAGGCTGCAGTTTCTGACCTGACAAGGTTGCTGCCCTGCATGACTAGTTCTTACGTCCTACGTGTGGAGGAATAGCTTCTTCTTGAGCAAACGGAACTTTGGAAAATTGAGAGCAGTGACTTGAACGCGGTCGAAGCCGCAAACATTATCCCAACGCGGCAGGAGCCGCGAGGCATTATCCAACGCGGCCGAAGCCGCAAACATTATCCCAACGCGGCAGGAGCCGCAAGGTTTTATCCAACGCGGACGAAGCCGCAAACATTACCCCAACGCGGCAGGAGCCGCGAAGCATTATCCAACGCGGCCGAAGCCGCAAACATTACTCCAACGCGGCAGGAGCTGCAAGTCATTCTTTCAACGCGGCCGAAGCCGCAAAACATTATTCCAATGCGGCAGGAGCCGCAAGGTATTATTTAATGCGGCCAAAGCCGAAAACATTGCTTCAACGCCGCAGCAGCCGCGAGGCATCTCCTTAACGCGGCCGAAGCCGTAAAACATTATTTTAACGCGGCAGGAGCAGCGAGGCATAATTATTCGAATGCGGCCGAAGCCGTAAATATTGCTTCCACGCGCCAAGAAGTCACCTACAGTTTAATTTTTGGACCTACAACCTGTACACGCTTCTGTCCCCGGTCGATTACGATCCTGCTTCCAGCTCTCACTTTCACTCCCGGAGGCCACTTTGCTCTGCACGACGCAGAGAGAGCGGCGAGAGCGGTGACGACCGTGGAATGGAGTGGTAAGTGAGGTGCAGCTGTCTATGTTTTAATTGGCGAAAGGAATGCATCTGTGATAGATAGGACGTTTACACCAGTGATAAAGAGCGGACATTGGTTGTTATTGGACACTGGGCTGGCAAAAAGGGAATTTTTGGAAACCCTGTGGGGGAAACCCTGTGGGGGACTCGAATCAGGAAAAAGCAATTGCACAAAAGTTGTAGGATTGGAGCCTGGGAGAGGGAGAAGTAGGAAGCAAGATAAGAACAAAGGATGGCACCAGGCAAAGCAAAGGTCCGTAAAGGCCCAAAGAATGCGAAAAGAATGAGACCAATGCATTAGTAGCAGATGAAGTGGGGGAAAATCGCATTATAAAAGGAGCCTTAAGTGTTACTGCTGGAAGAAAAACTAGCACCGAGAAATGCACAATCTTTGACCCTAACGCCGCAGTCATCGAATTCAAGGGTAACAAAAGGAGGCCCATCAGTGTCAAACTCTATAAAAGATTTTATGGGGAGATATTTTAAAGGGAAGGACATGACGGATAAGGAGATGAGTGCCGTGGCTCACCCAACATCAGGGAATCTGGTAGACTTGGACGTAGACCCCCAAATCAACCCATTTTTAACTTCTCAGGAATATCCCTGGACCCACGGCTGTCTTCTTCGCCAAGACTCTTCCAGCCGTCAATGGAACAAGATAACGAGGAAGGGGCGAAGACGAACCCCCAAGCAGCAAGGATCAGAGTAAAAGAGACAATACTGGATCTAATGAGCAATTTAACGAGAAAGATGGAGGAGAGAGTCTCTTCGGCACAGGGAATGATTTATTGCGCTCTTCAATGCATAGTCTAGAGGTTACTGGAACCTCGAGTGCCTCCATGCTGGAGGTTATGTGGATCCTCCAAAAACCCTACAAGGTTTGTTAGAGGTATCAGTACTAAACAAACGAACTTTTAAAAACACAAGGGGGACAGTTTAAAGCAATATTAGGAGAACTGACACAAATTAAAGGGTTAATGCCTGCAATAGTCAGGCCAGTTGGAGAAGACCAGGAAAGGGCAAGCAGTAGGGAGGAAGTAGTAATAAGGGCTGCCCTACCACAGAAAGAGGAACCAAGTGTATATGTATCTCGATACCCTATGATCATAAGAAGACGGGGAGAAAGGAGGAATTACAAGAAGTGCCTCCCATGGTCATGGCGGGGAGCAGATAGCCCCTAGCAAAAGAATAACTGCACGGAGGCTGAGAAAAGGGAAGGGTGTTGAGAAGGAATATGGGAGTCGAGGAAGGAAAGAGACCATAAGTCCTAAGAAGAATAAGAAAAAGTCCCTGGAAAAAGAGATAGATGCCAGTACCCTAGTTGAACAGGGGAGGCATGGAAAACAGCTAGGCAAACTAAAGAATAGTAAAATTAACCATAGAAAATCCCCAGGGGGGGAAGATATGGAATGGAGGATGGGTAAGAAGCTACGATCAAGACTTAGTAGCCCTAGGAGTAGTAATGCACTTAGGAAGAAGGATAAAGGGGGGGAACTAAAGGACAGAAGGGAGGTTGCACCGCTGGAGGGCTCTCATGGTCTAAGGTTAGAATCTACCCCGGACCTATGGGTTCTTTTAGAGCCATTGAGCCAGGGCAAAGGTGGGAAAAAAGCTAAGAAATTAAAACCCCTAAATCGATCACAACTCCTCTTTTCTTTATCAAAATGTGCAAGCCTCCGTAATATTGGCACAGAGGATCTTAGAGAAGTAGGGTTCCTCATAAACAACAAAGGGGGTGAAGTAACTAAGGTTCTTTTTATTCAGCCTTAGTAAAGACTGCAGTCGAAAAAGCTAAAAATGAGTTGCTAAAGGAGGGTATTAGATTGGTAAGATGGGAGGAAATGCAGAAAGAAAGGCAGGGGCTGCATTTCCTTACAAACCATGCTGGATTAGGAGCACGGCAGATAAGATTAATTAATTCAAGCTGGGATAAGAAGGAGGACCTTGAAATAACCATAATTGAAAAAGGAATAGCAAGACAAGAAAGAGATTTGCTTGTTGGAAATAGGTTCAGAGCACTAGCACCCCCAGAGTATGAGGAGGAGGGGTATCTGAGTGAGATCGACTAGGAGTATGGGTCGCCGCACAGCCTGTCGATACTATCATGGAATATAAATGGTTACAATAAAATATCGAACCAGGACAGTTTTAACAAGCTCGTTAGGAGTAATGATATTGTGTGTCTACAGGAGACTTGGGGGTCGATTCCGATTCGGGCCGGAAAAAGCACCGACCGACTCGGATCCGGAAAAAATACCGACCGACACGTACCCGTGGGGCACGACACGCCAAGTACGATGCAAGGCGCGAAAAATCCGACCGACACGTACCGAAACCAAGTCGACCGACCGAGCCGCACGGAAAACAGCAATCCGGCCGGAAAAACACGCAAATCCAACCGACCGACACGCACCCGGAACAAATCCGACCGAAACGTACACGCGAACTCCAAACCGCAAAGTACGATGCAAGGCGCGAGAACCACGAGCGAGTCGGACGGAGGACAAGCCGTACGACCGACACGCATACAAAACCGAGCCGAAGCAACACAATACACCGCGACCGACGCGTACGCAGCATAGAAAACTGCACAAACACAGCGTGAACGAAACGGGAGAACACCGTACGAGACCAATGCAGGGTCCGACTCGGTCACAAGAACGTTTCCAACATACACAAACAGCACAAAGGAAAAATCACCCAAAAAAAGGCCAAACAAGCAATTACCAAGCCAATAAATACTGGGGGTGGGGACAGAGAACAAAGACACACCCACAACTCCACCTATATAAAGGACACAAATCACTACCATGAGCCTTTGCAAATGCCATTCCACTGCCAGCACCCAAGAGAAAGCAACCACACACCCACAGCTCATCCCTCACACAAGCCACACACCATCAGCACACCAACAAATACCTACCTCACATACACCCAGCAAAACACACACTCACACACCCTCACCTGCACACCAACACACACATCACCCACCATCACCACCCATCACCATGCCCCCCAAGAAGAATCCCAAGTTCCTAGATAGTGAATTGGAAGTCATGGTAGACGAGATCCTCAGGGTGGAGCCACAGCTGTTTGGCACACTGGTCCAACAGACCCCCATGTCGCAGAAAACCAAGATGTGGGAGAGGATCATCAACAGGGTGAACGCACAATCACCATGTCGGCGCACAAAGACGGACATCCAGAACAGGTGGTATGACGTGCGCAGGAGGGTACGGGACATGCTGAAGAAAGACTACACCAACAGCCAACACGCCGGCAGTGGCCCTCCTGCCAAGCCAATATACCTCAGGCCCTGGGAGGAGAAGGTGCGGGCCATCCTTCCGCCAGTGAGCGTATATGGACTAGAGGACATCCCAGAGCCTGGTGAGTACACAACAAATGTACACAATATACTGCCACAAAACACACACACATCACTGTTAAGGGAGAGTCAAACCATGCACTCATAGCAATTACACAGCAACCAGAACAGAATCATCCCAAAATGTGTATGTCAGTCAGATAAACACAACACATGCCATCAAAAAAGTCACATCCAACTGTGCCATCACATGTACAAACAACTACAACTACAGCTAGGCAGTGGCACAAATAGAACTAACAAACACATCCAGACATGTAGCCACCACAACAACACCAACACACAGTGAAGAACACTCAAAGGAAGGAATTCTGTGTATGCTGGCCAAGTCAGTGTAGCCAATAGCATCATGGGAGTCGCAGTCACACATATTGCCCCCCCACAACTGTCCCATCAACACCACCATGAACCATGCTCACATCACAGGGAGTGGAGAAGGACCCACAAGATGGCTGACACTGGCTACTGCTGTGGGGAGCACAAAGCCCTGCTGGCAACTGTGCACCAACAAACAGCAGGACACCACTGACTGACATCCTGAGAGACAACTTCCACTCCCTGCAATGCAAGCACGTTCCATGGTGGGATATCTGGCTGGCTGGGTGGGAAGGGGGACTTGCAGCACTGACTATAGTCACAAGCACCTCCCTCACACCCCCCCAACACAAACTCCATAGTACCCACCTGGTAGAATGCAATGCCCTCCATCCTAACACAAGATCCCACAAAGAACCACCACCCTGGGTTATGTTGTGTGAAGCACAGGGACACTCTTGGGACTCTTAGCCAAACAACTGCCAGGACAACACTCCCAGCCATCCTGTCAGCACAGCCAGCCCACCCCACAGGGAAGCAGAGTCAAAAGGAAGGAAGCATGGGCATGCTGGGAAGGGGGGAGGAGGCAATAGCATGATGGTAGTCGTAGTCACAGCTCTACATCCCCCACCACATGGCCCAGCAAGCTCACACTCACGCATGCACATCCCACAGAGAGTGGAAAGGCCCATCAAAGATGTCTGACACTGTTGCTGTGTCGTGGGGAGCACAAGGGCATGCTGGGTACTGCACACCAACCAACAGCAGGACACCACTGTCAGCCATCTTGCCATTGCTCTCACACCCACACACACTGAACTCCACACAAAAGCAAGTAAGTATGGGAATGCTGGGAAGTGGGGTGGAGGCAATGGCATGATGGGAGTCGTAGTCACTGATATTGGTCACCCCCACAACTGTCCCATCAACACCACCCTGAACCATGCTCACATCACAGGGAGTGGAGAAGGACTCACAAGATGGCTGACACTGGCTACTGCTGTGGGGAGCACAAGGCCCTGCTGGCAACTGTGCACCAACAAACAGCAGGACACCACTGACTGACATCCTGAGAGACAACTCCCACTGCCTGCAATGCAAGCACGTTCCATGGTGGGATATCTGGCTAGCTGGGTGGGAAGGAGGACTTGCAGCACTGACCATAGTCACAAGCACCTCCCTCACACACACCCCAACACAAACTCCACAGAACCCACCTGGTAGAATGCAATGCCCCCCATCCCAACACAAGATCCCACAAAGAACCACCACCCTGGGTTATGTTGTGTGAAGCACAGGGACACTCTTGGGACTTTTAGCCAAACAACTGCCAGGACAACACTCCCAGCCATCCTGTCAGCACAGCCAGCCCACCCCACAGGGAAGCAGAGTCAAAAGGAAGGAAGCATGGGCATGCTGGGAAGGGGGGTGGAGGCAATAGCATGATGGGAGTCGTAGTCACTGATATTGGTCACCCCCACAACTGTCCCATCAACACCACCCTGAACCATGCTTCACATCACAGGGAGTGGAGAAGGACTCACAAGATGGCTGACACTGGCTACTGCTGTGGGGAGCACAAGGCCACTGCTGGCAACTGTGCACCAACAAACAGCAGGACACCACTGACTGACATCCTGAGAGACAACTCCCACTCCCTGCAATGCAAGCACGTTCCATGGTGGGATATCTGGCTGGCTGGGTGGGAAGGGGGACTTGCAGCACTGACTATAGTCACAAGCACCTCCCCTCACACCCCCCCAACACAAACTCCACAGTACCCACCTGGTAGAATGCAATGCCCTCCATCCTAACACAAGATCCCACAAAGAACCACCACCCTGGGTTATGTTGTGTGAAGCACAGGGACACTCTTGGGACTCTTAGCCAAACAACTGCCAGGACAACACTCCCAGCCATCCTGTCAGCACAGCCAGCCCACCCCACAGGGAAGCAGAGTCGAAAGGAAGGAAGCATGGGCATGCTGGGAAGGGGGTGGAGGCAATAGCATGATGGGAGTCGTAGTCACAGCTCTACATCCCCCACCACATGGCCCAGCAAGCTCACACTCACGCATGCACATCCCACAGAGAGTGGAAAGGCCCATCAAAGATGTCTGACACTGTTGCTGTGTCGTGGGGAGCACAAGGGCATGCTGGGTACTGCACACCAACCAACAGCAGGACACCACTGTCAGCCATCTTGCCATTGCTCTCACACCCACACACACTGAACTCCACACAAAAGCAAGTAAGTATGGGAATGCTGGGAAGTGGGGTGGAGGCAATGGCATGATGGGAGTCGTAGTCACAGACATAGCTCACCCCCACAACTGTCCCATCAACACCACCCTGAACCATGCTCACATCACAGGGAGTGGAGAAGGACTCACAAGATGGCTGACACTGGCTACTGCTGTGGGGAGCACAAGGCCCTGCTGGCAAATGTGCACCAACAAACAGCAGGACACCACTGACTGACATCCTGAGAGACAACTTACACTCCCTGCAACGCAAGCCCGTTCCATGGTGGGATAACTGACTGGCTGGGTGGGTGGGAAGGAGGTCCGGCTGCCAACCAAACACAACCAATGCAGACCATGTTCACACCCCAGAAAATACATAGAAATGCCCAAATAATGCAGGACAATGTGCCACACCAATATCAACCCCTGACTGTGACGACTCAGGACAATGCAATGTACAGGCCCGCACCCAGAGGCACAGTCACAACTGTCATGTGTGTCAACCATTGATGCCTGCAGAAACATGACATACATTGTTTGTGTCTCCCAAAAACAGGTGATGATGGGGACACAGCAGCAGACGCTGAGGAGTCCCAGTCCCAGGCTCAAGAGGATGCCGAGCTCACTGGCGTCGTACAGCCTCTGTCCTCCTCGGACGATGAAGAACAACCTGGCACATCCGGTGCAAGTCAACATGCAGCACCAGCAGGATCACCAGCTGCAGCACCAGCAGGACCACCAGCTGCACCCCCTGCACCCACCCCTACAACGACTGTCACCACGAATACCATCCCTGCCGACATGGACAGAATAAGGAGCAACACCAGCACAGTGACCCTGGACCAACCTGGGGCCATGGACACCACCACCACCACCACCAACCCCCAAGGTGGACCAGGGTTATCTGTGCGTGCCACTGCACACACTGCACATGTCAGCAGGGGTGGTGGGAGGGGTGGGAGACAGAGGTCGCTGCTTGCAGACGTTGCTGGTGTGCATGATGACCCACAACTGGTACGCATAGCTGATGCGTACCAGTCCAGCACCGGAGAGCTCAGCCAGGTAGTGGGGCTCCTCAGAGACATTAAACAGCAGCAGGCTGCCCATCATGCCCGCTTGGACTCCCACATGTCCCGCGTGGAGTCACACATGTCCCGTGTGGACTCACACATGTCCCGCGTGGAGTCCAAGTGGGATGCACTGCATGAGATGACGGCGGTGCACAGGGACATTTTACAATGCCTCCGCCAGATGAACAGCAACCAGTCCACACCTCCCTGTGTGCCAACAACATCTGGTGCCGAACAAACTGCAACTGCCACAGGGAGGGAGGAGGACTCTGGCGGAGAGTCCCCTGCACCGCAGCAGCCTGCACTTGAGGGCCCCCCCCAAGAAGAGGGGTCGTCCGAGGAGGGAAAAGTGAGAGGCCGATGGCCAAGCGCAACTCCCAGGAAGCCTGAACCTGTTCTGGATGTTCGCCTTTGTGCACAGACTGTTCACCCTGTTGACGGCAACACTACTCCCACACATTGCATGGGGAGTACAAGTTGGACCAATGTGTCAGACAACTGTGGCCCCGATACTAGGGATCCTGTCTACCCGGACTTTCAATTCACCTAGGAACTTGGGATTGCAAGATTCATGTACAGCACAACCCATCCTATGCACTATTAACACAAATGTATCACAATAAACACACTAATACACCATACTTGCCTCTGTCGTGATTCCAACGTGGGTGCTGTTATGGGGATGATGAACTGCAAAATTACACTGTGTATGCGAACTGCAACAGCAAGGACAACACAGGCATGTGAGTACAGGCAACGTGACACACATGAGGGAGACACACCACCAGGGCTACACGACACATACACACCTAGGCCATCTGACTCATTGCCTACACTGATGTTGCCAGGGAAGACGGTGCAATGCACAGACACCACACCCATTCCCAGTTGTAGTCAAGTAGCCCACAGGTGCAGTAAGCAAATGGCAGTCAAATGTGTGACCACAGACAACGCACATCACAAAGTGAAGCACAGGTTTATTACACAGTTGCAACATGCCGTAACCACTACAGATGCAAGGTAACCCCACCTGGCAGCGGGCACACAGTCAACAACTGTAGACGGAAGGAAGTCCATGGGTGTGGCGCACATCACCTGTAGGGACACAACAGCTACCAGCCTGGATGTGCAATCACGTCGTCGGTGGACACAGTTGACCAAACGAATCTGAAAGTACCCTGTGAAGGACAGAAATGACACACAGTCAAAAGCAATGGAGTACAGGACAGAACAGCAAAACACATGCACAATACATGTTACAAGATACCCACCCAGAACCAAGTTAGCATGTCAACACTGTTGGGGAGTACAGCCCACCTGTCACCACACATCGCAACACACATCCAGTCAAGTGGCCCATGGACACACTCCCACAGCACCAGAGCACCACCCACACATCATGCCAACTCACATCATTGACATGACACCTCAGGCTACTCACATTCAGCTGAAGAAGTTGGTGATGAGCTGTGTGTGGACATCACCATCACCATCATCATCGTCACTGGCATCGTGGTCCAGGCCAGGATCCTCCACAGGTGGCGGATGTTGGTCATTGTCATCCTGGATGAGAGGCAACTCCTTCCGCACTGCCAGGTTGTGGAGCATGCAGCAGACGATGATAATCTTGCACACTTTCGCAGGGGCATATGGGAGGGACCCTCCGGTCTTGTCCAGGCAGCGGAAGCGGCTCTTCAGGAGACCAAAGGTCCGCTCAATCACTCTCCTGGTCCGACCATGTGCCTCATTGTAGCGCATCTGGGCAGGTGTCACAGGGTTCCTGAGGGGTGTCAGCAACCACGGCATGTTGGGGTATCCCGAGTCACCTACGGACAGACAAGTGCACATTAGCTGACTTGGAAAAGTGGGCAGAATACTACATATCAGATCACACACAATGGCACAAAGTCAGTACACACCGACAAGCCAGGCACGCTGGTTCTGCATCTGTGCCATCATCCTGGGGATGCGACTACTCCTCATCACAAAGGCATCGTGTGCTGAACCAGGGAAACGGGCACACACGTGTGTGATGGTCATGTCTGCAAGACACACCACCAGTGCATTGACCGAGTGGTAGTGCTTGCGGTTCCTGTAGGCCTGCTCCTGGGCCTGTGGTGGTACCAAAGCCACATGTGTCCCATCAATGGAGCCAATTACATGCGGCATCCTCCCCAGGGCATAAAAGTCACTCTTCACGTCAGTGAGTCGTCGCAGTCTAGGGAAATAGATGTACCGGTTCAGGAAGAGCAACATTGCCGCCAAAACATCGCGGAGCACACGGCTGAACATGGTCTGTGACATCCCACCAGCAGTCGCCACAGTATGTTGGAAGGTACCAGTGGCAAAGAAGTGTAGGGCTGCCATCACCTTCACCTTGGGGGTCAGCGCTGTAGGATACGGCCGGCCAGGCTGCAAATGTGGGGACAACTGCACTGCCAAATCCTCAATCAGCTGCCTGGTGAAGCGGTACCGTCGGATGCTGTCCCGTTCCACCATCGTTGCCAGGTCTGGGAATGGCCGATGGACAGCAGGAGCCCTGCAGTGCAGAGGAGAAGTAAGCAAGATTGTCAGTCACCCCACATATGCGGCATTGAACACACTCAAGATCCCAACATACATCATTATGAGGCACAACTACATGAAGTGTGCAGTACCGGAAGGACATGTATGGTACATACATGGCCAACATCTGTCAACACGGTCCAACAGGTGGCATCAATTAGTCCCAGGTTGGCCCATTGGATATCATGAGGCCGTGTCACAGTTCCCATCTCCTGCTGCCGTGTCACAATAACCCCCACAGGGACATGTGAGGACAGATGTGCCCCAGGCACCACAGCTCAACGACAGGTACATTCCCAGGGACCCTGTAATGCCACATGGACACTGGCATTACATGGAGTATCATGTATACACCACAGCAAAACAACCATGACCCCCACAGGTAGTGGCCCCACTTGCCATGGCAGGACAGACATGGACGTCTGTGACACACACGCACAACATCAGAGTCCATGCACACACAACGTGGATGTGGAGACTGTCTCCCATTGTGCACATGAAATCAGAGACATTGTAAACACCACATGCACAAAGACTGTGGAGGACCATCACTATTGTGCCACTGGGACACCCTGGCTCAAACATACCGTCCCACATGGGACTCACGGGGTATGTGACATGACATACACATACACCACTGTGAAATGTGACCATGGCACATGCACAGATATGAACAGTTGCACATCACAGTGGTCACGTACACGTAACACCCAGGATCCTGTCCCCATGAACACGTGCACAGCCTGGGGGTGGCTGCCCACAGGTGACACCCACAGGACAACATGTACACCAACATACACACAATAGGAAATGCAGCCTTACATGCCTTATGATAAAGTTTGGACAGGCTGTCGTGATGTAGGTGTGCCCCTCACTCCCTGGGAGCTATCTGTGGCTGGCATATGTCCATCTGAGACAGGCATGCTGACATATGCCAGTCACATGTACAGTGATGCGTTGAACAGCAATGGACCGATCGATGCCTCCGGCCGGCCCATTGCTTTCAATGTGTGCGGGTACGCGTTGTACCCCTGTGCGCGTTGAACAGCAATGGACCGATCGGTGCCTCCGGCCGGCCCATTGCTTTCAATGTGTGCGGGTACGCGTTGTACTCCTGTGCGCGTTGAACAGCAATGGACCGATCGATGCCTCCGGCCGGCCCATTGCTTTCAATGTGTGCGGGTACGCGTTGTACCCTGTGCGCGTTGAACAGCAATGGACCGATCGGTGCCTCCGGCCGGCCCATTGCTTTCAATGTGTGCGGGTACGCGTTGTACCCCTGTGCGCGTTGAACAGCAATGGACCGATCGGTGCCTCCGGCCGGCCCATTGCTTTCAATGTGCGGGTACGCGTTGTACCTCTGTGCGCGTTGAACTGCAATGGACCGATCGGTGCCTCCGGCCGGCCCATTGCTTTCAATGTGCGGGTACGCGTTGTACCCCTGTGCGCGTTGAACAGCAATGGACCGATCGGTGCCTCGGCCGGCCCATTGCTTTCAATGTGTGCGGGTACGCGTTGTACCCCTGTGCGCGTTGAACTGCAATGGACCGATCGGTGCCTCCGGCCGGCCCATTGCTTTCAATGTGTGTGGGTACGCGTTGTACCCTGTGCGCGTTGAACAGCAATGGACCGATCGGTGCCTCCGGCCGGCCCATTGCTTTCAATGTGCGGGTACGCGTTGTATCCCTGTGCGCGTTGAACTGCAATGGACCGATCGGTGCCTCCGGCCGGCCCATTGCTTTCAATGTGTGCGGGTACGCGTTGTACCCCTGTGCGCGTTGAACAGCAATGGACCGATCGGTGCCTCCGGCCGGCCCATTGCTTTCAATGTGTGCGGGTACGCGTTGTACCCCTGTGCGCGTTGAACTGCAATGGACCGATCGGTGCCTCCGGCCGGCCCATTGCTTTCAATGTGTGCGGGTACGTGTTGTACCCCTGTGCGCGTTGAACAGCAATGGACCGATCGGTGCCTCCGGCCGGCCCATTGCTTTCAATGTGTGCGGGTACGCGTTGTACCCCTGTGCGCATTGTACCGCAATGGACCGATCGGTGCGCACCCATTGACAATGGGCTTGCCTGGCAACGGACGCGTTTTCGAATTTCGAACGAGTCGGTTGCTGGAAAATCAGTTGGTCACCCACAACAATGTTGCAAAATCATGTATGTCATGAAGTTGAAGATTTGAAGGATGCTGTGGGCGTGTTTTGGTGCTGCTATTCCATGGATTGGCCAGATTCAGAAGATGCAAACGACTTGGACCTATCACTTTGGACACAAGGGACAGTATCTGCCTCTCCAGCACATATATATTGCTGCCTGTTCCCCTGAGAGCCCACTTGCCTGCACTACATGCTCCAAGACGACATCTGCCACTGCACTGCTGCTGTCTCTGCCCCTCTGGACCCTGCAATGGCACGTACTGTGGAGAGAGCCCCAGCCTTCAGCCTTGAAGAGAACCAGGCCCTGCTGGACAGCCTACTTCCACAGTACAGCAAGCTGTATGGGACACCAGGGGAGCAGGTGAGTGTTCTGTGCACTGCCTTTCTGAATGTGCATTTTGTCTGACTAGCAAGGCTGAGAGTCTGCACGCCACTGGCTAGCAGGCTCACTGAGTAGTTGTCACCCCCCATAGTGTGTAGTGACTTGCACTGGACAGGTATGGTGCAGTGACAGTGCATTTGAACATGGTTTTACTTCCCATGCAATGATACCATGTAGTGACGTCTGGCAAACTGTCCATGGTCAGCTTTGCACTGCCTGTGTACATCATGTGCCCCTGTGATTGAGACATGTATATACAACTGTGTCATGCACGAATATGTTGCATGTGTGGTAATGGCCTTTTCACTTTGTCATCCTGACAGGTTAATGCCCATCGGAAGCAGGAAATCTGGAAGGACATCGTCCGGGCTGTCCGGTCCGTGGGGGTCTACAAGCGCCGGATACGCAACTGCCAGAAGAGGTGGCAGGACCTTCGGGGCTGGACCCGGAGGATTGCACGGGTCCAGCTGAAGCTGTCGCCTCCTCGCAGGAGGGGCGGAACACGGACCCTGACCCCCCACATGCTCCAGATCCTGGCGGTGGTCTTTCCAGACCTGGATGGGCAGCTGAAGGCCAGACAGCAGCAAGGAGGGGGTGAGTCAAAGACTGCACTGTGAACTCTGTATTACATGCTTTGTGCCCTCCTCTGGCCTGGTTCAACTGCCACAGTGCAGCAGTCATGTTGTCCAGGAGCCATGTCCCTCTATTGTGCACTGCCCACTGATCATCTGATACCCAGGTGTGGCCCTTACAGTCAGGGAATTGTGTCACTTGGGACTGTGTCCTTGCAGTTTGCTTCACTAAAGGTGGGGGACAGCATCTGTTTCCCTAACTCTGTTGTGGGCATCATGGGTGGGTCCATTGTTCACACAACGCCTGGGTTTGGACATGTGATCTGCGTGTTGCTTTGATATGCGGTCCACTTGCTGAGCTGAGCCACCACATGTGCCTGGGGTATGTGGCACACGCCCATGCAGCGGGTGGGAACAATGTTTGTGCCCCAGGAGTGTGCAGATTACGTGTGTCACACATACATAGCCAGCTATCCACTGTCCAGGGCACATCCCTCATTCATGTGGAGCAGGACAGTCATGCCTACTCCAGGCCATGCAATGCACTCTGTACTCCCACTCCCGTGTATCAGCTGACACATTGTGCACAGTGATTTGACCCCTCCGGTGTCTGCCTCTGTGTCAGTGTGCTGTGGATTAGCTGCCAGGACTGCTGGGGTGTTTCTTGGTAGGGGCTCAGCATGCCCCTGGAGATATGACCATAGGAGACAATACTTGTGTGTCACATAGGTGTTTGATCAGCTGCCCGTGCAGACTGGGGTATGCGAATGTGATGTTCAGGCAGCTGTTCCCCATTCACATCAAATTGTGAGGGGCTCAGGTTCAGAGGGTAGTGTCACAGGTCTCCCATATGTCCAATAGGTGTGACCTGGACAGATGAGGGTTGAGATGATGTGTTGTGTGGGGGATGTACATGTGCACTTGTGCAGCTCCAGGACTTGCATTCCCCATGACCTACTATTGTGACACAGTGCATAGTGTTGTTGTCTGGCTGCCAAGTCATACATCACTGAGACAGTGATGTATGACTTAACAGTCATGCCTCTGCCATGGCATGTGTCAACTTATTTGTGGTCCTGCAGGGGAGTGACATGTGCTACATGCACACCATAGTGGCGCTGGCTATCAGGACATGGGTGCATCATGGTGTCTGTCGCTGGTATGCATCACATGCATTTCCTATTTGACTCTGGGCATCCCTTTCATCCGGAAACCTGTACTGACTCAGTGGCAAGAGCTGTGATGTGTCCACACCGTGTCCTCTGCACTGTCCAACTACTGTGTACTTGGTGCATGTGTCCACACTGGGGTGTTGCAATCCAACAGACACCAGACAGATGGGTGCAAGGCCATGTGGGATGTGAGTGCCATGCTTGGCATCAGACTGACAATTGGCTTCTCCTGTTCAGTTAGGGCACTTTTAGCAATGTACAACTAATGATGCCAGGGCTTGCTCTGTGATGTGCTGTGCTCACAGTGGTGTGTGCGTTTTGTGCAGGTGACTGATGTCTGTCTGTTTCCCCATTGTTTGCAGATACATCCACGGCCACGGAAGGGGACAGCTCCACGGACCAGGAGGAGCCAGAGAGCCAGACTGGGTCAGCAGCCGAGGAGTGGTCGGAGGGACCCAGTGGCACGGAGGGCGAGGGGAGCCACACCGAGGAATCCTCAGCACCATCCACCTCAGCTGAGGACCAGAGCAACTCGGAGGATGACTCCCTTATGGAGGCGGGTGTCAGCAGCCACCACACCCCAGCTAGTGTTGCTGTCCCCGCCACCACCAGCACCACCACCGCCCTCCCATCGGCTCCCATTCCCAAGGTCCGTGGAGGCTCCCATGTTCGGGAGCGTGTCTCCTTTGGCCCAGGCACCGCACCCCTGCCCCTGTGTCCCCTGCTGCCCTGAGTGAGGAGTCTGTGTACCTCCTTCGCCAGCTCTATGTAGGGCAGACAGCCATGCTGAGTGTCCTCCATGCGCACACCGCACTGTTGACTCAGCTGGTGTCGTTCATGGAGGGCATCTCATCGGGCATGTCTGACCTACAGAGGGGCAACAGGTCCATGGACTCCTCCCTGACGGCAGCAGTGTCCCTCCTCAGACAGTCCCTCACCCCTCCTGCCTCTGCTCCATCCACACTCCCCAGCACCTTGCCCGTCCCAAGCACACACACACCGGCACAGGCACACACCAGCACACACACATCCAGCACACAGACACACACGCCACAAACTAAACGCACACGCACGCACAGTCAGGGGACTGAAACCAGACTCACAGGGGATGGGGCCCTGGTACACACACACGCATCCACGGGCACTGCGCAGTCCTCAGTTGCCTCTCCCTCCAAAGCACCCTCCCTTGCCTCACCTGCAACCCCAAAGACCCAGCGCCTCTTCCTCAGTGACCTCGGCCTCTTCCCCTCCGATCCAGCTGCTCCAGCATCCAGGGGGAAGAGGAAGCCCCCCACACGGAGCAGAGTGCCCTCGCCCCCGGACACCCTCCCCCAGGCTCAGACAGACTGAGGCTCCCACCCGCAAGTCCCCCCGGAGTGGTAAGAGCAAGACCCCGCCGCCTCCCTGCAGCTCAAGCACCAGGTCACCTTCCTCCATCCCTCAGGCCCCCACTCCACAGGTGCCCCCGCCACACCCTGCCCCAGGTTCCCCCACCCACAGATATACCATGCCCAAGAGGCTCCGGCCTTCTCCCCCTGCCACTTGCTCTCCCGGCACCACACCCCCCGCTGCGCTTGTCTGTGCCACTGATGTGGTGAGGGTGTCCTCCCCCTCTGTCCAGCCCACCTTGCCTGTTCCCCATTCTCCTCCCCTGGTGGTAGGCACTGCAGTGGAGTCCACTACCACCCTGTCTGACTTGGGCACTGCAGTGGCGGACCTGTCCACTCCATCTGCAGGGTCCACTGCAGTCGTGCCGGCACCCACAACATCTGAGCCATGCCCCCCAGTTGTGCCGGCACACACCATGTCAGACACCTCCACTGCAGTTGTCAGTGGCTCTCCAGCACCCACCACCCCTTCCCTGCTTCCTCCTGGTGAGCCCTGATCCTGTCCCTGCGGTGCCTGGCCTACTCCCCCGGTTGCCCCTCCTAGTGGATTGTCCCTGGTTTTGTGCAGGCATGTGTAGGGTGGCATCTGCCACTGTCACCCACTTGTGACTTTGTTGATGGACTGGCCATTGGCCTTTGTTTATGTTCTACCGGACTTCTACTTTTAATGCCACATATGCTGAATAAAGCAACTTTCTGTTCTCTAGTGCTTTTGCTTCTGATGTACATGATGTTGATGATGCTAACAATGCCCTTGCTGCAGTGATGGTGATATTTGGTCTCATGATAATGAAGTGTTACTGTGCAGGAACCCATGTGGTCCAGGGGTTATGTGTCCTATCCTGTGGTGTATCCATGTCATCCATAGCAGCATCTGAGGGTGTCATGTGTTCAGTATTTGGCAATGAGATTTCCTACTTAGATTGGCAACTTCACATCTGTGGCTTCCACCCCTGCACATCTGTTGTGCCTGCCATTGTTCTATTCGTCTACTTCCTGACCGTGTGGCCATCTCCAGTGAACATGCAGGTTTGGGCATCAATGGGGAAGGACTCATCTGTGTTGTCAGTGCAACATTGCTATACAAGTGTGTTGGATCTGTGCTGATGATTCCGTTGGCACTTCCATGACCAGGCTGATGGGACGGGAGCCCTCATTTGTTGCTAATTGTTGATTGTGTGTCCCATTGCTGCCATGGTATGGTATCTGTTCGCCTCACATCTGCAGTCTCCACAGGGTATCTGCATGTGTGTGCCCATTGGTGCAAATATGTGGGTCTGCATTCGGATGGTCACTTCTGTCATTGTGTCATTGATGACTGTTGACGGTGTCAGCCCCCATGGGTGTTGTTTGTCTGCACATGGCCAAAGTTATGTCTTATTTGCACTGCAGGATTTGGCTCCCCCAATTTATGTTGCAATGGGACACATACACTACTTTGCCACTGATGTGTTTGTTGTTCTGTGACCAGGAATCATCCATGCAGTTTGGCAGTTGCACCTCTTACTTTGTCAACACTTGCCTTTTGGTCACTGTGATGATGGGGGATTGGACCCCATTGCCACAATGTTCGAAATGTGCTTCAGCTATGGACCCCACACTTACATTTTGGTCACTGTGATGATGGGGGTTTGGACCCCATTGCCACAATGTTCGAAATGTGCTTCAGCTATGGACCCCACACTTACATTTTGGTCACTGTGATGATGGGGGTTTGGACCCCATTGCCACAATGTTCAAAATGTGCTTCAGCTATGGACCCCACACTTACATTTTGGTCACTGTGATGATGGGGGTTTGGACCCCATTGCCACAATGTTCGAAATGTGCTTCAGCTATGGACCCCACACTTACATTTTGGTCACTGTGATGATGGGGGTTTGGACCCCATTGCCACAATGTTCAAAATGTGCTTCAGCTATGGACCCCACACTTACATTTTGGTCACTGTGATGATGGGGGCTTGGACCCCATTGCCACAATGTTCGAAATGTGCTTCAGCTATGGACCCCACACTTACCTTTTGGTCACTGTGATGATGGGGGTTTGGACCCCATTGCCACAATGGTCATGGCCTGCTTGCATTGTGGGTGCCACACACATATATGTGTGGCACATGTGCTAGGGGGTCACATTGTATGTTCAAAGTCATGTTCGGTGTTGTAGGCATTTGACACAGTCTACACACGCTTGTCATGGTGTTGGGGGATGTCTTCTTTTGCATTCCCTAGGTTGTGGTGTGCTGGTTGTGTCATGCATTGTCCATCCTATGAGTGGGGTGGTAGTAGTGGTAGGCATCCAGCCCCCTGGGTGAGGGTGGTAGTAGTGGTAGGCATCCTGCCCCCCTGGGTAAGGGTGGTAGTAGTGGTAGGCATCCTGCCCACCCTGGGTGAGGGTGGTAGTGGTGGTAGGCATCCAGCCCCCTGGCTAAGGGTGGTGGTAGGCATCCAGCCCCCCTGGATGAGGGTGGTAGTAGTGGTAGGCATCCTGCCCCCCTGGCTAAGGGTGGTAGTAGTGGTAGGCATCCTGCCCCCTGGGTGAGGGTGGTAGTAGTGGTAAGCATCCTGCCCCCTGGCTAAGGGTGGTAGTGGTGGTAGGCATCCTGCCCCCCTGGGTGAGGGTGGTAGTAGTGGTGGGCATCCTGCCCCCTGGGTGAGGGTGGTAGTAGTGGTAGGCATCCTGCCCCCTTGGCTAAGGGTGGTAGTAGTGGTAGGCATCCTGCCCCCCTGGGTGAGGGTGGTAGTAGTGGTGGGCATCCTGCCCCCTGGGTGAGGGTGGTAGTAGTGGTAGGCATCCTGCCCACCCTGGGTGAGGGTGGTAGTAGTGGTAGGCATCCTGCCCACCCTGGGTGAGGGTGGTAGTAGTGGTAGGCATCCTGCCCCCCCTGGGTAAGGGTGGTAGTAGTGGTGGGCATCCTGCCCACCCTGGGTAAGGGTGGTAGTAGTGGTAGGCATCCAGCCCCCCCTGGGTAAGGGTGGTAGTGGTGGTAGGCATCCAGCCCCCCTGGCTAAGGGTGGTGGTAGGCATCCAGCCCCCCTGGGTGAGGGTGGTAGTAGTGGTAGGCATCCTGCCCCCTGGGTAAGGGTGGTAGTAGTGGTAGGCATCCTGCCCCCCTGGGTAAGGGTGGTAGTAGTGGTAGGCATCCAGCCCCCCTGGGTGAGGGTGGTAGTAGTGGTGGGCATCCTGCCCCCTGGGTGAGGGTGGTAGTAGTGGTAGGCATCCTGCCCCCCTGGGTAAGGGTGGTAGTAGTGGTAGGCATCCAGCCCCCCCTGGATGAGGGTGGTAGTGGTGGTAGGCATCCAGCCCCCCCTGGCTAAGGGTGGTGGTAGGCATCCAGCCCCCCTGGGTGAGGGTGGTAGTAGTGGTAGGCATCCTGCCCCCCTGGCTAAGGGTGGTAGTAGTGGTAGGCATCCTGCCCCCCGGGTGAGGGTGGTAGTAGTGGTAAGCATCCTGCCCCCTGGCTAAGGGTGGTAGTGGTGGTAGGCATCCTGCCCCCCTGGGTGAGGGTGGTAGTAGTGGTAGGCATCCTGCCCCCTGGGTGAGGGTGGTAGTAGTGGTAGGCATCCTGCCCCCCTGGGTGAGGGTGGTAGTAGTGGTAGGCATCCTGCCCCCCTGGGTGAGGGTGGTAGTAGTGGTAGGCATCCTGCCCCCTGGGTGAGGGTGGTAGTAGTGGTGGGCATCCTGCCCCCCTGGGTGAGGGTGGTTGTAGTGGTAGGCATCCTGCCCCCTGGGTAAGGGTGGTAGTAGTGGTAGGCATCCTGCCCCCTGGGTAAGGGTGGTAGTAGTGGTAGGCATCCAGCCCCCCTGGGTGAGGGTGGTAGTAGTGGTAGGCATCCTGCCCCCTGGGTAAGGGTGGTAGTAGTGGTAGGCATCCTGCCCACCCTGGGTGAGGGTGGTAGTGGTGGTAGGCATCATGCCACCCCTGGGTAGGGGTGGTGGTGCGCATTCAGGCCCCTGTGTGCATATGTGGCATTGGTGATGGGCATCCCGCCCCTATGGTGCTGCTGTTGCTGGTGTAAGCATATTCTGCATCCCTGTGTGTGTGTGTGATGTGTCGTGGTACGTGTTGTATGTGTTTCGTGGTTGGTGTCTGGCTTACCTTCTGCGCCGTACGCGTCCGTGCCTGTTCCGGTAGTAAATGTAGAATATTGGTATGATCGGGACGAAGGGATTCATGGTTGGTTCGTGTCGCTCGTCCTTCTCGTTGCTTCGCGTCGTCCTCGCCGCTCGCCTCGCCCTCGCCGCTTCGCTCGTCCTCGTCGCCTCGCGCCGTCCTCGTCGCTGCCGTGTTCGCCTCGGAGCCGTGGATCGTGTTGTGGCGCGAATCGGAGCTTATGTGCGCCTCTCCCGGATGCTTTGACGTGCCGTGCGTAGCGACGGGTTCGGGCGCGTACGGAAAGCGCATCGTACTTGTCCGGCCGGACGGGGCTGCATTTTTCCTTCCGTGCGACTCGATTCGGCGTTTCCGGATTCGCCTCGGTCGGAGAACAGGACCTGGTTTGGGTGAGTACGGCTCGGCCGGATTCTTTGCTGTTGTGCGCATCGTACTTGCTCGTTCGGTGTGCTGTACGGATCGGTCGGGAAACAGGCTTTCGCATGGCTTTTTTCCCGACCGAATGGTATTGGGTGCGCCTCCGACCGAGATCGGAATCGGCCCCTTGGCTGTGCGACGATACCCTAGCTAGCCTAGTTACCGAAGGATTTGCTCAATATTCTAAAGCAGCAAGGAAAAATCCCTTGGGCAGACCTTCAGGAGGGCAATTAACATTGATCTCTGTAAAAATTGCCAGGAAGGTGGAAGCCGTGAAATTACAGTGTAAATGGGCATTAGGTTGTAGGGTGCTGTTACAGAAGTCTGAACCATGTTACGAAGGAATATGTATCATAAATGTGTATATACAGAAGGGAAATGAGAGCGAATATAACGAAAATCTGGGAAAACTAAAAGAGGATATATCGTTTGTGAGTGATTACTATCAGAAGGATGTATTATTGGTGTTGGGTGATTTTAATCATAGATTGGACCCCCGTAGGATAAATTGTTGGTGTAAGGAAATGTTAATATCCTATAATATCGAAGTGGCCAATTTCCCTAGGGGAGAGATCTTGCCCCAAGATGTGGTTTTTACACAGTTAATGGGCTCATTAGGTATGGTATGCGTAAATGGGAGAATGCAGACGGATTGGCCAGCAAGGCGTACCTTTGTGAATGGCCAGCAACTCTGCCCGATAGATTATGTGTTTACCCATGCCTGGAGCTTCGGCCTAATAAAACACTTCGAGGTAGCAAAAATTGGAGGCAGCGATCATTATCCACTGAGGTCAGAGTTACATGTAACAAGGGGCAAAAATAGAGAGTCAGCACTTCAGGTACACGTGGAATACCCAAAACGGCTGACAACCCGTATATCGGAAGAACATATAGGAAAGTTAAGGGGTATCCAGCAGTCTATTCCCCTAGAAGAAATCTCAACTAAAAATGGCAGTGCCTGGTTTGAAAATACAATAAGCAAGTTGGTGGAAAGCCTACGGGTAAAATTTAAAGGAAGTAAACCGGGGTTAGGAAGTAAAAGATCTTACAAAAATGAGTGTCCCTGGTTCGATGAGGAATGCCGTATAACCAAGGCCCTTATCAGGCAAAGTGAGAGAAGATTGAGGGCAAGGTATAATGTGGAAGCAGCATTTACCCTCCAGAAACTAAAGATAAAATATAAATCGTTAATTAGGAATAAAAAAAGAACTTATAAAGATAGTTGCTGGGCAAATATGTTGACTGTAATTGAATCTAAAGATGTGAAAGGGTTTTGGAAGCTGGTCCAAGAGAGTGCCGGTAGGAAAATAGGATCCCTAGATTGTATGGTCCCTGAAGACGATTGGGTTGGCTACCTGGGAGAAATTTATGGGAAATGGCCAATCCTAGACAAGGCAAGTACAATAGCATGGGTACGAGTGAGGGATGATATAAAAGAATATTATACCTCTAGTAACATTATGAAAATTATTACAAGTCTGAACCTTACTCGTGCCGCAGGCCCTGATAATCTGCCGGCAGTGATAATAAAAACAAGACCTGAGTGGTGGGCAGAGTTCTTCGCAAAGATGTTTCAAGAGATCCTAGAGTCAGGGATTGTTCCAGAAAACTGGAGAGGAGCCATCATAAGACCAATCCATAAGAAGGGTGATTTAAAAGCGCCAAAGAACTACAGGTTAATAAATCTCCTGGATATAGGGGAAAAAGTCTTCGCGAAAGTATTATTGGGATTGCTCAGGGACTGGGCTGAAGAAAATCAGATTGTACCCCTGAACAGGGGGTTTAAACCGGGACATTCTACGGTCGACCACTGCTTCGCTCTCTGGTCCATTGCGCGGAAGTCGATTGAGCAGAGGGGAAGTTTGTTCTGCTGCTTCGTGGACTTCCGCGCTGCTTTTGATTTAGTGGACCGGGAGCTGCTGTGGGAGACTTTAATTGGATATGTTATCCCAAAGGATGTGTTAGGACTGATACAAACTCTTCATACATACAACTGGGCCCAGATAATTTTAGATACAGAGGGAAGCCTATCCGGAAAATTGAGATTGGAACGGGCTGCGGCAGGGGTGCGTATTGGCCCCTCTGCTGTTCTCCCTGTTCTTAGCAGATTTGCCATCAATTTTAGGTGATGTAATTGGGGCAAGCCCGAAACAAGATGGAAAGCATATTGCATGTTTATTATATGCGGACGACCTAGTAATTATGGATCTAACTGAAATTGGCCTGCAAAGGAAGCTAAGTAGGTTCAATGATTACTGTCGCTTGAAAAACTTGTCGTTAACATGGACAAGACAAAGATACTGGGATTTGGCCGAAAGAAAATTGGGTTTTCTTGGTTTCTGGGTGCTGAGAAGCTGGAAAAGGTTGTAGAATATAGGTATCTGGGAATTTGGTTTGAAAGAAGACTGAAATGGCATACACACCTAGATGCACTAAAGCTGAGATCTTCAGCATCGGACAGCGGATTGAAAAAATTCAATACGGCTTATGGCGCGATGTCTGATAGACCGGTTTTAAAAGCTTACTCAGCTATGGTACCCCCTCAGTTTTTGTATGGTGCCGAATTACTTTACTTGAGTGGCAAATATGGTTGGGATGCTGAGGAGGGTAAAACTTTGAAAATGTATTCTCATTGCCTGAGCCGGCAATGGTTCAGGCAGTGAGACTTGAATTGGGAATTACATCATGGGGCATTTTAGCTTGTATGGCCCTACTTCGTTTCTGGCAGCGTTTAGGAACAGGGGAGGTTTTTAAAATATCACAATGGTGCAAAAATGAAATTGAGAAGAGTGAATTAAATTGGGCAAAAGAGATAAGAGCTACTATCACAAAGGCATGTTGTCTGATGAAGGTTAAACAGTGCCCCAACACTTACCTGATGAAAATGGACAAGAGGGAACTTAGGGTGCAGGGGAAAGAAATTTCGCGGGCACAGGATCAAGACTATCTCTTGAATAAAATGTCGGTACATTTTATGGCTACCGCGTGGAAAAACGAACAATGCTTCCCTTATGTTGATAGGTTACCCGATTGGCATTTACGAAGGGAAATATTAAGGTTAAGAATTGGGGTGAATCCCTGTTACGCAAATAATGGGGTGAAAGGCTCTATGATAGATAATAAGGGAAAATGCACCTGCACTTTAGGCACTTCATGTGACATTTTACATATATTAATGGACTGTCAGAAGCTTTTAGATATTCGAATACAATTTTTACGACCGATTTTTAAGAAGTATGATATAAAAGATAGGGCCCAGGCAGTAACCCTTGTAACAGATTTGAGCCATTTAGATATAGCCGTTGGGAAATTCATGAAAAGGGTTAAAGTATTTTTAAATGGTTTTAGAAATGAAATGTAATACTATTTGATGCATATGGTTATGGGCTAAGCTGAAAGGGAAGTTGAGTGTATAATATGATCTTTGATATTTTTATAAGGATGTGAGATTTTAGATATATTTTTTAATGTATTTGTGGAAATGTTTGAGGATCTTTGGTCCAAATAAACGTGAATAAACTTGACTTGACAAAAGGAACAAATAAAATATATGACAAATGAAAATTTATAAAATTATTTTTTAAAACATGAGTTCCCAAAATTACACCATCATGCAATGTCTCATATTTTCAAGTACATTCAGTTAAAAATCCTATTATTGGAGTTCAGGAGCAATGCCAGCAAAAAGAACAGGAAGCAGGTGCTTTTCACAATACTTGTGTTTTTAGTTCCATTTTTTAGTACGAAATGGACATGAGGACAGATTTCAGGCTAAAATATAGCCACTAAATGCCAGATTTACATTTCACGTAATCTTGCATAATTTTTTCTAAAATTTAAATAATTACATAAAAAGGAAATTGCATGAATTTCACAAACCTTCTTCTTTTGACCCTCTGGAATTCTTTGACCTAAAATTTTCAACAATGAAGTGGACCTTCTTGGTACTCTCCCTTTCAGCACAAAGAACTGGAGAAGAAGGAGGCTTTGCGTGTGGGGGCTACATTTTTGTACTTTTTAAATAATGCATTAGTTCTTCATCCAGATTCAAATTTTCTACTCAAGATTCCCACTCTATCGAAAAGAGGTAGTTTTGTGAGTTTTCTTTCCCGCTCCAAACTCCTATGGGGAACGGTTGTTAATTTCATAGATTTGAAAAGAGGTCTTCTTACTTACAGCATATGGAAGCTACAGAAGAATATTCTACTTTGCTCTTCTTCTGTGTAAGATGGTTCGCCATAAGAACAATGAGAGATACAGGGCACATTACTTTGAAGCCAACTAGCCATGTCTTAGGTGTGAGTTAGGGGCGTTTACCAATAATGGTACTCCTGAAATCATACTTACGGACCCACTGAAGCAAACGTAACTTTGTTTAATGAAAACATTTATTCACTCAGAATCCCATGAGTGTTTCCTTCCATGGTTGAGTAGTACCCTAGATGCTATACTCCTAATAAGTGCAGGGTATGATTGCACGCACAAAGAGGCAAATTGCTGAATAAAGACATTCTGCTTTTGTTTAACTTTGCAGCAGCTCAGGGGCCATGGAGCATTGTGTAGTGGTTGGAAGATGCCATTGCCAGGGTGGTGGGCCTGAGGTTACTCAGGTGACGTATGTTGATGTCCTAATGATCAATGGAAAATAACAGATCTTGAGAGTAGGCCTGGGCGGTAAATTCGGTTCCGCTCGCGGAATTTGCGGAATTTGGGTAATTTCGTGTTCCGCGGAGAACGCAAAATTGCCAAAAATTCCGCGATCCGCGGCTTTGCGGAATTTTTTGCTTGTTCGCGCTTTCAAAATGCGTGTTTGCAAGATATTTGTCCCCGAGCACGCAAACAGCGTTAGCGAACAGGAAAAAAGCATCGCGAACGGGCGGAACAAGCAATTCCGCGTGTTCTCGGAACTTTTGCGTGCTCGCGGAGATTTTTTACCGTTTTGCAGAGCTTTGCGTAGCGCGACTACGCAAATTCCGCCCACCCCTTCTTGAGAGCAGTGGGTGATGGCCATGGAAGTCTCTTTATCCTAGTTGTATGAGAAAATATCAACCTTGAAAATACAGTGGTAGAAAAATATTGTTGTCAAAATAATGACTGCAAGATATCAACTTTATATACATATAATTTAATGTGCACAAATATTGACTAACAGAATACTGTGGTTCAAAATATCGACATTAGATTGCTAAGTATAAGTATTTAATTTAAATTAACATTATAGTATTGCAAAATAAAAGTTAAACTATTCTTTCAAAATGGTAATATATTAAAAAATATATATAACTTAAAAAATACATATAACTTTAAAATATTTATTTCAATATGTAAAAAGAGAGTTTGATAGCAAATTATAAACCACAATAAATATATTATACAGACAAAAATGAAAATATAGCATTATTAATGTGTATTAACAATAAAACAAAATTCATACATACATACTTATTATCATTTAAGAAAACATATTTTACTTTTTAAGCTATTGCTAATGTCTTATGAACATATGTAACACCAATTAACATGTTCAAAATATAAAAAACTAGCACAACAGAGACAATTTAAAAAAAACACAATAGAAAAATAATCAAAAGAAATAAAAAAATAGAAAACATTAAATATGGTGAAATTAACTGAAAACAATCATGGCCAAAGTAACATGTAGTAAGCTACATTCAAAAAATAAAAAATATAATTAAGACAAAAACAATTCAAATACACTATTAATAACAAAATACAAAAATACTGGGAAAATATATACATGAACAAACATTGGAGAAAGTACATAAAATGGGGGTGGTATTATTTTAACTACAATTTAACATTGGAAAAAGTGCATTAATAATGGAGAAGCCACTTTCATAAGTCCTAATTAAATATAAAATCTTTTAAAAATTTTAATAAATACTTTTGCAAACCTATATTTCAGTTGCATTTCTTATAATTTAATTATTAATCAATACTTTTTAAATAATCAGCATCCTTCAAACTCCTCATAAAACACACAAACCTAAGAGAAAAGCAACTAAAAAAAAATCACAATTTAACTTTTACAACTGTTGCTTTTTAACAATTGTAATTTAACAGATTGTTTTTTAAAACAAACTTACCAATGGCCTCAGTCTATCTCACAACCCATATTACAATGTGGTATATTATGTTTTAAGTAAACATATGATCACATAATTCAATATGATAAAAGTTATTAAAAATAATGCAAATCTGGATCTGGTTTTGGTGTTTGGCCTTTGGCGTTTGTTGCTGCTCCACTTCCTTGTTGCTAGTGTAGCATTCTCTCTTTGAGTACATGTGGTGCCCCTAACTGAGCTGCACTTCTGGTGCTTGTGCTCCTGTCTAAACTATGTTGCTGGTGCAAATAACAGATAACTGCTTTGTCCAACCCTAGTAAGACATTTGGCATGGTCAACTAGTTCTTGGTCATCTGTGGTCTGCACACACTCCTTATTTTTAAATGCACCCATGTTTATGTGCCTTTTTTGCATGTAACATACATTATTATTATACAAATACCCTGTCACACATAATGAAGTATGCACAAAAATGATGAATGGAATGCAGGAATTAATCTCAGCCCTGGTAGTTATTCAGAGCTGCATCCCAGACCATCGTTATTTTGCATACCACGCCACCTCAGTTTGGACCCAGCCATATGCAAACCAGTCTTTTCCCATGCTCCAATTGGAAGAGTCCATGCCAAACTGCAAGGTCAGGTCATACCTGAACAAGAACAGAAGCAACCCAAGACAGGTTTCCCCCTCATTGGGCTCGTCAATCGGGTGCAGCTTGGATCCAATGGCAAAGGGAGAACAGGACCTATGTCAGGGCATAACCGCTGCACTGAAGTACACAAAAAAAGTAATGGATGGAATGCTTGAATTAATCTCAGCCACTAAAATTTACTCGGGCCACATTCCGGTCCATCGTTATTTTGCACACCATGCCACCTCAATTTGGGCAAAGCCATATTTAAACCAGTCTTGACCCTGCTGCAATAGGAACAGTCCAAGCCAAACTGCAAGGCCAGGGCCTCCCTGAACCAGAATAAAAGCAACCCCAGACCAATTTCACCCTGCTTTGGGCTCATCAGTCGGGTGCAACTACCCTCAAAAACATCCAATGGAAATGACCAGGACATTGGTGTGAAATTATACCATTCCTCTAATGTAAGGCCAGGGTTGGTAGCACAGAGTTTTTGATTGCTCTGAGTCCTTATAATCTTCATTTCACAGAGTCTCAATCATTCTCGTCATAGTCCTCACTTCTGTCCCACACTCCCTTGCAATTTGACTGATGGACCACTGCGGTGCCCTTTAAGCAATATAAAAAGGAATTCTGTAAGTGAGGTCCGGAAGGCTAAAGGAGACTCTTGAAGGTACTTAAGAGCCTTTCCTGGTGGTAAAGAAAAAGAAGATTTTCTTTGGTTGGCCCAAGGAAGTGGAATGCCTCACAAACAGAGATAAAAAAAAAAATCTATCTTACTAAGCTTCAGGAAAGCTTTGAAAATGTTTCTTTTTGTAGGATAGTTAACACTCTGTTTATGTGATTCACTCAGTGAATCCACATTCCCTGTTTTTTTTATAACAATTCATGGTGCCTAGAGTCAATTGAGTTTGTAGTGCATGTCATATATGTTCCAAAATTCGCTTCAGCAAATGAGGCCGCACTCCGATGGAGGTAAGAAACATCTTTATTTATTAAAACAGGCAGCTTCCCTCCCGTTTTAATGTCCTTTGGCCTGACGCGTTTCAATGGATTTTCCCATCTTCTTCAGAGGCCGTCGTGAGCAGGTATTGTTTCGTGCGTGACCCGCCGCCCCTGCTTGCTCATTAAATACCTTTGATTGGCCTCCGGTGTGCCGATTATTGTCATTGCTATTGCATGCTGGGCAGCGTAGTTTGAATTATGCACCACTTGCGCCCTCCAGTGGGTTACTTGCTCACGATTCAATTAAGGACCATTTCTGCAGCCCATATTGAGCCTCTGGAGGAGACTCTGTCTGTTTACTTAATGGCCTCCAACGCCCAATTTCAAAGAGGATCTCCTCTCTGAGCGGTCCCGACATCTTTTCTTCGGGTGGTGCGTCGCCCCTACGGCCTGAGGCACGCCGTAACACATGTTCCAAAATTCGCTTCAGCAAATGAGGCCGCACTCCGATGGAGGTAAGAAACATCTTTATTTATTAAAACAGGCAGCTTCCCCTCCCGTATTAATGTCCTTTGGCCTGACGCGTTTCAATGGATTTTCCCATCTTCTTCAGAGGCCGTCGTGAGCAGGTATTGTTTCGTGCGTGACCCGCCGCCCCTGCATGCTCATTAAATACCTTTGATTGGCCTCCGGTGTGCCGATTATTGTCATTGCTATTGTATGCTGGGCAGCGTAGTTTGAATTATGCACCACTTGCGCCCTCCAGTGGGTTACTTGCTCACGATTCAATTAAGGACCATTTCTGCAGCCCATATTGAGCCTCTGGAGGAGACTCTGTCTGTTTACTTAATGGCCTCCAACGCCCAATTTCAAAGAGGATCTCCTCTCTGAGCGGTCCCGACATCTTTTCTTCAGGCGGTGCGTCGCCCCTACGGCCTGAGGCACGCCGTAACACATGTTCCAAAATTCGCTTCAGCAAATGAGGCCGCACTCCGATGGAGGTAAGAAACATCTTTATTTATTAAAACAGGCAGCTTCCCCTCCCGTATTAATGTCCTTTGGCCTGACGCGTATCAATGGATTTTCCCATCTTCTTCAGAGGCCGTCGTGAGCAGGTATTGTTTCGTGCGTGACCCGCCGCCCCTGCATGCTCATTAAATACCTTTAATTGGCCTCCGGTGTGCCGATTATTGTCATTGCTATTGCATTGCATGTTTCGGCGTGCCTCAGGCCGTAGGGGCGACGCACCGCCCGAAGAAAAGATGTCGGGACCGCTCAGAGAGGAGATCCTCTTTGAAATTGGGCGTTGGAGGCCATTAAGTAAACAGACAGAGTCTCCTCCAGAGGCTCAATATGGGCTGCAGAAATGGTCCTTAATTGAATCGTGAGCAAGTAACCCACTGGAGGGAGCAAGTGGTGCATAATTCAAACTACGCTGCCCATCATGCAATAGCAATGACAATAATCGGCACACCGGAGGCCAATCAAAGGTATTTAATGAGCATGCAGGGGCAGCGGGTCACGCACAAAACAATACCTGCTCACGACGGCCTCTGAAGAAGATGGGAAAATCCATTGAAACGCGTCAGGCCAAAGGACATTAATACGGGAGGGGAAGCTGCCTGTTTTAATAAATAAAGATGTTTCTTACCTCCATCGGAGTGCGGCCTCATTTGCTGAAGCGAATTTTGGAACATGTGTTACGGCGTGCCTCAGGCCGTAGGGGCGACGCACCGCCCCAAGAAAAGATGTCGGGACCGCTCAGAGAGGAGATCCTCTTTAAAATTGGGCGTTGGAGGCCATTAAGTAAACAGACAGAGTCTCCTCCAGAGGCTCAATATGGGCTGCAGAAATGGTCCTTAATTGAATCGTGAGCAAGTAACCCACTGGAGGGCGCAAGTGGTGCATAATTCAAACTACGCTGCCCAGCATGCAATAGCAATGACAATAATCGGCACACCGGAGGCCAATCAAAGGTATTTAATGAGCATGCAGGGGCGGCGGGTCACGCACGAAACAATACCTGCTCATGACGGCCTCTGAAGAAGATGGGAAAATCCATTGAAACGCGTCAGGCCAAAGGACATTAATACGGGAGGGGAAGCTGCCTGTTTTAATAAATAAAGATGTTTCTTACCTCCATCGGAGTGCGGCCTCATTTGCTGAAGCGAATTTTGGAACGTGCATGTCATATATGTGTACAAATAAAAAAATAAAACAAATACATTAGATTAAAGGACTAACATGACTGACTGTTTCCCATACAAAATACACCATCATAATGGACTATGGCAGGATTCCAGCGCAGTCACCCGCGGGTTCTTGCACCAAATATTGTACTTAACTATGGTGGAAAATCCCACATCAGCAAAACCAGTGTCACTCATCGCTCAGGCATTGGTGTCTCTAAAAGCCTAGTGCATCATGGCAGTTGGTCCTGTGCATCACAGGGATAACATTACATATGTCACATACGTCATGTTACGCCCACGGCAGCCATCTGAGATTGAGGAAGCGCGAGTATTCGTCAATATAGTCCATTAGCCAATGGCTATTAGTCAATGTAAGCATGAGTGTCCCTTTCCTGCTTTAACACTCACTCATTTTTGGTCAGTTCTCTTTGGGATGGGTCGAAGTCGACGTAGCTACGTGGGGCATTTGAGGGTTGGGCCAGCCTCTGTTTGCATCCCTCCGAATGACCCAAGCACTGAGAGAATTTCTTGTTTAAACTTGCTGCATTCATCTTTGAATGCATGTAACTTACTCAAAAAAGGACAAGACCTGCTCTCCACTATTGCTTCTGCCCTTGTTATCTTTCCCCCAAACAGCAGATTATGTTTAGTGCTCCACTAAAGTCTGGTTAAAATTTAAACCGCAAACGAAAATATAGGCACAGGTTAAAATAACACCCACTGACACAATTCATTGGTTATCCTTTTTTATAGTGGTCAGCCTTTATTTGAAATTGCCTTCTTTTGCTGGAGATTCCTCTTTCAATATGCCATTCCAATTTTGTAAATGTTCCCAGACCGATTTTAACCCTTAAAAGACATTTTCTCCTGTCCTTTACATGAGTTAATCTTTCACTGTTTCCAGCGTGGGAATGGATTTGAAAAAAAGTTTGCAAATATTGACAATCTTTTCAGTTCAAAACATTCCAGTGCACCCCCGCTGTCAACTCAGTGTTCCTGTCATAGAACTTACTCACAAGCAACATTATTCAATAATAGAGTGAGATCACAAGTATAAATAGATTTGCCAATGCCAGGTCATGTTTTGTGAGTACCGTACACAAATTAATCAGGCCATTTGCACATGTAAGTTAACTTACTTGCACAAAGAGCTTTGAGAATGGGGCCCATGAAGTACTCAGATCCAGGTTGGGATGAAGCAGCGCATGATAACATTTATAGAATGTGTAAGCAGTGTCAGATGTGCCAAGGATTATATGGTTAAGGCATCTTCCCCTTGCTTCACTCTCCTTTATAGATGTGAATACACCTCTCCTGGAGAGGTGTGGTCCACTGATGGCCAGAGGAGGAAGCTAACAGCACTTCCCATCAGAGTTGCAGTACGTTTTATGGGGAAATGGCACAGTAACAGCACTAGGAGGCATTCACAGCTGAGAACCCAAGTATTGAAAAGGGTTGTATGACGTTACAACGCATGCTTTTACCCCGCATGCCGTTGCAACACAATTTTTTACCCCGACTTGCTGTCGGGGTGCGCTGGATGTTGGAATAGTATAATTTACTATTCCAACTCCATTCTGTGCAACAGTAGGGAAGGTGTTGGAGTTAAATCCAACACCTTCTACCCCCTACAGCAAGCCATTTTCGTTGCAACGGCATGGGGGTAAAAGCATGCGTTGTAATGAATGCGGTGTAACGGTTCTTTCCCATTGAAAAGGCATATTCTGAGCTCTCATCTCACCATTCACATATGTATCACAAAAAGAAGTCTGCAGTGTGAAAAGATTGGACAACTGTGCGGGACATCCTTTCATCCTTTGAGAAGCAATGTTCAATCAGGATTTCCGTAGGTTCTATGTGGTATAGTCCATTGATTAGCATATTTAGCTGGGGCAGAGCCCGTCACAAGTCAGGTGCACCAACATTTGACTGACATTGCCCCAGCCTACAGGCTTTCCATACGGCTTTGGCCTGTTGTGAACTATATCCTGAGAAGTTATTATACCTGCTCCAAAAAGCTTTATTTTGTTTCCAGAAGCAGTTTCCAAACAGAGCACCAGATGTACGAACTTTTCATCTTGCGAGTCTCTAATTGTGACACGCAAAACGAAATATACTAATGTGTCTCAGACACATTAGCGATTCCCAAATGGGTCATAAGGGACCTGCCTCATCAATATTCATGAGGCAGGTCGCAATTTGCAACCCATTAAGAATGGGCAATAACACAGGGATGGTGGCCTACTGGGGACAGCAGATTACCATGTCTATATTTGCTTTTTAAATAAAGCAATTTTTCTTTTTTCAAATGCAGCCCATTTTCCTTAAAGGAAAATCGGATGTGTTTAAAAGAAAAAAATGAAAAGTTTTCTTTTTCTTTTTTAAACGACAGGCAGTGGTCCATGGGACCACTGCCTGCTCTTAAAAAATGTTGGCGCCCCCATTCACAAAGGGGAAGGGTCCCTTGGGGACACCTTCTTGTTTGCAAATTGATTACCACCAACTTGAAGGTGGTGGTAACTGCGAATGTTTTGCGACTGCATTACAGGACGCAAAACATTCAAACATACCAGTGCTATATGGTATTAGGAAGGGATGCCCTAAACACACCCCTTTCTAATATAATACCGAATTGCAAATGCAATTTGGCAACAAGTTACTGAGTCGCACTTCGCCTTCTGTACATGGCAAAATGCACATCTGGCCCAGGGTTTGTAAAGTTGATGTGTCTGCTGGAGAGGTCTGCACATCTGAAATGACATGTTATAGCCTTTCAACTCCTTGATATACTACTAAACAGGCATGTCTCTCTATAATATCCAGATAACTCTTTGAGGGTCACCACGCTGACAGTTCATCTCCCCGTCGGAGTCTCCTCGAGGGCATTGGACCCTGAAAGTAATGGCATTGTAATTGACCTCTCGAGTAGTCTCTGCACACCAATGACTAACGTTTTGTGATTTTTAAATACTGTAACAAAAGATGTACGAAGTACGAAAGCACATCACGGCGCTTTTTGAATTGTATTTGTTGACTCCTTTGACTGCCTTTTGTTCTTAGAAAAAACATATTTATATTATGTTTATAACAAATAGATTGCTGAGCTCCTTTGTTATTGATGTAACGATTTCCTAATAAATGGTAACCATTTATGTTCACATATATACTACATGTGGCCTAATATATTTGTAAATAACGTCTTAACAATTGATGATAATGACATTGTTAGATTAACTCCATCTGGTCATCAATGGGTTTCAAACTTACATTTGGTGGCCATGTTGCGCTAAAGTCCTTGTACCCTGATCCTGTGAGACTGCCACCATTAGGAAGTCCCCTGTGGTAGTGGCTCTTCCAGGTTCCAGGGAACTGAGAAAACATTCAGTGGTCAAACAAAGCTAGCAGCTGCTTCTCATGGCAATACACACTGGAGAGAAGGTTTACCCTGCCAGGCAGGCCTCCATGTTTTTTAAACACAATGATTTTCTCTTACATGTTGCGAGCCATGAACTTACTTTTGATGACAAGCTAGAAAAACCTGTGTGGAGTTCAGCCTGCTGGCCTGCCACCAGAGAAAACATCACACTGTGGGTGTTAACAAAAGAAACATGACGTTTTCAACAGAAACTTTTTATTCAGGACACTGGGACTTCTCAACAGAGCTGCAATACATTTAAAGTGCATCAACCCTTCCCAGGTAGCTATGAATGTAAATGTCCACCACCAGCACCTTAAATAAGGGCTACTATATTTTTTATCAGCTAGTACATATGCACCTCTGCAGTATTTCTCTACCTATAATCAAACGGCACCAGGGCAGATTATTTTTTATTACACAACGCACAGTTTGTTTGGAAGGGTACTGTGCTAATAATGGGACTGCAGAAGCACTCTTTCCCCCATCAGAATACCTTCTTGTACCACACACACACACACACACACTTCATAGTGAAGTCCTGGATTGTTTGCGAGAATTGTGTTTTCTGCCCACAGTGCCCCTGACAAAAACGTATGTGTTATTCCACTTTACATCATTCACTCTGAACTCTAGAGCTAACCCCACACCCCCTTTAGCTACACGCAAGAAAATGAGAGCCCGGGCTACACGTGGGGACTATTTGGTGGCAACTGAGACATGAGGAAAATGGGAACAGAGGGGAAGAAAAAGAGTGAGAGGTAGGGAGAGGTTTCAAAGAAGATGTTCTAGAAAAGGAGAGGGCAGAAGGGGGAAGAAGAAAATAAAGTGGGTAGCATACTTGGGAAATAGAAATTAGAAGAGAATATTTACAGAGAGGAAGTGCAAAAGAGCGACATGATAAAGAGGAAGAAAAAAGAATGAGAGAGAAAGAAGGGAGAGTGAATGGAACAGATGAGGGACAACAAGAGAGAAATGAATGGAAAAGAGACAGATTGCAATGAAAACAGAAAAGAGTAATAGGCAAAGGGTGTGAGAGGCAGAGAGGATAGAGATTATGAGATGGAGGTGAAATGCAAGAAAAAGGGAGAGCATAACGGAGCAAAATAAGAGCTAGAACATGTGGAGAAAAGGTAATAAGAGATTTTAAATCGAATTTCGAGCTTATCATGATTTGGTCAATGCGCCTGGCCTCAGGTGCTTTCAGATACCCAGTTTTGACATTATTGTCAAAAAATATTCTTGACCCAGTAAATCACCCTGTTGAGTGGTCTTTAAAGTCCTATTAAGGTCTTACAAATGTTACTTGCTCCACATTGATTAATGCAGTAACAGTTTTTTGCAGTGAGAATATCATCTGACATTAATATCAAGTCCTAAGTATCACATACAAAATATAGTCCCATTGGAGGAAATAATATATAATCTACACCCATTGAGATGATACTTAAAAAAAAATATTAAAGACACAATATTTGTGTTAGACGATGTTATGGTGTATAAGTGTGAGAAGTTGGCCTGGTATATGCTGTCCACTAATTAAAGTGGGCACCTTGCACCAGTCCAAACAACCCTTATGGTGATTTAAGAGGTCAAAAATAACCTTAGAAAGCTATCCAAGTGGTAGCTGTGGAGAGCAGCCTTCAGGCTTAATCTTGAAGGAATGTTCAGCAGCTTGTTTTACCAGAATGCAACCTTATTGTATTGGTTAAATGAAAGGAGAACCACACAGTAGTTATAAAAATATGTATTTATTATTATAACACACCTTAAATACCTCACAGTATCTGCTACACGAAGATAAACACAAAGCACACAATACTGTAACACAGAAACAATGGTAAGTAGCACTAATACACGGTGGGCTCCAGGGGGAGACCAAACCATATATTAAAATAGTGGTTTGAGAACCACGACTCGAGTCAAGACAGTGTCTAGAGGTTGTAGAATCGCTGGGACCCAAGTAACCACCCAAGGTGAGTAAGGAGGGACCCCATGGCAGACGGGTGCAGTGTGAGAACATGACCGCGTGCTATGTACAATTCAGTGGGAGAGTCGCGGTTGCAGTTTTAATGTTTAAGGACCCTTCCCAGTGGATTACGAAGAAACCCTTTAGAACATAGAAGGTTGGAGAGCCACTCCACCCATGGATACTGAAGTACCAGAGTTGTCTATCCCAGGGAAGCCGGGTGCGTAGGGCTGAAGTGGCGTCGGAAACTGTTGTCGATCTCAATGGGAGTCTTCAAAGAAATGCCACTGCTGGAAAGAAGAAAAGTGTCGGGTGGAACCCACAGGTGGATTCATGATGGAAGGAACCTGAAAGCAGAGGGGACAGAGTCCTGGTCACTCCGGAGTGACGAGGGGCTCGGTAGACGAATGCCCACCGATGTCGGGTGCTTCAGGTGTGAAGATGGAGACCTTGACTCTGTAGCCACGGGTACCAGGAGATGTCGAGGACAACCAGGAGCCGGATGCAAGCTGTCCCACAAAGGATGTCGAGTGCTGAGGGGTCGGTGTCCAGCGGGAGCACCAACAAGCATTGGCAGCGGCAACCCACAAAGAAGGTTGAGTAAGATTACGGTCTGGCCCAGCAAGGACCAGGAGACTCGCCAGAGCCAAGGGGAGTCAGGGCAGGCCTGGAGCAACCAGAGGAGCCCAAGAAAAGCAGTGTTGTCCCTCAAATAGACCCACAGGCCGAAGGCACAGGAGTCGCAAGGGGACCTCTAGCAGTTTCACAAAGTCACAGCTTGCAGGGCACAGAGTGCGAGGAAGCCAAAGTCCTTTATACAAAATGTGTGCAGAGGTTGGGGCTATCGATAGCCCAATGCACTTAGTTGGGAAATACCAACAAGCATATGCACTTGCAATAGTACACTGTGCACAAGAGTTCAAGTTATGCAGTCCCCCCAAGGGATACTGACCTCAGACTTGGTGAGAGGGCAGCTCAACCTCAAGGAATGTAGGAACCCACCTCCTGTGTTGCTGGAGCCTTCGAAGTCCACAGGAGCTCAGGATCAGCAGGCCAGTCAGTTGCATTGCGGTGCCTGTGAATGCAGGGGAGTGACTCCTTCACCCCAAGGGAGATGCTTCAGTTGTCCTTGATGCTCCACAGGTCCTGCACAGAGCCTGTATGGTGCACGGGCACAGATGATGCTTTGGACGGAGAGGGAGACGAAGTTGGGCCCAGTCGAAGTCCAGCGAAGTCCAGAGTGTCCAGACGGTCAAAGTTTAGTGGTTTCTGGTTCAGAATCTTGTCCACGTCGAATCTAGGGTCCTACAGCCAGGTAAGCCCTTTTGTACCCACTGGAGTGGGTTGGACAGATTCAGGGGACCCTCCCAGGGAAGGGTCATGACAGTGGGGAGGATGCTCCCATGTCCTTTGTCCAGTTTCGCGCCAGAGCAGGAGCCAACGGCTCCCAAGACTGGTTTGAACTGGACTATGCACAGGGACACAAAGTGTGCCCCAGATGCAGACTGTCAGGCACTTTGGAAGTGCACCCACCCAGCCCCAATACACTAAATCCTGTCTGGGAGGTGGTCACACCTCCCTGTGACAGGATGCCTATTGTCCAGCCTTCCCCTGCTCGAGCTTGGCTCAGCAGCAGGTCAGAAATGTGTCTCTGGTCGGCAGCAACCATTTTGTGCTGCCCAGATCGAGAAGGCTGGTACCAGGAAGACCAGGGACACCACGAAGCTCACTTCAGAAGGGTGGAATCATACCTCCCACACCGGTTACCGGTATGGAGGTATGATTCCAAGGTGTTTGATACCAAACACGACATGTTTTGTTGCAGCCGTTTTCGAGATAGCATTTTACGTGAGCATATAATGCACCTCTACCTATATGTCTGGCTGCGTCACAGACAACGCGGGAGAATGGTCTCCAAAGGCTCCTGGGGTGCTCTGCTCATGCAGGGGCACCCTCTCACGTAAAACTCAGCACCCTGCCTTCAGGATTGTCAAGGCTTACTAGAGGGGTGACTGATAGGTTTTAAGTGTAGTGACCTATAGATATAGTAAACCTATAACTAAAGTAAGTGGTGCATGCACCATCTTACACAGGCTGCAATGGCAGGCCTGTAGTTCTATTTTGCATGGCCTCTCATGGGTGGCATAATACATGCTTGAGCCCAGCGGAGGCCTCTGGGGTATCTATGCCCTGGGTACATGTGTCCCATATAGTAGGGACTGACAAGGGTACCCCAGTATCCAATCTGGAGTGTACCTAAGTACATGCATAACATTTTAGGGGAAAAGCAGATAGACTGCGGTCCTGATTAGCAGGATCCCAGCCAGACTAGTCAAAAACAGTGTAACATCAAGCAAAAAGTGGGGGTAACCCTAAGAAGCAGATCCTACTTTCCTACAATAAGCATGCCTTGTCTAGATTTGCTGGCATTGTTACAGAAATGTACTGCATACATGTTGAAAAGTGCAGCTCTATTATGGAGTTGCTTTGGGTTTCTAGTCGACGTTTAAACTCGGCAGCCTCTTAACTGCTTTATACCATAAAGTTTGAATTCTAGCTGCACCTCTAGGAATGCTGAACGATCCCCCTCAAAGTAAATATTTTCAATTTCTAGTGCACATGCCAGTTCCCATGTATTGTACGTTCACCGCCCATAAAAGTGCATGCTTGTCTAAGCAATGTTAGCCACCTAGAGGGGAACTGCAGGAGGAATCGCCTGCATGTAAAAGAGAGGAGAATGCTTATAATTCAGGACAATTGAGCTCTCTCTAAAAGCCAAACAGGAAACATTATGCAAGCAGCAGCAAAGAATGAAGTAACCACAGAGCAGGATCCTAAGATACAACTGTGAAACCACCACTTACTGGCAGAGCTTTAAAAGCAGGTACTGCTGTCTGGCCAGGCACACCTCCTCGAAAAGGAACTGACACCACAGACCCATTTCAGGCTCCATAAGTCACTTACACCCATCATGATTACCAGTCCTTCTGTAGGCTGTCTGAGGAAGGTCTTCTTTTGTACAGGACCTTCAGAACAGTCTGACTACAATTGTGAGGGACAGATGCCAATTGCTGGGCCTGTTTAAAATTGCATGCCGTTTTTACTGGTGCTTTTGATCAAATTTAACTGCATTATCAACCAGTTGACGCACCTTAACAGTTAAAGGGATTGTGGGACCTCCAACCCCCACTGCTGTAAAATTGTATTGAAATTCTAATTAGTTCTCACCTAATGTCTCCAAAGGTCCTTGTTGGAAACACTCTAAGCTAGCTGTAAATCTGGTTCTAAATTAGAAGCAGTGAAGGTGAAGCTCTGTCCTCAAAGTTGGGTGGAGTTGGGAACCATTACCCTCCAGAGAGAACAGATGAGGTTTCCAGGCTTTGCCCGAGATAAGATTTATCCCATCAGGCCCTCCAGATGCAACGATTTCCTGACAGAGAATCTCCTGGATAGGACATCCTTCCTTCAGTAGTAAATTTCTGACTGTAGAGGCTGAAGTCCCACCACCTCAGGTAAGTGGTCTGGCAGCGAGGGCTCTCAGCAAAGGGCAGCTTCTTTCTTATTTAAAAAAAAAATCTGAAGCTTTGCATTTCAGGAAGCAAAAAAGTTTAGAAAAACATAGAAAGCTGATTGTCAACTGATTTTGCAACTTTAAATTCAGTCTGATAGATGGGGGAGATGGGATTTAAAATAGGGGTATGAGATAGATGTACTTTTAAAAAACATGGCCACCTAATCCATTGAATAAAATAACACCTATCATGAAAAAACCATTGTGTGCTTTAAAGCTTGGCATACGTTTCCCTACAAATATCAAGCAGAGCATTAAACATGCCCTCTGCTTTAATGGTGGGTCATTGCTGGGGGGGGGGGGGTATTCCCACCAAATTAGATACTTCTTTCTACGGTTCTACTCTGCAATCTACCCTGCCTAGCAATAGTGAGTGTTTGTGGTTTCTTCGTTCTCACTACAGTGCAGTTCACCACCGGCCCTGCTACAATGTTAACTTAATTTGCTTTTGCCACTTTTTCGGGTCTGTTTAGACTTCCTGTTTTTCCTTCTACTTCCCCCCCCCGTGCTTCCTTGCTTACAGATACCTTCCTGGTTGAACTGTACAGTTGTCCAGTGTGCAAGTTCCTCTCAAGGATGCCCCTTCACTTTACAAACAGTAAACGACCTGAGATTCCAGGGTTATATAGTTTTGGCTTGTCATCTTCATTGCGTAACCAGGTGCCCTTGCTTACGTCAGACCTTGGCAGGACTATGGCAAACTTAGGCTCTAATATTCTGGGGCATCCTGATTTTAGTACAGACTCAGCTCGAAATGTTGCTGCCCTTACTACAGCAACCTCCACAGCCACACAAATACAATTTCATGGTTTGTAGTAAAACAGGAAAAACACACTGATAAATTGTGCTAAATTACAAATATGTTCTCCAGTGCAGAGGAGACAATGCTGGTGGAAGGTTGCACTTTGGGGTCATGCTGTTATAGTTAACCAGCTGCACTGAGAAGTCAATGGTGAATGAAGCTCACACTGATGAAGTCCTACAGAAAGATTGGTCTAGTAAAAACAAGCGCATAGAGCAATGAATGAAGCTCCTACTGCTGTGGCCCTAACCTCTGGTAGCAGACAATGCTAGATCCTATATCAGTGAGAAGGCACTGCTGGGTGGAGATGACACTGCTGGAGCCCTCTACCAATGACTCTAGTTTTCAACCTCTAAGCAACTCTGAATGTTTTACAACTCTGACCTTACTCTGAACCTCTTGCCTGTGTCACACTGCTTCTGGTGGATGATGCTGTGAAGTTGCTTCTCCTACTCCCATCGTGCTTGAAGAATCTGGACTATGTGGGCCACAAGTCCCTCTCCCCCAACCCAGACACTCTGAAGAGTGGCGGTGCTGTGATCTAGCTGGTCCTCATGTTGTTGTTGTTGCGGATTGGTTCACTTCTGTGGTGGCCACCACAGTGCCTCCTGACTAGAGCATGTTGGCACTTGGCTCGCAACAAGGCACGGAGACCCTCGGTATTGCCCCAGATCTGATGGAGCCGGCTGCTGCTCCTGCTCTTCTGGTGTCAGCAACCAGCATCACATCAGGGTCTCAAATTTGCTTGCTCAACCTGTGGTGTGACACAGACTGCCGGTGTGATCATGCCTTATGTGCCGTGTGCTGCTTAGCTGCGCAGCCCTATAGTGGCTGGTCATTACAAAGACTTTAAGCTTGGTGTTGCTGTTCTAATAGTGGTGCCCGGAATCCAAGGAGCTAAAGACTAACACATGCCTTCTTAGTTAGGCTGACAGGTGGGAGATCTTCAGGACACCTTACAACATTTGTAGCAGCGACCACATCCCTACGCTCCCTCTGGACACTGCTAAGCAATAGTAGACAGGAGCCAATTGTTCACAAGTTTTGCTTCGTGTCTAGTATAATATTGTTGTGGCCTCTTGCCTCTTGGTGCCCCAGTCCACCGTATGGGGTACCCCCCTCCACCCCTCTCACCAGGGACACATTTTTCCCTCAACTTTGCTAAAAAACCAAGCGGACAGCAGTAAGCTCTGTGGACTGCACAAGTTGTATGGAAATGTTTTGTTTATTCCAGTTACTGGGTACTGCCACAGCCTAAATCCTTTTTTCTACTTAGAGACTCCTTAATTTGCTGACAAAAAATGATCCTTTCATGCATTTGTTGCGTCTGCTCTTTCTTACCCTTCATTGCAACCCAGAAGATAGGTTGCTCCTTCTTTGCCACTCTCCATGATACAATTCAGTGTAAATGGGGTAATTCAGAGTAAATGGTGTAATACAGACACTTTTGCCCCTGCGGTACATGTGGGCCTACCATCCTCACTTGGCCCTAACTCTCTAGTAACTCCACAGCGCTTTGTAATTAAAACAGAAGGACCCTGACTCTTTTAGTAGCCCAGAGCAACACCTGAGAGTCTGAGTCTTCTAGAGATCCAGGACCCACTGCACATATAACTAAAGGCAGTCGCGGCCGGCATAGCTCACGGGTAGGGAGGCGGGCGCAGGGTCATGCGGGGTTTGGGGGGACAGGCGAGTGGTCGCGAGGGAAGGGGGTGTCATGCAGGGAAGGGGGGTTTAAATAATTTTAAAAAAAACTTACCTTTCCCGGGTCCCGCATCTTCACGGCTATGTCTGCTCCTGCTTTTCTGCCGCCGCTGGAACAGGAAGCAGGCAGCCTCCCTCCCCTCCCCTAAGCCAATCACAATGCTGCAATAGCAGCGTTATGATTGGTTGGGACGCTGACCACACAGGTGTCTATGGGGAGGCCATTTACTCCATGTAAGCTGCAAGCAGCCTAAATGGAGAAAAGGGAGAGTGCGCATGACTGGTTTGGTCGGCCCCAGAGGGCGTGACCAATCAGTCAGGGCCCGTAGCATTGGGCTAGCCACTCCTCCCCTGCCCTCGAGCAGACCCACCCGCCCGCCCCCAACCAAACCCTTCTGCTTTCTCGCAGTGCAAAAAGTAGAAACATAAAATGGTATTTGTAATACCATTTTATGTTTCTGCTTCTCGTACTGCGAGAAAACAGTGGGGCGACGCTCTTCCGCCCACATGGAGGAACCGCCCCTGACTGAAGGCTCCAAACAGCAGCACTAGTCAATCTGTTTGCTGTCATTGCAACTACGAGTCTGTGGAAGCAGATTCCACAATAAATAATTCTGCACTGATTAATTAATCCTAGAGAGTTACAAATGCATTATTTTAGATCTTTTTAAGTATGATAAACTCTTGTTAAACTTAACAGTATTGGATTTTGGCCTACTCGTGTTTGTAGGTTGCACATTTAGATGTGTGTGGTTTGCAGAGCATGTTGCTAACTCCCTTTCTCCCTCCCTGCCCGTGCATTGAGGCTTCTTGATTGCGACCTTCACTGTTAAGTATTTGTAGGAAATCTAGTAGCTCAATAGTCTTGCTTGAGTTGTAACATTTATAAAATCTAATATTTTCTGCTCCTGATATTCCTGGAGAGAATGGATTTACCACAGGGTACAATTGAAGGTCACTTCCTTCAGCCAAACGGAGGTGCGGTTTATATTTACAATGTAGGATAGGCATAGTACAGGGGAATAGTTAGATGTAGAGCAGAAGTAATAATACCATGTGATGTGTTTTCTGCTTATGGGTTGTGAGACTATCTTTGTCACCCCATAATGACTGCACAGTTTTCTGTCTAAAAACCCATATTTTGCCTTCCCCTGGCTCTCTTGAAGAGCAGTCTCCATGCTAGTCTTTTTATAATTCCGCACTTAGAATTTACATGATCTTCTTTTCTACTTTATTGAGCAGTCCTCATGAAAAACGCTCTTTGGTTCTCATTTACTATGCACTAGGCCATCGCCGGTGCTGGCTGTTCATTAGATTAGTGCTTAGTTTCCACTGCCAATGATATTTTGGATTTTATATATTTTGATTGATTGACTAACCACATATCTTTTGCTTTCTTTGATGATTCTAAATTGCTAATAAACCTTCATGGTTTGTACTTTGAATCCTGTTTCGTGTAAATTCTATGATTGTGTTTACGGCTCGTGTCTTTTGGAGACTCACATATAGCCCAATCCATCAATCTGCCCTTTTGGTGTAAAAAGTGCTCATAGGTCCCACATATGAAGTAGGCAATATCACTGTGACATTAAAACGAAGGGCCCCACACATAGACAACAGGCTAGAGTTCTGCTGTCATTAAAACCAACATAAGAAAGTATACAAAAAGAGATGGATGCAATGCTTGAATTAATCTCAAATGCTGGTAATTACTCAGGCCGCATCCCAATCCATCCTTATATTATACACCATGCCAACTCAGGGAGTACCTGACTTAGCAGTTCCGGCTGGACTGTTCAAATTGGAGCAGGGACAAGAATGATTTGCATATAGTTGGTCCAAACTGAGGTGGCATGGTGTGCAGAATAATGGTGGACTGGGATACAGTACGAGTAATTACCAACGGTTGAGATTAATTCAAGCATTCCATCCATCACTTTTTTTTATACTTCAGTTTGTCACCCTAAGTGGGACGGGTACGCCCAGGCGTGCTGTGCACACTGTGCCATGGAAACCAAGCTGAAACAGCTGATGAGTCCATAACTAGGGTGAAACTGGTCCTGGGCTGCTTGTGTTCCAGTTCAGGGAGGACCTGTCTTGGCAGTTCAGGCTGGACTGTTACTATTGGAGCAGGTTCAAGACTGATTTGAATATGGCTGGGTCCAAACTAAGGTGGCATGGTGTGCAGAATAATGGTGGATTGGGAAGCAGCCCAAGTAATTGCCAGTGGTTGAAATGTATTCAAGCATTCCATCCATCGCTTTTTTGCATACTTCAGTATGTCACTCTAAGCTGGACAGGTAAACTCAGACGTGGGTCCTGTGCACACTGTGTCACTGAAACCAAGCTGTACCCAGCTGCTAGGCCCATAACTAGGGCGAAACCAGTCTGGGTTGCTTGTGTTTTGCTTGGCAGTTTGGGCTGGACTATTCCAATTGGAGCAGGATCAAGACTGATTTGCATATGGCTGGGTCCAAACTGAAGTGGCATTGTGTGCAGAATAATTGACTGGGACGCTGCCCTGAGCACTTACCAATGGTGGAGATTAATTCAAGCACTCCACTCATTACTTTTTCGTATACTTCAGTTTGTTATTAAAACCAAGACAATGGATACTCACAGCAAGCCAGAAACTATTTCTCATGAAAACTGTGGGGTGCAGGCCAGACCTCTATTGAAATTAATATTTTTATTTTCTATGCAGAATTTAATAACGCCAATTTTGTCAATAACAGGTGATTTAATAGAATATGCGCAACCACTGCCTAATTTAATAATGCACAATATATCCAGTTCAGAGGATAAAGGGGTCATGTTGTTTTTTCAGGGTTTGAACTTGTGTCCTGCAGGTTTGTGGCAACAATGGGTGTACTTGTTTCCTTGCTCATCTTTCAGAGCTGTAAAACGCACAGCAGGTCCAAAATAGCACATTTTCAACATATTTTCAAAGAAATGTGTATGTTGCAGGAACACATATCTTTGAATACATTGTATTAATCACTGTTCAAAGAGATGTGGTCGTAATATATTAGGTGAAATATAGATATGCGAGAATGAATGGGATTTATCAAATACACACCTGGGCTATTTAAACATCAACAATCTAAGCAAAGTATTTCTTTGGTGGACATTATTTATTATTTACAACTTGTTTCTCAGCATTTTCTACAGTTTACTTATTGACAAGCAAGTAACAGTCATTTTCAGATAAGCAGGCGGAAGAGAGGATAGCCAGAAAAATAACTCAGCTGAGTTGCAATATTGTTCGTTAAATGGTATCTTGAATGTTTCTATTGTTTCTCAAGTTATGCAGCACAACAATTCATATTTTTTTCCACAGGGCCAAATAAGTGCAAAATCTGTCTGGTTCTTAGTTCTCTGGCTGCTCAATACCTCCAGTCAAATATCTGGGGGATGGGAGGGTAAATCCCCTCTTCCCGTCCGGTTCCTAGGGCCATGGACCAAAGCAAGATAGGATATGACAGGTAAATAATCGACATCATTATTTTGCTACAGCAACAAGTAAACCTTTGAAGAGACTTCACAGTGGCTTCTTCTTTCGCCTGCCCAAACGCAGTTAAAAAGATTTTTTTTTATAATGTCAAGCTTCCAGCAAAGATGTGGTTTCGCTGCGAATTCCTGCCCACCCTCGCTCTTAACAGAGGTTTTGAGCAATCAAGTATTTCACCAGAGAAAAATGGGGAAAGAGAATACACAAGCCTGCTTGATGTGGGGATGTGGCGTTGGGAAGACTCAATCTGGACTGGTGTTAGTTCTCAGACTGCTAAGCGTGATGGTTCTCAGGTAGGAGGGGGAGGGGGCAGTGATGTAACGAAACTTGAGGGGGCCCCCCTGCAAAGTGCATGGAGGGGCCCCCTTCCGGACTTACTCCGAAGCTCGCAGGCCATGGTACTGTGCTGAGGGGGCCCAGGGCCGGCTTTAGGGCAGTGCGACTGGTGCAGCCGCACTGGGCGCCGACCTGTGGAGGGGGCGCCGACCTGGGGGGGGGCTATGTGTTTAACAATAGCTTATGATTGTTGAGTTGAGAGGCACTTTTGCCCGGTGGTAGTGAGAGAATCCGAGGAGGCGGTAATGGGGTGCAAGGGCGCCAAAAATGATTGTCGCACCGGGCGCCACCAGCGCTAAAGCCGGCCCTGAGGGGGCCCCATGGAGTTCGGGGGCCCCTCACACTGCGGGGGCTGCGTGGGTCCTTGTTACACCCCTGGGAGGAGGAGCGAGTTCTGAATTGAGGCAGTAATTGCAGCAAACAACTAAAAACATTGCGTTGCCAATGTAACACGTATACGCGATGCATGCCCAAATACATCGCACTGCTAATGAAACACATATATTGGCAAGATGCAGGAAGACGCTTGCTACCTGTAATAGTTAATAAGAAAAGTGACTCACGACATGAAAACCAATGCAGTGGGTTGATAGTAGAATTAACTGTGATTTTCCTCGGGGGTATAGAGAGGTTCCAGCATGATTGGAGCACAGTGCATGGCGAGAGCGCGTTGCGAATGCCGTTCCCATGCTCCCCCAACAAATTTACTACCATATAACCATGGTGTCTTTCTCCTTTTATATTCACCACAGAAACTCAAGAGGAGCGATACAGAAAATCGTAAGTTACGAGCTGCCTTAACCAGACCACATGCCTTAGCGGGAATGCTGCACTGGTCCTGAAGAAAGCCACAATGACCCAGGGGGCATAGAAATAATATGGTTGAAACGTGTAGACCCAGGATGTGAGAGACCATTACCATCTCGGAGCCCATACATCTCTGTTTTAAAAATTTGTCCGAGGTCACTATTATTAAAAACTCCTTCATTGGTTGGTAAACTAAAGGCAATTTTAAATCACCTTTTCCTCACTTGAGATTCAAAACAAAACCCGCTCCGCTGTAGTCAGGCCTCGCAGCACACCCGGATGCATTTGCTGTCTCAGGTGGGAACCCAGTGATGAAGTATGCCAGTAACTAGATCAGTGGGTGAAAGTTCTTTTAAAAAACCTAAGGGTTTTCCTACACAATTGTGTAAAGGACACCACAGACTTTGGTATTGTGCTAGTTTTTCGTTGTTTATTGCATCAAAAAGGGAAAGTGAGCGAGCTCTCTTCTCACTCTCTAATCTTGCTATTTTTCTAGAGGCAGTAATAGCCAGAAAGTTAATGAACATGCAATGCAACGCATAACCTCATACAGCGTAACGCCTTTCATTCTTGGGCTGAGTATCTTACCCTAATTCCAGGTGATGAGAGAAGATGTTAACCAGGAAACCAGTCACGATCCCCAGGATGCAAAGAGAAGGGAACTCTTCGAAAAACAGCACCTAGAAGGTAGAAAAACAACAGCAGAGAAATCCAGGAGTGCAGGGGCAGTGTCTAACTTGACAAGGGGAACCAGAAAGAAGAGAAGGGAAAACCAAGAAAAGTGTGGACTCAAGGTCGGGTGGACAAACTAAGCAAGAGCTGAGAGCCAATACAACTATGAACCCTTACCAGATAAAGGGGCATATTTACAAGCCCCTATCGCCCTCAGGAAATTCACTTTTAGTGACGTTCCTGTGGCGATATGTGCTTTGCCTTATTTACAGGGCAGCGTTAAGCCACTTAATGTGGCTTAACGCTGCCCTGTAAATAAGGCCCCCTTTCACGCTACACTTAGCATGAAAGGGGTATGCAATGGGTGTTACGGTGGGAGTTCCACTGCAACACCCATTGATTTTGACGCTGCCCCATATTTACAAGGGCGGCGTAAATATGGGGCACCACCAAAATTAAGACCAGGGAAAACCTGGTCTTAAACAGGAGCAACGAGGAGAAATGTTTAATTTCTCCTCGTTTTTGATGTTTCCATGTGTGCTGCATTGTGCAGCACACATAGAAACAGAAATAGGCCAGTGATTGTTTATGTGCAGGAAGGTGACCCTTCCTGCACATAAACAATCAATAAAAAAAATGACGTTTTGCAACTTCTATGTGTGTTGCATTAAGCAGCACACATAGAAGTTTCAAAACGACGTTTAAAGATTGTTTATGTGCAGGAAGGGGCACCTTCCTTCACATAAACAATCTTCCCCTCAACGCAGACACTCTTGCACTATGGTGCAAGGGTGCCTGCGTTGGTGCTAGGCTGCTAAATTTAGCGCCAGCCCAGGGGGAAAAGGCTGCACCGTATTGTTGTAAATATGGTGAAGCCCTGCATTTCAGAAGTGGCGAAGTGTGGCGCTAAGCCAAGGAGGCTAACACCACGCTCCGCCACTTCTCTAGTAAATATGTCCCAAAGATCCATGAATACAGTGCGGTTAAATTATACAATGCTTAATTTCAGCCTGTGGTTTCCGGTGCTCAGCACCAGCACTTAATCATCAACACCGGCACTTTTCATGAGCACCAGTTAAGGACATATTCTTATTTTTGTACAAATTAATCACTGGTTAAAAAAGATCTCCCGCTGCTGAACCAAAAGTGAAATCCTACATTATGAAGATCCCATCCCATCAGCAGTTAGTGTTCTCGTGGTCCCTAGATGCCAACTGACCCGTCCAAAGTTTCCAGTCCCTTCCCTCTCCAAATCGTGTGATTCTGTGATGTAAGTGGCGGGTGATGATGTGATATCAATGTTTATGGCAGGTCTTAGCAGAACTTATTTCAGGCAATTGACTCCGTGACTGCAGCGCCACTCCCTTCTGTACTGGTTTCCTTACAAATACGTTTACCATATTTTAGGTGAAGGAAAGGACCTTCCACAAAAACCCAACAAAAACAGTGCAACGTGTCTGTAAGACATCTAAAACTGCAAGGATTATTAAGATATGAAAGAGCATAGAAGGAGAACTCTGCACTATGTACTCGAGTCATACAAACAGTAGACATTTAATTTTCAATCCTGTTTTTAGATGAAAAGTGTAACAAAAAACAAATATACAAGAACTAAAACCTTCATGCTCTAGCTGCACACATACATTTTTTCTGCATGTTACACACCCAAGATATGACTTCCCGATCTTGCCCAGTTACCTAAACAAAAACCTTTCAAATGATATGATATCCAGGCACTTAAATATTGCTGTGTCGAGCCTTATTATGCACTGAGTCAAGGGCCTGTATCACATAAAATAAGCACTGGAAATTTCAGGCATGCTTCATGCCATAATTTTGGGATGACTGGGGCTTTAATAGTTAGCAAACATATTACCACCTTAGACACTGGTGAATGGTTGTCACTGGAATTCTGAGGAAATGTGCTGCTTCTGGCTAGAAATATAGAAGCATTAGCTAGTGTTTTGAAAGTGACATCAAAGTACAACACAATAACAATACAAAGCGAAATAGCGCAACAGACACATAATAGGATTCTACACAATACAACAATCAAAACCGACAGATACACCACAACCACAAAACACAATGCAAAAATGTGACAGACCAAAACACATAACTACAATACAGCTCAACACAAGGCGACAATAAACCACCACACGAAGAGAAACACAACCTAAAACACAATGTAACACACCAATGGATTACAAAAACACAATGAGACATAACAAAATACCCCAACACCACAATCAAACAACAGATTACTGACACAACAGATCACAGTAAAACAACTGCACAACAGAGTACACCATAATAACAGAAAAACACAAGTTAACAAAAGTGCAACAATGTGCCATAAAGCAATGCAATCGAAAATAAAATACAACATAATAACACCACACAATCGGAACACAAAAATGTAAACTAACACAGCGCAACTCCAAATGTGTGCTGCTGTGCTGTTTTGTGTTTATTTATTTTGTTGTGTAGTTGTGTTGGCGAGTTGTGGTATGCGTGGTTGTATTAGTGTGCACCTATGTTTTTGTTTGGCAATTATGTTTTTATTATGTTGTATTTTCATGGTGCGTTGTATTGTGGTGTACATTTGCATTTTATTTTTCTAAGTGTTGTTGTTTGTTTTGTTGTACTGTATCACAGGCTTTGCAATATGTTATTGTCATATAGCGATGTGTTGTAGCTGTAATTCAACTGCAGCCAATCTCCTTAAATATGCAGAAATATTCATGCCACATAGTACTACCTCCACAAATCTGTTTTCATAATACATTGCCATAACATGTTTGAATCAAGCACCGCCTTCTTGACTATCACAGGCATTAATGTTTAGCTCCTGCCAAAAATGTTTTTTTTAACCGCCCACCAAACTCTATACAAATGACAGCTTTATAAACACACAAAGGAAAATGGGACTAACTCCCTCCGACCATGAATGTGTTCAGGCACTTTAACCACTGGGGGCCGATTCACAAAGGTAAACTGAGACAAATATCTAACTTTACGGCTTTCGGTATTCACAAAGAGTAGTAAAGTTAGGCTTTTGGCTCAGTTTTGGTCTCAGTTAAACTCAGTCACGGCTCCTGGAGGGAGTGCTGCGGGGCAGTGGGGCGGGGCGGGGGGTGGTAAACGCCGGCATACGGCCGAACGAAGGTAAGTACATAAATAAATCAATAAAACGAATTACATTGCGCACGCCACATCGCCATTTGGCGTTGCAGCGCGTGCAATGTAATTTGTTTTATTTATTTATGCACTTATCTCCGTTCGGCCGTATGCCGGAGATTACTACCCCCCACCCTGACCCTCCCCCGCCCCACTGCCCCACAGCACTCCCTCAAGGAGCCACGACTGGTTAAACTTAAGACCAAAACTTACGGTTAACTGAGACAAAAGTCTAACTTTACTACTCGTAAATGCCCTTTGTGAATACCAAAATACGTAAAGTTAGACTTTCGTCTCAGTTTACCTTTGTGAATCGGGCCCTGAGTCTAAAAGTTACACCACCTCCACCTCCTGCCCTTTCTCTCAATTTATTTCCCCATGCACCCAAACCTCACGTGTCCACTCCCACAGCTGCACTCACTGAAAGCCAAATTGACATTCTCAGTAACTTTTTTCGGATGAGCTGCTGCTGCCGCAGGAGCAAAAAAAACGACAGACATATGACAGGCAAATGCCTACCTACAAAAGCATTTTTTTCCTTTATTTCAATGGTCCGGAAATGGAAGTTCAAGAATTCAACAAAACTAACTCTTTGTGTCTGCAATAGTCTTTGCACTCCTCTACCAAATAGCTCCAAGGAGGCTTCTGGTCGCACACACCCTTTATAAAATACATTTTTTTTATACATAGCTGCCAAGCTTCCCAGGTTCATACGTGATGTACAGCTCCAGTCCAGACTTTTTCCTTTCAATTCTGGGACTTGTAGTCCTGTCTTATAATGAAATATACAAGACTACAAGTCCCAGAATTCAAAGAAAAAACCTGGACTGGTGCAGCACATCACACATGGACCTGGGAATCTTGGCAGGGCTGGAAATACTAAACCAAAGCAACTAATGAAAAATTGCAGCAGTACTTCACGTTTTCAAAACAATTCCTTGCTTTTATTTTAGGTTTTTGTAGGGTGAGCACACTACAGCTTCCATGTTTCCCAAGTCCAGGGTGTGATGAGCTGCTCCAGCCCAGGTTTTTTCTTTGAACTGTGGGACTTGTAGTCCCATTTTTATGATTGAATAATTGGATTCACTGACCTTCACAAGAACTCAATAGATTATTGAAAAGGTAAACAGAAGCCACTTCAGGAGAACCTGTTTGCTCGAACACTGTCCCCATTCTCATTTGTGATGCTGATAAGGTGGATGGTGATCATCTGATCATGCCCTTGAATTTAAAGTCAGATATATCTGTTGTTTCAACCAGGTCCCTTACAAAGCAGTTCTCATAGGCATGGGTGGCCATGTTGTCCATTCAAAGGAGAAGCAGCCTCTGATTGGTCAGCTGGGAAAATGATGTAAGATCAGGAAAAATTCCTGTCCACTGTTTCCAAGTGAATGACTTTTTCTACTGCACCATTGACCAATGACCCTGTACCTCCAGAGAGCCCACTACTGTTCCCAACTTAGGCTCCTGGCAATCAGCAGAACCCTCACCTCAACATGTCCAGGTATAGTCATCACTGAAGCGTACCCCTGGGGGGCGAGAGTGTTCTGACCAATGATCATTATTGTGAGAAACCAGCAATCATAGATGCAGACTGACCAAAGGAATGACAAACCAACATTCTGCCAGGTGTTCTGGCACATGAAGCCAGCTTCTCATTGTGGTTTCATGAAGATGATGGAACTACATTGGGTGGTCCCTTACCTGGACTCCTGGGACCACCAGCAGAAATATGACCACTTAATCGAAGCTGGACCATATCTCAATGAAGGTCAAATTGCATTAGGGAGTTGGGTGGAGCTTGCTCCAGTTGATAAACATAGATGGATCAACCTCACTCATGCAGGTACACCACCAGCCCATTGGCGCATACTCTTGGTGCAGTCTTCAAAGCAACCACCAGGACATTGGTGCAGTCTTCAAAGCTAATGGTGAAATGGAAGCACTGGCTCCAGACTACAAATCATAGTTAGGAAACGTTTGACAAACTGATCTATCAAACATGATGACTGGTCATAAAACATTTTCCTAAAGTTTGTTATTTTTTCAAAAAGAAACTCAAAATTGGGAGTTTGACTTTGAAAAATAAAAAAACAATGACCCCCACTCACTGTGAGAGTTTTCTCCAATGATGGGGAGGGCATTTTTCTTTTTTTACTGTACCTCACCAACAGGATACACCTGATTGTGAGGGACAGTTAAAAAGAAAGCCATCCAATTGCCCACTCCAAAGAGGGTGGGTGGTCAGATGGCCTATCCACTGATGGACCCTACTCCCTTGGGTCAATGGAGGAAGGTTTACTCAAACAGAGTAAATTTTACTCTGTGGATGTAAATCTGGCAGTCTTCCTACCTCTAATCTGCGCAGGCAGACAAAGAGTTTGGAGGCGAGAGTACTCCGTCGCTCTTGCAACAGACTACTCTCTCCATCACACTCTAAATGAGTCCCTTACCCTCCTGACACAAATACTGGGCTGAATGCCTTATTAAAGGCTGCTTGTACGACAGTGGTTTGGATGATTTTGAAGACTTTTTAGCTTTTCTTGACCTGCCTGCCTTCCACTTCTTAAAAACAAAAACAGATGCATGTTTCTGAAGCTTATTTTGCCAAGCAGCTTTGCTTCTTTAAATGGGAGCACAAATACATATTTGTTATGCACAGCCTACATGTCCCAATCCCTGCAATGAAGCTGAATCATTGCTATAATGCAGTTTCCAAAGCTGATGTTCTACAACATCAAGAGCCAAGCCTGAAGGGAACTCAACCAATCTCTCCATCCCATTAAACAGCACAGTTCACTCTTATCCTTCCGTGAATGCCTAATGTAAAATCAGTCTGTGGTGACTGTGAAGTATCACTGCATATGCACTGTAGCACCAGATAAGAACTGCCAACACATTGGAAACTGAACAGTCCAGTGCTCATTCACTGGATCCCCAGAGACGCACTGGCAAGATGACAAGCGACATGTACTTCTGTAGACAAGGACCTCCCTGATCCATGCATTGGGCACAGCAGAGAGATAAAACTCTGAGGGTAAATGTAGTGTTACTTCTTTAACTTCACAGGAAGCTCCACTGGAATAGGCCTTTTGGCCTCACCATCACAGGTATTCAGCCTTCCTGGTGTTGGATTAGCCAGTAAGTAGGCAGGTAGAGGCGAGGGCTCAATAGGAAGTTGTGTTTCCATGGACACATCAGCTCTCGTCGACCTGCACTCTTCCTCAGCATCTGGGAGTAGCAGTTACTGCCGAGTGTCTTCTGGAACACAACAATAGGAAGAAGCTCTAATTGTGCAACTTATAAATTTGACTGCAGCGATGCTCAGACATGCAATGAAATGCATTGGTCTAACCCAGGACGCTCCAACCTTTTCTGTAATAAGAGCTACTTATGTTCACTGAAAATCATAACCAGCTACTAGTATTACTAGTGTGATAGTGACCACAACAGGCAAGATGGCCACTTCTTGCAAGATTACCAGCAGGTGTCACTTCAATTTATCAGGTAGGGTTCCCAGCATTATTGTGTTAAAGTCTTTATCAATTTGAAATGCCTCAACATTGTATGTACATGACCGCCATAATTGCAATGCCCCTGACACTATGTTAATAATCATGGTAATAAGGCTTTTGATTTATCACTCAAATATCAGCTTTAAATATATTTTAGGAATTCCACCATTCCTTTCCAAACATCACCTTATGTGTTCTAAATAAATACACACATTTTGGCTCGAATACATGTTTCAATTTTGGGATACATATATTAATTCAGCCAAGCAAACACTTTTAATTTATTAGGCTGGCCTGCACACAGAAGCTGCAGAGCTACCAGTAGCTCATGAGTTACTTCTTGGAGAACCATGGTCTAACTCTTGATGTGTGGTGCTTGGCAGGGTTGACACAGAGATCTGCAGGACTGAGTGCCTTGGACACTGCTCAGACGACACAGGAGTTGCAAGCTGCTCCAGTGCGGCACCCATTGCACGGAAGGCCCGCCAACACAGAGGTTGTGGTCGGGATCTCTGCCAGCAGAGATGGTGAGCTCTACCCAAAAGCACCCCATTTCCCCAAGTGCAAAAGACACGCAAAGGTGCAGGAGAAGTAACGGTCAACCACTTGGGATGAAGTGCATAGGTAAGACAGTGTGGATTTCCACCCGGAGCAGATGGATCTGGAGATGTGTCACATTGGCAAATGAGTCTTAAAACCACAGGGAAGAGTAGAGTTGAGGAATAAAGTGTTGTATTTTTCCGCATCCCGCCTAACATGTGACTGGGTCATGAAGTGCGTTCTGTCCTAAGTAAAATTGGGAAACTCCCTCCACCCAAGCGGGAAGAAACAAAGACAAAGAGCACACAGTGAAATCTATTGCTCCCAAAACGTGAAGCAAATAGTGTGACAGTGAGATGTGTGGTGTGGCACCCTGCTCCTGGAGTGAAAAGAAGTCAGAAGATGCAGAAACATGTGGGCAGGGGGTTCAAGGAGCACAACAGCATATTATTTCTGCAATCATGGTTAAACTCAAAAGTTTGAAGCCGTCGGTCTTTACAATGACTCTGCTGCATAGATCCTGCCTTGCACCAGACCCAATAGGAGACCAAGGGAAACAGGGAGAGGGTGCTCCGATCTAACAGACCACCTAGACTCTATACTGAAGTAGTGCAAGAGACATGGATCAGACTGGAAACTAAAATTGATGCTGTGGCCATAGACATAGGATTGCTGAAAGCTGGTCAGAGGGAAATGTCAGAATGAGTGGGGGCTACGCAAAGAAACATGCAGTACTGAAACCCGATGTCGCTAAAATCCAGAAAGACATGTCTGAACTTCTGTAAATAAGGCGCTATCCAGACTTCTGGCCTGCAGGTGGAGAATGGAAGACTAGGAGAAATAACATTTACATTGTGGGGCTTCCAGAGTGAACAGAGGGTAAGATAAAGCACAGAAGCTCGAGATATGGATTGCCCACAATGGTTGCTCCACAGGGACTAATGAAATTCTTTGCATTTGAAAGAGCTCACAGGGCACAGTACTACAGCTGCCATCTGGTGCGCCCCCAACCAGTAATTGCCACACTTCCGCACTGTAATCAGTCAATCAATCAGGATTGATAAAGCACAGCTACTCACCCACAAGGGTATAAAGGTGCTGGGCAGAAGGGGGGCGGCTCCGGTGAGTGCTGGGGTCATCCGAAGAGCCAGGAATTGAGGTACTTCCTGAACTGGTGCAGGGCGGGGCTTGCCGGAGGTGGAGGGGGAGGTCGTTCCAGGCCCTGGCTGCGAGGTAGGGGAAGGATTTTCCTCCCGGTCTGGTCTTGTAGATGCGTGGAACGGTGGGCAGAGAGAAGTCGGCTGATCAGAGGTGTCTTTTGGGTGCGTGGAAGGAGAGGCGGTTGTTCGGGTATGTTGGTCCAGTGTTGTGAAGGGCCTTGTATGCATGGGTGAGGAGTTTGAAGGTTTTTCTTCTTTCGACTGGGAGCCAGTGGAGATCGCGGAGGTGTTGGGTGATGCGGCTGTGGCATTCTGGACGTTCTGGAGTCTGCGAAGGAGTTTCTTGTTGATTCCGGCGTAGAGAGCGTTGTCGTAGTCCAGTCTGCTACTGATGAGAGTGTGCATGACAGTTTTTCTGATTCAGATGGGATCCATCTGAACATCTTTCGAAGCATGCGGAGGGTGTTGAAGCAGGTCGAAGATACGGCGTTGATCTGGCGGTTCATTGTGAGCAATGAGTCTAGAATGATTCTGAGATTTTGTGCATGGTTCGTCGGGGTGGGGGGATTTCCGAGGGCGGGGGGCCACCAGGAGTTGTCCCACGTGGAGAGGGTGGAGCCGAGGATGAGGACTTCTGTTTTCTTGGAGTTGAGTTTCAGGCAGCTGTTCTTCATCCAGGTGGTAACAGCTTTCATCCCTTCTTGGAAGTTGTGTTTGTTGATGTTCGGTTCGTTGGTGAGGGAGAGGATAAGCTGGGTGTCATTGGGGTAAGAGACAATGTTGAGCCCGTGGTTCTTGATGATGGTTGCGAGGGGGTCCATGTAGATTTTGAAGAGGGTCGGGCTGAGGGAGGAGCCCCGGGGCACTCCACAGTTGGTCTCTGTCTGTTCCAAGAGGTAGGGCGGGAGTATGACTCATGGAGTTCTGCTGGTGAGGAGTGAGCATATCCAGTCAAGGGCCTTGCCGCGGATGCCAGCCTCGTGGAGTCTGGTGGCTAGGGTGCGGTGGGAGACGGTGTCGAATGCAGCCGAGAAGTCCAGGAGGATGAGGGCTGCTGTTTCGCCCTGGTTGAGGAGGGAGCGGATGTCGTCAGTTGCAGCAAGTAGGGCGGTCTGTGTGCTGTGGTCGCTGTGGAAATCCGGATTGGGAGATGTCCAGGACGCTGCTAGCTTCGATGAAGTTTGTTAGCTGGGTGTTGACGGCCTTTTCAATGACTTTGGCTGTGAAAGGAAGCAGGGCGATGGGCATGAAGTTTTTGAGGTCCGTCTGGTCTGCAGAGGGTTTCTTCAGGATGGGGGTGACTTCGGCATGTTTCCAGTCATCAGGGAAGGTGACGGTTTAGAAGGAGTAGTTGATCGTCTGACGTAGTTCGGGTTTGATGGCCGAGGCGGAATATGTGGAGTTGTCAGGGGTCTGAGGGTGCTCCGGAGTGGATGATTTTCATGGCCTTCAAGGTATCTTCTATCGTGAGCGGGGTCCAATTGAGCAGGGTCTGTCGGGTGGCGTCGCTTGGAGGAAGGCAGGAGTTGTGCGGAGGTCTTGGTTTTCGAGGTTGTCGTAGATCATCTTAATCTTGAGGTGGAAGAAGGTGTTGAGTTTGTTGCAGAGGTCTTGGGAGGGTGGGATGTCTGTTGTTTCGCTGCCGGGTTTGGCAAATTCCTTGATGACGGAGTAGAGTTCTTTGGTATCTGTCTTGGAGGGATTTTTTTCCTTGTGAATTTGATGAGATGGTGTTGTGTGGTGGAGGCTGCTCTGCTGGCGACATGTGATTCTGGGGTTTTGTTGTTCCTCCATGTCTTTTCGAGTTGTGATGTAATCATGAAGAATGCTCGTCGGTGTGGCCCAAGCAAAGTAGACACTATAGATGTCTTCCTGTTCCCAGATTAAACAGCAGCAGTGCAAGCACAGAGACACACTGTCCTGGAGGTGTAATGAAGGCAGCAGCGGCTTCTGCATGAGGGCGGGGAGCATTGCCCCCTCCCGCCAGTCGTGCAGGAAAAATAAAATGGCAATGAAAGCATTTCATTGCCATTTTATTTTTCTGATGTGCTGCACTGTAGCAGCCAGCCAACCCAGAGACATACGGGGCACGTCCTCTGCTGACGATTGGCAGCAGAGGACAGCAGCAGTGGCTGGCTGGATGCTTCAAAGTGCGCATTTCACTTTGGCCAGCTGTCTTGAGCTGGCCAATGCGCACTTTGAAGCTCACCTCTTAGCTGTCTTAGACAGCTGGGTGGAGACCAAGCACAGGCCTAGAAGGCCTGAAAGAGCGTCCAACCAGCCCACTCCAGGCAATCCAGGCACTTCTCTTGTGCTGGTTAACAGCATGAGAGCAGCGTCTGGATTGGTTAAGGGAACTCAACTGCAGATTCAGAAGTCGAACACTGGGGAGGACGAAGAAGGTGCCGCCGTGGGTAAGTACTATTTATTTTATTTATTATTTAAAACGTTGTTCTAGTGTTTTATTTTACTTTTGGTGGGAGGGCTGTTTTATTTTGAACTTTTGGAGGGAGGGGTGATTTACTTCAGGGTTTTGGAGGGAGGGGGTGTTTTTTTTTTTTTTTTTTGCACGCTTCACTCGCCCCACCATTTTCAAAGGGTACAGATGCCCCTGAATGAAGGCTGCAAAAAAAAAAGAGATTTCCGTTGAACATCCTGACAGGCCGCAATGAAAATTACAGCAAACAAAAGTGAGAAGGAAAACGAAGGACTTGAAGGAGGATCAGAAGAAAGGGGCACCTATCACCAAACAGAATAAAAAGGGATTGAATGGTGGCTCTAGCAGAAACATTGTGGGACTAAGACACAGCAGATAAATTAACTTGCTCACCAGGCATGGAATTATGACAGGAAGAAGAATCCAAAATCCCTGGCAATACAAAATGGAAGGGACCTGATGTTACTCCTATGACTTCGGATTACGTCATATGAAAACGAATGACAAATGGACCAAAAGAGGGCTCATTACTATGCCAATAAGGTAGTAAAGCGATTGTTGCATGGTTGTCACTGGTAACTGTCATAAAATATGTGATCTCTATCTGGTGGTGGCCCCTTTTGATACCACCATTACGAAATAGGGCAGCACAGGAATGGGACAAGACTGCACTGCAAGTCATTCGTTGATTCTAGATAGTATTTTAGTTAGATGAAGTTCTCTTCCCTTATTTGTAAAGGCCACAGCTATGGCAAGATCAGGTGTACACACCAGCACTGGAAGGAGGAGACCAAGAGCCTGATTTAGAGTTTGGCGGACGGAGTTACTCCATCACAAAATTGATGGTTATCCTCTCCGCAGTATTTCAAGCGCATCATATCCCACTATAGCGACGAATAACCCGTCCACCAAACTCTAAATCAAGCCCCAAGTTGCCTAAATGAGAAACCAATATTTCAAGGTTACATGTTTCCATGTACTACAAAAAGTAGCGGCCCGTCCCCTGCCAAAGTGGCGGGGCGGGCCAGAGGAGGGAAGAGTGTGGTGGGGAGGGGAGTCGGGGGACAAACATAAAATAAAAAAAAGAATAAAACTTACCTTCACGCTGCCGCCGTCTCCCACCGCATCACCCTCTTCCTGGTTCTGGGCACAGGCTCCTAGAATGCACTGTAGCCAATACTGACGCTGCAGGAAAGCAGCATCAGGATTGGCCTGAGCGCTGGCAACTTGTGCTTCCAGGCAGACTGGGAGCCTGTGCTTGCTCTCTCCAGCCCCAGCAACACAGCTGAGGCTGCAGAGAGCTTCACTGCGCATGAGGTGTTTGCTGGCCTGAGACGGCCGGCCAAACATCTCATGCGCAGTGAAGGGACTGGCCACCACTCCCCCACCAGCAGTGTCATCCCCTGGACCCGCCCCAAGTCTCGTCAGAATCCTGGGGGAGGGCCTGTGGATTAAAATAAAACGGGTTTAAAACCCATTTTATTATCGTTTTATTTGCTCATGGTGGCGGGGGCCGGTGCTCCTCCGCTCTAATGGAGCGGTCGCCGCTAAGTCTACAACAGTTTTAAGAGGAAAGCCATGAGGTCCAGAGGAGAGGGAGCATAGTGCAGGTCAGACCCAACAAGATGGAGCACATGGCAGGTGTCCACATTACGAAAGGACAGTACATAACTGACAAGCACTCCAAGCGCAGAGCAGCAATTGGAGGATGGAGATGGGGCACCTGCCACGCAGTGGCCCTAATAATGTTAGGAATTAACTTACACACTGTACGAACACACAGAAACAATCTGCATATAAGCACAAAATACATTAATGGAAGAATGGTTGTGTCGAGTTATTCTTACATTTATGGCTATGGGAATATCTTGTGTAATTTGAGGTGGGGATTTTTTTCAGTATGCCCCCAATGCCAACCATGATAGCTCCTATCATCCAAAGTGAAACAAGTCAAGCATGACGAATGGGCTTACTATGAAAGAATTGCTGGTGAATTGGAACTTGAGGGATGTATGGAGGGTACATCACCCCGAAACCAGGGAATTCTCATTTTATTCCTCAGTGCATGTGTTCCACACCTGTATCAACAGGTTTCCCACAGGAACTGAAGCATTGCCCATCACACACATGACTGAATACGTATGCAGAACATGTCCAATCATAATCCACTACTCCCAACACTCAACAAGGGGAGACCTATCACACCAATCCCTACGAGCTTTAAGTTTACAGGGACCGACTTTTAGATGGGCACTAGAGGAGTCAATTGACGATTACTTTTAAGAAAACAAGGACATGGGGGTGGACAGAGGAACAGAAGGGAGACACTCAAGGTAGTGTTGAGAGGAGAATGCATGAAAACATGCAAAAGCATTCCCAGCACACTCCTTAGGGGACTGAATTTCCTGGAATCAGAACAAAGGAAATTAGAAGTGTAGAGTATTTATTTCTTGTCTAGACAAGAAAAAAGAGACATGGGTGGCTTTAATGGAAAGCCTCTGTTACCTTGATTATAAATCCAACACACATAGGGTGCACAGCGTGGGTGATAAATCTGGGGCTCTCCTAGCAATTTTCTACGGATTAAGCAAATTAGACTGATGGCAGCCCGTGACGGAGGCGGTGACAATTCACACCCAGAGTGACATTAATGGGCATTTGAATCATAATCTGAGTTTCACCCACCCTCTCCCCCCCCCACCAAAAGCTCCCCGGTTTATGAACGGCCAATAACAGTTAAAGAAATACGCACAATGCAAAACAATATAACACTAGGTTTAAATTAGCTACCTATCAATTTGTATTACATATTTGCATCCCGACTGAGTCATAAGTTACTAGGGTTGTTCAGTGAATACAGGGATAAGGGAACACTCCCAAAAAGCCATGAGAGAAGCAGTAATTGTAATTGTCTCCAAACATGGCAAAGCATCACATAGGCCATTGACATTGCACAAAGTCAATGACAAGGTCTTGTAGAGAATAATAGCTACCAGGCTGCACAGGGAAACATCTATTACAACGCAGGCATTACATCGTGGTGCCTTTACAATGCAGTCAGTACCACGAGTTCCTTTACAATGCAAATACTTACAACAACTTGTTTTAGGGAATGTGATGTTGGACTGGTGTTGGATTTTAAGTCCAACACCTTCCCTACTAATACACCGACTGGAATTGGAATAGTAATTTAAACTATTACAAAGTCCAGCGCTTCTCTAAAGCAAGTCGCTGTAATGACTTGCGTTGTAATGGAACTCATGGTAATGACACAGTTGTGACACTGACTGCGTTGTTAAGCCACGCGTGGTTTTGGCATGCGTGGTAACAGATGCTATTCAGCTGCACACCATGCTTCCAACTCTGGTCTACTAGGTCCAGGAAGGTTTTGCGTCAGGTGATTGAGCTTCCCCAAATTTGTTACTGATGTACCGACAGAAGCCTCAGTTCATATAGAGAAGACCTTTGACTCCCTGGGTTGGTCCTATTTACTTACCATTCTAGATAAAAGAGGTCTTGGCTCCACAATATTGCATGCAAGCCCAGTATCCAGAGGCCAAAAGGGTAATAAGGAGAGGCACAAGACAAGGGTTCCCAGTGTCGCCTGTCGTGTTTGCTTTAGTCATAGTACCCCTGGCAGTGCAGTTTAGGAATTATGGGACACTGAATGAAACGTAGGGGGGCAGATCACGGCACATGATATCCCTCTATGGATATGATATCCTATTGTACCTTAAAAACCTTAAAGCTCAGATCCCAAAAGTAAAGCAACAGCCAAAACGCCTGAGGAACTATAAGGGCTAAATGATTTATTGGGGGAAATTATATGTATTTCCATTACACATCACAGGACTAACAATGCAACAATAAATTGACCCATCTCCTCTGACACCTGCACTCACAACTTTGAAAAATGTGGTAATCTAGTTCTGACATTCGGATAGAGAACTCAAGGAGGGTAACATGCTGAGGATAAGTTACACATTTAAGGAACTACTTAGAGTTTTGTATGGCACCCTTCTCTGTTAAACATGGGCAGTACAGCAAGTGTCAAAAATGATCATGGTGTCAGGTTGGTGCACTTCTTCAACAATATATAGTGTTGCCCTGTGCACTATACAATAACCTAGATGCATTGCTAACCATGTTTCATTGGAAAGGCGTATGTAAGTGAAGGGTAACACTGGGACAAAATGAGACTTCCGCAAAAGTGCAGATGGCTAAGTGCACCTCCCTGTGAATACTACTACATTGCAGCACAATTTCACATTACTGAAAAATGGGCATGGGATTCCAAGAACCTAGAGGTGAAACATTAGTCCGTCGGCTAGATTGCCGACTTTGGTGCTGGAAACCAGGGTTCGAGCCTCGGGTCGCGTCCACATCCTGTGATTCTGGGCAAATCACTTAATCTCCCCGTGCCTGAATGTGTAATGTAAATACGGTGCCCATGTAAAGCGCTCCAATACCTTCGGGTCGAGTTCGCGCTATATAAATATGCAAAAAAACAAAAAACATTTAAAATCAGCCAATTGCACCGGACGCACTATGGGGCTACGGTATTTGGGGCAAACTGAAAAATAAACACATTCCTTAACTACTGACAGCAGAGATGCCTTACTTGAAGAGATAGGGTAGAGGACATGTACTCATGAGGGTTATGAAGAATTTGGGGAAAGTGAACGATGTCTTTGGGATATCGCTGTGGCAATTCCTGACCTTTGGAAGACTGTGCCATGTGGTTAGAACAATATGGGGCACTGGCACATGGAACCATCAATGAATAACATGTTACAGACAATCCCGAGGTGAAGAGCGGGTTGTAGGATTGTGTCAAAACTATGAAGCCAGGAATAGCACAGTGGAATATGTAGACCATGTGAAATAGTAGACTCCAATTGATTCAGTTTAATTTTCTCAACAGGGTTTACCTTGCACTCATTAGGATATGAAGGATGTATTACAGGTACTGGTGATCTAGCGCCGTGGAGGAGAGGAGGGCAGTATTGCATCAACTGGCGATCTAGCGCCACGGAGGAGAGGAGAGTAGTGCAGGCACATTATATCTGGGATGAGTAATTCAGTTTTTTGTGTGCCTAAACTTTCTAAGGCACCTAATATTCATTTAAAGCTGAGGTGCACCATCACGGATGCTGGGCTGGACCCTGTAATATGTGAGTGTGTCAACGTCTGAGAAGCATTATAATGCAAGTGATGAAGGATTTGATTCCATTACTACAGAGCCCAGGGCTCACTACTGACAGAATGTAAGACGACCTGTGAAAACGCAGAAGAGCTTCTGCTAACAACAAGACCAGCCACTGATATAAAAGGACAACCATTGAAATCCCTTGAACTTAGATGTATCATCATAGCTTCTCCCAGAATGGTCCCACTGTACCTGCCCTCCACTGAGTGTTGGGACACACCCTTCCTAGCAGTTCAAGTTGAGACTGTATTGTGCTACCTCTCCACGAATGTGCTTTGGAGCCTTGTCAGGTATATGAAGCACTATATAAAAGCAACTACAAAACAATTTTCCACCTGCCTTTATTCTAATGCAGAAAATTCTGCTAGGTTACTCTTGTAATAAGAAAAAATGTGACATTCAAAATCTTTGGATTACATTTGGGGCTGTACTACAGACAGTGCCCCCAGGGCACAACAGCCACAGATCCTTGTGCAGCCCCTTTTGTAATACTGATAGTGCTGACGCACATGTAGCGCTATCCTAAGAGTACATTACCTCATTTACATGGGGACGTGGCCCCATGTAGGCGAGGGAAACACTTTGCCCCCGAGCCCAAGTAATATATTGGACACTGACACAGAGGCGAATAGGCTGCCAGGCGGCTCATGAACTGCACCAACGCACAGGGGCAGCCCTCTGGAGGGATGAAAACAGGCTCCCGTGGTCATCCCCCTTATAAAAGCACCATTAATGCCTCCATTACACTTCAGCATAGAAAGGCCTCTGGCTTTGCTAATAAGTGTTTCAGTAAGTACAATAAAATTCACCAGGTAAAGGTGCACTGCTCTGTCTTATGGTGGTGTCTTTCGAGATAGAGCACGTCACCCACAGAAAGGGCGAGCACACAAGTGGAAATGGGTTAATGGAAAAAATGTGGCAAAAAATGTGGCGGCTCCGTGAGACGTCATGTTTTACTGCAATGTGAACAAACAGCGGCCCCCGCTGCAGAAACATCACACTTGTCGGCCGATAACTGCAAACACATTGCTGTTTACTTAAGGTGCTGATGATAGACACACAGAGTGCACCCTGCACGAGGCGGACTCTCATGCCTTTGGCGGGTGGGGGAGGGAAGCACAAGGAAGGGCACAGTCCACTCTCTGGCTATAATCAGCTTTCCAGGTAATGGTTCGTCTTCCCGTGCATTTGCCAATCATGTTTTCAACCACCTGTGCAAATAAATGCTCGACTGCACAAACCTATGTCTCAGTTTGACTGGGCCTAGTGGAGCCGTGCATGGTGCACTGCTGTTGGTGCAATTTTGAACCAACTGACTGTTGCGCAAATAGATTTATTTGCTCCGCATGCACAATGCAAAAACAACTTTCTGCTCTCGTCAGTGTGAGGCAACAGTTGTTTTGAACGGCCCAGGCAGTAATGGTGAAAACCGCTGCTGCTGGAAGCACTCTATTTCCTAGTCGGCATCCTGGCGAAGGATAAGTAAGTGTGTGGGTGTGTCACACCCAAGCCACAGCAGTGTCTGAGGTTCAGTGCCTCTCACATGTGCCCAGGTGCAGGGTCGGACTGGGACTTAAATTGCAGCAAAGTGTCCCACATTTGCAATCGGGGCAGTTTTGAACCTGTAAGGTCACTGTATCAGTGTTTCGCAAGTTTTCGCAAGGTATGGGAGATCGTATGCTTGCTGGAGGCAATGTTTGTGTTAGTATCAGCGAAATCAATAGTAAATACCTGCCACCAGACCATAAACAGGCCCACAAAAAGTCAAACAAGTTTTGGCAATTAGAAGGAATGTTATATGGGAATGTGAAGTATTACAATTGGATAAAATGGGAATTTATACATATTTGTGTGGAAGCAAAGAACTGCAGAATAACATTGGTGTAGGTTAAAAGTTCAGATGCCAGTTGCACTGTCAAGCCAGACCTAAAAATCCATTTAGGTTAAAGACTTAGGGGCATATTCACAAGGAGCCATCGCCGAATTAACCGCACTTTATCGCACCCAAAGTCGTGATAAATTTACCTCCCCATTCACAAGCCGGTGTTAACAGCCCACAGCACCAGTTTACCCACGATAGCAGCCGCAAAAAACATCGCCACAGAGGACCCCCGCAAATATCGCTAATGAGATGCAGAGTAGGCGTTCCCGTGACAAAAGTCGAGACAACAGCACACCTCAGCATTCACAACGACCAGCCACATCCGCGATAAAAACACAAAACAGGCGATAAGGCGCGTTAGCACCAGGAAATCTACACCTTCTCTGACCAGGTGTAAAGTCCGACGGCAGCCTGCAAACCAAAAGGGAGCACAGCTCAGGGCTACATCGGAAGGGCAACAGATGCCATGGAGCCACCCATCATGCGGCTCGGACACCCAAGAGGGCCACAACACCCACAGCACCAGGAAATCTACACCTTCTCTGACCAGGTGTAAAGTCCGACGGCAGCCTGCAAACCAAAAGGGAGCACAGCTCAGGGCTACATCGGAAGGGCAACAGATGCCATGGAGCCACCCATCATGCGGCCCGGACACCCAAGAGGGCCACAACACCCACAGCCACCACCCCCAGGACCACCCCTCCCTGGCACCCCCCGACCAAAGACATGCCACATCAGCCACACCTGAACATGTACAAAATATTCCGCTTGATGCCGCACAATCACAACTGGTGACATGGATGTGTCGTCACAGAAATGACCAGCACACATTCACTTGCGAAGCAACAAATGAAACTTTATTAAAATAGATCAACGAAATGAAATGAAGACACATGGCCGCTCCCCACCCGACAATACGTAGGTCACAGCCTGTAAGACAAAAAACATGATGAGAAGGTGTGTCCTGCGCACATCAGAGGACAGAGAGAGAGCGAAGGAGAGAGAGAGGAAGAGAGGGAGGGAGAGAGAGAGAGAGAGAGAAGAGGAGAGAGAGAGAGGAAGAGAGGGAGAGAGAGAGAGAGAAGAGGAGAGAGAGAGGAAGAGAGGGAGAGAGAGAGAGAGAAGAGGAGAGAGAGAGGAAGAGAGGGAGAGAGAGAGAGAGAGAAGAGGAGAGAGAGAGGAAGAGAGGGAGAGAGAGAGAGAAGAGGAGAGAGAGAGGAAGAGAGGGAGAGAGAGAGAGAGAGAAGGAGAGAGAGAGGAAAAGAGGGAGAGAGAGAGAGAGAAAGAGAGAAGAGGAGAGAGAGAGGAAGAGAGGGAGAGAGAGAGACAGTGCCGCCCCTGCGCACCGAGGCCACACTGCTCACCTGCTGCCACTGGTGTGTCTCCAACCACGTGCCGCTATGTAGTGCAGTTCACACATCTCATTCAGAGCCGTCAGCTGAAACAGAGCCCAGATACATGACTGGCACAGTACACACACTTGCACAAGACAACATCGCCTGCCCGCCCATGCACACCCAGGCAGAGGCACCCCAACCTCACCCGCCGCCCATCGGAGCATGCCCGCCCATGCACACCCAGGCCTTAATGCTCACCTTCGCCACCGGCACGTAGACAGGAGGTCCCACCACGTGCCGCTGCAAGCCACAAGCCCGGGGCCCGCGGACATGGCACCCTCCACATCATGCAGCCCCTCTCCGCAGGCCACCAGGTCTCACGTTTGGTGCTGGGTCTTGATTACTCCATGGCAGAGGACATACCAGTGCACCCGGCACCATCGCAGGCTGCACACCCGCTCAGTCCAATGGGTGCCACCAACTCTGGGATCCCGGAAGCGTCGCCACGTGGCTGTAGGCCCGCGCTGCCCGCTGGCTCTGGCCTACACTGCGGTCCAGCAGGGCACACAAACCCTGAGCTGTCCGAACCGACCGGGACGGGGCATCATCGCAGGCTGCACACCCACTCAGCAGCTCAAGGTGCCACTGACATAGTGCACCCAAAGTCACCGTCCCGTGGCGGGGTGCCTGTGCCGTCCGCAAGGCCCCGGGTGCCACTAACCCTGTGCAACCCCAGTCTCGCCACGTGGTGGTAGGCTCGTGCCTTACTCAAGGCCTCGTGTGCCACTAACTCTGTGCAACCCCAGTATGCGCCACGTGGTGGTAGGCCTGTGCCTTACTCAAGGCCTCGTGTGCCACTAACCCTGTGCAACCCCAGTCTGCGCCACGTGGTGGTAGGCCTGTGCCTTACTCAAGGCCTCGGATGCCACTAACCCTGTGCGCAACAAGTCATGGGCACTACATGAGTGAGAACCGTGGAGCGGCCGTCATCCAGTCACCACCGGAAGAGGGGAATGTGACGTCGTCGGCCCCTTATGTTGGCGGAGTCACATGGCCTGTGACGCCTGTGCCGGATGGGTGTGGTGTGTGTGGAAACCTGCCCTCAGGGAGTGGCTGTGACATGCTGACAACTAGACCAGTGACCTGCACACCACCAGCGAGTATGGCTGCGACGGGTAGCAATGAGGGCCCCCCCTCGGGGCGTTAGCGGAGTGGTCTGGCCTGCCGTACGCCCGACCAGCGCAGGGCTTGCAACAATGACTCGTGGGCTCTGGGCGTGGTCCAATCCATGTCTGGACAAGGAAGTGAATGATGCGTGTGTCCCTGTTGTAGTGTTCACGGAACCCGGTACACAAAATGCAATGTCGCACCCTCTGACTGGCATCCCACAGGATGAACATCATTGACGCAAGGGAAGGCACTGTCCCCACATTCATCCACACATCCATACAGGAATGACGTAAGACATTACACAGCAGTGAGTCACTGGATGTTTATTTGCACATCCAGTGCAGTCATGCAGCTGGAGCGGTACAGGGCAATGCCGAGCACACTAAACAATATGGGCCCGTGGAGGGCCAGCCAGTGTCCATCCGGGGATGACCTGTACTGCGGAAGAGGAAGGGTACAGTCCGCGGTCTGTCCGCCGTGTCATTGGTCGTCAAACAGGATGTGGCAGTCCATGTCGCTGTCCAAGGTGAGTGCATCGGAGTGTATCGGGGGTCAGTGGTAGGTCTTGAGGCCATGTGCGGCACCAAGCAGAAACAGGGAAGGTGGCGGAAATGGATGCTAGGGCCTGGCCACCCTGACCACAGTCCCATCCACGTCCTCGTCCCCGGGTGTGTGCCCTGCCCCACCTGTGGGTGTTGCAGTACCGGCTGCGGCACTGTGTGCCACTGACACATCAGGGGCCGGAGGAGGATTGTCGGCCACACTGTGTGGCAGTGACACATCAGGTGCCGGAGTGGATACACCTGCCGCACTGGGAGGCACTGACACACCAGGGGGCGGAGATGTGGATGGTGTGGGGGCAGCAGCATTCATCATCGCCACGCCTTGTGGCAGCAATGCCATGATGAGGACATGCAGGGCACGGTAGATCCCAGCTACATTTCGCTGATGTGCAGCGGCGGCTGCCATCCTTTCCGCCTCCATCCGCACCATGTCCTCCATGAGCCTCCGCATATGTGCCAGCTCACGGCTGGCATTGCTGGGGCCACTCTGAGCGGACAGGTATTCTTCCCTCCACGTCATGACTCCAGAGATGTCAGTCAGGGCTCGCTGGAGTCCATGGGGTGGACATAGACACCCAAGGATGGCGTCCAGTTTGGTAGCCATGAGCTCGAACCCCACCCGCACCTGCTCGGCCGTCTCCCTCAGGCCCTCAAGCACAAGGCGTTGGAAGGCCATTTGTTGTTCCTGGGGGACTTGGGAGGGTGCCGGAGCTGTGGGTGCCTCCTGCTGGCTGGTTTGGGTGGTGGATGGAGTCTCATGGATGTAGCTGGGCTGCCCTGATCCTGGAGGTGAGTTGTGGATGAGGTCAATGAGGTCTTGGATGGTTTGGGTGTCGATGCTGGAATTGTCCTCCTCCTCATCATCAGTGAAGAGTGGCTGTGACTGCTCTGCAGGAGGTGTTGATGATGCCCCTGCGATGTGAAGGGGAGATGGTGTATTACAATGTGTCCACATGTATGTTGCCGCATGGTACAGGTTGACATTCAGACAGCATGGCATTGTACATTGTGACAGTCTGTGGGTCTGGGCGAGGACCCAGAGTGATTGTGGGTGTGCACTGTGCCCTGCTTGCTTGTGCATGTGTGCCATTCTGGCCATCTCCCCCCGTCCCCCCAGTACCTGGTGGTCACTCACCCTGTTGCGGTTGTGTTGTGTCCTGTCGAGCAGTGTCCGGTCCCCCGACCCCGGCCACAGTCTCCACACTGATGACTGTCGACACCAGCTCCTCCATGTCATCCAGCTCCAGCTGTGGCACTGGGCCCCCACATCCGGTCTGCGTTGCTGCCTTCAGGTTGGCAGAGAGTTTCTCCTTGGTCTTCCGCTTGATGTCATTCCATCGACTCTTGACCTCGTCCATTGTCCGCTTGTGCTCTCCGACGGCATTCACCTTGTCGACGATGTCCCGCCATATTCCAGTTTTGGTGCCCAATGACACGTTGGAGGTGACAAAGAGTTGTTGATGGTGTTCCATCACCTCCGTGACTATGATCCTGTTCGCCTGCGGACTGAACTTGGTCTTCCTCGTCTTCTTGTCCTTGCCCTTCCCTGTCCCAGGCTGGTCGTCCGGGGTGCTTGTGGGGTTGCGCTCGTCCTCTGCGCCTGCTCCGGCTGCCTCCATGGTGCTTGTGTGTTGGTCAGTTTGTGTGTGGGTGTTTTTTCTACTTTATGGAGATTTTTGACGCCTGCCAGGTGTGTTGCAGGCCTGGCGCTGCTTATCGCTGATTTCCTCATCGCGAATGGGCTCATCGCACGTTTTTTGGTGTTGTGGTTTGTGTTTTTATCTCCATCGTGGTGGTTGTATCGCGGACATTGTCCGCGGTTTCGGGAGACTATCGCATGGTACCGCCTTGTTGTGAATTCCACGTTTGACAGGGTGTTATTTTCCCGCGATGGGCTGCGATATTGAAAGTTGTGTTACGCTACTCTTGCGGTAGTTATCACACGTTCTTGTGAATATACCCCTCAGTCCTCCCATCTTTGCTGCTGCCAGAGGAAAAAAACATAAATTATATAGTTATCTAAGACACTTTAATAGCAATACAATATCATGTGTGTGCCCTTGAAAGTTCAAGCTCAGGCAGCTGGATGCATAAACAAAATGATCACAGCCTTGTGGTGGGCAGGCACTTTGTTGTGGAAGCACATAATTTCTGCTCAATCAAAACATGTAATCCTGGTTCCCAACATGTGGGCGGAGCCAAAGAGCTTTGCCTGGGTGTTTCTCACATAATTGTCTGGATACAGCAGCACTGTCAAGCCAGACCATAAAAACCATCCCTCACACTGGCTGGTCAGACCAGTCATTCTGGCACTGTTAGATTGCCCTATAGACCAGACCGACCCTGCCAGTGTGGTGCATGGCTGTGTCCAAGAGAATACCAGATTTTCAGTGGCATAGCAAGGGTGCCACTGGCCCAAAATCAAGCAAGGAAAATATGCCCCCATTGCAACCAATTGGTATTAAAAACAGTCATAACTTGAATGCAGTGGTCCCCCACAACCCTGGACCATGGTGCTACTACACCTTCTGCACTAACAATAGCTGCTTCTCTCGTTGACACTACGACTGGTGAGCAAGGAGGTACACATGTACAATATACCAGGATCTTGCTGAGCATTGCATATAGCATTTTCAGTTGCACACGATTGGGAGTAATTACGTATTCATCTGTCAAAGTAGGGCTGCCAGTTCTTAATGAAATGGTGCCAGTGAGCATGCAGCTCTATAGCTGATTACCCTATGTTGCTCTCTGTGGGGATCACACGGTATTTTATCAGATAGGACTACTGTTTCTCAATACCTAATTTCGCTGACATGACCGCTCCATTGCAATCCTGAGTTTTGGGAATTCATTGAAGGTGGCTTTATATTTAGTATTCAGATTGCAAACTGTGTAACATCCAATTGCATTAAAAACAAATTATTTTGAACTTCATGAAAGCATTAAAAGTTTATTTTCATGGTGTAGGTCTATGGATTGCCTGTAGCACTCTCCGTAACTCTCCCTCCATTTGCACAGAACTGGGAGGTCTTTGGGTGTAAGTTTTGCTCAACAAGGATATTTAACATAACATTTCTAGGCCCGGGTTGAAGTTCAATTACGCTGGAGTAATCGGAGTAATTTTGGTAATTTCATGCCACTCTTTGGCGCAGAAATGCAGATAATTCCGCAATTACTCCTGCTTGTGTCATTATGAGTAAATATGAGGGGGAAAAAATCATACTGTGAGAGCACAATTAGCAAGTGTGATCGGCTGCTCGCTATTCACGTTCTGCTACATTTAGCTACATTTGGTGCTATTTCTTAGAGCAAGATGCATCCTCACGTCCATTTAGGATGTGAGGGTGCATTTGGTGATAAGCATATAGCGCTATATGCTGAGAGTAAGTTGGGGGAAAATCTTACCCCAAGAGCACATTTAGCACTATTTCTAAGTGCAAACTGCATTGTCACGCCCATTTTGGATTCAAGAGGGCATTTTGTGTGAGAAAATAGCGCTAAATGTCTGGAAAAAGTTGGGGGGAAAATCCTACCATAAGAGCACATTTAGCGAGCTCGAGTGGCTTCTCCTATCCGCTATTTATGTTCTTATCTATTTATGTGAAGTGCTATGTTTTACTGTTGTGTTTTGCCTACATATGCATGTCACTTTAGATGGCAGCATTTTTACTTTTTATTACTTTTACACTTTTAATGCTTAATGCATGAGCTAACAATACTTTTACATTTTTTATGGTTATTGCATGAGCTTGCAAAAAAAAAAAAAAGAACGCACAGCATTGCAGAGGTCAGACCTATTGGTGTTGCTAATGCATTGTTTTCTTTACTTGATTGATTTAGGCACTCTGAGCTCAGTTTTCAGAGCCGGCATCTTTTCTTTCTTACTTTCTGTGTGGTTTCAGTGTGAGGCCCTGTGGAATGCAAAGAGTGATACTGGTGCAGAAGCCCTCAATTACAGAACAACAGTGGTGTTGTGGTGCACGTAGGACAAGAAGTGGTGGTGGTGCTAAGTCCTGTGCTGCTGAAAGCCCCAGAGAGGTGTCAAGAGGCCGCTGAGATCGAGTTGCATTCATTGGGGAGCTGGCCCGCTGTTGTCTAGGAAGCAGTACAGAGGACTACTTGAAATGTAAGATTGCAGTTCAGAGGTACATTGGGTGGTTTGCAGTACAAACATCCTGCCACCCCTGCGGCAGAGGGGTCACTCCACCCTATCAAGAGCCCCCTCAACACTTCGGGGGGCCAAATTCAAGCCAAAGTTAATGAACAGCTGTCAGATATGGGAGACTCAGGGGCCACTCCTTACTTTCTGCGGGAGGGGCCCACACTATTTTGCGTTACGCCATTGCGTCCACCACTTATGAAAGTTTTTGTCTTTTTTCCTTGTGGGTTGCATGGGCCAGAGGGGGATTCAGTAATGTGCTAGTCTGCTTTAGTGGATGCAGAAATATGTAGCCTTGTCAATCAATCAATCAATTTGGGTTTGTAAAGCGCAGCTAATCACACGTCAGGCGCTGGGAGTGCCGCTGCAAGGGGCTCAGTCGAACATCCAGGTCTTGAGTCCTTTTCGAAATTGTAGCAGAGAGGATAAAGTCTGTAGGTGCAGAGGGAGGTTGTTCCAGGATTTTGCAGCAAGGTAAGAACAGGAGCGGCCCCCACTGTTGGTGATGTGGATGCGTGGGATGTGGGCGAGGCGAGGCAGAGGGAGGCAGAGTGCAGGTGTCTGGAGGGCAGGTGTAAATTCAGTCGGCGGTTGATGTATGCTGGTCCCTGGTTGTGGAGGGCTTTGAAGGTGTGGATCAACACCTTGAACTGGCATCTCTTCTGAAAGGGTAGCCAGTGGAGCTTCCTGAGGTGGGGGGGGGGGGTGATGTGGGTCCGTTTGGGGAGGTTAAGGATGAGTTTGGCTGTGCATTCTGTATTGTCTGAAGTCTCTTGAGGAGATGCGAGGTGGTTCCTGCATAGAGTGTGGTGCCTTAGTCCCGTCGGCTGGTGACCAGGGCTTTTGTGACAGGGCGTCTGGTATTGATGGGGAGCCACTTGAAGATCCTGCGGAGCATGCAGAGGGTGAGGAAGCAGGCGGAAGAGCCTATGTTGATCTGTTTTCTCATGATGAGCTTGTTGTCCAGTATGATGCCAAGGTTGCGGTGTAGTGGGTGAGAGTCGGTGAAAGTGTAGGGGGCCACCAGGTGTCATTCCATGGGAAGGTGTTTCCAAAGATGAGCACTTTCGTCTTGCTGTGTTGAGTTGTAAGCAGTTGTTTCTCATCCAATCGGCGATGTTCGTCATGCACATGTGGAAGTTAGTCAGTGTGTCGGAGGGGTCTTGTGATAGTGAGAGGATGAGCTGGGTATCGTTGGCATTGGATATGATGTTCATTCCATGCAATCTTACGACGTTGGCCAGGGAGTCATGTAGGTGTTGAAAAGGGTAGGACTGAGGGACGAACCTTGCGGGGTGCCGCAGATGGTGTTCTTAGGTTCTGAGTGAAGGGCGGGAGGCGGGTTCTCTGGGTTCTACCTGTGAGGAAGGAGGCGATCCACTTGAGGGCGTCTCCTTGGATTCTGATGTCGTGAAGCCTTTTGATCAGTGTGTGGTGTGAAACTGTGTCAAGCACTGCTGAGAGGACGAGGAGGATCAAGGCAGTTGTTTTTGTCTTGGTCGAAGAGGGATTTGATGTAATCTGTGGCTGCAATCAGGACAGTTTAGGTGCTGTGATTGGTGTAGAATCCGGATTGGGAAATATCCAGAAGATTGTTGCTCTCAAGGTGTTCTGTGAGTTGGCGGTTGATGGCCTTCTCAAGGACTTTGGCAGGAAAAGGAGCAGTGAAATGGAGCAGCAATTCTTGAGTTCGTTGGGGTCGGCAGATGGTTTCTTGAGTAGATGCTTGACTTCTGCATGCTTCCATTATTTGGGGAATGTGGATGTGTAAATTGATGCATTGAGGAGGGTGGTGAGCTTGTTGCTGATCGTCTTGCTCCCGAGATTGAAGATGTCTAAGGGTGCTCCCGAGTGGATGGAGATCATGATGAATGTGGTGGCTTGCGTGGTGAGCGAGTCCCGGGTGGTGAGCAGGTGGTCATGCTCCTCATTTGTGGGGTCAAGATAGCTGAGAAGGTCGGTGGGCTGAGGTTCAAGTTTTTGTAGCTGGTGGAGATCTTGTTGTGGAAGAAGTCTGCCAGGGAGTTGCAGAGTCCCTATGAAGGGGTGATGACGTTTTCGGTGGCTGAGGGGCTGGACAACTCTCTGACGATGTTGCAGAGTTCCTTGCTGTAGCTGGAGCTTGCTTTGTTGTAGTTGGCGAGGGTGGTTCTTTTCGCCCCTTTCAGGAGCTGGTGGTATTGGTTTAGGGCTGTTTCGAATGTGGTTCAGTTGGTGGGCTCCCTGCTGGTGTGTCATTTCCTTTTGAATTGTTTGCAGGTGTGCTTCAAGGTTTTTAGTTCTGTCGTGTACCAGCTAGCTTACTTGGAGGACCTTTGGGACTTGGTTGGTTTGTAGGGGGCGACTATGTTGGCTCAGTCAGTGATCCAGGTGGAGAAGTTCTTGACTGCCTATTCAAGGTTAGTCGCGATGTGAAGGCGGGAGGTGTTGAGGGCATCGGCCATTGGCTCTCTGAGCTCTTGTTCCAGCTGCGGTGTGATGTGCTGGGTGGCTTAAGGGCCGTGACAGGGGCTCCTGAGATTGTGTAGTGTACAATGGCGTAATCAGTCCGGTGAGCTTGGTGACATGGTTGTGCTTGATTCTGTTGCTGGTGTGAAGATCAGGTCGAGTGTGTGTCTTGCGATGGGGGTGGGGTTGGTGACCAGCTGGGTGAGGCTGATCTTGCTCATGATTTCGTGAAGGTTGGCGGTGTTGGTGTTGTTGAAGTCATTGAGGTGGAAATTGAGGTCACTGAGGAAGATGTCATTTTCAGTGCTGATGGCAAGCACAACGATGAAATTGGGAATGGCGTTTCAGAAGCTGGGTTGGGGTCCTGGGGGTCTGTAGGCAAGGGAGCCTTTGATGGTGGTTTTGCTGTCAGTTCGGAGCTGAAAGTTGAGGTGTTCTATGATCGGGATGACGTCATTTGTGGTGGTGGTGCAGTGGATGGTTTCCTTGTAAATGATGGCCATTCCACCTCCGTGCTTGTTGATGCTGTCTCGGTGTGCAATCTTGTAGCTCTCGGACGTGGCTGAGGCGACGTCTGGCACAGATGCGGGATTGAGCCAGGTCTTGGTGAGAAAGATGACGTGATGTGGTGGTATCCCAAATCTCGGTGGTGTGCTTACAGAGTGATTGTGTGTTGATTATCTTCTGGTGGCGGTTGAGCCTGGGGTCCGGGTGCTGGGCGCGGTCCAGACGCGTCCAGTCTGCGGCCTCCGTAAGTAGCCCTGGAAGTTGGGAAAAGCTAGCGGGAGGCATGGAGAATGGGAAAAAACGGGGGGAGCAGCGAACAAGAGAAAGATAACAGTTGCAAATAGTGGTGAAACAACAACTGTCAAACAAACAGTGGCAAATGCAGAAGCAGTACAATAAGGGTTACAAAAATCACAAGAGGATTCAGCGGTCCCTGGTTGTTTATATAAGTTTCTTTCCTACCTGATGGTGGGTCAGGAGGAGCAGGCACAGAGATACTCACCATTATCTCTTCCTGGATGTTTCAGCAAGGTTTGGGCATTTGAGAAAATGGCCTGTTTGGTATAGGCATAGTATTTTAACATTGAGCATCATGTAACTGCTTACCTGTATTGCTTTTATATGGATTGAAAAAAATGACTAAATGAAATGAGAATTTATTTCTGTGTCTTTAAGAGGTCTTTTGATCATTTTGTTGGGACTCTAAGAAAAGAAGATATTAAAGTGCCTGTGCAGATTAGAGCATCATGCAAAACATTTGCACAAGCAGCATAATCTTTCTGGCTTTTCTCCTGGAAGAGACTATTCTGACCAATGAAGGCATTCATCAAGGGATAAAGATGCTTTTCAGACATGCTGGGGAAACAGTTTCATATGTAGGTGAGGTCTATTTCTGAGGCCTTAAATAGGCATCGATAGGACTGTTTTACTCACCTCTCTCTTATGTCTCTAGAGGGAAGCAAATTCAGAAGTAGGAACTTCAGGGAGTAGTCTTCTATAGGCCGTCTATCCTATAGCTCCCGCCTGAAGATGGACTTAACTAAACTACCAGTCCCTAAACTACTACTAGTCCCTAAACTACTACTACGAGTCCCTAAACTACTACTACGAGTCCCTAAACTACTACTAGTCTCTAAACTACCATCAATTCAGCTGTTCAGTGTCTCTATGAGAGGGATTGAAGATATCCAGAGACAGCTTCAGCTCCAAGTTCTGTGGGTGGACTGTATCCTATTGCAAAAGGGGACATGGTTTCACCTTGGGTGTTGGTTGTGGATCCTTCATTGGAAAACTTGAGTGGTCAGATAGCGATCTTCGCTGAGGATATTGTCATTCCAGATGCAGAGAATAAAAAAACAGAAGCATCTTTGAAAATGCTGGTCTGGGTGTGGCAATGAGGACTGAAACTTGCGCAGACTACACATCACATTATTTGGCCTCAGCAGTTCAGAATGGTGAGGATATCTCACAATTATTGGCTTATATGGAAAGTGGATGCAGCACAGAAAATTATCTACTAAGAATGACCTTTACAGAGAGAAAGAGATTAATGGGTAGGAGCTGGAATCTGGATTCATACGTTATTTCAGAACCAAAGCATGCCCAGTCATTTCATCAGTGTTCAAAGTATTTGGAAAGAAAGAAAAGCCTTATGACTGTAAGAGACACATGAAATTTGAGCCTTCCTTGATTAAATCTCATTCGCAACCCAGAGGTTATCAGGGGAACACACCTACAAAGAATCCTCCTGATTCCAAGAGAAACTAACATCAGTGCCCATGACTAGGCTAAGATCTTCAACTCCTGTGGAAGTTGATTGCATCTATTTCAGGATGTGTGCAACAGTTCTGTCACAGACACAAAAGGCTATGCAGGTGGTTTCCTTAGGGATAGTGCACGGGCTTTCAGTCGATCCTACCAGATTCAAAGTATCTGTCGACTCCTTGGCCTCATAGCATCAAAAAAAGCAGGGCACTGAAGGAAAAGATGATGTTTCTTCTTCAGAAAAGGTGACTGGACCAGCGCCCTTTCAGGAAAGGAGGGATGAGATTATACTCATTTGTTTTTCTAGTAAGGAAGTCATCAGTCAATTTCAAACTCGTAATAGAGTTGAAGAGCCTCAATTCCTTTCTGTTAACAACTACCTTCAAAATGAATGCTCTGAAGCAGATTACTCCTGTAGCATCAAGGTTGGATGGATTTTCTAACTTCAGTAAATCATCAAGGTGGATAACTTCTTATCCTCATAAAGCAGTCTCCTCAAAAGGTGTTTCTCATATTCACTGTATTGCAATATTCCGGTGAGACAACAGACCCACAGGGGCTGGAGGTGCTGGAGAATGGATCAATCGAGTTTGGGAAGGGAGTACTAGACCGCTAATTGTTAGTGACTCTCACTAACACACTCCCTGGGTTGAGGGTAATTTCCAGGGCATAAGGGGTAGAGCCCTATTTAGTCATCTTGGGAACTCAGTCCTGTACCTGGCGTGATGCGTGGTTGCAGTGGCTTTCTGATTTTCTCTGTAGTTTGTACCCTTCACTCTTTGCTATTTTTCCTTTTTCTGACCCCTTGGTTCTCTTAGTCCTATTCCCACCTAGTATTATTGCTTGTGCTGTCCCATTTATTGTAGAGCCTTATCTATGTGTTCAATAGTGTCCAAGGTCCTGAATTCCAGGTCAGTTCCTGATTATTCATAGCACCATCCGCTGCTGAATCCAGTTAGCCTTGTTTTAATTGTCATAAGTTCTTGCCACTCAGCTGGTAAAATACACTTAGCATATAGCCTCGGTGGGCCTGATTCACAGAACTAACTTACGTCAAAAACGTAAAGTTAGTACTTTTTGGTATTCACAGAATACACTTACTCATTTTGGTATTCACAGAATGCACTTACTCATTTTGGTATTCACAGAATGCACTTACTCATTTTGGTATTCACAGAATGCACTTACTCATACTAACTTTATGTCCGCACTCGGGCCGGAGATTCCGGCCCTTTGGTGGAGATTCCGGCCCTTTGGTGGAGATTCCGGCCTGGAGGTGGAGATTCCGGCCCGGAGGTGGAGATTCCGGCCCTTTGGTGGAGATTCCGGCCGGTTGTGGAGATTCCGGCCGGTGGCGGACATTCCGCCACCGACCGGAATCTCCACAACAGGCCGGAATCTCCACCATCGGGCCGGAATCTCCACCAAAGGGCCGGAATCTCCACCAAAGGGCCGGAATCTCCGGCCCGAGTGCGGACATAAAGTTAGTATGAGTAAGTGCATTCTGTGAATACCAAAATGAGTAAGTGCATTCTGTGAATACCAAAATGAGTAAGTGTATTCTGTGAATACCAAAAAGTACTAACTTTACGTTTTTGACGTAAGTTAGTTCTGTGAATCGGGCCCTGTGTTCCAGCTCGTCAGATCTACAACCTATTGTAAAATGTCGACAGAGCGGTGCTGTCAATGGAAACAGATGAAACCTTAGAGAGTGGATTCTAGTCCGGATATTCATTCTATCTCTCTCTCTTTCTCTCTCTCCCCACCCCCCTTTCCTCTTTCTTCTCTAGTTTCTGTTTCTCTGATACATTATTGTATTTTATTCACCGGCAGATACCAAGGGCTGGCAGGGGCTTTCAGCTGGTCCGCAATGCCGAAGCCTGACACTATAGGAGGAGTGCATAGGTAATTTCAAATCCTTCCTTCCTTTTGGTTTGAAGTCTCCTCCTAGGGTTTTTACAAGGACGCGAGTGCCAATAACGGAGATCCTTCAACATAAAGATCTTTAGGTTCTCCCTTACCTAGATGATTTATTACTAATTACTCATTTTCAAGAACTGACAATGAAATATTAACTGAGAGCAGCTCAGACTTTGGAACAATTTGGGTTTCTGCTAGATTTTCCAAAGTCTCATCGCCAGCATTTTCAGAGTCTGGAGTATATTAGAGGATTGTTGCAGAAGAACAAGGGGACTGTATCTCTTGCATTAACAGAAGGACCATGTTCTGCCTGAGACTACATCTACTCTGCAAAAGAACCAAGTCCTAGCCAGGGAGTGGCTTTAAGTACAAAGGGACTCATCTGATTGAATGGTTTTCGAGGTTGCAGATTTTTAAGTGATGAAAAACTCAAGTCTTTTTCTCTTTATTTTATTTTTCTTGTGGGCAGCATGTGTCTTTGTAGTACTTGGGCTCATCTTCACATGGCCCCTTTAGTCCTTCTTATTTTCCATCAATGGGCACCAGCATACTGAAGCATCAAGGCAATCATCATAGTGAAGAAATCTCAGAAGACACAACTAGATTCAAGACTTCTTTCCCTATCTTCCAAATCTGAAGGTTCAAACTACAGATGCAAGCAAGATAGGCTGGGGGAAAAGTCTTGGGTTCAAATATAGATCAGGGTCATTGGTCAATTCAAGACAAGACCCATTAATCGCACTGGAGTGAAAGGATGGCAGTACTGAGAATGTTACAGGTCTTCAAAAATGAGGTTCAAGGCTCAGCTCTAGTAGTGGGAAATGTCAATACAGTAACTCTGTCTCACCTGGATCAAGAGTTCGGAACACAGTCACATTCCCTGAACAAAGTCGCAGAGCAAATCCTATTATGGGCAAAGAGACATCTAATATCTCTCAGGGCAGTTCATGCACAAGAGAAGGACAATGTATTGGCAGGCAATTTTAGCAGAATTTTTCCATCCTCATAGGAATCAATGTTGCCTATTCCAATATTTCAGGGGATTTGTCAAAGATTTTATCTGCCAATAGTGAACCTTTTTGCCAATCGACACAGATACAATGTTGAGCGACTGGCTGAAGAATCTTCTGTTCGCTTTGCCTCCTCATTCCTCCAATCCCTCACCTAATCTCCAAGGCAAGGATCAACAAGGTAGAGGTGATAGTCGTATTTCTTTTTTGGGCAAAAAGACAAAGGGGCATATTCACAATGAAGTGACGGAGCGCGGCGTTAGCCTTGTTGGCTTAACGCCGCGCTCCGCCACTTCAGAAACGTAGGGCTGCACCGTATTTACAAGAATACGGTGCAGCTCTGCGTTTCACCCTGCGCTGCCGCTAATTGCAGCTGCCTAGCGCCATTGCAGGCACTCTTGCACCATTGTGCAAGGGTGCCTGAAATGCAGGGAAAGGTTGTTTATGTGCAGGAAGGGGTACCTTCATGCACAAAAACAATCACCCATAGCATTTTGTAACTTCTATGTATGCTGCAGAATGCAGCACACATAGAAGTTGCAACGCATCGCTTTAAAAAAAGATTGTTTATGTGCAGGAAGCACACCTTCCAGCACATAAAGAATCAATGGTGTTTTGATGTTTCTACATGTGCTGCACAATGCAGCACACATAGAAACAGCAAAAGCAAGGAGAAATAAAGCATTTCTCCTCGTTTCGCCAGGGTAAGACCAGATTTTTTTGGTCTTAATTTTGGCACTGCCCCATTTTTACGCCACCATTGTGAATATGGGGCAGCGTCAAAATCAATGGGTGTTGCGGTGGAACGCCCACCGCAACACCCCTTTGCCCTCCCCTTTCACGCTAAGTATAGCGTGAAAGGGAGCCTTATTTACAGTGCAGCGTTAAGCCATGTTAAGTGGCTTAACGCTGGCTTGTAAATAAGGCGAAGCCTATATCGCCACCACGTCACTAAAAGTGACGTACTGGTGGTGATAGGGGCTTGTAAATATGCCCCAATATGTTTTCTAATTTTATTGGCATTAGCAATTCAACACAAATGGTGTCGTCCTTTAAACCTACGTCACCTTCACCAGTCACTTTTGTTGGTATTTACCATGCAATGTCAAGTTTTGTTGGTAAGACTTATTTATGAATCTTGGATTAGTTACACCTTTCATTCAAGCATTCAACCATCAATGAGAAACCTAATTATGAAATCATGCAATCGCCAATGGGTGTCATATGAAAAATAAAATTCTGCTGCACAGCGCCCACCAGAAGCAAGTTTACAATTTCCACAGGGTGGTTCTGATAAGGAATTAACTGCACTACATTCAAGATGCAATGGACAGTTGTTTGGTCTCTAGACGTTTTAGAGGTTTTAAATTGTTAAAACCAAAAGTGCAACAAAAAAAAACTGATCTCCCATTCGTTGTATCAGAACTCCAAAATTCACCATTTGAAACCTTAGATGACGTTGTAAACATTTTATCATTAAGAGTTTTTTTTTTCTTGGTGGCCATTACAATAGCCAGATATCTGGTAGAATAGAATGCATTATTTAAAGAGTTGTGAGGGTAGAATTGTTCTTCAATTAAGCCCTGGCTTTAATTCTGAAGTGAATCCAGCTTTTCATATGAAACAGGAAATAATTCTGCCATAGTATCTTAAGCCAGCTTTAGATAAGAAAGTTCTGTTAAATTTACGGGATGTTGTGACAGCAGTTAAAAGGTATCTGCATGGATCAGGTGAATTCAGAAATTTGTATTTTTTCTTTGTTAGTTAATTTTGTTGTGGCTAAACGTCTTTGCACAATGAAGGATTATTATTTAAGCAAGTCATTGCTTTGTCCTATTCTCATGCAGGGCGAGAGTTTCTAGGTTCCATTCAAGCTAGATCCACTTGTTAAATGGCATATTCATAGGCCAAGTGGGGTGGAGTTGCCAACTTCGGACTCTTATACAGCAGCCACCTAGGGTTATCCTACCACGTGTGTTAATTACAACAGACTCAATTTTGCTCAGGGGTCAGAGTTTCACTGTTTCGTGCAACTCAAGAGTCTTATAAGAATTAAAGGTTTGTGGTTTCTTTTACTGCATGATTCATGTGTTTAGGTTTTCTTTTTCTAGGACATTTGTGGAGCAGGCATACTGCTTGGGTATACTTGCAAATAGTGAGGGAAGGGCTGAGGGATGGGGATGACTAGGTAATGTCTAGACTACTTACCGGCATGCTGATTTTCCATTCCTCATACCATTAATTACCTTCGCAAACCCCCCTCCCAGATATGCTTTTTCAGGGTGATGGGCTTCATTGCAGCAGGAGGTTTGGGGGGAGTTAGCTCTGGTGGGAAAAGGGGAACTTAGCACCAATGACCTGATACGGACTGCAATGGTGTCTCCCGGAGACTGTCTGACATACCTTTAAAGTGGGGGAACAACCATTTTTAAAAAGTATCTGACTTAGGGTTATTGGCTTAGTAGAAGAGGACAAACTCTCGCACACTGCAGCCATTACCAGTCTTTTGGGGATTCTCTGGGAACATTGAGGCCCCTGGATGGCGCATTTCAATGTTTGAAAAGCTCAGGAAAAGCGAAATGTGGATCTGAAGAAAATATTTTGAACCTGGGGGAAAATAAATGTGAAAGTGAATAGGGATATTTCAGATGTCTAGTTTTTGCATTTTAAATCATGGTCCTGGAAAAGCAGAGCAGGTTTACAAAAGCATTTATGAGTACAGGATGTACTATCGCAGGAGTATTCTTTTACATACTCTTACATGCCTTTGTGAATTGGTCCCAAAACATCTAACTCCCTATTAGTGAAAGTGCAAAGAGGGCACAGCCCTTTCTATTTGTATGTAAAAATGGGCTACATGAGCACTACTTTACATGCTGCAAAGTGCCTTTGTGATAGGCCCCAAACTGTGGAGCCATACTAACACATGTTTACTTCATAGAAAAGTTAATCAGCTTCATTAATGGAGAATCATCTATTTACAGTCTGCGGGCTGTTGTGGACACCAAAGAAGCTAAGCAAGATGCAGACTGACTCCACTACAACTTGTATGAAGCATCCTTAGCCAAGGCTGATGATCCCTGCGTGCTCTGTGCTTGCCTCAGTACGGAAACAATCAAACAAGAACAGGAATCCCAGTATTGGTTTTTTTTGGGTGTGCCCAGATGCCACAGGAATCTAGAAAGAAATGATGCTACTTTTGTGTTTTGTACAATGGTACTGGCAAGAGCAATGCTTTCCAAATTGGACGAAGAAGGACACACCCAATGCCAGGGTTTGTTTTTTAGTAATGACTATGGAGGTCATTTAGGGTTTGGTTTCTACCCCGGCAAATTCTTTGTTTGCGTGCCTCTTGAGAAGTGGGTGAATTGTCGGGCTTCTGGTGAGGTGCCCCAGCTGACTCTGCCATCTGAAACCTTGGACTGGCAGACCATCTAATACAGAGCCGACGGCTGATGTATGTTGGAAGAACTTCACCATTTAGGGGTAAAACCTGGTAGTCCTGAACAGGAAAAAATACAAATGATCCCCCTCAGTGTGACAAAAATGTCAGCATGTCAGGGCCATTCGTTTTAATCTTCAGAAACAAAGCTCAACTTAGGTATTATGCTATAAAGATTTTTTGCTGATCCTAGCCAAAACAACATGGCGTCTGCTCAACAAACGTCTTTGCCTTCTGATCAACTGCCGCACTGCTGGGTGCAGAGAAGGCACTGAGAGTGTTGCTGGTTGGCAATGGAACTCATGACATCACAGGCAGTCCTCACGGCAGGCTTGCAAGTTTCATGCCAAGGCCTCAATGACCGTCTGTGTATCTAGGTGTGGGCACTGAATTCAAACAAACGACACTCTGGTCTAAACTATTCTTCCACCTGGATGAAGAGATTTGAGAGCTGGGAAATAAAATCCTATCGGACTACTAAAATGAATGATGTCAGGCCAAGACATCCTCAGTACTTTCTATAAAGATGAGAGCACACTTCCATCTATGTTGATGTCACCACTCTCATTTGTAGCCCAGAGATATGAATTCAAAAAGAAAAACAATGAAACAGGCAGATTCATCCTAGCACTAGGCTTGGCAACTTTCTAATGTGCTTGGAAGTTGCAGTGTCTGTCTTAAAGTGGTGACACACCACTTTATATCTAAAAAAACATAAGGGGGAGTCATGATTAGAGGACAAATTGGCAGTTGGTACTGACTGCAGGCTTTTGCAAGGGAAAAGAGGATGACGTGCAGGGCCCTCGTCAGCAGTGCCAATTACAGGTACAACACAAATACTAACCGTTGCACTACTGCAAGTATGGCAGTTTTGACTATTCTAGACCCCCAAAGGTATAAGAATGGATTTGGCAGGAGGTTTTAGTCGTTTTTAATTTATATTGAATTAATAAATGGCTGTGGTGGTGCTTGCCTCTAAATTAGGCAAACAGCACCAACATGTGGCAGACTGCCAAAACTCCCAGTGTTGACAATTAAATACAGTTGCCGAGCACCGGAAACCACCAGCTCCAATTAAGCACTGATGACGTGGCCAATAAAGGATCTGCTTCTAAGCCTAACTCACTGAATGCTGACCAGTACTCCTATCTCTTCTTGGCTGGTAAGATTTTAAATCGGTAGCTTTAAATCCCATAGGGGTCCTTACATTCTGCTCCATCACGGAGTAAGCCAGGTATAGGGGGAGACATCTCTGCCCCTGGGTCAGTGAACATAACTCCTGTGGCTGAAACAAAGACCTTCCACACTGACGTGTAATGCAGGAAAACAAATGGAATGTGGAAAGAGTAGTGGACAGCTCAGGAAAGACTAGAGAGATGATCTCTTAAGTGCACGAATTAGGGAACGTGCATTGTGGTGAACTAAGTATGCTAACACAGTCATGGTAAATCGACGTTTACAATTGGGAAGATTTGCTAGTAAGAGGTCTTGCCAGTAACTGCTTCCTTAGCTCAAGCGTAAGCAAGTGGATGGTAGATTACATGCACATTCTTCTGTATGGCCGACCCTGCCCTCATGCTCCTCACTGCACCCCTTCCCATAATTTAACGAGCAGCAAGTCCAACGCCTGGGCCATAGGTGTTTTACAGTTGTTTCTAAATCAGAACTCAATTAGTGTAACAAAAACAACAAAGGTAAATTGCATTTATTCTGAAGTCAGGCCCAATCATATCGCCCTATGTACCAAGTAGATATAAAAAACTGAAAAACAATGACATTGATATAACATAGTCAATGAGTGTCTTGCTCAAGTCTAGGATTGACTATGAGCAGCCCGTTTTGGAAGTAGAGAGGCGTTTTCATTCAGAACTCCACAGAAAATAAATTTGCAATGGGAAGGCAAGGGAAGGATGAGGAGTTTCGTAACTGAGTGATCTTTTTAGCCTCTGCCTTTGGGGAGCATTAGCTGTCTGTTTCTAGATGCCAATGAGATCAGTTCCACCTTACCACTCTTTTAGGCCAATTTCGCTGTTCCCTTTTACCACCTATGACTTTGGAAAAAAACATTAATAAACAGTTCAAAACTACTTTGGAGTCTAATAATCTTTTATATATATAACAATCTGGGGCTTGCCCCTCTGTAGCACTCAATCCACCCTTGTGGCAGTGACTGATGACATCAGAGGCATACTGGACTATTGTAGAGCCACTGCCTTTATCCTCCTAGACCTCTCTGCAGCATTAGATACTGTCTCCCATCCAACGTTGTTTGCAGGACTGATTGAATTTGGTATCGGAAATAGAGCTCTTGACTGGTTCCAATCTTTCTTTTGCAATATGACATAGGTTGATGTCTGCACACGCTATCTTTCACAGGAGTTTAGTGTGCAATGCGGTTTACCACGGGGATTGTCTCTGAGTCCCACACTGTTGAATATCTATGTGGCACCCCTGGCTGAACTAGTAAGATCTTGCAGTTTCAATATTATATTGCACATGGACAACACACAAATTATAGCTTTCATCTCTAAGGATATTGTCACTACTCGATGCTTAATATCTGCTTGTCCAAAATCGCAGATTGGATGCATCTAAACCGTCTCAAGCTCAATGGGGATAAAACGGAAGTTTTGATTTTTTGGAACTAACCTCTGTTTTGGACATTTAGGTGCCCACCCTTATAACTGGGTGATGCTGTTACCCTGGTAGATGTTGCAAGATATCTGTATGTATTATTTGATATTAAACATACCTTCTCAGGGCATATCACTAAAAGTACTGTAACCTGCTTTCTAATATTGCATGTCCTAAGAAAGATTCTTTTTTCGCCCCTAACATCTTGTAAAACTGTTATACAGGCCCGGAAATCCTTGCCCCTGGATCATGCAAATTCTCTTGTATTGTGTCTTTCCGAGTACCTGATCAACAGACTGCAGATGGTACAAAATGCAGCTGCAAGACACTTGCTTGATGTCTCTATATGAGAATCTATTAAACACCACCTCTTAATGCTTCATTGGCTTCTGGTACAGAAGTGCACCATTTTTAGATCTTTGTGCATCACTCGCAGAGCACTCCACAATACAGAGCCCAAGCATTTCAGACAATGCTTTTCGTGCTATCTGCTTTCATGTACCTTATGTTCCTCTCCACTACTTCTTGCTACTATCCCTAAGATCCGTCTAAGTAGGCAGTGGGTCGGATATTTTTCCACTATGGCTTGGAACCAGCTATCTTTGGAAATCAGAAAAATTCAAGAGGTTTCTATCTTCAGGAAAAAAGATAAAGACGTGGATATTTTGAGGGGTCCTTGTATTGCTGATCTTGTCCCTATTGTCAGAACAAAGCAAACACAAGGAGATGATGGACGGAGTGCTGAAACTTTTCAGACACTCACCCCCAGTCACAGATCTGGGTTGAATCCATCATCGTTCTTTAGCTCACTTCCCCATCCCAGTTCAGATACAGCTATATGCAAACCAGTTTTGACCCTGTGCCTCAGTGGCGTAACGAAACTTGAGGGGGCCCCCCCTGCAAACTACATGGAGGGGGCCCCCCCTCCCATTCTCCGTGCCAGACAATAGCAATCTTGAGGCATTGCATTGCTTCATACACACTTTGACCCCAATTCCATCAGTCTCTCTCTCTCTCTGTCAGTCAGTCTCTCTCTCTGTCAGTCAGTCTCTCTCTCTGTCAGTCAGTCTCTCTGTCAGTCTCTCTCAGTCAGTCTCTCTCTCTCTCTGTCAGTCTCTCTCTCTGTCAGTCAGTCAGTGTCTCTCTCTCTCAGTCATTCAGTCTCTCTCAGTCAGTCAGTCTCTCTCAGTCAGTTTCTCTCTCAGTCAGTCAGTCTCTCTCAGTTAGTCAGTCAATCAGTCTCTCTCTTTCTGTTAGTCTCTCTCAGACACTCTCTGTCAGTCTCTCTCTCAGTCAGTCAGTATCTCTCTCTCTGAGTCAGTCTCTCTCTCAGTCAGTCTCTCTCTCAGTCAGTCTCTCTCTCTCAGTCAGTCTCTCTCTCTCAGTCAGTCTCTCTCAGTCAGTCTCTCTCTCTCTGTCAGTATTTCTCTCTGTCAGTCAGTCTCGCTCTGTCAGTTTCTCTCTCTCTCTTTCTCAGTCAGTCTCTCTCTCTCTGTCAGTCAGTCTCTCTCTCTGTCAGTCTCTCAGTCAGTCAGTCTCTCTCTCTCTCTGCCAGTCAGTCTCTCTGTCAGTCAGTCTCTCTCTCAGTCAGTCTCTCTCTCAGTCAGTCTCTCTCTCTGTCAGTCTCTCTCAATCAGTCAGTCTCTCTGTCAGTCTCTTTCTCTCTGTCTCTCTCTCTGTCAGTCTCTCTCTCTCTCAGTCAGTCTCTCTCTCAGTCAGTCTCTCTCTCTGTCAGTCTCTCTCAATCAGTCAGTCTCTCTGTCAGTCTCTTTCTCTCTGTCTCTCTCTCTGTCAGTCTCTCTCTCTCTCAGTCAGTCTCTCTCTGTCAGTCAGTCAGTCTCTCTGTCAGTCAGTCAGTCTCTCTGTCAGTCAGTCAGTCTCTGTCAGTCAGTCAGTCTCTCTCTCAGTCAGTCAGTCTCTGTCAGTCAGTCAGTCTCTCTCTCAGTCAGTCTCTCTCTCTCAGTCAGTCAGTCTCTCTCTCAGTCAGTCTCTCTCTCTCTGTCAGTCTCTCTCTCTCTGTCAGTCTCACAGTCAATCAGTCTCTCTCTGACAGTCTCTCTGTCAGTCTCTCTCTGTCAGTCAGTCTTTCTCTACCTCAGTCAGTCAGTCAGTCTCTCTCTCTCTCAATCTGTCTTTCTCTCTCTCTGTCAGTCTCTTTCTCTCTGTCTCTCTCTGTCAGTCTCTCTCTGTCAGTCAGTCTCTCTCTCTACCTCAGTCAGTCAGTCTCTCTACGTCAGTCAGTCAGTCTCTCTCTCAGTCAGTCTCTCTCTCTGTCAGTCTCTCTCTCTCTCTGTCAGTCTCTTAGTCAGTCAGTCTCTCAGTCAGTCAGTCTCTCTCGCAGTCAATCAGTCTCTCTCTAAGTCTCTCTCTCTCTCAGTCAGTCTCTCTCTCTGTCAGTCTCTCTCTCTCAGTCAGTCAGTCTCTCTCTACCAGAGTCAGTCAGTCTCTCTCTCAATCTGTCTCTCTCTCTCTGTCAGTCAGTCAGTCTCTCAGTCAGTCAGTCTCTCTCTCAGTCAGTCAGTCTCTTAGTCAGTCAGTATCTCAGTCGCTCAGTCAGTCAGTCTCTCTTTCTACTCTCTCTCCACTCGCTCTCTCCTCTCTCTCTCCACTCTCTCTCTCTACTCTCTCTCTCTGTCCCCACTCTCTTTCTCTCTCCACTCTCTCTCTCTACGCTCTCTCTCTCTCTCTCCACTCTCTCTCTCTCTACGCTCTCTCTCCACTCTCTCTCTCTCTCTCCACTCTCTTTATTCGCTCTCTCTCTACTCTCTCTCTCTCCACTGTCTCTCTCCACTGTCTCTCTCTCTCCACTCTCTCCACTTTCTCTCTCTCTCCACTCTCTTTCTCGCTCCACTCTCTTTACGCGCTCTCTCTCTATGCTCTCTCTCTCTCTCCACTCTCTCTCTCTCCACTCTCTCTCTCTCCACTCTCTCTCTCCACTCTCTCTCTCCCTCCACTCTCTCTCCACTCTCTCTCACTACGCTCTCTCCACTCTCTCTCCACTGTCTCTCCACTCTCTCTCTCTCCACTCTTTCTCTCTCCACGGTCTCCCTCTCCACACTCTCTCTCTCTCTCTCTCCACTCTTTCTCTCTATGCTCTCTCTCTCTACGCTCTCTCTCTCTCAAAGCTCTCTCTCTCTACGCTCTCTGTCTCCACGCTCTCCCTCTCTCTCCACTCACTCTCTACTGTCTCTCTCTCTCCACTGTCTCTCTCTCTCCAGTCTCTCTCTCTCTCTCCAGTCTCTCTCTCCCTCCACTCTCTCCACTCTCTATCTCTCCTCCCCACTCTCTCTCCACTCTCTCTCAACTCTCTCTCCACTCTCTCTCCACTCTCTCTCTCCACTCTCTCTCTCCACTCTTTCTCTCTCCACTCTCTCTCTCTCTCCGCTCTCTCTCTCTCCGCTCTCTCTCTCTCCGCTCTCTCTCCACTCTCTCTCTCTCTCTCCACTCTCTCCACTGTCTCTCTCTCTACTGTCTCTCTCTCCACTCTCTCTCTCTCTACGCTCTCTCCACTCTCTCTCTCTCCACTATCTCTCTCTCCACTATCTCTCTCCACTCTCTTTCTCTCTCCACTCTCTCTCTCTCTCTCTCTCTACGCTCTCTCTCTCCACGCTCTCTCTCTCCACTCTCTCTCTCCACTATCTCTCTCTCCACTCTCTCTCTCCACTCTCTCTCTCCCACTCTCTCTCTCTCTACGCTCTCTCTCTCCACGATCTCTCTCTCTCCACTCTCTTTCTCTCTCCACTCTCTCTCTCTCTCTCTCTCTCTCTCTCTCTCTCCACGCTCTCTCTCTCCACTCTCTCTCTCTCTCCACTCTCTCTCTCTACGCTCTCTCCACTCTCTCTCTCTCCACTCTCTCTCCACTGTCTCTCCACTCTCTCTCTCTCTCTCCACTGTCTCTCTCTCTCCGCTCTCTCTCCGCTCTCTCTCTCCACTCTCTCTCTATCCACTGTCTCTCTCTCTCCACTGTCTCTCTCTACGCTCTCTCTCTACTCTCTCTCTCTCTCTCCACTCTCTCTCCACTGTCTCTCTCCACTGTCTCTCTCTCTCCACTGTCTCTCTCTCGCCACTGTCTCTCTCTACACTCTCTCTCTCTACGCTCTCTCTCTCTCCACTCTCTCTCTCTCTCCACTCTCTCTCTACGCTCTCTCTCTCCACTCTCTCTCTCTCCCCACTGTCTCTCTCCACTGTCTCTCTCTCCACTGTCTCTCTCTACGCTCTCTCTCTACTCTCTCTCTCTCCACTCTCTCCACTGTCTCTTTCCACTGTCTCTCTCTCCACTCTCTCTCTACGCTCTCTCTCTCTCCACTCTCTCTCTCCTCTCTCTCTCCACTGTCTCTCTCTCTCCACTCTCTCTCTCTCACCACTCTCTCCACTGTCTCTCTCCACTCTCTCTCTCTCTCCACTCTCTCTCTCTCTCTACGCTCTCTCTCTCTCTCCACTCTCTCTCTACGCTCTCTCTACGCTCTCTCTCCACGCTCTATCTCCACACTCTCTCTCTCCACTGTCTCTCTCTCTCCACTGTCTCTCTCTACGCTCTCTCTCTACTCTCTCTCTCTCTCCACTCTCTCCACTGTCTCTCTCCACTGTCTCTCTCCACTCTCTCTCCACTGTCTCTCTCCACTCTCTCTCTCTACGCTCTCTCTCTCCACTCTCTCCACTGTCTCTCTCTCTCCACTCTCTCTCTCTATGCTCTCTCTCTCCACTGTCTCTCTCTACGCTCCTCTCTACTCTCTCTCCACTCTCTCCACTGTCTCTCTCCACTGTCTCTCTCTCCACTCTCTAATTCCTCTCTCCATATTTTTTCTCTCTCTCTCTCTCTCTCTCTCTCTCTCTCTCTCTCCACTGTCTCTCTCCACTGTCTCTCTCCACTCTCTCTACGCTCTCTCTCTCTACGCTCTCTCTCCGCTCTCTCTCTCTACGCTCTCTCTCTCTACGCTCTCTCTCCACGCTCTCTCTCTCCACTCTCTCTCTCCACTGTCTCTCTCCACTGTCTCTCTCCACTCTCTCTCCACTGTCTCTCTCTCCACTCTCTCTCTCTACTCTCTCCACTCTCTCTCTCCACTCTCTCTCTCTACGCTCTCTCTCCACTCTCTCTCTCTCTCTCCACTCTCTTTATTCGCTCTCTCTCTCTACTCTCTCTCTCTCCACTGTCTCTCTCCACTGTCTCTCTCTCTCCACTCTCTCCACTTTCTCTCTCTCTCCACTCTCTTTCTCTCTCCACTCTCTTTACGCTCTCTCTCTCTATGCTCTCTCTCTCTCCACTCTCTCTCTCTCCACTCTCTCTCTCCACTCTCTCTCCACTCTCTCTCCACTCTCTCTCACTACGCTCTCTCCACTCTCTCTCCACTGTCTCTCCACTCTCTCTCTCTCCACTCTTTCTCTCTCCACGGTCTCCCTCTCCACACTCTCTCTCTCTCTCTCTCCACTCTTTCTCTCTATACTCTCTCTCTCTACGCTCTCTCTCTCTCAAAGCTCTCTCTCTCTACGCTCTCTGTCTCCACGCTCTCCCTCTCTCTCTCTCCACTCACTCTCTACTGTCTCTCACTCTCTACTGTCTCTCTCTCTCCACTGTCTCTCTCTCTCCAGTCTCTCTCTCTCTCTCCAGTCTCTCTCTCCCTCCACTCTCTCCACTCTCTATCTCTCCTCCCCACTCTCTCTCCACTCTCTCTCAACTCTCTCTCCACTCTCTCTCACTCTCTCTCTCCACTCTCTCTCTCCACTCTTTCTCTCTCACTCTCTCTCTCTCTCCGCTCTCTCTCTCTCTCGCTCTCTCTCTCTCCGCTCTCTCTCCACTCTCTCTCTCTCTCTCACTCTCTCCACTGTCTCTCTCTCTACTGTCTCTCTCTCCACTCTCTCTCTCTCTACGCTCTCCACTCTCTCTCTCTCTCCACTATCTCTCTCTCCACTATCTCTCTCCACTCTCTTTCTCTCTCCACTCTCTCTCTCTCTCTCTCTCTCTCTACGCTCTCTCTCTCCACGCTCTCTCTCTCCACTCTCTCTCTCACTATCTCTCTCTCCACTCTCTCTCTCCACTCTCTCTCTCCACTCTCTCTCTCTCTACGCTCTCTCTCTCCACGATCTCTCTCTCCACTCTCTTTCTCTCTCCACTCTCTCTCTCTCTCTCTCTACGCTCTCTCTCTCCACGCTCTCTCTCTCCACTCTCTCTCTCTCTCCACTCTCTCTCTCTACGCTCTCTCCACTCTCTCTCTCTCCACTCTCTCTCCACTGTCTCTCTCTCCACTCTCTCTCTCTCTCTCCACTGTCTCTCTCTCCACTCTCTCTCTCTCTACGCTCTCTCCACTCTCTCTCTCTCCACTATCTCTCTCTCCACTATCTCTCTCCACTCTCTTTCTCTCTCCACTCTCTCTCTCTCTCTCTCTCTCTACGCTCTCTCTCTCCACGCTCTCTCTCTCCACTCTCTCTCTCCACTATCTCTCTCTCCACTCTCTCTCTCCACTCTCTCTCTCCACTCTCTCTCTCTCTACGCTCTCTCTCTCCACGATCTCTCTCTCCACTCTCTTTCTCTCTCCACTCTCTCTCTCTCTCTCTCTACGCTCTCTCTCTCCACGCTCTCTCTCTCCACTCTCTCTCTCTCTCCACTCTCTCTCTCTACGCTCTCTCCACTCTCTCTCTCTCCACTCTCTCTCCACTGTCTCTCTCTCCACTCTCTCTCTCTCTCTCCACTGTCTCTCTCTCTCCGCTCTCTCTCCGCTCTCTCTCTCCACTCTCTCTCTATCCACTGTCTCTCTCTCTCTCTACGCTCTCTCTCTACTCTCTCTCTCTCTCTCCACTCTCTCCACTGTCTCTCTCCACTGTCTCTCTCTCTCCACTGTCTCTCTCTCGCCACTGTCTCTCTCTACACTCTCTCTCTCTACGCTCTCTCTCTCTCCACTCTCTCTCTCTCTCCACTCTCTCTCTACGCTCTCTCTCTCCACTCTCTCTCTCTCCCCACTGTCTCTCTCCACTGTCTCTCTCTCTCCACTGTCTCTCTCTACGCTCTCTCTCTACTCTCTCTCTCTCCACTCTCTCCACTGTCTCTTTCCACTGTCTCTCTCTCCACTCTCTCTCTCTCCACTCTCCCTCTCCTCTCTCTCTCCACTGTCTCTCTCTCTCCACTCTCTCTCTCTCACCACTCTCTCCACTGTCTCTCTCCACTCTCTCTCTCTCCACTCTCTCTCTCTCTCTACGCTCTCTCTCTCTCTCCACTCTCTCTCTACGCTCTCTCTACGCTCTCTCTCCACGCTCTATCTCCTCACTCTCTCTCTCCACTGTCTCTCTCTCTCCACTGTCTCTCTCTACGCTCTCTCTCTACTCTCTCTCCACTCTCTCCACTGTCTCTCTCCACTGTCTCTCTCTCCACTCTCTAATTCCTCTCTCCACTGTCTCTCTCTCTCTCTCCACTCTCTCTCTCTCTCCACTCTCTCTCCACTGTCTCTCTCCACTGTCTCTCTCCACTCTCTCTACGCTCTCTCTCTCTACGCTCTCTCTCTCTACGCTCTCTCTCTCTACGCTCTCTCTCTCTACGCTCTCTCTCCACGCTCTCTCTCTCCACTCTCTCTCTCCACTGTCTCTCTCCACTGTCTCTCTCCACTCTCTCTCCACTGTCTCTCTCTCCACTCTCTCTCTCTACTCTCTCCACTCTCTCTCTCCACTCTCTCTCTCTACGCTCTCTCTCTCCACTCTCTCCACTGTCTCTCTCCACTGTCTCTCTCTCCACTCTCTCTCTACGCTCTCTCTCTCTCTCTCCACTGTCTCTCTCTCTCCACTCTCTCTCTCTCTCTCTCCACTCTCTCTCTCTCTACGCTCTCTCTCTCTCCACTCTCTCTACGCTCTCTCTCTCTACGCTCTCTCGCTCCACTCTCTCTCTCTCCAGTGTCTCTCTCGCTCCACTGTCTCTCTCTCACCACTGTCTCTCTCTACGCTCTCTCTCTACTCTCTCTCTCTCTCTCCACTGTCTCTCTCTCTCCACTGTCTCTCTCCACTCTCTCTCTCTCCACTCTCTCTCCACTCTCTCTCTCCACTCTCTCTCTCTCTCTACGCTCTCTCTCTCTCCGCTCTCTCTCTCCGCTCTCTCTCTCCACTGTCTCTCTCTCCACTCTCTCTCTCTCTCTCCACTCTCTCTCTACGCTGGATACCTGGACTGCACACCTTGATTATATGTTTTTCGTCTTAATATACAACAACAACAAAACAATGAGTTGTTAGCAAAACTGGAGAAACTTCGTTATTCCCCACAAAAATAGATTGGGTTGGCAGGCACCCTTCTCACCTGCTCCTGTCCACTCTTACCTCTTTGCTGCTGGCCCGTACCACCCCTGCCCAGAGCAGCAGCAGGAGGACGGTCCTTTGGCGGGACATCTCTGACAGGCAGGCAGGGTCCGGCCCTGCAGTAGGCAAAGGATGAATGCACAGCCTGCATGTCCCAGTGTCCCCAGCGACCCTGAGATTCACAATGCTCTCTCTGGGGGCCCCCACCCCCATCCTTTTTCCGGCCTGGCGCGTCTGACTGAAGAGAAACAATGTAACTTGTTACATTGTTTCTCTTCAGCCCTAGGTCAGCAGCGCGAGGAGCTCAGAGCAGGCTGCAGCTGCTTTAGAGCAAGAGACAAACAGCTTTCTACCGATGAGCTGAGGGGGCCCCCTTCATGTACTGAAGACTGGGGGCCCCCCCGCACCGCGGGGGCTGCGGGGGTGTTTGTTACGCCCCTGCTGTGCCTCATGGGAACAGTCTAACCCGAACTGCCAAGCCATGTCTTCCCTGGACCGGAAACAAGCATCCTGGGACCGGTTTCGGGGTAACACCCCTCATCAGCCAGGCTAGCTTGAATCCAGTGGCAAAGTGAGCAAGGGACCCAGCCAACTTAGGGCAAATAAAGCAAACACAAGGAGATGATGGACGGAGTGCTCAAACTTTTCAGACACTCACCCCCAGTCACAGATCTGGGTTGAATCCATCACAGAACTGGGTTGAATCCATCATCGTTCTTTAGCTCACTTCGCTACCTGAGTTCAGACACAGCTACATGCAAATCAGTCTTGATCCTGTGCCTCATGGGAACAGTCCAGCCCTTACTGCCAAGGGTCAAGACTGATTTTCATATGGCTGGGTTCAAACTGGAATGGCATGGTGAGCAAAAAAACGATGGATTTAGGCCCAGATCTCTGTACTGGAGTGAATGTATGACATTGTTCTGCATTCTGTCCATCAATTGTTGTTTTTGCATTTGTCACCCCGAGTGGGACGGGTATGGCCAGACGTGGGTCCCGTGCTCTCCATGCCACTGGAGTCAAGCTATACTGGCTGATGAGGGGTGAAACCTGAAACCGGTCCTAGGATGCTCGTTTCAAGTCCTGAGAGGACCTAGTCTGGCAGTTCGGGCTAGACTGTTCCCATTGGGCACAGGGTCAAGACTGGTTTGCATATGGCTGGGTTCAAACTGGAATGGCATGGTGAGCAAATAAACAATGGATTTAGGCCCAGATCTCTGTACTGGGGTGAATGTATGATATTGTTCTGCATTCTGTCCATCAATTGCTGTTTTTGCATTTGTCACCCCGAGTGGGACGGGTATGCCCAGACGTGGGTCCTGTGCTCTCCATGCCACTGGAGTCAAGCTATCCTGGCTGATGAGGGGTGAAACCCCGAAACCGGCCCTAGGATGCTTGTTTCCAGTCCAGGGAGGACCTGGCCTGGCAGATCGGGCTAGACTGTTCCCATTGGGCACAGGGTCAAGACTGATTTGCATATGGCTGGGTTCAAACTGGAATGGGATGGTGAGCAAAAAAACGATGGATTTAGGCCCAGATCTCTGTACTGGAGTGAATGTATGACATTGTTCTGCATTCTGTCCATCAATTGTTGTTTTTGTATATGTCACCCCGAGTGGGACGGGTATGCCCAGACGTGGGTCCCGTGCTCTCCATTCCACTGGAGTCAAGCTATCCTGGCTGATGAGGGGTGAAACCCCTAAACCGGTCCTAGGATGCTTCTTTCCAGTCCAGGGAGGACCTGGCCTGGCAGTTCGGGCTGGACTGTTCCCATTGGGCACAGAGTCAAGACTGATTTGCATATGGCTGGGTTCAAACTGGAATGGCATGGTGAGCAAAAAAACGATGGATTTAGGCCCAGATCTCTGTACTGGGGTGAATGTATGACATTGTTCTGCATTCTGTCCATCAATTGTTGTTTTTTCCTATTGTCAGAATGCGGAGGGATATTTGTGTGCTATATAAGTCTTTAATTCCAGTAAATTCAGTCATTACCGTAAAGTGCCCGACATATTGGAGAAAAACACATTGCCGTTCAGGCAGGGGTGCAAGAGGTGCTGCAACACCCCCAAAACAGCCTTTGCGTGGTTTAGAAGGGAAATGAACAATATAGATGCTTTTAGATTTTGTTTTTCCCTTGTTGCTTTTCCTGTGTTTTCAAAGACAGAGCTCAAATGTCAGTCAGTGTCTCCCGAGAAATTAGTGCTCAGTCTTTTAGAGAATGGCGTTTCCTTTTCCTTTCTCTGACTGTAACGTGAGGGGATTTTGTAAAACCAAAATTATAATCTTGTTGGGGTACAAGGAGTGTGGAAGGATAGGCTGTAAGGTGCTGAGTGTTTTCTAACACACAACTAAATTTAAATACTTGTAAATTAACTTTATACATATTTCATAATCTATATGCAGTAAGGAAAGCACAAATGAGGCACTTTTTTGTAATGAAGTGTGACAGAAACAAGCATTTTATTAAGATCAAAACAAACTATATATGTACGGAAACCCTAAATCCACCTATTATCGTCTGTATGCTATATAGGATTAGCAGTAAAACTGCATGCCTGTTGTTAATTTAGTGACCATTTCAAGAGGCCATTACAATAATACAAGCATTTGCAATACAATCGGTCTTGCCTTTGGGATCTTATATGTATTTAGCTATGCAGCACATTAGCCTGGGTGCTGAAACATCTACTGTTCTTTAACATGGAGAGAAAGTAAGCACCAAACTGCGTGACACGCCAGGTATGGGAACATATGGAGAAATAAAACAAGCATTTGCAATGCAATATGACTCACATTTACACAAGACCTATTGCATTGCAAATGGTAGTCATCATGGACAACGGGAGAGGGGGCGGTGGGGGGAGGCACGGACAACGGGAGGGAGGGGGGAGAAGGCACGGACAACAGGAGTGCGGGTGGGGGGAGGGCGGGAGAAGGCACGGACAACGGGAGTGCAGGCGGGGGAGGGGGGAGAAGGCACGGACAACAGGAGTGCGCGGGTGGGGGAGGGCGGGAGAAGGCACGGATAACGGGAGTGCGGGCGGGGAGGGGGGAGAAGGCACGGACAACGGGAGTGCGGGTGGGGGAGGGGTGAGAAGGCATGGGCAACGGGAGGGAGGGCGGTAGAGAAGGCAGTAGGATAACCTCATTGACAGCCCTGCCAAGTACCACGCATCAGGCGTTAGACTAACGCATTTCAGTCTGGTGGTCCCCATCACTGCACTGAAATGCAAAGTCAAGCATTATAGTGCTTCCTCAGTTAGTAAAACGCATAGCTGCCAAGGTTTCAGATTGCTGTGTGTGACATTTTTATAATTTCAGTGTAATTATGAGTGACATTTCAATGACTATGAGTGACACTTTCTCGTAAGCAAAATCAAGCAATGAAGACGAGGGAAACATATACATCAGAAATTACACTCATTTGAGCAACAAGAAACTGTAAGATCTTAGAACTGCTGCAAAGCATCAGAAATGGAAGGGCACTAACTGGAGACAGACTGTGTGACTGCAGTTCTCAGTAACAGAGGGCAGACAGGCACTGCAGCTGCTCAGAAGATGATCTCATTGATCTGATCATTCATGACTGCGTGCTAACCTAAAAAGCAAACTTTATAGCATAGCAAGAGCAACTAGGAGATTATACCATCACTCAGTCTCAGGCACTTACTCATAGCTGCCAAGTGTACAGACGTGTCACATTTTCATGATTTCAGTGCACTTATGAGTGACATTCAATGGCAACATGTGACAACATGTGTAACACTTTGAATGACACTTTTTCACAAGTCAAACCAAGCAATGAAGTGCATTGACAGAAATAAATAAATGAAATTACACACTTTCGAACAATGAGAAGCTCTAAAAAGATATTACAAACTGCTACAAAATACCTGAAAAGGAACTTCATTAACCTATTGCCCCTTTCTAAGATATTCGTACTGTCATCTGTCAGGGGCTCAGTGCTGCAGAGAGTGCTGGAGTCCATTACACTCAACTGCTGTCCTCCAACTGCAGCCTCAATACTGGTGCTCACTTAGGATTGCCATCTTTTGCAAAAAAAACATATCAACTACCATCACAGGTTTTAACAGTTTGCAAAGGCCTGGACATGATTTTTAATGGAACTTTATATGAAATTCTCCGTATTCATTTTTTAAAATGCCCTTTCTGTCTTTGATAACGTTATCAGTCAGTGGTCATTACTGCAGCTTGAGAACACATTTTATACTGTTTTCTATTTACATGCACTGTTTAAAGTATGTACAGATATGGGTAAAAATACCTTTTGTACCTGCTGGGATATTAAAATGATTACTATACTGGAGTCATGATTGTTGTGCTGTTCTCTGTGATAAATTACCTCAATGCTGCTACTTGGTGCTGGGGTGGTAGTAGGCAGGCTGAGGCAGAGGTTCTCTTTCCTGGGGCTCAGTGCTGCAGACTGCTGTCCTTCAACTTTGTCATCAATGCTGGTGCTCACTGTACAGGACAGGCTGAGGCAGGAAATTGAACATCGAACCTGCACTTTCTGGACACGTGTGTTGCCGGGCGGGCCGGCAGAAATACAATCAGATCATCCTGCATTTTAGCTAGCCTGCGCTGACTGGGCCCCCTGGCATTGTCAATCAAAAATAATGGCATAATGGATTACAGCACTTTGGACTCCAGGCCGCTCTGTTTACCATGTTGGACCCGGCCGACACTCGATGTTGCAGGAGGATGTGAGAGGCTCCAGACACGGTCCAATCTCACTATCCACTGCCTATTAATTAGGGAGTCACTGTCAGACTGAATCAGAGGACTCACTCGAGCCGCCCTGTGCGACTGACGACACCAAATGCCCCAAAAAGCTCCAGACCAGGTGGGTAGATGAATGAATGATGGAACAGTTTGGCCTTCACCCATTTTCACATCCAACCCATGCCAGTGATATATGCAGTGCTGTAATAGCTGGTAACTTATAATTACTGTTCCATGTCAGCTAAGCAAAGCATGATGGACATTAAGCCTCGTAGTCGGAGAGTCGATGCCGACGAGGCTGAGACAGACTGAGGCACAGGTAAGTCACATAGGTGATGGTCACAGCTAGGTGGTCTCAGGCTTGTTGTATTATTTTGTTTTAAAGAAACACTGCAAAAGTTGCTTACTCACGGCTGCTGTGACGACGGAGACAACAAGTCTGACACATAGCCCCAGCGGCACCAGATCACACAAGAAGCACGCACCAGTGCCACCAGCATTACAGAGCTGAGCTGGGGCGGTTCTGATGAATTTTGTTACGGGAGCAAAATCATAAATAGAATAAGCAGTAACTACTCAAAGTCGTCGACAGGACCCTCGCCAGGCACTTACTTCTAGTTCTGTGCAGCGAGCGAGACCAGCATGGCAATAACGCAGGTGTGAATAGCCGCGACGTACGACTGGATTAGGAATGCGGCCCCCGGGCGAAGTCAGGTCGCAGACCAGTCTTCCCCCGGGGTTTTCGTGCATTGGCCTGGAAGGACAGGATGTTCTGGGTCAAGGGGTTGGTTTAGGGGTGGGGATTGGGGGGTTAGTTATAAGGGCCAGGGGAGGAGTCTCGTCCTCTTTCTGGGCCCAACGCCACTGGGAAAGGGTTAAAGAGTTTTTTGGTCCACCCACCCACCCTACAAGTTGTCGAGGGTATGGGTAATGGGTAGGATAGCGGGCGTGCCAGTTTAGGACGGGTTGTTCATTTGGGTAGGGGCAGTATTTTGGGGGGGGGGGGATTCTCGGACGGGCACACCCACCCCTCCGGGGGGGGGAGAAACAGGTGAATGATGGGGGTGCGGGATGCAAGAGTGCGTTGGCGGGAGATACAGGAGAGGATTTTGAAAGAGAAGCAAGGAGGTGAATGGTGAGTGGGAAGAGGCGCAGAGTGGAATGGGAAGTGAGCGACAAGAGTGAAGGGAGTATGGGAGAGGTGAATAAAAGTTATCAGTTTGGGGATTGTTGAGTTAAAAATTGATGTTGATAAGTTATTGTTTTTACAACCTGTCCTAATAAATGGCCTTTTACGCTTCAAGAACAGCGTGGAGTGTATTTATTGCGCGATGCTAGTCCCACCTACTGCGAGCCCGGCAGGCGGCGACGAATGGAAACGCCCAGGCAATCTCATGATTCTGGGCAGCTGGTTACCATGTGTGCTAAGGTGTGGGCTCCAGTGGCACCGTGCACGGCCGTGGTTTAGATTGCCCGCGCTAGCAGCCAAAAAGTATTACAACTGCAGTTGCCGCAGTGCGCACGCTCTGATAAATGAAACGCATAATCATTGGCCGGCAATCACGGACTCCTGGATGACCACGTCACTTGAAATGGTTTGCGCGCAGTGTCGGGTAAAAATTCAATAGTGTTACGTCATTGTAGCAACAGCTACTGCGCAAGAAATTGAGCCAGCCCCGTAGCGCGTACTCGGGTGACCACGAACTGCCTAAATTCAGTCAATAAAGAGGGACTAGCAGCGCTCCCGTCATTAAAGAAAATAGTGCTCACTGTCTAAATAACACGCACCGTGTAACACTGGAAGTAAAGGGGCCAGTAGCCATGGGAGGTGACAAAAGGAGGGACTAACAAGCCTATAAACCAATGGGAAGGCAGCATTTAGGAAGGACAAAGACACAATGAAAAAGATGGGCGGGGGAGTGGGCGGGGCTTCCCTCAGGTAGTGAACTACCACAGATCTTCCCTAGAGCAGCGCTTGCGCGCTGACTCTAGACTCGACCTAAAAAGTGCTCTCTGTAAATGGCAGTTCCCTACCTCACCGTGCTTAATCACATATTTGGGCCCAAGTGCTCCAAAATGCACCTCTGAAGAGATGGTACTCTTTTGCTGAATCGGTGTGGGTCAGTTACTGCACTTGTTCTTTGTGTAACTCTTGGCTTTTTTTTCAATATGTCTTTGATTTCATTGATTTAGCACTGATGGCAGCACCCCTGCTAAAACCGTCCCAGCACCATTGTTGCGATTCCTTTACATTGGCAGTGATATTGCGATATGGCTCGGAAACTTTCAGCTGCATAACTTCACATTAATGGCATTCTGCTGCCACCATGTGGGCAGTATTTATATTACAAGCATTGAAGCCAGACTTTATGGCATGTGTTTGTATTAATCATCTAATAATGACCAGATGGCAATCGCTCTGTAGCTGTTCAACGTAAGAGGGCCTAGAGTCGGCCTCTTAACTAATTGCGTGGCAGGCAATACCATGTTTATATTTTTTGGGTAAGATATAGTTATCAAGTCAGGAGTTGTTGATCTCCATACTCACGGTGGAATGAGATCCGGAAATGGTTAAGACAGACCACGGAAAGGGAGGAGCTGTTTTTAAGTGAGGTGCACTTGAATTAAATCAGGTTATGGGTGCGCGCTCTTCAGTGTCCAAGTCCTGCCATGGAGGTTTTGAGCCGGAATGTTTCACAGATGGAGGTAATTGTCTTAATTAGGGATTTATTGTGTCTGTCTGGGTGTTTATTAAAGTCTTCCTCTACATAGAAGCAGATGGTCGATAGAAGCTGCAGGAGTGAGAAGGAGATATTTAAATAAGTCAAAGGATGTTCAGAAAAAAGGAAGACAACGAATCAGCCAGTGACTTTGGGTGGAGTCATAGGAGTTTCTGGCTAGAATTGCCACTTCTTCGTTGTTCACTGTAGGATTATTGAAGAGACAGCAGTCTTCTCGTGGTTGTAGATCTGGCTCACGCTGTCCCATTTATACCTTTCCTGGTCTGCCATATGTTTCCATTTGTAAAATCAACAATCTGCAGGTCTACTGGAAGTGCTTTATGTTTTTTCAGAGGCTTTTAACTGCAGAGTCACAGTCGAAGTGGTCTCCACCTATAGTAAATAGTGGCTATTGCTCCATCATAACATCTAATGGTTGGTGGTAACTAATTCTAGTTTCATGATATAGGCCTTTGTAGGTGTGCCCTCTGGGAGTGAGAAGGCCTATTGGCCTCTCCTCCTTAAAGTCATTCTAATCATGTTTACTCACCTCCACAATCTATGGTGTGATATGCACTATGTTTGGTGTGGTTAACTTGTGTTGTTTGAATGGGACTATGAGCTGGGTGAATGGTTTTCTTTCTGGCCTCTTCATCCTTAACTGTGGATTTGGTGGCCTGCGTTATCGTTGTTCTGGGGAGTCCTGGCACAGCATTCTATAGTTTTCTTATGGATTGGAGGAATCTCCCCCTCTACCTATGAAAAGATTGTTCCGCCTGCAGCAGTTCTAGAGCTCTTTCTGTTCCTGTGTTGTGCTGGACGTCACCTCGCAGCCAGAGGACCTTGGCTCCGCCTGTCTGGTATCAGTCAAAACTGATACACACAAGAGTGCTCTTCAAAAGTCTGTGATGATGCATCGTTCTCTGATCAGAAGCCTGCTCAGATTTTAAAGATGAGTCTTCTTTACATTAACCAAGGCTTCATGTCAGCATCCATCAAAGAAGGTACATTTTGGACCGATCCAGCCATTATACATACTTGATCAGGACTTTGGAAAGGCTCTGCACCATCCCAGAGAAATGGCACAAGCAGAAGGGCCAGCTCATTGCTAGTTCTCTCCGGTAGATGACTCTAGAAGAGCCCTGCTACTGAACCTTGCCCTGGAAGAAGGAAAGCTGCACTGCTTGATGTGAGGAGAGGAGCTAGCCCCTCATTAGCAAGGCGGAAAACATATGCCTTCTCAAAGCTGTACGGATGTCATCCCAAGGAAGATAGCTCCTGGCCATGAGACCTAACAGCCTAGCTGTGCAGAATACAGCCATAGAAGCAGATAGAACTGCAAGGAAACATTCCAGGACTGTGAGAAGCCTGCATCAGCCCAAGGCACCCAGTACCAAACTGGACCTCAGAAAGCTAAAATCTTGCTGTTTCTGGAACAGTTGAACAGAGGCTTTTCCTCTTCACCTCTGGTTAGTGTCCTGTTGGTTGTAGCCACTTTCCCAGGTCCTGGAACAAATTATTATTGTTTTAGCCCTTATGATTCCAGAGATCTAATGGTTTCCAGTCATTGCTGGCACCTTACTCTAAATTCCAGTACCTAGTTCCAAATTGTAGAAGCAGAGGATGTCCCCAACAACTGCAAATAATCCCAACAAGCAGAAACGTTCAATATAAAGGTACCATGGTGTGGATATTCTTGTGGGTGCTGTAATGGGGCTGCTTTCTTTTGCCTGTGGCCTGAGGATATGCTTGTGATGCAGCCATCTGATGCTTAGCAATGATGACACCAGACACAGAGTATGTTGTACGCTGGCCGTAACACAGGGGGAAAACCTCACTCCATCCTGTCACATCCCAGCCTTTTATTTTATGCAGGCCCCATGGTCACAGGACCTTCCATTGTACCTGCAAAGGCCTGTAAGTGCCTGAACATTCCCTCTCTCCTGCTGTCCTTTGTGCTTACCAGTTACATCACTGGTAGACACTAAAGGTGCCAGTACCATCCTCGGGGTCTGGAGCCTCCCTGTTTGCAGAAAAGGTGTACCCAAAGACATTGATTTGCCATTTTAGGAACTCACATTTGTCTTCGTGTAGCATAAGGCCTGACTCAGTCTCGTGTGGTGTTCCCATATTGGCTTGGCATATATTAAGATGTTATTGCCTACATTGACAACCCCAGGTTGCCCTGCTAGCATCTCTTGTATCGTATTTTGAAACACCTCTGTGGTGCTCGATATTCCAAAATTCTGTCTTTTGTAGTGTCTCAGACTTACATGGATGGAGAAAGCTGTTATGTACCTGGATTCTTCAGTCAAAGTTAGTTGGTGGTAACAAGATCTTAGGTCTACCTTAGAGAACCAGCTGGCTCCACTCAGTTCTCCTATGAGGTCATCGATGGTGGGAGTCAACTGTTGTTCTCTCTTTATGGCAACATTCGGATGCCTTATATCAACATTCAGTTGCCTCATGTCTACACATATGTTAATCTCACCGGGTTGTTTCGGTTTCCTTGTGACAATGATGGGCTCACTCAGGAGGTGGGGCCTGATACCTTCTAGATGATATCCACAGCCTCTAGCTTCTCCAGCTTCCTCTCTACCTGTGGTCGCAGATGGAATGCAATGCGGCGAAGCCAGAGTGCGACCGCCTGGATAGATTTGACAATATGCAGATTAACAAACTTTTCCTTCATGCAGCCAATGCCCTTGAACAAGTCTTTGAACTCTGTATGTACGAACGTTCTTCATGGTGTACTCCAAAAGCAAAAATGATGATGCCCAAGGCTTCCGGTGTGTGGCAGCTGAGGAGCATGCCTTGTCGACCATGTGCGATGTATATATTGGCATCTGCTGTCACAGAGCCGTGCGTAACTGGCACTTTGAACATGCCCAACACAGGCCACGGTCTGTCCTGTTTGTAAGTAAATACTCGGACCTTGGCTCTTTGGAGGATCCATGCTGGTTTCAACGTCTGAAAGACTTCTGCAGACATTATATTGATGGGAGTGCGATAGCCACTATGGCCATTAGTGGGTGTGTCTCTAGTTGTATCTGGCATTGGGGCAGCTGGCCATTGTTTTCAACTTTTTCCTGACCTGCAGACTCTTGCAAAGTAATTATATTTTCTGCATGCCATGCATTTCTTCCCTTTCGTTGGGCAGTCTGTAGGACGAGGCGTAGCACCTCCACAATGTCCACATATCTGGGGTGTGTCAAAGGCCTTCCTTTGTTCCTCAAGTCCTCGTCGAAGCATGACAGTGTTGATTAGTTCTGCTTTTACTTTCTGTTGCAACACCTCTTCCATCTGTGAGGCTTGGGTCTTCAAGAGCTTTTTTGAATGGCTCATAGTCAAAATGTCATTCAGTGACTACGCCAACTCTTGTAGGATGCGTTCTCTTAGTTTGGTGGAGGCACTCACTTTGATGATCTGCCCTTGGATCTCTTCACTTTCATCCACAAATGCTCACGTGCTGACAAGTTCCTTTTGTCTGTTGTAGAAGGCATCTATCAATTCCTTAGGGCCTTGTCTGGCCTAGTGGAAGATAAAGCGTTCGTAGTCTTGACTGGCCATCGGTTCAAAATAGGCATTGAGGGCAGCTACTGCATTGCATTTGTCTTCGGGGTCGCCTCCACAATAGTTTTGGATATTTTGTATATGCTCTTTCCTCCTAGGTCAAGGAGTAGTGCCCTCTTCCGGTCATCGTGGACCTCTGTTGCTTCAAAATAGAGCTCTAAGCGCTCCTCCCAATCGCTTCATTTTGGTGCCTGAGTGGAGGGGGCTTCTTCTATGGTGAATGGTTTGATAGCAGGAATGTTAGAAATGTCAGCCATTCACGAGCTGATATAGTGGTACTGTAACCAGGTGATGTAGGTGCCAGCGCTGTGGAGGTGGAGCTGTGGCTGGGGAGAGCTGGTGTGGCCAATTTGCAGTACCCAGCCTCTACAAGGCAGAATGGACCCCTAATGCAGTAGCCATCTGAGGCCTAGCAATGACAACACCAGACAAAGGGTATGTTGAACGCTGACCGTAATACTTAACTCACTCCACCCTGTCACAGCCCACCCTTTTATTTCACGCAGCCCATGTGGTCACAGGACCTTCCACAGTACCAGCAACAGCGGGTAAATCCCAAAACATCCACTGTTTTTTCTGCAGTCCTTAGTGCTTACCAGTTATGTCACTGGTCAACACTACAGGTGCCAGTCCCATTCCGGCATCCAGTCCCCCTGCATTTGCATGAGATCAGCAGAGCTCCTAATTGGTGACACCTTGAAATATTTCTTGTGTGGATACCAACGACTGCAGGACTGGTAGCCATAGATACCATTGCTAAACAACAGTTCCCACTATGTATAGTGCTGATTAACCACTGACTTCCATAGGGCTCAGAACAGGCTTTAGTGCAAGAAGATTGTCACGTCTGGGGATGTCATGGATGCCTCATAGGTATAGTAGTATCAGTGAGCCCAGACTTTAAAGCCAAGAAGGTGTCTTAGAAAATGTCGCGAAACCCAGAGCAGTGTTCTTCAAGTCACTGATTATTAGTGGCAGCCCATGATGGGGCTGAATTACCATGTTGAGCATTGCACCACCAGGAGCCAGAGGGAATTTATGATTGTGAATGAGGTTCATTAGAGCATCTCAAAGGAGATTAGAACTTTGATGCAAGCAAGATCTCAAAAATGTGCGGGTAATCAGTGGTACCTTTCTTACTCTCATTCATCCTAGTTACTATGATCAGGTTACCAGGAGACTCAGGATTGACAACTCCTACATTTGCCTTTACTCACGACCAGGCAACCACCTGTGTCTAGTATTTCTCTGGTGGCGAACTTAGGTGATAAAATATTTTATTTATTTTATTATTTATAAAGTGCACGCACACCCTGGGGGCATATTGGTGCTGGAGGAACAGCCTGCTTATAAGAAGAAAAGTCTGAAGCAGCCTTAGAAAATATATGTTGAGGGCCTGACTAACAAAGCTAAATTACACTTTTGAGTAAGTTTATACTTAGGAGTAAGTTTACTGCTTTCAGTATTCACAACCTCCAAGTCTAAAGTTACTACAAAAATGTAAGTTACATGTCTCCACCTCCTGAGTATTGCATTTGGCTTGCATTTGTGTGGGTGGGTGACACCCCTCCTTAAACCTCTCCCTGACACACCTTAAAACCCTCGCACTCCTCCATAACCGCATCCCCTTTGTAGTAAGTCTTCCCTCTCTTTAAGCCATTCCCCTGTGTCTCTCGGACAGACACTACTAAAACCTATACTTATGAGTGCAGAGACACTGTAGTCAAGGCAGGGGACTCCATACACATACGTATATTTAATGTGGAGGCGTGAAACTCTGCACGTAGTTTGTGCATTGCAATTGTGTAGTACTACAAAACATACTATAGCCTTATAGCCCGCCGTAGCGGGCTATACCGGCCATTAAAGGCCCGCTCCAGCGTTAAAGGCCGGAGCCGAGGGCAAGGCCTTTAACAAGAGAGCGGGACATTAATGGCCAGTATAGCCCTGCTATGAAGTGCTATAAGGCTATTAGAACATTCTGCCACTAGAGGGCAGAATGTTCTAACAAATAAAACAAAGGCCTCTCGGAGCCCGAGGGTGTTTAAATCCCCTCAGGCTCCGAGAGGCCTTTGTTCACAGCAACAGCTGTGAACAAAAGCAACATTGGAATGTTGCTTTGCGGGCTTTTACCGGCCCGTAAAAGCACGGAGCACTCCATTGTATTTAATGGAGTGCTCCACATTCCAATGTTCTAATATAACCTTATAGCCCGCTGCCGAGGGCTATACCGGCTGTTAAAGGCCCTGATCCCGAGTTATAGGCCCGAGCCGCAGGCGAGGTATATAACGAGGAGAGGGCCTGCTGAACAACCGGTATAGCCTGAGGCAGAAGGGCTATAAGGCTATTAGAACATTCCACCCACTAAGGGTAGAATGTTCTAAATTAAAAATGGAGAAACAAAAAGACAAACATTGGAATGTTGGAGCGCTGGGCTTATACCAGCCATTATAAGCCCAGAGCAACTCCATTGTCTTCAATGGAGCTCCCAACATTCCAATGTTCTAATACAAAGTGCAGTTTGTGAACCAGGCACTGAGAGTTTTTCTGAAATTAAGATGATTGGAAAGCTGATGGGGGCTGATAGAGGAAGAGTTTAAAATAGGTTAAAATTCTGGGCCCTAAATTTTGAAGAGCAATTCCACCCATCCTGGATCACTTAAACTTAGGCATGAGGAACTGGAACAGAGTGGCGGAGCATAGTTAACATGTTGGTACGGGCAGATCAGAGACTCTGATAGAAAGGCCCTTATGATAGTCCAGCCAGCTTAGGAGACATGCCTGAGATCATATAGTTATTTAACCATCGTAATGGAAGCAAAGACATGTAACTTTCTGAATGTGAGAGCAGTAGTTGATACCCTACTACTGTACAGTGGTGTGTGTGTGTGTGTGTGTGTGTGCGTGCGTGTGTGTGCATGTGTGTGCGCGCATGTATGGGTGTGCTTGTGTCTCTTTGTTGCCTATGCCATTGAGCCAAAACATAACAGATGTTTTTTCAAATTTATATTTCAAAAGTTAATTTTTTTTAATCTATGCATACCGCTTCCATGACATAATATCAACGTCAAAAATATTGTGATACAAATATACATACTTTATGGTTATAAATACTGCACTTACTAGGTAAGTATATATTTAAATTTGTTAAGAATGATAAAGTGATAACTTAAAATAAATATTAACTTAAAAAAACACACACACATATATATATATTTTTTTTTTAATCAAGAACTGCACCGCACTCTAGGAGTCTCTGTAGTTTCATTTATTTCATAGTGGTGATAATTGTGCTATGAAATAAATGAAACTACAGAGACTCCTGGTGTGTGGTGCAGTTCTTGGTGAAAAAGAGATTTGCGAGGTTAGGTCCAACATCGACATCCAAGCACCTGCTGTACAATAGAGCGCACTGATTACGGACTGGTTGTTGAAAGGATATATATATATATATATGTAACCAAAATCCTGACCCTCCAATTGCTAGGAGGGAATACACCGCAGATCCGGACCACAAAAGGCACTCACCCCAACAAAATCAAGATAGGCGGGTTCACAGATGCATAGTAGATTTATTCATTCCATGAATAATGCAGACAAGTGTCCGCCCCAGACGCGTTTCGATCGCCTCCGCGATATATATATATATATATTGCCACTCGACCTCACAAAGTAAGGATGACGACGCCGTGTCTTTGATACAAAAATTTAATTCAGTTGTCGGCTGTTGTCGGACGCGTTTCGCCTGCACAGCAGGCTTGCTCACCAACCTGCTGTGCAGGCGAAACGCGTCCGACAACAGCCGACAACTGAATTCAATTTTTGTATCAAAGACACGGTGTCGTCATCCTTACTTTGTGAGGTCGAGTGGCAATTGAATTTGGACTGTGCTTGGGGAATCCAGTATGCACCCTCCGTTCTGGAGAAGCAGCGGGATATACACAAGCAGTGCATGGAGATATATATATATATATATATATTCACACATATAAAAGCATGTATACATATTTAAATGTATCGAGCACTCCGCATTCGTTCACTTCCTTCTGCCAGAAAAAAATACGGACACGGACCGCCATTCACTCGTGCTTAGTAATTTATTTCAGACTGTCCGCCATAACGCGTTTCGGCCTGCCACGGCCTTGATCACATGACAGTACTGAATTGTGGGATAAACTTATTTAAAGTGGCAAGTGCTACAACCATGCAAATGGACACTGAAAACAGACTGCTTAAATACATAAATATATAAATATATGAATATATATGAATGTAAATAAATACATCAGTATGAGATTGCATATATAATATGGTTTTAAAAATCATGGTAAAATACCTGTTAAAACCTATATTATCAAGTTCATAATCAAATGTTCATTAATAGCTTATCTTATGAGAAATCTTCATCGCATTTAAAGTGCTAGCATGAATGCTCATTCAATCTCTTAGACGCATATTATCACAACTCGTCACTAAGCAGTCCAAACAAGTGCCAAAGTTACTTAAAGCGCATATGTGCATGTTAATTTACTTAAAAGTGCCATAAACTATTTAACAATATTTAGGGTAGATACCAGCAATAGTCCATGTAAAGCATAATACTAATCATGAAAATTGTTTCTTTTCTGTTTACATACACATAAAAACATGTATACATATTTAAATGTATATATATAAACATATATAATAAAAAGAATATATAATAAAAAAATAAAACCAAAGTAATTTTTTTTTAATATAATACTTAAAAATGCATTTACTATGTACATATATTTTAATTATTATGAATGCTAATGACAACTAGAACATCTTAAATCACAGCATATATATATATATATATATATATATATATATATATATATATATATGGAATTAAAATAATTGAACAAATGAAATTTATCACCATTAAAATTACATTTTAAAGCAGCTTCATAAAATTCATATTACTGATACAAATTACAAAATACAATTACAATATACATATAATGTAAAATTAAATCATAAACAAATATTTAAAGAAAACAATAAAAAGTAAAATGAAAACATAACCATACTAATATAAAATATCCACATAAAATAATGAAAATAGATCTTTAACAAAAACTCTAAAAAATATTTTCACTTCTGCATCCAAACAAAAAAAATATGAAATAAATATCAACTGATTAAACTCCATGAAAATGAAAATTAAACCAATCCAACACCAACAAGAAAAATGTCCCCAAAAATAAATTTTGAGGGATAAAATGTACTACCCTCTTCAACCTAAGCAACAGTAGGCAAAATGGGAATTGTGAAGGGATCAGATTACGATTTCCACTCTAATCTAAGCAAAAGTAAGGAAAGCATTTGACTTAGTGGAGGTCATATTTACTATTCCCAGTGAAACCTAAGCAACATTGTTGAAAGTGTTTGACTTTTGAGTGGTCAGATTTACTATTGCCACTCCGGTAACAGAAAAAAAAGTTCTGGACTTTGGATGTTTGAGATTTACAATTGCCGCTCTAACCTAAGCAACAATAGGAAAAGCAATGGACTTTTGAGGGGTTAGATTTACTATTTACACTACAACATATGCAAGAGTAGGGAAAGTGTTGGACTTTTGAGGGGCAGATTTACTACTTCCACTCAAACATAAGAAACAGTAGTGAAAGTTTTGGAAAAATATATAATAGTTATTATAAAATATTTTTAAGACATCACTACATAATAATTAATATAAAAATATCGAATAAAAGATGCTAAAAATTACAAAAATACACCAATTTCTATAAACAAACAGATGCTTTTAAAATGTACTTGAACAAAATTATAAAAATTACCTATTAAAACAAAAACAATTTAAACATTAGTTACCAATTATAAACAATAAAAAAATTATAGTAAAAATACTTCCCACTCTACTCCTGGCAATCCTAACAACCTGCAAAAAAATTACAACAATAGTAGAATTACAAAAAAATGAGAACAACTAAAAGATTACAAAAATACTTAATTGGTTAAAAACACATTAAAATTAAGCAAATCAATTAATTGATGCAATTATGTAATTTGCAAAACTAAAATTCTAAGTTACCAATTGAAATACAAAACTAATTACCAAGTTTCAGAAAATAGCAATTAAATGGAACAATTAAATAATTTACATAATTGATAATGAACTAATCAAATAAATGTAAAAAACTGTACAACAAAACTTAAAAATAAAATATGTATTACATCATAAAAAATACTTTCTTTCAGTTAACACCATAAAAGCAAATATAAAATCCATAAAAGTTCTTTAAAACATTTCATCTCCAGTAGCATGCATTAGAAACTGATGCACACAATATCATAAAAGTACATCCTAAAAATATAAAACAGCGCTTAAAAATACATTAGCCCTTGGCAAAAGATAGACACCAGAGAGAGACAGTCACATGTTTACTACACCTTTACATAAGTTATCAGCATAAGATTTAAATTTTAGCGCATTAATTTGCTCAATGAAAAGGTAAACTCTACCAGCCGACATAAGTAATTAAAATACTTTAAACTATAAGACAAAAAAAGTATGTAAATCATAAACAAAAAGGGGTGCCAGCAGACACAAACATCAAAACAATTCAATAATAGGCATCCAATCAGGGACACAACATAGAACATAGAATAGGGGAACATGCACTACCAGGTATTCAAGAAATAACTTCACAGAGGGCACCCCTATGTGACAGCTTAACACATTAGGGACATCAGACTACTGCAGGGCCATACTATTTGAGTGAATGACCCAACTCCAATGGAGAAATTTGGCAACTGCACAAACTGTTGCCTCTTTTGTTTCTGCTCGCACCAGCCTGAGGCAGTGTGATATTGCCTCACACCCAGTTGTCTACAGATGCGCACGATCCACCTCTTTCTAGGGCGAATAGATGCAGGGCAGGAGAAAACATAGTGGAAAAGTGACTTGTCTGCATGTAAACAGGCTGGGCATGAGGCACCTTGGCTTGACTGGCCCTCCCACCTTTGACAGAATGACATTGAAGGTAAAGTGCTGATGCGTAATTGGTAGTACAATTTCCTAGCTATCGGTATTGTTATGTAGCCTAAAAAGGGTTCTAACTTACAGCTGTACTTGAGGGCTAAAGAGTCAACGGTGAAAGAACTAGACTTGCATCCCGTATCTCTGCACCCCATACGTATGCCCAATACAGCTCTTTAAGGTGGGCCTTCGTCAAATTATGTATTAGGTGCTCCATGTTCCATGTGTCCCCTAAACCTATTTCAATTAGAAGTGACTTCAAAGATGCCAACCGTTTAATCTTTTTCCCCTTGTCCAATGCCACAAGCTCTTTAAATGCTCAAAAGTAGATGTCCAAGGCTAGGGTAGTTCTCAATCTACGCCAATACTCTAAATGCCTAAGTTTGGCTTTGTGAGCAATGACTTTTACCCTAGAGTCCCAGATGCTGCGGGATAGTGGGAGTACTCTTTGGTAGATTCAAAATATATCTTAAAAACACATTCTCCTCACTGGACAAAGCCCCATGTACCCCCATAACTTAGCTTTATACAGGGCACTCCCTACTGCCTTAGACGGATACATATTTAGGGGCCGATTCCGATGTCAGACGGACTCAGGTCCGTCCGACATTGGTCAGGAGCTGTAACCGACCAACCTGCTGTCGTCGGTTACGGCCCTGCAAGTACGATGCGACCGAACCCTGTTCGGTCGCACTCGTATACTTCACAATGGGAGCATGCATTCCGAGCGGAATGCATGCTTGCATTGGGAAAAGCAGGGGTGCAGTTCATCCCTGTACCCTGTGGCCGGCACCCCAAGGTGCCTGTCACCGGGTGCAGGGATCAACAGAGGGGCACCATAGGTGCCCCCAGGCTGCCATTCGGCAGCCTCGCACCCATGGGGGCCCTGCTTGGGGCCCCCAAATACAGTTTCCGACTGCCTTTTCGTGCCGGAAAGACCGGCACGAAAGGCAGTGAAATTCTGCCATCGTACTCCCTCGGTCGTGAAGAGGCGGCCGGGGGAGTACTGAAGGATTTCCGGTCGGCGGACGGGCTCTCCGATCCCGTCGGAAGCCATCCGGAAATCCGAGTCGGATTCCTTTCCGACCGAGCACATCGGAATGGCTCGGTCGGAAAGGAATCCGGCCGGCACGTTCCGATTCGGTCGGAAGGACTCTGGCCATTGTTCGGTGCCCTTCAGGCCGAAATCGGAATCGGCCCCTTAGTGCTTGGAGGATCTGCTTAGTTTTAGAAGAGTGAAAAAACCCAGCGGCATGGTGAGCTAAGCTAATAGTGCTTGTCTTAAATATGTATTACAATAACTTCCCAACCTACACCCCTACAAACCAAACAACCCACAGATAATTAAAAAAAATTAAATAAACTTTGAAACAGTAAAATTTGTCACAAAATGCTGATCTAAAGCTCTCTCCCTTCCTTCTGCCATGACTTAGTGGTTGTCTTAAGGGTCCTTTAATTGTCGTCATGGGAACACGCAGCTATTGGGCTGATAAGCAGATTCAGGAAGCCAGCAGGGCCTGTGAAGGAAGAGGCAAGGGGGCACAGAGATCAGACAGGGGGTGAATGGAGAGGGAGAGAAGAGAGAGAGAACACAGAGCAGAAGACAGAAAAAAACAGAGGCTTTAAAGAGAGAAAGCGAAGCAAAGAAAGGGAAGCAGAGACAGTAAGTGGTGCGGGGATCTAGAGGAAGTCTTGGATCACACAGGGGGTGAGTGGAGAAGGAAAGGAGAAAGGGAGAGAGAGAGAGAGCAGAGTAGAAGTCAGAAAAAACAGAGGCTGCAAAAAGGGAAATCCAAGCTAAGAAAAGGGAGCAGAACCAGTAAGTGGCGGGGTCATTGGGGAGAATGTGGGATCACAAAGGGGGTGATTGGAGAAGGAGAGGAGAGAGACCAGAGAGGAAGACAGAAAATAACAGGAGAGCATATAGCTAACAGGATCAGAGTTCAAATGGGCCACTGAGTGGTACTAGTGGTACCAGAAACCACAAAGCAACTGGTATTACACTATGTTATATTTTGCAAGCAATCGGACTCTGGTTAAGGCCAGATTAAGAGAAGGAGTATAAAGCACTTTTCTTACCTGCAAAATTCACACAGGAAAATATTTTGTAGGGTGGGTGTGTGGATATGGGGAATTCACTTCTACCAAACAGAAGGGGGAAGAGGATACTCTAAAGGATGTATTGTTAGGTTGAAAGATAGAGTGAGCATCATCCAGGCACCTGGAGAAAGTTCAGAAAAGGACATGGCAAGTCTAGGGTACCTGCCCACTGTGAGTAAGCAGCAGCGGTGCAGAGGGAAGAAGTAACGTGGGTTTGGAGGTCTCCCATTCAAACAAGTGAAAAATAAAATAATATCCATTCTTTAAGACAAAATGAATCAAAATCACTTCATCAGAAAATCGTCAACTGCATGCCATTCGGTAGCTGCCCATATATCATCATCATGTGCACAATGGGCATCTTCTGGGTTTGGTGGTGTGTCCTGGTGGCCACATTATTATGGATCATACATCATGTGACAATAATTCAACACACTTTAAGAGCATACATTAGAAATGTGTAAATAGATAATGAACATTCAATGCTATTTTTTGTTTGGGCCTGGGGGTCATTGGATTTAGGTTCTGCAGAGAAGCGCTGTGTACGATTGGTGTATGCGGCCATACCATGAAGAGATGTGCAGCCCTTCCCTTGAAAGGACTGAACCAGATCAGACTGCAGTGAGGTGTCTGTTTATGAGGTTTGCTCTAGGAATGCTACTCTGTTAACTCTGTCATGAGGGGCATAGTATATGTTATTTTCATAAATGTTGGAAGAACAATGCCACAGTATGTTGTACTTAGTTTGGCCAGCACCAGAACACTAGACGTTGATGTGTACAAAGGGGAAAACCTAGCTATTCAACTGGAGTGGTACAGTATATGACATCTTGGAACACCAATGTTGATTGACAGTATCTTTCACAAGTTGGCCCATAAGCACCCACTGCCACAGAACCCAGAGAACAGGCCACACAATGCCTGTTCTCTGCGTATGCCTTTTCCCTCTCATCTGCAACCATTGGGAATGCTTAGAAACAAATAATGAGTGATCTCATAAAGCTGGCTTGGAATCCCAACAAGGTGGTCAATTGTCTGGGGTGATGATACAGTACCACCCTCACAGGGTAATGTGGTCCAATAGGCTTGACATCCTGCCTTTACCAAAATATATTAGTGATAAAATGTGGGCAGGGTCCTGAAGCTGTGCAGCAAGCAGTCCTGTGTGGATCTTTCAGTTCTTATACTTGGCCCAGTCACTTGATCTTGGGCAAAACATGTTCTCTTTTCCTCTGCCCCCTTATCTGATGTTATGCAAGAACTTCAAAAAAGGCTCCATGCAGGAAATTAGCTCCAAAGACATATTCCTAGAAAGCCCGATGAAGTTTTTATTCCAGACATGATTTTTATCATACTTTCATGCCTAACTCCCTGGTGTAATTTCACACGGAGCAATAATTCCAAATGTCTCAGAGCCCGGAATTATTAAGTCCACAAACTCCAGATCTGAAGTTCTGAACCCTGAGACAATGGAGAATATTAAAGCAAGCCCTGGGAGTCCAGGCAGGAGCACACCTCAGCACCCACACCTGCACAGTACAGAAGGAGCAGACAATGCTCCCTGGGATTGAGTCAAGCCTTCCCTGACCACCAACCTCCCCAACCACACCCTAACTTTCACCAGCCCTTTCGCTGACAATTTCAGCTTGCTCAGAGCTGGTGGAAAATGTGAGTGGTATCTCCAAGTCTGTGTGGGTATTCCCCAATCCGGGGAGAAACCACGTAATCACTTATTCTTTTAATCGGATAACAGCTGTAATCTGGAATTCTGGTGCTCTTGTATTCCTACAGCTAAGACTGGCAACCTTGTCTTTATGGCGGAATCAGTTAAATTGACAAGATGCCTACCTGGTGTGCTAGTGTCCCTGAGTTCCTTAAACATAATAACACAATATTTACCCTCACGTTCTGTCTTTGCTTTCCTATTATGACTAGAATAAAGATGTAATTAAATATAAAACCTCAAATACATCCCATAGTTGTGTAAATTGTGTATTCCATGAGACTTCTGAAGTCAGAAAGTTTCATTTGTTCACAGAGTGCATGGCAAGCAAGGCATAGACCCTGCACTCATGGTTTCTAGGCATATACCCTAGGCTCATACAAGCCAGGCACACACCATGCTCCCCCAGGCCAAAGCAGAGACATTGCACTCATGCAGCACCGGCACAAACCATACATTCCTAGGACCAAGGTAAACCTGGTTCTCTAAGCATATATGATGCACTGATGGAATTGTTACAGTTTAGGGGGATTCTGACTTACATGTGTCCCATCATAATCCTACATATGGTAGTTTTCCCCATTGATTCCTCAACCAAACACATACACCAAAATGTCCGAATCTGTGGACCCTCTCATACTGAGCAGTATTACTAGTGCAACAACACATCATTAGAATGGGTAAAATGAACCTGTCTAACACAGGTCTAAACCCAGCTCACGTTCCATTTAAATGGGTGAACAATGCAATGCTTGGTGAATTCACAGTGACCAGGCAGACAGGTACGTTTTTTTACTACTTTAGTCAATATAGTTCAGAAATAGAGGGCTCCACATGGACCTGCTCCAATTTCAATTGTTGTCTTTGCCAGTTCTCAGCCATGGCAAGTCCCGGCCGATTTAAAGCACTTCAGGTATACCATCCAGTGGCACACTTTATTATGGTATATCTTCTTCTTTTTGCTGCTCTTTAGGTATTTTTGTGACACAAGAATTGGTGTGTGTCAAAAAAGTGCATAGTTTCACAGGCTCCATAGTTCCTGGCTGTGCATGCACTGGTTCATGAGCAGACGGTAGCTGCCCACCGCATTTTCTTCAACAGTTATTGCATGGTCATGCTATAAAGATTGCTGGCTACCATCTTGTTGGTAGTGAAACAAGATGCATCACAAAACCTAGTTGGGTGGAAACTGATATTACAAGTCCCTCGGCATTACCGCATGCAGTAATACCACTTTGTTTTTTGGGAACAAATCTATCAGACAAAAAAGTCCAGAATTATTAAATAACACATGGACATCAGCTAAGTAACAAAGATTTCAGCATGGTATTCTCCATTCCAAAAGAGAGATTACTTCAATAACACCCCAATGCTGAATGAGCAATTTCCCTATAAAGGTAATGCTGGGGGCAATATTATTAGTCAGCAAATAATGCAGGGTTTATGATGGAGCCCTAAAAAGTTAAGTTATGTGGCATATGGCAATGACATAGAATTGCCATATTTAATGTACACTACAATTAAGAATTCAGTTGCCAATAAAATGCAGCATGTTTCAAATATCTCCACACAAAAAGAACTATGGGCACAATTAATAAAGAAAGCCAGAAATGTGGCTGTGTCTCCTAGGATCAGAGAAACTTTCTGACTTTCTTGGAATTCACAAAGACTTCCAGGAGTTCTCCTGGTGCTCTGTGACTGTCACAGCGTCTTAAGAGTGCTAACACGTGTAAGCATTTACATATTCTGAAATGTAGCAAGTGTGTATCCCCAAATACAAAAAATTTAACACATCAGTGGGCCTACCCTTTTTATTTTTTATTTTCTAAAAGAAACTATTTTTCCAAAAATGTTCTCTATACATTTTCAGTAATTTTGGGGGTTCTCTTCCCTTTCCCACTTCGAAAACATATTTAATCCTGTGCTTGTCATTAGCAAATCTGTAGATATCTGCAGGGTTGCAAATTAACTACAAAATATTTGTGAGCCACAAACTTGAGAATTTGTTGGTGTTCACCACCATTTGAAGGTGCCTCTGCCCTTGGATGCCTGCAACCGACATGAGAGGAGATTTACTCATACTTAAAATTAATCCATACTCCTGTAATTTTACACGTACATCCATACACCTGCGGAAAGCCACGTTTTGTAAATTTAAATGTTTAATTTATAGGTGTTGCTGTTGTTATTTGACTATCCAAGTCTTATTAGGTGCGCATATAATGTGCAGCCCTAACGGAGCGAGCCACTTAATTCTCTGCTGCTTCACCACACACTATACATCGTGACAAATATCCTTAATATTACACCACCCAAAAACGAAATGAGGAATCAGGAAAAGGACGAAAAAGAAAGTAAAATCCAATAATATTTTGATTTTGAACTATGAATGTTTAGCTCTCGGTTGGCCACAAGAGGGCAGAAGTTTATCATTCAAGCATATACCAACCTGTAACACAACCGAGTTTGCCCTCATCTACTGTGACAGCACAGCTTGTTTGAAAAATCAGTGTCTTTCCATTTAACATATTGAAGATTAGAGAGTTTTTTCCCCCAAGGTGGTATGATAAAGGCAAAAACACAAAATTGTCTCAGAACTTGAGATGGTGTTTGTCCGCTTGTGACTTAAAAGCATTAACCGATATGAAATGAAGGTTGAAGTTCTGAATGTGTGTTCTTATATATGGAATTAATTGTTTATATGTGGTAATAGTGCAGCCTCAGAGTCCTTGTGGAAATGTGGTAAGCAACTGAGGACAAATAGGAACAGGTTATGCGAGTCAGGTCCATGTGCTTGATCTGAGAGGTGAATCTCCAAGCCTTTTGGAGGATTGTCAGTTGCCTGTCTTAAGGCAAAGACAGTAAGTCAGTTGCCAAACAATGGCAGTGTCAGTCACATTGCTTACTTTAAGCTGGTGGTTGCAGGTGGGGGGCACCGGCACTTATTTTTGGTCATCAGACTTTGACCCAGAGCAAGAGAGAGAAGACAACACAAGGGAGAAAGAAAGAGAAAGATGGAAAAGACGTGATGAAGTGGATATGCGGGGGTCTTTAAGCGTGAAATAAAGGGGCAGGGAGTGTATGGTGGCGGATTAAAGAGGCCTCTGGTGGATTCAGGGCTACGCAGTCTTGGTATCCAGCACGTATTCGGTAGCACCGACCGCTGGCTTCTGGGCAAACTTTGGGCCAGACACTTATTCCTTTATAAATTAATCATTGGACAGTCGTTTTGGGTTTTCTAAAATAAAAAAGTTTTTTCAAGCTTCAGAAAGATGCACAGAACAGGTACCATATGGGCATTAGCATTGCACGCTTCCCTGGCACACCGACCAGGTACTGCACTGGCATCACCTCTGCAAGCTTTCCTCGCACACACAGAACAGAGATCACATGGGCACCAGCAGTGCAAGCCTTCAGGATGACACATAAGCAGACCAAGCTTCTGTCCTGGCAGGCCCAGAAAGAAGTACCGCCTGTGATAAGGGGTTGCAGTAGAGAGCGGTCAAGGTGGGTGTTGCAGAGATCGGATAGAGGCCTGCACACACAAAGGGGCTTATTGACAAGCCCCTTGCGCTGCCGGTGCGTCACTTTTAATATGGGAAAAAGTGCCGTACGGGCGGTGCAAGGGGCTTGTAAATAAGCCCCAAAGGGCGCTCTGTGGTGGTGGCGCGGCTGAGCCTGGGCTCGCTGTTAAGCTGTGACACGTGGGTCTTGAGGGCCGGGAGGGGTGGTATGGGGGGGGGGGTAACGGCAGAAGATGTCCCTTGTGACACTGGTGGGGCCAGGTTGCTTTAGATAGTGGCTCACCTCACAGATGGCGCTATGGGTGGACAATCTATCTTTGCAGGCCTCGGCGGCGGTGATTGGAGATGGATGAGGGAGACACCCAGATAGGAATGATATTGATGACCCTGAGTATTGCACATACAAGGGGTAGGCTGTGGTGGCAGCTTAGAAGGACTGCAGGCGGTGGTGCTCATGGCGCTGGTATAACACAACACATCCAGAATGGCAGCACAGTCACCAGTTCCTTTGCAACTAGCGGCTCCCTATGCACTGGGCATGCTTTCCTCTGGAAACCCAAATCCCACACCAGATATTTTAATAACATTTAACAGATCTGTTACTGATTCAGCACCATCCACTGCATTCATGCATCTTCTGCCGCTACTGCTGCACCAGATGACCCTTAAAACCGCAGCCTTGAAAGAAAACAAGGAATTCAATGAAACCCGTGTGTCATCTCTCCATTGGGGTGTGCTGTGGCTGCTGATCCAGGATGGTGAAGCAGCCATGTGCATAAAGAATATGAATGAGCCACCACTGCATTCAACGGACGTGTCACCCAACCTGGTTTTACAATGGAAGCACTGCTCTGTCAAAGAACATAACAATATGTGACTGAACCAGCTACAGAATAATGTGATTGATCCAGCTACAGAATAATATGTGATTGATCCAGCTACAGAATAATATGTGATTGATACAGCTACAGAATAATGTGATTGATCCAGCTACAGAATAATGTGATTGATCCAGCTACAGAATCAAATGTGATTGATACAGCTACAGAATAATGTGATTGATACAGCTACAGAATAATATGTTATTCTGTAGCTGGTTCAGCCGCATATTGGGGTATATGTATCAAACAATGGTTTTGCGATTCTCAAATAGCGATTTTTAGAGAATCGCTATTTGAGAATACGCAAAGCAGATGTAAATAAAAATTCGCGAATACTTTGCGATTCCTGACATTCCTTAATTGCGACTCGCAAATTGCGACTACGCAATTAAGGAATACCTTCCCATTCATCCCTATGGGCCTAAAGGCCCATAGGGATGAATGTTAATCGCAATTTGCGAGTACCCATTAGGTACTCGCAAATTGCAATCTATTTCAAGGAGTGCAAGGGTGTCAAAGGACACCCTGTTGCACCCCTGAAATGTGCATGTGTGCACATGTGGCACACATACATGCCCTAATTTACATAAATAAAACGAATTTCGTTTCTCGCCCTGCATCACATTTGGCGGTGCAGCGCGCAGAGACGTCGTTTTATTTATTTATATGTGTACTTACCTGTAATCGCCCATAATCCGTAGTTTACTACCCCCCACCCTGCCCCTCCCCCGCCCCACGTCAACGCCCGGCGGCACTCCCACCACCGACCGCTACTGGACACAACAAGAGAATCTCTGGCATTACCTGTCACATCCATCCGGCGGGTGAGGACGGTGAGTGTTGAAGTTTCTGAAAAAAAGCTGTGACACTGATTTCCATCTGACAGCCACAGTCCTGCTCTCGTACTTATTCATGCACTTTATCAAACGCCCTTCTGCAGGAGGAATGAGGCATATTAAACAGAAGTCTCACTTCATCTGGGCACATCACAAAGAAGCAGAACCATTACGGTTCGAATAATCATCTATTCACAAGTAGTATCATTTTTTTTATTTTTTTTTATTTAGTTTTATTTTTCCAAGAGACATTACAACCAGTCAAATAGTGAACAAGTCAGTGGTCCACAATTAGCCGGACCAACATTGCCATCATGGTAGATATAAACATCCTCTTGCAAACAACATAAAAAGATAAACTGTTACAAAGGAGCATATTACACGTAATGATCCAGTAAGAAAAAAAGAAAAAAACATTTATGGTACAGCAATCTCACGAAATACAATCATAGTATTATCACAAGTACAAGGTATCGAAGGTTGCTCTCATTGGAAGTATCTAAGGCCGAACATATTTCCAGATTTACGTGATAATAAAATACCATCAACGTGTTGGCGTGCTCATGATCCTAGGGGTCTATGGAATGGGCCTGTAGGTAACTTTTGAGCGGTTGCCAGATATCACAGGGACGCGATGCGGCAGGTAGAAGTGTGGCGTATGTGTCACACATAGTATCACAATAAGTAAGATCCCGAACCCATGTCTGTACTAATGGTATTTGTGTTCTGCCCCAGTGGAGTGACACCTGTCGCTTAGCTATCGACAATGCCATTGCTGAAAATCTTCTAATGCTTTTCTTCAGCGGTTTGACATATCCCAAAAGGGCCATCAAAGGGTTGGGGGGAATAGGTTGTTCTATCATGATGGATAGTTGTCGAAAAATGTCTTCCCAGAATGTGCTCACTGATGCACACTGCCATGCAAGATGTAAAAAATTAGCCCCAGGGGTGCCACAGCGTGCACACGTGCTAGCAACTGCAGGGTTAATTTTTGCCAATAGCTTGGGAGTAACATAGGCTCTATGAAGATACTTAAAATGTAATAATTTATGTCTATAGTTGCCCGAGACGTATCGCGTCTGGGAGCAACAGTAGTTCCATATGTCGTCAGTGATAGTAACATCTAAAACTTGCTCCCAGGAAGCGCATCCCTTAGAGCCTACAGATGAGCGAAGGGAGAGCGACAAATGATACATGCGGGATACTAAATGTGTACTGTCAGATGAGGTAATAAGGAGTGTGAGCGGTGGAAAGTCAACTGCTTCAGTTGAGGAGTCAGGGAGGGCCTTCAATAGGGAGCCACGCGTTCTATGGAGCAAGAAACTGTCCATGTGAGTCACAGTACCACGTGCGGTCAAGTCAGTAGTCGAACATGGTTTAGAGTCATGAAACAAGTCACCCAGTTTGGAGAGGCGGTGTGTAAGTAGCGTTCGTTTAGTGAGAGTTTCCGTTGTAGGGGGTATCCACGGGTTATCTACCAGTGGTAAATGTGGAGAGTATAAAGATGTGTATTTTAGGTATTTTCGCAATTTCGACCATGCCCAACACGTCGTGGGGACAGTTTCAATTTCTGCAGGGCATCGTGGAAGGCCCAGGGGCAGCAGTGTAGATAGTGATTGGGGATGCACCTGCGAGCCATCAGGTTTGAGGTATTGAAGTCGGGCATCTGGATGAAACCAGTAGTATGTGAAGTGGACTTGAGCCACAAGATAATATAAATAGAAGTCAGGGACCCCAAATCCCCCCGCTCAAATGGCATGGTCAAGGTGGCCCAATTCACTTGCGGTTGCTTATCCACCCATGCCAATCTTATCAGAAGTGACCGGAGTGTGGTAAAAAAAGGTCAACATTAAAGGAATTGGGATATTTAAGAAAAGGTATAAAAAACGTGGTAATACTACCATTTTAATAATGGCGATCCTGCCCGCCATAGAGAGCGGAAGCTTCGTCCATTTGTTTATTTGTGTCTCGAGGCGGTTGACCGCAGGGCCGTAATTTAAGCGGATGACCTCCGGCGCTTTACAGTGTAAGTAGATGCCAAGATATTTAGGCGAGTCAGTGCACCATTTCAAGGGGAATTCCATGTCACTTGGGATCGTGGCGGGAGTCAATGGGAATATTTCGGACTTGGTCCAGTTGATGACCAGTCCCAAGTAAACACCAAATCGGACCACCTCCCCGTAAAAGAGGAGGCAAATTGTCAGCAGGCTTGCGTACGAATAGCATCACATCATCCGCGTAGAATGATGCAATGAGTGGTCCCGTGTGTAACTGCAATCCACGGTGCAGATGGCGTTCCTGAATGCGATGAGCTAGTGGGCCCATGGCTATTATAAAAAGCAGGGGTGAAAGTGGACACCCCTGTCTAGTGCCCCTTGTCAGAGTAAATGGAGGCGTGATCATGCCATTCACTTTCAGTCGTGCAGTTGGGCCAGAATATAATAAGCAGACAAGATTTAAGAAACCAATGGGGATGCGTAATTTCTGCATGACAGCGTACAAAAAAGGCCACTTTAGGGAATCAAAAGCCTTCTCAGCATCCAGCATAACTGCCGCCGCCGGTAAAGTGGTTCACCAAGTAGTATCAAAATGACCTGTCACAAAATATATAATATTTTACGATCCCAAAATAATTTTGGTTGGTCATGTTCTGGTCGCTACAAACCCAAAGCCACATTTGTGTTGCAATCGATATCCATTTTGGAGGCAAAGACCTCCCAAGTGAATTGAATAGATAAATTCTAAAATTCTAAAGAATCTTTCCCCATCACAGTCCCTTCCTCATTCTCAAGACCTGATAACACTGCATTCTACGGGGCATATGTACAACAAAATATAGGAGTGCGGAGCTGCGCCCAGTTTGGCCAGTGCCACGTTCCAACATTTTCAAAACACAGGGATGCGCCATATTTACTACAATATGGCACATCCCCGTGTTTCCCTTAGCACTAGCGCTACAATGTGTTGCCTAGCACCAACACAGACCTGCGTTGCAGGGAATAATTGTTTATGTGCAGGTAGTTGTCCCTTCCTGCACATAAACAATCCATAATGGCTCTTTGTTACTTGTATGTGTGCTGCAGAATGCAGCACACATGTAGCAAATCGTCATTATTTTATGATTGTTTATGTGCAGGAAGGGACACCTTCCTGTACATAAACAACAATCATTAAAGGGTTTTTGCTCTTTCTATGTGTGCTGCAAAATGCAGCACACATAGAAAAAGCAAAAACTTAGGAGAAATAAAAGCATTACTCCTCGTGCACCATTCTAACGCCTGCCCTTGCATGGTGTTAGTTTTTGCCACTGCCACAGATTTACACAATCTGGAGCAACGTCAAAAAGCAATGGGTGTTGTGGTCGAATGCCTACAGAAACACCCATATGCATGCCCCTTTCACGCATATACCTGCATTAAAGGGTAGCATATTTATCAAGCATGCGTTGAGCCACAAAAAGTGGCTTAACACCACTTTGTATATATGGTGTAGGTCATACTGCCACCGGAGTGTCAAAAAAGTGACGCTCCAATGGCACTAGGGGCTTGTACATATGCCTATCCTTTACCTTGCTAGTATAATTGGGACACATTCACTGTCTTGATGGATGATGCCTAAAGAGATCCAAATCCCATTCCAGGCTTATTACTAGCTTCCAACAGTCCTTGGAGCCCACAAACCTTTAAAGCATAGTTGCTCGTCCAGAAAAGATAGTGCTCAGACTTTTATGAAGTCCTTCACATCATCAGAGCAAGATTGATTATCGACATCATGTTTAGGCATTTCCCCTCTGCAGACATGATCGAAATCCTGGAAACAGAAGTAGGATGAATGGTAATTAATTGAAATGTTCAAAAGGCTGGGTAGACCTGTGCATGACCCACCATGGAAATATTAGTACAACTCCACTGTCTGCCTCATTCCCCTTCTTCAAACCATCAGTCTCAGACTGCCAGGAAATATGGAGACAGCGTATGATGGAGCATTTGAACACTCTTGGAATAAGTCATCCTTTCTAACTACCTTCAGTACCGGCCTCCACTAAGGGACTCCCCTGTTGAGTCAAGAAGCGAAAAAGTCTGGTCGATAGAGTCCCACATACTCTAGATCAGAGGTCTTCAACCTGTGGGGTGCGCCCCCCTGGGGGGGGGGAGGGCGTGGATGGGTTCCCAGGGGGGCGCAAAGGCCTCTGCAAGTACATGCAAATGAAGATGGCCTGGAAGTGCGGCAATGTTTATTTGCTGCATTTCCAGGCTGTCTTCATTTACATGGGGCCGGAGGTCAGTAAGTGAGCTGCTGGGGGCTGGGCTGGGCTGGACAGTGTCTGGAGTCTTATCTCCGGCACAGTCGAGTTTCTCACAGGTCTTTAAAGACCATTTGCATACCTTTGTAAACTGGTTACAGAGGCTTAGGGCATCATTACGATGGTGGGCGGACAAAGTCCGCCCGCCACCGCAGCGGAATGTGGGACCGTCTGCAAGGGGTGCGGCGGTCCCGCACCTGATATTAGGATGCCACCGTGGCGGTGGCAAGCCCTATTCCCAGCATTGTGGCGGGCGGTGCTCACAGCACTGCCCGCCACAATGCTAGGAATAGACTCGTGTATTGGCATGCACAAGGTGACAGGCACTGCGCGGTGCCTGCCACTCTGTCCATGCCAATTCAGGGGGGTACCATCGGTACCCCCCATGTGCACCCACCAACCCCCCAACTATATGGGGGCCCGCTACGGGCCCCCAAAGGCAAAGACCACATGCCTTTCCATGGCGGCAACACCACCATGGAAAGGCTGCTTTCCGCCGGCATCCTAATATGGATGGCGGTGTCTTGCCGCTACCATGTTAGAGCCTTTTTCCGCCCGGTCGACGAGTCTACCGGCGGAAAAGCGGCGGACGGTCTTTCCGTCCGCCTGGGTCCCCACCGCCATCGTAATATGGCGGGGGGGAAATGTGTGGGCGGACGGGAATGGTGGGTGGATCGCCACCGCCATACGGGCGGCGGCGATCCGCCAGACATCATAATGACCCTCTTAGGTTTTTTTTCTGTTTCCAGTACCCCCTGGGCCCCCTCTTCCTATTCTTTACATTTGTATTTTACATTTACTGCTGTAGTGTGAAGATGCATTTCAGGAAAAGGAATATAAAGTAGGGTTGCCAATAGAAAAAATGCCAGCCATGTATGATTAAAGAGCCTGCAAAGACCTTGTCTTGACACTAAATAGGGTTATAAATAAAAAAGTATTTATTCATTTGTAATGTGACTTTTCTGTCTGTTCCCTTTAATTGTCAGTAATGAATCATTCAGGCCACCCTAGAACACAATTAAAAGTGCTTTCTATTTATATTTGCTGTTCGAAGTACGCACAGATAAGTGCTGAAAATACTGCTTTAGGTGACTGTTTATTTTTGTACCGCCTGCGGCATCAATATTATATAATGAGCTGGCAATCCTAATCAAAAAGACTGGAAGTTTGTTGCAGGATCAGCACATTATTTATTTCCTTCACCCTCGATCCCTGATTAATGCCAAAATAGCAATAGTTTAACTTATATCTGAAACCCTACGCCGCCGTCAATAACATGCTGATTTACTTCAAGTGTCTGGGAATGCACCCTGCATTCAGACAACTCACTCCTCATTCTCACCCTTCACTTTCACGCTCACCCTGCACTCACAGCGCATAGTTATGGATTTCCCACATTTGCCACATAATCCATCATCTGCGGCATAATTTGCAGATTTTTAAAAAAAACTTGTTTCCGGCTCAAACGGTTCAAAAGTTACTGAAAATGTAGCAACACATGTTATCTCGCAGTGGAAGGCCCTTTCTAAAGGTTGACTAGTCACCGTTCTGTTGCTTATTGCTATATGTGGGTGTTAATGTGGTACTTATGAGGGGCAATAAAAGCCAGGACAGTGTTAACAAGTGTAAAAATAGCAAAATAATGCAGTAATGCTATCACAAACTATGCTGCATTATGCAGCATAATTCGCCTTTGCTTGCTGCAGAATTTAGTCAACCATGCTGCATAATTTGGCCTTCTCCTGCCGCATAATTCCAATGGCCCTGTTTATAGTGCTATGAGGTCCCAGCCTGTGGCAGAAAGCACTGTGAATATGTAAGTCATCATTTTAAAACAGCATTTACTTACTCTAAGCTAGGCTGCTGCAAAATGATGCAGTGATTGAGATAAAACAAGGTCTTACAAAATATACTTTTTAGTAATAAGTAATCAAACTGTATCTAATGCAGACATTTTTGTAAGTGTCTCCACTATTCCAGATCTCAGCTGATAACACCCTTACATTACATCTCAAAAAGAATAGATCTTTGCCACCATGAAGCTTTAAGCAGAGCCACTGGAATTATTCATCAGAAGAGGACAAGATTATGCGGCAGGTTTGACTAAATTATGCAGCAAAAAAGGTAAATTATACGGCAAATTGTGGTTAGCATTACTTCATTATTTTGTCATTTTAACTCAAGGTAACGCTGTCAGGGGAAATATTTCACCTCATTAGTACCAGTTTAACACCCAAATACAGCAGTAAGCAACTACAAGATTACCAGTCAATCTTTGCAAAGGGCCTTACACTGCTCCGGAACACTTTGTTCCGTTTGAGCTAGAATCAAGTTTTTTTGTTGTTGAAATCTGCAGATTATGTAGCAAATGCAGTAAACTGATAATTATGTGGAAAACGCTGCTGCTGCAGAAATTCATAATTCCAGTGGCTTTAAGTCACTCAATCAATTAATGGCTGGTAAGAAGGCTGGTTTCTTTTTTAACTTTCTACACTACCACCACACTCTTCGATTTCAGGCAGAGGCATTTCAAAGTCAGTATTAACCATTCAGGGGCATTGTGAAAGCTGAGTCCATGGGGTGGCAGGTAGAAGGCCAGCAGGGTTGCATTCAGATGCAGAGCCATAATCCTCTCAATCCCTTGGGCCTCACAGTAATGGTCTAGGAGACAGAGGAAAGGAGCGGGATTCATAGATATTGTCAAAGAGAAGGCCCAGAATAGGGAGCACTGTATGGGGACTCATGTTTGTGTTTATAAATGGCCAGAGACAGCTTCTTCAGAGAGATACCCCAAAGAAGGGGACAATATAAGTGTTTTTTTTTTTTAAAGGGACATTCATTAGTGAAGCTGGCACTGCTGCCAAGTGTGTAAGTGGCCACTGCTGGTTATTATTAAGGAAGCAGATGCGGCAGGACTGGGGCCCAGGGAATTGAGGGGCCCACTGCATCATAGTTATGACTGTCTACCTTTAAAAAAGGGGCATCAGAGCTTATTTCCCTTTCAAGCATTAGGACCGAGGTGATGATCCGTCATGGTGGGGAACAGGTAAAAGATGCAGAGGAGATAACTGCAGTCCTGAGTAGCAGGCTATCATTAGTGCAGCAGGTATAGTTGCATTGGGGTCAAAGAGTGTGAGGGGCTCACAACACCCCAATTATGGGGAGCAGTTTGTTTGGGATAATATCTGTTTTTGTTTGATGCATTTGCTGTTTTATAAGTCTCATATTTCGTGCGGTTCATAAGCTATAGAAAAAGTATTCCTGAAATCCTCTCATAAGCACCGCTCCCTGCACGCAGCCATGTCCCTCATGCTCCCCCAATGCTTGCCATAAAGTTTTGGAGGGGGGCCCGACCTCAAAACATTTTGCTTAGGGGGGCTCAGAGTAAAAAAATTTGAAGACCTCTGCTCTAGATCATAGAGAAATGTAGCTACAGTTTATCAGACGTCTCAAGTTTGATACTAGTTTATAAAGGTCTGGCAGATATTCTGCTTAAGTGGAAACATGATGGGCCATGCAATAGTGCCACAGATCTCTTGTGAGGTCAGACATATCTGCTGACCTTTGGCCCCTCCAGTCATATAAGCATGTATTTGCTGACACATTGTCCATTGTTAAAAACAAATCACCAGTTGACTTTATCCATGGTTAGACTTTTCAGAACAAAGCACCCTAGAAGCAGCTTGAGGCAGTTCACCTAAAGAATTTCCCCTCCTGTCTCATTGCTAGTACAAGAGCCAAGTTAGCTGAAGTCTGACTCTTTTACAAATCCTGGTCCTAAAGTATTGCTTTCCAACATATCTAAACCTGTGCATGCTCGACCAGTCTCAGAAGTTACCATATTCATGCTGGTCGAACACTAGAATTCTTGTTTCTGTGTTTTTAGGAGCCAGTGTCTACACAAAAAAGCTTGAGGTATTATTCTACAGAAAAATATTCGTGAGCAGGCTATCACACCCTGAATCCCAGTCATTCTGCACACATTTCCTCACAACTCCCACACCCTGAGCAGTATTCAGCTGGACATCCGCAACCACATTCTGCACAGCCTTAGTCACTCCCTGCACACATTGCACCATTTGCTGCATGCTATGAGCCAGTATGCAGGTGTCATAGCTCCTGCTCATCATTCCGTCAGCCATAGTCTGCATACACATCAGTGCTTTATTTGTATAATAGCAAGTGCTGGTGCCCAAAGCTCTGCTCAGATATCCGTGTCTGGCATTTATGAATGTCAGCTTGCCAAATACCAAGGGTGCGTAGTCCTGAATCCATCTCAGGCCTCTTTAATTCGCTTCCAGGCTCTCCTTGCCCCTTATCTCACTCTTGCAGGCTTCTGCTTTTTCCTTTGGTGATGGATTTTCTGTATTTCTCTTCCGCCGTCTTTCCGTTTTGTCTGTTTGCCCTCTGTTGGTCTCGTGAAATGTGTGATGAGGATAAATAAGTGCCTGTCCCCAAAAATAAGTTCTGGTGCCCTCCACCCGCAACCACCGACTCAAATTAGGCACTGCTCTCTTTGCACTCCTGGGACACACGCTGCTCTTACACTTCACATACTCAGGGCCACACTAGATAGATATGGACTTTGATGAGGGGGGATGTTTCATCCGCAAACGTTTGGCAGATGTCCCGCATCTGCCAAACCCTAAATGCTATTGGTTTCTCGTACTTTGCTTCTGCGTGCCAGTGTATATGGGCCGCTTGACATCACAGACTGCTGTAGATTCTCTTCATCCCTACCTGCATACCAGAAACATAATTGAAGAATTGCAAGGACTGACTAGAAGCACATAACCACAGAATATTAGACTTTGATCACATCCTGTAGTATCTTCATCCCAAGAAATCCTGAACGTTGGGCTACCTGCAGAGGCCCCATGGAGCTTTACTCACACTCAACAAGCATGGGCTCAAGAACTACTGCTAGTTTCAAACCCTGCTTCACTAAAATACTTCCACTGCATTATCTGCTTACTGGGCTATTTTCTGATATCCATTCTAATAGATCAAAAGTCGCTTTACATGGTGAACCATCAGAGCCAATATTCTCAAGGCGAATTGGAACAATTATCTGGCTGAAAGCCACAATAAACATATTAGTTTTACAAGATCTCTCAGTCACACAGAGACTCAGACTGAGCAAATCTCGTTAATAATATGTTTCAGTTTTTCTCTTGTTAATTTCATCATACTTTTTGGGCGTTCTCAATGAAAGCTAAGAAAGGAGAAGTCAGGCAGCGCTTTTCAAAATTGATGTACACATCACGCATGTTAAAAAAAGCTGACCACCGCCTGTGACTGCTTGTTAACTAAGCTTTGTCTTGGGATACCAGCAATACTTTTTCTAATAGTCTACGGTCTGTATTATCAAAAGTGACCCAGGAGCGCAGCAGGAGCGTGCGCCTCCTTTTTGCATCCTAGCGGTACTTTGATATTACAGCTATTTTGATTAGTGCTTTAGAAAACTAAAAAGAGGTCACATTTTCTATGAGTTCTCAAATATCTTTCTCATCCATTTTGTAAAATATTCTGACTTGCAGAGCCAAATATATACTTCCAACACCAGCAGCAGCAGTCTGTCAGTTAACTCTCTAGCTGTACGATCACCACCAAGTTCTAATGAACGACTAGAGCACTAACATTTTGCATTCAAGATAAAATTGAGGTACTCCTGAATGGCATTTTGTTGGAATAGGAACTGTTTAATTTAAAGCCTTTCCTGATGAGGGGTGGTGGGGGCTGAAGTAAAGGAGCATTGAGATGGTAATGCAGATATGAGGGGTTACAAATAGTAGAGAGACATCTGCATAAGTACAGCATTCCCTTTCCATATCTGTTTACTCACCCTACCATTATCTTTGTCATCTAATATTTCCCTAATTTTAAAATAGTAACGTTTTGGTAAACAGACTATGTGAAGACAGGGTTTGTTACCCACGCAGGGTTAGGCACTGGTCTAATTAGGTCTAATTTAGAATATGATAAAAAAAGAAATTCAATGAAAAAAGCAAAGGTCAAAGTGACGTTTTAGTTAGATTAGAAGCTAAGGCCTTAACATAAGCTAAAAAAAATAGAGATTCACTTAAAAAACAAAGGTTAAAGTGACATTATAGTTACTTGCTGAGAAGAGACAACAAGTAAGATTTTTAAAAAACAAAAGTCGCTGAAATACATCAGTTATAGTTTAATAAACTAACTACAACTCATGCCCCTATCGTGCACTGTTCATGACCTCACATATTCTATTACTCATAACAGGTTAAATAACATCATTGATGACATCATTCAATATATTTAAAGAATAACACTGTTCAAATTACTAATGAGTTGTGCGCCCCCACCCAACAACAATTTAAAGGAAAAAAAGGAGATGGGAGCAGGGGAATGAGCACACTTGGAGGGTTGGTACGTATGACATGAGATAAAGACTTATTGGCTTTAACATATGTGTTTCATAATAAATACATAATAAATACAAGAGGCCTATTATCTTTGTTGTACTGTTTATAAAAACAGATTAGAACGATGGCATCTGGCAAACATTATCCCAATGAACCAATTAGGCCAACAGCCTTCATCCTTGGCTTGTCACCATAACCAACTCAGAACTACTGTATTGAGCGTACACCTTCCCACAGAACAACCATCAGTAACACACTATCAAAATTACAACTATGCAGAAAATTACAGTGGTGAAAACAAAATAAAATCCCTCCTAAGAGGGCCTAATAAGGAGTATCACATTGCAAATCTTCTATCCCCACTGATTGTTCGAGTAGGCATCAAAATCAAAACCCTTACCTCCTGTGGTAATTTTTGAGTCCATGTAACAAAAAACCTGTCTATTGGCTTTGCCTACAGTATAATAACAACACAATGTTAAAATCCTATTGCCTTTCACACATGCTTTTCACAATAAGTAAGTCAGGCCTACTGGCTTTCTTATAACTTTTCATAATAAACAGATCAAACCTATGAAATCTGACAAAACATTTCCCAATCCGCCAATAAGGTTGGCAGCCTTTACTATCGACTTGACAAAACCAACACAGCCCTACAGAAGTGCTCAAAAGCTACAACCATCGTGAATACAGTTATAAAATTACAAATATGTGCACATTTACAGTTGGCAAAACCATATTCAACCTCTTTCAAAAGGGCCTAACAATGTGTATTACTAAGAAAGTGCTCTACCCACCCAGGGCTTGTCACAGGGAATGACGAACACCAAAACCGTTACCTACTATTGTAAACTGCAAGATTTCATTTAACAAATTACCTGTCTAAAGCCTGTAACACAGTGTGATACCAATCCACCATTTAAGTCCTTTTATCTTTAAAATATGCTTTTCAAAAGAAATAATGAAAGTCTGCTGTCTCTGCCATAAAGGTTTATAATAAAGAGATATATGGCTTCAGACGTAACTTTTACCAGTGAATCAATCATGCCTGTACCCCCTGTACCCTGTCTCTTTGGCTTTTCACCATAACCAACTCTGGAATACTATAATGAACATGCATTTTCCAGGAAGGCAGCCTTCAGGCATGCAGTCACATAATTCAAAATGTAAGGAATATTATAGATGGCAAAGAAAAATACTATGTCTCCTGAGAGGGCCTAACATGGATTATCACAATGCAAATCTATCCACACGGCGTGGCAGAGGGGGTACCCAAAACTAACATCCTTGCCGGTGGGATTCCATGCACCAAAATACATCTCTGCAGATTTTCATAGAGTAATAACAATCCTCCCTTAAATGCCTATTGACTTTAACGCATCCTTTTCACAATAACAATAAATAAGTCAGGCCCACTGACTTTATTATAACTTTTCATAATTAACAGATCTAGATTGCAGCCTTGGACATTGGCTTGCCACATAACCAACAAAGCTTTCACACATGGCAACCAGAGAATATCCACCCTCATAATTATCTGATTTTCTAGGGGAAGTTGTTTAATAGCACCATAGTGCCATTTGTGTAACTTTAAAGGATACGCTCCATTCATCACAGTTGCATTTGTGTAAATGAAATGTCTAACACAGTGGCTTTGCTGGATAAAGTGCCCGGCTTAAGAAGCTGGATAAACAAAATGATCACAGATGGTTGGAGAGTAAGCACTTTTTCTGTGGAAGCATAGAACTTTTGACAAATTGAAAGCTGTATTCAGATGTACCAACATCTGAGGGGAGCCACAGTCGTGCTCCTGAAAGCTCTTTTTTTGATCAGATAGGGTCTGGCGACAGCTTCCTTGTCAAGTCAGATCTAAAAATTACTGACTCCTGAGCTGGGATGGGAAGGTATTTTTCAGTGTAAATGTAAAAAAATGTTTGTTGGGGAGTAAGCAGTGGTCCAGAGGAGGACCCCCAACCCTCAAACAAAGTTTTTAAAAAGTAAACTGTTTTTTTTTTTTTTTTAAATGCAGCACATTTTCTTTAAGGAAAACAGACTGCATCTTTAAAAAAATGTACTTTATTAAAGCGTTCCCAACCATAATGATCTGCTGACTCTAGTAGGCCACCATCACTGTGATGGCCCCCAGTTAGAGTGAGCCACAATTTGTAACCTACCTCATTAATATTTATGAGTTAGGTCAGATTGTGACACACTCTGAATCAGAATTTTAGGAACTAACATATATGGGTAGAGGAGTTGGCCTAACGGCAAGGGCGGTCGACCTCAAAACTGGGGTCCCGGGTTCGAGTCTCGGCAAGGACGCGCAACATCCTGTGATTCTGGGCAAATCACTTAATCTCCCCGTGCCTAACAAAAATGAATGTGTCCTCATGTATCGCAACTAGTGCTCATGGTAAGTGCTCTGATACCCAATACCTTCGGGTCAAGTTTTTGCTATATAAAACGCTGGGAAAAAAAATAGTAAATAGGTTGGTTTGTAAAATGTTTTACTGGTTGCTAAAAAACTGGTCACAAATTGTGACCAATTGTTTGCAACCAGTTTTTAGTATAACGGCCCTCAAGTTACTCTTGAGCCCAATTCTTGGTTAGGGGACATCTTAAGTACAAGAGAAGACCTAGATAACTTTTAGGTTTGTCTACTTTTAATATTCTTTGCCTTATGGCTGTGGAGCCAAAACTCCATATGTTGTACGATGTGATCACTTAGGGCCCAATTCACAAAGGTAAACTTAGACCTGAAGTCTAACTTTAGACCTGAAGCCTAACTTTAGACCTAAGGTCCAAGTTTAGACCTGAAGTCTAAGTTTAAACCTGAAGTCTAAGGGCCCGATCTACAAAGGTAAACTTAGACCTGAAGTCTAAGTTTAGACCTGAAGTCTAAGTTTAAACCTGAAGTCTAAAGTTAGACTTCAGGTTTAAACTGAGACTTCAGATCTAAGCTTACCTTTGTGAATTGTGCCCCAAGTTTAGACTTCAGGTCTAAACTTAGACTTCAGGTCTAAGTTTACCTTTGTGAATCGGGCTCTGAGTTAGTAGACATCTGATAGAACTGGGGTGTTGAAGGTATTTAATACTGAACAAATACCCTAAACATTAAAGACCTTATTTGATTTTCCTATTATTACCATATTCAACTAACTTGAATGTCCTAGGTCCAACTTAAAATCTCAGTGGTTACATTATTCCCAGTCATGGAATCATCTAAAGAGAGACTCATACTAGACAACTACTTGCTCTTCTATTGCAGTGACGACCCTTCTGCAAGTAGTAGTTTAAAACTCATTCTTGGGGCGGGGAGGGGAACTAAACATGAATGCTCAGTGGTGGTCAAGCAATGGTCATCTATCTCTCTCAAAGCAAACACAAGAAGATGATGGACGGAGCTCCGAAACTTTTCAGACACTCACCCCCAGTCACAGATCTGTGTTGAATCCATGATCGTTCTTTAGCTCACTTTGCCACCCGAGTTCAGACACAGCTATATGCAAATCAGCACCTCTTGCACCCCTGCCTGAACGGCAATGTGTTTTTCTCCAATATGTCGGGCACTTTACGGTAATGACTGAATTTACTGGAATTAAAGACCTATATAGCACACAAATATCCTTCCGCATTCTGACAATAGGAAAAAACAACAATTGATGGACAGAATGCAGAACAATGTCATACATTCACCCCAGTACAGAGATCTGGGCCTAAATCCATCGTTTTTTTGCTCACCATGCCATTCCAGTTTGAACCCAGCCATATGCAAATCAGTCTTGACCCTGTGCCTCATGGGAACAGTCCAGACCGAACTGCCAAGCCATGTCTTCCCTGGACCGGAAACAAGCATCCTGGGACATTGCTATAAAAAACTGCAACAAAAAGATGATGTATCAAACAAAATGTTGGTATCACTGCAGTTCCCCAATGTGTGATATTGCACAATAAATTGAGGCCCAGAAGTAACCAAAACAGCATGTAAATGTAAACGTGAAAAAACTGCAGTTTTATCCTCAATAATTGGGTGCTCAGTTGTCCATGTTTATTAACCTTAACCTATTTCATTTAAACAATCAATCTGTGAATTTACTAGTAAGCACGGGAGTTTTCCGCACTCCACGCTCCGCGAAGCACACGGAGTTCTGAAAAACTCTGCTCTGCGATGTGGAGTTTTTTCCTCACTAGCTCTCTCCAATGTCAAGTTGGCGAGCATGAGCGAGGAAAATCCACCTCCCGGCGAGAGTTTTCCTCGCTCGCGCTCCACAATGTCAAGTTGGCGAGCGCGAGCAAGAAAAATCCACCTCCCGGCGACATTTCTCAATGGGGTCGGTCGGATTTCTCAATGTGCGCGGTCGCTGGTGGTCGCGACCGCTTGCGTTGAGAAACCTTCTGGCTGCGTTGAGAAAGTTGCCGCTCAAGTAGAAAATCTATTCGAGCGGCAGAAAAGAAGTAGCGTCCTCTTGCGCTGTGCAAGGTGCAATTCGCATTGATTTTCCAGCGCAGGACAGACACCCGGCGTTGAAAATCAACGCGAACAGGCATGGCCAAGCGCACTCCGCCGCTTGCAGAACTCAGAACTCCGCATAGCGAGGCTGAGTTTTTTAGTCACTTCGTAGAGTTCCGCGTATCTGAACTCTGCGAACTCCGCCCAGGCTTATTTGATAGTTACACTCACATCACGCATGGCAGTGTTGTGGAATATAGAGGCTCCAAATTGATAGGTTGGATGTAGTGTTAAAATAAATTGTGAACATTACATACAGGCAGGCTATCTTGATTTGCTTAGAGTGTCTCCCTTCCCTACTTCATACAGATAATCCATGTAACTGTTATTTGCACCCTAAATCCTAACCTTCTGTCAATGGTTGTGCACTTATCTGATGTGTAGTTAAAACCGATGTTCGGTCAGTTTGGAAATGTGACCGTCTCGCCTATTACTATCATGCTTCACTGCCTGGTAGGAAACATGAAAGACGAGGGGGCTGTTTATGAGCTTGGTGGTCTTATCGCCAGTCTGCAGCTGCAGCGGTCCCAGGTACTCCGTCGAGTTGACGCACTGGCATAGCAAGGGGGGGGCGGAGGGGGCGGTTTTTTGGGGGCGGCGGCGGCAAAAATCATCGCCAGCACCCCCCCCTCACCGCCTCAGTGCGGCGGCAAAAGGCAGGGACCGCCACGGGCGGCAGAGTGCCTAGCTACGCCACTGAGTTGACGGTCTATCTCCCCCCCTATTTAGATGCATGCAGACCAAACAGCCAACCGCGTCGACAGAGTGTGTTACGCCTGCGACGAGGTGGACTGCAATGCTGGCGAATAGTACTCCGTCGCCATCAAGGCTGTGGATTCCCACCGAGCAGATTATGTATTCACAGTTGAACCAGTGGTCTCCTTATGGCGGTTCCAAAATAGAGAGAGTCCGTTGCGATACGCGCTAAGCAAAGCACCATAACAGTGGCCATTGGATGGATACAAATACAACACACCTGTTGTTCATTGGCTAAGTGGACACACCTGCATTTCACACTATAAAACATACCCCATTTCAGTCCATGATCTTTTGCCTCTCCAGTTCACCAGAGTGTTTCAGAGGCAAGTTTTGGTTAGAGAAAGCAGGTTTTTTTACCCCTTCACTTGACCACTCTCACACAATTTTTACTGCTCATTTTCTTATTTTCTGAGTCTAAATTTTTGTTGTACTGTCATTTCCTTTTATTTGGGGATATGTCTAGACCCAAAAATCCACATTTTTTAGAGGGAGAGTTGTCACATGGTGGATGAAATCATAAGAGTAGAGCCACAATTGTTTGGAGCCCAGGTCCAAAATACATCTATCAGTCAGAAAAAGGTAATGTGGGCCAGAATAGTAGACAGAGTGAATGCTGTAGCTAACACCTCACGCACACAGGAGGAAATTGGGAAGAGGTGGAATGACCTGAGGGGGGAGGGTGCATTCCCTGGCCTCCATGCAACACCTGGAGGCCCAGAGGCCTGGTGGTGGTCCTCTGAGCTCCCCAATACATCTGTTTCCCTGGGAGGAGAAGGTCTTGCAGATCCTCCATACTGAAGGCTTGACAGGAATCTCTGGTGGAGTGGAGTCTGGCAAGTTACACTTAACAAACTCTCACTAAACCTCAATGTCCTGTTTGTTCTCAACTCAGTTTTTGGCAATGTGTACTGCATATATTTTCCTAACATACAATCCTCAAAGTATCAGTATCAGAGATGTTGGATTGTCTGTGTGAATGTTTCTTGTTGTGTATAAGATCAAATGTATCAATCTCCATTATATGGCACATGATAGAATGGTGTCTGTCTGTGTTTCTAAAAACAAATATTATCCCAGGACCCATGATATGTGTCATAATGTAAATGTACGGTCAATCCCAATTGCATATTGTCAACAGGTATGTTAGACTAACCATTTTGCTAGTGTTGGCAAGTTGACTTTGAAATGACTACAAATACCATGATGCCCTGTTTCTGTAGCTCAAAACAAGATGAAAATGTGATTTAGTTTATTCTCACTTCTCTGACATATTACAACAGATGTTCAGTTCTCATGGAGTGAGCAATCTACATTCAATGCTCTCCTCAGAGACACATCTGCCTACTTTCCTGTAAGTTGTCCTGGTCTCCTCAACTGAAACATTTGATGGCCTGAGTGAGACCATAACAAGATTGTTGTTCCAATATTTGTAAGGAATGAAGTTAACTCAGCTGATTAGAAGTGGCAGGTGACCCATTGACTCTGCACTGCTCACATGGTGACTAATGCCAAATATACAGCCAAGTTGTATCATCTCCTGTTATGTACACAGCTAGGCCTTGGGATGGGCAAATACACGTCACCTCTCCATTGTGTTGGCTTGAATGTTTGGGAGATGTCATATTTATTTCCACATCTAAAATTCAATATTTCAGGACATCTAATGAGCTGCTTAATTCAAATACATGTATTTTAAATCTCAAAATGTCTGGTTAACAAGTTCAATACCACTGAAATTTATCACAATAGTAATCTCTACCTATATTGTCTTTCCTAGGTTTGTACTTACTGTCTCACAAAAGATTTGGATGTCGATACCACACTTATAATCATGTTTTCTATTTTCCAGCAGTTCTTTCTAGCACAGCACGTGGCCAGAGCTCAGCCACAGCAAAGACACCCACTCTCCCCCCAGGACCAAGTCTTCAGTGATGGCAAAACTTCTGGTGATCTGAATGAGAATGATGGTGCTGGTCCATCTGGTTAGCCTGGGCAGACAGCAACAGTGAGTCTCATTGGACCCACAACAACACCTCCCATCCCAGCTGCAACACCTCAGCCAACTTTAGTCCCCACAATCTGTGTACCTAGCACAGTAACACCAATTGTGTGCCCCCAGTCCTGGATCCTGATGTGCGAATCACCACCCCAGCTACAGAAGAGCCAAGACCCAGTGGAACAGGGCACCCTGTGCTAAGAGCACAGACACGTGGGGGTAGAGGTGGTGGGAGAGATACTATGGGCCGGCAGAGTAAGGCCACTGGGGCCACTCACACCCAGGCCACCATCGATCAAGTCTTGGGAGCCTATCCTGATTCATAAGGCGTGATGGGCCAGGTACTCACTGAAATCCAGGAAATGAAGCAGTTGCAGAGGGACATAAATGATCAGATGGAGGCCTATAACTCTAACTTGGGCTACCTCATTGGGGTTCTGTGTGACATTCACACCCATCTGGTCAGGGCTATTCCAGCACCTTCTACCTTCTCCTGTGGTTCAGCAACATCAGGGCCATCAACATCCGCATCAGCCACAGGAAGGGGGACCCTGCCAGAGGAAGACACACATGCAGACACCCCAGTCCCTGCAGCTGTGGATCCCGCCACCCGTACTGGCAGGCGGGGATGTCCACGGAAATTTCCAGGATGTGTAGATGACAAGACCACTCCTACCACCAGCAAGAAACCTCAAACCTAATTTCCTCCAGTGTGTGTAGCACATTCACTCTGTGGACTATTTATAGACACATTTACCTTTCTGATGGCAGTAGTATTTTGGACATAGGACTTCAAACAATTTTGCATCTACAACTATGGTTTCATTCACCATGACTGACTTCTTTACTTTTGTGTTTTCCTGTTTGGTTTTTCCAATGTTTCATTTCTCCTTCTTCCCTTAAATATATCCACTTGTCTGAAACTCATTGCCTGCTGTAGTATAACTAAAATCTAGCAATGTATACATATACCTGCATCTGAACTTTACAATGCCAATTATATTAACTTGTGTAAGCATGGATATTTTGCATGTACATAATGTTTGGGTCAGGTTTACAACCATGGCAGTGGTGTAACAAAATCCCCCGCACCCCAGTGGTGCGGGTGGCCCCAAACTCCAGAGGCCACCATCTGACACTGGCAGGCCCCTGGCCTGAGAGCTTCAGACTGGGTCCGGAGCGTGGGGGGGCCCCCTGCATGTCCTTTGCCGGAGCCCCCCCTCAAATTTCATTACGCAACTGAACCATGTCTCACCAAAACATGCATACAAGTGTATTCTCAAATACCATCTTTATTCCATCGTACCAACAATCGGCTGGCATCATGTCAGAAACCTATTAAATCATACATTAATCCAATATTCTGTGTCTGTTATCACATTTTCAGTTCCAGACCTTACCGACATGGAAGAAGGGGATACATCAGACAATTTCCGACTGAATAGGCAAGTTAAAATAGGTCAATGTCATCAGCTGGAACCATATCACCTAGCTCACAAAAGGAATCCCACATCAATTACACCAATAGACAAACATGTCAGTACTACATTTTGTGATCACAGGTTCATTCCAATCCATTGTTCCAGTATCCGGTGGAATGTCACAACCAAATTTCAGTGGTGTGCCACATGAACTTTGGCTACAATGCGGAGACACATCAATAGCTATGTACACTTTACACACAATGAGGATTTAGCCAATGTGAAGGGAGATTAGCATGATTTAGCTCCACTACCACATTTTGTGGGTGCTAATGATGGCACACATATTGCATTAGGACCAACACATGACACGGTAAAAGTCCAATGGATTCCTCAGAACTTCCATCCTATCACTGTGCAAGCTGTCTTGGAACATAATTTGTACACCCAATGTCTGTGTCTCTCATTCCCAGGAACAACCCATGTCTCCTTTGTACTTCAAAACAGCATCATATACCCACAAATGCCACAGCTCTGAAATGTCCAAATGAAGATGACATGGCGAAGGTACCCAAAACAGACCAAAACAAATAAATTGCTATCAAACCATAGATTTAAGACAATTCACATAGTCAACCTCTAGAGAACACAGTCTATGTCAAGCATTGGAGCAAAACAATGCAACATAACCAAAATTACCATGTGTCTAAACCTTGTCCAACAAACACCTTTCTCCTGGATTTACCAGAGCTTGCCCTTCCTAAGCTTTAACCTTAACTTACTCCTCTGATCATCACATCCAGACTTGTTGTAACAGTCAAAGTAATGACATTTGAAGAAATACTTACACTGATGAGAAGTTGTTGATGAGATCTTGACACAAGTCAGCTCCTTCCTCTTCACCACTATAATCTTCCTTTGGCATTTCAGGATCCTCACCCGGTGGCACTTCATGGGCTCCATACACTGCGATATAAGGGATGTTCTGTCGCAGGGCGATGTTGTGGAGCATGCAGCAGACCATGGTGATCTAACACACCTTCCCGGGTGAGTAGAGGAGGACTCCCCCCGTTTTGTCCAGGCATCTAAATCTGGCCTTCCGAAACCCAAAAGCCCACTCCACTGACCCCTGTATCTTGGACCTTTTTTGAAGTGGACTTCCCCTGGCATTGTTGGATTCCTCAGCAGTGCCAACAACCATGGCCAGTTGGGATAGGCTGAGTCTCCTAGATGGAAAACAGACATAAGTGCAACAATAGGTTACACACTTTTAGATTTTACTACTTGCCATTACCCATACAAAGTTAGGACAGATCATACTTACCGACAAGCCAGGACCTCTCCAGTAGGAGTTGTGACATCAGCCTGGGTATGGTGCTATTCTGCAGTACAAGGGAATCATGGGCTGATCAAGGAACCAGGCACAGAAGCTGGAGATATACAAATCTGGTAAGCAAACAACTTGCACTTTGATAGAATGGAAGTGCTTCCTGTTAAGGTAAACTTGTTCCCTGGCGTGCGGTGGTACTAAGGCAATATGGGTGCCATCAATGGCTCCAACCACATATGGTAGGCGTGCTAATCCATAGAAGTCAACCTTCACATTGGCTAAGGGCCTTATTACGAGTTTGTTGGTCCGACCGTCGGAGATCGCGTCTGTCCCCGCCAGTAGCCCAGGGTGCTGGCGGTCCAAAGACTGCCATATTACAAGTTGACCACAGTGCCGATGGTGTGGATTTGGAGATCTTGCTGTGGTGATGAGTACTTTCTCCAAATATATCAATGCCTGTGTGTGCATTTGGACTGTATATGTATCGGATGCACACATATGCATGATACATGTGGAAAAATGCCATCTACCCATTGCGGGGGTTCGGATCATATGCAGGCAGTCCTGGCAATGGGTATATGGTACAAAAAGGACTCCCCTGTCGATCGTCGCACACAGGGTTGTAATCCTCGGGGTGAAGATCCTGCTGTGAAGGGGGGACCTGAAGAAAGGGACTCTCCCTAGAAGAACATGAAAGGGCTGAGAACGCACCCCAAATCCTTCGTCACCACCACTTTGAGGCAGGCGGTCAGACCGCCGTGGTCAGCTTGTGGACAAGGCAACTCGTAATACGGATGACAGTGCAGCTCCCCTGTATCGCTGTATGGGGGCTGCCTATCTGCGACCGCGAACCCAGCGGTTAGCAGTCTGCTGGGGGTCTCAGCGGTTCAGCCGCAGTGTTCACAAAGGCAATCTGCCCAACTCATAATATGCGGGTCAGACCGCTAGCACCAGTACGGAGGTCCCCGGTACCGCCAAACTCGTTATAAGGCCCCTGATCCTCACATCTGGGGAACTGGATGCAGTTGTCAATGTGTCTAATCATTGACGAAAGCTCTTCTTTTAGTACCCCACAGAAACTTGGTTGTGACATACCACCAGTTATTGCTACAGTGTATTGAAAGGAACCTCTGGCTAGAAAATGCACTACTGCCATAGGTTTAACAACTGGTGTGATACATGTGGGATTAGTGTTGTGAGGTAGGAGGCTCCAACTGATTAATTAAATCCAGTATGGTTTGCCTATGATGATATCCCGTTCTGCCATGGTCTAAAGGTCTGGAAATAGGGCGGTACACTGAAGGCTGTCATATTCTCCCTTTCCCAGGATACCAATGTGTGCAGTGAAAACAAATTTTAGCACCTGTCAGAAAGTCCACTGTAACATATGTGAAGGTTAAGCAAAAAATCATGTGATAGTGCATCAGTGTATCAGATTCCATTAAACATGATTCACAGAGACAGAGCCTTATGTCCTACATCGATCAGTAATCCCAAAGTGTGGCCTTCACATGTGTATGTAATATAAATGTGTAAATAATGCATTCCAAATGTTGTATTTACAGCTTTTTTTTTCTCACAATACCGTCAACGGAGCTGTACACTGCAACACCCCAATATAGCGTTTGACAACACTACACACTACACAAAAGATAAGTCTTTTCAATGTTGAATCTCGCTCTATGTGTCAATATATCAACTTGTTAGGTCTCATTTGGAGTGGTAGTGATGCAATTAACAGTCACCAACGCAGTAGATTCAACTGCTAAAATGACTGCTGCCTGACCTTCCAGATTGGACTTTTGGAATCAGATACCGCTGGCAGAAGTCGACCGTGCAGTGGGTGGTTGACTCCATGACAGATACAGCCATAGGCTAACGTTGGTGATTGTAATGGTAGAGGTCCAATGGCTGTGTGCGTCTCGGTTGATGATCGTATATGGTGTACGTGTATGCCGTGTTTTAAACAATAGCTCACTTGCCTCCTGACACTGCTGCTATCAAGACCTACTCCACTTTTGCTGCTGTTTGCCACCTCTGGGAGCAATCATGCCAGGTCCAATAGGTGAGATGGCCTCTGCCTTCTCAGCAGAGGAGTTGGAGCTGCTGGCAGATGAGATCCTTTCCCTGTATGGCCAGCTCTATGGCTCACTAGAGAAACAGGTAACTGTCTGACATACATATGTTACTCTGTTTGACTGCCTCCTTTCCATCTCCCAGGCTACAATGTGCCTCTGAGTTCCAGAGTTAAGTGTGGTTCTAGTTGTAACATACTGTGGGCCTTATACAGGACACTCATGTTAGGGATTGTTGAGCACTATACATTGTGTAACTAACATCACCTTTGGGATGTGTAATGTGTTGAAAGCTCTAGATTCTACTTGTGGTGTATGTAGCCAGCTATGCATGCATACATTTCATGATACCTGTGATATTCACACAACTCAGATAATGTTAAATGTGATGATAAATCTATACCGATTACAGAATGAGCTGGGTATGTACCCTGCCAAATGTCAATGAGGATGATGTTAGCTTTGCGTATAGTCCCATATATCACTCACCCTAGATCAGGGCTCTACAAACTGTTGTCCGGGGGCTATCTGTAGCTCCCAGACCCCTTCAGAGTGGCACATAGCCTTGTAGTCACTTATTGGATGGGCACAAGCTTAACATTTATATTATAAACTGGTGAAAAGGTGCTGTTGATGTGCCATCATTATGCTTAGCCTGCAGAGAGCAAGGTTTGACAATGAGTTGTGCCCAGGCAGAACCATTGGACATGCTGGGGCGAAGTCTCTGTGGCAATTCAACTGCTCCCTATTGAACTGTATATCCTTGGATGAAAACAAATTCAGTTGTGACCAACAATACTAACCCTGCTTGCTTCCTGATGCACTACATTTGTAATGGTGAGTGAGGTAACCTCTTGGGCTGACACTTCATTCCATTTACCAACATTTTTCTAAGTATCTGCTTTCCTAAAAACAGGCCCCTTACTCCCACAGGTCACTTTTCACTGTTACATAAGTCATGCTTGCCCTGTGCAGCTCTATCTCACATGTGACACTTTAAAAGTGCAGATTTTTGGTAACTTAATATGAAGTGTTGTATAGGTGATTCCTCTGCACTTTCATATTCACCCAATACAAAAGGACATACAATCAATCAATCAATCAATCAATCAGACATTTGTAAAGCGCGCTACTCACCCGTGAGGGTCTCAAGGCGCTAGAGGGAGAGGGGATGATGCAGCTACTGATCGAACAGCCAGGTTTTGAGGAGTCTCCTGAAGGTCAGCAGGTCCTGGGTCTGCCGCAGGTGGATGGGGAGGGTGTTCCATGTCTTGGTATGGTATGTTGATGTCATCCCTGTGACAGTGTAACATTTGGCAAAAGGTGTGTTATGTGATGCTAGTACAAACCACACAGACTCAATAAGCTGTAGTATGATATCCAATTAACATTTACACATGTCCACACATACCCAGAGAGCAAGCAAGCTCTCACTCACATACATGGCAGCCCTTTCATAGTGCCCTTAGTCATAGAATGTAGGCTATTCTATGGTATCCACCCCTATGGACCATAGGCATTAAGTCGATGTGGCAAGCCGTGAAGGTGTCTGCTAAAAGTGCACAAGTTGTTGAGCCTTCAGTAGGTCACTATGTTTTGTCCTGTTTCATAGTAGCTCACCTACAGGAAATGTATGAGGTCCCTGGGCAAGATGATCTCACTGGGCTGGCTCACTAAGTTTAGGACATGACAAGGGATGAGGATAGTCAGCAGCTTACAACAAAACTGTGTATTTATGTATTTGTAGTGCTCTGCATGTGAAAACTACACATGTCAGATGGTAATCTATGAGTTATGTTTGTGGTAGATGTAGTCAAATAGTGGGAAATCAAAAGAGATATGCAAAAAGTTACAGTAACATTCTTTTTCTTGCCTCTCTTGTATCCATACAGGTCAATGCCCATCAGAAGCAGAACATTTGGAAGGTCATCTCCAGAAAGGTGTGGACCCTGAGAGTCTACAGGCAGCGCAGCATCCTTTGCCGGAAGAGGTGGGAGGACCTAAGGTGCAGGACCCGGAAGATTGCAGAGGCCCAGCTTGGGCTGTCCTCCCAATGTGTACGTGGTCCACGCTGCACCCTGATCCCCCGGTAGCCCGCATCCTTGAGGTGGCATAGCTTCAGCTTGATGGCAGTTGAGGGCCCAACAGCAGCAACAAGGGGCTAAGTCATGACCAGAGTTGTCCATGTCACATGACCCTCTTTTTGGTTACAGGAAGGCATTTCCACAGCAACATTCAGGGTGCGTCATGTCCAATGCCCAAGAAGAACTCGTGATTGTGTAGCTCTGGTAGAAGGTGCATGATGATGTGCTTAGCCTAATGTCTTTTTGACCAGGAGCCCTGCAGATTCCTGTCCACTACCAATGTACTGTATTGAGCAAGTATGTATAAAAAGAGAGAGGAACCCTTGGTAAACCAAAGGACTAGGGTTCAAACAAGAACTTTTTACAAAGACGTCCTCTGGGAATGTTTTATATCCAAACCTTAGTTCACACTTCTGATCCAAATCACATACATTTAGATCCACTCATACTGACCACATCCAAACCTTGTTGGCACAAAAACCTATAGTTAGTGAAATGATGGTTGAAATTTATTAAAACAATATGTTTTTCAAGACATTACACAATAAAAACAATTTTATCAAAAAAAGCCCAATAGAACAATTACAATACATTCAATATAAAAACTAATTAATCCTAGTTAAAATACAAAAATTATTGCACGAGAGTTTAAAAACAGACAGTAACCTTTGTCATAGTTTTATGGAAAAAAAGGGGTGAAAGGTCCCGATCCCTTACTGGCCGATATTGAGCAAAGATTCTCCTCTGCGAGGCTTGCCCTTGACAGGGGGAACCCCTAACCCCCTAATGTAAGTAAGGTTCAAACAGGATTGTCAGGGCGAGATTCGTTTCCTGTATTTTTTACGGAAAAATTCCAATCACACTTTGGTTCATTTTGTAGGATATTTATAATTGTGTTCTATCCGTGATGGTGAATGAGAAAGAAAAAGTTAAACAACAAAGATAGAACTAAAATGTGGAATATAGTAATATTCTGCCACTTTGGTACTCAGAGGACTCAGAGTGAGATTTAAAATCGCTGAGAGACACTCGGCAGGTTTTTTGTTTATTATACTAATATGAACAGATTATTCATGAAGGCCTCCCCTCTCGTTTTCGTTTCAGAGCTTGAGATATTTAAAAGGCTCCATTTCAAGAAGGAAACGCATATGAAACGTTCTTTTTTTGTGCCCGCAAGGAGCAGAGGATATTCACCCAAGGGGCCGTGAGATATTGGTTTTAAAATAAGGTATGCATGAGTAATTAGGAAATAAAATGAGCTCGACATAATAAAGATATAAGTTTAACTAAAATCACAAACTTTATTCATGCAGTAAATACCAGGACCCACGTGGTTGCTGTGATCCCTAAATTAAGGCTTGTCCATCGCTGTGAATTAGATGCCTGATTTCCGCACAGATTTTATAAAGTAAGTCCTGAGGAATATTTTTTAATAAAGGCCATTTACGACAATAAGGGGTAGTGAAACAGAACACATGGATTAAATAATGTAAAAAGAAAAAATTGTCCTTCTGTGTGTTCCCAGATAAGAAATTGACTAACTGGGACGTCTTCATAGGCAGTACTTCTGAGATTATATTGTCCGCATGACCCTGGGGCAGACTTGGTTTACATCGCCTCAAGGAAGTTACAATACACCATTCTATATAACCCATGAATGGAGGGCATAGATATTTATGAATTACATAACACATGCGAACTAAGGGGCACATACTTTCTTATGACCCCAGGAGTGGAGAATGGTAGAGCAAGTGGGATTGATTGCTTATGAGGCTTAAGTTAGAATTGGGATGTTTGTGGGTTCGCTGTATTGGCATAAAATATTTATCCTGTTCCTATATATATGTATATATACATGTAGTGTTTAGAGAACTGAATGTGTTATAAAGATGGCTGTAAATTAGATGAAGACATTGCAGTTGTATTTTAAATATATTTGTTTATGTTTATAGATTTTTAAAGAACGGGAGTAACAATACCACTGTCTTGAAAAAGAAGGTGTTATGTGAACATACCTTCGAAACGCGTCGACGCTCCTATTGTAGCCACAAATCTATTTGTTTGAACATTACCTTAGATGTATATGATTTGTAAGGCATCAAGGTGTATGTGGAAAATTTTTGTTTTTTTTGATTGTGGCAATTGATGACAAAGGTTACTGTCTGTTTTTAAACTCTTGTGCAATAATTTTTGTATTTTAACTAGGATCAATTAGTTTTTATATTGAATGTATTGTAATTGTTCTATTGTGATTTTTTTGATAAAATTGTTTTTATTGTGTAATGTCTTGAAAAACATATTGTTTTAATAAATTTCAACCATCATTTCACTAACTATAGGTTTTGTGCCAATACTTAGCAGACCCAAGGTTTGGATGTGGTCGGTATGATTGGATCTAAATGTATGTGATTTGGATCAGAAGTGTGAACTAAGGTTTGGATATAAAACATTCCCAGAGGACGTCTTTGTAAAAAGTTCCTGTATTGAGCAAGCACATGGCTGTCCAAAAGTCCTAAATCACCTCATGTAGTCTGATGTTATGGGTGACAGTTGTACAAAACAGGCCACCGCTCTTTATTGTGTCAGATCTGATGCTCCTTCACTACTGTTTCTCATGTACAAGTACATGTCACATAGCATACATTGCACTTTTTATGCAGTAACTGGACAACACTCTCCATTGGTAAGTTGGAATTCTACCCCAAAATGAGTGTGCATCCAACACGGTATTCGTAAAAAATATTGAGTAAAAAATATTGAGATGCAGAAATATAAAGTTTTTAATATTGTGATCCACAAATATCATGATGGAGGAATATTGTTGACAAAAATATCGATTTTCTAAGATAAGTACTATCGATGTTAAACATATCTATGTTGTTAATATCGTTTACAAAATATTGTTTTTAATAATATCACGTTTTAATTATTTTTATGTATTTTAGTATATGTTTGTATTATTATTGTTTTTTAATATTGTTTGTAAATTTTTTGTTGTTTTGGAGTGGGTTGCGGGTTTTGTAAGGGTAAGGGTGGGAAATAATTTTAATTTATAATTAATTATGTAAATTGTGTAATTAACTTATTTTTTAGGTTACGTTTTAGGTGCGGGTTGTGGGGTGTGTAGGAGTACAGGGTGGGATTAATTATGATCAATTAATAATTCATTTAAATTATTATTAATTATTTAATTGATAATTAATTATGTAAATTGTATAGTCAAGATATGTTTTAAATTATATGTCAGGTGTGTGTTGTTGGGCTTGTAGGGGTACAGGGTGGGAAGTAAACTAATTATCATTAATAAATTTAAATTATCATTAATTATTTAATTGATAATTAATTTTGTAAATTATGTAATTAAGATATTTTTCAAATTATATGTCAGGTGCAGGTTGTTGTGTCTTTAGGGTTACCGGGTGGGAAGCTAATTAAAAAATAATTTATTGATAATTAATTACTACTTTAATATTAATTATTTAATTGATAATTATGTTAATTGTGAACTTATCATATTTGTTAAGTTATATTTCAGGTGTGTGTTGTTTAGTTTGTAGAGGACAAAAGCAAAGACTCCCACATGGGTAAAGTGGTGTGACGCAGCAAATACAGTGATCATATACTAGGGAGGCAAAAACGTACCCTGTGCAGTAACATCTGGGGGTAAAAAACACTAACCCTCGTTGGGGCGGGTCCCTTCCCCCCACACAATGAAGTGAGGTCAAGAAAGGAACACCGTATAGTCGCTCTGGCCTAGACCAGTATCGCTCTGCAGGCTTCGATAGCCAGACAGCGACCACACGATCAACTACAGAATGATCAAACCTACCAGCAGCGTACAGAATAAGTAAACTAGACTCAAACCTCCCCCCCCCCCCGAGGGAAAACCGACAGGCCGTGGTGTAGGTGCGCCAAGCAGGCAGCGGAGAGTACCTGGGTGGGGAGAACCTGCAAACGAACGCCACAAACTACACCTGCTTGCTCCACACATGTCGGGCAGCAGAGGAGGACGCAGCACACACCAAACCAAACTGGATAAATATGCTGTACAAAAAAGCGCAGAAGAACTACACATTCAAGCCGATCGCCCCAAGGAAAAAGAAGAGCCTACATTAAATGACGTCATAGCGGCGATAAATAACGTACATACTTCACTAGAGGCACGTGTAGACTCAGTGTCCACAGAGGTCTCACTTATAAGAGCAGACCTACGTAACCTGGGAGACAGAGTAAAGGAAGTTGAAGATGTGACAGGTTCATTGAAAACAGATACCAAAACTCTCCAGCACCAAGTACAGCAATTACAAATACAACAAAAACACTAGAAGCCAAGTTGGATGAGTATGAAGGCCGCTCCAGAAGGAACAACATAAGAATCATCGGAGTTCCGGAACGTGCGGAGGGGTCAGCAATAGATCTCTTTGTAGAAGAATTAATACAAAAATACCTGCAACCCCGAGGATTATCCAATTGCTTCTCAGTTGAACGTTCACATAGAGTCCCAGGAGGCACAGCCAAACCGGGAGCCTCGCCACGGCCGATCCTAGCACGAATATTTAACTTTCGCGACCGCGATGTTATACTGCAAACAGCCCGGATAGCCCCTCAAGTAAGATATGAAGGGGCAACTATTGCATTCTTCCCAGACTTTACACTCAACGTGCAAAGGCAGAGGCATAGCTTCCTGGAAGTTAAGAAGGTGCTCAGGGACAAAGAATTCAAATACGCAATGTTATTCCCTGCCAAACAGAGTGGAGGCACAAGGAAAAACCTGGTTTTTCTCAACTCCTGAAGAAACATGGTACTGGCTCGAAGGTTGGCACACTGTAGGCAAGCCTAAACCCCTGGACGACAGATCGGGGAAAGGAACAAACAAAGTGACGAAACCGGACGCAACACAACAAATCACTAAGAAATCAAATGAAGGATCAGATAAATCTGAATAGACTGTTGGCCTGAACACTACTTCCAGCTAAGTGAAGTCTTACGAACCACCTGTGGCTGCGGAGGCAGTACTGGACATTGAAATGAACTTGTGGACCTGAACCGTCCATCCATCGCCACTTATCCAAGGAGTAAGAAGATACCGGGAAAACCGTGAGAAATAGTAACAATGGGTGCCACAAAATATTAATCGAAGGGGAGACACGTAGGGACACTCATGCTTCCGGGGACTCTAGACCCCCCTGAGTTTAATGGGGAGGGATGACAGGCACTCTGCAATGTTGGGGAAGCGGGAAGTTGTAGTTCTGCCATGCAGGGAGGCAAGGAGGGGGGATAATGAGGAATTTCATGTTGTTAGTCAATGTTTTAGTATTATACGTTGGAATAGTTGTAAAGCAACACATCGGTCCGCCAAAACAACATGCCCTAGACATTCCTGAAGCAGGCCTATACACACAGTTAGTTCACCACAAGAACAGACGTACATACGTCAAAGTCGTGAGCATCAAGCCACATCCTCGATCAGAGGAGAAGGAAAACTCAGAATCACCCTACATAAGACAAATTCCACCCTCAAACTTCTCTCCTGGAACGTGAATGGGTTGGGAGACAAATTGAAAAGAGGGATAGTCTTACAATTCTTCAGACGACACACACCAGATATTATATTACTGCAGGAAACCCACTTGGTGGGGAACACGTGTAGAGCATTAGACAGAGGAGGATACAAATTAATTGTACATTCTGGCTTCACGACATGCTTAGAGGGACTGGAATACTGCTGAGTAAGAGATGCTCCTATATGATAGACCGTACATGGATGGACCCTCTGGCCAGATTTGCAGCCATGACTGGGAGGTTGGAGGGGAAGCCATTGAATATTCTAACGGTCTACATACCACCGACATGGCAAAAAATAACATTACCGGATTTGAGTGCAATACTCCTAGAGTTGCCAGAGGGAGATTTGATACTTGGGGGAGACCTAAACATGGCGCTCTGCGGACAAAAAGACTGTAAACTTCCTCGACAAACACATGGTCAAGGCACCACCCTCTCGCACTATTTGGATGCAATGGGGTTGGTAGACGTGTGGAGGGCAAACAACCCTCAGACTCTGCAATTCACTTTTCATTCAGGTGCACACAGTAGTCAGTCGCACATAGATTATATATTGACTCAGGCACACCAGTTGCCCTACATTAAAGAAATCCGTCACTTGGCAAGGGGCCTGTCCGATCATTCCCCAGTCTGGCTTACCTATTCCCAAGGGTCGAAATTAACTCGAAACACTATCTCCCTCAGTCCAGGATATTTAAAACTCCCCTACATAAGAGAAGAATTAATTCAAACCACAGAAAACTACTATAAAGAAAATACAGGCTTGTGACTTCCTCCCAGACGCTCTGGGAAGCATTTAAAGTGGTGTTAAAAGGAGAGGCACTCTCCCGAATGGCGGGACATAAAAAAGACCGACAAAAAGACCTTCTAGAGTTAGAAACAAGTGTACTAGAAAGGAAAACACAGGCCGCCCAAACAGACAGCGCAGAAGCGCTCGCGCGCTAGATATAAAAAAACAAGAATACAAAAACAGAGTAGCGGAGGAGGCCAAAAGTAAAAGATTGACCATACTCCACAAAGTATATGAAACAGGGTATAAAGCTGGCAAATTGCTGGCGTGGTTAGATAAACGCGAGCAAGCAAACAGATGGGTAGCATGCCTGAAAGCTGAGCATGGTGCAATGATAAATGATTCGCTGGAGATAGTAGAAGTGTTCGCATCGCACTTCAAGCAAATACATTCATCCAACGCCTCTGCTACGTCAGAGGACTCCAGAGAATTACTTGCAGAGATGCAACTTCCCTCCCTAACAGCTGAAGATAACGACCCTTTAGAGGGCAATATAACCGAAGAAGAAATCACTGGGGCCATTAATAGTTTACAATCAGGGAAATTATACAAACTAATCGCTACAAAAATTGCTCCCCATATGAAAGAAATGTACGAAGAAAGTATGCAACAAGGCTGCCTGCCAAGGGACCAGAGACTAGCCTTCATTGTAGTGATAGACAAGCAGGGCAAACCAGTTGAATGCTGTGATTCATATCTACCCATTTCGCTCCTCAACGCAGAAGCTAAAATACTTGCAAAACTATTGGCCAATAGACTAATGCCTGTACTTACGAAACTAGTACACCCCGATCAATCAGGCTTTTACTGCCGGGGAGAAACACATCTCTAAATCTTAGAAGGCTGCATGGTGTGCTGGGCAGAAATAGCACTACAAAGAAGCTGCTGCTATTCTTTCGACGCCAAAATGGCATTTGACACCATTGAATGGCCATACATATTCGAAGTGCTGAAGAGATTGGGTTTTGGTCCAAAATTTATAAATTGGGTAAAATTACTCTACACACGGCCCCTAGCCCAAGTGATTGTCAATGGACATGTGTCGGGTTCCTTCCCCCTTAAACGTGGAACGTGACAGGGATGCCCCCTCTCTCCACTGATTTTTGCTTTAATGCTTGAGCCCCTGGCGACCTGGATCTGGGGAGAACCTATTATCAGAGGCCTGAAATGGACAGAGGGTTGGGAGGACAGAATCCTGCTTTACGCAAACGACATCCTCCTATACATGGCATCGCCTCATTCATCAATAAGCAGGATCATACAAATTTTCACTAACTTCCGAAAATATTCAGGATACACCATAAACTGGTCCAAATCAATATTATTTATTCTCCAAGGCCCTACACCAAAGTTACCCCCAAATTGAGCGGTGACAGTGACAGAAGAAGGATTTTGTTATTTGGGGATCTATGCCACCAGAGATCCAGCACTTTTTTACACGTGTAATCTTCTCGGACCCCTTAAACGTTTACAAGATGACGCAAGTCATTGGAAAACCTTACCACTGTCCCTTCTGGGCCATGCAGCCCTTTTTAAAATTATGTCACTTCGCAGGTTTTTGTATGTCTTACAAAATACACCATTCCCCATAACAGATACATATATTTCCCAAATTGACAACCAAATCAGATCCTTACTATGGGAGGGAAAACCCCCAAGAATAGCCACTCGCAAACTCGTGAAGAGCTGGTATGAGGGTGGAATAGCCCTCCCTGATATCCGGTTGTACTACTGGGCAACACAATTGGCAGTATTCAACCAATGTATATACAGCCCACAAACAGATCCAGCATATTAGATGGACAAATTCCTGATGGGACCAAGAGGCCATAAACATCAATCCCAAACGACAGGTATTAACAGGACCAACACAACAAACGGTCCATCTCTGGCATAAGATAACAAAACAGCTAGGATGGGAACACAGAGTAACGCAGATGACACCACTATGGGATGCTCAAAAATTAGGAGAAATTTCGTACAGGCCAATTTCCCTCCTTAATGTCGAGGTTAAGTTTTTGGCTAAGACCCTGGCGAATAGACTGATACCGATTATTACCACTGATACCGATTATTAGTCCACAGGGATCAGTCAGGCTTTATGCCTAATAGAAGTACCTGACACAACCTGCGCCGGTTATATGGAGTGCTGCATACAACGAGAGACCCCTCGTGTCCGCAAACAGCGCTGATGGCGCTCAACGCATCCATGGCCTTCGATAGCATTGAATGGCCATATTTGTTTGCCGTGTTAACTAAGTTGGGCTTTGGCCCGAATTTTTGTAAGTGGGTGAGACTCCTATATCAAGATCCAATGGCCCAAGTGCGAGTCAACGGTGTGCTGTCACGGCAGTTCCACTTGCGGAGGGGTACGAGGCAGGGCTGCCCTTTGTCTCCCTTGTTATTTGCCTTGGCGTTGGAGCCGTTGGCGCGCTGGATTAGGAGGGACCCTATGATATGGGGCATTGATGCACCGGGAGGCTGGGAGGACCGCATATCGCTGTATGCGGATGACATTTTGTTGTATCTCGCGAGGCCCTACCACTCTATTGCCAGAGTACTTCATCTTTTTGACCTCTTTGGGTGTTACTCGGGACATATTATAAATTGGACCAAATCAGTGGTGTTCCCGCTGGTGGGTCTTCCCCCAAGATTGCCAGGACGGTGTACGGCTCCTGTAGTCGAGGAGGGTTTTAAATATTTGGGAATTCAGGTTGTTCGGAATCAGCAGCTGTTTCTGGAAAAAAATCTTACCCCCCCCCCCCCCAACTAGAGAGACTCCATACTGATGTGCAGCATTGGCGGACCCTGCCATTGTCCCTCGCGGGCAGAGCGGCCCTCTTTAAGATGATGGCCTTACCGCGTCTGTTGTACATTCTGCAAAACACCACCTACCCCATCCCACCGATAATCTTCAAAAAGATTGCCCAGGATATTTTGGAATTGCTATGGCAGGCAGGTACACCCAAGATAGCACTACATAAATTACAAAGAGGTGTATATGATGGGGGCCTGGCAATACCGGATGCAAGACTGTACTATTGGGCATAGCAATTGTAGGTAGTTAACGATTGGGTGTATACCGATAGAGATGAGCCAGCATATAGGGTGGATCGGGATGCTATGCCAGCAGGTAATTGTGAGCCGCTGTTATACGTGCGTAGGCACGGCCCTTGATGGCCCCCACACACAGCAGTAGTGGTGCCATGCTGGAGGGAGGCAAATCGGGCATTGGGGTGGCAGAACAAACTAACTAGCAGGAAACTAGCAGGATGCCACTTTGGTCAAGTGCCGGGTTGAAAGAGGTGGCCTCGTTCCAAGGGTTTGCAGGCTGGAAGAACATATGAATAGATCGTCTGGGGGACGGGTGGAGGGAAGGGGCCATGCTTTCGTTTGAAGATCTACAACGGGAATTTGCCCTGGCTGAGACCCAGAGATTTCATTACTTGAGACTCAGACATGCCCTGTTGACACAGTTGCAAGGTGGCACCTCCCTCCCTGACTATTCTCCCCTTGAGGATAGATTACTGATCGACCCTATCCCCGAGAAAGCAACCTCAACAATATATCGGAATCTTATGAACAACCCACCTAATCCGCTGACAGCCTTAAGGGCCGCCTGGACTGATGACATAGGTAATATAGATGACGAGGAGTGGCAAGAGGCACTCCAGGGCCCGAGGGAAATAGCGATACGAATACACTTCCGGCTGATTCAGCTCCGGATCCTGCATCGCTCCTATTACCCTTCGACGCTTTTACATAGGATTGGAAGGGCACCATCATTGCAATGCATCCGAGGCTTCCAGGATGAAGGTACTTTCCTGCATATTCTGTGGGAATGCCCTAGGATTGTACAGTTTTGGCGCAGAGTCACGGCAACAATGGCAAGGGTAGTGGGTACGGATGTGCCGATGGACGCTAAATGGCTTTTGCTGATCATTAAGGGAGAGATAGTTTGGTCCAAATATGTCACCGTCTGGCTTACATTAGCAACGGGGATCGCTAGACGAAATATTGCGAAGAGTTGGGGGGCGCCACTCCCCCCTTCAGTGACAGACTGGGAGAAGGACCTGGATTGGTGCCAAAGAGCGGAGGAAACGGTATATAAAAGTAGAGGGTGTATAAAAAGGTGTGGGCGCCGTGGCGAGCCTACAGGGGGTCATTGGAGAGCCATGGGGTTGCCGGCGAGGCTCTGGCCGATCAGAGAGAGGTGTCCCTTTGATGGTGGTTCTTCCTCAATCACAGGATGGTTTCCGCACTAACCGGTCCTTGTTATCCTAAACTATGTAACCAGAACTCCAATGTGCATGCTTTGGCAAATGTTATTGTATTGTCTATTGAGCTTGTTCAATAAAAAGATTATTAAAAAACAAAATATTAGGAGAACTGATCAGACAACCGGTCTTTGACAAATGGGATTTGATTGGCATTTCAACGGTGGGAGACCTGTGGGCTAAAGGCAAAATGAAGTCCTTTGAGATGTTAGGAAGGGAATTTGAGATGGCGACATCAGAGACTTACCGATATTTACAAATAAGACACACAATAATCTCGGTGCTCACACCGGACTCAACACTTCCAGAATCAACCCCACTAGAAGACAGATTATTATCTGACCAAATTGATGGAAAGGCAATATCAAAGGTTTATCGAAACTTATTAAATGCTATGCCGGAACCCCTCACAAAAATGTGGGAGAAATGGCAGAGTAATTTGGACGACTTAGAAGACGAGGACTGGCAAGAAGCGCTTGCATCACCTAAAGAGGTTTCTATAAGCTCTAGATTGAAATTAATACAACTTAAAGTCGTACACATGACATATTATTCCTGTAATACAATGCTGAAAATTAAACGAAAGGAAAGGAAGACGCATAATGCAGACGGCAATGCGGGGAGCAGGGTACGTTCTATCATATTATCTGGGGTTGCCCCCCCATTTATAAGTATTGGAGCGCTATAATGACACATCTGCAAAAAGTATTAGGTAAACAGCTGCGACAAACACCACAATTATGTTTGCTCAATATATGGGAACCAAAAGATCTCAATGGAAAAGAGCGTCTCTTAGTTATGCTGGGCTGGGCATTAGGCAAGCGTAACAAAGCAAGAAAATGGGGAGTTGAAACACCACCTTCTGTGGTGGAATGGGAGAGAGACATGGATTGGGCAATGGTGGCAGAAAAATCTGTTTACGAGAGAAGGGGGTGTCCCAAGAAATGGGAACAAATATGAAGCAGGTGGAATGTATATAGAGGAAACATATGTACCCTAACTGTCCCTGGTAGGGGAAGATCCAACAACGAGTACCCGGCAGAAGGGTGTGGTGAATTATAATTTGACAAATGTGATCCTATCTGTTGACGGGAAGAATGGCCCGATGTCTGATGAAAAATGGCTTACGATATTGTTGTTGCAATTATTATGTGTTATTTCAATAATAAAAAGAGTTTTAAACAAATAAAAGACTGGAATTACTTAGGTGTTCAGGCATTTATTAAATGCGGAATAATCGTGGCCTCTGGTCTGCATGAACATCTCAAAAACGTATGCTTAGTGCCAAGTATTTAAGTTATACTGTTTAGAAGTGGGAGACGCCCTGGAAGTTCCTTCCATTAGCTGCATGCCTCTTAGGCCTTCTGCAGTCACAACCTGAACATCCTAATGGCAATTGCTAGGCTCTTTGTGGCAGGGATGCAGTTGGCAAAGGAGTGTTTTTAGCCAGAGGAATCACAGTCAGCCATGGTTCTCATGCGGTACACTCCAGGTCAAAACAACAAAAGGCAGAGTTATGTAACTTTACTTAGCATGCAATGAAACGTTTGGGGGTCAGGGTGAGGGCAGTTGGGTCAGGTATCTCATGCGAGAAGGGCCACAAACGCACTGTTGTACACCACAGTAAGGAAGCCAGGGGGAGGAACAGCGACTCAGCAACCCACACGTTCACAATGGTTGGCACTCTAGTCTTCTTGGGGACGTCCATCAAGCACCTGGTGGCACAGTGGCCAGCAGAAATATGCCCGTCTCCTCTTCCCAGTAACAGTCCTGAGAGCAGGAGGGTCACTGGTTGTTGAACTGGATAAGACAGTTTCTCATTAAGCATGACTGTCTACCTCCTTTTTAGGTCGAGCCTGCTGCGTTGAGGTAGGGACTTGCAGCTCCGCCCACTCTCCGCCCATATTTTTCATTGGCTTGTGTCATTGTCCACTGTAAACTGTAGCTGTTTATTGGTCAATAGGCTTAAAAGTCCCTCCTTAGTACCGCGTTGTCTCATTTTGTAACCTCCCATGGCGACACCCCCTGTTACGTGTGTTGTTACTCAGTAGGCTTTAATTACAGCCTCCGAGCACTAATTTCTCAAATAGCTTTGTCCTGCCTGCTGTTTCAGGCAGGACATGCTTTTTAAAAAAATTGATAGCACGGGCGCCAAACGCATTTGCAATACAATAGGTCTCACATTTGCGAGAGTTCAAGCCATTGGCATTGTAAATGACAATGCCTTTTATTTATCCTTTATGGGTTCCAGAGTAGCGTGCTACTCGCCGAAAAAGAGCTTTGACGCCTCATCAGGGATAGTAAGCGCTATATAAATGCAATTACACTTACAATTACAATTATTTATCTATTTTAAAAACAACACATACATAAAAGGCATTGTCCTTAGCTCAAACTCTCGTAAATGGGAGACCTATTGCTTTGCAAATGCTAGTTCTGCATGGCAGAGCAGCAGCAGCAGGTTTTTGTCCTCAACCTTAGCACTGGGTCCGGACTCTAGGAGAGCAGCTAAGATTCCTTGACAAGTTGAAATTGTTTTTCTTCACTAACACACACAGCTTCATGGAAGTTTAAATGTGAACTTGTTTCTCATCATACAGGGCCCACTTGCATTATAAAACACAGGCAGCCAGTGCAGGCCAACTATTCAGGTAAGGGGAGAGCTGGGGCCAGCATTTGCATATTCCCCCATTGTGCAGGAGCACGGCATGTGGGGGGCCATGCACATCAGCTGTCTGCAGCTCCTGCAAAACCACACACTAGTCCAGGTCTGGTTTACCAGGACTGGAATACTGGGTACAGAGTTTGCAGATGCAGTAATTCCTGGCCCGAAAACACTGGGCAAGTTGGAATGTCTGGGAGTGGTGGCCCACTGGAGGTAATGATCCATTATACTACTCCTTTGAGGACCAGAGAATGCTTTCTACTTCCATTGAAGGTTTTGTTGATCTGAACAAGACACACAACAACATTGCTACAATGGCCAGTTCAGGACAATAGAAGAGGAAAAAATGGTATAGGCACAAATAGGGGGTCAAAGAGGATATGGATATCAACAAGGCCTATCCTGTCTATTTGTGACCACAAACTGGTTCTACACACATGCATGGTGACCCCGTGCCTGGGGTGCCTCAACCTTTCCAACATTTGCAAAAACCACGCACATGTATCTCACGAACTGTATGAATCTAAGGTCCCATCCTTGACAGACTAAACAGATTTACAAGGGAGAGCCAATACGCAGACTTGCGAACCTGGGGTACAGGCCTGCACCCCCTTTTTTTCTTTCAGAGTTTTATTTAGCGCAAAATTGACACAAAGGTATCAGAGTCCTTTACATGAGCACCAGTTGCTTTACAGACGGACACATTCATTTTTTTGTTAGGCACAGGGAGATTAAGTGATTTGCCTAGAATCACAGGATGTTGAGCGTCCCTGCCGAGACTCGAACCCGGTTCCCCAGCTTCGAGGTCGACCGCTCTAGCTATTAGGTGTAGTTTCCACCTTGTGATGGGAACTGTGCGTTTGTGGACAGCATAAATGTTGGGATGGTGCCAGACTGATTCTAGGCACCCCCTCAGGATATGTTGTCCTATAGACCAGTTAGCTCATAGTGCCACCATAACCCCCCTAAACCTAGTTGAACAGGAAATGATTTCTGGCACACACTGAACATGACAACCCTGGTCCCCCAGGAAGCATGGCAACAGATCTAGAACCCTTTTGCTCAAACACTCGTGCTCTAGCACTCTCAGAGAAATATACAAGGAATACACAGAGGGACATTTTCAATGTTTATTGAACCAGTGTGACTTTTTTTTATAGAATATATGTGCTGCAATCATCAATAGGCAGAAACAAATGAAAGTTACTAAGAGCACCAGAACGGTGAACAGAATAAAAGCTCCACCATGGTGGTGAGACAATGTATATATGCAGGCATAAAATACAATATAGAGAATTGGTCGTACTTCTATTATGCAGTCCCTAGCCTAAGTGTCTAGGGTGAGTGTGTGTGTGTGTCTAGCCAAAAATTCCTGTATTGGATGATCCAACTCCGGTTACGTGATGGGAAAGAATGTAAGTCCCCGTCTTGGTCACAAGCTGGACACGCTTGCAAGAAGAAGTCAGCAATCTGCTTGGACGAAGCTTCCGCGTGTAGAGACCTTGACAATATCAGCAAAGTGCTCCTTTGCCTAAACCTGGAAATGCTTGTTTATATATAAAGAAAAGCATCCAGGCGCGTCCTGTGCAAGCCAGTATTGTTTTGGTCTGTAGATAGTCATGTCGCCCCATGGATGAAAAATAGAAGATCATTTGCACGATGTGTTTCGAGACCTTGTACGTAGTGGTCAAGGAATTGTGATAATGTCCGGTGAAGCAGAATCTGTATGCAAAGCAGTTTCAGAGAAACTAATCCAACATTGTCACACACACAAATGTGTTTACAAGGTTATGTGGTAAAAGGGGAAGGCAACCAAAGAAAACATGTCCATTACAAAGATGGTGTTGGTTCTATGTAGGCCTACCTCAGACACATAACAAACTATGAACCAACTACCTCCAACCATTAGTCGTGTCATGGCCTAGACATGGGAATGGTAATTAGTCATTGTAAAAGTCGATCAGCCTTGGGTGAACCTCGTCTCCATGAAATGTAAATTCTCTGCTAAGGAGCAATTTGCAACAAACAAGTAGCGCACCTACATCCTGAAACATAGGCTTAGTTCATTAATCATTGCATCACTGTGCGTGCTCTCCCTACTGACCTAGCTGCTCTTGTAAGCCATCCAGAACTTTGCAAGTCACCTCCATGTCATCTGGAGATTCGGGAGCTCAGCTCGGATATCGTTATCCCAGGGTCTGCCTCCCACCCATCTCTGAGTACATGCAGGAAAGCATCCTTCTCAAACAAGGCATAGATGCTTGTGGTCCTCTGAGTGATAAGACACAGGGCCCCTTCGAACTTGTAGAGTCTGGCCATTTGAAATTGCTGCAAATGTGAGCCCTCAGGTACATTTTGAAAGGAACCCACATGGTACTTTGAGCTTCAACAGTCAGATCCGACCCCATAAATTGAGACTCTCAATTGATTTATACACATCAACATTCCATTCTCTCTTCTCACCCTCTCACCCATCATTAATAGAGCTCATATATTAAACATGGCACATGCTCTCAGGTGACGATCAACACGGCCTGTTTAAATTGTGTAAAATATACGCTAGCACGGCTTCATTCTCAACTAGGAGGGAGCATGGTCCTCGAAAACACACAGTGCCATTTAGCCCCCATGCCATGGTGCCATGATGGACCAGCTGGTACAGAGTTGGTTTTAGAAAATATAAACTCGATGTCTGTGACGAGTTGCGACTTTTCTCCAGCGCTTGGGAGACATTGATCTTTTTTTCCTGCCCTGAAATGCGCTGCTGCCCCCGAGGGGCTTGAAAAGCATCGCAGATTGTGTCAGAAGCCCCCCTAAAGAGGGAGGGACGGTGGCTACTGGAAAGTGACACACAAGATGCCTGCAAATGCACGCCATGAAGGTTGCCCTAAAGGTGGAGCCAACTTGGTGCCACCGCTGGGAGAACCACCAAATGAGGCCCAATTGAGGCAGGGGATGCTGGGTTTTGGCAAGCATGGGACCTGCCAGTTTTTGTCTTGTGCCCCCTTCCGGCCAACCTCTAAATGAGGACTATAGTCATTTTACATTGTCATGAAGCTAACCGAAATACGTACGTGTTTTCTGAACAATGATATCAACTTGTTAGAGCTATTCCTGTTTTTATAGAGGCCAAGAAAATATTCACTGTTCTGGTGCAGCAGAAGGTAAAAAGGCGAAAGGGCTTTTTATTTATGGTGCACTTGTACTTATGGCCTGGCCTTTTAAAATTAATGTCATTCTCGTAAAAAGACCCCCAATTATCATCAATATTGAGCCGCTGCTTAACCGACATGCTTCTCTTTTGGGGAGTGATAAAGATTGAACCGCCTCATGTGAACAGTGCTAAATGTTCTATTACTGCATATTTATAATTTTATATTCAGCATATTTGTGTGTTTGTAGTTGAAAGGAGTTGTATTTGGGTATTTGGCATCTTTGATCTTTCCGGCTCTGATGTGTTCAGTAAGATATCCAACACTTGCATTATGCAGGAATTGCAGAGTCATAACTATTGCAAAGGGAAACAATAGGATTGTTCCTAATATTTTGTATACAGAGTATGGATTATTTTCCACCCACTATGGACCGTTTGGGTTTGGAAACCAGACACTATCTCTAGGGAGCCCTCCAGCCCCGGTCTCGTCAGTAAAAAGTCTGGGAATTATGAACAGCAATGATCTTACCATGAATGCCCAGATCAGCTCAGTGGCCTCTGCATGCTTTTTCCATCTTCGCAGAATCCGAAAAATCAGCAGATTCCTCTCCACCGAAGCCCTGACCCAAGTGGTTCTCGCCCTGGTTATTTCGCGTATTGATTACGCCAATTCCCTGTACGTTGGTATACCTGCGTACCAAGTCCATCGCCTGCAACGAGTCCAGTCCAGAGCCAGACTCCGTAAGTAAGAAATTTATTGTTGGATAATTAAAACCCTTACAATATAAAAACACTTGCAACATGATCTTAAAAATGAAAAAAACACTATATAAAATTACAGATGGATACAAGGTTAGCATTTTACTTAAAACTCTGCAGAGTTTCCTGGCAGATAGTGTTCAATTCGGGGACCGGGTTAGGGTCGGCAGATTGTTGTTGTTCGGGAGGCAATTACTGAGCCCAAGGGTGGAGTGCCGCGCTGCCATAATGGGGGTTGGTTGGGGGCACCAATGACTTCCAACAATTTTTGTGCCTTTGTGACAAGTTTTGTTAACCCGGTATTCAGCTTCGTGTTGTCCGGGTTTAAGGCAGCTATTATGGCTTGGCGGCAGGATCGGATTCCAAGCCTAATCCATTGTTCTCGCAATAGAAATCGTCTGACGGTGAGCATTGCGGGACATAGGCAAACTATATGTTCCATGTCTTCGGTGTGGTGGCCGCACAGCCTACATTGGGTGTGATTATGTGGTCGGCGCCATTCTGGAAGATTCTTTAGAAAAGGCCATTCACCCATCCTTAGTGCCAGGAACTTTCTTTTCCAATAAAGTGCGAACGTGCTTAATAAATAAGGGGGTACAACTCCTGGCTTAAAATTTGTGATCACTGCCCAGGCATGCTTCCTTTTTGACAATGTTGCCCTGTCCGAATGAAAGGACCACAACCTGACACTCTTCTTAATGACTGCTTTTAGTGCCGACTAGGGGGGATTTGTTCCCCAAAATTCCTTGACACCAAGCAGTTGTAAACTATGATTCAGGTGGAGCCGATATTTATGGCTAGCGTGACTTTTCTGGATTTCTTGCCAGAGTCTGGCCTCCAAGGAACCCTCCCGGGCATGACGCAGTCTATTAGAGAACTTAATAAATGCGCCAGCCTCTACGCCGTGATGGTCAAGTAGACCTAGTTCGAGGCGAACTTGTGCTGGCGACGCTGACTTTGGCAAATGAAATGCACGTTTAAAATTTTTTATTAGTTTGTTTAAAAGAGTGTTTGTGGTGCCCTTCGTGATCTCATGGCCATACGTCAATGTATTGGTTATCTTTGCCTTCATCACTTTCAGCATTGGGAGTAAACTGGGGCCAAGTAGCTTTTTGGACAGTTTCGTGGCGGCAACCTCTAGAGCCAGGGCTTTGAACCTTAGTGCTTCTTTCTGTTTAACAAAGGAGCATCTGGTGTCGAGAATTATTCCCAGATATTTATAGTGACGTGTTGAGTCGATTTTTAATTTGTTGAAGTGCCACCCTCCACGCGTTTTCTTTTGCTTCCCAAAGGAAATTGTTTTTGTTTTTGATAGATTCAACTCTAGGAAGTTGCTTGTAGTGTAAGGGAGCAATTCATCAAGTAACCTTTGTAGGCCCACTTTCGTATGGCTAAGCAGCACCAGGTCATCAGCGTATAAGAGGTTACTAATACGCACTCCGTCTAGTTGGGGTGGGTGGCAGTTAACACTGTCGAGAATTTGTGAAAGATCTGATATAAACAGGTTAAAAAGGAGTGGAGCCAGCACACAACCTTGTTTTACTCCGCTTCTCGTCTCGATCTTCCTAGAGACATGAGAGCCTTCACCCAGCTTGATTCTAATCCATGTTTCAGAATGGAGTTCAGCTATTGCGAGAAGCAAAGACCAAGGTACGCCCCATGACTTTAATTTTTGCCACAGTAAGCCCCGGGGCACTCGGTCGAAAGCCGCTTTAAAATCTACGAAACAGCAGTGCAGTTGGGTTTGTTGGACTGTCGCTTTCTCTATCAAAACGGACAGGGTTAGTAGGTTGGTTGTTGTACCAGAATTGGCCACAAAACCCGTCTGATTGAAGGGGAGACGCTTTGTTTCGTTGGCCCAGGCTAACAGCTCTTCCAACAAAATGCTGGCGTAGTATTTAGATTCGATGTCTAAAAGTGCTATCATTCGATAGTTACTAGGGTCGCTTCTCTTCCCGCTCTTGTATATGTGATGAATAATGGCTCCTCTCCAGGACCCGGGGACACTGTTATTTAACCTGCAGTAAGAAAACAGTGGGGTTAGGTTGACTGACCAAAATTCGGCATCCGATTTAAACAAGGCCTGGGGAAGACCATTTGGCCCATGTGCACCATCGGCTCTAGCTTTCTTTATTAAACGTAGGATCTTATGTTTTAGTTCTACCGTTGTCGATGTTGTCTCAGAAGGTGGATCGATGTTATTCCCACAGTCCACAATAACGGGTTCTTCAGATGTGCTAATGGGAGAAAGGCTGGGGCCGTGGCAGGTTGACTTTGTAGCCTTCGGAGGTAGTATCTTTGCGTCGACTGTGCTGGGGAATTTGAGACAGTCGACTTTGTTGTTATTACTCTTAAAATGGGATGATAAAAAGTTGGACCATACATCAGCACTGATGTTTGCGCTGCCGTAGCCGCTTTCACCTCGCTGGCCCCTATTTACAAGAGACCAGAATTGCTTTGAGTTTGGTTTCTTACTTTCATAGTGGAGCTTCAGCCAGAATTGATCTGAGGCCACTTGTTTTTCCCTGCGCACTGCGAGCTTGAAAGCTGTTTGAGCTTGCTTGTATTGGTAAAATTGATTTTATTGCCTGGACTCTTCCTGGATTCCCGAAGGGCACGATTTCTACATAACTTTAATTTTTTTGTTGCTGGTGAAATGTGCGATCGGAATACGTGCTGCTCAATGCTCCTCTTGAGTGGAACTGCTTCAGGCAGCCAGACTCATTCTTGAACAACCAAAGCACTCCCATGTGAAACCACTGCTGAGAGGCCTCCATTGGCTCCCCATACCCCAACGCTGCCTGTTTAAGCTGGGCTGTACCATCCTCAAAGCCCTGTCAGGACGTGGTCCCGCCTTTATTGCTTTAAACATTCAGCGGTATCTCGCCTCTCGCGACCTACGCTCCTCCAATAAGAACTTGTTGGTCTCCTACTCTTTTAAACGGAAGAAACATGGTGGCCTTAGATACACGTCCTTGGCCCCTCAATTTTGGAACGCCCTCCCTCTCTATTTGCGAACGGCGGACTCCTACACCCAATTTAGGAAGTCACTTAAAACCTGGCTCTTCTCCCACGCCTACAATTGACACCCACCTACTGTCTGGAATTGCTGCCGTTTTGCCCTCAGCGCCAAGAAACCGTCTGGTGAACGAGCGCTTTAAAAATGAATTTTAACATAACATAACACATAAGGATTTTCGCGTTTCGATTTCGTATATTCTAAAAATACTTTCATTACCTAAAAATGTCTACTTTCAATGCACACTCCCGCTTTTGTTATTTATTTTATACTTTTTGTAGGCCCAGATTTACTTTGTTTGCTCTTCTGGAGTAACGCTAGCATTTGTATACATGAATAAAACATATCTGACACAAATATAATAAATATAACCATTCAGTTGTTATGTAAGAAATCTAAACTCAGCAACTTCAAAGAGTTGCATCAAGAAATGAGGAAAATGTTGTGCTTAGCATCCGGGCACACACCCAAGGATTTCACAACAGGTTTCATAACATTGCTTTTAGAAGTTGCTTAACAGTTCTTTTCAGCTGATGGCTCAGTCACATCTCGAAATATAATGTAATATCGTTGGGTGGGCAATATACTGAGTGCCTACTGAAAACCATATTTCGTAGAAGGGCAAATGCATTTCAACTTTCAGATAAAAGTTCCTTATTTTGTGGCAGTGGATTACCCAGTTCTCCTTTCCTCAATAGCTGCACAGACTAGTTTATTTATTCACTCATGTTTTTTGATTGTGTCATTCACCCTGTGGACATAACCACACCTCGGCAAAAAACACAGAAGTGGAGAAGCAATTAACAACACAGAAAATGAAAGAACAAGCACAGTGAGGAAGGAATTAATGTTAGTTCACCAGATGCAGTAGCTCAGAAGAGACCTAAACGGTGTCATACTTGGATGACATGGAGAAAAGCCGCGGGACGGGAAGACGAAGCCAGACCAATAAAGGTCCTGCGATGAATGCTTCCTGAGGGCAAGACCACCAGGAGACGGAAGGCGGTAAACCTGCGAAAATTGCTGCAAGCCTGCGAAATTGGAAACAGGAGATTGGGCGGCATGGTTCAAACCCCACCCCAATCAGAAGGAAGCGCGCGGCAGAAGATGAGAGTTAAAAGGGCAGGGTGCAACACCCTGGTCATACCTTGCCCTCTCCATGTTGGCCCGCCCACCCACACTGGATAGTGGGCATCACAGCCGCAGGTTGGGAGCGGGCAAGGAGGCCATGGAGACAGCACACTTAGACAGCCAAGAAAGCACAATAGCCTAGGTAGAGATGCCGCTCAAACAGTGTCCTTGGGATGCCTTACGGCAGGGACACTGAGAGCAGGCGAATGGCCAGCAAAGGGTCAGCAGCAGGCGGACATGGCACTTGCAGCCTGGGGACAACCACCCACTCAGATCTCGGTAGCAAGGGAAGCTTAGAGGCCGCAAATGCTGGACACCTGCTAAAAGGCCGTAAATCAGGGAGCTGTGCAGGAAGTGCTGTAATAGTTATTGTGGACCAATTCATCAGACTGCTGATAGAGATGGCAGATGTGATGAAGTATTAAAATCATGGAGCGTATGATTGCCCATTAAAATGTGATGTTTATTTTCCATGTTTGTGAATAAACTAGTCGTTATGCACCAACAGTGATTCAACTAGTGTTTATTGAGATGAGGGGGTGGGGAAGGGGAGCATGAGGAAGGCCTGGATGGACTGGTGGTCACTCGCACGTCTGGGAGGGGTTCAGGTCAGTGGAAACTACAAACATGCAGGAAAAAAGTTTGAGTAACACAATAGTTAGACACACTACACTAGCAGCCATAGGGCCAACCATGGTGAAGAAAGCGTCCAGGTCAATCTAGGCACAGTTGTATAGTGACTACCCACACTCTTAGACTGGTGTCTGACAACAGCGATTGTTATGACTTGCTTCAGCTCACACTTGCCCTTCCATCCCATCACATTTTCGGTTTTCACCTTTCTCAGTTCCCTTGGTCCCTGTTCCCTTTGGACTTTGACATTTGGTGTGGTGTTGCTGCTTTGTTTTCCTTCTTGTAGGCTTCTCGATATTGGTGCTGCAGAGTGCTCTCTTTGTAATTTGGTTCTTGGGCAGGGCGCCTGGAATGCATGGGTGCTAGACATAGTGCACTTGCATGCCGCACCGGGCAACTCAAATCTCTAATTGTACTATTCAATTTTTATGTGTCCTGGATTTCTCGTCTACTGTCTGCTTACCTTTGGGCAGGAAAGTCACAGTTCAAGAGTCTGTACCGTTACTGTTGGTCCTGCTACTGCAGACAAGGTCGTCCAACCATCTGCTATATTGAGTGTTGATCTTTCTCACTCTCTTCCCCAATCCCCTTTTCCCCTTGGCCACAGGTTCCCTTCAATATCCTTGAGCCTCCTACAGGAGGTGGCTGGACTCGCTTGAGGAGAACGAGAGGCTGCCCTTGATATCCAACTCTGGGTTGTACAAGGGTCAAGACAAATAATTTGCAATAATCGGCATGGAAGATGGTGGGTTTAATGTCTTAAACCCACATTTCCCAGTTGTGTTCCATGATTTCAAAACCCCACTAAATGGTCCATCAGTAGAAGGATCTCCATACCCATTGCAAATAATGACAGATGACCTCCTCAGCCCTGCTGACTCTGGGAAGAGTTTTAAACCAACAGCTGTGTGTAACTGTTAGTTCATTTGGTTTAGATCCTTTCGAGCTGATAGTACTGACTGGCTCCCATGTATGGCAGGACAAGTACTTCCTCACACATTACAATTACAATTTATTGACTGATGCTCAGCTGTTGCTGTAGCATGTACCTTTACCGCAATGCTTAGCACATTCACTGAGTGTTCTTCAAACTCACCCCAGCTTCTCTATGTCCACTTCTGTGTGCTTAGCTTGTTGACATTTGGTAGCAGTTGGTAAGGGTGGTGCTTTCTTCTTCTGAGTTTCTTTTCAGTGGCATATGAATCATGCACTTAGTGGGACACAGGCAATTTGGACACCAAAGGCATTTCATTCTCAAACTAGACAGCACCATGCAAGTGGTCCTTGTGCCGAATATCATGCTCGAAATACCATGTATCTGAAAACACAGAGAAGTCTAGCAGTCTTTCAGCACTGGTGTCTTTAGATCAGGCTTCTCCAACAAGTAGCTCGTGAGCTGCTGGTAGCTCTCCCCCTTCCTTTAAGTAGCTCTCCTGTGTGCAGCCCAGCCTACTTAATTAGAAGCTTTTGCTTGGTCGAATGAAGAATATGTGTACAAGTAAATTGAAAAGTGAGTACTTGAGATGAAAATTTCTGCATTTTCAAAAATCATAAGCTGATGTTTGGAGAAAAATGGTTTAATTTCCAAAATATATTTAAAACTGATTTTTGAGTGATAAATCATGCAGTGTTGAAGACTTATTATTGACAGCTATGGCTTTTATGCAATGGTCATGAAGAGGTTTTCCACATTAAAATTTATTTTTTACAGTACTGTTGGCAACAGTGCTCAAAACACTGAGAGGATTACTGCTGGTAATCTTGCATATCGTGGCCACTAATGTAACCTCTTCTGTTGTATGACATTAGTACTGAACCAATTCTAATAATGTTAGTAGCTCGGGATGATTTTCATTGATCATAAGTAGCTCTCATTAAAAAAGGTTGGAGACCCCTGCTTTAGAGTCTTTGACCTGTGTTGGACTTGGCCCTTTTTGCAGGGTCATCCCAGGACTTTTTGCCTTCCTCCTGTATTTTTTCTGACCTGTTGTTGGTGGTTTTATGACTCTGGGCACTTTAGCACTGCTGATCAGTGCTAAAGTGCGTATGCTCTCCCTGTACATTGTTGTTATGAATTGGTGTTTCCATGATTGACATAGTTGATTTGCTAGTCAGTCCCTAGTACAGCACACTGTGTGTGCCCAGGGCCGGTAAATCAAATGCTGCTAGTGGGCTTGCAGCACTGGTTGTGCCACCCACAGAAGCAGCCTGTAAAATGTAACTCTGGCCTGCCATTGCAGAGCCTGTGTGCAGTCTGGGACTGCCATGTCGACGGCAAGTGCACCCACTTGCCAGGCCCTAACCTTCCCTTTTCTTACATATCAGTCACCTCTAAGGTAGGCCCAAGGTACCCCTGTGGGCAGGGTGCAGTGTATATGAAAGGTAGGACATGCCCTGGTGTGTGTGGCATGTCCTGATAGTGAATTACTGCCAATTTCGTTTTTCACTATTGCAAGGCTACCTGTTCCCATAGGACAGAATGGGGAGTTTGTTTATAACATCTAATGAACATAACTGGCCCTAGGAACAAGATAGAAAAGTAAAGTTTAGTATGCCTGAACTCGGAATGTTAAAGTGCATCTTTTAGTGAGGGTGATTTTTGCATTCTGTGTTTGAAAATACCACTTTTAGAAAGTAGGTATTTTCTTGCCTAACCATCCAATGTGCCTCTGCTAGGTTTGTGTACTGCATGTCTGGCTTTTGGATGACAGGGGCTGGAGAGGGGCAGCGGCTCCAGAAGTCTGATGAGTCAGGGCTGGGCTGAATAGGCTTGGTCTGCATTTGGAGTGGTGGGAGGAGTGGCACCTTCATCTGCATAGGGCTGTGCCTGCCTTCCACAATGACGGCTCCCCCCCCCTGTGGTGTGTCTGGAGCCAGGGCTCACACTGACAATGGAGGTTGTTGTGCACTTGCAAAGTGCCCCCACAGAACTGGTTTTGGCTGGGTACAGACACTCTCTGCCTTCAGAGAACAAAGGATTTTGGTGTATAAAAAGAGGGGCCCAGACCCCAGACTTTTAGATCACTTCTGGGAAATCAAGAGGAACCTTTGCCAAGGAGAAGAGCCGGATAAGCTGAAGAGGAATACTGCCCCTGTGCTGTTTGCTGTCTGGGGTTGGCCTGCAGTGGCTGCTTGCTGCCAAGGAAAGGAGAAAAATGACTTTGCTGTTTGCTTTGTCACCTGCTTGAAGAAAAGATCTCCAAGGGCTTCAAACTGAGCTTGCCTCCTGTTCTGAAGTCTCAGGGACACAAAGACTTCACCACCAGCTCCCCTGAATTTCCTTGCTGGGAATTCCAACCTGCAAAGAGGTGCCTGCTGCTGTTTAGGACCTCTAGAGACTGTTTGTCGCTGGGAGCTGGAAAATCGCCGCAACATCGAAGAAGCGTGACGCATCCGCACACGTTTCTGACGCATCGCCGAAGAAACCGTCACAGCGCCTGCCGTGGCTAGAGAAATCGCTGCACGACGCATCGGGTGCAACGATCTCCGAAGTCCGAGATCACCGCACCGATCCAGACGCAAGTCTGCTGTGCGGCTACACGAAGCCACGCATCGTACCGGATCGATGCATCGCATCGAGGCGCTAAGACTGTCGCATCGTTGGGGGCCGCAGTAAGAAATAGACACATCAACTCCCCACGCAGTAAGAAAACGATGCATCACCTCCTCTCCGGTAAGGAACCGACGCATCAACTTCCCTGCGCTGCAGTAAGGATCCGACGCATCACCTCCACCAGAGCAAGGAATCAACGCATCACCTTCCCTGAGTGTAAGGCCATTTTGTTTGTTTTGCGTGACGCATCTAAGGTACTTTTGAGAAAAGTGTTACATTTAAAACTTGCATTGAACCGAACTATTTCTACCATCTGAAAGTCATATTTTTATTACTGTATTGTGGATTTTTGTCGTTTGGTCTTGTTTTGGTTTAGATAAAGATTACTTATTTTTCTAAAACTGGTGTGGTGTCCATTTGTAGTGTTTTCACTGTATTACTGTATGTGTTCACAAATGCTTTACACACTGCCTCTGAGATAAGCCTGTCTGCTCGTCCCAAGCTACCAAGGGGGTGAGCAGGGGTTATTTTAGGAGTGTATCCCCCTTACCCTGACTAGAAGCAAGGGTCCCTATTTGAACAAAGGTACCTACCTCTGCCAACTAGAGACCCCCATTTCTAACAACCTGCCATAACATTTGATAGTCAACACGGCAAAATGATTGTTGACTGATGGTGACTCATCTTTTACTGGTGGTGATAAGTTGTTTCTCATTGCCAACCATCAAAGCTTCTACTTCCTTTATGCTGTTTCACCATGTTCTGTAGTCTAGTGGCCTATAGAACAACCATATTATGGTTGATGGTCAACATCTTCTCCATCAATATTTTAGGGATTACATATTTTACAGTGTTTACTGTTATTACATGAACTTGAGGGGACAGTTCAGTCAATTATGCATCACAGTCTCTTTCTGAAAGTTGGGAGTCCTCAGCCAGCGGACAAGCTGATTGGGTATCTTGGTACCACATCTGCTGATGGACTCATTTCCACATTTGTTTTAAGCAGAGGGCCTCAACATTGTCAGAAACTCATTACCTGAAGATTTCCAAGGAAGAGATTTCCTTCCAATATTACAAAGGCATTTCTGGTGATTGAGTGACTATCTGTGGCCTTGTAATTCAACATCTCATTTAACAAGACATACAGTTCTAGGAAGTGAGTAAATATCTCCTTTCCTTGTGAATCGTAGCTCGACAGGCCCTGCCTTCTTAACTACATTCTTGGGTACTTTGGAATTCTTTATGTCGTTTGAATCATACCTTGATAGAGCTCACAAATACAATAAGGGAAACTGGTCCTTTCTCTGTGGTTCTTGTAATTTGCATCTGGTTACACTAGCCAAATGCTGATTGCATCCTGTGAGTTGAGAGTTCTCTACATCTCTAGTACTTCGCCTGTCGGTAATCCTCTGAAACACTACCACATATTGGAAAATGAGCAGCTCCTTTCTTGTAAGTTGCATCTGAATCTACATTAAACACTCTTTTTGAGAATTGAGCAATTTTCTGCATTATTAACAAATTTACATCTGGGTAGATAATATAATTCGAAATATATTTTTGGAAACGGAAAAGAAAATGAAATCAATTTTTGGTAACCGAGTAACTCTCTACATTCCTGGTACCTGGAATCAGAAGGGACCTCATAAATACTTTTTGAGAAAGAAATAACTCTAGATTTTTCTTATCATCTCCAGATTGACATCCCAAACTCATTGCCTCCCTGCATCTCTGTAAATAGCATCCTGGCTGGCTTTAACCCTCCCTTCCAAACCACAGCCCATATTATCTAACATTTTGTGTTTCGGGTTGTGTCACGTTTTAGATGCAGCTCCGACGCAAAATGTATTTCAGAACTTACTAAGCCACGCAAAGCCTGATTTGTGTGGCTTTGCGTGGCTTAGTAAAAAAAAGGAACACAAGGCAGCACTATGCACTGCCTTGCATTACTTTGATTCTGGAGGGCGGTCCAGGGGTGAAGCATGGGCTATCCCAGTGTAGCCACCCAAGGATTTTGATGCAAACCTAGATTTACTAAAGTCAGTATACCTGGGTTTGTGCAAAAATGATGCACCTACCCAAGAGAGGCATATCGAGGAGAAATATATTAATTTCTGCTCATTAGTTCATCTTTCCATGTATGCGGCATACTGCAGCACACTTAGAAAGAGGGATATGCCTCTAAGGATTGTTTTTGTACAGGAAGGCATCCTTTACTGCACAAAAACAATCCTGCCCATAATGCAGGAACCCATGTGCCATGGTGCAAGGGTGCGTATGTTGGCGATAGGCAGCCACAAGTGCATTAGCGCTAGAACCAAGCTGAACTGCGCCATATCTTTGTCAATGTGGGGCAGTTCAGCTCACTCTCGTTCACGCAACCCAGCGCAGAACCTTCCCTTGCTGCGCTGCACTGCATGAAATGGTAGTAAATATGCCCCCACATCTGCTAATATCACTAACTCTCTTTTCATGTGGGTTTGCTTGTGAGTCCGTAACTCATAGACATCCTACTTGTCTGACAGATGTTACAGTCCACCATTATGACTCTGGCCAATGAGAATCCCCATCCCGCACAGAAAGGGTGCCAAGACCGCAAAAGCAGTACAAGACCATACAAATGGTCGATCTGTGCTATACAAATGCTCATAGCATAAAAACATAACACCCCTTCATGCATGCACCACGACTGTGCTTTGCAGCATTAAAGAGCAGGGCTGATCCTGCACTCTCTGAGGCATGGACATCTAATAGAACAGCACCAGAAACAAAAGACTTGCAAAGCCTCAAACCGTGCATTGCACGCCTGTAGCTGTCTTTGAGAAGGCGACTGCATCAAATTAAGCAGGCACGCTTCTACACAAGCTGCCACATTTTGCAGGCATACGGGAAATTTGCAAGTGTCCGGGGATGATGAATGAGACACAATATAGTCTGCAAGCTTTACGGCTTAGGTAGCCAGCGTCTTTTAATCCCAATTTACCAAAACCCGTTTTTTTGGTGTGTAAAATCCTTAAAATCATTAAAAGTAGCAAGTAGAGCAAAGATGTGCAGCTCATATGTGACAAGTATTGTCAATTGCTGACTCTATCAGGCAATGCTGTCACCAGACGTGCTGTGCAGACCTGTCACTATTTTGTAGCAGCGTGGCAGGTGAGACTCTAGGTTAGCGGATGCTTCTGATGGAGCAGGGTAAATGAAAAATTTTAACCTCCTAATATTTTTCGTAAAATAATTAATAAACATGTTCGTTTAAGTAAATAACCAACAATGTATGTTACATGTTAAGGGTTAAAGGTAACAAGCTATTCCGTGTGCAAAATAATCAACTTATAATTGTTTACGTGTCTAAACATAACATAATAGTTGCGTACTAATTAATATAATAAATGCATGATCTGTGCTTTTAAATAAAACGAGTGGTTGCAAAATAAAGCAATGGTAAGTAAGGGACAGCTTTATATGTTGCTTTTTGCTAGGTAATACCAAATTGGGGTACGTAGAAAGATGGGAGGGAAACGAAAGGGTTATATTTCTTTGTTTTAACAATATTTTGTTTATCTTTGAAAATAGTGCGCTTAGGCCTGTCGAGCAGCGATATAAAATGGCCGCCAGTTGCTAGAGTACGCATGAGCGGGAGACCATGTGATAGAGGAGAGAGGCTGTGGAAAAGGGATGATCACGTGCTGATGTGATGCTGAGAGGCTAAGATGGAAGTATGGTCAAGGCTGTTGTGACCTTTCTGAGCAGATGTGTGCCAAGATGATCAACAAGAAGCGTGAGAAGTCCAACTGAATAAATAGACGGAACTGTTAAACCTAAAATGTAACAGAAAAAGATACAATTTGGACTGATCGAAACGGATGAGCAATTGCATGAACTGTGGGAAACGATGCTTGCATGGACATTCCACAAGGAACTGGTTAAGACCAGGAAGTTTGATTAAAATGTATATGGGCCTGAGTTTTGACCAATGAGAAAGAGTCACGCCATGAAGAAGAAACATTTTATGCTGTAAGCTAGAATTAGGGTATAAGAAGAACTACTCTTGGCGGGAGGGGTAGAGAATGCTGGAGAGTAGATGCTGCGTTAGATGCTGTGGGAGAGGATGCAGGAGAAGTTGCTGGAGAGCAGATACTGGAGAAGTTAGATGCTGTAAATGAGAGAAGTTGCGGTTGTTGATGCTGACGAGCTGATGCTGCTGCTGCTATTTTCCTTTTCCAGTTGAGTATAAGATGCTGCTTGAGGAGAAGTTTCCAGATAGATTTTTATTTTAGAACTATTAGATTTCCCCCAGATAGATAGGTTGATCTTTAAGAGTTCTTACTATGAAAACCTTATTTTTCTGTCTAATAAAAATGCATTGCAATTTCAAGTTATTCTTATAATGAGGATAAATGTAATGATCTGAATAATAAGCTTAACCTCATTTCCTGCATTCAAAACTTTATATAAACTATATTTTTCTTTAAACAAATGACAGTGATTCTTTAGCTCAATGATTAAAATGAAATATTAAAGAGTTTATTGTGATTGAGCTGGTCTTAATTACCATCAACTGATTCCTACTAGTTGGTCCATCGACCAATGAGCGGAATACCTTAAAACAAAGAGAAATATTATGTCATGTTAAAGAGGTATCCCGTCTCCTTCAAGCGAATCGTTTTTCTCTAGGTTATTGACGGAGGAAATCCAGGGAACAAATGAGTAAGTGAATGTATATGCGGTGTTATGGGCCCCACCGTCATATGGATATAGTGTGTGTGTTGAAGGAGTAATTGCACCTGGATGACCGAAGTATATAGGAGAATTATTTTTATTGTTAGCGCTGGATCAGATTTCTTGGTAGCAGAGTTATGGATACTATAGATTAGTTTGGTGATTATTGATTATTGATTAGTGATAAGTTCATGTCTAACACTTTTTGTGTTAGATCAACTCTGTCTCGTCTTCCTGTTTCCACACCCTCCGCCTCCTTCGTAAGACCTTCAAATGGATCCCCCTCGAACACCGAAAGACCGTCACTCACACCCTGGTCACCAGCAGACTCGACTACGGCAACGCGCTCTACGCCGGAATAAACAAAAACCTCACCCGCATGCTACAGAACATCCAGAATGCCGCCCGCAAGACTGGTCCTCAACCTGCCAAAACACTGCCACATCTCCCAGCACCTGCGCACACTCCACTGGCTCCCTGTCGAGGTGAGAATCACCTTCAAGATGCTCACCCACGCACACACTGGCCCTCCACGGCACCGGACCAGCATACTTGAACAGCCGACTCAAATTCCACGCACCCCAAAGGACCCTACGATCAGCCCAGCTCTCCTACGCCGTCGTCCCCCGCACCAGAAAGACCAGATCGGGAGGCCGCTCCTTCTCCTTCCTCGCGGCCAAAGCATGTAACGCCCTTCCGCTCCACCTCAGACAGACATCGCTCCCCATCTTCGCAAGAAACCTCAAAACCTGGCTTTTCGACAGACCCCCTCCTTGATGGATGGAACCTGCACCCCCCCCCACCCCTAGCGCCTTGAGACCCTTACGGGTGAGTAGTCGCGCTTTAACAAACCCCTGATTGATTGATTGATTGATTTTTGTTGAGTCGCGTTATGTTATATGTAAGTTTTCACGCTTCCGGGAAGTAGGAAGTGGAACACGTGTGCCAAGAGAAGTAACATGGAATTGTACACTGTCTGTGTTCAATTTTGGTAATAACACAGGTTGTGTTATAATAGGGACATTTTGCGTATAAAAGGTGTGTAAGTGAAATAGTGATCGGTTTTCTTGTGAAACTTTGGCCTTAATTCTCAGGAGCAGTATAGTCTCCACATGTGTTTTATCCCCAGTGAAACGGGTTTACTGATTGCTTGAAAGAAGGGTAAGGTAGAGGGAAGTACTACTTTATCGGCGAAACTAAAAATTCTGTGGTAGGGTAGAGGTAAGCGCTGCCTACTGGAAAATACAGAATTCTTGTGTAAATGGTCAAAGCTATCTCTTCGGTTTAGCGAATCAGACAATAGAAATGTGTTTTAAATGTTGTAACTAACAAAAATTGTTGAAAAAGAAATTGCCGATAAATTTTGTAAAGGAGGGGTCAAGAGCAGAAGTGACGTAGACAAGAGTCGCGCTGGGATTGGACAGTGCGCTAGTCACATGAGAACAGGAGCAGAACTGACGTAGACAGAAGCCGCGCTGGGATTGGTCAGTGTGCGGTAGACAGAAATCGCTCTGATTGGAGTGTTGGTGTGAGTCGCGCTAGTATTGGTTGAAATAACGCATAGAGAACAGTGATGAATGGCGGATTGTTTAAGGAGAAAAAAGTTGTGAATCATGTCGTACTATGAGTATGGTAAAGAGAAAACGTCATTGATGTCGAAAGTTAAGAAGTTCTTTAAGAAAGACAAAAAGGTAGTGACTAGAGAGGGACAAATAATTCCTCCACCGAAATCACCAGCTTCACATATGATGCTGAAATATGGATATCATACATACATATGGTTAGAAAATTGGACAAAATACACCAAGAATGATGGAGCATTGGCTGTCCCTGAGAATGGCTCATTTAATGTAGCCGTACTACGGAACTTGAGAGAAAAGATGGTAATGTTAGAACCTAGACCTAGACCGACACAGTTTGAAGTTTTAACGGAATGGGAAGATGAGATGTATGAACGAGAGAGATTCAGAGGATTAAAGAATCATGAGTTTCTGCCTGGAAGGTTATGGGGAGTAAATCATGAGGACAGAGTAAAGCGTTGGAGATATGCTAACATGACAGGAGGTTTGTTTCCAGCTTTTACAGTTGAGGAAGAAGCAAAGAGAAAGTGTACAGAGAAAAAGAAGCATCTAGTGGTAGAAAAGTATGTGTATGGTGGTAGTGAAACAGATGACGAATTGCTGGAAGATATTTTAAACAGAAACCCACCCCCATACCAACAGACTTCTGCGGTGGTGACACCTAATGCACCGCCAATGGAAACTGGGAGGAATAAAAAACCCGAACGAAGAAATGAAACAAATAGGTCACAAGAACAATTTAAAACTTCACAAAATGAAGAGATAGAAAGTGACAATGCAACTGAATTAGCAAAAACGACAAAAGAATTGACTGAGAAAATAAGAGAATTGACAAAGAATATGGAAGCTGTAACTGTACCAGTAACGATAGGTCCAGTAATGCCAATTTTTGAGAGTCAGAAAATTAATGAACATTCCTTAGTGATTCCCATGAATTCACATTTGCAAAGAAAAAGAGAAGGGATGGACTGAATAATGAAGGTGCACACAATTTGGCTAGTACCTATAGACCAAGCCCACCTACAAATTTGACGATAAATGAAAATGAGATTAGGAGAATGCCTATGGTGACAGAGTCCGCATCAGGAACACCAGAAAGAAGCAGCGATTGGATAGAATTAAATAGTACGCCTGTAGGTCCGACTCCAGATGAGTTAAATGAATGGATGAAAGCGCTAAAAACAAAAGAACCGGAAGAGAAACCATTAGATGTAATTAGGTTGAAAATAGACATGGAAGAATTGATTTTGGGAACAATTGGAACAGAAAAATTAAAAAATTATCAGGATGATGAGATTATGTTTTTGTGCAAGAGTCTTACTTGGAGAGCTAGAAACTTACATGACAAATTGGAAGAGACACCAAGTGAACTAGGAGTGGAATTTGTAAAAGTGAGAACGTTGCAGAAACCATACAGAGTAGATTTTTGTGAGAAAGACATAGAGAATTTGAACACATCAGGAAGACTGACCCAAATAAAAGAGTTGATTGTTTTATTGAGAAAATGGGGTGATGTGGATAGATGGAGAAATAGATGGTCAAAGAGGAATGAGAAAACAACAGATAAAGCATCTTTGGCTTTTGCAGTGACAGATAGGGAACCAGTTGCTAGGGAATACCTGATGAGAGAAACTCCAGGTGGTAGTTATGTGCATGTTCCGTGGACCAGACAGGATATACTGTCATTTACAAATGACTTCCCCAAATTGAGAGAGAAACCAGTAGAATGGTACAGACAAGTGGAGAGATTTGTTAAGGTGTCAAAAGTGCTGTGGATAGATCTAGATGGATTGTTTGATATAGTAGTGCCAGCTGATTTGTGGACAGAATGTAAGATTACTATTGATTGGCCAACTGTAGAATATCCAAGGGACGCTAAAACAGAAGCGCCAGGACCAGAAGTGATGAGGAAGTACGACCAAGTAATTACCTTTTTGAAGAATAAAATTCCACCAAAAGAAACAGATTGGGTAAAAATAGACAGAACAACGCAGGAAAGTAAAGAATCAGTGCACGCCTACTATGAGAGATTGTTGTTGGTTTTCAAGCAGTATATTGGATATGAGACACTGAATGAGAAGGATACGAGTCATTTTGTATATAGGTTTGTGTATGGATTAAAACCAGAGATAAGTGAAATGATTAAGCAGCACTTGATTGGTTGGCAGAATAGCACAGTGGATGAGGTTTTGAGATATGCTAAGTATTGCAGCGATGAAATTGAGAGTAGACAGCGTAAATTGAAAGAAAAGGCCATGTGGGCACAGGTGAAAGTTGCAGAGAAGCAAGAAGCTCAATTGAATAATACTGGTAATGAAACAGGACAGGTTAAATCCCGACCTAATATAGGTAAAGGAAAAGGACAAATGAGCATAGATGAGGCAAAGAAAAAGTGGCCATGCCACAACTGCGGAAAGCTAGGACATTGGAGAAACGAGTGTAAATTTCCTCCAAAACCTAATGTGGAAAATCAATCATTAAATTCACAGGTGCAGAGTGAGGTAGTTACTCAACAAGGTCAGGTGCCACAACCACCACTTCCCAAGAGTATTAACCAACAGAAATACAGTGCAGAAACAGGATTCTACAGAGGAGAACAGGTAACACAGTTGCCGCGTGCAGCTGCAATTTCTCAATATTGGTTACGACAGGATGAGGATGACACGGATGAAAGTTCCTGACGGTGCCTAGGAGAGGGGAAGAGTGCGTGCTTGGCGCAACTCTAGAGGTAGATCAGTCTGGTCCATTTGTGGATGGAGAAGTGAATGGTGCAAATGTAACATTCCTTGTTGACACTGGAGCTACCCGTTCTACTGTTAGGTCAGTGGAAATTCCAAACCTTCCTCTCTCAGGTGAACATATCCAAGTAGTTGGAGTATCAAATCAGCAAATTAAAACGCCTCTTACTAAATTAGTGAAGGTAAGAATTGGTCCATTTAGTGAAATGCACCGATTTGTGGTATGCGATTGTAGTCCCGTGAACCTTTTAGGACGCGATTTATTGTGCAAGATGAACTGCACTATCTATTGTACCCCAGACGGAATTGCATTTCAGACTCCAGATGAGGATGTGCTGTATAAAATGACAATGGTGAATTTAGAACCAGAAGTAAATGGTTTGTTTCCTGTAATTAATGCAGAGAAAATCCCAATTGAATTGAAAAAGACAGTGAAAGAAGAAGTGTGGGACTTTTCAGGAGAAGATGTAGGATTAATGAAAGGAGTAGATCCCGTTAAAATAACAGTGAAAGAGGGAACGAGTTACCCAAATACGCCCCAGTATAAATTGACGCCAGAAATAGTTGAAGGAATAACGCCAGTAATAAATAAAATGATTGAACAAGGGATTCTAAAAGAAATCATGAGCAGTCCATGTAATTCGCCAATAATGGGACTGAAAAAGCCAAACGGAACATATAGAATTGTACAAGATTTGAGGAAGGTAAACAAAATTGTTGTGCCTTGTTGCCCAATAGTACCGAACCCTGCTGTGATTCTATACCAGATTCCACGTGAAGCAGAATGGTACACAGTAATTGATTTATGTCATGCATTTTTCTCTATTCCATTGCATCCAGATAGCCAGCCATTATTTGCGTTTAGGTTTGGAGAGCGTATTTTGGCATGGTGCCGAATTCCTCAAGGGTACACAGAAAGTCCCTCAATCTTTAATCAGATTCCAATTAGTTTAGCTGTAGTAGAAATGTCTAATACCACTGAGAAAGAAAAAGGAGCTAACACTCAAGAACCAGTTATTTTAAAGAGTAGTGCAGAATTACACAAGGACAAATCAATAACAGATTTTTCCAAAAATGTTTTTACTAAATTATTATATGAGTATGTAGAAACAATGGATGTAAGAGATTGCTATGTTTGTATGCAGTTGCCTGCATCTGTAGCAGAGGGTGTGACTTATCATCACCTCCCTTTGACATATGGAATAACATATAGCGTTTTAGCAAGTTTATTTTATAAAACAGGTAGATTAGAATATTATTACACTGACATAAATAAGATTTTTGCGAAAGTTTCTGTAGTTCCCGAGCTGAACAAAATAAAAGAGGGAAAAACGTTTGGTGAATATTTTCTAGAAAATAAGATTTTAACCTTAGATAGTATAATTAGGTACAACCTTACCTGTGAGTTAAAGAAGGAAGAAAAAGTATTTTTAGAGATGGTTGAAGAGAGAAGAGTGAAATTTCAAAGAAAAGTGATAGAAGAGACAAAAACACCTCTTTGGGCGTTTGAGGAAGACAATCATGACAAGAAAAAGACAAATGCAGCTATGACTCTGGATTGGCCCCAACAGGGAAGGTTGTGCATTAGAAGAAATAAGACAAGATATGACAATTATTTTGTGGGTTCCAGTAATTGCCATGACAATTACCAAATTTTAGGTGGATGGGGATTCAAAGGAGGAAAAGATCCAATATTTCCAGGGATTTATTATGTTTGCGGAAATAGGGCTTATTATAGGTTGCCGGACCATTGGTATGGGTCATGTTACTTAGGCCTGGTCTTTCCAAAGATTTTTCATGTGGATAGAAAAGAAAAAGGAACACACAAAATGATAAATACCTTTACACGTAGAAAAAGGGAAAGTTTTTCAGAAATAGGTGATATTTTTGGTGCATTAATACCAGCAGTGGGAATATCTTTGAATGCATTTAGAATTCGGAAATTATCCACAGTGGTAGATCGTTTATCTACAGATACTGCTGGAGGGTTCTTGATGGTAAATACCGAGATGGTTGTCATGAGAGCTATGGTGATGCAAAATCGACTTGCCCTTGACATTCTTTTGGCAAAAGAGGGCGGAGTCTGTGGAATGCTGAAAGTCCAACATTGTTGCACTTACATTCCAGATAAAGCGAAAATATACAGAAGTATATAACAAATATTACAAGTTTGCACAAAGAACTTGTTCCACTGGAGGTTGAAAGTGCATGGGGAAAACTTGGTAAAGGGTTTTCTTCAGTAATAAATTGGTTAACAAGAATGAGTGGATTAATAATAGGGAAAGTTATAATAATAGCAACCGTGATAATAATAATAATATTAGTACTGAAGCTTGCAATAACATGTATAAAGAGAAGAAGAAGGCAGAATAAGATAGAAAAAGAAAACATGATAAACAAGGAAAGAGAGAGAGAAATGGGTGAAATAGAGTTAGAAGAAATAAAAGAGAACATGTACAAGAAAACGAAGAAACAAGTTAAAGGGATACAGTTGTGTAAACTAACAAAAGCAAACGGATAAAAGATATATGCTGTCTGAGAAAATTATATAACTTGGGTTTTGTGGTGATATTAAAAATCACCAAAGGGGGAGTTGATGGAGCAGGGTAAATGAAAAATGTTAACCTCCTAATATTTTTCGTAAAATAATTAATAAACATGTTCGATTAAGTAAATAACCAACAATGTATGTTACATGTTAAGGGTTAAAGGTAACACGCTATTCCGTGTGCAAAATAATCAACTTATAATTGTTTACGTGTCTAAACATAACATAATAGTTGCGTACTAATTAATATAATAAATGCATGATCTGTGCTTTTAAATAAAACGTGTGGTTGCAAAATAAAGCGATGGTAAGTAAGGGACCGCTTTATATGTTGCTTTTTGCTAGGTAATACCTATTTGGGGTACGTAGAAAGACGGGAGGGAAACAAAAGGGTTATATTTCTTTGTTTTAACAATATTTTGTTTATCTTTGAAAATAGTGCGCTTAGGCCTGTCGAGCAGCGATATAAAATGGCCGCAGTTGCTAGAGTACGCATGAGCGGGAGACCATGTGATAGAGGAGAGAGGCTGTGGAAAAGGGATGATCACGTGCTGATGCTGAGAGGCTAAGATGGAAGTATGGTCAAGGCTGTTGTGACCTTTCTGAGCAGATGTGTGCCAAGATGATCAACAAGAAGCGTGAGAAGTCCAACTGAATAAATAGACGGAACTGTTAAACCTAAAATGTAACAGAAAAAGATACAATTTGGACTGATCGAAACGGATGGGCAATTGCATGAACTGTGGGAAACGATGCTTGCATGGACATTCCACAAGGAACTGGTTAAGACCAGGAAGTTTGATTAAAAATGTATATGGGCCTGAGTTTTGACCAATGAGAAAGAGTCACGCCATGAAGAAGAAACATTTTATGCTGTAAGCTAGAATTAGGGTATAAGAAGAACTACTCTTGGTGGGAGGGTTAGAGAATGCTGGAGAGTAGATGCTGCGTTAGATGCTGTGGGAGAGGCTGCAGGAGAAGTTGCTGGAGAGCAGATACTGGAGAAGTTAGATGCTGTAAATGAGAGAAGTTGCGGTTGTTGATGCTGACGAGATGATGCTGCTGCTGCTATTTTCCTTTTCCAGTTGAGTATAAGATACTGCTTGAGGAGAATTTTCCAGATAGATTTTTATTTTAGAACTATTAGATTTCCCCCAGATAGATAGGTTGATCTTTAAGAGTTCTTACTATGAAAACCTTATTTTTCTGTCTAATAAAAATGCATTGCAATTTCAAGTTATTCTTATATTGATGATAAATGTAATGATCTGAATAATAAGCTTAACCTCATTTCCTGCATTCAAAACTTTATATAAACTTTATTATTCTTTAAACAAATGACTCAGTGATTCTTTAGCTCAATGATTAAAATGAAATATTAAAGAGTTTATTGTGATTGAGCTAGTCTTAATTACCATCAACTGATTCCTACTAGTTGGTCCATCGACCAATGAGCGGAATACCTTAAAGCAAAGAGAAATATTATGTCATGTTAAAGAGGTATCCCGTCTCCTTCCAGCGAATCGTTTTTCTCCTAGGTTATTGACGGAGGAAATCCAGGGAACAAATGAGTAAGTGAATGTATATGCGGTGTTATGGGCCCCACCGTCATATGGATATAGTGTGTGTGTTGAAGGAGTAATTGCACCTGGATGACCGAAGTATATAGGAGAATTATTTTTATTGTTAGCGCTGGATCACTTCCAATGTATTTTTTTGTTGTTTTTTTTTTAGCAAAGTATGACATTGTTTTTCCTGACAGCCGTCATTCAAGCACATGTTATATTTAAAGCCATGTTAACTTTATACATGGGATTCGTCGTGTTTCATTCTCCTTCCAGCTGTGAATTGATGTTCATCATGGGTAGGAGTACCCCAAGGAGTTGAATAGTTGATCTTTCAAGAGAGTTGATCGGCAGGTCCTGTGTTCGAATCCTGGCAACACCCACTCAGCTTTCCATAGATGGAGTAGAGCGAATTGGGACATAGTAGCATCTGCTGTTTACAGCACGTGAAAGGTTCTATAAAAGATGCAAATATGTGTTATACGGCACTGCAGCCCAAGGCCTCTTACACCCTACAACAAGGTGAGTAACAAAGGAGGCTGGCCGGTGGGGGGGTGTAAGACCACTCCCTCAACTTCCTCAGCCAGTTGTCACCCGCCAAAGCAGTGTCATCTTAAGGATTTCTGGGGCCCTGGGAAGACATATTTTTGGGCCACTTGTTCGTAATAACTTTAAATGTATTACTAATTTCCAGGTAATTCAAGCCCTAATGGGTAGTGAGTTTGAGTTGAGGTAATGAGAGGAGAGGGAGATAGTGAGAAAGTTGGGGATTTAGTGATTATTGAGGTAGAGAGATGAGATACAACAATATAGAGGTGGACAGAGATGAAGAGGAGAAAGGGGATGTTGAAAGAGAGGGGAGAGTTAGAGAGATTGGAAAGGAAGACAGCACCAGGTAAGGTGGAGGTAGACTGAAACATAGGGAGAGGTAAAGAGGGTGAGCAGAGTAGAGTGAGAGACAATAGAGAAAGATATGACTGAGGCACAGATAGAGAGTTTGGTAGAAAGGTAGAGGGAGGAGGCAGAAGTAGCTATTCAAAGTGAGATGGAGATACAGAGAGACAGAGGGGGGAGAGAGAGGGAGAGTGTGAAAACAGTAAGAGAGAGAGAGAGAAAGAGTTTTGAGACTATCTTAACGAATTTACAAGGCAGCCCCTTGAATGTGGAGGTCTTGGGCAGTTGCCAGCATTCCCCATGCCTTAAATGCCCCCGTGCCAAGGGAAGATGAGTTAAGATGTATGTATTTTATTGCCTTTTGTGTATACAGTGCTTCATAATGTATCCGCCCAGACTAGCCAAGCTATCCCGAAAAAGTATGATGGACGCTGTAGGGTGGCCATTGCACATGATGGCAACACAGTGATCTCTGCTGGTATCCCCTAAAATGGTAACACCCGTCAGTATCACAGAAATGTTCACACAGCACCCAAAGCCTCTCGAGTATGAAAAGACATTATCAAACATTCTGCATGCATTTTAGTCAGTGCCCCCCACACATTCTTCATGTCTTCTGTCCCAAAAACACTCCCAATATTTTCCGGAAGAGTCAACCAATTACGGAAGCTTGAACTACTTAAAGCAGTCACAGAGAGGACTCATCAGCAAGGCAGCAGAAATAACAAGCATTTGCAATGCAATAGGTCTCGCATTACTGAAAGTTTGAGCTATTGGCGTTGCTAACAATAATGGAACTATTATTAGCAACACCAATAGCTCAAACTTTCAGTAATGCGAGACCTATTACATTGCAAATGCTTCTGTGATTCTGGGCAAATCACTTAATCTCCACATGCCTACCAAAAATGAATGTGTCCTTGTGTAATGTAACTGTTCCTCATGTAAAGCACCCCAGTACCTTCGGGTCGAGTTCGCACTATATAAAACTGCAACAAAAAAAAAATTAATATACACACTCCCCGGAGCTACATTTGGACATGCAGTTGCAGAGATGCCAATGTTTCTTAGAAGTCCTCGTGAACATAAACACTGCAGAAGGTAAAAGATAGCATTCCTCAGAACACATACAAAGCAGCTCAGACATACCATTTCGTACATTATCACGAAGCTCACAAAAGTACCAACCACAATGGAAAACATTTAAATTCATGCTGAAAAGAAATGCTCCTATTTAATTACTAAGTCACTTACTTGTAGCATGTAGCTGCCGCCCTTTACACATACAGCTCGACATGGCTGCTGCCATCTCACGACGCTCCGGCTGGAATTGATTTTGGGGGACAGGACGGGGAGATTAAATGAAGTTGAAGCCCCACCCCTCCCTTGAAAGGAGCTGCGTTGATCGTTTGGCAAAGGAAAACAAATGCAGAGTCTGAGATGATGGTAAAAAAGGAGCCACCAGAGCAGTGCTCTTATTTAATAAGTTATTTAATTAGATGTAGCTGCCGCCCTGCCTGGAAACGCTTGCAGCTATTTAAATGTAGAGTCCAGGGTGAAAAGTGTTGTGGGGGCTAGCAGCTCAGGGGGTGATATGGCGCACTATAAAGTGAGTATGCTGCTTTTCAGTATTTGCACGTGGTTTTTTTTTCCTTTGTGCGTCATTCTCTCACTTGTAATTAAATTAATTGCAGTTTAAAGGGTAGCGTGTTACTAGCCACATCTACCTGCGCGATTGATAGTGACTGTCAGCGAAGAACCCCGCTCCTCTTAATCCGCTCGTTTTCTCTTAATCACAATTCTCTCCAGTTGCTTTTATGGGAGCTCAGTGGGCAAGATGAAGCATTAGTTGACAAACTCCTATACAAGGGACACGTTTGCAAGGTCACTTGGGTAGCTAATCACGGAGCAACAGCTACATCCAATATGACCGTCACGCCTGTTTGGCTATTTAGTAGTATGTGGTCTAGTTTGTCAATTTACTCCTCCGCCTTCTCTTTAGAGCCGCACGTGTGAGTGAGGCAGTGGCTTACGCGTGCGCGAACGCTGGCAAAGCGGTAGCTGAGGCGACGAGTGGCAACAAACACCGTACATACGAGCGCAAAGGTGGAAGCGGTAGTAGCCGAGGTGGCGGCTGGCAGCTCAGGGGGTGGTATGGCGCACTATAAAGTGAGTATGCTGCGTTTCAGTATTTGCACGTGTTTTTTTTTCCTTCGTGCGTCATTCTCTCACTTGTAATTAAATTAATTGCAGTTTAAAGGGTAGCGTGTTACCAGCCACGGCTGCGTGTAACACTCGCAGACAGGAGATGTGCACGCGTATGGTGCGAGCAGGAGTTGTGATAACGCTGCGAGCCGTATGCGTGCTCATCTCCTGTCTGTTAAGCTTCGGCACAGACAGCTGATGTGCACGCGTACGGTTTGCGGCGTTATTACAACTCCTGCTCGCACCATACGTGTGCACATCTCCTGTCCAGGACTTGCCATACACGTGCACATATCCTGTCCCCCTTCGCAGGCTAGTCGGCAACAATAGATCTCGCTTACGCGAGCAGCGCATGGCGCTGCATCGCTAGGCGAGACCTAAAAAGGAAACACTATGAAGATGACAGATTATTTGATTGAATTTGATATTTACTGTGGGGCTGTTTGTTGATTCTTTTTAACTTCGTTCTTTGCTCCATTTTTAGGTCGAGCCTCGACATGCTATATTCAGTCAGGGGGCTTACAGCCCACCTCCAGCTTCTGATTGGCTTTTGTCAGTGTCCTTTAAAAAACATTGCTTCTAATTGGATAATGGTTCCTACTGGTCCCACCATTCTTCTCAATTGTTGACGCCCATGGATCGCCCCCGGGACTTGTCCTCTTCTACTTGTGCTATTGTATGTCCTGCCTTTGGAACATTCTTTTTTACATTGACCCCAGCACTTCCAACGCTGCACGCCGCAATGCCATGCTTTATCTTTAAGTATGGCGGCCGCGCCTTTCTTTTGTTCTGAACAGCGCAGCTCACCCACCTCCATTTTTATTAATTTTGAAGGGCCTTTAAAACTCAGTGCTGTGCCCGTTTCACGAGCGCTGCACTTTAGCTACTTGTTTTTCTAGTAAAGTCACTCTTCAGCACACTGTGCAACCTGCATCATTCCACATTACTATCTTGCGCATATGTTGCTGTGCTTACGACCCCCGCATTGCTATTAATTTCTCGCATGTTTCTGATACGTAGAATATAACGCAATCTCAGGCCAAGTGTCTGGGAGTGTTTTACATGAGCACCAGTTATACATTTTTTTAGGCAGAAAGAGATTAAGTGATGTGCCCGGAATTCAAGGATATTGAGTTGGTGCTGGGACTCGAAGCAGGTCCCCCTGTTCCATGGTCTGCCTGCCCTTTCCCTATCGGTCACCGTATTCCTAATTTCGTCCGCGTTCTTCTCCTCGCCCTCACTGTTGCCTCAACCCACCCCTGATCCACTGTTTAGCATTCCAAGATGTCAGATACATTTAAGAGTAACGCATCTCCCATGTTGGGACAGAAAAAAAATATATATATATGCCAACAGCATTCGAAGGTGACTGCCGGTGTAAATGCACTCACTTACAGCCACCTTTGAATGTTTTTGTTTTTACTGGGCAAGCAAATAGAGGATTATTTATTGGGGTCTGTTTCTAGCTGCCCATGTACCCAACGATATAGAGTGAAATACATCCATTGTTATTCAGCCCAGTAATTGTAAATTGTATTAGCACGTACCAAGCAGTCTGTTTGTCCAAAATACTACTTATAGACATGGGTGCTGTGTAAACTGTAACTGTTGATTTCAGTATTTTTTTTTCTGTAAAGGAGGATTCATTTTATTAATTTATCAAGTATGGGATTCTAGTCAATAGAGGTGGGTGAGCCACTGAAAGCTCGAACCTGAAGCCTGGCTCTGGCTCAGCTCGATGTCCTGTTGGAATTTCGAGCCCATAACGAGCCGAGCTTTCCTGTGGCTTCTGCCTGCCTCCTTTCCTGTATCCTGCATGTGAGGTTAGGAACAGAGGTGCCCTGTATGAAACAGGGTTTGAGTATCTGCGTCAGCTCAACATCATGTGATTCTGGGCAGATCACTTAATCTCACCAAAGCTATAGCAATGCATGCGACCTTCTGTAATGTAACTGGTGCTTTTGTTAAATTGTAAAATTTGAAAACCTGGATAAACTTCCCCGCTTAAATTGTGTGATCTTAGGCAAATGTTTTATTTCACCAAAGCACTTTTTCTTTATCATTGCATATGAAAGCACTTTGCCAGTTGTACAAAAACCTATTGTGTGTGATTTAATACGCTATCTGTTGCTCTATTATAATCTGGACCACGTATAGGGTCTACATGACAATTGCAAGGACAAAAAAAACTAGAAGACATTTTATGTTAATTCTTTTTTTAATTGGGTCGTTCAGTTGTACATAATGTCTTCTTGGTTATGTATATGGTAACATGCTTATAACACTTTATATTATAACTTTCCAACATGCTGCACAGTAGCAACACTGCTCTACAACATAGCTTAAAGACATTGACAAAGCCAATAGCTCTGGATAAACACTTATAAGGTCCCAAAGGCCAGACCTATTGGCTATGCTAATGCTTGTTTTTGGTTCTGAAGGGGTTTGCATAATCCTTTATTAGTACCCCTGCCTTTGTAATAAAGTTGTTAAATTACTCTGTTGCCATCTAGTGGACGTTTGTGAACTCATCAGTCGTAGCTTCGAATTGACTATACTTTTTATTAGGTCTCGCCTACCAGACATTTTGACCTATTGTGGACTTACCTAAAACTTACAGTAGGCTTAGAGCCCACCCATTGTTTATCAATGTTTGGGTTTATTGTCAATCTTATTTGCTTGCATCTTATTCGCTGGCTTGCGTCACCTTGCCTTCCTCTTCTTGTGTTTGTCGCTCCCATGGAGTATTATCTCTTACCATCCTTTTGATTTGCAGTTTAGCACCTACAAAATGACGTGGCCACCAGTAGCACCTTTTTTTTTTTTTTCCCCTTTTGTCTATGCTGCACATGCTTTTTAATGATGCCCTAGAATATCACAAAAGGGCATTTGGTGTCATATTCCCCCCTCCCAGCCTTCATGAACCCTGTCTCACCTCGAGACACTAGCGCATTTCCTTTCCTGGCGCTCCCCATGCGTCCTCGAGGATGTCTCGGGAATAAGACTACAGTTCCCATGATTCCTTGCGGGGTGCACGCTGCCGTCAGGGAATGCGGAAGGATTCATAAGCTCTTCCGCTTCCCCGCAGCGTTGCCGATTATTCCTGGAGTTACTCGTGAGAAGCACCGGACGTTTTATTGTGAGCCGCTCCGTTCCTTATCTTGTGGGGGTCCGGTAAGGGTGTTGATACACCACTATTTCCTGCTCTTTACAGACCCGGTTCTTTGGCCAAGTATAACTTTGCTACGCACTCTCAAGAACCTTGCTTTGGAGGCATATCGGCCTCAATCTTTTATTGCGGCGTCCCTCCCTGTTGGTGAGACACACGTCTGTCGTCTCGTGCAGGTAGCAGGGATACCGGCAATTCTATAGCATTTTGCCTCATTTAAATATTGCGGTGTTCCTCCCTGTTGGAGAGATACACGTTTGATGTCTCATGCAGGTGATAGGAATACCGGCATGTTGAGGAACCATTAACATTCGTTCATTGGCCTTTCAAGTGCCCGGACTGGCATAAGGCATTTGTATACGCTTTATGTTATTTGTTTATTCGTTGATTGTGTGTTCCCTGTGCATTATTTGGAACTGTGCATCAAAGCCTGATGATGTTTGGCAGTTAACAGTGTTTAACTTGCTCACGATATCCATATAGATATATATTTCATTGAAAGCCAAGTGAGGTATAATCCACGTTGTTGCATATGTGATCTATATGTATGATTTTGTATTTTTTCTCTGCATTCAGGCCGCCCACAATAACAGGGGATTGTCGAAGAGTCATTGTCGTTAACTCTTACTACCCTGTAAAGTCAGGTTTGGTGATAAATGGGTATGTTTGACGTCCGCTAGTAGATTATGATTGCTGAAGGATATACATGACTCAATAGAAAGGTTATCCTACTCATATTGTACATCTTCTTTGTGTTCCCTCGCATTCTCCATAGTGTGTCCTTGCCAGAAGGTTTATGATTCTGGTCCTATGCTGAGTAATAGGAACAGGAATAAATACAAGGGCTCCTCAGACACGATCATGTTCTTTTTCTTTACAGTTATTTGATTAGTACATAGTGGTGATATGTTATAGAACAAATGTCAACCTGCTACTAATAGGATCATTATTTGCTGTCATTTCAGGTCTCCTTCCCCGCTGTCCCCACCCTTTCCTTCCCTCGCTCGATCACTTCACTGATCTGTGCTATAACAGCATACAGACTTGAAGCTGTCGAGAGGTGGACCATTTTCGAGCATCGTTCCGATCCTGGGGAGTTGGTGACACGACATTTGGCATACATGACAACATTTCGACACTACAAAGAGGGACATTTTGAAAAATAAATCGGGGGACTTTGTTTTTGCATTGAAGAATATTGAAACACAGGTAATTTTAGGCAGAAGACTGCTAAAATAAAATCATTTTTGGCTTAACAAACTGGGAGTCTCCCGCCTGAATAGGGTCTGTTGGCATGTACGGCATTGGCAAAACTAATAGGTCCCAAAGGTGAGATCAGTTGACTTTACCAATGCGTGTTTTTTTTCACTCCTTCGTTCAGGTTTGTTTCCTACTCTTTTTAGATCTGGTTCGACAGAGAAACTTTCATGGCCTTTTGTGAGCAACAGAGAAAGAGCATTCAGAAGCTTTACTAAAAGAGGGGCATTGACTCCACCCACATGTCGATTACCTTCAGTACAGCATTAGATTGGGCAGAAGTTGTGTGCTTCGACTGAAAAAGAGTTCTTGTATTGCCCTTTTTGACCTGTGGGTAAGCGTATGCTTAGTACACTAGGCCTGAGTTGGTCATGGTGGCCAATCAAAAATAAAGGCTTTAGGCCTGATTGGTCTGATCTGTTTATTATGAAAAGAAGTGAGAAAGGGAGTACGAATGACCTATTTATTGTGAAAAGCATATGTTAAAGACATACACTTTTAAGGGTGGTTTGTTATTACTCTGTGTTAAACATTGTAGACAGATATTTCGCTACATGGAATCTCACAGATGACCTTACATTTTGCCTGATTGCAGCTCTGCCTAAAAATGAGTGTGATTCACTGTCACAGTTGCTGAGTCAGTCATTTAGATTTCTATTTCCTCTTTTAGTGGGTTCCCATTCAGTTACTTACATCTTCTTTTTAGGTCTCGCCTACGCAGCGTGCATGCGCTGCATAGGAAAGAGACCTCTTGAAATCGATTCAGCTTTGCAGGCAAAAACGTGCATGCGTTGCATTGCTTTCAATGCAACGCGTGCACGTTTGGTGATTCTCTTGCGGGAGCGAGCGGCGCCATATGTTAGCAATTATTGCGCTCGCTCCCGCAAGGGAAACGCTGCCTGCTCTCGGCCGCACTCCCCCCACCACCCCCACCCCCTACTTGCGCGAGGCGTGCGCGCTTGTTTTAATTTCCAGAGTTTGGTGACTTCACTTAGGTCAGATAGAAGGAGTTTGATGTGCCGCGAAACCTGTGGGTGTCCAAACAGCTTTGATTTTTATTCCGAATGTCTTTTGAGGTTATATAAAGTTCAAGTTCTTGGGTACATATGGTGTGAGCATTCTTAATTATCCGTGTTTCTTCCATAATACCTGCTGTTTTACTGTTCCTATTGTTATCCTGGTTATTTTACAGCGCCCTTCTCCACGGGGGCTCGGTTACGCTTAATATCAGTCAGGCAAAATAAAACACATACATCGATAAACTTTTTTAAGATTCGGTACAAAGTTCAGACTCACGACTTAGTAACTTTGCTCTTGGGTGTCGATTTCAACATGGATGTTTAATGGCCGCCAAGTAGACACAATGCAATTGAGTGCACGCTGGAGAGGCGATCTCCATCGACATTATTGCCTGTGGGTTTTCTCAGCAGAACAGCAGAAGACAAAAACTCAAAATATCATTGTAGACGTCACATAACCAACCTCCTCCCATCCCCCTCTCCCGCGACTCCTTGAGCTCCGAATCAAGCAGCAGAAGAGAACTGTGGGTAATCATTTCTTTGACGAGGAACCCTTGGGGCTTTAATGCAAGCACGTTTCTTGGGTTTGGCCACTGGTGAATCCCCTGAGCTTTGTAAAGTTTAAGTAATCTTTCTGCAATACATGGCTCAGAATGCTACAGTATTTTATCTGACTTTCTAACATGTTCTGACGCATGTCCCTCTTCTCAGCTAACCCCCTCCCTCCCCCCCCCTCTTCTTGCTGACTTGCCATGGACTGGTCGCCGAGAAATCCATGTAATTTGCATAATTGTTCGCGCTGTTCAGATTTATTCGGCAATTGCAACATCAGTACACTATGAATACAGACGTATAATATTTTGCTTCCTCCGATGCAGCTGTGGTGCCTTAAAATAAATAAATGAGCGTCCATGTTTTGGCTTGCACTCTGTCGCAAGAGACTGCAGCAACTATGATGTATAACTATGCTCTTCCAAAGTTAGATCTTGCATATTTATTTTACCATCCTTAGGATTGCCACATATCTCCGAGTCACCCGGACCCCTTCTTTAAATGTTTTGTGCTTATTTGTTACAAATCTTTGTTATGAGGGATGTTAATTCGTTATTTTCAATTAAAGCAAAATAAATAAATAGATAAATAAATAAATAAAGACTACAGTTCCCAGACTTAAAAAATACGGGAATGGAAATATGTTGTCCTTAATACTGCAAGGGCGGCGGCATTTTTTTCTTATGATGCCGGCCCTAAAAAGTGGTGACTGACAGTTGTGGCACATTAAGTATTTCCACAGTTTGTTCTCTGTTTGAGAGGCGGCAGAGGAGAGCCCGGTCACTTTTCTTGTGCTTTCCATTCTTGCCTTATTTAACTGGTTGTCAACACAATGTGCTTTAGCAGTTTGTACATTTTCTTTCAATACCAAGGAAGGACCCTTCTTTCGTCATTTATAGTGTCAGAGGAGCAAATTTCATTTTTTTCCTTTCACTTTGAAAGGGGGCTTCATTGCTAACTGAATTTGGTCTCCCTTTCATTTCCTAGAGCGACGGCAGCATATAGCACCCACGTGACTCTATGTCTGCCACCTGACCCTTGCGACATCCCACTGAAGCTAGGCTTCAGATTATGCTGCCACAGCGAGGCGGGCATGAATGGATAGAGCGCATCCTCTACTCAACATGTCCTCTCTGCTGCCATTCCATTGATGTCATCACCCAGCCTCTTCTCCAAGAGGAGGTACCTACAGAAGGGAATTGTGGTGAACAGGGCACCATTTTGTGTGCAGTGGGCATGGTTTGTCTCTAAGAGATATACTCATTCAACATAGGCCAGACAACATGTAGGCAGGCCACCATGTGGGAATTACTTTGATAGCTGAAAACTTAGGTTACTTGTTAGCCAGAGACCAGGTGGTATCAGGAAACAACTCTTAGTAACATTGATTATTATAGTATACAATTCAATAAAATATAACTTATACTTGTATCAGAAGTCGTTCATGCTATGTGAAAGGCACTTCCAGTCACATGCTATTACCCACTCAATTGGTTCTTTGTCACTCTGTGATATATTAGATTAAAGCAAGACCATCATACCAATGGGTGGACCGTCTCACATCTGTATGGAACAATTATGATCAGTCACTCTGACTAGAGCCAAGGGTCCCACGGCCGGGGCATCTCTGCTTGTTACCCTGCACACCAGAAGGATTCATGCAGCCCAAACACCTGGCCAGTCAGTGGGGAAATCCAACATAACAAGATCTTCGTGAGTTAGGCCCTCTGCTATAACTCACTGGTGGATCACAGACCTCTAAAAAGTGTGGATAACCTCAATGATTCAAATGAAAGTCATGATTGTAAAGACCACTAATATCTCTAAACTACCCAATATTTTCTTAGACCAAATGATAGAATTTGCAAAGAAATAAAGTAATTTCTTCTTCTTTTCCTTCAGTTGTCATGGTTACAAGGTCAGATTTTTAGGTCTCGCCTAGGCAGCGCGCATGCGCTGCACTAGGAGATGACCTTTAGAAATCGGTCTGCTCCTTTTCAAGCACACTCGTGCTTGTGCTGGCATCCACCTTGCGGGAGCGAGCAGCGGCGCGCGTGCTAATTGAAAACATGGCTCTCGCGCCGCCGCTGCTCGCTCCCGCAAGGCGGATGTCAGCACAAGCACGAGTGCTTCAAAACAGCTGCTGTTTGTCTTCACAGCTGGAGCCCGCTTTTGTAAAGCACCGCACGCCACTCCTAACACGGGCGTAATACAAACAATGGGGGCCACAGCTTTTTTTCCTCACAGTGGGCTTCCTTGTATTTGAATTAATCATGTTTTATTTCCACGAGCTCCGCACTCGCACTTCAGCAGTGGCGCTGCTGCTTGAGCAATGGCGGGCACTTCTTTTGTTTATTTTCAGCGCACTTTCAGTTTAACAAAGGTGGCACGCACCTTTTTTTCTGCATGGCTCGCCTTTTTTTCACATCCCGGGACAAGGAGCAGAGACCGCGTTGGCTCCTTCAATGGCAGGAGGTAAGCGGGGCGTAATGCAGCTCTCTTCACTCGCACACTGCTCTAAAAATGTTCAGAACTTTGTACATTGTACATTGCCGACAAAAGTGTTCATGGCAGGGTCAGTTTGTTTAGGAATAGGTGTGATAGGTCAGGGAAGCAGTTTGGGACTGCATGATAAGTGGCAGTTTACACATTGATGGCGCTCCAAGTCACAGCTAAGATCAAACATGCTGCACTGCAAATGTCAAGTGAGTCTAGTCAGACAGCATTGCAGGATTACAATCTAACAGATCTGAGCTCCAGGACATTTATGTGATGTCATTCTTCTATTGAATCCAATGACCCCTTGCTGTCTGCTCCAGGCGGTGGAACCCGCACCCCTCAACAATGCATTCAATGTCATGATGAAGTGGGCTAATTGCGGTTGAAAGTGTAGACCCTTTGTGATTTGTGACCAAGCCAAGTCACTGCACCTTTGATTTTGGCTGAGACTGAAAATGGACTGTCAAAAACTCCAGCCATTGGGAACCCAACTCCTTTATGGAGGCCACACCTGCCACCTGCAGAAGGGTACCAATATGTGCAGAACTGTATCATGCTAAGCAAATGACGAACAACGTAAGGAGTCAATCCATCATAGTATCTGGTTGAAATAATGTGTTATTGTTTACTATGAAACGTTGTTTAGTATATACACAACATTTTGCATTACGGTCACTACTTTTTGGTTAGTCTTGGTTGTGATTTTTCGTCTTTCACTGACGTTGTTGCTTCTATGTTGTGACAATGATTGTTGGATAATGTAAAGACTGTCTTTGTAAAATAAGGAGTGTGTTGGTCATGTGTTTCATTGAGTTGTGAGGCATTAATTGCATTCCGTGATTTTGCTGAACATAAAATTGTGCGTGAATGATACCAATGAGAACCACTGCTCATGAATAATTGCCATTTCCCAGGTTCCCATGGGTTTAAGGGCTGCTCTTGTTTCGTAAAAACGCAGTGAAATTACAGCTTGTATTTAGCATGGCCTCTACCGTGTAAATCTGGTGCCCCCTTGTTAACTTTTTGCAGCAAGAAAATCAACAAGCATTGGCATAGCCAATAGGTCTCGCTTTTGGGACCTTATATGTATTTAGTTATGCAGCACAATATCCTTGATGCAACAACATCAACTGTTGCATGGCTAAACACTTATAAGGTCCCAAAGGCGAGACCTATTGGCTATGCCAATGCTTGTTTAGTTTAGTTTTTATTGGTTATTGCAGCGTCCCAGACACTGTACTGAGCCACTCTCTTGCTGTTCATGTCCTCTGCAATGTGCTGCATCAGGCCTGACCAATCCTTCTAAACAGGGCGGTCTTGTTGGAATAGTAGAGTCCATAGTGTGCCTTGTTAATCGTTCTAAGATGGCCAACATATTACATCTAAACTAGGCGACCATGTTGCAATTTTAAAGCAACGATAGACTATGTAAATATTCTTGTAGCATGGCCACTTGCTGCTCTGTTTAATTTTTTTTTTGTAGGCATACCAGCACCATATTTTATTTATCTCCAAGTTTCATTTTCTAATTTATCTTGCATATGTTTATTGAGTTTCTATTTGTGTTTTATTGTGGATTGGTACGTGGGTGAATGCAAGAACAAGTCAGTGGGTGGGTAAATGAATGCATGAGTGCAAAGATGAGTGTCACAATACAGTCATGGTGACATACACAGTGCCTAAACTTACCACTGACTGAAGAGGCACTTTTAATTATAAACCAGGCCTATTTGCTTTGCCAATGCTTTATTATTTTTGAAGTGATGGGGCTTGCGCCTTTTATTGCAAGTTACTTCAAACAAAGGACACATAAGGAAATATAGGGGCTCATCTGTTGATTTGCTTTGCATTTGTTTTAAAGAAAGAGGTGTACATGCATGAGGCAATAAAGGCTTTTACTCATTGTCTGTTATTTTCATTGATAAGCTAATGAAGATTGTAGACAAATAATATATTTGTGCAATCAAGATACGCATAATTCCAGTATTGGATACTTTCCAACAAACTTTGACCACAAAGAGGTAGACTCATCTCAAGTTTCAGAAATGGTAGATATCAATGGTATACTTCCTGAATGAAGAGCTCCCAACTGCAAACTTAAGCAAACACATAAGGCTCCAATTGCCTTGTTCTTACAAAGAGAGAGATTTTTAATGGAAACATCAGGATGACCAATCTCGGTCTCTGTCTGCTCACCTGGGTCAGGGTAAGAGGTCCTGCAAGCCGATGTTTGGTGCAAGAGCCGCAGAAGCAGAATTTATGAACTTACTTCACAAGCATGAGAGGACACTGGAGCTGGAAACATTGAGCAATGCTCAACACCCAACCCACTCTCAATGCCTCTGATTGGCTGCAATGGCTGCTCAGTGCTTTCAGACTCAGGCAGCTTCAAGTAGATTGAGCTGAGGGTTTCTGCATCCTGCCTAACCCTAGCCCTACAAAAAGTAGTTGTATAGGAGAATGTATAGAAGGATATATAGGAGGATTAAATCTGTAGGTGGTAGAACTGCAGCAAAAGTGGAAGCCTGCTGCCTAAATTACTAATACATACCTGAACTCTCGGCCAAAGGGCCAAAAATAAAAAACGCGTTGGTTAATTTATCCAGCACCATCAGGGAATAAGGAGGGGTTGGAAAAAGCTGAGGAAATCTGTGAAGAGGGATGAAGGCTCGGTATTTCCTGATTTGCAACTTCACTGTTGGACAATAGTTTGTAACTTCACTGAACCATCTTTCATCTTTCTTCATTGCTGTTCTTTGACAAAAAAGAGGCACATGCTACTTTGTTACTTTATATGGATGGCCTGAGTGTCCAACATAAAGTAGCAATGAATCATGTCCATCTTTTCTAATCAGGAGGCGCCAGAGAAATACAAGGAGAGAGAAAGACAGTGGCTGCCACATGTTACCTTTGAGCTGTTAAAGTTGGGAAAAGTGAAAGAGAAAAAAATAAAACGACTGGATCATTTTGGGGCTTTGTATTGTGAGCCGTCAATCCACAAAAAAAGAGGAATTGGGTGAAACTTTCCCCTGAAGGATGTTGCTTACAATAAGGATTTCCAATTTTCAGTTAAAACCAATTTTAACCAGTAAACCCCCCACTGAAGGGAATATTTGGTTTCAGGAGAACTGATGCACTTTTGCTGCTTGGGTGCCCTCTAGTGTCAAAGCAATATCCGTGCAGCCTCCACATTTAAAACTTTTCTGTGATGGATGTTCAAGGCACGTTGGCCATGGTAAGCCAATTAATATGTCATTTTGACCATCCGCAAGGTCCCTGGACTCCCTGCACCTACCTCCACTCCCTTCTTTGTAATATGGATTACCTCAAATGGCTTCAGCTCACTGCTCCCTGCAGATGGCTTTGTAGGTGCCAGTAGGTTCACAACTGAACTATGAGCAGGGTCTCTGTCCAGAGAAAGCGGTGCAACCATTATGTCATCCACCTTCACTGAGATCAGGTATCTGAATTGTAGCAACAAAGATTATTCTGCATGAGGATGTCTCCAGAATCAATGTCTTTCCATACAGCACTGTACCCAACAATCCTATTCCTACTTTTGAATTTGATGATCTGAAAACTATATATTTGGGAGCTGCATCTCCTTATAGAGAAAGACAATGACCATAAAATAAATGTCTTCAGAAACCATGTAAAGTCACAGAAGGGGGTCAATGCACCATTGTGGTGAAACTGTCCTGCTTCTGTCATACATTTAAACTCAAAAAATCCATGAGTTACTGTACAAGACAGAGATTATCAAACCTAGTGAGACATCGATTGATCGAGTCTGAGTTTTCCACTCCGAGGACCAGTGTGTGCATGGGCACTGAGGAGTCGACTCAGTGGGCGCTGCTGATGGAGCAGGACAAGAGGGGACGGCGTTGGGGTCGGCGTTTGAAGTGGGGCTGAGCCTCTCCCTGCATGCCCCAGAGCCCACGGGCCACGGGCTGCCATTAAGGAACCAACGCTGCTGTTAAAGAACCAGGGCACAGTTCTTAGGGGAACATGGACAGATCAGCTCCCTCCCGTCTGCCCGGTCAGTGCCTCCTTCCAGCCTCCGTCCAGCCTCCGTTCAGCTTGGGCTAACCAGCCAGGTTGGCGGTCAATTTCCTGTACTGTCTTGCCGACTGCCGCCTGTCGCCTGCCTCAACTTCTCCCAGGGCAGCCAGGGCAGTGGCGACTGAGTGTTCCCAGAGTGTGCCCATGCACTACCAGCACCACGAGCTCTGCGAGTGCAAGAGTCGTACTCAGCTCTCGCAGAGAGTGAGCCCCGGCAAGCAGCGGAGGCGGCCCGGCCAGGTAGCGGTGCAGCCTGCTGCTTGACAGGTTGAGCCCCACTCGCCCGAGCTCCAGCTACACCTTATCCGTGCCGGGTTTCACCGGCAGACCTCACCGCTCTGCTTGACGTTGATCAAGGGCTGACCCCTGGAGGACTTGCTGGGGGACCGCACCTTGAGGCCCGGTGCTGCTGGCTGACTGGCCGATGTTGGTCTTGTCTCCCTCCTAGTCTCTTCTCTTCTCTGGTCATTGACAGGTCATCGACAGGACGCCGTGTTGAAAACCAAGGGGCCAGGAGGGGCCTACATCAGTTCAGGTAACAGGGGCTACAAGGCCACGAGGGGCCTTGAGGGGCCGGAATCTCCTCCCCAAAGGCGCGCAACCAGGCATTATAACAAACCACGGTGCTGCTGCTGCTGTTGCGCGACACCCCCTGAGCAAAACCCCCAATCCCTCCACCTTGCAAAATCTGCAAACCTTTCAAGGCTAGGAAGCCTGAAAAAACTTCACAGAAAACACAGTGAGGGGTGGAGAGAGACAGCATAAACTGCGCAAACAGTGAGAGCAAAAGAACAGAGGAAGAACAGAGGAAAAAAGGGGACATAGTAAATCAGCAAACCAAAGCCGGATGAGGCAGGCAGATCACAAGATACAACATCAATAGTGGCACAACACGACACAGCTCAGTAAAGTTAGCATAAAGGGGGCTGGCAAGCAAAAATAAAAACAAAAAGGTAACCAAATGTAAAGTCCCGGAAAAAGAAAAAAGACCAAACACCAAGCAAATATCAAGCTATCCATTTAAAATACAAGGGCCACAAGGGCCACCAGGGCCACCAGGATCCTTAAGGGTGTAAAAGAGATGAGATCTGGTAAAGAGAGATGGCCGGTCACATCCATACTTAGCAAAAGGGAAAAAAAGAGCAAAGGCCTCAACGAGATCTCTAACAAGGAGAACCAAACGATGGAAGAGAGCACATACCACCACCAGAGATTGGTAGACGTGGACTCCACCCAGCCAGCTGGAATGACAAAAAGCAGTTATTAGCCTAAGATCTACACTAAAGTCTCATTTATGAGGGATGCTGGGGCAGCACTTTGCTCTAGCAATGAAAGTCTAAACAGCCTCCCTTCTCCCCTAAGCCCAGTGGGAGCAGACCATCTAAGTCTTAAAGCAGCCAAGACAGAGCCAGGAATGGAAGGGAATATTAACACGGCTAAGGCCACTCTGCGCTCAGATGGTCATCAAGGAGGGATAGCCCCAAAGAAAATGAACGAAGACCCAATAAAGTGGGACTCCGTCACACCTCTCCAAATACACCCTACAACAGACGCACCCTGGGCAAACCTGGCAGCAACAACAGGAGCATTCTCCACCATGACCGAGCCTGGCATAGGTCTACCGCTCGAACCAACCATCACCAAACTGTCAAAAAGAATACCCCCCAAAAAAACTCAAAAAGCTCAAATGATCGACTCCACTTCTATCTTTTCATCTATAACCAACATTGGGGTTCTCACAGAGTCTCCAGTAAGCCCGGCACACGGCTCTAAGACAGAAAGTATCGAAGCTACCCATAAAGAGGAACAAAAACAAATTATTGACGAGGCTGCCCAGCTACCAGAGGCACAGGATTCAAAGGATCTATGTCATCCTACTCCGGTGACAGATCCGGAAACACTGTGCACCCTAATCAGCCGCAGCGGGGTGGGAACCCACGGGGTGATGATAATAGAAGAACACAGCGAGAAAAGCCAGCGATAACGAATTACTTCAGCATTGGCACTCAGTACAGCACTCAACGCCAATTGCCCAGCAGGCAACACCAGGGTCCCAGAAATGGGAGGCATAGAGGATCCCAACGATAAAACAGCCTTCAGCCTGGTTTACACAACTCATGAACAAGAGCGGCACAAGCTTCCAATCACCTTTAGTTCCAGGCAGGCAGAGGCCACCCTCATCCATCAAATCCGGACCAAAGACATGAACCAAATAGACACAGAAAAGCTCTGGTCATCTTTATTGCACACCATGCAGTTACCCATCAAGTCAATGCAGTATCATTCCGACAAGATGGACATTCAATTATCCATTCTTAATTCGGTGGCCACTCATGTCGCAAACATTGACAACAGACTATCAGATATGAATAATTTGATCATAAGGGCTCAGGCAGATATGCAACTAATGCAAACACATTGCACCTGTTTCACCATAGTAGACAAACTTTCTACTCTCCCAGCGGTAATGGGGGACATTCTAGCAGACATCAAGAAATGATCAAATACAACAAGCATAACTGCTCAAGAGGCCCAAGCATACGGCAACATAGAAGGATCAACCGGCGGCACAGAGGCGACGATTAACAAGGGATGGGGAAACAACCCCCCCCCCAAAGGATTCCCATAATGATATGTGGACCCCTAATAGTTCAGGCCCCAGAAGGATAAGCACAGCTAACATTTCAGCTGATCACAAAAGTGAGAAAGCCAGGGCCGAAGGATATAATGAATACTACAACGCAAAAGAACAAAACAGAGACCCAGAGCAACTTCATCACCTCCAACAATTGGAGGGAGCTCATGTTGCAGGAAAAGAGGACCAGACACACAGCCGTAAGCAGAGGAGAAAAGGAAGAAAGAGGAAAAAGAACATAACGGACTACTTCCAAACAGGGAGAGCAGGACTCGGGATAAAAAGCCCAGTCGTCAGCATAACTCCGGAACAACTGTCCCCAAAAGTAGACAACAAATCGTGCCAAGTGGCCCCAACAATCCCGGCGGGCCCCGAATCCGAGCTGGAAAGGGCTGAGGAAGATCTACCCGAACCATCTGTCAAAGCATCAGATAATAGCACGAAGACCACTAGTAACAGCAACCCGGCCACTTCAATTAATAATAGACAGGCATATCCAGTCTTCTCAACAAAAGTAATTTCCATTGCTAGAGAAGATCTCGGAGCTCAAGCTGACTCACTTAATTCCCATCTTCAAGAGGACAAAGCTATTCAGGCTAAACTCCCAAATACCAATCACCCACAACTTAAAAGTCGCTACATTTTTATTAATTCCTGAATTTAAGTCTAGAGGCTGCGGAGATACCCTCAACAGAGGGAACATTCTACAATTATTTTGATCAGTCAGTAGTTTGGCGGACATAAGTTCGTCTGACCTCGAAAGAGTAGAGTTCAAAACCATCAAAGAACTCTCAAGCTGAGAAGCAACAAAGGCAACCTGGTCCTCAGAGGAATGAGTGAGGAAGATTCTGGATGAAGAGGTCCAACTAAAGGCATGGGGAATTAAAATACTCCTCTATCGAAAGCCAGGCTACCCAGATCCCTTGATACCAAACAGACTCGATCTAGTAACCCCATGTATACCAACTCTGGGCACGCAGCATCAATCTGTGCTCAAAGGGGCTCGCAGCACGGACGCCCTTCTGATGGAACGAAAAGATCAGAACCCAGCGACCACACTGGAAGACTGGGCCACGTTAGCCAGAACAATGAATCTGCACAGCGAGAGTGCTTGACTCAGAACAAAACAACTTCCAACAGGTGGCCACCAACCACGAATCTGCTCTTGGAATATAAATAGTTTAGGAAATAAAACATCAGATAGAGACCGTCTTGGTCATTTCCAAGGCTTCGACCTCATCCCACTGCAAGAGACATAGCTAGAAGAACCCATGCATATACTTGGTTTCAAAACACACCACACACCAGCAGCAAAAGGTGCCAAATTCGGGCACCTAAAGGGCGGTCTAACAATTTACTCGTCAATTAGGACCATAACGGTGACTAAAGACGTAGACACTATCATAATTCCTACAAATGGAATCAAAGCTCTCAGAGTGAGTATACAGGATGGCAATACAAAACAACAAATAATAGTGCTAAACACATACATACATACACGTGATAAAACCAAAGGAGTCAAATTGGTGGGATCTGAAATAACCAGATTACTCTCAGAAGAATTAACGTCCAATCTACTGCTGACAGGCGACTTCAATATGCACCTACTAGGGCCTCAAAAAAGAGATGAGACACTGAAGGAACAATTCATGGACTGGAATATCCCTAGCCAGGTACAGAGCAATAAGACGAATCCATCAGCACTCGCCAGGAATTTCATTAGAGATAAGGAAAACATATGCTTTGTGTCATTAAACGGCCGCTTCCCGGGAGATCAGTCTCAGGCGGCAACATTTCACAGTGCTGCTGCCAGTACACTAATAGATTATACCTTTGTCACCTTACCGCTTTTCAGCAAGATTGCAGGCTTTCAGATAGGGACACAAGACCAAAGCAATCATCTACCTCAGGAAATTATCATGAGTATACTCAGTTTGAATCCAGACCAGCCTGTGGAGGATCCAGATTCCATTCACCCAGAGAACTTCAGGAGGATAAAATGCAAAACTAACCAACCGGAAAAATTACAAGCTTCAGCAAAGATACTTTGGGATAACCAGGATGAGGCAGACACAAACGTGATAACTTGCTGGGAACTCTTCATCAAAAAATTAGGAGTTATATACACTCTAAGAGCCGGTCGTGGCTCAACATCTAGGGCAACTCTTCAAAAACAGATTCCACTTCATTCGCTAGACAACGGGAAGAATCACCTCTCCAACTCTAAGATCCCGACCCACCAGGAGCTCAAGAAAGCAATAAATAAAACATTACGCAGGCTTCGGTAAACGGGATATGACCCTATTATCCAGAAGGAGCTAACGCAATTAAAAGCGAATAAGAAAAAAGTAATCTGGCAAGCGAAAAGGGAATCAGAAAATAACTTGTGGGCCAGGCTACTGCATGACGCAAAGACGAACAACAGCGCAAGATTCTGGCGCATAATAAACAGCTTAGAAAACTCAAACATACAAAGAGTCAACTCACATCTAACGGAAGAATCCTGGGCAACTCACCTCCTGGAACATTTTAACTCAGAAGAGCACGGTCTTGGGGTTGGGAATTATAGCCTTAGCCACATTCTTGAGGCAACTCCCCCCGACCAAACCATCTTAGTGCTAAATGATCTTTTTTCATTTTCAACCCACCAGATCAAGAACCGGATCGCTAAAGGCAAGCAGAGCAGGAGGGTGTACCGGATCCTAACGGGATTCCTCCAATCCTATTAAAAAAAGATCCGGATTATTTGGCGGTCGCACTACTACTGCTGTTTGAACAAATCTCAGGAGGAGATAGCATACCCAACTCCTGGAGGGGGTCTATAATATGCCCAAAATACAAGAAGGGTGACAAGAACAAAGCAAACAGCTACTGGCTTGTAGCATTAATTGACATTGAGGCCAAATACTATGCTGGCCTCCTCTTGGACGATCTCACGGCTTGAGCAAACGAAAAATCGATCATCCCCGTTAATCAGGCGGGCTTCTGCAAGGGCATTGGAACCTCAACAAACATACTCGCCCTGTCGCTACTAATAGATGGCGCTAAAGCAGCAAAACTCCCTCTTTTTCTTTGTTTTATCGACTACTCATCAGCTTTCGATAATATTGACAGGAACAAACTCTGGGCCAAACTTGAGAAAAAGAAAATACCATCTGCTCTTTTAAACCAGATAATTCTTTTACACACCAACACGTGGGTCCAAGTAAAGCTAGGAAATGGCAACTTCCTGTCCAGAAAAATTCCAACAACAAAGGGGCTGAAACAGGGGTGTGTGTTGGCCCGACACTCTTTAATTTGTATATGGCTGATCTATCGACGGAATTGAACATCTGTAAATCACACGCTCCAAGGAAGGGAGGGTTCCCACTCTCCAATCTGCTGTATGCAGATGACCTTGTGCTGATCAGCTGGACCCCTCTTGGTCTCCAATACCTGCTAGATACAACCAGCAGTTATTCAGCTATCAACGGTCTAACTATCAATCTCGACAAAATGAAGGTAATGCGACTAAACCCGAAAAGATAACATCTAGTTACCGTTGGCATCTGGCAGGCACATTAATAGAAGCAGTCGAAGAATACAAGTATTTGGGGGTGATAATAGACAACAAAGGTACATTCAAAACACAAAAAGAAGCCATCAAGAGAAGAGGCAACTCAATTGCGGTAGCTTTAAAATCCATCAAACATAAAACTGCCGGTCCAAGCCTTGCCTCACTGTTACAGGTCTTACAAGCAAAGCTCATTCCAGCTATCACTTACGGGAGTGAGTGACTAAGGGGGAGAGACGCGGACATTCTGGACAGTACAGTCTCAAGATCAGTAAGAATGATATTCAACCTACCAAATTATGTCTCGCCCGCCCAAATCAGGCTGGAATTTGGCCTACAGACCCATAAGATTGCTCGCAAAGGTGCCTATGTCAAGTGCTGGCACAGGATTAAAAAGTGTGAACCAGAAACACTGAACACCCACCTATGGGACGAAGTACACTCAAGGAAGGAATGTGCAGCCATGGGCTATCTGACAGCATCAATAAATCGTCTAGGCCTTGAGGACCTCTGGGTGGCCTCAGGGACTCGTAACAGCTTTCAGCAACTTGTAAATAAGACAATGAAAAGGCTGGCTATAGTGGAATACAAGGCAGCACTCAAAGATAGGGCCCATGGATGGTTCGTCCTGCAAAGCTACGCCAGGCCACTTCCACAATCCTATTTAGGTGCCGGATTCAACAGGAGAATGAAAGAAAAATATCTCCGCTTCCGAATGGGCATTTCACCAATCTTGCCGCACCTCCCCCCTTGGAAATGATTACTGACATCGACTAACTGCCGCTTATGTGGGAAAGCGGAGAGAGTGTCTTACACCTATTATGCATTTGCGAGGAACTGCAACTTGAACGCCGACGGCTACTGAAACCCATCTTTAAAAACAAGGGGATAAGATCCTGCAGACAAGCAGTGAAGGCATGCCTTGGAGATGGAGATGTACAGCTGGTGCGCCACTTCGTACGATTTATGGAGGCGGCAGGGGAAAAAATTCAGAGAACCAGCAATCACTGCATCCAAAGGAACCACACAGTGTTGCTGTGCAGTGAACCATAAGCAAGGTCCTTCCACCTCAAACCCTATCAGCAAGCCACACACCTTTCACACCCCCTTTAAAACCAGGAACTTTCCCCCCTGGTCGCTTGGGTCCTCGAAGCCTCACGCTCCTCACATCGGGGCTCCGACACAGCCGCTTGGGACATGGGAATGATTAGGACTCGACACCACAAGCTGGAGCACAACGCCCAACAGTAAAACACCATTACGGCTGTACAAAGATCATTTGAGTACAGCACTGTCCCTTACATTTACAGAGCTTTTAACCTGAACTAGCCACTTCTTGAAACAGGCCCCCACGCACACCATCCACTTTTTTGTATTCCTTTTTATGTTAAACACACAATTTTAAAATGTTATAATTCATTATTAGGGCTTTTCCTCAATCTAAGAGACTTAAAGTCATTCATTTTCATCTATAACGCACCAGGCACTTTACGTGATTGCAATATGCAAACTTTAAAAAAAAATGTTTAAAGTCAACAATGGAGTTAGTACCGACCTTTTGATGAAATTGTGAAGCTGCTAAGTAAGACTGAATTTTGTTTGACAACTTAAGTTAGTAATGCACCCAGGACTCCAGTCTAACATTCCAGTATCCAAGTACCTCGTTTTGCCCACTGAACGAACTGTTATTTAGCTGAAATTGTGTATACCTAATTAGTCGGAGACTCACTTTTTTAATGTTATGCTCGATCGCAAAATTGAAGCTTTTACCTTTTTTTTTTTCGCCATTAACCAGGAATTAATTTTTATGATAAGCTCTTCACTCTTTTAATTACAGTTTTCGCTGTACTATGCCTTTTATGTGAAAATTGTTAAGGTTTTTATTAACTAAACAATAAACTTACTTACTTACTTACTGTACAAGACGCACACAGTGCAGCCTGAAACACGAAGAGGCAGCCTCTCCTCTGGTCTGTAGCAAGTGCTACAGACAGCACAATATGACCAAAAACAGGTGCATGGACCAATTCTGAGCCTATACACCAAAGTATGTACAGCCTCATGATCACCAGATTCAACTTTACTGTTAAAATGAAGGTTGAAACTCATTTTGCCAAAACTAGAAGTGACAATTGGGAAAATCATCTGTTTAAACCACCCTAACCTTATTTAATGGAAATATATTGGGTTGTATTTGTTTTTTCAAGATGAAAAGTATACTAGAACAGTGAACGCTGCACAGAACACAAGGGTAATGTGCCTTTAGAAACCCCCACACAAGCCCAGAAGAAGCATAGTCCACGTACTGCTTTCAAATAAACTAAGGGCCACATGCATGGTATAAATCAAAGCTTAGCAGTCCTCAAGTTAGCTTTCAAATAAGCACAAAATCCAATAGGTACAGCCCACATTGTAAATTAAACTTCATTCACAGTGTGAACTCCAAAGACAAACAACCCAGGGCATCTTGCAGGTCATGATGTTTCTTTACATACTCAGCTGCTTCAGCATACAGCAGAACAGTTTTCTGTTCCCAATGACTCTAGAGCTAACAGTATGCATATCAATTCATTGGCAGACTTCTCCCCTTTGACCAAATAGATCAGGAATAGGTCCAGATCATTCTGTAAAACCACATTTATTAGCCCAGTACTTTCTTGGTATCATGAAACAAAATACAAGGCAATGTGACACTGGCTTGCAGTTAAAGAGCACAGAAAACCCCACAACACATGTAATGCCTTAAGTAAAAACCCTTTAGTCAACCTTTATCATGTGTCTGAAGAATGGAGCAACAGGAAGGAGTGTTAGGTGCTAATCATTCACCTTTTATCCACTGAAATCAAATGTTAATGAGGTGAAAACATATCAGAATCCATGCACAACCCGGACCAGGGATGGGATTGGACTGCTGGGAAGATGATTATGAGTGCTGAGAAATGAGGCAGGCAGGGAGGTGAGGAAAGCAGTGAAACATTACTTGCACATGCAATTTCATGGAAAATGTACCAAAAAAGTAATTAGGAGCATTTAAGAAGGGAGTAAGAATTAACAATAAGAATAAAAAAGGGAACGAAGGAACCAAAAGACAAATTTCTTATAAGCACTGGAAAAACACCATCCCCAAAAAGAGTAAACACTGGCAAGTACAGATTTTTACAATATTTGAAAACATTGGAAAACACTGAAGAAACCCCAGCAGAATTCACAACAAACAGAAACTGAAACAGGAAATCTTCTAGCAGTATCCATGAGCATAACTGCCTGCATGGGCATGTTTCTTGCTGGCCGCACAGTTTTCCTTTCCAGTCTGCTTCTGGGCTGTACATCAATACTAGTTTCAATTATGTTGCATTTACAGGTGTCTTTTCTATAGGGAAATGTTTTGAATTATTATATGTATTTACATGTGCATTCTGATATGGATCTAACAAATATCTTTTGTAGTATTTTAATCTTTCCTGTACTGCCATGGTACTCAGCTTTATTCCAATGTCTGGCAATGCAATTGCATTGAATTCATAGACAATATGGTATGTATAGATTGTGAAAAGAGAATTCTGCATACTTACCATAGCATTCTCATAATACTATTTTGAAGAAGGATTTGCTTGACAATCTGAAGCCATGGTTGGTCTTCACAGTTCTCCACCTTACCCTGCTATATTGACCTAAAATGTTATACAAAACAATATGTCATTAGTAAGTATTCTTTTTTTTGCCATTGCAATTCTGTCCATTCAATACCTGAAATCTTCACTATTTACGGCAGTATTCATCATCAACTTCCTTGAGAGACCACTTCCCAGCGTCGAATGGATATGCTCTATCACCACCCTATTCATTCATTTCACAAGATTATTCTTCCATTGGAAAAGACTCTCCTTCATTATCCTATTCATCCATTTCACAAGACCTTCCTTCTGGATCCTGTTTATCCATTCCATGCAAGCATTTGCTTGTGGCTGATATACCAATGTTAATTTGTGCTTTAGATCATGTACATTCAAAAATCCCTTCATCTCACACTGTTTGCGTAAAGGCACTGTCATGACAATTGTTCCTTCTTCATTCATTTAATTATTGCACTGCTGACAACATTGTCTATCAACCTCGCCTACAATCGATTTGAATAACAGTTAATGACTACCACAGCAGATTTCAGAGTGATTCTGAATGATGTAAAATGGCCCCTTATTGCCATTGGCTCTTTGGCCCAGGGAGCCACTGTAAATTCTACTGTACTGTTGAAAGAGAGCATGCGTATCACTGGACACTCTTCTGCACTAATGGAAGAGTGCGTGATTCTCTTTCTTATCACAGCAGTTTTTGATCTGTATTTCATCACTTCGTGCTATAAATCCTTATTCTTTATAGGTTCTAAAATACCTTAAAGGCCCTCCTTTTTTAAACACACCTTCCCAAGAACCCTTCAGACCCTAGTTATATAATTCTGATTTTCTTTAAAGACGCCATGCGGTATGCCACTCCTTCTCTGAAATAGCACTGATGGCCACTTGCATGCCAAAGTAAGCTCATTCTACTTCCACACCAATTCCTTCACAGTTTCTTGCTTATTTAAAGTGACAAGGCCCTCTGCAGAACATTCATGGCTCCTGCTGTCAGGATCTCATAAGAACTCTGGAACTGGACAGTAATCCAACTAATTTCCCTTTAAGGCTATGCCCAAACTGTATCAAAGTCAGGGTGCATAAGGAAACAAGTGTTAAAGGGCCTGGAAGAGACAACACAGTTCTTGAGTAGGTGGCCCCTCGAGAGATTCAGTACACAGGAATGGAACCCCTAGGGAGCTTTCAACCACAAGAATGGCAGGAGCGTTACTTGTGAGCGGCTATCGCTAGTCAGGTCTAGAGCAACAAGTAGAAAAGAGATATTTACCCAGGTGTTAAGTTCTCACAATACCAGACTGAGAACTAATCAAGAGTGGGAGTGCTTACCCACCAAGATATGATTTACTACTGGAACTGCCCCTATGGTCACCTGGAATCATCCAAAGTGCTTGATCAAGACACAGGAACCAATGGATATGCACACCCAAACCCTAAATGTCAACCACTGAACCAGAAGATCAACACAGAGTCTGACACCATGGGCCAGAGTATGCTGCACTCCTAATGGAAGGAGGGAGCTACCCAAAAGAAGATGTTAGGAATAACAACACCTAGTTGGCACCAAGGACGAGGACAGGAGCTGGATTGACAGCGATTACTTAAGACACAGAAATCATTCCTTTACTTTCCTAATCCCCAAACTGAACTGAATGTCTAAAGATTTCCAACTCTCCACATTTCTTCTGATGCAGCGACCCATGCATTGAAAACCGGCAAGGAAATGGAGGATCAAGGGAAGTTTGGAAAGGCAGACAAACCAGTATTCACATGATGCTCAGCAAGTATTAATCACATAGTCCTGGAAATATAATGTGCAAAAGACGTAAAAAATATCGACAGGATCATGGTACAAAAGAAAAGACCCATACCCTTGGGAGTACTAGGCTCATTTTACTCCACAAGTATGTTCCATAATGCTTCTGAAATCCATATCAACAAATTAAGTCTAGCATAATTAAAATAGCAGGAAACAAAATCTAAATCCTCAAAAGAGAAGGTAAAAAAGCAATGCAAAGACCATAGAGGCACCTCTGTCAGCATCCACTTTATTTACAGCTACTGGACCAGTGCACAGCTCTCCCCAAGCTACAGGAGTGAACCTGATCACTTGGCGAATGAGCACCTCATTAAGAAATAAGTCAGCAACCATAATTCCAAACTGCAATTCAAGCACTTCTATTGTCTCATCTTGAGTGGCTACAACACCCTCCTGTTCAGCATTCCAGAGACAAACTCAACACCCCAGAAGAGTGACAGCAAGTTACTGCTAGTCTGATGCAGGATCCTTGGAAGTACTCCGTCTACATTCAGAGCATTCCATTGGCTCTCTTTGCCCACATGCCATACATTCAGATCCCGCGGTGTCATCTACAAGGCACTCAGTTCTACTACCCACCACATCCAGCAACCAAGATTACGATCTCTGATGAATCTTATAACCCGGCCATCAGCTTCACCAGACTTGAATGCAAAAACATGGCCATGTCTGAACTGGGGTGGTGGAGTGAGCTAAAGAATGATGATGGATTAAACCCAGATCAGTTGACTGGGGGTGAGTGTTTGATTGGCTCAAACGTTCCGTCCATCATCCCCTTTTGTATCGCTTTGTTCGCCCTAAGTTGGCGGGGGTATGCCCAGACGTGGGTCCCTTGCTCACTTTGCCACTGGATTCAAGCAAGCCTGGCTGATGACGGCTGGAATGCCAGAAACCGGTCCTAGGATGCTTGTTTCCGGTCCAGGGAAGACATGGCTTGGCAGTTCGGGCTGGACTGTTCCCATGAGGCACAGGGTCAGACTGATTTGCATATGGCCAAGTCTGAACTGGGGTGGTGGAGTGAGCTAAAGAATGATGGATTAAACCCAGATCAGTTGACTGGGGGTGAGTGTTTGATTGGCTCAAACGTTCCGTCCATCATCCCCTTTTGTATCGCTTTGTTCGCCCTAAGTTGGCGGGGTATGCCCAGACGTGGGTCCCTTGCTCACTTTGCCACTGGATTCAAGCAAGCCTGGCTGATGACGGCTGGAATGCCAGAAACCGGTCCTAGGATGCTTGTTTCCGGTCCAGGGAAGACATGGCTTGGCAGTTCGGGCTGGACTGTTCCCATGAGGCACAGGGTCAGACTGATTTGCATATGGCCATGTCTGAACTGGGGTGGTGGAGTGAGCTAAAGAATGATGATGGATTAAACCCAGATCAGTTGACTGGGGGTGAGTGTTTGATTGGCTCAAACGTTCCGTCCATCATCCCCTTTTGTATCGCTTTGTTCGCCCTAAGTTGGCGGGGGTATGCCCAGACGTGGGTCCCTTGCTCACTTTGCCACTGGATTCAAGCAAGCCTGGCTGATGACGGCTGGAATGCCAGAAACCGGTCCTAGGATGCTTGTTTCCGGTCCAGGGAAGACATGGCTTGGCAGTTCGGGCTGGACTGTTCCCATGAGGCACAGGGTCAGACTGATTTGCATATGGCCATGTCTGAACTGGGGTGGTGGAGTGAGCTAAAGAATGATGATGGATTAAATCCAGATCAGTTGACTGGGGGTGAGTGTTTGATTGGCTCAAAAGTTCCGTCCATCATCCCCTTTTGTATCGCTTTGTTCGCCCTAAGTTGGCGGGGGTATGCCCAGACGTGGGTCCCTTGCTCACTTTGCCACTGGATTCAAGCAAGCCTGGCTGATGACGGTTGGAATGCCAGAAACCGGTCCTAGGATGCTTGTTTCCGGTCCAGGGAAGACATGGCTTGGCAGTTCGGGCTGGACTGTTCCCATGAGGCACAGGGTCAGACTGATTTGCATATGGCCATGTCTGAACTGGGGTGGTGGAGTGAGCTAAAGAATGATGATGGATTAAACCCAGATCAGTTGACTGGGGGTGAGTGTTTGATTGGCTCAAACGTTCCGTCCATCATCCCCTTTTGTATCACCAGACTTGAAAGCAGAAATTGCAGGAAGGAGAAGATGAGGAGGCAGGCCTTCTTCTGCTATTCACTGTCTGAAGGTCTAGAAGTATGCACTGTGCAAGAGTAATAAGATGCACACAAAAAATACAGATACACAACATGATGAAATAGCTAACTCTCTTGGGGAATGCAAGATTAATTAAAACGTGAAATAAAAGAGGAACTAAATCGCAGACATTCCTTACCTTAACGTTTTTAACATTCATTGTTCGTAAATCAATCCATTTTTGGCTTTAAAGTTAAAAGCATGAAGACAGGGCCAGTTTTAATGCCATGCAGCAGATAACCAGTGGCAGGCGGTGACCCTCACCACTAGAGGGGCATAGAGGGGGCACAGAGACAAACCGGTGGGGGCCAAAAAGGTAATTTAAAAAAACATAAAAACTTACTTACCATTGTTTCGTCTCCTCTGTGTATTCTTTTGCCGTCAGCGTAACGGCACCTCGTGGAGCCTCAGGCAACCCCGTTCTGCAAATCCCGAATCTGCTCTCATGTTGCAGATGAGTAGCATGAGAGCAGCGCATGGATTGGCTGGACCGGGCTGCCTCGACGCTCCAGCAGGCACAGGAGGCCTGCGCCTGTTCTCAACCAGCTGTCTGAGACAGCTAGGTGGAGAGGTTTACACTGCGCAAGCCAGGCTGGTCGTCGCAAGATGTGCGGCCAAAGTGACTTCTGCAGTTTAAACTGATGGAGTGAGCACCACTCCCTTGATGCCAGTCAGCAGCAGCCCTGCCCCCAAACACTGCTTGGGCTACGAGCAGTGAAAAATAAAACAGTAATTCTTTTTATTACCGTTTTATTTTTCACTTTTGCTGGGCTGGCAGCAAGGGGCGAAGCTCCGCCACCCTGATGGGGGGCTACAGATAACTGCCTTTACTATAAGCACGTATTTCTCGCTTTGCACTTGACTTGGATATTGGGATCAACTGCGCAAGGAACCAAGAACCCTGCTCGTCTTTTGGTTTGGATCAATTTCTCTGGGGAACAAATACAGCAGCTCCACTTCTAAAGGGGCCAGCGACTTGCAGCCAGGGCCTGGGGGGGTCACAGTGAGAGAAGTTAGCATGATGAGGGGTCTCAGCACAATATATATAACGCAATACTACTATTATAAAACTTACCATTACCGAGGACAAGGCACCAACTCACACATGCTTGCATCCACTCCTACGTGTGACGAATGGGAAAGGGATGCCTGTGAATGACGGACGTCTGGAATCACGCAGGGATGAAGACCCCGAGGTCTGAAACCCTGATGCCGATAGCATCACTGGCCTAAGGTGGATACCCCCATGGACCACAATGGCAATGAAGGGCTTTAGAAAGGTAAGACCTGTGTCATGCTTCACAGTGCAGAAAGTTGAGTTACTGCCTGGCTTCTGTCTCCTGCTTCAATGCGAGGCAGTGCAGGCAGCCAGGGACAGACAGCCCACACTTAAATACGTTGATTTGTTTAGAGATACAATCGTATCTCTAAATAAATTGATCTATGAAATCTTTTTTGATGTATATGTGAAGGAATTTCAGAGGGGCGCAGCCCCTGAGCCCTAATGGAGAAAACGCCCCTACTAGAATCAGTCGGTTCCATCCCGTCTATACTTCTGAAACGAGCTGTAGATCAACTACTTGAGTCGCTGTAACCACCAGGCTGCTGGACTTCACCAGAAAGTAATGGCCCATCACCTTATCTTTCCCTCAGGTTCTTGCTGTCAAATCTCATTACTGTCACTCTGTTCCCCTACCTCCACCACTTCCGCCTACATTTGCTCTACCGGCATGCATTTCACAAGAATGACCTTTTGTAACTTCTGCCTCTTAAATGAAGCTCTTTTGCTCTGTGTACACTTTATTAATTAATGTACACACATTTCGCAACGTATTTACAAGCCCCTTGCGCCTACCGTACGTCACTTTTCCCATGTTAAAAATTACGCAAAGGTGGAGCAAGGGGCTTGTAAATAAGCCTCTTCAAGTGTAAAACAAAGTGTTGTTCATATCTGTTTTGCTCGAGAGGCTCTAATGTTTATTTCTTTATTCTTAACAGTCAAGATCTTGGTTTCTGTTGACTATGGTTTTAATCCATTGTGTAAATTATTCATTTTAAAAATTTTAACTTTGCACACTTCACTATAAATGTTGATTATTTCAGGGAAGGGCTGTTTTTTCTTTATCTCAGCCCTTTTGGTGCTGTGCTGTGGTGTGTGCTACGGTCAAATGTCAGTTCATTTATAATTAGTGCTGTGTGTTAGTTGACTTTTAGCCTTAAGTTACTCTGGGTTACCACCCTGGTTTTGTTGTGGGAAGTGGTTCTCTCGTTGTTGGTATGTTTTATTTGTTACCACTCTGGTGTTGTTGTGTTTCCTTCACTTCAGTGGTGTGAGTGTGTGATGGTTTTTTAAGTGCGAAGATTTTTGGGTAAGCCCACTGTTGTTGTTGTAGGCGTGGGTTGATTTTTTTTAATCACCCTTTTAGGTGTGGTGTTTGAGTTGACTGGGGAAGAGTCACTCGCGTTCACCACCTTTTTTGATGGTGGTTGACTTTAGCAAACACCCACTGGCATTGGTCTTCCTTCCACCTTTGTGTGGTTGCGGTATTGTTTTGTTATAGTTTACTTGTGCACTTACTTTGTTCTTCCTTCCACTTTTGTTGTGGTACGGTTTATTTGTGCACTTGTATTGGTGTTCCTTCCACTCTTGTGTGGTTGCGGCTTATTTGTGCACTTGTTGTACTTTTGTTTGCGCTCCTTCCACTATTGTGTGGTTGTGGCTTATTTGTGCATTTGTTGCACTTGTGTGCGTTCCTTCCACACTTGTGTGGTTGTGGCTTGTTTATGCACTTTCATTGGTTTTACTTTTGTGCATTTGTGCACTTGTGTTTGCTTTCCTTCCACTCTGGTGTGGTTGCGGCAGGGTTTTTTCTAGTTTTTTTGTGCACTTGTTTTGGTGTTCCCTCCACCTTTGTGTGGTTGCGGCATTGTTTCGCTATAGTGTATTTGTGCACTTATGTTGGCATTCCTTCCACTCTTGTGTGGTTGCGGCATTGTTTTTTTTCTGGGTGTCTTCGTGCATTTTTGTTTTGTTGTGGGGTGATTGCTATTGCACTGTTTTGTTCGGTTCCCTGTGTGTTCATGTCCATTTCAGCCTGGCCAGCTGGTATGTTTGTTACATTTGGGGTTTGGTCGGTTATGTGTTGTGTAGTTGAAGGCGAGCTTGTTTGGTTTTTGTGGAAAGGTAGAAGATTTGTTTGTTTTGTGTAGAAAGGGAGAGGATGTGTGTATGTGTTGTCTTCTTGCTTTCTTAAAGACAGTTTTCACTTTGTCTAGTTTGTGGTTTTCACAAATGTGAGTACATGGGTGGGCATTGTTCTATTTCCATCATTTTGTATCTTTTGTTAACATGCAAGCAATTTGTTACATTTTCCAGTGCTTTCTTTGCATTGTGTGGTTTACTTGCATGCCCATTGTACTGTTCTATATTTGTTTTGTATCTTAACTTGTTTGCCCTCAGCCATCATCAGGCCTTTGCAATGGTTCCTCATGTTATTTCCATTCATGTGCATGTTACCTGTGTATACTTTTTCTTGAACCATTGCATTGTGTTTTGTTTACTGTAAAGAAGGGGGATGTGTCATACTTGCTGCTCAGCCAGGGTGAGTGTGGTGTGGAATGTTGAATGAGTTATGATGCAATGGAATGTTGGATGAGTGAGGTTGGCAGTTGGTATATGGGCTGAGCAGAAAGAAGGCTGCGCCTGGTGGGGCTCACTGTAGTTCTACTTCTGAACTTACCAACATAGTAAATACCTTTTGAAGATATCTTGGAGTTGGATCAACGTTCATTCACAACAATATCCTGCACAGATTCGTCAAGGTTAAATTTTGAATACAGTGTTCACCCACTTTCTGGAAACCACACGTTGACCCACTGCTCTATTGCTGTGTCAGATATGTCACTTGTTAAGGATTGTACTACTGAATATTAGAACATTGGAATGTGGAGCACTCTATTGAATACAATGGAGTGCTCCGGGCTTCTACGGGCCGGTAGAAGCCCGCAGAGCAACATTCCAATGTTGTTTTTGTTCACAGCTGCTGCTGTGAACAAAGGCCTCTCGGAGCCCGATGGGATTTAAACCCCCTTGGGCTCCTAGAGGCCTTTGTTTGTTCTAGGGGCGGAATGTTCTAATAGCCTTAGAGCCCTCCTAGGGTGGTCTACTGGCCATTAAAGGCCCGCTCCCTTGTTAAAGGCCCTCGCCTTCGGCTCAGGCCTTTAACGCTGGAGCAGGCCTTTAATGGCCGGTCGAGCCCGCTAGGCCGGGCTCTAAGGCTATATTGAGGCTAAGAATATCTAGATACAAGAATATCATGGACAAAATATTGAAGACCAAAATATCGACAGGTAAGTGCATAAAGAAGAAGTATAGATTTACTATCACTAGCTCCACATGTATGTACATCGTTAAGGTACATAGTAAAGTTAGGTGTAGAAAATCTATACTACTTATCTTTCGATATTATGGATTTGATATTTTATCCTTGATATTTGTATGCCTTGACATTCTGCCTTCGCTATCAATGGGGATACCCTTGTCAGCTCTTGTCATACCCTTGTCATTCCGTCCCTCTGCTCCTATTATTGCTACCGTTGTATGACTGTATGACAAGAAAAGCCAAGCTTTAAACGGTTAGCCATAGTGCAGCCCCTTCACAAAGTTCCAATGACCCCTGCTGCTTGGGTCCTCCTGACGCAAGTTGAAGTAAGCATAGAAGGTACAGCAGGTTGAAATCCAGCCTATATTCATGAGCCCACACACTGAGATGGAGATAAGCCAGTAGTCATGGTATAACTGTAATGGAATATAAAATCTACATAGTAGAAAACAACTGAAGCACTACAAAGTATCTAACATAAACTAATGGGACATGGGTACGTGGCAGTTCCATCCAATTCATCGACGAGGTACTGCAGTGAGCAGGTACCACACTAGGAGTGTGCAAAGTTGTGAAGACTAGCAGCTCCACGTATTTTACTTAAATAAGGGAAGCAATGTAAAGAGTGTAGCTTCCCATAGTATACAAAAATGAGGGAAAGTGTCATCAGGTCTTTCTGGCAGCAGAAAACTATTCCTGCTACTGTGAGGTACCATCTGAGCCAACATTTGGACTGGCAGAAGTCTGCAGCCAACCTAGGCCACCTGCTCTGACCTCCACCCTTCTCACAAAAAATGTTCCTGCTGGTGCAGTCCAGCCCTGCTAGGCTTATATGTCCCCTATCTCCGCACATTGTTCCCACCTGCTATCTTATCTGGTTCCTACTGTGATTCGGGAAGATGAAGCCTCTTCCTTCTTAGTTATCTGCTCTAGGACGGGGAGCTGAGGCTAGCTACCCCTCATGTAGCCTCGTGGAAAACTCTGGCTCCTACCTGCGTGCTGGAAGTTTACAGTTTTGCCCAACTACAAGAGTGTAAAAAAGTGGGCACAGCCCTACCTGAAGCCCAACCCCACTGCTGCACACCAGCCCCTTTTACTTTATAAATAGGCTTACCAAACTCCTCGGGAATTGCAATTCAAAGGGAACTTCCTCCTACAAATCCTCAGTAGGTATTTGTGGTTGGACCTTCATAGAGGTTTCCGGGAGATACGCAAGATAGCCTTGTGGCTTAAAATAGCCCAGGTGATAAATCTGCCCTGTGCAGTGATCTGTGAGGAACCTGATTGTTTCAGTTTTGAGTGCTGGCGTTGGGCAATTCTACCTCCCATTGGTCTAGGGTCAATAAATTGAAAGAGGTTTTGCCGCATCATTCTTGGCTCCTGCTGCACACCTCACAGTTTCAGCTGGCACTAGAGTGGCAATTAAAATGCATCAACAGACAGATGTTACAGGGTCCAGGTGGATCTTTGAAACTAATTAAATAATCTGATTGGGTGGATACAAGTGCTTTTTAAACCACTACTAGAAGGCACAATCTTTTATAACAAGCACAATAGAAGGGCACATTTTGTGAGTAAGAATTGGTAGCAGTGTCCTGGAATTCTGTCCTAATTTCAAAAGTAGAACACAAACAATATGCACACATACCACAAACGGGTGTTTTTATACTGAAAAAGTTGTGCTCTTACAGCTGTTGTAAATGTGATCATTTTTGTTTTGGGTTCATGACATTTACTGTGAGCGTCTAGAATATGGCGTCCATTTCCTGTACAGCTAAGATCATGCTAAAAACGCATTAGACTTGTACTGCTGCCACATTTTTCTGCCTTTTAGTCCATATCATGATACAGGCAATGACTCACACATCAGATAGCGTTGACAAAGGTGGGAAAAGCAAATAGTGCCGGCAACACCCTAGTGCTAACACTGATAATGGGAATCACGTATACTATCAAGAAGTCATGTAAAAGGTACAATCCAGGTTTCATATAATTTAACAGTATTGTACTTTTAAAGGAAATTGTACCCTATTGCTTAATCACTGTGCCTTAACAGTAGTTAAATATACATTGCTGAATGTATACACTTTTCTTAACACAACTCTAAAGAATTATAGTAAATGGGAGTAGATAATGGCCACCTGGCTCACCAGTTTGTGCAGTTCCTTAAGTACTGCAACAATATGCTCCACATTGTTGATTTTCACTGTCACACACCCACCGCAACAATCCACTCGGCTCACCTTAGAAAATAGGTTATATATTTTAACTATGACATTTTTTTTCTGATTAGAAATTTAAGGCCCTAGTCACAAAGGTAAATTTACAATTGAGTAAACTTACATGTGTAAATGTACTCTTACATTTTGCAGTAACTTTACTACTTTTTACTGTTCACCATTTCTGAGTGTGAAAAGTGTAGACCTGCATGTACCTATCCAATGAAACCAGCTGGTCTAGTCACATTTACGTGAGTAAAGTTACTATTAGCAACTTTTCACATGTAGGCAGAGGTCTCCACCATCGAAACAGAGAACTCACTATGACAAAGTATAGGGAAATATTAAAATGTTTATTAAAAAACAATAGTAGAAATATTTTTATGTTAAATATTAGTGTGCCTTAATTTGATATATTTGTCTAGAATGCAGAATAAAATACAACTTGCCACAGCATTATTGACTTAATTTTGAATTAAATATGTAATTCGTGAAATATATTAAATTAAAAAGGTTTTCTTTTTAATGATTTAGTTAAAACAAATTCCACCTAAAGTAAAATGTTTATATGTATTTATTGTGTAGTCAAAATTAAGCTATGTATAAAATTAATTTAAATTATTTTTTTATATTAAAAATAGTTACATTTACTTTTAAAAAAGGTTATTAAATATTTTCTAAAACAATATTATTTATTTTGTGTTTATAGTTAATTTTCTAAAAGTCAAAATAAATTAAATTATCTTCACATTATTTCCTAAGGGTTGTTATTTTAAGTGCCTGCCTCCATTATTTTCAATGGGAGGGTTTGTAGTGCCACTCTTTCCTGTACCTCTGACATTTACTTTAAAATCATGTGTGTATATCAGTGCAATCAGGGCAGAGCGCTTCACGTAAAAAAGATTGCAGAAGCTGCGGTGTTGACCTTGGCATATAGGTTTGTGAATAGCTTTTTGCAGCATGTGAGTAGTGCTATTGTAGTACTACTGAACATACCTCAAAATGCAGCTTGTGAATAGCCCCCTTAGTGTTTAGAGGTAACTCAAAAGGCACAACATTTCTAGATAAATATATGAATACTGTTTACTCTCACTCACTGTTAATCCACAGCTTGTCGGATAACCTTTCAATAACCTTTTCCCATTTAGAAGCAACAAAAGTACATGTTCATTTTCGGTACTGGAGATTTTGAAAATATGTATTTGCTGGTTGTGATTTTATTCACTGGATTCAAATCCCATCATTTTACGCAATATTGCTGCTGGTGACTTGTTGTATTTATCACATCTCCAGGTAGAAATTTCTGACAGGAACTGTTTTTGGCAAAAAATAATTTTGCAACAAATATGGACATATGGCTGTAAGAGCTTGCACGTGAGCAGAAATTAAAGGAGACACAGTCAAAATAAGAGGAAAGCTAGCCAGATTTGATATGATCTGAGCACCATTCTTAGAGATTTATTATTAATCTAAAGTAGAGCATACAGGGATGTTTGCTAGACAGCTTCACAAGGTGTTATCAGGGTTTGCCATTCCTTCTAGTACGTGTTTTGTGAGAGTCTATATGCACGTATTTGGTTTTCTAATTTCAGTTTGAAGAGTACACAACTATATAGTTAATTGCTTTGTCAATTGCTTGTGGTTGTTAATTTCTACCATAATAATTTTAATAACACAAATATTATTATTGCACAGGAACTGGAAACTGCATTAATGAAGCATATAGAGGAGATAAAAACTGATTTTGTAGTACTTTGGGGGGGTGATTTTAACTGTAAATTATGCTCCCTGTCCAAACGTGGGGCATGCCACCGCCTAGCAAGGGACATGGTGGGCGGCTACCATTTTGAACATAGTCCTTGTGGGAACACTTTTAATTCTTTGTTGGTGAAATTCTCACTATTTTTAACTTTAGATCTTATAGAGCTGTCAAAAACTGATGTGGTAACATACGTGGGTAGAGGCCAAGGCACTCTGATTGATTTATTATTTTGTCAGATTATTTTAACTCACAATCAGTGATTTTTAACATACCTAAAGTATATTTTAGTGATCATTATCCACTAATATTAAAACTGGTGGTTCCATCTGAAGAGTTAATCACGCCAGATAGAGTATTACCTTTGTCTTATACTAAAAACAAGGCGTTAATTAGGAAGTGGTCCACTGCCAATCCAGACTTTTTTCTGGAGGAGATCATAAAGAGTAACCTTGGGCAAGTTTTGGATTGTCTGGAAGATAATTTAAACGTTCCAGCTATGATTAAATCGTATAAAACAATATCCGAGACAATCAAGGTACTTTTAACTAAGAACCAGCCTGATAGAATACAGAAAAATAAAAGGTGGTTTAACAGTGAATGTTCTCAGTTACATAATAAACGAATTAAGATTTTAAAAATTAAACCACGTGGCAGTGAGACAGACTACAAACGTGCGCTGGAGAATTGTAAGATGGAGATCAGGAAAGACGCATGGGGCCAATTACATCTGGCATCGCAGAGTAAAGACTCCAGACTCTTCTGGCAAACAGTCAATGAAGAGTATTTTAGAGACACAAAAAATAGTAATATTGATGTAACAATCATGCCTGAAATGTGGGTGAAACACTTTGCTGGTCTTTACGGTAATAGCACTGAGTCACACTGTGGTACAGATTTTCAATATGTGGTATCTCCTTTGGAACCCCCGACTTTAGATGAGGTAAATAGGGCGTTCTCTCAGACTGTAAAGAATAAGGCCCCTGGGCCGGACGGTATACCCGCGGATCTATTTTTAGTAAACATCACCCTGTGGCTACCGTTGTTAACAAATATATTAAGATGCTATGCGGCCCAGGGTCCTCCAGATTCCTGGAGATCGGTTATAATAGTCCCTATATATAACAAGCATTGGCATCGCCAATAGGTCTCGCCTTTAGGACCTTATAAGTGTTTAGCCATGCAACAGTTAATGTTGTTGCACCACGGATATTGTGCTGCATAACTAAATACTGTTAAGGTCCCAAAGGTGAGACCTATTGGCTATGCCAATGCTTGTTTTAAATGTGGTATCTGCATTGTTTTAGTATTTGTTGCTAATGAGTAGTCTAGTTCTTTTGAGCTTGGGCACCACATGATCAGCCTGTGGTCTAGGAATCAAGAAATAAAGCCCGCCGTTCGAATGTGCAGCGTGTTCTAATTGCTAGAAGTTATAGAATGTTGGTGGTTGTCATGCCGGTCAGTATTATTGTCCATAGCAAGAGCACTAACTTTTAAATATAGGCAAAGTATGCCCGAGAGTCCTTTTAGATCTATGAGTTTTGCATTACGAGTTTCAAGTGCCACCCAATGCCACAGTACACAAATTCAGCTGCATAATTCTACTACACACAACACATTTAAACATCTCATAATTCCATGCCACACAATTCAATAACACACACTTCACTCTACATTATTCCACTACATGCCACATAATTACAATCCAATAGATTCAACTCAACATATTTCCACTCTGTTCCATGCCATATAATTTCACTTCACATAATTTTACTCCACTCCAAACCATATAGTTACACTCCACACAACACAATTCAACTCCAGATAATTCCACAACACATAGTTCCAATCCAACTACATAATTACACTTCACGTCACATATTTACACTCCACATATATCCACTCAACTCAAAAACACATAATTACACTCCACAGCATTCAACCTCACAATATGCCACATAATTCCACTCCACACCATGCTAAATAATTCCACTCCACACCATGCCACGTAATTCCACTCCATGCCACATAATTCCACACAACACAATACAACACCACACAATTCCACTCCACATACTACCACTCAACATGACATAGTTCAACTCCACATTATTACCCTCTACTCAATACCACAGCCTCCCATGCACCAAATTCTTCAAATATTTCTTATTTTTAAATGTTTGTCGAGGCACACTTTTTAAAATGCGTCTTTAAAACAAAGGAGTAATTGCATTTAGACAAAGTTTAAGTGTCTTCTGGATACGAAAAAAAATAGAATTTCGCCTCCAGCTCCCTAGATCGTAAATTTACTTAGAAGCTCTCTGTAAAGCCCCGGGAAAACACTTAAAATAAGAAAGGCAATGTTTATAAAAAATAACAGAAGAGAGGAAACGGCACAATAAAAAAGACACGTGCTCATGCACTGCATAGTGAGGACACTTCGAGGCGCACCCCAGAGCATGGCAGTATTTACTATGCTGGGACACCGGATGGAAACGGCTTTTGAAAAAGCCCCCCCAAGAAAAAAACACAATAACAGTATAAAATGGTATAACACTGAAACAAACTGTAAACTCAAAAAGTAAAATTTCTAATTGTAATGTTAAAACAGATCACGGACCACCTTTTAAGTATATATAAAAAAAAACATTTTGATTCAAAATATAAAGCTTCCAGTGCGTATTTTGAAATGAAAAATGTGCTTCTTTGAAGGGAAAATGCGCATTTCCAAAGCCGTGAATTGTATTTTGAAACAATGCGTATGCATTCTCCTATGGAAAAAAAGCTAATTTTAAAGAGAAACGGGCATTTTTACAGTAGAAAGGTGTGCTTTTGTGCGGTGCTTGCAGTGCAAGGATGAAAGGTGTGTTTTGGGCGATGCTTGCAGTGCAAGGATGAAAGGTGTGTTTTGGCGATGCTTGCACTGCAAGGATGAAAGTTGTGTTTTTGGGCCATGCTTGCACTGCAAGGATGAAAGGTGTATTTTCAAAGGCGGAACTTGTCATTTCAAGGCAGAAGTGCCTGTTTTGTACGGAGAAATGCGCGTCTCTTCTGCACAATAAACATCAATAAATAGTTAAAATTCGGATTTAATGTCCACTTCCCTGGGTTGTTTTCCTAAGCAGCGTCCGCCACTAAGGTGCACAAAGACATGGCACGCTAGTTTCTATCCACATTTTACGTTGTGCTGCTCTGTCCCCCATAAGTCGGTGCTTTTCTTGGCCTGGCAGAGCGCATCACCCGGACGCAGCCGGCCAGAATACAACTTCCTCCTTCACACAATGTGTTCCTGGACTTGGCAGAAGAGGAGGCTGTATATTTCTCTTTGTATTGGTGCTCTGTACACGTTATGCCAGTTAACAAACATTTGCATAGCGCTGCGCAGTAAGGCCTTGCGGCGCTGGAGGTTCGGTGCCTTGGCGCCCTGGTCTCGAGGATTCTGTCACAGGCTGGAGACAGATTTCGCTTCCCGTTTGCTCATCAGCCGTGTGGGGTCAAGAGCCCCCCCAATCTTTCATTCAATGCCTGGACAGGTCGTGATAAAACATGGTGTAGCATAATAAACCTGGCATAAGTCACCAGCAGCCAGGTGCTGGTGACCAGTGCTAATCCCCCGACTGAAACCTGTGTCCCTGAAAGCGTGCACAGTCTGACCGTCCGGCCAGCCGCTCTGTGGCTTTTGTGACCTGCCGCTCCCTGCCTTACTCCCTTTTTTTATGGCAAATACCGGAGTGAATTCCTCACTAGTAGAGCGCCACGAGCGGTGAAGAGGAGCGTGTGTCGCAGCCTCTCGCCTCACCAGACTGCCCCCTTTCTCTAATCCTGCGGTGCGTTTCAAACAGAAACTAAAACAAGCCGCGAGTGGTGCGCGAGAGCGCGCGCGCGCTTGTGTGAGGGAGCAGGCCATCTGTTTTGCATTATGGCGCACGAGTCTGGGCACTATAAAGCAAAACAGATGTCGACTGCGCGGGTAACCGCACGAAAAAGGCCATGACGCACGAGCGTCTGGTCAGCTTTTCGAATCCCCTACATAATGCTTCGCCAGAAGCAGCGCTTGCGCGCTACTCTAGGCTCAACCTAAAAAGGGAGACAGGTTAGACCCTAAATGTTATCGACCAATCTCTCTAATTGATTGCTCCTGTAAGATCATGGGACGAGTAATACTGGAGAGATTAGAGACTTGGATAACGGAAAACGGGAAATTTTCTAATGTCCAATATGGCTTTAGGAAAGGCCTGGGCACTGTAGAACAGTACCTCAATCTGCACCTGGTCATTGGCAAATACACTGTGGCAAAGTCAGGGTCCTTATACCTTGGATTTATGGACCTGACTTCTGCCTTTGACTGGGTGCAGAGGGGGAGACTCTGGGAGAAAATGATGCTTATGGGCATTGATCCATCTATTGTCCATTATCTAGCAGCAATGCATCAGGGAGTCACAGGGAGAGTACGATATGGAGCAGCAGGCGAGCTTACCCCACCAATAAAGATGGACTCTGGGGTTCATCAGGGATGTGTACTCGCTCCTTTTCTATTCTGTCTATATATAAATGACCTAGAAAGCCACATCAGAATTGGAAATGTAGACGCACCCACAGTAGGCCGCATGTCTCTACCAGCCTTGCTATACGCTGATGATTGTGTCTTAATGTCGAAAACTGGGGTGGGACTACAAAGGCTTTTAACTAGTTTTAATGAATTTATGAGTGACCTTGGGCTAAAAACTAATGTTGCAAAATCACATGTTATGGTAACAGGCAAATCCCCATCAAAAACAAAAACTTTTTATATAAAGAATGAGATATTATGCCAGGTTCCAACCTTTTCCTATTTAGGCATCCTTTTTAATGAAGAAAATTCTTGGTCCCACCTAGTTGATGCAAGGAATGGAACCTTTAACAAAAATGTGGAGGCCATTTTTAGATTTACAAAAAAACTAGGCTCTTGCCCCATAAGAGCCATCATAGACATTTAGAAAGCACGAACATGCGCCGTCACTTTGTATGGTGCTGGAGTTTGGGGTTGCTCCAATACTTTGGGCCTTCAGAGAGCAGAAAACATGATGCTTAAACGTGTGTTGACACTACCTAAAAGCACTCCTGCCACCATGTGTCATAACGATTTAGGTGTAACACCATTATCTTTTCGCACGCAATTAGCACCTCTGATGCTCTGGCATAACATTTGGATAAAAGAGGAACCAGTCCTGAACCGCGATATAATTTTAGATTGCTTGAAACTGGACTGTGCAAAAAAAATTCCCTGGCTCTCTTATATGCAAGAACAACTGGAGAAGCTGGGACTGGAGGATTGTTTTAATACATCTGGAAACATATCCGCAATCCCAAAAGCCAAGCTGAAAAGAGATTTTCTCTCTTATCTGAAGCAAGTAAGAGATAGCCAAGAGATGGTTAAAAAAAGGGTTGTAGAGCACTCATTGCTAGTTAGCTCCCCAAGAATTGAATCCTACCTCTCTTTTTATTTTAATGAAGCCAAAATGTTCTACTTGATTAGATTTAGGATGGGTATTGCTCATCTTTTGGTGTCGTATCCACGTGATGCATATTGCGATGCTAAATTAGAATTGTGTCCATGTGACTCAATCTCTGCACAGAGCACTTTACATTTTATGTTTTTTAGTAAACTTTATCTTAACCCGAGACGTATCTTTTTAAAACCATTGTTAAGATTTTTAAATATAAGAAAGTGTCAACCTGCATTATGCCATCTACTCCTTTTAAATGATGAATTCACTTGCTTAATGATTTATAGGTATATCTCCTCTGCAGTACGGCTCCGTAATATTGTTAGAAAATGTTTGTGTATTTATTATGTCGGTTAAATTTTATTATGCAAATTTTTGTGAAACAATGTTTTTATGTGTTCTTTTATGGCTGTTATTCAGCCGAATAAAGATATTTGACTGACTGTCAATAATGTATTAGTGACAAGGGAATTCCATGTAGTAAGGTCAAAACATATTTGTTCATGTTTTCACAGGACGCAAGAAGGGAGATGGAGGAATTGCCTAAAGGTCAAAGAGAGAGTCAAAAGGATCATGCTCATTGTAAAGCTGTAAACTATTCTGTATTTGATTTGTGTAGCTCTGTTCTAAATAAGTGACAATATATTCTAAATAAGTGACATCCACTCTGGAGTTCCTGCAAACAATCTATTTTTAACAGATTGCAGTAGTCAAGATAATATTACTGAGCTCTTATTTTTGATAAATGTACTACACACATCACTGTCAGACTCACTGTGCCACTGCGCAGGGTTGAGGGTGAGGCCTGGACTTCGATGTTGCTCCGTCTCATCCACCTTGTACTCTGAGAAGACTAAGAAGCCACTCCTGAGAAAACAGAGGAAAGGGGAATTGGGAAAGGCACAAACCACTGCGTACCATCCTCTATAATCCAGGCATGCATTGTCTCATTAATTTGAGTCCTGAAAAGAATAAACAAATAACATTTACTATTTAGTCTTCTGAACTGAACTATCTCACACTATCTGAAATACTGTGCATTATACACCTTTTAGAGTTGGGAAACACTCTGCAGGCATGTCTGCTTCGGAATACAAATGGTTCGCCTGCAATATATATAATGAAAAGTTAGTCTAAGGTCTAACTTGTTTGTGGTTTAAGGCTATATGCAAGCACAACCTAACACCGAAACTGCCTTGAGTAATATCGAATGCAATTTATAATGCATTCAGAGAACCAAATCAAGTACATGGTTCAAAGTCTTTAGAGGGAATGTGAGATTATCACTCAACAGACAAAAACATAACTTTAGTTCAGTAGAATCAATCATGAAACAATTCCACCTTTGAAGAAATAACCAAGTTCATGCAAACACAGAAGATGGTGCTCCAACAACGATCCATTCCACTAAGAAATTTAGATGATACCATGAAGAGGATTTTCCTGAGATGAGCACAGTGCCATTCAGTCTTCAAACAGATCAAGACGCAAGCAGACCAAAAACAGCCATTGGGAAGCAAGATTCTCCATGGTAAGCTACTCTTGATATACTAGAGTTCACACAAGGCTGCCACATTCCAGTTGATATTTGTTCTCATTTGGAATATTTTGGTTTGAGAAAGATACACCAAACACTCACCGTTTTGGCTTCGATCTTAGAAGTATAGAATGCTACTTAGTTCTGCATTTAATATTAAATATGTGAAATCAATATTCAACATATAAATGTTGTGTCTAAATGTAAGAAATCATAAATGTACCTATTGCCAATGTCCCTATACCTAGATTGGTCCCTTCTGACAAATCTTCGCCTACTCTGACAACAAATAATGCATACTGTGTTGATGTTCCTGACAATCACTTTGTCTTTTTTGTGGTGCTGCTGCAAATTGGTGTATTCATGTTGCATGTGTAAAGCAGTTAAACAGATTTTTCACATTGATTTTGTAATAATATTAATCACAAAGTGCCATCATTTCAAACATCATATCCAAGAGGGATAAATATTTCATGAACTTAGAATGAGCCAAAACATTCTGGTATTCTTGTCTGTGCTGCAATTAACACAACCGCTTAGAATGATCATGTTCCAGAGTTTTATTTACGCCAGAAAGTTTTGAATCATTTTTCATCCTTGTTTAGTTTTCATAAGATTTGCATTTTGTATCTGTTATACTTGTAAAGCAATACATTACAAAATAGCAATCATATACAAATGAGAAAAAAAAAAATTACACAAATTACAAAAGTACTATTAAAAAAGATACATTCATAGACTGTCAAAATAACGCATTAAGTCAATGTTAATACCACAACTAGCATGACAGTTTATAGCGAAAAAAATCAAGTGAATTAATTTATTCTACATGATTGTAGAGGTAGCTGATTCAGGAGTCCTTCCCTATCATCTTTCAATAGTTTACCTTCTAAATGTGTGAGGCAGCCCTTAGAAATAGGAATTCTCAGTGTGGAGTCTATTGCTGAGAGTAAATTACTTTTGGTATGTGGAAATTGATTTATAAAAAGAATATAATAATATAAGTTTAGTTAGAATTCAAGGTCAAAACCCATAAATGCCACAATCACAAATTGAGTAAAATTGAACATGAATACAATTACAACACACCTTGCTTTAATCAGAATTATACATCAAATAATTAAATCTGATAACAAAATGAAAACTATTGGACCGTTATTACAGACACTAAAACTATTTGATTAGTCATCACTTCATCAATCTCCTCAAACAGCATATGATAAATTCATCTTTTTAAAATTTGTTCATAGCAAAACTATATAACTAGCAATTTTGTTTGATTTTTTTATTTTACAGAGTTTTATATAGCGCGAACTTGACCCGAATCGGGTATCAGAGCGCTTTACATAGCATCAGTTGCATTACATGAGGGCACATTCATTTTTGTTAGGCACGGGGAGATTAAGTGATTTGCCCAGAATCACAGGATGTTCAGCGTCATTGCCGAGACTCGAACCCAGTTCCCCAGATTCCAGGTCGACCGCCCTAGCCATTAGGCCAACTCCTCTCCCCAAGTGGTTGTGAGCCACTGCAGTATTAAAGCTACATGATTTGCAATTGAAACAAGGGGAAAGGTAGAAAGAGATAATATTGAAGTGAACATAAGAAAGAATAAAGGCTAATAAATTATGAACCATTTCCTCCCCCTATATTTCAAAAGACTGTAAGAATGTTAAATGATACTACAAAAAAAGGATTTAATCTCCAAATAAGTTGAATAATCTCCAAACGTATACATTGTTAAGATTAAAACTAGATATGTAGAAAATGAATGATATCATTATAAACAGATAAGAATGACCACATGTTAATGACATGGAATAAAGAGAACCATTTCACAGCATAACCACAATTAAGATTCAGAAAGGGCATAAAGAACGGAAGGTTAATAATAGATTCCCAATTTTGACAAAAGAGAAATTAAAAGTTATTTGAGTTGTATGGTAGATAAACTTGACTGAACTATACGCAGTATGTAATATTATTGTCCAAAACAAGGTTAAAGCAGAATACTTTATTCAATAATTCAATTCAAGAAATCATGAGATTAAAGCAAAAAATCAGTCAAGCAATTTACAAATACAATGCAATACAATGTAATTGATAGTGGTGTTAATATTTTGGGCTGGATTGACATAAGATTCTCAGTAAAAATAAAAGTTATTGTTTGACGTGGGTTGAAGTGTAAATACTGTATGTTTAGATGTTTTTTTAATTCAACTTGTGTGATGTAAATGAGTGTACTAATCGCATATTCCTTGCTATAAGAGAGGATGTGAAATAGGAAACTTGACATCAAATAATTTTCTTTCTTGAGAACAACAGGAATGAGGTCTAAATTTCACCAGTAAATTCAAGTGATTTTTGGGTGTCATTTAATATAACAGGATCAGCCCAAGGTAATTATATTAATGAACTCTGTGGATGAATTCTGGGTATTACAGCCTGATATACTCTAGTTGTACTGACCTGGATATAGACGGAACTAGTGAATGGCTATGACTGTAGTAAATCTGTAAGAAAGTACGAGGTAGTGTGTGGAACAAAGAAACAAAAGTGATAATTTATAGAAGATATTTATAGAATTCTGGTGAAAGTTTACATGATTAACATGTCTAAAATCTCAACTATTATATAATTGAATTATTCATTGAAAATTCATTTTGGAAAGTATGACTAATGTATCTATTTTTGTATGATTATAATATATGGTGGGTTAACAAATACAACATGTACACTTTCACTCATTTACGAAATGCACAATTAGCAAAATATAAATGACAATTCAAAACTAATTTATCAAATATATTATACATATGAGTTAGGTAAAAGTATCCAGATCACAAGTTCCAACCCAATTTATAAGAGACTTGATGACTTTTTAAATTATTGCTTTTGTAAAATTTGGTCAATTTTGATATATCTTTTATGATATTGTAAAATAATTGCCAACATTTCAATATGAAGCTATTAAATGTAGTACATCTAAATATGATCGCAGTTTTAGGGAAATTATTATTGGTATAATTATTGTTATTATTGTTATTATTATTATTTATAACATATTTTACCTAACTATATTTCCCCGATTTTCATTGGTGGGCTGATTAACATATTGACTATTTGTTTTAAGATGATGTACTTTTTCAGAAGACTGATTTTTATAGCACAAAGTAATGGTTTGCATGATAAATTGTTTTACAGTTCAGTGTTTTTTTAATTTGAAAAATGCTTCGATTCAGCATTCTATGAGAGTTACTTTTTGAAAATATTCTCTTTATTTTCTTTTCATTGTTAAATTTAGATAAACAAACAATAGTGAATCCAGCACGGAGTACAGATCCCTGCATTCTGAGCTCAAAAACACTGTGTAATAACCTCAAACCACAACAAAGCACAAACTAATAGCTGTTATAAAATAATATATGTCGTATAGTTTTAAAATATTGTGAAGTTATGACCTCCTTAAATGTTTTAAGTATGGATAGTTAACAATGTGAGAAAAGATCTCTTTATCCAGTTGACACCGGCTACATTGATAATCGCTTCTCTGAGTAAGCAGCTTTGGCCAGTAGGTTCCCAGAAAATCAATTATTTGAAATTGGATTTTTAAAGGAATACTTTTCAATCCATGGGCAAAGGCCCAAGACTAAATAGTGTTTGGGACGAACAGACATATATTGGTCTTACAGAATTTGATGAGCTTTTCTTGTGGTCTTCGTATTTCTCTCTTCTTTGTGATCACATGTACCATTTTTTTTAAGTGCTTCTGCTTATCCCATGCCCCTCAAAAAAAGCTGGGGAGGAAATAATAATTTGACTACTTGATCCTGCACGGTCTCCAACATCTGGCCCCGACTTCTGCAGTGCAATGCCTCTGGATGACCTATAAATCAACTGGATTGCACAGGGTTGCCTGCAGTGGAGTAATAATGAGTTCCTCAAATTGACACAAGAAGAACATCTAAAATAAGTGTGAAAATGGAGGGTACAGCTACATTGGACCACCTAATCTTCGTACTCTAGAGAAGACTTCATCACATGGGTGGATGGCAGAGTACCCTTTGAACCTCTAATCATACACCAGAACCCTGAGCGCATCCTGAGTGGTGGTACTTACTAGTCACCAGCTCATTGAATGATAGAAAAATGGCACTTAGATTTCCTTTTTGGAAACAATAATGACACACTTGGGAACCCCAATGGTCTGGACCAGAGATTTTAATTGTGTGATATTATCCAAGAAGGATAGATATTCTCCAAGTGGGGCCCATAGACAATACTCAAATTGCAACTGATAGGCACTTAGGACATGGTGTACTTGACTTCCAGATGATCAAGCTTGCTCCTTCTATTTGCCCCACATGGCTCCTACAATAGACTAGATTACTTTTTTGTCAGTCATGACATATATACACACTGTAGAGATATGGACTATAGGGGTAGGCTCCTTTCAGAATACTCCCCGTTGTTAATAACGTATGGTCACAGACATGGGAGACCCTGCATCCCCACATGGCAGATAAGATCAGAAGCAATCCAGGACACAGAGTTTGCTATGATCATTCATACATCACTAACTGAATATTTCAATGCAAACTTAGGTGCAATACAAGCAAGAGCCCTCCATAGAGAAGGGGGCAGATCCGGAAGGTGCTTGCATGGTTACTGAAAAGCAAACTGAACAAATCCAATATATTGAAAGTGACAGATGAAGATGGCACAACACATACAACACAGGAATACATTATTCAGGCTTTTCGGATCTATCTCTAAAAGCTCTATACAGAGAGGGAACTATTAGACTGAGTGAAATCAAAGAATATTTAGATGTGGTCAGTCTGACAAGACTATTCCTGGATGATTCCTGGCAAGCACTGTACTTCCCAATAAGACGTGAGGAATTGAAAGGAGCACTTAAGGAAATGCAGACTGGGATAGCACAAGTGACAGATGGTGTGATGCCTACGTCATAGAAGAGGCCAATCAATTTGGCAGTCTACCAGAGACAATGTAGGAAGCATTAATAGTGGTGATCCCAAAAGCAGAAAAAGACCCAAAGGAGCTGGGTTCCTATTGCCCCTTATCCATGAATAATATAGGCACCAAGATTAACCCTGGGAGTAGTGGGAGTAGCGGGGCTACACGGAGGTCCACGGAGTTGCGAACAAACTCCATGGAACTCCGCTCCGCTCTGCTACGCCATCCGCCTCCACCCCCCCTATTAACAAGTAATTCAACATTAATTAAAAATACATTTAAAACCACTTACCTCTGTACTGCGGCGTCCCCGGGCTGCCCTCCTCCTCTTCCTCGCCGTCTCGGTAATCCTTGAGAAAACTGCGCATGCGCATTTCTCAGCAGTTTTCTCAAGGATTACCGAGACGGCGAGGAAGAGGAGGAGGGCAGCCCGGGGACGCCGCAGTACAGAGGTAAGTGGTTTTAAATTTATTTTTAATTAATGTTGAATTACTTGTTAATAGGGGGTGGAGGCGAGGGCTGGCCAACTCCGCTGCGGAGTGTGCGGAGATTTGCCTTCTCCGCGGAACGTGGAGTAGGCTAATCTCCGCACACTCCGCGTGCGGAGCAGAGGTCTCTGCCCGGGGTTAACCAAGATAGTTTGTAAGGTACTGGCTTGAAGGATGCTGAAAGTGATGCCTGACTTAGGACCTGATTTAAAGTTTGGCATATGGGTTACTCTGTCACAAACATATTGGGTATCACATCCGCTGTATTAAAAGCTCATCATATTCTATGGCACTCGTACTATGGGCGACGGGATATCTGTCACATTTGTGACGAAGTAAACTGTCTGCCGATCTGTAAATCAGGCCCTTAGTATGCAATGAGCAGTTGGGGTTTATCACACATAGAAGCACGACTTCCAAATTGCACAGACTGGTACATGTAGAGCATTATGTAAGCAAGAAGATCAAGGCTTTGCAGTAGCTTCTCTCAACATTGAAAAAGTGTTCACCACCATCCTATGGGAGTTAATGTTCTGGTGTTAGAACAGATGAATTTTGGTTCATACATAATGCACTGGATCAAACTCTTATACACCCGCTCTACTGCAAAGGTTAAGACAGGGTAGAATATCTTTGAGAGGTATGAGCTTGAGTGGGGCACAAGACAGTGTCCTCTCTTGTTTGTCCTTGCCATGGATCCACCGGCTAGTGTGCTTAGAAGGGACATGGCTGAAGGGACATTAAGATAGGCTATAAAATACATATTGTGTCTTTCTATGTGGATGACACATTAGTATGTATGAAGAACCCGTGGAATCAGTCACATCTATTCTTTATATATTAGATGATTTTAGACAGTATTTAGGAATGAGCGCCAACTAGTCTAAGTCACACCTTTGTCTTACGGGAGCAATGTCCCAGAGTTGGGATGCATGTGTCCCATCCACTTGTAGAAGAAATGGAGATGACCATTGGCAAAACATTGCACGGGGCAGACCACTCCCTTTCTGGCGCTGATTGCCTGTGTCATTTATGGGAAGAGTTGCTCTTGTCAAAATAATCCTACTGCCCAGATATCTTTATCCACTTCAGGGAATAATGGATTTGCTTCCCAGATCGATATTTCACAAGATTGATAAGATACTTACTGTTCTGGTGTCTGGTGGAGGCTGCCCCAGAAATAAACTGATTACACTGCAGTTGCCATACAGTGGCGGCCGGCACAGGTAAGTGCGTTTGTGCGGGTGAAGTCGACAGATGACGGGCAGGTAAAAATAAAGAAAGAAAGAAATAAAACTACTTACCTTGCGCTCTCTGCATCGCCGACTTGGCGATGCGACGAGCGCAAGGTAAGTGGTTTAATTTATTTATTTAATTTTACCTACCCCCTTCATCTGTCGACTTCCCACCATCCCGCCTCCACCCGCCCCACCACCCCACTGCTCTTATCTGTGCTGGCCGCCACTGATACCATATGAGCAGAGTGGGTTAGCCCTCTGTAGGGAAGTAGGATCTGCTTCATGCTTACCACTACTTTTACTGGTGTCATTATGTTTTTCTGACTAGTCTGACTGGTATCCTGCTAATCAGGACCCCAGTCTCTGTGCTTCCCCCCTAAATTGGACATGGTGAGTACTTAGGTACCCTCCATATTGGCTACTGATGTACCCTTATAAGTCCCTAGTATATGGTACCAAGGTACCCAGGGCATAGGTACACTAGGGGGCTCCCATGGGCTGAAGCATGTATTATGCCAGCCATGAGAGACCACTCAACTTGTGACTACAGGCCTGCCATTGCAGCCTGTGTAAACTGGTGCCAGCAACACTTCCGACAGATATAAGTTTGCTTATATCTGAGGACACGTCACTTAAAACCTATAAGTCACCCCTAAGGCAGGCCTTTCAATCCTGAAGGCAGGGAGCTTGGTTCTAAGTGTGAGGGTGCCCCTGCACAAGCAAAACACCCCTACAACCATCGGAGTCCATTGTCCCGGGTTGTAAGCGCATCAGCCATTCAGATACATAGAGTGGCCATGCGTCATTACGCAATGACCATCTCTAAACTGGCTTTGACGAACCCTGTCATGTTTGGTATCAAACATGTTGGAATCATACCCCCACACCATAAAAGGTGTGGAAGGTATGATTCCATGCACTGTAAAGCTCCTCCGGGAGTCCCTCAGTGCTCCCGGTACCAGTCCTCTGGACCCGGACAGCAAACTATGGCTGCTGCCGACCAGAGACACGATTCTACCCTCCTGCTGCTGAGCCAAGCTCGAGCAGAGGAAGGCACAGGGAGGTGTGACCACCTCCCAGACAGGACTTAGTGTATTGGGACAGGGTGGAGGCACTTGCCAGCACCACTTAGACTGCTGGAAGGGTACATTTGGTGCCCTCCTTGTATACTCCAGTCCAAACCAGTTCAGGGAGCCGTTGGTTCCTGCTCTGGTGCGAAACTGGACAAAGGACATGAGAGTAACCTCCCCACTGTCCATTGAGGCCTGCACTGTCTTCTCAGCGACTTTGAGGCCAGTCTCCCTCGTCGGAACCGCTGGAACAGAACCCCTGTGTACCACTTGCGACTTGCCACTGCCAAGGCTTGTTGACTCTCCCCTCCAGAGATCTTCGGCTCCAAGAAGCTCCAACCTCAAGCATTTCCTGCAGCCAAGATCTTTGCCTGCATCGCATCCTTTGAACCGTGGGCCTTCATCCTTTAGTGAGCTTCTCAAGGTCCTCTTGCGACTCCTATGCCTTCGGCCCGTGGGTCCTCTCAAGGGTCTTCTTTGGCTCCAGGGGGCTCCCCTGCTTGCTCGGGGCCTGCTCTGACTTACCTGCTCGTAGTGAGTCACTTGGACCTTGCTGGTCCCGACACTGCATCTTTTTCTTCAACTACGTTAGTTGCTGTTGCCAAGGCTTGTTGGTGCCTCTGCCGGGCACTGACACCTTGGCTCTCTACATCTGATGTGGGACAGCTCGTGCACAGCTCCTGGTCCTCCTCTGCATCACCTGGCCCGTACAGCTGCAACTTAAAGGGCACCGTCAACTCTCCTGCATCTCTGACATCGGTGGGCACTCGTCTTCTGGGCCTCCTGGTCACACCTGAGTGGCATAGACTCTGTCCCCTCTGCTTGCAGGTACTTCTCACCTTTAATCCGCCTTTGGGTTCCACCGGACATTCTCTCCGTCGCCAGCGGCATCTTCCTGAAATCCTCCATTGTGGTCTACGGCAGCTTCCCTGGTGTAGCTATCCTGGTTGGGGTGAGTCTCCAACCTTCCATCTTCCACGGGGATTCTTCAGGGTGCGCTGGGGAAAGGTCCTTCTTCTTTAAAATTGCGACCACGACTTATGTATTGACTAACATTGAGCACACGGTCGTGTTCGGACTCTGCAAACGACCTGCGTGGGGTTCCTAGATACTCACCTTGGGTGGTTACTTGGGTCCCCGGCTCCTCTATGTCTTCTGGGTCCATTCTCGATTTAGGTAGTCATTCGCATTCCACTATTTTAGTATATGGTTTGGTCTCCCCCTGGAGACCACTGTGTATTTGTACTACTTACGTGTTCTATTTCCAAAGTATTTGTGTGTATTGTGTTTATATCTCCGGATAGGAGATAATACATTGTGTTAGTAAGTGTTAATAATAAATACATATTTTTATAACTCCATGTGTGGTTCTTTTTCACTTAACCTATACCATAAGATTATGTACTGGTAAAACAAGCTACTTTGCACTCCTTCTGGACTAAGCCTGAAGGCTGCTCTCCACAGCTACCACTTAGAGAGCTTTCTAAGGTTGTCGAAGACCACCAAAATCACCATAAGGGTTGTCTAGATTAGTGCAGGGTGCTACACTTACATAAGTGAGCACCATATACTAAGTCAGCCTCTCACACCCTCCCAGACTTTGAACTCTACTACCTGGTGGCTCAGCTACAATTCCTGCCACAGTGGATAGATAGACCGCTAGCCAGGAGAAAGCATTATTTGCAGGGTATTACTCAGACTCCACATTGCACACTGAATCATGAGAATCAGGATACTCCCTATTTGATATCACAGATGTTACAAATACGAGACTGCATGTGCATGATAATTATAAAAGGGACCACTTTTATGGGAGATGCTGAAACATGGGGTTACTCACACTTTCAGAATTAAAAAACGAAGGCGGAGGCTGTCTCCACACTGGGAAATATATATGAAAGAGAGTTTTTTACAACATTTGATGAGGTAGACAAAAATTTGCAATAAACGCGGAACACTTCCTGACTTTTGCTAAACTAACTAGAGCCCTTAGGCAGGCTTGGGGGGGGAGGGGGATTCCCTGGATGCCTCTCTGACTCTGCAATTATGGCTGTCTTAACTTTTCTCACGCAGGGTGAGTGACCCATACCATATCATATACTTATAAAACGCTGCTATGGGAACAGATTGTTTACCCACTGAACTCCAGGGGGAAGTAGAAACAAGACAGATCCTCATAATTTATGGACATTGAATGGACAAGATAATACAGCACCACAAGGTGCTGTCTAACAATACATGATTTCGTCTCACTCAGTTTAAATTGCTACACAGGGCCTATCTAACCCCCTGCAAAAGCAGGGTTGTATTGGGATAAAAAATAGGCCCAGGCACCCTAAAAAAAAGTGGCCCACATTTGCGGATTGTGCCTTTCTGCAAAACACTGCTTCAGTGTTTTAAGTATTATGAATAGAAGAAGGGGGGTTTCTCTAAAAGAGACATGTTTTCTTAATGTCACTGAGATAAAAACTATTTAAATATTGCCAAGACTCTTTGTGCATGGATTTGTGCACAATGATCAACCACACTTGAATATAAGTGAGGCCACTTCTGCTCAGGCCCCCTGCGCCTGCTCAATCTGCATACATTAATGGGCCGGCCCAGGGAGAGACTGAAAATGACACATCTGCCCCATTTGAGGAGGAGGATCAGACGAGGAAGAGGGGGAGGAAGGAGCCGAGCAGCGCGAGCCCAACGGGTCTGGCTCTGCCTCGCGGTATATATCCTTCTCCCACCCCAGCCAGCTCCACACGTCGCCGCTCTTCCTCCATGGGCTACAGGCGTGGGAGACTGTGATGAGCTCTTGTTGCTTCTGGAGCTGCGCCTCCTCCGCCTGATGCAGTGAGGCCTCCCCGAGGCGTGCACACCACCCGAGCCCGCCCGCACCGTCAGGATCCTTGGATCTCAAGAAGCAAGACCACAATGGGGGCATTTTTAGACAAGCCAAAGATGGAGAAGCATAATGCTCTTGGGCATGGTAATGAACTGCATTATGGACTAAGTAGTATGCAATGGTGGCGAGTTGAGATGAAGGATGCGCACACAGCAGTGATTGGCCTGCCAAATGGACTTGAGGGATGGTCTTTTTTTGCTGTTTATGATGGGCATGATGGATCCCAAGTTGCTAAATACTGCTGTGATCATTTACTAGATCACATTATGTCCAACTAGGACTTCAAAGCTTCTGATGGTAAACTCTGTGCTAAAAGTGTAAAGAGTGGAATCCGAACTGGCTTTTTTGCAAATTGATGAACACATGAGAGTAATCTCTGAAAAGAAACATGGGAAAGGCAGAAGTGGGTCGACAGCTGCAGGGTCATGATTTCTCCCCAGCACATATATTTCATCAACTGTGGTGACTCAAGAGGTTTACTGTGTAGGACCAAGAAGGTTCATTTATTTACACAAGGTCACAAACCAAGTAATCCACAGGAAAAAGAACGTATCCAGAACGCATGTGGTTCTGTAAAAATTCAACGTGTGAAGGGTTCGCTTTCTGTATCCAGTGCACTGGGGGACTTCGATTACAAATGTGTCGTTAAAACCAGCCAATGCGTTTTGTCCCCTAGACAATGGACTTCTTCAGGGCAAAAAATATTTTCTGATATGGGGGAAATCCACTCTTAGTGAAATATCAAAAAACAACGTTTTGGAAAAGATGTACCATCCCAAATTACACCATCTATGCGGAATGTTTGTCAATGAGCATGAAATGAGCATGAAAGGCAGTGGAGGATGAAGAATCCCATCCATGTGTGACTCGCACACATTCGTATCCCATGTCTATGTTGTAAGCAGCGCCAAAACGCCCTGTATAAGGCACTACAGTCTTAGCAGTCAGATTTCCCCCAGTTCGTATCTCCGGTATCGCATCTGATAAAGCGAGCAAAAAGTCCAATGTCTAGTGGACGAAACGCGTTGGCTGGTTTTAAGAACAATTATAAGAAGCATAAATAAAAGAAGATTACTGGATTGTGCAGGAGTTATTACTACTCGCTTGCTAACAGCATTTGCGCTTACCGATTGTTTATGTGTGGTGCACCCTTGGTTCTTGTGCTTTGAATAATTCATGTTGTGAATCAGACTCCAGCATTCTTGTTGTACGGTTTTGTTTTTGTAAAGAGTCATTGTCTTTGTACAAAATGCTCATATTTGATTATGTACTGCTTTAAAATACTATAAACGTTATAGGAACTGTCTGGCTTGTTGTGTAATGAAATACGTTTATATAACCCTTTAAATTCCTGTGGTGGTTATGGATTGGGAGGGTGAGGCAGCAACCCAACCATTGGATACCGGCAAGAGTTGTTCTCAAAAATTGTTTTTAAAGCTGAGCTAGTCAGTTTTTCCCAGTAGCGAATTTGTTTTGAAGAAAAAATGTGTTACTTTGTAGGATACTGATAATTTTATTTCAGATCTGTAAAAATGGTTTAGAGCTTGGCTGCAGAAGTCATGTTTATTGGTGAAGAGTCCAGCCTAGCTGTTCATTCTAATGCCTCCTTTGTAACCACTAAAACCCGGAAATGACCAGCTGTGTAAAAGAAAGCAGCTTTCTATGAGACTTAGGAAACGCCAACATATTGTTTTACTATTCTGAGTGCCTGGGACTGTTGCTGCTACATGTAAAATATTCTAAATCCCGTTTTATCAATACAGCTTGATTTAACCTCTGCCCCCTCGATAAAAGGGTCAATAGGGGCCCATCTGCCTCCGGAAAGGCCGCTCAGGACCCCCGGGCCGCTGGGGGCATCTGAGCAGAACAGACACGTCCCAAATCTGCCACCACGCTGGCCAAAAAAGCGGCTCAAAGCTGCAACTCAGATACCAGCCCAGGGACATCTTAAGGATTTTGGGGGCCCTGGGCCAAACGTATTTTGGGGGCCCCTGTCTGGAAGAGCTTTGAATTTATGATCCATTTTTAGCTCTTTCATGTCTTCTTTGGCCAGGTCACTGACAGTGCACAGGCACACTGGTCCATATTCTAAATGTGTTTACATTTAATGTTCAGGGATAGTGTTGTGTGTTTTCAATATTGTAACACAGCAGCAGTACACTAATATTACTGCAAATAATCTCTGTGACATATGAATATTGAGGTCCTGCTTTGATCTGAAAGAATGAAAAATAAACACAACTTTTTCTGCAAAATGTCTGTTTCAAATACCATTTTTCTTTCATTTATTTTGAGTATGGGTGATGTGTGAGTCTATTACAATCCGTTTAAGAATTATTCAAGGTCATCAGGGCAAGACTCTCCAGCAGAACAGAGCTGGCTCTACCAGGGGGCCCCTGAAAGGCTGGGGCCCTGGGCCAGAGCCCACTTTGCCCCATGCCTTAAAACGTCTCTGTACCAGCCCATCGCCCATTGCCCGAGTGCCCGCCTTACAAATCTAACCCTGTGCAAACGATATATCTGACCCAGTTGGGAGACTGCCCAGGCTGTCACCAGGGAGGAAATTTTCTTGTTACACATGTAAGGGCATGTTCGGTGATTACTGGAGACAGATGATTGGTGCGTTACCGCAAGTGCAGCTGAAAGCGTTGACCTACTCAATAATACACTGTATACTTGGCTAACATCCTAGACAGGAGAAGAAACAAGTCAGCTATAAACTTGCAGCCCTTTTGTTATGTTGGCGAAGCGACGCATAATGCAACCACAAGCCCCCTCCCTAGACTTGGGGAAGAGAGATGCAAAGAGTGGCTGCTGGCAGAGGGAGTCTGTATAAAGATGGTATGGAGGGATGAGAAACTGGCAGACGATTTACAAGCCTGGCGGGAAATGTCGGGAGTTAATAATGATCAAGACCCCTTACACGTCTCACAAAGCTAGCCTCAGTCTTTTTACCAAGTAAAGGCTCTTGCTTGAGCGAAACTGCCACTGTCAATGCGTTATTTGCTATATTTGTACTGTACCGACCCTGTGGTTTTGTTATATGAAAGAAAAACTAATAAAATGTGTTATCAAAAAAAGTAATCACACCATTTTAGACAAAAGTAAACAATGATTAAGCTGGGTGGTTGCCTGTGTTCCTTTCCAGAAATGAACTAATAAAAGTAGGTACGTCGGCTTCCAGTAAATTGTATGCAAAGCGAATTGTTCAGAATATTAAAAAAAACACCGACACTATTCAGATTTGCACTGTTATGGGTGTATTGCAGCACACACATATACAAAGAGGGTATGGTTTGAAGAATCTCTTTATTCATTGTCTATTTCATTAAGAAGTATTTACTGCTGCTGTTGACATAATGACAGTGTAAATAGGTACATTGTAAACCGGGAAACTGTGTGAGGGGTAGGCTTGCAAAGCTATTAAACCTAAGTCCTTTGAATGGCTTAGCAACAACAAGCTCATTTTGGACTGTTGTACGTTTCTATCTTGCATAGCTGTGCACCTATCTTCAGCGTGGAGGGGAACGGGAAATTGCATAATTACATGTCACATAGTTTCTCACTTTCAAATGCCATCCACCAATTCCTTATATATTTCTCCTAATAAAAAAAATTGCAGTCAGCATTTTGAAATGACGAGAGATGCGAAAGAAAGGAACATGGGACTTAAAGAATAAAAATAACGACTATCAAATATCACCTCGTTTGAAGAATTTGTGCAGTCCACTCATTTGGGTGCAAAACTGGTGATTTTGGAAGTTCATATCAACAAATACACCTCTAATAGTTCCCCACATATGCATTGCAATGGAAGTCTGTAAATGGCAGGCTTCATTTTCCAAATTGTGCATACTTTTTATTCCAAATTCTATTAAGGTAGCTAGTCTGTGAAAGGTTTTGAGGAACACGAATGTTGGACATATTTAATATATAAACTATGAAACTATATAACTATATATATTCACTAAAAAACAAAGGTTGCAGGGACGTTATATTTAGGTTCAGATTTTAAACACATGAAACCATAGAAATTCAGCAGTTATAGTTATCTCAAGTAACTATAACTCGTGCCTTAAGGTAACTATAACTCACGCCCCCTCCATGCACAGTTTTCTCATCAATAATTTTACAGCAAATGTTTCAGTGATATTATCAATTGTGACATAGAAGATGTCATGAGTGGTGTAGTATGTGGTGTAATTAGCAGTGAATGGTGAGGGGGCAAGTTTTAGTTACCTTACGGCACAAGTTAAAGTTACTTGAGATAACTCTAACTATAACTGCTGAATTTCTATGTTTTTGTGTGAGTATAACCTGAACCTAACTATGACGTCCCTGCAACCTTGTTTTTTTATTGAATTTCTACAATTTTTTTAACTCTATTTCCTCACTATAACGTTTCTGTAACCTTTGCTTTTTTCAGTGAATTTCTAAGGTTTTTTAATACTATTGACTAACTATAATGTGCCTGTAACCTTTTGGTTTTTCAGTGAAATTTTAAGGTTTTTAATGCAATTCCCCAACTATAACATCTCTGTAACCTTTGGTTGTTTTTTTTCAGTGAAATTCTAGAGGTTTTTTTTAAACGTAAACTAATATTTAATTACCATACATTGATCCAGTCGCTGCCGCACAGGGTGTTTGGTCCTGTGGCCAACCCTGTGCATGCAGCTAACCCCTGCAGCCAAACCCCTGCATGCAGCCAACCTTACGCCGCGCACGGCCTTTGGACATCAGCAGCAGGCAGTTGGCCACAAGACAGCTCCCAAAGGCAGCCAACGCACGAGGGGACCCCATCCCCTGGGGCCCAGCAGATTTTGTGGGGCAGGGAGGCAGGTGCCCCCTCACTACGCCGATTTTGGCCCAGGGGACCCCAGCCCCTGAGTCCCGGTGTATTTTTTTTAGGGGCGGGGGCACGTGGCCCCCTCCCGGGGCCGATTTTAATCACGGGAACCCCCCTCGGGACCCACCACCTAAGTAACTGGGGAGGGTGGTATGCAGCCCCCCCCCCGGGTCAACTTCTGATCCTGGGGACCCTATCCCCCGGGGCCCAGCATATTTTGTGGAGCAAGGAGGCCTGTGTTCCCCTTCCTGGCCCGAATTTGGCCCAGGGGACCCCATCTCCTGAGGCCCAGTGTATTTTTATTAGGGGAAGGGGCATGTGGCCCGCCTCCCTGGGCCTTTTTTGGCCCCGGGACTCCATCTCCCGGGGTCCACTACTATATTTATGAGGTAGGGGGGCACACAGTCCCCCTGGCCGGGCCGATATCGGCCTCGGGGACCCCATCTCCCAGGGCCCTGCCATATTGTAAAAGAGAAGGGGGGCACGCACCCCCTCCCAGGGCCGATTTTGGCCCTGAGGACCCCACCCTGGCATATTAATTTTAGTGGAGGGGGTGCGTGGCCCCCGTGCCATTTTCAAACCCGGGACCCTATTTCCTGGGGCACGCCACTGTAATTATGGGAGAGGGGGGCACATAGCCTCCCTCCTGTGCCGGTTTTGGCCCTGGAGACCCCATCTCCCGGGACCCTGCCATTTTGTAAAAGGAAAGGGGGAATGCAGCCCCCCTTCCCTGGCTGATTTTGTCCCAGGGGACCCCATCCCCGGGGCCCACCACCTTTTGTAACTGGGGAGGGTGCCACACAGCCCCCCTCCCCAGGCCGACTTCTGATCCCTGGAGGCCCCAACCCCGGGGCCCTGCCATATTGTAAAAGGGAAGGGGGCATGCAGCCCCCCTCCCCGGGACAATTTTTTCCCAGGGGAACCCATCCCCTGAGGCCAGGGGTATTTATTTTAGGGGAGGGGGGCACTTGGCCCCCCTCCTTGGGCCATATTTGGCCCCAGGTAGCCCAACCCCCTGGGGCCCACCAATATAATTATAGGGAATGGGGGACTCAGCCCCACTCCCTGGGCTGATTTTGGCCTTGGCAACCCCATACATTCGGGCCCACCACCTTTTGTAACTGGAGAGGGCAGCCTGCAGCCCCCCTAATTGGCCGGGGACCCCATCTCCTGTAGCCTGGCCTATTAGTTAAGGAGGAGGGGCCCCCTCCTGGGCCGATTTAAGCCTCGGGGACCTCTTCCACCGGGGCCCAACCAATTGGTAAAGGAGGAGGGGGCCGCATGGCTTCCCTCCCCAGGCAGATTTCGGCCCCCGGGAACCACATCCCCGGGGCATAGCAAACAAAGGGTGGCTGCCCTGGTGCCCACCTAGGGCACCCACTATCTCCTTGTTGAGGGATGCAGGGGAGCCCCTGGGCCCACAAGGCCCAAGCCAGCTCCCCGCATTCAGCGAGAGCCGGCATTGCCCCCGCTGGAAGGGGCAGCTAAAAATGCTGCTTCCTGCAGGCAAGAGCAATATTCAGATCCGTTTCCCAGAGCAGGGAAATAGATCTGAAGTCCGCTACCAGCTGGCGGGAGCATTTTAAAATTTCCTGCCAGTAGGGAGCAGACTTCTGTTTGCTCTCACTTGGTGAGAGCTTTCAAATTGCTCCCGTCAAGCAATAGCAAACACAGATTTCCCTTTCCAGGTCTGTGTGAGCAGGGAATATGCTATGTCCTAGGGGTGGGCACCCCGGAACATAGCAGGAGCCAGCCCTGGGGATAGGGGCCCTAGGGCCATTAATGACTCTGGGAGGGGGGCCATGCTGCCCCCTCCCTTTTCAAATTGTGGCCAGGCCCTGGGGGATGGGGTCCCCGGAGCTGTAATTGGCCAGGTTAGGGGGTGCCACACGGCCCCCTCCCCATTACTAATCTGGACAGGCCCTGGGGGATGGGGTCCCCGGCGGCCAAAATTGGCACAGGGAGGGGGGCTGTGTGCCCTTCCCCATTTTTCCACTTTGGCCGAGCCCCAGGAGATGGGGTCCCTGGGACCGAAATCAGCCCGGGAGTGGGGCCACGCGCCCTCCTCCCAATTTATCTTAATGGAGGATTCGCGCCCCTAGCTATACATAAATCTTTTTTCTTTAATAACTCCAAAACTACTGAACGGATTTACACCAAATGACAAAAATAGATCTTTCTGGACCAAGATCTAGCTTTCTGCCAAATTTGGTGTAATTCTGTTCAGCAGTTCGGGCTGTAGTTGTGCTAAAAGTCCCTATGGGAAATTGCATGGGGAAAAAGTGTTTTGGGACTCCCCCTTTTTCTCGGACCCCGCTTGACTAATCACCCCGAACCTTTCCAGACAGCAGTTGAACTGACTGGCACACTAGTTTTAAACATTTAGTTCAGATTCGTCAAACGACGCCGACGTTATTAGCAAAACAAAAAACGCTTTTCCTATGGAAACTAGGTCCTAACTATAACTACCTACTGGCAACTGGCAGTAGGCAACATATTCACTGAAAAAAAGGTTCAAAGTGATGGTATAGTTGGGTGTTAAAATAGTACAAAAACTAATACTTAAAAACAAAAAAATAATTAAATTCACCAGTTTCAGTTTATTGAGCTAACTATAACTTGCGCCCCCACACTGCATTACTTATTACCTCACATATTACATCACTCATGACATGTGAAATGACATTTAATGTAAAGTGGATTTGCAGAGTGCTGCTTGTCACCTGTGAGGGTATCCAGGAGCTAAGTAGGTGAGGGTAAGTGTGTGGCGAGGCTGGGCCAGAGGTCAGGCAGTTTCCATGGCCCAGCAAGAAAACTAATAGATATGCTAGGCTTTCAGCTTCTTGCAGAATTCAAGAAGCCATAAGGAGGCTCTGATGTGTTGGGGCAGGTCATTCCAGGATTTGGCAGCTTGGTAGGAGAAGGATTGACCTCCTGTTGTGCTTCTGTAGATGCTGGTGTGTGTGCAAGTGAGAGTGATGCTGAGCGAAGTTGTCTGGTGGTATTGGTGGAAGTGAAGCCAGTGATTGAGGTATGCGGTTCCCGAGTTGTGTAGTGACTTGAATGTGTGTGTGAGATGTTTGAACTGGCAGCGCTTCGGAATGGGGAGCCTGTGGAGCTCTCTGAGGAGTGGGATGGTGTGGGTTTCACACAGAATGTGGAGAATGAGGCTGGCGGTGGCGTTTTGGATGGTTTAAGTCTGTGAAGAAGATGGGTTGGGATGCCGGTGTAAAGCGCATTGCCGTAGTCCAATCAGCTTGTGATTCGGGCTTGTGTGATGGTATGTTTGGTGTCCAGTGGTATTGGTGGAAGTGAAGCCAGTGATTGAGGTATGTGGTTCCTGAGTTGTGTAGTGACTTGAATGTGTGTGTGAGATGTTTGACCTGGCAGCACTTCTGAATGGGGAGCCTGTAGAGCTCTCTGAGGAGTGGTGTGGGTTCCACACAGGATGAAGAGGATGAGTCTGGCGGTGGCATTTTGGATGGTTTAAGTCTGTGAAGAAGATGGGTTGGGATGCCAGTGTAAAGCGCATTGCCGTAGTCCAATCAGCTTGTGATGCGGGATTGTGTGATGGAACGTCTGGTGTCCAGTGGGAGCCACTTGAAGATTTCATGTAACGTGTGGAGGATGTGGAAGCATGAGGAGGTGACAGCACTGATCCGGGACTTCATGGTGAGGTTGGTGTCCAGGAGGAGGCCTAGGTTTCTAGCCTGGTTAGTTGGGGTGGGTGTGGGTCCAAGTTCAGCAGGCCACCAGACAGAGTCCCAAGGTGAGCTCTTATTCCTGAAGATCAGCACTTCAGTTTTGTTGGTGTTGCGCTTGAGGCAGTTTTATTTCATCCAATTGGCCACGCTGATCAAGCATTGTTTGAAGTTTGTCTTGGTGGTGATGGTGTCATCTGAGAGGGCAAAAATGAGATGGGTGTCTTCAGCGTAGGAGATAATGTTGATTCCGTGGGCTCCTACGATGTTAGCCAGAGGAGTCATGTACATGTTGAAAAGTGTGGGGCTTAGGGAGGATCCTTGTTGTGGAACTCCACATTTGAGGTCCTTGGGTTCCGATGTGAATGGCGTGAGCCTGACGAGTTGAGTTCTTCTGAAGAGGAAGGATCCTATCCATTTGAGAGCTGGTCCTTGTATTCCTGCTGTGTGTAGTCTGGCGATGAGTGTTTGGTGGGAGACGGTGTCGAAGGTGGCAGAGAGGTCGGGAAGGATGAGGGAGGCGGTCTGTCCATAGTCGATGATGGTGCGTTTGTTGTCTGTGGCAGCAACGAGGGCTGTTTCGGTACTGTGATTGTTTCAGAATCCTGATTGTGAGTCGTCCAGGAGTTTGTGGCAGTCTAGGTGGTCAGAGAGTTGTCTGTTGATAGTCTTCTCAATGACTTTGACTGGGAAGGGGAGCAGCAAGAGGGGTCGCAGGTTGCTGAGTACTTTGGGGTTTGCTGGGATTTTTTTGAGGAGAGCGGTGACTTCAGCATTTTTCCAGATATCTGGGAAGATGGCTGTCTTGAGGGAGGTGTTGATGATGGAAGTGAGTGGAGTGCTGATCGTGGCTCTACCCAGATTGTAGATATGGAGGGGGCAGGGGTCGGTAGGTGCCCCTGAGTGGACTATTACCATTTTTGCTGCAGTGCCCTCAATGGGTAGAGGGTTCCATGCTGTCAGTTGGTAGGCTTTGGTTGATGAGGTTAGCAGGCTGGGAAGGTCAATGGGGGGTGGCTGGGCTTCAAAATTATTGTAGATCTTTGGGATTGTTTTGTGGAAGAAGTCGCAGAGGTCTTGTGTAGGGGTGATGGTGTTGGTTGTGGCTGTTGGATTTATGACATCACTGATGCCATCTCAATTGACCTGGGGCCAGGCCCTGCATCCAACCCCTATCTGTGAACACAGTCTTCCTGGTCGCCCACCCCCCCCCCATGCCCCACCACACATTTTTCTACTTATTTTGTTTTTAAGCAGGTCCTGCTCAATTACTGCTGGCTGGTTGCCCTTATGCTGCCTCGCACTGCATGGACGTCTATTGTGAGTCCTACCATGCACCTCAAGGTCAGAGATGTTCTGCTGAAGACTCAACCTTAACAACTGCCAACTTTTGGAAACATCCACTGAGCTTCTTTAATCTCAGACCAGCCGTGGAGACAATCTGCCTGTGAGATCGACTGCTGTGAAGTGCAAGTAAGATAGTTGTGACTCTGGTTTGCAAACACTCCCCTCTCCCTCTATGCAGTGACATTTAGTTTCGTCATTTTCATCTAGCGAGATATAAAGATATTGTGTGCTCATTTTGAGCTCCAGGTGCTACTGACCATGTGGTTAGTTTGTCTGCCATGCCACCCGTAAAAAGGTGTGACTCCAGGAGGTAAATTCAACATACACAATTTGCTAAGACACTGTCCTCTTCCTTTGCAGTTGCCATTGACACCGTATGTACCACTGTATTTGTGTCGGCCAGTGCTGTTTAATTGTTCATAAATATTTAGGTTCGCACACCTTAATCAATCCCAAAGAGATACAAAGTAATCTGTTTTGGTGATCCTTCATTTTGCTACAGTGTTCACTTTAAGATTAGCTGTTGTCAACATTGCTTCCACATCCACAGTGCATTGCATTGGTTCTCTCTCTTTGTGTGCCAGATGTATCGTCCGAGTTTCATGAAGATTAGAGTTTTGTGAAAATAGTTCAGAGTGTTTAGCCAGGGCCCCTGGTATTATCGTCCTATTGTGTTTTTGGCATCTGATTAATGTGGTTACCGGTTCCCAATATGAAATTACTGCTCTTATTGTTTTATTACTGGCTCATTGCACCATCAATATATTATATTTGTGTATTGTGTTTTATGTGCTTTCTACTTTGTGGTTATTGTTCAGACTGATATCGTAAAAATTGTGCAACACACAAGCTTTCCTAGAATTTCATACTTTATTGCGACTGCGATAATTGTTTTTTTACTCACTCCACACACCTCCCTTGAGTTAAGTCTGGCTTCTTAACTATGTCTACCCAGAGAGTAAAGGAGGCTTTGATTAGGACAACGTTTTGTTACAGACTTGGTATCTAAAGTTCTTTGATTCTGAGAGATGCTTAGCCTTCTCCCATTGAGACAACTTAGTGATCACTTATTCATGGCCAGGAAAGCACAGCCTGACACTCTCTGTGAAGAAAGATTCTACTCAGGAACTCATAAAGGCCTGAACTCTAGCCAATGTGCACTAGACCACACACTGAGTTACGTAAGACTTACTCCTTACAATGGACCCTAGGTAATGCTGCTTCGGCCAACTCCTTCAGAGAGGCAGTCCACGTCTTTTTCATCTCACTTTCAGATCTACCCCCCTTATGGCCAAGGCCCCACTAACCTACTAGTAACCTTCATATTACCGTCTCTCCAGTCTGTGAACACACTTCACTTATGGCTGCCATTTAACATCCAAAATGTCATTTTTGTCTTTAGTACACAGCATGGCAATGTTTAGAATAGTAACTCTTCAGCAGAGATAAATTCATATACAAGTACAGAATATAAAGATCAGCCTGGAGACCCGAATGGGCTTTTCGAACGGCTGAAACATGTTGGCGTAGTTATATGGATGGATGAGGCATCATATCTCATCCGAAATCCAAAACACTGGAGACTTTAATCAGATCTGGGGTGCTCATAATAAAGGTAAAGCCACCAGGTATATCTCAAGATATATTTGTCTTCGATTGGATCCCTGAGATTATGCAATATATCTATTTATCTAAGAACTCCCAGCAATGGTTGAGTCTTCCATGGTGGTATTCACCTACCGTGGTGTGGAATATTGCCTATGAAGCATGCCACCATAAGTTGTGGGGGAAGTGATATCTCCAAAATCTTCTTTTAACTCAGGTAGAGCTTTCCCTGTACTACGTTTTAGCGACCTGACCACTCATAGTGTGATCATTAGAATTGGGCGATAATTTCCACTCCACCGGCAGAGCTCGCAGAGTTTTGCCCACTTCACGTTATGCTTGTAATGCGGAGTTCTGGCAAAACTCCGCCAAATGCCACATGGTAGAGGTTTTTCTCACACACGACTCACCATCATTAAGTTGGTGAGCGAGAATTGGCGTCCTCAAGTGCGATCTTCGGGCACTAGGATGGCAATCAGTGAGATTTTCTCAACGCGGGTGGTCGGCTTCAACTTGAGTAGAAAATCTACGCGAGTGGCAGCAAAGAAGCAGCACCCTCTGGCTCGCTATGTGGTGCCGTTAGTGCTGATTTTGCAGCCCTGAACAAGCTCCTGGCACTAAAAAATCACCACAACGTGCCCATTCCGCACACTCGCGAACTCCGCAGATTCTCGCTGAGTTTTTGTGTAACTCTACGGGATTCCACAGAGTGAAGCTCCGCGAGATCCACCTACTCCTAGTGATTATGTATAAGTGAGGAGGACATGACCAGGCCTTGTTCCTCTTTCTCTGCCTTTGTGTACACAAATGACTCCTCACCACCTGCTGAACATTTCAGTGCTAAATCTTCCTGTTCCCTGAACATGTGCTACTGGTCGGTAATGTGATCCAGGTCATTAGTGTAGTGGAAGTGAAATAATGTACCTTGTGATCGCATGGCATGCCAAGATGTGACAGATCTGTGGATGGTATGGACATCGTCTCATTGCGACACCTGGGGCCTTGCCGCAGTGGCATAACAATAGCCCCCGCAGCCGCTGAGGTGAGGGTGCCCCCTTCGGCACTGTGCACGAGTGGCGGGCCCCTGGCCTGAGAACTCCTGACTGAGTCCGGAGCATGGGGGTCCCCACCATGTACTTTGCATGGGGGCCCCCTCAAGTTTCGTTATGCCACTGTCTTGCCGGGCAGGTTTTAGCCTGTTTGTCTAGTCTAACTGCTGGAGCTAAGCAGAAGCGTGAGCAGTCGTCAACACTCAACCCTGCCCTCAGGCTGTCATTGGCTGCACACACATGGTTCTTAGCTGATTGGTTTCTTCGTTGTGTATGCGGATATGAGGTGGCCTTTGACAGGCTGCACCGTGTCTTGCTTATATTTTTCACAGCACCTGAACAGAAAATGAAACAGCCTGACCCGGCCTTGTGAAAAAGTAAATAATAAGGTGAGAGAAGTGGGAGTGCAGCAGGGAAAGTGATAACATGAAACCTAAATCTGTAGGATTAGCAAGTATGGACCATTTTGCTGATGAATAAATAGTATTTTCAAGCTACATGGATCTGTAACTTGAAATACCAGTGACTACAGTTCTAAATAATGTCTTGTTGACAACTCCAAAATCGCACTGTCTGCTTCAATACAATAATGAATGCTTCAACGTGTGTTCCTTCTTTTCTCCTCAGCTGACATGGGCTGCTGTAACTTCCCCCACTGCCTCCCTCATGTACTTTGCGCAGGTATTCGGTCCATATTAGGTGTCTGATCCAATGAAAGCCCATTTTTAAAGTTCTGATTATAATCGGGGTTTGATGTAAAATAAAGAAAGAAATCAAAACCATTGGAATGAAGTCAATAAGACCATCTAGCAGCCAAAGAAGTTAAAACATGTGATGTACTTACAAAAATCCCTTGGTGCTCTTCTGCCCGTCTAAAACCAACCCATGCTATTGGAGATCGCCTCTGGCCCCTCCCCCTGTAGCGCATGTAATGGGGTGCTGTTGGTGGATAAACTTGTAGGAGTTAAGAAAGATAGTGAGCGATAAGGAGGCATGTAAATAGTTTTTCTCTGGCACCATTTGATATTTGGCCGAAAGACAGTGGCAAATGCCAATCAACTTTTTTTTAAATTCAAAAGTTTTTATTAAGGTCAGTATAGAAGTCTAAGGGGTACACGATATATCGAAAAATGTTGCGCACAGAGACCGTTTGTAAGCATTATCCAGAGCACGAGTACTGGTTTGCATAGAAGAGTCAAATCAAATATATTCAATGACATACAATGTCTTCTTTGAGTCTTTGAAAGCTATAATAAATGCAGAAACAATAAGGTATCTAGCACAGGGAGAAAACGAATGATAATGTGCTCTGTATATAGTCAATGATCGCAGTATACCCCTTATCAATGATAATGTTATAGAGAGATTTATAAGAAGTGTTTGATATACAAATGTAGGCATAAGGGTGTAAGCGAGACAGAACAGAAGCACAAGGGAAAGAGTAAACTAGGAGGAAGGACAGATAGTAATCCGGATCTGGCAAAGACATCGGTATGACTGAGTAAGGAGTTGGTGTAGTGCTCACACATACCAGGGGTTGAAACCCAATGTATAATAGAGCCTTTAAGGAGGTTTGTTATGTTGCCTATATGTAGTCCCAAAAATCCGAGGATCGTGAGTGAAGTTTCTGTAAGTAAATGTTATCAGCGCTTCGGACGAAGCATAGCCAGGACCACCAAGTGTGATATGAGATGTTCTGTGAGTTTTTCCATTCTGAAAGAATCAGCATTGTTACAATGGCCAACATAAGATCAATGAGTTGGAGGTCTGTGACATAGAAAGGGAGCATCCTGGGTAAGCATATATACCTAAGAGAGCGGTGATGGAGTCTATAGAAATTGTGGCCTTAAAGATTGTTTGTAACATTGATTGAATTCGATGCCATACGGAGGGAACATAACAACAGGTTTAGAACATGTGTATTAGGTCTCCAGGGTCTGATTTGCAGTTCCAACATATGTTGGAGTCAAGGAGACCCAATTGTGTAGTTTCACAGGGGTCAAATAAGCCTTGTGTTAAACCCAAAGTCTCATTTGAGAAATGGCAGGAGTACTTTTCTTTTTAAAGATAGAGGTCCACACGTTCGGCCAAACCGAAGGCACTATGGGCCACATGCATCAAAGTTAGGAATTGCGATTCCTAATTTGCGATTTTTAAGAAATCGCAATTTAGGAATTGCAATTCCTTATGCATGTAGGAATCGCAAAAAAAATTGCGATTCCTACACATTCCTTATTTGCGACTCGCAAATTGCGAATCGCAAATAAGGAATTGCTTCGCATTCATTCCTATGGGCCTCTGAATGGGAATTGCATGTGCAATTTGCGAGTACCAAATAGGTACTCGCAAATTGCGCATGCAATTTCAAGGGTGCCAAAAGGACACCCTGATGCACCCCTGAAATTGCAATTTAAAAACATGTTGCACACACACATGCCCTTATGTGTGCAACATAGAACTTTGAAAAATGCAATTTGCGATTCCCTAAATGCAATTGCAATTTAAGTAATCGCAAATTTAGCGATTACTTAAATAGCGATTTTTTCATTTGGGATGATGCATCACAAATGCAAAAATTGCGGTCGCAAAGGGGCAGACGCAGAATCTGCCCCTTTGCGACCGCAATTTCCAATGATGCATGTGCCCCTATATCTTTTCCTGAAGTGCACTTGCAAAACGGACTTACAAGTTTGTGGGTCCGCTGCGCGCCTGCGAAGCAGTGTGCATTATATAGGCGCTGGGAGGGAAGCAGGCACCTAGACTGCTAACCCACCCAAGATGGCGTCCATAAGGTGCCCCAATGAGGAGACGGAAAAATGGCTCTCCAGACGCTGCAAAGAAGGCAGGCCCGAGGTCTCGTCCTCTCCAAAAGGTAAGGAGCACTCAGAGGAGTACATGAGCAATATTGATACATGTGGGCCTAAATTAGCAATGGATGTAAATGCATTTTTTAAATGTTCTTAAAGCACACATAAGACAGCTCTTGATCCCACATCGGGCAAATATTTGACTGCTCCAGTGCAGAACGTGTAGCCACATGCCAACTTGCTGCTTTCGGGACCGAGGCAAATCTAGCTCTCGTTTTAAAGAGTCTGTAAAAAGTCCCGCCTCAGCTTTTTCGGCCTGAACCAAACTCTGAGAATGGGTGCCTTATGAGCCAAAGATTGCTTCTGTAATTGAAATTCCAATCCGTTTTGTTCCTGCCTTATGAGGGGAATGACGATCTGAATAAATTACAAAATGCTCTGTTCAAACAAACGGAAAATGTCGCCAGGAATGCTTCCAGACCATATGTTAGAATTGGCAAGAATTCTGCCATTGCTACTTCTATTAATGGTAGCACTGAAGGGCGGGTGCTGAAAAAATCTTAGCTAGTTTCCAAAATGCGTACGTTAGTGACATTATCTTATTTTCCATAGACGCTAGGTTCGCCTTTATAGAGCTGTGCGTTTGTGCTTGGACCCCTACATATGTGTACTATTTTACGTGCTGCAACTCTTGCCCATCCAATCTGCATACAAGAGTGGAATTGGCGAATCTTGCAAGTGTTGCCACTTTCATCTTACAGTAGTTGATCTCTAGTGTATTTGCACAGCAAGACTCCCCCAGTGACATCGCGTATTACACTTTGTGCAGAGGTTGTTCATTTAATTTTGGTGGTCAAGCTTTCTTATTACATAAGGCTGAACCAACATCAGAAACGTATGAATTAAATATAAGTGGTGCAAAAAACAACCATATTAGGCCTTAATTAATAACTATTTTATCTGAGAATGTAGTATGTCTTTTTTACATTTATTTTTACTTGAACCCAAATCTTTTGGCTTGATTTACCAAGGGCCTCCGCACTCGTGGTGAAGGCCCCGCAGTCATGGAGGAGTCTTCACACTCGGGGGGGATTCTCTGCAACCAGAATTCTCATTGTGGAGAGTGCAGAGACTCACCCACGGCTGCGGGGACTCCGCCACGAGTGTGGAGGCCCTTTGTGAATCAGGTCCCTAGTGTTTAATGACATCATGCCCTTTAATAATGCTGACGGTATGCCCAGTTTTACCTATTTTCACCAACTCTATACTATTGAAAGACTTCTTAAAATCAATCAAAAATACAAATATAATATATGACGGTTAATAAGGCTAAAGTCACAATATTATCCATTGTGCTAGAACGTGACAGGACTCCTGTCTGTTACCAAGGAATTAGGTTTTTCTCTGCGGTCCATGATTTCAATTCCTTGGACACAAGCGTGGCATAATATTTGGATTCAACATCCAAAAGAGATATTAATTTGTAATTTTCTGGATTAGACTTTAAGCCATTCTTGTCGTTTGAATTGAAAATTGACCCACGCCATGAATCTGCAATAGTATTATTGTAACAGTCAGCAAAGATAATGCTCATAGTCCCTACCCCATAATTAGCGTTTTGCCTAAATATCTTAGTTGGAATACCATTGCAGCCTTGAGCCCTGTCCTTTCCGCTTGCCTTCTTGATCAATATTATCTTCTCTATCGGCAGCTAGTCCGAAAGGGTCATGGTTGTTTACTCGCCCCAGGCTACTACCATTCCTATGCTGCTCTGCCCTTCCTATTTTACTTGCTTAACTGGAAGGGACAGCTGACGATCCACTGTGTTACACTGTTGGTAAAACAACTTAGTGAATAAAGAGATTTGGGATATTTAGAGCAATCTGCCAAATTCACATTATTATTTGCCATGTGGAATTTTGGGCCTTCGTCTAAGATTCTATAATTTCAAAATTTCTTCGGATTTCTTCCTACATTATGCAGATCTCTTCACTGCTTCTTCTTTGCCTCATGTTTTCCTTTCCAGATCAGAGACTTATAATGTCTTAGTAAGAGTTTAGCCTTCTCAGTGAGATCAGCTTAATTATGCTTTTTCGGATGTATTTTGCTTTATTTGACAACCTTTTTGCCTTCATTCTCCAGTGAACCAAAGATTTTTATTCAACTGAGTGACAGATTCTTGGATTCTGTAAGCATGACCTTTAAGATTAGGTCTATCAAATTGGTCCACATTAATCGGTGAGAGATGCCCCCCTTATTGGTGAAGTCACAGAGATAAGCTAAAAGGTTAGGTGCTGTGTTCTCTATTCATCTGTCCAATTTTCTTAGGCTTGAGACGTTCCATTTTATTATCCTTAATTTGTGTAAGTCAGTTGCTTGACCCACTTTCACCTCGCTTAATATTGAATACTCACTAGTAAGAAGGCTTGCTGTTTGCACCAGATGATCACTTTCTAGGTGATGGTGAACTTCAAATTTTTCAAACGGACTTCCCATTTCTATTGTTGCAAAGGTGTAGTCGAAGACCTTTGTTTTATCAGATGAAAACCAGCCATTTAATGTTTGTAATCTCAGACTGTCCAGCACATCAAGTAGGCCCTTGTTCAGATTGGTCACCTAGAAAGGCCACTGGAATGTTCTACAATTTATCGTTGTTCTCAATCCAAATGTGCACAGCACTGTTGTTCATCAAATTTAGGTTAAAACAACTGTTACTATGAAGGGGCTGTCATTATGGGGCCAATTACGATGTCGGTCGGAAAGGCTCCGAACGGCATTCGGTTCATCCAATCTGTGTCGGAAGCCTTGTTTCCGACCAACTCGGAAACTTTTCTGACCAACCGATTACGATGGTTGGAAACCGTTCGGACTGTCCGACTCGGTTCCGACTCGCGCCCGAACGGCATTCGGAGACACCGAGTCGGTCGGAGCTGACTCGTGCGTCTCTACGGACCGCGTTTCCAACCGAGGGATTACCACGTCGTATTCAGACAGCCTTTCCGAATCGGTCTGTCCCACACGGATCTGCTGTCGGAATCCAACTTTGGGGGCCCGTAGCAGGTCCTCCTTCACATGGAGGCCTGCGGGTAGGGCCCGTGGGGGTACCCATGGGTCCCCTCTTTCCAAACATGCACGGTGTGCCCGCCACAGGGTGCACGGTTTTCTGCAACCACCCCTTTTTTCAATGGGAGCCTGTGTTGGCGGTCGGAACACAGGCTCCCATTGAAGTCAATGGGAGTCCAACAGAACGGTGTTCGGACACATCGTAATCAGTCGGTCGAACTCCCCGAATCCGATTCAGTCGGAAACCATTCCGAGACCGAGTCGGTCGGAATGCTTTCTGACCGACATCATAATGAAGCCCTTAGTCGTGATTGTGGGGATTGTAAGAAATTAATTAATTCTTTTATTTTTATGTGCTTATTTTGATCCAGGATGCAGCTAGACATTCAAAATTATTATTTGTGAAAAGTGGAACAACTTAGTTTTTAATTTCAGAGCTGCCCAAAAATCCATGGGATGCCTGTGACATCTTTTGTAAACTTTCAGTTACATTTAGTTGAGACAAATGTTCATAAGCCTCCAGCTGGTCTTCCCTTAGAAGACAGCTAGATTGCAGGACTGCCAATACTTTCAAAGTCTTGAAGAGCCATCATTTTCAGATTCTGTTTTATGAAAGCATCACAGCCTACTATAAACTAGGAGCAAATTTTAGAGAAGGATTTCTGAAAAAATATTTTAGCTCACTGTTCAAATGTTCAATGGTTTGGGAAACGATGTGCAATTTTGCCCTTTTGTATTAGTCTTGTTGGTTCTGTGCAACGATTCAGACATCCAAGACCTGTCTGTTTGTTTAGCTAGCTGTTTATTAGCTATAATACAGCAGAAAGCATCTTCCCAGGCCATATTTCCTTTTTTGCAAATTGATTTTGGAATGGGAAGTTCTACTGTTTAAACCCACACATTTGCCACTGCCGGATGCACCTTCTTTTTTGTGGAGATATCGCACATTGCATGTACTTTTTAAGGCAGCCGTTTTGATTCTTTTTTGTGTGACTTATTAGTTTAAACTTTATGCAGTGCTGTGCTGAAGTGAAATGGATCATCTGATCATGTTAGAGCTGTCAGCCTTAGGGCTGTCTTCCCCCAGACTTTTTGTCTTCAGCCCTCCTGTTTTGCTGAATTCGTTTCTGTTGGCCTTAGGACTCTTAACCAGTGTTAACGTGCATGTGCTCACTCTCTAAAACATGATGAAATTGTCTGATACTTGATTAGCATATTTAATTTAGTTATAGGTCCATAGTAAAGTGGTATTCCATATACCCAGGGCCAGTAAATTAAATGCTACTGGTGGGCTAGCAGAACTTATTGTGTCATCCACTTACATGGCCCTCTAAAATATGTTTCAGGACTGCCATTGCAGTCTGTGTGCACTTTTAAACTGCCAACTCGACCTGGCAAAATAAACCCCTTGCTAGGCCATAAACTCCCTTTTTAGTACATATAAGTAACCCCGGACGGAGACCTCCGCTCCGCCCGCGTAGTGTGCGGAGATTTGCCTTCTCCGCGTTCCGCGGAGAAGGCAAATCTCTGCACACTCCGCAGCGGAGCAGAGTTGGCCAGCCCCCGCCTCCACCCCCCTAATAAGAAGTAAGTTTACAGGAATGAAAAATAAACTTAAAACCACTTACCTCTTTACTGCGGCGTCCCCGGGCTGCCCTCCTCCTCTTCCTCGCCGTACCGGTAATGCTTGACAAAACTGCGTATGCGCACGTGCCCGTGCATGCGCATTTCTTGCAAGAAATGTGCATGTGCGCGCGCAGTTTTCTTAAGCATTACCGGTACGGCGAGGAAGAGGAGGAGGGCAGCCCGGGGACGCCGCAGTAAAGAGGTAAGTGGTTTTAAGTTTATTTTTCATTCCTGTAAACTTACTTCTTAATAGGGGGGTGGAGGCGGGCGGCGTTACGGAGCTCCATGGAGTTTGTTTGCAACTCCGTGGACCTCCGCGTAGCCCCGCTACGCCCACTACGCCCATGGTTACATATAAGTCCTCCTTAAAGTAGGCCCTAGACAGCCCATACAGCAGGATGCATTGCATTTAAAAAGTTGAACATGTACTTTTAAGTTTTACATGTCCTCGTACTGAAAAATCCCCAAATTCCTTTTTCACTACTGTGAGGCCTACCTCACCCATAGGATAAGATTGGATTACCTTATTACATGTAATAAGTGATAACATTTGTTTGGGAGCAGGTAGAAAGGTCATGCTTGTTGTCTAAGGAATTGTCATTTAAAAACCTCTTTAATAGGAAAGCCAGTCTTTAAGTCACACTTCTGAAACTGCCACTTTTAGAAAGTTAGCAATCTTTTGGCAACAATGGTTCACATTGCTATCATTTACAAAAAACAAATATTTCCAATAATCACACTAAATAGTCTCATGCGTTCAATGACATATACAATTTATACAAATTAGGACATGTCAGACCATCTTTGATGAGAAAAGAAAGAGCAATTTATCTATGTAGTTCAAGTAGAAAACAACATAATAACCCATTAACACAACACAGTAACACGTTATCACAAAATGCAATGTTTCCCCAGTGTCAAAGCCCAAACTTAAAAGCTAACCAAATCCACAGGTAAGCATAGGCTTTTGTAATGGTAACAAATAATTTATAGATTTGACAGAACATTCTATGTAAAAATAGACAAATTTGCTCTTTGTCTGTCACTACAGAGTGTCGACGACGTTTCGGGTAAACGGTGACAGTTAGCCGGTGCTGGCCATCGCATCACTGGAGGATCCTCTACCCTGCACACATCTTCTAAGATTTTCGGTGCCAATCGTGGCTTAACCATCTCAGCACAGCACAACACTAATTTGCAGGATTCATGCTGTATTAATTTGTTTCTCACATTTGCGACTCTTATCCTGAAGTGTAACAGGTGGCCTGATGTATGTTGGTGCTCTTATTCAGGGGTGTTATCCCTGAATAAGTTATTACCATTCTATCCTTTCACTAAGGTGTGCATGTGTGCCATTCTGCAAACTCTGCAATATATTCTGATCACTCAGATGCCAAAGGGCTTTACAGGATTGCCCCTCATTTCCTTGGTCCTGATGAGACCCTAATATCCTAACTAAGGGTCAAAACATCTTCAACCCACTTTAGTGATAGACTAATAGGAAATGTGTCTAAAATTAATATTATTGCATAGTTCAGCTCTGCAAAGCAGATTGGAGTCATTTAGAGTTTCGGGAGTGGGAGCATTGTTGTAAATATGTAGTGCTACTGCCCCATCTAACTCGAGGTTACCTGCTCTATTTGGAGTCAGTGGAAGCACTGGGTTTACACCAACACAGTCTAAGCTGGCTTTGCCAGCATAAATGCTTGATGTGACGACAGGACCATCACTAAATTGCCCCTCCTGGGATTGCCATGCATGTCATAGTGGTCCTGGGCAGGTAAAACTAACAAAGGCTCTTGCACGTCAAGGCCATTGCTTTATGTTTTCTGAAAACAAACCCCCAGTCTGGGTGTTTGCTTTTAGGAATGAAAACACTTTTCTGAGCCAGAGCATTAAACCTGGCTCCTCTTTGCCAAAAGAACAGTATCTTCTGTGATGCTGCCGCAGCAGTGACTCGAAGCAAGGCACCGAGATCCCTCCCTGCCTAACAGGCATATTTATATATGGTGGGTCTTCCTCTGCCACAGGAACAGAGGCCTTCAGCCCTAGCAGGTAGAAGGACTGCAGCTCGCTTTTAGCCTGGAGTGTTGGAAGGCCTCCCACAGGGCTCTATGCCAACCACTTGGCTGCCTACTAGTAGAAAGGCTGATTTACTGAGTATTCAGATTAGATGTGTTTCCTTCTAAAAGTGGGAAAGAGGGCTTGAACACAGAACATAAGAGAGAATGCAGACCATAGCAAGGATCCTTGGACGGCAAAAGTGTATTCTCTTTTTAAGAGATGCAGCTTGTTCAGGGGGCCAGGAGCGAGCTTGTGTTGAGGATGTAATGCTGTATTTTATTTGTTTGGTGATTTTACTTTTTGCAGATGTTTGTGGGTGTGGCAAAGGGAATCAAAAGGTATTCAGGAGTCAATGGGGAGCCAGTGCAGTGATTACAGAATCAAAGATATGGAATCCCAGGGCTTTCTTTCCGATACCAGTCTTGCGGCACTGTTCTGTCCCACTTGAAGATAGGAATTCGCTTCGGAATTCCAAGATCGAGTCAGAAGCTGATAGTGGTTGTAGCTACTACTTGAAAGTATTCAGGGGTGGGGTAGGCAAAACGCATGATGAGCCGTAGAAGTGTCAGCAAATGTTGGGATGTTTCAACCATAGATCCAATCTGGGTTTTGAAAGTCAGGTATAATTTGACTGTGTCTCTTAGTCTTTTCAAGTTCCTGATCCTGATATAGTTTTGGATGATGGAAGGTTTGGTGTTACTGCACATAGTTCCATGACATCCCTTGTCATCCATGATTTAATGGAAGACAGGCAGGTGTGAGGGGTAATGCCTGAGTGGTGAGGTCAGCTGAGGGCGATTGTAGTGGTCCTTGCGTAGTGGGTGGAGTAGTGTAGTGAGTTGGTGAGAGCATTGCTCAGTGCCGTGGGCTATAGAGGATGTAGAGCTACCTTTCATAACCTATTGATATGTAAGTCTCATCTGATCTGCCTTACAGTCTGCACTTTTTTAAAGGCAGCCCTGGAGACTACGGCATAACATAACAGGTTTTAGTGTTAATTAAGATCTTTGGGGTTTGATTGATTGTAGCTATGGAATGTGCCACAGCCTTATAATCTTTTATGAATGCTCTGATTTGCATTACGTTTGCGCTGCCCTTTCAGAATGCATGGTTGTAAACAGCGGCTCCATTAGGGCAAAGGAGCGCCGCCCCACCCGCCACCACCAGTACACAAAACGATAATAAAATGGGTTTTGAACCCGTTTTATTATTGTTTTAATTTAATCGCCTGGACCAGCCCCCAGGTCTCTGATGAGTCTTGGGAGCGGGTCCAGGGGATGACACTGCTGGTGGGGGAGTAGTGGGCACTCACTTCACTGCTCATGCGCAGTGAAGATCTCTCCACCCTCAGCTGCGTTGCTGGGGCTGGAAAGAGCAGCTTCAGGATTGGCCGCAGGGCAAACTGGGAGCCTGTGCCCTGCCCAAAGCCAGAAGCAGGAAGAGCTGATGCGCAGGAGACGGCAGCAGCAGCGTTAAGGTAAGTTTATTTTTATTTTTGTGGGTTTTTTTGCACCCAAGCCCTCCCCACCACCCCCCTCATCCTCCCCCCACACCCCCCCTCATCCTCCCCCCACACCCCTCATCCTCCCCCCACACTTTGGCAGGGGACGGGCTGCTACTGGTTGTAAAGTGTGTTGCGGGGTGCCTAAGGTTTGGAGATGTGCTCTAAACATGGTTCAGCAGTGTTGAAATTTGTACTTGTAAAGCGCACATATACCCCCAAAGAGGTGTCCTGGCGCTGTACGCATACCGCTGTGGAACCCTTCCTGGCTTTTCCCTGTGAAATGTCCACTCCTGGGCACCCCCAGGGTGAAGCCAGGCATCCCAGCGCTGTTTGGGCCGTTGTGGAGATTAAGCAAGCTATTGCCCAGAGTTGCAGAGTGGGACCCATGATTAGAATAGGCACCGAGGCGAGAATTATCAGGTCCGAGGAAATTGAGCCCAAGACCCGCCGAGGCGGGAATTGAACCCTGGTCCCGGGCCAGATCTCTGCATCAGGGTCTGCCGCTCTAACCATTGAGCCACACTTTTGCTACACTTGACCATGTAGTGTTGACGAGAGCATGAGCACAAAAGCAATCACACGTGATTACTTACCAACATTCGATGGATTGTATTAAGTAGAGGCGACCATTTCATCATGATGAATTACATTTTTATGGCCTATTTTAATCGGCTGTTAGATGGCAACGTGACATGTTTTTATGTTTATGTTGAAACTTAAACAAACTAATGTCCATGTTAAATGAGGGATTAGATACATTTAAATAATGGATTGCAACATGGAGTGGGTGAGTTGGGCGGGGTGAGGTGAGCAGGGAAAATTGAAGTCCCTGGTGTTATTGGAGGCACTGAATGGTGGGCAATGATGTGGGCATATGGTAGAGTGAGTGCTGGAGTGAGATGCATAGGTGGGGAGTGACTAGAAGAGTTACTGTTGAGTGGATGAGAAGTGATAGAGTGGGAGTGAAGTTGGAGGGGTGAATGGAGTAAGTGGTGTATTAACTGGAACACGTCATGAAGTGCATGGCTCAGGTGAGTTGTGAAGTAAGTGGGTTTATACTTGTGAAAAGAAGGAATGGTGGAGTGAATGAGTGGGGTAAGCAGTGGATTGAGTGCAGTGTTAAGAGCGAGTGGAAGGGTGCGTGGTGGTATGGGGTGAGCAGTGGTGTGATGAGGTGAGTGGCAGAGTAAGTGTGGATTGTGGACCATTGGGTGGTGTGACGCGCGGAGCCATATGGTGTGCAGAGGAATAGATGGAGTGAGAAAGTGAATAAGGAGAATGTCGTTTGGGGCTCAGGTGGTGGGATGAGTGGTGGTATGATCTTGACACTGGGGGCCAGATTTATCATTCTTACATGCAACGCAGCAAGCCATCCTGCTACCCTGCATGAAAGGGACAGGGCAGGAATGCGCAGTGTTTACCATTGCATTACTCTAGATTTATCAAGTCATGCAGGGCCACGCAAAATGGCTTTGCGTGGCTTGATAAGTCTCACTTAGGATTTGAGTTGCCCTTGCGCCCCTTTGTGGGGCGCAAGGGCAACGCAAAACTTTCATAAACCTGGCCCTGGAATTTTTGACTTGAGTGGAGTGAGCAATGAAATGAATGGACTGGGGTAATTGTAGTGAGTGGTGGAAACAGTGCTTTTTGGTGAGAGGTGGAGTGAGTGCCAGACTGAGAGAGAGGGATGAGTCAGTGGTGGAGCAAGTGGAAAAAGTCGAGTGAGCAATAGTGCTATGGCTTTTCAGCGGTGGAAGAATACCTGAAAGTACACAACACAGCTACACACAGATAAGCACACAATGCAGCTTCTTAAAGGTAGAAGTCGCTGCATAGATGAACAGTGACATCATTTGGTTGTCCAAGGTGCTAGGTGGGAAGTTAGGGGCATGCATCACTGGGCACAGTGGATGGAGGGTGGTGCAGAATTGGATCTAGGAACCGGAGGGGTCTAGAAAGCTGGCACAGCAGTAGAGGGGAGGTGCCACAATTTCCTTCCTGTACCACTCTTCCAGTGCTTAGATGTGACCCCCTCCACATTCCTGCATAGATTTTCCACTGTTATTGTTGATTTGGCTTCCCTGCACCAGGGCCAGACTGGCCGTAGAGGGCAACGGGCATTTCCCCAGGGGGCTGGAAGGGTGGGAGTCGGTTATGGAATTGTGGGGGCCAGTTTTGCAGCAGTGCTGCAATATCAGCCTCCAGTAATAAACAAACAAAAGCAGCAGTGCTGGGGGCCGGTTAAGCAGGAGTGCTTCACACGTGCGCCCTCCACCCCTCCTCCCCTGCCCCCCTTTCCACCCCAGGGCCGGTCCGATAGAATTGCCAGTGCTGCTTTGTGTTCTCAGTCCGACCCTGCCCTCCACATGTACCGATGCTTGGGGTCTGACCAAATCTATTCAGTATCTTTTAAAAAAAAAAAAATTTTTATTGTTATTATCGATGATGTTTTGGGTCAAATTAACATGTACATTTCTGTTTTTCTCAAATTAGACAAATTTGGAAACAGATGTAACCACATTACAAGAACGTGTCAAAGTGCAATTCGATTTCAAATGCATCACCTGAGCACGAGGAATAAAAAGAGTGGGTGGTGCAGATGGCAGAGCAGGAGCGCAGAATGGTAAATAGAAGACAGGACATTGCAGAATGCTGGAAGATGGAGCTGCTCCAGAAAGTGTTACCTAGCAAGCATCTCAAGAGCTATAAAAGTCACTGAGAGGAAACTAAATATCATTGTCTGTTTTGAATATTATACTCACTCCGAGATGATAACTTTTATATAATTCAGAATTTAATTAAATTCTTTCACCAGGTCTCAGCTTGATAGTTTCTGCTGAGTTCCAGTCCTAGAGGGGCTGGCATTGATGTTGTGCTGGCACCTGCTTCCGGTTTCTGGTTTTGCAGTCACATGTACATGTCCTGAACTTCCCTTTGGGTCTGCAGGGTGTGGCTCGTGACTGTTAACAGGCAGAGTAAGGCAGCAATACTTCTGGAGAGGCGGCGACCTTCCCATTGGGGCAGAGGAGCGTCGCCCCCTTGCTGACAGTGCAGCAAAAGTGAAAAAGAAAATGGTAATAAAATGAATTACCAATTTATTTTTCACTGCTTCCAGCCAGAGCAGTGTTTGGGGGTGGGGCTGCTGCTGACTGGCAGCAGGAGAGTGGTGCTCACTCCATCAGTTTACACTGCGCATGTCTCTTTGGCCGGCTGTCTTGCGACGGCCAGCCTGACGCGCAGTGTGGTGGTCTCTGCATTGGCGCTAGATGAAATATGGAATGTGGATAAATGGCACCCCTTGCCTTGTACCACATTGCTCGGGGAAGAATCTAGAAAGAGGGCTTCAGCTAACAAGCATGTTTAAGGCAGTCATAAATTGTTTCTATTTACTGAAAATCACTATATTTTCCTATACGTTCAGACAGCATCTCATTTGATTTTCATCTGCAATAACTTTCACTATAGGGAACACTGCAGACACACTAGTTGTGTAAGGGGTCTTACAAAGAAGTTTATTTGCGAGGCTATGAGTCCCAATATGCTTTTTTGGGGTTTCTTTCCATACAGCTCCTCTACATCATGTGCCCCGTTTCTTTAAAAGATATAGGGCTGACCAGATATTGAGGCAGGTGAGTGTGTTCCATTACCTTTACATACTCCTGGAGTAAGTCCTGACTACTATAGCAATTGCTACAGAGGCCCTAATTATGCGTGGCCTCTTAGTTATGATGCGCCCGTTAACAGCCGAAATAGCAGTGTGAAAGTACAGAGAAAAATATGGAATTACTGGGGGAAATGGACTTAAAATTGCGAATCCCCCCAGTAATTTCTCATTTCTTAGTGAGCCCTCATGGTCCGACTGATAATGGGCTGGATTTTCCCCACTCCCAGAGTTACTGGTATCCTCTGTACCAGTAACTTCGTTGGTGGGGAAAATCCTGCCCATTTTCAGAGCCACCTTTAATGAGGACCTAAATGCACAAATGGAGTCATTTGTGTATCTAATTGCAATCAAATAGCCTCTTACGACCTGTGGCACCAAATGTAAAGAAGTGTCAATCACAAATGCTGCCTAGCAATCACCTACTACTAAAGGAACCAGAAAAAGTATATCCTTACCTGAAAACATTTGGAGCACATAGGAACAGCTTCAATTACCAGAAGTGGTTACAATAAAAAAAAACCTTGACAAGACTCCACAACAAAATGGGAATTTACTGGGGTAGGAGGAAACCACCATCCCCAGCACTTTAATGTGCGTGTGAGCTTTACTCGCCACTTCCATTAAAAATAGTGGCCCGCACAAGCTCAGTACGGGACAGAGGACAGACACCCAAATGTGACAAACCCACAAAAACAGGACAGCTTTCCACCCTAACCTTCACAACGATCATAAGGTCTACATTATTTTATGAAATATCATGGTCAGTGGTGAGATCATCAGATAGTGTATATATTTTAAACATTTTATCGTGCATAAAGGAAAACACATCACAACTCTTACAGCAGTTACAAATCACACCTCCAACCCAAAGGGGTGGTGTTTCAACCTCTAAGGTATGTTAATTGAGAATCTTATCGAATTCTGAAATCACTACCCTGGACTTTGTAGCATTCTGTAAGAGGTGCCCAAAGCACGTCAGGTGTGCATGAGTTTTGTTTATTTCACCTACTGAATAAGAAGTCAAAGTAGGCAATGGAATTCTTAATATATGAACATTTTCAATAAAAATGTACATTGTGACTGCCAGAGACAGCAGCTTGGTGGGTGGATAGGTAATGCCATGTTCAAAGCTTTTTTTTATACTCTGCCTCTTCTGGTCCCATGTGAACTGTGAGGGATGCTTCCTTCAGCTTTGGGACGAGAAGAGAGCAAGTGGGCATTGAAGATTTCTGATACAATTCAATTTAAATGGATATCAAGCACTTATTTGCCTGATGTCTGGTTATTTTGTCAGGAATATTCAGCCCTACAAGTGCATTAAACCAAAACCCTGAAAATCTTGCAGAGGCTAACTGATATGGAAGTAAGATTGTGTCAGAGTCTGACATTTGTCTAATCTTGTCATCACTGGCAGCATTTCAGTTGCACTGGCACAAACCAGTTTTAGATTTCCGTGCATGCGAGTCTGGGTTTGTCATTTCATATTTGCATTCCACAAATATTTGGATGTGAAATGATCTGGCTCGTACTCCTACAGTGATCGGAGGAAGACAACCCTGCAAAGTAGTGAATAGATGCCATATATCTAAACCGTCCAAAGAAAGACTATTCTGTTAATTGCATTGAACTGGTAAACATTTGTTGTCGAGGTATTTCCCGTGGAAAGAAGGATGAACAAGAAAGGTGCATACAAAATTCATGTTTCCAAAAACTGCTAATTCTTAACATTTCAAATTTTTGTTTTATTCGTGGAAAAATGATAACTCATGACTTTTTCTTTACTTTACAAATAGTAAGAGGGATGATAGGGTAGGCAATTTTGGATGGGTAAGAGTAGGTCTGGTATCAGAGGGTAGATAGAGCATGAGAATATGGACAGGGAGAGAATACGAATAGAGATATCACAGAGACTCGATATGGACAGAGACAGACGATAGGGATAAACGTTTGGTTGATGGTGCAGGCCTGGATGGAAGCGAGAATTTGGATATATACGGTAAGACAGCAGTTACGAGGACAAGAGTGTCCATGGTGCTACTAGATTGTGGGCAAAACTGTGCACGCGTGTGTGCGTTGGCACATGGCTGCAAAAGGGCACCAGCATACAGGGAGAGAAAGCATGCACCATATCTCATTAGATATGGTGAATTTATTTCTCACACATTAAGGAAAAGGCAGCGAAGCAACTTTGGTGCAGCATTGTCTTGCATCAAAGAATGGTAAATCTCAGCCGCAGTCTCACTCATTACCTGCCACTGACTCCCACTCACTTTCGCTTACACACACAACAATACAGACATATGCTCATGCATACACAGGTTATGTCACTTAAACACTCTCTCACATAAACACACTTTCACCCGCAGGCACATTATATACATTTAAACCATTTTTACTTACAACAGCTGCCATCTAAGGTCCCGTTCCAGCTAAGTGTGCTCCATTTTTTTTACACTAATAGGGAATAATAGAATATTATTCACTATTAGTATAATGAATAATGGACAGAAAATAAGGAATGCAGAGCTGTCCCTATGTTCTTAGCACTGGTTTTGCCACCTCTGAGACCAGGAGTCACAAGGGGCAAGCTAGGGGTCGCAATAGCGACCCCTGGCTTGGGGAGAGGATGTGGTCTCAAGGCTAGACTGCCGACTTTGGAGGTGGGAAACCAAGGTTCGAGCCTCGGGTCGAATCCACATCCTGTGATTCTGGGCAAATCACTTAATCTCCACTTGCCTACCAAAAAAATGAATGTGTCCTTGTGTAACGTAACTAGTGCTCATGTAAAGTGCTCCAATACCTTCGGGTCGAGTTTGCGCTATATAAATCTGCAAAAATAAAAAAACAGCGACCTCTGGCTTCATGTGGCAATAATGCTCTGCAGCTTACATTTAGATTCTGGACCTGGTTTACCTGGTGAAATTCAGGAGCCAGCAATCGTGGGTGCACTATTGCCAGGCAGGAATTTGTACCTGAAGCCGGTGGGAACACAACTGAAAAATTCCAGTGGTAAATCACGATAACTGGAAAAAAACACAAACAACACATTTCAAGGGCAAATGGGCACAAAACCCCAAGCACTAGGACGTACTTTGACAGAAAACAAAACAGAAAACCACAAAAAGATCCTCATCCATGCAACGTACAATCCCTGAACACAACTTTGGCCCACAATGAAAACAGTGCATCCAAATGTACAGGTGAATCCAACAAACCATTGTGTACGCACATTTGGAAGCACCACGATGGAGGAACCACACGTTCCACTTGTTTCATGTTCCATGAAATCCAGATGCAGGTCCTGCTAGTATTATAACAGTGGCAGCAACAGGAGGAAGCAGCACAGCACCAAAGTGAATTAACACCCCACAGATGGAAGAAAGCCAGACTCACCAGGAAAAACTTGAACCCACTCAACATGTCCACAGTCTGTAGCCTCAATAGGTATTGGCTGGAATAGGGGTGCCTCCTGCACCTGCTTGGCGATGCACTGGAATCTAGTCTATAAACCGAGAGGATGTACCTTGGTTCACCAGTGATTAGTGCTAAATTCACGCAATTTGGAAACGGTGATTTAATGCACAGTAGGTAAAAAGTGAACCTACAGTGCATGGAATCACCCTTGTCAAAAATTCCCATTATCATATTGATGTATGCCCTGGATCCACGTATGTATATATACTAATGTTAAACCTTTTTTTTATGGAAGTATATATAGGATTTGGCCTGTACAATCAAAATGAAACAATATCAGATGAAAGAAATGAATGGTGACATGATGAATTTTGTCCACATGTTGCCAAATTGAATGAATTAAGTAATAGTCAATGGTGAATGAAGGTAGCACTTTTCAGCTTATAGCAAAAGTACTCCTACCCTCCTTCTCCTGAATAGTGTCTAACCTCGTGTTTCTAGCATTACTGAAATCCAATCTAGGCAGTCAGATTCCCACCTCCACTTATGAAACTATAGGCAATGCATCACTTCCTTGGCACAAGGGGATCCGGGCCCTGGTGGTCACTATGTATGGCATGGTTCAGCCGATATTTTCATTGAAACAGGTCATTGTAGCCCTTGTCCAGAATGGTTTGGTCCATGCAATTGGGCATTCAGGAACAGAATACTTCAATACACAATGGAGAGACACTATAATTAAAGGACATGGCCACTAGGTGAGTATACCAAACACCCAGCCATCAAATGGTACTTACCGGATGGCGACTAATGCTTCGGTAAGTGAACTGCACCTAGTAGTACTTTTATGCCTTTTTACAATTTCCAAGTGTAAATGGACTTCAAAACAGGGAGTACAGCAAACTAGAAAATGATTTTCTAGTGTAAAGTAACTACTAGAAACTTTCCAAATATACTGAAAGATTTTAATGTGAAATAAAAATATAAAATAACTTAAAATTATTATCAAACTAGAAAGATAAAAATAAATATTACAGAACAATAGGTCATCAAATAATAATTATAATATAAAATTAACGAAATGTATAATTATTATTTTTAATCATTTTAAATATCCCATTCTCATTATCAATTTTGAATGTAATTAATATTTAGTAAACTTTATTCAAACATATTTCTTTAATTTAATTTATTTTTCATATTTTATTGCATTTCAAAAGTTTGAAAATTATTTTATTACATAATATAAATATTAATGTATTTTATATTATTTCCAATTGTGGAATATTTTAAGTTCCTGCATCCATATTTTCTCTGGGAGTGTATCACAGTACCTGTGAGTAGCGGTGTGTGGTTCTAGACTTACTCTAAGACTGAGCAGGAGTACATTTACAGCTATTATGGGTCCTTTTTCGCTGTAGTAACTTTAGAATTACAGTTTGAGAATAGCAAAGACAGACAGAGGCCCCCCCAAGAAGGCTATTAGTATTTTATAGGACATGAATAGTACCATTATATATTACTAAACATTGTAGAGTAAAAGTGTAGTTTGTGAATAGGCCCCACAGTTATTGTAACATTACTGCTACATGCACAGCGCTTTCTGGGAACTACAGTCATTGCCCATCACGGTTACCTAATGATAATACATTTGCCAAAGTATTTAAGACCTGAGTGCTTACTAAATTTTTGGGGAACTGACTACCTCATACATATGGAAAATGAGTTCAGATCCAAACCTCATGACATGGCCTATTGAGAGTATAATGTCTAAGGTGTTGCTGAAGTGCACATATTCCAGGCAAATTGTACTGCATGGCATTCTCCGCCTATCCATTATCACCAAAAGCATGTACATGGCATTCGCAGCATATTGCATGAGTATGTAATAAGGACTGTTGACACAGGTTGTACACAGCATGAGTTGGGCCAGACCAGACCATAAACTTTCTTCAACTACTGTCTCTGCAGTCTCAATCACGATTCTGACATCTCTCTTAATTTTGACTGTCACATACATAACTTGTTTCTATTGAGGATATGGCTTATAACCCCTCCCAGGACACTGCAACACCACCAGAACATGTGTATAACCAGGCACAGAGTAGGACCCATCATATCATAGTGCAAGCCTTTGGACTTTTGAAGGGGCGATTCAGATGCCTACACCATACCAGTGATGTTTTGATACATGTACCAAAAAAGGTATGTCAGATAACTCTCATCTGTTGCCAAATGTTCAATACTGCACTTATGCAATGTGTTCCTATGCTTGGTGAGGGGAAGGACTCCAGCAGTGAAGACAAAAAAAGTACCAGGCCACTATTGTTTGGATGCCAATACTGTTACCATTAGGGATTATGCCATAATAATTCTTTTTGATAACATCATAGTTACAGGTAAACACTTCTACAGAAAATACCAATTCACAACATGCAAGAGTTCCTGCAAAACGTAGTTCAAAAATACCCCCAAAGAACCCCAGAACAGAGACTTACTTTCACTCTATCTATAAATCTAGCCCTTTCCTGCCTCCCTCTCTAATCGAACTAGCCCGGTTTACATTCAGCACAATCCTGTCCCCACCCACTGTCTAAGAACCCCCACAAAACACCTAATGCTACACAGCTACTCAACTGTGCTATCCCACCATAGCACCCACACTTTTGCAGGGGTATGGCCAAACTCTAACAGTTGGGCAGAGTGTGCAGGATTACTGTGTTGTCTGGCAAGTGACCTAGGCTGAGAAGCATATGAAGAGGATCAAGTGGAAGTGGGTATGGTTGTGGAGTAATGCTGGTTCGGTCAAAGTCTCTCCCTGGGAGTTGGCAACTAGCCAACATCAGCACTTCCAATCTCTCCAGCACAGATGTGGGTGCCTGGAGTGCAGATGTCTCAGCCAGCTGAATGGCCCCCCGTGCCTGGCTCATCTGCTGGGTAGAGTACCTCACAGCTGCTGCTATGTGCAAGTCATGCACCTGTTGGCTCAGCTCACCTGTCAAGATAACTCCGGTTATTCATGTTCTTCTTGAAGAGAGGGAGAGATTGGAGTTTTGTCCAGTGGTAGTTGTGGCCTATCATAATGTAGCGCAGAGAATTAATATGCCTGCTGCAAATAACATGAACCATGCAGATCACAAAGTGCATATAATGGAAATAGGTCAGGGGGTTACTGCTTTTGTCAGAGAGATCCTATTGTTAATTGTAGTTTATAAGTTAAAATCCTAATGTAGAACAGTGATGTGAGAAGCCGGCCTGGTATATGATGTCCACTAATGTGAGTGGGCACCTTGCACCAGTCTAGACAACCCTTATGGTGATTTAAGAGGTCATAGACAACCACAGAAAGCTCTCTAAGTAGTAGCTGTGGAGAGCAGCCTTCAGGCTTAGTCTTGAAGGAGTGTAAAGCATCTTGTTTTACCAGAATGCAATCTTATAGTATAGGTTAAATGAAAAAGAACCACACAAGGTATTTATAAAATTATGTATTTATTATATAATACTCTCTTTTACGTTCCAGTATCTCCCACACGGAGATATACACAACACACACAATACTATAGCAAAGAAATCACAGTAAATAGCACTAATACACAGTGGGCCCCAGGAGTGGACCAAACCATATACTAAGAAAGTGGTATAAGAACCACAACTCGAGTCAGGACAATGTCGAGGGGTTGTAGAATCACTGGGGACCCAAGGAACCAACCAAGGTAAGCAGACAGGAACCCCACGGAGGGCGCGTGCAGTGTGAGAACACGACCGCGGGCTCCGGACAACTCTACGTGTAAGTCGCGGTTGGAATTTTAAAGATTTGGGACCCTTCCCAGTGGACCCTGAGGAAACCTCATGGAAGACAGAAGGTTGGAGAGCCACCCCACCCGTGGATACCGTGGTACCAGAGTTACCTATCCCAGGGGAACCGGGTGCATAGGTGTGAAGTGGCGTCAGAAACTGCCGTCGAGGACTTCAGGAAAGTGCCACTGATGGAAGAGGAGAAAGTGTCCGTGGGAATCCAAATGTGGATTCTTGATGAAGAGTACCTGAAAGCAGAGGAAACAGAGTCTGGGTCACTTGAGAGTGACCTTGGGCTCGGTAGATGATGGGTGCTTCAGGATAGATGTCGATGACCTTGACTCTGCAGCTGTGGGGACCAGGCGACGCTGAGGATGACCAGGAGCCGGATACGAGCTGTCCCACAGAGGATGTCAAGTGCTGAGGGGTCGGTGTCCGGCAGGAGCACCAACAAGCCTAGGCAAACGCAACCCACGCAGGAAGTCAAGAAGTTGCGGGAAGAGGACCAGCAAGGTCCACGAGACTCACCACAAGCTGGGGAGTCAGGCCAAGCCCAGAGCAATCAGGGGAGACCAAAGAAGGCGTAGTTGACCCTCCACAGGACCCACAGGTAAAAGACACTGGAGTCGCAGGAGGACCTTGTGCAGCTTTGCAAAACAACAGGCCACGGAGCACACTGTGCGATGTGGTTGAAGATCTTTGCAGGAGAAGTTGCTAGAGGTTGGGGCTACTTGGAGCCCAATGCACTTGCATAATTGCCAACAAGCATTTGCACTTGCAAAAGTACGCGGTGCACAGGGGTTCGGGTATTGCAGCCCCCACGAGGGATTCTGGCCTCAAACTGGGTGAGAGGGCAGCTCTGGCCTCGAGGGACGTAGAAACCTACCTCCTGTGTTGTTGAACCCTTCGGAGTCCGTAGGAGCTCAGGATCAGCAGACCGGTCAGCAGTGTTGCGGTGCCTGCGCATGCAGGGGATTGACTCCTTCACTCCAAGGGAGATTATCTTCAAGTGTCTTGGATGCTCCACAGGTTCTGCACCGATCCTGTATGGTGCACAGGCACAGACAAGGCAGCAGACTGAAAGGGAGACGAAGTCAGGCCCAAACGAAGTCCAGAGTGCCCAGACGGTAGAAGTGCAGTGGTTTCAGTTCTGAATCTTGTCCATGACAAATCTAGGGACCTACACCCAGGTAAGCCCTTAAGTACCCTAAGGAAAGGGTTGGGAAGACTCAGGGGACCCTCCCAGGGGAGGGTCTGAACAGGGGGGAGGTTACTCCCATGTCCTTTGTCCAGTTTCTCGCCAAAGCGGGAGCCAACGGCTCCCAGGACTGGTTTGAACTGGACTATGCACAGGGACACCAAATGTGCCCCTCATGCAGACTTTCAGGCGCTGTCAAGCACACCCACCCAGCCCTAATACACTTGGGGCCAGATGTATGACCATGTCATTTAGCGACTCGCAAATTGCGCTCAATTGCGAGTTGCAATTTGTGAGTCGCTAAATGACATGTACAACAGTGTCTGAGACACTGTTAGCGATTCCTAATGGGGTCGCAAATTGCATGCCTCATGCATATTAATGAGGCATTCGCAATTTGCGACCCCATTAGGAATGGCTGGCCCTCCCAGGTATGGTGGCCTGCTGGGCTCAGCAGACCTTCATGCCTGGGACTGCTTTTAAATAAAGCAGTTTTTTTTTAATGCAGCCCGTTTTCCTTAAAGGAAAACGGGATGCATTTAAAAAAAGAAAAATGAAAAGTTTTTGTTTAATTTTTTAAGGGCAGGTAGTGGTCCCTAGGACACTGCCTGCCCCTAAAAAATATTTTCTCCTGCGAGTGCTTTACCACCCTCTTGAAGAGGGCGGTAAATTGCGAGTGATTTGCAACCGCAATTGCGGTCGCAAGACATTCTTACATAGGCCTCTGACTCGCTATTAGGAAGGGACGTCCTTGGAACGCCCCTTCCTAATAGAGACTCGCAATTCCTATTTAGACAGTTACCTAAAAATTGTGACTCGCTAATTAGGGATTGTACATGGCCCTATTAGATTTTGCATGCGCAAACGGCTCGCAAACCCGTTTGCACATGTAAAGTAGGGACGTACATCTGGCCCTAAATCCTATCTGGGAGGTGGTCACACCTCCCTGTGACAGGATGCCTATTGTTCTGCCTTCCCTTGCTCGAGCTTGGCTCAGCAGCAGGAGGACAGAAATGTGTCTCTGGTCGACAGCAACCATTCTGTGCTTTCCGGGACTAGAAGGCTGGTACCGGGAACACTGAGAGCCTAACGGAGGGCTCTCCCGGTGGGTGGAATCGTGTGGAGGTGTGATTCCAACATGTTTGACACCAAACACAATAGGGTTCATTTCAGCCGTTTCCGAGATGGTCATCGCGCGATCACGTAATGCCCCTCTATATTAGTATATGGCGGCTTCACTGGCAACCTGGGAGAATGGACTCCGTAGGCTACAGGTGTGTCCTGTCATGCAGGGGCACCCTCTCACTTAGAACCAAGCACCCTTCCCTCAGGATTGTAAAGGCCTGCTAGAGGCGTGACTTATAGGTTTTAAGTGCAGTGACCCTCAGATATAGTAAACCTATATCTTTCGTAAGTGGTGCATGCACCAACTTACACAGGCTGCAATGGCAGGCCTGTAGTTCCATTTTGCATGGTTTCTCATGGGTGGCATAATGCATGCTTCAGCCCATGGGAGACCTCTGGGATACCTAATCCCTGGGTACATGGGTACCAAATACTAGGGACTGATAAGGGTACCCCAGTATCCAATCTGGGATTGTACCTAGGTACTAACACAACAGTTTAGGGAGAAAGCAGATAGACGGGGTCCTGATTAGCAGGATCCTAGTCAGACTAGTCAAAAACAGTGTCACATCAAGCAAAATGTGGGGGTAACCATAAGAAGCAGATCCTACTTTCCTACAGGTGAGCAATTAACTGTCATCAAAGAGCTGCATGAAAACTGCGAGGTATAGGTTAGAGCGTTATGATTTTTTTCCCAGTCTTTCATTATGCTAATGTTACATAATGGGTATATTTAGGTAGAAATAAATATTTATTATTAAAGAGAACCCCCAACCATGGTGTTATGTTTTAAATTCTGGTGTGTGCTGCTCTAGACCAAGCCTTCTTAAACTATACTGCCTACCAGTATAGATAACATGTGAATCATACACCTTGTAATCCTCTGTCTTATGTAACGCTTCCTATACACTGATTTGCACACTGGTATGATTGATTGTCTCTGTGTAATATGTGTGAGATGTAAAGTGCTCTGACACCCTTCACTGGTATGAGTGGCGCTATAGAACTAATAAATGCATCTGAGAGAGAGTGGTTATGGAGACTTGAGGGGCACTGTTAAAGGGTGGTAGTGAGGGAATCCCTGGCGGGAGGTGGTCTCTGGGAGGGGGGGGGCCAACAAACATTGTCGCACCAGGCACCACCAACGCTACTTTAGATGAGTCAAAACCAGGCCCTGCTTTTCGCTACCTTAGAGGAGTCAAAACTGCCACTAGACAAAACTCCGATCAGCAGGTACATTAATCACCAGAGCTATCCTGCTACTATTATTGTTGACGCTTGAAAACTGTTGGATATAAAAGTAACTCTTCAGTGCTTTTAAAACTGCTGCACTGCTACAAACCCGTTCCCCACCCAACGCCTTGAGACACTAATGGGTGAGTAGTCGCGCTTTACAAGAAACCTGATTGATTGATTGAAAAGCGGCCCCCACCCTTCCAGCCTCTCAGGGAAACCCCCAATGCCCAGTCCAGCCAGTCCGGCCTTGGATCTCATAAGGAGCCCCTCTATGTTTCAGAGCTGCTGTTATGTTTTTTAAACAATTAAAAAGTTCAGTCTGTAAACCAAGCAGTTATTTTACTAACGAGTTCTATACAACATTGAAATGCAGTAGCCTCCTTATTTCGTTCACTCCTGTACCCAATCAAAAGTGTCACTAGGGCCATGATACAAAATGCTTTCACTTTTGAGTCAGAGAAAGGAAAAGTAAATACTAGGCTACAAAACTTGTCAGCAACTGGTTCGAAGAAGCTATCTAACATTTGGCTCTGTGAATGTATGGGTGAGTGACTAATTTGTGTGAATGTCTGTATCAGTCTGTCAGTTGGCATGGAAGTGGCTGCATGGGTTGGTGAGTAGCTACATGAGTGTCTATATGGTTTATTGATTGGTTGTCTAAGTACCTGTATGGGTGCCTGAGTGACTGTGTGGGTGGGTGGGGGGTTATGTGACTCTCTGCATGGATGTGTGAATGGGTGATTCACTGGGTTATGGGTTCATGAGTGCATCTGCGAGGGGCTGTATGGGTGAGTGAGTGTGCGTATGGGTGTGTCAGTGAGTGAATGGATGTCTCAGTGGTATATGGTGAGTAACTGCATATATGAAAGGCAGTATATGTGAGTGTTGGAGTATATAAGTGACTGTATGTGAGAGTGAGTGATTGTGAGAGTGGCTGTATGGATGAGTGTGTGCGTGTGTCAGTGATTGTATAAGAGAGTAAGTATGTTAGTATATGTATAAATAAGTGAGGTGGTGTGTGTATAACTGTATAGGTGAGTAAATGGCAGTGTGATTGACTCTTTGAGTGACCGACTAGGTGTGTGAGTAACTCCATAGGTGAGTGACGGTGTGTGAGTGTCTGTATGGGTGTATGAGTGCATATATCAGTGGCTGTATTGGTGAGTGACGGCGTGTATGAGTGGCTGTATGGGTGAGTGAGTGGATGTGTGTGAAGACCTATGAATCAGTGAGTGGGTATATAGGTACTGGTATTGGTGTGACCATGGCTTCAAGAATGGTAGTCTGAATTTTGGAGTGGGTGTATGAAAGATTATATAAGGGTGTGAGTAGGTGCATCAGAGATTGTGTAGATGATGTCATCAGTGATGTCATCAGTGATGTCACTGACCATGTGTCACAGTTTCGACGGGCTTCGGGAGGAGCAGAAGGGCGAGTGGTGGTCCGTCCCCCCTGAATCTGGCCGTCTCCTCTCTTTCCAGCCAGATGACTCGGACCCCGACGACCCTGACATTACGGAGGACGACGTGGTGCAATACGGACCTGGTCTCTTTAACGGGGAGGACATCATCAATGGCCCCGCCCCCGCTCCCGCCGTCATATCGGGCCCGCCCAGGAGAGTGGATGACGACGAACCCGGAAGAGAGCCGAGGAAACCGGAGCGAGAAGAGGACACCGAAGAAGGAGAGCGTGAAGGCAGGCATCGGAAAGAGGAACGACTGGCGCTGCTGACAGTACCGGAGGGAGAACCCGACACCAGGACGCCAGGAGGCCAACGGTTCGGCTCTGCGCCCCGCCACACTCCTGGAGGAGTGTGGCTCCAACAGGTACGAGAACGTATGACTGGGTGGATGGGGAGGAGAACAGCCGCTTTTAAATAGGGCACCTCCAACTACCCCTTCACTTCACCCGATCCCTAGCACAGCCCCTCACGCCGTCGGAAGTGTGTTTGTGGCACTGGTGCTCCCTCACTCCTACCCTGAACCCGTCTAGATCATAGCGGGGAGTCTCACAGTTCCTTTTTGTTTTGTTTTGTCTTTTGCCTGGTAGGAGCGAGCCCGAGGGATCCCAGGAAGAAGCCCGAGGAGGGAGAAAAACCGCGACCTGTGACGTGAACAGGACCGGACGAGACCTGTGGAACATTAACAGGACACACCTTGGACTGAGTCCCCCAAGACTATAAAGCTGGCCCATCGCGACAAACCCCGTATAAAAATAAAACCAGATCTAACCAGATCCCGTGTCCAGCCTGATCCTTGCGAGGGCGTACACCATGTCATGAGTGATGTAATATGTGACGTCATCAGCAGTGCTTTGCGGGGACGCGAGTTATAGTTAGCTCAGCTATGAAATGAAATGAGAACAGGATTTATAAAGCACGAAAATCACTCAGGGGTACCTAGGCGCTAAGCAGAACCTGACAGACTGGGAAGATCCAGAAAATAGTAGAATTATTTAGAAAAAAGCCAAGTTTTTAGATTTGTTCTGAACTCTAGTAAATTTGTCTTGCGTTTTAGGTCTGCCGGAAGTGAATTCCATAATCTCGATGTGCATAGGAAGAAGCCTCTTCCACCCCAGTTGGCTTTCTTAAATCTGGGGATCACCAGGTTTCCACTTGTGGATGAGCGCAGTGGACGCGCTGGGGTATATAGTTGAAAATGCTGTATAAAGTAGTCTGGGCCAACAGCATGTTGTGCCCTGAAGGTGATGCAGAGTGCCTTAAACTGTATACGTTTATCAATGGGGAGCCAGTGTAGTTGAATGAGTGCTTGAGAGACAGATGTATGTTTTGGGATGCCCAGCAGTAGCCTAGCTGCGGCATTTTGAAGTGTTTGTAATTTTTGTAACTAAAACGGCTGAATTTCACAGGTTTTGTACAAGTGAAATGTCAGCCTAACTATAACGTTCCTGTAACCTGTGTTTTTTACCATTAATTTCTAAGGTTTTTTAAATGCAAAGTCCTAACTATAACGTCCCTGTAACCTTTGGTTTTTTCAGTGAATTTCTAAGGTTTTTTAACTAGCAGTCACATTTGCAGAGCGGTGGAGAAAAGGGGCTGGGCCTCCAATCAGCTCTCAGGAATTCCGCTGCGTAGGACATACAGGAGCTCCCAGGAGGGCTTCTTGGCCCTCAAGGTCCCTCTGGAGTAAAGTGGACTTCATCCCCCAACCAGTAGTGCACCAGGAGGTGCATTTGCAGAATGGTGGTGAAAGGGGGGCGTGGCCTCCAAAGACCTCTTAGCAATCCCACTGTGTGGGACTTACTGGAGGTAACAAGAGGGGTCGTTGGCCCCAAGGAAGTCCTTGTGGGCCAACTACCTCTCCTGTTACCTCCAGTAAGTCCCACACAGCAGGATTACTGAGTTCTGATAGCAGGCCACACCCGCTTTCTCCACCAGTCCGCAAATGCGCCTCCTGGCGCACTCTTGATTGGAAGATGAAGTCCCCTTCGCTGCTGGCGGTCCTTAAGGGACAACTAGCCTACCTGTTACCTCCAGTAAGCCCCACACAGTGGGATTGCTGAGAGTGGTCGCAGGCCATGCCCCCTTTCTCCGCCACTCTGCAAACGCGCCTCCTAGCGTGCTCTTGGTTGGGGGATGAAGTCCCCTTTGCTGCTGGGGGTCCATCATCCCCATTGGTATCACTTTGTTCGCCCTAAGTTGGCAGGGTATGCCCAGACGTGGGTCCCTTGCTCACTCTGCCACTGGATTCAAGCTAGCCTGGCTGATGACGGCTGATTAGCCAGAAACCGGTCCCAGGATGCTTGTTTCCGGTCCAGGGAAGACATGGCTTGGCAGTTCGGGCTGGACTGTTCCCATGAGGCACAGGGTCAGACTGATTTGCATATGGCCATGTCTGAACTAGGGTGGTGGAGTGAGCTAAAGAATGATGATGGATTAAACCCAGATCAGTTGACTGGGGGTGAGTGTTTGATTTGCTCAAACGCTCCGTCCATCATCCCCTTTGGTATCGCTTTGTTCGCCCTAAGTTGGCAGGGTATGCCCAGACGTGGGTCCCTTGCTCACTCTGCCACTGGATTCAAGCTAGCCTGGCTGATGACGGCTGATTAGCCAGAAACCGGTCCCAGGATGCTTGTTTCCGGTCCAGGGAAGACATGGCTTGGCAGTTCGGGCTGGACTGTTCCCATGAGGCACAGGGTCAGACTGATTTGCATATGGCCATGTCTGAACTGGGGTGGTGGAGTGAGCTAAAGAATGATGATGGATTAAACCCAGATCAGTTGACTGGGGGTGAGTGTTTGATTTGCTCAAACGCTCCGTCCATCATCCCCTTTGGTATCGCTCGGGGGTCCTTAGGGGGCCAACTAGCCTACCCGTTACCTCCAGTAATCCCCACACAGTGGGATTGCTGAGAGGTTCTACACCACTCTACAAACACCCCTCCTGGTGCGCTCTTGGTTGGGGGATGAATTCCCCTTGCCTCTTTAGGGTCCTTGGGGGCCAACTAACCCTACTGTTACCTCTAGTAAGCCCCACACAGCTGGATTGATGAGAGGTGGTTAGAGGCCACGCCCCCTTTCTCCACCACTCTGCAAATGCGCCTCCTGGCGCACTGCTGCTTGGGAGATAAAGTCCACAAAATGTGTTTCTACCCTGCCCCCGTTTCTTGTTTTTTCTGTTTTTTTAACCTTTTTTCTTGTGACTCGGTTCAACCAAGTCACAAGATGGCTGCCAACACTTCCTGGTTTGAACTGTTTGCAGTCAATCAGATTGCAGTCACGAGATCGGAAGAGTTCGCTGATCCTCCGCGTCCCCACTTGCATATCTGAAAAATGTTTACATTTTTCAGGAACTACTAAACTGATTTACACCATTTAACAAAAAGAGTGCTTTCTGAACCAAGAGCTACCTTTTTGCCAAATTTGGTGTAATTCTGTTCAGCAGTTCGGACTGTAGCCATGTCTAAAGTTTCCTATGGAAATTAACATTGAGAAAAAGCGTTTTGGGACCCTCCCTTTTTCTCGGCCCCTGCTTGGTGGATCACTCCGAAACTTTCAACACAACAGCTGAAGTGAGTGGGCCATTAGTTTTGGAATTATCACGAAGATTCGTCAAACGGTGCCAAAGATATTGGCAAAAGAAAAAATGCTTTTTCAATAGAAACAAGGTCCTAAATATAACTACCTACTGGCGACCGCATTAACATTTTGAACTTAAAAAACACAGAAATTCACCAGTTATAGTTAGCAGCTATATATTATATATATATATATATATATAGGTATATATATATATATATTGCATCCCAAACCCCACTCTACTTCAAGAATGGGCTTTGACACAGCTAAGTTGCACAGCCAGCGAGTTTATTCAACTACCAGGAATGAGAGTACAAAGTTGTCCTAGTACAGTCTTGGAAATACTTTGGCAGACGCGTTTCAGCGTGATCGCCTTTTTCAATGTCGATTTCTCATGAAGGGTTCCTCTGCTGGAAGTCCTTAAAATCACAGTTGTTGGCTCCTATTGGAGCGTGGGTAATCCTTCACCGGTCTCTTTAAGGTATACTGTCCCTTCTTTTTAACTGCACTCGTCTCATATTCACCGGCTGACAAAATATAAGCAGATCCCTTCAGCGAGCGCTAGTTAAATAACTCGCGCTTGTGCACATGATAATACCCCAATTCACATTGGCTTACGGGCTGCAGAATCTTGTCCGCCATCCAATTTCGTTCCCGGGGTCTACTCGCTGCGATCTGCGTCCTTTCTCGCTGTAAGTACTGCTCCCTCTCTCCCCATTGCAACAGTACGATCCTCACTGCACGGGGGGGCCTCGCGTTGTGTCCTACCATACACATTCCACTCTTGACGGCAGCCATGTAGCTCCTGAACGGGAGGGCGTGTCGATTACCAGTGCCGACAAACTGGTCTTGTATTGCATCCCAAACCCCACTCTACTTCAAGAATGGGTGTCGACACAGCTAAGGTGCACAGTCAGCGAGTTTATTCAGCCACCTGGAACGAGAGTACAAAGTTGTCAAAGTACAGTCTTGGAAATACTTTGGCAGACGCGTTTCGGCATTATCGCCTTTTTCAATGCCGATTTCTCATGAAGGGTTCCTCAGCTTGAAGTCCTTAAAATCACAGTTGTTGGCTCCTATTGGAGCGTGGGTAATCCTTCACCGGTCTCTTAAAGGTATACTGTCCCTTCTTTTTAACCGCACTCGTCTCATAATCACCAGCTGACAAAATATAAGCAGATCCCTTCAGCGAGCGCTAGTTAAATAACTAGCGCTCGTGCACATGATAATGCCCCAATTCACATTGGCTGCAGAATCTTGTCTGCCAGCGAATTTCGTTCCCGGGGTCTACTCGCTGCGATCTGAGTCCCTTCTCGCAGTAAGTACTGCTTCCTCTCTCCCCATTGCAACAATACGATCCTCACTGCAGGGGGGGCCTCGCGTTGTGTCGTACCATACACATTTCACTCTTGACAGTAGCCGTGTAGCTCCTGAACGGGAGGGCGTGTTGATTACCAGTCCTGACAAACTGGTCTTGTATTGCATCCCAAACCCCACTCTACTTCAAGAATGGGCTTCGACACAGCTAAGGTGCACAGCCAGCGCATGTCTGAAGGCCCTGTATCAACCCTGCAGCGTATAGCCGAAGGCCTTGCACAGTAGGGGTTGGAAAACAAGTGTAATATAAAATACCTATCGAAATTCACTGGAAAAAACAGCTAAAAACGGAGTCATGATCCTGGCTCAAAAGCGGAAAACCATTGGAATTCACCAGTTATGGCATGTAGGTTCTTCAGCAGATAGGTATCCAGGGATCAGCCCTTGACTGGTTGGTGGATTTCCTTAAAGACAAGGCCCAAACAGTTTCCACGGGTACATTCCATTCCAGGACTATCCCCTGAACAAAGAAGTTCCTCAGGGCTCTTCCTCGAGCCCTACACTTTTAAAATCTACGTAGCCCCCTTAGCCCGACTAATTAAATCTTTTGGGTTTGAGACATTTTCATTCGCAGACAACACTCAATTGGTCATTTTATTTGGGCAGGACATCAAAAATGTCAAACAGAGATTCCTTACTAAGCCTGCGCGGAGTGCGTGGAGTTTCACTTCACGAAATTCTGCCGAGTCACCAAAAAACACTGCGTAATTCCACGGAGTACCGCAGGCAGGCGGATTATTGCTCGGCATCCCGTAATCATATAATGCTGCACACAGGCACAACTTGTGTGGACTCACCACTATTGTAGAAAGTAAGCACGTGTTGTGTTCTTGCGGTAACACATTTCAAAGACCCTTCCCCCTGCTTACTTTTTTTAAGTTGCTACGGCGCTGCCTTGGCTTCCAGTCATGCACTTGTTTCACGAAATTTCAGCACTTTCAGGTGTCAGGTACAGACCGGGTGGCTCTAGTTGATGGAAGTCTCGCCAGAACTGCTGTGCATGGGAAAGAGTGCTGGAGGTGGCCATAGAGAGCAACACGCTTGTGAGGCAAGGGACAGGCTGATGATTCTATAGTGGAAGTCTCAGCAGATGCGCAATGCATGGGAAGCGACACGGATGAGGTGCAGGATACAGACCATGTGGCTCTCTTCCGTGTACCTTTCCTCTATAACAGCGGTATCATTGGCATGAGTTGCAGTGGATTTCCAAGTGCCACACTTCCGGATGTTGCTCACAGTAGGTACTTGTGTGGTTTTAGGCATTCTGGATTATTGAGATGTCTTTGGTGGCTTTAGTGTCATTATCAGGCACATGCATCAAGGTAGGATTTTGCGAGTCCTTAATTGCGATTATTAAGGAATCGCAATTAAGGACTCGCAAAAGCCTATGCATGTAGGAATCGCTATAAAAATAGCGATTCCTACACATTCCTTATTTGCGAGTCGCAAATTGCGAGTCGCAATTAAGGAATGGCTTCCCATTCATTCCTATGGGCCTTCAGGCCCATAGGAATGAATGGGAAATTGCATGCACAATTTGCGAGTACCAATTGGTACTCGCAAATTGCGCATGCAATTTCAAGGGTGTCAAAAGGACACCCTGTTGCACCCCTGAAATTGATCTGTGCACAAATGTTGCGCACACACGTCCCAAGGACATGTGTGTGTGTAACCTACAACTTTGAAAAATGCACTTTAGTGCATTTTTCAAAGTTTTGCAAATTACCATCAAGTTCAACTTCATGGTAATTTGCGCCCCTAGTAGCGAAATCGCTACTTCAAAGTGGTTCTTGCATTGCATTTAAGGAATCGCAAAATGCGATTCCTTAAATGCTATCGCAATTTGAGAACTCGCAATTAATTGCGAATTCTCAAATTGCGAGTGCCTTGAACCTTAATGCATCGCAAATGCCATTTTTGCGGGCGCAAACGGCCGATTTTTGCGAATCGCACCGTTTGCGCTCACAAAAATGGTTGATGCATGTGCCTGTTAGAGTGTTGACCAGTTATTGCATGTCCGTGGCATATTCCTTATAGGATGATGCACAGCCATGCAGGGTCCAATGCAACACTAGAGGTGGGACTACAAAGTCCAGAATGACCAACTTGGAGGCCGTCTTGGGAGGGTCATTGCTATAAAAGTGGTCCCACTTAAATCACTATTCTGTGCTGAGGCTGCAAGGTGGTTGCAGTGTAGGCCCTGGAGTCATAGTTGTAAGAACTTGTTGGAGTTCCTGAAGGTTCTCAGAGATCGGTCAGTTCTCCATCAGTGAGCATGTGTCAGCACCAAGGCTGAATTCTTTTGAGAGACTATTCTTCTTAAAAGGTGTGCTTTTATTCTGTGTAAGCTCTGATTGAATGCTTAAGTAACTATTAGACAATAGGCAAATGCATGTCTACAGTAAAGAGATTTACTGTGGGAAAAATCTTTTAGGACAGAGCAGAAGCCAATTGCTTTAATGATTTAAAACATTTACTGATTCTTGGAAATAACTTGATTGAAAGAGAGAACATTCTTCAAGGGTTTGATTGAGAAAGAGAACACTTCTGAGGGTTGATCGGAAATCAAATTTTACTGAAGAATTTCTCTCATGCGCGAATGAATGAAGAGAATCGCGTCATTAACTACTTTCTTCCAATCTTTCTTGGCAGCCTATCATGCAAGTTTACGAGCCCTTTGTCTCCCTGTAGCAGGCTTCATTCACGCTTATTGTTTGCCATTGTCAATGTGTTTTATTCACTGTGCTGCCTGTGCATGTTCATTTGTGAGAGTGCTTCTCTTCCCTAGTTTCACTCCCTCTCTCTGTTTTGAAGGGAGCTCCACTTGTGTCAATCAAGTCACAAGATGGCTGCCAACACTTCCTGGTTTGAACTGTTTGCAGTCAATCAGATTGCAGTCACGAGATCGGAAGAGTTCGCTGATCCTCCGCGTCCCCACTTGCATATCTGAAAAATGTTTACATTTTTCAGGAACTACTAAACTGATTTACACCATTTAACAGAAAGAGTGCTTTCTGAACCAAGAGCTACCTTTTTGCCAAAGTTGGTGTAATTCTGTTCAGCAGTTCGGACTGTAGCCATGTCTAAAGTTTCCTATGGAAATTAACATTGAGAAAAAGCGTTTTGGGACCCTCCCTTTTTCTCGGCCCCTGCTTGGTGGATCACTCCGAAACTTTCAACACAACAGCTGAAGTGAGTGGGCCATTCGTTTTGGAATTATCACAAAGATTCGTCAAATGGTGCCAAAGATATTGGCAAAAGAAAAAATGCTTTTTCAATAGAAACAAGGTCCTAAATATAACTACCTACTGGCTACCACATTAACATTTTGAACTTAAAAAACACAGAAATTCACCAGTTATAGTTAGCAGCTATATATTATATATATAGGTATATATATATTGCATCCCAAACCCCACTCTACTTCAAGAATGGGCTTTGACACAGCTAAGTTGCACAGCCAGCGAGTTTATTCAACCACCAGGAACGAGAGTACAAAGTTGTCCTAGTACAGTCTTGGAAATACTTTGGCAGACGCGTTTCAGCGTGATCGCCTTTTTCAATGCCGATTTCTCATGAAGGGTTCTTCTGCTGGAAGTCCTTAAAATCACAGTTGTTGGCTCCTATTGGAGCGTTGGTAATCCTTCACCGGTCTCTTTAAGGTATACTGTCCCTTCTTTTTAACTGCACTCGTCTCATATTCACCGGCTGACAAAATATAAGCAGATCCCTTCAGCGAGCGCTAGTTAAATAACTCGCGCTTGTGCACATGATAATACCCCATTTCACATTGGCTTACGGGCTGCAGAATCTTGTCCGCCAGCCAATTTCGTTCCCGGGGTCTACTCGCTGCGATCTGCGTCCTTTCTCGCTGTAAGTACTGCTCCCTCTCTCCCCATTGCAACAATACGATCCTCACTGCAGGGGGGGGGGGCCTCGCGTTGTGTCCTACCATACACATTCCACTCTTGACGGCAGCCACGTAGTTCCTGAACGGGAGGGCGTGTCGATTACCAGTGCCGACAAACTGGTCTTGTATTGCATCCCAAACCCCACTCTACTTCAAGAATGGGTGTCGACACAGCTAAGGTGCACAGCCAGCGAGTTTATTCAGCCACCTGGAACGAGAGTACAAAGTTGTCAAAGTACAGTCTTGGAAATACTTTGGCAGACGCGTTTCGGCATTATCGCCTTTTTCAATGCCGATTTCTCATGAAGGGTTCCTCAGCTTGAAGTCCTTAAAATCACAGTTGTTGGCTCCTATTGGAGCGTGGGTAATCCTTCACCGGTCTCTTAAAGGTATACTGTCCCTTCTTTTTAACCGCACTCGTCTCATAATCACCAGTTGACAAAATATAAGCAGATCCCTTCAGCGAGCGCTAGTTAAATAACTCGCACTCGTGCACATGATAATGCCCCAATTCACATCGGCTGCAGAATCTTGTCTGCAGAGAATTTCGTTCCCGGGGTCTACTCGCTGCGATCTGAGTCCCTTCTCGCAGTAAGTACTGCTTCCTCTCTCCCCATTGCAACAATACGATCCTCACTGCAGGGGGGCCTCGCGTTGTGTCGTACCATACACATTTCACTCTTGACAGTAGCCGTGTAGCTCCTGAACGGGAGGGCGTGTTGATTACCAGTGCTGACAAACTGGTCTTGTATTGCATCGCAAACCCCACTCTACTTCAAGAATGGGCTGCGACACAGCTAAGGTGCACAGCCAGCACATGTCTGAAGGCCCTGTATCAACCCTGCAGCGTATAGCCGAAGGCCTTGCACAGTAGGGGTTGGAAAACAAGTGTAATATAAAATACCTATCGAAATTCACTGGAAAAAACAGTTAAAAACGCGAGTCATGATCCTGGCTCAAAAGCGGAAAACCATTGGAATTCACCAGTTATGGCATGTAGGTTCTTCAGCAGATAGGTATCCAGGGATCAGCCCTTGACTGGTTGGTGGATTTCCTTAAAGACAAGGCCCAAACAGTTTCCACGGGTACATTCCATTCCAGGACTATCCCCCTGAACAAAGAAGTTCCTCAGGGCTCTTCCTCGAGCCCTACACTTTTTAAAATCTACGTAGCCCCCTTAGCCCGACTAATTAAATCTTTTGGGTTTGAGACATTTTCATTCGCAGACGACACTCAATTGGTCATTTTATTTGGGCAGGACATCAAAAATGTCAAACAGAGATTCCTTACTAGGCCTGCGCGGAGTGCGTGGAGTTTCACTCCACGAAATTCTGCTGAGTCACCAAAAAACACTGCGTAATTCCACGGAGTACCGCAGGCAGGCGGATTATTGCTCGGCATCCCGTAATCATATAATGCTGCACACAGGCACAACTTGTGTGGACTCACCACTATTGTAGAAAGTAAGCACGTGTTGTGTTCTTGCGGTAACACATTTCAAAGACCCTTCCCCCTGCTTACTTTTTAGGTCTCGCCTAGCGATGCAGCGCCATGCGCTGCTCGCCAGGCGAGATCTATTGTTGCCGACTTGCTTTGCGATGCGGGACAGGACAGGTGCACGCGTACGCCAAGTCCTGGACAGGAGATGTGCACGCGTATGGTGCGAGCAGAAGTTGTAATAACGCCGCAAGCCGTACGCGTGCACATCGACTGTCTGTGCTCAAGCTTAACAGACAGGAGATGTGCCCGCGTACGGCTCGCGTCTTTACAACTCCTGCTCGCACCATACACGTGCACATGTCCTGTCCAGGCGCAGCATCCAGCATGCCTCCCGCTCAACCCCACTCACCGGCTCTTGTGGGGACTGTGCGATGCTCCCAGGCTGGTCTCCTCAATGGCAGGGGGACTCGCCTCTTCACCCGGTCACTGGCGCAGCAACACGCGGGGCTCCGTCTTGCTCACAGGAGCCCCGCCAGAAATCTTGCTCCGGCCGCACCATGCGGCATTCACGAAGGCGGGGTGGGCTCCCGCCGGACTTCCCTCTGCGGGGTGGGCTCCCGCCTCGCTTCTCCAACACACGGGGCTCCCTCAGCTCACGGGAGCCCCGGACACCTCCGGCCGCGCGCTCCATGCCCCGCCCATGCCCCACGCAACTGACGTCGCCCGGCGCCGGACAGCAGATGTGCACACGCACGGCGTCTCTTTGACTCGTGTGCTTCACAGCTGTGCCCGGCGCCGGACAGCAGACGTGCACACGCACGGCGTCTCGCGGGCTTCAGAGCCGCAATGTCGAGAGCTTGTTTTTATAGCAGTAACAAAGTGGCTTTATCGTTAACGGATTACGGCGTGTTCACAAGTGCTCCTAGCGCTTAGAATGGTCCGCGTGAGCACTATTAAAAAGTAGTAACTCTGGATGCTTCTACGCTGACTGGCCCTGCATGGCGTCCTCTTCTGCTAGTAAATAAGGAAAGAGAACGGTGGTTGCAGCAGGTACCCTATTGCTGGGATGGCTGCGGTGGGGGCATTGTTTATTTAGGGTGCTGGGGTGACATGTATACTCTGCTGTTGAAAACCAGGTCATGCTTGCGTAGTGTAGCGCTAACATGTGGGAGCGTTCAACCCACTACGAGTTTGATCTTGGGCAGAAGATACTATCCAAAGGCCGCCTCGAACACAATCTGTTTCATCTTGGGTTTCTCAGTGTGTCTCGTCATGGCGATCTGAGAGAGTCCCAGCACCTGCCTGGCGCTTGGTGTGATCCTCCTCTACGGACAGAGGCAGACTACGATGGAGCCCCCTAGGCTGCCCCAGAACTGCGGGTCACCAAATGTACATAAACCACCCCCCTTCTCTCCTCGCGCAGACGCTTGGCTGGCCGTGGCTGACAGCGGAAGTCACATGCCGGTGCCAGTGATCCCGTGATCGGTTGGATAGAAGCAGCGGACACCGCCGGGGCCCGGGGCAAGGCAGCTGGAACCCGGAGCCCTCACGGCGGCACTCGGCATCACTCCAGGCCCGGCTCCGGCACTGCCCGGGCCGCCTGCAGCGGACACCCTGGTGGAGAGGGGAGCAGGCAAGTGAAGTGAGGGCGTAGCGCCCAGAGGATGGAGACAGGTGTGTGAGGCGCTTGGCAGGCAAGAGCTGCGCCCAGTCTATAGGCATTGTTGTAGGCTTATTGGGGAGGAGAGGGGGTCTTTTCTATTAATAATGCACCTAGCCCTATTGGGGATCTTTTTCTGTGCCCAGAGGGTACACGGCTTTGAGGTTACGAAAGGATGCTAGCGCCTTGAAGCACATGATCCAGTCCTGCGCATTGTTTTTGTGTAACTTGTCAGGTGTGACACTCCAATTGGTTGCGTTGAAGTTCACGAAGACTACAGTCCCCAGAATGCATCTGCTTGATGAGAAAGCCCGTGCTCGTGTTCATCCTTGTGTTCATAATGTCAAGGATAGTGTAAGTCACACCGTTTATGCTTGTGCCAGGACCTTTGTTAGCTGGATACTACCTTTGTTAGCGGAATACTGTGTGGGTGCTCTTGTTTGTGGTGTTTTGTGCCCCGACCTCATTTTGAGGATACTTTTAGCGTTTTATTATAGCGCTTGTATACTTCGCACAGGTCTTTAGATCGCTTTCGTGGCGCTTAGTTTGTGTGTTTTACAGCCTGTTGTGTGCGAGAATCATTTTGGAAGTATTTTGGTGTCATGTGAGGTTTGGAGATGTACTTAATAAGGGGAGTGGGAAACTTACAATTTCTAAGGGAGGGGGGAGGGAGGCACCGACTGCACTAAGAACCAACCACGAGTCGAGTCGTCAAAAGATGTTAAGTAAGTTATGTAACAAATCTCATGAAAAAGGATAACTTAACTTTAAATTGGATCAAATGTATTTTCAACATTTCTCAGTGTTGTATTTTTTTTATGAGAAAGCCCCCAAGGCCTGATGGCATTGTCGCTAGTTATCTAAAATGTGTCACACTGTCATGCTTTCTGTTTAAATCGCTTATATTGTTAAATGCGAAGCGCAATTTTTTTTATATTAACAGTGTAATAGTGGGATCATGTACTGAATTACTTCAATGTGCTCTGTCTGATTGGTTAAAAAAATGATACATAGTGAAGTAAAGCAATGGCTGCGTATCACACAGTTTGGTCAAGTGGGGAAGCTGGGATTTGAGCCCAATATTCCTGGTTGGACATTGTGTATTTAGGCAGAGACTCTATTCTCACGTCCCTTTCTCTTCTTTTGAACAGAAAAGATCAGTGATATTCAATTATTTAATTATTGTTTTGTAATTAGAGATAGTATACGGAGTTCAATAAATATATTTATAACTCCTTAAATCAAGCTTGCACTATACACATATATGCATAGTAATGAGATGTGAAGCTGTGCGTTTGTTTTTAATGTTTACAGAGACACTGGACCAAAGAGAACAACATGCTGCACTCTCTCCAGGCGACCCCTGGAAGGGCAGGCTCTGCAGGGCCTCGGAGGCTTCTGTTTTTGTGGATTATTTAACTGCTGTCATTGGCGTTAGGCCTTTCTTAAAATCGTTTCTTTTTCTCAGTCAGTTTACATAAAACAGCATCGCCCGCCTTGCGTTACTCTGCTGTCTTGACAAGGGGATTATAGGAGAGGTTCAACACGCCAGTGACCACAACTGAAGAATCAATAAAACAACATGGACTGCCTCCCACTCCCTCACAGCAGTTTCTCCCACTAATCACACTGCTTCAAGGAGGGGAAGATGTGTAGCAGGACTTCAGAGAAATGTGTTGTGACTGCCTCTGTTTAATCTCCAGTTTTTACTTTGGGGTGATATTACCCCCCCCCATTAAAAAAATTGAGGGGGGGGTTGTAAATCCACCCGAAGCTCTGCCCCATCCCCCAGTTCCTACGCCCATGCTGATCACGTCACACAAATTTGCGGCTGTGAAGCAGAGCGGTGTAGGGATGCTGAAGTCCCATTCTCATTAGCTTTACATCCCCCAGAGAAGCCATTTCTATCTGGGGGTAAGACCAGGGCCCTTCGTACACATGGTGGTGGGCGCGCCTTGTTGTATTTCTAAGGCCGCACCTTTTATATTGGTAGAGACAGACAGTCTTACATCACTGCCGGCTCTCACGTGGGCAGCACGTGTTCAAGGCAGGGCCTGCTTCAGTTCCACCTAACTCACACCAACCTCTTGGCTCAGGAAGAGGGGTGTCAGCCGTTTCTCATTGCCTCTTTAGACATTTGAGCTGTTGCTGGTCGCATTGTTCTGCTGTGTGTCTTTTCAGCACACCCCTTTGCTTACCCAGGGAGTGTTCATATTAGCCTGTTAGCAGTGAGATGCTGCCTCTGTCCTCTCACTAACTGGGCTGTTTCACCCAGTTCATTGCCTGAAAGAAATAAGTTGTGAGCTAAGTTGTGTTTTGCATTTCACAAGTCTGCCAATTGGCCCTGTCCATGGCAATGCAAATTGTTGTCTCTCCTGTAGTGGGAGGCTTAATACCAGGCTTCACAGCACATGAGCTGTACCAGCTACTCTCTCCCAGCATTCCTTACCGTCGTTCCGCCATGCTTCAGCGCGATGCCCTGCAGCGTGTCCCCAGAGCTCACAGGGTGCTCGGTGTACCTCGCAGCCCATGCGGCCGCCGTCACTCTGGCCGTGTGTGTCTTCTCCGGCGATCCTCAGCTTACGCCTGGACAGCCGATGTGCACGCTCACGGCGTCTCGTGCGCTCCCACCGCGCTTTCACTTTCGCGCGCGTGCCATGTGAAAGTAATGTCTTGCGTTATCTTGCGAGTAAAAAAGAAATGAACGGCAAAATATTTTCTCAGGCTATAACATTGCACGTTGACTTCTCTGTGCCCCTTTGTCCTCAGAATTCATCAGTTTGTGGGTTTCCAAGGCAGGCAGGAAACGCGTGTCGGCTGCGATTTACTCCTGACGAAGCGGGAGGTCGCGCAATTTCCAGTGGGTCGTGTACCCACTATCATTTCCACATGTGTGGCTTCCCTTCTTCAGACTGCGCCTCGGTGCCAACGCCACTCTGCTGAAGTAAGTCTCAAGTGATCGCTTGGCAAAGCTGAGTGGGTTGTTTTCCGGCCGCATGCAACAAGGAGAAACAAGCATTTGCAATGCAATGGGTCTCGCATTTACGCGAATTTAAGCTATTGGCATTGTAAATCACAATGCGTTTTATTTCTGTTTCAAAAAACAAAACATAAATAAAAGGCATTATCATTTACAATGCCAATAGCTCAAACTCGCGTAAATGCGAGACCTGTTGCATTGCAAATGCTTGTTTTAAGTTGCTACGGCGCAGCCTTGGCTTCCAGTCATGCACCTGTTTCACGCAATTTCAGTACTTTCAGGTGTCAGGTACAGACCGGGTGGCTCTAGTTGATGGAAGTCTCGCCAGAACTGCTGTGCATGGGAAAGAGTGCTGGAGGTGGCCATAGAGAGCAACACGCTCGTGAGGCAAGGGACAGGCTGACGATTCTATAGTGGAAGTCTCAGCAGATGCGCAATGCATGGGAAGCGACACGGATGAGGTGCAGGATACAGACCGTGTGGCTCTCTTCCGTGTACCTTTCCTCAATAACAGCGGTATCATTGGCATGAGTTGCAGTGGATTTCCAAGTGCCACACTTCCGGATGTTGCTCACAGTAGGTACTTGTGTGGTTTTAGGCATTCTGGATTATTGAGATGTCTTTGGTGGCTTTAGTGTCATTATCAGGCACATGCATCAAGGTAGGATTTTGCGAGTCCTTAATTGCGATTATTAAGGAATCGCAATTAAGGACTCGCAAAAGCCTATGCATGTAGGAATCGCTATAAAAATAGCGATTCCTACACATTCCTTATTTGCGACTCGCAAATTGCGAGTCGCAATTAAAGAATGGCTTCCCATTCATTCCTATGGGCCTATAGGCCCATAGGAATGAATGGAAATGCATGCGCAATTTGCGAGTACCAATTGGTACTCGCAAATTACGCATGCATTCAAGGTGCAAGGGTGTCAAAAGGACACCCTGTTGCACCCCTGAAATTGATCTGTGCACAAATGTTGCACACACACATGTCCCAAGGACATGTGTGTGTGTAACCTACAACTTTGAAAAATGCACTTTAGTGCATTTTTCAAAGTTTTTGCAAATTACCATCATGTTCAACTTCATGGTAATTTGCGCCCCCTAGTAGCGAAATCGCTACTTCAAAGTGGTTCTTGCATTGCATTTAAAGAATCGCAAAATGAGATTCCTTAAATGCTATCGCAATTTGAGAACTCGCAATTAATTGCGAATTCTCAAATTGCGAGTGCCTTGAACCTTGATGCATCGCAAATGCCATTTTTGCGGGCGCAAACGGCCGATTTTTGCGAATCGCACCGTTTGCGCTCACAAAAATGGTTGATGCATGTGCCTGTTAGAGCGTTGACCAGTTATTGCATGTCCGTGGCAGATTCCTTATAGGATGATGCACAGCCATGCAGGGTCCAATGCAGCACTAGAGGTGGGACTACAAAGTCCAGAATGACCAACTTGGAGGCCGTCTTGGGAGGGTTATTGCTATAAAAGTGGTCCCACTTAAATCACTATTCTGTGCTGAGGCTGCAAGGTGGTTGCAGTGTAGTCCCTGGAGTCATAGTTGTAAGAACTTGTTGGAGTTCCTGAAGGTTCTCAGAGATCGGTCAGTTCTCCAGCAGTGAGCATGTGTCAGCACCAAGGCTGAATTCTTTTGAGAGACTATTCTTCTTAAAAGGTGTGCTTTTATTCTGTGTAAGCTCTGATTGAATGCTTAAGAAACTATTAGACAATAGGCAAATGCATGCCTACAGTAAAGAGATTTACTGTGGGAAAAATCTTTTAGGACAGAGCAGAAGCCAATTGCTTTAATGATTTAAAACATTTACTGATTCTTGGAAATAACTTGATTGAAAGAGAGAACATTCTTCGAGGGTTTGATTGAGAAAGAGAACACTTCTGAGGGTTGATCGGAAATCAAAGTTTACTGAAGAATTTCTCTCATGCGCGAATGAAGAGAATCGCGTCATTAACTACTTTCTTCCAATCTTTCTTGGCAGCCTATCATGCAAGTTTACGAGCCCTTTGTCTCCCTGTAGCAGGCTTCATTCACGCTTATTGTTTGCCATTGTCAATGTGTTTTATTCACTGTGCTGCCTGTGCATGTTCATTTGTGAGAGTGCTTCTCCTCCCTAGTTTCACTCCCTCTCTCTGTTTTGAAGGGAGCTCCACTTGTGTCCTAGTGATTGAACTCTCAGATGCTTAGCCTACGGGTTAAGGGTTCAATTCTTATTTCAGCCAGGAGCATGTGGCTGCTTGAAGAGCTGTTAATTCATAAGGAGGTTCGATATTTCCCCTGTAATGGAAAAGTCAACGACTGTCATATTTAGAAGCTTCTTCCACAGTGGTTGTTATGGGCCCTTTCGAATGTGCGTTAATCCTATGGGTCCTCTTGCTCATTGTGGGATTGCTACCATGAATACCCTGTGATGGTTTGGTTTTGCTTTTCTGCCCCTCCCTGTAATGGGGTCATGCTCCTTTTACATTGTGAATCTCCCGCTGTATGTGTTTAAAAATTGATCTGTCTTCCCTCTCTGTTTCAGGAAAGTGAGGATCACTTATATGTTTTATCTCTTCCACGTTTTCATTGGATGATTCCTGGGCCATTCTCTTCTGGATGAACACTGTGAAACATATCTGACATCCCAAATGTTTAGGATATGGAGGCTGGCGGACTGCTGGAGCTCAGGGGATCGGGTCTGAACTCCACAATGTCAGTCAGGTGCCTATGCTAGGCTGACCATCACCATAGTGTTGTGGAAAGACCTCTTGGACCCCAGATTGGAAAATGAGTGTTGCTCCAATCCAGGTCAGTTTATGAACCAGGACAAAATCTTCTCAAACATCAGCACTAGAACAGTACCTGTGAGTAGTTGATGCAAATCAGCTAAGCGAGCCCATGGGAAGTTCAAGGCTGGTAAGGGGGATCCTTCTAGAACCTGTTTTTAGATTTGGTCATTCTTTTCAGCATGCTTCCTGAAACTGTTCCCCTGCTGGTCCTGTCTTTTTGGAGTCCTTCTTCTTGTCTCTCCTTTTTGTGGGGTGGGATGGTTATTTTGTTCTCATACTGGGTAGGAGTACTTTCCTTTTAGTTTTCTCATCACTTCTGATGCCTTGTGCCCTAAAAGGCATTCATCTTCTGCCCATTCTTCCAGTAGGGTATCACCAGTTCTACCCTACAGTGCTTTTAGTTTTCTTTCTGTGATGATGACGGATTGGATGATATTGAGCTCTTTCAGCTTACTGTTACACAAGGGGGACTCTTGCATTCTTAGGTGGTTACAGAGCTTTTTTTCTCGGGCCTGGTTGGTTTCCCCATTCATCAAAGCTTTGTTCTCTCCATTTGGTATGCTTGGGTTGGTTTCTGGCTGCATGCATTCTATTTTAAGATCCTCAATGGGTAGTTCCTTGTGTCCCCTTCTGTGTCTATTGTTTTAGGTGGCATTCTCCATGCGTTTTTCCTGATGTTCGTCAGAATGATGGTATCCTGGGCATTCCCTTTTCCCCTCTTTATACCGTTCCAAGGGCAGGGGAGAAGAGATTCTCCTCTGTGGTGCATCCTCAACTCCTGGTCTGTGGGTGCTATGGTCTATTAGGATTGGGGGGGGAAATCACATTAAATGGTTCCAACAGTAACTTTGGTTTTTGTGTTTTCTGTGTTTTCTGGAACTCCTGTGGTCTGGTGTCTCTTCTTTGGTACATACTCATGATGTTAGGACTGGGACATAGAAGATGGAGGCGGAGGTAGTGCCCCGATTACTCACTGAAAATCTTCATTACTCTGAGTCCTAGTCTTCCTCGTAACAGTCTTAAAAATACACCCTCCCAGCCTTTTTGGTTTTGCTTAGTATTTCAGGACGTATGGTAGGTGGAGCCCCACTTTATGACCTCAAGAGAGGAGGTGGAGCATAAGTTAGAGACTGGGTATAAATATTTGTATTTATGTTTATTTTAAAGCTATGTTTGGTAATGATTGTCTGTGTAATGAGGTAAACCTCATAATGAAATGACTGTGACAAGGAAGACTAGGATTTAGAGTAATGAAAATTACCGGCAACTAATTGGGGCATTTGCTGTTTAAGTATGTTTACACAAGCCCTGGGCGCAGGGTCAAGACTGATTTGCATATGGCTGGGTCCAAACTGGAATGGCATGGTGAGCAAAAAAACAATGGATTTAGGCCCAGATCTCTGTACTGGGGTGAATGTATGACATTGTTCTGCATTCTGTCCATCAATTGTTCTTTTTACACAAGCGCTTAAGACATGACTGTTCCATCAGGCCTTTTGTGGCTCCAAGACCTAATTCCCCACTGGGTCTGCCTTTCTCTTTCTTTCATAGGCTCTTTATTTCAGTGCTTGTATCGTATAGCATCCTAGAGTCAAAGACCCCTGGTGTATAAGTGATTTATAAATACCTACAACATATAATAGTATTAGGGTAGCACTATGTCACCAGTTACAATTCAAAATGAGATATAATCCTACTCACAGAACACAACATTGTCAACATTGGTACCTTGAGAGATTGTACTATATTGGAGTATTTCCTCAAAAATTACAAAAACATATGAAAGTCCTAGCTGGGTAAACTTGTGTACTATTTTTCCTATAATTTTTCACTCTAATTTCTGCTCTTCCGTAAAATAGGGCAACGGCTATCTTATATTTAGAAGTGACCTTTGGTGAAACTTACCTCTGATAATCTTGTATCCCATACTATTGCAACCTCTCTAAAACTAGCTCTGAATTATCATGTTACTCTTTCCTTAGACCCTATAATCAAATACCCTGATTCAGAACCCCTTTCAGATGAGCACTGGGCAAATAGGGGTTACTAGGCCCAACCGTGGGGGCTGTGGCCTTTTACCTCTGCTGTTCAGGGGCCCTAATTACTATGGGCCCAGAGTAACTGGGCCAAATATTACCCTCTCAGCACTTGACTCACAGTGGTAGCGTGGGTCACTTAGTCCAAGGCTCTTCAGTGGGAGGTAGGTGCAATGTAGGTGTTGGCTGAAGACTCAAAATACCCAGAGTGAACCCCAATAATATGGTTGTCCAGTCCAATACTTCCTTTTCATCAGAAAATCAGCATTTATTATAGACGCAAAGCACAGCACACTAAATAATCCACACATCACGTCTCTCAAGGCTAGTGTCCTAGGACTTGTCTGGGCAGTGACCCCTGGGTGTCCTCTCCCCCTCGATGCTAACCAAAGTGACCCAGGGGGAACCATGGAGGTGACCCAACAGGTGCTGTCCATGTTAGTGGTGCACATTGAAGTCTTGCTTTGGCTTTGAAAGTTCAGCTATACTGGTGCTAATCTGCCTAGCTCATGAAGTATCAAAAGGGCCTGGGGCCCTGCTCCACTCTTACCCGGCCATGGCTTTCAGAAGTGTCCGGGAGCCAGGGTATATCTTCTGGTACTGCAGTGACAAGCAGATACACTGCATCCTCCTGGAGTCAGTGGGGTGGCATGCTGAGGTGGTCACAGGTTGCAACGGCTTCGGGTGCAGCAACCTCTTCTTCCTCATGGTTCCTGCTGGTGAGGTGGAAGGGCAATGGGGACGTTGACCTTGATACTGTGTCTCTCTGCTGATGGTAGGTACTCCTTAGACACAGGCACCAGTTCAACTGTCCTTGTGGCCCCCTCCAGGCAATTGGGGGTCACGGGCATGGGTGACTGCCCCAACAAGGTCAGTTGCACAGACAATGGCCTCAACAGTCCCAGTGCCACCCCCCCCTCCCTGGCATTTGGGGGCACGGGTGATAGCCCCAGCGAAGGCAATTGAAACTGGCGATGGCCCACAACTTTAAAGCAACCCTGACGGGGGCTACCAACTTCTGCATCCCAATTGGACAAGGTGCCTCTCAATCTGCTCACCAGGATCCACTTGCCAGGATCCCCGCTGGGCCTTGCTCCTTCCAGGTTTTCTCCTCCTCACAAGGCACACTGGTCCTGGAAGGCAGGAAGAAGGCTGGTGGGCCAGACGCAGGGCAAATGTTCTTGGCTTTCTGGGTTATGTCCCCTCATCCAGCTGGAAAACTGATGGACCTTGATCCCCAGCCCTGGTTGCAGTAGCTCAAATTCTTGGCGATCTTCTTTCTCCTGATAAACAGTGCTGTTTAATATAGTGTGGGATTCACGCTCCCACCTTTATAATCCAAATCCAGACACGAATGTGATTTAGGGTCTGATCCTTTGAAATTCGGATTGTGGGTGTCAGGTTCTTTTGAAGTGCTCTCTCCTGTGCCCCGTCTTTTGTCAAACGGACAGTCTGCTACAGCAAGAGTGGTTTCAGTTCGGAGTGACATACAGCGCAGGCCAAGGGTCACACCTGGCTGTCAGCCTCCACTGGAATATGCCTCACAAAGATCCAAGCTTTCCCCTCTAGTAACATTCCATGGTTCACAGTGACAGTCTTATCAAGCTCACCATCTCTCTGACAATGAGACCAGACACTATTGACAAGTAACTCTGCCTGGAATCAAAGAGGCCTTTGATGTGCACAGAAGATGCTCTGCCCCCTTCCTCTAGCGTACTTGTACCCCAGCCCTCAGGAATGTCAGCAATATCCTGCGTGGGGGTTGGAGTCCTCACCTCCATCAGCCAATCCAAGCCCTGGGCTTGTAAAAAGAAATCCTCAGGCCTCCATACACAGGCACACATTTATCCCAGCATGCACAAGCTAGTATCCCATGCTGTCCACCGCTCCACAATATATGTAGGCCAAAGGGGAGTTAAGTACACAGCCACAGAACTTTACAGTAGTAGGCTGATAGGCACCACTCCTGTGACACAGGTAAAAAGGTCTGATTCCTACTAAACAGAAAACGTGTATGCTCTCACCACTGCGCCCATGTCACTTAACTTCAGATAAGGGCAGTAGCCCTTAACCATAATCAGGGTAGAGCTTGGTGCGCCTCGTCCAGTCTAGCAGGATCGCATTACCATGACAGGCCTAGGTCATTGTGTTTTTGCCCATGACCAAAAATCAGTACCAGAGATCCAGATATCCATGCAGCTGGGGCACTTAGGGCTGTAGTGCACGTCCGTCTCCATGCATGGGACTTTTCCGTCCCAACACCTGACAAATTGTGATGTTTATACCTATGGTCTTAAAAAGATTGCTCTCCAAATCCCCAAATGCATGTTTTGTGGATCGCTGAACAAATAAGGCCACAGAGATGTGAAGTCATTAAAGTTTAAATGATGAGAAATAATGGTGCATCAACAAAAAACTTCCAGAAAAAAGAACTACCACAGACAAACTACAAAGGATGAAATGCAATGATTTGACATATCTACTGAAAATACTGTGCACTAAACAAACCCATAGCCAGGAATATACATTTAAGGGGCCATTATCTCCAGTTATAGCAACCAATAAAATTGATCCTAGTAGAGGAAGAAAAGATGCTCACACAGAACTTCATTAAAAAACCTTTGCTGAAAAATCAATACAATAGTGTGAGAATTTAAAAAATGCAATACATTTTCATGTATTTAAATTATCGTTTACTATTCTACTCCAATAAGTATGTGAGGACATTTGTAATAGAAAACTGAGCATGCTAAGTCACATTAGTCAAAACTGGATAGAATGTCACTGATTGATTTGGGCATGGTCCCATTTCTAGGACATTCATGAAAACTTGTGTGTTGTAAAGGAACTTATGTCAGTGACAATAGTGAAAACTGTGTGGAACTTATAATTGTTTATGGTGGAATCCCGCTCAATTAATTCTTTGGAAAACTAGTGCCAAATACTGTATTTTAAATAGATGTGAGATAGTAAAATTAGTGAAAACTAGAAAGTATCAAAATGTAACTTTACATTGTCTATGGGGTTCAGCCCCTCTGACAAACATTTTTGGTAAATGTATGGCAAAACATTTTACTGATTACTCAGAGGGATGGATGAAGGTTTTTGGTATATGGCAGCTGATGGGGTGCTTAGGAGAAATCCGCTGGCGGAACCCCTTTTGTCACAACCATGCTTGCATTGTTTTCTCACCTTCTAGCATGGTTGACATACTTTTCAGGATATCAATACTTCTCAGCAGGTCTTCCCTACCTTCATTGGGTGACACAAACATTTTTATGCAAACTATTTTTCGATGTAGCAGTACCAGTACTTTTTAGGGGCACTATATACTAGTATTAGACACAACAGCAATCCTCAGAAGAGCTGACACTCCTTTTATGAGCAGTAACAATGTGTTTCAGTATGTCTGATATAGCTTTAATTGACGCCTCTACAGCGCTGGCATTCCTTATATGGATTGGACTAACACATCTCACCAATAGTCATTTAACTCTGATGGACATGTTGGAGCTTTTTACATCAAAAGGGCCACCTGATGGATCAGGGCTATGTGCGAGTCTATTCAAGACTAGAGCCCTACTTCTATCATAGATTTTACCCAGAGACAAAAGAAAAATCCACTCAGAGAAATACACATGAGATAGGGTTAAAAGTACAAACCATGAAGGTTTATTGAATTAAGAATCAGCAGAGAAGGCAAAAGCCATTGATTAGTCAAAATTTACAAATATGCAAAATGCAAATAAATCTAAAATACCTTTGGCAGTGGAAGCTAAGCCCTAATCTAATCAACAGCCAGAACCAAATATGGTCTAGCACAAGGAAAATGAGACTCAAGGAGCATATGTCATATGGCCTGACCATAGAAAATAACGAAAGTTCTGATCAATGAAAGACTTAACATGAAGTCACCCTCAAAAAGAATGGGGAAAGAACACAGGCTTTACTCCAAAATGGCGAGCCATTATACACTTCTAAACAGAGAAACTGTGCAGTCACTGTGGTCTGACAAGGAAAGTTACATGCTGTTAGAAGTGAGGGTCTCTTGTTGGCAGTGGGTTGCACCCTGTCCAAGTAGGGACCCTTAGTCTAGTCAGGGTAAGGGGATTACACAGCTAAACTAATCCCTGCTGACCCCGTTGGTAGCATGGCACGGGCAGTCAGGCTTATCTCAGAGGCAATGTATAAAGCATTTGTACATACACACACAGTAACTCAATGAAAACACTACAAAAGGACACCGCACCAGTTAAGAAAAAACAACCAAAATGTATATGAATAAAATAAGACCAAAATGACAAAAAATTACTGTGAGGAGAGGTGATGTGCCGGTTTCCGGACATGTGGCCTCAGTTACTTACTGCTGGACAACGTCGATAAAGAACTTGGCTCACAGGTGCGATACATCGAAAATCTGGACGCGATGGGTCGATGCGGCAGCAGCGAAACAGGAACTGCGTCAATTTTCCAGCCGCAAGCAGGTGATGCGTCAATTTCTTGAGCTGCACAGGAGGGCCTGCATTGGAGTCGGAACGGGTGCCACAAACGTCAGTGACACAGTGCTCAGGACTCGGGCTACGGTGATCTTTTAGCCGCACGACAGGCGCTGTGTCGAATCTTTGGCCACACCACTGCAATGTGTTGGTTTTTCAACTGCACAGCGGTGCGGCATCAGGAAAAACAGGCGCTGAAGGTTGATGCATGGATTTCTTCAGTCCTTTGCAACAAAGCCACCTCCATGGGCCCAGAACTGGAATGGGCAGCACTTGGCTGGTCAGAACTCCCAGCAGAGGAGTCCAGGGGCTGTAGATTAAGTCTTTTTGATGGCCCTGAGACTTCTTAATAGGAGGCAAACACACACAAGCCCCTGGAGAACCTTGGCAAGCAGGATACAGAAAGCAAAAATCCAGTCCTTTCACTGCCCACAACAGAAGCAGCAAGCAGTAAGCCAGTACAACACAGCAACAAGCAGAGATGCAGTTCCCCTCCTACAGCTTCTCCAGCTCATCTTCTTGGCAGAATCTCATCTTAGTCCAGAAGTGTTCTGAAGTTATGGTGTCACAGCTCCAGTACTTATATCAGCTTCTGCCTTTGAAGTAGGCAAACTTCAAAGGAAAATCTTTGTAGTGCACAAGACCCTGCCTTTCCCTGACCTGGCTCCAGACACACTACAGGGGGGTTGAGACAGCTCTGTGTGAGGGCAGGCACAGCCCTGTTCAAGTGTCAGTGACAACTCCTCTCACCACTCTAGCTCAGGAAGACCCATCAGCCTGGTGATGGGCCAACAGGATATGCAGGGAGCACCTCAGCTCCCTTTGTGTGACTGTCTAGAGTGAATGCACAAGCAGCCCAACTGTCAGTCTAAACTAGACGTGGTTTCCACAGGCAGGCATAGGCACAGAATGGTAAAGCAAGAAAATGCCCACTTTCAAAAAGTCAAACAACATCAAAATTGCCATTACTGACACACATTCACAAACTCACTTACATCTGTTATCATACAACTGAATCACTGTGATCACCATTTATTTGAACAATTATTCTGATAATTACTTTTTGAATCCATTAAACAAAATATGGAACAATTTCTCATTTCTATACATATACAGCACAAACATTATCCACATGACTGTGCATAATCAATGCAATCCAAACAAAACAAAGACATAAACAAATAAGTAAATCACACAACAATATAAAACTCAAACAATTGTGCCCTGGTTCTGACTTTTTGTTGCCCTTTAGGAGCTTGGTTTGCTTTTATTACCATTCATGGCTCCTAACTTAATGGACTGTAACCAAAGAGTGCCTATAAAGGGCTCAGGGTGAATTTACTGCTCGTATAGCATTACAACCACTAGCATCACTGAGCTCCAGTAATAGTTATTTTAAATGCACTTTTTCGGTGAAACTACTGTTGAGGCGTTTCAAACCCTTGTCTCTTTTGTGGGTTTTCCTCAGGACTCCAAACTTTTAAGCACTGCAAAAATAATTAAAATACATGTCATTTAAATTCTACACACATACCAATGCATGGCTTACCACATACTGTGCTCACACACATCATATTACCTCTTTTACTTTGATTCATTCGCATATCAACATCTTTGGCAGGACAAAACATCACTCTGGGTTACTCCTACAACAACACAAATGTAACTCAATTAATCTAAACCTGTTGTTTAGTGACCAATTAAAAAAGCTTTAAACAAAAAGTTAATATGATAAGATGGGGCAAGACTGGAGCGCAATGTCCTGGCTTGTTTGAATTGCTTGAAAATAGCTTCTAGGTAGTGCTGTCCTTTTCGCTGGAGGCTCTGTGAACAAAGCAAAGTGCCTTAAACATTGCCCTTCTTGCTATAGATACCCAGTGGAGTGATTGCAAGACTGGAGTCATGTGTTCCCTTGGGTGAAGGCAGAGAAAACGTCTGGCAGCAGCATTTTGGATATATTGTATGTTTCATATGATGAATGCAGTGCACCAAGATATGGTCTGTCAGCATAGTCAAACTTGAAGATTATGTGTGAGGATGACTTGCAACTTCTGTTGGTATTCAAGGTATGGAGAATGTAACATACTGTTTTCATTGTGTTGAAGGCAATTCTGTTTTACGTTTTTAACATATAGTATCAAACATAGGCCTGAATCCACGGCTTCCACTAGGTTTCGTACTTCTCTTGCCATTGTTGGAGGGGCCTCACGTTCCTTTGTCCATACCGTTGTAGGCTGATATTTGTGACCGCAGAGCATAAGCTCTGTCTATGTGGTATTTAGCTTTAGGTGGTTATTCATCATCCACGTGTTTATAGCCCAAAGGCAGTCATCAAGTTGCAGAGGTCTTCCAGAACATCAATTTTTAAATGTGGGTGCCATATACATGGTTGTAACAGCTGAGGTTTGGTAAGTGGGTTAAGGTAGATGTCGAATTATAGAGGGGATATGATAGACCCCTGTGAGATGCCACAGTGTTGTGTGTGAGGAACTGATATGAAAGGTACTACCAACACTAGTTCACTGTCACAGCTTAGAGGGCAAGAATTCAATGGGCATTAGCTGAACTCCCTTCTCACCTTTTATATATGGTATGTCAAACAAGAACTTAATGTGTGAAGAGATTGCACAACTGTACAGAATATTGAGTTGTTCCTAAGCCAATATCTTTCATGATATTTCCTATACCTGATACATAAGTGGTTGTCACTACCTAAACCTACCAGTCATTCAGAAGCAATGTCCAATCAGGAAACTACCGTTTCGAATATGGCATGGTGCTTTGATTAGCCTATTGTGCTGGGGCATAGCTATCACAAGTCAGGTATGGCTTACATTGGACTGACATTGCATTAGCCCACATTGGCCTGTTGTGAAATATAACCTGACGAGATAATGTATCTGCTCTAGAGATCGTTATTGTGTTTGCAGGAGCCAGATAGTTTTTTAGGTTAATGTGCCTGCTGCAAAGGGCGGCAAATACCCGAACTAGCAGTAGTGTGAATCTGATATGACCCAATACAGCCTGCCATTTTACAAAGGGCTGCTAGAACAGACTATCTTTAAATAATTGTTTTATATCTAGATAACCCTGCCCGGCTCAACACGCTAAGGATTCTACTCTCTGAACCAAATATTGTAGAAACCATAATCAGGTAATTTGAGGCTGAAAGCATTTGTATTATAATTGACCTCTCTACCCATCTCCGCAGAACATTGACTAACTTTTTGTATTTTGTAATTTAAGATCTGTGTAGTGTGAATCTGCTTCTTGAAATGTATTGACTCCTTTGAAGTTCTGCTTTACCTTTATCTAATTTATGGTCATAGCTCATAAATTGCTGTTATGAGGTCCTATAAAATTTATGCACTAAATGCACAATATTTGGTGAACATTTAGGTGGCATTTTGTATGGGAATGCTGGGTGATAGGAATTTTTATGATTTAGCCTAAGTTTGGTATTTGCAAGGCAAGGAAAAGGTAGTGGGATCTATGCAAGCTACACCTCCTGGACTACCCTAGGCACCTTGTTTTTAGAAATGTCTGGGCCTGGCAGGTTTTCCTGGATGCTGAACGAGCCCTGGCCTAAATACTGCAGCTACTCACATCACCAAAATTGATCAATATGCAAGGCAGAATCTTGATGTTTCCTTGTATATTAGGGTCCTTTGAGAGCCTCTCCTTCCACAGGTGATAGCTCAGTCACATAAGCGGGGTACTATTGTTATTGGGAGAAGTGTAGGAATGCTGTGTGGTAGGACATTTGTGGAGTCCCCCAGAACCCAATAGTGCAGTCTGCTTTTACTTTTGTTTTGCTGTGTAACTGTGCTACGCAATACAGCAAAAGAAAAAATCAAACTCAGGACTTGTGGAAAGCATCTCGCTCGCATGCTGACTTTGATTTTGGAAAAGAAAATGTTTCTGGTGTTTTTACCAGAAACCTTTTTTTTCCAGTACTGTGGATGACCCGTTGAAGTCCACTAACTGCCCTGTGATGGTAGTGTGGTGGACGTCAACGAGTCATCGTCTGCTCTAAAGCAGTTAAAACCCACCAAATCCATGCAGCCTGATGTTATGTCTATCAAGAATCGACAATGAGCTTCAGGGATATTATGGCCACATTGCACTAACTTCTTTGTTCCATGATAGTAGGGGACTTCTCCAGTTCCAGGTGGCCCCCAGAATGGTAGGCTACTGGGACTGGGGAACAGCAAAAAGCCCAGTTGTCAAAGAAAGGTGGCAGGTGCTGCTGTTGGCCATGCACAGCAAAGAGAAAATTGCAGTTGACATACATGGTCCAGGGAGAAAAAGGCTAGAGAGAGAATAACAAATATTGATAAGTACAAAGAAGACAGAAGAAAAGATCTAGAGGCAATGTTCTTGAAAAGGAGAGAAGATTGAGAGAAAGAAAGGAGAGTAAATAGAAAAGGCAAGAAGGAGAGAATGAGAGACTGGAATGGGAAGATAGATGCAGCAGCAAACAGAACTGGATAGTGGGGAAAAGGTTGATGGGGCAGTGGGGAGAGATTGGGACAGAATAGAGAAAGTAAGAGAGAGCCTAAAGGAGCAAAATGAGAGCCAGGTACATGCAGAGAGATGGTGATTGGAGATTATAAGTGGAATTTTTAGGTTATCATGTTTTGCCCAATTCACCTGTTTCAATGTGATTTTAAAGCATTTTATTTTCTAGAAGGGGGTCTTAGTGCCAGATCCAAAACCCACCCTGCCTCTTGGTCTTTAAAATTCTAATTAGGTCTAACCATTGTTACTTAATCCACATTTCTTTTTGCAAATTGATTAACAATGGCACCCCCTTGTTATTTGTTTCCATATGCTCTTGGCGAGAGAGGTTAGGCCACTTTCTCTTTTAATGCATATCAGCCACGTCTACATGTGGTGCTGTAGTCACTGAAAAGGACAACCCAGTTGCTCAGAAGTTCAGATTTTCTTACGGAGGTGATTTTGCTTTCTAGTGTACATTTAAAAATGTCAGTCTCTTAACTGTTTCATAACATGAATTTTGACTTTTATCTGCACTTGTAGTAATGTCGAGCAGAAGGAAATATTTTTAATTTCTAGTACAAATGGCAGCTTCCATGTTTTCTACATTCACAACTCAAAAAAGTGCATGCTCGTTCAGGCAATCTTAGCCACATACTTGAGGATTCCATGCAAGACACCTACTGCATGTGAAAGAGTGGAAATGATCATAATTATGCTGCTGACTACTAATCTACAGCTCCTCCAATTGGAGATGAAACTAATGTCCTCAGCCAGGCCACAGGCCTCAAATGGACCCATCTCAGGCTCGCACAATCACCTATCCTTTACCATGCCTACCTGTCTTGCTGGTGGACGTCTAACGAAAGTCTACTTTTTTACAACACCTTTCTCACAACCTGCCTGTATCTATGAGGGGTGTATGCCAATGTCAGAGACTTCTTCAAGTCCATGCAGTTTTGAATAGTGCTTTTGATCAAATATAATTGAACTATCAATCTTTTGTCACAGTCTTATTATGGCGTACTCCATAAACTGTGATGATGGCATGGCGTAAGCCAGCCAGTGTTTCAGTTCATTTGGAGGTAGGTACGGGCTAATCCCCAAGGAAGTATTGAAGCTCATGGTCAGTGTTCAAGCCCTGTTCGACACTTTTAAGTCTCATAATCCGTAGCGCCTCTTTCCTCCGGAGTGTTTATTCCCTATTACCTCCACTTGGGTCTTTGGGTGTGACATCAAAACCATAAAAGGAGAACGTTCTATGTGTGCTCTGAGAGTTACATTCAGCTATGTGTGTGGATATCGGATATCTGCTGTCCCCTTGCTTTACAGCCCTCATGTGTTCCCCAATGCGCTCTTTGAGGCTCCTGATGGTACTTCCAATGTATCTTAGACCACACTTACACTCAATAGCATATACTACATATTTTGTGTAACAGGTGATGTTGTTGTCAATTTTGTACACCCTGTTGTCAGGTCCCCTAAATTCTTTCTTTCTGTCAGTGGCCCATCTGCACATGGAGCAGTGGCCGCATTTGAAAAAGCCCAAAGTGTGTTGGGTAAGCCAGTTTGGTGTTTGTTCCACTTTTGGATAGCTAGGGCTGAGTATATTTTTTAGGCATACACCCCTGCGAAAGGTAATCTCAGGCCTTGATGTTGTAAATCTCTGCAGTGTCTTGTCTGCCATGAGTAAGTGCCAATGTCTACGCATACTGCGTGTTAGTGTATTTGGTGCTTGTTAAAATCCGTAATTAAAACGTACTGTTTTGTTCTCTCTCTTTTCTGGTTTGTTTTTAAGGGTGTCTTGTCGACTGATCTTAGATATTCTCTCTTTGGCCCTATGTATAGTTCTCTTTGCATACCCTCTGCGTGAGAATCTAGTGGCCATGCTCTCTATACAATTCTTAAAGTCCAATTCTGTACTACAATTCCGCCTGGCACGTGTGAATTCGCCATATGGGATAGCATTAATCCATCATCACAGTTTATGGAGTACGCCCATTATCATCCCTATTTTTCTTGGTAGACTACGTACTGTTGCAATACATGACAGTTTCTGTATTAATGAAGTGATTTACTCGCACTGGATACTTAACTTACTATAGACTATATACTGTGAGGAATTGAGACCTCGAGACTTAACATGTTGTAGACTATATACACCATCACAGTTTATAGAGTACTCCCATCATCATCCCTATTTATTTTGGTAGACTACATACTGCTGGAATATATGACTGTTTCCGTATTAATGAAGGGATTTACTTGCACTCGATACTTAACATGTTGTAGACTATGTACAGTGAGGAACTGAGACCTCGATACTTAACCTGTTGTAAACTATGTACAATAAGGAACTGAGACTAAATGCTACTGTCCCCACCTAGCTATGTCACAGAATTCACTTTCACATTGCAATACGGCTCCTAAAATGCTTTGGATCTGATACTAGCGAGAATTGAGACCGACTGCCACTGTCCGTAACAAGTCTAGGAATTTATAGTTAAATATGAGGTTCACCCAGTTATGTCACGAAATTCACTATCACTTTGTCACATGTCACAAAACACACTATCATGTTGATTAGTTCGGGTCAGAACGACAAAGCTCTTGGATATCAAGAGAAATTTCTTACAAGGATGTACTTATGTATAACACCGCATGCACGTTGCCACAAATGTCACACTTGTTTGGTAGTGCACCGCAATGCTGTCATGTGCCCCTGCAGATACAGATTACTAGCAGATAGCGTTTAATCTTATGGGCTTTCCATCAGCCCGTTGCCACCGACATTCCGCCAGTTCACAACAATATTGATTCCAGTGCCCCGGGGGTCCCAATACACCACTCCAAGATGGTGCCCAAAATGGGTTCAGGGATTCCAGTGCCCGGGGGGTCCCAATACACCACTCCAAGATGGCGCCCAAAATGGGTTCAGTACCGGCTTAGTCCGCCCTCATGCTTCATTATTTAAGACAACGCCGGGGTGGCCGGCTGCAGACTGCTGATTTGCACGGCGAACACACCACGGCCTGGAGATCCGAAGGGTTCTACCTAATACTGCCGGTAAGGAATGATAAAACGGACTTACTAGAGTCTCAATACGGGACAGAGGAATAAGGGATAAAAATGCTAATATAATGTTAATTTTACCTTAGGATGGGGCAGCTCTTCTAAAAGAAACTCCCTTACATTTGGAAGCAATTTTAGCTTTCCGGACACAAGACTAATTGGTCTACCTCTCCAGGAGCAGAACTTATAGGAACCCCTTCCGGGTTGGAATTATCACCGGAATTAAGGTAGGGGGATCCTTCATGGTACCTAGTACACCTTATCAGAATGTACCGACTGCTACTCTCTAGCTGATGTGCCCTTTTCTGTTACTTAGAGACTACTTGAAACTGACCTCAGGTATCATATTATAACAAAATACGTTCTTTTATACATGTTTGATTACACAATATAGTCAGCATGTATTTACTATTTAGTGACAGCATGAGGGAGCACTACTTCGCCACGAATATAACAAAATAGATTATAATTCCTAAACAGGATGATTGCATGCCCGCACCTTGCCAACCACAGGATTACTCCTATAAGGGAGTCTCAAACACCAACTGTACCAGTATGTTTTATAGCGATAACATAACGATTGGGGGCTTTGATTGTTCTTTCTTTCCCCCATTGATATATGGATGCACAAAGAAGTTGTACGAGAAGCGTGTACAACACCAGTTCACATGGATTTCCACACAGTTCTATTCACATTTTTTTTAAACTCACACAAGTCACCGAAGTCACCTTGTCAATAATTTGAAAAGTAACGTGTTCTTACTACCATTGCATACACGAACAAGTACCTGTTTATATATTCCCTTAGCCCTGAAGAAGTCGCGGGGTAATCCCCTGTAACAGCGACGAAACACGTGTTGGCTAAGAAGGCTTAAAGATCTTGAATTAAAGACATCTGAAAATATAAAGACAAGCATCATTGTGATATTTTATGTATGTACTTTTGAACGTGTGCGGAGGATGCATGCATTGTTGTTTGCGAAACTCTCCATGATAAACACAGTTGCTTTGTTGTGCCATTGCTGATTTGTGGCAAGAGTCCCCTTGCATCCAAAATTGCAGTGCCATGCAGGAAGGTCATGGAGCATTTGTGCACCCCATATCAACCAATAGTTAAGTGAAGCAGTTGGAGGGGAGGGGTATCTGGGAGGCTTTGTGACTTCCCAATGCATACAAATCAAAGGCTTGCCTAAGGCGAGGAGAAGGCACAAATGTCCTCAGAGTCCCTCTATCACTGTGATATCTGTAGTAGTGTCAGGGGAAAGATGATGTGCTGTATGTACACAGTGGGGTTTAAGTACATTATGAATTGCCATTTTGGCTTGCATGTAGATAGCTGTTATAGGCCAATGACATATCTGGTGACTCTCTGGAGCGAACAAATGGTATAGTATTTTGTGCACATTGCAGCATCTTTTGGCTAACGTGACATACAGCATATTTTTCAGGGAGGATAAATGGGACATGAAGTGTCATAGCAGGTTCATAGCAAAGTCCTTTGCTAGTTGAGATCCCTCTAGGCATTTCGAGTCTGTATACTCACAGAAAATTGGACCAGATGTACTAAGCATTTTAACGGTCACAGATGCTCCAATACTTCATTCGTGACAATTAGAATCTAAGTCCTAATTTCATTTCAGGAGTCTGAAATGTTTTTCTGACTCTTAAATCGGGATCCTGAATGGATACCAATTCGGTGTCTGAAATACGAATGTTGCAGCCATCCCTTCCAAATTTCAAATCTGTATCATATCCATCAATGTGTTGTGACCAAAATCTGGTCGCAAAACACATAAATTTTACTGACACCTCAAAGGAGGTGGTAATTAATGCATTTGCAAAAGGGAAAGTGTCCTCTTGGGACCTCTTCCCCTTTCTGACTGTAAAAAAAAGGTTTGTTGAACAGTAGGCAGAGGTACAAGGGACCACTGCCATCTCTGAAGCAAACTGAAAAAAAAATTCTTTTAATATGCAGCCCCATTTCCTTTAAGGAAAACGGGTTCCATTAAAAAAAACTGTTTGGTTTATCTACAACTAGACTTACGCATGATGGTCTGCTGGCACCAACAGGCCACCATGCATTTGGTGGTCTGCAATCACTTCAAGTCACAATCACAGTCATTAATATTCATGAGGTAAGCCAGGTTGCGATCCACTACCACTTTTTTAAAAAACGATCTATTAGCACATATGCCGGTTCTTAAAATTCTTTACTGATCGTGACCAGTAAATAGTACATTTGGCTCATTGATTTTTCCACAAACCTGCTATCTTATGAGAAAAAGAGTGAGTTTGAGCTCTCTTGCAAGTGCATCATCTAAGTAGTCCATGATATTTCCCTCGACTGGGTCATTTTGGCAATATTTCATTGTTTTCAGCAGGCGAGTGCATGCAGATGTGTATCACCTTGGGGCTTTCCTGGTGATGGTTGTGATGTTGCAGGTGTAATCACTGAGGAGGCATCCACCTCCCCTGATTAGTACTCTCACTAATATGCAATGAGCTGGAGCAGCGTAATTGCAGGCTCCAATTTATATACGTCATTTATATACATTTATATGTAACCTATATACTTAACATGTGCTTTAGTTCATTAACTTATGTGAAATACTCAAATAAAATCATACACTGTAGTCATTTTAATTTTTAAGAGTTCACAAATTTGTTGCATTATGGATATTAACAAAACAAATGTAATCATATTTACACTCCTTACGTTACCAAAGGCTAATAATATTAAAATGTGCATCTATTTTGATTTTCAGACTAACCTAGCTTGACATTAGGCCTTAGATGAACATGTTTGCTTTAAACGTTGCCAGTATGTGTTTTAGATTGATAGTGAGGCCGGAGAAAAGGGAGTTGTCGGCAGACGAGGAGGATGACAATGAAAGGGGCCTTCTGCACTCGGCGTACTAGGAAGATGCAACATGCAAGGACTGCTTTAGTGCACCTAATTTGTGTGAAGACGGAAATTTAGGGTGTATTCCGACTCCCCTAGGATGCGTTTATGGGACTGGCTACTGAATGATGGTTATGAGACATGGAAATTCTGGAACCTTCGGTTGTGTTTTTAATTGGTGTTTCATAGCTAGTTAGAACAGTCTTTATCCTGACTTTAAGAGAGAGCAGATCTCTCACCCTGCTAGGTTACCCTGAATGGAAAGCTCCATGCTGATCACTCTTTCATTTTCTTCAAACTTTTTAAGATCGAAACCATGCTGACACGTCTATGCTTCCTCTTTAGAAATCCCCTGCTTATTTGCAAAGTTAAAAACAGAAAGAGAAAGTTTCTTTATGGCATCCCTGATTTGGATAATTTGTTTCCTTTATGGCTGTTTCTAAATTCTCTTTTATTATACCGAGACTTAAAATACTGGAACATTTTAATGTTTTGACTGTATTGATATATTTCTTACATTTTTGCTAAATGTCTTACCTATGTTTGGCCACATACTTAAATAAACCTTCGGTTGAGAACTGTTTCTCTGTCGTTATTGTGAAATCGCATTTGTTTCACTAAACTTGAAATGTATTTCCAGTGTTAGCTTCCCCAAAACACTTCAAGTCGACAATCTAAGGTCCAAACGACTAGTGGGGGACATTACTTGATGATTTTACTAAAAGACTGAAGTGTAGATATCCCTTCTCCATCAGTGCTTTCGTTTGTTATATTGCATTTTGCATATATTTTGCTTTGAGTAAATCCTTGTATGTGCTTCTGCGTCAGTTCTCTATTACTTCTCGTGAACTTCTTTGTGGGTGTTTATTTTTCTCATAAAACGTGTTTTTCCGGCAACTAAGATTTTGCAGGTATGAGAATAGAAGTATGGTTTTGTGAAGAAGGTGTCTGTTTTTATTTTGTTTGTTCCATAGCAGTAACTTTCATGACGGGGAGCGATTATATAAATATGGTTATCTTTGAGGGACTCAGTACAGTATTTATTTTGACCCGTTATTCCTTAAATAAAATGCTAAAATAAAAAATTTAAAATGATTCTTTCCTTTCCATTGCAGCCATTTCCATTGTAAAACATTCTGATCCTTAAACTTGGGGTGATTGTACCCCGTTTTTTTTTTTTACATTTCAGCAGAAACGGTGCATTACCACTTTACCCATCAGGGGAGAGTATATGAGGTTAAGAGCCAAAGCTGCTGACATAGGAACTGGGGAACGAGGTTCGAGTCCTGGCGTCAACACTCAACATCTTGTGATTCTGGACAAGTCACTTAGTATCCCCTAAAAACGGACAACAAACATATATTTGTCCTTGTGCAATGCAACTGGTGCTCATATAAAGCGCTCCAATACCTTCAGTTCGAGTTTGTGCTATATAAAAAAAAAACAATATCCAAATGTTATGGCAGACTGCGTTTTGCATAAGACAAAGAGACAACAGGGGCCAGTGTCCACTACACATGGCCATAGCTGAATGGACTATGAATAGCTGTGGGTATAACTAGTGACATTGAATTGTTTTTCAGAACTGTATGCATTGTGCATCATAGATGGAGGATAAGAAAAGCAACACAAACGGAGACTATGAATTCATTGGGGAGGAACAGAATGCTCAGTTTTTAATACTACAGGTGGGTGGTCAAAAGAGGAGTCCCTAGCATGCATCTGGGACTGACAGATCGCAAGGTTGGGGCAACTGCTTGGGAACTGTAGACCTGCTGGGAGGCAAGCAATGCTGGGCAGGATTGGCACAAGGCTGAAGGGAGGGACTTATAACAGGAAATTAAACACACGCCGAGGTCCTTTAACCTGCGAAGGGAACAAACAACTAATCCAGGTGCCTGCAACACTATAGTACAATAGAGTGAGTTACTGTAGCAACTACAATGGAAAGCAAGCAGCGTCAGGAAGTATTCCAGCAGTGGCCCTTCATTGTTGCTAGGTCACATTACAGATCATTGCCATATCATTTACAAAGAAAATGTACATGTACTAGACAGGAGCAGCTGGCTCAGGAACCCTGCATGCACCATAATACAGCAAGCATACGGTGCATGCTTCAAATTCTACCAGGACCATTTATGGCTATTCAGCTTCCTACCAAATGGTCAAAAGTAAGGGAATGATTTCCCAGTCCCATGCAGAACCCATGAAAGTAATTTCCTTTTGGCTTCCAGGCCCCTGGGATAGATCAGACGTTGATTCAGAATGGTCCATCCTCTGAGATACAGGGGGAAGCTAAAAAGGGAGAGCATGGAGGTCCTCAAAGCATGTTGGATGTCTTTGTTCAGCAGATAAACATGCCCCCACCCACAGGTTCACGTCATTGAGCCACCCATGCTCTTCTATGATGCGTCTGGATATTGAAGTTCGAGAAAGATGCTACATTTCATCTAAGTCTTCAATCTTCTTTTTTAGGGGACAGTAGTGTGTTGGTGAAGCACTGTGTATGTCACTATCGATCTGCGGGTCCCCTGTCGCTCAAAAGCAGGCTGAGGTGAAATTCAGTTGTTTTGTTCCATTTACTCATCTGTAACATGAGGATCCCTGAGGCCGTTAAAAATGAGTCTGGTCCAACACAAATCTGTCACTTGTGGCATAATAATGTTGTATGTATGCTAACTGCAGTGCACTTCGAGCCACTGAAGGTCTGGCCCTTTCATCAGCACAAAATGAGCTATATCAGGAGCACTCAGAAAGTATCACCCAACAAAATGATTGCTGCTTATTCCACATCACTTTATCACTTGGAGAATACTGAAAATATGCCTACCTTTGCGTGCTTCCAGGCGTCTTGTATGGTGGCTGTGGTGATGGAAGTGTTGAGGAGATCTGTGAGCAGGCGAGCAATTACTTCTCCTCCCAGGTTGTACATATGGTGCGGGCAGGGGTCGGTTGTGGATCTGCAGTGGATGGAGTTCGTGATGGAGGTGGTGTTTTCGAAAGAGAGCTGCTTCCAGTTGGTGATTCAGTGCGGGTGTGGAGGCATTGGCTTGGGTGCGTAGGTGGTTGAGGTCCGTGAGTTGGGGGTCGAAGTTGCAGTAGATGTTGCCAATCTTGTGGCGGAAGTGGTCCGCCAGAGAGTCGCCAAAAGCTTGAGAGGTGCAGATCGTGTACTCGTTGGCTGAGGGGCAGGAGAATTCACGGACGATGCTGAAAAGTTCCTTGGTGTGGGTGGCGCTTTTGGCGATGCGGGTGTTGAGGGCTTCTTTCTTGGTCTCTCCTAAACGGTGGTGATAGCTCTTGAGGGCGGCTTTGTAGGTGTCGAGGTTGGTGGGGGTCTTGTTGGATCACCAGAGTCCCTCTGGTTTCTTGCAGTTTCACTTGAGGGTCTGTAGTTCAGGGGTGATCCATCTCGCTAGTTTGGCGGGTCCCATGTTGGAGTTGTTCCTTAGGGGGGCTATGGTGTCTGTGACTGAGGAGATCCAGTTGGAAAAGTTAAGGACGTTGAGTTCGAGGAAGGTTGAGAGGTTGGAGGCAGGTCTTGCTTCTTTAAGGGCAATGGTCCAGAGGGGTTCGGCGACCTCACCCCAGTTGCGGTGAGGGTAGGTGGGGGGTTTTGTCAGGGTGTCTCGTGAGCCATCGATGGTGAAGTGGACGATGCTGTGGTCTGTCCAGATCAGCTCGGTAGTGTGGGAGAACTTGGCTCTGTTGTCGGTGGAGAAGATGGGTTCCAGTGTGTGTCCCGCTCTGTGCATGGGGGAGGTGATAAGTTGTGATAGGCCGATGATGCTCATGTTCTCAAGTAGTGTGGTGGAGTTGGTGTCAGACGAGTCTTCTAGGTGGAAGTTTAGATCCCCCAGGAAGATGTAGAGGTTGGAGTCGATTGCCAGGGGAGCGATGAAGTCCGGTATGGGGTTGCAGAAGCTAGGGCTGGGTCCAGGAGGTCTGTAGGTGAGGGTTCCTCTGATGGTGGTTTTGGTGTCTGGTTTGATCTGGAAGTTGAGGTGCTCCATGATCGGTGTTGTGTGGTAGTCCGAGGCGATACAGTTGAGGGAGTCCTTGTGGATGATGGCAATGCCTCCGCCAGGTCTGTTCTAGCGATTGTGGTGGATCATTTTGTTCCCGGGGGTGTTGTGGTGGTGATGTCGGGTGCTGACGAGGGGGTGAGCCAAGTTTGGGTGATGAACATCACGTCGGGGCAAGGGTGGTTATGGTGTCCCAGATTTCCGTGGCATGTTTGCATAGGGCGCAGTGACGCAGTTGTCTCTGAAGGGGTGCCTGCTGCTGGTTGGTGATCGTGATAATGGTTCTTGCATCGCAGAAGTGGCAGAGGTGGCAGGTAAAGGGTCCTTCAGTGGAGCGTGGAGAGGCAAGCAGCAGTTGTTGTCTCATGGCTTGGGTTCGAGGTGTTGGATTTCTTCAGTGGAGTACCGGTGTCGGGCTGTAGATCCAGAGGTCCTGGTGCAGGGCACGGTCCAGGCCCGGTTGGGCGCAGATGGGCTTGCATCCAGCACGGTGCAGCGGCCTCCATTAAGTAGCTCTGGGAGGAGGAAGGAGCAGTCCGGGAGGCAGGAGGGCAGGGAGCTGGGTGGGAGGACGGTGTGGGTGAAACCGGCAGGAACCGACATGAGGGGGCACGGCCAACGGGCCAAGAGCAAGGGCGCAGAAGAAGAATGCACAGGAGCGAGTAACTAGAAATACTACACTTCCACAGGGAAGCAAAATAAAACAAAGGAGGCAACTAAAATATGATAACACAAGGAAGCAACTAAAAATAAAATTACACAAGGAAGAAACTGAAAATAACATTACACAAGGAAGCAACTAAAATAACGACTGAGCAAAGAAGGCAAATTATGCTGCACAAGGCCGGGCTCGAACCAGTGAACTCCGTGCTGGCAGGAGGACCGGGTGTGCCTCTCTGCTGCGAGGCTACGGTAGGTGGAGTGGCGACCAGACCAGGAGGTCGCCTATGAAGACATAGGTGACTCTAGCTATTATGACATCTTTTCTACCAGTTTTAAGTAATAGTTTCAAAGTATTTTGAGAGAGGATTGGACTAAAGTAGTTTTCATGCAGACTTGCAGAAAACTTGCGGAAACTGACAATGATCAGATGAGGAAGTAAAAAGAGACTACCTAGTGCTTAGCTAGCGCAGAAACCTATTTAGCTACAGCAGCATCTTATGACCTCTCAGGATTTGTCAGCTACAGGTAATCACAACAACAGGGAAAGTCTGGTCACAAAAGGTAACACTCTATGGTCTCAGGAAACAAGATGACTCGAATGTAATAAAGACCTACTCACACACATGCCGGTCTGGGACCACAGGTGCTGTGAGAAGAAAGGGTGTTTTTTTCGGGTCAAGGTGCGAGTGGTGCGTGGAGAGCAGCTAGGGCTGTTCTGCCACACGTGCACGTAATCACGTGAAATGGTTGGTGGTGTCATACCAGTATTGTTGATAGCAACGCTCCAATCAGGATTCTCAAAGAACGTTAGGTTCTGCCAGAGCTGAAGTAGCTGAAATGGTTCATTCATCCCGCCTGAAAGAAAATAAATGCTGCAACAAACTGATGCTTTTTTCTTTTTCTGAAATGCGCCTGCACTCGAATTGGTTTATTTTTAGGATAGAGGTTTATGGAAAATATAAAAGGCTTTTATGAGAGTGGTAGTGGGGCTATACCTCCTGGTTGGCTAATCTTTGCGCCAGGGCGGCTCTTCATTCTGACACCTGCGTACAATGCATGGGGAAGAGTTATTTCAAAATAATTTAGGTAATAGGGAGGGGTGCTACTATGAATTTTTAGGTTGTGGAAACCCCCACTACAACCTGATGGCAGGCAGCACTTGGGTATTTTCTGCATGTGATAGATAGACACACACACACACACACACACCGTCTACCTCTAAGATTCCAGAAATCATTACAAGGAAGCTGTCTCCCTTCCTTTTTGCTTTGTGGCCATCCAGCTAATTCCCACCAACAGACCTCCAGTCAGTATGCATATACCATGAAGAACAAAAAAAAACACACATCTCCATTTGTGTGCACACTCTACTGTAATTACCCGCAAATCAAACTACCACATCTAAATGCGTAATGTAAAACGGACGATCCAGTACAAATACATTAAGCGTAAGCGCAATAGTGTCACTATTTATTTAATTTATGTTTACCTTTTTATAAAGAGCATTTCTATCAAGAAGCGGTGCTTTATACATCAACAACAAATTTCTATGCAGGCCATCCCTTACAAGGAAACAACAGCTGTAGCATTAAAGCATAAACTTTTAAACAGCAGGGAAATCGAGGTCTTCCTCAACATACTGCATAGCACAGGAAAATGGGAGAGAGTGAAGAATAGGGAAGAGAGGGGCTAGGAGGCTAGATGGTACGGCTGCCAGAGAAGGAAGAAGGAGGGGTGGTAGCTTGCCAAAATGCAGCACTTGAGAGGGCAGCAGGAGAAGGATGGTCAATGGGGAAGAGAGAAGAGCAGATTGGGAGCAGCAATATACAAACTGGACAAGGAGAAAGAGGAGGTGTGGGAGGACAATGGCAGTAATAGAAATGAGGCAGCCTGATGAAAGAGAACAGAGAAGGGGAAAAGGAAAGGAGGCTGACGCAAAGGGGTGCAGAGGGTAATTCAGGTAGAGTAATGCGCTTCGAACATTTTGTGGCATGGCACTAAAGTCTCAAGCGCCTCAAGGCAACTGGAAGGAAATTCCCGAAGGAGGGGGGCTGCCCCAGAAAAAGGTAGTGCTGCTGCTTCATGAGATTTTTTTGTTGTTGTAGGTTGTATAAACTTCTCAGCCGTTTGCTGGCACAAGAGATTTTGAGAGATGTGAAAACGACTCCAGCTGTTGCACGTTTAGTGCCTTAGAAGTAATGCAAGCCAGCTCGAACTTAACATCGGATTGAGAACCCTTACAACTAGAGATATGTGGTTAGACCTTCTTGTGCCTAAGATGAACTAGGCCGCCAAGTAAATTCTGATGTAATTGAGATTAAAGAGCACATTTGATTGCATGCCAAGATGGCAGCCCCACAATCAATTCTGGCTAAAACCAGGGCCTGTACTACAACGTAGAAGTCAGTTTGTTGGATAAATGGTTGTTTTTTGTGTGTGTTTTTTTATTTTTGCAGTATGTTCAATTTGTGAATACATGGAAAAATGTGGTTAAAGCAACATGCCAGGCAATTTGACTTCATTGGGCAATAAGAGGAAGACGCTGTCATATATAGATCTGACAGCCCTTCTTGTTAAGTATTTCAGTGGTCTGCAGATAAGATTAAACTCGAGTTAAATTTAAAAGCTTGAAAAGGTGTGAGGACATTGATTCATGCAAGGTCTATGTTTTAGAGCATTGATAACACAAATTGAATAGAAATTAAAATTGATCTGTGCATCATACATATCGGTGTATTGTAACACCTGCCTCCTATAACAACATTCTGAGTGCCTCCATACAGAAATTGAACAACATAGACACTAGAACAGACTCCTTAGGAACACCACTCATGACGGGGGTAGGCTTGAGGGGGACGCTACCAAAATTGACCAGATGCATTTGGTTTGCCAGGAAGGAGAACTAGCTCAGGACTTCCCTCATAATGTATGAGAGGGTCTGAAGGACTGGAAGAGCCTATGGTGATCAACGTTATCGAACGCTATTGACAAATCAAGAAGGATGAAGAGACTGGCATCACCATTGTCTAAAATGCTAATGTATGTCATATAGATTTTTTTTTTAGATTAATTTGATTATTGCACGATTAAAATCATTACAAAAATTGCACTTCATGATAAGAAATCTCAGCAATAAAAATATTTCAATACACATGAATAATACATTACTAAATTCTGAAAAAAAACTCCCACAATATTTTAAAATCAACTATTTAAATCAAAGGTCCATAGGGGGTCATATAGGAGTTTAGTGATGCAGTTTCCGTGCTGCAGCCTCTGTATATGCCTGATTAGGAGGTGCTAATAACAAGTTATATTTCGTGAGAGTAGCAAGTGTATTAGCCACACATTCCAAATACTTTGCTCAGCTATGGTAGATTCCACAGCGGCCGATGGTTAGCTGCCAACAGATACTTTATCAGGGGCTCACTTGACCTGTCTTTAGTGAATCCAGAAATATACCTTCTTTTAGAGAGGCATTTATAAGTTGGCACCACAAACGATAAAATAGTTCAAGATAATGTTTAACCATGGAGACTGGCATAATATCTTAGTGATAGAAAGCTGTATTTAGTTATTTTTATTGTTTTGGGAAGTTTTACCTCAAAGAGAGGTGCAAGAATTGACCTGCACTTTGGAATACAGTGGGATCGGATGAGTTTCCTGTTGTGATAGGTCTGTTGTGTTGTTATTGAAATACTCCATGTATTGGGCTTTCACAGAAATCACTTCAAGCCTGCACTTCGTCGTAGCTTATTTTAAAGTTTATAAATAAATGTAATTTTTACTCTACGCATACATATAGGTTTTAGTATACTGACAATGCAGTCCACTGTTCATATATATGCATTCAGGCTTGTGTTTTTTTAATTTTTTTATAACAACTGTTATTGTGCATGTTTGACACTCTATAAGCCCTCGTTACTGTGCAGAGAATTGCTACTGTGCACAGAGCTGTTACTGTACAGAAACCTGTGCTCTTTTCTACCATCTACTCACAAACAATTTTAATTACCTTTGACAATTGCATTACTGTACACACAGTAGTTATCCTGTATAAACTGGCTGTCGGGCTGTTGTGTCTATACACTGTGGCTCCCACCCATGAGAGATGTTCACACGAGAGTGCTGGAAGCCAAAGTTCTCCATGGCAGTGTGACATACCTCACCCTGCCGTCACATGGGCTCCACAGCTGTTTTTATGGGAGAAAGGTAGTTGTGCTGGGACAGTGGCATTTATGCAATGCACAAATATTTACATTTAAGAAAGAAAGACTTTAGGTGTGACATTATTACTCATTAAAGGTGGCAAGAAATAATTTTATGGAAAGCACGTAGCACTTTCATCCATCTTGTGCAAACTCCCCTCGTATACAAAGAACATGTACAGCATAGAGAGCTGCAGTACAACACAAACATACAACAGCAGAAATGATTCTTTGCCCACAGAAATGATACAGCATAGGCAACAGTGGTGTAGTATCTGACAAGTAGAATGTGTACGGCATGGGGATTAGAAGTGAAAGCTTCTCTTAAACACACACACATGAAGCAACAATGCAGACTTTCCTTGCACACACTTAACATATGCAGAATTGGCAATAGCAGCATTAGAGTCTCACACACAGAACAAAAGGCAGGCATCGAAGCACTACTGTCACAGAGGATGACAGCTGCATAGAAACCAAAAGTGCAAGATGTTCTCAAACAAAAGACAAAAAAAAGGCTAGAAGCAGTGCAAGTTCCTTTGCGCAAAGAAGAGAAACAACACAGACATCAGTCCAAGCTTCCATCACACACACACACAGATGCACTTACATCACAAGCCCAACAGTGAAAGCTTCCCTCACACACAAAGAGGGGATACAACAGTGCACTCTTTATTCACACATACAAATCAGGTACAGCAATAGTCACACTTATACAAAACAGACATAGCCTGGGAAGCAGCTGCATCCATTTTCCTGTCAAACACAACAAAGGCACCGGGAGTACAAGCTTCACTCACCACAATGCAACTAATAGTGCATAAGCTGCAGCAGTCCCGGCTTCCTCTCACACACAGACGGGGCAGAGCATGTGAAGCAGTGGTGCAAGCTTCACTTGCTAATACAGGTGCACATCATTTCAGTCAGCATTAGGCCAAGTCGGGCTTTAAGTGGGCCGGGTATCACCGGTGCTGAGCACCAGCAGTTTTTTAAAGGGGGCCTCGAAACGGGTCTCTATTGGGCTCTGTTTTGTGCCCTGGCACAGGCGGTCCGTTTTTTTCCAAACTGCAGTGACAACAGGCACATCGATGTGCGGTGCTCACACTGCTCACTTCTCACTAGTGGAGAAGTTATGGCATGACGTCATGCCAGGTGAGCGTTGTAGGTGAAGGGAAATCCTTTAAAGAGAGTCATTTTCTCTCTGGATTTTTCTTCTCTTTTTGAAAGTCAGGAGCAGCAACATTGTCGTTGTGTCACCAGGGCTTTAAGTGGAAGCTTTTTCAATATTATATACAAGCCTTAGTTGCTGCTTATTTATCTTATGCAACTAACAACCATTGACAAAGCCAATAGTCCTGATTTGTTGTAGGGATGATGTTACTTGTTGTATCATATATCTGGATGCAATGACAGAAACAGCAAAATACAAGTCTGGCGGCACACTATGCTAAGCACAGATTTTTTAGTTTACCTGTTTTTAAGTCACGCCCTTAAATACATTGGCCACGCCCCTTTGAGAGACCCCCCCAGTTTTTTCACCCCACTTAAAGCCCTGCCCAAGGTTCACTTGGACAGACAGAATATGTACAGCACACGCAACAACAGTACAAACTCGCCTCACACGCAGAACAAATGTATTGCACCCAGAAGCAGTGAAACTTCCCACGCACACATGACAGTGGCAGCCGTTGCACCAGATTTTTCCAAAACACAGACAAGCTTCCCTCACGCACAACAGACTAGCGAGGGCAACAGAAGAGAAACAGAAGCAATGCTAGCATCAGTCATGGGGTAAGCGCAGGATGGATAGCCGCACAGCACAAGAACAGAGCAGCTATTTTAACTCCGTATATATTATATAAATGTTAAGTTTTGTCATCTGTAGACTCAACACATAATTTTCAAGGGAAACCCCACTTAGCCCTGCCTGGCTCGATTCCTCTGTGGCTTGTCTTTGCTTTCTGCTACAGCCAGCAGCCACTTCCGAAACCAACTTGGCTGCCGCTTTCCTGATGCAGCGCTTGCAACAACAGTCTCCCGCTCGACGTTTTCCGTGGGAATGGATTTGGGGCAGGGGAGGGCCGCTGTCTAACTCCCAGGCTCACCTCTCCTCAGGTGTTCTTCCGAATGAGGTCCAAGTTTGCGCCTGCGCTGCCCGGCGGCACCAGCTCTCCCAAAAAAAGTGTCTAACTGGCAGCGAATAGATACTAAGGAAAGGAGTGGAGGAGGAGGAGGAGGAACCCAAGGAGGAGGACGCACGAGCGGATTGGGTAAATGAGAGAGTTGGTGATGAAGGAGGTGGGAGAGCCGAAACAGAAGACTTTGTGGAGTGCAACCGGTGACTGCCATGCGTGTATGCGCGCTTCCTGCCCGAGGAGCGCTGTTTATATAACGCCTCCTGGTCGCAGCCGGCGCTGTGTGTTAAGACATGAACTCCGCAGAAAGTTCAGGGCTCGGGGAGTGACTTCCGCCTCTGGCTGCTGCCTGCGACTGAAGCGGGGCTCGCTTGTTTATCCCGCAGGTTTCCTGTCCGCTTCAGCCAGAGAGGTCCCCATGGAGGAGGCGGCGGCGGAGGTGGCGGCGCCGGGCCCCGGCGGCCGGATTGGGGCCACGGACAAGAGGCTGGCCTGGGCGCAGAGCAGGGACTCCTGGCAGGCCTCCGAAGACCCGCCCGCCGCCTCGCTGCACCCGCGGGAGCTGGCGGGCCTGGCCGCCCAAGCAGGTCGGTCTGATTCCATCCACCCTCTCGGCCCCCCTGAATCGCTTCCTGTCACTAATGCCCAGCTCTTTCTCTCCAAAGGGCACGTACCCAATGAGAAGATCGCGACCTGGCTGGAGGACTGCAGGTAAGACCCGACTTTGGAAACTTTTTGCTGCGCAACCCTTACGCGCCAGTGTATGGGGACATTACGTCCAAGACATGCCTCCATCAGCAAAAAAAAGAGGAAGACATGTATTGACACGTGCTTTGCGTGACATGTATTCAAGGAGGAGGGAATTTAAATGCAAACGGCCTTCCAAATTTTGCATAAAAAGAGTGTGTGTGTTTGAACTAAGTTTATAATGCAGTCGAGGTTGTCTAATTTCTTCCGGCATCCCTATTGGGTGCAATGCGTTTACATGTTTCAGCTCCCTGCAGCGTTCACCTAAGGCTCTTCGGCTAATGTCAGGAGCGTGCCCTGGCTTCAGCGTGGGTTACTCACGAACAGCTCTATCTGTTTTCGCAGATTCTTACATTGGAAAAAGTAATCTCTCACTAACCTGCGAAGTAACATCGGCTTCCTTTAAAACAGTCAATTTCAGGTTGCAGTCCATAGGCTCGATGACAGATGCAACCACGGCTGTTCTTTAACCATTGATTAATGTCATTTTTGTAGAACGTCTTAGCTTCCGGAAATGTGGGCTTTCGAACAGTTATTTCCCCTTAGGTTTTTGTTTCCATAGATGTGAGGCGAGTTTTGGTGGCATTAGGTCTAGCATAAAAGGAAGACCATGTTACTGTAAATTAACTTGCCCGGGGAAGAACTACCGCGAGCGCATCAGGGGAGGTCGCATCTTGGATAGGGGTGCGAGGGACCTATTCCACCTCGATTACATTTGTCTTTTACTACGTAAAAGGATGGGAGAGTCCCCTGGTTATGCCTGCGCCCCCTACTGCGTACCACCTTGTATCATACTTGCGTCACCTCGCTTGGTTTTGTCATAGCCACTTCTTGGGGCAACTTGTCTGGGCGTTTGCGTGAACTTCACCCCTTCCCACTGGGTCTAATCTAGATGGAAATGCCGATATCTTTAAACCAAAAAAGGTCAAGTCCTGAGAGAGATTCCGAGCCCGAAAAGCGATTTTACCTGGGGCAGGAGCGATTAAAGGCATCCAGTGTTCATATCTGCATGCCTGGACTGCAGACCAAGATTCCCAGACAGAACATGCACCCTCCCCCCTGAGCCCTGTTACCGCAGCCCTGCTGTTGGCTCACACACCTAAAAGGCTTCTGTCGACTGTAGTGTTACATTTGTTGCGTTCTAGGGGCTTGGCAGGTGGCTGTAACCAGCGCACACAAGGACGCCCTGAGTTGTTGCTCTGAGGCCGATGCCTTTCTAAACGTGTTTATTTCAGTGTCTAGTTCGTTTTGTAGGTCTGTGTCTGCCTTTTTTTCTGTGAGCAGGAATAGGCTTGTTATTGTTTTGCTTTCAAAAGCCAGGATTCGATCTAGCAGCTCTAATTTGGACCATCCCATATCTTTATGTGGAATTTTCATGTTGATTGAAGTCTGATTTCAAGGTTACAACCCACCTTCCTTTCCACTGAAGCAAAAGTTTCCTGGTTGGGCGCATCTATAAACACAATAAACAAGAAAATGTCCGCCACCTCTTCCTCCTTAGGATTGTTAATGAAGAAAGCAGTCACCATCCCAGATATACATGGCTTGGTCAGCCTTTATTTCAACATTGTGAGGTGCTCTAGGAGTATTCCTTATTAAAGTTGATTTGTAGCATGTACACTACAGGCTAAATATTCTCTGGACAGGTAAAGAGAATTTTGTAGCAAAACTTCTTTTCTTTAATATTACTGACTGCCTCATTTGTATCGGTTTAATTTGTTTTTACTTGTGATTGATTTCCGTATTTAAACAGTAAAATACAATTGTTTGCATAGCGACTATACAGCCAGCAATAAATGTCACGTGATGTACAAGTAATCAGTTTGTTCAGTTATGGCCATTGCATGCGTCAGTACATTAATTACTGGGCCGGAAGTAGGCCAATTTTGGTAGAGTGTTAGAAGCTTTCATTATTGGCCAGTTATATATTATTTTAATATCTTTATTTATAGTTACTTCCAAATAATCATAGGTTACAATCTTGTTCGCAATCAAAGTCAACACCAAGGTACAATTTGCGGTCTTCATGGGCTCTGTATATAAAGCGATATTAATTATACCATGAAATATAAACAGAAGGGCAGGGTCGGGGGCTTTTTAGGGTTCTTCTCATCCCAGGCTTAATAATAATCAGGGCAACTGGAATCAGGCTGCAGGTCTGGGCAAATAATGCGTCAGAGTTGAGTAAATTATGCAACAAGAAAAGGCCAATTATGTGGCAGGATGCGACACATTTGTGATAGTATTACTTAATTATTTTGGATTTTTTTTCCCGTCTGGGCAAAGGTTGCATCTCATTAGTACGGGTTTAAGACCTAAATATAGCAATAAGCAACAGAAAGGTCCTTCGACTGCAAGGCAACATGTATCGCTGCATTTTTAGTAACTTTTGAACTGTTTGAGCTAGAAACAATTTGCTTTTGTTAAAATCTGCAGATGATGGATTATGTGGCAAATGCAGCAAATCTATAAATATTCAGCGGCCCTAATAATAATATGCTTCATAGAAAACATAGTGGTATCAGGACAGGAGGACCTACTGTGCTTGAGGATATGAAGGTTACTGAAAAACCTAGGCGATGCGGTCGCAAATATGTATACACTTTCCAGGCTGCTGTAGTAGGTAATACTGAACCTGTGTTAATTAGAAGTGCCCAGACCTTCCACTTCTAACTCAGTCCAGGGAGTAAGTGCGTCTGCTTTATAGTTCTCAACCAGGCGAAAAAAGACATTGACGTCTCTCGGATCATTATTCGGGAGCTCAGACTTCACCGTTCTCGATATTTGCCCATAGTCGGCAAGATCGAACCGCTTAATTACATGAGTGGTGTCTATGGTGCGTGAACGACAAGAAGAGGTTACCATTGTCTCAAGGTCCTCGTTCGGCCTTGTTAACTAAAGCCTTTCCTCATAAAACCCATTCACTTAAGGCTCGATAATGTGAGGGGGACAGAGGTTGGGAGTTAGACAGGGAGAGGCAGGATGGGTGCACGTTTGTACCTAGAGGAACATTATAGTATTGGAGGGTGGTGTTATAGCAACTGACGAGCCACTGGTTCCCATATACCTTGGTCAGGGCATACATATGGCACTGCAGTGCTGTCCATGGCCAGCACATCCTCTTTTACACAGATAGACTTATCAGTATTTGAGTGAGTCCAGAATGGAGTCCGATGTCGAACAGTTGTGCACCCTTTGTTGACTCCGCTTTTCTAAGTATTATCGTCAAGGAAGAGTGCCCATATCTGTAGGTAGGCCTCTACCTGGTCTTGTTCTGTGTATAATCCTTTTATAGGAGGCAATCTTGTGTATTTCATTCAGCACTATGGATAAGAGGTGACATTCGTGGCTTGTCAGGTCGGTGAGGTCATTGGTATTGTGAAGCTTGCTCGGGTGTCGTGGGCGGGCTATGCGGAGGGTTAGGGATCTGTTGAGAATGGTCCCTGTCGCAGTCCATGGTGCAAGCATGTCGGGGCAATAATGTGGACAGTATCACATTGTGGTTGACCATAGTGCTAACAGTTCAAATGGTGCGGCAAGTCCATTTTCCATATCTTCTCAGGACCCAGTACCAACCATGGATTTATTTAAAGAGACTGAATATCATCTGGGATTTCCCTCCCCCTGGTCCAGGTTCTCAAGGATCTCTTTCCAGTCATCTTCAGTATAATCTATTTGCAACTGTTCCTACCATTCAGCCTGGCTATTTAGTGTTCAGTGTGGTGGTGTTGTATCAGTAGATTATACGAGTGTCCCCAGTTTCTGAGATATGACACTGTTGGTGAAGGCTGTAGGTCCCATGGCAGTGCGCCTAGTCTGCTGCGTAGGCTCATGCTCCCTCTAGGACACCACAAGACTTGTTCCTATTAGCCCCTTCATCTGACTCTTGAGAATCAGATGTGAATACTGCTTTCTAGAGTCACCAAGGCAGTACAGTATCTTATTCCCTACACTAAAGGCTCAGTTTCTCTGCTAGATATCAACTGTATGAATGCTGCTGCCATAACATAAGTTTCCAGACCTGGGGACTATATTGTATTTTCAGCACTTTCTTAAATGTCTAGGAGCAAAGCTGCAAGGCAGCTCTTATTCTCGGAGGCCTTGGCAAGCAGAAAAGTCAATCAATCAATCAGGGGTTTGTTAAAGCGCGACTACTCACCCGTAAGGGTCTCAAGGCGCTAGAGGTGGGGGGTGCAGGTTCCATCCATCAATGAGGGGGTCTGTCGAAGAGTGGGAAATGCATGCAATCTATGACCCCAGAGCAAAGACATGGCACCCATAACTCTGGGCACCCACGTGCAGGTTCTAAAAGAAATCGAACCTCTCTGGAGGTGGCCTCAGCTGAGACTGTATGAGACCTGAAGACCATGCATGCAGAAATGTCTGTGTTTAAACTACAGCTGGGCACATGGGAAAAGAGGCTAACCGACTTGGAGAATAGGGTGTTAGATGCTCCGGACTGGGGATCTGAGCTATGGAATCTATGTAAAAAAGTTATTCGACTAGAAGATAGGAGTATGGGTTGCAATACCAGACACACAAGATGGTGATTCTTAGCTTTTGTCACGCTTTACACCTACACTTATAGAAATTGATTTTGGTGGTGCTGTTGAATTTCAGAGGGCACTCCGAATGATACGCAGATGCCATGATGCTGCCGATGGCCCCAGCCAATAATGCTGTGCCTCCTGCTCCAGCATGCTAGGCTGACTCTTCAAACAGTTTAACATCATGGCCTGTTTGTCTACAAAATGGAAAACTCTCCTTCGCTGCAGATGTTTCATATGATAAACGTACTGTAGAGGAAGTTTTTATCTCTGACTTCTTTGTAAGCAGAGGGGACTCAAATACGGACTCTTGAATCCATCAACAATGCTGATCACGACTGATGGAAGAACAAAAGAGTACCATGACCCGCAAGATCTCGAAAGCTTCTTGGAAATGTTCGAAAATTCCCCGATGGATGCAACTTCCCCAAAGATGGCCTTAACCTTCTTCCAAGAACAACCTGGAATTCACAGTTTAAAAAAATATAGCACCTCTTTCTCTGTGTTCTCATTGAGTTTGGGCAATCAAGAGCTTCCATGTCAGAGGCGTTCATATTAAGGCCTCTATAGAAAATATTTTACTGCATATGAACAAGGATTTCGTCTGATAATCTCTACTGGAATATGAGTCTTCTACAAAATGCTTTCAGTCGGGCAATCTGTAAGTGTACGTTTATTGCACATATTTAATGATTTTATGTGGCTTTTAACCCCGTTTGCTGGCACAGGTGACCAGGAATTAAATGAGACTGGCATGTGAACATTCAAAAGTCGTTTCGCAACACTTTAGCTTGCACTTTTAATAAAAGTACAATTGGTGCAGTTTTGTTGAACTATTTGAGGTGAAGTTGGAGAGAGTGGAATTCTCAATGTGCTGTTCCCTGATACTACTTTGGAATAGTTCTTGTGTGCATCAAATTTAGATTTGTTGCAGTAAATTGAACACCAACTTGTCTAACAAATTGAGATTTAGGAAAACAAGTGTTCAGGTGCCTTTAGCTTAAAAGCAACAGGAGACATTTCCAGTTGAAACTTTGAGCGAAAAGTGCTCAACTAGCACTGAATGATCAACATTGGAGAGTAATAACTCAAACATATATTAGTACATACCTTTTCTTCAGCACATTAAGAACAGTTTTGCCTATTGGTACAAGACTTTTGAAGCAAATTTGCCGATCTTTCTGTTTTGCAGGTACAGTGCGAATTTGAGGTGGGCAGGAAATATTTTCCAGCTGAGGTGGCATAAGACCTTCTTTGCAAACACAAGGATATGATGGACGGAGCGCTGAAACTTTTCAGACACTCGCCCCCAGTCACAGATTTGGGTTGAATCCATCATCGTTCTTTAGCTCACTTCGCCACCTCAGTTCAGACACAGCTATATGCAAATCAGTCTTGACTCTGTGCCTGATGGGAACAGTCCAGCCCGAACTGCCAAGCCATGTCTTCCCTGGACCAGAAACAAGCATCTTGGGACCGGTTTCGGGGTAACACCCCTCATCAGCCAGGCTAGCTTGAATCCTGTGGCAAAGCGAGCAAAGACCTTCTTAAACATACCTACTCATTGTATAGAGCCCACCACAAAACAAATTAGCTGCAATGTTCTTGTTGCAAGAAGAGAGAGTTTGGTTGCATGTAAACAAATCACACTCGGTAGTAAATTATTTTATTGCCAATTAATAAAAATCATTGCAATATACACAAACATTAATAAAATGTACCTTTTCGCATATGATAAATAACAGTAACTTCATTAAAACGTTTATGAAAAACACAGCAATATGGGTGGCTGTGAATCAAGTTTAAATCAATTAGTTACATTTAAAATTTTCTCCATATTGTTCATAATACTTTTAAAGCGACAAAGGCTGCAACTGGCTGGGAACAATCGTCAGTCTTTATTCAAGGGGCCAGAGCTTGCTGTGTAAACAGTCTTTTTACTTGGATCAAAAACCAAGTGGCTTTGCAAGAAAGCTGAATACTGTGACCATTCAGGAAAGCCATCACTGCAGGGCGGCCAGACCTAATCTTAAGGGCCCTCAAGACTGGGCGTAGCAGCTGCTGTCTAAGTTGTAAGATGGCTGGACAGACACAAAAAATGAAGTGGGCTTTCTTGGCTGTGGTCACATAGGTGATATTGAAGATTTGACCAAGACTGCTTCCAAGCGGGAACCAGATCTTTTGATGGAAAAGCACCCATTCGAAATGGTAATAATGAATGTTGAGTGGGCGCTGCAATATGGGATATCAAATATGGTTGCGGGCTCCAAGAAGTATAGGCGTGCAGAACTGTCCATGCATGCTTTTTCCAGGCAAACTGTGCCTTATTGATAGATTGTAGTTTTGCAGCCTTGTTGGTGATCTTTTTAAAGGCAATGAAGTCCAGTTTTGATTTCACAGCATTATCTAGGTTTAGGTTGCTAAAGGCCCGCTGAAGGGCCATTGGCCACAAATTTCTGTGATTAGGCTGCCTCCTCATTTCTGACCAACACAAGGCGGCCAGTGAAGCTTGTGGGCTGATCTAAGCTTCCAACACCGTTTAATAACTGCACCCCCTCCTGACCGGGATTTGATGGAACTGGCCAAATTTCAGCCTCACCTGCGATTGAGCTATATATTGCGGAAGCCGGAAAATGCGTTTAAACGGGGCCAGTTGAAGCTGGTTTATGTTGTTGCATCACTCCCCTTTAACAATTCGGAACCATACATGAATGATGGGAGAAACTTTGCCTAATGACCTGTAGCAGATACTGCTGTGATGTGCGATTGAGATCTTTTTGCAGTAATTTAAAATGCAGACCGTAGTTTGTTAGCAAGGCTTTTTTGGTTTAGGTGCTCCCTGAATGATAATCGGGCATCCAATACGACAGCTAAGTATTTGTATTTTATAACCAGGTCTAAGGGTTTTCTGGCTGCTATACACTTGAAACTAGGATAACAGCACATGGAGTTAGCTGAAAAGCATATCACTTTTGTTTTGTTATGATTTAATTCCAGCCCCAACGTTTGGGTGTTTTGTACCAAGTGTGTGATTAAATGCTGGAGGCTGATCAAGGTTTGGCTTAATAGAACAATGTCATGTGCATATTTGAAACATCAAAGTGATTCATCTGCTAGTTTAGGAGGGTGGTACACCACTTTCAATAGTTATCATTCAAGCTCGGCCATGTAAATGTTAAATAAGCAGTGGGCTACCATGCATCCCTGCTTTTGGCCAGTATGGGTGGCAATCTTGCAGGTAGTTCTATGGCCATTACTGATTTTAACCTGGACCCAAGTATCTGAGTACTGATTGATCACGTCCTCCAGTAATTTTGGTGGTGCTCCCCAGCGGGCCATTTTAGCCCAAAGAAAGTCCCTCAGTACCCTGTGAAATGCTGTTTTCAGATCCACGAAGCAGGCATATAGTTTTGAGCTTTTGTCCTTGACCTTTTCAACTAGGAGGCTAACTGCAAGGATGTTGGTTGTCGTATTCAAGCCTGCCCTAAAGCCTGTCTGCGTTTTCGGGAGGATGTTTGCTGAAGAGACCCAGGTTTCCAGGTCGACTAAAAGATTGGAGGCGAGGATCTTTGCTTCAACATCAATAAGAGCAATCGATCTGTAGTTTGCTGGATCTGTCTGCAAGCCTGATTTAAAAATGGGGTGCAGGATTCTGCCTCGCCAGGATGCCGGTATGAAGTTGGTGAGGAAGACGTGATTGAACAATAGAGTGAGATACACAACTCAGGATTGTTGGTCATGTTTGAACAAGGCATTTGGAAGACCAGCTGGGCCTGGCGCCCCTTCAAGTCTGAGTTGCTTAAGGGTGCACAGGACCTGCGAGTCATTCAGTCTTTTAGGTGTGTGCGCATGTAGTGAAGTAGCACTTGTTTACTCAAATGTTTTTTTAATTTATTTATTTTTATTTCCCTCCGGTTGCATTTTGTTCATTGTCCTACATTTCAATGCCTGTACTTTATATCATTCCTGACACATCTTTCAGTGTCATTGGAGCTCTTCAGAAGAGTCGAACGAGTGTTACAAGCTTCTTTATATTCAAAAGTTTGATGCTGAAGTACCTGCTCAACAGAGTTTTCTGCAATGGGCATCTTTCTTGCAGTCTTAGCCCAGTGTCACCATTAGACGCCCATGATTGTGAACCTCCTATAAATCAACATTCCTCTTTTTGCATTTATGCTGCTGTCTAATAAGGATAAATACAATAATTGAAAAGTTTCAAAGACTGCTTTAACATAAACCAACAGGAGATATAAAAAAGGCTATCAAGTCATTGTTTACAAACCCACTGAAAGAGCATGACTAAATGAGATAGTTAATTGCTTATTTGTTTGACTGTGATCAACCCTCTCAGCTTATGCTGATCACCAAAGTCCATTGTTCTCCTTTTTTTGTTGTTTTATTTTGGTATCCAAAAGAATGAAAGGATGAGTTGACCCTGCAAGAATATTAACCTGGGTCTGGAAGATCTCTGGGCGGATGCCGACATATCTAATTTGAGGGAGATAAAGTCAAAATTCTTAACATCAAACATGACTGGCTGAGGTAGTCTGACTGTTTCGGGACTGAGTACTGCAACCCGTAGGCAATTTTGAGCTGCATGTGATTTCTAAATTTCTTTTAGATGCCTTAACCGATTTTGGTTTAATGTCTGTCCACTTGTTATGTTGCCTGGGATTTATGGTGGCCTACATAGTAGTTTGTGAAAAGTCCATGAAAGGCATCATAAAAGAAAATGAAAAAATCAATTATCCATAGTTACTTAACAATATTAAAGACATTTTACACAATAAAAAAGACAGTGGTACTATTGGTCCCCCCTTAAGAATCCCTTAACCATTCTTTCAACAGTTCGACAAAATGAACAGACTGGGTATGCAGCCTCCTAAAGAGATTCTACTCATAAAAGGGTATTGCATCAAAAATATATCAAATTCCATGGGTGCAGCAATCTTTCCTTAGGAAATAGTATCTCAAGGCTGCTATCCCAGAGCATGCACATTACATTTGTGTAATAACTGTGGCCAAAGTATATAGACAACAGCAATACGTCTCACTAGTCTTGTTCTAGATCTTTTAAGCTCTGTGGTTCAGCAAGGGAAGTCTTCAGTCACAGCTGTGCATTCTGGGCACTTAACTGTTACATGATTTCACCATCACCAAAAATTATTTATCTGGTGGCAAACTATTCTCTTAAATTCTGGCTGTAGTCTTTGCTTTATAATCAGGTTGGGTAACCAGTTGTAAAGGCAAGAAGATGCAAGATTATGTTTGACCAGCATTTCTTAGACGTAACTAGATGGACTACCAAAATACATATTGGGTTGATACCTGCCATCCCACAACTGGGCAGAGCAGTTGTACCATTTGCGAAGTGTTTGAGCTTAAGAAAATAATATCTGACAGATTTATCAGCTAGCATCCTGGCCACAGCGTGGCGCAGCTCTGATCTAAATAGAGCTTAGGGAGGCATCTTCCATCACAGTCATATTCAGTGTTATACGCTGTAATTGATGAGTTTACTAGAAAAAAGTTTGATATATAGGATGTGTCTCGTGGTGTGATTTATTCATTTTAACAAAAGGGTGCTTGCACAGTGACTCGCATACACTGTTACGGGCTCTGATTGGTAGCGGTTTTTTTTAGCTTGGTTTTCCTGGTGTATGGTGTTTCATATCATGGTTTTACTGGTGGCTTACCTCAAAATATGTAATCATTGTCATTTTTAACTTTAGGTCTTTTTTTTTTTTTTGCTTATTGCTACATTTAGACCTATTGGCTTAATTAAGTGGTCTATAATATGAATTATGTTTGACACTTTGTCCTGAGGATGGTCTCAAGTACTGCGTAGGAGACCGAAACATCAACGCATTGGCCACTACATACTCATATGAATGGACTTTATAAAGCCATCAACTAGGAAAAAGATTCAAAGAGGGCTTCTTGAAAAAACTAAATGTGATTTGTTGAGTGGTCTCAATTGTTGAAGGTCAGTACTGGGACTCAAAAATATCACTGTGACCATTTAAGACAGTGTGCTGGTGCGGTTTCTAGACCCTAAAGAGTCATGGAATAATAATTGTCATATTCATATTTTGCATTTGAAGCACGCCTTGATGAAATCATTGCCTAGATTAATTGTGATTGTAATTATTTGAAGACAAGCCACATTTAAGGGCCGGGTTGGATATTGCATTTACCAATTCATTAACTTTGTGGTTTGTTTTGGTGTAATTATTCCTTCAGGAGTCCTTGTATTTTTTGGGGTATATGTACCCAGTCTCTATAGGGATTATTGGGTTGCCTTATTGTGTGTTACTGATATATAGGAACAGCTGACCTAGTTTGTTACTGGCCTTCTCTCCCTTTGTTGCTAGTGCTGATAGTTGGGTGTCAAAGAAGTAGCCATAATAATGCTTAGTAAGTGTAACCTTTAACCTGCTTAAGTGACTATCCTATGGTCCGCGCCTAAAGAAGCACCACCTCAAACACATTTCATTTCTATTGTTTTTCGTTTTTGTCTGTCCAAAAATGTGTTGTATTATGCACGTCCAATATGTTTAAAAGACTGTAAGCGCACATATGTGTTTGATGTAAACAGACCAAATTGTCCGTGTACATCAGCGAGAGTTGACTCTTACCAAGTTTTTAGGAAAAGCACCTGTTGAGCTTTAAAGTTCGCCCCTATAATGATTTGGAGCCAGCAACACAGCCTTTGTTTAGGCCATAATGCAAGAAAATGCTTGTACAGTCGACCATATCACATCTTCACCACTATGTTGCAGTAAGAAGCCCATTGTTCACTGGCCTATTCGGACACCTGGCGAAGCTAGGAGTAAAAGGTTCTCAATCATTTCAAAGTACTTCTTTTCAAGATGCCAAACCTGGACTTCGAATAGTTTTTTTTTGTTTGTTTTCTTTGCATGAAGCAGTAAGACTACCATTTTCAGCCCAGGAATGTTGGCAGTCGATCAATAAACGTTATACCAAGGTAATAAAACATTTTCAGACAAAGTGGCCTTATATTCCAAGGATCCTGCTTATTATCTTTTTGCACACGTAAAATCTGCACTACGGCTTGGCGGCAGGTGGCTGATGTTTGTTTTTAGATTTTAAACATCTAGCTTCATCTTTGGTATTTCTTAACTTTTTGTAGCTTCTGGTAATGCCAATTGTTTTGTGCATGTTTGTTTTGATGACTTGACCCCATTCATGCCGGTTCACAATTAGCATGTTGTCATTCAGAGCTCTCGTTCATTTAATTCTGTCCATATTTCCATTTTTTGTTCTTATAGGGGGGAAATGTGCTCCAGTGACTCAATTGTTAGCTGTGGAGCTAGCAGACATGGTTTCCAATCCCTGCTTCACCAGTTGACTAAATGATGTAATTTTAGGTAAATCTGGTTACCCTGGAGTTCTCACCTATCAAAATTGTCTTATTTAAATAACAGGCTTGCATCAGCCTTAAGCTCCCGCTAAAAAAATAATGGACATTTACCCTTCAGGTTGGAATTCTTTTTCAAGCTAATTTGTGATACAATAATTCTTAAACCGTGATACAATCATTCTGAGCTTGTGTAGTACTCCAAAACTATTTTAAAATCCTTCTAAATGCGTTCTTTGGCTTGTTCAGAATAATGTTGTAGCTAATGAATGCCTGTCTGATTACCAGTGCAAGCCTTTTTAATTTGCACCCACCACTTGACTAGCACAGTCCATCCCAAAATAAGTTGAACCTACCTTTTGTAATCCATGACTAACGATTTTTCTCTTATGAATTTGCAGCCTGTGTTTCTCTTCGTTGGGTGTTTTCCCTTCATAGACTATATATTTGTTATTCCCTCACTTTGCCAATAAAAAATTATTTTGCTGAATGAACATTTGCGGATAGAAGACGCAACTGTACAACAACATTGTTATTCCAGTATTTTAAGTCCGTTTGCCTAAGCAAGTGATTGAGTCTGAAAAGGAACTGTAAAATGAGAGCACGGTTAGTGGTGCTTTTTTAATGTCAAGTTGCGTCTTTGTTGTGTTTGTTGCCGTCATAGGTGGCTCTTGTTTCTTCGCCCACGGGTGACTGCATTCTTTTCAAGCCGCAGAATTTGCATGCTTGCTCAGGTCTGCGGATCGTTAATGATCCTGTTAAAGGAAATGCGCAGGCATGGGTTTGAACTAGGCTTGTGTAACCTTTTGGGCAGGAATGTGTGATAAGAGATTGCGTAAAATTGCATGCGAACGATAGTGTACACACCCTAGTTCGTTTAAATGATTTAAGGGATGAAAAAAAGCCTCCTTTTCATAAACGGCAAAACCTACTGAACATTTTCACAGCTAGTATTCGCTTAAAGTGTGTCTCTCTAGCCCTGTGTGGTGCATTTAATTTTCTAGCTCGTCAGGTGTACACAGAACTATAAAAATGTTTGTCTTCAGCGACTGTTGGTGTGCTTTGTGCTTCTCTGGTGTTTTCAGTGCCTTTCACTGATGCCTTTTTTCATTCAGTAGACGCAGAAGAAATGTTTAGGTGGGTTGGCGCGAGCACCCTGTGCTCATTCCTTGCATGCAGCATGTTGAAGGAGAACGGGTTCTTGCTTGTTCCACTGGAAAAACGTAAAGAAGCAACTTAAGTTTACTCGTCTTTCTTTGGTTTTAGAACCCCCTTCGGAGCCTCTTTGGATGAGCAGAGTAACCAAAAGGGTAAGACTGTCGTACATGCCGAGTACACCTTGCGTGGGTGTACCTTACGTTGAAGTCTATTTTCCTACTAATATCTTGTAATGGTTTATAGTAAATCTGCTGCTAGGAGGTTAACACGCAGAAGAGTTTTTTGCACAATGTAGAAGTGTACACTTCATATAGTAGTGGAGTAGCCAAGGACTGTTCCTCTTCCGTGCATCCTATTTGGTTATGCTGTACACTGAATACTGTAGGGCTTCTTCAGTGCTGGCAGGCATCTGGGGGGGAGGGGAAGTAAGTGTGTGTGTGTGTGTGTGTGTGTGTGTGTGTGTGTGTGTGTGTGTGTGTGTGTGTGTGTGTGTGGGTGTGTCGGTGTGTGTGTCGGTGTGTGTGTCGGTCGCGCGGCGGGAGGGTTGCTAATATTTAAAAACAAAAAATAACTTACCTTAGCTGACGTCCCCCGCTCCAGACCTCTTCTGAACATGACCTCTACTGAAGCGGATGCTGCAGTGCGGGCTCTAATCCTGGGTTGCTGTCCTGTTGTGAGAGCAGTGTCCTGATTGGTCGGAGCGACCTCACTCTGCACTCCCCAGCGCCCGGGAGGCCTGCACTTAGTCTAACCCAGCTGTCTCAAAACAGCTGGGTTAGATGTTTCAAAGTGCGCATGTCTGGTTGGCTGTCGCAAGACGGCCGGTCAAAGGGACTAGTGCACAAACAGCCCACCCTCCTCCCTGCTGCTGTCATTCAGCAGCGGCCCTATTCCCGTCCTGACCCTCGGTTCAGGACATGAGGATAAAAAATAAAATGCTAATGTATTACCATTTTATTTTTCATCTTTGGGGGTAGCTTAAGGAGGGCAGCGCTCCTCCGCTCCACCGGAGGAGCCTCCCCACCTCCTTCATACACTTTGGCCCCAGTCATGATGGGGCCAGTTATGCCTTTCAGTAGGTGTTTGATGCCACCATTTGCTAAAGTAAATCGTATGAGCAAATAACGCACATGTTCTGTTTGCCCACCTTGGAATAAAGATTAAAATGCTCTATTTCCGTGTTACTATCTGTTCCGAGGTTGAAACTCCGACTCGGGTGCCATTTACGGCTCTGATAATTTGTACACCTTGTTTCAATGCAAATTAGCAGAGCATAATTTACACCTGCATTTTTGTGGCCCCATTATAATCCGCACCTTTGCAGGGTTACACAGTACACTAAGGCCCTGATCACGAGTATAGGTGCTGTTTATCACACGTGATAAATAACGATGCCACAGGGTAAGTTATTTATCAGGTGCCATTAATGGCACCTGTTGCGAGTTTATAGGGACACTCATGTGGATTTGAGTGATTAATGCACCAAAATCCTCATGATTCGGTAAATACCATATGCTTTTCCTCTGTTAAATTTCGGCAGGTTTGACCTGATGAAATTTAATGAACCTCGAGGTACTTAATGCATCCAATATTTATCAGTTACGTTAAATACCTTTTACCTTGCAGTTTTAAATCGTACATAAAGGGGTTTACGCACGTGCCGGAAAACAACGCCCTAAGGCTTTTCTGCCCCTAAATGTTTAGTAGAGATGTATTCTGTTCTATTATACCAGGGGTCTCCAACCTTTTCTTTAACAAGAGCGACTTCTGCTCAATGACCTTTATCCTGAGCTACTAATATTGTAAGTGTTGTAATAGTGAGCAGATCCGACAAGATTACAATAGTAGCTACTCTTGCAAGATTATAATAAGCAGTGATCACCTCACTGCATCAGGCAGGATTACAAGCGGTAATGTAAAAACAAGCATTTGCAATGCAATAGGTCTCGCATTTGCGAGGGTTTAAGCTATTGGCATTGAAAATGGCTATGCCTTTTATTTGTGTTCCGAACCTATCAAGCGGTGCGTAGTTTAGGAGTAAGGCTCAGTACGTCACATCATGCGTGCTAAAAACACATTGCAACGTGAAGACTCCAACTGAGGAGAAAGCAAGCAACATTTTTTTTGTCCTTTATCTTTTAACGCCCTGGTTAAAACTGTGTCGAAAAACTGCAGCTTAGTCACCGTAGGGTGGGGGTTAGTTTAAGCATTTTTAACTTGAAAACATAATCGGGGGGTGTAAATGCAATGCAAATCGGGCATTCTTTACCAAAAAAAATACATATGAATGAACATTTCAGCGCGGGAATGTAATCTGGTGCTTATGTAAAGCCCTTGGGCTAAGTCAGCGCAGTAGAAAGACTGCAACAAAAATAAATAAAGAAATAAATAAATTGTCTTTAGCAGAAAAAAATATTGTTAAATGCAGATATTTAATAGAACTAGTACTGTCCTAGATGTTCTGCTGAAACGCCTGCTAGTACAGAAAATCACTTGGCCGTACATTTTTATGGGTGGCCTCTGCAGTCCATGGGTTCGATATTCCAGTCAGAGTAGAGCGTGAAAAGGCCAGCTGAGGGCATCTGTACAACAAACAAAAGCTAACAAATCGCACCTTTTTGATTGTGGTCACATGGAGCCTGAACCGTGCCTGGTAACGGTGCTGGAGTTTCCACCAGCTGGGCCGAGGGTGAAGACCGTACAGGTCATTTCTAGGTGGTCCTCCATGTCACTAGCCGAGGGAGTCTGTCACCTCACTAGCCCAAGATAGGTGCAGCTGTGAACCGCACAGGTCCTGCAGCTCCATGCTGACTCAACTACTGCCCTGGTATGTCATAGGCCGTGACTGGGAGGGCGAGCTCGGTGCCAGGGAACACAAGAGAGGCACCTTTCACAGTTTGTATTACCAACAGAGGGAGTGCTCTTCAAACCTGAAGTTCCAGAACACTTGCGTTGGCGAGATGTGGTCAATGTGTAAATGTTTTTTGTGATCGACCCGAAGGTATTGGAGCGCTTTCATAGCTGCCAAGGTTTCAGATTGCTATGTGTGACATTTTCACAATTTCAGTGTAATCAAGAGTGACATTTTAATGACTGACACTTTCTCCCGAGAACATTAAGCAATTTAGACCTAAATAATATCAGAAATTACACCCATTTGAGCAACGAGAAACTAAAAAGTCACTGAACTAAAGTGTACTAACCGCAGGCAGCTGCAAACTGAGCAGAGCAGCATCAGTACACCACAGGACAGGGGGCGCAGGCAACTCGGAATGATTGAAGCATTAATGTTATTTATAAAGAGCTGCCATAGCAAGTTAGATAAACTACTAAAACACAGATGCCATAGCAGCCTTCACCCACACTGGCCCCCCTGGGTCCTCCTTGCTGCCAGCAATCATGTGTGAGTCACTCGACGAGTGACTCACACATTTTGATCTGGTGTGACAGTGAGTGCGTGCAGCTCTGTGTGACACAGACTATCAACAAGAGACACCACCGGCGCAGCGCGACACAAAAGGTTTACCCGGCCGCGGCCCGCGACGACAGTACATTCTAGTCACACACACGACAAAGAGTCGAGTCAGACACACTGTACACACTGGCAGCACTGAGCGACGTGTGACTGTGAGCAGGCTGCCTCTCAGACACAGAATTGAATGTATGTCAAGACAGTGACGAGCGGAGCATTAGAAGTACTTTAACTTCAGTTAGCTGTACTTACTGAGAGTTTTGAGACTGTTCAACTTGTGTGCTGCGCCTCGGCCTGCCTCTCGTCGGCCGGCGCCGCACGACATGCCTGCAGTGCTGCAGCAGCTGCGTGCCCGATTTGTGAATGCAGCCTCCACAGGCTCGATGCGGCGCTGCCACATGGTGAGACTCTGCGACGGCTTTACATGAGCACCGTATTTACATTACACATTCAGGCACGGGGAGATTAAGTGATTTGCCCAGAATCACAGGATGTGGATGCGACCCCGAGGCTCGAACCCTGGTTTTGAGCACCAAAGTCGGCAGTCTAGCCGACGGACCACATCATTGTGAGCTTTTGTTTGTGCGCGCGTGAATGACTGATTGGCCCACGACAGCATGTGTGTGTGTGTGCGCCCGTTTGCGTGAGTGTACGCGTTGAATTTTGAGCATGTGCCCAATGGGTGAATGCGTGTATGAGTAGTTAAGAGTGGGGGGGGCGCACATGAAGGAAGCACACAGCCGCGGCCGGCATGCTCGCGGGAGGGAGGGAGGGGGCGCGGGTGGGAAATAAAAATAAACAAGCAGCATGCGCTGCCCGCCCCTCGCGCACACCGGCTCCTTGCGCATGCACCGCTGCCATGTTGTCAGGCAGAGATGAGCGAGACAATGAAAGAGTGCAAACCGTGCGGACGAAAACTGTAGTTGGTGGCCGCTGCTTCCGGACTACACGGAAGTCAGTTGGACATCAACAGCCAGTCAAAACCAAGGTAACAAAAGCTATACCAACATTTAGCAAATGGCAAGCGGCAGGAGAAACTACCGGCCGCTTGCCAACACATAGAGATTGCTTTGTCTCGCTGAGACAGCGCATGCAGCGCATGCGCTGCCAAGGCGAGACCTAAAAAGGCTTTGTCCATTTGCAATGCCTTTACATAGGTAACACATAATGGCCATAGTTGCAATGCTTGTGGCACCATGGTAGTAACATTAGTAATAAGTCTCCTCCATGCCAGTTGATTTATCACTGTCCGCTATAAAAAATATTTGGGTAATTCAAAAAATGTCTCCACATATGTTGGTATAAATATTAATTCTTGCTAACAAACGTTTCTAATTTGGTAGGCTGGGCTGGACATAGATGACTACTCACGGGTAGCTTGAGAGCTACTCATTGGAGAGGCCTGTATTATTCTGTACCATAAAGACTATTCTGCCACTAAATGGTTCGTGCTTTTTACATGCTTATAAGGTGCAACTAAGCAAAGTTTTGACACTAAATGCTTAGTAAACCTTGTACTGAGGCAGAGCAAGCTTTAGTGTCCTGTATCACTGATACAGAACCCTGAACATTGTTAGGTTTCAGTATGTCCTATATGGCTATCTAGTACATTGAACACTGTTCTGCTTCTAACTGCTAAGTGCACTATGTATGGCCAAACAATAGATGGGCCAATGTCTGCTTCTAAATTTTTAGTTTAACACAACAAAGACTTTTCTGCTTTAACCAATTGCTCTGATAGACTTTGTACAGTAAGCTAGAACCAATAACTGTTCTCAGTTAGTACATTTTCGGCGAGTGTAGCATAAACGTAAGGCTCTGTTGACACTAATGGTTTCTACATTTTTTTTGCATTATTTTGGGGAATGCTGAACATTGTTCTGAAATGGATTGTGCTGTAATGTAGACCCCCCCTCCCCGATTTCCCCCCTGGTGGACTGTTCTGACACAGTACACAAATACAGTTTTGTATGGTCTATTCGCATCTAGGTTTCAAAAATATTAGATGTTGGCAGTTATTTATGTGTAAGGGATTTTGCTGCATTTAATGAAGATAAGCTACTTGCATTATACATTATATAAAATTATAGATGGGTAACTGTGAATAACAGGAATTCTAAAGTTATCTATTTTGTATGTATGTTTTATGTTTATTATATATGCAATAAGATTTTTAACACACATAGACGATTGCGAAGATCGAATTGTCTGATATTACTTAGATCATTAAGGTGAAATATGTCCGTTGCTTTTTACCCATCTATTATTTTATCTCATCAATGACCCACACAATCATCTACCCGCGTTTTCAGATGTTATGCAGGGACAGAGAAGTAATGGGGGAGACATGTGTAACATGGCTCCTCCTCCATGGCCCAAATAAAATTAAAATAAAAGGATCACTTGCCATCTGCCCCAGCACACTTTATGCCTTCCCTTTCCACCACCCTTAATGCCTTTTCCTCCCTTCTTGAAGCTGTGCTCTCTGAATGAAAGAACCAGTGCATTCCTCACCCTACATTGACAATGGCTTCCACGAATTGCCACCTTTCCAAAAGAAAAATACTGCCATATTTGTCTGTTTTACGCATCTGCAAAGGTCCAGCGTTATACTTAGAGAGAGCTTGATATAAAATGTATATTTATTTGTATCATGACCTTTCTGTTTTTGTTTCCTTATCAGTCAGCGATCGTTAAAGCAGTTCTAGAGCACAATTAAAGAGCTTTCTTCTTATATTTTTTGCTTATTGTATGGGTTAATAAGGGGGAAAAATACCCTTGCTGCTCTTTCTTTTCCCTTAATCGCCCTGTGTTTTCTTTCTTCCTTCATATGTAGCACAAACTTAACCCGAAGGTATTGTAGCGCTTGACATGAGCACCAGTTACATTACATAAGGTCACATTCAAATTTATAATTTTTTTTAGGTGGGGGAGATTAAGTGATTTGTTTTCCCCAGAATCGCAGGATTTTGAGCCGACAACGCCGAGACTAGAACCTGGTCCCCCAGTTCCACATTTGGCAGCTCTGGCCCTAACACCCCATTGCCTCCCCCTCCCTGTTGGTATTTATAGAGCTTTAACACTGCTGGTTTTCAGATTGTGAAAACCAACATTGTGTTAAAACTCTAAAACTTCAACACTGCGCATTGTCTGCTGGTGAGAGGGATCACGTGTGCATGGTCTACTGGTGAGAGGGAGCACGTGTGCATGGTCTCCTGGTGAGAGGGAGCACGTGTGCATGGTCTCCTGGTGAGAGGGAGCACGTGTGCATTGTCTCCTGGTGAGAGGGAGCACGTGTGCATGGTCTCCTGGTGAAAGGGAGCATGGGTGCACTGCCTCCTGGTGAGAGGGAGCACGTGTGCCTTGTCTCCTGGTGAGAGGGAGCATGTGTGCATTGTCTCCTGGTGAGAGGGGAACACTGGAGCATTGTCTACTGGTGAGAGGAAGCACATGTGCATTGTCTACTGGTGAGAGGGAGCACGTGCATTGTCTACTGGTGAGAGGGAGCACGTGCATTGTCTTCTGGTGAGAGGGGAGCACGGGTGCATTGTCTTCTGGTGAGAGGGAGCTCGTGTGCATTGTCTACTGGTGAGAGGGAGCTCGTGTGCATTGTCTCCTGGTGAGAGGGAGCTCGTGTGCATTGTCTCCTGGTGAGAGGGAGCTCGTGTGCATTGCCTCCTGGTGAGAGGGAGCTTGTGTGCATTGTCTCCTGGTGAGAGGGAGCTCGGGTGCATTGTCTCCTGGTGAGAGGGAGCTCGGGTGCATTGTCTCCTGGTGAGAGGGAGCACATGTGCATTGTCTGCTGGTGAGAGGGAGCACATGTGCATTGTCTGCTGGTGAGAGGGAGCTCGTGTGCATTGTCTCCTGGTGAGAGGGAGCTCGTGTGCATTGCCTCCTGGTGAGAGGGAGCTTGTGTGCATTGTCTCCTGGTGAGAGGGAGCTCGGGTGCATTGTCTCCTGGTGAGAGGGAGCTCGGGTGCATTGTCTCCTGGTGAGAGGGAGCACATGTGCATTGTCTGCTGGTGAGAGGGAGCACATGTGCATTGTCTGCTGGTGAGAGGGAGCACGTGTGCATAGTCTACTGGTGAGAGGGAGCATGGGTGCCTTGTCTTCTGGTGAGAGGAGCACGGGTGCATTGTCTTCTGGTGAGAGGGAGCCCGTGCGCATTGTCTCTGGTGAGAGGGAGCTCGTGCGCATTGTCTCCTGGTGAGAGGGAGCTCGTGTGCATTGTCTCCTGGTGAGAGGGAGCTCGTGTGCATTGTCTCCTGGTGAGAGGGAGCACGTGTGCATTGTCTCCTGGTGAGAGGGAGCACGGTTGCATTGTCTCCTGGTGAGAGGGAGCACGGTTGCATTGTCTCCTGGTGAGAGGGAGCACGGTTGCATTGTCTCCTGGTGAGAGGGAGCACGGTTGCATTGTCTACTGGTGAGAGGGGAGCACGGGTGCATTGTATTCTGGTGAGAGGGGAGCACGGGTGCATTGTCTTCTGATGAGAGGGGAGCACGGGTGCATTGTCTTCTGGTGAGAGGAGCACGGGTGCATTGTCTACTGGTGAGAGGGAGCACGTGCATTGTCTACTGGTGAGAGGGAGCACGTGTGCATTGTCTACTGGTGAGAGGGAGCACGTGTGCATGGTCTACTGGTGAGAGGGAGCACGTGTGCCATGTCTCCTGGTGAGAGGGAGCACGTGTGCCTTGTCTACTGGTGAGAGGGAGCACGTGTGCCTTGTCTACTGGTGAGAGGGAGCACGTGTGCCTTGTCTCCTGGTGAGAGGGAGCACGTGTGCCTTATCTCCTGGTGAGAGGGAGCACGTGTGCCTTGTCTACTGGTGAGAGGAAGCACATGTGCATTGTCTCCTGGTGAGAGGGGAACACTGGAGCATTGTCTACTGGTGAAAGGGGAGCACGGGTGCCTGGTCTAGTGCGAGGGAGCACGTGTGCCTGGTCTCCTGGTGAGAAGGAGCACGTGTGCATGGTCTCCTGGTGAGAAGGAGCACGTGTGCATGGTCTCCTGGTGAGAAGGAGCACGTGTGCATGGTCTCCTGGTGAGAAGGAGCACGTGTGCATGGTCTCCTGGTGAGAAGGAGCACGTGTGCATGGTCTCCTGGTGAGAGAGCACGTGTGCATGGTCTCCTGGTGAGAGGGAGCACGTGTGCATGGTCTCCTGGTGAGAGGGAGCACGTGTGCATGGTCTCCTGGTGAGAGGGAGCACGTGTGCGGTGTTTCCTGGTGAGAGGGAGCACGTGTGCGTTGTCTTCTGGTGAGAGGGGAGCACGGGTGCGTTGTCTTCTGGTGAGAGGGAGCACGGGTGCATTGTCTGCTGGTGAGAGGGGGCACATGTGCATTGTCTGCTGGTGAGAAGGGGGCACATGTGCATTGTCTCCTGGTGAGAGGGAGCTCATGTGCATTGTCTCCTGGTGAGAGGGAGCTCATGTGCATTGTCTCCTGGTGAGAGGGTGCACGGGTGCATTGTCTCCTGGTGAGAGGGAGCACGGGTGCATTGTCTACTGGACAGAGACCATGCCTCTGAGCTTGCTTTGGTTTTCACAGCCACCGTTCCTAAGTGTAATGGGTCAGACTCTGATCGTGCTGGGCTCGAGGGTCCATTAGGAGTCCCGAGCTAATCCAGAACCCGGCATCTGGCGTGAGCTAGGCTGGAGCTTTCAAGGGCCCTATAAAAATATATTATTTGAATGATCCTATTATGGTTCTATGGAGCCTTCATCTGATACTGGAATATGTATAATGCATTGTGTGCACTAGTCCGTATTGAGTTTAAAGGTTTATTGTGCTTTGTGGGACAGTGCACCTTAGTTATACGTCACTAATTAATAACGGCTTCCAATCACTCTAATAAGCCGTAGAAAATGATTTCCGTAGAAACCTGCACCCTATATTGCCATATGCAGCCCTTTAGCGAGAGGTAGCTGCTTGTGATCCAGACACTATGGGTAAGTGCATTATCATGGGTATAGTGAGGAAGTGTCCATGTTACTTTTGAGATTTCAAACAAACCCAGAAAAAAACGTCCTGTAGTGGAGATTTACTTCTGAACATTTGCTTTTGATTTTCTGAAAGAACAAAACGGCTGTTTCTCCCAGAGAAAATATCCATTTCTTCCCCAACCCCTATCCTGGACTAAAATCCCTTGATAAAGGTGCCCCGATACCTTTTTTACAGTATGTTCAGTAGCACACTTCAGCTCTCATGACCGTGATTGGGGTGTATGTATGTGCAAGGCCTGTTTTTTTTATTCTTATTAAACTGAGCAGGCTTTTTGTTTGAATCCGAGCTGCTTTTTCAGTTTGTTGCCACACCTGGTAAACGTTCCACCTTCGCTTTTGATAACGGGTTCAAAGTACAGGCAGATTATGCCTGCGCTCGCAGTGCAAAGAATCCACCTTTCTGTTTTTCGCAACCTCAGTTAACATTAAATAAGATGTTTATTTCACAGCCTGTCACTTTGAATGATGTTTACCTGATTACGCTGCACTAACTTTCTTTTCGCAGTAAGTTTCTAACTTTGTAAGATATAGGGACTTTCCAGAAATTTGTTTTAACCAAAAGAGGCTTGAGAGATCACATTACTTTTCTTTTATGTCGATTCCTCTGTATTTTTAGGAATGCTTCTGAAAAATGGTGGAAGCTTTGAAGATGACTTATCTTTGGGAGCTGAAGGTAATGCGCCTCATCTTGAGTATAAAGCTTGTTCTCTATACTTTAGCTGCATTTTTTGGGGTCTGATTTAAATTCTTGCTGAGTTTGTGCACTTTGTTTTGTCCTTGTTTTAAACTGCTCCTGACATTACATGAATATTGTTTTTTAAAAGAACAGAATTGTAGTTTTCAGGTGCTATGCATGCTTGACTGTTGTAGCTTTTTGTTAATGGAATTTTTGGATTACTTTGCTCTCATTAACATAATAAAACCTTTATTATTTTTCCCTCCTATTCCAGTGTTAACGTGAAGTCTTAAATAGAGGTTGTAAGCAGCCGTCTTCTTTAGTGTGCAGACAGTTGTACTCTTTAATGCCATTTTCTGTTCCTCTGCAACCTCATTCCATAGCAGTTCCTTGTTGGCCTAGTAAAATGTTTCTTCACTCACTTTAATTATTTATATTTCTGGAGAAGCAAGTTCAGGTCCGTCAGGGTGACTATTACCTGATGAGGTGAATTCTATGCAGCACAAGGTGCTTGCTGCCTATGCACTTGTTTTGTTAGGTGGTGCACAATCAGTGGCCGATGGCGTGATTGCAGTAAATTTCTAGGCTAGGTGCACACTGGTGTACGATTGGGTGAGTGTTGGTACGCTGTGCTAATTGTACAGCGTGAGGTTGTCAGAACTGAGTGATGCACACCGCTACATATCGCAGCCAGCTGTCTGTGTATGGGTATTAGTCGGAGTAATGGAAGTTATTAGGGGTTCTGGTTTATAGAAATAAGAGATTCTCAACTGTGCCAACTGATTCACCCACGAGCACAATACCATTTAATCGTTTGTGGAGTTTATTTTCCTGAAAGTTTACTCTGCCCACTTTGCTTTTTTTGTCCGTGATTATAGCCATGTTTTTGTAATTTTCTGCTGAGTTTGCCGAATATTTCCAAAATGAGCCTATTTTTATTGAGTCTTCAGTCTCTTGCTACAGCGATGTAGGGATTTCTTCTCTGATGGAGGCCACAACACTGCATTCAAGCCTTAAATTAAACAAGCCAACAAAAATGGCGTTCATGTGTAGCAAAAGATTGTGTCCTGAGCACATAAAGGTGTGTTTAGTCCTTCATGCAAGTTGGATTATGCAAAGAAGTTAGTTTAGAGGAATGCTGTGTTAAAAAGATTCCCTGTATCTGTTAAAGAAAGAATAGAAGCATGTATATGTTGATGGTGCCAGGATACATCAATGCTAGTACGGACCATAGAGTTTCAAGGTGCAACACTTGATGTTGGTGCAAAAACCCAGCTTGAGTCAATGTGGTGTTGCAGCAAACTGAGGGATCCGCAGATGAGGGGCGCCTGGTGGTCCCCCTTGCCAGTCTTCATTATCTAGCTTGCTGTGTAATGCAATCTACAATGTCTTGCATATGAAAACCATGCACGTCTAGTCGCCAAAATGCCAAACTTTGGCTTCCAGTGACATCACCAAGATGGCCCCTTGTTTACATCCAGAGTCTCGTCCCTCAGTAGCCCCTTAGTTGGTACGACGAAACTAGGTTTGGAAACTAAAGAAAGTATACAGGGTTCATTGAGGCTTTTCTCACTTTGTTTTTGTGCAATTCCCTTCATGACCCCTTGGACCAGGAGTAGCAAGTGAGGCGTCTGCTACTAACTGATGGACCAAGGGTAGCGGCTGCTGCACTACACTGACAACCCCTAGATGTTATTTATGATCAGAATCCAATCTTGTTATATTATTAATGATAGGTTTTTGGCATTGGAGAGTTGCAGTTCTCTATAGCCTTTAAAAGCCTGGGCACCCGTGGCTCTTGTTTACAGGAACACTCTCATCTCGGTCTCTTTGGACCACTTCATTGAGTCGATGGATACATTGTGTGTGCCCTTTTCAGAGCAAAGCCAAGCCATTTCCCCCATAGCTCTCTTTCTACCTTGCAGCACATCTTTCCTTACTTTTTGATGAATGGCAGGAGCTGGAATCTGACGCCTCCATCTTACTACCATTGGTACTACCTCCACCTTTAAGAGCACTGTCTTGTTATTACTGCACTCATGAAGAGCTCAGTCTTCCCCAGTAAGGCTTTTGGAAACTTTTTCCAGGAGGGAGCCACTTCTCTTCCATCCTTATCTCTTGGGGGTCCTGACATTTGACATTGTCAAGCTCTCATGCAGATAAATCCATTGCCAACCGATGCAAGAGAGACGGAGTCTAGGATGGTTTGCATTCTACATCTTCAACCACTGTTAGCCCTACTCTACTAGTGCATTGCACAATCTGCCCATCACACTACTGGTATGGGCTTCACCAAGGGCACCCTAGTCTTTCTCTATACGCTGCCCCCTTTTTGTTTCTCGTTCCTTCTTACTCCTTTTGCGCCCAAACTTGAAGTTCAGACACCTTGACCGGTGTCAGGCAGTAGATGGCCCTCTGATCACTCATGCCAAACTCCTTGACAAGGAAGAGTAGTAACCGGACCTCTCGGCTCCAACCATCATAAGTCACCCAGTCCTACTTGCCATCTTGCCATGGATACTGTATCTCCTTCATTGCAAGAAGGAGAAACCCTGTGAGCACTATCTAACTCCATTTTACAATTAAAATTGTTTTGTGGTGAGACTGCAGCTGGACAGAGTACTGAGACTCAGAAGGATACATCTTCTACTCCTGTTTCAATAAGCGTAATCCCTCATATGCATTGTGGTTATGCGTTAACTCGGGATACTATAACATTATTGCTGTTCTCTAGCACAATGCATACTACTCACTACAAACAGTTGTCATCTTCTCTAAACAAAGCTTTTCACCAACCCCACTTCATTTACAACAAGCCAGCTTGCTATCAGCAAAAAACAAAGATGTACCGATGGTCTTCAGGGATTTCAGTGGTAGTCGCCACACTCTATCCCTCCCCACATACTTTATCTCACTCAAATCCTTACTCGGTATGAACCCTCCCCAAAATTCTGATCTGCTAATGGCCGCTTCCTGGCTTCATCTCTCTCTCTCCTCTCTCTCCTTTTCCTTTGACCTTCTAGCTTTTTTGGTATGCTTTGCCTCTGTATCTTGAAGTAACTTTCACCCTTTGCACATTCAAGGTTGCCTTAAACTTTTATCAGATTCAACTTGAAAAAGGCAATAATAAACCGCTCCATGGCTGCTTGTGTTTATGAACCTTTTTTTGTAACATTACGTTTAATATACCATATCCCCAATTTTTGCAGATAATTATTCATTGTATTTCTGGCATCCAATGTCTCCCTTCATGAGCCATGCCCAGTAGCCACCTTCTAAATGTTCATTTCAGTGCCAGATATCTGCTGCTTAAGTCCAGACATGCAAAACAGCCATGCATCAGTCCATCTAAAAGTGCACAGGAACCTGGATGCAATGTTGCTGTGTCAGTTGGTTTTAGGTGTGCATAGAAAGCATTGTACTAGGCCTTCTGCTTAACTGTCTTTTAGACCAATTACAACCCCAACGTTTTCCGTACTCTTGAGTATAGTGTGTAGAGCAAGGTAAATTGTATTGGGAGAATCAGGAGTTAACCATGATCTAAAACAGTCACCAAGTGCAATAGATATTGCGTAAGACAATTCAGATGAACATTAATTGAACTTGCAATTATTTGAACCTGCAGTTCAAAAGATATTTTGGAAACCAGATTGTAAGACGGTAGCATTTGCATTAATCAGATTCTGTGGGGTGGGGGGGGAGGAGGGGGGTGGGTGGGGTCAGAAATCACACGATCGCTAGAGGGCTAATTATAAGCAACTTCTAGAGAACACTATCTTCAATTAGATTAATGGCATAATCCTCTTTCTCTCTCCTTGGTAGAGTAAATCTGCATTCTTCCAACATTTTGTGTTTTTTGTAGGCCAGTCACTGTTACATTCCCTTTTCTTCTAAGGAGTTTGTGTGAACGCAGAAGAGCAAGAGTCATTGAGATGGTTGAAGCCTAAACATTCAGTGGGAGGGCTTCTTTTAGATGGTACTATTAGGCATCAGTGGGCTAATATATACTCTGCTTCAAACTTTAACCACCAGATTACATCCATTATTTTTCTAAGCTATTTTAAAACGGTATATTCAAATTGAGCGAGCTAACCTTTTACAAGAAACTGTTTTAAGACAAACAAATGTATCTATGAGCATAGACTTACTGATGCAAATGCGCAATATATGAAGATACAGGGCATTTCTTTAATTGAACATCTATGTGAATAAAAACAGTCTGGCGAATTTTGAGAGCATCCAAAAGCAATATAATATTCCAAAAAGGATGTTTTAGGTACTAACAGAAATATTCAGTTTTCTATTAACATTGGTGAGACTTTAAAATCCTAGGCGTGGAACCTCAAGAAGTATTTGCACAACTAAAATGGCTATTGGGGGTTATATTAATTGCTAAAAGCCATCTCCCCAAAAGATGTGAAGCACATGGCACAAAATGAGTTATGGTGACTTTTGGCTCCCTATATTTGTGGCTCATGTACATCAGTCAATAACTCTTGCTGACCAACCTCCTACACCAACACAATCCGGTGATACGTCTGCTCCTTTGAACCATGGACAGACACACTCTTGAATTGGGGCAAAAGGCAAGGGAGGGAAGGCCTTTTCGGGATCTTGCCCTGGATGTGTGGAGCCGCAGAACAATTTCAGGCACATATTGTTTAACATGCCCAATATTTTTCAATATTTTGGGAAGTTGTAAGAAAGAATTGAGGAGATATAGTGATATTTCCCAAGATCATCTGAGCATGTACTGTTTTGGGCAGTTGGAGATGCAGAGATTGGTGTTTATCTACAGCTGTGTGTTGGTGGGACAGTTTATTGCAGTGAAAAGTTGGTTGACAAAAACCTCTTTCACAGTTTATCGAAACTGTGAATAACTATATCGTGGAACGGGGTAGTAAGTTAGGCAATGAAGGAAAATTGAATGGCAGTGGAAGCCAACTTGAGCTTTTCCTGCTATTAAGTTAACTGATTGAAAGTACAAATGCTCAACTATCATGATCCTTTCCTTTTTAATTTACATTCGTCTTTTTTTCCTCCTAAATGCACACTTTAATTCTCTAGGCCTGGATATGCCTTTATGTTCTTTTCTTTTTGCACCTAAACAATAAAATAAAAAATCTGCATTAAGAACATACCTAAAATCTTTCTCTCTTTATTTCTCTCGCTTTCTCTCTCTCTCGCTTTCTTTCTCTTTCTCTCTCTCTTTTTCTCTCTCTCTCTCAGAACTCTCTCTCTCTCAGAACTCTCTCTCTCTCTCTCTCAGAACTCTCTCTCTCTCGCTCTCAGAACTCTCTCTCTCTCTCTCTCAGAACTCTCTCTCTCTCTCTCTCAGAACTCTCTCTCTCTCAGAACTCTCTCTCTCTCTCTCTCTCTCAGAACTCTTTTATATTTAGTCTCCCGACAAGGCATTACATATGTAGGTAACCAATTGGCAGAATTGTTAAAGTACACACGTCTAGCCCCCAACATAACAGATGACACTTGGAAATGTGGGCATATCTTACGAATACTACACAACTTCCAGTTTCTTAGGCACACGTAATTTTTAAGGGACTTGTTTGTTTTAGTTGGCACTATTGGGGCTGGTTACAAGAATAATCCTATGCTGAGATAGAGTAACGGCACTGTTGTTTTAGAAAGCCCCATGTGTCTGCTCTTCACCTTCTTGTAATGCAAATAAAAATAGTTAATAAAAACTTTTATGAAATAAACTTTTAAGTCTAAAATAATGATCTGTATTCAGCACTTTATTGCTCTAATGTTCTATTTCCTGTCCCTCAATTACACCGGTGTATTCTGGGTTGTCACGCTGTGGCTTAATGCGTGATCAATAGCAAAAGGAAACTGTGACAACTGTTGTCTCCTAGGAAATGTAATCTTGCAGAGGCACACAAAGGCAAATAAAGCGGAGTCCGTGGCATGCCGAGCAGATACAGACATATGGCTGGCTCTATCCAGCTTTTCCTGCCTTTCAGACTCACTAGCCTGAGCTAAAATATCTAGATTTCCCTGGAAGTCAATGTGGTTCTCTAATCCTGTATTTATGTTCCAAAAAATTTGGATGCAAAAGTATCTAATGCATAAATCTCCGTGCAGAGAAGTCGAGCTCTGGGCTGTGCAAACACTATATGAATGTAAACTATTCTCAACCCTCACTTGATGAGATGCGGTGTACAACACTTAAGTAATCTTTGACGCCAGCATTGGGACAAGCACACGTGCACGAAGTTTTAACATTTGAACTGTGTTGATTGTTAATATCATGTTTGTATTTTATGCACAAATGGCAACTCCTGGATTGTGGGTTTTTTTTCTTTTGGGGTGGGGAGTGGCAAAGTGGTGCAAGTGCGTGGTCAGATGCTAGGAGGTGAGGGAGTATTGGCCGTGTGTGAGAGAGTAAATGGAGGGTGCGGTATTGCTGGTAAGGTTTTGTGAGTATTAAGAGATGCGATATAGAATTGGGTTGACAGTTAATCAGCGTTGAGAGGAGATGAGAACAGGCCTTGTGAGTTACTCTGAAATTGTTGAATCCTAAAAACAAAAATAGATTGACATTAGCACCTTTTGGTTTGGGAGTCCCTGCCTCTTGGAGTGTCGCGTTGGTTTGGAACCTTGAGCAGTTAAGGAGAACCGAGCCCAGCCCTCGCACTGTAGTTATGAATATTGCAGCCGGGCCTGCACTGCTAGTGTATGCGGGGGTAGAGCACAGACTAGGTGGACATTGCAGACTTGATGGTCTTTCAAACGTTAACTGTTCTGAAACTGTATGGATGTTAGAGAGTTGAATGATGTCATTGCTGATAGACGTGGACGCTGCTAATTGCCTTGATTGGTGCATAGCTTTCTGTTCCTTTTGATCATATTCCTTTTGTGTGCAGAATGTTGGAGGTATTTAAAATTCCTCTGTTCTGTGTGTTCAGACCGGTTACTGTTCTGTTAAAGTCGGCTTAATCCAGACTGTAAATCTCTATTACTATTTTGTGGGACAAATCTGTTTATGATGTGGATACAAAAAAGGACATCTAATGGTGTGTGTATATAATAATGAAGACTGGGCCCATTCAAGTGATTTAACAGATGGTTTCAAAGCCTTCTTGATGGGATAGACTTGTCTCTTTTTTTTATTCAGCTAGTTGCTTCACACTTGTGTATTTCGGTAAAAGAGGAACCCCTGTCGTACCTTGTCTTAAGTTACTAGACGATTCTAGAATTGATTGCACTCTGCAGAGTGTGACCTGCCTAGAAGGGAAAGCGTCCCACTCCAGAACGCTTTATAAGACCAGCTTTAATCTTTTTATTTTTTAATTTATTTGTAAAGGTTTGATTTAGATATGGCTTTAGTTGTCTGCCATCCGCATATTATTAAAAAATGTAATAATGGCAATACATACATACATACAAACATACATAAGTGCATAGAAGGGCTTTGAGATTCCTCTCTTCATCCATTGGTTTTCCATATTGTCATTCACATTCTGTTCTGCCCACCAAAGCATATGGCACTGGATCTGTGCACTTTAGCCATCAGCACTCCTGCATTTTAGTGACACCATTTGTTCCTGATCACATGTCTATTGAAAACGTGGTACTCTTCTGCATCACGTCTGGTTGGCCCATCTCTCGTATTACTTTTTTTATTCTCAATTTTTGTTTGCTTCATGTTTTACTTTCTTTACTTTGCATACATATGCTTGCCATCTTTGGACGGTGGTATTTTTGCTTATTTTGTTTTCATGCTTATATTTTTAATTCAAATTGCATGTGCTAGCAAAATATAATTTAAACAGAATCGCACTCATGCCAAGGCCAGACATGTTGGCATTGCCTATAAATATTTACACCCCACACAGATATACATTTATATGTCCTCCGGGACTTACTTGACAATCATACATACCTTTATTAGGTGAAATATTATATAATAATACTTAATTAGTCTCTTATACAGGGAAATGTTCGAGTAATGGTTGCCTGTTTAGCGACTGAGCTCACATGAGCATGTGGCACTGGGATTTCTTTTCCAGGGGATTTAAAGCAGGTGGTCCCAATTTTTTCCTCTGGCAAAGTGGGTAAGCCATATAGAGTGTGTTTGCCAGCTTAATACGCATGAATTAAATGCACATAAGTGAAAAGAGGATGATGGGTTTGTTTGCAAGAAGAAGAGGGAAGAATGCCGACTGCACCAGCCAGAAGCTGAACACTGTAGCCGAGGGCTTGCGATATCCAGTAAGCAAATAGGGAAGCAAAGCAGACTGTGGTTTAATATCAGCTTGATGTGTTGAAATACATAGAGCATATGCAGAAAAGGCTTTGGATCATTGCGGAAGGAGGGAGTGACTAAACTGAAGGCTTTTTCCAGGCTAACCTTTAATCTTCCAAGGGTCTAATCGGGCAGCCATCCAAATTTTGGCTTCATTATCATTCTGGGTGTCAGAATGCTTTGTGGGAAAACAAACCATCTTACTGATGCAAGGGAATTAATTCTTAGAGAAACTGCACATGGGTAGTGTGATTACATTTGCTCCTAAAATCAGTTCTTAAGCTGCAAGGATCTGTTCTTACTGATTGTTAAAAAGTCATACGCGACCAGCGTACGTAGGCGGGTTGCCTCACACTGTGTTAGAGATTGCTTGCTATTGGTAATGCCATTTATAACGAGCGTTCTTGCATTTTTTTTTCCAGCTGATCATCTTAATCACAAAAATAAGCAAATTGACTCAACATGGTAAGTAATCTGTGTCTCCATGTTGTCGAAAGGATCTGATGATTGGGTTGTACTAGTACTACCTTCCATCTCTGTACATTTATGTTTCATAGCAATGGGATGTCGGCTGAGGACCGGAGACTTCTGTTTTTCCAGAAAGGTCGAAGCATGAATTCCACTGGGTCTGGGAAAAGCAGTGGGACAGTTTCAAGGTAAACACGTCTTTCTGTGAGATTTAACAGGTCCCATTAATGTTTTGGCTTTAAACTTAAGGAAACTGAGCCACCTTTTTACTTTAACTTGGCTTATCTTCATGTCTTCGTATCTAGACAGTACATTTTATTTTTGCTTCTGCTACCTGGAAGTCTGGAAAAGTGTTTTTTTTTTTTTTTTTTTCACCAAGTCCTCTGAGCTAGTTGAAGATCACATTTAGACTTTTTAATTCAAGCATTCAGAGCCCTGTTGATACGTACCTGCTAAGTATTGAAACATCACTGCAATTCTATGGCTTGTGTTTAGTGTTTCAGAGTTATTGGAGCTTTATGAAGAAGACCCTGAAGAGATTCTTTACAATCTTGGATTTGGGAGAGATGAGCCGGATATTGCTGCCAAAATACCCTCAAGATTTTTTAACGCCTTTTCGTATGCTAGAGGGATTGATATCAAAGTGTACCTGAATGCGCAAATGCAGCGAATGGAGGTGGAAAATCCAAACTTTGCCTTAACAAGTAAGATTTGTTCTTTTACAAGGTGTTTGGGGACTTTAGAAAATTGAACTTTGTTCTTGAAATTATGTTTGTGACTTGGATTCCTGATGGTATGATGTGCTTCCCCTACTTCCCCCTTTATCCAGGGACAAAATACTATGCTTGTTATGACGATTTAGTTGTAAAACCTGAGCAGAAAGGGTTGAATCCATTCACGTGGAGAATATCTCTGAACAAGCATGCATGGTTTTTTGTTAAAATGAGTCCTGTTGTCGTCTGTTCACAGTTTCTCCTCGCTCACACTTTCTTTCTAGACACGCTCTCTTCTCTCACCCGAACAGTACATTGTTATTGCTCTTGAATAAAGGTTGCTGCCTTTAAATTCTTCCTATCTATTCCACTTACCTCTATTGCCTTTCCTCTGAGTTCAGTCAATAAGTTACAGTAAGCAAGGTTTGAAAGGCATCTGAATAAGGATTCTTTTTGCAGCTGGTCACATAGAAGTGTTTAACCCACCCAAAGTCTCTAGGGTGTGGGAAATTCCACTGATGTGTAGATGTCTCTCCCTTTTTATCGCTTTACCGCTTTTCCAGGTCTCCACCGCTCCCCAGTCTACCACCTCTCACACCTCCAGCTAGCAATCATCACTATCTTTCTCAGTATTCAGCCAGGACCTCTTTTCCATTGTAATCGCTGTACTCCCTCCTTTACCATTCCTAACCCCTGCGTTCTTCCCCACAGTGGGCCTGCTTTTGCCCCTCTCGCACGCTCAATTTGAAACAATTACTCGCGCAGCACGCTGTTGCTTTCAAACCATTGCTCTATAAAAGTAGCATACAAAAATTATTTGCAAGCTTAATGGTCAGGGGTGCAAAAACGAATAATGTTGCCCATGTTAAAACAAGTGCACATTGTTTAAGTTCTATGTCCGTTGTATCTATTGTTTTTTATGTTTTACATTTTTGATTAACACAAATGCTGTGCATAGGTTTTATGGAATGTGTATGTAGGACTCGTTTCGGTGTGTCAAAAAAATTAATTTGTGTATTGAGTGGTCGTACAATAAAGTACACTAGTTATGCAGTTGTTCTAAAGGAAAATTGTGAGGTACTGGGTGATGTTGGATGGCCCTGTAGGGGGTTTTAAGTAGGTGGTGATGTTTGAGAGCCCATTGGAAGGGGATGGAGAGCCAAGGCAGATCTATAACTAATGGCGTTTTAGTGAAGGAGTGGCTTAAGGACCATGTTTTGAATTGATAGGTGGTACATGGGACTTTAAGGGTGGTAAGACCGTGTTTTACTTTGTGACCAAAAGGGCCAGATACTCGCCATTTGGCCAGTATTCTTTTGCCGGAATTTCTAAGAATAAGACCTGGAATGTAAACTGTTCCAAGCCTTTCAAAGTGCATAAAAAGTGTTTTTCGCTAGGAGGAAAGACTGCATCCTCTGTCTCAGCTATGGACATCTGGCTGTTCCAGTCTTGGAAACTCACAGCCTGCTTTTAGATGAGGGCCCCCGCCCTACAGAACTTAGTCTGTGAATCTACTCTCTGCTTTGACACAAGTCACAATTGGGCATAGAGTTGAGAGGTTCTGAAGCTGAGACGAGAAATTAACTGGGGGCATTCTCTGCAAGGGATCATTGGTCTCTCTTCAAAACTATTTGTTGGGAAATACTGATTGATATGCTCTGGCAAAGAAAAATCAGACTTGAGTGCACTGGTTGGAACCAATGGGTGGCAGCTCGAAATGGAGTACAAAACACCATTTTGTCTTTTTCACCTCCCATTGCTTTTGTGGCATACAACAGGAAAATACTTATCTGAGAGAGTTCTTTGTGCTGGTGAAAGTATAACAAGACCAAGGGGATTATTTGGAGTTTGGGGGTTGTCAAACATCTGTCAGAAATCTGTGGATGTCCTTTCAGCCCTCTTTAGAGTGTATTCTCATGTTTACCCCTTGATTTAGGGCAAGGGGATATCTGGCAATTTTTGACAGGGGTTCTTAATCTGCCAAATACCCTATAACCCCCCCCGTCCCCAGTTTTCAACAAACAGACCCACATTTTCTTCCACTTAGTTTTTCAGAAGAGGCTGCCCTTTTCAAGGCATTTGTCCATGGCATGAAAATCCACTGTTAACATCCCAAAAAAAGGTCCCAAATGGGACGGTGCCGATCATTAGAGAAAGAAATCTGTGTTCATTGCAAGCATTTGTATATTTTTTTAATCTAAATTTGTATGGGTTTTGGACAGAGACTGATCTACCGCAGAAAGATAGAGATATGCTTTTGTTTGATTGGCATGTGTGATGAGTGGATATGGGGTTGAGTACATCTCATTCACATAGGTCTTTGTCCAGGCCAGGAGTAGTTGGTGTGGGTGCTCAGAAGCCTGCTCTATTTGTTTGGCCTAATGACCCTTTAATGTGGAGCATCTGGGACTGCTTGCATTTCGTTTCATAGTCGAAGTGGTCAGGCAGTTCATGCAGCACTGATCTTTGGGGCAGCTCCAAAAACTGTTTTTGACATAGTTTTACACATAGTTGGTCCCCTTCTGTATTGGTACAGAGAAAGCTAAAACAAGGTAATGGAATCCCACTCAGAAAAAATGAATTTAGGTGAGAAAAAAAATCCTTATGCATTTCTATACAAGACTTTGTTTTCCTTTTGGATGCTGACCCGCATCCAGAGGTGATCCAGGTTTTTAGGAGGAGAGAGAATGGGAGTGCCTCTTAGAGGGGTGTCCAAATAGAAAGGAAGTTTCATTGTCTTTGTCTTGAAAGCACATGGACTGAGGCTGTGCTATTCATGACCACTTTCAATCCACCCTATGACAAATAGATGACAGAACTGCAGCACCAGTTGGTGGACGGCTCCGGTGGAGCAGATAACCCCGGTGCCACAGTAAGTGCAAATGAGTATCCGGTTTGCTGCCTTTCCAGAGTCCCTGGTCTTCAAACCTTTATGTTGCCTTGCCACTTACTCCAGACCGATAAATAGGCCGAGTCTTGCCTTATATTTGCTTGCTCACACACAAGTCACTGGTGAAAGCATAAGAGTGGTTACACCTTCCAAACTAGCACCTGGCAGTAAATGTTAAACTGAGAGAAACTGATATAAGAATCTTACTGTCCCTAGAATGGATTTCTCCCACGTCTGTGTAGTTGAAGCACTTACAGGGCATTAACGCTCACTTTATTTGTCCCTGTTGGGCACGTGAAACTCTGATCACCGCTAGCCTCCCTTGACTTGCCCTTAAGATGCAAGTTTTTATATAAAGATAACCTAGAGTTCCTGTTTCCCCATGCCCTAAACTGACTGACCTGGACCACAACTGTTTATATTACTTTATTTTAGGTGCACACATTAGGGCAAGAGAAAAGTTGTTTTGACATTTCTCACTATTTGACTGAAAAGCTTTCCAGGCTTGGAGACTGGAAATTGGTCCATGTGAAGTACTGTTCTGTTTGGAACTTTCTGAATACCGCCGCAAAACAACCTTCTGACAACTGGAGTATCTTAAGCCATAATCATTCAATCAGCATTTGTATAGTGCAGCAGTGTCAGCCCTAGGGGTATCTGGGCGCTCTGGATGTGACTTTAGAATGAAGGTCAGAAACGAGCAGAAAGAGGCAAAATAAAGGTTAGAAACGAGCAGAAAAGGGCAGAATAAAGGTCAGAAAACAGCTGAAAGAGGCAGAATACAGGTCAGAAAGAGGCAAAATAAAGGTCAGAAACAAGCAGAAAAACACAGAATAAAGGTCCAAAATGAGCAGAAAGAGGCAAAATAATAAGCAGTAAGAGGGAAATCAGAGGGCAAATGCGAGCAGAGAAGTGGCAGACAAACGAGCAGAGGAGGCACAAACCAAAGGCAGCAGAGGGTAGCAGACTGCGGGCAAGCTGGACAGGAGGGCTGTCTCAGGTGAGCTGGCACAAGGACTATGGTGGTGACATGAGTGAGCGCACACTTTTGGAGAGGAGATTTACAAAGAAGATAGAGGTTGTAGTCTTGAATGACCAGTCTTCTACTTATGATGGGGTAAGGATACATGTGTATGTGTTCCTTAGAGGGGACTTCTTTTTAAGCCAGTGCTAGCTGAAAATAGTCTAGTCCATCGCTCAGAAAAGGTTCACAGATTATCAAATATTTCTAAAATCTGCAAATATTTTTACCACATTTTCATCTATGCTTCTTGCCTGTGGCAAACAAAGGACCCCCACCATTGTTTACTGACCCTTACATTAGCACAAGGGTGTTCAACTTGGGCCCAGGAGAACTCAATCAATGTCGGAAATTCAGGAGAAGTACTGGTAGTGAAAATTAGGTACAGATACTTTCCCTCAAAGCAGAATTTTCTAATCTGTATATTCTGTAAATCTGGCATTGATATGGTCCTCCTGGACATCCCTGCATCAGCAACTCCAGAGCCACGTATCATACGATGCTTAAACACGATAGAACAGTATGATCTACTACAGACCCGCTACTACTTAACTGTCATTAAAATCCTTCTTAAGAACGTGCCATTGACTTGTGAAAACTCAGTCCTGTTGGAGCAATATGTTACAGTGAGGCAATATATCTTCTGAAAGCATATTTTGGGAACTGCGTTTGAGCTTGCGTGAAAGATAAAAATGAATTTATGAGAAAATGGCTATTTATAATAACAGGAAACCCCACAGGAAACTGTGCCACAATGACAATCCTGAATGCCAAAAAACAAACTGAGCACAAAAAAAGAACAACTTACAATAGTTAAGCAATACTCTTTTGTAGAGTTGCTGTACTGTAAATAAACACTGAGTAAACTTTAACTCATTTTCCCAGCAAAGTAATTTGTTTATACTCCTAACCTGATTTACATACTTGACTGACCCAATTCTGCTGCTTGGTAGTGTGCATTGCTTTAGTTTTTGACAGTTTACTGGTGTTGTAAAGTGATCTATGCATTGCAGATTACTTTTTTATAGTTCGTGTTAGGATGCATTTATAAACTTTGGTTGTAGGTTATGGTCCCTATTTCATAGCACTTGTAGTTTTTCCATAATAAAGGTTGCTTATACCTTGATTATGTCTTTACCACATGCCCTATGATGGCTATTTCACATGCATGCAGGCCATTACAAATGTTATATTGGTACCAATGTTCAGCTGAGCACTATTACCTAGTGTGTTGAATCCTGCACTTCTAAAAACCAGGTTAAAGCGGACCAAGCTCGCTTTAGAAGTGTTGCGTGGTTACCTCTAAAAGTAGGGCCTTCTTCCAAAGCTACCTTGTATCCTCAGAAACTAGAAAACACCCAACGCCCCTACAAGGTAGATGAGTTGGGGTAAATCACACTTATCGTAAAGATTGCCTTAAACCTGCCGTGAACTAATCAAACTTTGGAAAGCCAAAACCTACTGCTGTCTAGCATTTCTTGTTTTTCATAGCCAACTACACCCTCAAATAATAATAATAATTAAAGAAAAAAAGAGTATGGAAAGTGTGCTGAGGAATTCATTCGTCCCAGAATGTTGAATTGTGGCTTCTTGTTGGTTTAACAGTCAATTAATGCATTTACAATAAATGCCTTCATTGTTTGCATTTGGCTGGGCTGCTGGAGAATGTAGGCATGAAGTGAATGTTGGAGGCGTTTCAGTTTGTAACATAAATGCTGGCCCTTACCCTACGTTCACAGCATAGCACATCTGTGGATCTGAAAGAAAGACAGCGATGGGTAAAGGAAAATCTAGATTGGTGACAGCCAGGCTTTGACATCTGTTAAAAAGCATTTTTTTGCTGTGTCTGATGAACGATACTGAGAAGTCGAGGAGCGGCATAGGCCCATAGGTTTCAAGCAAACGAGGCCAGCGATTTTAATCTTCCAGTCCCATGACCGGATGTGATAACCTCTGTCAGCAGGATTTGGGGCCAAAGCATGATCGTTCAAAGAGAATAGCATTCCTTTCTCTTTATGGACATAACAGAGACCAGCTCTATGACTCATAAATGTGATGTACTAACATAGGGATACTTTCTTCAGAAAGGACGCAGCGACGGTGAATAATATGAATTGTGAAAATCTGTGAAGAATTGAGTTGAAGGACCTTAACTGCAGCACATAAAGGTATGAAGAGGCCCATTGCAGACAACATGCATTGGACCTTGCTATGTATTGGAACTTTGAACATTCAGTGTGTGGACCAAACCTGAATACATTTGTTGGCCAGACTTCAACAACAATGCGCTTGTTGGCCCAAACATTTGTTGGACAAAAAAAGCTACTTATAGGACTTCCTTGACTCCATGAGCCATTCCTCAGATGGCTTTTAAAAGACTTGAGTTGGATCAATGTAGGCAAAAAGAGCACATTTGAACCCCTTGTGGTGCTTCTGGTAGTATAAGCGATTTCAGAGATTGCTCATATAAAGTCTTTTGGAAAACAAACATTTCAAGCAAATAGCTGTATGATTAGCAGAAGCTGAAAAATGAAGCTTAACGTTGTTGGAGGCCTACTCAAAAATTGGAAGGGAAAAAGCCTGATGCATGGGGTGTCACAAAAGGGGTGCATGCAAAAATATATTTTTAAGATGTACAAGATTTTGTTTGATGATGCAAATAAGAAAGCATATGTGCAAAGTGTGCTTATAAGTGATCCAAACAAATGTAAAATTGCATCATCCAAATTGAATGCCTTTTTAGATGCACCGTTACATTATTCTTTTGGGAAAGGCAGTGTCAAACTATTATTTGGAAAAATAAATAACTAGATCACCTAGTGCTTTAGACACCAATAAAACACCTTCCTGTAAAGCCTTAGACAAATGTATTGTCCTTGAGGTGGGAGGGGGAACAAAAGTGAAAATAGTTAAAGAATTACAACTTTTACCAGGTTACTAGTGCCACACACTCAGTCCTTCAGTTCTGAGATTTCATCTGAGTGAAAGTTGCTCTTGTTTCTAATTGTCACTTAGGGGGTCATTACGATGACGGTGAGACCACCACCGAAAGGCTGTCGTTGGCGGTCTCACAGCCATCGGAAGGCCATTTTCCACCCGCCACATTACGATGGCTGACGGTTCTATGGCATTTGGAAACTCCAATCGCCACGCATCGGACAGGCTCCTTGACCCTGCCGGTGCGGCGGAGGGCCTCTCAATCCCTGCATTGGTGGCGGTGCCTTCCAGGCACCGCTATAGGAATTAGGTTGTCCCTCCCGCCAGCCTTTTCATGGCGGTTCACCCACCGTGAAAAGGCTGGTGGGGATGGACATTGGGGGCCTGTAGCGGGCCGCCCTTCCACCCTGGCACATTTCTTTGGGTGTTGGGGGGTGGGGGGGTACACCTATGTTGCCCCCCTACATATCCCTGAATCAAGTGACAGGCACCGCATGGTGCCTGTCACGTAGTACGGGGATATGTAAAACATCCCTGTTTGACATTTCGGCGTGTGCGGCAGCCATCAGCACCCGCCAAAATGTAAAAGGTGGCCAATGCGACTGCCACGGTGGCGGTCGCATCATAATTTGGCTCGTGGGACTGCCACCTTGTAGGCAGGCGGCCCCAAATGCGATACGATGGGGGATGGACTGAAGTCCGTCCGCCATCGTGATGAACCCCTATATTGGCCATAGAACAAAACCCCATACCTGCAGCTGAAGCTCTGAAAAGGTCTGATTGCATGCAATTCGTTCCTCCTTTATTGCTTTGTGGGGAAGTCGACCTAGAATATCTGCACTTGCTTCACTTGCCATGAGGTATTTTTGAAAAATTCTCAGGTTTGGGGTTTAAGTCAAGAAAAGTTTAATTTGTTGTGCAAAAACATCCCTAGAGTTATAATGGAAGCTTGAATATAAGTCGTTCATTAAAGATTTTGACTGAACTATTAATATAAATGTATTTAAAATCCAGATTCCCAGTGAAAAGTAGCAGTTCTCATAAATGTCTTCCTCTTTTACATCATTTACCCTTTTTAATATATCAATATATTTAACTAATTAATGCATATTTTGTTGTAGCCACACATCCCAAATATTATGGCAGCATACAAATTAAACAGACGCTGAAATTTGCTTTCAAAGGGCATTGGAACAGAACGTCTTTCATTGGCTCCTGTTGTAGAGCCACATCTCAGTTGGGAATTGCGCTTCTTGTTTCTGTCTGTATCTAATCCCTTCTATTCTCACAGCAAGACTTCTGATACAGTCCTGTAGAAACAGACATGGTACACATTCATGATTTTATTTTCCGTAAATGCAACTTCTGGGGGGCATCTCTTCAAAGCTATCATGGGTACCCTTTTTTGAGGGGAGACCTGTCTTCCCTTAGAGTCCTGCAGCATCATCGATGGGGCACTGAAGAGAATGTGCCCTGATCCCCTTGGTATTCTGCTTTCAAGTACATGCCTTTTTAGGTAGATCCACTAGGCCTGGATCATTGCCTCTTTACCATCCTTTTGATTTGGTGACTTTTTATTCTTCCACTGCTCACTCTTATGGAAGTACTTTTTTCTATCTTGCTTTCACACTCCATGAGAGTGCTTGCATTTTCCAGCTCTTTCAGTTGTGTGCTTCTTACCCCCTCCCATACCATCCCCTTTGGCTAAATACCCACCCTTGTGCTTGATGATGCTGTCTCCCTCATATTACCATTGGTGGCTAATGACATTTAAAAGTGGTGGGGCATAAAAGTTGGGTATGGCTTTTATGTAGCGAGCGAAGCGTGCAAGTTTAATGGACAAACGTGGTGACCGGGGGGGGCCTCCTTCGCCCGAGGAAAAAAGATTGGAAAATGGTGCATTTTAAAGCAAATGAATTCAGTGAGAAAGCAGGTTTTATAAACCAGTGGGATAGTACAATCTTGAAATATTAAACAAGTTAAAAGTGCCCCATATATTACTGCATTAACATGGCCAACAGTTACTGTAATATGCTAATTATACAGCGTGATAACTTCTGGCCCTTTAATGTATGTGCTTGCCCAGAGTCTTGCACTGCATGCAGCATCGACTTTGGAAGCGAATACTCTAACAATGCAAAATCATTTCTGTGATTACCATAGAGTGCCACCTGACTGATATATTGGTTTCTCTTTGAGATGTTATTGCATTCAGATATATAACACAACTGACCTACACCTAAAACCTGCCAGTACTATTGACTTTGCCAATGGTTGTTAGCTGTTTAAGATAAATGAGCAACACTGATTTATTATAAATAATTAACATTAGAAATATTTCAAGTGTGAGACTGAACTAAATACTGTTGAGGCCTGTGGAGGTTATATAGGCTTCAGTTATATGCGCTTTGTTAGATATGTATTCCTTTTTTCTTCACACATCTCAACCATCTGCACATCTTTAACTCTTTCCTCTTCAGCACCATCTTTTCACTCTCGCCTGAATGTGCTTCCTTGCACCTTCCTCACTTCCCCACCCCAAAACACACTCTCAAATTTATGCACCTTATTTTCTTTTACTTTTGACGTCTGTGTACCCCCTTCACACACACATATACCCAGAATTTCAGTTGTATTGAATACATGAACATTGTTCTGTGTGCTCTGCAGAGATGGCAACCCACTGACTGGCACTCTGCTTTCCCTTCAGCCTCAGCGCCAGAGACCTCAATCGAAGTCCCTCATAAACACCTGGCACGACTCGAAGTATGCACTATGCAAGAGTATTAAGATGCACGAAAAAATAAAGATACACAACATGATGAAATAGCTAGCACTCTTGGGGAATGTAGGATTAAGTAAAACAATAAATAAAAGAGGAACTAAATTGCTGGCATGCATTACTTTAACGTTTTTAATATTCATTGTTGTAAATCAAACCATGTTTTTGACACTAATGTTAAGGGAATTAAGATAGGACCAGTTTTAACGCTGTAAAGCATGTAACTGTCTTTACTATAAGCACATATTTCTCCCTTTGCGCTTGACTCTGATCAACTTCAGAAGGAACCAAAATCCCTGCTCATAGTTTGGATCAATTTCGTGGGGGAACAAATAAATAAAAAAACACTTCTAAAGGGGCCAACAACCTGCAGCTATTGCCTGGGGTGTCACAGTGGTCGTGGTGGTGGTGGTGGTGGTGGTTAGCGTAACCAGGAGTCTCCGCACGATATACATAACACAAGATTAGCAATATAACACTTGCCTGTAATGAGGACAAGGTACCAAATCACACAGACTTGCGTCCAGTCCTACCGTGTGAAGAATGGGAAAGGGTGGGATCTATGTCTGTGAATGATGGACATCTGGCCTCGGGCAGGGATGCAGACTCCAATGGCCGAAACCGTGACTCAGACAGCATCAGTGGCCTGCAGTGGATATCACCATAGACAACAATGGCAATGAAGGGCTTTAGAAAGGTAAACCCTGCTTTGTGCATCGCGTTGCAGAAAGTTGAATTACTACCTGGCTTGAGTCTCCTGCTTCAGATCGAGGCGGGGCAACAAGCCTGGGACAGACAGCCTAGACTTTAAACAAATCAATGTATTTAAGATACGATTGTATCTCAAAATAAATCAATCTATTTAATATTTTTTCTGGTAAACGTGTAAGAATTTCAGAGGGGTGTAGCCTCAGAGCCCTAATGGAGAAACAGCTCCTGTGATCCATGTTGTTTTCTCGCTTGTGTGCTTCTCCCCCATCCCTGTGTAGCTCACCCTTGTGTGCTGATTTTGCTTTTTTCCTCCTCCATCCACTTCCCATTGCTTCCCTCCTGCCCACTCCATTGTTGCCTCCCACAACCACCAACTTTTCATTTTTTTAGGTGTGGGGGGGTTAGAAAGTAAAATGTTTTTTTAATTTACCAATCCATTTATCAGTAAATAAAAAAATATACATGTGGCACCCGATGAGCATTGACAAAAGCCAGTATGTCCCAAAGTTGTGACTTGTTGCTTGTTATAAGTAAATTGTGAAATTTCATTAATGCAGTTAATTCACTGATAGCCACATACTCATATGTAAGCTTGTCTGAATCTGCTGAATGTGACACTTTCTTATTTGAAATCAAGAGTCACAGGCTGCTGGTATAGAACAGGGGTAGCGAGGGCAGGGTAGGCTGGGGGATGTGAAAATAAAAAAATAAAAATCCCACTTACCTGCTCTGCAGGCCCGCAGTTTGTCCTCCAGCGTTCTCTCCTCAGGAAGCACCGAGGCTCCCTCAAGTCAATCACGACGCTGCTGCTGACAACAGGATCGTGATTGCTCTGAGCGTTGTGGTTCGGCACTCCGACAGGGACTGGGAGCCTGTGCATGTTCTCCACTCACACTGTGCATTACAGCCCAGTGGAGAACATGCTAAGGGCGCATGACTATTTGGCTGGCCCAAGACGGCCGGCCAAACCGTCATGCGCACTTAAGTTCATGAACCACTCCTCCCCTTGCTGGCTGTGAGACAGCCAGGCCCGCCCGCCCCCAAAACTGCCTCATTAAGGAAAAATAAAATTATAATAACGACGTGCTATTATCGTTTTATTTTTCCACTGCTGAAGAACAGTGGGACGAGCCTCCTCTGCATCAGCGGAGGAGCCGCCACCGGTCACTGGGTGAGAGGGTTATTTGGTTTATGTGATGATATTCTCTACTGATGAAAATATGCTTCTGTGGATCCTTTGGCTTTAGGATAATTTCTCTCTTATGTTGTCCCTCAGTTGCTCATCGATTAGGCCAGCACTTTCCAGCCTCCTTAATGTGTTTGATTTTTGCAAACTAGGATTACATATGCTACTTATTTTTATGGCACAGTTATCCTGGACATTGCAGTGGTGCTGGTTCAGAACACGTATTCATGCCTTCGTGAGTGCTCAGTATACTAGGCTGTATTCCTTCTAAGTTCATTTCCTTGTACACATTTATATTTTCTTGTTCTAGTCTGATTTTCACTTTGTCAAGTAGCTTAAGTCAAACCCTCCCTTTTTGGAGGCCTGAACTCTAATACTGTGGAAAATATACACTTTTGCCATTGTGGGTAAGTCAGCAAAATATTTGGTCACTAATGTTACCTTTTCCTTTTTTCTCTACACATGTTTTCAGCTGTACCTTGAATTGCCTCTTTATTTCTATGGTTTCTTGAAATAATTTCAGGAAGGAATCAAGGCAACATCTCTTTGTAGCAGAGAAGGCACCCTAAGGCAGTGTTCTATTTTAAGGATCTGATTGTAAAGAATCTCTCCTTCCCTATGTCTTCTGTCTCCGACAGAAGAAGCACTATTGTCTGTACCCCATTGACTGCATTGACTCATTGCTTTTTTCAACATCCATTCTAGCAGCACAGTCTCATCAGCCGATCAGAATGCTGTCACACTAATTAGAATTCATGCTCCCACTTTATCCCAAGGCCAACTTACTCAGAAGGTCCAGAAGTAGCAACTCCTTACATAAAGTAGTTAAATTTTACACTAACGCTGATTAACTAAGGCATTTTATTAGGCGGACTAAAAATATGCCTTGGGAATTCTTTACTGGAAGCACCCTGCAGTCATGACAGAGACTCTAGATTTCCAGAAGGTAGAACATGCTTTAATACTTTTGTGATTGTAAAGGTGAGGTGTACAGATAAACTGTCCCCCTCTTCCCCTGAATCCCAGCTATTAACTATAGGCGAATCAGGCAAGTGTATGTAATTGGGTGGTTGGTAGGGTCCATGAAAACCAATTTGCCCTTTTTCCCCAAATGCAATGAGAAGCGTAACCGGTGAATTTCTTCACACAGATGGTTCAATGAAAAGTAATAAAAACTCTTTGTTCTTAGGTCGGTTTCGTCAGATCGAGGTGCTTACTACTGTGGCCAATGCTTTCTCAAGCTTGTATTCCCAAGTTTCTGGAACCCCGTTGCAGAAGATTGGCAGTTCTGCTTCTGTCAGCAAGGAGCCCCCTAGTCCAGCTCCTCTTAATAGATCGCCGACTGTCGGACTTTTACGGAAAACTTTGTCAAAACTCAATTTACTTGCAGGACAACAAGGTGAAGAAAATAGCTGCTCTCCAACTTCTCCATCGACTGAGAACGAAGAAGGTATGAGTGGTGATCAAAAGTTGCAAAAAACTGTGAAAAAGAGAGATGCTTCTTCACTGGCTACTGTGAAGGAGGAACCTGGCCACATTCCAATTATGGATGCACTTGATGCTAAGAGTTCCACAGTGGAAACGCCCATTACTGTTGACCCGTTGAATACAGACACGGATGCACCATGGCTGGATAATCCAACCAGCCTCGAGAACAGAGTTTGCGAGGACTCGATTATTGTAGACTCCTCTGTTCTAGGCATGTCACTAGAAAGTGACCTTGAATACAGTGACAAGCGGGAAGCTGAAAATCCACAAACCTCCACTCCAGAGAAGGAGCCCTGCGGTCACATTGTGAACCCATCGATAGTTCAGCTAATCTCACAGCAGCGGCAGGATTCCTATGAAATGGAAGAGGTAAGTTCAAAGAATGTTATTGCATATTGTTGGTCAATGATTAATTAGGCAGTGGGTTTAAGTCCACAGTATAACAAAAGCTTACAGTAAGGAAGTAACTTGTTGTCTACCATGATCACAAGATGAAAGGAAGATCCTTTTATGGTCTGGGAGGAGGGTGATAAAAAATGATGGCCTATGGACCGTCTAATCCATTGATGCTGGATTATGTTACTATGTTTTTCATAGTTTTAGCTATCTGTGTTGTATAAAATATGCAAATGTTTTTGATATTTGCGTATACCCTGATGTCCATTAGTATAAAATGTTGTCCCTTTTCTGAATTTATCCAAACGGGTTCTTGTTTATTCTAACTTCTAAAGAAAGCATTCATTTGTGTGAAGTCTGTCCTATGTGCCTTATCTGTGTCGAAATTTAAAAGTGGTAAAGTACAAACAGCCCAGTTAGTAGTTAGTATGCAGTTGCTTGTTGTACGACCTGGCTTTGGTATTCATTAGGCGCTATATGTATATTCCTCTTTGCAAATTAATGCTCATTTTCTACCCATTTGAGGAGGGTGGCTCATTTTGCATTCTATAAATGCACATCTGGGAGGGGGCGCATGTCTGATTTGGTTCAGTCTTTTGGGCGGGGGTGGAGGAGATAGAGGCAAATCTAAAGACAAACGTATGTTGAATGCATGTATCATCTGTTGTCCCAGACAGCCCTGTGGGTCTAGTTCCATCCACTTCTTTGTTGGTAGAGAAGGATGTTTATGCTGCAATGTTGTGATGACAGTGCTTCAAATAAGCACTGTGTAATAGACTGAGTTTAATAGGCGACAAAACTGCCAGCAGGTTTTACTTATGATGTGTACCACCTTTTTCAGTTATGCCTGTACACTTTTTAAGAGCCTACTGATCTTTATTTTTATGTTTCTACGATATTTGACAAAATTCTAGGAATTGCTATGCCAAAATGTCTCTCCCTTCTGTTTTACTATCTTATTTATTCATGCATCGAAGCAGAATGGAGAGCTTGTCTATTAGAAATAGTGGACTGGCATCTATGTAAAGAAATGTTTGTGAGAAAGTTCCATACGGGCATCTGCTGTAGTTGTGCTATGGCATGATCTAGACAGAAATGCAAAATTTAAAGTGCCTCCTTTGTGGGGTCTTGTTAAATGCACATTTCTGACACTCCATAGACGATATCTTGGTGGTTAAACTAATTCTCTGAAGAATTGTAGTACAAGTGGAGGCAGTTTTGGCAAAATAGAAAGCAGTTCTAGCGAACCCATTCACGTAAGGCTACTGTGCCATGGATGAATTGATTGGAAGCCCAGCCAGTTTGCAATCTTAATTCCAAACCTTTGCGATGTTTTGGTTCAAGTTGAATCTGTGATGCTCCTGCCAAGTCGGATAAATTTCAGGAAAAATACTTACATTATGCATTACCACTTGCCTTAGAAGTGACATTACATCTGCGGGGGTGTATCATTTTGATAAAATATCTATTTGACCATAGGACAGGACGTTTCATACATCTACTTGTCCTGTTTAAAAAAAAAAAAAAAAAACTTGTCCCTTTAGTGCTTCAGTGAGGTGGCAATTTGTGGCAGTGCTTCTCATTAAATCAGAGCTCTGATCATAACCTCTCTGATTGTGCAAGGAATCATATAATATCAGGGTGTTGATTTGAGCAAATGCCATCATTTTCCCACTCTTCTGCAAATCTAGATGTATGGGGCAGGAAGTAGTGGTAAGCTATAGATCAAGGGTTGGAATAACCTTTGAGTCTGTGCAGTTCAGCAAACCTTCTCACACCTTTTAGCAAGCAATTCTCTTTTAATCTCTTCACACTCTGGGAAAGGTTGGAAATGTACTCCTGACAAGGCCAGAAGTAAAACTTTTTCGAGGGCGGTGAAAAAAAGGGGTTGGAGGGAAAGTAAACTTGCACAACCTCCACCTATAGTTTGAATGAGCAAATATAAACATGCATGTAAAAATGCAGTTCACTAACTTTTTCTAGGAGTACTTTTTCCAGGCCTACATCTGCAAATTCTTGAGAAAGTCGTAAATCTGCACTAATATAAGGACATGTATATACCACAGGTGCACGTTTGTGACTTTCTTCAATAATTGGGCCCCTAATTAAGTCTGACGTTAGTCAAGACCTTTTGATTTTATTTACCCATTGGTCTATTGTGTCATTTACATTTTTCTTCCACCCACTACAGTGAGTGAAGGGCAGTGGGTCAATCTACTTCAGCCATTGGCTGACTTGGCTGTGAGTGACGGCATTCTGCTCTTTCACAAGAAGCACATCCATACTCAAAGTAGTTGCCTTCAGTGCCTGGGACTATTGTGGTAAAAAGTATTTTTGCTTTTAGCCTATGTTTTTATTATATTGGTACGGGCCTGGCAGCTTCCCCAACAATAGAATTTTGCAAAAAACATGTCAAAACAAAACACACGTTGACAAAGCCAAAAGGCTGGCAGCCAGTGCCAGACCCATGTATGGGCTTTGACAATGCTGGTTGATTTCATGTTTCCCGTAATCTTTTCAAAATTGTTTTTCACTGATTTGCCAATATTAATTTGTTTGGAAATACCTGCGTGCAGCATACATATTTTACTAAATGATACTTCAATGAAATGGTATTTAAAATTACACAATAGTTTCGCCCTAAGTTTTTCTTTCAAGTTGCATATTTTCATGTGTACATTTTAATTTGAAGCTTCTGCGAGTATTTACATCTAATCATAGAGCATTCGGGGAGCATTATAAGTAGCTTGAAATTGTTAAACTTTGCAAACGTGTATACACGTTTTTATCCCTGAACCACTGCCAGTAATGCAAGTTGAACTTGCACCATTTCCTTGGAGCGCTCACCCTAATAATAAAGGCTTTGCATTAATGAACCATACTTCGAACAGCTTGCACATATGGATATAAATCTTACCTTGGCTACAGACCATGCAATTTCACAGGTCCTTATTGTAGTTCTCCCAATTTGCAGCCAAAGGATTTGTGCTGCAGGGGCTTTGATGTACTTCCTAACAGACCACATTAAACAAAATGGCTATTCTTGACCCCAAACAATGTGTCCTGGTCATCGGGTGATGGGTATTCCACACCCCTGCATCGATCTAGGCTACTAGAAAGTGATTAAAGGCAAAACTTTTTCCCCCAAACGAGTTGAGCTGCAAATCTTTATTTTGTGTCCAGGGCCAAAGGTAATGGTGTAGATGGTTTGTGTAATGCATCCTGTGCATACAATGAGCCGAGGCAGTTAGCCCCTTCCTTAAATAAATCCTGTACGTTTCTCACCTTGAACAAGCTATGTAGTGCTTCCATAACCACATCAGAGACCAGAAGTTCACCACACCATTGCCTTGTCGCCCTGCGTAGGTTAAACAAAGGCATCATCATCAGATTGGTTTATTGCTGTAATGCTGTCTATTACATTTCTTATATCAATTGTTTCCTGGAAGCCTAGGAAATACCAATGCATGGAATAACATTTATATTTAGACATACAACAATGAACTTGATACTGACACACTAAGGTTTATGTACTTATTAAGGTACATTAATTCTCCATATAACGTCTACAATACAAATAGGTGTTCCGTAGCATTACCCCACATACTGATCAACAAGGAAGGATAATGCTTTGGAGGATATTTGGTTTGTAAACGGATACCCGATTTAGTTTTTTCTCTGTTTCTGTGTATGTTGTTAAGAGTCTTGTACTAGGTTATGTGTTAAGACACAATTTTATATACAGCACTAATATATGTGATCCATGTTTTTGAAGAGTACTGTGTTTTATCTTTTCTGTTATTGAATCTCTCTGTCACTCTAAGATATATGAAGAATGGATATATCTTTTTAAGTACGTAAACCTAATTGTGTCAGTATCTAGTTCATTTTTGTATGTCTAAATATAAATGTTATTCCATGCATTGGCATTTCCTAGGCTTCCAGGAAACAATTAAGAAAATAAATTTTACATTTCCCTACAGAACCAATTGTTCATATATACTAGTAATTCCCCAGGTTCTGGGGGTCACTGTGACACCCCATTGATTCTTGATAATCTGTTGGTGTCTATAAGCCACATCTTTTCTGGACCCATTTCCTAGCTTCTAGCACCGCCCAAAGCAACCGCTGCCTTCCCAAGTTAGCAGTATCTTATTTTTCTCTGTTGTGTGGAATGCTCAGTGGATATAGATAAAGCATCTTTTGAGTGCTTGTTGTTTGTTTTAAAAGTAACTCCTTGTCCTAGAGTGAATCATTTTTGGTGAATGTAGACAAAATGTCGTTGCCTGGTTGCTGGCAAAAAGGCATCCACATTAATCCTAAAGCGGGACTTGGATAGATTACTGTCACTGATGTTAGCCTAGTTGGGGAGAGCAACTATTGTGAATCATCTCAAAATTTCCTCCTCTCCCCTTCCAGGCACGTGTTACTGTTAGGAGGTATTGACCAAACGTAGAGCGTTATATTCACCAGCAGTTTTTGAAAGGGTACACATTGCATTTCGCTCAGCAATAGGATCTGTAGGTTCCTGGATGGTTTCTGATCTAGTCCAATTCTTTATGCCTGAAAGATGTTGCTAATCTTCTTCAAATGCGTCATCTATAGTGTGTTGCATTCCCTATCTTCCTCTTGACGGGCTGTGTTTTGGGGAAAATACGCAATGTTTGACAGCCCCTTGACTTCATGATAATTGTACATCTTTGTTTCATTTGGCCCTAGGTTAGTTTGTTATTGCATCTTCAGTTGTGAATATCTATACTGCCATTTTGTTGAAATTAATCTTTCCCTTCAGTGCATCTAAGTGGTTAGGATGCCTTCAACACAAAGTTGAGTGTTTCTCACTTTCCAAGTCAGTTGGATGCTGACCCTTTCCTTTCAACTGTCCTTCGTGAACAGTGTCTTCTGATGTGTGTTTGTGGAATTAAATGTCTCTGATTGCGATATGTTTGTATGTCCAAATATAGTGGTATTTGGGTGAAACTGAGTTTAGGGAGCATAAAGGTAACTATTTAGTGGAACACAACATTGCCTCAACATTAAAATCAATTTCTTCAGATGATGCAAAGTATGAGTCTAGAGCTACTACTTCAATACATGCCATAACAAACATGGTCTACAGTCCGAACATTTCACCAACAAAGCATTATTATTTTCACGTGTGTTCGTCTAACAACTTCAATGGAAAAAACAAGACTACACTACCCAAAATGCACTAGATAATCATACGCAAGTCCAGGACTGGAAAGGAGAAACTTGGAGGGAGGTGGTGAATAAAAACAAGCAAGAGGTCTTCAAGCTATGCAGCAGAAAAAGCCTTTGTCCAGGATATTATATCTCAGTAGTTAAAAGTGTTTCTGAGTGACACCTGCACAGACTCTCCTACACCACAGAGGAATCTGATCCTTCTTGCTACAAATCTGAAGGTGCGGAGGGCAGTATTTGTTGTCGCCCTTTGCTACCTTCATGATGACCTCAAATCTTCATGAAGGTAACAATGTATCATTTCTTACATGCATTGTAAAAGGCCTTGGTGACATATTGCCACATAACAAATATGGTGAACAGACAAGTATTCCTGTTTGTCAATATTTTTAGCATGCTGTAGTTCACAAAGTTTAATAGCTAGATGCTTGGTTGATACACTGATTTTGTAGAAAAGTCTGTTATGCGAGAATCAACTCTGTCATGTTAAGCACTCATTTTAAATGGGATGTTCCTTCTTCATCCTCCATAACAAGGCAAATGCAATGATGACTTTGGAAGGAAATAATTAATGCTTTTCTTTCCAGCTACCCTACCTAATTGAAGGGTTTTGTATGTAAAATCTCCGCAATCACGTGGCGATATCTGCATACATTCAATGTTGTCCCCAACTTTCATCTTCAGCAAGTAAAGCAATTCTCAGCCTGGCATAAAATCTCGTTCACAGCACTGAGCATCTTTTGAATCATGTGTTCTTATGGAGTAGGTTCCTGGCAGAGCTAGGCATCTCCCTATTATGACCAAGGATCTTATGCCTGCCAAAACCAAAGATAGTACAAAGCTATAATGAAACACTGCAGAACATTCATAAAAGTCAAACAGAAGCTAAAAGTTGGGAGTCATGAGACTCATTGGAAAAATGGCGTTCGTTACCTCTGCACGTTTCACACCAATATGAATTGAGCACAACAAAAAGAGTCCACAAAAGCAACAAATCTGTAGCTGGGAGCAGTTTGAGCTGTGTAGAGAGAGAGTCAACACTCTTCTTTGTTTTGTAGGGAATGAGGTAGTTCAGCATCTGGAAGAGTAGTAACTTCCGAAACCCCATACATTAATAATCCGAGCATAGCATGACCTGATGTGCACAAGGGAGCACGAATAAGCGAAGCTTACATGCCGGTTGGGGCGCTACCCAACAGATGAGGCCTATTTAATTTCAAGGAGATTCTGACGACTGAAAGAACATACTTGAAAGACGTGGAAGTGCCGACGTCAAAGAGGATGCTATGCCTGAGGGACTGATGATGCTGCTCTTCTCCAAGAGCGACCCAATGTACAAGTTCAATAGAGGCTTCTTAAACAGATTGAGCAACGGTTTGCCCTATGATGGATTCAGTTCACAAAGTGGAAGCTTCCTAAGAGGACTTCACAGTCCAGGATCCCTTGCTGTTGGTGTGGGGGGGGGTGAGTTTCCAAGCAACAACTGCCTGCCTGTCAGTGCTTCAAAGCGCCACTCCACTTCTGTCTGCACCTGTCCACGGCCACTCAAGGCTGCGCTGGGCCACCCCTCTTAGTTCCTCTGCAACGGCTTTCTTAAGCCTCAAAGTATTTTAATAAGGCATGTTCCTGTCTTCACTCCCCTACTTTGTTTTGCCTGAGTGCTTGTTTAGCCAGGATATAAGCTCTTTGGTTAACTTTGTGGTGTCATCTAACTCAGCCTAGAAGGTTCCTTACCGACACCCGTGACGTCACCTTTGGAATGTTGAGGGGGGAATTGGATGGTGGGTGAACTGTGTTTGGCAGTTGGCAGCAGCCGCGGTGGGACACACTCGTGTCCCGCTCTCCCACCTTATATAATAAAGAACTTAACCTACGCTTGGCTCCCGAGTATCTTTCACTACAATTTGGCGACGATTGACGGACCCACATCCGCCCACCCGTATCCTCACACCCCTGTGCGAGGGCAGTCCGCAACCTACATTCCGCCCATGGACGCAGCAACTCCTGCTTGAAGGTATTCGGGCGATGCTGAAGGAGCGGTAGGTCTTCTTGAAGGTATTGTGGCGCCTAATTTTTTTGTTCCACCTCCCGACACCTTCGGATGCAAGATTTGCCTCGCTCTTGTGCGTCTCATTTGGAGGCCACTACTCCGTGCGCCTTGCTACTAGGATGGAGAGCGGACACTTTATTAAAGGAACTTTGTGCATTTTATTGGTACTGCTGACTGGGGGCTACTTTCATTTCTCTGGGTTTCTTCAAGCGTCGTTGTCACGCACCTTCTGAGGAACAATTCTCTCACGCCTTGGCTTTCCCGACAGGCATTGGGATTTGTGAGATGCACTCTGTGCGGCTGTGACACTGGCAGTTTTCACATACCTTTTTTTCTCGTCACAACGGCGGTGCACACTATCTCCTCACAGTTAAACGCATCCTCCTCAGCTCCCGCCCCCACGTCATCACGTCAGCAGCCATTTTCCTCACTTGCGTCACAACGGCCGCCATCTTAAGTAAGCCTGCATTACAGTGTGCCTCAACAGTGAGTGTACCTCACCAGGGCATTTCTACACGGTGACACGCACACCCTTAAGCGTGTCATCACCTTTTCCAGCAGCTGTCTTGTGTGAGATTGCTTCCCCTTTCCAGTGCGCTACTTTAAGATATTACAGCGGAAACCTTCCTCAATGCGTGTTACACAGTGATGCGCACACCTTTCTGCGTGTCATTTGGTTTTCCCCTCCGCATTTGAGTGTTAACAGTGATACGCGCACTTACTACAGCGCATCTGGGTTTTACATCACCCTCTACATTTGGGTGTCCACGGTGATACGCACACTATCTTCCTTCACATCTGCGGGTCAATGGTGATACGCACACTCTCTACAGCGTATCCTAGCACAGGATAGTACTCCTCATTAGAAGTTACTCACATTTAAGTGTATTTTGCGGTGATGAGCTCACCTTTACACTTTGTACTTACTCTTTGAATCTTTATGTGGTGAACTACATGATTACACCTCTCCTAATAGCACACTTTTTAAAGTATTCTGTACGTTGCAATTCCTTGTGCCAGTTTGTGTAATCATCATCAACAACATGTGTGCACAAACATTCTCATTGACACCACCAGTTCCTTTTCTCCCCAAACCAAGAGAACCAGCAATGAATTGGGCGGACTGGAAAGGTTATTTTTTAAATTATTACCTGCTATAGAAAAAGGTAGTTATGAATTCACCAGTAACAGAAAAAAAGATTCTATCGCACAGCTTCGGTCCAGAAGGTTTAAGGGTATACAATGAGATGGTAAAAAAAAACAGACGCTCAAGATGAGGATGTTTTCAAGCATGCCCTAGAAAATCTAGAAAGTTATTACCAACCTCTAAATTGTGCAGCCATTGACAGGTATAATTTTTTTCAGCATAACAAAACTAACTGTAGAAGACTATGTTTCTGCCCTCAAAAAACTGGCAATCAATTGCAAATTCGGCACCCTACATGACGAATATTCGTGATCAGATAATACATTCAGTTAACACTAGTGTACAAGAGAAGTTATGGGTGTGTGGGGATGCATCTCTTAATGAGATTATTGCTATTGTCAAAAAAGCGGAAATGTCCAAAAGATGTGCCATGGCTGCTAAGAAAGAAAATGAAATCACAGATTCTGTTTACAAAGTTTCTGATAAGAAAGTCGTTTCTGGTAACATGAACATAACTAGTTCCGGGAACAAAGGTAGTAGTAAAGTAGTCAGAAGCAATTCGCACTTAGTAGGACACACACTGACAATCGTCCGAGCTGTTTCAGATGTGGTAGCAAGGCACACATGGCAGGAGACAGGAATTGCCCCGCCATAAGGTCAAGATGCACCTATTGTGGCATTGTTGGACATTTCGCTAAGGTATGCAGGAAGAAGTCCAGCAATGCCACAGTCAAATGTGTATTGCATGAAGAAAACACTGATGAGGAAGTTGAACACAATTTTGAGAATGATGATTGCATTCTATTCATTGAAGAAACTGTATTCGGCATTGATGTGGTAGTTGAGAAAAAAACATCTTGTCTTGTGGAAATTGGAGGAATAGACAGAACTATGGTTGCGGATTCTGGTTCGCCATACACCATAGTACAACAAGAAGTGTGGGAAAAAGAATTTGTTTAAGTCTTGGGAGATCAATTAATTCCCACTGACGTCCATCCTGTGACCTTCACTGGTGAAAGAATCCCCATGTTGGGCTTTAGACTCCTCAATTTTGAGTTCAAGGGCAGAAAAACAGTAGGAAAACTTTGTGGCACAAAAAGGACCCTCTGTTCTTGGCTGGGCAGACCAAGAAGCATTAGGAATTACCCTTAACCCTAATTGTAAAGACCAAGTACTAATGATGGGTAATCCTGTTGCGTCCATAGAGTAGGAATTAAAAAAAGAATTTCCTGTAGTGTTTTGTGGGGCCATTGGAAAACTTTCTAAATTCTCACATAAAATTGTCTTAAAGGAGGGGGCCACACATGTAAGTCAAAAAGTTCGCAACATTCCATTCAATACCAGGAAATGTGTACAATTAGAACTGAACCAACTTGAAAAGAATGGTATTATCGAACCCATAGAGAGTGCCGAATGGCTCGCACCCTTAGTTGTGGCACGCAGACAGAACGGTAAGGTACTCTTATGCATTGACCTCAGAGAGCTGAACAAAAACATTGTTATAGAAAGTTTCCTCTCCCCAAAATTGACGAACTACTTGCACAAACAAAAGGGGTCCAGTGGTTTTCCGCGATTGATCTCACGGCGGCCTACCACCAAATCTCCCTACATCCGTCTTGTAAGAAATTGACATCGTTCATTACTCCCTTTTGGGTGTTACAGATTTATGTGCATACCATGTGGCCTGGCATCAGCCGCCGCAGTTTTCCAGCGGTTGATGCACCGGCTATTCAAAGACTTAAAGGGCGTCTTATACTTTCAAGATGACATACTTAGCATGGGCAAGAACAGAGAGGAGCGCGATTTCAAATTAAAACAAGTGTTGAAGAAGTTAGCTGAGAATGGTCTCGCAGCGGAGCTAGGAAAATTCAAGTTCGCTCTCCGTTCTGTAACCTACTTAGGGCATGAGATTAGTGACAAAGGCATCACTCCAAAAAAAACATTCTCTGCCATCAAGTCAGGTCCAGCACCTAAATCTAAAGACGAAATTAGATTTTTCCTCGGCTTGGCAGAATTTTATAGTAAATTCATAAAGAATTTTGCCACCAAGACTCATAGCATGCAGCAACATATGAGAGAAAAGAACACCTTCTCTTGGAACCCTGAGATTAATCTAGAATTCAAAAGCATCAAATCAGACATTTGCAATGCCGTTCCTCTCCACGGATTTTAAATGTCAGCACCAAGCGTTTTAACCACAGATGCTAGCGAGAAAGGGTTGGGGGCAGTTTTGTCCCAATTGTCCAATGATGGAGCAGAAACTACCATAGCATTTGCTTCCCGTTCTCTCACCCCCAATGAGGGGAAATTCTCAGTAATTGGGAAAGATGTTGGCCATGGTCTGGGCCTTGGAAAAGTTCAGACAGTACCTGTGGGGGTCAAGATTTACCCTCAGAACGGATCATAAACCCTTAGTCAAAGTCCTTACCTCCAGTGGCCATGTGAAAGCCACCCCCTGTATTGCAAAGATGACTCTTAAATTATTATACTATGTCTACCACGTAGAGTATCTGCCGGGTAATAAGAACAAAGTGGCAGACTATTTAAGTCGTTCACCCTTGCCTGTGGATGAATATCTACACAATGAATGGGATGATTACAGCGTTGCATTCACTGAGGAGAAAGAGGATGTAATCAGCGCACAAGACTGGGAGTCGGCCTACGACAAGGACAATGTTCTTGTGCAATTGAAACATTTTGTAATGCATGGTTGGCCAGAGAAAAGGAAGTTGCCAAGTGAACACAGGAAATTTTGGGAACTCTGAGACGAAGTGTCCATCAGCGATGACGCCAAGTTCATCTTCAGGGAAGGCAAAGTAATTCCTCCTGAAAGCATTAGGAGCCGCATCCTCAACATAATGCATGAGGGACACTTGGGTATTGTAAAATCCAAAAGGAGAGTGAAATCGTCTTACTGGTGGCCCGGCATAGACAATGATATCAAAAAGAACGTGAGATTATGTACATATTGTGCCGGTGCTGACAAGTATTAAACAATGTTGAGACCTCCCTTGGGAGAGTACAAGCGCCTGGACAATCCATGGGATGAACTCTCTGTAGACATCCTAGGTCTCATTTTAGATTCATGGGGTATACCTAAATACATTATAGTCTTAATTGACAAATACTCTAAATGGCCTGAGTTAGAAATATGTGAAAAAGCTGACTCGTCCTCCGTCATAGCTTTTTTTAACCAACACCTTTTTAAAGGAGGGTATCCCTAGAACTATAATTTGCGACAATGGTCCACAATTCATCTCTGACAAATGGAAAGCCTTCCTTAAGAGGAATGGGATCAAAGCTAAACGTACCCCAATTTACCATCCTGCTGGTAATGGTACAGCAGAACGTTTCAATTGAGTCATTATGGGCTCAGTCCAAGCTGCCATAAATGCAGGAAGTAATTGGGAGACAGAAGTTATCAAAACTGTTTGGGCTTATCGTATAACCCCCAGAGTCGCAGGGTACAGTCCCTTCAAGATTTTGCGTGACAGAGAGCCCTTCACCAGAGACAACACAGTATGGATGAACCTCAAACTCCAAAGCAGAAGGTCCCCCTCAGTGGTAAAAAGCAATCTCACGAAAGCTCAGAAGATCTACAAGGAGTATTACAGCACAAAACATGAGGTGAAGGACACCACGTTGGCCGTGGGTGATTGGGTCAGAGTGAAACTAAGCACGTTTTGCAAGAAAGGTAACAGCAAGTTCAGTGACCCACTCCAAATCAAAGAACTTTATTCTCGCTCTGCTTTAAGCGACAACAAAATTTGGTCTTTAGAAAGAATGGCCAAATGCAACAAAGTCCTATGGTGGAAACGTGACGACAACTTTACAAAGGTTGATGATGGTTGTTTATGGTCTGAAATTGAAGCCTTTGACCATGCCGCAAAAAACAATATTGAACAGGTAACAGATTCGGGTGGAGGTATTACCGTCAAAAGTGAACCTAATGACCTTAAATGAGCCTAGTGACTTAAATGACACACAGAGTGGAGCCACTGCTCTGGATGAGGAGGCACACAGTCCACCGGTTACTCAAACGTCCACCCGTGCAGGCAGACCTGTTGTTTTACCAAAAAAATATGATGAATTTGTAATGTAACCGTCTTGAGTTATCCTATTTGCACTTTACCGTTCATACCTGTTCAAGCATGGCATCGTTATTTATTTATGTATTTATGCACTATTTATTTACCTAGGTATTTATGTGCCCGTTCACACATTTATGCAACCTATATATTGCTCTCCGCTTCACTCATGTTCTTCCTTTCAATGTTGTAAGAGGGGAAGAGGTGTGTTGTCGTCTAGCTCCGCCTAGAAGGTTCCTTACCGACACCAGTGACGTCACCTTTGGAATATTGAGGGGGGTATTGGATTGTGGGTGAACTGTGTTTGGCAGTTGGCAGCAGCTGCGGTGGGACACACGCGTGTCCCGCTCTCCCTCCTTGTATAATAAAGAACTTAACCTACGCCTGGCTTCCCTCGACTTTGTGCTGTCTGTTATGCGCCAGTTGTATGAAGCTCGTTCTTTTACTTTGGGGGTTTTCTAACCATAAGTGCAGTCTTGGGGGAAGAGGAAAGACCCTAGTTCACAAGGTGTTACGTAACCTCAGGGCTCAAACCTGGGCACGTTTTTAGCATGAGCTGTTTGCATCAGCAAAGAAATCGAATTGGCTGAAAGGCGCTTTTCATGGAACATGGGTGACCAGCCTCTTCCAGCTACTTCTACCTATTTCTGTTCACCTGAGTAGCAGGGACTGCTGGCCAGCATGAACAAGCATTTGCAATGCAATAGGTCTCGCATTTATGCGAGTTTGAGCTATTGGCATTGTAACTGACAATGCCTTTTATTTATGTTTTGGTTTTTAAAACCTAAATAAAAGGCATTGTCATTTACAATGCCAATAGCTTAAACTCTTGCAAATGCAAGACCTATTGCATTCCAAATGCTTGTTTGTAAAAGCGCCCCATGCCGCGCTTGCACTTTAATGATGGCCACACCCCTTTCTTTAGACGACCCTCGTCTAAAGAAAGGTGCGCGGTCGCCATTAAAGTGAAAATGTGATACGTGGCGCTTTTACAAAAAAAAAAAAAAAAGCATTTGAACTGCCCCTTTTCTTGGAATCAGAAGTGGAGCAGCCTTTAATGTGTCCTTGTCCTTCGTCAGGACGTGCCTTTCGCATCACAAAAAGTTTTTCTAGAAGGCACTTGCATTCATGTTAGTCATCTCAATTTGTCAAGACAAAAAAAAGGTATATGCTATGAGGAACACGCTAGCGCACTGTTAAGAGACTGCTTTCTTTGTTGGCTTCCAAGCCAATATACACGCTATACAAATTATCAGTGGTAAAGTGCTGATTCCAAGATACGTACGTCCATCCATCCAGTAATATGCTTATAATTACTGTAGACCTGCGTTTTTAGGTTTAAAGCTCATGGCTTGTTTGTGTGTACCATGCACATTATGGTTTCAGGCGATACTTTCTGTAACCAGAAACACTTTTTACTCTCTCCTGCCTTTAATGTGCAACTATGTCTAAAGTTCTGTTGCAACCCCTTTGTCTTTTTGGTTTTGCTCCAAACCATCCATTGGTAACCTTTGCGAACACTCGTCTCTATACTGAAACAAGATAATTCTTGCATTATGTAAATATGTGCTGCAAGAAGGAAAGTATTTATAGGTTGATACACATTGAGATCCTGCTGTGGTGATCATCAGTTGTCCGGAGAAAAAAGAAGCACAAACATTTGCATTTCCCTACAAGAACTGGAATTGCATTGAAAATGCTGAGTTAGCAGTATCTTCTAATTTAAATTTGAAACTGCTCCATTTTAATTTCTAACCTACAGCATCCAAATTAATCGTTCCCTCCTCCATTGCGAATAATTTTTTTCCCTGTACTTCCCCTGTGATTTTTGGTTGCAATTACGCTTACTCATCATGGCAGCTAATATATCTAAAATATTACTTATTGGACATGGCTGTGTTCTAGAGATGGAGCCAGTTTTTGTTTGCTCTCCTAAGTTGCAACTCACCGTTTTAATTTTACCCAATTTTGCGCATGAATATCTTTTATTAATTTCTTATTTTGTAATGCTATTATTAATCCTCACTAATTACTGATGATTTCTTTGGTTTGCTTTGTTCGGAGTCTGTGTTTTATATCATGATAACAGTAAGCGTTTTGGGGATTGTGTTTACGTCACACAATAGTATGAATTTGCTTTGTGATCTTTCTCTTGAGCGAATCAGATAACTATGACATTGTAAGCCATCTGCATATCTTGCGTTTTGACTAATCTTAAATTCATGTGCTGAAACCATTGCGCGTTCTTTGTGGTTTCCTCTAGCAGTCAGCATCTTGCTTCTGTCTGGTGTAATGCTTTTCTGAGATCTGGCACTATGCACTGGGGTATTAGTAATAAGTAGTTACACTTCCTCCTTTTCTTGCCTGTACGCATCCTTAAGGATGTGAAACATCTTTACCTCATATGCCCACAGGCAAAGATTACCAGTGTAGGATTAGAGATTGTAAAAATCATGTTGAAAATAGTTTCTAGATACTTAAGAGTGCATGTTCTAATATAATTTACCAACATCCAATGTAAATTTGAAGTTTATAAAATTACAGCATAGAAAATTAAATTTCATTCCTACCTTGAAGTTTTAAACTAGTGTTTTGAACCTGCCTGTCCGTCCACTTCTCTTTCTGATGTGCTGAATTCAAATTTATCTGACACCCTTTCATGATAAGTTAAATATTTCATAATCATGAAGATATTCTGTTAGATTGCACAGAACCCCTCAATAGATACCTGTGATACGACATTTACTGGTTCCAAATAGGATTATGGATTTTTGTTCACTTTAAAGACGTTTTTAAAAGGCAAATATTGTGAGAAAATATCCACTACAATATTTTTGTAGAAGGGAAAATATGAACGAGAACCACTTATCACATGAGAATTCTCTTGCAAACTATTGTTCTCACTAATGCAAGATTGAAAACCTGACAAGTGGCCAAAAGTTTGAAATCTGCTAAGTTTTTTAGAACAACATTTGAAATTCACTTGATCTATAGTTCATACTCCAAACTAACTCTTTGTAAGGTGAAGGGTTTTCTCAATCCACTTAGATGCCAATTGATCTGCCATCTACTCGGGGAGCATAGCTTTTTGATCCTTTGTGTAACAAAAAAAAAATAAGAATAATGAACATGACTCTCTGAGGTATAGTTAATCAGCCAAGAATGAGCATTATCAGCACCCATCTCAAAGTGACTCTCTAGAATGATGCTGTAACAGTAGAACCTGTGTTTTGAAGTCGGTATGGGAGACTCTCTTCAAAACCGAGGAAAGGTGCAACTACTACCTTTTAGGATATAACTTCAGAGGTCTTGCTTTTTTCATGTTCTCACTTATAAATACATGCAGGCAAGCCAAGTATTGGTAGGCATCATTCTGCTCAATCATGGTCTGATCACTTCAGGGACTCTCAAAACCAACAGCTATTTTGAGAGGAGTAGAGTCTTCCACACTCCAGTAAATGCACAAGCCTTCAACAATCTTGACTCAATGCTATGGAGTGTTATTTAACACCTTCTCTGGCAGTCAGTCTGCATCGGCCCACTGAGCCATGCATGTGGGGCTGGCTGATGATCTGCATACCGAATCCTTAAGTACAATACCATTGTGTACAGGGGGAAATGTAAACACTGCATTATCTATTACTGTTGGGAATTGACATGGGTCATTTAGAAGATTCTACATTGATTTGTAATTACATTTGTATAGTGCATCTTTGTTCTTGGCTTATAAGGGATCAGTTTTAATTGTGGTTCTACCATTCTGCATCTCCTAATCTTCAGGAACATAGGTCCTAACCCTATTCAAAAGACCACTTGGAAACTAAGCGTGCATGATTCTGTTATTGTGCCTTTTATTGTAAACCTAAACAATCCAGCCTTGACACATGCTATAAATGATGTTCATCAGAGTTTGGATTTACACTAGTCTGGTCCAAGTGTTAATCCACCAGCACACTAGTTGCACACCCATATCTTTTGGAGCTATCGTTGAAGTGCATCACTACACCTGAAATTGAGAATTGAAGTGGATTAAGAGTTTTGTTGTATAGGCATTCCATAGGTGAAATCTCTGACTCATTACCATTATCTTACATCTAAGTGGGACCTGAGCTCCCACGACCAGGATTCATCCTGGTAACCACAAATTATCAGATCGCCGAAAGCAAGATGGCTTTTGTCCTTAAGTCTTAAGTGTCTTTTGTGTTGAATTGTATCATTGTGCAAAGCATCCAAATATATTTTCCAAAGTAGATGTGCAGATCTGCTATTTATTGCCACTTTTTATCTACCCCACTATACACTCATTAATCCTCCAACAACGCAAACGATTTTCATTGTTAAACACCTGCCTCGACCTACTGGCCTTCCTCTGTTGTCCATTTTCTGGGCACTTCAATAAAGTTTTATTTTCTAGTGGTACCTCTGTGATGTTTGCAGCCAGTTAGGAGTGGTGACAAGGCTATTGTTTATACTTGGATTCTCAATGAAAGGGCCCCCAAATTGCAGTGAATGTTTTGTGATTCTCCCATGCCACTTAAGTAATTTGTCCCATTTCTATCAAGTTTCAAATCTGCACGTTCTATTGAATCGTTTGGTGTTTGTTCCTTACCATTTAGGGGTGGATTAAGAGTCTGGCGGTCCATAGACTGCCAGACTCGTGGGGGCGCGGTAGTCTCCCGTCCACCACAGCCCCCCAGCAGCCACCAGGGAACCGGTGTTGCGGCGGTGTAGAGGCATCAATTTGCTTGGCGGGACCCCCGCTGTCCGACCAAGCATTTTAGGAGTTTCCTCTCCAGTAGGGTTTTCATGGTGAATCCTCCTCCATGAAAACCCTGGTGGAGAGGAAACAAAGCGAGCCCTACAGGGCCCCATGGTGCCTCTGGGCCCTGTGGATGTGGACAGGGGGGCACATGTGTCCCCCTGTGTCCATGCACAGCAGTTGCTGCACGGCATGGACTTTTCAGTCCATGCCATGCAGGAACTGGTTTTGGCGTTCCCATTGCAGTGCCCGTTTTTAGAGTCTCTGCCATGGGAATGCCAAAAAAAAGCCCGCCAGACATAAGGAAACTCCTAATCTGGTGGGCATTCTGACCATGGCTTTGGCAGTGCGGCGGCAGGGCGGACTCTGCGCCGCACCACCAAAGTTGTAATCAGGCCCCATATGAAGCTCTAACTAATTTTGCAGCAGTGCATACCCAAGACTACACATACCCAACAGGTGATCTAAGCAGGAACACATCTGGCATTTCCTTCCTAAATTGTAATCTTAATCTCCTGGCACCTCGAGTCCTGTGATTATGTGGAGTCTCAAGTTTCCGAGGCAACTCCACCATATGAGCATTATATCCACAACTTGTCCCCACCCACCCGCCCAGAGCAGACTGGAGGATTGTCTCTTTCTCTGTGACCGGCCTGTACTAAAAAGCGTTGATTCTGTGCCATTTCTAATTTACTTTCCTATATAGTCTCATAAGTGTTTGTTGAATCCCTTCTGTGAAGTCAGGGTATTTTGCCTATTGTTGAGTATAGCTTTTTTAAAAACCTCTACATTCATTACCCAATGGCAGATCTACTAGTACTTGAATCCATTGCCCTTGAATTATTCTTTAAAATGCCTCTTAGCATCTTAAGACCCTTAAGTTAGACTCCCTGAAAAAGATCTCCTTACCTGGCAACACAATCTTTTGTCAATCCATGAAGCCATTGCCCTCTTAGGATGGTGTGGAATAAGTCTTGAAGTGAATTGCAGTAAATGGATGTGGGTGGTCTAGCTGTCCTTGCCCAGTAACACTAATATGTTATCCCAAATTTCCATCATGGCAGTTATTAAAATGATTAAATTAAACAGATCCAGGTCTGACCTACTCATGAAGCTATAATCCTTGCTGCATTGTCTGATGCATGGGACCCCAGTGTTTCTGAATGGACAACAATATCCTTCCACTTGCTTTGCACATATGGTACTGCTGTATCACATCTGGGACAACTTACTGACTCTTAGTTTGTGCAGCCAAGAGGTGGAGTACTTGTCTTGCACCTAAAGAAACTAGTCAGAGTAATAAGGAAGCATAGGTGTATTCCATAAGAAAAAGCCTCATCTACCAATCAGCTCCATATGTTCAGTTAGCCCGCTGACCCAGGATAGCACACACCTCCCTTCTAACAAAGAAAATAACGATATGGGAAGAAAGGCACAAGGGGAAAAAAATACTAAACCAAAGGAAAAATTTATATTAAAGTAATGTGAAAAAAAACAGGTGTAACAGATGAAACAGCAAATTAAAAGGTATGTATCTAAATATTCCTTATAAATAGCAGGAATATGAAATGCGTATTTTTACAGAGAATATAAGAAACCAGTAGGGCATTGATTTTTCATTTTACAAACCAGGTACGACTCCAATTCCAAATCCGACCGTGCTCCAACTTTTCGGCTCCCTCAAAAGTTTGGTTATCTTGAGTAGCTTACAGAGTTTTGAACCACCAACACTACCTTTGCCATTTTTACAACAACAAGATTACTTCTATGTCAGATGCAGCTCTCCTTGCATCATAGTTGAGTTGTCGTTGATTGTCCTTGCGCAAATCTTTCCTGACTAAGGGCAGAGTCACAGACATTCTTTGTTTGATGCTGATTGGCTTTACGCCCATTTGTCTCCTAATCCTTACCTCAGGCACTTAGCCCTTTTTCACTGGCTTCAGTAATTAACAAGACACCTGTGGCCCAAAACTTTGTAACTTGAGAATACTGTGTAAATATCCCTTTGAATGTATAAAGGGAATTTCCCAAGCTACACTCCCTAAAATGGTACTCCTTTCTTTAATAATAGTCGTAATAATAGTTTTGCTTGCAAAATGTGACTAATTCAGTCATACCTGAAAAGGTCTGAACTTCTTCTCTCTTTCTGGGTTTGCCAGGTCTTGACTGGCCCTTACCAAATCATTTTTAGAATTAACTCCCTCATAAGATAACATGACCCAAGTAATTTATTTCTGACTTGACAAAGGTATGTTTACTAGCTTTTTGAGTCAAACCATTTTCATCTAGCATTTTCGTTCTGCTTTTCACTCTGTTGAGATGTCGCTCCAAGTTACTAATAAATATCAAATACCCAGACATCGTCTTGGAAACATTTTTCTCCATTTATAACACGCAATAGGTTGGATATGAGCGTTTGAAGCACAGATGTCACAGAGCATAAGCTGAAGGGCATGTGGTTAAATCTGAAAATACCAAAAGGTGTAATGAATACTATTAAATTTGCAGATTCAATCAATCAGGGAATTGTAAGCGCGCTACTCATCCGTGAGGGTCTCAAGGCGCTGAGGGGGGGGGGGTCCGCAGATCTGTTTAGCCGAAGAGCCAGGTCTTGAGGGTCTTCCTGAAGGTGTTCAGGGAGTGGGCGAGTCTGATGTCTGCCGGTAGCTCGTTCCAGGTCTTGGCTGCAATGTGAGAGAAGGATCTTCCGCCTGCTCTGGCTCTGTAGATGCGCGGGTTTTCGGCCAGTGCGAGGTTGGAAGATCGGAGGTTTCTTTTGGGTACGTGGAAGTTGATTCTGTCGTTGAGGTATTTGGGTCCGTTGTTATGTAGGCATTTGTAGGCGTGAGTGAGGATTTTGAGAGTGACTCTTTTCTCCACGGAGAGTCAGTGGAGACTTCGTAGGTGTTGGCTGATGTGTTCGTGTCGGGGGATGCCGAGGACGAGTCTGGCGGCGGTGTTTTGTACTGTCTGGAGTTTGCGGTGTAGGGACTTGTCGATGCCGGCGTAGAGTGCGTTTCCATAGTCCAGTCTGCTGGTGATGAGTGCGTGGGTGACTGTCTTCCTTGACTCAGGGGGGATCCACTTGAAGGTCTTGCGGAGGATGCAGAGGGTGTTGAAGCAGCTGGAGGTGACGGCGTTGACCTGTCGGTTCATGGAGAGTGATGAGTCGAGTACGATGCCGAGGTTCTTGGCGTGGTCTGAGGGGGTAGGTGGGCTTCTGAGGGCGGTCGGCCACCAGGTGCTGTCCTATGCAGAAGGGATGGTACCGAGGACTTCTGTCTTCTCGGCGTTGAGCTTCAGGCAGCTGTTGGTCATCCAGACTGCGACGTCTTGCATTCCTTTCTGGAAGTTGAGTTTGGCAGTGGTGGGGTCTTTGGTGAGGGAGAGGATGAGCTGGGTGTCATCGGCGTAGGATACGATGTTGAGGCCGTGTTGTCGGCCGATGGCTGCGAGGGGGGCCATGTAAATGTTGAAGAGGGTGGGGCTCAGTGATGAACCCTGTGGGACTCCGCAGGTGATTTTCGTGGGGTCGGAGAGGAAGGGTTGGGAGTCTGATCCTTTGGCTTCTTCCGGTGAGGAATGATCGGATCCAGTCCAGGGCTGTTCCTTGTATGCCTGCGTCGTGTAGTCTGACTAGTGTGCGATGGGAGACGGTGTCGAAGGCCGCTGATAGGTTGAGTAGGATGAGGGCTGCGGAGTGGCCTTGGTCCAGGAGGGTGCGGATGTCGTCTGTGGCGGCGAGTAGGGCGGTCTCTGTGCTGTGGTTGCTTCGGAATCCGGATTGGGACGGGTCGAGGACGGCGTTCTCTTCAATGAATCGTGTCAGTTTCTTGTTGACTGTTTTCTCTGCAACTTTGGCTGCGAAGGGGAGGAGCGAGATGGGCCGATAGTTCTTGAGGTCGGTGGGGTCAGCTGTGGGCTTCTTGAGCAGGGGTCTGACTTCTGCGCGCGTCCAGTCGTCTGGGAAGGTGCCTGTTTTGAAGGTGGTGTTGATGGTGCGTTGTAGTTTGGGTGCGATGGCGGCCATGGCTCTGTGGTAGATGTGAGGGGGGCAGGGGTCGGTGGGGACCCCGAGTAGATGCTTTTCATGGTCGAGGCGGTGTCTTCGGCCGTGATCGGTGTCCAGTTGGAGATGGTGGGCTGGCTGGTGTTTCTGGGGGGCGGGGGGCTGTCTGTGGCGCATGGTGGATGGTCGATGAAGTTGTCGTAGAGGTTTTTGATCTTGAGGTGGAAATAGGTTCCAAGCTTGTCGCAGAGGTCTTGGGATGGGGTGATGTCTGTGGCTTCGCTATGTGGGTTGGTTAATTCGTGAATGACACTGAAAAGTTCCTTCGAGTTGGTGGAGTTGGCCAGGATTTTGTTGTGGATGAAGTTCCTTTTGGTGGCTCTGATCTGGTTGTGGCAGATTCTTTACATAATTTGACTTGATAGGCTGAGGCATGATCTTTTTTTTAAATTTATTTTTATTGAGCAGAATTATAGCAAAAACTTGACATCCTCAACAATCACAATGAATATAACTATTTATAACTCGTAAAATCGAATACTTTTTCTTATCTTACAGCAGGAAGTCAACCATTTTTTAAATTTCATCCTCTGAAGGGTAGTACTACAGCTTAACCAAATTGCAGATAATAAAGTACAGTGCTCTCAAGCCTACACGAAGTCGATCAAAATAGTACATTCCGATACAGAGAATAAAAAACACTTACAATGATTCTAAATTATTGGGCAAATAGCTAGCCCTAAAGTGCATATAAAGCCCCCAACCACACAACTATCAGCACCACTCATACCATTTTATACATGATCAGATTATTAATTTTCATCTTGATACATAGTAATCTAGTTCATAGCGTCTCGGGAAGATATATGCCATCAAATACTGGGTTTTTAGTTCAAGCACTTGATTTTTTTAACACTAATCTTAATGATGGTTGATGCTGAAAAAGCATTTGATTTAGTTAATTGGGACGCTCTTTTTTATGGTCTTAGAATGTTGGGGTTCCCAATACAAATAATTCATATGCTAGGAAACTTATATCAAGAGGCCCAGGCTCAAGTTTTCATAAATTCTCGTTTAGCAGGTAAGGTGGATATAAATAGAGTAACTCGCCAGGGTTGTCCCCTATCCCCCGCATTGTTTACCTTTTTATAGAACCACTTGCTGCTAGTATCACGGCTAATCAGGAGATAAAGGCACCATTAGAGGGTATGCCCAAATTAAAACTGTTTGTGGATGATATTATTCTCTATCTTAGACATGAGGAGCATAATATTAAAATAACGTTGACAGAGTTTGAGCAGTTTGAATCTATTGGGGAATATAAAATCAATCATAATAAAACCGAAATCCTGCTACTTAATGCAGACTGACAAATTCTTCCGAGTTATATGCAACAGCAAGCCTGCTCCCCCGAGCCAATTCGATACCTGGGGATATATGTTACAAATCGTTATGAGGAACTTTTAAAATTAAATTACGAAGTGATGGTTATTAAGATCAGAAACCTATTAGATAGATGGACACTTCTTCCGCTTACATTAGTTGGTCGAGTTGCTCATATAAAAATGTCTCTTACCATTATTAATTTTCCTTTTTACTAATGTACCAATAAGAATTAATGTCATATTTTAAGGAGTTGGAAGCAATGTTTTGTCAATTTATTTGTAGGAAAAAGGCGTCAAGGGTAAAATTGTCAGTACTTCAACTCGATATTAGTCAAGGGGGGGATGGCAGTCCCCCAAGTTCGAACCTATTATGAAGCTACTTTTTTGGATATAGTGACTCGTATGTTGGCCGGCAAGGCATCGCTAGATAGTTTTTTTTGTGGATAAAATGGCGCAGGAAGCAGAATCTCAGATTCCGGTGTTTATTAAGACTGCCTAGCTCCCAAAGAAAACTAGATATAAGACACTACAGGACTTTGGGGTCAGATTACGGGTATTCTATTCTATGAAGACTCAGACAGCAGGATACGAGTATTTAAAGCTCACAGAATGTAAAAATTTGGACCTGTATATGCAGAATAGCCGGATAAGATTTTGGGAAAGCAATGGTTTTAGGGAACTCGTCAGTTTATAGTAGAGGGGAGGTATCTAAAATGGCAGGAGATCAAGGCTAGGTGTGGAACGAAGTGTAAGCCCTCTTTTTTTAGGGTTTTTCCAGATTATGCAACTTTTGAAAAAATATTGCTCCCCATCTGGTTCTGCTTCAATGCCAGCACTAGCCGCCCTCTACAGAACCAAGCTAAGGGGGGTCGGAAACTGGTACAGACTTTTGTGGAACCAAAGGGAATGCTTTACACTAACAAGCTTTTTAGATACAATTTCTCAAGAAACACATTGCACTTTCTCAAAGCTTGAGTAGCAGAGGATTTCGCTGCAGGGCAATAAGGCAACGAGAGTGGCAAATTTGAAAAGAATGTCATTTTTATTCCGCTGGATGGCCTACTATACACCAAGAGCCTTACATAAGATACATACAGAAATGGAAGATAGGTGCTTTCGTTGCCATCAACTGGGACAGGGGGGATGGCTCCATATCTTTTTTTACTTGTCCACTTTTAACCCAGTTTTGGAAGTAAGTGTTCTCCACCCTCAACGATGGTTTACAGAGAAATTTAAAACCAGAGGTGGAGATAGCACTTTTTGGGCAGTAAGGTAGACCAAAATACTTAAATTTCCAAAGGGGAGGAAGCATTTATAGGAGTATCCTCTTTAATAGCATGGTCCCTAATCCTTTAGATAATCTGGGACTTTAGTTGTCCTCCAATTCTGAACTGGCATAAAAAAAATGCTGCGCTCAAAAACATTTGAGGAAGCTTATGCAAAAAGGGTAGGTGCTATGAAAAGATTTTCAGCAGTTTGGCAATATATGGATAAAATAGGTCAAGTGTGATTGTAACTTGGACAATATAATTATGATAATATTGGAATCGTTGAAAGCACTGCACTTCTATAATATCTCATGGCTACTCATATGTAGGGGTAATGAGTTAGGAGAGCTAAATGGAAATCTGGGTCTCGGGGCACAGAAGTAAGATGTGGATAAATGTTATTGGGGGATAGTTGAGAAAAGCACTTTAGGGAGTTAAAGGCATTTTAACTCCCTTAAAAGCAATTTAGTTTGAAGAGAGATTTAGTTTGAAGAGAGATGTTAAACTTCTGCTTCTACATAAGGTCCATTGCCTCAGGCCAAGAGGTAATAATGAATGGATTATTAATAAATAAGAAATAGGAGTTTTAACTGTTATGAATTAGATTACTGTGTATCAAGCAGAGGCATGATCAAGTGTCGTTAAATGACTCGCTCTAGCAAGTGTGCATACCATTTGAGTGATGTTAAATACAGGGTATCTATCTTGCACCAAATAAATTGGCCACACCAAGTAGTAGGGAAGCATAGGTTTATTCCATAAGAAAAGGCTCCAGCCACAGCTAGCTCAAGATGTTGGATAAATTGATTTACAATATCGATCTTAGCTTGTTCACAAACATTATAAGGAAGATGCAGCAGAACACAACTAGGGGCCCCAAGGCTCAGCTAGACTGCTGACTCAGAATACCACACATGTGAGCCCACCTCCATATGCTTTTAACAAACATTGCTGCTGGAATCGAGGAGATCCCACAGTATTTGTTTCAGGGTTCAGAGATAGTTGTGCACTAGTTGAAGGGAGCTAGAGTACTGGTTGGGGTCAAATAATCGGGTAGCTGTGTTGTACATCAGTCGGAAGGCGAGTATGTGCATGTTACTGGTAAACTTGACCCACTTTGTGGGCAGAAGAGAATCCACAGTCTGTCAACTGCTTACCTGCTGAGAAAAAAACATTGCTATCTGTTAATTGTTTGCTCGCCTGAGAGCTACTCTGCATGCCTTTTATCCATCTGTTTTCCTCAGACAACACAATGCTGCAGAGGTTCCACTTAAGGGATATTTGTCAGTCAGCCAAGGTGTTGGATGCACTGTTGATTAGTTAGCTGGATTGTGCTTTTGTTTCAAGACCATATTTTGTGTGACGGAATGGGAGGCACATGTGTCTGATTCTGGCTGATCCAGACTAGATGAAATGTTCTAGTGACCATGTCTTCGGTAATGTCAGATTGTCTGATTTGAGTGTGTGCTGGGTCCACATCCCATTTGAGGAAAGCTTGCAGCTGCTTCTCTCATGAACTGGATGTTGAACGGCTATGTCTCTGCCACCAGGAGTCCTGAAGGAGCTAGCAACTGACATGCAAATTTCCAGATATTGTTCTATATTGGCAGCATATTCTTGATATTCGGTTTTTAAACTTCATTGACTGATGGTTTCTTGTTGATGCCATCTGTGCCTTCTCTGCACAACCTGCAGCCTCTCAGGCTGAAACGCAGAGATTGTGTTGAAACCTACAGTATTGGGTTCTTCTGAGCATTGCTTTTCTGCAGTTTAACACTCTAATGACCAATCCAGCAACTACAAGTTCTCTTCATAAGATTTGCCCTTCTATTACCAGACTTTGTAGAACAAACCATGTAAGCATATGGAAGAAGTACAGTGTCCGGTGCTGCTGCTCAACGTAATATTTTAGTGGTAATCATCTTGGAGAACTATAGTCATTCTAGAACTATAAGCCATTCTGGAAGATTAATCTGTGCTGACGCCAAGTCCAGGATTTGTGCTTACAGTATTGGCTTCTCATGTCAATCAAGACTTGTTCCAGTCAGCCTTCTTTGCATCTCTTCAGTCTCTGGAGGAAGAGCGGTTGTACACTCTTGATATTTCCATATCCTTTCCCATCTGTTTGGTACAGACTCTTGATTCTGCATTTCAGTAACTTCAGTATTCATGAAGGAGGAAATAGGTTTGCGTCCTGGGTTGATGGATCAAAATGGCCTTTCAGTGAAATATGAGGACCAAGGGAAGTATGCAGGTGCAATCTACTCATAATTGAATTCTGAAAACACAATAAATTCATATGTACAAACATTGAGTTTGCTTGTTCATTTGTTGGGTGAGTGGAAGACCAGCAATTGCTGGAGTATATTCTGGACGTTAGGACTGTGTCCCACAAATGGATGAAGAGTTTGATCTTAGTGGTAATGTTTATTACATAGATTCCTAATCTTTGCCTTTGCCGCTCTTGCTCCCGTCTGCCTTCTGTGTCTCTCTGGGTCTTAACTATGCTGGTTGACTTGATAGACCTGCAGGCCATGGAGGTGAGTAGAAAGAATGTTTGTTCCCTCGGTGGGAGGAGCTACATTACTTAAGGAGAAATGGAGGGACCTCTATGGTGGGTTGTCTCCTCATGAAATAAAGATTGTGGCAGAAAAGATAAACATTGGGGCAGTTTGCAGTAATGATTTTCCTTTAAAGTTCATGGAAGAAGTTTAAAATGCCTAAACTTTAGTTTTTCTAAAAGGTAAAATTATTGGTTCTAATACTTTAGACCTTATGTGATTGGGCAAATAAAATACCAGCTTTTGAGCACAAAAGTAACCAGATGTATGTGCGTAAATGAAAGAAAATTTTCTTACAGGTTTTAGATTTAGAACCACATTTTTAAACAGTTAGGCAAATATTTAAAGCCGACTCTTTCAGCCTTAGCTAAATGTAGATGTGGGTCATGTAACCACAAATGTATGCCTAAGCACGTACATATGGTTTAGGATAATCCATTGTTTTCTAAGCACCCACCTAGATCCTTTTGAGGCAGTTGGCAGTAGCCGTAAAGGCTCTGAATACATTCTAAAACAACACATTCTCAAACTGTCAGATTGTCAAACTGTATTGAGACTTTTTGTTTTTTGAAGAGGACTCGATGCAACAGTTTTCCTGGAATGAGCAAGTTGTGTAGGTTATTCCAGTTCAAATAGAAGTTTCATATCAGGGTGTTTTCAAAGAGTCAGTTTTGTTGCTTTCTGAATCTTGGACTTTCCAGGCAAAGGAAGTCGTTTCTGTGAACGTAGTAGGGTCTACCTGAGAGATTGTCATCAAACTGAATGCCAATGGTTATGAGCTTGTTGTTCAGGCTTCGTTAGACTTAAAATGGGGTAAACATAGACATTGATTAGCCCTATTTTAAACATAAGCTTCCAGTTGCAAAAGGAGTCTTGGAAACTCCCAACTTTGAATTCTATTTTCTTGCCATCAGTCAATAGCAAGATAACTAGATGGGGTTTCCTTATGGTAGATGGGTCTCTCATGAACCAAACTGAACAAGGCCTCGCTGAATCATGTACCAGTAGATAAGTGTCTGTCTAAACGACAGTTGTCTTAATAGTGGACCTAAAATGCTTGGAAAGAGCAATTTGGAGATCTAATGCATTAGCACAACCTCCGGTTAGGCCTCTGGGACCCCCAAGGCCTCGTCGACACTAATCGACAACACAACTGGATTTTCGTGGACATAATAGCAGGAGACTGCTGTACCACTGAAAGCGTTAAATATTTTCAGGCTCCTCTAGGTGAAAATAGACTCCTGCCAGGCCAGTTCCTAAAATACGGAGCACTTCTTGTCACTACTTGTCCGTTACGGAGCAATTCTGTCATGGAGTCCCAAACACATGAGCTCCTGCAACTACTCAAGATGGTCAGGGAAGACACTTGATTGCCAAATTTTATAGAGCACTTCTCAAATATACTAAATTCTCCTTAAAGGGGTATTATACAAAATGAGATACCGACCTAGGGGGAGAACTGGGGTAAGGAGAACGATGAAAGGGGCCTAATTATGCCCATAATGTAACTACAAACATCCTTTTGGAAACTCTCCCTTCAGTGATACCCAGAGCACTTACTTAATCCCCTGTAAGATCAGTAATATCTAATTGACTATACGTGAGAAGACTGAGTTTTGCCACATGATATGGGATTGCCCTGTGATAAAGCATAATTGAGGAGGTCACCAACAAACTAAGACTGATGTTAGGGAGGACAGACCTTGACACACACCAGAGGGTTCTGACTTGTTTTCTTCACACAAACTTTACCTAGAAATTAATTAGTTCATAGGCTTGTACATCCTACTCATCAAAATAGCAAACGCTATGAATTGGAAATCTCCTACTACACCATCCCTTGATCAGTGACACAGTACGTCAAGAAAATGGGCGGAGGGCGAGAGCATGGCTGTATATGGAGAGGAGAGTGGAGACTATGTAAAAAACAGTAGCGCATAAATGGGATGAGGAATGCGGTTGTGCCTCTCAGAGCCCACAGTGAATGAAGTCAGTAGGAATAATCACCCACAGGCAATGTTGCACTTTGATCATTGGACGGAGGGACACACGTGATGGAGTGGCCACCTCCCAAAACTGAGTATCCGGCCTTGGCTCGCACCCCCTTGATCCTGCCTTTTCTACAAAACACCGCTCTCCTTACATTACGACTGACACACATGAGTCAAACATGTGGATCAGGTTTAGGCTGCACTACTCCAGAAGATCAACCGCTAAGACTAAGGTAAAATCCATTTGGAATGAAAGATCAGAACAAGACAAATCTTGCTGATTTATTGAGTGCTAGAAAGAACTTTTACAGAACAAAGAAACATCTAAACACTTAAGTTCATTTTGTCATCCATTCCAGGTCTGTGATAAAATCAGCTCTGTGAAATTATGACTCCAAGATTCAGCATGGCTGTGTTACCACACTGTTATTTGCACCAACATTTCTGAAACAGTATAAAATGGAAATACCAATGAAGTTTGAAAAAAGGAAGGATTTGGCCTCCTTTGAAAGTCAGTGGTGGGAGATCTGGATGGGCGTAATGTAGTCATAATTGGCATATCAAATATGACATGTAGCAGCTTATTGGATATGTTTATGAGTGCATATATCTGTTCTTTGGTAGTTCGATCGATAGAGCCTTCCTGTGGTCTAGACTGAACAGTATGTATCTGAATGACCGAGGGGATCCTTTGTGATGATATGTTCCTTGATCTTACTATTAAAGCAAGTGAAGCTGAAATTGAATACTATGTAGCTCTTTTCCATTTCCAAATTAGAACTTTGGCTCCAATGTTTTTTTGTTTGCTCGTTCTGATCATTCAGAAATGCTGTCTGCAGAATGTAGACCAAACATATGTAGGGGTGCTGCAGCACCCCCAAAATAATCATACTATGGTTCAGAAGGTGAATGAATAATATTGATGCATTTTATATCTTGTCTCATTTCCTGTTCATTAAAAGATGGAGGTCAAATGGCAGGCTATGTATTCTCATACATTGCTGCTTATTATTTAAAGTGGAGTTTAGTGTTTACTTTTCTTTCTCTGACTGCAAATTTAGAGGTGTTGGTGAACTGAATTATGGGACAGTTTTGCAGGGATACAGGGAATGGTAAAAGATTGGCTCTAGGATGTCATTTAAATTTTGTTATGAGACAAATGAACTGTACCAATAGTTGAGAAAATGGCAGAAAGAAAAGTAGAAAAGAAGCACATTTTTTGTAATTCTCAAGTGTGATGGAAACAAAGATGTTAATAGGATCAAAACAAATCCACACACGTTTTACTTGGTGATGAACAAATAATAAATATTCGCTGAAGCCCAATTTACAGACATTACCTTTTGTTTGCTGTATAGTTTTATCAGTACAGCTCCATGTTTGTGCAAATTTAGTGGCCATTTAAATGGAAAGTGCTACCTGTAATGACAGTGTCCTACCACTCCATGCTTTAATAATGTGTTTGCAACAGTGCCCCCCGGCTACATACTACATTCTTACCATTCTCCTGCTGAATGGGCGTGGTTCATTTGCCACACTTGTTCTTTGTGTGACGCTTGGATTTTTCACAGTCCCTGTGAGTTTATTGATGGCAGCCTGACACCCCCCATTCCCCCCTCCCCCCTTTGAAAGATGTTACATCACCACTAGACAAAATCTATGCATTTTCATAATTAAGGTAATTTCTTAATGGCTGTCCCTGGTGTGGCAAACAAGGCGTTTCACTGAGTCCTGCAGTCTGAAGCTGATACGCCAATCCCAGAGGCTGAAGTGTTGTAACATTACCTATGTCTACTACAGTTGGAGTTTTGGCAAAATTAGAGAAATAAACAATATTTGTTCACGGCCTCGATTTTAATGAATCTCGGTAGTAAACATTAGAGCTGTGCAAAGCGATATTCAAATCCTTATAAAATCTACTCAAACCACCATCGCTGGATGGAAGCTGTTTCTGCTGTTTCACATCCGAGATATTCTCTCGTAAAACCGTTTTCACACTGACGTTGGCAAGCTGTGGAAGGAACAGACCAATCTGCTTCCTGTTATGAATTCCCTCTTTGGAGAGCCCAATATTCATATATATCATATACATATACATATACATATATATATATATATATATATATATATATATATATATATATATATATATATATATATATATATATATATATATTTTAATCTTTTCAGCAATTGCTATGGTTTTGTGCCTGCACTCTCTTATGACTTCAGGTATTCCCACTTTCTCTAGACGTTCTGTTTTATTTTTCATTGAATGTAACTTTTGCTAACTTTATCTCTGCTCTGCCATGCTTCCTGAAGAGCTGCTTGGCGCCAGGCTACGCAGCGAGGCATTTTCTTTATGATCTCTCACTTCGAGCTGAGCTAATCTCAACTGTAAGAGGGCGGGGCTTCCGCTCACCAGACATTTTATGTCTCATTGTTTTGTGAAGGGCAGACCCCTCCTGGTTGCCCACTCGTGTAAATTTGCAGCTTCAGAGACTTCTAGGTATGACAGGTAATATTGAAAGGCCTTTTGGGGGTTCTACGCTGTGCATCGTTTTCTGGCGTCTCGTGTAAACTTTTTTTTATTATTAAAAAGAGAATCTAAAGCAGCTACAAGAGGGCTGAAATCGCGTTGTAAAATGTGAAATTATTGACCGCAGATCAGGACAGTGAATAAACCATTGCAGCACCGCTCCAGTGAAGACATCCAATAAACATAATTTCACGGAAGAACACGACTGTGTTTTTGTGTACTACCGCACTGTTGCCTGGTGCTTTGTTGCAGTTCCTGAACCCCCTAACGCTCACTAAGGAATGGAGCATGGCATCTATTCCTCGTGCATAACCACAGCTTTCTTTCTGCAACTTGCAAGCAAGAAACCTCACAAGTCTCCTTCTTTCACAACTATTCTGCTCCGGAGACCGAAAGAGGACTGCCTCTTTACTCCTTGCCCTCAATATCTCTCCTGGACAAGAGTTGCATTCATCTGTACCCAGCAGTCATTCACACAAATCAACAAGCATTGGCCCAGCCAATAGGTCTCGCCTTTGGGACTGTGGTAAACTACTACCCTACTATTTCCCACTGTACTGCTTTGTTGGAATGTATCATGACATCATAGAATGCCTGAGTGCCTCTCTGTGTTTAGAGTGTCAGTTGGCCAACCCAGGCTGAGCAGCTAGGAGCTTGCTCCTGGTGGGGCTGCATCTGTACCTTCTATCTTCTCCTACTCACCTATCCTGGAACCAAGCTACAATAAAGGATTACTCTACTTATACAGCTGGACTCTGCATTTTCCTTTACCACATTTTGGCGACGATCTTGAACCTACGCGTGGAGTAAGGAGTAAGGACGACTAAGGAACTGAAAGACAAGGAACCAAGGACATTTAAGACTTTTAAAACGTCAAATTGTAAGCTGAGAACTAAAGGATACGCCCTGGTCAGCCCCACCAGTGCCCTCTACCATCAGGACAGCCTGCCATCTGGGCGTTCGTCATCCCACCGATCAAAACTCTGCTGTCATCTGGAAGACTTCTGAACTATCTCTCCAGCAACAAGCCTCCCAGTAGCACAGCAGGTTTGCGCTTCCTGCTGTGTCTGCACTGCCTACTGTGGGGGCACCCCTGTGTCTTGAGCGAGGCTGGTTTATTGGACACTGAGGAGTCTTAATTTTCTCAGCAACTACCCCTGAGGAAAGCGGCACCACCTGAGGAACTACCCAGTTTACTTGTCTTGTGAGGAGTGACATCCTTCGTGAGCATGTGCCCATGTTTGCGGGGACGGAGACTGTGTGGTGATTGTGTACTGTTTATTTATGCTCGTTTGGTCGCTTAGAGGGGGTGGCATTGCCCTATGGCAGTTGAACCGCTGCCATTCAAATACCTCTCGAGCTCTCACCACGCGCATATATTCAACGCGCGCAGACTTACCTTCGTATCAGGCCTTCAAGCTATCTTCTGTGACGTCCGCCTCCTCTTCGAGCTGATTGCTGCGGTGGACGCTTTGGTGCACGCTCCTGCCGCTAGGCACTCTGCTCAGCGTCAAGGATGCGTGCAGCCATTTTGTGTTTGGAGTTTCCCTCGTCTTTGGCAATCTTCATGGCGGTGTACACTTTCTGCCAACCGCGTTGCCAATTAAGTTGCGTAAAAAAAAAAATCACCCGGTCGGCACAAGCAAATTGCCTTACATGGTGAGTCACACAGTTCTCTCCAGCGGTCAACGGCCGGTGCGGCAAGAAAAGGGGAGAACGTTGCCGCAATTGATGAAGTGGAAATGGAACTTTTGGCTCACAAGCAGGTGTGTGGCCCAGCATGGACATTCGGACATGGTGGCACTTTATTTTAACGGTGGCATTCAGCGAAGGCTCACTGAAGGGACTCAAGTGTCGTACCTCTACTACTCCGCATCGTATGTTGGTAGCTGCGCAAAGCCTGGTGTGGAGACCTCGGGTGAGAGACCGCTCACCGGAGCTCGTGACTGTTCTTTCATTATTTTGCTGGTCATTTAAATGCATGTCTCGTTCTACTGATGGTGTATTTATGGTCATAGTTTGTGTGTTGGGTTCATATCAGTTGTAGGGCAACCCTCTTTTCAGTTTACTCTGCACCGTGTACCCATCTTTGGGGGAAGTCATGGGGGTGATGTACCGTGCCCTGAGAAGATTTTGTGGGTGGTCGCTGTCTGTGATGTATGGGCGGTCAGTATTCTTCATGGTTAGTGTGTACTCACGCTTGGGGTGGTTGTGTGACTGGAGAGTGCCAAAGTCAAGTTTAGTGTTGAGTGTACTTATTTTGTGCTGGTTCTGGGGCCAGTCAAATGCTCCAGTTTAGTTTCCTAGGGTGATGTGTTACCCTACGGTGTACCCTTTATTGGGGAGGTTGTTGGGCCAGGCAATGCCCAATTTTTGTTTCCTAGGGTGTTGTGTTACCCTACGGTGTACCCTTTATTGGGGAGGTTGTTGGGCCAGTCAATGCCCAACTTTTGTTTCCTAGGGTGATGTTTTACCCTACGGTGTACCCTTTATTGGGGAGGTTGTTGGGCCAGTCAATGCCCAATTTTTGTTTCCTAGGGTGATGTGTTACCCTACGGTGTACTCTTCATTGGGGAGGTTGTTGGGCCAGTCAATGCCCAATTTTTGCCTCCTGGGGTGATGCTTTACCCTACGGTGTACCCTTCATTGGGGAGGTTGTGGGGCCAGTCAAATGCTCCATATTTTAGTTTCTAGGGTGATGTTTTACCTTTTGGTGCACCATTTATGGGGAAGTTGTAAGGGCTGTTAATCCCCACCTTTGTTTGCCAGGGTGACTACCCTGTGGTGTACCCGCTTACGGGGAGGTTGTGTGGGTGACTACCTTTCTTTGTTGCTTTGTTTTTCAAGGTCTTGCCTTGTTTTCTCTTTTTCCCTAAGGGAGGGGGATGGGGCGTGTAGTAATGATATTTGCAACTTTAATGTTTCCAGTGATTTTTGGCTTATTAATGCATTTCTTTTCATGCCAGTGGTATTCCTGATACCTCATGTATTACACCATTGGATATTTGTATCTCAATGTGTTTCTTTTCATGCTAATGTTATTTGTGATGTCTTTCACGTTATTCCAGCTGTCGTTCCCAAGGAAGGAGGATGTGTGGTAAACTACTACCCTACTATTTCCCACTGTACTGCTTTGTTGGAATGTATCATGACATCATAGAATGCCTGAGTGCCTCTCTGTGTTTAGAGTGTCAGTTGGCCAATCCAGGTTGAGCAGCTAGGAGCTTGCTCCTGGTGGGGCTGCATCTGTACCTTCTATCTTCTCCTACTCACCTATCCTGGAACCAAGCTACAATAAAGGATTACTCTACTTATACAGCTGGACTCTGCATTTTCCTTTACCACAGGGACCTTCTAAGTGTTTAGCCATGCAGCACATTACTATGCGAGAGCTGTTGGCTTTGTCTAAATGTTTTAGCCATGTTGTATAGCAGCGTGGCTGAAAGTAAAGGGAAACCAGCCCCACCGGCCACTTGGAATGCTGTGCGTTCCCCTTTAAGGCAGTTACCTCTTAAACGAGACTCTGCATTGTGCTTCCCAGAAGTTGTTTTACACTGCCTCAAGCACCCCAAACAATGTGAGACAGGGTACGCCCGGCCCCTGTGCAAAGCAAAGGTCACCAGCCCCGCTTGGCCCTGGGTCGGCAACATCAGGGACCCCTCACAACAGAATTCTCACTTGATGGGCTAAATGAATTATGTTGTTTTGTCACAGAGACAACGGAACACGTGCTTGGAGTAATTAATGACGTTATTAGGTGCTGCACAAACCTAAGAACAGACAGACACAGGTACTGCCCAGAGCAGCATCGTAATGGTACATCAGTGTTATTAGCCAATAAATTCTAGGACGAGAGCACTTTGGCCAAACTTCGTCGTGCTGCATGAAAAGGCAAGAAGGCTGCCACAAACCTTCGCAGCTTTCTATGCCCTTTCCCCCCTTAGCCTGGGAGGGTGTCTGGGTGCCCTACATTCCTCCGAGGAGACATCAAAGCCCGACTTCACTCGCTCCCATCCCATGAACCGGGCCCGGTTCCCATGCAGATTTATAGGAAAGGAAAAAGCGCCCAAACTAGATGAAAAGACACAAGCGCTGCTCGCGGCCACTGTCTCCCGGACAAAGGCTGCAGGGGCTGCGCGAGCCAGGCGCAGACATTCCTGGGGTTGCTTTTTAGTGAGATCCGCTGTGACAAACATGTACTTAACCAGGAGCATATGATGCGGTCAGCCAGGGCTTTACAAGCGTCGCCGACGAGCGCAGACTCACCTCTAACTTTGAGATGGTTCTGGCCGGTGCGGCTGATAGGTTTTCGTGTCAGATGGTGTGACCGGTAAAGGGCTGGAAAGGAGGTGGCTTTTGGCAAAAAGTGGGAACTAAAGAAGCCGGAGGCCGCTGTGCAGGGCTAATTGGGTGACGGGGTGAAAAGAGAGGAGTTATAAAGCGCTGCTTGAGAGAGCTGCCCTCAATGTTTGAAAGCAAGACTAGAGCCTCTCTCTTCAGTGGCAGTAAAGTACATGGAAAACGAGCGCGGCCACGATAATTACAAACAGATGGCCCCTGCGCGCCGCTGCTCGCTCCCGCAAGGTGGATGCCGTGGCATGCACGAGTTTCTGAAAAGTGCAGACCGATTCCAAAAGGTCATCTCCTAGTGCAGCGCATGCGCGCTGCGCTAGGCTCGACCTAAAAAGGGAGTACACAGGAACTAGATTCACACATGAATCCTACTCAGCGCACCAGGAAATGACACCTACAATGAAAGAAATTGGTGTTGGATCAAAGTGGCCCATGGGATTAGTGTGGTTCCCTCTGCAGTAGGTGTGTTGGGGTTGGCGTCTGGTGCAATGATTTGATACAGCGTCAGTATAGACCCTGGAGTTTCTGCTACCGTGGTAGAGGCATGTCCTAGGCTTATGATGCAAAAGGTTTTGAGTTGTAAATCTAGGTGCGCAGTGTGCTTTGACAGTGTTAGTATGGTAGATATACATGGTGTTACTGAGAAGCTGTGCTTCCAAACGGTGTCTGGTTGTTCTGATGTGGAGCAATGAGTTATCTGTGGTGTAGGACCTTGAGGTTACTATGGTACCCCTTTTAGATGGTGTGTAAGGGTTAAGGACATTAGGTTTACTTTGGTTCTCTGTGCGTTACGTGATTAAGATGGACCTTGTGGTTTCTGCATTGCCATGTGCGGTCTATGTTCGAGTAGGACCTTTTCCCTTAACAATGGAGTAGTTGTGCTTTGTATTCAGCTCTTGGGTGTGTTTCACGTGGATATTGGTTGGATTGGAATGCAGCACTACTGTACATAGTGTCTTGAGGTGTGAGTGTTTTGTTTATGGGGATACAACTGTTTTGGAAGCTTGATAGTTTGTACTTGTGTAGCTGAGCATGTATTTGGTATGACTGATGCCATCCTTATCCTACTATGTGTGTATTCCACAGTTGTGATTTTGGTCTAGGGTGGAGTTGACCTGGTGCCTGAGCTAAAACATCTTGTCTTCTGGTGGGGTACCTTCTGTACCTGCCTACCTACATTTGTACCGGGTCACCGGATCACAACTGGGTGTAGTCCACTGAAGACGACTGCTGTGTTCGGATGCTTTATTCTGTCTACCGCTGTACTTTGATACATTTCTCTTTTGAAGAATAACAGTTGTATGATGCACGATCCTATGTTTTCCTTCCTCCTTGCAGCTTCTTCCTGTACCCACCTATGATTGTAACTTTTCTTAACATGAATGTTAAAACTGTGATTCTACTGTTTGCATGTTTAACGTTACCCTAACTCTGTGTATGCTCGCTGGGTCTCCTTGCCGGATCACCCCTCCGGTAAAAACATCACTATCCCAACCACAAAGATTTCGGCAGCAATGGGGAAGCTGCATAAAAACTGAATGGATAAATAAAGTATAATTTTAAAGTTGAACTGCGGTCATCGAGTAGTAAGAAAATGTTTACTGGTATTCAATGTAAACATTCTCAGTTACATCTTCGCTGTTTAGTCTCGTAATCTTCATCCCCTTTTCGCAGACTCCTCCTGATCCATCCGTCTCCTAGTCTCAGTCTCTCGAGGCCTTAACCCCAACCCTCTCTTTTTCCACATACTCCCTCTTTGTTTTCATTTTCTGCGCATTTTGCACATTTTGTTCTTCTAGTGAAGCAGGAGTGGAGCCCCTTTATAGGAAAAGCCTGCCTCCTTTGCTTCTGTTACTGCTCATCTCACCTTGAAGTTCAAATTTATGGATCCATGCGGTAATTCAATTTTTTAAGTGGCGGTGCAGAGCTGATCACACCACTCCAGATACTCTGTACATGTTACCCTCTGCGCTTACGGTGTGGCTGTATGCCCCCCAGCTCCCAGCTCCCACTGCCCACAACCTTCCACATTCCTAACTAGAGCCCTCTTCATTCTTTTCCCCCATCCACCTTTTTTCCCATCACCACACTCGGGCAAAGACTCTTTCACTCACCTACTACCCCATCCTTCTTAGTTTTTTGTTCTTTTCCATTATTCTCCATTTTAAACCTACCTTCTCTCTTGTTTTAATTGTCGTATTCGGTGTCAGAGCCCTCCTTCAGAGTTTTGATCTGACATATAATTACTTTTCCAGGTGAAAAGGTTGGGCCCCTGGTGTTAGTAACCACTAGTCACTAAATCATGTCTGGAGCCCTTTATTATCGCCAAGGGTTACAGTTAGAGTTTGAAATCTTTCACTGAATAATTGTTACACCAGTTGCAAAATTTCAAATTTGGGGCACCATTGCTACCATTACCTTTTGTTGACATTTGTGAGCGGTCATGTACATGGTACAAATAATGGTAAACCATTATCTTGGGACAGCTGGCCTCTAGCGGATCCTCATTCTGCGAATGTTGTCCCAAATATCACCATTTTGCACTCTATGGCACTCTGTTGGCTATCTGAACCCAGTGGATAGCAAGAAGTGGTTAAGACCACTGATCTTTTGAACCGGCCCCATCTCCAAAAAGCTGCAGGATTGGGGAGTGTTATCTTGTTTATAGGATTGAGTTTCCTATAAGCAGTGGGATGATGTCTCCTCATATTGACTTCTCGAAACCCTGTGTAGAATTGCAAATCTGGTGAAAACTTTTCCAAGTTGTGCGTGTGTGTGCCGATACTGACCTTTGGTATTGTTAACTGTTGCTGTTGGTAGTGTTGATGACAAGAATTTATACTAACTGACTCTCCGTTAAACACAACACTTCTGAAAGTCACAAATTGGGTGAGTAACAACTTGCTTGAGATAAAACGTCCGCAAAATTTAAGTGCCCGTTGTTGGCAGAAATCCCTCCACTTTGTTTCCTCCATTTTGGCCTAGCGCATGTGTTCCTTTTCCCACTCCTAGTAAAAATGTTGAAAGCCTGGGAGTTAAAATAGACTGATCTCCAAATGGGCGCCCACGTCGGTATCGTAGTGCCAGTCTGTTCTTTTCACATGTACGAATTAAAACCCAGTCTTTTTCTCCTTACTTTAGAGGACAGATAGCAGTGAGCTCTGTGGTGATTAGCCCCAGATTGGACTACTGCGCGTTCCTCTGCTTAAACATTAATAAATCTTCAATCCAACTTCTTCAAACTATCCAAAATCGGGCAGGTAGATTTGCCTCCTCTGTCGTTTACACAGCTAGTTCACTGACCTACTTTGGCTGATTTTACAAAAGAGACTTGATTTCCAGACACTTTGTCTTGTCCATAAATGTATTTATGGACGAGTCCCGGGCTTCCTTCTCTCAAAATTTCTGAGCTATATAAATCACAGTTATGCCTCGGTCTTCTGCCCAATTGTTACTTAATATCTCACCATTCAACAATTCTGGATTTTTGGGGAAGATAATTTTCCATACTTGCCCCAAAACACACACTCTCTCCCCCCAAACCTTAAAAAAAACACCTCCCATATTCTGGTTTGAAAAAAAGCTGAAGACCTTTCTTTTTACCAAGTGAATTGCCTTCTCTCTTAGTTCCTTATGCTTTGTAGCACCAAGAGAACTTCCCTGCGAAAGAATGCTTTATAAAGTCACTGTAACAAAGTTGTTGGTACTGCCACAAGGTTAACTCGCAGTGAGGGTTTTTGACACTAGGGCCTTTCAGGTTATGGATGGTAACTACACCTTTAAACTTAATTTTCAATAAAAGCAACGTATGCAGGGGCTAAATTTATTTTCTTTGCTATTTCTTATGATCTATCTGTGCTGTAGGAGAACCCTGGAACAAGTTCTACCTAAGGGCAAGTACAATCAATTGAGAGTATTTCATTTTATTTGGCATGTAAAATGCCAAAAATTGCAAGTGGCACAACGTGGGAATACTTTGTGATGCAAAATGTGCGTGTGTATGTACAATACTCCGACCTGCTGATTTGAATAATGTACTAACACGTTCTTACAGGTTCAGATGAAACACTGTATGAATTTGCTAAGTCGTGGCTTTGCCCCAGAGTTTTTGTGAACAATATTGAGTTTTGGTGTCAAAAGCTTATCGAAAAAAATGTAGTTTTCAGGTGTTTCTTGAAGAGCTGGTAGTTCACTTGCACACTAAGGGTGGAGCCTTGGGCATTCCAGAGCAGTGGGTACTGTGCCCTAAGGGAACTGTCTCTTACTTTGATATGTTTGACCTTTTTCTGACAGACTTCATCAACTATGTAAATATCTTTGCTTCGTAAAGTATTTGCACGCGATGAAATCACGTTATGTTTTGTGAAAATGCTTAGAAAGCAGAATTTTCCGCATGATTTACACTGCACACTCCCTTCATAAATGATAATAGTAGATGTAAATTCTTATGGTATGTCACAGGTCCCAACTAAGGCTTTATAAATCCACGTAGGACTAGGGATAATTTGGAGCACAACTCTAGTGAGAACATCTTGTATTGATCATGAAATGAGCATGCCTAGGCTTCCTTGCATAACCAGAGCCGCCTTGCTGTTTGTTGACATTTATGTATGAACAACTCTAGTAACTGTTGCTGGATCATCTTATGTCCACTATTTCTGAGTGCTTGGGAAGACACAAACACTGCACATGTGTATCTACCGCTCCTTCCTTGAATGAACCTCCAAACACAAAAAGAGAGGCGGCACTGCAGTCCTGCAGTCCGTGTAAGCTACAAAATTTTATTTCAGTTTAACTCTCCATAAAAATTGCATAGCATGCAAAAAGAACGGCTGACTCGTTCCGGGTTTGCTACTCACTTTAGCTGCTGTTGCAAATAGGCAATAGACTTTTAAGTACAGTAGTTACAGTTGTTGCAATGGGCAACACAATTTCAAACACAATGCAACATTGAGCTCAATGTGAATTTCTAGTTAAATGCAATTAGTTACTTTATGGATTACTTTTCTAACCACAGGACTGGATCCTAGATTCAGTCCTGGGACATCTCCTGTAAACAGTGGAGTAAAAGCGTTTTGGTTACAGTAGTGATTTTTAAGGAATATTATTGTATTTTAAAAGTTGACACTTAGAAACTTTTTCACATAGAATCACCAATGTTATCCTATGGGAGGAAATTTACTTAGCAGGTAAGTAGTGTTACCGTTACTTTTTCTTACTCAGTGGTGGATCCTGGATCCAGCACTGGTGCATCTCCTGTAAACAGTTGAAAGAATGCGTTTAAGTCATACAGGCGATTTTTAAGGAATATTTGTAGTTTATGAAAATCGACACTTTGAAACTTTTCTGCTGAAAACCAGACAATGGATTCCTATGGAAGGAAATCCAAGTTACTGGTAAGTACGGTTAAAATTACTTTTCAGGATCATTACTGGGCTCAAAGATGCAGCACTGAGGTCTCTCCTGATAACAGGTGAGTAAATTGGAATTCATAGTTCGGCTGATTTTAGAGGAATATTATAAAGTTCCAAAACTCCACACTTAGAAGAATTTCCAAGTGAAACCAGTCAATGTTAGCCTAAGGAAGGAAATTCAAGTTACTGGTAAGTACGGTTAGAATTACTTTTCAGGATCAGTACTGGGCTCAAAGATGCAGCACTGAGGTCTCTCCTGATAACAGGTGAGTAAATCGGAATTCGTAGTTCGGCTGATTTTAGAGGAATATTTGCACAATGGTGAAGGAAGGGGGTGGGGCCCTGGGGGTCCTTATAGGACCAGGGGGTCAGGGTGTTTCTATCCTGCCCCCTTTTTGCGTTTTACGCAGTTGTTTTACTGGTTTCTTGTTCCTCGGTTCTACCGAGGAACAAGATGGCTGCCAACACTTCCTGGTTTGGAGTGTTGACAGCCAATTAGCATGCAGCTCGTGATCGGGAGGGTGCGCGGATCCACCACGGCCATAGATATCGAAACTTTTATTTTGGATTTTCTCAGCAACTACTGAACGGATTTACACCATTTTTAAAAAGGATGCTTTCTGAACCAAGCACTACCTTTTTGCCAAATTTGGTGTAATTCCGTTCAGCAGTTTTTGCTGTAGCCTTGCATAAAGTTTCCTATGGGAAATTGATTTTTTCACTCTTATTTTTTGAATTTCTCCGCAACTACTGAAAGGATTTACACCATTTAAAAAAAAAAAAAAAAGGTCGCTTTCTGAACCAAGCGCTACCTTTTTGCCAAATTTGGTGTAATTCCGTTCAGCAGTTCGGGCTGTAGCCGTGGCTAAAATTTCCTATGGGAATTAACATGGAGAAAACACGTTTTGGGACCCCCCTTTTTTCTCGGCCCCCGCTTGATAAATCACCGCAAAACTTTCAAGACTGGAGCGGACCGGAGCGCCCCACTAGTTTTGAAAATTTCGCGATGATTCGTCAAACGACGCCAAAGTTATTGGGAATAGAATGTTACGGATTTCCTATGGATAATAGGTCCTAACTATAACTATCTACTGGCGACTGCCAGTAGATAATTAATATATATATATATATCATATATATATATATATATATATATCATATATATATATATCATATATATATATATCATATATATATATCATATATATCATATATATATATATATATATATATATATATATATATATATATATATATATATATATATATCATATATATATATATATCATATATATATCATATATATATATATATATAAAGAATCCACACTCCTGTATCGCCACCGTCTCGGCAAACATCAGGTACGGACCACAACGTGCTTATGGATTTCTTAAAGTGCGTTTATTGCAGAAAAATCAGCTACCATACATCGTGGCAAGTGCCCAGCATTACGCGTTTCGACAGTGGAACACTGTCTTGATCCAAACTTTCATAGTCTCCACCGCCGCACCTCACATCCCGGGTGCATTTCTCCAGCGGTGGTGAGCCGCGACACAGGGAACCACAAGGATGAACAATGCTGTTTCAACCAAGAAACGAGTGCACTCACGGTTAATTAATCATAGAAACACTTTACTGTGCAAGCCTCCAAGCACTGACAGACACGTTTCGACACGTCGCCTTTTTCAATGTCAGTTTGGTTACTGTCGGGGTTGCCATTTTAAACAAAGTGGAAAAAAGTAAATTCATCGACAGTGAAGATGGTCGCAAATTCTTACATATTCATTGAATCACAATGTCAGCCATCTTGGAATAGGTAAAACAACACTTAAATAATACAGTATCGATTGTACATTCAATCAGCGTTTGATGTCAGTTCAACAAGTGGAATCAAATTGTCACTCTTAAACTTATAAGGGGTGTGTAATTCGGACAGCAAGTTATAAATTCATTACCCAATCTCGATATTCATGTCCACCCCTATAGAATACAAGGAATAATCCTCTTGCCTGATTTGGCGTGACAATAAAATTCATATATCCACATCAAATGACTAACATAAAGCCCTGAATGGGCAATGGGATTGGAATTTGCAGTGGAAAGACATATATACATTCGTAATTATAGAGTTGCAAATTTACAAATCCAGTGCGGCTTGCCTTGGTTTACCAATGAATACATATATTGGACATGGATCAGCCTGCACTGGAATATACAAATAACAATCAATTTAAACAGAGCTGTATAGTCATCCCGGGTCCCCATGATGAATGCACTAGTCCATTTAATAGTCCTGGAGCCTATTCCCTGGTTCATGATCTCATTCCAAGTGTACCCACATTTCCTCTTCATTATTAAGACCCATCGGGCCTTTGTCTGGAGATCGATGATTTATTTCAATTCCAGAACACGCAATTTTCTGACCCTATCACCCCCTCTCTTTTATCTTTGGGTACCTGGTCAAGACAGAAAAACTTTAAAAGATCGCGATTGCTGTTGTGTGCGATTTCAAAGTGGCGGGCCACTGGGTAAGTGGGGTCATTCTTGGTAATAGCCTGCATGTGCTATAGGATTTGTTTTTTAGTTTGGTGGATAGTGCTCCCTATGTACCGTTTCGGACATGGGCATTCAAGGCAGTACACTGAAACCTGAGTGGCAATTAAGCAGCATATTGATGTTCCTGGTTTTCAAGGTGCTCTGTCCCGTAACACTGTATTTGGTTACCTTACTGCTGAATTTACAAGCCTTACATTTCATGCAAGGAAAACAAAACCCTTGACTGATTCTACCCTTGAAATGTTAGGAGTAGAACGATAGTGACTATGTTCCAAATGGTCACTTAGCGACGAACAACGTCTACATGTGATCTGGGGTAATGCAGTAATGGTGCCCTTCAAGATGTTATCTGTTTGTAAGATATGCCAATTTTTCTTAAAGATCCGTATAACTTGATGTGATTCTTCATTGTATTGCGTGATCATCCTCACTGGGCTGCCTTCGCTCAAATTTTGTGAGACAGTGGTGGTCTTGGCATTTAACAATTCTGTTCTAGACACACTGTCTGCCCTGCGTTGTGCCTCTTTGAGCGTATTGCTTGTGTATCCTCTAATCTTGAATCGTTCCACTGCAGCCGAAACGCGTCCGGTTTGTCCGGATGGCCTGATAAAATAAACAGTAATTTACTTCTGCCCCGGAGTGCCGTCTCTTTCGTTCAAAAGGGAAGTGTTGTGATATATATATATATATATATATATATATATATATATATATATATATATATATATATATATCAATCTCAAACTTTGCCACGATATGGGAATGAACACAGCAGCTGATGGTTTGAAAAACCTTTATTGCTGAAACCGGCAATGCAGACTTTGGAAACTTTAAAAATCCTGACTCGTTTCGGAGCTGGCAATCGCTCCTTCTTCATAGGATAACTGCTCCGCTGTGTGCTGAAAGGCTCGTAACAGCGCCATTACTGCATGCACCTGTTAAATAGTCCCAGTGGACTTCTCAGTAAGCTCAGTTTTTAGGCATGCTGGTGCTTATGGCTTTTGTAGTCCTCGAGCCCAGTTTCTCCCCAGTGGGATCTGCACGTAAGCAAAGTTCTATAAACCCAATAATACCCAAGTGGGTCTCCAAATACAGATTGTCGATGTTTTACTGCTCCGCTGCGCTGCAAGGTTAGGAAATTTCACAACCTCTGGCCCCATTCTTCATACGGTGGTTCGTTCCCCACGGCCGGGCACCGTGTATAAATCCATCTCAAACTTTGCCACGATATAGGAATGAACACAGCAGCTGATGGTTTGAAAAACCTTTATTGCTGAAACCGGCAATGCAGACTTTGGAAACTTTAAAAATCCTGACGCGTTTCGGAGCTGGCAATCGCTCCTTCTTTATAGGATAACGGCTCCGCTGTGCGCTGAAAGGCTCTTAACAGCGCCATTACTGCATGCACCTGTTAAATAGTCCCAGTGGACTTCTCAGTAAGCTCAGTTTTTAGGCATGCTGGTGCTTATGGCTTTTGTAGTCCTCGAGCCCAGTTTCTCCCCAGTGGGATCTGCACGTAAGCAAAGTTCTAGTTATAGTTACTTTACTGCTTGAGTTTGTCACTTCACTGCACGAATTATAGTTACCTATGATAATTATAACAGCTGAATTTCAGTTTTTTTTTATTTTAAAATTGTACGTTTTTACTGATATTTGCACCCAACTACAACGTCCCTTTAAGTTTTTTTATGCAAACTAAGATATAATTAATATTCCTAACTATAATATTATTTTAACCATTGTTTTTTCAGTGAATTTCCCCAATTTTTTTTAAACACTAATATTTTATTACAGTACGTAAAACCAACCCCATGCGGGTTGGTCACAGATCCAACCACTGTGGGAAGCCAACACCCCACCGGCCTGGCTACAGGGCCTGGCCTTTGGCCAGCTCCTGTGGCCAACCCCTTGGGCAGCCAACTCACCATACGCTGTGCATGGCCTTTGAGGTAATTGCATGGAGTTTGCCGCAAAGACTGACGTACCCCCTTACCTCCAGTTGGCCTTTTTCCCCCGCAGGACTCCAGGGCCTCACTGGGTATCCTGCAGAACACCAGCCGACTCTCCAAAATATCCTCAAATTGTGAGGGGACCCCCCCCCCACATGGTCCAGGGGGATCACGGTACCACTACCCTGCCCCCTTATACTTTATTTTGTTTCAATTTTCAGGACACAGATCCCGAGTCCCTGTGTCCTGAAATGGCGTCCACCACATTTCTTTTCATGTTGCGGAAGGCCAATCAGAATGCTGAACTCGTGGGAGCACGATAGCCCTCAACCAACCAGATGGCTCCAATTTTGAATTCGTGCAACCGCTGGACACTCACGAACCCACCGTTCTGCTATACAAATAGTAATGTAATTACTCAAAACTCTGAACAGATTTATTCCAAATCACAACAAGCATTTGCAATGCAATCAGTCTCGCCTTTTGGACCTTATATGTATTTAGCAATGCAGCACATTAGCCAGGTGCTGAAACATCTACTGTTCTTTAACATGGAGAGAAAGTAAGCACCAAACTGCGTGACACGCCAGGTATGAGAACACATGGCGAGAAATATTGCCTTTCAGCGGGAAATGGTATAGTCCAAAGCTCTGTTTTTAATATAAAATCAGGGACTTCGGTGGTCCTATCCCTGAAAATACAAGAATTGAAAAAAATATTATTGTCTACGGGTGCTCGTGGAAGACCATTTCTATGGACTGGAATCTAGAGAATGCTAAAGTGATTCTGGTATTTTACTGACCTCTGCTGGTCGTTTTCTATCAAAGTTAAATAGAGGCAGTTGCCAGAAAAATAAAAAAAAGAAAGTCCCTCAGCAGAAAGCAATTCTGGTATTTTACTGACCTCTACTGGTCGTTTTCTATCAAGACAGTTAAATAGAGGCAGTTGAACAGAAAAGAGAAGTCCTAGGGCTGATCTCCAGAGCCCACAAAGTACATATACATATAAGTATATACTAAAGTATATACAAGAGGTCTTGAATGCTCGACCTAAAAAGCACTCTTTCTGTAGCGAGTTCTAGCTTCATGCCAAATTGGTTGCAATTTTGTTCAGTGGATAACTATTAAGATGTACACACAAAGATGCATCTTCATGGAGAATGACAGTGGAAGATCACAGATTCAGTGGAACAAGCAGAATCTGGTCCAGTGGATGGATTACCTGATATTTGGAAGGGAGAGCCATTAAGTGTGGGCAGGCTTGGTGCCAGTGATGGAGTAGGAGATCTAAAGTCCTGTCACTAGGCAGGTGAAGGCCTGATTTAAATACCTTAGATTTAATTTTTGGGGCTTTGGGGCAACAAGTTCAAGCAAATTCAGTCTCCTCCAGCATTATAGAGTTGGGTAGTATAGTGTTTATATTTAGGTTAGGGAGGAGAAGGCTTGCTTTGAGGTCGGCAAAGTGAAATGAAGAGAGGATGATAAAACTTAACAAAAATCAAACCTGTGCAGTTAGAAGTTTGCTGATTTCAGAGGTTTCCCAACTTGGACATAAATGCTTTGAGTATAGTGAGAGAAACCAAGGATTGGCAAATTAAGCAGAGGGGTGAATTGGAAAGAATGAGACATCCAACTTTGACTTGAGAGTGGTGTTTCATCTTTGCATGTAAGCATAATTGTCATTTTAGAATGGTGGGGGTCCTGAAGTGTTCTGTTGGAGACAGGCGATATTTTATTCTAAGAATTTCATCACAATATAAAACCCACTGGTTAAGGTGGGTACTTTCTCTGTAGTGGTGGATGACGATGCCTTGATTGTCTGTTAAACCTCATAATGGCCTGTTTTGGGTGTTCAGGACCATAAAGGACAGCATTGAGCCTTTGGACTTCCACAGGTTCTGTTAGGGCAAGAGGAAGAGCTTGAAAAATTCACTTGGACTCATTGGTTCCTGTTTAAAATGAAGGGATCAGACCTAGACCAGGTCCTTAATCAGGCGTGAGTGGCTGGTGTGGAGAAAATAATCCCATGGCCGATTAAATTGAGCTGCAAAGAGAACAGGGACTGCTAGAGGTCAGACATCTCCTTGGTCTAATAGATGCAGGTAACCTTGAGAGTGGCACACTACATGTGTCTTTGTCTGAAACTTGTCATAAACAGATAGTCAAGGCTGCATATTGGTAGATCTGCTACGTTTAGGATAATTATGCTGCTGATTTAAAAAAAAAAAAAAAAATTTAAATAACACATTTTATTTTGTTTTCCTGATGCAATATGGGCCGTAGCCCTACAAGTACCTGTAAAAAACCAAATGAGTCGGGAGTACCATAGCATTTAAACAATTGTAACTCCTGCAGGTCAAACAATATAAACACAGTGCAGACAATCCTAGATCCCAGTGGTTGCGTAAAAGTTACATATGTACAAAGGCAGACAATTGCATGACGCGGAATGAAACGTTTAATAAACATTGGTATGAGTGGTAAGTTCTATCAGGGGTCCAAAGATGGGAGGGGGGGGAAGGTCCATCCCTCGGTATGTTGCCCAACGGGTCCATATTTTTCTATGTTTCTGGGGGCATCCACGGGCCAGAAACACAGCGATCTCCGCACCCATACACCTGTCTAGTTCAGCCTTCCATTTACCCATGGTTGGAGGGGAGACCCCCATCCACAGCTGAGCTATGTCACGTTTGGCAATGGTAAGAGCCAAAAAGAGTAAATGTTGTTTATATTTGTTACCCCCTATCTCGTCAGTACTGTGTAAAAGAAAAAGTCTCGGATCCAGCGGGAGCTCCCATGAGAGTATGTCACTGAGGCAAGAAGCCACCCTCCTCCAGAACGGCTGCAACACAGAACAGCTCCAGACCGTGTGTAAAAATGTACCCTCTTCCCCCTCACATCTCAAGCAGGTAGGGGACTGGATAACCCCCATTTTCCAAAGTCTGGATCGGGTGTAATATGCTCTGTGTATATACTTGAATTGAATGAGGCGGTAGCGTGTAGATACCGCGGCACCCCAAGGGCTGGCTATGGCCCAGTCATCTGTCAAATCAGGAATATCGTCTTGCCATGCCCTCCTAGTTTTAAGTGTTGTTTGTGTGTGTGTCGTCAGTGTTTTATATATTTGCCTGATTTTATGGAGCCCTAGATCTCCCATCAGTAGGCGGCCGTCAAGTGGGTGGAATTCCGGTAGGGTTTTTAGAGCACGAATTTGGAGGCCCAACGCATGGTGTAGTTGAAGATATTTATAGAATTGTGTCTTATGTAAGTGAAATTCCTCTTGCAACTGTTGAAAGGATTTCAATGTAGTGCCCTGCATCGCGTCTCCCAACGTAGATATTCCCACCAAGTCCCATTGACGAAATCCCTTCAAGGCCGTCACAGGGCGTAAGTATGTGCCTTGCCAAAGAGGGGGTGTCTGGGTCAAGGTCCTGCGCCACCCCATCTGCCTCACCGTATACCGCCAGAGCTGAATCCCAGTTCTACTCGCAGGGGGTAGCACATTTAGATTCCTGGAGCTATATCGGAAATAAAGAAGGGGAGCCCCCTCAATTGCCGCATGCTCCAGCGCAAAAGCCGGGTCGGTTGGGGAGTTATACCACCATTCATTTATAATTAGCAGGTGAGATGCAACGTAGTATGCATATATGTCCGTTGCTGCAATTTCCCCACAATACGTGGATTGTGTGCATGTATGTAGTGCCACCTGGATCGCCCCCCCGTTCCATTGGAATTTATTGTGTATGGCATTGACTTGCGCAAACCAGGACCTTGGTATGTTGTAAGGGAAGTTTTGTAATCGGTAGAGAATTCTTGGCAGAGACACCATCTTAAAGGTGGCGGACCGCCCGTATAACGATAATGGAAGGGATGACCAAATTGTTGTTTCATTGTTTAGGCTTGTAAGTAGCGGGTTAATATTGTGTGCCCAGGAAATCTTTGGACAGGGCGACGCGAAGATGCCCAAATATTTAAAACCCCCAGTTGCGTGTGTTAGCTGCGTCGCCCAGGTGCCCCGCCCCTGGTTGCCACATACTGGAAAAAGCACGGATTTAGCAGGGTTAGTGTGAAGGCCTGTAGTTTCCCCGAACACTCTGAGGATTTGTAAGACACGTGGGCCTGAGAACCACGGGTCTGTTAAGAAAAAGACGACATCATCCGCATACAGCGCGATGCGATCCGATCTCGACTGAGACCAATGCTGCAGATTTGAATGCCTTGCCCCTGTATAACTACATCAAATAACTTTAGTTTGCAGTCACCAAAATAAATCATAAAAGGTTGGTATACGATAGACACTATATGCAACAACAGTGGTTTCCAAGTCTATAAACAAACATTGTACTGGCCTGTGGGAATCTGTACAAACCTTATGTCATTGAAAATCCCTGTTCCCATCTTGAACTTAAATGCAGGTCAACACAAATTCATAGCTTGACCTGCCACAGCTCGTGTATGCTCACCTTCTTGACCATTGTTACTGAAATTGTTACACAATGTACTACTCCTCAGACACTTCTCTTCAGGTTTCCTATAACTGCAAGCAGCCCTGTAGTCCTTAGGCAAAGTGATGCTCTATTTGCCATTAGTCTCACACGATTTAATTGCCACTACCAACCTCAGGTAGCAATATTTGTTACTTCTCACAAAACACTCTTAGACATGCAAAAATTGTAGTGTTATGGTGGAGCTGAGTAAGGGATAAATCAGTTTAGCTTACATCCAGTGTCATTGCATTACTCATTGTGGATGCATGTTTCTATGAAAGCTTTGCAGTATTCTTTTTGAGCTTCTTAACCCTACATAAGCTTGTTTGACTTATGGACTGAACACCTACCATCTTATCCGTTCCACCCAGCAATGTCCCTCAACATATTGCATCTTTTATCATCGTGTTTCATTCCTGGTGTTCATTTGTTTTCACATTTTTGGTAATTCACTTTTTGGTCATTGCTTTAGGTGTTTTGCTTGGATTGTACAATTGTTTTGGTTTTTCATGTTTTTCTTTTAGTTGTAATAACATTGGTTTAGAACCATAGTAATGGGTGCAAATTTTAACTCCCTTCCTGTTGTGGGTCCATCAGTACCAACAGGGTAGGGAGTGACCGCTTTCATCTTTCATATTCTGGAATGCCACAAGCCACACCATTGAGCACCCACAATGGTATGTTGCCTGGTGCCAGCAGTCCATGCTAGGAATTCTCCTCTGGCTCAGCCTCCCTGATTTCAATTTCAGCTACTGACATCTACAACATACTGCTCTCATCACTTACCCTTTTGCTATGTGGCACGAGGTACCATAGGCTTTCAGTAGTGGAGACTACAGATCCCCATAAAACCCCTACCACACAGAGAACTCATAGGCCTCTCCTCATGCCCCATCTTATAGAATTTTTAGAAACCCTGCCAAGGACACATCTAAGTAGCAGAAAGTAGTGCAAATGACTGCATTTAAGAAAAGGTGCTCCATTTAATCTCTAAATGTTTGTGCCACAGATTGGGGATGCAGTGTCCTCAATCTACTCCTAGGTTTTTCAGACAACTTTGATGGGCAAGATGGAAGCCTCTGTTTCTGTGGAATTAGCTGTTGTGTCATAGTGGACAGTGTGTTCTAGTTCAAACTAATGATGTGGTGTTTAATGGCATTCCGAATAGCATTGTGCGTATTTCATGCTGTAAAGTACCAGGGTGTAGCAGGTATTGTTGTCTTGGGGAATCCTCTACGTTTTCCAGGCCGAGTTAGTTCCCTGGTGTGTGCTAGTTTAACATCTATTGAAGAATGTGTTTATTATATAGCCATTCTGCCTGCTGTCATGATTTCTTACTATGCCCCATGAGCACTGTGTTCAGAGCCCTACTTGGTTTCAGTAACTTGTTAAATGATCTTTATAGACTTAAGAAAGGTGAACTCTGCCCGATTTATGAGTAGTTCTTGCTGCTTGTTTGCGGCGGTCTGCTAATTCCTCTTTTCATCGGTTCATAAAATGTTTCGATTGAACCTTTTTTTTGAGAAATGACCCACTCTCGCGGCTTTCAAAGCATGCCATTAATGTACTCTGCATTAACATGCATGCTTCTAATTGCTCCTGTTGCAGATTATGCAACGCTATCCGGCTCTAATCCATCCTTTTAAGGAAGGATTTGAGAGGTATTTACAAATGTGGGTTGCAAATAGTGAAAGGCTTTCTTTGCTGGTTGTGTAGGCCTTGCTCCTTGGCATAGCGAGTTACAGCAAGTCGCTTCGCTTTCATTGCTTTCAGCAGCAGTGACGTTCCGTGTCCAACACGATGTGCTGGTGAGGGGGAAGTGTGACGTGTCCCCTGACCCAAGGGTGTGTTTTATAAGTGCTCTCTATCGCTGTTGCTGGCCGGACACGTTTATGAGACGTAAAATGGTTGCTCAATTCACATGACAAAAGATGTGCTGTTATTAAAAAAATAAAAAGTTGTTGAGCCGTGCACGCTAATGAGCGTTCTGGCCGAACAAGTCGAATTAACCGGTTTGTCAAAGACTTAGCATAACGCAAAAACAATTAGTGTCAACATGTGGGTGGTAATGACAAGACGACACAGTAGATTGCATTCCTTACTGCCAGGGAGCGTGTAATACCTTTTTATTTGAAATGGAATACTTTGTTCTGATGTATTAGTCTTTCTCAGTATAAATCCCTACTACCTAAATATTTTCCACTGTGGGTGATTTTGAATTCAGAGGGAGTTTGTTGGGTGCACCGCTCTGCTTGTGTTAAGACTTATTGTTAGTTGGCATCTGACGTTATTTTGTGTGTGTAATGAGCAGGACCACGAATTGTCATTCTGCAGCGTGTGCTGCCTAATCATGGATTTACCACAATCGGCCCACCATGTGCCCGCATACTAGTAAGATTTTCAACCAAAATGTTTTTCTGGCTCACACGAATCAAAAGTTACCAAAAAACACACATAATGTTGCGCCATGGCAGAGGTTTCCAGGTCACAAGATTTTAGTTGCATAGGTACTGTGAACTAAAATGACAAACTGTAAAATAATACTGTCATAAAACGTGGCGCATTATGCGGCAGAATTTGCCTTTTCTTTCCACATAATCGAGCCAAGCCTGCCACCCAATCTGGCCCTCCATTGCTGCATAGTAGTCTCTTTAGGATCCGTTTCCTGGGGCGGTGCGGCCTATCTACAGTGCCTTCGAGCATTAATCTTCTCCATCACAGAGATTGCGCCCGTGTCCTCGACACCTGAAGGTTTGGTCTAACCACGTCTGGACTTACGGAAAACATTTTGTTGTTCACGGGACACTGCTGACCTGTTCTAGATGTTCCTCCTGAAAATGAATCCGTCTCAACCCTAAATTATTAACTTCTCAGAAGTCGGAACGTGCATTGTGTATTTAGCAGTATGACCCAAATGGAAAGAGTATTTAACCACTTCATTAAATGCATTAATATTCATTATTAGGTTATATTGATTTGTATAGCGCACTAATCACCCCGGAGGGTATCCAGGCACTTTGGCAGGTGTGTAGGTGCGTGGTCTCTAAGGTGCTAATATGAAGAGTCAGGTCTTCAGTTTCTTGCGGAACTCAAGAAGTGAGGAGGAGGCTCTGGTGTGTTGAGGAAGGTCGCTCCATGTCTTGGGTGTGATGTAGGAGAATGAGAGACCTCTAGTTTTGCTTTCGTGGATGCTGGGAATGTGTGCGGGTGAGGCTGAACACAGGTGTCTGGTTGGTTGGTGATGTTACTTCCTTTGTAGGTGGATGATTGGAGTTCCAGTGATGTTACTTCCTGGTCTGATACGAAATCATTCAGTCTTTTCTGCATTGTTATATCGGTGTAAATTTAAGATGTGTTGCATATCAAAGACCTAACAAAATGGCACACATCTTATGTGAATGTAAATAAGAATTGTGGATCACTGTATCATCCGAGAGCCTCTTGGCTTTAATAAACTGAAATTAGGCAGAGCTCAATGAATAGGTTTTCAAATGCTCACAAAAGAGGATGGAAAGAGGTTTTGTGGAGAGCTTGAATTCGCTAGTCCAAGTTTTTGGTAACTGTACTGAAAAAGAACAGCCTCTTGTGTAGCATATTCATGGAACATGGAGGAGAAACTTATTGGCATATTAGAGTTTACGCTGAGGGAAATATTTATTAGGCATTAGTTAAAAAAATATATATATGTTTGCTAAAGCACTTACAGAATCTGGGGGCCAAGGTTAGACTGGCTGCATGATTCTGCATAACTGCATTTGAAGAGGAAGCAAATGGAAACCTAGATAGATAGCATCACATTGCTCTTACCTGGATCCAATCATGACTGAGATGCCTGCCCGGTGACTTTCAAAAGAGTGCGCCCGACTTCACTAAGATGAAAAGTGCATTATGACACAACTGCTCAGGGCCAAAATCGCCGACTTACTGAGGGAGCACAGCCATTGGAGACCAGCACTTCCATCTTTTCAAGATTCATATTCTCGATCGTTCTCTATCGTTCTCTATCATCTATACCTTAACTTCTTGCATGCACCTAGTGATGGCCCCAATGAATTTCTGCTGCTGACGAACCTTTAGCCTAAATACCCTGTTACATCTGACAAGGTTATTTTGATCCCTTGTTATTGTCAGAGTCCTGAGACTCCGCAGTAAATGCTCCATGGCCGGCCTTGTGATAGTAGAGTTTCTTCCTTCGTACCTCTGAAGGTCAGACTTTTAGGAGACTCACTTGATTGGGTGGGTTTGAAGTCTGTGGCAGATGGGGCCAGTTGTTGATCAACTGTGGATGTTATGGAGCCAAATGATGCAGGGCATTAGTTTCTTGGACATAGGACTGTGATCTAAGCCCCCTCTCGGTCTCACTGACCTATTGTGGCTTGAATGAAATGTTTTAATCATCGTAACGGGCAGAGTGCCAGGACAGAATAATCTCAGACTGTCACTGCCCTGTGCCCAACCAGGTTCATACAGGATTCATGCCACCTTACTTGGATTCATCTGACCTGTTGTACATGTACACCCTTATAAAGGGTATAGACCGGTACAGCCCTTACGTTCTTGAATTACATTTCTCATTCTAGAAACACTTTAATTGCATGCAATCAGGTAAATTGCGGGAGGTAGCACTCGATGTTGTGAAGGTGAAGTGCCTTTTGAGCCACTATGAGCCAATTGGAATAGAAAATGTGTTCTACTTTAGAAATAAATGCCGGGCAGAGCATACCCTATGCCCCCTCAAAGTTCTTCTCCACCCGAGTGTCATTGGCATACATCTAAAACTCCTGTCTGCCTTCCAATGGATACATGTACCAGTTGCCTAGCACATTCATTCAAAAAGAATGAGAACCAAGAACTGTGAGGCACCTTTTAAGACATTTTCCCCTTAGTTGACTTGACCTGTTGCACCCTGTTTTGCAGTACGTGCGTTTAAACCGTGGGTCACACTGTTTTTAACAGAACTCATGTCTGTGCAACTTAAATAAATGAGGATTGAATAAATTAAAAATTGTTTCCCTTGGGAATGTTAACTGTAGTACTGTCAGTCTGTGCTGCCCACATGAGATCGGTTTTAAAGCATGTTGAAAATGAATAATCACGTGATGTTTGAAAAGTCAGTAACCAAGTTTGTTGTAGGTCCAACATAAACTTTAGGTGAAGGCTCTGTGATTAATATGAGAGCTAAAAGTAAATAAAAAACTGTGGCGTTTCATGTCAAAAAGGTTTGGATGCATAGTCTTACTGCAGGTGAACAATGTAGTTTCAGGCAATTCGTAAAGAATCCATGATTGTGGTATTGCAGCCAAAGCACAGAAATATCAACCTTTTGAACCATGATGCATCAAATAGGGGTCTTCTTCAGGACTGGCGAGCATAGTTCATTTGGTTGGTAGCTCTTCAACCACTAAGTAATCACATGGAGTGGTCAGAAGGAGCATAATTTTCCAAAGGTCTATGATCGAAAATGTACTCCGAGTTAATTTTTTTAATGTTCTGTTTAGTGACACCCATCATTGCCAACCATAGATGGCCATTTGGGTACACTATGCATTTCTGCATGTGCTCACGATCCGCTTTCATGATCCATTGCTGAGCATTGCTTTATTCTCCCACATATTGGGATAAGAGACTCCTAGACCAGAGATAAAAAAGCTACCTAAATAAACATGTTTAGCCAGAACCTCTATCCATCATTGCAACTGTAGCTACAAGATTGGTTAGTAGTCGTGAAGATCTATGTGCTGAGGTATTCAGTAGGCCAAAGGAAAAAGTGGTTATGAGAAGGCCCACCAAGAGTGATTTACCATTTTCAAGCTATGGTATGGAACATGCTCTATAAACTCAGTGGTGTTGGACCATGTATAGCAGATAGAAGCCATTTAGGAATAAGAGGAGCACAGAGTCTGCAACAGGCGAGTACATTTCCCTTTGGTAGCGAAGACCATCCTGTTTATGACATATCCATATTTTCTCCATGCTTCATATAATGTAATGGTACCATTTTACAGTGGTTGTCTACTTTTTAGATTCAAAGTACCGAGGGAGAATCGACCCATGGACATACTTGCCACGTATCACGAGAGAAATTGGCCAAAGGTAAGCAACAAGATCTCTGTACATTTGAATTTCTATAACTTCAGTAGTTCACGTAGTTGCCAGTTCAGCTCAAAATAGTCTGTTCTGCTTACAAGAGATCAATAAACCTTTACAAGTTAAATACAATATTCTAGAGTTAAAATAGTATTTTGTAAAATATAAATGAAATATCCACTTACACGGATAAATCAACTTTGTTCTTTATTTGCAAAGATTTACCCTTGTTCAAAATAGTTTTTAATGAGCTACCAAAACCCAGTAAGACTTGAGCATCACATAGTAATATCAGATGTTTGTGCAGTATTGATCTTTTCCCATTCTTCACAGTATGGAGGAATGGCTTACGAAATTGAGACTGCACAGCAGTCTTCGGTTGAGTAATCACCAAGGCATGAAATGTTAGAGGCTTTACTTGCCGATTCGCCTTTACTTCAAAACTGTCTTTATGGTCCCTTCGATACGCCTTGATCTCCCTCCTTTATTGCTTGTTGAGAATATTACTTACTGTAGCAGACCAGGCAGTAAATTGCCTCCAGGTTGTAGCTTTAACTTTCAAGAGGATCACTACAAGTTGCTTCTCATGCCCCTTCACCTCCTCTGGTGCCCCCTGCTTCCATTCCCTGTTGCACGACGACCAAGCCAAGGGCGTTGTGGTCCCACATATGTTAAAATGGTGGCTATATATATGTTGCAAAGAATGGAAGGAACGCATGAAAGGAGAACCTCTTAAACTTCTTTGAGAAGAAAAGATGCAACCTTCTGAAACTGTGTGAACAAAGCAGGTTTTACTGGAGGTAAAGCCAACATTCCCTTATGAAAATCGATAGCCAGGGTTATTGTGTGGCGCTCATATTAGTAGTAAAACTGGACGATTCTCCCAGCCCTCAGGGGATGAATGCACTACATTTTCCATTGTGTTGTTTTTTTTTTTATGTGTACGATCTTGAGGAGATGTAGAAGGTTAAGAATTTTAACATGATTTTCTTGTTGGGGAGACCAAGATATGTGGATAGAAATGAAAGTTGAGCCTTAAAGATGTGAGCAATGACATTGAAGTGATCTGTAGTCTGGTTTTACATATTCGAAATATCCTATATCCTATTGAAATATCCCTTCCTTATTACAATGATGAAGAGGGTTGAGTTAATCACCCTATCTTCATCAGCTGTTAAGTTTGTTAATTTAATTTGAGTAATTGCACCTGCCTTGATAGGAGTGTTTAATGAGCACTAAGTGTAGCTGCCGACAGGTGGGAAGGTCACTGTTCTGAAGCTCGCGTGCCAGTACTTGCATTAGTCCGTCACTTCCTTGGTTGATGCCCAGTGGGTACCAGGCTAAAATGCTCTCTCAAGTGGGATATACAAATTGAACAGGTTATTTAGCTAACATGGAAAGGGCTATGGAAGACTTGGTTTACAATATTAGGTAATCTAGATAACAAAGCCATCACCTGCTTGTGAAGAGGCCAGACCAATTCCCTTCCCCTAGAGAGTCTGTAGAAGATTCACTGACCTCTTCAGATAAAATATCTTGTTAGTACATTTAACAAAGAAGTTTGAGTAGAGAAAATAGAAGCAAAACATAAAGGATTAACAAAGTCACATGAACTGGTGAGATGAAAAACAAACCTTGCCCAAGATCAGCAGTTCACCTGCAACAGTGTGATCATTCTACTGAAGATGCTAATGAGGTTTCTCAAGCAGAATAGCATGATCAAAAGTGGTAGAAAGGACCCTTAGTACCAAGAGACCCACTGAGCATTTATCGGTCGGCTGAACCATCTGCTTTTTCACATCCAGAAGAGTCCATTCTGTGCCTTGAGCTGGCTGGAATATGCACTGTTCATCCCCTAACAAAATTGTTGCACTCAATGTAGACCGAGCTGAGACATCGACATCTTATGAAAGAACCACCTGCAGTAGGGTTTTAGTTGTTATGCATGTTTTTTAATGATTTGTAGTGTTCCTTTGAATGGACAATTGGAGATGAAAGTCTGTGAAAATGCTCCTCCCCACCAAGCATATCCGCAAGGACCCGAGTCAAACTAGAAATACATTTGATATTTGCCAAAAAGTATCTAATCACACCCACCCAACACTGTTTTATGTATGTATGTATGTATGTATGAATGAATGATGAGTTCTTCTACAGCGCGGCTACTCGAAAAGACCGTCCCGGTACTGTTTAGGCGACTTAAAGCAAAACAGAGCCAAGGATTCATGGACACCTGTCATCACTGAAGTCTGAATAAGATAGTTTTCAATGCTTTTTAAAAAATTTACTTAATCCGAAATGGACCTCACATGTTCAGGCAGCTGATTCCACATACTAGCTGCTTTAACAGTGAAGTAAGAGCCTCCCCTCCGTTGCCTTTCAAAACGGGGAACTGCAATTACTCCAGCATTGCTAGAACACAAGGATCTTCCAGTGCTGTATTCCTTAACTCTTTCATTAAGGTACATAGGTCCTTTGTTGTGGAGGGCTTCGTGCATCCGGGTCAATGCTTTGTAAATTATGTTTTCCAATTGGCAGCCAATTAAGTCTCTCCTGAAAAAATTGATACTGATGTGTATTTCAGTATTTTATACAGTAGGCGGACAGCCATATTCTGCGTAATTGTAACCGCTGGATCAGATATTCCGGGAGGCTCGGACATAACGCATTGGAGTAGTCCAGTCCTGGAAGTATTAGTGACCTGAACACTGTGACTTGGGCATCATATGGGAGCAAATGAAGAAACTTCAGCATGCGAAATATCCAGAAGCACTTTTTCACTGCTGCTGATACCTGTGCCCTAAATGAAAGTTGGGTATCAAACATGATGCCCAGCTTCCTAGCTAGCGCTGTTGGAGGGGGCAGAGGGGGAACTGCGTCAGGCCAAGCTCCTGCCCATCCTGGGAAGGGATTTCGCCCAAACAAGAAGATTTCTGTTTTGTCAGGGTTGCACTGCAATTTATTGGCCTTCAGCCTGTCCTTGCATTTTTGGAATTCCCATCATACGTGTGCAGGAGTTAAGTATCAATCGCCTAAGAGATGACCTTGATGTTAAATGATTCATCCAAATGTGCCTGAGGTGACATGTAAATGTTTAAGAGTGTGGGACTTAAGGAGGAGCTTTGCGGCACTCCTTACTAAATCCTTTTTGCTCTTGAGGCATACGGCTTCATCCAGACCACCTGCCCACGCCTCTCAAGGAAGGAGCCCAGCCAACCAAGGGCAGAGCCTGCCACACCTAGATGTTCTGACCTGTACAGCAACATGTTATGGTCTACCGTATCAAATGCAGCTGATGGGTCCAACCACATCAGAGCCACATTAAGGCCAGATTCCCGACTGGTTTTAATGGATTCATAAAACTCTAATAATGTGGTCTCGGTGCTGTGGTGGGATCTAAACCATGGTTGGGAAGGGTGGAGCAAGTTGTTCTCAGTCAGAAAAGTGGTAAGTTGTTGATTCTCCAACCTTTCCAAAACCTTTGAGGCTGTTGGGAACAGAAAGACTGCTAGAAAAATAGTCCGGGATTCAGGGTCAGCGTTACCCTTTTTAGGCAGAGGAATTAAATTAGCTCTTTTCTTGTACGACACCTGAATATAGGGCCATGACAAATAGCTTCCGATATAATGGAGCAATAATATCCGAGATGGACCTCAGGATATAAGGAGGAATAGGATCCATTGGAGACCCTGACTTACAGTTCGCAAAGGAGGCTGTCGCTTCCTCCAAGGATGGGGCCTGGGAGGTAGACAATTTAGAGTGTGGAATGGGACTGGCTAAGTCTCTTATTTCAGGTCCTCCAGGAGCATTATTCACCCCCATTAAATTAGACTACATTTTGAGGATTTTATCCTCAAAGTCACTGAGATGGGTGCATAAAGACTGCCTAGGTTCGCATGGGGGAGGGGGAGGATGTAAATTCGAAGCCCGTAACATTGGCAACAATTTTAAAAATCTCCTTCCCGTCATTGTAAGTCTCCTTAATACATTGTGTATAAAAGGTGCTGCAGGACCTCTTAAGATTTTTATAGTAGTCTTTCAAGGCCATTTTTTTTTTTTTGTGAATTTGATCTGATTCTTTGTAGTAATGCTACCAGACTTTCCATTTTCTTGCACGCTGCTCTTTCCTGAGCTAATTCCTGCGAGAAACAAGCATGCTGAGCGGGTAGTAGTAGCCTTTTTAGAAGCCATAATGGAAGCTGCCAAATCAGCCGCCCTCCTAAGCCAAGAACTAATGACAGTATCCCATAATCTGTCTTCTATCTGGTTGCCAACAGCACTTTCCACTCAGTCCCTCCAGACCCACCATAAAAAATAATCCTCCCTTAGCACACAATAGTAACAAATGTTCGGTCCAAATGTTTGAATCATAAGGGGAAAGAGCATTGCATTACGTTTTTAGGCCAGCTGTCTGTACTTTGGAAAATTCTCCACTGCTCCAGAGTCGCCATTGGGTAAAGTTGGCATGAGCCAAGCTTCTGTAACATCTACATCGGGCAGAGAAATTCATTTGCCAGCAAAGTAGGCCTCAAAACCAAGCAGGTTAAAAATGCCCCACTGCCACAAGTTTCATTACTTACAGCCAGCCCTAAAAGAACTCTACTGGCTGGTTGAATGCAGTGTTCAAGTTAAATGTCCTCTGTGCTGGGCACAAAGTCCCTTCGGGCTACGGTCTAGGATTCTTCTATAAATGGATGACCTTCGGTGCTCTAACTATTAGTCTTTAAACAACTTAAAAGTTAAACCTTGATCAATCAGTGAGCCTTTCAGCATTTAAACCGGAAGGTAGACCCTGGAGACCTCTGGGCCCCAAGCTGTCTAATGCACTTAAACCTGGCCTGAGGAAACAACCAGACCATATGTGGTTCAAGAAATTCCTAAAAAAACTAATTATTGAAACTTGTTTTATTGCATCAGTTTGCTCTGAAGGAACTGGTTACGATATACATCATTTAGTGTTGGAGTATGTAAGAAAATGGCAATTTGTTTTCGCTATAGAAATGTCAAAATATGTATCGCAGGCATCTATATTCTAACAAACCTAGTTTTGAACACAAAATGTTAAGCATTAGTGCAGGCTTCTCCAGTGAGTAGCTCGTGAGCTACTGGTAGCTCTCTTGTTGGTTCTGTTTTGATTGCTTGTACCCTTCTTGATTTATAAACTGTAAAGCGCTCTGATACCCTCGGTGGTCATGTTCGCGCTATATAAAACTTTCTAAACAAATACCTGTACTGCACTCTTCTGGGTGCAGTCCAGCCTACTAAACCTGAAGCTTTAGCTTGGTTGAAATAATGTATATATGCCAGAATTGTAAAGCATACATTTGAGATGAAAATGTGTGCATTTTCAGAACTCATAAACTGATGTTTGAAGAAGAATGGTTGAATTTCCAAAATATGTTTATATCTGATGGTTCAGTGGTAAATCAAGCGATGTTGGAGTAATGTATTACTAATATTATTACCTTGGTGCCAGAAACATTGCAACTATGGCTATCCTGTATTACCAATGTAGAGTCATAGCACATTGACAAAGCCCCACATTACTGCTGGCAAACATGCCTGATTCATTCAGGTAATCACTGGTGGTAATTCTGCATATGGTGGTACTAAAGTAATCTATTCTCATTTTGCTACTATTATTAGCTCTGGATCATTTTCATTGAACATATCGGCTCTTACAGGAAAAAGTTGTAGACCCCTGCATTAGTGGCTCTGTGGGAACCACAGTTACTAAGGTCTGTGTGCTTGCACATATCTGACTGTGTGCGTATCTATTTCTGGATTAAACAATAGAAGAAATATTAGGGCCACTGGAATTCGGTGTCTGAGCATTATCTGCATAATTATAGCTGTACCAGACTTGCCTCATAATCTAGCAATTTGTGCATAATTTGCATATTTCCTCAAAAAATTGTTTCTAGATACAATGATCAAAAGTTATTAAAATAAAGCACCACTTATGGTACCGCATGGTAACCAGTCATCTATTAGCTGCAGATTACAATATTTAGTTCCACTGTATTTATCAGGTGAATTGTTTGCCCAGAAAGTATTAATGTATGTTTAAATGTCAATATCACAAAAGAATACTGCCAAAAATGTGCAGCATAATGCCACATGATTTGCCTTTTCTTGTTGCATAAGTTAGTCCCCCTGACACATGACTTGGCCCTACATTGTTGCATGATTTCAGTGGCCCGGAATATAACCGTGGAAATTCCACCCCCACCATTCAGATTTTAAACACACCTACCATGCTTCAACCCAGCTGATTGGTTTACAATGTGTTTGTTTGCTACAAGACTAAATTGCATGGTGGATAAGCAGTTTTCTAAGTAAGGTCCATCCTTTCTCACTGTGAACTTTAGCCCTCCATCCAGAATGGTAGAACATACCACTCGATTTACAGTACAAAATGTACGTCTGCTTGTATTAGTGTATGTTTGGGAGGTACAGTAGGTTTGGGATTAAATGTAGTTTAAAGCATGTATTGCGCCGAGATAGTATTAAAACAACTTCATTAAAAAAACAAAAAGTAAAATTTACAACTTGTTTCACAGATTATTTTTCTGGTGCAAGAACTGCCAGCCAGCACTCTGATAGCAGTGGCTTTGCTGAAGATCCCTCAGCTGACTACCTGTCTTCAGTTCCCCTCCAGGTACAGTAGTATTTATTACAATGAATATGTAACAGTAGTGCATATTTATGTTGAGTTTATTGCCATAGCACTCTGCAGAATGTTAATGAATCACATATACATATGTCATGATAAATATGCTTGTTTGTACAAGGTTTCTACATAGACTTTGGAAATGTCCAGTAAAAACAAAATGGTCAGAGTTTGACTTTTCACATGGACTGGGAGTATGATAAGCAACTTGGCCGGATTGAGTGTTAGATGGAAGAGTGTGACAAAGTATTGGGGCATTTGAGAAGTAAAATGAGGTAACTGAGAAACGTAAGGTAGTTTATGATTAAAGTAGCCTAGTCAGCAGGGCATTCCATTTGACTAATTGTAGGAAAATAGTGGCAGTGTGCACAGAGCAAGTCATGCTTTCGAGGATGTGAACAATATAGTTTCAGCTTCATTCTCACACAAAGTATACACATTTAGAACTACAAAAGTCTGAGTATTTTGTGTGAGAAAGGAGTTTCTAGACTCTGTTATAAAGGTGTCCAATTGTATTTGAATGATGGAAATAAATTGGAAATCAAATCGAGCGCAAGCACGTTTTTACACGAATGGTTTAAAAGTGGGAAATTCACCTGGTATTGAGTTAAAACTACATGTGCTGTCGCGCAAGTCTCCACCTTGAGTAGATTTTCGCATTCTACCTCCGGGCCAAAAGTATATGAATACCAAAAAGTCTGTCTAAGTCTAAGGCTGAAGTACACTTGAGCCTACCTCCTTCGATTAGGAAATTGTTACAAACTAATTGCCAGATGTATGAACACATTTTCCCATAGAGACAGAATGGGTAAAACTGTTTGATACATCTAGACATTAGCTCTGTGTTTTTTTGTGTAACCAGGTAAGAGAGCATTATGAAATGAATGGTATGGTAGCATAGAGAGGAGATCGGAGTATCGATCGATATTCAAAAATAGAGAAAATTAATTGGTGACCTAAAAGTTAAATGGATGGATTTTCCATATAATATAGAGCTTGCCACGTGTGAGAATTGATGAAATGTAGGTAGAAAAAAGTGAGCAGTCACAATAACAGTGAGGATATGAGAATGCGAGGATGGAAGTGAGAGCCTGGATGGTGGAATATAGGCATGTGACAGGAAGAACTGTATTTTGGGCGAGGGTAAAAAAGCAGGAGGGGGACATTTGTGTCGGAGTTCATAAGTATATCCGTTTGTAGATGATCTCGATCACAAATTAGAGGTTCCCAAACAAAACCAATAAACAGTTCATGACATTTAATGCATTTAAAAAAAGTACTTGGTTACACCGGCAACAGTGAGTCATTTACAGAATGATGCATTCAAACAGGGAACACCCTGTTCCAGCAATCTATATCCTTTATAGCTATTTTTGGAAGATTGCATAATCTGTTTGGGAAGTTGATGTAAAAAGCTGCCAGAAATGTGTTACTGCCTTTCAATACTGCCCCATGCCCAGTTTGTTCCTTTTTGAAATTTGGCAAAACCCAGCGAGGCACGTTAGTTCCTTTTTGTGATGCTTACTGTTTCAGACCCAACAATGATGAGCTTTGATAGCTTGTCTTCTGTTAGAATTATCCTTACTAGTTCTGGAGGGAAAGCAAAAAAGCTAGGAATTCTGTAATTGTGCTTGCAGTCAGAAAGATAATGTATTATCCGACTTCTCTCTTGGACAAAGCTTAAATAGTTGGACATGGGTTAAAAATGTTGTGCAACAAGAACGCCATCTTCGAAGACATCTGATGTTTAGTCCATCCTAAAGAGGTATTACTTTACTTCCTCCTAGATAAAGTGTGAACTTCTGTTCTTTGTTTGCTGCTGAATAAGCTGAGAAAATGATTAGCTTCTAGTTATATGAAAAAATCTGCTCTCTAAGTAGGTGATCAAGTTTTCTGCAGGTATGTCTAATAGACTTGGCCTATGTCACAATAGTGGATTCCCCTTTTTCTTATTTTATTTTTATCTTTGGTACCCAAGGAAATCACGAGAAAGAGTAGAAAAAATGACACTTAAATGTTGTTCTGTACTGATCTGTCCTTCAACTGTATGTCAATGTTTTTATGTTGTTAGCCAGGGTTTTCTCGGATTTGTGCACCACACTGGTTTTACTTTCCAGCAAGGCAGGAGGAGGCATTATTTTATCATTTCTAGAAATAAGTAGCAGCAGCATACACTAGTTAAAGAGAAATCCACCAGGGTTCACAAATGCCAATTACTTTTTCTTTCATCCTCTCTGAACAACACCTTGGTGAAAGGGTAATCTATGTTCTTCTGGCATGAAAGAAAATAAGTTCAGAAAATAACAAAAGTTCTATAAGAATTTCACACAGTTATTGGTGAAAAAAGCTTAAATTCAGAAATGCACCACCAGGTCAATAATGATACCTTAAACACGAGAAATCATTGGTCAAGAGACCAGTTCCTTATTCCCTCAGGATGCAAAAAAAAATATCCTCTGCCAAGACAGTGAAGTACTTACAAAAGTATTAATCGAATAGAGCAGCATGAATTTGTGCCATGAGTGTGTCTGTCCCTTCCCTATTTTTACATTACATACAAATATGACCATTCAAGTGGCATGCAGTGCATTGGATTAGAGCTTTACGTCTAGGAAGACATGGCCTCTGTCAACCCATATTTAGGGCTCATGGTTTAATGTTGTTGTGCATCAAACCCAGACAGTTTCTGGGGTTTGTTGATGGAGGCTCGACAACATCAGTCGATTGGTGTCTTTTAGTTTCAAGGATTTACCAAGAGGATCTACAAAATGTCTTTGCTTTTCATACCTTTACAGTTGGGGAAAAGACTTACACCTTTGTTTTCATTATTTTAATACTAAGCAGACGCATTGAGCTGCTGTATAACAATGAGTTTATTTTTCCTGATGTTTAAGGTGCTTTACTAAAGTGGATGCCATTACCCCTAAACACTTGGAGACGGTATATGTCAGGTTTTTTTAGTTGCATTTGTCTGAATGACTAGAGAAATGGCTTCATGTGCCAAACTGTCAAGTTTGAAAGGGGCCTAGATTCTCTTAGCAGCCAGTGAGGAGAGAGTAGGACTGGTGTTGTATGTATGGGCATCTGCCAATCTCTCAGTGCAGAACAGTGTTCATAGGTGCAGTACAGCATTTGGCCACACCAGCTAAGGCTGCATTTCCACCATCCAAAGTAGAGAAGATCATACCTTGTGAAAATGTTGACAGGATTTTCTGGGTGAAAATGTTCCTAATATTATGTAAGAGGCGGAGTTGCAAAGGACAATGCTGGGTTAGATATTGGGGTGTGAGTATGTATTTCCTCTTTGAAATGAGAAATTCTTAGGGTTTCACCAGAAAAACCAGCTTCCAGAAAATGTTGGCCTCTCTAAGGTTACAGCCACTTTTAGGTCAAGCCTACCAGATAGCGCAAGCTGTGTGGTTGCAAAAGACCTATTGGCTGCTTACCAAGAACTTACAGTTGGCTTAAAACCTGCACATTGCTTACCATTGGTTGACTTTGGCACTCTAATTTACTTGCTTCCTATTTGATAGCTTGTGTTGTCCCTCTTATGTTTGTCCTTCCCCCTGGACCATGCCTCTTTACTTGTGTCCTTCCACATTCCATTTTTAGGGAACTACTTTATTCTTTTTGCTTACACACTCCATGAGAGTTCATATGTTTTCCAGTTGTCTCCCTCATGCGCATCTTTCCCCACGTTCTATGTTGGTCTCTCTCCTCTGTGTGTTTTTCTCCCCGCGCTCCATCACCCTTACTGCCCTTTTACCCCTAACCACACCTAAACCCTAAAATTACTATTCACTCCCCTTAGCACTACCCACCCATAAATCTTAAAATCACCCTTACCTCACTTTACCTCTACCCACCCTAAAGTTACCTCTATCACACAAAACCACTTTTTTGTTCATTATCATAAAAACTGTTATTTAAAAAAATCATATATTTACCTGTTTGAGAAAAGTCCTGCATGGTAAAGGTACAAAAACATACCTGTTTGCTAAAGGATTTGTGGTAAATGCTGTTTCCGTAGAAATTCTAATAGCTATGTAAAACTGTCAAACTGCTACTGCACATGACTAGCTATAATTATTCTTACCTTGACCCATGCTGCATTTAATACACTTGCCTTCCATGCGATTGACCTCTTCTGGTCCATTTGATCTTTGTCCTTAATTAGCTGACATCAACTGGCTATGAAGGCCCAGGCGTGACACATATTATTTTCTGTCCACTGTCACAATGTGGTAATGGTGAAATTTTTATTATCTGTTTCTCTTCTTGTTTAATAGTCTATAGCTGTTGCAAAAATGTTTCAATTGTGCATATTTCTCATTGATCGTTGGTGCTTTTTAGATAGTTTTAGGCATTTTTTTAAACCGTTTCTCTTACAGTGGCTTCTTAAGAATCTCTTGTGACATCCAAAAGGAAGTGTTCTTCTGTTTCTAAGGGGACATATTTGCATGAACACTTTCTTTCTGCTTCTTCCTTTTCATTACCATTTCCTACTGTTTCTCATGAGGAAATTGTCAAGTGTCGCTTAGTTGTTCACTTTCTTGCATAAGGAGGTTGATGATAAAGAAGCAGATTTGATGTGTACTTCTTACTTGGAAGACAGCTACATTATTAATGTTGGTTTAGAACTTGTAAGTTTATTGTGCTTTTCCTTCATAGATAAACTTATCCTAGTTTTCAGGATATGGACTCTGTTTTTAGGGAGGTACTTAAGGTCCATATTCCAGAAAAGTAGACCAAGCCTGAAAAGTTATTTATCTGCCAGTTTGAAACCATGTGTTTAGTTGATCCCACTTAAAATTTTAATGGACAGTTCTGTGGTTTTGGTGAAGCCCCACATTTCGGAATCATAAACTTCATATGCTACCTGTTTTGTTTTCTTTAAGTACTTGGTCCTGTTTTATTTTATGATTGTGTTAGCTTTTTGTAAATCATGTTTCTATGCATTTGCATACAGAAATGCAATCTCCGATTGGCCATAGCTGTGACATCTTCGAGTTTTTCATCATATTGTTACCTCTATTAATCCTAAGTTTGGATTTTGTTCCATTAACTTGCAAGTTCTTACCCTGATCCAACCTATTGAACTAAGCATAGATCATTCACAGTGTATTGTCTATTCAAGCTACCAAGAATGCTTTGTTGGCAAGCAGTAATGTGGTATCTACCTTCATTCATGTGTTGGGTATTTGGGGATGACCGTTCAAGGACCTACTAATTTAATTACCACACCTTGCAGGGTAAAGCTGGAAGTAATCATTTTTTGGCTAGTCTTCACTTACTTTCAAACTCAAATGCTACACCTCAGTGTCCGTGGACGTTTGGATGTATGTAACAATCTTCATTCAAAACGACATACACCCAACACCTATCAAACGACACCGATCCGTCGAAGACGTTTCCATCAACTTTCTTAAGCAAAACGTCACCACCTTCAGCTGCAACTGAAACCGTGGCCTGTAGCTACTCCCTAATTACTGACCGACATTCACAGGCCTCATTTGAAATCTAGGTTTTGCACCGTGGTACAACCAAACACTCAGCAAAAAAAAAAAAGAAACACATTCTGTAAGAATTACAACAAACTCCATTGCAAGAACCTCAGATCAGCAAATAGCTTACTTTTTCTCATGCACAGACATTATCAGAGCCACTAAACCTGCCCACTATTCATGAAACTTGAACACAAGTAGGGCTCTTGTCACGTCTCTTAAACACATCCACATGGAATCATTCATCCCACTATCCCCTTAAACAAGGAGGGGCAACACCACCGTTACTTTCTTCACTGAGAAAATCAACAAATTAACGCCAAGAAAACTACCTCATTTTGCATCTTAACGCACCCAATAGACCGCTTTCATACTGCACAAAGTCATTGGTATTCATGATCTCCTCAAAGCCATCACCTGTGACGCCAGAAGCTATTTCTTTCCAATTGTGAAATCTTCACTGGGAGAATATGAAACCCCTCCTCAACATAAGTGTCTCAAACAAAAAAGCATCTTTCCAAAATGTGAAATTAAAAAGACCCTCTGCTCTTGGAGGGGAAAAAAGAAACCTTGCAGCTTATCACCATTGTCAGTTAACACCCATCACACTGTTACCCTTTTGCTGAATTATAATACAAATAACTCTCCATTCAATTTCAAGACCGTTCCACTTCATGCCCAGCTACCCATCTGGCCTTAAACTTTGCTGCAACACACATACCACATTTACATCATGGATGATGCCCATCTCATCACGGACTCCTACCTCTGGGGCCTTCATGATCGGGCAGTAGCTTTGAACATATTTGACAAATTACAGATTCATTGACAATCTTTTTATGTGGAATCTCTCCGAGTACTCCTAGCTAACTGCCATTTCTAAATTCATTACTTACAACAACATCACGAGACTCTAACTCCTTAACTCTTGTTCAAGCCTAAATGTTGAACTCCTGTCTTAAACTGGAGTCATTCTAGACTGAGGTTATTACCAATAGTTTCAATGAAGCCCTGAGTCAGGAATGGCTTACCTACCTGCACTTGGGTAGAATCGCACCACAATTGAGCAAAAACGCAAAATCATTCATTAACACCCTCCTTAAAGTCCCATATATGCAAAGAAATAAAGTAATGCATAATAGAAAAAGTACATTAACCCCTATTTCTGCTGCAGTAGTTTAAAAACACTCTTACAGAGTGGACATGGGAACCACCATGCAAGCCACCAACAAATTCATCAAAGGTCTAAAGAAGCACAATTACATTACTGTAACCCTGAGAGAGCTACATGGGTTCCCACTGATAGTTAAGCGTCATCTTAAAAGCTTGTTGTGTCATCAGTAAAGCAGTATCTGCTAGTCTCCAGGGTACCACTACTCCACACCCAGCCTATACATTGATAGACTTCATACTGAGAGATGCAGAAAACATAAAGACCAGAAGACCTGCTTTCTCCTCATACACTGGGATATATAATGATATATAACAGAATGGAGTTGCCCCTTAACTCCTGCTTCAGAAATAAAATAAAAAGGCACCCCCTCCATCAGCAGGGAACCCCAAGCTCCTCTTGGTTCATGGGCTATACACACAGAGACCCTTGTCCCATAACTTTGTACTCCAATCCGGAATCCTCTTCCACCCAACACCGCATGAGCTCAGTTACTTTTTAACTAGGTATCCGCTATATCAGTGTGGTTGCTCAATACAAGCCTGTTTTTGGGGATTCTAGAAAGACTTTATTTTGAGCAGCTAGCATTTTCTCCGATTCCTTCATATTACTTTTGTAGAGTTCACAGACTGTTAGTATTTTGTTGCTATTTTTAACAGCTGATATTTTTTAAACACATTTGTAACTGCTAGTGCCAAATATGACTCATTTATCTTTGTTTGTTCTTTGCCAATCATGCTTACTATAGGGTATCCTTCTCAACAATCCTACCTACTTCATCTTAAGGACAGTCAATCTTTCTTTTACCATTTAAGTTTTGCTTTAAGTTGAAGACCTTTCAAAAGTGTATTGGCACTAATTTCTTAGCTTGGAGTTTTAAAACGTGTGCTTATTTTCTGCTGCATATTTTTTCAGTTTAGTATTTTGGGTCCACTGACACTAAGAAAGTGAGCCCACCTTATGGATGTCCTTTTTGTTTAGTTTCTCTCATTCATTGTACTGGACTCCCTACTAGAGTTAGTAAGACCCACGTCTTCGGCAAACCAAGTGTGGCATTCTTCCAACTAATCCCTTTTACGCTAGTCCTCATCTTCTAGCCTTTAAATAAGCCCTGATATTTGAAAGCTTAGTACTACCAAATTAGCATGATCACTCAACTTCTGTTCATGTTCTCTAGTCTATTGGTGTTCCTATCTCTTCAGAGAAAGTCATAATATTCCTGGCTCATTAAAAAAATCTTCATTTTACTCTATTTCCTTTCTATTTCTTTTTTCCTCTGGGCATCCTTTTTATAGCAGAGATATTGCTACTAGCCCTGATGCCAGTGCCTCAGAGTGCTGTGACTAGTGGAAAGAATAAACAATGGTGGTTAATCTGTAAGAACAGATCTTCTATATGCAGAATCAAAACTTTTAATCGGAGCATGCTTCTTTGATTTATTTATTGTTTTTAAGTGCAGACTCGTGGTCCTATGTTGAGAGCCAATCCATGACTTTCCTTGTCGCCTACGAAAACGTTTGGGATAGCTGGCACTGTTTGCGTCTGAACCAGTGCGTAACTTGACTGGTTCTATTCTAGGAGTTGCCATGTCCATTTTATCACCTGTGAATCCCACCTTTCATGCTGATTCCTGTCTCTAACCCCATTTGTGATTCTTTCCCTGCTGATATTGAATGACCTTAAGGGGTTTACATTGGGGCTAAATCCCGGTGCTCGTCACTGTGTTTTACATTGTGGATCAGTTTAACACGTCTTGCTCCAAGCCTCAGGGACCATTCGCAGTGAAGTATGCACATTGTAATTTCTTCTACTTTCTTTTAACGTGTACAAGCTGAAGATGCTTGAAGTCAGTCCTCTTGTCCTCACCTGTGGCTTCGCACATATTTCCAAGCCCTTTAACCGGATTCATTCCACTTGGCACTTTTGCGAATACATTTTGAAACATCCTGGAGATATTAACAGCTTTTGATCTTGCATCCGTCAGAAGAACTGTACCTGGATCAGACTTTAGGAGCCCACTCTTTTTAAGACATTGCATACCCCCTTATATGGGAACTCTCCCAAGTTCTTTGGTTTCCTTTTTGTACATCAGTCTGGCTTCCAACATTTAGAAGTAAATCTTTCGACCTTGACTCTACTGAACGTTGCATGAGAGAGAAACTATTCTTAGATTCAATCATATTAACTTCACTTAAATTGTGTTTCTTGATCACACACTGCTTTCTCATTTCATACTGTTTTCCTTATTGCCTTTCCTGAGAGTTGCTGTTATATTACTTGGATATTTGACCGGGTTATCTTACCACCTTGTCATCTTAGTGCATTATCACGTACCCTAAACAGCATCTTCTGTAACGCTTTTTCAAGAATGTACAGGTGAATCTTAATTGGTTTTTAGTTTCTCATTCTAAAACAGTCTTGTCGGCACCCTCATCATTACCTTTGTCGTTCTCCTGATTTAGGGATTCAGAAATCGTGTGTGGCAAATTTTATGCTTCATATCATCCCAGCTAACTTTGTGACAAAGTGTGAATAATTCTCATCTGGTGCAACAGTGAATCTATGATATTGCTTATGGAAAAGAAGTTCCTGATGGGATAACGTAGTAAGCACTTACTGCTTTCAGTATTTCTATCAGCAACTTCTTTGTAGTATTCTCTTTGCTGAGAAACGATAATTAAGCCAGCTTTTCAGTCTCTCAACAAGTTCAATGTTTCCTAAGCCTCCTTAAAGGGTTGAATTCTTCTTTTCTTTTCTTTTTGCACTACCAAAAACTGTTGCACGTTGGCAAGTTTGATGCATGTCAATTAAAAGCCTTTGGGGAGCACTAAAATAGCATCTGCAGCACACATTCTTAGAACAAATCGTTCTAAAACAAAGGGAAGGTGGCATGAGCATGTTTGGGCAGGAGGATCCTTGGCCGTTCAAAGCCTGATGCATAAAGGAGTGCTTCAAAAACAAACCCCACGGAACATAATGTTAGGCAAATGGGTGTGAACTGTGGAAAAGCAATACCCGTGTTGTTAAATTTAATTTAAAGCACAAAATGAAGTTTCCATTGGCCACTTGTAACTATACCACTGCTGGCGCCTGATACCTGTGTGGTGCAGGGTGTAGAGGGGTGGCTGAGTTTGTCAATTTACACCCAGCTCTGATCAGCAGCTCCTTGATTAATAAGGCCCTATAAAGCTGTGATAACTGGATTTGATTAAGTCTAAATGGCACCAATACTTAATATATTTTTGTCAGAATGAACCCTAATGAGATTGAACCAGCCTCTTTCTCTGACTTCGCATTCTGTACCCATTCTGTTGCTTCTCAAACTATGTGCTCAAGCAAAGACTACTCTTAAAACTCTCAACCTTCCACATCACGTGCCAAAATATGGTGGGCCTGGCTTTTACTCACTTTGGCAGATCAAAGGTCAAGCTTTTTCTCCTGCTCCTCTCCCTTACCTCAAACAATTGAACAGGGACCACCTCAGATCTCTCCACTTTCACTGATGTAACTCCTTTTTCTTGGTGGCCTGGACAACTCCTCATAAAGATAGAGATGCCTGATGGAACCATGTAATCTCCATGTGCACAAGGACAAAGCATTCTACAACAGGTTCTTGTAAAACGTTTCTAAAGATGTCAAAGTATGCTTTTGTGTGGAAGCATTTACTTTGGGTTTATTTTGCATCACATATGCTATATCAAAATGGACGTGGAGTTAGAATAGTAAATGCACCCTTCAAGGATGTCCATGGTGGGTCCTCCTAAAGTCTGACTGACTTCTGGTGTGCGTCCTAAAGCTCACCCGCCAAAATAATCCCAGGAAAATGGTTCTGAGACTACTACTCGCACAATATAGAATCATGTAATGGATTGAATTGACCCCAAATTGTTCTGCTTTTGCCAGACTTCTGACTAAAACACAAGACCTACTTCCTAGATTTTACACTAAATCCACCCATTGAGCTGTAGCGTCTGCCACATTCTTAACAATTTCTAGTGTGGGCTGCTGAATCGTGTGCCTGTTTAGGAAATGACAGCACAAGTGCTGCACATCTGCATAGTGGCCTTCCTCCTATCCATATATATACCCATACACCTGACATTTGCTATGTTCCCCTTATGCAAATAACCATCCCTACATGTCTTCTACTTCTCAGTAGATCAACAATCCCTCCAACTTATCCTTAACCTAGAGTGTAACTGATGCTTTTCAGCCAAATGCAGCTTTTGTGTGGGTCAATCCACATACCGTACATTTTATTCAGATTGTTCTTCAGCTATCGGCCGTCAAGGGGTGGTGGAGGTGGGGAGGGGGACAAACCTGAATACAGTGTAGGAATGTAATGAATACACAAGAGAACTAAGATAAAGGATTCATCATAAAAAATGTGGTGTGCATGAAGCCAAGGCCATTGCCCCTGTAATTCAATTTTCATTAAACCTGGTATGAACTATATTAACATGTTAACTTTTTCCACATTTTGATGGAATAAATTGAAGGTGGGTTAGCTGTAGGGGTGGGTGGAATTTGCGTAGTCTCGCTACGCAAAGCTCCGCGAAACAGTAAAAAATCTCCGCGAACACGCAAAAGTTCCGCGAACACGCGGAATTGCTTGTTCCGCCCGTTCGCGATGCTTTTTTCCTGTTCGCGAATGCTGTTTGCGTGCTCGGGGAGAAATCTCGCGAACACGCATTTTGAAAGCGCGAACAAGCAAAAAACTCCGCGAAGCCGTGGATCGTGGAATTTTTGGCATTTTCGCGTTCTCCGCGGAACGCAAAATTACCCAAATTCCGCGAGCGGAACGGAATTTACTGCCCAGGCCTAGTTAGCTGCCAGCAGCTTGTCTATAAACCTACTGCAAATGAGACTAGATATAACGCGAAATACAAAGACTAATTGCAATGTCTGAACTTCAGATTTGAATCTGGCCTCTCCTCCCCTAAAATAACCCACTCTTGTTTGACTTAGGGTAGATTGAATTGAAAGGGTGGAGATAAATACTTTAATGGATCAGCCAGTTACATCTATTGCTGACCTTAAAGACATGGCCATATGACTATTACAGATGCAACTATAAATTTTATTCATGCTACAAATCCGCAAGAACTTCCAGACTTAGAGAGTTCAAAGAGTAAAATCATAAGTTACTCAATAGATGGAATAGATTTACTGCACAACAAACGTTAATAAATGAATTTCAATTCAAAATGTCTTGAGTATCCATTCTCCACTTTAGACATGTTAAATTCTAAAGTATACAGTGCTTAATTGTTAATTTCCAATCCACGCTTTCCACATAAACTTTCGACAGTGAATACTCTATTCACAGTATGCATATTCAAGAGTTTGGAATTTTGATTAGACACTTGATGTTTTAATTAAAAAAATTCAGTTTAGTTCATATTTTGTCCACTTAACCTTACCTCTAAACATTATGCCATCACTTAAAAATAATAGAAATAACACCCTAGACCATATCATTGTTTGGGCAGCCAGTTCTTCTGGTTCTTCTAGAAGTTCGACGCTGACTACTGGGCAGTAGCAACCACCCTGTTACGAAGTCCTAAGTGGTAGCAATATGGACTCCTGCCGTTGAAAAACGTAGAAAATTCCAACCATTAAGTCTGCCCTGAGTTCTTCTTTGGGCTTGAGTATTTTTCTGAGCCCTAAAAGTCCCTTTAGTGTCCCAGTCTATCACAGTCAGCTTCTCTCAACATTAAGGAGGCATCACAGGTCTCTGCCTGACAGGACAAGGTCAGCAGGCCCAGCCTAGCTCAACAACTCAAACCCAAAAAGCAAACAAATGCTGTACCCTAGCAATGAAATTGTAAGAAAGACATTGAAGACTACTTCAAAGAGAATCGCACCAACATTCCTAGATGCTATGAAGTAAAGCAATCGTGTATGAAACAATTGAGGCAAAACACTAAAGAAAATCATACTTTTTTTGTAGGACCTATCCGGCCGGGTGTAGGAAGAGAATTCCTAGCATCTAGAGTATTATTGCTGGTTCTGGGTACAATAAGGAACCAGCCTTCATCTTCCCTTTAATTAGTGTTAATCGTCTATTAGCATTTCTACAATGATTTGTCTATTGGGAGACTTCATCCTTCATTTAATGCACATTTGGACTGCCCTACAAAATTAAGGAAGATTTTAGCATTATTTTTCTTTGCTTTCTCTTCCCGTTTTTATTTATACGTCTTACATAAAATCTTCAAATAAGTACAGGGAAAGAGTAGGCTTTGGGTCAGCCCCTTCAGCCATTCACTTTCCTGTTTTTCTTTCATGCTTTACCATTTCTTGGCAGGCTTGTACGTCAAGACTATAGCATTTTGTGGCTGGTTAGGTTGCCATTTGTGTTTCAGTTAGGCTTTAGTAATGGGAAATCAAGTAGTCTGCTTTGCATTATGACTATGTAAAGAATAAATGTGTGTGTGTATATATGTGTGTATATACGTGTGTGTGTGTGTGTGTGTGTGTGTGTGTATGTGTGTATATATATATATATATATATATGTGTATATATATACACACAGTTTCTAAAGATGCATCAAAAATACTTGCCTTTTTGCCTTTGTTGCACTGCTTTTTCCACGTAATTAAATACCCCACACAATTTTCTTGATGCATAAAACTGCTAATTACTAACAACCATCCTATGTTAGGCAAATAGACACACACCATGCATTTGTCATCAACACTAACCTTTTCTTAAACATGCTAAACAACAATTTTGTACCTCAATCTTTGTTCTGGATTTGTTTTGGGGTTGACATTTTTCATTAATATTGAGGTGGTAGGGCAGCAGAAATACCAGTGGAGTGGAAACTGTTTTAGCTTCACCTGTTCAAACTAGCACAACACACATTTTATGTTTCATTTGCTTAGTACTTGATTCCTTTCTGTGTATCTGGCATCAAGACTGTCTGTTTTTAAAATACAATGATCTGTCAGTTTAGAACATGTTTGATAAACATATGATTTTATTGAAACATGGTGTAACAAAAACAGGGCTGCTGCAAATAAGGAGTTCTTACAAACTCTTCTGGCATTTCTGAAGGAGAACACTTGAGTGTACAAAGGCCCCACACTAAAAGGATTATTTCGAAGGTTGAGATGAACTGTAACCAGCTGTGAAGGCAAGAGCAACTGTGAATGCTTGGGTTATGGTTACTGGTCTTGGATCTGAAGTCTGAATTCCTTTAAGCATGTAAAGAACTGGCAGTGGAGGAATGGACTGAAAGCAGATGTGCACAAGATTTAAAGTGTGCTGACTTCATGGAAGAAGCTATTCTTTCATATTTATCACCCCCACCTTAGAGAAACCAGTATTGACAAAGCCACTAAGTCTTGTCTTTATAATGCGAGTGCAAATCTGTTGGCTTTGTCAGGGCTTGTTTATAAAGCATTGCTTAAAGTGAAAGGAAAGAATCCAAATCCTGGAGTAAAAGGAAACCTATTTTAAGTACCACAAAACTATGCACTGCATTCAATATTTTCAATCTTTATTAACAATGTTTCAAATACTTTTCACACAACAAACTGACCAGAATTTAAAAAAAACAATAAGGCAGTGTCAGAATTTAAAGGAAATCACTGGCCAATGCCAAATTTACTTTCCACCGGACTCCGACATGGGAAAATGCGCCAGCCGTTTGATGTCCAGGCAGTAAAGTTATGGACCTCCAAGAGACAAGACGTCTCCTTTCTAGTCATGCATACCTTCTGTTTTAAATGAAAGCGGAGTGTGTGTAGCCTACCCCTGCCCCAGATCCACAAATGCTGCCCTTGTGAACCAAGGGCCTTATGCAACATGTGGAATGCAGTAGGTAAAACAATCCAACCCAATAAAGTCTGCTCTTTAGTCTAACCCCAACAAAACTATACCTCTTGCTCTGCTTTTACGGGTGTCCTGGGATGGATGGAGAACAGCACTGAGAGGAAGGTTGGGATATAAGTGAAAAGCAGCACTTGGGAGGGGGGGGGAGATGGCATGAAGACGCATGCAATTTTAATAGAGTACTCAAAAAAAAAAGTAGTTCCCTGATGTGAGCTGTCGAAGGATAGCCATTTAAATCAAAAGGATGGTAAAGAATCTGCGCGCCAAGGGAAGCCTAACACAAAATGAGGCAGGGAAGCCACTAAATAAAAAGAAAGCACATGAGATTGACATGAAAGCCAACCCATGATAAGCAATGGGTAACCCAAAGCCCACAATTTATATTGGTATTGTATGCAATAAGTCTTTGACATCCGACAGCTAGAAGCTCTTTGTTGGTGAGACCTAATAATGGACTTGGGTTTCCCAGGCTGTAGATGAGAAAAATGCCTTGTTCTAACACCACTAGGTTTTTAAATCTGCTCAGACTTGTGCTCTTAGGATGGTTTGTAAACTCCTTTTCAATATTAAAAGTCCATGCATTGTTTATTTTGAACAGCATGGGCTAGTTTTCTAGAAAAGATTTATTTTGCGTCAATTGTATAAACCTAATTGCACAATCACATTTTGTCCACCAAATAAGCTGAGAATGTCTAGATTCTATTTGTGACGTGAGCACAGTTCTTGTCGTAGGTGGGTAGATGAGTTAAAATTTGGAATAGTGTTTGACGATTTTCAATCGAGTGACATCTGAAAAGGTCACTTTTAAAGGGTACAGAGGAAATTCTGTTTTTGTGGAGGCAGGATGGAGGGAGAGTTATGTTGACAAATGCACCCTGTAGGCCCAAGTCGTCTGTTCCTTTGAGCCTGAATGTAAAATCTGTTATTCCCTCTAAAGAAGAGGGTTTGGGAGCATGAGTGGCCAATTTGCCACATCAGTTTATATACTATTATTCTTAGGATACTTACAGGCTGTTTGGCTAATGTGTGTTGAGGATATGATTGTGATGTTGGAAAAGTAGTAAGGGAACAAAAGAGGATAGAAACAAATGGAGATGGAGTGGAAAAATACAGCAGCTGCTACTTCACCTTCATTATAGACAACTGCCCAGTTAATGCACTCCATTTTAAAAAGGATAAATGTACATCACTTTTTTAAGTAAAAAGATGTTAACAAATCGCATGTTGGTCAATTGAAGGTTGACCGAGTTTGCATAAAGTGAAAACCTAAAAAATGATTTGCTGTTACTCTGAACTGGAAGTGAATGGCATCTCTCTGTTCGGAGGAGATATCGGATGCAGTGTTTGTCATAGAGGTTAGTTTGATACCAGATGAGAGAAGACTGATTGGATTAGTTGAAGCATTTATATTTCTATTGCAAGTTCCCAAAGGGGAGAAATAGTCCACCTTAATGCACTTTGTGCGCACTAGCAGTCCAGCTGTTAATTTCTGTGCTGCTAGATTGACCGTTTGTTTGTATTAACAAGGCATCCCACTTTCTGTTAATGTTTTTTAGGTTCATGATCTCATCAGGGATATGGGAAGCAGTGCAGATAGCTGCGACAGTGAAAACACAGTAACATCAACTGCAGAGGACCTCATGACGCCTGTAGCAAGAGAACAGCCAGACTTCCAGGAATACGAAGAAGATGAGTTCTTAACGCCTTATGCCACAACAGCACAAAAACCTATTTTTTTCCCAGGGTCTGAAGCTGAAGGTACAAATGAGGATCAAAGTAAGCCACCCACGACATCGAAGGATGCTGAAAAAAATGCTGAGGTGCCCAAAAGCGAAGAGGATTCTCTAGAGGGTGAAGGTTCCGATTTGCAGCAAGAATGTGCAGACCAGAACGATTTAGACAATATCTTTAACTCTGAAGTTGCAGCATATGCAACACATCATATTTCTGAGAACACAGATTGCTTTTCTGATTTTATGAGTGACTGTGGGTCTGGATCCGGTTACACAGAATCTTCTCCTTTGGATCGTGTGGCTAATGCTTTGCACAGAGCTCAGTTGAAGGTCAGCACTGCATCAGAAACATCTGGTTCTAGAGTTGGGCGCAGCATGATAAGTGCAAAAGACCTTCTGAGAAGGAGAACTCAGTATGCGGAGTCTGGGTATCCGCTAAGGAGGACTCAGTCTTTGCCGACCGCATTACTCAATCCGGTTAGGGTTGTGTCTTCAGTCAGTGTTCGCTTGTCTTCAGGGAAAGCTACTCTTTGCAGCCCCCCTTCTTTCACGTTCAAATATACCCCAGAGGAGGAGGAGGAGGAGGAGGAGAATCCTGATGTAGGACGAATCCAAGAAAACCCACCTGAGTATAAATCTACAAAGGTGGCCTCTGCACCTGTAAGAAAGCAGAGCTCCGTTAGCATTGATGAGATGAACCATCTGGTGGAGGACCAATCTCCTCAAAGATCACAGCCATGCTCTCTTCATGCACCATCCCACAGATCTCACTCGTCATGCTCTCTCCATTCTGTACACTCTGACTGGCAAGACCGACCCCTCTGTGAACATGCAAGAACATGGAGCACCCAAAGCATCCCGGGTGCTTCCTGCAATGCACTAGTCTCTCCTTTCAGCTGTCCCTATTCACAAAGGTTGAGTGGACATCTGCGAACGTGTTCTGCCCATGGTTCTGTTAATTCACCCTCTGCGATTGAAATGCAGCTACGAAGAGTACTCCATGATATCAGAAACTCTCTTCAGAACCTTAGTCAGGTAAGACCTCATTTTAATGTCCAAAATTTCATTGTAACACAACTATGTGATTGGTGTTATGTCGTAGGAGTCATGGATGTATCGTCATACGACCCATATTTTTAGTGGCAGGGGCACAGGATTGTCAGATGAATTTTATTGTTTTGTATTTCAGGCCTCGATTAAAACAAAGAAAATATCTTCTCCGGGCTGTGAAAAGCAACAACGTTTGATATTCTTTTTTTAAAACAAATTTTTTATGTTAAATAAATTTACTTTAGAAATTAGTTGAATAACGCTTGCAGTAGGAGACCATGTCAACCACATAAAAAGAAACACACTTTTCCTTGTAGCATTTTAAGTATGCCGGGGCCCAAGTGTCACTACAACCTGGAGGTTAACTTTCACAGCTTTCTTTCCCCTTACACATTCCTTACAAGACAGCACTAGTCAGTCAAAAGAAAGAACGTATGCATTCAGAAAAAATTAAAAAAAACACTATTAATACAATAGGTATCGTAGTTTCATTATCTTTGGACACATGTAAACGGGTTGTTGGATTTCCAGATTTAGCTGCTACTAAATCTCCTCTAGTATCCCTGAACAGCGGGAGATCCTGCATGTTATTGCCATTGATCGGCATCAGGAGCCTTGCAGCTCCGACATCTAGAACTTCCATATTAACCCCACCTCTTTATATGGGAATAATGATTCTGTGATGCTGAATCTAGCAGCTGTCACTTAATTTTCCTTAAACCCTGATGAAATTACTCTATCTGCCAGAGTCGGCAGGATGATCAAGTCTGCTGTACGTCTTGATATAGGTAGTCTCCTACCATTCGGCATTCAAGTTAAGTGTAAAGCAATACATTTCCAAATCTAGAGACATTTGAAAAAGCTCTTAGGGGAAAACTGAAATTCCTGGAGACACCATGTAAAAATGTAACTAATGCATCAAAATCAAATCAAAAGTCTGGCCAAGATCAGTACATCCGCATTATCCCAGTTTCAGAGTTAAACATTATGGAACCTACCAGAAAGATTGGAGATTTGGCCGATGGGAGTATAATCACGAAGTGAAGACATTATGCACTCTCTCGGCATATTCCACCAATTGTGGCACTCATCCTGAATGACTTTTAAAAGTCACCTATGTGAAATAACTTGGTTTTCCAAATTTCATTAGATATTTCCTCTAACCCATCAACTGTAAAAAATCATAAATGGAAAATGACACACTTCTTCCTCCTGCCAGTTGAATGATTCACCTCCTCAGTGTGGCCCATTAATAACATTTTAAATTTGTTGAGAACCTGGCCATTAGTGACAAGTGGGAGGTTTCCAAATCTTAAAAACAGGTCAAGGATTCTTGTAGCCCCCGTTAAAGGAGAAGATGCATGCCTAACAGCCTGAAAAATTGTATATGAACCTAAATCACCAGTGCCCTGTATCAGTGGTGGCTGGTGACTTTTCAAAGTGGTGGGGCGTAAATGTTGGGGGCAAGTTTGACTTGGTGATCAAGCATAGTGAGTAAAGGTGATGGACATAAGGGAGATTTGGGAGTGTTCTCCCTCAGAAAACAATTGAAAAAAATCAGAGGAACTACCACTCCACAAAGCTAGAATTGCCACATTTGCATCTCCGCTCTGGTCTGCACTGCACTACCATCCCTAAAATTCCCATCTTGATTGGCCCATCAGATATTCACTAGACCATCCCTCACAAACTGCCCCCTTAGTGCATGCTCTGGACGAACACCGTAGAATGCCCTATGGCATGTAATTTCGGGTCAGCATTGGGCATTCAACCATACAATGCCCCTCCTGTGTGTCCTCTCTGGTCTGCACTCAATCATCACTCATGTAATGCCCGTCTGGTGTGTGGCCTCCCAGGAATCCACTGGACCATCACCTTTGGAAAGCCGTCTGGTACCTCCTCTCTGGTCTGCACTCAACCATCACCCACAGTAGGCCCCCTTTTGTGCCCTCTTAGGTCGCCACTTGATCATCTCTCATTAATACCCCTCTGGTGTTCTCTCCAGTCCACAGCCCTCTGCTGTCAGAAGAGATCAGATAGAAAAGGGGTCTATTTATAGAGAACCCTGAATCCGGCAAATGGAAAAACTTATAATCTCGTTTCTCTTTTTGGGGGTGGAGTGAGGTGTGTGTTTAGCTATCGAAGCAGAGCAGGCATTTTATTGTTGAATCTCCATTTATTTTGAAGCCTGGGTTTTTGACCGTGAACTATGCACATTCGAGAAAAAATAAGGAAGAAGGGTTATAACACAGTCCCTTTTCATAAGGAACGTTGTCTCTTGGAGGGAACACTAGATAGTATTACTAATAAACCCATTGTTGTGAAACAGCGGCAGCTTCACCACAATTTGAAATTCATAAAGTTGCAACGCTTCGAGCGCCTTGTGAAGGCCTTGCAGTAGAAGTTACTCATTGCTGGTCCCGGTCATAATTCCGGTAAAATTGCAGACATGCACTCCGAAGCAAAGCAAGGAAGGTTACTGGAGACGAATAATGCTAGGCCACAGCATCTTGTTTTCATAAGCACTGGCACATAGCGATGACCTATCTCGATCAGGTTTTCACACTGGGAGCGCACAACGTGGCGGGGGCAGGACTGGGGCATCTGCGGGTGACAGACTGGGGCATCTAGAGCTGCCGGGCACCCATCCGAGCTGTCCGTGCGGGGAGGGAGCAACTAGGATCGATACCCGGCCACAGCCCAGCACTACTAGGGTGCCACCCCATGCCCCCAACACGGCGGGCGCTTATCGGTCTTTCTCATACCTGGTACAACTCGAAAGCTACCTTGATTCCCTAAAAAGGTAAAACAGAACGAATCCAACCCAGGGTCCTTTTCATTTGTAAAATAACGGCAGGTAATAAAAACAGGTGTTGGCAAAGCCAATAGGCCGGGGTTTTCTATAAGTAACAGTTTTTAATCAAAGATGAGCAGTGGGCGAATGCACAGCTCACAGGTTTCGTATTTTATTTTTGAGTTTTTTGATTTGTAGAGGTCTTGATCCCTTTACACTTTACAGAATAAGGAAGACAGTTCTAGAATGAAAAGAAAAGACCGGGCAAGCTCTACACACATCGACGTGGGCACTTGAGAGCTCTGAGCATGTTAGAAGGAGGCAAAGGTTTGACGAGTGGGTGGGTGAATGGATATGTGTTAATTGAAGTTTTATATTGCACATACGTAATATACAACAGGGAAACATATTTTTCACGTAGTTACTGTAAATCCAGTATTTACTATAAATAAGTAGGAATAAACAATACTCCAGTTGGTGAAAGAAAAAAAGTCTACCATTGTTTCAGCCAAGCAGTTCAAGAAATAATCAGGGCGAAAATAAAGTTCAAAGTAACATTTAACGGATGAGTAAAGGTAAGACAGTGTGCGTTTTTGTAATTACCTTTCCACTAAAGAAACTAGGCATTTTTTCAAGCGATTAAAACGTGCACAGCCAAGTACTTTGCTGCCTCCAAAATAAAAAATACTCCTTCATGGGCTGTAAAGAGGAGTCCAGCACTTCACAGCCTCTAAACGTCACTGATTTAGATCCCAAAACCCTTAAGACTGCGGCAGCACACGAAAGAGTGGCTGGCACGAGCTGTGTACAAACTTTGGAGAGGAGTCCCTCCCTACCTTGCTGCGCAGAGAAGCCCCCACTTTGCCGTCTCCAGAGAATCCCTCACTACTCATCCTGTACAGGAGACGCATCTTGCAGCCTTTCCTGCTTTACTGTCCCTTCCCCCACACTGGCACAGATTTTTAGTTTACGTGTTTTTAAGTAATGCCCTTAATTACATCGACTACGTCCCTTTGAGAGATCCCCCAGTTTTTCAATCCCACTTAAACCCCTGGCCCTACCTGACCTCTCCTTGGCGACCTGTGTGCTGGGAGGGGGCTAAGTAGACAGGACAGTCACAGAGGGGAAAGGAAAGGAATTGTTTGCAGTTCCAGCCGGTGCTTCGCAGAGAGGGAGCGAAACAGAAGAATTTAGGAATAGCCAGGGGATTCCTTCCAGTCACTCTGCGTCAAGGGGTAGTATGTGAGATGATAGAGAACGGAGGCACTGTACTAACAAAGCATCGCCTGTCAGAATATTGTGAATGTAAGTTTGTATGCATAGTATAGATCTGCTATTCTTAAGTACACATCCACGTACCTTAAAAATATATTGTGCACATATACATGTGGAGTGAAGTCCAGCATCGAGTATTGTACACCTTTACCTCTCTTCTTTGTACTGCATTTTATGTGCGCAGGGGACAGGCCTTTCTCGACTCTGGCCCCGCAGCTTTGGAATTTCCTGCCCGCCATACTCCAGCAAATTATTAATCATGGAGCTTCGCACGGGGCTCCCAACATTCCATTCATTCTGTTGTTGATAACCTTCATTTGTTTTCTTTAGTCCTAGCGCCAAGATGGCTGATAGCGCCGCGCTCACAGATCTGGGAATTCTCTTTGGCTGAGCTAATGGGATGTTAAATCATAAGAGACTGGTCGGCGAAGAGCTGCCCGCCCAATGCATCGTTTTACATTGGCTGACAGGCTTGTCTATGGACACCCCCCTGGGAAGACATCTTACTTACACCCACTCACCCCTCATCTCATGTCAGATTTGCACCGAAAAGTGCCGAGAGAGCTGTATTAGGTCTAGTCTACCCTGTTGTAGGGCCACCCGGGCCGGGCCTGCTGCTAGATTTTTAGAATACTTGTAAAGTTAATGTAGTCAGATGCAGTCGCGGCTCGGGGGGGACACATTCTACAGGGGGGGGGGGAAGTGTCGCGCGGGGGAGTTTTAAAATAAATAAAAGAAATCCTTATCCTACCTGAGCAGCAGGTCTGCCGTCCGCGCTGCCTCAGGTCCGTTGGTGCCTACAGCCCCTCTCAGCCAATGGCTTAGGGCACGGTTAGTACTCGCCCGCCTGCCCATTAGGAGACCGAGGTTTGAGCCTTTGCTTAACCCTCGCTCTCCTAATGGGCATGCGCAAGCCAGTGCAAACACAAGTGCGCATGACTGGGCACGGCGCGAAAATTCGCTGCCCTTCCCCACTCATGCGCACTTGTGCTGCTGCCTGTTGCCCCTGGGGAGTTTTAAAATAAATAAAAGAAATCCTTATCCTACCTGTTGCCCCTGGTCAGTCTGACAATCATGTCAGTCAACTGCACCTTCTTAGTGCCACAAGACATACTTGTGAAATATCACTATTTTGCCCAGCTTGTTTTCTTTTTCATTATTTTATTTTAAATCCAGTGAATTTTCATATGTATGCAGGTTTATTTTAGCAGTATGCATGTGGTGGTATCAAGGCCACCAACAATATGGGGTTGGGTAGTATAAATATCTCAAGACTATCCCTGCCAACCCCCATCCAGACCACCCCAACCCCGCCCAACCCACCCCTCAACCGCCAGGAATTGTGTTTCCTATGCAAATTGTAGGAGTATATAATCCTACCGTAAAAACACTTGCCACGCCTGTGATGAACTTGGCCCACTTTCATTGGAGAGCCTGTAGCACAACATTCAGAAAGTTGCTGGGCTTGCAGTATTCACAAAAGGACCTACATATATTTTTGGGGGAAATAAGTAGATGCAGTAGCATTCAGTGTGGATGTCTTTCACATGGTGGTATAGCCCTGTTTGAGAATTTCTGGATGAGAACATTTTCAGTTTCATATTCTTTGAAGACTGGTTGGAAGTCTTAAAACTCACCAGGATGAACGTGGCAAGATGTTTTTTTTTTTAAGCGGAGAGGCTGCTGCTCCCATACTTTGCTGCATTCGACTCTAGTTGTGAGCAGCTTCCTTACTGCTATAGAGTGTTACTGGCTGATTGGTCAGTGAGCATGTGTTCTGCAGCCTGGCTCTTTCATCGATTCATATGCTTTGTATTGTCCTGCCACCTTGTGGATTGATCTAGAACAATTCTTGTCCAGTTGAGAACTGACCTCTTAGTTGTCATCACTTGTGTTTCTAATCCTGAATACCGAAAATCCTTGTGACTTTAGTGTCTCCTTCAGATTCTTTTTCTCTTGAGGTATCAAGGAGCAGTCACTCTTTTTCCCCTTGCTTTTTTTGGTGTCTATTCTTCAGGAGTTTTTCTTGCGCTTCAACAGATGGGTGTTCAGTATTTGTAACTTTTTGATTTAATGCAGCAGGTGATATTTAAATCTTTTTCAAATTACTTTGTATTGTAATTGGATGTATAGAGGATTTATTGAGCACTTAATACCCCTTACGAGGCCTTGAAGTGCTTTATGGTGAGAAGAAAGCTACTCTGCAAACCAAAGTTGTTAATCCCTGGTTATTGATTATTGTTGGTTATTGGTATTCAGTTTGTGCTCTCAAGTAAATCATTCCACGTATTTGATCTTCTTTCTTTGCTATAGATTGGATTAATAGGAGTTAGGCGTGATCATCAGTTGGAGCTAGCGTTTTCTTTTCTGCCAGTAGTTGGTGGGATGAATAGATGAGCTAGATGAGATTAGGTGTTATGCTGAATGGATAGGGGTTCAAAGAGGGGCGTTTGTGATTAATGAACTGAGGTGCAGATGATTAGCAGACATACAATGTAGCAGATTAAGGGCGACAGCATGCAGCTTAGAGTAGGGGTATACTCCGAATGAAGAGGCGAGCAGGGGATGGAGGTAAGGATGGGGTCATTTGAAAGAAAGAAGGAACAATTGAAAGTTGTCAAGGTCAGATTTTCATGTAGGGTTTTAGAATATAGTGTGAGGAGGCTTTCCGGGATCGCATGCAATCGGAGCATGTAAAACTTCGCCCACTACCGCATACAGCATGGGGCAGTGGGTCAGCCCACTTCAGCCATTGGCTGACTTGACTGTGAGCAACAGTGCTCTGCAGTTTTACAAGGTAGCACATCCACACAGTTTTTTTGTTTTTTTAAAATATTTTTATTTATATTTTGCCAAAGACAAACAAAACCATAACAAAATCGGTTAGTCATGCAGTGACATACATATACAGACCATGCGTCATACAATCCCGCGTTTCAACCCCTTAGGGCGTCTTGAACCGTCAATTTCCACCCGTTCACATTTCCCCATTTTAGTATCACATGTTTCCTCCTCTTCTTGAATGCTTGAAAGCTAGGGAGCCGAGACTTATGTTTAGGGTTAAAGGAGGGGCCCCTCAAAGGCCCGCTAGCCATTACCCAGCCCCCCATCTAGGCCATAATATGCCCTCCATTTGCCCCACACCTTGCGGAATTTCCTCGGGCACCCCCTTGCCTTATAGGTGACCCTTTCTGCCGCCATGTACATATCCATTCCTGCCTTCCACTCTCGGAGCAGGGGAGCGGTTGCAGCCCCCCAAGATCGTGCTACATCCCATTTCGCCACCACCAGGGCTAACATAATAAAAATGATCTGCGGTCGGCCCAAATCTACATCCCCGGGTATGCTCAACAATATAAATTTAGGGTCCAAGGGTATAGTTGTTTCTAGTACCTTGCTCAATTCCCCCAATGCCTTCATCCAGTAGGTCTGTATTTCGGTGCAGTCCCAGATGGTGTGATAAAAATCTCCCTGCTCATAGCCACATCTCTGACAACTAGGGTCGCTGGCTCGGCCCATTCGGTGAAGTCTAGCCCTGTCATAATAGACTCTATTGTTAAGAACAAAACGACAATCATGAACATTCTGCGCCATCTTGTCTGATGAAAGTTCCTACGTGCACATAAACTACAGTCATTCTGATTGACCACAGCCATTTTGTACTCTGTTGGTCACCTTCATTTCACCCTGTCCTCTAGCAGCCTTCTGACTCTCTGACCAAACCTGATATGTGTGCTGGGGGCTATAAACTATTTCCACGACAAACATCAACATCACCTGCTGCCTCAAACTCGTCTTTCCTCTCATCCCTGCACAAACAGGTTACAAATACCAAACAGACTCTTGCAAGCATGGTTTATTGCACTGCACACAGCAAGACTTGTTTTTGCCAACAATGGGACCTGTTTTTATCAACAGAACGGACTCTTAGATCTGGCCGGTCTCACTTGTGTTTAGACCCTGAAGCAAGGTCCAGCTGCAATTAAATTGTCTGTTTTTGACCTGGGCGGGAGGAGAGTTAATGTTGGGCTTGTGTAACCATGTTGATGAAACAATGTTGGGCTTGTGTAACCATGCTGATGAAACAATGTCGGGCTTGTGTGACAACCTGCCCGGGCGGAGACTCCAAGCTTGTAACCATGATAAATGAAACAAATACATTGTGTAAAACCTGTATAAAAGGAAGAGCCAAAAGCATTGCCAGTAGAACACCTCCCTGAAGACATCCTGGTGTCAGCAGTTGACGTGGTCTCCTCTAAGAGTAATAAACCTTTTTCTTGCCTTCCAGCGCCTGCCTCGTTATTTTAGATAGAGAATCCAAAGTGGATTAAAGGTGACCTTGCGCCGGGCAGCATTGGGGATCTCCGGAGACTCGCTGCTTTTCACACTATGGAATATTTTATATTGGATGAGGCGGAGGCGGGATTTAATAGCCACCTCCCTATGGTGCATCAAGGCTGCTTCCCAATCTATGTTTTCAAGGGCGCCTAAGTTCTGTTCCCAGGTCTCCCTCGACCTGCCCAGCCTATCTGGTGCATTATTATTCAAGGTCCGATATACAAGTGATACCGCCTTAGTAAGCACGTGCTCCTGTAGCAGGCGCCCCTCCAGTGGTGCATAGTCTGGTAGCGAGGAGGAGAGTAAGATCTCTGCCTGCCAGGCATGCCGAAGTTGCGTTGAAAAACTGGGAGATATGCAATGCAAAATCTGTCTGTACGAGCGGAAACTTTTGAGTTTACCCTTGGCTACGATGTCGCCTATGGTAGAGATACCTATGGCATCCCATCCCTCAAAGCCCCTCAGTTTTTGGATTTCTTTTACCCAGGGACAGTGCCAAAGAGGCGTCTGCTTAGTAGGTTTGTGATCCCACCCCATTGCCCTCGTTGCTCTTTCCCATGCTTTCACATCCACACAGTTATGCTCTTCAGTGCAAGGGGCAGCTACAGCAATGTGTGCTTTTTTAAAACAAAAATATTTTCGCTTTTGCTAGGTGTTTTTTTTTTTTTTACATTCATGTTTCCCCAGCAATAGAGTTTGAAAAAACATTGCCAAACATGCATTAACCATGTGAGACTTATTGGCTTTGACAGCGCTTGTTTACTGAATTTAGTGCAGGTGGAGAGCCTGCCTCCGAGTTCTCCCAATAAGGAAATGGAGTCATAGGAAAATACAATTTATCAGCCTGGGACCACTCACTGCTCTACAGTGGGGAACCTGGTACTCTGGTCATTTACATCAACATCAGGTACCATTTTCACCCCCTACTCATGATGCATTTCAAACAGACATGTCACATGGATGAACTCTAAAGCATACTCTCATTTGCTTGCTGGCTTAACTGGTCCCCAACTTGCCCATCTTGTTTTTGTGGATACCCTTTAGCATAGCCTTTTTACCATCTCTGATTGGCTGACTACTATTTTTCCAATGCTTACTTTTAGGAAACTACTATTTTTTGCTTAGCACTGCATTAGAGTGCATGCTTTTTCCAGCTCCCTCCCTCTTGTGCTTCTACCCTTCCCCCCCCCCCCCAAATACTGGTCTGTCGTGCTGCTGTCTCCCTTGTGTGCTAGCAAACTCTGACTTGTGTGCTTCTTCCCCTCACCAAGCTTCCCCTCCCCTTGCCCTGTGCAGCTTTCACCCTTGTGTGCTTCTTCCGTACCCTCTGTGTTTCTTCTCCCTGGAGTGCTGTTTTCCCTACCTCACCACTCCACATTGCTTCCCACAACCACCCGCTCCCTGTTCTCCCTGCGCCTCCACCCGCTTGGTCCCTTTTTGATTTTATTTATTTATGTATTTATTTTTTGGAGGGCCTGGCAGTAAATTGCTGCTGACCTTTCTGCCTAAAACAGCAACTTCACACTACTTTGATTTCATATTTGTTTTTTAATTTACCAATCCATATTAGATAAGTCAATTAAAAATAAACAAAATAGAGCCCACGTCATTTTGTAGGCATGTACGGGAATATGTGTACACTCCCAGAAAATTAAGTGATCAGCTGCGTCATCGCCCCTTTATAAATGTATTTTTATTTAAAATGTTGGCCATGTAGAATTGCCAATAGGCAAAGTCAGTAGGTCTAACAGATGAGACCTATTGCCTCTGCCAGTGCTTGTTGGTTTTGTGTGTCTGCTAGTCTTATCCCGACAGTCAGCTAGGATTAATAATATTGATTTCCTCCTGTGAAAGGTTTGTCCGTGATCGGTCTGGTTTATGATCACCAGTACCTTCTATCTCTTCAAATCTGGAAACTGATGCTACCACAATAAAATACCAACAGAAATCTGTTGGACAATTTGGAAAAGGCATGGTGTCCGCTTCAAATTCCTGAAACACTAGAAACACCCTAGGCAGAGGGAATCGTGTAGAGCCCTCATCCTGTAAATAATTTCACAAACTCCTAAATATCCCCTCATGACTTTGCTTAACTATTGAACACTGTGTGAATCCTCTTCAAAATCTACATTGTCCTCATCAAAATGTCTGTCCCAGCTTTAATGCTGCAAAATCCTTCTCAAACTAAGTCCAACCATGCATTGAACATCGGCTTGAGAAGCTGACTTAGTCGCTCTGGTTCACTAATGCTGCAATCGTGCTCTTCTCTATAAAATGTATTCTAGGTGAACCTGTCCGCTGCAGACATCTTAACAACATAGTCATGCTGCTCTTCTGTGAGTTCTTCGAAGGATTCAAATTTCTAAATGCTTGTAAGCAATAAAGATACCTTTTAGATTACCAAAACTCTGTAAACTGATTTTAGGTTTTAGTGTGTGCCTTCAATCACTCCCCAGACCTGCACTTTACACCCATTTAGTTTATCAGTTCCCCTCACCCTGGTAAAGTGATGGTATCTTTACAGAGAGCTGGATGTGAAAAAAGAAATGTTATGCCAATATAATGGCTAAAATGTAGACATGTAAACCCTTATCTCCCTGAAAAACACTGATTAAGCTACTTATCAACCTCTTACTGCTTGCTCGATGCTCATTGCACTCTATAAACATTAAACCGATGAAAATAAAGTTCCAGGGAGAAACTTAATGCTGATAAAGTCAAAGACATCCCGATGTGCCATGTGTTGCCAAGTCTGTAATTGCTGCATTATTATTTAAAAACTTTGTTTTCTGCCACCAGCTATGTTTACGGGCAACCATTGACAATCTAGGTAAATGTACGAGTGCCATCGCTTCTCTGTAGGCGAGCATCTGCGTGTAACAGCGAACTCAACATTCGAAACATGAACTTTGTTGACCACACCTGAACACTTACGGAGTCCATCGGGAACCAAAAGGGTCATTTCATCGCTATCTCACAAGACACTGCTGCACTCAAGATTCCATTTGTTTCTTTGTGCTGTTTGGAGGGCATGGTTGAAAGTCATTGATTGTAGCATATATGGGCACATGTTTGGTGGGGTCCGAAGGATTTAAACGCAATGGTGAATCATGGTGCACCTATAGTCATTGCCCATAACCATAGTATGTGTCGGTGTGTGAGACTAGGCAGTGTCTGCCATGCAGGTGCTTACCAACTTTGTGGTGGCCTGTATTGAACTTTAAACAGGATTTGTAGAACGCAGCTTATGTCCCAAACGTGGCTTCAATCCTGTATCTGCTATGGAAACCCCTCACCTTTGATGTGCATCAGTTGAGCCCCCTATGGTGTCTCAAGTGTACTCGGTAACATCAAAGGAGTAATCTCATTGGAAACTGTTAAATTTTAAAGGGAGTATTGTGTAGAATCCACTTTGGAGCCACAGATAGCCCACCATTGGAGGTGCCCAGGAGGAAGCAGGGTATGTTGCGTAAACTTAGGCTATAGGCTTAGTTCTGCAAGGTCTTACTTTTCCACCCACAGGTGCCTGAACTTAGTCCACTGCACTGGAAGTTGAACCTGAAAGTCCAGGGTGTTGTAGCCCAACACAACACCCACACTCAACACTGGTTGATGTGGTGTTGGTGTTTTCTAGGCTACTAACAGTCCTGTAAAAGGTTTCAGAGAGACAGTGGAAATTCAAACCCAATTTTGACCTTTAGAATATCGCACACGAGCACTGCGCTAAGAAAGAGACCCTTTATAGTTAAGTGTTTATTCCAGCATTCTAATTCTGTTTCTTAACACATGAAAAGTGTCCACACAGAATATAATTAATACAGCACTGAGGCACGCAACCAACAATGAGAATAATATGAACATTTCTAACATAATGAGAAGTTCATTTGTAGAACTAACGCCAATTTCTGTGCACCACATTGAGAGCATGGAGCAGATTAACTTGCATCTTGAGTGTCTTGGGATGTGACATACTGCATACCTGTTTACAGCTAAACGCTATTGTTATCAGTAGGGCTGGAAGGGAGTGCTTTCTCAAAAGAGAAACACATCAGTTGGGCTCAGCTCTTCTTCTTGCGGCTCGTTATCCGCATTCAGCACAGGACTGGAAGCTGCAGCAGCATGTCGATCCCGCAGCATCTGGTGCGGTAATCTGGGGTAAGGACCTCTCTGTTTTGACAGTGATTTCATGGGATTTTTTAATAGTAAATAGACCCCTCTCATCTTTCCTAAGGAATGTATTGACAATCTTATGCATCAGATAGATGCACTAATAAGGAAACAGTACGTCCATACGGACTATACTGATTGGGTTATAGTTGTTTGACCTTGGAAAAGGCACCTGTCCCAGACTGCTGTTGCACCGGGAATTTTTTTCTGGGTCATTACCAGGAGGATATGACACCTTTACACATTAGGGTCAGAAGGATATGACACGTTTGCAGGTCAAAACGATGTGACATACGTACTTTTCTCCAGGAAGGTAAAGTCCACCATGTTGTAAAACTAGAAAGTTAAAGACCGCCAGTTTCGAGGATTGCCTGGACAAAATGGTGTCTGGCCATAGGGTCTTCACAACAGGTGTGTGGACAATGCAGAGATTCTGGCCCTTGGCCATTTCCAGGTACAAAGATCAAAGACACTGTTAACGTCTTCAACCTTCGAATGGACATCGAATGGGTCCGTCTTACCAAAGCAGAGAGCAGGTAGGAGAGCCTGGTCACTGGAGCCCTGGGATGCCGGTGGGGCCACGGTTTGAATGGAGAAGTGACAGAACCTGTGTAAGGAAATGGAGAGCAACAAAAGCATGCACTCACAGTTCAAAGGCCAATTCCAGGCCCTCACACTGTTTTGCACTATTAGTCAAGTGCCACTCAAAAGCATTCCTATTGCATACCGTTTTAGATTCAGACAGCCTCAGTATTCTTATCTAAACAACGATAGTAAATGGTGACAGTTTGCCTTTTGCAGCACCTCTCTTTTCGGTGCCATTTGAGTCGGCTAGATTTTGTTTACTGTTTTGAAGCTGGTTGCTTAGAGTTTGAAGGCCTATGTTTCGTCAGCTAGCCAAACTTTAACTCCAGGGCATTCCAATGAGTATGTCCCAACTCCAAACACGTTTTCAGCAGAGACGGTTTCCTCCCATATCAGAGTGATTCATGTTCAGTACCTGTGTGCTGCTAAGAAACACTCCCACAGTGTCACAGGCAGTATCACTGGAAATGTACAGCAGTCTGGTGGATGTCTTGAGTCATGTGCGACATTCAGCCAGTTAGTGGCTGTTGGCTGGGGAGAGGGGATGTGGGGGCATGAGTTACTGCTGGATTTTAGCTACTGCTTTGCCATATTCAACATGTACTTACAACTGCTAGGAGCTCTGATACCTAAGGAAAAGTGATTATTTTGTAAAAGAATAAATACTGGGCCCAGAATATAGGGAATGCCAAATACTAAGGCTGTGTGGGAGAGAGGATGTGGAGTACCAAAGCTGCCGACTTCGGAGCTGGGGATCCCTGTCCGAGCCCAACATCCTGTCATTCTGGGCAAATCACTAAATCTCCCGGTGCCTATGGACAGCACCATACGGGTGATAAGCCGTGCTCTACAAGTCCAAGTGGTAGTAGTAATGTGTATTTTTATTCCACATCATGCCTTTTTCTTCTGCCACCCTACACTCCTGCCCACTTATCACTCTTGCAGGTTGCTTGCTATCCCTGGTCTTGCCATTCGTCACTGTTTTTCAGTCTCTCTTCCTCCTTTCTTCCTTTTGTATCTTTATATCTCCTTGTGGGTCAAAGTATGATGATGAAAAATAAATACCGGTCATTAAAAACGAGTACCAGTAGGCCCCGTCCCCAACCACTGGCTCAAATTAAGCACTGGATTGTGCAGCCGTTCACCAGTATGCAGACAGACACCCAGCTATACCGGAGGATTGCCTCTTCTGGTGACTATTGTAAAGCTAAAACCATTGCTTTACATTCACATCGCATTCATGTTAAACCCACTGAGGACTGTTTTCTACCACCACATGCTGGAAAGAAAGAGCTAGAGGTAAACTAGTGGCTCAAAGCAACTTAACACCAAGAAGTAAGACATGCATTAAAACCAATAGAAAAAAACACACATGGCTCAGTCCCAACTACAGGTCCAACTCACTAAAGCAGCCACATTTTAACAATACTATTTGCTTTTACTAAATCAAATGTGGGTCAATTACTTTAAACAAGTGGAAAAATAAAAACTTTTAGCTCCCTCAGTCAATAAAAAAAGCAGTGTGCCCTAAACTTCGATTACCCATTAAAAGATCTCCCGTGCAACAGCAAAGTCATCGATAGAAGCCAAAAAGAGTGACCATATAGTACAGATAATGATTACTCCACACTGACTGCTGCTAGAAGCAACAGTCCGATTCAAATCTTCCTCTATCGCCCTACAGCTGCCTCACCCATCATATCTACAGGCAGGGCCGGACTGGCCGTAGCGGGCACCGGGCGTTTCCCCGGTGGGCTGCCAGGGTGGGGGCTGGTTTTGGGCCCCTGGGGGGCCGTTTTTGTTACAGGGCCGTTTTTGCAGCATAGCTGCAATATCGGCCCCTGTAACAAAATCGGCCAAAACCGGCCCTGGCAAAGTGCTCGGCCGCACCCCCAACCCCCGGGGGGCCAGCCGAGCACTTTGCCAGGGCCGGTTTTGGTTCCCAGTCCGGCCCTGAGCGTGAACTCGACCCGAAGGTATATGTGCGCTTTACATGAGCACCAGTTGCATTACAGACACGCATTCATTTTTTGGGCATGGGGAGATTGTGATTTGCCCTGAATCACAGGATGTTTGACCCTCCCACCACACTTAAAACTGGTTACGCAGCTTCAAAGTCGGCCGCTTTAGCCGTTAAGCCACACCCTCTCCCTCTTTATCTTCTTCCCCAAGGAATTCTTTATTTATTTAATTATACCTATTCCATCATCTGTCGACTTCGCCACCCTGCCTCGCAACACTGTCCCACCGCGCTTACCTTTGCCGATTGCCGCTGCTCTTCTCCCCCTTTATCTTCTTCCCTCCCACCCTTCCGTTGTCTGTGTTGATTATACGTCTCCCCACTCTCTCATGGTTTATATTGTCCCCACCCACCATAGGAAGACAAGCATTTGCAATGCAATAGGTCTCGCATTTTAGAAACTTTGACCTATTGTGCTGTAAATGGCAATGCCTTTTATTATTGCAGGTTTTTTAAACACATAAATAAAAGGTATTGTCATTTACAACGCCAATAGCTCAAAATCTCACAATTGCGAGACCTATTGCATTGCAAATGCTTGTTTAACGAAGCTGGTAAAGTGAAAGTGAGTATACTGTAGTTTGGCTCTGGAAAGTTTTTGGTTCATATTGGTATGAAGGGTCATTCATAGTTATTAGGGTGACAAAACTGCATTTCCAATTGTTTTCAAACCTTAACTAAAAATATTGTAATGCTCCCTCCGTAAACTGTGCCCCTGCTATAATTATGCCCCTTTCCTTGGCACATTCAGTTGACCTTTTGGTGACTAAAACCTAGCAGCCATTTATGATGATGCCATGTCATTGGATTGTCAACAGTTCTGTGACAGCCTTTGTCATGTAGAATTTTAAAAATTGTACTCCATATTCTGAATAGTGGTCGAAGAGGGTCACTTGCCAGATTAAATAGATTCTCTTACCCTACTTTCTATTGCCTCCTTAGTGTAATTTAAGACCTGCCCCATTTTCCAGTGCTGATCACGATAAGAACTTGTTCTTGGCTTGTTCTGTTGAGCATCACTCCATTTAGCTTGTAGTTGACCGATGGCTTTAACTAGGATTATTTAAATGACCTCTGCTTCACTTGGTATGAAATTGTTAACGTAATGTGGAATAAACTGTTCTGTGCCAACTGCCATCTTAGATGATGACTAAGTGTTTATAAACACATGCATTCTCTACTGAGGCAGATAACATTAAAGCAATGAATGCCAATGACCTTCTAATGATTCAGGCTGTTACCCCCTTCACTGGTATCTTTAGCTTTGAATCCTTTTTAAGGAATTTGTAATTGTTGAATAAATAATGAAAAAATAAGCATGCCCTGTAATTTGAATTGAAGTGTGGCATTCCTTTAGAATATAGCACATTTTAAAATATGTATTTAACTAGTGTGATAAAATAATAGCTTGAAAGTTTGAATTAAACGAACGCAGAGTTGAAGCCAACAAAATATCCGACTGTAATGGCAATCTTAGCCACAGTATTGCGATGCAGGAGAGAGTTTAGCTTCAGCTGTTAAAATTGCTTCCTAGTCTATTCCTTTCCTGCAATGTAGCACAGTTTATCTAGATATTGTTCATTAAACCCAGCCAAATGATGGCTTCTTTTACGTGCTAAAGCTGTTTTATTTTCCTACTGTTCACCAGGTAAAATTGGTTTCACTTGTTATAGTCCTGTAGATAGTCCGCTGGATTCAAGGCGATTCATTCGTGTTTGACCTATGTTTTGTTTTCTTTGGTAAAATGTGTATTTATTTTTTAGTATCCTATGATGAGGGGAAACGAAGTGGTGAATCCTGGTTTTGTTCCTCCGAGACCAGCTATCTTGCCTCTATATGAAGTAAGTCTAATGTTCTTGGTAGTTAAACCCCAAGAATTAATTTCAAGCATTCCTCAATAATCTATTCTGTTTAAAACATCACTTGTGTATTTTTTTTTTATTTAAGAACACGTTTCAAGAACTGCAAATGATGAGAAGAAGCCTGAACTTGTTTAGAACGCAAATGATGGACTTGGAACTCAGTATGCTACGTCAGCAAACTATGGTTTATCACCAGTTGACTGAAGAGGAAAAGTAAGTGTGTGTTTGTATATTGAGGTATGCAGGTGTTTTTGTGAGATATCTAAAGGTGCCAGTGAACATTCTAGGAATCTACTAGTCCTCTTTATGTATGTTATATATAAAGCCTGATCCCATCTACAAAGCAGCTGAGCACTTACGGGCGCAGTGGCTGACTAAAGAGAGGAACAACAAGGAGTGGGGTCAGCTTTGGGATGGAAATATAGGGGAGCTACATTAGCTAGGTAGGTTCTCTTCAGGAGATGACTGGATGGTAATAAAGTAACAAGGTGATGTTTGAAGAGATGGCTGTTCTGCCCAGTTTGTCAGTAAACAAAGGATAAAGTGTCCCGAATCTACTCTTGTATAGCTGCAAAGCACACGTCTGGTCTTCTTGCTGCAGATTGTGGGCTTAAGGAGACCGTGGTATTGCTGCAGATGTCACAAGAACCATACAAGAACTTGCTCTTGGGTGCCAGGTATGGAGGGGTGCTTGAGTTAACCACCTGCTAAGTGAAACAGTTGGTCATGAATAGCAGAACATGTATTTGCTAATAGATGCAATAGTTCTTTGAGTGGGAAAACAGAGAGAATCTGTGTTCACTGTGAATAGTTGGGATTCCGTTGTTTCTGAAGACTTTTTATCAGACAACACCCTCAATGGAGGATGCTCTTCAAGGGAGGTTGGAGTCGAGTGAATCTTGGACATGCTGGCCAGCAGGATATTCCTCCATCTAGATGGTATAGGATCAGTGCTTGTGAATGACAGTTAAGTGTGGTTCCTATTGAAAGGTCTTACTTTGCAGAGTGGGAACTGTGGATGGCAGTAATTGTAGCTTTGAAGCTGAAGTTTGTTTGATTTAGAGCTGTTGTAGAATTGTGGCATTACTCAAGCTAGACAAATCTCTGAGCACAAGCCATGTATTTTTTTGTCACTGGCAGTAATTGGTAATGGATGCAAATTAAATCAATGTGCACATATTCCTTCTCCATATGGTTTTGTCTGAGGTAGACCTGTGATATCCATGCTTGATTTTTGTGGCGAGTAAGTTCTTCAAGTGATCAAAGTCATTGCCAGAACAGACCATCCGGTAATACGGAGCGCTGTCTGCATGCTGATGGATCTTGATGTCATTTTTAGGCATTTGCACAATAAGGACCTGCATATGCTGGTTCAAGATCACTGGGGAGATTAATATGTCAATAGGCTCAGTGGTCCAATTCTTTATTGTTGTCTTTGTGCTTTTGGAGATGGTTGAGCTGGTATTGAGAGGTGTTGAATACTGTACACTTGTCCTTAAAATGTTAGAGTGGTGCATCATCTTAGGTGTTTATACTTCTCTTGCTGTGCGATTACACATTGGCAATAAATTAACTCTTTAGTTAAATCATGGAGCAGAGGACTTGACCTTCATGGACTGAAGCTTGAGCAGCTGTAGGTGTCTAGGGGTGTGTGAAACTAAGCTTACTATGGAGCAGATTGACCAAATCTTCGAGTTCTGGATTTCAAGATTTGACAGTCTTGAAGTCGGCAATAATCTATATAGGGCAGCGATTCTTAACTTTTCGAATTCTGTGGTGACCCAGCCTGTGCAATTTCTACTATTTAGACCTCAAAGCAATACACAAAAGTACAGAAGTACAAAACCAAGAATACATCAAATAGATAAATTATGGAATATTTAATTTACAATCAAAAATTATATACACATTTTTATGGGAAGGTTTAGTTTTATTTCTAAAAGGTGAAGTGATATGCTATGCTCTAGGCAATCATTTTTTTCTTGTTTGGCTCATGATGCATGTTCTGTTTTTTCATTGGCACCTACCAGTGCTTTGATTTGATGTCACCAATCATTCATATTAAATTCTGTTTGCTGTACTTGTGCTACTCCAAAAATCAAACCAAGGAGACCACTTAATTTTTAACTTCCAATTTTAAATTCAGTCACATTTTCTGACAATTTAAATAATTTAAATTTTACATTTTGCTTTTCTATGTATACATATTTTATTAATTGATATTGAAGTTTCTTTACAGTACCAGACCCCCTGAGTATGTGTCACAGACCCACATTGAGAACCACTCTAGATTTAGATCCAGAGTATAGCAAAGGTTCTGAGTGCTTGTATTAAGAATCAAGTTTTCATTTATTTCTGGTGATTATTTGTGGCTGATGTGTTTTTACGTGTTGTGCCCGTTTCTTATAGATATGAAGCTGATCAACTTCAGGGCCTGAGAAATAATGTGCGTATGGAACTTCAAGAGTTAGAACTTCAGCTGGAGGAACGATTGCTGTTTCTAGAGGAACAGCTTAGAAATTTACAAATATCTTCACCTGCAAGATTTCAGCCTCTGGTAAGGTTCAGGCATTGTTATGATTATAGGGTATTTACATGTCTTATACTAAAACTTCTAAAACACGCTTTTACTTCTTATATTTTTTAAATGCTCCCTAAAATTAAAATTGTATGCACATGTAAATTGGGGATATCTTACATTTTTCGTGAGTTTCTAAAACTGTATTTAATTTTTAAAAAAATCTAGGAAATAATAAATGGTTCCTGTGATGGTATACAGCAGTGAAAGTGGGGATGAACCCCTGTGTTTAGTGTACTAGGAAGTAAATTCTTCCTTCCGTTCAGTCCTTGCTTCCCTCCTCCTGGCCAAGTCCTAATCACGTTTACAGTATCTGCCCCTCTGTTGCTGCAACCCATGACAAGCCTAGGAAGGCTCAGTATGTCTACTTATTTGCCTTGCACTTTGAAATGGACGTTGCCCAATCTATAGCCCCCAGGTTTAGCACCCAAGGGTTATTTCGTTTTCGGTCTACTTAACTGTTCTCTATGACCATCGGCTTGACACTGTCCGGTAGCATCTCTGCAACTTTTCCATTACTCCACCCTGAACTGTCTGCTACAGCTAGCAGCAGTTCAGCAGGACCCGAGAACAGGAGGCAAGATGATGGGTGATGGAGTAGAAGGCTGGGATTTATATGTTCCTGAAGAGTATATCTTAGCACTTAAAGCCTACTTCTAGAGTAGCCACTTTTAGAGAGACTTCTTTATAAGTAAAGGAAATGAATAGTGGTTGTTATTGTCTGCCACCAAATTGGCAGCCGCTTTATGCATTATCTCTTCAATACCAGTACAAGTGAGTTATACTGAACAAATGTGATACCCTGCAAGCAAATGTTTAGTTGGGCACATTTGTTAGTATTAGTCCTTTGCCTTTAAGGGCAGTAAACTATACTCGGTTGCCTTAAAGGCATTGTGATCCCACTCCCCTACCTTCACTTTTACCCTCTCCGATTCACAGTCCTCACTTGATGAACAGGTTCAGCTTTGCCATCAAACGTCAAAGTGTTTCTGTAATACAAATGTGCAGAGAGTTCACGTCCCCTTCATTTTACCTCTTCCAGATTTTTTTAAACAAAAGTATTTTTGCTACATGCTAATTTCTAAATGCTAGAACTTAATCCATTAGGTGTTGGCTTGTTGTTCTGTTGTGGAGAGTTTACATTGTGTTTTTGTCTGCACACTAATCAGTCTCTAATGCTTGTTTTATTGGTGTATACTTGTTTTCCAATGGGGTAATTTATCAGACCTAATTAACTTGATGATTTTGTATCTCGTATTTTAAAGAATTAATCAGGCCCTTAATTATACCTTTGGGGTGCGATTACTTTGATTTTTATTTGATAATCCACATGTTTCTCTGGGGACAAGATCTTGCTGTCGCTTTGTTTTATTTGGTGTATATTTTGTGCCTTTGCACATAGCTAGTTTCCAAACTATCGAGAGGCGAGCAAGATAGAATTAAAGTAATGGCATCCGATTGCCTCCAAATTTATGTAACTTTACTCCAGTTTATTTATTGTGTGTGCCCCTATCCATCATTTCCACTTCGAATTAGTGCAGCTATCCCAGAGATTGAGAGTTGTAAAGGGGACATTGAAGAAAAGGAAAGTTGGTATGCTTGTGGTGAATCTAAAATCTTTCAGCTGCACCTTTTTCTTCTTGTATTATCTTCTTATAATTCCAAACAACCTCTGTATAGTATATCAAAATATATTTTCTACCAATAGTCTTGCACATTAGTTTTTCGTGATTCTTGCTGAAAGAAGTGAGGCACTGAAGAAAAGAAAGTTAAACCAGTATGCCATTCAATGCAAATTTTGAGTTCTAGATCAAGTATATATAAATTTATATTCAAGATCGCAGAGTGTCTGCCAGAGTAAGCGCTTGTCTTTATTGTCTTTCAAGTTCTCCGGCTGGAATGGACAGAGGGACTCCAGGCTGCAGCAGCAGGAAGTGCTGATTCATGCAGGCTGAAGAGCTGCAGACAGCCCACCTATGTCTGCTATCAAGACAGGAGAGGATATACCTTCTTTGCAGGGGCAAGACTAGGGCAGAAAATAAACCGTGGCACCAAAATAAAAGTGGCCCCCCATTTAGCAAATCAGGCAATTAAAATGTGGCCCACATTTGCGAGTGAAGGCAGTTTTGAATTGTCAAGACACGATGTATAGTGGTTTGCAATGTATGGGAGACTGCATGCAATTAAGCTTGCTCCCTTTAATGTTTGTTGTAATATCAGGGAAATCAACTGTAAAATCCGGTGCACCATGCCCACAAACAGCCAAATAAAATAAGCCCACACACTGACCTGTCACATGATACCTTTCTGGGCATACACTGGCGACTGGCCGCGTGCCAATGAAAAAGAAAGCTGCCTCTTGTCCCGACACCTCGGCTGAATACATGTTTTGCAAGGTAGAGTCTCCTGGCATTTAAGCTCCTGGCAAGATTTCTTAATTATATCAGGGAGAAGAACAGCAAAACCCGGTGCAACGCATCAAAACTAGGAGGTCCGCCCTCAAATAGCCGAAAAAATCAGCCCACTCACTGACCTGTGATAGTGACGTCCTCTACACCCTAGGAAGGGACTGCACTGGAGCCAGGCGCAGCACAGAAACCGAAAGCTGCCGCCCGCCACATCCACTGGCCTGCATAGGTATTGTGCAAGGTAGAGACTCCTTACGTTTAAGGACCAGGCAAGGTTTGCTAATGTCTGGGGAAATCAACAGTAAATTTGACGCTGCTCACGGGACACAACAGACCCTCAAACAGCCCAAAAGTATTAGCTAATAATCTTACCTGTCAGATCTTCCTTCTGAACTGCACTGGCTGTGGTGCAGCAAGGAAAATGAAAGCTACCGGCTGTTTCCTTAAGTTATGTTATGTTATTTTTAATTTCTAAAGCGCTCCGATACTACAAGAGTGTCCCGGCGCGATCCTTGAGAGAATGAAAAGGAGCCAAATTTAGGGGAATAGGTGAGTTTTCAACTTCTTTTTGAAAAGACTCGGGTCCTGAGTGCATCGGAGCGCGAAGGGCAGATCGTTCCAAGCCAAAGCGGCCTTCACAGCCAGAGAACTGCCGCCCGTCCTTTGCAAGCAGAAACGCGGGACTTGAGCCAGGAGTTGGAAGGAGGAACGCAGGTGTCTTGCGGGGGTATAGAAGGAGAACCGTTTCTGAAGATAACCTGGCCCTGTGGCATACAGAGCGCGGTGGGCGATAACTAAGGTCTTGAATCTAACCCTCTCTGTCACAGGCAGCCAGTGTATGGCGCGTAGGAGTTGTCTCACGCTACATCAGGCAGGTATGTTCAAAAGAAGCCTGGCAGCCGCGTTCTGCACCACTTGCAGTTTATTTAGTAAGTAACTCGGGACGCCAACATATAAAGCGTTGGCGTAATCTAGCCGAGAAAGAATAAGGGCTCGGGTCACTGTCTCCTTGGCCGGCTGAGGAAGAAGGGGAAGGAACTTCCTGAGGATTTTTAGGAAACCAAAGCAGGTCCCTGACAGCTTCTTGATCTGAGTCGAGAATCAACATCTCTGTTGCCAATCAGCCACTGCGTGATCATGGCGGGTGGCGGCTTCCTCGAAAATAACAAATTAACAAGGCACCACCCCTGGATCCATGTGAGGGTACTGCTGGGTCCGCCTGATTTTATTTTGGATCACCTCAGGTGGTGCTGACAGACCATGCAGTATGCTGGAGCGGGAGGCCGGCTCGGCTAGTTCGGTGCTTTCCGGTGCTCAACACCGGCACTTAATTGGTTTCCGGTGCGCTGCACTGGCACCTAATTGTCAACACCATAATTAGAACAGTCTACCACATGGTGGCACTGCTCATCTAATTTAGAGATGAGCAGAACAACGGTTGTTTATGAATACAATATACATTAAAATAGTGCTAATACCTGCCTCCCCAGCCATTCCTTTAGCTTTGGGGACCTGGAATAATCTGAATTGTCGCATTTACATGCGAGAGAGATGGTTAGTAGTTGTTTTGGCAGCAATGTCAAGGGCGATGGGTGGTGCAAGCTACAGTGGCCTCTTGGTCAGAGCCCTGGCACTTAATATTGTACAAATTAAGCACTGGAGTTGATTGAAGCCACGACCTGCTTGTGCAGCTCCTACTATACAGTTTAGGGTAAAAGTGTATTTGATACAGCAGGCCTGGTTCCTAGGGAGCACACAGTACACTTACTGGCAGCATGCCCACTGCTTAAATGCAGCTTTAGGCTCCTTGAGCACGCCTCTCACGGTGCGGCCATGGCACCATAAATGCGAGACAAATGCATGTCAGTGCGGTGATGCGGAGCACCACACTGAAATGAGTTAGTCTAACGCCTGATGCGTGGTACTTGGCAAGACTGTCGCATTAATCTGGGGTGTATGGTCTGGTGACACAGGAATATTGGCGGTACCCACTTAACTTGTGATATTGCTCCTTGTAATACATTTTTTTCATTGCCTCCAATGAGTACAACTACAGTGTCTCACAAGGGTTCAGGGAGTGATGCGAGTGTCGCGATGCTGCAGGGCCTACGAAGATAGGCAGCCAGCTCTTGCCAGAGCCCAAGGGATCTTATGCACTTCTTCTCTCCATATAAAATCATTCAAGCCTTTAAACTGCTAGATCTAGATGACAGGAATTTCCTGCCCCTCCCACACCTATGAGACTAGTGCAAGGAAGAAAGCTAAAGAGATACTAGGCAACACTGATGCTCAAAATGGCTGCCGTACTATAATAAGACCCAGGCCAAGGGTGCTACAGTGCATAAGCTGTACAAAGTACTTAATGAAATATTGACGACCTTCCATTTTAGAGGGCTGAGGAGCACTTTAGGCGCTTCCATGCACAGTGTGGATGAAGACATGCATGTGTGATGACATTCACATCCTGGTCCAGCTGTATACATTACTTGATGCACATATGGCTACCAGAGAAGATGAAACATTTGCACATCTGGGTGAATTAAACCATTTTGGGGAAGAGAATAGGTGAGAATAAATAAAACTGTGCATAAACTGGAAGCAAATCCAAACAAGAAGAGAAGTAGAGCACTGATGGTCATGGGAGAGGGATTAAGAAATGGGAACAAACATGAATAGAGAAATGAAAGAGGAGGACATGACTAGATAACATTAAGAAGGTTTTGAGAGAATACTACATATGTAGGCAGTAGAGAGATGAATGACAAACAATACTGGGAGTATGCAAGGTAAATAAGCCAAGGATTTATTGGGGAGATTAAAGGGAAAGTAGAAAGAAGGTGAAGTTAGCAGAGAGAATACATGTAACTGAAAGAAGGTGAGCAAAAGTAAGGATAAACAAAATAAAAATAGCTCACAAAGGAAGAATTTAAATATAGAGCAAAATTAAGACTTAAATGTTTGTTTACCTTGTAAAGAACTGAGGAAATACAGTGCAGGTACCAGTAGGCAATAAGAGAAGATGCCCCTTTACAAAGTAAATGCTGAAAACAGGACTTGACGAAAGCAGTTTGTGAAGAATTTGTGATATTTAGTGAGTCATGGGGGTATTAAAAGAAAGAGGTCAGAGGGCCCAAAGACTACAAGAGATCTGTACCCTCAGTGATTAATTATCAAAGAGACTATAATCTGATAAAAAAAACTGGTAGAAGGTAATCGTCAAAACAGGCCCAGAACTAGCAAAGCATTTAGATCTCAAAATTCAGCAAGGTCAACGCATACCCAGGCCCTTTGGTATACACTGGCATACCAATAATTTGATCACAATAAATGACATCAAAATAAACTAATTGCAAAATGAAAGCATTGGACAACACATAGACTGGAAATTGAGTCACTACACACCAAAACAATGTAGTACTTTACCAAAAAAATGCACATCTCTAATCTATTTAGATTAACGGTAGAAAGGCTGGGTTGTTATAGTGGCACAACTGAAAGAAGCGAGTAAAAAAGAATAGTGTTACAATTACACAAACTCCTTTGTTCACCGTACAGGACCACAAAATGGAGGAACGTTCAGTAACATGTTTTATTGGAAACTTGAAATGATTTCAGATCTGAACAAGCCTAGAATTCTTGAGAAGACGCCTCAACATAACACTTGATCAACACTGTCATAACTCTGTAATCTGAAACTAAGAAAACCAAGAAACTAAGGTTGATGCATGCCAGAATGACCTATGAAGACTACAATCACCCAGTAAATAGAGCACATTATCTTGTGTACACACCATTAGCACATGGATAGATTATTTCTTCAACTGACGCACTTGCACGAATGACAGGATATTTCTTAATGTAGACAGGATGGGTTTGTCGCCGCACAGTGTGAATAATACGGATTCTGTAGAGAAAAAGGAGTCTGACCTGATGAGTAAAACACATAGGTGATCAACATGACCTACATTGGAAAAAGTTATCTGTGCATATATGGGACATTACTTTTCAATTGTCAAGATATCTGCTTCAGCAGCCTGCTATTTGGGGATAGGTAAAGTACATAGAAGAGAAAGTAATTAATGACAGAATCAAACGATTATGTAAAGAAAAAGCTGAAATCAAGATACTTCCTGATAAATACATTAAGAAGAATAACCCAGAACATTGTTAAAACAACTAACAAAACTAAATTACGCAAGGATAGACTATAACCTGTGTGGGATTAGGCAATAACAGAACAAACATGATGACAGCACAAAAACTTCTATTGACAGCCCAACTCAAGACAGAAACTTTGTCAATTATACATCTGCTCTCTTAAGGTAACGTAGAAGAATGAGCAAATCCACTAGCTAGCATGCATGCATTTTGAGCAAATCCACTAGCTAGCATGCATGCATTTACAAAAAACTCTTCGGCCCCCAGTCCTTCTAAGAAATACTCCTCCTGCCCTGAACCCTAAAAATGGACCCTGCACGATACTCCCAAACCCTTCTAACAAATACCCCTCCCCTGAACTCTAAAAATGGACCCCTGCGCGATTCCCCCACCCCCAAACCCTTCTAACAAATACCCCTCCCCTGAACCCTAGAAACCACCGCATGCGCGACCCAACCCCCCAGCCCTTTATTTACAAATATGAATTTTATTTATAAAGTAAAATCCCCCTTACCTCTCCACAACGTTTCCTCTCCAAGCTCTTCTGAGGTGCGGTGCACGTCGTAAAGAGGAAGCGGAAGGGTCTTTCCGTTTCCTCTAACGATGCCGATAGCCTCCACCACCCTTACCACACACATACCTTTAACACACATGCCTTTACTGCGTATCTCGTTGTAAAGGCATGCGTGATAAAGGCTATGCATGGTAACGGTGTTTACCTGTCACACACATACCTTTACCATACATATCTTTACAACTTAATTTGTTGTAAAGGTATGTGTGGTAACGTGGTTAAGGATATTCGTTGAAACAGCCGCGTTGTAGTAGCTGTTTCCCCTCTTAAGTGCCTTGCCATACTGAAACAGCAGCAAGTGCATAAACAAGCGAACTCAAAGTCCTGTCTAAAATGAATAAAAAGGAAAGAAGCATGTGTTGATTCAAGGGTCGCTCATTGTTTTTCTAACGGGGAGAGCACCCAGAGATCAATTGTCCTTTTCTTTCTAATACTTGTCAGAAGGAAACTCCGGTGCAGTCCGAGGTAGCCCCTTTTCTGCACTTCAGAAGCCATTCTCTCATCACTGATGAACCAGTTTCATTTCTAGAAAACGTAGGGTATTTTGCTCTCTTCCTTTAACTCAAATCTGAAGCAGCCTTTTAGGGAAACGGTGTGCAAAGTCCTTGAACACATGGTTTCTCCTCTGATTCTAGACCCTGGGAGAAGTGCTCTTTTGAATCATCATGGAAGAAAAAGGCAGACAAAAGTAACAGTTTTATAATTTCTGTTACTACTCTTCTGAAAAGAAATCAAAGATACTCTGGTTGTTTCGGAGGAATATTGTTTGCCTCTTGCAATCTCTCACTGGGGCCTATTGTCTATTTTTGAGATGTAAAGTACTATGCAAGCATTAAAGAATTATCCTGAGATATACCTTGTGACTGCCACAGTGATATTTTGTCCTGGTGTGGTGCAGTCATGCATCATTAACTTGTCTCTGTAGAGGTTGAAGCAAAACCTCAGCCAAGCCCATTTGCTCTCCTTCTGTCCACCAATGCTTTCTAACAACCAGACAAGGGGTCATTGATACGCTGCTATTTTTCAAAACAGAATATATCCCATAAGCCAAAGCAGAAACAATTATCTTGCTATGGGTAGAAGTTCTGGAGATGGTTGGTGGTAATCTATCACAATTTCAGATTCACCAATCCTAGCTGAACCTATTTAAAGGGGACAATCGCCCTGCAGATGCTTAGCCCTTGTATGCAGGGCATCTGCATTTTTGGACAGTAGCTCATTCCCAGTGGTCCTGCAGATACTTCACTTTAGTTGTCTACTATTTGCCTGGAACCCCCATCCAGCCCCAGCTCCTCCCATTTTATTTCTCCACATCTAAAAGCCTTGGAAAGTCAAAATCTTACCACAGGTAACAAAGAGCATTTGCTGCTCAACGCATGGCGTAACACAGGCCCCCGCAGTGCGGGGGGGCCCCCAAGCTCCAGGTACCCCCTCAGCACAGTACTCTGAACGGAGAGCTCCCGATTTAATCCAGAGGGGGCCCCTCTGCGTACCTTGCAGGGGGGCCCCCTCAAGTTTCGTTACGCCAGTGGCTCAACAAATTCAGAAAGTTTTGCTTTTGTCAGATATTTTCCTGGTTCCCAGGATGGATGTCCACGTCTATCCTACTCTGAATCTAAGGTGCTTTAACAAGTTCACCTCTCCAACACCCACCCCCAACCAAATAAAAAAAAAAAAAATACTTCATTACATTTACTCAAAGCCTCGAAGTTTCCTCTCAAAACACCGATAGCTCATCTCATCTTCAGTCTCTCAAATATATGATGCTCCTTAATAATTCCATGAATATGTTACATCATCTAAGATCTAGGTCGGTGGAAGGTATCAGCCCCATCAGAGTTACAGAGGCCTCTTTACCTCCCAGAAAGATGGTAATACTAATATGTTTACTAGTATATACTTCACATGTACAGAGATGCTGAAATTGGAGGACGCACATGATGAATTTTGTCTGCAAGGTTGTTGTAAGAAAGGTAGATCTGAAAGAAACCCGTTCGTGATAGATTCCTTACCTTAGAATATCCCCAGGCGTCAGACTGGATCAGGAAAGTTTCCGTCAGCAGTAACCCTGCGCGTCGGTAGGCGTCGTCGTGCGGCTCCGCGTACGTCGCTGGCGTCGTAGTCGCCGAGATGACGTCGGAGCTACTTAGATGCGCCCACGCGCGCTGACGTCAGTTCTTTCTTTTTCCGCGCCAGCAAGCGCAGATCCGAGAGAGAGCGGTGCTCCTAGTTAATATTTTAACTTGGTTTCTGAGACTTGTTTCTCTTGTTTTGTCGAGTACTCGACTTCTGGTGCAGTAGGGATTTAAGTTCTGTGGGACTGCCGTCGGACCATGTCGGTGGCGGACCCGCATGACGTGTGTCTCTTCTGCTTGGGGCACGCCCATGACCCAGAGACGTGCCCCGATTGTCGGGCCATGGCGCGAAGGCTTTGCGAGAGCGTTCCCGAAAGTTGTTGGAGGCCCGGCAATCTGTTCCGCGCCACTCAAGGGCCGCTCCCGTGGGAGGTCGAGGGACAGGTCGTGGAGCCAACACCATCGTTCGTCGGAATCTGGGACAGGTAAGTCAAAGCGCCATAAAAAATCGAAGAAGCGACGTCGCTCGTCGTCTACCCCTCACCGGTCGCGGGACGCGGTGGAGGGGGCGGCGGTCTTTCCCCCGCGGCTCGGTGGAGCCTCAGCTGTTGCCTGCGGCCTACCCGCCTTTCCCGGGGCCGTACGTGACTCCGGAAGAAATACAGGTATTCCTGTCGGCCATGGGCTGTTTATTTGCCCCATCGGGTCCCTCCGGAGCGCCTTCGGGCCCTGTGGACCCGTTGGGTGGTTCAGCCCCCGTGCCGCCGCCTTTGGCCCCGGCTACGCCGGCAAGATACCCTGCGGCGCCGTTGGCTCCGGCCTCGGCGCCGCCAGACACGACGCCGTTGCCTATGGGCTCGGACTACGTCGAGCCTGGATTGGTCTATTTCCCCCCCAATTCCTATTCCAGGAGGGGAATTTATTCCCTTTTCCTGGGCCCCTTGTCCTTACTGCCCTCTTAAACAGACAGTGGACGAAGGGGAGTACTGGGAGGGGTCTGAGGACCCCCTCGCAGCTCAGTGTGAGGATGAGCTGGAATGGGAGGGCGATGTGGAGGGTCCAGGCGATCTGGATTTCTCTCCGCACCCTAGTACACTGTCCCCTTCTTCCGTAGCTCCGGAGGATGTTGGGTCCTTTTCTGTGGTGTTGTGTAGGGCGGCTGAGGCTCTTAACGTCGAGCTCCCATCCGTGCCTATCGGGACCAATCTCCTGACTGAAGTGCTGCAGCCGGCGGCCTCCTCGGCGGAGCCGCTACTGCCCTTTAATGACACGCTTACAGACATTCTGTTCAGCACCTGGACCAAGCCTAACACGGGGGTTCCTGTGGATAGGAGTGTGGCACAACACCATCGCCCGGCCCCGGACTGCCCCAGTTTTCTCACGCAACACCCAACGCCTGAGAGTCTGGTTGTCCAGGCCTCTGCCTCTCCGAGCGCATTCCCTTCCGCACCTCTGGACAAGGAATCCAAAAAACTTGGGCTCCTGGCTCAGAACAAATGGCTTCTCCAGAACACTTTATTGGACATGCCTTTTAATGGCACACGCCTCTTTGGTGACAAAGCGTTCAGCACATTGGAACGCTTTAAAGACTCCCGGGCTACGGCCCAGTCCTTTGGTCTTGCCACCACGCGCACTCCCTTGGGGTCTGCCTTTTGCTCCTTTGGAGGTCGAGGTCGAGGCGCACAAACGCGTTCCTTTCAGAGCCGCCGGCCTGCGCAGCAACAGTCTCAGCGCGGCCGCGGTCGGGGGGCCCGCCGCAGTGGGTCACGGGGCCAGCAAGCGGGTCAGTCCACCACCGCCCCTGCCACCACTGCCTCTCAACCTTCCTAGTCCGGTGTTTCAGGCCCACCGGACGCCAGTGGGTGGCAGGATTCGCCATCACCTCCCCCACTGGCACACCATCACTTCGGACAGGTGGGTTCTGTAGATAATCCGAAGGGGCTACTCCCTCCCCTTCGAGACTACCCCTCCAGCCATGCCGCCTCAGTACCACTGCATGTCTGGGGATCACTTGGCACTTCTCCGGCAGGAAGTTGCGGCCCTCTTGGCCAAGGGGGCCATCTAGCACGTTCCGACGCCAGAAGTAGGTTGTGGTTGCTACTCCCACTACTTCCTGGTTCCAAAGAAAAACAAGGACCTGCGTCCTATCTTAGACCTCCGGAACGTCAATCGCTTCCTCCGGAAGGAGAAGTTCAAAATGCTCACGCTTGCTCAGGTCTTGTCTGTCCTAGACCCGCAAGACTGGATGGTAGCGTTGGACTTGCAGGATGCTTATTTTCATATCCCCATCCTGCCGGCCCACCAGCATTACCTGCGGTTCACGGTTGGCCACGAGCACTTTCAGTTCACCGTGCTCCCTTTCGGCCTTACCAGCGCCCCTCGGGTGTTCCCAAAAGTGATGGCGGTGGTCGCAGCTCATCTGCGCAGATCAGGGGTCTCAGTCTTCCCCTATCTCGACGACTGGTTGTTGAAGGCGGGATCGCCCCAAGCAGTCGTCTCCCACCTCCAGACTACGGCCAACCTCCTGCATTTGCTGGGGTTCTCCATCAACGTGCCGAAGTCGCATCTGATTCCCTCTCAGAAGCTCCTCTTCATCGGAGCGGTTCTGGACACGGTGCAATTTCGGGTTTATCCTCCCGAACAGCGAGTCCAGGACATTCGGGCTATAATTCCGATCTTTCAGCCCTGGTCCTGGGTTTCGGTCAGGAAAACACCGAGACTGCTGGGCCTCTTGGCCTCCTGCATCCTGCTGATCAATCATGCCAGATGGCATATGTGGGCTCTGCAGTGGGACCTGAAGTTCCAATGGACGCAGCATCAGGGAAATCTGTCCGACTACGTCCAGATCTCGGAGGGCACTGCACAGGACTTGCAGTGGTGGCTCACGGACCAGCGTTGGGTTAGCGGCAGATCCCTCTCCCTTCCCCAACCGGAGCACACCGTGGTAACGGATGCGTCCCTCCTGGGGTGGGGCGGCCACATGGGAGAGGCGGAGATCAGAGGCCTCTGGTCTCCGGTGGAGTCCAAGCTCCATATCAATCTTTTGGAGCTCAGGGCGATCCTACTTGCACTAAAAGCATTCCTTCCCTCTGTCAAGGGGAGGGTAGTGCAGGTGTTCACAGACCACACCACCGCCATGTGGTACTTCAACCTGCAAGGCAGGGTGGGGTCGTGGACCCTATGTCGGGAGGCTCTGCGCCTCTGGACGTGGCTGGAACGCCAGGGCGTTATCCTGGTGGTTCAACACTTGGCAGGTTCTTTGAACGCCAGGGCGAACGAACTCAGCCGCCGGTGCATGATGGATCACGAATAGCGTCTTCACTCGGAAGTGGCACAAGGTCTCTTTCAGCAGTGGGGAGAACCTTGGTTAGATCTATTCGCCACCGAAGAGAACGCGCAATGTCAGCAGTTCTGCGCGTTGGAGTTTCCAAGGAGGCACTCGCTCAGAGACGCTTTTCGTCCCGAGTGGAGTTGCGGTCTGTTGTACGCCTTTCCGCCTATACCACTTCTACCCAGAGTGCTGAAGAAGATCAGACGCAACCGGGCCCAAGTCATTCTTGTGGCGCCGGACTGGGCTCCAAGAGTTTGGTATCCCGAGCTACTCAGTACGAGCGTGGATCCCCCGATCCGACTGCCTCTTCGGGAGGATCTTCTGTCGCAGCAACAGGGGATGGTCCTCCACCCGAACCTGTCCAGCCTCCACCTCCTTGCATGGAGATTGAGCGGCAACAGTTGATTCCATTTCACTTGCCACCTGAAGTCTGTAATGTGATCCTGGCAGCCAGGCGACCCTCAACTAAAACTGTATACGCCTGCCGGTGGAACAAATTTGTGGCATGGTGCACAGCCAAAGCTGTAGATCCTCTTTCTGCCCCTCTTTCTGAGATCCTATTTTTCCTTCTCTTCTTGGCCCAACAGGGCTCTGCTCTGGGCACTCTCAAGGGCTACCTTTCTGCTCTTTCAGCCTTTCTGCTCTTTCAGCCTTTCTCAGGCTGCCTGATCAGCCCTCTCTTTTCAAGTCCCCTGTTGTCAATACATTTCTCAAAGGCATTACTCACCTTTTCCCTCCTATTCCTTTTGTGATGCCTCAGTGGGACTTGAACCTGGTTCTTGCATACTTAATGTGCGCTCCCTTTGAGCCTCTTCATAACTGTCCTTTACGGTTATTAACTTTGAAAACTGTCTTCCTGGTGGCCATCACCTCCGCTAGGCGGGTGAGTGAGCTCCAGGCTGTTTCATGTAAACCTCCTTTCCTGGCGATTCATCCGGACAAGGTTGTGCTTCGCCCACGTCCCTCATTTCTACCGAAAGTAGTCACTGCCTTTCATCTTGGGCAAACTCACTCTGCCCACTTTCTTTCAGCCTCCGCACCCTTCGAGAAAGGAAGAGAGGCTCCACCGTCTTGACCCGAAACGTGCGCTTTCATTCTATCTCAACCGCACACAACAGTTCCGGGTGGATGACCAGCTCTTTGTTGGCTACGTGGGCGCCAAGAAAGGTCGAGCTGTACACAAGCGGACTATCTCCCGATGGGTTGTCTTGTGTATTAAAGCCTGTTACTCTCTGGCTAAAAAGGAACCTCCGGTAGGGCTGCGCGCCCTTTCTACCAGGGCGACAGTAGCTACTACAGCATTGGGCCGCGGTGTCCCCCTGCAAGACATCTGTCAGGCAGCCACGTGGGCCTCGCTGCATACTTTCACTAAGCACTATTGCCTTGACAGTCAAGTCCGGAGAGACGGCTTCTTTGGCCGTTCGGTTCTCCGTGACTTTCTTGTGTAATCTCACTTCGCAGACCCACCACCGGGGTTTGTATTGCTTGGGTATTTTTTCTAAGGTAAGGAATCTATCACTAAGGTGTCTCTTTCAGATGCACAAGTTACTTACTTGTGTAACGATATATATGTAAGAGACATTAGTTAGTGATAGATTCCTTACCGCCCACCCATCCTCCCCATTCTGCGAACTGTTCTCTAGGGTTCAGGTAGTCCCTTTCAGGGCCCTAGTTCTATTGCACCAGTAGTCGGTCTCTGGCATGGCTCTGCGTTCCTGGCGCGGAATGTCGTGTACAGAACTGTCAGCGCGCGTGGGCGCGTCCAAGTAGCTCTGACGACGTCATCTCGGCGACTATGACGCCAGCGACGTACGCGGAGCCGCACGACGACAGCTACCGACGCGCAGGGGTACTGCTGACGAAAACTTTCCGGATCCAGTCTGACGCCTGGGGATATTCTAAAGTAAGGAATCTATCACTAACTAATGTCTCTTACAGATATATCGTTACACAAGTAAGTAACTTGTGCTTTTGCGCATGTTCTACCCAAAGATCCATAGAATTTTGGTATGAATTGAAAGGCCTTCTTGGCGTGTTCATTTAAAAAAAAATTGTCAGATCAGCATGTGCACTTCACTAGCATAGGGCTGTAAACTAGTGAAGCAAATGTGTCCCTCCCAGAGAGTCTGCCCTGAACATCAGCCAGATAGTGCCATTCTTTGCCTGGAGCAGTCCTAGGCTGTAATCACGTTTCAGTGCTTAGACTCAGCCACATTTTGGCAATTGCTCTCCTGCATCACCAGGTGGCGCCATGCTGCTTCAGCCACAGCTTTGTCCACCTATGATGTGATGGCACAGTTCCTCAGACTTGATTATGACCTACTTAACATAGATGTAGAAAATGCCATTGATTGTCCATAGACTCGCTGACCCCCTATATTACCTTCCTTTTTGAGTCAAAATCAGACCGATTCTATAAATGTCAGCGCGCAATTTGCGACAACATTTTCTAACTCAGTTCTTTATACATGATGGCCCAAGGTATTTTTGCACATGACCTGGTGGGATCCCCAAAACTTTGTTCTCTTCAAGAAAGTCACCTGGTAGGAATGATCTCCTAAGAGGACTTTACATAAAAAACACAATAAATGCCATGGGAAGGAGAGGTCTTGTTCCTCGAGGAGACTGCCTTCTGGATCGTTCAGAGACTTGGAGCCGTTCCCAGATACTGGTCTCTTCCTTGTCATTGGAGCCTGTTCAGATATTAAAACTAAATAAAGCTAAAGTTCAACACACATCTGCTGATCCCGCGCAGGTTGAGGTATTTCGTCTGGCCTGGCTGGAAATTATCAGAATGGCCCGCTGTGCTTTGGGAAACCCTCTGTAGGTGTCACCTGCTCCTCCAGGTTAGGCGATTCCTACGCCCACCATTTAGTGCCGCCATAGTTTCCGGTGCTGCCATTGGGTAAGCCAGTGACTACTAAGTTGCAGAATCCTGTGCTCATAACTTGACCTTTGACAGCGCCACAACCAATGCCCTTAAATCCGATGACCTTCGAAGTCAGCAGACATCTGAGCAGCAGGGCTTAAGGGTTGTGCTGGTTTTGATGATTAGCTACCAGCAGAACACTTTTCTTGGAAAAAGGAACTTTTCGGATTAAGCTTCAATGTTGCTGTGCTGGACAAAGTCTATGGCTCCTCAAAACCTTCGCCCATCTTACTATAAGAATGCTGGCCTTTACAAATGCTAGTGGCCTTGATACTTCCCTAGCAGGCGATATGCCATATCCCTCTACGTCTCCATCGGAGGAAGTCTGTTCATTCACTTTGATAGTAATAAAAGCTGTAGAGGCCTTAGAATTGTCCTAGCCCACTACTGAGGTTAAATCTACTAGTTTGTCGAAAACCGCTGCTACTGTTCAATGAAGCGCTCTTGAAGCTGGTTCGAACTGTCTGGCAAAAACTCTTCTTAGGCCCAGCAGTCTACAGAGAAAGTGCATAAAGACATAGACTGGTGCCTTCATATTCAAAGTTTGTCATCGCACACCCCCTTGACTTTGAAGAGTCTGGTGAATTCCATTAAATTGAGCCATAATAACTTCCTAACAGCCCTTTCAGACAGAGAATTTTCTGTACCTGATTTGATTAGCTTGTTTTTGCAAATTAAGTAGAATTACTTGGGAAATGTTTCTAAAAGTGTTTGATCACATGACTGCGTTTTGCTATATTGCTGCCTTCATCTGTGTTTTTCTGATACCATTCAACTTTTCTTGTCACTGTCTTTGTTTTAGGGGATGTATGGAAGCCGAAGTACTGATAATCTGTCCTACACCTCTCCATTGAATGTTATGGAACCAGTAAGTATTCTAAGCAAATAGACCACAAACGTTATTACTGATTAAGAAAAAAAAGGATAACCTGACATTTGTTTGGAGAAGTTTGGATGAAGGAGTTTAGAGTTGGAATACAATGCGTTTTTGAAGTGAGGATTGCAACACATGCAGAGGAGGAGGGCAGGCAGTTGGCATTCATATTCTTCCGAGGTCTCCCTTGGCCACCCATTCCATTGACTTGGGGTAACGGGGCAGAGATTATTTGGGTGTGGTGCCAGATGTCAGAAATTCATGCTACCAGGAAGCATCGAACCTTGTGGCATATTCCTGCGAAAAAGTTTGTGCAATCCGGGTGCCTTGCTGTACTAGGCGCAGAGAGTCCTAAATGACTCGGTCTTCTGGTGGGTGTCTGCAGCTAAAATGGGATGAGAGATACGAAACTGGTTAACAAAGATGTTCATTTGTCACTCAGAATATAGTTTGAGTCATCGTTCTTCATGTCTTTAAACATTATTAATCAGACTCAACATGCCCAAGCACATTTGAGTTCAGACAGGTTTTTGATACTTGGTAGGCTTTGGTCCAAGGCAAAGGCTTAGATTCTGGGCAAAACAGGATTTTTAAACTTATTATAGAAAGTCCATTGTAAAAATTAACCATAATGGAATTGCTGTGCCGTTCCCAGACTGGTTGTAAAAATTATTCTTGACTCTTTATAAGGTATCCTGTTGATTAAGCTGCTTATTAAACTGCAGCTGTTGGCACATCTCTTGTGTAAAAAGCAGACACGATATTGAATTGATAAATCTCGCCAGGTTCTTTGACAATAATTTGCCCTGAAATGCCCTTTAGCTAATATGTAGTAATTTAGGTTTTGTGAAGCGCAACCTGCATCTTTGGGGTTGCTCACGTGCACTCTTCGCCAATCTCTGATGCAATAGGTCATTGATGTCGGTTGTTTCATTTTCACTGGTGGTGTCCTGCGCAATTGATCACAATCCTGCATTGATATCGGGAAGATTGTAGAGTTCAGTGGGTGCAAATGCTGGTTCACTAGGGGATGCATAATGGGGGACCATGACTGATATTTTGTCACTGTGAAGGGAGAGACGTCCTATCAGTGAGATTCTAGCAGTTACATTTGTGTTTGAAAAATAAATGTTTGTTTTTCCTCTGTCTGTTGTTGAACCTCCTAAGTCTAATTGTACTGCCATGGCAGAGGTGCAGCTTTCCAGAGAGGGCATATTGTGTCGCTGTTTTTGAATGTAGGTCACTCTCCCAGCTTCTACAGCAGGGGTGTAGCAGTAGTTGGCGCAGGAGGGGCAGTGGCACAGAGACCTAGAGATGAAAGGGGCCACTGTACCCCCGATATGGCTGTCATTTACTACCCAGCTAGAAGACAGGATCCCATAGTCTTTGCTTGTTTAGTGTCCATGATACTCTTGCTGTACCATTGTTCTGACAGGCTTGTACATTTTACACTGGCTTTGAAATGTATTATTTGCTTATGTGGCTGCCACAGCACTGCTTTCAGTGCTGTGGTTGTGTCTTTGGCTATTTGAGTTTTAAACCAACTCTTACCTTTTTCATGTGTAGATTTTTCTAGATCTGGATTTAGTAACTGGATAGGATGAAATGTGTGGTAATATATCCGTCCAGCATCGACTAAAACAGAGAGACGACAGATTCATTTTAATGGTCTTTGTTCAGTACCTTCAGTGCAATAATTTTTTAATTTGTGTGATAGTTTGTGTCCTGTGCGTAACATTAAATGGGGCATGTGGGTCTACAAAAGCTGTTTGCTCCATTTATCTAGGGGACATTGCACAACATATACAGCCATTTGAAAAGAAAGGTATTTAGAATTGTGCAGCTGGGCTCAGTATCAACACCTCTGTTTTTGTTAGATGCAGACAAAAGAAACCTCTCCTTCATCTGATGATGGATATGTTCCATGCATGCAATGTTGTGCTGATTTCACTATCTGTCACCTAAAGTAAATTGACCTGGGTATCATTGAGTACTTTTGGAACTATAAATAGTATGCTTTGATAAGTTGAGCAAGTAGGCATAAGGATGGAATAATAATGGGGATTAGAACATGCTCTAATTGCGACTTGTGTGCTTAATTCATGAAAGTATTCAATACGCTTGAGGGTTGTTTCAGTTCTACCTTTGGATTGATGAGTGTGCTTGATATGGATCTCGGGGAATCAATCAATCAGTAGATTTCTAGAGCACTACTGGTCACCCAGGAGGGTGTCCAGGCGCTGGCAGGATCCAGTTGATTAGCTGAATAGCCAGGTCTTCAGACTTTCATGTCTTCAGGGATCTACTTTGTCGTAGGCAACTAACCAGGGCCAAGGGATGGTCTTCATTAAAGGCAGTCAATGGGGTCCTCTTTGTCAATCAGTGGAGACTCTGTACCTCTCAAAGTCCTGTAACCTGATGGCTGAACTTGACGGAGGTGAAGGTCCTCGAAGTCCATTTGGAGTGGTTTAGTTACCTTCCATTCCTGGGTCTTCTCTGTAAGGGTAGATTTAAAGTCAGGTGGTCATCGGCCTTGTCTTCAATTTGTTTGCCCTGTGTCCAATCCCCTTCTGCTATCCTCCCCACAGGTGGCCACAGCCGGCCCACACTGCATTCATCCATGCTCACCGAGGGGTTAGCTGTAGGACCTAGAGCTAAGCACAAATCCCCCCCTCCCCCCGCAGACAGCAAATCCCCTTTGGCCGCGCGTAGCATGAGTTAGCCAGAGGGCCAACACAAGCACCCATGCCCCCCTCCATTTAAAAAATACCATAAAACATTTTATTTTATTCCAAGCACACAGGATTGAGCGTAGTCCCAATGGCTCCAAACTTTTTTTTTTTTTTTTTTTCTAAATAGCAGGTGCAACATTCCTCCTCATGTTGAGCCCAGCCAATTGCAGCACTAGCTCCCGTATGACACACACAAGCCTCTCGCTCCCGTTGGATTGAGATGGCTGATGGGGAAAACACACCCCCCCCCCCTTAGCCAATCAGACCCCTCTGTGTTTTGAAGTTGCGTGCCCGTGGGACTCCCGCAAGAGTCTCGTAAACCCAGCCATCCAGAAATTTTGACCTTTAATTTCTCAAACTATTGAACGGATTTACACCAAATCACAAAAATGCTCTTTTGCCTTTTTCCTTAGCCCCTTTGTGACGGATCACCCCTAAACTTTCAAGGAAGGAGCTGAGGTGAATGAGCTTTGTTTGAAAGTTTTGTAAAGATTTGTCAAATGGCTCCAAAGTTATAACCAAACCAAAAAATGCTCTTCATATGGCAACTAGGTCCTAACTATAATTACGCAGTGGTGCCACCACTGTGTAAAATGTATATTTACTGAAAAAAACCTAGGTTAAAGTAACATAGTTAAGTAAAATTGTCAGTTAAAACTAACAAACCCTCTGAACCAATTTATACTTATCTCAAGTAATTATAACTCGTGCCCTAAAGTAACTCTAACCCCCACCATGCAGTCTTTTTTTTAATATCTTTTTTTATTGACATTTGTTAAACCACATTTTCCCAGATCAGCATAATACCATAGATACAGTGTGCTTGATTCCCATCAAACTGATTACATATTGTACAACATAGAATGTGACCCCTATTTGGGGTACTTCGATACAATAGAACTCCGCAGAACTTGTGTCAATAGTACTTTTTAGCCCACCTCAGATTTGCTAATGAGAACTGTAAACAAGCAAACCAACCAATAAACATACCCACCTCCCGCGCCCCCCCCCTGGTCATGGGTAGCCCGGTTCACTACAGGGTCATCTATTGAATCCTGTGCTTCAATTATCCGTATTTTCCAGTATTGTATGCTGGATCTCACGCGTGGGCAACGGTCCCAACCCTTCCTGAGTGAATTGGCAGGGAGTCTCTTCTGTCTCTGGTGGATCCTTCTCTTTAGACAGGTCTGCAATCATTAAGTGCCAGGCCCTCACGTCATCCTCAAGTTTCTTGTCCTTTCTCACCTTTTTCATCCTCACTGACTCTGCAATGGCCCACTCTATCATATCTTTAATCCATCTCCCAGGTTGGGGTGGATCTGGACTCAGTCAGTGAATCGCAATCCGTCTCTTTGCTAGCATGAGCCCCAGCTGCACGAACCTCCTAGTAAGTTTCTTATTTTTGGGCGTGGGCAATAGTCCCAATACCACTGTTTTAATGGTGACAGATATGACCTAACCCGTAACTGTCTGCAAAGTGTCTATGACCTCACCCCAATAGAGTGCCAGTTCGGGACAGTCCCATATCATGTGGACAAAGTGTGCGTCCAGTCCTCTACACCTGGGACACGTATCTGCTCGTTCCGGGTATATTTTATGCAGCGTGCGAGGCGTGAGATATACCTGGTGCACCACATTATATTGGATTAATTTAAAACGTGTGTTGGAACTTATTTGTTTGACCCCTTCATGCACCTTCTGCCATTGCGTCTCCGTAAGTGGCTCGCCCATTGCATCATCCCATTTCGTCTGAAGTGGAAGGGGGGCCGTGGGGACAGCCTCCCGTAGTGCTCTGTAAATGTGTGAGACCAGTGTCCGCCCCCCTGCTAATGTGATTATCGCCTGCAACACTGCCGTGACCTGCGGCTCTTGTGGGAAAGATGGACAGATCTCTCTAGCTACCGCTGAGATTTTAGCATACTGCAGATATTGTCCCCTGCCCAGTTGAAAAATATAATTTGCTTCCTCTCTGGTTATGAACCCCTCCGCAGTATATAAGTCCCCCATTAAAAGGCAGCCACCCTCCTTCCACTTGTGAACATTCATTACCTGTTCTATCCACTTGAAGGGAGTCACCGTCCAGAGTGGAGTCTCGGGAGCATATGGTGCTTTGTGGACTACTGTCCGTATCACCATCTCGCATATTGATGCCACATGACGAATAATATAAGGTAAAGATTTCGGAACCCTCGATCCCATCATAAAAAGTTCCCGGAAGAGACCAGTCACGATGCGTGCCCGCCAATAGGCGCTACTCCCAATTGTCTTGCTCGTCGAACCAGTGCACCGCATGTTGCAAATGCGCGGCCATATAATAAAGGTTCAAACGAGGAACCTCCAGACCCCCCATCATCTCTGCAGGGTGCTCAATTTAATCCTTTTCCGTTTGGATCCCCATAATAACTCTATGATCAGACTATCGAGCTGTGAGAAGAACCGCTGTGGGATCAAATATCAGGAGTTCTGTAGGGTATACAAACATCTCGGTAACACGACCATTTTAGTCAAAGCTACTCTCTCCATTAGGGATAACGGGAGTCCCCTCCAGAAGGCAACAGATCCCCTAATCCCGTCTATCCTCTTCCCTATGTTGTCCGTTAGGTATGCCGCGCTAGTGTGCGTCAATGTGATCCCTAGATATCGGACCACCTCCATTACCCATCTCATCCCCACATTAGGTAAGTCGTTCACAGGCTTCCCCACAAGGGTCCCCATGGGAAACAATTTGGATTTTCCGGGGTTAAGACGTAGGCCGGACCATATGCCAAACCTGTCCAGCTCGTCTATAAGTACCGGGACTGCCTCATCTGGGCGGCGCAAGTACACCAGAGTGTCGTTGGCATACATGGAAACCACATGAAGCGTCTCCCCCAGCCGTCCATTTTCGTTCTTAATATAGTAGCCAGTGGCTCCATTGCGATAGCGAACAGTAGCGGGGACAGGGGGCACCCCTGTCGAGTTCCCCGCCTCAGGGCAAAGCTCTCTGAAACCTGTCCTCTTACACGCACCCGTGCAGTCGGTCTATTATAAATGGTCTGCATCCAATTTAAAAACAGTTGTCCCACGCCCATTTTGGTCAACACGGCCCACATATAGTCCCACTCGACCGGGTCAAAGGCTTGTTCGATATCTAGTAAGCCTAAGGCCCAATCCACAGACTCCAGGCGCGGGTCATGCCACATGTGTGCCAAGCGTCGCAGGCCATGCACAGTCTTGACATCATTTATGTAATTTCTGTTAGTCATGCTATCAATGATGTCATATATCATGTCATGAGTGATTTAATATATTGGGTAATTAGCAGTGCATGGCAACGGCGGGATCCCCGGGGCCTTTTAGGCTCAAGGAACAGGGGCCATCATTGTTGATGTGGTGGCAGCCAATCGCATCTCGGCTTGAGATCTGTTGGGTCTGCGGATCCTCCATGGCATGGGATATATGCAAAGTTTTTGAGCCTTAATTGCTCAAAAACTACTGAACAGATTTACACCAAATCACAAAAAGCACACTTTCTGGACCAAGATCTAGCTTTCTGACAAATTTGGTGTAATTCCGTTCACCAGTTTTTGCGGTATCACCGTTTAATTTTCCTATGTAAATTTGACTGGGGGAGCCAGTTTAGAGAACCCAACACCCCTTTTCTCGGCCCCCGCTTGGCGCATCATCCCAAAACTTTCCAGGAAGGAGCGGATGTGGATGAGACATTTTTGTAGAAAGGTTCATGAAGAGTGAGTGTGTGTGTGTGTGTGTTTGTATATATCTCTATAAAACTCCACTGCCGCAACAATTATAGAATTATTATTATAACTTGCGCGCCTCCTTGCACAGTGTATTCAACTTGTAGCCACAATACATTAACTGTAACTCGCCACTCTACCATGCACTCCGTTCTCTCAAATGATATGATTTGCGATGTCATTAGTGTTGTAAATGCTTTCATTTTAGATGGTATAAATGATATATTATCTAAGGGTATAAGCAATGCATGGAGAAGGCTTGAGTTACAGTTGATGTACTGTGTTTACTGAGGTGAATACTCTGTCTGGAGGTGCACGAGTTGTAATAATTTGAAGGTGTTGCTTAGATTATAAATTTAAGGTAGAAGTATAACTTGAGAATTTTTAAATTTTATGTAGTTTGTTTTGTCTGTATAGAAAGAATAAAGTTATAGTAATTTAGGTGGTGTGAAAATTATAAATGTAAGGAATAACTAACTTTGGCATTTCTAATGTTTGTGTAGTTTAAGTTTGTGTTGTGTAGAAAGACTAAATAAAGGTTTCCTAACTATAACAAAGGTTGAAACTTTGGTTTTTTCAGTGAATATATATATATATATATATATATACACACACACTTCTATCTATCAAAAAGGAGCATAGAACTCTGTGTAGTTCCCAAGTTTAGGTCGAGAGCAGCTCCTGTATAGAACACCCTACAACACCAGCAGCACTCTGAATCTGCTCACCTCAAATGTCTGTTTTTCTAGCAAATTTTTTAAGCATAGGATTAGCACAGTGCCATCCAAGCCGAGCTGTAAAACGGCAAAAGCCTTTTACCACTCTAGGCACAGTATTACTGTCTGGATTGGTAAAGTACCATCCAAGCCAACCTGGAATGAATAAAAGAAACCCCTGACGTGTTTTGCTGTCATTCTAGATCTTCAGAGAGGTTTAGCTTTGTCCAGATACAAGGGAGCACCCAGTATAAGTCAAAACAAAACCCTTTCACAGTTAGAGAACTCTGGGTAGTTCCCAAGTTTAGGTGTGGTTTCTGTATAGAACACCCGACAACTATAACTTTAGCATTTCTAATGTTTATGTAGATTGTTTGGGTTGTATAGAAAGAATAAATAAAGGTTTCCTAACGGGGGTGGGGGGGGGGTGTGTGTGTGTGTGTGTACGTACACTTGCACTCACTCCTCTCAGGTACTTCATCACTTGCTTTTTTTTATTCTGTTCTAAACATTCCATGCACTGACCACCTCCAAGAAACCCAGTTATGAAAACAGGCCAGCAGCGCTCCTCAGCATGCATACACTTACGCCATGCTATTGACCCAGAGCATTCAAGGTCAGAACTCCACACGGATCACACTTACCATTGTACAGAAACTAAGCCCTACATTCAACTTTATGCACCTACCATGCTTTTGATTCCTTTTTTTCCCCCCTAACACGCGGCTCATACACATCCGCATTGCTGTACAACAAAATTTGCATTACCAATAGTAATGCAGGAGTACATTTACAAATGTGCATACAAAAAGAAACAGGAGGATGGAACCTATTACATGAACATTAGCAAAGATGCCATTCAAGCGCTTAAAAATTCAGGTATGTAGCTACTTACAAAAAATATGAATTCACAGATTATCTCAATCTCCACTTGAAGAGTTCCTCTCCGAAATGGCACGACCACAGAGAAGCCTTCAGTAGTTTACATTTGAGAGCCTCAAAGTTAGTCTCTACTCCCAAGAGTCCTATAACTAGGCCTATAATCTTTATTTGTCTGCTTAATGATTAGAGATGACCATGTGATTCATTGGGATGTGAGGGGGAGGTAGAACGAGCCTCCAAACTGTCCATTTCGAAAGGGCAGCATATGAGTAAGTTACATTATGTGGCTTTTCCATTGAAATGCATTTAGCAGAATGATTTTTTCCTTCAAGCGCTTCTCTTATCAGTGACGCTCTTAAAGATCAGGAGCTGGGAAGGATCTTGTCAAGAATGATTTGCTGTCAAAAATTATATATGCAAATGGGGCTTGGAAATCAAGCCAGTTAACCTGTTTTAGGCCTCCCAAATGAGACTGAATCTAGCCTCTCCACATTTGTTTCTTTAATGCTGATGTTTTACTCCTTTCCTCAGATAATACCAATGAAAAACCAAGAGTCGCCCCTTATCTTGTTAAAAAAGTTTAAAAATAGAGACAAAGCAGTTAATTGTGTAATGAATTAATTTCCTAGGAGTATGTGTCAATCTAGCTGGGAAGTAACAAAGTGATGTACAGTAGTAGGAATGCAGTACATAAAAGGCAATAAAGGGTAAGGGCAGATTGAAGGGGTTGTTCTCTGTCGCGTGAGATGCATCTTTAAGTATGTTGTATCAGAACAGCTTTTCTACTAGACCATACGCATTGAGTATGGTTTTTTGACAAGGATGGATACCCTTGGGCACAAACCCAGGAACAATGTTGGTGTTCTGCAGCACCAATTTACAGATATGCATGGCTTGGCTATCTCCATTCACTCTGCCCCCAGTGTTTATGGAGATGGTGTTGTCTACCCTTAATGTTCCAAGGCAACTCGAGTACAGAACAAATACTCATGCTTCACACTACCAAATATATTCACCACATATATTCACCACATGAGAACATGAATTGATGTATTTATATTGTCAGTGTGTCTTTTTTGTGTGCTTTAGGATTTCACTGTTACTACAACTTAGCACTTCATAAATGTTAAGCAATTGAACTAGTATTTATGGTCTTAAACATTTTTTTATCTCTAGGTGTCCGAACTCATAAGAGAACAGTCGTATCTAAAATCTGAACTGGGCCTAGGTGACATCACTTTGGAAGCTGGAGCGGAGGCCACAGAGTCCATCTCCTCTCATTTAGCTTCTGATGCTTCTTCAGTATGTTCCAGTATTTCTCAAAGGAGCAGAAAAATAAGACTAAACTCTTCTGACCAGATTGGAAGAGCCAAGACTTATTTGCCACAACACAAACCCACGTTTCGGGCATCAGTTGCTTTAACCCCAACACCACCTATGCGAGCTGGCACAGTGCAGCAGCCAAGAGCTATTGAAAGCCTTGAAGAAGAAACATCAAAATCCGAGGCAGTAAAGGTTCCTGTGTCATCTACCAGTGAAGGTAGCGGGAGGGCTGCGGCTGACAATGAGGAGTTGCAACAAGTTATACGAGAGGTTAGTAATTGTCTACTTGTCCTTCCATAGGACTAGTAGCCAAATGTGTTAGCAGGTTCCGCACAAGGCTAGAATTGCAGAAGCTTGGCATTACCGTGAAAGAAGGACATGATTCAAGACTCCTTTTTCCAGTGGTGCATATGGGATTATGCACTTCTTGAATCTGTGTTTAAAATTACTAGACCAAAACCCCAACTGTTTTGTGTGCTTTGTTAAATTTACCAAAACTCATTTTTTCTGGACACATATGCAAGACTTTGACAGTAAGGTTATCAGGCCACATTATAGCTGATCTTTGAAATCGACCACTAAGTATACATTTGTTTAACTGATAGTGAGTGGTTTCTTTATTTCATTAAACTGATAGGTTCTCTTCTCACATCCTCATCTGAAGAACGGTGGTGTTCTGAACATTTGAACATGGGTAAATAAGCACTCTGGGAAGGTCACAATCCAAATTATTTCCATTCTAAATTGCTACTCAATTCTTTTCCCACTTCAGTTTTGCAGCACCTCATACTAAACAACTGTTTGTGGCCTGGTTGCACATAGGCTTAAGCCTGATTGCATTGTCAATGCAGTCTGGGTAGATAGAGGTTATTCTCTATCTAGCAGACTTAATTATGCTCTTACCCTACATTCCTTTTGTGGGGAAAAAATCCCATCTTGTACTGGTTTATTGCATTCTTGAGTAGTGAAATTGTGTGAACTAAGACAGCTATCACAAGTGCAGGTAAAAGACCCTCCTGTAAGGTGTACAGATGTTCGTCTCTACAGTTTTTTTGGCCAAATAGAGAAATATAGTAAAAAGTAGAGTTCATTGCTAGTAGCAGAACGATGGCTTGACTTAATATTTTTATGTATAGTTATGTGTATGGCGTTGTAATTAAGCTTTCGGAAGACATGGGCTTAATACAAAACAAATGTAGAAACCTGGATTTCGCCAGCACTGACACTGCATTTATTCTGTTAAGTGAAACTAAAGAGACCATGAAGGTTAAGTGCATGCTTAGCAAATGGTGCAATCTTTTCATATAACTACCTCCCTTCGGTGCTACATCTCTTCCTACGGCTAATCCGGAATAGTTTCTGGTTATAGACAAGTAGACTAAAACATAGAATAGATAATGAGAAAATCAACACACCAATACGCATCTGGTACTTCTTCAAAACCATATTTCAACCAACTTAATGTAAGTCACTTTCAAAGCTGACCTTCTTTGTCAATATTTAAATAAGATGTCAGCTGTTTAGAACTCAGCGGTGAAGTAAATATAAACACCCTGCCTCCAGGCTTTCCTTAGCAGCTAGTGACACATTTAGTTGCACCTCTAATTGTATAATTGATGGAGCATATTCTGCTGAGGATGGAGCTGCTTTTCATGCCAAAGGCTGGCAACCAGTATTTTGGCTGACCAGCTGCACTGTAATCAGTTATTGTTGGGAACTTGTGATGCGTTTTGATTTTATTTCAGATGTGTAGTTATATTATGACTAGACTTCAAGTCAATTAAAAACTGGTTTCTCTCCAAGTTCTGAAGGTACTTGCGTGTTATCAGAAGTGGTGATATCCCTGTTCTCGCTGAAGAACTTTGAACATGATACAGTGCGTGTTCTGCTTTAGTAATTTTCTGTATTAGCATATCCGTGTAGGAAGTTGGGTGTGCTGTGTTTGCAGTGCCCCAGCCCAGCTTATTGTGCCACAGTTTAGCATCTGCCATTGCAGTATGCTCACTCGGTGTGTTAGGCATTGACTGGTTTGTATAGCTGTCCCAGTGTGATCCCTTTGGATTGGCTCTGCACTGCAAAGTCTGTGCTTTATCACTGTACTGGGCCAAATAGAATATTCTCATTTTGAGAGAAAACTCTCTTCATAGATTTGGGTTTTCTCCATCCACATTCATTTGGAAAAAGGGGGACAGTTGAGTTTGCAGTGTCCGTTATAACATCTAATCTTCCTGGATGCCTTTCTTCAGTCTTTCTCGTTGGGATCACCATCGAATATTTCAGATCAGTCCAGCCACTTTTTTGATGGCCAGAATATCATTGATTGCAGTGATCTTGCCATCATCAGGGCAGGCACAGGTAATGCATTCTTGGCTGTAGAAAATATTCAGTAGTTTTTTTGTCTCCTTGGTGAATTTCAAGACGTTTTGCAAGGACCCACTGGAAAACTAGAGTATCACTCTTTCCTTTTTTTTTTTTTAACTCTTTTTATTGTTAACATGAGGTCATAGTAGCAAAGCAAATAAAATAAACAGGAAAAACAATTTCATAACATCGCTATATCTAGAATAAAAAAAGAGTATAAATACAATTTAGCATAAAAATAAAAATAAAAAAAATGAGAAGGATGAAAAGAAGGGAGGAATAAGATTTATCTTTACATAAATGCTCCCCAGATTTTTTCCATTTTATACAGTGATCGGGTCCCCCTGGTTTTAGCAAGTGCGAGTTCCATATTATATATTTCTTCAACAATGCCCCACCATTCCAACGTCGTCGGTGGGCTCCGTATGATCCAAACCCGGGCTATAGCTAACCTAGCACAAGCCAGTAAAATAGTTATGAGATCTCTCTGGCTAGAGTCTCCGAACTGTCCACCCAGCAGCACATCTGATACTGTAAGTAATCTAGGAGCAAGATGGCGGGCTGAAGCCGCCACAGAGCGCAGCAAGTGGAGATCCCCTCCCGCTAGCATGAGAAGCTGCTGAAAGATAGCGCCAACACGACTTGCTACTCGCCAAATAATGTTCTTGTACCTGTGAGCCCAAAGCGACAGCAAGAGCGAGGGCTGCTGCTGCGGCTAAAGGGGGAAAAACAACGAGGAGCAGGTCTCAGCTCAGCCCGGTGAATACGGGTGAAGAGGTGGATGTGGCGTCCAAGCGGGGTTCGCATCTGGTGGCTGCTGCGGGCTGCACGGCTGCCTGCAGTGAGAGCCTCGGGCCGATCGGCGCTCGACTGGCCGCGTCTGCTGCTTGCAGTCGTCCCTGCCACGCTTCGGATTCTGCCGGAGGCTGGAGCTCAGGTCGGAGTTCAGGTCGGAGCCCAGTCTTTGCTGCAACGAGAGATGGCGCCTAAGAATCCAGCCAGGTCCACGCGTACCGGCAAGATTGCTGCGGCCGGGGAAACAAATAATGCTGGAACTGAAGGGGCTTCGCTGGAGAAAGCAGGTCAGACTCTGAACAAGTCGCTTATTCGTATGCCACAGCTCTTAAAGGTGGCTGAGAATACTGGTAGTAAACTTGAGAAAGAGAAAGCACAGAGGGAGACTAACGGCAACAATGTCACTGCGGTCTCAACTGCAGCAATTAAGTTGGGCAACATAATTGCAGTACAAGGCAATGAGGCTCTCGGCAATCCCTGCCATAACGGGGCTCTGGTTCTGGAAACAGAAGAGACAAGTGAGATATCGGCCGGGGGTCAGGGGGCAGAAAATAACAAAGAAATATCAGCACTGGCAGCAGCACCCGCAGCAGGAGTAATGGATAAAGAGCTTGTCAGCCCCTCTGGCTCCTCGGGGGTGGCTGGGGTGGCTGAAGCACCGAATTATCCGGGTCTGCTAGACACGCTGCCGGACATGTTTGGTACATTAGACCTTGGGATGCACTCCCCTAACATCGGTGCGGACTCTGTGGCAGAGCTGGGGGCAAAGATGTGTGCAGCCATAGATAACATGACTGAAGATGCAGACGCGTGTGTGGACTCAGGCTCTAATGAAGAGCTTGAAGAGTTGGAGGAGACCGCAACAAGAACCCCTATGGGAGCGAGTAAGGGCTCTGCGGGTAAGAAAGGCAGAGGGAAGTTCAAAAATAAGAATAAAAAACCGGTCTGAGGGCAATCTGCCGCTAGAGCTAAAGCTATCGCTGATAACAGCCCCCTACGGAAATGGGTGCAAGCAAAGGGAGGCGTTAAGACGATGGCACTTCGGTTGTCAGGCACCAGCCCATTGGAGGGGGACTTCATAAAAGCTCATACAACTATACCAGTGACATTGGATAGCCCCAAGTTGGATCTGCCTGATCAAATTACACCCCCAGCTATGTCTTCTGCCAACTGCCCGGCCCACATCACGGAAAGTCAGAATCCGAATCTGAGTCAACCGGCTGTTTAGTTGAGAGCTGATACTGGGGCCAGTAAAGAGGATGTATCACTTGGCCTGATACTTCAGCTGCTTAGCGAGCAGAGACATGAAGCACAGCAACATTATGTGCAGGTGCGAGAAGACAATGACAAAATGCAACGCTCTCTATTCGAGATGGCAGGCAAATTAGGGGGCCTGATGCGGGAGATGTCAGAATTACAACAAAGGGTGGTGGATACTGAAGAACTGTCTTCTCGCACAGAAGACTGTGTAAATAAACATGAGGCTCAGATTACAAGTCTACAGGCCAAGGTAGAAGACATGGAAAATCGACAACGGCGACAAAACCTCCGACTCTTTGGCATCCCAGAAGGGGCTGAGGGGGGAGATCCAAGAGCGTATATGGTTCAACTTTTTCAAAAAGCATTCCCTGATCTCTCTGATTGGGACTGGGTCTCGCAACTGCAAAGGGTCCACAGATTACCGTTAGTACAGAAGAACAAGGGAAGTCAATACCCCCGGCCCTTTCTGATCTATGTGGGAAATTTCTTGCTGAGACAGGCGGTATCACTGAAGGCTCGCCCTAATACTCCAGTTACAACAGAATCTGTAACTTTTTTGTCAGGTCAGATCTAAGTAAAATCACTATGGAGAAACGCTGGAAACTGCGACAATATATTGACCCTATTAAGGCTCTTGGGGGACAAGCTTTTCTTCAAGAACCAGCGCGGCTAAAAATACTCAAGAGCGGCCACACATTTTTTTACGGATGATCGGGAAGCTGAGAAGATGCTGGTCAAATGGCGAGGAGAAGCTACAGAGAAATAGCAGAATAATAGTATAGGTGTCTCTCACTAATAACTTGTTAATGGTCAAATTGTATAAGAATGTATAGTAATTCAAGATTGTTGAGGGGGGCTGTGTTTTATTCTCTCTATGAAGAATATGACTAAGGTTTATTAATATGTAGCGTTATTTAAGGCGTTGGAGTTCTGGGATTGGGTGGGGGGGGGGATCACCACGGTTGTGTCTCTTTTAGGCTGCCTAGACCAACGGCAGCTGGTTAGACAAAGGAATCCTCCTCTTTGGAGAAGGGGGAGTAGGGTGGGGAGGGGGTGGGGGTGATGCTTGGGGTGGGGGGCTTAGGGGGTAAAATTTAGTAAAAATAACATGAGGGAAATGCATATTGAGAAAATAAGTGGCAGGACTTTTTTTTTCTCTCTTTTCTTTATTTTTATTTTTTTTGTCCATGAATAAGGAAGAAGAAAGGGCGGGTAAGAAGAGAAATTTGCGGAATGGATAGAATAAGGTGTTTAGCGTGGAATGTGGCAGGATTGAATAGTAGGAATAAACGAAGATTGGTTTTCGAAGAGTTAAGGATGTATAATCCGCACATAGCTTTACTTTCGGAAACACATATTTCTTATAAAGACCGGAACTTACTAAGACAGATAGGCTACGAAGTAGCTGTTAGTTCAGAGCTAAACGCTTCAATTCGAGGGGTCGCAATTCTGAAGCATAAACAATTTAAAGCTGAGATTAGTAAAACCTCCTCAGATAAAAATGGTAGATGGGCTATAGCTCAGATCATAGCTCAGGGTAGTAAATACACGTTCTGTGCTCTGTATGGACCAAATGTAGATGATCCTACTGTTGTCGATCAGGTTAATATGGAATTGCTGGGCTGGGAGGGTGAGCGGTTGGTAATGGGTGATTTTAATTGTATTATGAATTATGATATTGATACTACCAGACGGGGGCATTTAAGAGGATGCGCAAAACACGGGCCGCAATCAGAGAAATAGGACGAATACATGCCATAAAAGATGCTTGGCGGGTATTACATCCTGATGTTGCTGGCTACACTTATTACTCAGCTGCGCATAAATTGTGCTCCCGCATAGATATGGCCTGCGTATCAGACAGAATCTTGGAGACAAGTCATATGGAGATATGCCCAAGGGTCACTTCTGACCACAACCCTATCCTCCTCTCTTTTAAAATTAAGACCGGGAAACAGAGTCCCCGGCTTTTCTCGTTTCCCAGGCATCTTTTTTCAAATGAGGATTTTATATTAAAACTTAAGGCACATGTAAAAGAATTTCTTGAAATTAATATTGGTTCAGCTTCACATATTGTGGTTTGGGATACTTGTAAAGCTAGTATTAGGGGCTTTGCTCAACAGTATATATTTAGACAGAATCATGAACGTAAAAGAGGGCAGACGAAACTATTGCAAGAATACTCTCAGCAGAAAATCAAATGGCTGAAGCACTTTTGCAGGGCTCAACTGAAGCAGAAGAACTGGGCTACACTTTAGTTGATCTCAAATCTGCTCTAAAAAATACACTTAGGGGAAAAAAGCCTCATCAAACTGAATAAATACCATCTATCCCAGTATGAGGGTGGGGAGAAAGTAGGGAAAATATTAGCATATAAGGTGGCAGATGAAAAAGCAAAAACTTTAGTCAAGGCTATTAAAGGGCCCAATAATGTGACGTATAACAGCCCCCAGCAGATACTTGAACAATTTGCTAATTATTATAAGGAGTTATATACTCCTGAAAATAGGCCGGTGTTAGGTGACATTTACACATATTTACAAACTAACTCCGTGAATTGTATTGAGGATGAACAACTAGATATATTGATCAGAGATGTTACACTGGCTGAAATCAAATTGGCAGTTTCTGCTTTACCATCAGGCAAAGCGTCTGGAGAGGATTCAATTCCTCTGGAATTGTATAAAAAATGTATTGAGGAACTAGCCCCATTATTTAGCTTGGTAGTTGGGTACATCGGATCTGGAGGGAAAGCTCCTAAATCATGGAATATTACGCAGATTGTATATTTTGTTTTTTTTAAATAAGCTAGCTGACGAATGTGGGTCATATAGACCCATTTCTCTTATAAACACCGATGCAAAAATATTTGCTAAAATACTGGCGCCTCGCTCCGATAATATCTGGCTTGGTATCTCACACCACAACACTGGTTTATCCCGGGCAGGGATACCACGACCCATATAAACACGGCCTTTACAGCATTTGATGTTGCCAGGATTAAGTCGACCCCACTCGGTGTGATACTATTAGATGCTGAGAAAGCGTTTGACCGAGTGGGGTGGGACTATCTCTGGGCTACATTAAAAATATTTGGGATCAAAGGCCAGTTTTTACAGTGGATACAAGCCCTGTATGACCATTCTAGTGCTAAAGTTTGCTATGCAGGGCTGCAATCGACATTATTTTCTATACTCCGGGGTACCCGTCAAGGGTGCCCTCTGTCACCTTTATTATTTGCCCTGTCTATGGAGCCGTTTCTAGTGGCATTACAAAACCAGTCATGCATAATTCCTTTTGTCTCAGGTGTGAATACTCTTAAAATAACGGTATATGCAGACGATATCGCGGTATACTCAGCTGATGTAAGAGAAGCAATGAAAGGTATCTTCTTGGAGGCAAGGAGATTTGGGGCTGTTTCAGGCTACAGACTGAATACAAATAAGACTCAAGTAGTGATGAACTATAGACCACTGACTCCGATACAAGGAGTCTGTAACACTGCTACCTACCTGGGGATTAAAGTCTCTGCTAACTTAGAAGAGATAGTTGTATTAAACTACGAATTATTATTGAAAGAGACCGCTATCTCATTAAAAAAAATGGCACAAGGTCCCTCTTAGTATAAGTGGGCGGATAAATTTAATTAAAATGAAGATCCTTTCTAAATTTCTTTATTTATTCCGGTCTATTCCCTTTCGTATTAATAATTCTTTTTCAAACGCTTAGATGGTGTATTAAGTAGTTTTATTTGGAGTTACAAAAAGCGCGTCGCGCAATTGAGCTATTGAAACTTCCATTTAGCCAAGGGGGTCTCGACTTCCCAGATTTTAAATTATATTTCTGGTCGGCTTTCCTAGGACGTATGCGTAGTTTAGTAAATCCTAATAATAATCCCTCTTTTACTATGTATTTATGTTGGGAGAAGAATCTAAAATGTTTCTGTATCGAACCAACGATCCAAATTATTTCAAGCGGGTCAAATTCAAGACTGCACGGGATATTGTATTCATCTGGAGGGCTGTTCTTAATAAATACAAAATACCGATGGATCATCCCAAACTTCCCTTATGGGATAATCCAATCTTCCCAGGAATTTTTCATGATGGGGGTGGGAGACAGTGGGACAATCTGGGTATAAAAAGCTTAGGGGATCTGTATGATTCTAATGGGTTTTCAACATTTGATAGATTAAAGCTTATATACAATCTTACAGAGAGCATGCGGCTAAAGTATTCTCAAATTCGCGACTATTTTATATGCTGCATGAAACTTACGGTATAGATTCTGATATATGGGACTGTATCTATCTATCTAGCTAAAGATAAATCATTGATTAGTGTTGGATATAAAGGCTTTAACTCTCATAAAGAAGATGATTGTGGGAGATTAGCTGTACGTTGGAGTCAGAAAATGGGGATCATTATTACTGCTAATACTATTTTGTCTGCATTCAGCGGTATCTGCAAGTCAGTACACTCCTCTAATCTGAGATTACAATCGTATAGAACTATCTGTTCACTGTACTACACTCCTGAAAGGATAGCGAAATGGTCACTAGATAATTCCACTAGTGATCGGACTAGATGTTCAAAATGCGATTTATTCGCAGCTGACTTGCAACATATGTTCTTTCAATGCCCGTTATTAACAGAGTTCTGGCGAGGAGTTACAAAAACTGTGTCTCGTATCACTCTTTCCATTGACATTAGGAACTTCAGTGTCTTCCTTGAGGGAAATATAGGTGACCGCCTCCTCACCTGTAACCAAGTTGGAGCTGAATGACTTGGTAGTATAATTGGTTTTGCTCTATTGCAGTTCCTCACATGGTCTAATATGCACATAAGGGCTCCCAATTCGTGTGGTGCAGACGTGGACAGACCCAGACGGTCACTACATTTTTCTAAAGATACAGGCCCATCAGACTACTTTGAAGATAGTGTCTATATATACCCCAATTGGAGACAAAGGCACATTCTTTAAACAAGTGACCAGGTTGCTTCTTTCCTTACCGCATTCCAAAGTTTTGCTCTGAATTTTGAAACCTGATTCTGGATCCATACCTCGACAAGTCACAGCACCACTCAACTCTTTGAACTAAAGACTGGCACCTGTTGTAAAATTTAGTGTAAGTCTTCTCACTCGTGGATCTGGCAGCTACACCATCCAGGAGATGGGGATTACACCTTTTATCTCTTGTGTTCATGGTACCCACACCCGTATTGATAATTATTTATCTAATGCACAGCTACCAAAAATAATGCACATACACATAGTACCATGACAGTCGCAATCACTACTGATTATTGTTTGCAAAAGCCACCTAGAGGGTCCCGGAGACTTAGTATGGCATACTACAGGCTGACAAAGGATAAGAAGCGCCTCCAAACCTATTTAACTTCGTACTTGGACAGAACAAAAACAGACTCATCAATGCAAATGTTATTGGCGGCCAGGAAAGACTGTATTGGGGGGGACCTAATGAGGGACTCTGCCCAACGTAAGCACCATTCTGCCCAGCAACGGGCGTTGCTTGAGAGGCAGATTAAGCTCCTTAGTGACTAGTATAAACACAAACCGGATCTCAAGACTTTGCAATCCCTCCATAAAACTAAAACTAAGACCAAATTGAACTCAATGTGGACCTCACAGACGAAAAAAATGTCATTCCATATCAGGCAGCAGCACTACTAGAGGGGAAGGAATGTGTGGCACCTCTTGGCCCTTCTGTTGAGGCAGAGGTAGGGAGACACTAAGTGCCATCCCAGTGGTCCATGACACCCTTTTGACTCCAGATATTCTGGAGACTTTCTGTGAGTTCGGTCACTCCTTGTACTCTGCAGAGGGAGTTTATTCTCAGGAGCAGGATGACTGTTTTTTCTCACATGGTACTTTGTGTACTGTTTATGAACAAGAAGAGGAACTAGGAGCTTTTAAGACTAGGTCCTACACAATGCTCCCAATAGTAACGTAAGTCAAAAAGATGTGTAGTTCCTATGTACTGTCCCTCCTGATATCACTTCTACACTTGGCGCTGGGATTGCGGCAGAGAAGATAAGACATGCAATAGACGCACTACCCACAAAGAAACACCGGCTATCATGGACATTTTTATAAAATAAAGACAAGATGCTTCCTTTGTGGCATAAGTTCTATGCTGACATCTCACCAGGGACACACCCCCTCCAAGTACTTGCAGCTGCATGCATCACACTACTGCTGAAACCAGATAAGGACCCCCTTCTATGTGGGAGTTGTCAACAAACATCACTTGTCAATGTAGACATTAAGATTCCTGCCAAAGTTTTAGCCTCCTGTCATGTGTGACTACTCCAGACGTTGATTCATCCCTCCCAGGTGGGATTTGTTCTGCTTCACTCCTCCTCATCCCATTTACAGTCTCTCTCGAATGTACTATGGCAGGTTTGTCATGATAATGATGAGACGGTGTCGGTATCTTTGGAAGCGGAAAAAACTTTTGACAGGGTGGAATGGCATTACATGTTCCGTGCCCTCTAGGGATTTGGGTCTGAAAAGGATTTCTTACAAAGCTCAAATGTCTGTTTTCAAATTTTACAGTTATTTGTAATGGTTTTCACCATGAGTAATCAACATAGGCAGCGGAACTAGTTATGGCTGCTCTCTTTCTCGTCTTTTATCCATTCTGGCTCTAGAGCCGCTAGTGGCAGCACTACACAGTGTTAATGGTCAAAGGTATATCAAAACCTGGTGGGGAATACAAAGCTCTGTACTATGCTGACAATATATTGGTCGTGCTTGCAGACCCAAGTAATTCACTCCTTGTGCTGATAGATTTGATCTGAGATTTCCACAATTTCCAACTATCGAATTCAATGGGAATAATGCGAGGCACTCGCTTTCACCCCTACTATGATAAGGAAATCACTTGAAAACTTAGTTTCACTGTGTTACCCTACACATTGAAATATCTATGGATACACTTAAATACATGGCTGCAACACATTATGCAGGATAACCTAGACCAATGGTTCTCAACTTGTAGTCTGGGGCCCCCTGGTTGGTCCGCAGTGCCTACTCAGGGGGTTCATGCCTGCTTAGAAAATTAAATAATAGTAACAGATTAAGAAGGCGTATGTAAATAAAGAAGCAAAATGTAAAAAATTTACATTTTTTACTTTTCTATAAATGTGAAGAAATTTGAAATTGGAGGGTAAAAAATAAGTTGGTATCCTCGGATTGATTCGTAGGAGCAGTGAAACAATATATAGTTTGGGCAACAAGTGACCTCAATTAAATTTAGCAAAGCTACAACCTTCCAATTAAAATTTAGATTTTTGTCTTTTATATATATATATATATATATATATATATATATATTAGTGAAATAAAATAATTCATCATTTTGTACATTTATTTGATGAATGTTTGTTCCCATATTTTTGTGTACTGATTTGTGGTTCAAATCATCGAAGTTTAGGCCAGAGTCCCCATATTTCATTAATGGCTCAGTGGTGATCCCCGGATTCCAATGATGTTTCAGTGGGGGTCTCCAGATTCTAGTATTAATTAAGTGGGGGTCCACAGAAGTCAAAAGGTTAAGAACCACTGACCTAGACCCTCAAATAGAGAAGATAAAGAATGACACTGCCCGATGGCCGCAGTTGAACCGGCCTTCTTGGGTTGGAGTCCAAACGATTAAAGTGAACATCAGTCTCCGCATGAACTATGTTTTTGCAATGCTTTGACTTTGTGAATCACACAATTTCTAGAAAACACTTTGAGAATTGTGGGAATTGTACCTCTACTGAGGCTTAAAATGACACAACTCTATGCATCCACAAAATCTGGGGTGGCCTTTCTGGGTGAAGATTGGGACATAACGAGGGATTAGAGTAGGTATACACTATGGTCCATAAACAGAATGCTAAGTTGAACTCTATATTACATGCTGCTGCATATGCTTGGTATAAGTTACTTGGAAAAGACCACTACTTACACACGCAGGCGATTCTGTGGGGTAATGCTAAAATTTGTATGGGGATAGGAACAGCAATGGCCAGAGTTTATTGCATGCGGACTGACTTCTTTTGGCCGGCTTGTCCTAGGGAGTGGACTTAAAAACACACACTGATTCATAACTAGAGTTTGGACTTCTCCCCAAACACTTCTGGAGCTACCAACAACTGCTACACTGTCTCAGAAAGGTCTTGGGTCCTCTGGCAATACAGAACTCTCCTATCTTATGTTACTTGGTCACAGGGGGTACCTAAAAAGGAAAACTTTCTGGCCTTTATTGGATTCTATCTGACCACACCTTCTCTCGCCCTCTGGCTCAAGACAGAAATGGTAGACTGAGAGGCTTGGTCTGACTTATGAGATGGAGGGCTGGGATGACCTGCAATGAATGCATGAAAAGTGTTTTGCGAAGCTAGACTGAAATGTAGTAATTTTGATATCTTGCACAGGTGGCACTGGACGCTGGTAAGGCTGCAAAAATTGGGCCTGAGTGACCACTCCAAGTGTTGGAGAGGTTGCACCCCACTTAATGTCATTGTCCACATTCTATGGGAGTGCCCTAACCTCAGAAAATACGGGACTGCAGTTTGATCAAGAATGACCTGCACACGAACCATTACCGCCCTGTTGACTAATAGAGCAGCACTTCTACATGATACCTCAGACTATACTGCAGTTATGGAGCGCAGAGGCCGTTGGTTGGCCACAGCTTTAGCAGTAGCAAAAAATGTCCGTGCTCCACCTCTGGTGAACAGAAAAATCCCCATCTGAGGAGACATAACTAAGAGCAATGCGTCACATATCCTATACAGGATTATGCCAAATTCTGCTAAGTGATCAAGTGGAAAAATGTGCTGACATATGGGGGATTACCTGGATGACTACCCTTACAATATAAACCCTGAAGGCGGTTGGTATAAGTAAGCTACCAGCAGGGATTGTAGTAAATGAGGAATTCCATGATATCCTCCACCATAGACTACTAATCATAGTGTTCAATTTACTATCCATTCTCTGTAGTGCAACATATGTATGATGGCATCCCTGTATGGCTTCAGTCCCTGGGAGAGTCTTAGCTTTGGGAGGGCATGGGTGTTCCATTAACCGCTAGGTGAACCATGTAGCGGTGAATAGATACCTCCTGCAAAAAGGCTTATTTTTTCTTCCCTTTATCCTCCTCTGTCTTTTGTTACCTTTAAGTAGTTGGGTTATCAGGCTTAGTTTTGCTCTCTCACAGGTCCCCTCGTCAGGACTGCTCATGGACATGTACTTCTTTGTCATACCCTTAGCATTGCCTAATCTAGGTATAGTTTGTTGAGACCTAACAAGTATATAAGTATCGTTATTTTACACCCTAGATGGAACTCCATCGAGGTTACTGCATGACAGAAGGGCAATTACATAGTGGTTGAGTTTGTATTCATGCTTAGACATAGCGATATGATTATTTTCTTTTTTTTTCCTTTTTATTTTGTACTGTTTGACCAGTCGGTGTAGCCACACAGGAACTGCTTGTTTGCTGACATTGGCGTTGCTGATTATATTCAGTAATTCAGAATAAGCAATTGAACTGCCAATTGCTTATCCTAGCATACGCTCTTGTGTCCTCCCAGGGACAGCGATTTATTTATTTCTTTTCTCCCTTTTTTTGATCTCATTGTTTTAGACATTTGTAGTTGATTTGCCCTGTCATGTAGGATGCATATGTATGTCAGCTGCAGCGTCCTTAACTTGCTGAAGGAACAGGATGTATTATTCAATTAAAAAATCTATAAAGCTGCTATAAACAAAAAAATTACCTCACCTCAAAGCCACCATCCTTACCACTGTACATCTATGCTTGGATCATGCCCCGCATTCTGGATTAATTCCACTGGCTGCCTTTCAATTGCCAATTTTTGTTTTAAGTTGACATGCTTCTACACCACAGTCCATTCAAACAGATATTCTATCTGATTTACAAATTAATAATTTCGGGTTTCTACATCATGAATAACAAAGCTAGGCACTGCCCATCCGTTCTCGTGTTATGGACTCCTTTAACTTGCTTCAAATTGAATTCCACACCCTGTCAGACTGCTTTCCCTTTGCTCTCCTCCTGTTTAAAAAATACTTTCTTCTCAGGATCCAAGAACACACTCTAACGCAAGAACAAATCTTCCTTCTCCAAATGAAGGAGTCATTATTATTTTTGGGTTTCAAACTGCATTATTTTATAAAGGGGTACTATGATTCTCCAGTATGAGGTTCCTACTGCCCTGAAACTATCCATAACACAGGTGATCACTTCAGAAGACACTCCAGACTGTGGCACAGTTTCCTTCAAACCTTTCATCAGATGAGGAATTGAAATTATTAGGAAAAAGATGGTGAACCAGTTTGATCGGCTCACCATTTCTTCCAAACACTCTACACAGGATATGCCTTAGGGTCCTTTATGTGACTCATGCCATTCTCTCTTTTCATTGAATCCCTGTTAGTGCTTTGGTGAGCTTGCCCTTCGCCAGATGTATTGGAGGTTGAAGGTAGATGCCCTGCTTAGAGTGTTTGCAGCTCTTTGTTTCTCTGCTAAATGTGCAAATCCATTGATCTTGAATCTTCACCCCAGTAGTACAATTATCTTCCAAGAGGTACAGATGTGTACATTTTAGCTCTCAACTCACTTTCTTTGTCTTAGAAGCGGGTCTTCCTGCTTACGCACATTGATCTGAATGGTCCAACTCTCTAGAGGTAGGGAAATGTGTTTTTTTTTAACTGAGCTTCAAGACCAATGAGTCTTGAAGATAATCAGGAGGGGCAGTACTCCTGACTTTGTCCTTTGCACTTTCTGTTGCATTATTCTGATGCAAAATAATCAGATTCAATGGCAATTCTTTCTGAGGTTCATTGGAGTTTTTAATATGGTTTGTTTTGTCCTAGCTTTCTTAGCTATGATAGCCTACCCTGGAGGTTTTACATCCAGTGTCACGAGAGGCCCAATTATTTCCATTTTTACCAGGTGCAGTTGTAGGAAATCTGCTGCAAGGATAAATGCACTAATCCATACAGTCAGAAAATTGCATGTAATTTCCAATCCTTCAGTGTAATTTTCTAGACTTCATCTGGTCCTAGTATCCAAATTTTTATGGACTACTTTGGTAATGTCAAAGGATGAAGCATCTTAACAGTGCAAATGTTTCAAGTAGAAAATAAGTTTATACAATGATGATGTTTTGATGGATATTTTACACTTCTGACGATTTTACGTAGACATTCTTCTTATATCCTTGGTGAGCGTGAGGCAAAAGGGTCCATTTGGAGCCAGAAAGTTCATGATAGCCATCATTTAAAAAGATGACCGCGATACTAATGCAGTTTCTGGTGCTCCGTGCCTCTCTATGTAGGATATAATAATCTAAGGATTCCTAAATTGACGCCTGGTATCTCTAAGAGGAAGCCTGTGCATAAAATATTAAGCTATGGATCAAAAACTAAAGTTATTTTCTTGATTCACCTGTTCATTGCTCGTTGTGTGTGGCAGCAGTCTCATTATTTCTCAGACTCACTGTAAATCGTGATAGAGAGCTGTACTTTATAAATGTGTTTTACCCTTAAGGAAGGCTAGTATCTCAAAGACCTGTTACTACATGTGCTCAAATGGTCCTAATCCACCTACTGGCATGTTCTGGACATTCATACCATGTTGCTAATAAGCAGAAATCGGTTCAGAGTTTTTACCTGATGCTGCATTTACTGAAACATGTTGGTCCTTGATATGGACTTTAGAGAACAGTAACTAGTTTGTGTACATATTACCACATTCTCACAAATTGACAAGGCACTGGTAGGCTGTGTTTTGTCACGTGATTATCTTCACGTGGTGCATACCTTAACACACATTTGAAAGCGAAGTCTGTCAACTGAGTCAGCCAGGGTTCAAGGAAGACATGTTCTCAGTGAGCTTTGGCACAATCTTAACCGATGATACTTGGCATGTGGATGAACCGCATCAGCAAGATCTTGGCATATGACAGAGAAGACCATTCCAAGCCAACATAGAGATTTTAGACAGTGACTACCACACTGCATGGTGGTGGATGTTGAGGCACCTTGGCTGGGACTGCTACTGTCCCATATAATTGCGATCAACAGCTCAACATAGTCTGTAACCTCTGTCTCCTTAGGGATCAAAAGAAGTCAACCTGTGTGGTTTGCCAGGCCTTCAGATATAAGAAGACAATCTGGTATCGAAGGGAACAGTGGTGAATGCACAAAAGGGTTCATAGCTAAGGCTCTCCTGAGCCATCAACCACACCTGACATCGAAGAAGTGTGTTCGGATAAAATGGGGTGGGTGGAGCCTTCCAGTACTCTGGGGTCCCATTGAGACAGAATTCAGTGTATGCAATGTTAAATAACTCTGAAAAAATCCTTCTCCACGGCACCCAGTAAAATCAACACCCAGGAAAAAGGCTACACTTCTGGTTTCACAGCCAGCACTTATCGATCTTCCCTCTGGGGTTCAACCTTAAACTGAGCCTTGGCTCCAGGGCAATGAAAAGCCTCAAGAGGACATGCCTCAAGCCCCAACTGCTTTCAAAATTGCTTCAGCAGACAACACCAATCACTGCTCTAGAGCCATCTTAGTACTGAAAGGCGGTCTCTACACTCATAAAGCCTTGAAAGTAATACCTTGACATAGAGAGACCATGTAGACCCCGAGAGCGTGGGCTACCCATATCCAAATCGAGTAGACACCAAAGTCGACATTGAATCAGCTACTGGCCTTGAGTAAATCGGCACCACCAGAAGACTAGATTGAGCAGCCTGATGAGGGAAAGGAGGATCTACATAGCTCATCCACCACAACCTACACCAGCTGGCCAGCTCCACGCCAATAAAAAAGTGACTTACATTTGAGGAGGCAATTTCAAAAGAGCTTGCAACATTTCCAAAACCTAAGAAGACTAGCCATAGGGAGCAAAGCCCACCACCAACAGTGTCACCTAAAGCAGTTTACATCCCTTCCTTACACAGACTCAGATCCTGACACTTCTGAGGATCTCTCTAGAGAGCTCATTCCAAAAGAAAGAGACAACCCCTAGCTTGATTAGAATGTTGATCCCACAGGTGACTGGTCTTTGAAACTGTACCCTATGAAGCCATTGCCACCTGATGATACCACATCCTACCATGTGATCATCCAGCGTGCAGCAGACCATAGTAAATTGACACTACATGTGGTTGAGGAAGACTTCCTCATCAAAAGGCTGTCGGAAACCGAGGAGCTCTTACATGGTGCTAAAACGTATTCTGAATTGCTCAGCTGAAAAGTTTAAAGACTCCATCGAAACCAGAGTTGTCACACAGATAGTTTAAGTATAGCAAGTACAAAGCTGTGCTAGGCGACCCCATATTCATTAGGAGGCATGTGTCATCAGATTCCTTTGTGGTACAAGGTGTAGGGGACACGATTGTGCTCAAATTGGCGAGCAAGTGCATTGATGCCTCTGGCAAAAGGGTAGCTGTTGGTGCTGCCATTCAATGGGACACAGCCTACTCAGTCTGACTGTGGGCACGTTATGATAGATTCATTTGGGAGTAAATAGAACACCTTCTGGATGCCTACAGGAAGCATGTAGAGAGCTCATCCGGGAAAGTAAAATCATTTCCAGTGCTATATCAGGTGCGCTCTGGAGGCAGCTCCCACTGCCTCTAGAGAAACCAATACCAGCATTCTACTACATGCCTGATTGTGAGACACTTCAAAATGTCCTTGCAAAAACAGTGCTCATTCTCACTGACATGCCAACCATATACTAACCCCAGAAACAAGAGGACATGCACTCCCCATGGTTATCCAAGTTAACTCACAAAATCAAGTTCTCATGGCGGAACACCATCCCGAAGCACACAGTGACTTTGTGGACCAGCTCAGCAAACACACAAATAGGATTGCAGCATACATATACCTTACCACTACTTCCACCGATGGGGGACTCCGACACTCAACCTCTTTGCCAAATGCAAGAGAGCAAAATGCAAAAGCTATGCCTCCAGATACTCGCACCTACAGTCCATGAGCAATGCTCTGTGGATGAATTGATCAAGGATATTTGCATATACTTTTCCTTCCCTACTACTAATACCACACATAATAAGGAAGATGAAGAAAGGACCTTATAACACTCACCTGAATGAGGCAGCCGTAGTGCTCCCTACTGCTGAAATATCCATGCATACCCACAAATAGGTACCTGCATGCTGAGACCCCTTCACACAACATCAGGTTCAGCTATGACATCCCAGTGTCCGTGTCCTGAATCTTGCGATTTGGCACCTAAAGTCTTAGAGTTTGGATAGCTTCAACTTACAAATGTGTGCATGCAAATTCTTAAGGAGGCCCACAAGACCACCAGTAGGGTTTGTGGCAAGGTGGAAAGTATTTGTCCACTACTGCTCCACTCTCCACATTCTACATTTACAGGCCTTGGTACAAGACACCATCTGCTGTTTGATGCACTTACCAAAGGCACCCTTAGCGTACTCCTTAGTAAGGGTATATTTAGTTGATATCGCGGCGTACTTACAAAACAGAAAGTATTCTGAATATCCAGAGTTAAAGACTTCATAGAACGCCTTAAGAATCATCTTTCTTAGAATAACACCAGTCCCTTCATGGGACGTTAACTTTGTTCCCACCGGATTCCTGGGGCCGCCATTTGAACCGTTGCACTCTTACCTGCTGCAGTTCGTTTTCTGGAAGGCTGCTTTTCTCATTACAAGCACTTCCCTTCAGAGAGTAAGTGAACTGCAAGCTCTAATGGTGAAGGAGTCATTTATTCAAGTACACAAAAATCGGATCAGCCTTAGAACAAACTCTTGGTTTCTGGCTGAGATTTATTCCCTGTTCCATATCAGTCAACCATTGATTCCCCAATATTTTTCTCCTAAACTCCCTAAGTTGTGGAAACTTGTCCAAACTCTCATGTACTAAATTGATCATATCAAATCCTTATGGAAAATTATACGTCTTTGTGGCCTTTCACAAGCCCCACTTAGGAAAACCTGTTTCCAAAACGAGTGTAGCTAGATGGATAGACATGTGTGTTCAAGTTTGCTGCATGAAGGCCGAATGCACACAAAAAAAAGGAGCCACTGTCACTTTCTTAGGCAAGATTTCATTTGCAAACATATGTAAAGCTACAGCCTCATCTAAGAGACTTTTACCAATAGTTATTGTATGGGCAAAGATAGACCCACAAGAAGCACAAGCTGGCCATACTGTTCTGAAATCTTTGAATCTTTGTTTCAGAGATTGTCTTCTGCAGCTTGCAAGACATTGCTTTAAGGAGAATAAACTTGCTTTTCAGTCTCTGCAACATGTGCTGCTGTAGATCACATGCTTTGCAAACTAAAAATGTTACCTGTAACAATCAGTTTGCTGCTAGTAGGGCTGTAGATTTACATCCCACACCCACCTCTCTGGATGCAAGGTCACGGTATGATGTCTTTAATGGTTAAGTCTCAAATACATATTTACATTATATACAGACTGTCCTGCTTTGCATTACTACACCCACTTACTCTTACCTGTAAAGAAAAAATGAAACCTCCACCAAAAAAAAAAAAAAGCAACATTGGCACCCAACACTGCACATGCTTTGCATACTGGAGTGTGCAAAGTTTGTGAATCTACAGCAGTACAGGCTGCAGATTGATTGTTACTTACCCATCTTCAGTAAGGCGACACATGCCCTCTGGGCACCTTCTCCCCGCTCAAGGAGGTCTCTTGCTCGCTCTCTTTCTATGGTCTCCCAAATTGATGCTGGCATAGGCATTAGTCAAGCACTGGTGCAGATCATGTCTGTTGACCCCACTGGTTAGATGCGCACCTCCATTAACAGTTCTCACCCCAAACATTCATTCAGAGAAAAAGTGTTATGCCCTCATGCCAGATTCCTCTGTGCACTTGTAGTTCCTTGTTTCGTTCGCATATTAAGTCCCGCTTTACCTGCTCTATGGTTGTTGCAGATCTAGTGGTGTGGCGGGCGAAGCTTGCATGCCCATTGTTAACAGCAGTAGCTTCTCATTGCAGGGGCCTAAGCAGTAACCTCCCTTTGGGACAGGAGTTGGTGCAGTAGGTCCTGTGCTGTGGCATGACTTTGGCTGTTGTGGCCATTCGGGCCTAGGCAGGCAGATACCCAGTCACTGCAGCTGCAGTGTCTGGGCAGATTCATCAGCTATGATGTCTTTGACAGTTGTGGCTTCCTGGCTGATTGATCACTTGCTTCAACAGTGTCATGGCTTCTCTTCTCAGGCACCAGCAAAGGCAGCATCAACTCTCGAATCACAGCAAGATGCCAAATGACACAGAGGCATTGATATGTTCTCTAGATTTTTCTAAAAACACAGGTCAGTTTTCTAAGCCCCCGGGCATTAAGGACTTAGTGTGCCAACTAGAATCAGAAGCCTAGTTATACTGCAACCATTACACAACCCACTTAGCAATGTTTGAGATGTGTTTCGGGTAGCGTTCAATCCCATGAGACATTACAAGGATAGTTAGTGGACCCCCAACACCTCTATTATCAAAAATAATTATACACTCAAGAACATTAGAATATGAGGTACATATTTTAAATATTTACTCAAATTCAGAATCCTAGTCTAGTGCACATGATATGAATTGTAACCACTATAAAGACAAAACAGGAGCAGCAATGTTCACCAAACTTTTAAATAAGAGTAACCACCCTAACATGGTTGTGTGATAAAGCTGTAGCAACTCTGCTCTCATTATGCTACTTGTAAGCGCTTATCTAATTCTGGCACAGCAGAAAATAAAATCCATTTTGAGTTTCAGAGATGGTACACACCCACATTCCTGTTTGATCAGTAGAGCTTATTTTCAATGGAGGCACATGGTCTGCTGTTCTCATCTCATGAGGCTAACTGCATTGATAAGTGAGGTTTGAATGCCTCACGTCCCAGTAGCCTTTAATTGGGAACGGAGATATGATTCTGTGCGGCCTGTCCCAGTGACACTTGGTGTGATGATTCCCCCCTGCCTTCCATTCTCCGTGGTCGACATAGCATAATCTTGTTATTGTTAGAACCTCTTAGAAAATAAATGAATAGAAATTGACCTGATGCCCTTTCAATTATTTCATTCTACGAGATTGTGATCTTTTGAAATGACTGCTGTAAATTAGACATGTAGTTGTCAACCTTCCAGAAACACTTCGAAATCAATAACAGGCTAATGTAAACTGAAGCAATCCGCATTCAAAGTAAATACTGCTAATATTTTCATGTACACTTGATTATCACATTGCAGAACTTATATAAACTAAATCTGTGTCATATTAATCACGTGTTCAGCATTTTACTAATCCTACATAGTCACTTTTTGATTAATTGACTGTCACCTGTAACATGAGGATTGGAATACTCCTAATATTCATAATGGTATTCGTGCTTACAAAGTCTTGGTGCAGTTCACAAGGTGACTGCTCAGAGAGACCTGAGGACCTCCTTGCAACAACTGTCACTTCTGACAATCTCTGGGTGTTGCTCATGCTGGGAACATGCTGTGCCACTCCTTTACAGTCTCTCCTGCAGGACCAGGCACTCACCTTCCATCTCTTAACAGGCAGGCAGGCTTGTAGGTACTAAGGCAGACCATCGGTAATGTCCCTTACCTCTGGGAGACTGGCTGTCATGCAGACACTAGCCTAATCACAGTAGTCCTAGCACTCTCCAGAGCACACCCATACTTGGTTATGAAGAACTTGGAATTGCTCAGGAAGAACAATTAGGCAGCCCTTTGCTTAAAAAAAGGTCCTCATTGAGTTTTTAAAGGTAGCCATGTCTCCATCCCCTGTGCTTTAGTGCCTGGATCGCCACCCTCTTGCGACAGGCATGCCTGCAATAGATATTTGCGGTATGGGAAAGCTTTGCCATCCTCCAATTTGTGCTATGCTAAACCAGGGGCATTCAGAATGGATCTCACTTGCCCTAATACTCAAAATCATACAACGGAGTCCTGCCACTAGCCAAATGTTACATGAGAGGCACCAGTATGTTTGTCTCTTCTTGACACAGAGAAAAAAGTCATAATACTGATTCACAATACTGTACACTGTCACCATGGATTTGTGATGCACCCAAGTCATGGACAGCAGTAGTATGTGGTGCGCCCTCACAGATTAAAGAACAGGTTCTGTACCTCTAATTACCTGAGACAGGCTTAGGCTTCTGCGCAAAAGCCAAGGCCAAACACAGTTGGGAAAGCAGTTTCACATGCAAACAGGAACTAAGGTCATGGATACAGGCTTGATTACCATGCAAAGGACATTCCTATCAACAGCATTAGTTAAAACAAATTCCTCAATATCTACAGAATTTTCTAGGAGACTGCAACATATTTGTGCACACACACACCTTCACTGAAAAGCGAACTATTAACAAATGGTACATTTGTGTATATTCTTGCCATGTGGCCTCTGTATGAGTCGTGACGTGGGACAGATCCAGCCTCCTGACAAGCATAAATGTCCCTGATGGTCTAGGGTTCTTCTGCCGCTTGTAATACCCATATAATAGGTAAATGATGGTAAATTATTGTCTGGAGAGGCCTACCGACTTGTAATTTGAGATCGTCGACTGATATCCTTCCAAACAAGCTATGCAAAGTGAATGACCACATTTATTTTGAAGAGTAAGTACTTGATCCTCCCAAGGTTAATGATAGCATGGGATAATTGCACTCCCTTGTATGTATGATTGGTATGTTTCTTGTACAGTCTTGTAGATAAAGCTGCTTTGATATCATACATGTTATCCCTTAACACCTTAAAATATGTGCTGGAAGTACTATTTTTATTTGGTATGATAGTTGTACATCTTGTAGGTAAAGCTGCTACTACACCGTACATGCTACCCCTACCAACCTTGGAATCTGTACAGGGAGTGGTATTTTGTATCGGACTTGTTTGTGTTCGACTTTCATAGCCTAAAACCCATAATGGTTTTATATTTTTCCAGATAAAAGAATCTATTGTTGGGGATATCCGAAGAGAAATAGTAAGTGGACTGTTAGCAGCTGTATCTTCCTCAATGAGGTCTGATGGAAAGCAGGATGGAAAGCTCTGAAATAGCAGATAGAGGTAAGCACAAGCTGTAAAATGTGTGCATATCTTTGCTCTGATTTAGTATTGTTTTCTGACTGCTGTATTCGAGTTTGAGATAATTCTGAAAGCATTGGAATGAAGATGTATTTTGCATTTATGGTTGTCAGAGATGCATATTTCTCACTCAATTGTTACTTGTCCTTGATATTTACTTGATTTATCAGGGTAAAGGAATCCAATTTTTGTTTTCTCCATCTAAGGCTGCCAGTTTCATTTTTTCTTTTGTGGCTGGTAATATGTAAGTATGTATGCCTTCCCAGAAACATTACTTAAACTACTATGGAAGTATGAATTCTGTGTTTGAAGCTTCTGTATGTATCTACAGTGTGTGCTTACATTTTTGATGGCCTTTTCAATCTTCTGTTCAAAGTGAGGTGGCTAACCATGATAAGTCACTGGTGCCTCTGGCAAAGAGAGCCATCTTGTCTTTCTGAATGAGCTGATGGGGGGATAAGCAGTCATCCTTTCAATCTTCTAGTGAAGCAACAAGGCTGTGCTGTTAGCCTACAATCATTCTAGAGATTACATTTTTACCTGTCACCGGTTTGCCCTTGCTGACCAATTCGAAGCTTTTTCTCTTTGTGAGAATGGCCCTTTACTTTCTATGACTGCTCACTAGGTGCTTGCCTGTTTCCTTGTTAATAGATGGTTATTTTGGGGTTTGAGAGAGTTGTAGTGGTGGGAGCGTGAATTCACGCTTTATGCATGTGGCTATGGGGTGGGGGGGAGCAGGAAGCGACAAAGCATTGCGTAGAGTGACCTCCTTTTTCTAACTTTTCGGCTTTTCTCTCCATGTAACTCTGCCTTTTCCCGCTCATATCTTCTCTCAGCTGCATTTAAATCTCACCTGTAAGAGGAACAAAGTGATTTTGATCTTAGTAATTATCATTGTCTGAGACCTGCTCAGTTTTGCAGTGTGAACCTATTCTAGAATCACGTGCTGCATTCAGTCTTTGAGTGACAGGTTCTGAAAAGTAGCTGGTTAATGTGAAAAGGTTTGTCTCAACAATATACAGTTGGGACTCTTGATAATGTTGATCTAAAGCCCACATTGCCCCACAGCATGTCCACCAACTTCAGATTATATACTCTAATGTGGTGTTAATTACCCACCAAACAGCAATGCCTTAGCATTCAGCCAACTATGTGCTCCCTTAATTGCAAAGACTGACGTGTAGTCCCCTACTTCCCAGTAGTGACTGCGCGTTTGTTGGCCAATGTAAACATGGTGATGGTACCAGACTGATTCCGTGCACCCCTGCAGGGTATGTCGTCCTAAAGACCAGCTTGCCCACAGTTCTCCCTATATCCCCCCCCCCCCAAACCTAGATGGGTGGCAAACAGTTATGACAACCACAGAACACGACACACCTGAGCTCTCCCAGGGATCATGGTAACAGATCTAGAACCCTTTCGCTCAGTCACTCGTGCTCTCTTTCTCTCAGAGAAGTAAACAAGGAATACACAGTGGGGTGTTTTCAATACTTATTGAACCAAAGTGATTCTTGTATAAAATATGTTTGATGCAATGATCAATAGACGGAAGCAGATGAAAGTGTTTAGCAATATCAGGACAGTGAGCAGAATGAAAAGTTCCACCATCTTTCTAAACAATGTATATATGCGAGCATATAAAACAATCTCTAATTAGCTATGCGCTCCCTAACCTAGGTGTCTGGGGAAGTGGGGGTGCAAGGGGTGTGTGTGTGTGTGTGTGTGTGTGTGTGTGTGTGTGTGTGTGTGTGTGTGTGTGTGTGTGTTCGTGTTTGTGTTCTGCCAAGAATCTCCCATCGGATGATCCAACCCCATTACGTGAAGGAAACTTATGTAGGCCCCAGGTGTGGTCACGAATTAGACATCCTTCTTCGCCAAGAGATCAGCAAGCAGCTAGAATGAGGTTTCAGCGTGTAGTGACCTCGCAAATGACAAGTGTTCCTCTCCTGAATCCCAGAAATTCTTGTTTATTTATAACAAAAGGCATCCTTGTCCTGAACCGAGTTTCTAGTCAGATTGCCATTGTTTATATTCTATAGATAGCTAACCGCATTTGCACAATGTATATTCAGACCGTGTATGAATGGTCAAGGTGTCGTGATAGTATTCTTGTGAAGATGAATCTGTAAGGAAGTTTAGTTTCATGGCAATGAATCCTCACTGTCTCGCAAGCAACTGTGTGTCAAGAGTCATTGTGTGGAAGAGCAGGCAACTTGGGAAAACGTGTGCATTAAAACGGCAGTGTTTCCCACTAGGCCTAACTGGGACACATAACACCCACTCCACGAACATGAGTCGACTAAGAAGCTACCTAAATATGAAGAAAGCCATGGGTAATAATGCATGCATATATAAAAAGATGTCATTAAAATTTATCTAAAAACGATTAAAAAGGCAATCGTGCGATTTGAGCCAAAAGGACAAAGAAAGCCATTAAAAATCTAAAGGCAAAAACAAATTTAAAAACAATTTGAGGTGTAAAAACAGGCCGAATTCAAAGTTCCCACCAAACTGAATAGCTGAATGTTTGTGTTCCGAGTGGTAGATGAAATATTTCTGTTCCCACCATGCACAGACGATTATCCCAGAGGCACGCCTTGGAGCATATTTAAAGAGCAAATGTGTTCCCATCCAGCCCCCACAGCAGCCGCCGAGGGAGTGACTGCAGCGGGGGTAGTCCTGTCAAACCAGAGCCAAGATCTAATGCACCAGGGGCTGATGTACCCCAGGAAGGCTCGTAGAAAGCAGCTAGGAACAACGGAATACGCAGTGGACAACTATATATATATATATATATATATATATATATATATATATATTATATATATATATATATATATATATATATATATATCTTTATGGGGTCCATCAGTACATTTATGTCCAAAGGCTCAACCAATTGCGACCCCAGGCATAAATCCAAGGCACACTTGAAAGTGCACAACAGACAGCGGAACACGGGCTGTATGCATTGAAGACACACAGGCCAAAATAATAAAAACCAATGCTCGTTCAGTTCTCGAAGCAAGGGTGCGCCAAAGCAATGTACCATTCGCTCACGGCACAGCAGCACATCTGGTAGTGCTAGCTCCATTTGATCTCTAAATGTGGAATCCATAGCGGAGCAGAAAATTTTAAATCACAGTCCCGACAACCAGGAACAGAACCAGCGGAAGACCTCCAAAGATGCTTCCGAGCACAGAGTGTATAAAAGATGGAATGACTCAGAAAACTGTCTTAAGGTGCTAACTAAACCAGAGCCGATACTTTTGAAAAAAAATGCGCTATTCCCTTTGTACTAGACATGTTAAAAATGCGAAGCACCAGCTCTCCAAAATGTCGTGGGACGTTAGTGCGGAGTAGCACCTGTATCTCTGAAGAGGACCTTGCAAACCGAAGAACAAACGTCTCAATAGAGGAAGTTAAGGACACATCTCTTTGAAACAGGAAGACTTTCAGTTTGCTCAGAGCATCAGAACTCACATTGGTAAGTTTTATTGAAGGCCAAAGCGTATCCTCCCTAACTGCATGGGCAGGAGGAAACAGTACTTGGCTTCAACAAATAGCAATGGAAGAAACCGTTACCAGATAGGCAACTCCCAGTTCCATTCCATAGGAACCTTGACTGTTCAGCATGAGGTAACTCCCGTTGGAGAGCAATCTGAAAGACAGACATATCACGGTCGCTTGGGAACCTTTCAATTGGCAAGAAAGATTTGCCACAGAAGCGTTACAGGCCCAGTGTAGCGAAACATCCTTGCACACTAAAGAGCCACTTAAAGTATTCTCACAGTCCAAATCACTGAGAATCTTCAGTTTCCCTATTTCATCACCAAAATGTAAAAGGCAGTTCCCAATACTTGTGTACAAACCCCCTTCCCCCAACACTTCATGACTGCCTACTTGATGGGGTGGCAGAAAGTACTGAAAATGAAATGTTGAAATCAGCAAGGTGATGTACCCAAGGATTATCCAATATGTGGACGGTATTTTAGCAACAGTGAAAGGCAACTTCTCTAGTTTCTCATTGTGTAACAGTGTATCCTGCATCTTTGCGTGCCATGAGCATCTGCTGTTCTGTAAGATGGTATGGGGCAAACAAGCTAGTGGTGTTACTACGTTCTGGCCACGTGCCATGGCAACATATTGTTTGTAATGTCCAGCTCAGTAGCATAATAGACCTACGCTGTGACTGCCCATGTTGTAATGTGGACTTGTCTTGTTGAACAATGTCTATTGCTGATGAAACTGTTTCCTAAAGAGTATATCGTAGAGGACAAGGTGGTCATACTGTTGTCAACCACTGCAAGAGCTTTCTCTAAATTGGCCCTGTCAATCTTGCGCAGTCTTTAAGCAGCTTCCTGCTGAGAAACCTTCCATAATTCATTATATTATGCATATAGGAAGCGTTTTTCACATGACTTCAGAGACCTAATAAAATGTCCCAGAGTTCCATGTCATCAGATAAAAGGGACAAGTGTTGTTTCACCTCGGACAGTGTTGATGTTTTTAGCCAATCCAGACACAACTTCCCAACACTGTCAGTTGTCACCACCCGAGTGTTCAGACTGCACATACCGCACATCAGGTCTGATTGTTTTGAATCCCTCCATGTTATCTAGGAATCATGCTTGACATCTGTTTGTGTCTAATGGCCAAACTAACCATCCCTTCCAATTGGGGTCTGATGAATTGTATGTACCATTGCGCAGCATGGTATCCAAGGTTTCCTCACTGTATTTTCTAAAGTGTTGTCAGTTTTCAAAGCGTGCAAATGTGCGTGCAAATCTTTAATCTTGGCTAATCGAAGACATGTTTGCTGCACAGTTTTTTGTTCAGGAAAATCATTTGTTGTTGTGGTTAGGCATGCTCTAAACAAGGTCTCAGTTCCAGGCTTTCGTTCCCCAAATAGATTTTACACCTGTAGTGTCCCTCCAAAAGGAGAAAGAAACCCTGTACAGACACCTGGGAAAGAAAAGAAGCAGAATATATCAGCTTGGTGTCAGTTAGCATATTGTTCTTTGCCGGTGATGGTGCAAGCCTATAATGAGTCTGGGTGAGATGTATCATAACCAGAAAAATAAGCAAACTTCTGTGCAAATGTTTTTAATTAACCCCTAGTGGTTTAGGGCAATATTCTCATTGAGTGTAATTGTAAACCGCACGTGGAATGCTTGCTTTATGCAGAAAATGATGACCATAATGTTGAAAAAAAATATTTAGTCATAATTAGATGGGCCATCATACAATTCATTAGACAAAAACAATGTAGAATGCTCTTGATCTTCTAGCATTTCATGCACTGCGTCCGTGTTCCAATCATCAGAAACCGTAGTATCAGTAATGAAATCATTCAAAGATATATTGAACAGGTATGAAATTTGTAAACGTTCAGTGGGACCATGCACATCATACGATGCCCTATCCCAAACAATCCCATCGGGAACTGGAACAGCTGAAATGTTCACCAGGGAAAGGTCTCTGTTCACGGTGTGATGACACGTGTTGTTTGAGAACCAAGTACACCAGTTTTACTGCAGAGCGTTCTGGGAGATAGTGTCCATTCAGGAGCAAGAAAAAGACTGTCACCAAATCAAGCATGAGGGCCAGGAACAGGAACACATTTGTAATCCAAAGATGTAACCAAGGAGAAACAAAATATGTCCTTTTCAGCCAAAGATAGAAAGCAAACACTTTCAGCCTGAATGGTAGTGGCGGTGGTGGTGGTGTATCCAATGCATTGGAATAAAAGTCATCGAAGTCTATGAATAGCCAGAGGCTGTTCGATCTATTTTTGGCAGCTCTGCAGGATTTGTAGAACTGGGAGAAGACTCGATCTGTGGTATATTGTTGAGAATTGGCCACGTAGTGTAGTTTGATCAGATAAATGGAGACAAATCTTTTTTTTTTTTTTTTTGCGGCTGGCAAGGGGTGGAAGAAGCCTAGTTCTGGTACCTTCAACAGCCAGGACAGAAACAGGTGCTCGGTAAGATAGCCCAAATTCTCTTATCCACACTTTTCTCCCTGACCAGGTCCCCTACCTTTGGGAGCCAGGCAGGTCTTGCTGGCTTTTCCTTCACTTCCCCATTGGAAATGATTTTTACTTGGATATTGCTATGTTCATCCCAGAAGTCATTCAGTTCCTGTAAAGCAGCCAAACGTTCAGTATTGCAGGACGGGGTTTCCGCCGCCACTGTGCTGTTATTGTCAAGGTCTGGGACCAACATCTTTACCCCAAACAGTATTTCATAGGGAGTTCGACCATCCAGGGATTTTCTAAGCAGATTCCTGGCAGGCCTTCTAGACCCCACACAGATGATGGACCCAACTGTGGCCTGAGCCTTGTACCCTTGCTGTTAAAGACTGCTTTAAGTCACGGGTTGTCCTTTCCACATCTGCGTTTCACTCAAGATGGTATGGAGATGAGAAATGCAGGGTTACACCCAAACTTCTTATGGGCTGTTTGTAAGCCCTAGAGCTCAACGCTGGACACTGGTCGGAATGTAGTGTGCCAACTATGTATGTCCAGATGAAGACTCGCAGATCCTTTATAACCGTTTAGGTGTCAGCCAACCGCTGTGGCCATACCGGTAGGAATCGAAAGTAGGAGTCCACTGCTACCAAGTTGTACTTGTAAGCCCCATCCGATGACAACTGGTTCCAGTGGTACAGGAAAACACAAGTCAGAGGCTTGTTTGAAATCCGAAGAAGTGTCTGTGGTGGACGCGCCACGGTGGAACCCTTCATCTGCTGCCAGATGTTGCTTTTAAGGACAAAGGCCTTGGTCTATTTGTAAAGACCGGGTCATCAGTAACGTTGCTGCAATAATTAAATTGTAGCAGCCACCCCTGTGTGTGCAAATGCCAGACCCTAGTTTGCAGCTAGGATTAAACGCATCCTGCAGTCTGTGTCTGGTATCACTCTATCACCCCCCCTCCAGCAATGTGAGCATATGGAATATTTTGTGCATCTAAATTGTAGAAGTACTTGAGAGGAAAGCCTTTCAGCAGATGGGTGTCATTGTGAGCAGCATTGACAGCCACCATGATGTCTCAGTCTATCCTCATACTGGAACAAGTGATTGCAGCAATCGCAGCAGTACGAACTGTTGCTTTTGTGGTTTCATCAGTTACTGAATTCCCTGCAAATTGTACGCCAGCACGTTGGTAACTCAATGTGTGTTTCACATGAGTCCTGGGCAAGTAATCTTTCAGCTTTGTCACCTGTTCCCAAAGCATCTTGTGCTTTATTGTGCAACCCTTTAAGTCTCTGAATCCATTCTGGCGCCAATAAGGTAAATATTCATTATAAGATTGAACACAGTAAAACGAAATGCACACAATAAGTGTGGAGAATCCTGGATCCGTGTTTTCTACTGCCAGTACTAGAGCCCTAAGTTCGGCCAGCTGCGCTGTTCAATCACCACGTGACTGCATGTAGGTTTTCTCAGGGTGACATTCTCCACTGTGCATGTGCCCTTTCACAATGGCGCACGCTGCCCAGTATTGATGCTTTATCCCTACGGCAGGCTGGCCAAAAACCATCAGTTTAAATGATGTATTCATAGCATTCTAGTGGCATAATTCCATTAGGTAGAGGATATTTTTTTTCGTACTGTACAAAGCCTGTTTTTGTAGTTTAGAGTCAAGCTTATAGTCTACATCTGTTGTGGTGAGCGAGTTAGCCCTTCTTATCCATCATGGATGTAATGCTTTGGCGTTTGGAACGCTTGCTCTGGAGACGGCCTCTAAGGCTGGTGCCGGGGTAACGACTATGATGCATTTTCCCTGAGCTAGGGCTCACTCTCTCACCACAGCAGTCTGTACTGCTCTCAGTATTTTTTCTGTAGGTGCAAAACGCATTTCAACATTGGTGTAAAGATGCGATTTATATGCAATTAGTACTGTCACCTTCATTGAACGTGACATTCATACATCCTGATGTCCCTGCAATGACGCAGATCACCAGGTTCATTGTATTTACACATGTGTGTAAGTGTTTTGAAGCCATCATCTCAGCTTGTAGGGAACATAAAATATTTGTATGTTCCTGAGTCCAATGTGTACTGGAAAAGTCTGGACGTGTTAGGTCGTAGAATGGTTTAAACTGTTCTGCGTAATCTGGAATGTAAATTCTGCCAAAATTCAGAAATCCCAATATGGATAGCAATCTCTTCAATGTAGTTGGAGGTTGAAGTAGCGCACACTTCTTTAAGAAGTGTGTTGCAAGGCTTTTCCCTTCACTAGACAGCTCATATCCCAGAAAAAAGACATTGAGATGGACGATGTTTTTTTTTTTTTTTCTTTTTTTTAAAATGAAATTTGTAGCCCATGCGATCCACTCTTGTCAGGTGCTCTCAAAGGTCATCATCCATTAAGTAAATGTCATCGACATAGGACAATGCCTGGCCATCAAATTTCTATAGTTGCTTTGTTACTCTGGCTGATAACTGCCCGGGCTATTCTTTGTGAGAGCCAAGCGTGTTGAATGTGGTCAGATATCTGCTTCCAGGTGCTATATTGTGGCAGAAAAATCAATTTGAGATATCAAGTGTTTTGTATTTCTTCCGCACTGTTGTTCATTAGTGCAGCACTTTGTGCATTTTGTACTGCAAATGTGCAAATGGCTATGTTTAAGTGTCTGTAGTCTAATACCAGATGGTATGAATGATCAGGTTTCATTACAGAAAACAAGGAATTATTCATTGATGAGGTGCAACTATCTATTACATCTTGGTATTCAAATTGTTAAAGAATATCCCTAACTTGTTTTTTTAGCTTCATGCTTTATTGGATATTTTCTTTGGGGTTGTGGGGTTGTCCTCAGTCGTATTTCATGATAAAGGAAACTGTCAGCCGACCCCACATGGTTGCAGTATAATGCAGGAGCTAGCGCCCACTCCTTGGCCTATGAATATTTTACTAATACTGGAACGAGGTTGGAGAAAGCGGGTAAAATTACCATTTCCCCGTTTGGGCACTCCAAATTAGGTGGCCAATCCTTTTCAGCCAAAAGAATATCGTAACCTTGTGTTAAGTCCTTCTAAAAGATAACATTGATGCTTCTGGATATGTCCCCCCCTCCAATTAACGTTGTATTTCATATAGGCGATGTGGGACTCTTACCCTGGTATCGAGTATTTCCATCGTGATATACTCACTCAGAGCTGCTCCCACCAGACAATCCATCAGGTTCTGGCGAGCTATCATGATTTCGCCCGTGCTGTCCAGCATTGTCACTGCCCATTCCCTGCTTAGAAGCGAAGTCCTCAATATCCGGGGCAACCCTGAGCTTAAGTCTAACTACCTTCTTTTTGAATTGAGGCTTGGAAGGCTTCGGTTTTTCTTCCTATTTAAATATGTAGTCAGATGAGTCCTTCGGTTTCACATGCTCCTCCGATCGACGCTCTGACCCCCCAAGCATTTATTAATCCTGAAAGGATCGAGACAAACGTGTATCAGTATCCTGATACCTGTCAAGCGGTCTTATATTGTCACGGTTTCGCAGGTAGTGTTTTTCAGTTGCTTCTTGTTGAGGAGGCCCACCCCGTGACTTAGTTTTGTCTTTGTTTTTCTTATTGCCCCACTTCTTTTTTGTTGAAGAGTCGGGTGCTTGCTTAGAGTTATCCTTTTCAGAGTTACTCTTTAATTTTAGTTTCCCATGTCTGGCTCCCAAATTATCCCATGCCGATGTAGCACAGGTTTCTTTAATAATTTTAGGTAATTCGCGCACTTGCTGTGCAGGAGCAAAGTCCTGTATGCGCTGGCGTATAGCCAACACTGAAGTTTCCCCCTTTAGGTTGCTTAACATAATGGCAGATACTGCAGCAAAATTGCCTATCAGTTTCATCCCCAAGTCCAGGGCAGATGCTGCCCCTTACTCATTCTGGATCTGTTTGAGCACTTTAGGCAAAACAGTCAATGAAGGGGTAACATGTGTTCTGGTGTAAAGGGAAGCAAAGACGGCACCCCAAGTTGTGAAGCCTTCTACGGAGGGAGCCATCTCTATTGGCAAGCAAATTAATTAATATTCTGTGCTTTTCCTGCGGGTCCGTATGAAGAAACACTGCTTCAAGCTCGCCTGTTTTTTGTGCAGTCCAGAATGGAATCTCCTCCCGTCTGACAAGAGCTGTTGCCATGACTGCATTTAGCATTTGTGGGCTTATACCCGGGGTAGCCAATTGTGGTTGTGCAGCTTGAGAAGTCCATGCAGGGTTAAGTGTTAATGTTCACATAACAAACTGTGTAAGACATCTGTATATCGTTACGATAGTGTTCGCACCTCTGCTGCTGGTAATTTATCAACATTAGGATGCGGTGTGTAGCCGGCTAAGACTGGCCATGTTGCTTCCTCATTGCTGAGAGTTCCGGGTCTAACGTTTGCTGTTGTGTGTGGAAGGGTGCCATTAAACCAATTTATGTGTTCTTGGTAAGTTTGTGGTATTTTCATTTCTTCATATGGTGTGTAATTGTCTGGTACTTCATCCTGTTTGTAAGTGTGAAATAACAGTGTGGTGCAGTCTGCAGCCGGGAATGTGACCCAGGAATAGAATACCTCTGTTCTTAATGCTTTGTCAGCCTCTTCCACGAAGACAACGTCTCCGACCGCTGCTGCAAGACCATGTTGTAATAGCTTCTGAGTAACCACATGTCTACAGTTCTCCGCGATATTAAGCGCTGCCTCATCAGTCATTATTGCTAACGTATAGAATGAATTACAAAGAGGGTAACACAATGGGAAATAGATCCTTTAATAAGTTTAAACGCCCTACAGCCAATACATAGGGGTAACCACCTCAGCTGAGGAGGACTGTCCCTACCAGCACGGACGTCTCCAGTTAGGAGGTAAGTAGGGTCCTCTGAGAAAGCACAATAGAACTACTCAGGTGATCAAACGTTGACGGCGTCATGTTATGCAGTCCCCTACTTTCCAGTACGAACTACACATTTGTTGGGCAGCATAAGTGTAGGGAAGTTGCCAGACTGATTCTGTGCACCCCGCAGGATATGTCATCCTAAAGATCAGCTAGCCCACAGTGCCACCATTAGCCCCCCTAAACCTAGAAGGGTGGCAAATAGTTTTGGCAACCAGAGAATGTCGCCCTGAGCTCTCCCAGGGATCGTGGTAACAGATCTAGAACCCTTTCGCTCAGTCACTCGTTCTTTCTCTCAGAGAAGTATACAAGGAATACACAGTGGGGTGTTTTCAATGTTTATTGAACCAAGGTGATTCTATATGTGCTGCAATGATCAATAGACCGAAGCAGATGAAAGTGATTAGCAATATCAGGACAATGAACAGAATGAAAAGTTCCAACATCATGCCAAACAATGTATAGATGTATAAATGCGAGCATATAAAACAATCTCTAGATAGCGTAATTCTACTGTGCGCTCCCTAACCTAAATGATTTGGGGGGGCGGTTTCTTCCAAGTATCCCCCATTGGATGATCCAAACCAGTTACCTGGAGGGAAAGTATGTAGGTCCCTGTTGTGTTTGTTTTGTTCGCCCTAAGTTGGCAGGGTATGCCCAGACGTGGGTCCCTTGCTCACTTTGCCACTGGATCCAAGCTAGCCTGGCTGATGAGGAATGTTACCTTGAAACCGGTCCCTGGATGCTTGTTTTCGGTCCAGGGAAGGCATGGCTTGGCAGTTCGGGCTGGACTGTTCCCATGAGGCACAGGGTCAAGACTGATTTGCATATAGTTGTGTCTGAACTGGGGTGGCGAAGTGAGCTAAAGAACGATGATGGATTCAACCCAGATCTGTGACTGGGGTGAGTGTCTGAAAAGTTTCAGCACTCCGTCCATCATCTCCTTGTGTTTGCAGTGTTCATGAATTGGACATCCCTCTCCGCAGAAAGATCAGCAAGCAGGTGGGCTGAGATTTCAATGTATAGTGACCTCACAAATGACAGCAAGTGCTCCTCTCCTGAATCCCAGAAATGCATGCTTGTTTATTTTAACAAAAGGCATACTTGTCCTGAGCCGAGATTCTAGTCAGACTGCCATTGCTTATATTCTATAGCGAACTGTCACCACATGGACGAACAATCAACAACCGCATTTGTACAATGTATATTCAGACCTTGCACAGAATGTTGAAGGTGTCTTGATAGTGTTCTTGCGAAGATGAATCTGTAAGAAAGTTATGTTTCATGGAAATTAACCCTCACTGTCACGCAAGCAAATGTGTGTCAAGAGGCAACTTAGAGAGAAGTGTGCATGTAAAATGACAGTGTTTTTCACTAGACCTAACCGGGACACATGACGAGACACCAGCTTTGCGCAGGTCTCCAATAGGAGGCATATTTTAGATGAAGCACGAAAGGACGTGGTAATGAAGATGAAAGCACCTTGATCAGTGCAAAGGGACAGGGGCTCTGGTCCATCCCTTTTCCGTGCCAAATAGAAGATTGGCCATTGGAAGGAGTGAGTACAGATGCATATGCTACATTTCAATGTTTACATCAGAGTCCAGGATCAGGTGTCCGGGTAAATATGAGAATCTATGAAAGATCTTGAATTGCAGAAGTAGTTTTACTGGTAAGTAGCCTAATACAACTGTATTTGAATGTCTGCCCATGCGGTTATGTTAGTAAAGGTGAATAAAGTATCCTAGTCCTCTCACATGATGAGTATTTGTGAATATAACATTACCGTACCCATCTTTTGGTGAAGGTGGATTTTATTTCCTTTTCTTGATATATTACTACTACTTCAGTCTTTTGATGTAAGTGGGATAATTGTTCATCTCCCTTTTATTTTTAGGGTTGATCCACAGCTGTAAAAGCTGTTTCACTACTTAAAACAATGGATGCAAGAGTGATACACTGAACATGCCAAGCAATCATCCGTCTGCGCTTCAGGAAACACTATTGCTGCTGGGATGGGCTACTGTATGCAATATCTTGTTTTACGGATGCATATATAGATTTCCTTTCACTCTTGTGCATAATGTGGGCACTTGGGCTGAGCTTACTGTATTACTTTTCTAAACTTAAAACAACTGTGGAGGTGTGTAATGATTCATATTTATTTGTATGCCTGTTCTTGGTCTGATCCTGTGTGTAGCTATAACGTGAAACTTGAATAATTCACTACTTAATGTACATTGTGTAGGTTACTATGTTTTCGGTCTTGCTTCTTAAAAACACTGACCTCCATGAGGTACGTATTGTGCAATAATTAACTTTAAGAGCTTGAAACAACCAAAGACTTTTTTCCAATTACTGTTTGTTGCAGCTTTGTAAGTGAGAGTTGCTATGAGCTGTGTAGGATTTGCACACGTTTGCTCAATACTACTAATAGTTCTTACACTGAACGTTGTAGCTTTGTAATCTAGATAAATATTCTATTTTCTAAATACCAACTTTATTGGTTTTCAATATTTAACAATGTATGCTCGTGAAATGTGCTCATGTATTAGGGTAAGTCTTCTATATTTGGATTACTATTTGAAAAATGATGATAATATTGTGGGTTTGTGACTGGAACAGGATGACCTCTGCTGTATTATTTGGGGAAACAATGCAGGTTAGCTCATTTTCCTCCCATCTGTGGTATCGTTTCCCCCACTGTACCCAGTAAAACGACTCACTGTCTCCGGTGACAAACATGAACTGCAAATTGACAATTTTCAATTCAAGAAGATGCTCCAACACGTGTTTTGAACTGAGAAGTTTGATTGTGGGTGGAAATGTATTTTATACTTTGGTAGCTTTCAACAAAGTTCACGTTATATTAAATAAGAATTTGATACGTTTAACTATAACGAAAATAATAAAATATATCATATATCCTAATAATTTACACCAGCTTGTTTTGGACTACACAAGGGCTGATTCTTAGACATTAAAATATTTATTTTGCACATGTTTCTTTCTTTGGACTATTTCATTGAGTAAACCAGCTGGTATTACATTATTTGTCGATCCGGGTTCTTGGTCTTTATTAGTCCATTTGGAAAGATGATGGTAAGAGAATCAATAGGCAGAATCTAGAAATGTAAAAAATGTAAATCTGTGTTGCTTGTGGTTAATCAATGTAATGGATCTGCCCCACTCTATTCATTACGTTATGCATATTGCCACCTTTAGACATTTCCTACGGTGTAAGTGCAGCTGCTGTTTAGCATATGCGTTGAAGCTCATAAAGTTAAAGTATTAGGTCCATATTGGGTCTGGGATACTGCAATGCCTTATAAGCTCATCTGCCGCATTGCCACATCCAGTACCCACAGAGGGTGCAAAATGCATCAGTTTGGCTTGTGCGGGATTCAGAACAAGTGGGATCATGTCACAGCAATAGAAAAGCTCTGCCTTGTCTGCCGGATAAGAATAGGATCTAGTTTGATATGCTGACTGTTTTTTAAATATATATATATATATATGTCTATCTATCTTATGCTCTGTATACAAGCTCATGTACCTATTAAAAATATAAGGAGCATCAACCTCCATCTGCTTAGTAAACCACATATCAACTTCACTCTGAGGAACAAAAATTCTCTCATATCCGCACCCCGCCTACTAGAATCGGTTACTGCAACATCTTCACCAAATCACCTCCTGAATGGTTTTAAGGAACGTTTTGAAGATGTACCTTACCTCTTTATTAAAAAAAAAAATAGCTGAGGCTGCCATCTTTTTTCAAGTCCAACACCCAGAGACAAATTGGTAGTGTGCGTTTTACAAGTTTTCCGTCAGTGCTCATAAGAAGCCTTTCATAAATTGCAAATGTGTGCCCTGTTTCTAAATATTGGGCAACCCAGCAGTCATTCTATTCTCTACTTGCATTTAAGTGAACGTTCTCGGTCTCCTGTCACACAGACAATTTTGTGTCAGAAATCCGGTGGGACTCAAGATGGCTGGGCGTACATCTGAGGCTTATTTGTGTAACCATGTGAAATGCCTTACTGGAATTCTAGTTGAAAACACTCATTGCTCTTCCTTGAACTTAGCCTATGTGGCACAGTCAAAATAGTTTTTTTTTTCTGCAATAACGCATATCCTGCAATCAAAACTTGTGACACTAGTGTAATTCTGTGAATAGTGTAATCATGTGAATAAACTTTATTCACCTACCTTTTTTGTTTTTACTAATATTATTCAACGAACAAAGCCAAACTTGCAGAAGTACATATGCCTGATTAATCCCTTATTCCTCCTTTTAAAATTGGCAGTAAGTCTTCTCTTCTCTTATCCTTCAGCACAACATCAGTCTCAATCGGGTGGTAAAACAAAAACAAGGTGCTGTAAAAGGAAGTCACTCTTTAGGTAGGTCAACGTTTTCTTGTACAGGTACAAACAGGACAAGCACAGGAGAAACGGCTCTCACCACTCCAGTTCACCACAGCCTCTCTCCAACTGCAGCTCTGGCCTCAAACACTCTAAACATTACAAATTCGAAGCATGAGATAAAAACGTTCTAAAACAATTTAACATGCATCCATACCCTTAACCATAAAGACCCAACAAACGTTCCACCTTTATACAAATGTTCCAACATACAAATAGCAAAACACACATCTTTGATCATGTTTACAATTTGCTCAATACAAAATCCTGAAATCTTAGCATTTATTTTACACAATGAGAAACTCTCGTGCCACTAGTTGCCTTTCTCTCCATGGCATCTTTGTTACATTCAGTGCCCACTCCCATGCTTCTTTGTTCCCTAGAAAGAAACTGGACTATACGTAGTTAGTCATTATTAAACCGTTTACCATCATCCAACTTCACCACACTTGTTTTTTTTTTTTTTACTTCAGTAACTCATTTGGTCACAGGAACTGCCTCTTTTGGCATGAGCCTCAAGATTTTTACTCTCACATAATCTCAACAGAAACTTTCGATTCTCTCACCCTCTTGCTCTCATATTTGACTGGGCATGTAATCTTTTATTGGACACCTTTCATAACTTGTCATCTGAAACTGGAATTTACCCCATCTAAGATCTCAACAATTTAGAGAGGAAATCTGTCTCTAAGCAAAATAAAAGGTGAGATGTCTGTGTCTGCATTGGGTGTTGTACTTTGTACTTACAGCCCAGAGGAGATTCCTTAACTCCTGCACACAGTCCAACCCTTTGGTCTTTGCTAGTTGCAAATTGTCTTTAATAACTCTATTAAATCGTTCCACAAGACCATTACACCTTGGGTGCTGTAAAGATGTCTTGGAGTGCTTTATCCCCAGATCACCCAAACAACTCTGTTCAGATGTAAACTGACTACCATTATCAGGTAATATTTAATCGGGAACCCCTTCTCTAGCAAAGATGTACCCCAAAAATTAAAAATCAGCGCTCTTGGCCTCATAACACATTTTAACATCGACCAATGACTATAAACCTCCATTACCACAATTGCATACATTAGAATACTACCAAATAAAACAGTGGGCCCATTAATATCCATGGGCAACTTAACTAAAGCTTTAATTGGAATGGGTTGTGCCTAATTTGAAAAGTGGCTGCAAGTGGGGCCCCTATTCAATCATTTTCGGTGATCATCACTTAGTTTTCCTCCTTAAAGTTTGACCCAGAACAAGACCGAGAAAAAACATAAAAGGCAGGAGAAAGAGAAAGAAGGGACAACTCGTGGATTAAAAACAGCACCAAGAGTGAAATAAAGGGTCAAAGTGTCTGGTGGTGGAAGAAAAAAGGCATGAGGTGGAATCAAGACTATATAGCCTTGGTATTCTGCACCCCAATCTTTGACTGCGCTGGCTGTGGCCTCCTGAGAAAATCTTTGGGTATCGGCTCTTATTTAACAAATTAAGGACTGAGAACGAGCATTGCATCAGTGGGACTAGGAACAGTGACTTGGGTCTTGCACTAGCAGCACAAGACATGCAATCTCGCACAAAATGCGCAACACATTTGTCTAATCCTGACAATGAAAGAAAATGTCTTAATTGCCTCTTCCTGGCAATAATGCCAGTGTGCTAAAGCCAAATTTTTCCTTCTCATACCTTGTGGTACAACCAACAAATCGGAATAGGACAGACATTCCTTGATCATAGATAGTTCATCTAGCACATGTTTATATGTTGACACCAACTCATTCCCTTTTATAGAGTTTGCATAGTGCAAGGGTGGTTCATATAACCACACTTGCACTAAACAATCTCTTAGCTCCACTAAATCCTCATCCTGATGAGAAGCTGCTAGCCATTCTTGTTTTGTTAAAGCTCCTTCAGTGTGATTTTCTATAGTACATACAGATACTCCATCTTCGAGAACATCAGCATCGTGCTTTTTTATGGGAAGATGAGAAAGACAATCAGCCAATACATTTTTGGTACCCGGAACATACTCCATTTATTAGTTGTACTCTTGCAGCCTATATTGCCACCTGACTATTCTCAGTGTGGCTCTTCATGCTCCTTTGGTAGTAAAGAGGTAAATTAAATAAGTGGTTTACGATCAACCCAGACAGTAAAATTAGTACCCCACAAATAAGTCTTGAAATGAGTACTGCCTCCAGCAGCAAGCCTGCGCTTCCTCTTCTGTACCTCTCAAAATCCTGGAAGCAAAAGTGACTACTTCCTCCCTACCAGTCCGTCTTTGGAGCAAAACTGCTTATAAACCCCTTTATCTGGCATCTGTCAAAATGATACTATCATCATGCATATTGAAAGATTTTAAAGGAATGTCATGAGCAGTTTCCTTTTTCACCTTGTTAAACTCTTGTCCGCAACAATTACTCCAAACAAATTTCTCATTTTCCTTCAAAAGTTGATACATGTAAGTTTTGTTCGCACATCTAGGAATAAACCTGATGTAAAATTTTAACAGAAGATGGGCTAAGGTCAATGTCCAGACTTTCAATAAACTCCTAATTGACAGTAGCACGGCTTTTAGATAAATTTCTTTCACAGATCACGGTCGTATCTATAATTGGATACTACAAGCAGTAGAAACATGCCTTTCTCTGTCTACTAACCGTTCTAATAGACATCTGCCACCAGCTCCCTGGTTCACTGATAGGCTTAAAAGTGAAAAATCTAAGTGTAAAACGTTAGAAAGGTGCTGGAGGAAACATTACAATGAAGATTCCAAAATAACATACATAAAAGCTCTAAGCAAATATCATACTCTTTGTAAAGTGGCCCGCACAGAGTTTTTTTCACACAAAATCCTCCAAGCACAAAACTGTTCTAAAACGCTATTCAAAGTGGTAAAAGAGCTATCCGGCTTGGAGACCCAGACAACTTGCCCTGCTCTTACCCGTAGTCAATGTGAAGAACTTGCTCTCTATTTCACGGATAAAGTTGAAAAGATACATTCTGTGCTGCTAAGCAAAAACTCTCAAGGTACTTTACCAGAGGCTGAGATCACTTCCAATGCCATTCGGGACCCTGTGATGACAGATCTTACCAACAACATTAAATCCTCCTGCAAATTGGAAACCTGGACCCCCTTGGAACATAGCTCCTTTAATCACCTTTTGGCAAACATTGAATCTAGCTCCCCCGTGACTCTCGTGCATAAACAGCTTGATGCTTCCATAATTTTGACAATAATGGAACTCTTAAATGCATCTCTACAGGAGGGTATAGTTCTGCTGGAATGGAAACATGCTGTGGTGCTCCCTCTCTTAAAGAAAGCCAATTCCGACCCTGCCACTCCGTCTAACTTTCGCCCCATCTCGTTGCTCCCTATCTTTTCAAAAATTCTGGAAAAACACGTTAATGATCAGTTGACCTCTTTTATTGAATCTCAGAACTTTCTTCATACTTCACAATCTGGGTTTAGAGCAGGTTTCTCCACTGAATCCACTCTCCTAGGGGTAACTGAAATGTTAAGGCACTGGTTAGATGAGGGTGAAACGGCGGCACTCATTCTGCTGGATCTCAGCGCTGCTTTCGACATGGTGTCTCACTACGTTTTGGTGAGAACCTTGCAGTCATTGGGCTTGGCAGGAACGGCCTTGAAGTGGCTCTGTTCTTTCTCAAAGAACAGACCTTTCCAGATCTTCTCTGCGTCGGCAAGCTCTAACTCCTATCCGTCCTCATGGAGTTCCACAGGGCTCGGTGCTGAGCCCACTGCTATTTAATGTGTATGTCCGTCCACTAGATGGGTTGCTGAAGAGGCTGGTTTGGCCCTTTTTTCCTACGCTGACGATAGCCAGGTCATCTTTTCCCTCTCAACTTCTAAGGTTTCTAAATCCTCAGTCCTTCAGTTAGGATTGAGTAAAGTCGCGTCCTGGTTGCAAAATAACCTGCTCAAATTAAACGGGGACAAGACTGAAGTCATGATCTTAGGTAAAAAACAGGACCTTTGGGGACCACAACATTGGCCCTCTGAAATGGGAGCTTTACCTATGCCGGTGCATCATGTTCGTAATTTGGGTTTCATCGTAGACTAACCTCTGTCAATGAAACAACAAGTCGCCAAGGTGTCCTCTACCTGTTTTACTGTTCAGCAATGGCTAAAGAATATTTTATGGATAATTCCTCTCTCAGCACAGAGAACAGTAGTCCATGCCCTAGTTACTTCTAGACTGGACTACGGCAATGTTCTTTATGTGGGTTCCAACAAAGCAACAATCCAGAGACTTCAATTAGTGCACAATGTGGCTGCTAGACTGCTTTGTCGTGTGCCTAAGTTCTCCTCTGTCTCGGGTTTTCTTTGTGACCTACAATGGCTGACGGTGGAGAAACGGGTCAAATTTAAAGCTTTGTGCTATATGTTTAAAATTAAAACCGGAGTGGCCCCGCAATATCATCAAGATCTGGTTCAGCGTTATCAGTCTTCGCGTCCTCTGCGCTCCGACCAGCAGAGCAGATTCGTTGTCCCAAAAGTCAGACTTATTCGTACACGAGGTCGGTCCTTCTCCTATTTAGGACCGACCCTATGGAATTCTCTGCCTGCTTCCCTAGGAGAGGAAACCGTGTTTGGGTTTAAAGACTTGGTTATTTTAACCTTTAATACTTTTTCCTTCTCACTCGCTACTTTTCCTTCCCTACCAGCTTGGTGCCGGGAAACCCTCTGGGGTAGCTGTGCGCCCTACAAATTCAATTTATTAATAATAATAATAATAATAACATGCTTGTGAATTACCTTAATTAATCTTTGTTCTCCAGAATGGTAAATTCCTCAGTGGCTTTGACTAAAGTACATTTAGGCTCAACTCCACTACCAGAGACCTTGTACTCAAATTAATCTATTTAACACACCAAATTTGCATTTATCAGCACGGAGTGTAATACCCTTGCCCTTCAAAATTGACAGAACACACCAAACTCTTTCATCGTGCTCCTGTTAGTCTTACCCAAAAATCAGGACGTCGTCTGGGAATGCTGTAATCCCTTTAGTACCTTTTGAATTCTTTTTAGGTCTCGCCTGAGCCAGCGCATGCGCTGCACTGGCGAGAGTTTTAGTAAGCGGGTTTTGGAAATGCAAATTGTGGCTTTTGCCGGCGACCAGCCTGCGAGAGCGTGCACGCGCGCAGCTGCCATGCATTCCTCGCATCGCTGGCAAGGCGCCATCTGCCTTTCCTCCACCCTCAACAGAGAGCGCGTTTCTTGGCCGCGCGTCCTGTTTTTTTTTTTTTTTTAAAGTTGTTTTCCTCAAAGGTTTTGTACTGCTAATTAGTGCTCTGCATCTGTAGACATGGACACTTGAGGCCATGCGTCTTACTACGTCTTATTGACATGTCTGAACTGGACAGTGTCATTTAAAGTCTGCACCCATGTCCTTGTTTGTTTTTGCCGTGATTAGTAGTGCTCCATACGCTTTACTTCCTACCGAGATTAGGGAACTGACATTGTTTTGTTTCTTTGCACAAGTGGGCTTGTGGGGGAAGGGCCGTGAGGCGCTTCTTCCCTTTGAAGTGGCCGCACAACAGAGCGGCTAACACTCTGACATTATGTGAGATGAGGTTATCTGGCTCTGCTTAAAGTCTCAAGTTAGGGCGCCATTATCCACTGGTGCGTCGGCCGTGCCCGGCGCCTGTGACTGACGTGCCCTGTGCTCGTGTCACCAGGATGTTTACCGAGGCTCCACGCTGCTGGCCAGACGTACGGGACACTCATTCACGGCCACTTCTCACTCCTATCGGGGCTCCCAAACACAGACATATCTCAGAAAACTCTCGCTCGCCCTTTTGATCTACTCAATAAAAACGGCTTGCAGATAAGAAAACAAGCATTGGCATAGCCAATAGGTCTCGCCGTTTGGGACCTTATAAGTGTTTAGCCATGCAACACTTGATGTTGTTGCACCAAGGATATTGTGCTGGGTAACTAAACACTTCTAAGGTCCCAAAGGCGAGACCTATTGGCTATGCCAATACTTGTTTCCTTTTGTCCTCATTCACCTCGGGCTCCAAAGCAACCCCCTGGTTCCAATGTCTCACCTTTCTAAAGGGGAAGAAAGAAGGTCAAGGAGGTTTGTTCCTATCCAAGAGCCGCACAGCTTCAACCATAGCCGTGGAAGGTGTAATCATTGGACAGTCTGTGAGCTCACCACAGTAGTAACAAAAATATTCACCGTTCCAACCCCAGCACCTCAACAGGGGGACCCAAAACCTCTTCCTCTTAGAAAGACCCCTGCGAGATCCATTCTAGATATGTAGGAAAGAGCAATAAGCCAATCTGTACACAAGGGAGGGACATGGGGCACCCATTTCCTACAAATTTCCCTTCGGGCCATATAAAAGAGCAGCTTGGACTCGTTGCTACGGAGTCTTCTGACTGCTCTGCTGCCCTGAAGATTATCAGTCTGAGGCTTACCTTTAAGTTTATTCCTTGCATGCTTGTGACGGTTTACCCACAATCTCCCAAAGTTGTTGGATCCCAGGGCACTCCATAAACATATGAAGGTCAGTCACCTTCTCCAGCCCACATTTCACGCATTTAGAGGAACCCCGATTTCCCATTTTCGCGATCCTATATGGCATCCCGTAGGCCCTAAGAAGGGAAAAAAGAAGATTCCTTCTTAAAAAAGCAGGCTTGACAGTACTATATAGTGTGCGCATTCATACTTGCCATAGATCATAGAGCTGCGTCTTGGGCAAGTATCCTCCCCAGAGCTCTTCCGAGACAGTAAAGTCCCCGTCCAGATTTTCCAATCGCGCCCAATGTCATGATGATACTTCCTTCTTCCCAGGCAGTTTTTTGAATAGCTGTTCCTCCAAATGGTTAAAGGTTCCGATTTCAAAACCAAAGTTTGGATCAACTATTTAGTTGCAAGTACTTAAACCTTGAGAGGTTGCCATCCATTATGGCTAAAAGCTCATGCCAGGAGAGAAGCTTTCGGTCAGATATAAGTTGACCCCATGTTTGTATACCAGCGACTTAATTGGTAGAGCCAATTTGTCGTTGAGAGACGCTGGGGTGCCCGTGGAATCCCAGATAGGCGCAAAGTTGCGAGAGTATTCTATTTTTATGGTACTAATACGGGAACCACAACCTAACCATAGCCTGTAGTACTTTCATCCTCACTTTTTTTTTTTTTAAATACTTAGTGTACCCAGATTTAGATAAAGAGGTTACTAGCGCCACTGAGATCTTTTAGCATGGCCTTGAACAGTGAGCCTAACTCTGAACAGTTAGGGGGGTTAAAAAGCATTCTAACATTCGTCAATTGGAAAGCCCATACGTAGTTCTGCATATCGGGGAGCATCAGTAATCCGTCCTTCTGCGGAACGTCTTTCACGATATCCTTGCTCCCCTATAAGCCCGAATAAGAGTTCATAGCCTGTTGTATTTTACCTAACTACTCCTTCCTAAAGTGCATGTGAATTGTATAGAAAAGAACAAAAATTTGGGGAGAATAACCATCTTCACTACATTGATTCTGCCAAAGACCGACAACGGATGGTGGACTCGGTCTTTCATTAGTTTAATTGATTCTAATAAAACCTTGGCAAGATTCACCTCGAAAATCAGGTCTATATTCTGTGTAATATTTAAGACCAAATATTTAATCTTGCTTTTGACTAGGTCATCGCTACCCTGATTCCAGACCATAATCTCTGTTTTTCCTGCATTAACTGAATAGCCGGAGACCTTTCCAAACCCGGATGTCAACTGTCTGATAGCTGGAAGAGCGGTCTGCAAATTCGAGGTATATAGCATCCCTTACCACTGTCACAGGGGCAGTGCCAACATTCAGTATAAGGAATTCCTCCACTCGAAGCTTTTAACCAAATCCATATCTAATAGTATAGTACAGTCTAAGGTCCACCTTCGCATCTCTGCCCTGACAACAGGTTTGAATTTCAGTAGTACGGTTGAGTGATCCGACAATTGGGCTGCTAAGTAGGTTATTTCCTGGATCTGCTCCCTTTGATCCAGGGCTGTTAAAAAGTAATTGATCCTAGAAAAGTGGTCATATTATGAAATGAGTAAGCCTGCATTAGCCCTGCTCTTTCCTTCCAAACATCACAAAGTCTTGTGCTTTAAATAGGCTTGAGACTTAGGAAAACCTGTATCCCTGGAGTTAGTCGATCCAACCAAATTATTATCCAATAGGAGATTAAAGTACCTTTGAATACATTTTTGCACCAGTCTTTGGAAGACAATGAAGCTGAAGGGACACACTTAATGCAAAATGCGTCTTCAGGAGTTGAGTGGAATGACTTCTTGAATCATGATCCAGATTGATTTGGTGATAGGCAGAGGTCATATCCAATAACGTAAAAATCTCCCCTCCATTCAAAGTGGCTAATGTCTCTGTTCTATCTGGAAGAGGATGGCGGTCAGTCCAGATTTTAGAATTCAGATCTTGCAAATTAACATACATGCATAAAGATCGCTTGGCCCTACGAACTAACACAATAGGTTCTAACCAATTTTAACTTTCTATTGGCTCTGTTGCATGTTATTCACAAGGCTTATCAAGTTCCTTCTTTAATTCACTCCTCAAAGCTAAAGGTACCCTACGAAGTGCATGAGCCACCATTTGAGCATTTTCTTTAAGGTGTATATTTTGTGAGCAAAACCCTTGAAAATTTGTAATTTCTCTTGAAACGCTTCTGGAAAAAGTATTCATCCACATACAGTCCTTTACTGGAGAAACTATACAATTATCCCTTTCTCAATATATACTGTTCAGTATTATTAGGATCTAATACAAGTCCTTGATTCCTTTGGTCCAACAGCCCAATAAACAAGAATCCTCTTCGGCTACATACACTGCGCTGTTTGTTACACTGTCCTTGAATTTAAGAGTGACATTAAATTCTCCAACTGTACTAATGGGTTTGTCTTCCACCCTACCCTACTGGACAAACACATGAGCTCTTAAGGAAAATGTCTTTAGTCATTCCTGAGACTCGTTGATCAGGCTTACAACGATGGAACTGTGAGGAGACACCAAATCAAGGAAGTTGGACACATTCTGGGGTGTTGAGGTGTCGTCATGTGGAGCACCTCGTTGCCACTAAACGGAAGTCACTCTTCAGGTAGGTTAACTTATTTTCATGTACAGCCATAGCCAGGATAAGCTGGGGAGGAACTGCTTTTGCACTGGCTCCAATACACCACTGCCTCTCTTGCCTCCCAACATTTTAAACATTCGAAGCATGACATAAAAACATTCTAAAACCGGTTTAACATGCATCCATTACACTAACCAAAAGAAAGGCCCAACATGCTGCTACTTTCTCCCTAAGCATCCTCCACAGCAAAGCATGTATACCCTTTGACCTTCTTGCTTTATGAGCCTTACTAGATCCAGTATCATTTAATCAGACAGTTTGTTTTAAATGTATTTCCCTTTTCATTGCATTTGAGTCATACCGATGTAGACATGTAGCAATATTTTCCTTGTGAATAATTAAAAAATGTTACCAACTCATCATTTCCTGGTTCTTCATCCATTGTTTCTGCCTATGGTCTTATAACGTCACCTTTTTTCTGTTCTAACCCATCTTTTTTTTTTTTTTTTAAATCCATCTTTTTCTTTAGACAGCATCAAGCTGGGGCCACAGTCATATAATGGCGCATGTGCGAGTATACGTCATCCCACTGTTTTTTTTTGCGTTTTTTTGCAATCCTGTTGAGCATCAGGAATAACCAATTTATTTATAATTTTGCAGATGCTGAACAGCGTCAACAAAAAGCATTAGCAAAAACAAAAGCCAAGAACATTTGGCTTTGTCAATGCTTTTTTTTTTTTACTAGTCAGTAATGTGTATTCGATATCTTACTGTAAGAAATGTGTATATTAGTTGTGCCGGATGGGAGTCCTGCTCAGGTCTACAATTTCCTCCTTACTGGGAACGGTGTACCACATTGTAGCTGTTGACACTCAAAGTAGTGAAGCAGAGCAGTCAAAGGCCTACTTAGGGAGGTGGTGTGGGCTAGTAATCTCCATTCGTTGGCACGCAACAGCAACACTCAAATCATTGTCTAGTCAGTATTTTCTCTTTGAAAAAAGAAAAGTACACTTATTACACCCACATTCCTGCCACTTTCTTTACTTATGGCAGCTTCGCATTTTCCTTCATCTTACATTTTTTTCTTTATTTGGGGTGCCTTAGTCCCACCCGGGGCACTTGCGGCCTCATTCAACTTTAAGACAATGCAGAGAGCCCACTCCTGGCTGCAGCAATTGTGGGCTCCCACGCGGCAGGAGCCTCAGTACTTTTCTCTGCTCCTGCCCACAGGTGGGTAGCAAAGTGGATCTGATTGTCCCGAGGGATGGGGTCCCAGACCCCGGTGATGGTTGTATCCTGTGCCGGCCCACATTTTCTATTCAGGCTCTTGGAGATGTGGTCCCGGGACCTGTTATTGCAGCACTGGCCTCATAGGGCATGTTCTTTCTGCATCCACCCCAGGGGAGATGGGTGGGGATCCTGAGGGCAAATAGCATTCGGGTAAGGTGACCCCATGCATGCGCTCTCAGTGATTAAATTAAATGAAGTCTGCCCTGTTTCCAAGGCCATGACCCACACCGGGGGGAGAAACTTAGAAGTATGGCTGAGCACCATGCACTAATTTCTTTGTCCTTTCAGAGGGTCAAAGGTCCAATATTTCACAGGGACCATCTCGGGCCTCATTGGGCTAATTTTGAAGATCTTTGGATTGTTTTGCTCCTTGGTGCAAGGTCTAGCCACCAGGAACATTTTCAACAGGCCTCCTGATGCATTTTCTGGGAAGCTAGTTTACTTGCTAATTGCACCAGTCCTTTCCTCTCCTGGTGCTCCTCTACTGCTGGTGGGGGCATCTTGTGCAGCCCCTTTGCTAACAGCCAGCAGAACACCCTCCTGTCCACACTCCCAAGCCCCAGAGGGCACTTGACCTTGTCCAAACTGTACTTCAGGGAGTTTAAAGGAACCACTGGCCCTTTAGAGACCCATCTAGTTCTGGTGGTCAGCTGCAGACAAAGTCTTTAGCAGGGCATCAGGTGGTTTCTCCTTCCAGTTGTCCATGATTCTGCTGTTGTTGCCATCCAGGGTCTTGTTCACTCTCTCTTGTGCAGAAGTTTATATGTTGAAGTAGAAAGTTCTAGATGCCTGGCACCCCTGGTTAATCCTAAAATGCCACGTCATCCCTCCACCCTGTCCCAGCCCACCTACTCGGTATTCTTGGATAATCCAAAGTGGCGCTGTCAAGATTTCTCTGTGAAGAACTCCTCTGAGGGCCTCATCTCCACCCCTAGCTGACATTACCGCCAGATACCTTTCCACCAAAATTTCAAAGGGGAGGCCCTCCTGTGTTGGTTTCAGATGTCAGGGCTTCCTCCTTTCTTCAGTGGGCCTGGGCTGACCCAACCCAGGTGTAGTGATGCAGTTTATTATCAGATACCTATTTTCCACTCCTAATCTCTTCCTCCTCAGGAACGGAGTCAATCATTGATAATTCCTCCCTTTGTGTGGGAAGGCCTTTGTTCCCTCTGCTGGGGAGCAAAGTAATTAACTAGGCTCAGTAGGGGTACAATGGTCTGGAATCTGATTATGAGCTAAGCAAGATAAATATGACAATTCTTGATGACCTGTACACCTGCATATTCAAACTCTGCATACATGTTTTACCCCAGTTTGACACCTCGCTGGATTGTGTAGGTTTAAGTGAAGCAAAAATGCACTTTAAGGCAGATTTCACCTATGTGTATAATACATTGAAGTACTATATATTTTTCTGGTGAATCCTACTGTCTTATCTACAAATGCCTACAAATATTATAATACCTACCCCAGAGCAGCACATATCATTGCAGAGTCCCTCCTGCGCCTGGTTCCCTGTGTGCAATTATGAGGCTGGTCATGATGGTAACCTCACATGTGCAGCCCGCACAAGCCTGTCAGTTAAGTGTCCCTTACCCTAGCTGCATCTCAGGGGCCTTATCTTAAAAGGCAGAAACTGGTGTTAAACATGCTCAGCCCAATTACCGTGGGCGAGATTCACCCACAGTAAGGTTCAAAACCTAGGTGATGAAAAGTGAAATATTCTGGTGGACTTAATCGGCGGAAACCATTTTGCTACACATACATATAGAGTAACGTTTTTTAACTTGTAATGCAAAAATAACCTGAAATACAAACCGTGTTTTGCTGTGCAGCTGTTTTTATATTTTTTGCTGTAGTTGCAAAGTGGGTAAAAAATGATGGGCTAGAATGCTGCCTGATCAATACCCAGGGATTGAGACTTTTGAAAGCATATCACCCATCACCTTCGTATTTTGATTAATGCAAGGCTTAAGTGTAGCAGTTATGCCTAGGCATGGGTTTTGTGCTGTATGTAGTCCAGACATGAGCCTTGGTGATGACTGAGAAATAGGCTGAACCGGGTCTGAGGTTGTTTGTACTCAGTCTGTAGAGAAAGTTCCCTTGCAGTTTGGGCTGTACTCTTCCTATGGGAGCAGGACATAGATTTGCATATTCCTGGTTTCTCTCTGAAGTTTTGTAGTGAGCAAAAAATGGGCTGGAATGCACTCCCAAGCAATTGGCAGTGGATTAGGCTTGTAAAAACATTCCACCCATCACTTTAGTTTTTTCTATGTGTTCCATTCAGCATACTATATAATTTTTTTTACTGTTGTAAAATGGATGTGACGTTTGGAAGTAACATGGTGGCCATCTTGGAATGCAAAAATAATGTCGCATGCTAAGCACTATGCTGCGCTGGCCACACAGTACTGTGCGTATGGAATGAGTGGGTAGCATGTGATCTGGTAACAACTCAAAGCTGCTGGCACGTGGCATTCGGGTACAATACTGACTTGAAATATATTGTTCAAGTTCAGCATTCCACTGAATGCCAGTTGAGGTGGGTCCCCTCTAGCATGTGTAGCTTTTCTTGTATTGGAATAATAAACCAGATTTATGGACTCACCTGTGTGGGATTCAATAAGGCGCTCTTAAAGATATACAGGCGGAGGTGCACATGTGATCAGATAAAACAAAAACTGTCACAGTGCTAGACAGCCAGTGGCTGAAGTGGTCATTTCCATTGCCTCATGCTATATGCTTTGGTGGGGCTTCCCATTTTGTCAGTGTGTCCTGAATAGCATAGCAGTCTTAACCGCACATAGCGAGTGGCTGAATGCTTCTGCATATCCTATAATCCTGTGTGTGTGTGTGTGTGTGTGTGTGTGTGTGTGTGTGTGCGTGTGTGTGTGCGCGTGTGTGTGTGTTGCGATGTGATGCGTGATGCTTTCATTGCATCTTTCACATAAAGACTGTGCCCACCTCATCTGTCCTTGAACAGAGCATTCTCTGGTATTTCAATGCCCCCCTCAACCTTTAAAGTGCACCCTTACTTTACAAAATGTTATTCAATACAATATTATATGAATACCTTCATAGCATCTCTAACTGCATATGTACTACTTGTGAACTACCACCGTACTCTTCTCTTGTGCTATCATCCTTGCACCCATATGCATCTGTGTATTGTCATTTCATATATGAACTATTATTTGGGTGACCATTATACTTCCTTTTGTCACTGATGTTGGTGTCCAACTCTAGTAAAGCTCTGTAGTTTGAATGAAAGCCAAATGCTGTTGCAGATGCCTCTCCAAAATCTACCCTGTTCCAAGTGTCACCCCTTTACTTCAGAGCAGAAGAGAGGTGCTCTGTTATATCTGATATGTTAGTGTAGATTTTGAGGGAAGTCTATTGCTCCTATGTCCAATCTTGGCTTTCCTGCAAAAAACACAGTAATTATTTGTCATATGAATCTATGCCCCTTGGTGATCATTAGGATGAAAATAAGGTGCAAAGTACAATAGTACATGGCTATTGGGTAAGTAAAGACATAGGTAGCAAAATTTCAAAAAACCAACAAGAAGGCACCAGGGCTTGGTGAACATTGAAATTCGATCTCATTTTTTGTTTAAGTAATCCTCAAACCCAAAGGAACCAGCTCCGACACCAGCAGATAATCTGGTATTCGGATGGATACTTCAACCTGCAGAGTTCTCACTTTTTGAATCTGCTGCAGGCACCACACTGGAACTGGAAACTTGAAACTGCTCTCCTATGCTGAGCGGTGAATCCTCTCCTCTGTTTCAGGATTTACCCCCTGCATATGAGAATCCTGTTATGCACCACCTGGGAAACAGTCGGAACACGGCGGCCTCAGCCATGCTTGTTCCGACATTGCAAGTGTAACCATGCTTGCCTTAACCACGCATGCCTTAACTATGCATGTGCATGGTTAAGGCATTGTGCGGTCTAGCTGCTGGCTGCTGCAGGGACGGAAGCAGGAAGACCTTGCCAGGTAGAGAGCCGCAGTGAGGGAAGTGCGGCTGGGCTGGGGTTGCTGTTTTCAGGGCTGGGGGTAGTTTTCAGGGCTAGGAGGAGGGGTTGGGGGGGAGGGGGTCAGGTAGTTTTCAGGGCTGGAGGGGGTTGGGTGTAGTTGTCGGGGCTGGGGGGTCGGGAGTAGTTTACAGGGCTGGGGGAGGGTCAGGTAGTTTTTTTTAAATTAGGGGTTAGACTATTAGGCCTAAGGGCAGTGGAAGCGGTTGGGGTAGTTTTAGGGACAGCGCAGGGTGGGAGGGGGTCTGGGTAGTGTAGGTTAAGACACAGGGTTTTAGGCCTCAGGGCAGGGGAGGAGAATGGGTAGTCGGGGTAGTTTTTAGGGCTTAGGGGAGGGCGGGGTAGTTTTTAGGGCTCAGGTAGTTTTTTTAAATAGGGGTTTGAGTTTTAGGCTTAAGGGCAGTGGAAGGGGTTGCAGTAGTTTTAGAGACAGTGCAGGGGGATGGGAGGGGGTCGGGGTATTTGGACCACAGGGTGGGGGGGGGAGGTAGGGAGTTTGTAGCTTAGGGCGGGAGGAGGGGGTCGCGACCTTAGCCACACATACCCCTTTACCATTCATGCCTTTACCACAAAATTGCGTGGTAAAGGCATGCGTGGTATAGGAATGCATGGTTCAGACGCATTCGTGTTTTAGGCTGCATGGTAGAGGCACGCGTGGTTTAGCCATGGGTGCTTCTATCATACAACTGCACCACCCTGGTATTGGTTCCTTTTTTTCCCTCACCCTTTGACACCTATCTAGAGTTACTTTCCTCACCACATTTCATACACAAATAATTGCCCTGCCTCGTTTTCAGGATGGCTGTCCTAAAAATTTTGGAGTTTAACTTTAAATCTTGTTGTTACTGTCCGAACAAGATGTTACTCTCCTACCCTCACGTATGGAGCCCGAACATGGTTCCAAGTTGTGTGCAAAGTGTGACCTTGTGCAACCAAGACGCTTTAAAAGTGGGAGGCCCAGCTCTTGATGGTGTGAGCATGGAATTTACTTTTGGTTCATTGCTGATCCAGACAAGTTTCCTGCTCAGGCTAAACATCTCACCAGCAGTTCCTCAAAGAGGTCAGCTTTCAAGCTCAAGGTAAGACACTCTGTGAAATAGCACAATACGCATTGTAAAAGGAATTCTTTGGCTGCTCAATTTCTCTACCCTTGAAGGGTTGGCCTTCCAGTTGGCGACGTCTGCTTTGGTAGAGCTGGACCCAGTACCAGATTTGGCTCCGGTTTTAGCTCTGGAGCTGCCACCTCCCTTCACTTAGTTTTCAGCCACCTGCACTGACCACGCACAGATTGCGGTTTTCACCCAGGCTAGCCTGGTCCTCTTCCACTCCGGCTCCCTCTGATGCTCTTGAAGGCACCAAGAAGACTTTCCCCAGCGACAGATCTTTGTCAAAGGACTGTAAGCACCTAAGAAAAAAGCATTAGAGTTCTCAGTATATCAGGTGAAGATCCTGTGTGATTACACTTGTGAAGAATGAAGAAGTCTAAGTGGACAACTGTATAACTTTGTTGTGGTAATAGCTTTTTCTACTCGAGGCGGATGATACAAGAGAAGACAGAGAAACCATCACCTTTATTGAAGCGACTTCTGCTTGAGACGGGTGGATGATGAGGTGACAAAGTAATCAAAACCTTATGATATGTTAATCAGACATGGAGAGAAAGAGAAGTTGTAAAGCGCAATGGAAATGCTGAATCGATAGGTGCTTTGGCCTTTTGCTGCACCCACAATTTTAACAATTCAGGAGAAGAACCTGATGATATTTTATACTACAACACTAAGGAGTGAGAAGTTTATATAGGGTGGACCCTCAGCTTCCCAAACTCTAATCCATAATATACACAAAAGAGAATTGACTCTACTCTCTTAAATCCTGTCTTGTACATTGTTGTATGCGTGACCTTTCAAATATCTCAAGCGAGATTGCGGTAATCACCCAGGCAAATTAGTGTTCTCGCCTCATTTCTTGTATAATATATATCCAGGAAATGTGGCGAGAGCATTAATTTACCTGGGTGCAAGACTGCATTTAAGAGCAATGGGTCAACCCTCTTTTGTGTATTTTCTGGATATATTATACCAGCCCAGAAAGACCCTCTGCTGGATGAGGATTTCTCTTTTTCTCAGTCCCTTATTTTCTCCGCTTCCTCCTTCCCCTCTGTCTCCAATCCAAGTCAGCCAAGATCTAAAATACTGTTGAATGGCACCTGGTTTGGGTTGGGAGGTGGTTTTGGGAACCATGTTGCTTCTGCAGGACCATGGTGCAGGACACCAGGTTAGTGTGCACTGTACTTTGCTCTGTCGGGTCCATGGTTCCTTTTCCTCAAAACAGAACCCTGACTCTTTTCCTTGTACTCTTACTGACAAAACATTGAAAAGGATTGAGGCAATGCAGGCGAATGATTTGCTCTTCACTACATAAACACAGCTTCTTCTTGGCCTGTTAATCCCATGCTCTATGTGAGATTGCACCAATGGTCATCCCAAACTTCACAGACCATCTTCATGACCATTTCATAGAAGTTGTACATAATGGGAAAGACCACGTACATTCTCTGCTCCTACTGAGATACAGTAGATGCAGTGGTGCTCTCTCAAGAGCAGATTAAAGCAGTTTTCCAGGAGGGTCGGGGAGGACGACAATGAGGACTACCCTTAAGGGTGTCTTTTTACTTGGCAGGCTGGCAATCCATCACCTCCCAATATTGTGTTCTTCAAATTGTCAAGAAAAGCTATGCACTTACCTTCCAGGCTTTGCCACCTCCCGTTAAGCTTGTACCCTCTGTCACCTCAGATGTGCATGCCTGACTTCTGCAGCAGAAAGTTCTTGCTGCATTGAATTGGTCCCAGAGAATTATACTGATTGCTATTTTCTAGTACCCAAGAAATGCTGTGGCCTCCATCCCAATGTGGGCCTTCACATTCGGAATGCCTTCCTTAAAAACAACTTCCAAATGCTTTCCTTCACGCAGGTCCTTTTGGTTCTCGAGCTGGAACACTGAATGGTATCCTTCAACTTGCAGAACGCGTACTTTCATGTTCCAAACCTAGTCTCAAAAGAGGACCTGCGTTTGGTGGTGGGGTCCACCTAATATCAATTCACAGTCCTCCCATGTGGGCTAACATCAGCCGTCTGATTCTTCTCAATGGTGATGCCTGTGGTTGCGGCACATCTTCGCCGGTCCAGGATTGTGGTTTTCCTGTTCTTTGGGGACTGGCTGTGGAAGGCATAGTCACTGCAGGTAGTGTCAGGCCACCTGCAAGCGAGGATCTCCCTGCACTTTAACCATGGGTTTTCAATCAGTCTTCCAGCCCTACCATCATCCCATTTTCATCGGGCTGGTGTTGAACATGGTCTCCTGTCTGTGAGTTCTGCTTATCCAGGCTCTGATCCTAGTGTTTGGGAGGGAGCTTTGTTTCTGCCCCTAACAGTCCTCTGGGCTTGCTTTCACTCTGCTAGTTCCCCATGCTCGATGGCGCATGCATGTATTCCGGTGGTATCCTCTTTTTTAGTGGGTCAAGTACTGGGTAGTTCTAATGAACAGGATTCAGATTTCCCCTGAAGCAGCATGAGACATACAGTGGTGGCTGTTGTTGGGCCACCTCATGTATGAGTAGCCCTTCTGTCCCCTTCTGGTAGTGGCTCTAATGGTCATCCATACCTCCCTTCCTCTCTCTCTGTTTGGGAGCTCATTTTGGTACATTGAAAATCAGAGGACCGTTACTCCCTTTGAAGCAGAGATCACACACCCACCCGACCCTCAAGGCATTCCTGCCTTCCATTTGTTGTTGATTGGGCCAAGACCTGACATTTGTTACGAGCACGATGTGGTATGCCAACAAGCAGGGTGATATGTACTTGCGCCCCCTCCTTCCTGGAAGCTCGGGAGCTGTGGTCTTGGGCTCAGGCTTACAATGTCTGGCAGGTCGTAAACCATCGGGGGGAATTTCTGAATGTGCGGGCCTATGATCTCAGTCAGTGTCATGTTGCTGATCATGACTGGCATCTTCACCCGAGTTGGTTCAGTTCATCTTCACCCCTTTAGGCAGTCCTCAAGTAGATTTGTCAGTAGGAGAATGTTCACCGTCTGCAGTTCTGCACCTTGCAGTTACCACTGCTGGAAACCCTGGGAAATGCATTCAGCCTGAGATGGTACTTCCATCTCCACATTTCCTTCCACATCTTTGTTTCTTCAGATAATTGATCTTAATATCACCAGACTGACCTTGCACAGTGTAGTACTTGGATCCACTCAGCCTATCCCTATGCCACCCCCTTAGCTTCTGTTCAAGGTGGGTATCATCTTGCAGTGGGAGGGGCATGCCCTGCATACTAACTTCAAGAGCCTTTATCTTCATGCCTGTAGATTGAGTGGGGCAATCAGATTTTCTTTGGTTCCTTAGATTTTCTTTGGTTACTGCCTGCCCTCTACCAAATAGCCCCCCCCCCCATGCATGCTTATCTGATTTGTAGAACTTTGCACACCTGTCAAGTCTTTGCTGTGGGCACTGTTAAGGGCTATTTGTTGTCTCTTCCGGTTTTTCTTTGTTTACCAGAACAACTATCACTGTTTGGCTTCTTTTATTCTGCATTTTCTGAGGGGAATGACTTGTTCCTTTCAGTCTTCTACCTGTGTTATGCCCTGTGTGGGACTTCACCTTGCTGCTTTAATTCTCAATGGGTTCACCCTTTTAACCTATGCACAGTTGTCCTGTGTGGCTTCTCACTTTGAAGTCTGTGTTCTTGATTGCCATTATCTCAGTCAGCATGTTGGTGAGCTACAGGCTTTGCCACGCTTTTGCCATATTTTTTCTAGAAGGTAGTCACCCCATTTCACATGTATTAGTACATCGCTATACCAACATTCTACCCGCCTCCTAATCCCATCATAGATGAGGGGAGACTGCACTGCCTGGATCCTCAGTTTGCATTGCTGGACTTCCTTATTAGACCATCTCCTCAAGCCCACCAAGAAGTAAGGGATGTTAAGGTAATGTATCCATCAGGAGAATAAGTTACTTATATTTGGTAATTATAGTTCTCGTGAATACTCTACCTGCAGATCCCTCATCGATCATACCTGCCTCCCTATTTTGGTGAGTGCTCATGTTACTTTAATAAGGTCCCAAGTTAGTTTTGATAGACTACATTCTTGTAACTCTCATCATCCGTATCTCTGCCTATGAATGTTTGAAATAAAGACGAGTAACTGACATCAGTGCACCAGGATGGCTTCAGATATGACTGTGTGATGGATCTTGGAGCCGAGCCATCTCCTACTAGCACAGGAAATGTATTACCAGTTTCTGGATCTTGTCTGGCACCTGGAGGAGATTAAAGGTTATTAATAATCTGCTCGTAGATGGAGTGTCCAGCAGAAAAATAATTACTGACGGTAAGTAATTTGTTCTTTTACTCCAGAGAATAGGATAAGCACCTTTCAGAGAATTGAAGCAAAGGGCCAATCAGAGCCGACACAGGCTGACTGTTCCAGGATTCTGCTCTAATGCCAGTTCGGGACAGCAGACCAGCAATTCAGTTTCATTTGTAACAAAAGAAGCAACACGTTTTTCTATGTGTAAAGCAAGCATTACAGTTTGGCACCCCTAATAACTCCAACAAAACTGTAAACAACAAATAAGAAAAACAATTTGTTGAGGACCAAATGATGCGTTTTCTTTCGAGCCTGCATCAACTTTAGGATGCACTGCACATTGATTTTGATTTGCAGTTCAGCTGCAAGTCCATCCAAATTGGTGTGCCTAACTGGCTGAGAAAATTGTGAGTTTGGCAGACAGGGCTAAACTAGGAACCAGGATTTCGCCAGACTGGAGCTGAGGAAATCCAAGAAGGAAAAGCCTGGAAGGCAGGACTCCTCCAATTAAGAACCATGGACATTGAACAACATCAGAAAAAATGATATAAGGGGGCAGGGTAGGGATATCCTGCCCCCCTGGCCCTGTGGGGGGTCCAGAGTGACAGTCTACCCTCCACCCAGGACCAAAATAAAAACAAGCATTGGCATAGCCAATAGGTCTCGCCTTTGGGACCTTATAAGTGTTTAGTTATCCAGCACAATATCCTTGGTGCAACAACATCAACTGTTGCATGGCTAAACACTTATAAGGTCCCAAAGGCGAGACCTATTGGCTATGCCAATGCTTGTTATTTGTTGAGAGGGAGAAAAGGACACATTACTTACACATAGTTTTGGAAACTGCAAGAATATGCAGAGCACGGTCGCGAAATTGATGAAGATTTACAAGTTAAAAACAATATTGTTGAGAAACTGTTTTCGCTGTGTCATGTCGGCTTTTCGCCAGATGACGGTGTGAAGAAAACCGATCACTTGTGACACAGAGATATTGTTGTCATGTCTGCACTCCTCTGTAAATGCGGGGACAGGTTGTTTCGACTGAGTTTTTTTTAAAGACCCAATCCATACCTGCCGACCGTTTCGAACAAAAAGGGGTGGTTTTGAAAACAAATCGTGGGAATGTCTTTTTTTCCATTGACTGATAATGAAGCTGATGTGAACATATGTGACTTTCTTGCAACACCCAAGTATGTTTTTTTAAATAGATGCAATTGACTTAAAATCGTTCTCTTTGTTAAGTCAGGGAAGCTGGTGATATCTTCATTAAAATAACTTACCGAAACTTTCCTTAACTTTGCATTATTTTCCAGAAAGGCTTTTGTGTCAACCTTGTTTAATATGTAATAACGGTATGCACTGAATACAATGCACTGATCTAGTGCCTCAGAGAATTAAAAATAAAGCATTAAGCTTTGATATAAAACGGGAGAAAGAAAGAGATAACCATATAGTGGCTGAACTGCACAATGTAAAACTCGGAAACCTTGCACCAGTCCCGGCTGCCACTTGACCACATTGTGTGATCCTAGGCAATTACTGTTTTCACAGTGCCTCATTTTCCTTCATCACATAAGAGCACCTTGAAACACATCAGCTTACGGTGTAAGCACGTATAGGGAGGGGGGCTTGCCTCTAGGTTCACAAACAGCCTGGTCGTCAGGGCAGAGGGGGCATACGTGGTTCTACGCATGTGTTTGGAATCTGTCACTTCTAATAACTTCAGCTCGGTGCAATGATGTAATCTAAAAAAAAAAAACTAAAATGAAATGCCTCGCGTTATACAGGATTGCACACCAATAAGAGCCAAGATGCAACTGGACTCTCCGCTGTAGCTGCACAGACCTCTTGTAACTAGTGAACAGGAACTCCAACTGTTAGGCCACATCCTCTCTAATGATGGATTCCCCCGTGTAAATTTGGTGAACCCCTAATGGCGTCAAGCGAGAGATGAAGTAACACCCTCGTGTCGTCCTCCCAGGCTTGGCGTGTGGAGGTGGCCGGTGTTTTGGTGGAATGCCCGGTGAAGCAGCAGCAACCATGCTGCGAGCGCGCAGTCCAAGCACTGCACCGTCCGCACGAAGGAACTGGGCCCCCTGGCTGATGTTTGAATTCTAAATGACGGCAATACCCAGAGCTCAGTGGGCACCTCAAGCCTGTGGGCCCCGGTGCCACTGCACCTGATGCACCAGTGGCAGATACGCCTCTGGAAACATCTGGATATCCACCGGCTCGTTGAAGCTCTGCAATGCTGACCCTGTGCAGCGCGACCACGCAAGCTGCAGGGACAGTGGACGCAGTGCTGACACTCACCGGGGGTTTGCACGGCTGCCAGCCCCGCGCACCGCCTCCCGTCCCAGGCATGTCCGCAGCACAGACAGGCTGTGGGGGCAGATCCCGCCCCTGCCTGCTCCTCTCGAGGCTCCTCTCTCTGCAGGTGATGGGGTTCGCAGGGATGCACCCTGCACGAGCTCGCACCTCTCTCCTCGGCTTCTCTCAGAGCTCTCGTCTTGCTTTGGGAATCAGTTCATTGATGTTTGTCAGGGACCCTCAACTCCTCCTTCCTCCCCACTGAACTCTCGTCCTGACGCCCCAGGAGCGTCCCCCGCAGTTGACGTGGATAACGCGTGCACGCTTTTAGGCTTTCCTTAAGTTTGGCAACTCATCTGGCGCGCGCACAGACCGCATGTAGCGTTGCTCAACCAGACAGCGCCGTCCGGTTCCTGCGGCTGCCTCTGTCCTCATCACCTCCAGTGCCCAGACCCCTCCTCACTGTTGTGCAATCGGACCAGGGATGTGATGTCATCAGGAGGCACTCACTGTGCTCGGCAAAAAAAAACTAAACATTCCACGTGAACGAAGGCTGCCCGGGGAGAGGAAAACAAACACCGCACTGAGCCCTCCAGGCTGCAAATCCAAGCCCGGCTGCAACCAGCTCTTTAACGCGATAAAGCCTCAGCTGTTTCACACAGAAGTTAATGTACATGAAACAAGCCCGGGAGTGGTGCGCGCGCACCCGCACTGCAAAGAATTTCAGGAATGCAGCAGGCACAGTGCGGGGCCGCTGCTCGCTCCCGAGCTCCCTAGGCCAGGGGAGAGAGAAGGCGGGACATGCACCCGCCTTTGGCCAATCGCGTGCTGTCTTTCTTAGAAAGATGCACGCAAAGGCCAATAGCGTGGGAGCAAAAAAAAAAACGAGTTAGAAGTGCTTATTAGAAGCCTCGCAGAGCAGCACATGTGCGCTGGCTCAGGCAAGACCTAAAAAGAAATCAACAATTGGTGCTGCGATTCCGTAGGACTGCCACAGGATCGCGACAAAATAAGAAAAAGGAGATTGTCATGTTTTTTTAAAAAACATATATGAGGAGGGGGCGTGAGTAGGGTCCAACTCCCTGAGCCCATTTTGGGCCCCGGAGCCCCCTCTCCTTGGGCCGGGTATATGAATTAAGGGAAGGGCGTTGCACGGCCCTTCTCCTGAGCCTTTTTAAGCCCCGGGGACCCCATCACCTGGGGCCAAAATAATTTTTTTTAGAAGGGAAGGGGTCTGTGCGGCACTCCTCCCTGAGCCATTAAATGCCCCGGGGACCCCATACCCCAGGGCCGGCTCACTGACTGTGTCCCAGGGAGCTCACCCTTGGGACACAGTAGTTTCCCTGCCATGCCATCTGGTGGGAGTATTTTTAAAGCTCCTGCCAAACTGGAGAAAACATGGAAGCTTGCTCCCAGCCAGCAGAAGATTTAAACATGCTCCAGCTGGCTGGGAGAAGTCTTGTGTTCTGTTACCCTGCCAGCACTCCTGCAGGCAGTGAAACAGAACACATATTGCTCCCGCCCGGAGGGAGCATGCCAAAAACACCTGATGGTGGGATTAAATGCCGGCTCCAGCACTATGCGGGGAGCTGGCTGGGGCTCTGGGGGTTCTGGGGCTCCCCAGCAAGTTGCTGGGTGGGTGCCCCGGCTGGGCACCGAGGCACCTGCCTATAATAGAGGCCCCAGGGGATGGGGTCCCTGGGGCCTAAGCAGGCTAAGGAGGGGGTTGTAGTGGCCCCTCCCCTTTTTAATAAGATTCAACTCTGGGGGATGGGGTCCCCAGGTTCCAAAAAGGAAGGTACCCCCCTGAGAAATTGATTTGATGTCTGGGAGCAAGGGGGAAATGCACAAAACGATGTAAAAAGGAACTCCCACCCGACCTAGATGAAAACAAGAATGAAATTAATAAAAATGAACACAAAAATATAAATAGATGTCTGACTTGACTTATAAAGCAGTGGGTAGCCCAAGGAGCTAAATTTAGCCGCCAGTGAAAGTATATAGGTCGGGTGGGAGTTCCTTTTACATGGTTTTGCACTCTGATAGATCAATGATGTTTTCACATCCATCCTATCATCTGTGAAAGGTTTTTAATGTGGAATTTGTGAGAAAACACTCTTACTTTGCTTTCACTAAGCCCAAGAAGTTAGAATATTTCTGTGATATTCAAATGATTCTATCTTGGAAGAAACGGATGTGCCCAGAAGGTTTTTGTTTCTATTTTGTTTTAAATTCGCAAATTAGTCACGAAAAGTTGCGCTACATATATTCCAGTACCGGGGTAGTTAGCAAAAGTGGCGTGAGTTTTAGAAAGTCTAAAAAATGTATATATACATATTGTAATTAATGTTTGTCGTCAGTAGTTTAAGAATAAAATATATAAAGTTCGATTTTCATAAGTAATTTTATGATGCAACACTGTTTTATTTAATTTCCCATAACCGCGAATACTTTGGTGGTTGCTAATAGCACATGACTATGCAATAAAGGGATTTAATTGGATAAAACACTTATTATTCTAGAAAGAAAGCAGCAACCCAGTTTTCTTTTCTTTAAGCTTGCAGCGCTGAGATTGGAGGTTCTCATTTCAGCACCTGCTCTTTTCAATTTGGATATTGATTTGGCTGATTTTTTGGAAATTATTTCCAGATAAAATGGCATCTGGTGGTAGTGAGGATCAGCAGTCACACCCTGATGAAAACAGTTCTTTGGAGGAGGAACCCCCGGCAAAGCACCAATTAATTGCTTGGGAGTTTTTCTCCAGCCCCTCCAGGGAAAAGAACGTGATGGCTACGCATTTCACGTGCTCTTTGTGCGACAAGACCCTCTCCAGGGGTATGTCTAAGAAGTTTTTGAGCAGGAAAACAAGTTTGTTGAAACATCTAAAGACGTACCACTCTTAGGAGTTGACCAGAGCAGAGAGGCAGCACAGAGCAGGGGATCCATCTACTGTAGATGCAACACCAATTGCTCCTGGGGACTCTCTACCATCTGAAGTCCAGCAACAGCTCTCGGAGAAAACACCAGAACTCCAAAGAACTGGCCTTTTTTGTTTGGACTGCAAGAAAGTTCTAACTGTTGGAGAGCGATTTGTTGCTGCAGTTTTGGAGGCAGCAAAACTACCCACGTGTTATTTTTTATTTTTTTTGACTGACACTTGTTTTCCCAGTTTTGAATTTGTTGTGTTAAAACCTTTTCCAGTTGCAATCTTATTTGTAAAAAATACCAAAAAATGCATAATGTTGAACTTAAAAAAAATAAAAGTTCTGAAAAATCAAAAAAATAATGTTTCTTGTTAGAACCTCCTTTTTGGTTTAAAAAAAGATAACCTATATATGTCTGTATGTATAAGAAACAGTATGAGTGAGTGAGTTTCTGTGTTCGTGGGTACATGAGTGAGTAAGTGGCTGTGTAAGTGGTAGAGTGAGTTGCTCTATGGATTAATGACTGAGTCTGTCAGTGTCTGCATTGGTGTATCAGTGTGTGTATGAGTGAGTGAATGTATGTATTTGAAGCTGTATGAGTGAGTGGATGTGTGACTATATGTATGGGTAAGTGACCAGGTGTAAGCGCCTGTATAGGTGAGTGACTGGGTGGGTCAGAGGGTGTATCGGTAAGTGCATGTGTTACTAACTGTGTGAGTGAGTGATTTGGTGTATCAGTAGCTATATGAGTGAGAGAAGTGATGTGAGAGTAGCTGTATGAGTGGCTGCATGAGTGAGTGAGGGGGTGCATGAGTGCCTGTATGGGTGAGTGGGTGTGGGAAGGCTGTATGGGTGAGTAACAGTGTGCGTGGGGGCCTGTATAAGTGAGTACGAGGGTACATGAGTGGCTGTATGGGTGCATGAGTGCTGTATGGGTGTGTGAAGGGGTGTGAGAGTATCTGCATGGGTGAGTGATTGTGTGAGGGGTTGTAAGAGTGAGTGAGTGACTGTGTGAGTAGCTGTATGAGTGAGGGAGTGGGTGGGTGTGTGAGTGAGTGTGTGAATGCCTTTGTGAGTGGTTGTACGGTTGAGTGACTGAATGGCTATATAGCTGAGTGAGTGGGTGTGTGAGTGACTGTATGGCTGAGTGAGTGGGTGTTGTAGGGGCTATATGGCTATGTGAGTGTGTGGAAATGTGACAGTATGGGTAAGTGAGTGGGTGCATGATTGGCTGTATGGGTGAGTGAATTTGTATGTGAGTAGCTGTGTTAGTGAGTCTGTGGCTGTCAGTGGTTACAACGGAGAGTGACTGGGTGTTTTTGTGATTGTATGGGTGAATGAATGGGTGTGTATGTGGTTGCTTGTGTCTGACTGTATAGGTGTGTGAGTGCATGTGTTACTGTCTGAATGAGTGAGTGGGTGTGTGTATATGCATGGGTATGTGAGTGTATGTGGTAGTAGCTGTATTGATAAGCGAATCAGTGTGTTACTGACTGTATGGGTGAGTGAGTGGATGTAAGTGTGGCTGTGTCAATGTTTGTCTGGGTGTCTCAGTATCTGTATGAGAGTCTCCCTTGGTGTACACCTTAAGAAAGAAAGTTTAATGAACGGCACAGAAAGAAGTAATTAGGAAATTACTTTACTCCAATAGATAGTGTCATTCATCTGTTGAAAAAGAACATGCATTTAAGTTAGTATTACATTGACAAAATTCCAGCAACAAAACAGTACACATTGCTTAGGCTGTAATAGTATTTCACATTACAGTAAAACATTTCAGTTTCCCTTTTTTACTCTTCTCAGCTTTTTTACTTGTACATCATACACTATGTACTGTATAAAGATTTATTCTTGAACAGTGAGGGAAAAACAATCGCAAAGATTGTAGGAAAAAAACAGAACTGCACAGTATATCACTACAAATACCTTACACTATGCATTGCACTCACTTCAATTTGTAATCACTTGTTTTAACTATAGTTGCTGAAGTACTGTTTTAAAAATAATTGCTAAAGTAATCACAACAGACTTATCTTGAAAATAACTCTATTAATATTAGAAGTGGTACAATACTATTCATAGATATAAAGCACACTTGATTTTTGCAGACCCTTTTGAAAACATCATCACTGGTAGGCAGAATGATGCCTTAAACACTGGCGCTCCACGTAGAACAAATACTGTATGTCACTTTTTAAACAGTAATCCTCCTTAGAACTTTGGTTGAAGAAACAAAAAGTAAGAATTTGGTAGTTTGAAAGGCAGTTTTGTTTAAATTTAAGGTTGCTGTTATTGCATTCCGTCCATCCAGTTTCACTCTTTAAATAGACTGTAGGGTCCAGATGTTATATTAACTCCTTCATGAAAGATGATAGCCAAAGTTGCATAAGCTCTTCCAGAAATTGATATTTGTCCAGCTTTGAAATTTGTAATTTCTGTTTAAAATTTAGATCCATCTGCTCAGCATCATTGTAGGTAACCGTGGGCAATGAACTCCGCTGAAGGTTGCGGAGATTTTATTTACTACGCATTACATTGAAAACACGGAATTCATGCAAAAACTCTGACTCCGCCACGTAGCGAAGTTAGCTACTGCACCCACAACCCTTTGATAAAACAACTTTACCTTTACATGCTAAAAAGCATATAACCAATTCACAAAAGGGAGCTTTGAAAAATATCAGGCAATGAGAGAGGTGATGATTTTGGGGTCCCCCCTAACGTAGGGGGAGGACCAAGCAGATGCCTTGAACACAAAGAGCATATCATGCTGAACGATTCGGTGGTGGTCACATCCTCCTAGGACCACCCCAAGCAAAGTTATGGGCAAAAATACAATGGCAACCAAAGGCCCAGCAAAGCATTATGGGGCGAGGTTCTAGAGTGCAGTGAATATTATAGTATCCAATATACTTGCCCCATATTCTTTCCCACTTCTTAGGGCATCCCCGGTGTATATACGCCGCCCTCTCAGCCACCATTGCCCTATCCATGTCCCCTCGCCACTCTTGATATGTCGGAGCGGATTGAGCCCCCCAATGCTTGGCTATGTTGCGTTTCGCCGACATCATTCCTAATGTTGCCCAGTCCTGACCTGCCTGGTTGAGATCTGTTGGGTCCCATATGTTTAGAATACACCTCTTGGGCTCCGGGGTGATCGTCACTCCACCCACGTGTGTAAGTACACTCATACTTTTTCCCAGTAGGATACTATTATTGGGCATTCCCACAGTATATGATAGAAGGTGCCTTCCCTCCCACATTGTCTAAGGCAGAGTCGGTTATCAGTTTTCCCTATCTTGTGAAGGGTTACTCTAGTATAGTAAATGCGATGGAGTATTTTCAGTTGCACTAGCCTCAATTTGGAGGATATTGCCACCTCCTGAGGGGACGCTAAGGCCTCTTGCCAATCAGTCTCGTCTAAGTCCCCCACCTCCCGTTGCCATTTTTCGCGGAGGCCCAGTGTGGGATCTGGTCGGTTGTTGAGTATTTTGCGATATGTGAGGGAGATAGCCTTTTTACCTATCTGTTAGAGAGTAGCCTATCCTCTAGCGGGGAGGCTTCGGGGAGGATAGTTCCTGTTGGGATGGCTTTCTGAAGTGCATGTCTAATTTGGATATAGCGAAACCGTTCTGTTGATGCCATCTCGTATCGTTTTTGGAGTTGTAGAAAAGTAACTACTTCCCCCTTCTGCCAAAGGTCCCCCACTGTTGATATTCCGATTGAATCCCAGTGTGTAAAGCCCTTACTGGTACTCAGCCTGCCTAGTCGCTGAGTTTCCCAGAGAGGAGTCATTTGCGTTATCCGGTCGTCCCATCCCAGCTGTTTGAGTGCCTTGTGCCAAATTTGTATTGTGTGTGCTGTGGGGCCTGTTAGTGATGTGTTTCGAGTTTTATTATAGAGATGCCTCATGACTCCTCCCTCTCCTAGGTTATTTATGTCTGCGCAAAATGCAGGGTCCTTTTGTGGGGCATGAAGCCATTGATTTACCACAATCAACTGTGAGGCCCAATAGTACATTTGTATATTTGGAGGGCGATTCCACCGTCGTACCCACCCTTTACCAATTTCTTCATGGCAATTCGGGCCGGTTTGCCATCCCAGAGCAGGGTAGTTACTTCTGCTTCAATCGCCCTAAAATAAGACGCGGGGACCAGGAACGGGGTGTTTTGAAGGGTGTATAGGAATCTAGGGCGCGCCATCATCTTAAAAAGTGCCGCCCTCCCGAGCAAGGTCAGCGGTAGAGAGCGCCAGTGTCTCATGTCTCGGCGAAGTCTTTGCAGGGGTGCCATGAGGTTTTGTTCCAGAAAATCTTCTGGTAGTAAGGTGATATAAATGCCCAACTACTTAAAGCAGCCAGCTGTGATTTGTATTGTGCATCCCCTTGGCAACTGTGGTGGAGGACCGTGTAGGACGTATAGGATTGATTTGGCCCAATTAATGGTGTATCCGGAAAATTTGCAGTATGCTTCACAGATGTCTAGGAGTCTGGCAATGGAGCGTCTAGGGGAGGCTACATAATGTAGTATATCATCAGCGTACAGGGAGATGCGGTCTTCCCACCCCTCCGTCCATTTGAGGCCACGAATAATAGGGTCCCACCTTATCCAGGCTGCCAACGGTTCCAACACTAGTGCAAATAAAGGTGGTGATAGGGGGCAGCCTTGACGTGTGCCACGTCCCAGGGGAAAAGTAGCTGAGATGTGTCCATTTACTACTACATGTGCTAGGGGTTTCGTATAAAGCAGCTGAATTCATGCGCAAAATTTAGGTCCGAAGCCCATATGCTTCAGGACGGCGAACAAGAAGGGCCATTCCACCATGTCAAAAGCCATGCGTGCGTCCAAAGAGAGAATGGCTGCTGGTTCTAGGATCGTGGGAGTACGAGCGAGTACGCTGTGCAGACGCCGCAGGTTAAGTGCTGTGTTTCTACCCGGCATGAAGCCGGATTGCTCTGGATGGATCAGCTTAGTGAGATGGGGTGTGAGTCTGGCCGCTAAGGTTTTAGCTAGTATTTTGGCCTCTGCGTTGAGCAGCGAAATCGGCCGATACGACGCACAGTCCGTGGCGGGCTTACCGGGTTTGTGAATGGGTATTATCGTCGCTATACGTTGGTCTCTGGGGAGCTCTCCAAGTGTTAGGCTGTCTACATACATCTTCAGTAAATGCGGAGTTATTGTCGTAGCTGTTTTTTGTACAATTCAATGGGTATACCATTAGGACCCATGGCCTTCCCTGATTGTATTGATCCTATGGCCAACGCTAACTCATCTGTGGTACGGTCTGTTTCAAGGTCGTGGGCTTCCTCTGGCGTAAGTGTAGGCATAGTGATATCTTTAAGAAATGCCTGTGCCTCCCTGACTGTGGTAGTGGCTTCCGGGGTATATACGTTCTCGTAGTGTGCTGCTAGCGCGTTAGCTATTTTCTGGGAGTCTGTTATGGGGCCGCCTTCATCCAAATGCAACTGTGTTACCCATCGACTAGCGCGCTCCCTTTTATCCAGCCAAGCCAAAATTTTCCCCGCTTTATCACCTACTTCGTATATTTTATGTTGGGTGGCTAACAGTTTAGACTTCGTTTCCTCCCATAAGTATTCTCTATAACCCTGCTTTTTTAAATGAAGGTCATGGGCAGTGTCTGCAGTGGGGATCATGGCATGTGCTCTTTCCGCTTGGCTCGTCTTTTGTTCTAAGGTTTCTACTTGTTTTTTCCCTTCTTTTTTGTGGCCGGCTATCGCCAAAATGGCCTGCCCTCGGAGAACCGTCTTATATGCTTCCCATAGAACTGCTGGAGAAGCAACCGAGTGGTCGTTCTCCTGGAAATAGTGTTTCGTCGTTTTTGTCAGAATCTTACCAATTTTAGGATTTTTTAGAAATCCCGGATATATAGGGAAGGTTTGGCGTGGAATTTAAGCTGGATACACATAGTTCACTACGACTGGGGAATGGTCGGAAATACCTCTGGATAGGTGATTTGCGTCCTCCAGCCTCCCAAGACTATCTGCCAGCGTAAGTATGTAATCTATCCTAGATAAGCTATTGTGTGCCCCAGAGTGAAATGTATATTGCCGTTCCGAAGGAAATTTGTGCCGCCACACATCTATGAGGCCCAGTGCTTCAAGGAACTCGGCAAATCGGGAGCTTACACCATGCTGCTCCCTAGGTGGCATACAGTCGAGCCTATCGCTAATTGTGGCATTAAAATCTCCGCCTATAAGGAGCTCTCCTTCAGGGAGTGCGAGGAGGAATGCGCTGAGGGCTGGAAGCGCTAGCGTGTGAAGTGCCGGTGGGATATACACTGAAACAATATTATATATCCGTCCTTCCCACTGGCATGTAACAGCTGTGAAACGTCCCTGGTCTTCCGTCCATGTTTGCAAAACTATGATTGGGAACTGCTTCTGATTCAGGATGCCCACTCCCTGGGAGCCAGATGTGAACTCCGAGTGTGCCACCATGCGGTAACCCCATCTGTCCATAGCTTTGCATGTATTACCCACCAAATGCGTTTCCTGAAGAAGGGCCACCACCGGCGAATGCCATTTTAAATATTGTAGAACCAGACCTCTTTTTATTTTATCCCCCAGCCCGTTGACATTCCATGATAAAATCATCAAGGGGGGACCATCTGCTACGGGTACTGGTATGTTGGCGGTCGCCCCGTCTACCGGTATTTTACCCCTCGTCATAACTCGTGAGTGCCAAAGGGGATTTGCGTATGTTCTTAGCGGGAAGCCTATTGCATGAATAGTAAGTCCTAACCGTCAAGTGTGCAATACAAAAACTACATAATAACATAAAACCAAAAACTTCTGTCCCCTTACCCACCCCCTCCCTGCCTCCCTGCATGACGGACTTAAAACTACCCACCACCCCAACTGCGCAGAGTGCTTAATTCCCATCCTTTGTACCTGTATGGGGGGGGAGATTCGTCCGTTAACCCCAAATCTGATCAAATTTTATAGCTAAATATTCAACCTCATCCCTATTTGGAAAGTTAATGAAATCAATCACTTTACCCGTAGCACCATTTACTAATCTTTCCTCAACATTTATCTTGCTCCACAAAATTGTACTTCAGTTTTTACGTATGGGTAAACATTTTTTCAATCCTGGAAACAGATTTCTCCAATGAATCCAATTTTGTTTGTAGTTTTCCACTTAGCAGTACTGTGACCCCCTGGTGTTCCATTTTGTCAATTACTGTAATTTCCCAAATTTCTTCAGTTTTAGTAATTCTTAGTTAAAATTGGAGCACTCCTGAAGTATAGGCATTAGGTACACTATGGTTTTCCCTTTTTCAATCAAATTGAACACTAGCTGTGCTGCTGTCTTGTTTGAGGAAAAGAGTTTCTTAATAAGATGACTTTCTAAGCAATGTTTTCCCTCCCATATTCCACCTCAGATGCTTCATGCATGTTCTTAAGTAGTTCCTTGTATTGGAAGTTTAGCCAAATGTTTACGTTTCCAATACTTCCCAAGGAACACCGAGTTTCATCATGGAGAAGTTTCTTGAACACAGGCTGTCCTTTGACTGGAGTGAGTTGTAGTAGGTCACAGAAAACGATTAAATGCTTTCCTCCAAACAGCACGTTGTACTCTGTTCTTAAAATCTGTTGCATTCACATGTGTACGAAGGCAAGCATTAAGTTTGAGAGCATGCTCACCTCATCAACCCCCACCTATTTCCTTGAGGACCTAACGGGTGATTAGCCATGCTTTATAAGAACCCTGATTGATTGAAGTTATATTCCAAGTTCTCATCCTTCCCATGAACTTTGCAGAGATATTTTATAGGTCAACTCATGTCTTCAGTATGTGGTTTACAGCATATGATAGTCCAGACAAGTCACGCTCAAATAGAAGATGGAATATATATTGAATACACTGGTGAAATCTAGGATCCTCTGAATATAATCTGGTTGACCTGTCTTCAGCTGCTGGTATTTGCATGGGGGCGTCATCACACCAGCCACCTGCTCCAGTGGGAAATAGTTGTGGAAAACAGTGGGTCTCTAAACTTCTCTCCCGCACACTCATGGGAGCTCCTTTTGCTTGTTTCATTTGAAAGAGATCAAGAGCATCACAAATAACTTCTTTAGAATGCAGCGGATGGATGCTATAGTGTTCATAAATTTCTTCTGATTTGGATTGATCCACTTTTTCAATCTGTCCGATTGATGGTGATGTTTCATCCTCCATACAAGTTGCATCTCGTACAACATCAACATTTTTATAATAAATATTATTTTCTACCATGTATAATGTCACTTTTTTAAACTTTATTAACATCCTCTAACTCTTGCCAGATTTTATTGTTCTTGTTAGGGACACCATTTACTAGAATGATAAGTGGTTTATTAATATCTCTCTCTACCCCTACAGTTTCAATATTCTGTTTAAAGTCTAAAGGTAAGTAGACAACTATTCTTTTACGACCTTTCTGTAGCTCAGTTGGTGGCAGCTTCCTGGTCTTTCATTCCATACGAACAATTGCCTAGAATGGGGGTATACATTATATGAAAATTGATTCATAAACATTCAATTCTCGAAGTTGTTCTGGAATTGATACTAATTCTAACTTGTTATATATTGCTCTAGCTGGAATTTTGTTATCCTCTAACTTAACAAAGCAATACTTTCATATAATTTGCTGTGTTGACGAATCAAAGCGTTCCTCTCCAAAAAAATATATCGCAAATTCTTGCCACTTACCTCTGTTCTATTGTTCAGCTTTTGAGATCAGAACAACATTGCGAGTTTGACTTTTGTTGTGAGTGCATTAACATCAAATACAAACACAGTGTGGTTTCTCTGAAGAAACTGTGTTAAACTTTCAATCTCTTGTGCAAAGTTATTAATACTAATACCTGTATCTTGTTCCTCTACACCTGCACATACCAACTCCTCATTTTCCCTAGACTACTGTACAGGATCAAAGAAATGAAACTAAACATCTTCAAAAACATTTTCTACATCCGCTAGTGTACCATGCAACAGAGCTATATTCATTTTCCCTAAATATAATGCTGGAGTTTTTATAAAGTAAAGTCTCCTAACTAAATTTCGCATTTTAGAGTGATGAACAGCTAACATTCTGAAGTGATGAAAGGTGTTGAAAGGTGCTTGAGCACACTTTCTGCGATAAACATGCTAGTAAATGTCCCTGTTAATTAGTATGCTCCCTCACTTTGTATGAATCTAATCTTTGCAAAATTGCAATTTTTCATTTGACACTTCTGTATGGAAATTGATGTAAAAAATGTCTTAATATGTCAATTGATTCCTGTCGAACACTGCGAATCCTGCTACAGTTCCATTTGTATATAGCAGCCCATCTACAGCTTCCTTGTACCTCTTCAGCTATCACTTCCTCAACATTCCTAGGAACCATCTCCTCTTTTGCAATGGGAGTACCATTTTTCACTTCATAACATCGACCAGTTGTTTCAACTGCATGCACAAATGTGTTCTCTTGGAAGTAGCTTTCTTCATTAAAGAAAGGCTCAGTACTGGACATATGCTTCCATTCTCCTCTAAATATTTTTAGAAAAACTACTTCTATTCACCAATCTTTTTTTAGGCTTCTTCTCTTCATACACAACACTGTTTTATCCAGTGTTCTCATTCTGTTCAAACTCAAAATAAAAAGCTTCCTCTTAAGGCATTTGCTCTGATCAACTACTGCCTCAATATGTTGTTTTTGTTTGACTGCTTCTCTTCTCCTTTTATATTGCCTCATAGTTCGTACTCAAATTCTGAATTAACCTACTACGAAACATTCTAACTCTTATTTCCTTAAACTGCTTCTGTCTTCTTGTTAAACTATCTGCTTTCTCATACGATTTATTACTCTTAATGTCACTTATTTTTTCTCCTTTCTTAGCTGATTTGAACCCTTTATTTTTATTTGCATGGTTTTGCTCACTTTGCATTTTTCCACATACTATTTTAAGAAACTTTTCAGGTTTCTTACCAGCAGCTCTTTTCTCTTTAACCACATTGTCCCCATTTTGTCCCTGTTTTTTTTGGCATTATAGCTCTTTTAAAGTACATGTAGATGTCTGGAAAGAAAATACAAGTCAATACATTTAGCTTTTCATTATATACTATTAAATTACATATTGTATTCCTGTAAGTACCAACATAAACAGTTATGTCACTATGTTACAGCCACTCTGCTTATTTTCATGTTTAAATCAGGCTGTGTCAGTATATCCATCAGTGTGTGCCTGGCTGTGCTATTGTATACATGAAAGTGTGCCTGGGTGTGTCAGTATATGCACCAGTGTATGCCTTGGTGTGTCAGCATATGCATCAGTGTCTGAGTGCATATGACATATGGATAAAAAAAGGAGTTTAAGGCTTGGCATGCGATTTAAAATACCTACACAATCTGGCAGTAAAACACTACACACACAGGCTGTGCATTAGCAGGCCCGCAAAGTGTTTTAAAGGCTACTTGTCTATACAAATTACTTAAGCGTCACTACTTGAGTACTATCTAATAAGTGTATCAGTCCCACTCTAGGTGTTTCACTGGATGATTAAGTAACTATGTAGGTGTGTCACTGACTGGCTTAGTATCTCAATGGGTCTGTGTATATGTTGGAAAACGGGGCAGTATCTGTGAGGCCTGCACAAATAACATGTCACATTTGTCCTTCACTGGGAACCAAACACCCTAGTGCCGTGCCTGACTCTCAGAGGGTAGCGTTGCAGAGCAGTCTAAGGCTTACTCAAGGGAGGTGGTGTGGGCTAGTAATCGCCATTACAGGTGCGCAGAAATAACACTCAATAATTGATTGTCCAGTCTGTACTTTGCTTTATAAAAGTAAGAGTACATTTATTAAACACACACACTACTTAATACTATGCAACAATTTACAAATATACATAAGCTGTTGGAATTACTTTGTGACATTGCATAACATTTCCACCCCTCCCAAAAGGGGGGTGTGGTCTAGTACCACCACTCCCATGTATGCACATCATCTTGCCCCCTAATGCAGTGGGTTGAACATAACCTGGAGCGAGGGCCCTGCGCACTGGCACCATCCCAGTGGCGACCCACCCCATTATCTCAACGAGCATTAAAAATAGGTCCATACAGTATGCACCACTACATCTTTGGGGCTAACAGTCTGGGTTGTTCTTCACCTAACGCAGCAGCAAGAATACATGTTTGGGCATCACTTTAAATGAGATACTTATCATAGAGGATAACATTTAGAATGCACTGCAATCACAGCCTCTGAAAGGCATCACAGGTAAAATCACAGGATTACGCAAATACACCCAGACACCCTAGCAGGAATGTCCAGCAACATAACCCCACTTTGCTTATGACTCCACCTTAAACAGGTACTTCACATTACACAGGTACTTCACATTACACATGTGACTTCCAGTCCCTCTAAAAAGAAATAACACAAGTAAATGCATTTGTGGTGCAATTACACCTCTTCACCTCCAGGGGATGCCCTTCTCCAGACATCCTCAACTCAGCCTTTCACACCTTGATGCACTTCTCAATACACCCCTAGCTGTAGAACAAAAGTTCCAGGCCAGGAGGTGATTAAATGTTAGCTGAGCCCTTGAGGGGTTATTTCTTCAGAGTCCCCAGAGACTTAGGGAGGGACTTTTCTTCTTTGTGCGGGGGGAGGCTGCATTCCTCCTGCAGCTCCCCCTGCACCTCTCCAGCAAATGGGGGTGACCCCTCTCCTCTGGGGGCCACCAAACGCCCAAAACCAAGACTTTTCCCCATGCCTGGCAAGGCATTATGGGGCGCTTCTTGCACAGCTGTGCATATTATAGCAGCAGCTCTCCCGCTGCTCCGGGGAGAGCCGCGATGTATGCCTCCGGCCGTCTTCAGGCTTCGGTGGTGGGCCCGGTCCCACCCGGACCCCCATGTGAGTACCAGCAACTCGGGGAGCCCACCCCCTGCTGCACTTGCCGTTGTTCGGGGGCCCGGTCCCACCAGGGCCCCTGGCGGCACCTCCTCTTCCTCTGCGGGGTCCCGGTCCCACCCGGGAACCCCGCATGTCTCCATCATTGGAGGGCAGCCCGGGGAGCCCCCCGCCGGCTCCCCGCCCGGCCAGCACACTCTCGTGCTGCCGCAGGAGCCCGGCACGCAGTTCTGGTGTGCCTGCTCCGGCGGGCAGACACAAAGACTCTCTCTGGCCCCGCCAGACCTCGGGGGAGTGCGGCGGCACTCCCCCGGCCTCCTCCTTCTCTTCGGGGCCCGGCGATGGGGTTCCGGGCCCCTGGGCCATCTTCACGGGGGCGCGATGGCCATCTTCACGGGGGCGCGATGGCGCCCCCCGGCTTGTCTTCCCACAGTGGGGCTCCGTGCTACGACACGCCCCCTGCCACTGCACCGGCCACATCGGGGCCCGGAGATGGGGTCCCGGGCCCCTTAAATATTCACCGCGCTCCCCGGCCTCCTCTTCTTCGGGGGCCAGGGTGGGCTCCTGGCACCCCGCGGGGGCATTTTCACGGGGATGGCGACAGCGCTCCCCGGCTTAACTTCTGGTGAGGGCAGGCCCCGGGACTTGACCCACCCCGGGGGGCACATTCGAGACCGGCGGCGGAGCCCCACGCGCTTCGTCGTCGGTCTTCTTGGGGGTCAAAAGTCGCCTACCTTCTGGGGGGCGTATCTCAGCCCCCAGGTTACCGATCTGCGCCCTTTTTGCCTCCTCTTGCTCCTGGTGACGCTCCCCAGCCACTGGGAGCACTTTCCTTCGCCCTCCTGGTGTTGGAGGGGGAACTCAGCAGGGAGCTGTCTTCACTGGCTCCCTGCGCCGGCCTTCGCCTAGGCCTCTCTTCTCCTTGCGCAGAGGCCCCGGCTCCTGCTCACTGGTCCTGGACTCCTCTCCTGGCACTATTCAGGATCCTGGGACAGTCAGGGGGTTCCTCCTTCCAACTGCCCATGGCGCCAGGCTCCAGCACCTTCTGCCTCAGCAGACCACACCCCAGAGAGAGCTCCTCTTCCTGTGCAAACTCTTTTTAAGTTTTGGGGAGGGGGCTGGCAGGAAGTCTCTGTTTGCCCTATCACACAGCGACACATCACTTGTCTGCCCCTGCTCCCTCCTTCCTGCCCAGGCCTCTGGGTTTGTTCAAAATGGCGTCGTCCAGGGGTCTCATGCCACATGGTCTCTGAGAGCCCCTTCCCCCTCGCTGCCTTCTCTCCAGAGCAGCTTGGTGCCTGGCACCAGGTGACAGCTGCTGATGGATGAACCTGTAGCTCCACCCATCTTCTCTTCTTGAAGTGGAGGCTTTAGCCCTTGGAATGCTTGTTGGGCAGGGCTGCCTGGGGGGGAGGAAGGTCATCAATTCAGCCTGGCCGGGTCAGCCCCAGCCAGGCCCTGGTTATGAGCTGACTCAGAGAAATATGTCATTTCTGGATGACCCAAAAGCAGTACAAATATGACTTTGGACTCTGCAGAAAACAACTTCTCACATAGGTTACAGTGGACTTTGGTGCGTGTCTGGAATTTGTAGGCCCTAGGAAAGTAAAACTAGCCCATGTGCTCCCCATCCTCATAGGGGAATACTGGAATAAAAAACAGTAAAGCACACTGACTTTCCCTCAAATGTTTCCTCCCATTGTGGAAAGCCTATTCCCTGTCACCACCCAATTCTGCATACGTCCTGCCACACCATTCACTTTGTAGCTGCTCCGGGGCTGTGCACGCCAGAAATCTGTCCTGTGCGGCCCTTACACTTGTGCACACGCATGTACACACGTGTTTGCATGTAACCAGCCCAGTGCCCCTTACTCTGGCTACAGCGCAGCGGCCTACTCGCACCAGAGGGACACCGGTAAAATACACATGCAGTCCTTTTCATCATGAGTTCACTGTGGGTGAGTCCCAACTTATGAGGCTCTACCACAGTAAAAGCTCAACCAATAGGTGTTCAAAAAGCGAAAAATCCGGGCGGCTCAGATGGTCAGAACCACCTTCTAACAGTATGTATATGTAAAAGGCTGTATGGATTGCATACTAGCTGTATTAGTGACTATAAGGGTATGTAACTCTGTGTGCAACTGGCTCTGGAACTGCTGGATACATCATTGAAGTGTGAGTGTGTAAGTGCCTCTGTTGCTGTTTGACTGGATGTGTTACTGGCTCTATCCTTCTGTAAATAGGTATGTGAGTTGCAGTATGGGCGGGAGACTGGATGCATAACTGAAAGTATGGATCTGTAAGTATACTTGTAACTCACTGAAACGTAAACGTCCATGTCTTACCTTTTAAGGACATAGCACCCTGTCCTATGGCCTACCCACGACCTACCTTAGGGGTGACTTATTTATAGAAAAAGGGGAGTTTAAGGCAGTAAAACTGCACACACAGGCTCTGCAGTAGCAGGCTCGAGACATGTTTGAAGTGTTACTTGTCTCAATGGGTGACTTGGTTGTGTCACTGCTGGATACATAAGTGCCATTGTGAGTGAATGTCTAAGTGCATCTGTCGGTGTCTGACTGGGTGTGTCAGTGGCTTTATCCTTTTCTAAATAGGTATGTGAGTCACAGTATGGGTGGGAGACTGGATGTATAACTGCGCGTATGGATCTGTAAGTGCGTATGCAACTCACTGAAACTTAAAAGTACATGTCTCACCTGTTAAGTACAGAGCACACTGTCGTAGGGGAGGACATAAAGAAGAGGTCAAAGTATTGAAAAATAAATCTACACATCAAGAAAAGACTTTCTCTTTACTTTCAAACTGTACACTGTATTCATTTATGATACAAATTGCGTGTTTATAAACACCCTGTCCTATGGCCTACCTTAGGGGAGACTTATTTATATAAAAAGGAGAGTTTAAGGCTTTGAAGGAGTTTTAAATGGGAAGTCAGCTTGGCAGAAAAACTGCACACATGTTCTGCAGTAGCAGCCCGAGACATGTTTAAAGAGCTACTTGTGTGGATGGGTGACTTGGTTGTGTCAGTACTTGAGTAAATATCTGAGTGAGTGGATCAGTCCCTGTATGGGTGTGTGAGTGTATGTGTAGGCAATTATATTGGTATAAGAGTGGTTCTCTTAGTAACTCTATGGGTCTCTAAATCTTCATTCAAGTGGCTGTATGGATAGCTTACTGGCTGCGTTGGTGTTGGGTATGTAACTTTGTGTGCAACTGGTTCTGTCACTGCTGAATACATAACTGCTGTATGAATAAATGTCTAAGTGCCTCTGCCACTGTCTGACTAGGTGTGTCCGTGGCTCTATCCTTTTGTAAATAGGTCTGTGAGTCACAGTATGGGTGGGAGAATGGATGTATAACTGCACGTATGGAACTTTAAGTGCGCATGTAAGTCACTGAACCTTAAAGTACATCTTACCTGTTAAGCACATAGCGCCCAGTCCTATGGCCTACCTTAAGCATGATTTATATATAGAAAAGGGGGAGTTTAAGGCTTGGAAGGAGTTTTAAATGGAAAGTCGACTTGGCAGTAAAACTTCACACTGCAGGAAAGAGACATGTTTAAAGTGCTACTTGTGCGGATGGGTGACTTGGTTGTGTCAGTACTTTGTATTCATATCTGAGGGAGAGTACCAGTCCATATGTGTGTGTGTGTGTGTTTGTGTAAGTAACTATATCAGTATAAGAGTGGCTCTCTTAATAACTCTATGGGTCTGTAAATCTGTATGCACGTGGCTGTATGGATTGCTTACTGGCTGTTAGTTAGTGTTAGGGTATGTAACTGTGTGTGCAACTGTCTCTGTTACTGCTGATTGCATAAGTGCTGTGTGAGTGTGTGAGCGAATGTCTAAGTGCCTCTGTTGCTGTCTCATTGGGTGTGTTACTGACTCTATCCTTTTGTAAGTAGACATGTGAGTCGCAGTATGGGTGGAAGACTGGATGTATAACTGCACATATGGATCTCTAAGTGTACATGTAACTCACTGGCACTTAAAAGTATATGTCTTACTTGTTAAGGACATAGCACCCTGTCCTATGGTCTACTTATTCTCTGTCTTAGGGATAACTTGTATGTAGTAGAAGAAAGTTTAAACCTGGCAAGGCGTGTTAAATGACAACTCAACCTGGCAGTAAAACTGCATGCACAGGCTCAGCAGTAGCAGACGCAACACATGTTTGAGGGACTAGTAGTCTGGATTGCTGACTAGGAGGATCAGTACTTTAGTACCTACCAAAATAGGTGTATCAGTCCCTCTCTGAGAGTGTCACTGGTTGTGTGAGTAACTATAACGCTATATGACTAGCTGTCTTAGTATCTCTATGGGTCTGTATATGTGTATGTAACTGGCTGTATATATTACTTACTGCCTTTATTACTGAGAGTTGGGTTTTATAACTGTGTGTACAATTGACTCTGGTACTGCTGGATACATAAGAGCTGTATGAGCATGTCATTGAATGTCTAAATGCCTCTGTCTGACTGGCTAGGTGAGTGACTCTGCTTTTGTATATATGTCTGTGAGTTCCAGTCAGGAAGGGAGACTTGTTGTTTAACTGTGCCTAAGTGTCTGCAAGTGCACGTGTCACTCTCTGAGACTTCAAACTGAATGTCTTACCTTCTAAGCACAGCACACCACACAAAGGCTTATCTATACCCTACCTTAGGGGTCACTAATAGTAAAAAGGAAGTTTAAAACTTGGCAAGCAGATTTAAATGCCAACTCGACCTGACAGTAGAACTACACACACACACACACACACACACACACTACAATAGCAGGCCCAACACATTTAAAGGACTACTTACACACCTACTCTCAAACCCACAGAGACATTCACAAACCCACAGAAAAACTCACATCCATTCACAGTTCCCCACATACACCCTCAATACTTACATAATAGACATTCATTCACATCATGTACACAGATCCCTTTTGAATCGTTTTTTTTAAACTAGACTTTAATTCACATACCTATTAAATTAGTTTGTTGGTCTGTACATTTTTTTGAAAACATCAGTCACATTCTCCTCTCACAGAAAATGTGAAATCTAACCATAGGAATGGTATACCAATCATAACATCCGTTTCATACTTTTGTTATTTCACTTCTCAACTGTCAGTGTTTTTTTAATCCTTTCTCCCTTTGAAACATTCTTTGGAACCAGTAGGTCAGAAGTTCACAACACATTCTAGAACCACTATACTAGCTTCAAAATCAACTGCAGCAGGTGTGGTTGACTGTTTGGAATTAAAAGCATATCCAAGATTGCATTACATTTATTTATTTTTACCAGAGCCATTCACAGATCTACTTACTTTTCCTTAAAAATCACTACCAAATTTAAGCAATCTGCATATTTACACCATCCAATTAAATATGTCCTTTTGTAAACCAGATCTTGTCCTCCATTTTAACTGCCTTTCATTTTCAAATCTGTGTCATTCAGCTTTAGCCTTCTTCTATGTGCTAATGTTCCTTGGCTACAAAATGGTTAGAGTGTGGATTGTGGGTCAAAGCTTTGTATTGTGGGCCATAGAGTGTGCTAGAAAGAGTGGCATTGACAGGGACGTGGCTTTGCCTAATGTGGACATTACTTGGGTAGGCCAGAGAGGGTTACAGTGGCATCATTTGCTGCAATTGGTTAAAAGCATTGTGGCTTGCCGACATCCTGACCTCATGATGGTGCACTGAGGTGGCAATGACCTAGGCACACTTACTGAGGTAGGATTTGAAATCCTAATGAAGGATACCTTTGGTCAATAGATGGCACTTTTCCCTAATACTGCCGTGGTGTTCTCCAACATTTGCCAAAGGCAGAAATGGAAGTGGTCAAACAAATTCTGTCCACAGATAGACAAAGCCATGAAACATGTGAATAAAACTGTTTCTGCATTCCTCAGAGACTATAACATGGGCTCCATCTACAACAACAATTTACGCTTTGACATGGAGGATATATTAAGAAGTAATGGAGTTCCCTTCACAGAGAAAAGCAACAGTGTTCCTTAACAACTTGAAAGACTGCATCCTGTTTTATGTGTAGTTATAATCTACACACAATAACACAAACGCTCTTTTCAGAGCTGCCCTTTTTCCCAAACACTGCTTCATTTTCTTTTCAATTCCCTTTTTAAAATGTTTTTGGGGAATTCACAAATACATAGCGGTTTCGCAAAGAAAAAGCACACATTCAACACACAACAGCACATTTACAATTTGTAACTCTGGTTACAAATCTGTACACCTATCAATGGCTCTGTGAGTAGCTGTCTTAGTGTCTAAGTGCATGTGTGTGTGTGTGTCTGTGAGTCACTCAGTGGTTCTGTGAGTGGGAGCATGAGTCTCTGAATGGGTGCATGAGTGTCTCACTGGGTCTGTGACTAAGTGCATATAGCTCTGAGTGGGTCTGTGAATGGGTGCATGACCATCAGAGTGGGTGTGTGTGTCAGTGGATGAGTCTGAGTGGGTGTGTGAGTGGGTGCACAAGTGTCTGAGTGGATCTGTGAGTGGGTGCATGAGTGTCTGAGTGGCACTGTGAGTGGGTGTGGTTGTGTGTGTCTCTGAGTGGCTCTGTAAGTGGGAGTGTTTGAGTGGGTCTGTGAATAGGTGCTGTCTGAGTGGGTCTATGAGTGCATGCATGAGTGTCTGATTTGCTCTGTGAGTGGGAGTGGGAATGTCTGAGAGGGTCTGTTAGTGGGTGCATGAGTGTCTGATTTGCTCTGTGAGTGGGAGCGTGAGTGTCTGAGTGGATCTATGAGTGGGTGTATGAGAGTCTGAGTGGGTCTGTGGGTGTGATTTGATATTTATATAGTGCTCAAATGCCCGGGAGCGTCTTGGTGCTGCTTACACACAAGATCTAAACTGTTAAGCTCCACAATCTTGCTACCTGTTAAAAAGCCAGGTTTTTAGTGAATTCCTGAAGGACAGGAGGTTTGAACATTCCCTGAGCTCCAAAGGGAGAGAGTTCCAAAGTTTTACTGTTCCTACAATAAAGCTTTTTCCACCCCACTGAGTTCTTTTGATCCTAGGGACGACCAGAAGTTTAGCATTGGACGACCTTAGTTGCCTCATTGGGGAGTACCGGATTAAACGCTTTTTGAAAAAGTCTGGACCAGGATTTAAACTTGATTCTTTTTTCTATTGGAAGCCAATGCAACTTGGTTAAACCTTGGGAGATTGATTGGTACTTGGGAACACTCAATAATAGTTGTGCTGCTGCCTTCTGAAGCATCTGTAATTTCTGCAGTAATCTTTTGGATGTTAAGGAATAAAGCATTCCGGTAATCCAGTTTAGATGGGGCTAATGCAGTGACCACTGTTTTTTGAAGGTCTGAGGAAATAAAAGGGCAAATCCTCATTATTTTTAGAATGAAAAACACTGAGGCTATCAGGGTGTTAATATGATCTTTAAAGGTCAGTCTATCGTCAAAGATGACCCCTAAGTTTCTCACCTTCACAGGGAGAGGCAGACTACCCAGATTGGTCGGCCACTAGTTTTGTGACCAGAAGGAGGTGCTATTGCCCAGGAGGAGGACCTCAGTCTTCCCGGAATTAAGTCTGACGCAGTTGGTATTCATCCATTCATTGATCTGGGCCATACAGGTATTGAAAAGCTCTGCTGTTTCCACTGGATTACTTGAGATCGAGACCACCAGCTGAGTGTCATCTGCATATGACACGACTGAAAATACAGACTGATTAACCAGTTTAACCAGTGGGGTCACGTAGAGATTAAATAGGGTAGGGCTCAAAGATGAGCCCTGCAGTACCCAGCATGGTAGTCTAAAATGGTCGGAGGAAAAAGGCCACATTGTAATCTGTTGCACTCTATCTGACCGAAAGGATGTGAGTAGTGTCAGAGCTGTACCCTTTATTCCAAGTTCAAAGAGCCGTTTAGTTAGGATGTCATGATTAACGGTGTGGAAAGCTGCTGACAAATCCATTAAGATCAGGGCAGCCCTCCCTCCTTTATCCAATATCAATCGCAGTTCTTCTGAGGCTGCTACTAAGTCAGTCTCCGTGCTGTGAGCAGCTCAAAATCCATACTGGGTAGGGTCTAGAAGGCTATTGTTGTTTTTAAAAGAGGTTAGTTGTGAATTCAGATCTCTTTCTAGTACCTTTGAGGAGAAAGGGAGCCTGGCATGTGTCTATAACTACTTGGTCCTGCTGGGTTAAGATTGGGTTTTTAAATTAAAGGAAAAGTGGAGAAAAGAAATTCAATCAGCCGGAAAAAGTCCAGTGGTAATAATTCTATTGAGAATGTTCATAAGTTGAACACTTATCATTTCTGCTGCTAAGTTAAATATCCGTGGGGGACAGGGGTCGGCTGGTGACCCAGGCTTGGTTAGTTTAATTAGTTTTAAGACTTGATCTGAATCTAGCAGGGAGAAGGATTTCGATATTATTGATGACCCTATGGTAGCATTAATTGCGTCCAGAGGTCTGCCATAATAACTATTTATTGTAAAAGTGTTAAAGATGTCTTCAACTTTGCCCTGAAAATATGTTGCCAGAGAATTGCAGAGCTCCTGACAAAAGTCTAGCTAAATTACCCTGCCCCCAATAGCAGCACTGTAAACTGTGCAGAATAATTCTCTACATGAATTTTTAGATTGTAAAATTTTTGATGAAAAATATGTGCTTTTTTCTTCTATGATTAACTTTTTGTAGTCGGCTACAGATTTAGCATATTCATTTTTGGCTAAAGGATCATACTTGAACCTCCATTGTCGTTCCTTTTTATGCCAGAGCTGTTTTTGTAATTTGGGTTTTCATTATAACATGGTTCTGAGGAGCCTTTGCGCCAACTGGAATAGTGTTTTAAGGGCTCTAATGGTTCTACTGCAGCGCTAATCCATGAGGAATAGTCATGGACTGTTTGATTGATCTCTGGATTGATAGGTATCATCACGTTAGCAAGAGATACTTGGAGGTCCAGAGGATCTATTTTACTCCAAATCCAATGGGTTGTGACTGGGGAAGTCATATTGGGTCTGAGTTGTAAGTGCGGGATAGTAACCTTAAACATTACTGCTCTGTGATCTGACCATAGTACTGGTAGCGTTGGTAAAACTTCCAATAGAGGGTTGTTGGTAACAATTCCATCAAGTGTGTGACCCGCTGAGTGAGTAGGATTTCTTACCATTTGCTCTAGTTCAAAGTTAGACATAATATCGATTGGGGGACGTGTTAACATCATTAAACAGCTCTAGATGGATGTTAAAGTCTCCTAAAATAGAATAGTCAGAAGACTAAATGCTGGCTTCAATAAAAGGGCTCATGCTTTCTAGAAAAGTAGCTCTTGACCTTGGAGCACGATAAATTAACAGGCCCCTGAAAGTACAGCATTTGTTAAGTTCGATTTGAAACATGAGCATTTCTGATTCTCTGAGTCCGTCGACCTTAACCCCTGAAACTGGCAGATAATCTCTGTAGATAATGTCAACGCCCCCCCTTTTTTTCCTATCTTGTCTACTATAAAAATGGTTTAGCGGATAGGTAGTGCTTGAACCAGCTGTGGTTCGAACGCTATATCCGCCCAAGTCTCCGTAATGAAGACTATGTCTAAATTATGTGACTCAGCGATCTCCACAAACTCAAATTTGTGCTTTATTATTGAGCGTGTGTTAATCAGCGTGCAGTTAAAAGAGAGAGAGGGATTGGTTTGAAACAATATCGTGAAATGTGTTGCCGTAAAGTTAGAAATGGGAACATATTGAAGCGAAAGATTACAGGCGGCACAGAGTGCAGGACTACACTGTGGGTCGAAGATACTACAATTTCTATCCCTACCTGTGAGGTTGCAGACCATAAGTACTTCTCGTGAGTAGATCTGATTGTCCCTAGAATCTAGTAAGAAATGAGCAGGGGTTGTGGTGCTGTGCACGTCCGCTTTGCGAACGCACTTTCATCTAGTTTAAATGGCCTGCTGACTAAGGGGACCCGCCTTTGCTCCGATGAGAGAGCGAGATGGTAAAAACAGGTGGGCAAACACAAGTTCAGAACTGGGATCCAGCAACCCCTTGAACCTGTAGCAGGCTCCCCCACTATATAGTCGTACTGGTAGAAGAAGATATATTAAAATAATAGTGAGGAAAAGAAACACATAAAAATATTAAAATAGGGTACTGAGACCCACTTCAAGATGGTGACCAACCTATCAAGTGTGTGCTTGAGTGTCTGAGTGGGTATGTGAGTGCCTGCGTGAGTCTGTGAGTGGGTGCATGAGTGTCTGAGTGGGCGTGTGAATGGGTGCACGAGTGTCTGAGTGAGTGTGTAACTGTATGAGTGGGTCTGTGAATGTCTGAGTGGGTCTGTGAGTGAATGTGTATCTCTGAGTGGGTCTGTGAGTAACTGCAGGAGTGTCTGAGTGGGTCTGTGAGTGTGTGCATGAGTGTCTTTATCTGTGAGTGGGTGTGTGAGTCTCTAAGTGAGTCAGTGAATGTGTGCATGAGTGTGTGCATAAGTGTCTGAGTGAATCTATGAGTCAGTGCATCAGTCTAGGAGTGGGTCTGTGAGTGGGTGCATGAGTGTATGAATGGGTCTGTGAGTGGGTGCATGAGTGTCTGAGTGACTGTGAGTGGGTGCGTGTGTCTCTGAGTGGCTCTGTGAGTGGGAGTTCCTGAGTGGGTCTGTGAGTGGGTGCATGACTGCCTGAGTCGATCTGTGAATAAGTGCATGAGTCTCTGAGTGGGTCTGTGAGAAGATGCATGAGTGTCTGACTTGATCTGTGAGTAGATGCGTGAGTGTCTGAGTCGGTCTGTGAGTCAGTGCATGGGTGCCTGAGTGGCTCTGTAAGTGCGAACGTTGGTGTATGAGAGGGTCTGTGAGTAGGTGCATGAGTGTCTGAGTGGGTCTATGAGTGGGTCTGTGAGTGGGTGCGTGTGTCTGTGAGTGGGTCTGTGAGAAGATGCATGAGTGTCTGAGTGGGTCTGTGAGTGGGTGCGTGAGAGTCTAAGAGGGTCTGTCAGTGGGTGCATGAGTGTATGAGTGAGTCTGTGAGTGGATGCATATGTCTCTGAGTGGGTCTGTGAGTGGATGTGTGTGTCTCTGAGTGGGTCTAAGAGTAAGTGCATGAGTATCTGAGTGTGTCTGAGTCTGTGCATGAGTGTCTGAGTGGGGCTGGGATTAGGTGCGTGAGTCTGAGTGGGTCTGTGAATGGGTGCATGAGTGTCTGAGGGGGTCTGTGAGTCAGTGCATGAGTCTCTGAGTGGATCTATGAGTGGGTCTGTGAGTGGGTGCGTGTGTCTGTGAGTGGGTCTGTGAGTGAATGCATGAGTGTGTGAGTATTTCTCTGAGTGAGTGCCTGAGTGGGTCTATGAGTGGGTGCATGAGTGTCTGAGTGGGTCTGTGAGAGGGTACATGAGTGTCTGAGTCGCGATGTTACATGGGGAGCCGTGCTGAGCATTGCGGTGGATTCACGAATATCGCACATGAAAAAAAAAAAGGATTTGACATCTAGTCCACATAAGGGGTCCCTCAAAGACCCCTATATTCCACCCATGGGGTCAGGGTACCTCTACCCTGACCCCTTCGGTAACTTCCACTATTTATTTTGCCCCCCCCCCGGGACAATGTCCTGTTACATAAAATGGCAACCGCAACTTTCTACATTGGTTGCGGCCAGCCAATCACATCTTTGCTGTTGGCACGTGGATTCCTGAAGAGTCGCAAGCTATTCACAAAGGATTCACCCTCTAGCTATAGAAAATTGTTTTCCCATTAATATCTCAAAAACTACTGAATGGATTTACACAAAATCACAAAAAGGGCTTTTTATGGACCAAGAGCTGCCTTTCTGCCAAATTTGGTGTAATTCCGTTCAGCAGTTCAGGCTGTAGTCGTATTCAAAAGCCTTTTGGTAAATTGTATGGGAAAACGTGTTTTGGGACCCTCCTTTTTCACAGCCACAGCTTGACAGATCACCCCAAAAACTTTAAAGACAGCAGATGAAGTGAGCGGCAAACTAGTTTTTAAAAATTTCCGAGGATTCATAAAACGGTGCCAAAGTTATTAGCAAAAGAATAAATTATTTTCCTATAGAAACTAGGTCCTAACTAGAACTACCTAATCGCGACCACCAGTAGGTTTTATATACATATATATATATATATATATATATATATATATACATATTAGTTTCTCTTTATCTGATCGACATTGACAAAGGCTAGAAGCCGAAACGCGTTTGTTGGAATAGTTCTGTATGTAGTGGCTCAATAAAGTTATCAAGTGAAATTTTGTGAGTACGTGATATTTCTCTGTGGCATACGAAAATATATATATATATATATATATATATTCACTGAAAAACCATAGGTTTCAGGCACGTTATAGTTAGAAATTTGCATTTAAAAAACCTTAGAAATTCACTGAAAAAACCATAAGGTTTTAGGGACAGTTATAGTTAGTTGGACATTGCACTCGTACAAAACCCGTGAAATTCCCCCGTTATAGTTAGTTCAGGTAACTATAACTCGCGCCTCCGCAATGCACTGCTGATGACGTCACATATTACATCACTCATGACATGGTCAGTGACATCACTGATGACATCACTGATGACATCTCAAATGACATCACTGATGACATCACTGATGACATCATCCAGTGACTGTGTGTTTGTGTAAAGTTTAAATATGTTTAATATATATCGGGAAAGGCGTATTGAAGAATGAGTGGGTGTATAAGTGTCTGAATGGATGATTTAGTAGGTGCGTGACTGAGTCTATAAGTGAGTGATTAAACGTATCTTACTGGATGCATGGGTGAGTGACTAAACTGTGTGAATGTCTGTATCCGTCTGTCTGTTGTTGTGTAAGCAGCTGCATGGGTTTCTGACTAGCTAAATGAGTGTCTATATGGGTTATGGATTGGTTCTCTGAGTATCTGTATGGGTGCCTCAGTGTTTGTGTGGGTGGGGTGAGTGTGACTCTGTGCATAGATGTGTGAGTGGGTGATTCACTGGGTGCATGGTTTCAAGAGTGCGTCTGTGATGGACTGTATGGGTGGGTGAGTGTGTGTATGGGTGTGTTAGTGATTGAATGTATATCTCAGGTGTACATGTGTGAGTAACTACATATGTGAAAGGCAGTATATATGTGTGTTGGAGTATATAAATGGCTATAAGTGAGAGTGTGTGATTGTGAGAGTGGCTATATGGATGAGTGTGTGCTTGCATCAGTGATTGCATAGGAGCGTAAGAATGTGCTAGTATTTTTATGAGTAAGTGAGCTGGTGTGTATAACTGTATAGGTGAGTAAATTGGAGTGTGATTAATTATTTGCATGACTGACTAGGTGTGTGAGTACCTCTATGGATGAGTTGCGTTGTGTGAGTGTTTATATAGGTGTATGAGTGCATATGATAGTCCTGTACTGAGTGACTGTAAGTATGAGTGACTGTACGGGTGAGTGAGTAGATGTGTGTGTGTAGACCTAAGAATCAGTGAGTGGGTATGTACTTATTGGTATTGGAGTGTGTATGGTTTTGAGAATGGCAGTCTGTAATTTAGAGTGGGTGTTTCAAAACTTATATTAGGGTGTGAGAAGATGCATTAAATTCTCACATGGATGATGTCGTGATCATGTGATGTCATCAGTGATGTCATTTGAGATGTCATCAGTGATGTCACTGACCATGTCATGAGTGATGTAATATGTGACGTCATCAGCAGTGCATTGCGGGGCGCGAGTTATAGTTACCTGAACTAACTATAACGGGGGAATTTCACGGGTTTTGTACGAGTGCAATGTCCAACTAACTATAACTGTCCCTAAAACCTTATGGTTTTTTCAGTGAATTTCTAAGGTTTTTTAAATGCAAATTTCTAACTATAACGTGCCTGAAACCTATGGTTTTTTCAGTGAATTTCAAAGGTTTTTTAAATGCTAATTTCTAACTATAACGTGTCTGAAACCTATGGTTTTTTCAGTGAATTTCAAAGGTTTTTTAAATGCTAATTCCTAACTATAACATGTCTGAAACCTACGGTTTTTTCAGTGAATTTCAAAGGTTTTGTAAATGACAATTTTTAAATGTATTAATTGTTATATTTATTTTTTTCATACTGATTTACTACATTTTTAGAAACATTTTTTTTTACATATTTTATTTTTTAAATTACATTGTAATTACATTATACATTACAAAAAATACTTTCTCAGAATGAATTACTTTAGTTTAAATACTTTGCACATAGGCAATAGACTTTTAAGTACAGTAGTTACAGTTGTTGCAATGGGCAACACATTTTCAAACACAATGCAACATTCAGCTCAATGTGAATTTCTAGTTAAATGCAATTAGTTACTTTATGGATTACTTTTCTAACCACAGGACTGGATCCTAGATTCAGTCCTGGGACATCTCCTGTAAACAGTTGAGTAAAAGCGTTTTGGTTACAGTAGTGATTTTTAAGGAATATTATTGTATTTTAAAAGTTGACACTTAGAAACTTTTTCTCATAGAATCACCAATGTTATCCTATGGAAGGAAATTCACTTAGCAGGTAAAAACTGTTATCGTTACTTTTTCTTACTCAGTGTTGGATCCTGGATCCAGCACTGGTGAATCTCCTGTAAACAGTTGAAAGAATGCGTTTAAGTCATACAGGCGATTTTTAAGGAATATTTGTAGTTTGTGAAAATCGACACTTTGAAACTTTTCAGCTGAAAACCAGACAATGGATTCCTATGGAAGAAAATATAAGTTACTGGTAAGTACGGTTAAAATTACTTTTCAGGGTCAGTGCTGGGCTAAAAGATGCAGCACTGAGGTCTCTCCTGATAACAGGTGAGTAAATCGGAATTCATATTTCGGCTGATTTTAGAGGAATATTTTAAAGTTCCAAAACTCCACACTTAGAAGAATTTCCAAGTGAAACCAGTCTATGTTAGCCTGTGGAAGGAAATTCAAGTTACTGGTAAGTACGGTTAAAATTACTTTTCAGGACCAGTACTGGGCTGAAAGATACAGCACTGAGGTCTCTCCTGATAACAGGTGAGTAAATCGGAATTTGTATTTCGGCTGATTTTAGAGGAATATTTGTATGTTTCAAAAATCAACACTTAGAAACTTTTTCAGCAAAAAGCAGACAATGATATCCTATGGAAGGAAATTCAAGTTACTGGTAAGTACGGTTAAAATTACTTTTGAGGATCAGTACTGGGCTGAAAGATGCAGCACTGAGGTCTCTCCTGATAACAGGTGAGTAAATCGGAATTCGTATTTCGGCTGATTTTAGAGGAATATTTTAAAGTTCCAAAACTCCACACTTAGAAGAATTTCCAAGTGAAACCAGTCAATGTTAGCCTATGGAAGGAAATTCAAGTTACTGGTAAGTACGGTTAAAATTACTTTTCAGGACCAGTACTGGGCTGAAAGATACAGCACTGAGGTCTCTCCTGATGACAGGTGAGTAAATCGGAATTCGTATTTCGGCTGATTTTAGAGGAATATTTTAAAGTTCCAAAACTCCACACTTAGAAGAATTTCCAAGTGAAACCAGTCAATGTTAGCCTATGGAAGGAAATTCAAGTTACTGGTAAGTACGGTTAAAATTACTTTTCAGGACCAGTACTGGGCTGAAAGATACAGCACTGAGGTCTCTCCTGATAACAGGTGAGTAAATCGGAATTCGTATTTCGGCTGATTTTAGAGGAATATTTGTATGTTTCAAAAATCAACACTTAGAAACTTTTTCAGCAAAAAGCAGGCAATGATATCCTATGGAAGGAAATTCAAGTTACTGGTAAGTACGGTTAAAATTACTTTTCAGGATTAGTACTGGGCTGAAAGATGCAGCACTGAGGTCTCTCCTGATAACAGGTGAGTAAATCCGAAGTCGTAGTTCGGCAGATTTTAGAGGAATATTTGCACAATGGTGAAGGTAGGGGGCGGGGCCTGAGGTGACATCTGTGCAAACGCGCCCCGTGGCGCGTTTTAAGTTGGGGGATTAAGTCCCCTTGAATCATGAGGGTCCCTAGGGGCCAACTAGCCCACCAGGAACCTCCAGTATGCGCCAGGGGCTGCGTTGCAGGAGACGTGTAGAGAGGCCACACCCCTTTTTACACCTCTCTGCAACGCAGCTCTGTGGCGCTTTCTGGATGTACCTGTTGGGCTAGTTGGCCCCCAGGGACCCCTCAGGATTGAAGGGGATTTAATTCCCCATCTTAAAACGCGCCACGGGGCCTGTTTGCACACATGTCACCTGAAGCCCCGCCCTCCCTTCACCACTGTGCAAACGCGTCCCTGGCGCGTTTTAAGTTGGGGGATTAAGTCCCCTTGAATCCTGAGGGTACCTGGGGGCCAACTAGCCCACCATGTACCTCCAAAAAGCGCCACAGAGCTGCATTGCAGAGAGGTGTATAAAGGGGCGTGGCCTCTGTACACCTCTCTGCAACGCAGCCCCCTGGTGCATACTGGAGGTTCCTGGTGGGCTAGTTGGCTCCCAGGACCCCAGTATTCAAGGGGATTACTTCCCCATCTGCAAACGCGCCAGGGGCGCGTTTGCAGAGTGGTGAAGGAAGGGGCGGGGCCTGCGGGCCGATCGTTTTTTTTTCTCGTTTTTTTCTTTTCCCTGAAGGGGCTGTGTGGCCCCCTTCCTTTTTCTTATTTTTGGGCCCCGGGGACCCCATCCCCGGGGCCTGGCCTCTGGTTGGGGACTGTGGGGGTCCCCAAACCCCCACAGTCCCGCCGGCTCCCCGTGTCCTAAGGGAGCCGGCATTGCTTCCACACGGGGAGCAGCTAACATGCTGCTCCCCGTGTGGGAAGCAATTGTCTTTGGATATTGGAGGCGAGAGCAGGTTTCCTGCTCTCTCTTCCAATATCCAAAGCAGTTTGCAATGACAGGACGGGAGCCGCGAGGCTCCCGTCCTGTCATTACAAACAGCAGTGTCCCGGGGTAGGCACCCGGGACACTGCAGGAGCCGACCCTGGGGGTGGCGGTCCCCAGGGCCACCACAGGCTCCAGGAGGGGGCCGCGCGGCCCCCTCCCCACATCAGCAAAGCCCCGGGGAGGTGGTGGTCCCCGGGGCTTCGGGAGGTCCAAAACGGACCCCCATTTTAATTTGTTAGTGCCCCGGGAGGTGGCGGTCCCTGGGGCGTGTGGGGGGCTCAAGCCCCCCACACAGAAAAAGTAAAAAAAGAAGCCCCGGGGAGGTGGTGGTCCTCGGGGCTGCGGGAGGGCTCAGAGCCCTCCCGCACCATTTTAAAAAGAAAGCCCCGGGGGTGGCAGTCCCCGGGGCTTGGGAGCCCCTTGAGGCCCCCCATACATAATTTAACCCCCCACCATGCCCCCGGGACTTGGGCCACCCGGGGGCAAAATACAATCGAAGCACGGGAGACCGCCCTTCGATTTTTTTTCTCGGCAGGATTCGCGCTCCTGAGCGCATCCTGCCGATTTTTTTTTTTAAAAAATGCTTTTTTCTGCCCAGGGGTCCTTGTGGGACCCCTGAGCAGACCTAGGGAGTCAGGGTGTTTCTACCTTGCCCCCTTTGTGCGTTTTGCGCACTTTTTACTGCTTTCTTGTTCCTCGGTTCTACCGAGGAACAAGATGGCTGCCAACACTTCCTGGTTTGGAGTGTTGACAGCCAATTAGCAGACAGCTCGTGATCGGGGAGGGTGCGCGAATCCGGCGCGGCCATAGATATATATGTACTTTTACTTTTGATTTTCTCAGCAACTACTGAACGGATTTACACCATTTAACAAAAGGGTTCTTTCTGAACCAAGAACTACCTCTTTGCCAAATTTGGTGTAATTCCGTTCAGCAGTTCAGGCTGTAGCCGTGTCTAAAGTTTCCTATGGGAAATTGATTTTTTGACTCTTATTTTTTTAATTTCTCCGCAACTACTGAACGGATTTACACCATTTAACAAAAGGGTTCTTTCTGAACCAAGAACTACCTCTTTGCCAAATTTGGTGTAATTCCGTTCAGCAGTTCGGGCTGTAGCCGTGTCTAAAGTTTCCTATGGGAAAATGAATGGGGAAAACACGTTTTGGGACCCCCCTTTTTCTCGGCCCCCGCTTGACGAATCACCCTGAGACTTTCAGGGTAGGACCGGAGCGGGCCATAAAGTTTGAAAATTTCGCGAAGATTCGTCAACCGACGCAAGAGTTATTTCAAATAGAATGTCGCGGATTTCCTATGGAAAATAGGTCCTAACTATAACTATCTACTGGCGACCGCCAGTAGATTATATATATATATATATATATATATATATTAGAAAGTAACTGAGTGTATTGGAAAGTTCTAGTCAATTACGTGTCCCCCCCTCAGTGGATGCTTAAATAAAGGCACTCTTGGATATTTAGCTAAAGAATTGATGTTGCAGAGAACCACGTAGGTCATTGCAACAGAGGAATACTTTGTTGTAGTTTACAGAATATGCAGTGTTCAAAGTATGTGCTATATCCAGGTGTATATAGAGCAATCATTTGCAAGGTGGAGTAAGGTTGAAGGGGGAGTCATCCAGTAGGGTGCTACAATGTGAAAAGGAGGGTCTTGTTGGATATTTTCTCTAAAGAAAATACTTTTACTGCAAGGAATTGGCTAAACATTGACCTGAACCCCATCTTTGGTACCACAAGTGTCCAGACTCTGTCCACATACGCTCTTCATGTTTTCTGGGTGTCCACGAATAGTCTTTCATTTCCTTACTTAGTCAAATATGAAAAGGCATTGTGGGAGACCCCTCGTACAGGGTAAATGCTAGAAGTGACTTTGGGTACTGTTATGGCAGCTACCAATTCAGTGACTGCCAACCTGCCCCCAACGGACACCTGCACAGTGCCTTTAGAGGCTCAGAACATGAATGGTTGGAGTCCCAATCCTGTCTGGAAGCTACAGTGGCTGGAAAGCGCTTTCTTACCAGTAACATTTAAAGTGACACATTCATGAGAGCTCCTTCCAAATTCCAAATGCAGGCTGGTCACGATGCTTGTTTCGGATGCTTCAAGCTCCTGCTGTCTCCAACACTCTGCTTGGATCCTCGGGTATGTCAGAATCTGGGGAGCTATTTCGCAAAGTACTCCATGGTCTTCATCTTGAGATCACAGTGCCGTGGCGCAAACATAATTGAATGGCCTGGCATTTCAGGCTAGATATGACCTTCACATGTAAATCCAAATATCATTTATTTGCTTGAATTATAAAAACAATTGCAATACATGTATAAAGCAGGGATCGCCCGTCATTTTCACATATTAAAACATTAAAAATATTTTCTGAGTAAGTACAAATAAAAATAAGTGTGAAAGCAACATGGGCAAAGCCTTAGTGCCTCTGTAGGCGTAGTAAGGCCGAAACGTGCACTTGCGCTATTAGAATGTAATAGTCAGTATCTTATTAACTTTAGTGCTGGCAGCTCATGCTGCATGCAGTTCAATAATAAGTCACCCTGAGGTCTAACTACAGCACTTCCAGTTAAAATAAAAAGTTACGTTAGGTTTAAAATGGCAAATAGCAGCAAAATCTTGCAGTGCGAGATATTCGCAGATGTAAAGTGCTTTTGTGCCTAATGTCCGCCTGGTGCGACTCGTACAAGTAGTTCCTTAACTGCAGCGTTCAGGACAATTAACTGGGTTTTAAAGTGACAGTGCCAAAGAAGAGGGAAACCTTTCAGTGCTAACAATGTAAAGTGCTATAATGTCGAGCCTCGACCAGACACAATCGCAATAGTAATGCTTTATTGCCTAGTGTCCACATGGCGCGAGTCATGGCGCGAGTTCTTTAACTGCACCGTTCTAGACTGCTAGCTAGCTTTTAAAATGCCTGTGCCAAGAAAAGCCTTTCAGTGCTTAAAATATAAAGTGTTATAGTGTCTAGCCCCAGCCAAGCACAAGTCTACAGCTACTTCTTAAAGTACACCGTGCAAGTCACCCACTTGGAACTTCCAGGCACCTAGGAAACGCCTGGTGCGAGTCATTCAAGAGGTTCTTTACCAGCAACATTCTGGTCTTTTATCTCCATGTTAAAAAGACTGTGTCAAAGAAAAGAGAAGCCTTGCAGTGCTTGCTCACTTTGCCACTGGATTCAAGCTAGCTCGGCTGATGAGGGGTGTTATCCCGAAACCGGTCCCAGGATGCTTGTTTTCAGTCCAGGGAGGACCTGGCTTGGCAGTTCGGGCTGGACTGTTCCCATGAGGCACAGGGTCAAGACTGATTTGCATATAACTGGGTCTGAACTGGGGTGGCAAATTGAGCTAAAGAACAATGATGGATTCAACCCAGATCTGTGATGGGAGGGTGAGTGTCTGAAAAGTTTCAGCGCTCCGTCCATCATCTCCTTGTGTTTGCAGTGCTTACAGTATACACAGTGAACCATGTGCAGTGCTATGTTGACTGGCCTCAACCAGGCACACATCTACAAAAGTCCACTGTGCATATCCCCCAGTTGAATTTTCCAGCTCCCAGGGTGACTTTAGTTAGTTCCAGTTCAGCTTCTTTTAATACTTGGTCTTCATTTCTGTTTCCAAGACCGAGACCTTTTTCTGTACTCTGAAGATATTTGATCACCGCACACTTCAATCGAGGATCACTTGGGTTAAAGCAGGCTACCACTGTCTCTCTGCATAACCTTATTCCTCTTTTTTAGAGGATCCTGCGTAGGATTAATCTGCGGTCTTCTAGAGTGACTTTGCACAGACACAGCACATGGATAATATCTTCAGGTCCTTGTCTGCATAACCTGCAATTGTCCTGGCTTTCAATTCTTCTCCATGGGGCGGGTTGTGCTTTAGTGTGGGCAGGACTCCCAGCCTATATTTTAGGAACTTTTCTTTTGTCTGGTTGTTATAAAGTTCTCCAAAGTAGCACTGGGGCTTAAGCTTCGTGTAGTTATTGAGAGTTAGCCATCCATGAAAGCGCCTGGCTAGGGTGGTTTTGTCCTCCAAGAGAGACAGGGTTTTAGTGCTTGATTTTATTATTCTATAGAGTTCGACCCTGCTCAGTGATAAGCCCCATGCAGAAGAGAGACCCTGATTAGTTATAGCTGTAGGCCTTGCTGGTGATCGAGTCCTCCCTTGCATTTATTTTCAAGCCAGAGGTGGTGGCCTAAAGAAACCTTGCTTCCTATTTGAAAATTATGGCAACAATTCACAAAGACAGCCTGCCATGCCAGAGATTGCTTCACAAGACCTAATTCCATCTGATCTGGGCAGGAGACATGTATGCTGGTAGCTTGAAGATGGTCCTAAGAACTTTTGTTATTTGTTTTATTCAAAGTGATGTTGTCCAGACTTCTCAGGGCCTCACTCTGCTAGGTCAAAGTGGGAAGAACTTTAGCTTGGGCGACTTGTAGTAGTGGAGTTAAGGATGGACTCTCCAGTTTTCTGTACGAGGCTCCCAAGCCTACTGCAAGAACGTTGCCCTTCCTTTTGATAACTTCCAGTTGATTGCTGAACCTTCCATTAGCATTAAAGAGCACTCTGAAGTACCTGTATCATTGGCAGATTCTAGCTTGTCTCTGCCCAGAAACCAGTTATTATGTTTCAACCTTTTCTTTTTAATTAATCATTAGTGTTTTGGTGGTCTTCATATTTATTGACAGCCCATTACTCTCAGAGCAGGCTAGAGTTGCATCCAGTAGCCATTGTAACCCCACTTTCGTCCTGCTGACTAACACTAAATCATCAGCATAGAGTAAGTTGGAGAGTTGGATTCCTCCCAGTTTTGGAGCGTGACTGTTGACCTTATGTAGGGTTGATGGAAGTTCAGAGAGGAACAGATTGAAAAGGGTTGGTGCAAGCACACACCCATATTTTAGACCCTGTGTTATTACTATAGCCCTAGACAAGTAGGAACCATCTACAGCTTGACCTGGATCTACATTTTGTTATGAAGCATTTGTTTGGCCCTTAGCAGGCCTGATGGGGTGTTCCATTTTGCCAGTTTGTATCATAGTTTCTCCCGATCAACCCTGTAAAAGGCAGATTTATAATCTATGAAACATGGATGCATTGGTTGTTTGTAAGTAGATGCAAAGTTAGTCAGCAGGGAGAGAGCCATGATGTTGGTTGTTGTTCCTGTATTAGTAAAGACAAATTGATTCAGTGGGATTATGGTGTTGTCTCCCACCCAGGACAAAGGTTTTTCTAGTATGGTCCCAGCAACATATTTGCCAAATACTTTCTCCTGAAGCCCCCTGTGCCTGCTGCAATTAATCTTGGGGAGCTGGAGAGAGAGACAAAGGACAAGCAGGGGACCCTGAACTTTCACAACCAGCCTTCAAGGGTTCAGCCTACTGAGGAAATGCCCTATGGAATAAACGGCCACTCTGGCCATGTCTATGTGCACACGTATCAGGGGCATCTTGCAATGGCCGTCTGTGAAACCCTGTTCGGCAAAGGTGAGGGAGAGTACAGGGCAGACATGGGCTACTGGGCCCAAACCATGTTGATTGAGGTCCTTTGCCACTGTTGTCCTGTGGTCCATCGTAGCATGGCTCTGCAATCTAGGCCAGATACAACCATTTCCTCACTTCACTCTCAGTTGCATTATGGGTCGTTCTTGGCTTTGTTCGCTAATGAAAACCACTTTCTCTGCGTATTAGTCATGATGGGCTTCTCTTTCTGGACAGTCTTCTGGAGAAGCCAGGGGCACTCCTTCCCTTTCTCAAGAGGCAGGCAGGCAGGCTTCTAGGTACTAGGCAGAGACTCGACTCCTCCAGCAGGACATCCAGACTTCAGGTGATGTCCCCTCGCCTCTATGAGACTAGCTGTCAGGCAGACACCTGCCCTTTTTACACAGCAGCTCTCCTTTCCTTGGTCAAGAAGAACGTGGGGCTGGAATAAAGAGGGGTGGTTTGGATCCCACTTTTATACACATTTTCCAGACAGGGGATGTGGGTCCACTTTGTCAAACTTCATAACCAGTTTGCGGATTATCCAAACTATGAGCACATTGAAGTGTGAGATCTCTGCACATGGCTGCCATCAGCCTCCAAGAAGCAGTAATCAAGGACAGACAAAAGGGCAAACTTCCTGATCTTGAACAACAAAACTACACTCCCACCCCTCACCATCCACCAATCCGAATTGCTCAGGAAGACCTAATCAGCAGCTCCTTGATAACAATATCTTCATGGAATTTCTAAAGTTAGCCGTGTCTCCATATTCCTCACTTCAGTGTCTAGACTTCCACCTTCCACTGTCTGCGGAAGCTGTCCTCATTCTCCATCTTGGGCCATGCTAAACCAGGGGTGTTCGAAATAGATCCAGTCTGTAGAGTCTCTCTCTCTTTCTCTTCCTCCTTCTCTCTCTCTCTAGCTGTTATGTGCACTGTTCCAGGGGCAGTTTCTTGATTAGGGCGGCAGGGTTCCGCCCACTTCAATTTTTGCATTAATTGCTGTCAAGTTGTACATGTTTATTCATTATAAATTCATAGAGTGTGACCCTCGCTCTGCGCAAGGGTCAGGCAAAACCAGGCACTTTCAAAAGGGACATGTGCTGGCCGTCGCAGGATTTATAGGGCTTACCTGAACTCAGCGCTGGCCTTCGACAGCGTAAAACACTGTAAGGCACTGCCCTCTGATGACGTACTACAGCCTCACTTATTGAAAACAGCCTGGGCGCTTTAAGCAAAAGCCCTGGGTTTTCAAGGCTGTTTGTCAATCAGCAAGGGTGTGTACTGCTGCAGCCCACCTACTTCCTAACTCGTCACAGGGTAGGGTGGGAACTAGCCTCCATGACCCCATCCCAATCTCTGGGAGGAGCTGAGAGGTTTTCGGTGCCCACGAGGTTTGCTGTAGGGGGCCTATAAGCACGATAAATTAAAAGAATGTACTTGCAGGTAAAACATAAACACACAACATTTCTCTGCAAACTGTCCACAGCAGCCTCCCATACATCACCCACATTAAAAATATATTAAATAAAAGCAGTATTTAAAACAATCTAAGAATTATTGAAGGTCATCAGGGAAGGACTATTTGCAGAACCGAGTTGCCTCCATCAGGAGGCCCCCTAAAAGCATGGGGCCCTGGGCCAGGGCCCACTTTGCCCATGTCTTAAAACGTCTCTGCCTAGAGGGAGCAGGTTTTTAATGGGCTGTATGATTCAGGTGCTAAGCACCTGAAGAAATAAAAACTTGAAATGTACCTCCACCAGGCCCTTATTTCTTATCATCCACTTGGGCGTGTATACATATGTTAAATATCAAGCATGCTCGAGTTAGCTTGTTTCTGAGCAATTAGATGGCCAAACTTATTTTTGAGCAGATTAGGAAACACGTGTCATCTGATCGATGTAAACTGTGGATTGATTGCAAATCGGAATTAATCACAGCGCCCTGTTAGGCTCAGAAGGTACCGTCTGCATTCAATCGCAGTCGATTGTTCTCTTGCAAACCCTATTCTGGCTATAAGAAGAGAAAACAATTTAATATGCCCCTTGTTAACCTGAAGTACTTTATCTTAAGGAAGGCACGTCCATCCAGCTTTGATGTAGACAGAGACAAATGGCTCTCGCCTGCAAAACATTACGCTAACAGAGTGATTGAGAACGTGGTTCAAATACAGGCAAGCAAATGCACTTTCATCAAGATGGATGGATGGTTGGATGCTCTGGTGATTCACCAGTGGTGAAAGGATACATAGATGGATGAGTGGGCGAAGAGTTACAGGAGAGTATGTACGGAAAAATGAGTGGATGTATACATGAATGGATGTATGCTCCATATGATGGACAAATTAATCGATTTTCAATAGAATTGATACATGGATGGATGGGAGGGTGGATGAGTGAATGGAGGAGTCTCTAGAAGGATGGATGTATGTATGTTTGAACAGATGTATGTAGTGGATGATGAGAACTTGGATTAATTACTGGGGGGGATGATTCAGTGAATGATGAATGGGTTGAATGCCCTTATGTCGTCCGAAATCGCTCACTACGCAAAAAATGAATCCCCAACTTTTACGCCCACCACTTTGAAATGTCACCAGCCGCCACTGCACTGTTCAGCTCATGGGTTTGGGTCTTCACATAATAGTGGAACTTTATACCAGAGGTGTCAGTAGACCATTCTGATACTGACATTTATCAAGTTTGGCTACACTGTAATCGTGAACATGGGATGCTGCTCCCACTGCCTAATATGATGCGATCATGACTGCTAACTGGCTGCTGTCTTCTGTGAGGTTACACACGTTGCCCTCCTCCACATCACAGGACAGGTGCTGGACTTCATATTGTCAGGGAGAGGCTTAGGTTTCTACGCTCAAGCTATATTAACATGACACTAGGGCCAAAAGAAGAGTAATCATACCAGTTTCACATGCAGTCAGGCACTCAGGACTAGAGGTGGGTGAGCCAACAAATTAAAGGGAGAGAGCTGAGCCAAGCGCCTGGCTCGGATCTAACATCCTGTGCATGAACCGGGCCCTGAAAATGTTTGCTATGTAAATCATAAACCAACCATCACATAAAATATTATAAAGTCTCTTCAAAGTTCTAAATAGTTTATTTCTTTAGCTTGTGGAAGCTTTGACATTAATATTTCACATTATAGCACTGCACTGAGAAGTCCTTTATTTAAAGTGATCTTTTTAAAACGTAGGGAACTAAGATGCAAGACATTTGTCATGTAAACCCTGTACTGACCCAGATTATTATAGAGTAACATTCCTTATGTTAAGGCTTTGTTTTTACCTCTGTGTGCACCTTTCTGCAGTTTTTATATAGCATGAATTTGACCAGAATGTATTGGAGTGCTTTATATAAGCACCCTTTACATTATACAAGGTCACGTTCTTTGTTTATAGGCCTGAGGAAATGAAGTGATTTGCCCAGAACCACAGGATATTGAGTGGCTTCGCAACTCGAACCGGGTTCCCCAGGCCCAAGTCAATAGCTCTCATTCTAACACCACATCCAGAGTACGGGGAGTGAGGCAGGCAAAAGCCACATGAAACTCGGTTCGAGGTTCCAATAGGACCAGATAGAACAGGTCAAACACTTTCAGGGGCGTCTCCTCCGCTAAGGCGGAGGAGCGTCTCCCTACTGCCTTTCAGCATGGCAAAAAAGGAAAAATAAAATGATTATAATGCAATGTTATTATCATTTTATTTTTCTGTGCTAGGGCAGTTTTGTGGGGCGGGCGGGACTGGGCTGCGCAGGACTTCCTCTCCCCATCCCTTGTTTTGGAGTTGGGACAATTGTCACATGTTATCTCCAAAATTGCCAATAAAAATATTTTCAAAAAAATAACATACCAAGAACACAGAAACTGGTTTGATGGCACCCTAACACACACAACAGAAAATGTTAGACTAGGTCCCCTTAGCAATGAGGTTGCCTCATGGCCAGTCTTAGATGGATACACACCACATCCTGATGTTGATAATCTTTCAGCAGTACAATTGCGTAGACTATAGAAGCACTTGGTGACAATATACAGTTGTTTGACACAGTTCGTTATGCGAACATTGACACTTAATCCTGGTTGGAATGCTCAAGCTGCACAACCACAATTAGTTACACTGGGCATCAGCCTGCAAACACTAAATGCAGTCATGGGTAAGGTTCCCATCATATGGGAGGAGATCCTATTCTGGATTGCACAAAAAACAAGTCAGCTTGAAGCGGTGTTTCCCCAAATGAACCGCACGAAATACACAGGATTTTAACCATTTGCTTGCTGATGGGGAAGACTGCACCAATTGGGGTACAGTTTTTGCTGAAGTATATACCGGAGCAAACGCAAGGAGATGATGGACGGAGCGCTGAAACTTTTCAGACACTCACCCCCAGTAACAGATCTGGGTTGAATCCATCATTGTTCTTAAGCTCACTACACCACCCCAGTTCAGACCCAGCCAAATGCAAATCAGTCTTGACCCTGTTCCTCATGGGAACAATCCAGCCCAAACTGATAAGCCAGGTCGTCCCTGGACCAGAAAGAAGCATCCTGGGACCGGTTTCAGGGTAACACCCCTCATCAGCTAGGCTAGCTTGAATCCAGTAGCAAAGTGAGCAAGGGACCCACGTCTTGGCATACCATGCCAAATTAGGGCGAACAAAGCAAACACAAAGAGATGATAGATGGAGCGCTGAAACTTTTCAGACACTCACCCCCCAGTCACAAATCTGGGTTGCATCCATCATCATTCTTTAGCTCACAACGCCACCCCAGTTCGGACCCAGCCATATGGGAATCAGTCTTGACCCTGATGGGAACAGTCCAGCCCAAACTACCTAGCCAGTTCATCCCTAGACCGGAAACAAGCATCCTGGGACCAGTTTCAGGGTAACACCCCTCATCAGCCAGGCTAGCTTGAATCCAGTTGGAAAGAGAGCAAGGGACCCACGTCTGGGCATACCCTGCCAAATTAGGGCAAACAAAGCAAACACAAGGAGATGATGAACGGAGCGCTGAAACTTTTCAGACACTCACCCCGAGTCACAGATCTGGGCTGAATCCAGAGGAGTGGGCTTCGACAACTTCCAACTATGTTGAAGAGGTTATAATATATATAAGGATTCCTAAATTTTGGCAGATCTTACATTCCAGATTGCACAGAATGGGTTAAACCATTCTACAACCTGATACGTCCAAATTTCTCAAGCAAACACTGGACCACTGACCACACACAAATATTGCGTTCAGTATATGCTGACATGCTAGCTTCTAAACACTTACACACACGTGTAAACACAACAAACTTGGCGATCCGTGTAATTGCGGGGGCATCAGGGTACACCTATATGATATTCAATGAAGGTGACACTGTACTGGTTGCATATAAATCGCATTTATACACCAATGCTGAAATACTGCCAGTTGGACAGACTGCTATGGTTAGGGAGAGCGTGCTGGCTTGGGGAAAACAAATTATTGTCGTGACCCTGGTGGCGACTTTAGAGGCTGTCACAAGAGCAAGCATACCAAATGCAAAAGCATTACATCCACATTGGATACAATGGGCTAACTCACTCCCCTCAACAGATGTAGACTGCATATTTGACTGTACACTACAGACACAAGCCATTCTGCAGTACGAACAAGAATATCCTCTTCCTAATGAAATAATGCCTCTAGAGCAGTATGATTATATAATATATACTGATGGTTCTGCCCAGGCTTCCTTAGGGGCAAAGCACCAATATTCAGCAGCATGTGCTGACGTGAAGGGGCGCATGCAGCATGGAGTATTCTATCCTGAAAAAACCTACACACAGTCACTTGGCGACTGCACTGCGCAGTTGGCTGAACTTAGGGCTCTAATACTGGTACTAGAGAATATTGATCCTGGATTCCCCACACTCATAGTATGTGATTTGTATTACGGTGTCCAGTCTTATAATGACTAGAGCCAGAATGGATACAGAGATTCAAAAAGGTGCACAATAAAGCATAAGATGCTTTGGGAACAGGCGGCAAAGCTGAAAGATTTCTTGACATGGACTCATGAAATCCACACATTGAGTCATCAGTGTGTTGGCGAACACGTTGCAGGGAATTCCATGGCTGTAGAAGCTGCAAAATCAACAGTGCAAACTGCTGCAGTGTCTGCAATAACTCACTCAAGTACGAGAATAGACCATGACAACATGACGGCAGTCAATGCTGTACGCAATGACACCCACTTGCCGAAAGGTTTTCCACTCAAGTACTCCTACAAGTTAGATGCACAAAACAATTCATTTGCTCATATTCCTGGAGTGGGGAATAGAGTAATACCAAATTCAGAAGCAGGTTCGGATTAATTTTAGCTGCACACGAGGGTCTTGCATCTGCACACACAGGTTTGGCTGCTACAATTTCACTATTGCAGCATCACTACTGGTGGCCAGGTCTCTATAAACAGGCCAATGACTTTGTCCTCAAATGCGACATCTGCCAGTAGATGAAGGGTTCCACCATGGCACGTCCACCACAGACACCTCTACTGATTTCCAACAAGCCTCTGGCTTGTGTTTATCTGGACCACTGTGGTCCCTTCTCATCAGATGGGGCTTAAGAGTACATCTTGTTTGCAGTAGATTCCTGCTCTTGATTCCTGTGGGTATTTGCACAGCGGTCTGCTGACGTCTAAACTGTTATAAAGGATCTGTCAGTCTTTATCTGTGACATACGCAGTTGGCACACTACATTCCGACCAGGGTCCAAAGTTCGCCTCAGGGCTTACAAAGATGCCATAGGAAGTTTGGGTGTGACCCTTCGATATTTCTCCCTGTACCATCCCGAGGGAAATTTGGTCATGGAGAGAATAAAATGGGACTTAAAGCAGTCTTTAACAGCTAGGGTGCTAGGCTCAGGTCGCAGTTGGGCCCATCATCTATATGAGGTCCAGATGGCACTTAACAATCTCCCTAGAAAATCCCTGGGTGGTCAGACTCGCTAAAAAATCCTGTTTGGGGTAAAGATGTGGGTCCCAGACCTCAACAGTCCCAGCACAGTGGCGGCGGAAACACCATTTGATCTAAACGAATATCTGGCTGTTTTACAGGAACTGAACAGTTTCGGGGGGTAAACATCCTTTACGACAAATGCGTTACAATGCATGCCATTACCCCACATTTTTTACTCCGCAAAATCTTTTACAACGCAGGGCTTTACACCGCAAATTATTACAATGCATTCCCCAAAGCAACACCCCGGTGGAGTTAGAATAGTAAATTGGTTGTAATGGGGAATGCGTTGTAATGGATTGCGTTGTAAAGCCCTGCGTTGTAAAGCCCTGCGTTGTACAAGATTTTGCGGAGTAAAACATGTGGGGTAATAGCACACATTGTAAACACGTGCAGAGTAAAGTGTCCTATTCGTTTCCGGGATGAACAAAAAAACAGACAAGTAAAACGCACTGCCACTGGTGAAGTAAAGGAAGTACTGGCAAGGCCTGGCTGGATCCCGAGGATTGGGGATCTGGTCAGGGAGAAAATTGTGGACAAGAAATAATTTGAGCCATCCTACAGAGCACCTATACCTGTCCTGGCTTTTGAAGGAACCAGAACAATGCTTCTTCTGCCCTTTGCTGGCTGCAAAAATAAGAGATTTTTCTCCATTGATCTGATCAAACCGCATTATTTCTCTGATTCTCAACAGCAGGCCACGTGGGCCCCTAGGTAGTTACCTGCCTCGTCTCACTACCATACAGGAAGTTCGGATGGAAGCTTTAATTACTGATGAAGCATCCTCTCCCCAACAGGAGATAGCAATAACGAACAGTGAAGTATCTCTTCTACCAATTACTACAACAACTACTGTACAATCAAATAGTAGTGAAACATAGATTCCTATTTGGAATCCTGACACGAATCCTGTTTACATCAATGTAGCAGAGATCAAGTCATCCACCAGTTCTTAGAAACCTGTAGAGCTGCCAAAAATAGATCAAACTGCCTTTGGCTACTTCTTCGACTTTGATGACTTTTCCTCGGATTCAACTGATCCACCAGCACCGCCACCTATATCATTTTGGATAAGACTATGTATTTTCTATCTTTGGCTGAAAAAGACATACTTTGTTCCTCCATGGTTACATCTCTGATTACAATTGTATTACTTTCCCTGATCCTTTGGATTGGTTTTGTGACAGTCTTTTGCCTGCTTATAAATGGACACTGTCTCCCAAAACGCTCTGCCCTACAACTGGTGAGCTTGGTTCTCAAACCATACTCGTCATCACACAATGAATGAAGAGACCTTTCCCTGGTGAACATTTCAGCTTTTCCATTTCCTGATGGGATTGTTTGGGATAGGGTATTGTCTGATGTGTAGGACCCCACTGAACTTTTACAAATACCATATTTGTTTAAATTATCTTTGAATGACATCCTCACCCCCATCCCATCTCTGATCATTGGGATGTGGACACAGTGCATGAAATGCTAGAAGATCTAGGGCATTCTAGTGTTTGTTCATCTGCTGAACTGTACAAAGGCACATCTAATTATGATGAAATGTTCTGTTTTCAACCTTACGGTCATCATTTTTTGCATAAAGCAAGTACTTCAAGTGCTGTTTTTAATTACACACAATGGGAACATTGCCCTACACCACCACTGGGTAGTTCAAAAACATTTGTGCAGACGTTTGCTTAATCTTCTGATTTTGATACATTAGACCCAGTGTCTTATTATCATAAACTTGCACCATCACCTGCAAAGAAAAATATGCTAACAAACACCAAGCTGATACATTCTGCTTCCTTTCTTTCCCAGCTGTTCACCAAAGGGTTCGACTTTTGAAGGGATACTATTGATGTAAAATCAATTTGGGGGGCAAAAGATTGGCAAGTTCAGGGGAGCAAGGCTTTGTTTAGAGCATGCCTTATACCACAACAAATGATTTTCCTGAACAAAACTGTGCAACACACAACATGTCTTAGTTTAGCTAAGATAAAAGATTTGAAGACACCATGCATTCCCGCATTCGCACGTTTAGAAAACTGGTAGCAGTTTTCAAAATACTAAGAGGAAACACTAGACAAATATCTACGCAATGGCTCGTACAATTCAACAAGCACCAATTGGAGGGGATGGTTAGTTTGGCTGTTAGATACTAACGCATGTCAAGCACGTTTCCTAGGTAACACCGAGGGCTTTAAGTTCAGCAGGCCTGACCTGTTTACATGCAGATAGAACACTGGGGGGGGTGACAACTTACCGTGTTAGGAAGTTGTGCCTTGATTGGCTAAATACCTCAACATTGTCCCAGGTAAAACAACACTTGTCCCTTATTTCGGATGACCTGGAACTACGGGAATTCATTAGGTCCTCGAAAACCACGTCAAAAATGAAATATGGAAGGTTTCTCAGCAGGAAGCTGCTGAAAGACTGTGGGAGATTGACAGGGCTCATTTAAAAAAGGCTCTAGCAGTAGTTGGCAATGGCATGACAACCTTGTCCTCTAGAAGTTTCTCCCTGGGTAACATAGTATTGTTGGCAAAATATATTAAGCAACATGACCTGTCCACATTACAACATAGGCAGTTGCAACTTAGATCAATTCTGTTATTGGGTTGGACACTTCAAACACTTCATTCTGGTCGTGCACCATGATGACATATTAATGCCACAAGTCTGTTTTCCCTTACCAACTCACAAAACAGCAAATACTCATGGCATGCAAAGATGCAACTTGCACTATGTTACACAGAGAAATTTGAGAGGCTGCCATTTTCTGTTGCTGAAACACCTTCTGCAGATTGAATAATCCACAGGTTCATTACTCTGCCGATTTCAACATTTTATTTTCAACACTGCTCAGAACACCATCAAGAGGGCAGATATGAAGCATTAGGGAAGGGTCTGTACATGAGTATTGGGAATTACCTTCCAAGTTCTGGTGTTGGAATAAAGATAGTTCCTTAGTGTGCAACAAGGCTTGTAATGCTTCCCTAGCAAACTTATCTTGCTACTTGAAAGGTTCCCCAGAGGCCATGATTTGTCTGGCATTCAGAATACTCTTGAATGGGGATTATTTGATGTTGAACGATCAAGGTTGCTATGCCATGAGACCAGGCATAGCCTATCCTGTCACGGTTTCTTTTGTGGTCACTTGCTGGACACAAGTATTGTTTCCACCTGCCCGTTCAGTTAGGAAGACAACGCTTTGGCATTCGATAAAGCTTTCGAACGTGCACTTTAATACCAAGAGCAGATTAAAAACCTTACTGTTTCAGAAAGATATGGCCTTAACATTCGCAAAGGATACGTTTGATCTTCAAGTTGCAAGGTCTTCTTCTGAGATACAGTCGCTACTCTGCACTAACTTCCTACAGTATTTTGTACAATTGGTGCACCGCATTTTTAACATGTCTCTCATACATACGTTTTTAAGAACTTAGGCTCTGGTCTGGTTAGTATCTTCCAGACAGTCTTCGGAGTCATTGCATCATTAATTCACTCCGTGCTTGGAAGCATTTTCCGAGGTCTTCTGCTGGTCCTCTTCCTGGTTGTTGGGACTGTGATTTTAATTTTTCTGCTCCGCAATGGATGTCCCATTTCGAGATCGAAGGGAACTGGCACTATCACATGTGCTCCTGTGCCGTGAACGCATGGTACAATATTTCGGCGCACCCTTACTTCAGGAATTAAAAGAGCATTGGTTCTTATCATTTTGGCCTGTGTGCCTTCAGTGCGTGCAGCCGGTATTCCGCTGTGCACCTTCGAGTGTGCCTTGGACTTGTGCCTAGGAACGCAATTGGTTCAGCCTTTGGACGTGGACCCCTTAAAGGCTCATTTGTATCGCTGTCCTTTAAATAAATAAATCCAGGATTTGTAAAGCATGCAAATCACCAGTGAGGGACTCAATGCGCTGAATTGTAGGCACGGGGAGATTAAGTGATTTGCCCAGAATCACAGGATGCTGATACCGAGACTCGAACCTGGTTCCCACTGGCTCCGAAGTCAGCAGCTCAGGCCGTTAAGCCACATCCTGTCAACATTTGCAGTGGCACAGAGCTGGGGTCTCAGCTCCTAAAGTTTTAGGACTATTTGTTGAATTTATATTTACTGTTGGTTCAGGGGTCCTGGGTGTTAGCGGGGGCCGACTCTTACACTGCCTGCTCTACAGCTTTAAGAACTTTGGCTTTCTTGGTTTGGCTGGTTTCTGGTCCCTCTCAATTTTTCTGATATGGACTAGGTTAGTCAAGGAGGTGGGGCCCTGTTTGTTAGGCATGTTGACTTTTTCTCGCTTTACACAAGAAAAGGGGGAGGAGGATAGCAGCTTACTTCGACCTCCTTGGGGTAAACCTCATCACACATGTAGAAGTAAGGCTTTTAAAGTCGCAATTTTTATAAAGTAATACTCAAAGTATAAAGTGTAGCAAAGTACAATACTTTGAAAAAACTGCCCATACCCACAACGAGTTGTGGCATGCTTCATCATTGGGCTGCTACGACACCTCAGCGCACACCAACGCTTGAGGTGGAGCAATAGGGTGGGGAAGACAATGCAAACACATAGAAGAGGAGAAGGATCCAAGAAAAGATTAGTGCAGATTATAAGTCTAAAACTAACGAAGGGATATCCTCATAATATTTTTATTCCTGGATTCCCCTGTTAGGGTTAAAAGGTATCTCACTACCAAAGGATGGTGGTGAAGTGAGTGTATTAGGCACCCATCACCCCTCCGTTCTGCATAAAGGTCGACATGTTTCTGCCGGATTACGTGTCTCTACCGGCATTCTTCAGGACTGTCGGATCCCTGTGCTAAATCCCTTTCTGTCAATCTACCTGTTGTATATCAGATTACTCCACCTGTAAATTATGAAAATGTGGTAGGTCCAGTAATCATACTCCTAATAGGATCTGTAAATGGTAAGAATAAAAACATGCAAGTGAAGAGAGTTCTTGTATAAGTTCATTATTGTGCATAAATGTGACAAGAAAATGTGACTGAGTACTATATTTGCTACCTTTATCTCTTTATAACCCTTTTGGTGCATAGCGGCCTTTGTAATTGTTATTTTATCACCGCTAGTGAGGGAGCACTGCCCTATTTTGCTTGGAACACACAGGGGCTGGCGTTACCGTCTAAGCGCTTTAATGTTCTGGAATATTTGAGGTGGAGAGGGCCACGAATCGCCTTTCTTCAGGAGACACATTCAATAGCTGCTGAGGGCAGGGCACTGCACAGTCGGTGGAGGGTCCAGCTGTGTTATACGGTTTACTTGGCCTTTACAAGGAGCGTCCTTATTTGGATTAAGCTGGGGGTACGGTTTCAACTCACTAGACAGTAGTACATCAGGAGGGTAGGTTTGTGCTTGTGTTAGGACGATTGAATGGTAAGGATATGGCGCTACTTAACATGTATGTATCTTTGTAAGCCCTGGAGGCGAACGCCGGACCCTGGCCGAAATGCAGTGTGCCCACTGTGTATAAGCCGATAAAGACTTGCAGATCCTTTAGAACAGGTCGGGCCACAGCCAACCACTGTGGCCATACCCCTAAGGAAACAAGAGCAGGAATCCACTGCAACCAAGATGTACTTGAAAGCCCCATCTGATGACAAGGGGCCACAATTGTCCAGATAAACAGAAGCCAGAGGCTTGTTGGAAAGCAGTAGAGGTGTCTGTGGTGAACATGCCATGGTGGAAACCTTCATCTGCTGGCAGATGTCGCATTTGAGAACAAAGTCCTTTGTCTGTTTGTAGAGACCTGGCTACCAGTAGCATTGCTGCAATAGAGAAATTATAGCAGCCCCCCCTGTGTGTGCAAATGCAAGACCCTTATGTCGAGCTAGAATCAATATAACCTGCTGTCTGAATTTGATATTACTCTATACTCCACTCCAGGAATATGAGCAAATGGTATGTTTTGAACATCTAACTTGTAGGAGTGCTTGAGTGGAAAACCTTTCGGCAAATGAGTGTCAGTGCCTGCAGCAAACAAACATTTCCTACTGAGAAAGCACTGGTTTTTCTAGGGGCCCGCTCACAATCCAGGGTAGGATTCAACTCTCTGGAGCCGCTGTGAGAGTTCCTCTGAGGAAGGCACAGAAGTAGCCGGAGTCCAGCACGGGTGCCTGGGCTGGCAGGGGGGCCGAGTGGCAGCGAGGAGCACTAGCTCCGAGCTGCTTAGTCCATGGCGGTTGGCTCCGCCCCCGATCTTTAGTTATTTATTCTTAAACTCCACGCACTGTCCCATTGCAAAATGGGTCAATATTGCATATGTTTTCCAGATATAACACATTAACCCTATAACAGTACTTCAAAGCTGCCATTTTTAATCCACATGTTAGTGTCAGTATGGCTACGTTCCACGGTAGTCCTCTTTTCCCAGGTTCCATGGAATAACTATCTGTACCCATGTGTATTTCAATAATGTTTCATTTCTAGATTTGTATAAATCTTTATTGATTTATAATTATTTGCACACAGTACTAGGATAAATAACTCATTATTAAGCTTAGTTTTCTTACTAAGAATGTTAATATTATTTTACAACATGTATGTTCCATCAGAGCTATTTTCTTTTTTTTTTTAATAATCTATACGTTACTGTGCTTCACAATGCAGTGGTGTGTGTATAAAGCGTACAAAAATGAAGATCTGTGTATAGCTTCAAGCTTCTTGGATGTGGAGTTAGGAATATTATATCTATGCTTAGCCATATATACTTACCTTTGAGGATTTAGGGGTAGTCGATATTCTGAAGTCCATATTTTGTAGGTTGGTGTGAGGAACTTGATATCCTGGTAGGAGTACCCCCACCACCCTGCTTTGCTTCAGCTTCAGCACAAGCAGATCCCCATGTAATTCACTGTACGGCCCAATACTACATTTGTGTGATCATCGTTGTACAGTCTTTGCAATTCTTGAGAAAAGAGAGTCGCCTATAAATACACCCATTGAAACACAATAATGTATTCTTATCAACTTCACACGCCCACACTGCAGATTTGTTATTGTAAATAACTGGACATGTGTTTCATAAAGCTCACTATGGTTCCGCTTGTTCTGTTTAGGTAAGAAACGATATTTTATTTCCAGCGCTGTCTTTGGCCTTTGCGCAGAGAGTAATACTGTACACTTCTCAGTGCTACATACGGGATTCTATGTTTACATTTTGGCACACGCTTTTCGTACTACTACGATGACAGCTTCGGAAATTGTAATTATTTAAAACGTATCCATATGTCCTCTTCTCTTCTGCGATATATATAAGTCTGGAAAGAGTCGTTTTATCCAGAAATATCCCCATAACCTTTTTTCACTGGCATTGGGGAGGATAAATCATTAATAAGAATGTTGTGATCTGTTTTCAAGAGTCTTTTGTTGATTTTGACCTGTTTCTCGTGGAAGTGTGTTTGAAAGTATTGTCCTATGTGTTGCTGCACACTCAAATGTCTTCCAAAATCCTTGACATTTAGCAGCAAGGGCAACCGCTGACACAGTCAGTTTGTTGATTGCTTGTGCAAGCCAGGCTGTAATATCTTTAATGCTTTCTAAGATTTGACTGAGGCTGCCTTGAGTTTTTGTATTTAGAAGATCAGGGCCTCTGCTGTCTATTTGGCAAAATAAGAGGGGTAGCAGAAGGGACACTGTTCAACCCCTGGTATCACAAGAAGTGACAATACATTGCCTCTAACACAAATTATATGGAAGGGTGTAACAACGTGTAAAGTAAACTGACAAACTGCTCAATGAAAGTAACATTGATAAAATAAATTAAACGACTTATTAAAAGAGAAAAATAATTATTTACGTTATCAATTATATATTAACCAGTGAGCTGCAAGAGAAACAGAGATACAGCTATGCTATTCCAGGGGCGCTGTCACCATACCACCAAATTCGAAGAATTGAGGGGGGATATTATTGGGGTCTGCTCACCAGCCTCCCTCTTTACATACCAACAATTAAGTAAGCCAGGTTTATCTTACGTCTGTAGAGTTAATCTGCTACTTTCTCTCTGATGACAGGTATGAAATTAACTCCATAAAAGGTCGCAAAAACACGCACCCAAGTGTGGCATGCTTCATCATCAGGCTTTCGCTCTTCATACCTAAGTTCAATGGTGTCTGAGGTGAACTCCCTATAGCTGGGAGTGTGTTCTTATTTTTAGAGCGCCATACAAAGGAGGTGTTGATTACTGCTCCCCTGTGGCAGTGGAACGTTTTATGTTACACAATTGCCTTGAGTTATGCTACTGCCCTCCTTATTTATGCCTCCCTTCTCAAAAGTTAAAAAAAGGTATAAGGGCCTAATTTTGATGTCGGTAGGTCTGACATCTGTCCCTGTGGTCCACCCGCCGGGTTACAATGCAGCGGGCGGAGGCATCGGACGGAGGGACAGTCTGCATCGGAATGACAGCATAATCCCTTAATGACGGCAGTTCCACTGTCGGGATTATGATGTCGGCCTTTCCCACATGAAAAGGCTGTCGGAAAGCGACATTGGGGGCCCCTAGCAGGGCCACCTTTCCCCATGGCCCTCCGCAATGGGGCCTGCCACACGATGCAGGGATGTTTCCAAACCTCCATTCTACAATGGAAGCTTGTGCTGCGGGCCTATTCCACCCGCCGCACAAGCTTCTATTGTAGAACAGATGTTTCCGACCGGCGGGCGGTCGCATCAAAATTGGAATGTCAGAACCGCCGACCTATGGTCGGGCGGTTCCTTTCCTGCAACGGTTGCATCTGCCCAAAATCGTAATAAGCCCCTAAGTGTCTGCCTCTGTTGATGCTCTGAACTTTACACAATGTGTGCCTAGTGAACCTTTACTAACATCTCCCATGAGAGCCCCATGAGGCTCAGGAAGACGTGTCTTTCATGTGCCTTTAGTGTTCTTGTTGTGTAAAATCCCACTCCTTCCAGTTTGCAGATGTGAGTTGGGGGGTGGAGGGGGTGTCATAGAATGCCTCAAGGCCTAGATTCCTCAAACTGAGTGAGCATATTTTTCTTTGAAACTAAGGTAAACATGCTGGGGAAGACTGTCCTAAAATCCCTAAAGAGCATCTCGAAAACTACTAAGAACTTTAGTTTTTGGCACGTATGGTACTCAGTAACAACGTGGCATATGGTGCATCCACTATTATGTGCAGTGCTGTGATCGTAATGCACTTGTCATATGGCAAACTGAACATCTACCACATTCTGAAGGAGGATGAACATGGCAATCAGGTCACAAATATGACCCATACGTATAAGTGTTGGGTGCAGTGTTCTGTGTAATGTTCTGTGTATTTGTAAAGTGCACTATCAGTCGGGATGGTATCCTTGTCGCAGACACAGGAGCAGTCCGTGCTGATCCATGGGCTCACCTAGTTGAAGAGCCAAGTCTGGCTTCTTGTGGAATGCAAGAATAGTAAAGGTGACACAGATGTGTAGGAGCAAGTCGTTCACGGCTTTCGAAGCATGGTAGGAGAATTCACTACTGTGTGGTCTGATGCTGTGTAAGTGTTGGATGTGTGTGAGTAGGAGTTCGGCTAAGTGGAGGTGTCTTGAAGGTTTTTGAAATCTGATGCAGTTGTTGAGGTATGCTGGGCAGTGCTTAATTTGAGCCGGTGTTTTCCGGTGCTCGGCACCGGCACTTAATTGTCAGCTCCGGCTCTAGTAACAGTCCACCACATGGTGGCACTGTCTGCGATGTGCAGAATAACCGTGTTTATTAAGTCAAATGACATTGAAAATAAATAATACCAGTTTCTCACGTGATTATTATAGCTTTGTGTGGCCTGAAATAGTCTGAATTGTCACACTTGTAGGAGTGTGATGGTTAGGTGTTATGTTGGTAATGTCATTGGCAGTGCTGGCTGGGGAAATGCGTGGAGCAGGCTGCAGTGACCTTCCGAGAAGGGCCCTGGCACTTAATGTTTTACAAATTAAGCACTGATATTGGGTCATTGTTGTGTAAGGATTAATGAGTTAGAAGAGTGTTCGTTTGTGGATGGGGAGCCAGTGAAGCTCTTTAATGTGCAGTGTGTGGTGATGGAGATTGATGGTGAGCCTTGCTGATGCATTCTGTATAGTTTTGAGTCATCTGATTAGTTGAGAGAGGGAGTAATTGAGTATCGGGGTGAGGGCGGCGCCAATGGATTTGAGTTCTTTGATGAAGATGAAGTGACAACATGTGTATCTCTACTACCTTTACTATCTGCCTTCTAACTATGGGGTAACCCTGTGAAAGCACACCTAGCCTAAACGTTTCCTGCTTTTTCATGACTCCTTCAAAGTCCTGACTAATCCCATATACTTGCCAAGTTAACCTTTACTAATGCGTTCCATAGCAGCTACCTAAAGCTCAAGAAGGTGTGTCTTTCATGCGTCTTTACCGCACTCGCTGGGCTAAATCCAACTCCTTCCAGTCTGTGGACATGAGTTGGGGGTGTCGAAGGTTGCCTCAAGGCCTAGATACCCTGATTGGAGTAAGCATGACTACCTTTGAAACTTTGGTAAACATGCTGGATAAGCCTGTCCTAGGTTTCCTAAAGAGCACTTCAAAAACTACAGAAGGCTTTAGGTTTTGCTGCACAGGGTACTCTATGACAACATGGGTAATGTTCCATCTCCTGTTATATGCATAAGCAAGTCAAAGATTTTTTTCAACTAAGGAAACAAAAGGTTGTTTGCCTAGTGAAGTGGTGGGCCATGTAAGGTATGTATCCATGCACAGCCATTAAAAGATATATACCAGGATAACTCCACCTCAGTAAATTTTTCAGTATTTCACTTTTGTATGGTACAATGTGAAGCAAGTTGGAAAACATAGGCCTGGCTGAGATGGATTATAGGGACAGTAACAGTCAGTCTCCTGCTTCTTTCTATGTTGAGAGCAGACTCTGCAAAGACGACATGGTCGAGTCTTTCTAGCTGTTGCGGTAATGCAGTCAGAAAAGTGCCCATCCTGCAGCCATGCCTCATCCACTACAGCAGATGAGGTGTAGGTGACTACTGGCTGTTTCCCCATTAGCAGTCCTGATAAGAAAGTTTGGCTTCTCGCTTACGTCCTATGCGGACGACACCCAAATTGTCGTCTCCATAGAGAAAAACGTTGGTTGCACTGGAAACAGATTTTTAAACTGCATGAGAGCTGTCCAAAATTGGATGGATAAAAATTGCCTTAAATTAAACTCAGAAAAGACCGAGGTACTATTGTTTGGCCCTGAACTACATTTCTGGGGCCCTGAGGTATGGCCAACTACTATGGGCCAAATCCCCACCCCAGTGGATAAAGCACGAAATCTAGGAGTAATTATCGATACCAAACTTAATTTTACAGATCAAGTAGATACACTCACCTCCTCCACATTCAACACTCTCAGAATAATTAAAAAGGTCCTGCCTTTCATACTGGCTACCCTGCAAAAAACCCTAGTCACAGCATTCATTCTATCAAAAATAGATTACTGCAACAGTTTGCTTCTGACCACTCCGAAATATAATCTAAATAAGCTTCAGGTTTTGCAAAACGCCGCGGCAAGACTCCTATTGAAAATCCCTAAATTTTTGCTTAGTGACTCAAGATCTGAAAGACCTACACTGGCTCCCCATTAAACAAAGAATAACTTTTAAGGTACTCTGCCTAACCTACAAAGCAGTCCATAATCTGGGCCCAGCCTTTCTGAATCACAGTTTCAAGCAGTATGCTCCGGCGAGGAAACTTCGATCAGCTACCGCAAACCTGTTGATACAGCCCAGTTTTAAGAAAACACGATGGGACGGGAGGAGCATTGTGATGGAAGCAACTAAAATATGGAATACACTCCCTCTGGGGATAAAGAATGAACCAAGTCTTCTATCTTTCAGGAAGGCTGTAAAGACCTGGTTGTTTAAATCAGGATAACTCCTCTGGCAGTTTTATTTACTTTCGCTGAAATAAACAGCGCTTAGACGCCTCAGGGCATTAATGCGCTATATAAATAAAATTAACATAACATAACTACTTCAGCAATAAGACTTTCAATGACAGTCAACTGAAAGTTAAGGAAAGACATCGGTCTTCCTGTGGTGGTCTGTGGTAAACAACATAAACATTATTTGTTGCCAACTGGATCAGATAGGTAAACGTTTCTGATACTGTGCACAAGTTTTACTACTTGTGTTGTATGCCTGAAGTACCTGGCCATTCTTTTCTACTCTGCCCATGTTCTTGTTGTAATCAAGTATACAGGTGGGATGTCAACTTTGGCCAGACTCCAAACTGTGACCGGGGAAATTTTCTCATCATGGATTGCAGTGAGCACATACACATCCCACTGTTCAGAGAGTTTGGCCGCCATTGCAATGCTCTGGGATTTTTGGAGCTTCTTACAAACATGCTCCTGCGGCAATCCTTTGCAGCAACATCAAACTGTACCCCATGCTACAGTGCCACCATTGTACATCTCGCTGACCAGTTCTACTCCCATATAGAAGCTGTCCACATAAAGGTTATAACCATTAAGAAGGAGTGATTGGAAAAGCTCTCATACAAACGTTGCTGTGACTCCAAGTATGAAAGGGCAACCTACAGGATTTAGAGAGAACAATAATGCCCGGCGCCTCCACCTCCAGCACCAAACTCCAGTGGTACTCATCAATGGCTATATTATTCCAAGAGTATAAATCTCTGGACATCTTGAAACAAAGTTCAGGGTTGGAAGGACATAATTGCCTGGAGCCTCGACCTCCAGAACTATATCCCAGTGCTTCAGTCTTACATAAATGTACTCCACAGGAAGTTGAATACCACATGTTTGATATCAGATTCATAAATCCAGATGAACTGCGTTGCTAGTGATTTAAGGTATAAAGTGCCTTGTTACAAGTTTGGCGGTCATCCTGCAGCACCTCTACCGCTGCGCTGGCAGGATGACTGCCAAGCCCGTGGTGTGCCGCCTGCATGATTCTGAGTTGAATCCAGGGTGGACGGTCGGTGCTGCGGCAGTCTCATGGCGGTGGCTGTGTTAGGCTCATAGGAGAGCCCTAACAGCAGACTGCCGCCGTGATAGTACCTGCAGTACGTTCCTGCACAGTGTGACATGCACCATGTCATGCATGCCACACTGTGCAGGAACAGGAGTGCAATTCCAGTGAGCATAACATGTGCCCCCCCGTATGCACCCAACCCCTGCATGCACCCCCAGGCCCAGAAGCAGCTTATTTGCATCTCTGCCACCCTTTTCATGGCTATGTTAACCACCATGAAATGGGTGGTGGAAATGCAACTCGTAATGTGCTCAGCGGTGCCGCAGCGGCACCACCAGCATATTCCTGCCTCTTACAGCTGCGCCACCGCCGCAGGATCGTGGATCCTGGCAGAGGTGGCGGTGGTTGGACCGCCACCATGAGTACAGCAGTCCTAGGACCGCCGTACTCGTAATAAGGCCCATAATCCTTAATGAACAGTCTTCTCCATAGGTTGAGACAAATTCATAACCAGAAAGCACAGTCAGCCAACATGTGTTTCAGGGAAAACCCCTTTCCCAAGTCAGTAAACAATATAAAATGAACATGATATACGCATCATCCTTAAAATCATTCTTTCTTAAAAACTAAGTACAATTTCAAACATTATTACTCCTCAAAAAAGAGATATACAACAAAATAGTCCTTATTCCCACTGTAAATCATAGTATATCAATTATTCATATCTTCTTTCTATTAAACACCCCATCTAAACCAAACTCTCATTGTCATATAAAGCTATTTCATTCATCAATAAAATATCTTATATCTTGCAGTCCCATCCAATAATCTAAATGCAAAGGTCACAATTCACCTTCCAAAATCGCTTATAAATGCTACCTCTTGTTCCAAACCACATCCCAATTCACAAATGCACTCTTGTTTTACACTTTTTTGTGACCTAAATATAAATTCTATCTTAATTACAGTTTAGTCATGGTTCACAATCTTTACTAACTCAAACACATCTGGTTGTTATAATATTTCCATATGTTTCATGGAATTCAGATATAACTGTGAAAAATTAGTTGAATTAGGATTTACCCAAAGTTTTTCATCAGTAGCGGCTCCTGCAGGGAGTGCCGCGGGCGGTGACGTGGGGCAGGGGAGGGGCAGGGTGGGGGGTAGTAAAATCCGGAATACGGCCCAACGGAGGTAAGTACACATTTAAATAGATAAAACAAATTTTCTTGCGCGCGCTGCATCGCCAAATACGATGCCGCGCGCGCAACGAAATTCGTTTTATTTATGTAAATGTGAACTTACCTCCGTTGGGCCGGGTTTCTAGGCAAGTTTACATACTTCTAGGTTTTAAAAGTTGAGAACATGATCTCTGCTCTCAGCAGCAGATGACCAGAGGAGGGGTGCCATGCGCCCCCCCTCCCAGGTGATTTCACGCCCCGGGGACCCCATCCCCTGGAGCACGGCTGTTACGAAATGGGGGAGAGGGGCTGCGCAGAACCCCTTCGTGGAACAATTTTAGCCCCGGGGAGCCCATCCCGTGGTGCCCAAATTTTATTTTATTTATTTTCAAATAGAGGATGGTGGACCCCCTCCCCAGGCTGATTCCGGCCCTGGGGACCCCATCCCCTGGGGCCTGGCAATCATACTCTGGGGAGAGGGACCATGCAGACCCCCCTCCATGGGCCAATTTCGGCCTTGGAGCCTCTATTCCCCAGGGCCTGGCATTTTTGCAATGGTGGAGGGGGCCGTGCACCCCCAAGCTGATTTCGGCCCTGGGGACCACTATCCCGGAGCCCAGCCAAGGTTTCCTGGGGGCACCCAGTCTGCATTGAGACAGCGGGGGAACCTCAAGGCTCCCGTGGTCCCTGCCGGCTCTCAACCTCCTGCAGAAGGTGGCATTGCTTTCACACACAGGGAGCTACTAAACATGCTGCCCCCTGTGTGTGAAAGCAATTCGTCTGTTTCCCTGCTCGCTTGACAGCGGGTAGGGAAACAGACAAATGCTCTGCTTCCACAAAGCAAGAGTATTTCTCCGCTCTTGCTTGCTGAAAGCGGAGTGTTTGTTATGACTTGCGTGAGCGGTTAAAGCTCCCACCAAGCCACAGCAAACAGCTATGTCCCGGGGGTGGGCACTCCAGGACATAGTAGAAGCCAGCCCTGGGGGGTTTCAGTCCCCAGGGCCATATATGGCTCCAGGAGGGGGGCCGCGTGGCCCCTCCCTTTGATGTAGTAGGGTGGGCCCCGGGGAGATGGCGGTCTCGGTGCCAAGAACGGCCCAGGTGAGGAAGGGCACAGCCCCCCTCCCATTTTAAAAATACAATTTGGCCCCAGGGAGGTGGTGGTCCCCCGGACCCAGGGGGGTCCGGGAGGCACTCTGATTACACAGAAAATAGCCCCAGAGTGGTGGTAGTGCCGGGTCACAGAGGGGTCCACGAGACCCCCCAATTTCTTTTCAATTAGCCCCGGGGAGGTGGTGGTCCCCGGGGCACAAAGAGGGGGGCCCTGTGTGCCCCCCTCCTTAATAATTTAATTCAAGCCTGCGTGCCCCTGGGATCTGGCCCACCCGGGGGCTACATAATAGAGAAGCGTGGGAGCCTGCGCTTCTTTTATTTTTTTATTTTTTTTATTGGCTCCAGCGTGGCTTCCACCGAATTTCTTTTTTTTAAACACTTTTTTGCTCTGGTGGGATCCCTCTGGGACCCCCCAAGAGGCATAGGTGGTCAGAGTATTGCTACCCTGCCCCCTTCTCTTTTTTTAACGCTTTTTGTGGTACTCGCTGGAGCTGAGTCCCAAGGTAGCTGCCAACACTTCCTGGTTTAAAGTGTTGGCAGCCAATCAGATTTGAGCACAGGGACTGTCGGATCCTCAGAGGATCTGCATTCCTATATATACAAATTTGGATTTCCCTCAATATTTCCAAAACTGCTGAACGGATTTACACCATATCAGAAAAAGGTACTTCTCTGGACCAATATCTATCTTTGGTGTTATTCCATTTAGAGGTTCGGTCTGTAGTCGTGTCTAAAGCTCCTATGGGAATTAACATGGGAAACACACGTTTTTTGACCCCACCCTTTTTGTGATCCCCCACTTGATGGATCGCCCTGAAACTTTTCAAGCACAACAAGAATCACCGGGGTATTCTTTTTGGAACATTTAGTGAAAATTCGTCAACCAGCACCAAAGATAAAAAAAAGCTTTTCTTATGGAAACTGGGACCTAACTGTAGCTACCTACTGGATATATATATTACCTACTGGCGGTCGCCAGTAGGTAGTTATAGTTAAGACCTATTTTCCATAGGAAAAACATTTTTTGTTTTCTCAATAACTTTGGCGTCGTTTGACGAATCATTGCGAAATTTTCAAAACTAGTGGGGCGCTCCGGTCAGCTCCTCTCTTGAAAGTTTCGGGGTGATTCGTCAAGCGGGGCCGAGAAAAAAGGGGGGTCCCAAAACGTGTTTTCTCCATGTTATTTTCCATAGGAAACTTTAGACACGGCTACAGCCCGAACTGCTGAACGGAATTACACCAAATTTTGCAAAAAGCTAGCCCTTGGTTCAGAAAGAGTCCTTTTTGTTAAATGGTGTAAATCCGTTCAGTAGTTCCTGAGAAATTCAAAAAATAGAGGTCGGAAAATCAATTTCCCATAGGAAACTTTAGCCAAGGCTACAGCCTGAACTGCTGAACGGAATTACACCAAATTTGGCAAAAGGTAGTGCTTGGTTCAGAAAGCGTCCTTTTTTTTAAATGGTGTAAATCCGTTCAGTAATTGCTGACAAATTCAAAAAATAAAAGTTTCGATATCTATGGCCGAGGAGGGTTGGCGAACCCTCCCGACCACGAGCTTTATTCTAATTGGCTGTCAACGCTCCAAACCAGGAAGTGTTGGCAGCCATTTTGTGACTCGGTAGAACTCAGCCCTCCCGCAGCCCCAGGGACCGCCACCCCCCGGGGCTTCCTTTTTAATGTGTGGGGGGGCCCCTGGGACCACCACCCCCGGGGCTTTTTAAAAAAAATAAAGAAACCTGTGTGGGGGGCTCGAGCCCCCCCACATGCCCCGGGGACCGCCACCTCCCTGGGGCACTAATTATGTAAATTGGGGGTCCGTTTTGGACCCCCGAGCCCCGGGTACCACCACCTCCCCGGGGCTTTAAATAGTAGGGAGGGGGCTGTGCGGCCCCCCTCCTGGAGCCATCCATGGCCCTGGGGACCACCACCCCCCAGGGCCGGCTCCTTCAGTGTCCCGGGGTGCCCACCCCCGGGACACTGCTGTTTGCTATGACAGGGCGGGAGCCGTGCGGTTCCCGCCCTGTCATAGCAAACTTGCTTTGGATTTTGGAAGCAAGAGCAGGGAAACCTGCTCTCGCTGCCAAAATCCAAAGCTGATTGCTTTTCCACACGGGGAGCTGCATGTCAGCAGCTCCCCATGTGGAAAAGCAATGCCGGCTCCTGCAGGAGGCGGGGAGCCGGTGGGACCGTGGGGGCATTGGGGCTCCCCCCACGGTCCCCAATGGAGAGGCCAGGCCCCAGGGGATGGGGTCCCCGGGGCCAGAAGTGGCCCGGGAGGGGGGTCTCGGAGCCCCCCCCCTTAAATAAATAAAAAATGTTGGCATGCCCCGGGGGATGGGGTCCCCGGGGCCGGAATTGGCCACGGGAGGGGGGCCCACACGGCCTCCTTCCCGTTTAGATTAGAAAAAAGGATCGTGCCGGAGGCCCCGCCCCCTCCCAGCAACAGTCTGCAAACGCGCCCTGTGGCGCGTTTTAAGATGGGGAATTAATTCCCCTTTAATACTGGGGGTCCCTGGAGGCCAACTAGCCCACCAGGTACCTCCAGTATACACCACAGGGCTACCTTGCAGAGAGGTGGTCCGAGGCCATGCCCCTTTTTACACCTCTCTGCAACGCAGCTCTGTGGCGCTTACTGGAGGTACCTGGTGGGCTAGTTGGACCCCAGGGACCCTCAGGACTCAAGGGGATTTAATCCCCCAATTTACAACGCACCAGGGGGTGCGTTTGCACAGTGGTGCAGGGAGGGGGCGTGGCCTGATTTGACAAGTGTGCAAACCCGCCCTGTGGCGCGTTTTAAGTTGGAGGATTAAGTCCCCTTCAATCCTAAGGGTCCTTGGGGGCCAACTAGCCCACCAGGTACCTCCAGTAAGCACCAGGGAGCTGCGTTGCAGAGTGGTCGTCTAAGGCCACGCCCCCTTTTTATACCACTCTGCAACACAGCTCTGTGGCGCTTACTGGAGGTAGCTGGTGGGCTAGTTGGCCCTCAGGGACCCTCAGGATTCAAGGAGACTAAATCACCCAACTTAAAACGCGCCACAGGGCGTGTTTGCACACTTGTCACATCAGGCCCCGCCCCCCTCCCTGCACCACAGAGCAAATGCGCCCTGTGGCGCGTTTGAAGTTGGGGGATTAATTCCCCTTCAATCCTGAGGGTCCCTGGGGGCCAACTAGTCCACCAGGTACCTCTTGTAAATGCCAGAGGGCTGTGTTGCAAAGAGGTGCTCCGAGGCCATGCCCCTTTTTACACCACTCTGCAAACGTGGCTTCTGGTGCACTGCTGGTGGGGCGATGAGGTCCTCTTGTGTCCTGAGGACCTCAAGACACAAGTGGACTTCATCCTCTGGGCAGCAGTGCGCCAGAAGCCGCGTTTGCAGCGTGGTGTAAAAAGGGGCGTGGCCTCAGAACACCTCTCTGAAACGCAGGTCTGTGGTGCTTACTGAATGTACCTGGTGGGCTACTTGGCCACCAGGCACCTTCAGGATTCAAGGGGACTTAATAGGGATGTTTAGTTAGAAATTAGCATTTAAAAACCTTTGAAATTCACTGAAAAAACCATAGGTTTCAGGTACGTTATAGTTAGAAATTAGCATTTAAAAAACCTTAGAAATTCACCTTAAAAAACCATAGGTTTCAGGGACGTTATAGTTAGCTGGACATTTCATTCTTACAAAACCGTAGAAATTCCACTGTTATAGTTAGTTGAGCTAACTATAACTCGCGCACCCGCAATGCACTGCTCATGACGTCACATATTACATCATTCATGACATGGTCAGTGACATCACTGATGACATCACTGATGACATCTCAAATAACATCACTGATGACATCATCCACGTGGAAAATCTGATGCACCTCATCACACCCTAATATAACCCTTGATAAACCCACTGTAAAATACAGACTATCATTTTTGAAACCATAAACACACCAATACCAGTTAGTACATACCCACTCACTAATTCCTACGTCTACACACACATCTACTTATTCACCCATACAGTCACTCATACATGCAGGCAGTCATCCATACGGCATTATCATATGCACTCACATATCTATACAGACACTCACACACCCCCACTCATTCATAGAGTTACTCACACACCTAGTCAGTCATGCAAAGAATCAATCACACTCCCACTTACTCACCTGTACAGTTATACACACACCACCTCACTTATTTAAACATATACTAACACATACTTACACTCTTCTACAATAACTAATACAAGCACACACTGATCCATACAGCCACTCTCACAATCACTCACTCTCACATATAGTCATTTATACACTCCAACACTCACGTATACTGCCTTTCACATATGCAGTTACTCACACATGTACCTCTGAGGCATCCATTCACTCACCAACACACCCATACACACACTCACCCACCATACAGCTCTTCACAGATGCACTCTTGAACCCACACACCCAGTGAATCATCCTCTCACACATCTATGCACAGAGTTACACCCCTCACCCACTCACACAGACACTCAGGCACCCATACAGATACTCAGACAACCAATCAATAACCCATATAGATCCTCATTTAGCTACTCACCAATCCATGCAACCGCTTACACACCAACTGACAAACTAAACTGTGTGAATGTCTGTATCAGTCACTAACACATGCATTCAGTAAGACACAATTAATCACTCACTTATACAGTCAGTCACACACCAACTAAATCATCCATCCAGACACTTATACACCCATTCATTCTTCAATAAACCTTGGCATATATATAAAACATATTTAAATTTTATAGAAACACTAAGTCACTGGATGATGTCATCAGTGATGTAATCAGTGATGTCATTTGAGATGTCATCAGTGATGTCATCAGTGATGTCACTGACCATGTCATGAATGATGTAACATGTGACGTCAGGAGCAGTGCATTGCGGGTGCGCGAGTTATAGTCAGCTCAACTAACTATAACGGTGGAATTTCTACGGTTTTGTAAGAGTGAAATGTCCAGCTAACTATAACGTCCCTGAAACCTATGGTTTTTTCAGTGAATTTCTAAGGTTTTTTAAATGCTAATTTCTAACTATAACGTACCTGAAACCTATGGTTTTTTCAGTGAATATATATATACATATATACATATATACTATATATATATATATATATATATATATATATATATATATATATATATATATGTATGTATGTTTGTATGTATATATATATTATCTACTGGCGGTCGCCTAGATAGTTATAGTTAGGACCTATTTTCCATAGGAAATTCACAACATTCTATTTCCAATAACTTTGGCGCCGGTTGATGAATCTTCGCGGAATTTTCAAAACTCGTGGGCGCTCCGGTCCGCTCCTATCTTGAAAGTTTCGGGGTGATTCGGCAAGCGGGGGCCGAGAAAAAAGGAGGGTCCCAAAACGTGTTTTCCCCATGCAATTTTCCATAGGAAACTTTAGACACGGCTACAGCCCGAACTGCTGAACGGAATTACACCAAATTTGGCAAAGAGGTAGTTCTTGGTTCAGAAAGAACCCTTTTTGTTAAGTGGTGTAAATCCGTTCGGTAGTTGCTGAGAAAATCAAAAGTAAAAACACATATATCTATGGCCGCGGAGGATCCGCGCACCCTCCCGATCACGAGCTGTATGCTAATTGGCTGTCAACACTCCAAACCAGGAAGTGTTGGCAGCCATCTTGTGCCTCGGTAGAACCGAGGCACAAGAAATCAGAAAAACAATCGCGAAAAACGCAAAAAGGGGGCAGGGTAGAAACACCCTGACCCCCTAGGCCTGTTCAGGGGGTCCCACAAGGACCCCCAGGGCCAAAAAAAGCATTTTTTTTTTTTTAAATCGTCGGGGTGCGCTTAGGATGCGCGGATCCCACCGTGAAAAAAAAAAATGAAGCGCGGACTCCCGCGCTTCGTTGATATTTGGCCCCCGGGTGGGCCAAGTCCCGGGGGCATGCGGGGGTTAATGAAAAAAATATGTGGGGGGCCTCTAAGGCCCCCCCAAGCCCCAGGGACTGCCACCCCCGGGGCTTTGAATTAAAAATGGTGCGTGAGGGCACTTGGCCCTCCCGCAGCCCCGGGGACCGCCACCCCCCGGGGCTTCTTTTAAAAAAATAAAATTACCTGTGTGGGGGGGCTCGAGCCCCCCCACACGCCCCGGGGACGGCCACCTCCCCAGGGCTTTGCACATGTTGGGAGGGGGCGCGCGCTCCTCCTGGAGCCTGTGATGGCCCTGGGGACCACCACCCCCAGGGCCGGCTCCTGCAGTGTCCCGGGGTGCCCACCCCCGGGACACTGCTGTTTGCTATGACAGGGCGGGAGCCTCGCAGCTCCCGCCCTGCCAAATGCAAACTGCTTTGGTTTTTGGAAGAGAGAGCAGGAAACCTGCTCTCTCTTCCAAAAACCAAAGACAATTGCTTTCCACACGGGGAGCTGCATCTTAGCAGCTCCCCATGTGGAAAAGCAATGCCAGCGAGGACGCGGGGAGCCGGCGGGACTGTGGGGGATTGGGGACCCCCACGGTCCCCAACGGAGAGGGCCAGCCCCGGGGGATGGGGTCCCCGGGGCTACAAGTGGCCCGGGAGGGGGCCACGCGGCCCCCTTCCCCAAAATTAATTAAAAAAAAAATTATTAAAAAAAAATTTCTTTTAAAAAAAAAGGCCGGCCCCGGGGGATGGGGTTCTGGGGCCATAAGTGGCCTGAGGAGGGGGGCAACTCAGTCCCCCTCCAAAACATTTAAAAAAAAAAAAAAAAGGCCATGCCCCGGGGGATGGGGTCCCCGGGGCCGATTAAGGCCTCGGGAGGGGGGCCACGCGGCCCCCTTCCAAATTTAAAAAAAATAAATACAAATATTAAAGGGCAGGCCCTGGGGGATGCGGTCCCCAGGGCCAATAAATTAGAAAAAAAAGGGGGGCCACACAGCCCCCCCGCTTAAAAAAAAACTAAAATAAAAGACCGGCATCGCGCCGGAGGCCACGCCCCTCCTTGCAGCACTCTGCAAATGCGCCCCTGGCGCGTTTGCAGATGGGGAACGAATTCCCTTGAATACTGGGGTCCTGAAGCCAACTAGCCCACCAGGAACCTCCCAGTATGCGCCAGGAGCTGCGTTGCAGAGAGTGTTCTGAGGCAACGCCCCTTTACACCTCTCTGCAACGCAGCTCTGTGGCGCTTAATGGAGGTAGCTGGTGGGCTAGTTGAACCCCAGGGACCCTCAGGATTCAAGGGGAGTTAATCCCCAACTTAAAACGCGCCACGGGGCGCGTTTGCACAGTGGTGAAGGGAGGGGCGGAGCCTGAGGTGACATGTGTGCAAACACGCCCTGTGGCGCGTTTTAAGTTGAGGAATTAATACCTCTTTAATCCTGAGGGTCCCGGGGCCAACTAGCCCACCAGGTACCTCCAGTAAGCGCCACGGAGCTGCGTTGCAGAGTGTTGTTAAAGGGGTGTGGCCTCTGAACACCTCTCTGCAACTCAGCTCTGTGGTGCTAACTGTAGGTACCTGGTGGGCTAGTTGGGCCCCAGGGACCCTCAGGATTCAAGGGGACTTAATCCGCAACTTAAAACGCGCCACGGGGCACGTTTGCACACATGTCACCTCAGGCCCCCCTCCCTTCACCACTGTGCAAACGCGCCCCATAGCGCTTTTAAGAGGTAGTTTTAATCCCCTGCCCTATTATGTACTAGGGACTTACAGAGGAGGTCATGCTAATCACAGGGGTACCCCAACGCATAGTGTTCCCTAGTGTATGTAGGTGTTTTCACTGTATTCTAAGTGTCTTTTAGCATAACACTGGCTCTGGTTAGTCAGAGTCAGTTACCACCAGTACCCGTCTGAAAAAGTTGTGGGCACAGGATGATTTTGCAACAAGGCCTCTTTCTGCTCCTCTGTTGGTTCTTTCTGCACATGTCTTGCTTCTTCCTGCTGTTTTCTTCGTCTTTGTGGACTTCTGTTGCTTCTTTCTGCATTTCTTTTGCTTCTTTCTGTGCGTTTTTCTTCTTTCTTCACATGTCCTACCTCTGTAGGCATAGTTAGAAACTAGCATTTAAAAAACCTTTGAAATTCACTTAAAAAACCATAGGTTTCAGGCACGTTATAGTTAGAAATTAGCATTTAAAAACCTTTCAAACTCACTGAAAAAACCATAGGTTTCAGACACGTTATAGTTAGAAATTAGCATTTAAAAAACCTTTGAAATTCACTGAAAAAACCATAGGTTTTAGGGACAGTTATAGTTAGTTGGACATTTCACTCGTACAAAACCATAGAAATTCCCCCGTTATAGTTAGTTCAGCTAACTATAACTCGCGCCCCCGCAATGCACTGCTGATGACGTCACATATTACATCACTCATGACATGGTCAGTGACATCAAGGAAACCTGCTCTCTCTTCCAAAAACCAAAGACGATTGCTTTTCCACACGGGGAGCTGCAGCTTAGCAGCTCCCCATGTGGAAAAGCAATGCCGCGAGGGACGCGGGGAGCCGGCGGGACCGTGGGGGATTGGGGAACCCCCCACGGTCCCCAACGGAGAGGGCCAGCCCTGGGGGATGGGGTCCCTGGGGCTACAAGTGGCCCGGGAGGGGGGCCACGCAGCCCCCTTCCCCAAAATTGATAGAAACAAAAAATTATTAAAATAAAAAAGGCCGGCCCCAGGGGATGGGGTCCCCGGGGCCATAAGTGGCCTAAGGAGGGGGGCAACGCAGTCCCCCTCCAAAACATTTAAAAAAAAAAAGGCCATGCCCCGGGGATGGGGTCCCCGGGCCGATTAAGGCCTCGGGAGGGGCCACGCGCCCCTTCCAAATTAAAAATATATATATATATATTAGGGGCAGGCCCTGGGGGATGGGGTCCCCAGGGCCAATAAATTAGAAAAGAAGGGGGCCACACAGCACCCCTTCTTAAAAAATTTAAAATAAAAGACCGGCATCGCGCCGGAGGCCACGCCTCTCATGCAGCACTCTGCAAACGCGCCCCTGGCGAGTTTGCAGATGGGGAACAATTCCCCTTGAATACTGGGGTCTCTGGGGGCCAACTAGCCCACCAGGAACCTCCAGTATGCGCCAGGGGCTGCGTTGCAGAGAGGTGTTCTGAGGCCACGCCCCTTTTACACCTCTCTGCAACGCAGCTCTGTGGCGCTTAATGGAGGTAGCTGGTGGGCTAGTTGCACCCCAGGGACCCTCAGGATTCAAGGGGAGTTAATCCCCCAGCTTAAAACGCGCCACGGGCGCGTTTACACAGTGGTGAAGGGAGGGGCGGAGCCTGAGGTGACATGTGTGCAAACACGCCCTGTGGCGCGTTTTAAGTTGAGGAATTAATACCTCTTTAATCCTGACGGTCCCTGGGGCCAACTAGCCCACCAGGTACCTCCAGTAAGCGCCACGGAGCTGCGTTGCAGAGTGTTGTAAAAGGGGCGTGGCCTCTGAACACCTCTCTGCAACTCAGCTCTGTGGTGCTAACTGTAGGTACCTGGTGGGCTAGTTGGGCCCCAGGGACCCTCAGGATTCAAGGGCACTTAATCCCGCAGCTTAAAACGCGCCACGGGGCGCGTTGCACACATGTCACCTCAGGCCCCCTCCCTTCACCACTGTGCAAACGCGCCCGTAGCGCTTTTAAGAGGTAGTTTTAATCCCCTGCCCTATTATGTACTAGGGACTTACAGAGGAGGTCATGCTAATCACAGGGGTACCCCAACGCATAGTGTTCCCTAGTGTATGTAGGTGTTTTCACTGTATTCTAAGTGTCTTTTAGCATAGCACTGGCTCTGGTTAGTCAGAGTCAGTTACCACCAGTACCCGTCTGAAAAAGTTGTGGGCACAGGATGATTTTGCAACAAGGCCTCTTTCTGCTCCTCTGTTGGTTCTTTCTGCACATGTCTTGCTTCTTCCTGCTCTTTTCTTCGTCTTTGTGGACTTCTGTTGCTTCTTTCTGCATTTCTTTTGCTTCTTTCTGTGCGTTTTTTCTTCTTTCTTCACATGTCCTACCGCTTAGGCATAGTTGGAAACTAGCATTTAAAAACCTTTGAAATTCACTTAAAAACCATAGGTTTCAGGCACGTTATAGTTAGAAATTAGCATTTAAAAACCTTTGAAATTCACTGAAAAAACCATAGGTTTCAGACACGTTATAGTTAGAAATTAGCATTTAAAAACCTTTGAAATTCACTGAAAAACCATAGGTTTTAGGGACAGTTATAGTTAGTTGGACATTTCACTCGTACAAAACCATAGAAATTCCCCGTTATAGTTAGTTCAGCTAACTATAACTCGCGCCTCGCAATGCACTGCTGATGACGTCACATATTACATCACTCATGACATGGTCAGTGACATCACTGATGACATCACTGATGACATCATCCATGTGATAATTTCATGCATCTTCTCACACCCTAAAATAACTTTTGATACACCCACTCTAAATTACAGACTGCCATTCTCAAAACCATACACACTCCAACACCAATAACTACATACCCACTCACTGATTCTTAGGTCTACACACACACACATCTACTCACTCACCCGTACAGTCACTCATACTTACAGTCACTCAGTACAGGACTATCATATGCACTCATACACCTATATAAACACTCACACACCGCCACTCATCCATAGAGGTACTCACACACCTAGTCAGTCATGCAAAAATTAATCACACACCCATTTACTCACCTATACAGTTATACACACACCAGCTCACTTACTCATACAAATACTAGCACATTCTTACGCTCTTATGCAATAACTGATACAAGCACACAAGCATCCATACAGCCACTCTCACAATCACACACTCTCACTTATAGCCATTTAAAAACTCTAACACACATATATACTGCCTTTTACATATGTAGTTACTCGTACATGTACCACTGAGATATACATTCACTCACTAACACACCCATACACACACTCACCCACCCAAGCAGTCCATCACAGATGCACTCTTGAAATCATGCACCCAGTGAATCACCCACTCACACATCTATGTACAGAGTCACACACACCCCACCCACACAAACACTCAGGCACCCATACAGATACTCAGAGAACCAATCAATAACCCATATAGACACTCATGTAGCTATTCGCAAATCCATGCATCCACTTACACACCAACAGACAGACGGATACAGACATTCACACAGTTTAGTCACTAACCCATGCATTCAGTAAGATACGTTTAATCACTCACTTGTAGAGTCAGTCACGCACGTACTAAATCATCCATTCAGACACTTATACACCCACTCATTCTTCAATACGCCTTTCCCTATATATATTAAACATATTTAAACTTTACAGAAACACACAGTCACTGGATGATGTCATCAGTGATGTCATTTGAGATGTCATCAGTGATGTCATCATTGATGTCACTGACCATGTCATGAGTGATGTAATATGTGACGTCATCAGCAGTGCATTGCGGGGCGCGAGTTATAGTTAGCTGAACTAACTATAACGGGGAATTTCTATGGTTTTGTACAAGTAAAATGTCCAACTAACTATAACTGTCCCTAAAACCTATGTTTTTTTCAGTGAATATATATATATATATATATATATATATATATATATATGCCAAACGAAGTCCCACAAAGCCTTCACAATGCGAGCAAACAAGCCCTCCAGTCGGGAGTGAAATGAAACAAAGTTCTTTATTCCAGCAGGTACCAGCACATAAGCATTACGTGTTTCGACCAGACAACGGTCTTAATCATATGCAAAAATGAGGATCAGTTGTTCATGAGATTAAATGCACCTGAATAACACAACAGTGAGGAAGGACTGACATACTCGTTCTTAATGAGTGTCTTACTTTTCACAATGCTTTTATACAGATTTTCAACCATGGGAAATCAGTTCACATATTTTAACAAGCCCATACTTTAACTATATACTATATGTTATGTTATGCTATTTAATATAGCACGCAACTCACCCGGGGGCATCTCGGCGCTGTTGTGGAAACAGGGATCAGTGGAGGGAGAGAGGAGTTCAGAACCGCCTCCCCAGGGCTTATGTTAAATTTGTTGCGGGGGGACAAGAGGACCCCCCCCCCAGGCTGCATGGGCACCACCTCCCCAGGGCTATAACTAAAATGAATAGGGGGGCCGGGTGGGCCCCCCTGACCCACGGGGGGCACCACTTCCCCAGTTAACAATTAACATTAAAGAGAGCGGCCACATGGACCCCCCGAGCCACGAGGACTGCCACCCCCAGCGCCTGCTCCTGCTAGTTCCCTGGGTGTCCACATCCCCAATATAGCTGTTTGCTTTAGCTTGGCGGGAGCTGTGACAGCGCCCACCAAGTCAAAGCAAACACTTCAGTTCCAGCGGGTTGGAGCCGTGAAAGTGCTCTCGCCCACTGGAAGTGGAGGTTTCATCTCTTTCCCTGCCTGCAGACTTGCGGCAGGGAAAGAGATGAAACAGATTGCTCTTGCACGCGGGGAGCTGTATTTCCAGCAGCTCTCTTTCTGCGAGAGACATGCCGGATCCCACAGGAGGCGGGTAGCTGGTTGGTACCGTGGGAGCCTTGAGGCCTGGGGGAAAACAGCAGAACGAGAAAAAATAAAGGACAGAAACTAGCCAAAGCAGCAGAATAAAGGTCAGAAATGAGCAGAAAGAGGCAACATAGAGGGGAGAAACAAGCAAAAAGCAGGGTGATTAAAGGTCAGCAATGAGCAGAAAGAGGCAATATAAAGGTCAGAAATGAGCTGAAAAAGGTCAGAAACGAGCAGAAAGAGGCATTATAAAGGTTGGAAACGAGCTGAATAAAGGTCAGACTTGAGCAGAAAGAGGCAGAATAAACGTCAGCAACAAGCAGAAAGAGGCAATTTAAAGGTCATAAATGAGCTGAATAAAGGTCATAAACTAGCAGAAAGAGGCCGAGTAAAGGTCACCAACAAGCAGAAAGAGGCAAGATAAAGGTGAGAAACGAGCAGAAAGAGGCCGAATAAAGGTCAGAAACGATCAGAAAGAGGCAGAATAAAGGTCAGCAACGAGCAAAAAGAGGCAAAATAAAGGTGAGAAACAAGCAGAAAGAGGCAGAATAAAGGTCAGAAGAGAGCAAAAAGAGGCAGACTAAAGGTCAGAAACATGCAGAAAGAGGCAAAATGGAGGTCAGAAACCAGCAGCAAGAGACAAAATAAAGGTGAGAAACTAGCCGAAGGAGGCAAAATAAAGGTCAGCAACGAGCAGAAAGTGGCAAAATAAAGGAGAGAAATAAGCACTAAGAGGCAAAATAAAGGTCAGTAATGAGCAGAAAGAGGCAAAATAAAGGTGAGAAACAAGCAGAACGAGGCAGAATAAAGGTCAGAAGGGAGTGTCACTGAGTGGGTCTGTGAGTGTGTGCATGAGTGTCTGAGCGGATCTGTGAGTAAGTGTGTGTGTGTCTAAGTGGGTCTGCGAGTGGGTGTGTGAGTCTCTGAGTGGGTCTGTGAGTGGTTGCATGAGTCTGTGAGTGAGTGTGTGAGCCTCTGAGTGGGTCTGTGAGTATGTGTGTGAGTCTCTCAGTGGGTCTGTGAGTGGATGAAGGAGTGCTTGAATGGATCTGTGAGTGGGTACATGAGTATATCACTATCTGTCAGTGGGTGCGTAAGTCTCTCAGTGGGTCTATGAGTGGGTGCTTGAGTGTCTGAGTGCATGTGTGAGTGTATTAGTGGGTCTGTCAGTGGGTTCGCTGTAAAAATGATGGGGGGCACTTGGGAGCAGGTCCTTGTGCCAGCTCTCCCTCTGACGGTCCTCCTGTCCAGCTTGACAGCTGTTCGCTACCCTCTGTTTTGTGCCTCTTCTGCTAGTTTTTTCTGCCTCCTGCCTTCTATTTTGCCTCTTTCTGCTCGTTCTGCTGGTTATTTTGCCCCTTTCTACTCACTCCTGACCTTTATTCTGCCCCTTGCTTCTCATTTCTGACCTCTATTTTGCCTCTTTCTGCTCATTCTGCCAATTATTTTGCCTCTTTCTGCTAGCTCTTAATCTTTATTTTGCCTCTTGCTGCAGGTTTCTGACCTCTATTCATGCGCGTATCTGACATTTATTCTGCCTCTTTCTGCTCCCTTCTGACTTTTATTCTGCTTCTTTCTGCTCGTTTCTGACCTTTATTTTACCTCTTTGTGCTCATTTCTGGCCTTTATTCTGCCTCTTTCTAATTGTTTCTGACCTTTATTCTGCTTCTTTCTGCTCCTATCTGTCCTTTATTCTGCCTCTTTCTGCTACCTTTTCACCTTTAGTCTGCCTCTTTCTGCCCGTTTCTTACTTTTATTTTGCGTGTTTCTGCTAGTGTACCTCCTTTATTCTGCCTCTTTCTGCTCGTTGCTGACCTTTATTTTGCTTATTTCTCACCTTTATTTTGCCTCTTTCTGCTCTGCTTGTTTCTCACCTTTAATTTGCCTCTTTCTGCTTGTTGCTGACCTTTATTTTGCCTCTTTCTGCTCATTTCTCACCTTTTTTTTGCCTCTTTCTGCTCGTTTCTCACCTTTATTTTGCATCGTGCTGATGGTTTCTGACCCCTATTTAGCCTTTTTCTGCTCATTGCTGATCTTTATTCTGCCTCTTTCTGCTTGCTTCTCACCTTAATTTTGCCTCTTTCTGCTTGTTGCTGACCTTTATTTTGCTTCTTTCTGCTAGCTCTTGATCTTTATTTTGCCTCTTGCTGCAGGTTTCTGACCTCTATTCATGCTCGTATCTGACATTTATTCTGCCTCTTTCAGCTCCCTTCTGACTTTTATTCTGCTTCTTTCTGCTCGTTTCTGACCTTTATTTTACCTCTTTGTGCTCATTTCTGACCTTTATTCTGCCTCTTTCTACTTGTTTCTGACCTTTATTCTGGTTCTTTATGCTCGTATCTGTCCTTTATTCTGCCTCTTTCTGCTACCTTTCCACCTTTAGTCTGCCTCTTTCTGCCCGTTTCTTACTTTTATTTTGCCTGTTTCTGCTCGTGTACCACCTTTATTCTGCCTCTTTCTGCTCGTTGCTGACCTTTATTTTGCTTATTTCTCACTTTTATTTTGCCTCTTTCTGCTCTGCTTGTTTCTCACCTTTAATTTGCCTCTTTCTGCTTGTTGCTGACCTTTATTTTGCCTAGTTCTGCTCATTTCTCACTTTTTTTTTGCCTCTTTCTGCTAGTTTCTCACCTTTATTTTGCATCGTGCTGATGGTTTCTGACCTCTATTTAGCCTCTTTCTGCTCATTGCTGATCTTTATTCTGCCTCTTTCTGCTTGCTTCTCACCTTTATTTTGCCACTTTCTGCTTGTTGCTGACCTTTATTTTGCTTCTTTCTGATAGTTTCTCACCTTTGTTTCATCTGTTGTTGCTGGTTTCTTACCTCTATTCTGCCTCTTTCTGCTCATTTCCCACATTTATTTTGCCTCTTTCTGCTCGATTCCGACCTTTATTCTGCCTCTTTCTGCTCCCTTCTGACCTTTAGTCTGTCTCTTTCTGCTCGTTTCTCACCTTTATTTTGCCTCTTTCTGCTCGTTGCTGAACTTTATTTTGCCTTTTCTGCTCGTTTCTTACCTTTATTTTGCCTCTTTCTGCTCGTTGTTGACCTTTATTCTGCCTCTGTCTGCTTGATTTTGACTGTTATTCAGTGTCTTTCTACTCGTTTCTCATCTTTATTCTGCCTCTTCCTGCTCGTTTATCACCTTTATCTTGCCTTTTTCTTCTCCTTGCTGACTTTTATTCTGCCTCTTTCTGCTCAATTCTCACCTTCATTTTGCCTCTTGCTGTTCTTTTTCCGTGGGACTGCAGGGAGAGCCCCAAGGCCCCTGCAATTCCAGCCAGCTCCTTGCCTCCTGCGGGAGGCGGCATTGCTCTCGCATGAAGGGAGCTGCTGGAAATGCAGCTCCCTGCCTGTGAGAGCAGTCATTTCATCTTTTTCCCTGAGAAGAAACCTCTGCTTCCAGCAAGCAGGAGCTGTTTGACAGCTACGTCCCTGGGTGCGCACCCTGGGATATAGCAGGAGCCGGCCCCGAGTGGTGACGGTTCCAAGGGCCATATATGACTCCAGGAGGGTAGCAGTGCTGCCCCCCTCCTTTGATCTGCTCGGGCCCGCCCTGGGGAGGTGGTGGTCCCCACGGCCATATATGGCATGGGGGACCGCATGGCCCCCTAACACTTTAAAATTTTATTTTGGCACCAGGGAGGTGGTGGTCCCCGGGACGCTGGGGTTTGTTCGGCCCTTTGCAATATTGTTTAAGTAGCCCCGAGGAGGTGGTGGGCTTGTGACAGCCCAGGAGGGGGGGTCAGTGCGGCCCCCCTCCTTTAATTAAATAAAGGCCCGGGGAGGTGGTGGTCCCCATGCTCATTTGAGCCCATGGAGGGGAGTCGTGCAGCCCTCCCTCCATTAATTAAAATAAAGCCCCGGGGAGGTGGTGGTCCGCGTGGCTCAAAGAGCCTAAGGAGGAGGGCACTGTGCGTCCCCCTTCTTTTTTTATAAAATGCCCCTGGGACCTGGCCCACCCATGGGCCCTTCTCAAAACAAGCGTGTGAGCCTGCACTTGTTTTTTTCTGTTTTTCTTTTTGCCGCAAATTCACTGCAAAGTGTTTTTAAACAAAATGCTTTTTTGCCCTGCCGGGGTCCCTCTGGGACCAAAAGACTAAGGCTTGGGTGTCAGAGTATTCCTACCCTGCCCCCTTTTCTTTTTTGAAGCTGAGTCCCAAGATGACTGCCAACACTTCCTGGTTGAAGTGTTGGCAGCCAATCGGAGTTCTGCATTTCCCTGCACAGATTCATTATTATTCGTGAATTAGCTGCGATCGCAGATAAACAAATTTGGATTTCCTTAAATTTCTCAACAATTACTGAACAGATTTACACTGGATAACTGAAAGCGTGATCTGCAAACTAAAATCTACCTTCCTGCCAAATTTAGTGTAATTTTGTCCAGCAGTTCGGGCTGCAGTCATGTTCAAAACTCCTATGGGAATTAACATGGGGAAACGCTCTTTCTTTTAACACCCCCCCCCCGCTTTTTCTCAGCCCCTGCTTGACATATCTCTTGGAAACTTTCCATGCACAACAAGAATCACCGGCACACTGTTTTGGGAAAATTTCGGGAAGATTCGTCAAACGGAGCCACGGATATAGACAAGTTAAAAAGCACTTTTCCTATGGAAACATGGTCCTAACTATAACTACTTACTGGTGACCACCAATAGATAATATATATATATATATTTATATATATATATATATATATATTTATATATATATATATATATATATATATATATATATATATATCTTCCACCCGATGCTGCAGTTAGCGGTTCCCTTCCTTCGGCGTCGGTGCCTGCCAGCGGCAGCAGCGGCCACTTCAATTTTCACAGTAAGTCCTAGTAGACGCCCCAATCGGCGAGAACAAGAGGCGGCACACCAGGAGAAGGCACAATAATTTATTGTGCACTACGTAGTGCACACAAATTATTGTGCCTTCTCCTGGTGTGCCGCTTTCTTGTTCTCGCGATCAGGCGTCTACTAGGACTTACTGTGAGAATATATATATATATATATATATATATATATATATACACACACACACACATGAAAATATGTCAGAGATTATTCAATCAAATGGATTATGGCTATTGGGACAGAAGATTTGTAGAGTTTGTAAAACAGAGGTGGGCATTTTTTAAATGTACCATTCATGAGCCATATGCGGTATTGAGTTAGTGTGCACACATTTTTTGCAGTAGCAAAAAATATTATTCTTTTCTCATTATTGAGGTTGTCGTATAGGATGAATTCCTCTTTTGTGTGTGTTATAGTAAGATGTTCTGGAATGTCCATCGCTGCAAATGTTTTTGGTGCATGGTTTGCCATTCTTCCTATTCTTTTTCTTGATATTGTTCTCTTTAAGTTAGTTACATAAAGTAATTGAGCTATAAAGTAGGTAGGATTCCATGGGCAAAGTCTTTAAGTGTAGTTCCACTTGGGGCTATGAAACTAGTTTTAGCCTCTTTTTAGTCCTAGTTTTGGTTTCTGACTTTGATTTCTGCCATATTTAATGGGTGGTTATTCTCAAATGTATTTTCAGCTTGGGCATTCATAGTTATGGCCCTTCCATAGCAACCACTTCAAAATTATTTTGTGCACTTCAAGTGGCTACGTTCTTTGGTGCTATGTACTTTACTGTAGGTGTCTCCTAGATATGTGAGCTGGGATTTTCCTTTCTATGAGTCTGTGAAAGTGGCTTTATTGGACATGCTGATATCTGTGTTTAATTTCAAATATAAAAGAAACATAAAATATGTGGTTCTATCTATGTTTTACTTTACTATTTCATATTTAGCACATTCATTAGTTTATGGTTAGTCATAATTTACAGGTTTTTTTGGGGTTTTGTTGTTTTGTAATATAGTCCTTTTGTTTTTCAGATAAGCTGTTTTGGATTTTCTTTTCTTGTTTGCAGGCCTAGAGATATAGGAGATAATAGTAAAGAAAATATAATTAGTTTAATTTGAGGTTAAATATGTTTTTAGAAAGTGTTTGTATTTTTCATATTGAACTATTTACTTACTTTTGTAGAAGCTTTCTGTTTGGACAGTTGGGGGAGGGCACACATTTTCTTTTCTTTTTTTTTGCAGTGGTTTCTTAATTGTAATTGTGTTCTGATTGGTTAACAGCTTTGGTTTGATTTTCGTTTTATATTTTTTTGTTATCCTTATTTGGAAAATGCTAATTAAGATGCACTGGCGTAACGAACCTTGAGGAGGACTCCCTGCAAGGCACATGGAGGGGCCCCCTCCAGACTCAATCAGGAGCTCTCCGGCCAGAGTACTGTGCTGAGGGGGCCCCTGGAGCTTGGGGCACCACCGCACTGCGGGGGCTGCGATGCCTGTGTTATGCCACTGTTACGATGTATATATGTATTTGGTAGTATTCATTTTACTTTTAATAGTTGTGTTAATATTTACTCATTATTTCTTTTGCTAAATATTTGTCAGTACAGTAGTTTTTTTGAAATTTTTATGTATATTAATTTTGGGAATAGGATTATTGATATTATGTATTTCTTTATATTACCTAACAATGTTATGTTATCTGCAATATTGTAAAGCTTGATATTATGTTGTACAATATATTTTTATAATTTACTTAAGGTCAATAGAAATACAATAGTGTGTGGTACAATATTTTTGACTCAATCATTTTAAACCATGATATTTTGTAGTCGATATTCACTAGTACAATCATTTTTAGGTTTCGTCTGCGCAGCACTTGTGCTGTTCTTGTAAAGAAAAAAGAAATCTTAAAAGGGGCTTAGATCCCGCCCATTACTTACCATCACTTACCATTGTTTTGCTCCCATGTCACTCTCATTTTCTTGCTTCCTATTGATCAGTGCCTCCTCCTCCCCTCTGGCCTCCTCCTAGGCTACAAGTCTTCTACTCTGCAATGGAGCATGGACCAAGTACAGATTCCTGTGGCCCGTGTCCTTCCACTGCCCACAGGCTCCTGCAGGTACTCTTTCTTTTACTTTTCGGCATGGCATCTGATTGAGTGCATGCATCTGCAGTCCCTCTCCTTCACCCCTGCCCTCCTTCTGCTCTCTGTGGTGTCAACCTTCCCCCTCCGGCTATCCGTGATGTCAATCTTTCCCCGCCCTCCTCCCACTGTCTGATCTTTTTAACCCACCCTCCTTTTGCCGTCCATTCTTTTTCAAACATCCCCCGCCGTCTTTGTTTATGACTCACCCCACCGCCCTGCTTCCGCTACACATTCTTTGTTCCCCGCTGTCCTCCCTTTTGTTGTATGTCACCTTCATCACCCAGCGCTATTTAAAGACAGTGCAACATGGTTTAAAGTAAATAAAAACACAGCACTATAACGCAGTTAACACTGGCCACGCCATAGCCCTTTGTTTTCATTTACTTAAAGCCATGTTGCACAGCAGCCCGAGCTGCTGTGCAAAATATTTAAAAACATTAACAAAGCCATTAGCTCACACAGAGATATTTGGCTTTGTTAATGTTTGTTACAGATGTTGCACAGCAGGTAGGGCTGCTGTGCAACATGGCTTATAGTAAACAAAATTAAAACAAAATAATAAACACTTACCTTGCCGCCGGGTCCCGCGTCTCTGCTCCTGCTCTCTTCATCAGACTCAAGGAACAGGAAGCACAGCCAGGTTTCCCTGACCAATCACAATGCTGCAATGCAGCATTGTGATTAGTAAGCACCCAGGCTCCCCTGACCAATCACAATGCTGCAATGCAGCATTGTGATAGGTCTGAGCATCCTGGTTCGACGCTCAGCCAGGGAATGGGGGCCTGGGCATGTTCTCCACGCAGGCTGTAATGCAGCCTGCATGGAGAACAGGAAAAGTGCGCATGACTGTTTTGGGTGGCCCGAGAGGGCCGGCCAAACAGTTGTGTGCACTTAGGAGTGGGCAAACCACTCCTCCCCTGCCCTGCTCTGAGAGCAGAGCAGCCCCACCCACCCACCCGCAGAGAAAACATAAAATGATAATGACTCAAAGTTATTATCATTTTATGTTTCCTTTACTTTGCACTGCTTAAAAGCAGTGGGGCGACGCTCCTCCACCATAGCGGAGGAGCCGCCACTGAATCTGGGTGGACGGATCCACGACACCCTCTGACAAGAGTCGCCTCTGCATTGGTCCCCAAACTTACAGAGACTGACCATGTTCAAAATGTAATCACCTTCTCATGTTACGAACCCTTCATGTACAATCGCCTCAGATACAAATTTGGCCCATGCCACTCAATGAATACCTCTCCAAGATGTCCACCACAGCTTTGAGCAGGACTCTCCCTGCCTACCCATGCCAACTGCATGGCTACATACCTCATCCCCCTTTGTATTGTGCCTCAAACAAGACCTATACAAAGCTGTTGTATACAAACCCGCCATTTAGGGTGCGCATTGAACGCTTGATTTCAACCCCCTTTCCAATAGGTCGTGGAACATGTCAAGGCTGCCCTCTCTCCCCTATCCCATTCACAATCGCCATGGAGCCACTGGCTCATCGCCATCCCATGGAGGGCCAACAGTGGGGGATCCCTCTAGTCGGAACCACACATGCTGTGTCACTTTATGCGGATGACTTACTATTATATATCCAAGACGTTTCAGCAGACGTCCTTAATATCAACTACTTTCTGGACTTTTGAGGAAGTACCTGGCCTTCGAGTGAACTGGGGGAAATAACGCACATTTCCATTTCGCAGCAATGCCCCCCCCCTCGAGTAACCCAAATGGGTGACACTCCGCTGGCCTGGAGGACAGCTGCAGCCCCTTATCTAGGGGTTCGTTTATACAACTCCCAAAAAGATCTGTTTGAAGGTAATCTGAAATGTCCCTACAAAACCCTTAGCTCCCAAATCCGCTTCTAGCAATGGCTCCCCCTTGCACTCACAGGCAGGATAGCACTTTCTAAAATGATCATCCTCCCCCCGTCTCCTATATTATTTTGTAAATGTTCTGGTGTTTCCCAAACACAGTTTTTTCCGCGGTTTGGAACAATTGTTGGGGGACCTATAGCGGCACAGCTCCAATGGGTATCCCAATGGCTGGCCGGAACAAACCTTTATGAGACAAGCACAGGAGATGGTCCTCTCCCCTCCTATATAATACACCAGCTCTTACACCCCACTATCACGAGACATCACTCCTGGTCCCTACATTGGTGGATCACCCGTAAATGTCTAATTAGTGTTTCCCAGCTCGCAAGTACAATCACACCATACTCCCCATAATTCCCCTCCAGGGCCTATCGGGGCGCTTGGGTCCGCTTTCGCTGAGCAGCTGTCAAATGGCATGCACACTCCTTGGGAACAGTGGGAGACCTTTTCCAAGATGCCAAGATCCTTACATTCGAGCAAATTTGTCAGGACCATAATATTCACCCAGGACTGTTACCAACATATGTGGGAACGCAAAGGGGTTTGATCCAGTAAGGCCTAATCTGTGGGGAGGGATCAGTTTCAAAACACAATAATTCACATATAGACCCCACACAGCCATCAATCAACATTAGTTAAAGGAACACTACGTACACGTCAATCTCGTGTGTATGAGTATTTATCTCCTTTCTCATATACATTTTTTCTCATATTTGTCATTTTTTGGTAATCATATCCATCTGGTACAATCAAAAACAATACTGTGGACAAACAACATCAAACGCTACTCAAAACAAATCACAACGCAATATAATCACAACGAACATAAAAGTGGTTCAAAAATACATTATCTGCTGAACAAATGAGGTTATGTATCCAATAATATGTTACCACACTCAATGATATCCCAAATGGAACTCGTTCAGTCGAAAACAGACGGTACAATTTTATACGTTGTATTTTCGTCCGCCTCGCGGCCGTCTCGGTATCAGAAAAAAACCCAAAGAGGTAACAATTTTTTTATTTCAGCTTCCCTTGAGGATTGTAACAAGGGCCCGCTTCCGTCAATGGTCCCCTTCCTACTGCTGATCAATGCCACATAATTTGCCCTGATGATGACCTCCTAAAAAAGATTTATTTACCCCTACATTCTATGAGGTCGAAATGCGTTGGCATTCTTCCATGGGGATCCATTGAAAGTACCACCTCAAGCATAAAGCTATGATGTAGGATATAAAAAAGGCATCTATCTACTCGAATAAGAAGTATAAATTCCAATTGGGATATCATTGAGTGTGGTAACATATTATTGGATACATAACCCCATCTTCAAGGGGTGAGACATTTATTGGAGCGAGTTACTTTGGACTTATTGGCAACAACTCTGAGTCTGTTCAGCAGATAATGTATTTTTGAACCACTTTTATGTTCGTTGTGATTATATTGCGTTGTGATTTGTTTTGAGTAGCGTTTGATGTTGTTTGTCTACAGTATTGTTTTTGATTGTACCAGATGGATATGATTACCAAAAAATTACAAATATGAGAAAAAATGTATATGAGAAAGGAGATAAATATTCATACACACGAGATTGACGTGTACGTAGTGTTCCTTTAAGTAATGTTGATTGATGGCCGTGTGAGGTCTATATGTGAATTATTGTGTTTTGTTACCAACATATGGGCAATTTCTGGTGGCACTCTGGTCATTATGGGGAGCACTAGATGAAGAACCACCTACCCATGCAGTGGTACATACTCTATACCTCATGGGGGAGAGATCAACATCTTATCACATGGCTGTACAAAAATATTAGGGAACATGTGGACATCTCTCTAGTTCACCTTCGTTACCTCTGGGAGGAAGACTTTACAAAATCTCTTCACGATACTGAGTGGTCTAGAGCCGTGGAGTCCCCTAAGACTGTTTTGAGGAATGCGCATTTTAAAAACATCCAATATATGATCCTTCGCAGGGCCTATATTACACCTTCTTGACTTAATCATATGCTCCCTGCAGGCAACTCCAATTGTCTTTGATGCCTCACTTAGGTTTCCGACCTTCGGCACATACTTTGGTCCTGCCCCAGCTTAGCAAGTTATTGGCACACAATACATACTTCATTAACCACGGTCACAGAACTTACCATGTTACATTCGTGGGAAGCAACCACCTTAGGTATTTTCCACAGACAAAAAGATTCACAGGGTTCGGGTGCGCTTCGCCGGATCACTGGCAGAATATGGACAACAGAAATATCGACCTACAAAAATATCGTGACACAAATATCGTTGTCAAAAATATCGACCTCCTATCTTCATAAGGGTAAGTACAAAAATATTGAGAAAAAAAATATCGTTGTCAAAAATATTGAAGTAGAAAATATCTTTTTTTTAATATGTATAAAAAATTATGTAAAATAAATTAAATAATACATTTAACTTAAAAAAAAAAAATCGATTTATTTGTATATTGTAACAATTATAAGTAATAAATGTAATGTAAAAATAAATTATACATACATATTTAAAATGTAATATATATATATATTTACTTAAAAATAATTAATAAATAATAATTTTAATTAATTATAAAATGTTAAAATGTATTCAAATTTATAAATAAATATACATATATACATACACCTGTAACATAAAAATAAAAAAATTAAAATTCTATTATACATTAAAATATTAAAATATGTAATATTTTTAAACCTACACTTTACACTACATTGACTGCAACAGTAGGAAAAGTGTTGGATAGCGGAGGAGAAAAAATTACTATTCCCACTCCAGCGAGTGCAACAGTAGGGAAAGTGTTGGATAGCGGAGGGGAATAATTTACTATTCCCAATCCAATAAGTGCAAAAGTAGGGAAAGTGTTGGATAGCGGAGGGGAATAATTTACTATTCCCACTCCAACAAGTGCAACAGTAGGGAAAGTGTTGGATAGCATAGGGATAAAAATTACTATTCCCACTCCAGCGAGTGCAACAGTAGGGAAAGTGTTGGATAGCAAAGGGGAAAAAATTACTATTCACACTTAAGAAAATTCCAATTTAAAAACAAACAAAATATCAACTACTATACAACATATAATAAAACACCCAAAAACAAAACATATCTATTATAAATTTGTACAAAACATAGAAACATATAATAATGTAGAAAAAAATAACATTTACATAAAAAGATTATTTTTTTAATTTTAACAAGAAATTATCAAACAAATAATTATTTTTTAATAGAAATTAATTGTAATCTAAAAAAATTATTATTACATAAATGTAATTTTTTTTCCTACCCTATAACACCACACAATTTACAACACATATCTAAATTAAATTAGAACATTGGAATGTGGAGCACTCCATTGAAGACAATGGAGTGCTCCGTGCTTTTACGGGCCGGTAAAAGCCCGCAAAGCAACATTCCAATGTTTTTACAAAGGCCTCTTGGAGCTCGAGGGGATTTAAATCCCCTCGGGCTTCGAGATGCCTTTGTTTTATTTGTTAGAACATTCTGCCCCCTAGTGGCAGAATGTTCTAATAGTCTTATAGCCCTTCGTAGCTGGGCTATACCGGCTATTAAAGTCCCGCTCCCTTGTTAAAGGCCCTCGCCTTTGGCTCGGGCATTTAACGCTGGAGCGGGCCTTTAATAGCCGGTATAGCCCACTACGGCGGGCTATAAGGCTATATTAAAAAAGTGTACCTCCATAATTAACACAATGAATTATCAATTTAAAAATTATTCATAATTAAAAAACATATTTAAAAAGGTCGAAATTATTGTAGTAACCAAACATTACAGCTCTACAACATAAATCCCCAAACCAAAAAAAAAATAAACAATTACCAAAAATATTTATTAATTAATAAATAAATATTAATGATCAAGTAATGATTAATTAATGTAAACTAAATTACTTTCCACCATCTACCCCAATAAACACCATAACACACACCTTAAAATATTTACACAATTTCCATAACTAATTTTACATTAATAAATTCCTATCAATAAACAACAAATAAGTAATTATTTTTAAATAATTTACTTCCCACCATTTACCACTATAAACACCACAACTCACACATCAAAATTATTACACAAATGACAAAATTAAAATGTAATTAATTAATTAGCAACAATTAACAAAGAAATAATTACTTAAAAATAAATTACCTCCCACCATATTACCCTATAAATGCCACCAACAATTTTGTAAACAATTATACAATTAACATAATTAATTAACAATGAATTAATTAATTAATAACAATTAACAATCAAAATATAAATAATTATTCATAAATTAAATCACACAATTAACACTATAAAATAATAATTATTAAATATTATATAAAAAATATTATTAAATTTATTTAAATTAAATTACTTCCCACCCTACTCCCTATCAACCCACAACCCACTCCTAAAAAAACACACAATTAACATAATTAACAATTAATTAATAATAATTAATAACAAATTAATAAATAATAAAAAGTTTCCCACAATTAACAATATACAATATTAAATCAATATTAATTATGAAAAATATTAATAATTTAATTATAATTAAATTACTTCCCACCCTATTCCCCTATAAACCCACAACCCGCCCCTACAAAAATGACACAATTAACATATTTACCAATTAATTAATCAATAAAAATTAACAACCAATTAATTAATTAATAATAAATTAATTACCATAGTTAACACTATAAAATCAAAATTAAATAAATACTAATAAATAAAAATTAATATTCAATGTATTATAATTAAATTAATCCTCACCCTATTCCCCTATAAACCCACAACCTGCTATGGAACTAAAACGCAAAATTTAATTAAAATAAAATTAATATTCAATTTATTTTAATTAAATTACTTCCCACCCTATTCCCCTATAAACCCATAACCCGCTACGGAACTAAAACGCAAAATTTAATTAACATAAAATTAATAACTTCTAAAAATTTAACACATACATTAAAAAAAATGCAATACTTACACAAAAAAATATAGCACATACATTTAAAATACATACTAAAATACATAACACTAACTAAAAAACGATATTTTTAACAACTATATTTTTGCAAACGATATTAATGACTTCGATATTTTGGAAAACGATATTTCTTACCTTAAACTCGATATTCTTGACCACGATATTCTGGCAGTCGATATTTCTGTATCACGATATTTTGCACTCGATATTAGTGCAAGTCGACATTTCCTACTCGATATTCTGACTGTTTACCACGCTTCGCCAACCTCGCCCTCCTGATGGTCAAGCGTTTACTAACCATGCACTGGAGAGCCCAACACTCCCCGGCTGTCTCCTAATGGTGCAAGGCACTTCTAAGGGGCCGATTCTGATCTGGGTCGGAAAGCTCTCCGACCGAGCCGGATCCGGAGTGTTTTCCGACCGAGCCGGAGTCCTGCAGTCCGACCGAGCGAGTACGATGTGGCCGCATGCTGCCGGACTCGATTCGGTCGGACTCCCATTGAAGTCAATGGGAGCCGGTCGTACGACGCGTACATGGGCTCCCATTGACTGAATGGGTACGTCGCGAACAAGTGCGCCCCTACAGTGGGTACGCGTCGGTGCAACCCGCACCGTACATACCTGTGTTGGGGAGACCCATGGGTCTCCCCCTGTGTTTGGCTCGTAAGGCTACGGGTTTTGGGGGGTCCGGCACGGACCCCCAACGTCCGGCTCCGGGAGCTTTTTCGAGTCGGACGCTCCGACTCGATCCGGCTGTCCGACGCGTACATCGTACTCGCTCGGTCGTATAACGTCTCCATTGCGTGGTGCGATTCGTTTCCGTATGAGTCGGTCGGAGCGGTTCGGATCCGGAAACGGTTCGGTCGGAACACACACGTACAGTCGCATCGTACTCGCTCGCTCATACAGCTGTACGAGTCGGTCGGAAAACGAGCGTACGGCTCGTACTTTTTCCGGACGGATCCCGTTCGGAGAGCTTCCGACCGAGATCGGAATCGGCCCCTTAGATGGGGAGAGGCAGAAAGCTCTGCACTGCATTGGGAGGAGGCCCCTCGTATATGCTGGTGCCCTATAGCTACTGCCAGGGATACTATGCTTATTCAGTACAAGAAACTAGCTGATGAGGATGTCTCTCCTTCACCGGGCCAAATTTAAAGACCACATGTCCCCGGCTACCCTCCCCCTCCATCATAATATGCTAAGAATTATACCATTATCGCTTGTGCTTCTCCTGGTTTCGTTTTCCAAGTTCTGCAACTCATCACCATTTTTCATTGGGTCCCCCTCATCCTTCTAGGACACAAAGGGAGACAATTTTTACACTGCAGCACGTAGTGGAAGGGCTCTGATATTTTATATCATTATGATCCAGTGCAATTTACTACTAACCTATTGTTTGTGCAGATACTGAACATTGATTTATTTCATGTTCTGAAATTGTGTTGTATCTATAAATTGCTACCTGTTTTTGTTCTTATCCTGCTAGCATTGTTAATGTTTAAAAAATAATGCCACCCATTTGTTGATCTCATCCTGCTACAACTACTAATGTCTAAAGTTGATAAAATCCAATAAAAAATGGTTTAATCATGCTTGACCCTGGTTGATATCTACATCATAATCACACAAATGTAGATACATTTACACTCTTCTCCGTTCCACTCAGACGGATTCATAATCCCTTCCAGATAGCTGTAATAATATTGAGCAGTGTACTTTCAGCCAACGCTCAATTGCACGCCACCTGGTCTATAAGACAGCTTGCGCTTTTTTTTTAAAATGCAAATTTAACCAGACAGCACATGGACTTGTCTTTGTTTCTTAATAAAGACAGTCAGACCGAAGACTGCCCATCCTCTCATGACAGCACCCGATGAGGTGCTCTGCTCCCAAGGAGAGCATAACAGCGCTTCCTTATTTTTTCAATCAATCAAGCAGTACTTATATAGGGCAGCTTGTCACCCGAGAGGGTATCCAGGTGCTGTACTGCGGGTATCAGCTGAAGAGCCAGGTCTTGAGTTGCTTCCTGAAGTAGGTCAGTGAGGGTCAAGTGCGGAGGTGGAGGGGAAGGGTGTTCCAGGTCTTGGCAGTGAGGTGGGAGAAGGAGCGTCCTCCTGAGCAGTAGCAGCAGATGCATGGTATCGGTGTCATGACAAGGTGAGCAAAGCAGAGGTTCCTGGGGGGGGGTGCAAATTCGGGAATTTGGAGATTACTCAAAGCTATACCCGGTTTCTGAATCAGGACAGCTGGATCAAATGCAGTTCTCTTTCATCACTGCACCTGACAGGATGCCCTGTCCCTACAGAGAGCATAACTGTAGTTTCTCCATCACCAAATGCAGTACCCAGCTCCTCTGCCCAGGAAAACAACACCTGCTGATTCTAGCCTGCACCATGCAGAACAACCTACTACACATGACAATGATCCTGAGGGTACAACCATGTGTCCCTTGAAGCTGGTTAACCAGTAACTATAACCAGCACTACAACCATTAACTTGACTTACTCCCATTGTGTCCCCCATCTCTAGGCATAACTAGCATCTCCAGCCTTCCTTCAAAGTTGACCCCTGGGTAATAAGGTAAAATCTTCCTTCTGTATCAAAATGTCTTCTTGGCATCCTGGCTGATGAGGGCTGAAAGCCTGAAACCGGTCCTAGGATGCTTGTTTCCAGTCCAGGGAGGACCTGGCCTGGCAGTTCGGGCTGGACTGTTCCCATTGGGCGCAGGGTCAAGACTGATTTGCATATGGCTGGGTCCAAACTGGAATGGCATGGTGAGCAAAAAAACGATGGATTTAGGCCCAGATCTCTGTACTGGGGTGAATGTATGGCATTGTTCTGCATTCTGTCCATCAATTGTTCTTTTTGCATTTGTCACCCCGAGTGGGACGGGTATGCCCAGACGTGGGTCCCGTGCTCTCCATGCCTCTGGAGTCAAGCTATCCTGGCTGATGAGGGCTGAACGCCCGAAACCGGTCCTAAGATGCTTGTTTCCAGTCCAGGGAGGACCTGGCCTGGCAGTTCGGGCTGGACTGTTCCTATTGGGCGCAGGGTCAAGACTGATTTGCATATGGCTGGGTCCAAACTGGAATGGCATGGTGAGCAAAAAAACGATGATTTAGGCCCAGATCTCTGTACTGGGGTGAATGTATGGCATTGTTCTGCATTCTGTCCATCAATTGTTCTTTTTGCATTTGTCACCCCGAGTGGGACGGGTATGCCCAGACGTGGGTCCCGTGCTCTCCATGCCACTGGAGTCAAGCTATCCTGGCTGATGAGGGCTGAACGCCCGAAACCGGTCCTAGGATGCTTGTTTCCAGTCCAAGGAGGACCTGGCCTGGCAGTTCGGGCTGGACTGTTCCCATTGGGCGCAGGGTCAAGACTGATTTGCATATGGCTGGGTCCAAACTGGAATGGCATGGTGAGCAAAAAACGATGGATTTAGGCCCAGATCTCTGTACTGGGGTGAATGTATGGCATTGTTCTGCATTCTGTCCATCAATTGTTCTTTTTGCATTTGTCACCCCGAGTGGGACGGGTATGCCCAGACGTGGGTCCCGTGCTCTCCATGCCACTGGAGTCAAGCTATCCTGGCTGATGAGGGCTGAAAGCCCGAAACCGGTCCTAGGATGCTTGTTTCCAGTCCAGGGAGGACCTGGCCTGGCAGTTCGGGCTGGACTTTTCCCATTGGACGCAGGGTCAAGACTGATTTGCATATGGCTGGGTCCAAACTGGAATGGCATGGTGAGCAAAAAACGATGGATTTAGGCCCAGATCTCTGTACTGGGGTGAATGTATGGCATTGTTCTGCATTCTGTCCATCAATTGTTCTTTTTGCATTTATCACCCCGAGTGGGACGGGTATGCCCAGACGTGGGTCCCGTGCTCTCCATGCCACTGGAGTCAAGCTATCCTGGCTGATGAGGGCTGAAAGCCCGAAACCGGTCCTAGGATGCTTGTTTCCAGTCCAGGGAGGACCTGGCCTGGCAGTTCGGGCTGGACTGTTCCCATTGGGTGCAGGGTCAAGACTGATTTGCATATGGCTGGGTCCAAACTGGAATGGCATGGTGAGCAAAAAACGATGGATTTAGGCCCAGATCTCTGCACTGGGGTGAATGTATGGCATTGTTCTGCATTCTGTCCATCAATTGTTCTTTTGCATTTGTCACCCCGAGTGGGACGGGTATGCCCAGACGTGGGTCCCGTGCTCTCCATGCCACTGGAGTCAAGCTATCCTGGCTGATGAGGGCTGAACGCCCGAAACCGGTCCTAGGATGCTTGTTTCCAGTCCAGGGAGGACCTGGCCTGGCAGTTCGGGCTGGACTGTTCCCATTGGGCGCAGGGTCAAGACTGATTTGCATATGGCTGGGTCCAAACTGGAATGGCATGGTGAGCAAAAAAACGATGGATTTAGGCCCAGATCTCTGTACTGGGGTGAATGTATGGCATTGTTCTGCATTCTGTCCATCAATTGTTCTTTTTGCATTTGTCACCCCGAGTGGGACGGGTATGCCCAGACGTGGGTCCCGTGCTCTCCATGCCACTGGAGTCAAGCTATCCTGGCTGATGAGGGCTGAAAGCCCGAAACCGGTCCCAGGATGCTTGTTTCCAGTCCAGGGAGGACCTGGCCTGGCAGTTCGGGCTGGACTGTTCCCATTGGGCACAGGGTCAAGACTGATTTGCATATGGCTGGGTCCAAACTGGAATGGCATGGTGAGCAAAAAAGCGATGGATTTAGGCCCAGATCTCTGTACTGGGGTGAATGTATGGCATTGTTCTGCATTCTGTCCATCAATTGTTCTTTTTGCATTTGTCACCCCGAGTGGGACGGGTATGCCCAGACGTGGGTCCCGTGCTCTCCATGCCACTGGAGTCAAGCTATCCTGGCTGATGAGGGCTGAAAGCCCGAAACCGGTCCTAGGATGCTTGTTTCCAGTCCAGGGAGGACCTGGCCTGGCAGTTCGGGCTGGACTGTTCCCATTGGGCGCAGGGTCAAGACTGATTTGCATATGGCTGGGTCCAAACTGGACTGGCATGGTGAGCAAAAAAACGATGGATTTAGGCCCAGATCTCTGTACTGGGATGAATGTATGGCATTGTTCTGCATTCTGTCCATCAATTGTTCTTTTTGCATTTGTCACCCCGAGTGGGACGGGTATGCCCAGACGTGGGTCCCGTGCTCTCCATGCCACTGGAGTCAAGCTATCCTGGCTGATGAGGGCTGAAAGCCCGAAACCGATCCTAGGATGCTTGTTTCCAGTCCAGGGAGGACCTGGCCTGGCAGTTCGGGCTGGACTGTTCCCATTGGGCGCAGGGTCAAGACTGATTTGCATATGGCTGGGTCCAAACTGGAATGGCATGGTGAGCAAAAAACGATGTATTTAGGCCCAGATCTCTGTACTGGGGTGAATGTATGGCATTGTTCTGCATTCTGTCCATCAATTGTTCTTTTGCATTTGTCACCCCGAGTGGGACGGGTATGCCCAGACGTGGGTCCCGTGCTCTCCATGCCACTGGAGTCAAGCTATCCTGGCTGATGAGGGCTGAAAGCCCGAAACCGGTCCTAGGATGCTTGTTTCCAGTCCAGGGAGGACCTGGCCTGGCAGTTCGGCTGTTCCCATTGGGCGCAGGGTCAAGACTGATTTGCATATGGCTGGGTCCAAACTGGAATGGCATGGTGAGCAAAAAAACGATGGATTTAGGCCCAGATCTCTGTACTGGGGTGAATGTATGGCATTGTCCTGCATTCTGTCCATCAATTGTTCTTTTTGCATTTGTTCTTGGCAATGAAGTCATGGTTTCCCTTAAACTTGCTAGTCATCTCATGATTATTTCTTCATCCTCCTCCCTAGGCATAGCTAGGCCTTGCAGAGGTATCTTAAAGGAACCACCATACCAGTAAGGTACTCTTTGCTATTTATATCCACAATTTCTCTGAGTAAAAGACTGAGTTTTTCTTTTAATTGCCATTACCCTTCTTAGATTCAGTTTCACCAAAGGATCGTGACTGAACACATGCTGACTCCCTAACTCTGTACAAACCACAAATCATTTGAGGTAATGTTCACCGCATATTCCCTATCCTTAACATACTCTTCATGAGGCTCACTAAGTATGAACAATTCTATTAAATGAACATAAATTCAAACCTTATGATGTAAGTCACTCACTACTGAATACACAACATATGGTGAGACCCCTCACCCAAGAGAAAATCCATTACCTACCTCTTAATTGTTGTCTGTGCTTCAATAATTTATAACAATATTTCTGCTTCTCTGCATTGTCTGATGCTGTACTCTGCAGTTTTGTCTTCACCAATCAAGTGTGCCATCACTTTAAGTGGGATGAAAAGGTGTGTGGGGGGGGAAGGGGGGCTATGTAAATAGGCGGAATTAAACACATAAAGTGCATTTCTGTGATTTCCATAGTGTACCACCCGACCTGTATTTCGGAGCCTCTCTAGGGTCCCTGTATTGCATCCAGCTTTTTAACGCAACACCTGACATACACCTAAAACCAGCCAGGACTATTGGGATTGTCAGTGGTTGTTATCTGTTTAAGATGAAGGAGTAACAATGATTTTGTTGTGAATAATCAGAATCGAAAATGTTTCAATTCTGAAATTGTGAGACTGTGAATTAACATTGCTGAGGCCTGTTGAAGGGGTAATGTTCTTCAGAGTGTCTTAGTCTCGCCCGTTATGTTCACTCTTTGTTAGACAAGTATGCCATTTTTCTCTTCACATCTCATCCATCAGCTTATCTTACACCTCACCTCTTTCTTCTTCAGCACCCTTTTTCTCTCTCTCCTAAATGTAGTTTTGTGCATCTCCTTCACTTCACCACCCCCAAATAAACAGCACATCCACTCACCTGTAAATACTGCATTTTCTTTTACTTTTGCATTGTCAATATTTTGTTATCTCCTACACACACATTTGCACAGAATCACAATTGAAACTGGAATACATGACCATTTGTCTGTGCGCTCTGCACAGAGGCCAAGGATTGGATGACCATTGTATCCAGATGTGGGTCCCCGGCTCTCTGTACCGCTGGAACCAAGCTATATCCAGCTGAAGAGCCCATAACAATGGCAAAACCGATCCAGGGTTGCTTGTGTTCTGGTTCAGGGAGGACCTGGCCTGGCAGTTCGGGCTGGACTGTTCCCATGAGGAACAAGGTGAAGATTGATTCGCATATGGTTGAGTCTAAACTGAGGTGGCATGGTTAGTGTAAAATGATGGATTGGGATGCGGCCCTTGCGATTGGCAGGGGCTGAGATTAATTCAAGCATTCCATCCATCACCTTGTTGTTTTTGCAATTGAAACTGGGTAAAGGCTGTCCTAATACAAGATCACAAACGCTTAAACTGGATTAAAAAGCATTTTCAACAAGGAATATTTGTACTCTGTTTTGTCGCTCAATGGAATATGTAATAACACCTGAAACTGTTGTAGTTGCCACTAACTGTCTGGTGATTGCATACTATCTCTGTATTCTTTGCATCTAAGGGGAGTGAGGGCCTTACCCAGTAGGGATGAACACACACACTAATTATAGACCTTTAGTTGTAGAACAGATAAAGGTTGTTAAGTGGGGAAGATGGATCGGGGGCCCTAAACAGTTGTATTTACCCAGTAATGTCTCCTAATAGTATACTTCTTTCTATGCTCTAGTCTTCTTTCTTGCGAAAACCTTTCCGACTCCAGCACACATTTCAAACAGGGTAGCCTACAGACACCCGAATAGGAAAAGCTAAAGGAGACACATACCAACCATATTATTTGCACAAGTTTACGCATTTTGGTCGAATGGTGAGAACAATGTTGAAACGTAAGACTGTGGATGGTTTGGATGGTGAAGGCTCCATGTAGCCACCAGATCGCATCTGTTCCTTTTTATGCTGTCATCGCATTCTATTAAAATCAGAAGGCTAAAAACATTACAAAGTGTGTGTGTGTGTGTCTGTGTGTGTGCGTGTGTGTGTCTGTGTGTGTGTTAGAATGAGAATTGTTAAGTGTGTGAATACTATTCTACCGGGAACCGAGTTTTCTTGAGAAAAAAAAACCTGTCCTACCACAAAAGTTTTATGTGTTTTCAAATTGTATCCTATTTATTTTTGACAAATCAATATCTCTGTCATACTCATATAAATGGATCCTGGGACTCTGTAAATTGCTAGATTAGAAGAACTGTGCAAAACCTCCCTTTCTTTTCACAAAAAGAACTAGCATATATGATATAAAATGTATCATCTGACCAGCAAAAACCAGACACGTATTCTGCGCTTTGTATTCGTTTTTCTAGGGTCTGCTAATGATACATGGCGAGATCATGCGTACACAGCTGTAGTGTAAACGTTATAACTTTTTAGTTAACAAGTATTGAAAAATGTATTGCAAACCCCTTGTGGCTCTGTCGTAATGTCTGATCACTCCACACAGCATGGGGGCTGGTGAGACAAAATATGTCAGGGCTGCCTTTGGTTTCCAGTCCAGCCCTGACTAAAATGTTACATCAGTAAAGAACAACATATGTCAGTTTGTTGAAGTTACATAGGTCACAGGGGTCGATATGGTGCCTTCTGCATACGATCCATCGGGGCAGGGCAGTGACTCGGAAGAAGCGAGTTTTTCCTTTTGCAAATTGCATGAGGCGTGCAGAAGTTATGAACGTCGAGGATGCTGTTGGTTCCACATGGAATCATATTTATTGTAGCTCGCCCAATCTTTATCACCAGGTCAGTACCCATAATTTTGAATATAGGTCCCTTAAATCGGGTACCCGCACGCATCCGTGCAACGGGTTAATGCCGCAGGCAGGCAGCGGGTGTCTTACACAGGTCGCGCTTCCTGTCACTGACGACAGATGGTCACTTTCTTCCGCCTACAAAGGACGGAGGTGCAGCGCGAGCTGCACGCAGATTGCCAGGTCACGTGGCAGCGGGCTGGAGGTGAAGCATGTGGCGCGTGCCGAGGGAGGCTGGGCGGCGCTCTGGTGGGAGAGCAGGGAGGGACGGGGCGATCTCTGGTCTCTCATTTAACCTAAGCATCCTTCACACATTGCTCCAGAACTGGGCACCGTATCTCGGAGCAGTCTAAACTGGGCTCACTGCACCGCCAGGGGCATGAGACTGCAGTAGCAAAGGACATTTCAGAAACAGGTAAAGGCAACCTCTGGGTATCCCCATCATTCGAGTGCGCACTGTAGCGAGGGCTTAGGATCACATCCTCAATTCCCCTCTTCCTTCCCTAACCCCAAACATTTGTATGCCCCACGTCTGTCCTGGTGGCACCGAGCCACCTTGGGGAGTTAAAAGAGAATGCTTTTGACACCTGAATTTCTACTTAATCTCTATTTTTTCAATCACGTTTACGGAGAGGTTAGATTTAAGCTCCAATTATTTGGATGCGTGCCTTCGACCTACGGAAAAAAACTCCCATGCTTTATCAAATGATTTTTATCTAAAAACAATTTCATAGCTAGTTTGTGGTGCAGACTTTAAATGGTATAAGCTAAATAGTTTTGCAGAAATGTGAAAATCATATTTTATCCATGTTGTATTATAGTACACACTGTGGTTCTTAGTTAGGAGTAAGCGATGCTGGGTCATCTTGGATAATGTATATAGATATAAACATGGGAGTGTGCGTCATTAGGGCGAACGATAATTGCACCTTTGCCACACAAGCTATAACTGGACAGAAACCGTCAAATCTGAGCACCCAATGAAACCCGCGCAGCCAGACAATCTCAAAGCACGGAAGTATCAGTGTGTGTTTGAAAGCAGGTCCTGCTACAATATTTACTTGTGCCTTAATGTACGCGGGAGATGAAAACAGCTAAGCAGCGTTTTTGGGAAGGGGTTATACATTTAGATGTGTTTGGAACCTAAAGGTTGCAGTTAAATTCCCAGCAGATTTGGCCTGCGTCCCGTATCAAAGAGAGTGAAATGATGAACGCTGAGTTGGGTCAAACCATCACCTGGTGTTTAGAAGTTAAGAAACAATGCACTTTGTGATGCGCGCTGTGCTGTTATTGTATGGTGGCATTTATAAAGAGCAAGGCTGGTCGATGCTGTGTCATCGGTGGGGTGTGTATGGTCTGTGCTGGATCAGTGGGTGGTGAGTCTCAGTGACATTCGTGTCCCAGTGTCTTCTCGTCGTCTTTGTATTTGTCTTCCCAGCCTAGTTCTCTCTTCGTGCCTCTCTGTCCCCTCACTTTGTCTGCGTTACCCTGTCCGTGTGTCTCCCTGACCCCCTGTCCTCTTCTCTCAGTCCATGTACGCGTTCCATTCTCCAAGTGCCCAGGCTAGTTTCTTTGCCCCGGTGTTTGAATCCACATCTCCAAAGCTCGCTGTCTGCGGCTCTTCGCCTCTACTGTCACTGTCGTGCTTTCTTGTCAGTGTTCATGCCCCCCTGGTAAGTTGTCTGTGTTTTCAATTCTAACTGTTCATTTTCCGTGTATAAATAGTTTTATAAAGGTTATGTATGTATATTCTTTAAGGTGTATTCTTGCTCATAGATAGTATGCTGTTTTTCCAGCTCTGCCCCTGTATTTTGCAAGTTACTCCTCTAGACGAATCTGTGTGTCCTAGTTTAAATTACACTTATCTTGTATCTGCTGTTATGTTTTGGTAATGCTTACCCTTTATGTTTGTGACTTAATGACACGTCAGACATTAGTGCTTGGAAGCATATGGGTTTCAGATGTGTACAAAAATTTTAAATACATAAATGTAGAAATAAATAAATGAATGGATTTTCTTCTTTTTCTAATCCCCTTCACTACTAAATCCCCTTTCATATTTCATTCCATTAAAGGATCCCAGGATGACTAAATCTCGCGGAGAAGACGGGCTCTCAGAGGCAGAAGCGCCGGGCTCCAGAGGCTGGATCATAGACCCCCTGTGCCCTCAGGAGGCAAAGCTCCAGAGTCCTGACGCTGCCCCCAGAGAGGAGGAGGAGGACAGGGACTCGCTCAAGCACCAAGATGGAGAGGATGAGGATGATGATTTAGACTGTGAGGAGGACGAGGAATTGGATGAGGATGAAGAAGACAACCCAGAGAATGAGCAGAGGCCTAGGCGGCGCGGCCCCAAGAGGAAGAAGATGACTCGAGCACGGCTGGAGCGCTTCCGGCTCCGGCGTATGAAGGCCAATGCGCGAGAGCGGAACCGCATGCATGGCCTGAATGCAGCGTTGGATGCCCTGCGTAGAGTGGTGCCCTGCTATTCCAAGAGCCAGAAGCTCTCTAAGATTGAGACGTTACGCCTGGCCAGAAACTACATCTGGGCACTGTCTGAGACTCTCAGTTCGGGAAAGAGCCCTGACTTGGTGTCCTTTGTGCAGACCCTCTGCCGGGGCCTGTCTCAGCCCACCACCAACCTGGTGGCCGGCTGCCTGCAGCTAAATCCTAGGACCTTTCTGCCTGAGCAGAGCCCTGACCCACCACCACATCTACAGGCGTCCAGTGCTTCCTTTCCGCTACAACCTTTCCCTTACCAGTCCCCGGGTCTGCCCAGCCCACCCTATGGAAATGCTGACAGCTCTCACCTCTTCCAGCTAAAGCCACAGGCCTACAGCGCTGCACTGGAGCACCTTTTCGAGGGGGCCCTCACCGACTGCACTAGCCCCTCTTCTTTCGATGGCCCCCCTAGCCCTCCCCTGAGCATCAATGGGAATTTCACCTTTAAACATGACCTGCCCGCTGAGTTTGAGAAACGCTATTCCTTCACCATGCATTATCCCGTCAGTAGCTCTACAGGAACTGATGGCCACGGACTAGTGTTCTCTGGTGCAGGACCCCGTTGTGAAATTCCCATTGACAACAGCACCTTGACCTTTGATGGTCAGTCCCACCAGGAACGAGGCATGGGGACCCAGCTCATCTTTCATGATTGAATGAGAAGAAAACTGAGGTATCAACAGCATCCACGGCGATTGTTGTGTTACCACTTCTATCTGGTGTATGCCCTCAGTCTACAAGGGAAGCCTGCTCTCCTTCTATGCCTTCAGAAGAATCACGAGTTGATGTGTGTATTGCATCCGACTGATTCTTGTATTCAGGCTGTATCTAGCTGTAAAGTTATGGCACAGTTTCTTTCAGCAGTGTACCTGTAGCCCTGGTGGAAATTGAAGTTGACCACTTACAAACGATTTCTAATGCATCCAGTTGTTGATTTGCATTTTTCTGGACATATATTGAACTACTATGGAGCAAATCAGCGGCGTCACTAGGGGGATGCGGGGGGTGCGGACCGCACCGGGTGACACCATCACATGGGGTGTCACCGTGAGCCTCTGCTTTAAATCGCTACATAAATCAGGAGGAACCTTGTCCTCCTGATTTATGTAGCGATTTAAAGCAGAGGCTCACGGTGTCACCCCATGTGATGGTGTCACCCGCCCTGGTGCGGTCCGCACCCCCCGCACCCGGGGGTGACACCATGAGTTACCGCACTGGGTGACACCAACCCTAGTGACGCCACTGGAGCAAATCCCACTTGTTTCGAGTTTCTTTGTACAAGATTTTCTTGGTGTCCAATACTGTTCTGTTGGTGCTGTTTTTATACTAGTAGAATCCCCCTTGTTGTTTCTGCTTGACATATATAGCTAGTTTATCTATTTATTTATGCATTTTGTGTAGTGCCTACATGTAACCGTACCCTTAGCACTGCTAAGAGTATTGTTTTTTCCTGGTGCAGCATCAGTTCCACTGGAAGCTGTGAAATGGTTGACTACCACAATGATATTGCACATAGAAATCCAAGGCTGTAGCAGGATCAATCAGCCTGTCTTGGAGTCCGGATCTTAATGCATAAGGGGCTGCTAATTATGCGCTGCCTACTGAGATCTTGTCACTCACGAATGGGGGCAATTGTCCCAATTTGTGGCTTCAGGTGAGGAAGGGCTCCTTTAAAAAATGGTCATTTTCAGGTTCCTTGAAGTGGATTAGCTATTTTTGATCAGCAACTGGGTATGTAGAGAATTCCATAGGAGATTGCCTTGCTCCCCAACTTATTTGCACCTATGTTTAATTTGGTATAATTCAGCTAGGTCTGGCTTTGTGGCTTTGTTGGATGAGAGCAGCTGATGTGCAGTGGGGTACTAGTTCCTGCACCTACTATGGGACTTTCCCACCATATGCTTTCTACTTGATATATATGATCTTAAATGCCAATCTTTGCTCCACTTGACGCCATTGGAGCAACTTCACTGCAACATTGCATGGTCTTTTTTCATCTTGTTCAAGCACAATCTTGTGGCTTATGTTTGTATTCTTTGCAAAGTTTTGGACTTTTATTTTGTGGCATCAATGTAGATGCCATAGTAGCAACCTTGTCTAGATAACACTAGAGCTTTCATGATCCCACACGTTGGTTGATTTTATGGAATGGAAACACTCTCCCAAGACTTATCATCAAATGGAAGGTTGTGTATTAGTCACCAGAATGAATCTTTGGAGGGAAGGAGAGATCAGAATTGAGCAGGGCTCTAATATGTTTTCTCACGAATATCTCATTGAAACTCGAAGGCTGTCCCCTCTAACAGTATCAATGGCCTAGGCATGTTCCGACTTATATGTCCTTCAATCTCCAACCACCTGCTTGTAACTGGATCTACTACAAACAATTTCCAGCTGGTAACCTTGACTTTCCACCAGGGCTGAGTATCTTTAATCTTTGAACCCTCGTAGAAGTACTGTGTAAGCAATATGTAGAATCTATGCAATTTTTTTATATGGTCGCGGGCCAATAAATTTGATAATATATATTTTTCCAGGCAGAGTTGTAATACTCGTTTCCTATTCCATGCCACGGGGCTCTGTACTGACTATTTATAGAATTCTATCATGATTTTATACTGTGAATTTCCTATTTGACGCCTTGCAGAAATAAAACTGTATAAAGTGTATTTTAGAAGCATTAGTTTACCTAAAGGAGAGAACATGGATAGCTGCTCTGTTGCCTTGCTACCCTCTTATGGGGTGATTACCAAACAAAATAAAATTGCTACTCTTATGTGTAAAAATAGCTGTACCTTTGCATTTTCAATTTGTCTTTTTTTCCCGGAGTTTTATACAGCACGAACTTGACCCGAAGGTATGAGTTATCAGAGCGCTCTATATGAGCACTAGTTGCGTTACATAAGGACACATTCATTTTTGTTAGGCAGGGGAGAATAAGTGATTTGCCCAGAATCACAGGATGTTGTGTGTCCTTGCCGAGACTGGAACCTGGTTCCCTAGATCAGCAGTCAACCACCCTCGCCGTTAGGCCACATCCATTCCCCCGACTCTTCCAAATGGCAGCCATGTTGACATAGGTGTGTGCTCAAATCAAGTTCTACACAAGGCTGTTTCTCTTTCATACCGCGCTCCTGCACTAGCCTGTATGTACAGTGTTACACAACTACAATCACCTGCAGCATCGTCCTCACTATGCAGGACACATATTTATATATGTATAATTCATTTATAGAGCGAGAGGGGAAAAGGCTTGGCAGTTAAAAGGAATGTAAAAAAATATGATGGCATTGATAGGGTCGATGTAGTGGTTGACGATGCAGTGGTAAATGAATCTCCATGCAGTGCTAGATGATGTAATGGTCCGTGGTGTAATGGGTGTCGATGCAGTGCCATACAACTGTACATACATTGGTAACATAATGTTAGCTTTTGATATGAAATGCTAGCCATACAGGCCAGTAAATTAAGTGCCAGTCACGTGTTTGGATCGTTAACGGGGCGATTCAGACTTTCACCATTCCGAGGGCTATCACTGTAAGTAACACCGACCCGGGTAGCATTGTGCAGAAAGTGGAAGAAAACACATTATAAATCATATTTAGTGAATATTTAACTTCCACAACAGGCGTTCTCTTTCATTGCAGGCTTGCTATCCTTGATTTAATAGTATTGTATTGTAATTGTATTGTATTGAAAGCGCTTACTACCCCTGACGAGGCATTGAAGTGCTTTTTCGGTGAGTAGCACGCTACTCCGGAACCCATAAAGGATTAGTGTTGAATTAGTATAGTGAAATATGAAAGTGATTTAAGTGGTGGATAGGTTAGTCAATTATTTGGATTCAGAAGGATAGCAGAAGGATGGAAGAGGGAAAAAAGGTTTGTATTTATATACGCTTGTTACCCCTGATGGGGTGTTGAAGTGCTTTTTTTGGGGGGGGCGAGTAGAACGCTACTCCGGAAACCCATAAAGGATTAGTGGTGAATTAGTATAGTGAAATATGAAAGTAATTTGAGTAGTGGATATTAGTCAGTTATTTGGAATGAGAAAGATAGCGGAGGGATAGAAAAGGGAAAAAACGTTTGCATTTATATAGCGCTTGATACCCCTGATGGGGTGTTGAAGCGCTTTTTTGGCGAATAGCACGCTACTCCGGAACCCATAAAGGTTTAGTGTTGAAAATTAATATAGTGAAATATGAAAGTAATTTGAGTGGTGGAATTGTTATTCAGCTATTTCGATAGATGAAGGGTAGTGGCGGGATAGAAGAGGAAAAAGAGGTTTGCATTTATATAGCGCTTGCTACCCCAGATGGGGTTTTGAAGCGCTTTTTTGGCGAGTAGCACGCTACTCCGGAACCCATAAGGATTAGTGTTGAATTAGTATAGTGACACATGAAAGTTATTTGAGTGGTGGATATGTTAGTCAGTTATTTGGATTGAGAAGGGTTGGGGAGGGATAGAAAAGGGAAAAAGGTTTGCATCTATATAATGCTCGTTACCCCTGATGGGGTTTTGAAGCGCTTTTCTGGCGAGTAGCACGCTACTCCGGAACCCATAAAGGATTAGTGTTGAAAATTAGTATAGTGAAATATGAAAGTAATTTGAGTGGTGGATATGTTTTTCAGTTATTTGGATAGAGAAGGGTAGCGGAGGGATAGAAGAGGGAAAAAGGTTTGCATTTATATAGTGCTTGCTACCTCTGATGAGGTGTTGAAGCGCTTTTTTGGCGATTACCACGCTACTCTGGAACCCATAAAGGATTAGTGGTGAATTAGTATAGTGAAATATGAAATTTGAGAAGTGAACATGTTAGTTATTTTGATTGAAAAGGATAGTGGAGGGATAGAAGAGTGAAGGATTTAGACTTTTTTTTTTTTTTGGGAGGTCATAGCAGTAGGAAGAAAATAGTGTACCTGCTGAATTTAACGTGTTCAAAATATATATATTGCAGAACATTTCGCTAGTAAAGGGCATCAGTTGGAAGGCTAGTTGAATGAATTAGCGCAGTATGTAACAATAGCCCCCAGGTACTGCGATGAGCACTTTTGTTGGTATACCAGCGAATGAATGATATTAAACGGAAATTCGTCAGACTGCAGTAGAGCAGCATTGAATGAAGAACAGTGCATATGTACATTAATTTTATTTTTTAATGTTAGCATGCCATTATTCCTGCGGGGGACTAATGACATCAGAGAACTCGTGACCGGTCTTATTTTTAACATAAAACTAGGTGGATAAAGGCGAAAACTCTCAGACTAGTGCACGTTTGAAATACATTGTTAAAGAGTGCATTGCGAGTCTTCCGGTGTTTTTTTAAACCTTTTATTCGATGGTGGCACCCACGAGCCTCGTGCTCCCCCGGCACACGTACGCCATATCCACGCGTGCTCAGCTTTCCGCCTTGTCAGCGGTAAATTGTTTTAGGGGTGACGCACATTTATTAAAGGCTTATCTGCTTAAAGGGGTGTGGTTTAGTCGCCAGGCTGTCGTCTGTGGACCAGGGAGACAGGAGTTGTAATCCCGGATTCTGTACTTCACCAAATTGTGTGATCCTGAGCAAATCGCTTTATCCCGCTGGAAGTTCTCTCGTCTGCCGAAATTGGAGGGGAATAAAATGGGTTAATCTCTATTATTTAAAAGCTACACACCACACCGGATTTATTTATATTTTGTTTCTGGTTGCTGTGGCCGAAATGTGCGGAAACGGACGAGAATTGAGGTCAATTATTTGTATTTTCACTGTGAAATAATTCCAGTACTCTTATAACGGTTTTTACATTTCGTGTACTGTCTTTTTTCAAGTTAAAGCACACCTTTTTAATTTACAATTAAACTATAGTCTGTTCCGTCTCTTTCCGGAATTTTCGCCTGCCCCATCGTCCTGAAACACAAAGTCCCACTGAATGTTCCCTACACTTTAAGCGCTGAGTATTTATTTGTACGAGACCCGTGGAGAGAGGCGCAGCCGCCTTGTAGCGCTCCATCATTACAGGGCAAAAGGAGTGTGGTGGAAGTAATGACTCCATAGGCCCCAGCCCTATTTGGGTAGTTAAAGACAGACAGCCACCATTAGGGTGCAATGGGCCCCTCACACTCGTGGGTTCCGGTGCCACGGGTTCTGCTGCGCCAAAGACAATTCCGCCCTAGTCTTGTCCACACACCATCTCACCCCAGGTCAGCTGCAGAGGCGACAGACTATCCCGCCACTTCAACGACTTTGAGCCGTTTTTAAAGAGAACCCTGTGAAAAAAAACACTCGTACGAAAACTAAACCAACGGGCAGGCGAGAAAGTACATTAGAAAGCAGTTCTTGTTAACATACTACATAGAGTAGGTCTCGACTAAAGGAAGCGCTCACTGAAGCCCTTTCTATTAAACATTTATTTTTGGAGGAGGAAGGTGCCAGGGAGAGCGCAGTCTGCTGCTTTGAAGAACCCCTGGAAACTGAACTTTAAAAAACAGGAACCGGCCCGCGGGCTCTCTCCTAGGTGCTGAAACAGAAGCCGAGCATCCTATTGGGCTACAGCCAAGTGGCGCGCGGCAGCCTCTCCCTCAGAGATGGTGCACTGTATGGGGCCAGGGGCTCGTTTACGACCCCCCCCCCCCCCAGAAGGCCCTGTGGTCCCCAGAAGCGGACTGGGAGACGTGGGGGGGGGTGGAGGGGAGTAATAAGCCTGGTCTGCGGTAGGGATACAGTCTCGGAGTAATAACGATTGCCGGTAAGTATCCAGAGAATTTACCCAGAACCCTCTAAGCCGCCTTATTCACAAAGCCACAAGCCAGAAATTGTACCAGTTGAAAACAATATTCATGGATTCCTTCATTTTAGCGGGAGGTGAAAAACAGGTATCGTGACGAGGACGCCATCTGTAACACTCTGTTACAAAAGAGCAAAAGCTAAATGAGGGACTGTTCTTTAATTTAGCCCCAGCTGATGGCTCCATAACGTCAGTAACGACTCAACTATAGAATCTTCAGGACCGCAAGGTGAGTTGACGGCAGGGGGGCACTGACGTGGGGGAACGTGGGCGGAAGAGACACTGGGAAAATGCATCACAAAGGGAACGAGGAAAGATGCTCATGCGAATACAAGGGACAATAATAACATGAAAGAGCAGTAATAAGCAGTACAATAACATAGTGCAGTACAGAATGGATCACATTTCTGTACAGCACTACTTTATTGTACTGCTCAATATCACTCTTTCATGTTATTATGTTTATTTACAAATAATTTGTATATATACAATTACAACACATCTCTTCCAATAACAAAATAATAATTTTAAAAAAACCTCACAAAATCTTTGGGATGTGCAGACCTCTTTTATGTCTAGAACTATGCCTTATAGGGACCAATGAGGCTGTAGTAGAAATAGCCCTCATAACTTCTTTATGACAGGAATTATCTAGAGGGGGGCGAGTTTTGCCCTCTCTGCATTCCGCTTGGAGTACAGAGTTCTGAGAAAAGTCTGCCAACCGCTGTGTGGCAGAATTTTTTCTTGCGTGCGGCTCACCGTTAAATTGTCAAGCGCGAGTGAAAATTTGCATCCTCTAGTGCGATTTTCAGGCACTAGAACGCCTCCTGGCTAAATTTCTCAACGCGGGAGGTTGCGGCAGGTCACTACGGTTCGCGTTGAGAAAACTGCAGCTCAAGTAGAAAATTTACTCAAGTGGCAGTAAGAAGCAGTGCCCTCTGGTGCATGTGATGCTGTTCATGCTGATTTTACAGTGCAGAACAAGCTCCCAGCGCAAAAAATCGGGGCGAGTCATGCAACGTGCTGAATTCCGCCCGCTAGCGGAACTCCATGGAATATTGCAGTGTTTGTATGTAACTCCGCTGAATTCTGTGAAGCTCTGCAAATTCCACCCACCCCTAGAATTATCCTGGTTCACCAAACTTGTCATCACAGATGCTCGAGGAAATATAAGAGCTAGCACTCAAATCATTCTGTGATCCCATGCCAACATTATCAGGTAGAACATACTTGCCATCCTTCATCAAAACTCTATTTTCACATGATAAATCATCTTTAATTTTCTGAAAAAGCTTGTAACTGTATAGTCAAAGATCCTTCCCTGGACCATTTATCAATAATGAACGTCTGAACTTAAGTTAAACTGCCATCTAAAGTCACACCTTTCATTCAAGTGTTATTGTGCAGCAACATCAACAAGCATCATCGACAGAAGCCGCTACACAGCATGAAAGTCACACTTACTACAATTGCCAGACAACGTCAAGAAAATAACTGCTCTGCAGCTGTTTTTACCAGGCACATATTCTATATCAAACTTGAATTCAAATAACTTTGACAAATTCCAAACCAATCTAGAAGACACATTCCGGTACTATTCTTACAAAGAAGAAAAATAAGGGGTTTGTGGTCAGTTCTGAGAACAAAATGTCCACCCTAAAGGAAAGTTTTAAAGTGTTCAACCAAATACACATGCCTTTTCAGACTTCCCTTTCTATGGTGGAATACTTCTGCTCGGTGTCAGAAAAACTCTAGAGGCAAAAGCAACAGTGTTAAAACTCTGAACTTCTCTATCAGTACGTTGAGTAGGTACAGGGCCAAGACCTAGATGACTGGCATCAAATGTATACATTTTTTTCTTTTCATCAAATGGTATTTAAGCAGAGGCATTGAAAAGTTTGCTCTTGATTAAATGAAATCAGCAGTTATTTAGCTTGTCCACAAGAATTTAAAAATTTTCTTCATGAGAACCCTCATTGAAGCAGTAAGTGAAGAAAATCCATCCACAAACATAGAATAAAATTCACATAAACCACTAAACGAGGACAAGTGATTCCAGTTCTTAGGACTTAGCATATCCTTTGTAGTCTGAACTAAAGCTTCCTTTCTTCTGATACCCTCTACAGATATGCAATGCCCCAACAATTCAACCTCCTTTCTCAGAATTGTGGACTTATCCACACATAAAGTCATACCCCTACTTTGTAAAATGCATAAAACTTTGCCCAACCTATTGTTGTGATAATAATAAGAATTATCAAAAATCAAACGATCTTCTTGGAATGCCTCAACCCCACCCATGTCCATGAACAATGAACCCATTTGTCCATGAAACATGGACATGGCTGAGACTAAACCAAACGACACGCAACCGAAATAAAATGCACCATCTGGGACAATAAGCATAGCGAGGTGCTTGCAAATTTTCTGTTAAACAAATCTGGTGGTATGTCACGTGCAAGTCAAACAGGCAAAATATTTGGCGTGATACAATTCAGCTAATAGCTCTTGAATTTTCAGGAGATGATGGCAGACCACCTGGATTTGCTTATTCAGAGAATGGAGATCTGCATACAACCTCAAATCCAGACTCTAGACCTTTTTCGGACAAGGAATATAGCTGCAACCCATTTTGATGGTTCAAAGGTTTTTATAACCCCTTGACCACATATCAATGCTTGTAGGGACATTACACATAACATGTCTGACATGTAATGTATTTTCCTTGAGTCTGATTTCTTGTTGGAAACCTTCACTCTTCCTTCATTTGCACTTAAACAAATCCTTGTATTCTGCAAGAATGTTCTCAATGTGAGCTAAAGAAGTGTCAATATAAGAAATGGGGTTGCCCAATCCTGGCCGAAGAGTAATTCCAGGATTGCTTTGGTGACGAATTCCCCAAAAATGTTGACCCCTTTTTTTCAACATAAACTTTTCCCAAGAAGGAATTGTCGTTAAAGCAGATAGTTGAAATTGTGAAACAAACCATGTAATTCGAATCTCTGTAATAGGAAGATGTTCTTACATCGAAATCATGTAATATTTTATTGCCCCATTTATCTTTAAAGAACAACTCATCAACAACCATATAAGGAGAACCAGGATCTACCAAAACTTCAACTTCAACATTATTCACTGAAATGCAACAAAATGGAGGAAAATATGTGTCTTCATCAATGCCACTGTATTCTTGGCAAACTGTTGACATTTTTCCATTGTCCAAACAATCAAACATTGACAAATCTGAAATGTCTAAGATTAAATTAAGTTTGGAATCCAATAGAACTTCACTTACTTCCCAAACAAGGTTGATCTTTTTGGAGGAGAAATCACATACATTGGCAAAGTGACCCAGTTTATGGCATTTATAACACTCTTTACCTTTGGCAGGACAAACGTGAACCATAACAAAAACATTTGTGAGTCAAAATAACTCCAGTAGTAACATTATCATTATTGTTGGTCTTGATCACAAATGGATATATGTGTACATAAGGTGCATTAATAATGACAAGAAAGAGCAATAATAAACAATATAACCAAGCAGTATAGTGCAGTGTTGATAACATTAAAGGAACTAAATACATCTAAAGAAACACATACACATGAGAAGGAAGTGCACATGCACACGCCACACACTCATACACACGTTCATACCATTTGGAATCGGGTGCAGTTCATATTGGCTACAAGCAGAAAGACGGTGGTCTGACCAGTAGCGGCTCGTGGAGGGAGTGCCGCGGGGCGGTGAGGCGGGGGAGGAGCATGGTGGGGTGTAGTAAACTACGGCATACGGCCGAACAGAGGTAAGTAAACAAATAAATAAATAAAACGAATTTCGTTGCGCGCGCTGCATCGCATTTGGCAATGCAGCGCGCGCAATGAAATTCGTTTTATTTATTTATTTGTTAGCTTACCTCTGTTCGGCCGTATGCCGTAGTTTACTACCCCCCACCCTGCTCCTCCCCCGCCCCGCCCCACCGCCCCGCGGCACTCCCTCCACGAGCCGCTACTGGGTCTGACACTGTAAAACCTCCATAAGTAGCATGTGATATCTGAATAAAACATGGGGACTAAAATGCTAGAGTGTTTCTAAAATGCCATAAAGGTGTGGCGAATTTCTGGGTCACTGCCTCAAAATGGGATTTCATGTCTGCGATACTGTGTTTTTATCACTTCGTTAATAAGCTTTCATTATATTTAGGAACTATACACTTTATGGATTGGAAAACAAACTCACATTCAAAGAACTGTAATTCCTTAGTTATAAAATACCAAACTCAGATTCGGCTGCATTTGTTGCATGAATTTATTTGCAAGCAACACATGTTTGTGTGTTCTTGGGTATAGCTGCTGATACATCATGAATGATAGCACCGAAGATATATTAAATACCTAGATAGTTTACTGTGTCACTGTGCTGAGAGTTAAAACAGCGATGTAAAATGCTCTGATTATTTACCAATAATATTCATTATACTGATTCCGAATGTTATCACAGTCCTAGCACAATGAATATTACTGGCTGATAAACCAACAAAGGAACTGGCTCACAGAAGACTATCATAATAAGCCCATATTTCAGGACTATGTTAACATTCACCCGAAGGAGGACTGTATTGCCAAAAGGCAACATGCATCAGGTGCCACAAATCAACAACGTTAGGGACACCTAGGGACATATTTACAAGCCCCTAGAGCCATCGGAGCCATCGGAGCCATCGGTGGCGCTGTGTGCTGGCCCATATTTACAAAGCCACACAAAGCCACTTTGCGTGGCTTTACTTGGCCTTGTAAATATGGCCCTCTTTCACGCAGTACTCTGCATCACAGGGGTGTGTCATGGGTGTTGCTGTGGGTGTTCCCACACAACACCCATGGCTTTTTTACCCTGCCCCAGATTTACAATAATTCGTAAATCTGAGGCAGCGCCAAAAACGAACACTTTTCCAGGGGAGGCATTAAAGTGGCACAACGAGGAGAAATACTTTTATTTCTCCTCATTTTTTGCTCTTTCTATGTGTGCTGCAGAATGCAGCCCACATAGAAGGAGCAAAATTCCATTAATGACTGTTTTTGTTCAGGAAGGTGTCCCTTCCTGCACAACAACAATCATCCCTGCAACGCAGGCACCCTTGCACCATTGTCCAAGGGTGCCTGCATTGGCGAGCAGCTGCTGTTTTAACGCCGGCACAGGGGAGAGCACAGGGGTGCACCGTATTCTTGTAAATATGGCGCACCTCTGTGTTTTTTAAATAACGCAGCTCAGTGCAGCAAAATTGCTAGCGGCGCCGAGCCATTACATTGTAAATATGCCCCCAAGTGCATAATCAGGGGTACAGTATGGGCATCTTCCAGGAGTTATAATTCTGAAACTACAACAAATGAGCTAATCTACAGATACCAAGAAGAGCCAGAGACAAGATGCACATACTTTTGGATGAGACCAAGTCACACAGGGGAGAAGACAAAGAAATTCCAAGGGAAACAAAAAAACTATAACTACAGCATGCTACATGGTAATCACAAAACAATAAAAACCTTTCCTTGTATTGTTGTTATACAAAGTCCTGAAGAGAGTGACATGTTTAAAATCTATAATTAGAAAGGATTGTATCCACTGATGCTGTAACATTATAGAAGATGAGAGCAAGACAATTATCTCCTTCTGTGGTGAGAACATCAATATCACCTACCTGAAGCTGAATTTAGGAGGTAACGTCCACCCTTCCCAAGTGCAACAGCATGAATCTCAGGACGGTGACTGAACAACAGCTAAACAGGAACCATCTGAACTGAGGCAACTTGTACAAACCATGAATGACAAGGAACACTCATGGCATCAAACATATCAAGAGGGAAAAGAGACCTGAAGCAACACCAAAATTCTAAGTAAAACTCTCACTGTCCAACAATACAAAGTCTAAAAAGAAAGAATTTGAAGCCAAAGGTTAGAAAGCAACAGTTTCAGAGTAGAGAGCAGACAACCTAACAGCACAAGTAAGTGTTCATACATATGCATATCACTGCAGGGGAATAAACACTGCTGTGCTGTAATTGGCAAAGCAAGGCCCAACCAGCCACACTATACCCTATATAGTGGAGAAAGATGCACAGTCGCAAAGCTGGACAGCAGTAAATATCACCAATCAGAGGATCATGCAATAACTTAGTGTTCGTCCTACAATCTAACCTAGGGAGGAACTGCAAAGTGAACAAAGTGGATACCAATGCAGTAAGACAGCTTTCTCAGGCACCCATCCTCACAGTGTAGGACCCAAGAAGATTCCAAACCCAAGAGCTGAAGGCAAATGGTGGATGGATCTTGAAAAAGAAAATCCCCAAAAGGAGGCTAAGGATTTGGAGAAACAGCCCTCATTCTATACCCAAGATATCTGATAGGGCATCAAAAATAACAAGCCAAGACTTCTGCTAAGCTTCAGAAGCAAACTTTTCTCAAATAGAAAAAATATTGACACAGTAACACAACAACTGTACAGTGAGATTGTGTATTTCAAGTATCAGGGCCGCTGCCTCTATTAGGGCAAGCTTTAGAAAACCTGCTCAGTTTCTGTTAACCTGCCTCTCCTTCAATGCCATGTTTCAACTGTCGTCTATGCTACTAAGAAGCAAATAATCACAGAGCAGATACACAACACAAATTTAGCAAGCATGAAAGAAGGTTAAGTGCACTTATCTCATAGAAGACAAACACCAATGTTCATGTGAGAACCTTATTCAAAGAGCATTTGCAGCAATGGCTGAGTAACAAAATAGATCATATTCCGGTCTAAAGAAAGAGCACATTCTGAAATCCTACCGTAACCTGTCATAATGTTAGTAAATTCAGGCCAAGAGGCCTCATATCCAATGACGTCCTGAAAGGAGAACTGTGCACAGAAAATACAGGCTCCCTATACATTTTTTCCATATTACAAATTTTGTAGCAAGCGAGGCAAATTAATACCATTCATCTTAGACAAAACAACACATACTTTATAGAGAGGCACCATCCATTCTGTAAAATACACCTTGGACATATTCTGCCTTGTAAAGCCATGACCTTGAATTCATGATATACCTAGTCCAAATGCGCGCATCAGAACATCAGCCCTTTCATAAACACAAAAGGCCTAAATGAAACCTACTTGAATAAAACTGGAACAGGAACACTAATAAGACAGGTATGCTTCATCAACTCTGTTCAAGGCGACCACGGTCTTTAACATTCAGTGAAGAACATGAGTAGTATAGGTTGTATACTACTCTTCACTACGTATTTCCGCAGATTGGTTTTGACAGGTCACCATGCCCCTTTGGTCCTCGGGTCTATATTGGAATTGGTCCATATATGTTTTTAATCGGTCCTTATAATGTTTTGATAAGATCTCTGTCTTTCAATATTTTATAAGATAATGATAATTTGTGAATCAAAGCATATAAAATGATGCAATCAAATCAAAACCATACAAAATGGTAAGATATGATTTTGAATCAAGGCGTATAAAATGATATTGTAATGAAATCAAAAGCATCTAGAATCATAAGATCAGCTTTGTAAAGTTTTGAGGTGCTTGCCCGGGCATGTCTTATTTAAGTGCTGTTTAGGGGCTCTGTAAACACAATATCAGGCATGTAGCATTGAATCTCTGTAATATTTCACAGGTTTCTTATTATCACATTATTGAAAAGACTGATAATGCGTTTTTGTCAAAATAGATTTTATTAAATGTAAAAGAGGTGCAGAGAAATTGTTATTTTGTGGCAATATTTATAATTGTTTTTAAAATTCTCTTTACATAACATCAACAAAACACAGAGATAGGTAATTACATTTTCATCATGTAAAACTACATATATTCTATCATGTTTAGTGATAATAAAAATATAAAAAATAGATATTCAAACTAACAGTGGTATCATTAGATAGTTATGAAATACATTATGACCGACAGCATATAAATCACAGTATTGTCATCAGTCATAAAATCATACAAAAACTACTGGCATGAGATAAAAAAAATGAGGTAGTTACATAAAAAACAAGGAATCATAGCTTATTTTTGTTACCCTGTCATAAACACAGAATTCAATAGTACATGTATAAAAATATGAAAAAAGACATATTCAGGCTTGATAGTAGTATAATGAGATGGTTATAAAATACTCATGATCCCAAACACACTATCCAAAATTGCATGGTTTATTTTAAATAGAGATAAAAATGAGAAAGGTACATAAAAACAAGGAATCAAAGCATATTATTTTTACCCAGTAATACACAGTATATTCATCAGTCATAAATCATACCAAAAAAACTGTCTTGGGCTGAAAATGAGGCAGTTCCATAAAAAACATGGAATCATAGATTATTTTTGCTTCCCTGTAATAGACACAGATCTCAATAATACATTTGTGTGATACATGGAAAACAAAATGCAAATTACAGCTGTTTGAATAGAAAACAAAGTACAGTACTAAGCAGAGAACCAAGACAAAACATTTTTTTGTTTGGAGGAATTGCTCTGTGCGGGGTGATGGGTTTGTGAATGTTGTCATTGGCAACTCTGCAGTCATGCACAGGTGATTTTTGAGGGTCATGTAAAAATGGTGATGCGGGGAAGAAGGAATAACAAAAGCAGTGACAGCTCTGCTTTTTACATTTTCTATGTAGATTCAATGCCCACCATGCCCCAGCACCAATGCCGGAATGTTCAGTTCTGCTAGGCTCGGCATGAAGGCGTCCCAACCAATAGGCACTTTCTTCTTAACAAAGGAGTGTGTTTGTGTTGCTCCTCTGACTAATTATTAAGGTAAAAATTGGTTCTGTCGGGGTTTACAATTACTTGAGGTAAGTAGCAACAGCTTACTTATAACACATATCAACGATTTGAAAAAAAGAGAAGCACCAAAATTAGAATTCAATAATGTATTCAGAAAAAATCAGATAATCATGGCTGTCGCAATTTACAATTTCAATTGCAATATGAAATAAGTGACTGTGGTGAAAAAAGTGACATGTGGTGGTTGGTGATAGAGACAGTACACTATATACAGAAACAATTGAGCGTGCAATAAGACTCCAACCGACGGGTGGAAGTCATTTATTGAATATTTCTGAGGCTCCAACCGGCTGGTTGAGATGCACGTGGTTTATTCTCAAACCCACAATTGATAATTTACAGAGATACCAAAGAAATCTACCTTTCGGCTGCCAATCCCCCCCTCCTGCCTTGAAGAAGACCCACCTTGACGCATCTCATTTGTGCGCAATTAACAGGGTCCAAACGTCGGCGTACTGCATATGTCTACACAACGCTCATGATCACAGTCTTATTTGTCATTAGGATCCTGAAGCATATGTGTTAAAATAATAAGGACATAAGGAAAAAATATTTCTCCCCTTCTTTTATTGCACGCTCAATTGTTTCTGTATATAGTGTACTGTCTCTATCACCAACCACCACATGTCACTTTTTTCACCACAGTCACTTATTTCATATTGCAATTGAAATTGTAAATTGCAACAGCCATGATTATCTGATTTTTTCTGAATACATTATTGAATTCTAATTTTGGTGTGTGTGCTATATATTCTCTTTTTTTCAAATCGTTGATATGTGTTATAAGTAAGCTGTTGCTACTTACCTCAAGTAATTGTAAACCCAGACAGAACCAATTTTTACCTTAATACGTATACCCAGGTTCTGAGGGACACTGGGTTGCCCCATTACGTTTACCAACGCTCCTCTGACTAAGTCATGACTGGTTTGAGCCATGTATCACATTATGTTTTTCGAGACGTCCCCCCTTTTCATACCAGAAAGCAATGTCTTTATTTTGTTGAATTTTACTTAGGAGTAATTTGGCTTTCTTTTTGTGCCAGGGTTAACATTGTCAAGGATTTTATGAGCTAGATTATTGGCTGGTGATTCTGGTTCTTTGACGGGCAGAACCAGCTGCTTTTAACTTTCAGGTATGGATAATGTTGGGCCCTCTTTTTCCATTTTCAAACCTCAACCTGCAAGACTTGGTCAGAGGAGCAATGCAAACACACTCCTTTGCTAATAAGAAAGTGCCTGTCGGTTAGCAGAACTGAACATTCCGGCATCGCTGCTGGGGCATGGTGGGCCTTGAATCTACTTAGAAAATTGAAAAAGCAGAACTGTCACCCCCTTTATTATTACTTCTCCCCCTCCATCACCATTTTTTACATGATCCTCAAAAACACAACTGTGCCTGACCGCAGAGATACCAAAGACAACACTCACAAACCCCTAGCCCACACAGAGCACTCCCTCCCCAAAAAAAGAGAAAACAATTCAAGACATTGCCTTGGTTGTCTGCTTAGTACTGTACTTTGTTTTCTAATCAAACAGCTGTAATGCATATTTTGCTTCTCCATGTAGCACACAAATGTAATACTGAGATCTGTGTTTATGACAGGGAAACAAAAAAATTCTATGATTTCTTGTTTTATATGTAACTACCGTTTTACATCAAGACAGTAGTTTTTGTATGATTTTAAGACTGATGGCGATACTGTTATTTACATGCTGCGGGTCATAATGTATTTCATAACTACCTCATTATACCACTATATGCTTGAATATCTATCTTTTATATTTTCATTGTCACTAAATATGATAAAATATATGTATGTTTGCATGATGAAACTGCAATTACCTCCCTCTGTGTTTGTCCTGTCATCTAAAGAACATTTTAAATAGTGCATCAAAATAAACCTTCCTCTGAGGCTCTTTTGCATTTAATAAAATCTGTTTCGACAAAATACACATTATCATTCTTTTCAATAATGTTATAATATGAAACATATCAAATATTATAGCAATTCTATGCAACATCCAATATTGAGATTACAGAGCCCCTAAACAGCACTTAAACAAGACATGCCTGGGCAAGCACTTAAAATGTACAAATCTGATCTTATCGTATTATACACTTTTGATTTCATTACATTATCATTTTATATGGCTCGATTCACAAATTATCATTATCCTATAAAACAATGAAAGACAAACATCTTACCAAAACATTATAAGGACCGATTAAAAAGAAAGATGCCAATCTTATCAAAACATTATAGGGGTTTATTAAAAACATATATGGACCGATTCTAATGTAGACCTAAGGACCAAAGGGGTATGACCATCTGTCAAAACCAATTAACAAAAATTCACTGTGATGAGTAGTATACAACCTATACTACTTACATGTTATATTATAAGGACCCTCTGAAGAAGGTCTTGAAAAATCAAGGTCTTCCTTCAAAATATAAGTTGACTGTGCCAGTGAGAATAAAGAAGAAAATAGAAAAGCTTGATGATGTGAATAAAGAAGAAAATGGACAGCCAAATGCTGTGATCCAGGAAGTGAATAAACTTGCAAATAAATGTTCTAAGTTATTTGGGATTTTGGACTTCTTGTATCTGTTTACAGACATTTAAAGGTGCTTCAAGAAATTCTTATTGTGCATATTGTAAATAGTGACAACCAGTGGGTATCTGCTGCCTTTGAGGTGCACCGCATCATGCTGGCTATTTACCTAACTACCTTTCTCTTGTCAATCATTTGCTAGAGTAAGCACGAATTTGATTAAGATAGCACGCTAACCAAAAGCACATAGACTTAATGTAAATGAAGGGAAAACAGAGGAATGCTTCCAGGTGAAGCATATTTGATCTTGTCCAACCTGCTGCCCTTGCCCACCAACTTTCTTAGGTGTCTCAACCAAGTTCTCATACACAGTAAAAAAAATTGGGGCCTCATGGCAGGCTGATATGACCCTCAGTCCACACAAACTGCTGATTTAAAATGTGCCAACACAACAGAATTCTCCACTGTCTTCCAAAAGACCCCAAGCAATAGTGGTAACTCTAATCAACTCCTTACTTGAGTACAGGAAAGTCTCTTGGAGTGTCAACCTGTCGATAAGCTTCAACATTCCCAAAATGCTGCTGCATGTTATTCTTTTTCTTACACAAACAAGACAGAGTTTTCCATCTGAGAGAAGCACAATATTGGCTTTAAGTCAATGCATAGGTGCATTTCTGATCCTCATCCTGAACCGCAAATGTTTGCAAAGCTCTGTGCCCAAGTATCCCGAAAAATGTGTCCCTATTACCCAATCACTTGCTGCATTCTAGGGATCTTTAGCAGTTGACTGTTCCCACTAACAGTTGAAGGGCCCAAGGACCACAGATTTTCTGTTTTGCCTAACCGTTGAATTGTCTGCACATCTGCCCAGTTGCTGGCTGGCCTTCTGTGAGGGTTAGTATCTCGCATTCTAAATACAAGTTGTACTGTGAAATGCATGGGTATAGATAATAAATAATGAAATAAGTAGAATGGACGAGTCATTAGTGCATTTCCAAGCCTACTTACATCGAAATATGGAAGCCAGGATTAGAATTAACATACAAGGGGCAGTTTCTAATGCTATTGGTGTTTTAAGAGGGGTAATGCAAGGTTGTGTCCTGGCCCCATTACTTTTTATCTTGTATATTAATAATTTACATCACTCTCTAGCAATGCTTACTAATGATGTCCCAAGAATTAATGGGTCTATACTCCCATCCCTATTATATGCTGATGATGCGGTTCTAATAGGCAGCACCTCTAAAGCTCTGTGCATTTTAGTACGTGGGTTTGTTGATTTTATAGCCTATTTGGATTTGTGCACTAATTTAAAAAAAATATTTTATAATGGCCTTTGGACCTAGGAAGCATGTATTATATGTCCTTCATTTCGGTGATCAGAGTTTACAAAGCACAAGCACTTTTTCCTACTTGGGTTTGGTTTTTGATGCTAATGGTCTGTGGATAGACCACACCACACACTGTATGATTACGTTTTTTAGGTCAATTAGTTCAGTGCTTAGGGGGGGCTATTATACCTTTTTTTTTTTTTTAAATATCAATGCACACCTATAGCAACCTATGGTGCAGGGGTATGGGGCATATCCAAATGTCATAATATTCAGTATGAGGAGAACAGGTTCTGCCACAAGCTCTTGGGCGGCCCAATCTCTTCTCCCCAATTTGTGTGTGATAGCGAATTAAAGCTACACTACGTAGAGGACTACCTCAGAGCGCGCCCTGTTTTAATCTGGTTAACCATATGGAAAAATAAGGCAGCGTCCCTCACTAGAGACATCATAGTAGACTGTATTAAATGTGAAAAAGGTATGGAAATTCCATGGCTAGCAGAGGTGAGAACTAGTTTACGCAGAATCAGTTATGGGTATGTTTTTGACGAATCTAATGATTTAGACACTGTAAATAGAAAAGAGTTGCGGGCGGCCCTGTATAGGCATTACAGCGAGGACAGATTGGCCAAGGAGTCCAGTAAATCTATTATAGCTGCGTATCTGAATACTGAGAATGTTCGACACATGGCCAGCTACCTGACTAAACCTATGGGGCATTGGGAGCGTGGCCTTTTGTTTCGCCTAAGGGCAGGCACTGTCAAGTATTTATTATGCTTCCCCTGGGCCTCCAAGCAAATCTTGATTCTATTCCCTGCCCTTGCAATGAGCATTCGGGCCAAACTCTGTTACATTTCTTATTTTTTTGTAAGTTCTATGAACAATATACAAAATTATTTCTATTGCCTTTTTTAAGAAAAGTTCATTCTTTGTCTATAGAGTTGCTTACAAAACCCTTCTTGCACTGGGTGAGGATGAGATAATAATTTGCGGGGGCGCTCTTTTAAAAACTGCAGTTCGAGCCTGCACCTCAATGAACACTGTATAATTGCACCTTATAGCTTGTTCTGTATTGAAGAAACATGTGCCTTTTTTAAGAAGATTTTATGATTGTGTTATCTATTTATATATTGTATGTGCTTGTCTCTTTTATGGATATGTTTTTATCCGAATAAAGTATAATTCATTCATTTAATAATGAAATAAATAAATACATAATTAAATTAATTAATAAATAAAATCAACTATCATCAGAAAATGTTTACATTTATAGCAACTGTAAAATACAAACCATAAGCTACTTTTATGTCCAGCGCGCTGTAAAGACCCAAGTTATTGTGGTATTCCCAGGTCACACAAAGGGGTGTACAAAATTTGCGCAATTTGGTTTTGTGTAATTATGTGACCTTTTGGAAAATTACCTGAAATTAACGTAATTACACAAAATGCAAATCTGTCATTAGCACTATGTTTTAAAGCAAAGTGTGTCCTTGCACAGCATTTCACTCTAAAAAAGTGCACAAAACACAACTGCCATGAGCAACAGATGCTTGCATTCTGGTTGTTCATGATGTTCCTGCAGTCTGCACTATAATTTTGTGACTGGTGGTGTAATTATGCGTTGTGGCATAATGGTGTAATTTTGTGAATTTCACAAACATAATGCAAATATTCCCAAAAATACACAAATTATGCCCGGGTAATTCACATTTTCCCCAGGCCTAGTCTTACACAGATATTGACAATAGAAACTCAGTCAGCTGAGCTAATCTACCAGTTCCTGAAAGGTGTCCATACATTTAGTGCACAACCAGCATAATAGTCCCACTTGGATTGATTAAATCACTTCTATTGCGCACACACTACTATTAGAATTACATTTTAGCAATTCTGGTGTCACCTGTAAACCTGTCTATAGTAATCATTTTATTAAACTTGGTTGGATGCAAGGTTGATTTACCCCCACCAGGGATACAAATGTGCTACAACCAGATTACTAAGGGGCCGATTCCGATCTCGGCCGGTAGGGCTCCGAATCGGATTCGGCTTTACCGGATCCGATTCGAAGCCCTATTTCCCGACCGAATCGTATGTGCGTCCGGGCGAGCGAGTACGATGCGTGCGCTCGCGAAATCTCCGACCGACTCGTTCGCAGGACCCGACCGCTCCGACCGACTCGCACGGGGACGACTCGCACCGCGCAATGGAGACGTTCCCCGGCCGGGTAAGTACGATGCGCACCTCAACCGCTCCGACCGACTCGCGCAGTCCGGCTCCAAGGAGCTGTCGGAGCCGCACTTTGGGGGTCCGTGTCGGACCCCCCTGGAAGCGTAGGCACGCGAGTCGCACACAGGGGGGACCCATGGGTCCCCCCTACACGTGCATGTATGGCGCGACCCGCATCGACGCGAACACGCTGTAGGGGGCGCCCTTGTTCGCGTCGTGCCCATTGAGTCAATGGGAGCCCGTGTACGCATCGTACGACTGGCTCCCATTGACTTCAATGGGAGTCCGACCGAATCGAGTCCGATGGCATACGTGCGCATCGTACTCGTTCGGTCGGGCTGCTAGGGTCCGATTCGGTCGGGAATCTCTCCGGGTCCGGCTCGGTCGGGGAGATTTCCGGCCTGAATCGGAATCGGCCCCTAAACATTTTTGCAAGATGTGCACTAACCCACTAAGCCATCTTACTGAATTGAAGGATGTGTCCTTAAGACTTTACTCAAGGGCAAAGTGGAACTCTTAACACAACTGGGTAAACCACAAGGTCTCTCGCCTATAGAAGAGTTATTTTACCAGAAAATTGTGTCCTCAAAATTGTCTGATAAAATTATTGTGTTCTAAATATCACTTACAAAAATATTGCTGCATTGGAAATACTGACAGAAACTCTACATCAAATTAATAGATTTTTTTGTAAACAATATTTATGTCAGATTATATTTTCGCCATAAATATTCTGGCATAGTGCCACAGGCCGGCAGACTAAGACACGGATTGGAGCTGAGTGCAATAGCGATATGATGGTCAAAGATGGTTGAGTGAAAACTGACTAAATTCCTAGGTCATTTTGAAACTGTGGGGGTACATCAAAATATAGGGTGCTACCTTATTTTCTTCTTGAGGAGACCATAGTTAAATCATTTCTAACAGGGGCCAGAATATCGACAATATATTGTGTTTTGGACACATCAGAATTGCACAGATATTCGAAACTAGATAGAAGTAATGATGGTATACTCTTATATGTAAGTTGCCTACTCCAGCCAAAGCAGCTTGTTTTTAAGAATCACCTTTCTGTTGTGCACTGCTCACTAGATATTTCACACCATTTGTACTGTGCCGTATGTTGCTTGAGGTACTTTTGTTTTCTTGCATTGCTAATATACTTTCTGTGTTTCGAACATCATGAGTTGGCTGTGATTTTTGAAATTCTTTTATATTGGGCACTGTGTACCATTCTTAAAGAAGTAATTCTATGAGAAATATTAATTTTTGTGGGTTGGCATTGATAAGCTCTGTTTCTTCTTGATTCAGCCTTCAAGCAAATCTTTGAGAACCATTATCTTTTTCACTATTCAATACCCAGGTTCCTGTGGAATACTGGGTTACCCACTTTACTCTTTAACTGTGTTATAATACAACAGAAGAACATGCTGAAATTTGCTCAGTGGTTATGGGAGGGCCAATTTCAGATATACAGATGCCACCCTGACTATAAGAACAACAGCTATACACCATGGACCTGATCAGTTTTTCATCCTGAGACCTGACAGGCCCTTGAACATTAGTCACGGGTTGCATTAATGCTGCTACATCTATAATTGAAAGTGTACCTGGTTTGGATAAGCTTTTTACTTTAAAACCTGAAAGTCCAGTGGACATAAGTCCCAGGTTACAGAACAATACTTTACTAGATCCTAAGAGTGTAAGGATATGCATCATCAGATGATCACCAACTAGTCATCAAAGGAATCCTAGGTGACTGTATGCTGAAGATCACAGCCATCAAGCCTGTTCATATAATTCATACAGCCACCAAGCCTGTTAATTAATTTGTGGAATTTTAATGCCTTATACCAGCTCTCCAATAGCATAAGAGGGTGTAGTCACCCCCGCCCCTCCACACACACACTCATAAGATGATTGCCACTTGGTTATGAAGAGGGGCTGGAAGAAATATGGGGAGCTAACAGCACCCAACATTTCAAGTTCCCCTAAGAGGTGATATGCACAGATCAAACTCCCTCCTTTGCAAACATACTCAGTAGATGTGGGGAGGGAAAGCATAAACTGCACAGCACAGGCTAGCATCCCAATATGCCCAAAGGGATATGACAGTTGGAGCAACCACACCAGAAGAGTAGTATCCTTCTGCAGGATGGAGGTGGAAGTCTAGAACAGATGGATATCAGCAAGGCCCAACTTCCAACAACAACAACCTAAAAGAATGACATAAGTAAGGAACTGTGGCCTCCTATTTCAAACCTTTAAAAGAAATGGCTGGGAGAATAAACCTGCACAGCAATGTCCCAACTCCTAACACAAACCCTGGGGATTTCAATAAAGGTAGCCTCTTAAATTAAAAAAAACAGTCTCAACAAGGAAGCATGAGCAAGGCGTATTTAACTTGCACAGCATGTTCTATATTTCCTTTCTCATTCCCAGTTGCCTTAGAAATGTATACATTGTAGAAAGAGTTTGATATGCGTGCGCTGCATTAAAACTATAGAAACACCACTTTTGAACTAAAAGGAAGGGATAATCTAATTAAATGAGCCTGGGGGGAAAGATGTCGAGGCAGACATGCATAATATACAGATAGGCCACTGAAAAAGAGGGAAGACTTGGGACTGGAAAGCAACCTACACCAAGAATAGTAAATTAGGGGACCCTGCTTGGTCACGAGATATTAATGCAGAAAGTACCATAGATGCATAATCTTGCCACAGCATGCACTACATTTTTTAACAAATGCAACAAAAAAACTAAATATAAGGAAATTCAACAATATATAAAAAAAGCATTCAACATCTGGCATGGTGTCTGAATTAGATCATTGGAAAACAGGTCCTTTGACTGAAAGGTCATACACAAATATTCCAAGGACTGTTGGGACACTAAATAAATGTAATGATTTTAAAGGGCTAGTATAAATTCCTCTTTGATGGCCATGAACCCCGCTTTCTGCTATGAATGTGACATGGGTTAAGGACAAAGTAGTAGTGTTTAGTATCCACCTCATATTGTGTGGGAGAAATGACCGAAGCAAGCAAGCCTGAATCTCCATAGAAATGTTTGGAATGTAGGGAGTATCCCATCAAAAACTGGTTTTAAACATAAGGAGGTAGTATTCATTCTACACCACATTTTTTAATTGTGTAATTGATTAATTGTCTAATTAGCCTTAGGATTTACAGTCTGTTCTGACGAGAAGCCAATAAAACATCCCAACACTTTTGACGTGTTATAATACATAAGAGCATTTTGTATCAGCAACAGATAAGCATGTAAGTTCCTGATATAGGGATGGATCTGATGAGGGTCCCTTAAATCATCCTACTCAGAAAACAGCTGTCTGTCCCTTCACCCAGTTGTAGTACTGAATATCAACTTGAAACATATCAACTTACAATAATATCAAGGTCAGAATATAGACAACCATAATATCGACAACACTTTATTTATAAGTAAAATAACAAAAAGATTCTATATTGGAGACTTTAATTTACAAAAATACAGATCAACTACAAAAATGAAAATAATTTTTATAAACCTATTTATCTGAAAATAAAATTTAAATTGAATATCTTCAAAAATATAATCAAATAAGAGACAAGATGGCAGTGGTAATACCAACGATGTCAGCACCTCTGCTATGTTTGCAAGTGTAATATCAGGACAAATATAGTGTGCTCAAATGAATAGACACTATGCCATCAAAGTAGTGTACCTTAATATATGGAGACAATTCTCCATATATATACAGAAAGTTTTAAACAATTCAGAGCACAACAACAAAGTAGTTTTGATCCGTCACTATTGTGGATCAATTTTAATTTGAAAAACACTCCAAAAGCGCACAAGTTTCAACAAGAATCCACATGTATACAATAAATTAAAGCCTGATGATCTGTTGACATGTAGATATGTAGAAGGCGCACACAGCCGACACGTGTTTCGTCGTGTTGACGACTTTTTCAAGGCTTGAGAACGTTGTGACCCTAGTTTGGTCTGGGCGAGATGACCTCCAGAGGCCCCTTTATATATTGGAGGAGGAAATTGTAATTAGCCCCTGCGAGGTTAGGATTCTTGAGTGAATCAAAGAATAGGTTCAGTTGCGACCTCCCCCGGAAGACGCAAGAGCTCATACATGTCTGTAATTCACCTCCCAATTTCAGGTGAAAAGCAAAAGTTTGTGAAAAAGCAACCTCGGGCATGTGTTAGCCCGATACTCGCTCAGGGGAGGCCTGTGATAATTTCACACGTAGTAACCATCGTAAGTTGATCCACAATAGTGACGGATCAAAACTACTTTCTTGTTGTCCTCTGAATCTTCACAAATATATTTTTAAAATGAAAACTAAAATAATTTGTATAAATCTATGAAAATATAAAATGATGTTTTACTGTATTTGAATGTTTAATGAATTAACATATATGTGGATGGGGGTTAGATTTATTAGTATGACTTCAAACAAAGCAATATTGGGTAAAGTGTTTACTATTCCCACTCCAAACAAATCAACATTGGGGAATGTGTTGGTCTCTGGAAGGGCAAAACTTACTACTCCCATGGCAAACTGAAAAACATTGGTGAAAATGTTAAACTTTAGGGTTGGGAGTTAGATTTACTATTCCCATGCCAAACTAAGCAACATCAAATGTCAAAAAATTGTAAACATTTTCATAAATAAATTGAAAATAGAAAAAAATAAAAATGTAAAACATGTTTTACAGATTTAAGTCAAACATAGCAAATTAATATTTTAAAAATAAAAACTATAATGTAATATAAATATAAATGATTTAATAGCTGTAACAATATCTGACACATAGACCTAGATTAATGCAATAATTTAATTAACAAAATTTAATTTCAACATGCTAACAATTATTAATTTTCCTTAAATTAAAAATGACAAATATTTAATAAATTTGAAACAAATGTCTTAAAGAAAAAAGTATTTTTTTAAATTGAAACAATAAAAAATATTTAAAACATTTTAGACAAAACATACAAATATTTGAAACAATAAAATAATTATATATATGTATTTTAAAACACTACACACTCAGAACTCCTAAAACCCAACAACCCCAAACATACACCCCAAAAATATATAGTTAAATAGTAAGGGAAACAAATAAGAAAATAATACTATCCATAGAAATAAATTCAAAAATTTTAAATTATTATTTTAAAACACTCCCCATCAAAAAACCTACATAAAACTCAGCATCCCCAAAATACATAATATTAAACTTAAAAATAAATGTTTTCAAATGTAATAAACATATATTTTTAATTAAATAAAAAATAAATACAAAGCATTATTTTAAATCACTTCCTACCAAAAACCCATATAAAAGCCAACAGCCTGGAAAACAATACAAGGACAAATCAAGGGGCATATTTATGAACAAATCAGGCAGTGCAGTGGAGCGCAGTAAGTCGCCTTGCTGTGCTGCGTGATAGGGCAAGGGCTGGAATGCACTGTATTTAACATAATACAGCGCATTCCTGTCTTTTCCCTGCGCTGCTTAGCGCCAACGCAGGCACCCTTGCACCATGGTGCAATCTTGCCTACGTTGTAAGCAGGATTGTTTTTGGGCAGGAAGGAAGACCTTCCTGCACAAAAACAATCCTCTGAGGCATTTTCCTCTTTCTATGTTTGCTGCAGAATGCAGAACACTTTGAAAGATGAAGTAACAAGGAGAAATAAAGATATTTCTCCTTGTTACACCTCGCCTGGTGAGGCATAGCATTTTGACGCATTCCCAGGTCTACCACTAATGGTAAATCTGGAAATGCACCAAAATTCATGGGTGGATGTGTGGGATCACCCATGCTCCACCCATGGAATGCCTGCCTGGGGTAGAGCCATGCAGTACAGCATTTTGAGCTGCATTGCTTTGAGTTAATCTAGATTTATCAAGCCACGCAGGGCCACCCAAGGTGGCCTTGAGTGGCTAGATAAATCTAAATTAAGACTTGCAACGCTTTTGCGCCCCATTGCGTGGTGCAAGGATGGCGCAATTCTTTAATAAATATGCCCCGAAATTCAAATAAAAAAAGAAAACTATTCAACTAAACATTTAAAAAAAATCCAATATAGTACACATACATCCACAAGCAACCACAGGGAAGAGTAACAGCACACTCATATTAGTTTTGAAAATATAATTTTGCAAAAAAACAAATAAGGCCATGTGTTTTGGGGATAAGCATCAAACTCACCATTAACCTGTATATCTTAATGTTGCTGCTGGAACAACATGGAACCCACTAGTATCTTTCACCATCGACAGTGCCAAACACGTCCAACAGTACGCTCGGCATTGATGGTGCAGTGTGAGCAAGAAGGATACGAACATGAGTGTAGGCACAGAAAAGACATAGGGGCCGATTCCGATTCGTGTCGGTAATTTCTCCGACCGAGCCGGCCTCGGAGAGATTTCCGACCGAATCGGACCCGTGCAGTCCGACCGAACGAGTCCGATGCATTCGTATGCCACCGGACACGAGTCGGTCGGACTCCCATTGAACTCAATGGGAGCCGGTCGTACAACGCGTACGCGGGCTCCCATTGCCTCAATGGGTGCGAGGCGGACAAGGGCGCCCCCTACAGCGAGTACGCCGCGAAGCGCTCGCGGCGTACACGCACAGGTAGGGGGACCCATGGGTCCCCCCTGTGTGCGCCTCGCACGGGTACACGTACAGGGGTCCGACACGGACCCCAAAGTACGGCTCCGACAGCGAGTTCGAGTCGGACGGCGCGTGTCGGTCGGAGCGGTCGAGGTGCGCATCGTACTTACCCGGCCGGAAAACGTCTCCATTGCGCGGTGCGAATCGGGTCCGAGCGAGTCGGTCGGAGCGGTACGATCCGGGAACCAGTCGGTCGGAGCGGTCGGGTCGCCCGGACGAGTCGGTCGGCGAATACGCATCGTACTCGCTCGCCCGGACGCGCGTACGACTCGGTCGGAAAATAGGGCTCCGGATCGGATCCGGTAAAACCGAATCCGATTCGGAGCACTACCGGCCGAGATCGGAATCGGCCCCATAGTCAGTTGGTAGTTATGCAGCTTATCTTGTCAGATGGAGGTTCTCTTGGTTTTTCTGCAAGTGAAGACTTTTGAGGTGCCTGCATAAGGATTGACTGTGACGGTGGTGATAGGGAGGTAACAACTGGACAGCACGTATGTGACAGCCACAGTCCTGGGTGGCATGACTCCTGTCACACAGTGTGGAAGAAATCCGGAGTGGCAATGACCTGAGCAAGGGACGGAAGTGGCGGCCAATGGTGCCCAGGACCAGAGATGGATGGGAGTGAGGCAAGCCTGTGACAAGCCATGACAATAAATCGCTTGCACTTGTGAGTCGGATAAAGAACAAAATAGTGCCTGAGTGGGTTGCAAAACAGAAAAAAGACACATGGGGAACATGATGGGACCAGTCTATGTACACTGTCTAATGAGGATAATACAGAAAAATATTTAAATTGTCAAAAAAAGTCACATATTAAGACACTCACCATGAAGATCCTTGTTTGCCAATTGTTGCATTCCATCTGCTTGTGTCTCACTGTGCTTGAAAGCAGTTTCTTCTTCAATCTACATTGGATCAGTATTTCCTGTGTTCTTCACTCCAGGGGATGGTTTTTGCCCAGAAGGTCTTTGCCAGTATTTACAAGGGTATAGACGTTTCTACAAGGGCAGTATTGTTTCTGAATGTTGACTTTTTGAACAATGCCTGTTGAGTGGAACTGCATTGAGTTGTGACAATAAAAATTGTTTTCTTCTGAAAGACTTTGAACTAAGATACTGGTTGCATCCATACAGCGATGCAGTGAGCAGCATTTCATATCCTTTTATTCTGCAGTAATATAGGTGAGGTATATATAGATATTGCATGCATATTACACTGCAACTATAAAAGGACTTAGAATCTATGTTAACTGTAGAATTATATGTTATTGAAGAATAATTTAATGTCTATAAAGCACACATAGCCACAAAACGTTGCCTGACTCTAAAAGGTATACCATGAAGACAGTTAATGTCACGTAAGGCTGCTGAGTTAATGTTGCCTTTCATCACTTCTTGTAGGACAAGATATCTTTAAACCACAAAATAGGAGAAGAATCTATACTAGGTCTCGACGAGATGCAATGCAGCATGTGTGTGTTATCCAAATCCCTTCCCCATGTGTCTTTGGGCATGGTTCATACTAGCCTCCTAGGAGAACAAGCCGAGCAAGATGAAGCAGCAAACATCGAAGTCCTGACTGCCCTGCAGTCGAACCATGAGTCTGTTACTGGTGGAGGCCTGTCCCTTCTCTGTGGTGATAGTTTATTCTTTTTATGCCTGCCTAGCAGCAAAAGTTAAGCTTCTACTTCACCACTGGTCACATTTTTTCCTGCTTTGTCCATGAGCAATCACTGAAAAGGTGAGAGAAGAAAAACTCATGAATTCATATGTCCATGACTTCACATTCATAAAAATCCATCTTTCAATATCCATTTAATAAATGTAACAAAGAGTAACATTGTCACATGCCCCACTCCCCTTTGCCATGCACCCACAAGCCACTTTCAGCATTAGATGACTCTGATTAACAAAAGTACAGGTAAAGGACATATTAATGTCTAGAGGTACTAAAAAAAATGTCAGTCCTACATTTCCTTATAATTGCAAACAGGAACTTAGGGCCTGATTATGATGGTGGTCGGACTTTTGTCCGACCGCCATCCTGTCGGGAATGGGTCCCGTCCGACTAGCTGTCGGTGGTCCTGCTACAAGAATTACGATGGGGGTGCTTGCACTGTGTATATTTTGTACTGAATTTGGACGGGACAAGTGATGAGGTGGAATCCGAGTCAAAGGAATAACGTGTTGGGCTCAGTGGCGTTGTTGGTAGGTGAGCCACCGACTCGTTGGCGGGGTAGGTATACTCAGTCTCCTCGTTGCAGGGGGAGTCCGGGTCGTCGAGTAAGCGATCAGGCAAATCTACCATCTCGATAGCAACATCAGTGACCGTTCGGGCTGGAGGGCCACAAACATTTGTCCGGGAAATGACTGGACAAGAGACCGCTGGTGTTACACTATTCAGGATCGGCCAGATGTTGCAGCTTGACATTTTCCACTGAGATGTATCTGTTCTCTTTGCGACCAGGAAGCGGTGGTAAGATGACTGTACGAGTTCCCTTCAAGCCAAGGACTGGAACTGGTGCACGATAAGAGGGGCCGAATTCTTTTTTGTTCTCCACCTTCTCTCGGACCAAATCTCCAACCTTCGGAAGCCAGCCGGCAACCGGAATCTGCAGCGCAGCGTCTGTGGCTGAAGGTAAATGTTCGATTGCAAGTTTGTCTCGGGCTTCTTGTAAGTCCTGTAACATAGTAGAATGGTTATCTACATCAAAGATTGCGGATTACGCCGCCATGTCTAGACCATCAAGGTCGGGCACAAACATTCGTATGCCAAAGAGCATTTTGTATGGGGTCCGCCCACCCAGAGGTCTTCTAGGGAGATTATTAAGTGCACGTTGTACGGTATACAAGTGGGCCAGCCAGTTCCTGCCAGTACCTAAGACTCTAGCTGTCAAGGATTGCTTTAAGTCACGGTTCATTCGTTCAACAATCGAATTGCCTCAGGCCGATATGGAGACGAAAATTTCACCCGCACCCCCAGTGAACCCATTGCGTCCTTGTACGCCTTAGAGGTGAACGCCGGACCTTGGTCAGAATGGAAGGTGCCACAGGCGAAAATTCCCACAAAGACACGCAAATCCCTTATGACATTTCGAGCGTCAGCACTCCGTTGTGGCCAAACCCAGATGAAACGTGTGCACGAATCCACTGCAACCAAGATGTACTTATATGCAGTGTCAGAAGAAAATGGACCGCAGTGATCCAGGTAAACACACCCAAAAGGTCTGTTAGAAATGCAGAGCGGGGTCTGTGGTGGCCGTGTTTACCGTGGAAGGCTTAATTTGCTGACAAACATCACAAGAAAGCACATAAGTACGGGTTTGTTTATATAAACCACGCCACCAGTAACGCTGCTGCAAGATGGACACCGTCGCAGACACGCCAGCATGAGCCGAAGCCATGCCTTCGTGTGCGGCCGTTATCAAGGAAAGTCTGCGGTCCGCGTTGGGAATCAGCCGATCACCAACGTTTGGAATTCTTACGTAAGGAGCCTGTTCGGGACCTAATTGATAAGAGTATTTGGAAGGGAAACCCCGTGGGTAATTAGCACCTTCCTTCGTCGCAGCAATAGCTGCCAAAATATCATTATCTATTTTAGTCATGGATCTTGTAACTGCTGCGACTGAACACGTGGCTACTGCTGATTTGGCAGCTTCATCTGCCAAACCGTTACCGACAGCGTGTGCGCCCACACGCTGGTGGCCAAGAGTGTGAATCACCTGTATGAGTGGCAGACGTTGTTTCAAATCTGCCACTCGAACCCAAAGCATGTTATGCTTAATTGTGCTACCTTTTGCATCCCTGTAGTCGTTTTGCGACCAAAAGAATAGATTGTCATTGTAAGACTGAACACAGTAGTAAGAATCGCACACAATAAGAGTGGTCACATCCGGATCAGCGAACTCAAGTGCGAGCACCAATGCGCGCAGCTCGGCCAATTGTGCAGTACTGTCTCCTAGTGCCTGAGTGTGCACTACAGTTGATTTGAACTTACCGTTCACCATGGTACCTGTAACAATAGCACATGCAGCTGAATAAGCATGCTTGGAACCCGTGGCCGGTTGTGCCGAACCATCGGTATAGATAATACATTCGTATTCCTCAAGCGGTAGCAAGGACAGAGGAGGAGGATGAACGAATTCATACTGTAAAAACTCCTGAGTCTGAAGAGAAGAATCAAAGATAAAAGTGACATCCGGGGACGTTAAAGATGTTGCCCATTGTATCCAACGGGGGTGCAAAGCCTTAGAGTTCGGAACACATGCTTTCGTCACTGCCTCCAGGGCAGGATATGGTGTTACCACCAAAATGCGTTTTCCCTGTGCCAGTGCGCGTTCCTTTAGAATCGCCATTTGCACTGCAGTCAAAACTTTCTCCACAGATGAAAAGCGCATTTCTGCGGAAGTGTAAAGATGTGACTTGTATGCGATCGGTACTGTGTCACCTTCGTTAAAGGTTAAGTACGTGAAACCCACTGCCCCCGGAATGATTCTAATCACCAGGTTTGTGTGGTTGTCACGAGTCAACAAGAATTTAGATTCAAGTAGATCTGACTGCAAAGACTGCAGTATAGAAGAATGCTCGGGAAGCCAGCATGACTTCGAAAAGTTAGGTTGTATCAAGGCATAAAGTGGCTTGATACGCTGGACATATTTGGGAATGTAAGTACGCCCGAAGTTTAGAAAACCCAGTAAAGACTGAAGCTTCTTCAAAGTGGTTGGAGGGCACAAGAGTGCGCATGTCTCCCAAAAATGGGGGGCTAAGCCCTTACCTTCATTGTTGAGCTCATAGCCCAAAAACAAAATGGTAAATTCAGCAATGTGAGATTTGGCAAAGTTAAATTTGTAACCTAAAACCGCAAATTCAAGAATAATGCGGTCCACTCGGTAAAGATGCGGGTATAATTTGTCGTCTGTCAGATAGATATCATCGACGTACGAACACGCATCTGGGTCTATGCCGTCTAATAAAGAGACAACAGGGGCGGCGAATACACCCGGACTGTTCTTGTAGCCCATGGGTAAACGCCGGAAGTTAAATTGTTTACCACCGGAGGTAAAAGCGCTGCATTGGCTACACTCCGGGGACAAGTTGTGCGTGTAAAATCCATTGGATAGGTCAAGTGTCGTTTTATATTTTTTACGAACAAGACTGTCTACAAGCGCAGAACTGTGTGTGTTTTGCTCCGCAAAGGTCCGACAATGGGAGTTCAAATGTCGGTAATCCAAAACTAAGCGGTATGATCCATCGGGTTTAGAAACCGCGAAAAGGGGATTATTCATGGGTGACACGCATGTTTCAATCACTCCTTGATATTCTAACTGTGTCAGAATTTCGGAAACGGGACCTTTAGCTTCCCGCTTGATGGGATATTGGGGTTGTGGCTGTGGCAGCGACCGCAAAGGAATTTCATGGGGGGGAGAGTCTTCATCCCAGCCCACGTGGTTGCGGTATAACGCTGGAGCCAGGGACACAGCCCATTCAGCTGCGAGAGCCTCCACTTTGTCCTTGGGGACATGACGAGAAAAGCTCGGAAGGATTACCTCCTCCCCTCTACGCGCAGCAAGTACGAATGGGGCGGCCAATCCGCCTCTGCCAACAGAATGTCGTAAGAAGAGGTCAGATTCTCCCAAAAAATCCCTTTAATAACACGCTGTATGTCACCTTCAATTTGAATGACCATATTATATAGTCTGTCAGGGGGTGCCACTCTGGTGTCTGCTGTCTCGACAGTAATGAATGTTTCAGTTGCTGTCGCCTCCACATGAGGACGTAGTGCCTCCCGCACTATGGTAACTTCCGCGGCACTGTCTAGGAGCGTCACTGCCCACGTCCAATTCAGGAGTCTCGTTCTCACCGTCTGTGGCATACCTCGCTGTCACAGCTGCAACCTTTTTCTTCTGAAACTGTGGGCGAGAACGTTGAAATTCTTCTGGTTTCCCTCGGCCTTGCTGTCGAGGTTGGTCTCGTCCCTGTGGAGCCTCTCGACCCCTTCCTCTATCCTGGCGATCTCCTCCACCAGCCTGTGAGGTTGTTGGTGCCTGTGAAGAACGAGGAGAACGCGAATCAGGGACTTGAAATCTCTCTGGAGATTTAATTCTCGCCCTATCGCGCAAATCATAAGTGCGTTCAGAAGAGACGGAAACCGGGGATGCGCCTCGCGACCCTGTCTTTTTCTGTTGCTTACCCTGTTTTTTCAACCTCCAGCTCTTTTTAGTAAAGAACGGTTTCTCATCTTTCTCAGATTGAGTTTTTGGTTGTTGTTGCGATTGTGTTTGCGGTTTAGCAAAAGGCTTGACTCCCAGGCTATTGCGGCCAATTGTTTTGTAAGCCTGTGCAATAATTTTCGGTAATTCGCGCGGCTTGTCCGGTTCTGGGATCAAAGCCAAAGCATTAGCTACTTGAAAGTTAACTGCATCGCCCTTGACATTCGCAAGGATCAAATCAGCTACTACATCGAACACTCCCACCAGTCTCATCCCTAATTCCACAGCCGCTTCAGGGCCATGCTCATCCTGCACTCGTTTAATTACAGAGGGGAGAACCGTCATGGAAGGAGTGCCGAAACACTTCGCATATACTGCTGCGAATACCTTGCCCCAGTTGTTACATTCTGTCAACTCGGGAATTAAGTCTTTTGGCAAACTAATCGTCAAAATCCTGTGTTTTTCCACAGGAGAAGTATTTGGAAAAACTGCCTCCGGCTGGTCAAATTTTTCTGCAAGCCAATAAGGCAAATCGTCCTTATTTTGTGGGCGTTTGCCCATCACCGAATTAACCATGACGGGACTTATGGTTACACCGCCCGGCCCAGCTGGATGCGCTGCAACTCCAGGCGGGGCTCCCTGGATATTGCCTGTAACATACTGTACTAAGGCTCTGTGCACACGTATCAAAGACGTATGCAAGTCACGCAGTTCAGCAACTGCTAGCGTCATATAACGCGGATGTGGGGTATACCCGGCCAAAACTGGCCAAGTGGCCCCTTCAATCGATAAGGGGCCTAAACGAATTGGGGTAACCGGTTGGGGTAGGGCACCATTAAACCAAACACGGTGTTGCCATGCCGTGAGCGGTACTTCAAGATTTCGATAAGGCCTATAAACTATAGGAGTAGCGGTGGCTGTATATTCATGGAACACATTATCCGTCCCATCCACCGCCGGGAAGGTGACCCAAGAGTAAAACACCTCAAAGTGGTAAGCGGGATCCGCTTGTACCACAAAGATTAGATCGACACCCGCGTCAGGCACTCCATACACTGTCAAGTGAGCCCGGAGTGCTGCACGGCTATGTGCCGCAATTTGAACAGCCATTTAAGGCAAACAATATTCGACAACCTAATATGAGGCAGCACAAAAAAGGTTTTTATTTAAAAACCTTTTAACAACTTCAAGCTTGATAGAACCTATAAAAACGTCAATATAGGAGGTATCACCCTCACACACGCTTCCGGAAGCGGCTGCGAAGGGGGTTGTGGACAAGCACAAGTACTACTCAAGCGTCTCGCAGATAAGCAGCCCACTCGGTTGCGCCATGTTGTAGGGATTCTGCACATACACAGAGCTATGCACAGGATAATAGGACCTCGGAGTATAGTGGTGAACCAACCATGCACCTTAGTACCCACAATCCCAATCCGACTAGCTTTGGCATCTCATTAGCAACGATGCTACCAATGATTACACAACCCAGAACACGGTGTCTCTCTCTCTCAGGACTCGCGGGAGCAAGGACACCCTTTCATAACTCACTCATACCTGTCCACAACGTGCGTAATAAGAGACACTGTATAGTTTAAAATGTTTATTTCAACTACCGTGCTCTAAGATACAGTACACGTGCCAGTACTATCAGCATAATGCAGAAGGATAAAATAATAAGCATAGTTACAATTCCATAGAATACAAATGGGGAAAGCATTTCATAAAGCAGTGGATATAGGGCTAAATGACCATACCACCCTCCCCGTGCTAGTAGCTAGTTTATTATAAAAACAGAAGACCTCTGGGCATTGTCAGGCGAACCCCCATACCTCAATATCTAGATGCAAGGTTTACATCATCAGACACGCACAGCTCTTCTCTCTGGAAAGGTTTTTCTCCAAGTGCCTCTAACCGTGAAATCACAATATTAAAAGCACACGAATTTCTCCAGTGCAGCTGTACTTAGTGTTATGTCTAAGTGCGAGGGACTGGCCAGATCAGCAAGAACAAGGGACGTTGTTTTTCGACCTTGTACATGTTGTGCAGACGTAACCCAAAGGGAACAGGAGAAAAGGTGAAAGGCAGAAATGCAGACAGTTCTAAAATAGCCGGGCAGAAGCAGAGGCTGGAAAAACAAAGGCACAAAGTAACGTGCGCAAAAAAGGCACCATGGCAGTCAGGCCTAGGCCAACTTAGCAAGGCAGACCATGAGGCCACAAACCACATGACAGTAGCAGGTGTGTTAAATGTGACTAAAGCCTTGGGTCAATATGCATTTTTACTAATTGTAGCGATATTTACTATACCATGCTTGAGTTTACTTTTTTTACACAAAAATATTACTTTTTTTTAAAGAAACTTAGATATGTATATTTGTATGTATGTGGTATTTCCATAACGTGAACCTAGCTAAAAGGCAGTGGAGCTCGGTACATAGTCAAAGTCCAGCATAAAGTCAACGAGTGATAGTAGAGATAGCTAATTTGTGGGCTATTAATGCATTGTGATGTAGTCTTCTTTAAGAAGGTGTGTCTTCAATTCTTTTTTAAATAGGAGCAGCGTTGGGGTGAATCCTGGTGGATATGGGAATGTTGTTCCAGATCCTGGGTGAATAGATGGAAAAGGTCTGCTTCACTGCTTTTTTCATTATATATAGTTTAAAATGGTAAATATTAAATATTCTAATATATAATATTAATATAATGTAAATTAAATAAATGTAGGTACCTCTTAATACTATATATACATATATACATATATATATATATATATATATATATTTATATATGTAGTTATATGTACATATATATATGATGCTCCAATTTCACCAAACTGCTGAACTGACAGCGGGTGCCACATGCATGCGTGATGGTGAAATTCACGCTGATAAATCTCCGCTCCAAAAACAATGCAGGGCACTCAAGCAGTACTTGCTACCTTCTTTATTTCATCAAAGCAGGCGCATTTCGGCAACAGATTGCCTTTCTCAATGTTGCGATGAAAAAATTAATTACACACGTCGTTACGGGTTCATTTAAATATCAAGAACCCTTTCGCCATTGGTGGGTTCAAAGCATTATCACAGAAGAAGGTCTGCAATAGCCTAATCGTTATCGTAGTGGTCATGTTGGTAAAGAGGACTTTAAAGTATATAATATACAGTTTATAACATTACAAAGTCCAAATAAACTCTCCACCGTAGGTAAGTCATAGTTTTCAGTGCCCAGCTCACCACAATATCAGCTACATTCATATTGCCATAACGATGTGTGCTCAAAGAACCCCTCAACTGCCGCTGGATGTTGTTCCAAAGTGAAGCCGTAAGAGTCAATCAAATTACCGGCTTCCCTAAATGTGAATAATTCACGACTTTGGTCGACGGCCCACATCTTCAGAGGTGGTTCGGGCAGTTCAAATTAAACATGACGCTCCAATTTCACCATACTGCCGAACTCACAGCGGGTGCCACATGCATGCGTGATGGTGAAAATCAAGCTGATAAATCTCCGCTCTAAAAACATTGCAGGGCACTCACAGGGTACTTGTTGCCATCTTTATATCATCAAAACATATCTATCTATCTATCTATATATATACACTACAACTACAGGTTCCAGCATGCATTGCATAGAAAACTCACCTGAGAGTCCACTTGGTATTAATTGATTGGCAGTGAGTGGTGCCTGCGAGCAAGTTTGTCAGTTGACTGCAAGCCTCTGATGAAGGAGCGTTATTGCTCTGAAACGCGTCAGAAACTGAACTATTATTTGACTGAGAACGCCGATTTCCAATAAAGATATGGTTGTACCATCCCGCTGTCGGCATGTCCTTGCCTCAGGGCAAATTTTTTGATGGGATTTGAATGTGGTAGCCTGGCCGCAGAGGATGCGCCACTACGACATTATGCAGCGTGGGGCCAAAAGACTAGAAGAGTGCTCTGGTCTTGTTTATGGCACAGCGGGGCAGGACATGAATTAACCGGCTTTCCCGGCTCGAACACCCACTGTTGTGATTTATATGGACAAACTTTTGCAGATCATTCTGAACCCACTTGGAGGATATTAAAGCTCGAAGATGGAAACTACAACTACAGGTTCCAGCATGCCTTGCATAGAAAACTCACCTGAGAGTCCACTTGGTATTAATTGATAGGCAGTGAGTGGTGTCTGCGAGCAAGTTTGTCAGTTGACTGCAAGCCTCTGATGAAGGAGCGTTATTGCTCTGAAACGCGTCAGAAACTGAACTACTATTTGACTGAGAACGCCGATTTCCAATAAAGATATGGTTGTACCATCCCGCTGTCGGCATGTCCTTGCCTCAGGGTGAATTTTTTGATGGGATTTGAATGCGGTAGCCTGGCCGCAGAGGACGCGCCACTACGACATTTTGCAGCGTGGGGCCAAAAGACTAGAAGAGTGCTCTGGTCTTGTTTATGGCACAGCGGGGCAGGACATGAATTAACCGGCTTTCCTGGCTCGAACGCCCACTGTGGTGATTTATATGGACAAACTTTTGCAGATCATTCTGAACCCACTTGGGGGATATTAAAGCTCGAAGATGGGGACTACAACTACAGGTTCCAGCATGCCTTGCATAGAAAACTCACCATAGAGTCCACTTGGCATTAATTGATAGGCAGTGAGTGGTGCCTGCGAGCAAGTTTGTCAGTTGACTGCAAGCCTCTGATGAAGGAGCATTGTTGCTCTGAAACGCGTCAGGAATGGAACTATTATTTGACTGAGAACGCCGATTTCCAATAAAGATATGGTTGTACCATCCCGCTGTCGGCATGTCCTTGCCTCAGGGCGAATTGTTTGATGGGATTTGAATGTGGTAGCCTGGCCGCAGAGGACGCGCCACTACGACATTTTGCAGCGTGGGGCCAAAAGACTAGAAGAGTGCTCTGGTCTTGTTTATGGCACAGCGGGGCAGGACATGAATTAACCGGCTTTCCCGGCTCGAACGCCCACTGTGATGATTTATATGGACGAACTTTTGCAGATCATTCTGAACCCACTTGAGGGATATTAAAGCTCGAAGATGGAAACTACAACTGCAGGTTCCAGCATGCCTTGCATAGAAAACTCACCTGAGAGTCCACTTGGTATTAATTGATAGGCAGTGAGTGGTGCCTGCGAGCAAGTTTGTCAGTTGACTGCAAGCCTCTGATGAAGGAGCGTTATTGCTCTGAAACGCGTCAGAAACTGAACTATTATTTGACTGAGAACGCCGATTTCCAATAAAGATATGGTTGTACCATCCCGCTGTCGGCATGTCCTTGCCTCAGGGCAAATTTTTTGATGGGATTTGAATGTGGTAGCCTGGCCGCAGAGGATGCGCCACTACGACATTTTGCAGCGTGGGGCCAAAAGACTAGAAGAGTGCTCTGGTCTTGTTTATGGCACAGCGGGGCAGGACATGAATTAACCGGCTTTCCCGGCTCGAACACCCACTGTGGTGATTTATATGGACAAACTTTTGCAGATCATTCTGAACCCACTTGGAGTATATTAAAGCTCGAAGATGGAAACTACAACTACAGGTTCCAGCATGCCTTGCATAGAAAACTCACCTGAGAGTCCACTTGGTATTAATTGATAGGCAGTGAGTGGTGCCTGCGAGCAAGTTTGTCAGTTGACTGCAAGCCTCTGATGAAGGAGCGTTGTTGCTCTGAAACGCATCAGAAACTGAACTACTATTTGACTGAGAACGCCGATTTCCAATAAAGATATGGTTGTACCATCCCGCTGTCGGCATGTCCTTGCCTCAGGGTGAATTTTTTGATGGGATTTGAATGCGGTAGCCTGGCCGCAGAGGACGCGCCACTACGACATTTTGCAGCGTGGGGCCAAAAGACTAGAAGAGTGCTCTGGTCTTGTTTATGGCACAGCGGGGCAGGACATGAATTAACCAGCTTTCCTGGCTCGAACTCCCACTGTGGTGATTTATATGGACAAACTTTTGCAGATCATTCTGAACCCACTTGGGGGATATTAAAGCTCGAAGATGGGAACTACAACTACAGGTTCCAGCATGCCTTGCATAGAAAACTCACCATAGAGTCCACTTGGCATTAATTGATAGGCAGTGAGTGGTGCCTGCGAGCAAGTTTGTCAGTTGACTGCAAGCCTCTGATGAAGGAGCATTGTTGCTCTGAAACGCGTCAGGAATGGAACTATTATTTGACTGAGAACGCCGATTTCCAATAAAGATATGGTTGTACCATCCCGCTGTCGGCATGTCCTTGCCTCAGGGCGAATTGTTTGATGGAATTTGAATGTGGTAGCCTGGCCGCAGAGGACGCGCCACTACGACATTTTGCAGCGTGGGGCCAAAAGACTAGAAGAGTGCTCTGGTCTTGTTTATGGCACAGCGGGGCAGGACATGAATTAACCGGCTTTCCCGGCTCGAACGCCCACTGTGATGATTTATATGGACGAACTTTTGCAGATCATTCTGAACCCACTTGAGGGATATTAAAGCTCGAAGATGGAAACTACAACTGCAGGTTCCAGCATGCCTTGCATAGAAAACTCACCTGAGAGTCCACTTGGTATTAATTGATAGGCAGTGAGTGGTGCCTGCGAGCAAGTTTGTCAGTTGACTGCAAGCCTCTGATGAAGGAACGTTGTTGCTCTGAAACGCGTCAGGAACGGAACTATTATTTGACTGAGAATGCCGATTTCCAATAAAGATATGGTTGTACCATCCCGCTGTCGGCATGTCCTTGCCTCAGGCCGAATTTTTTGATGGGATTTGAATGCGGTAGCCTGGCCGCAGAGGACGCGCCACTACGACATTTTGTAGCATGTGGCCAAAAGACTAGAAGAGTGCTCTGGTCTTGTTTATGGCACAGCGGGGCAGGACATGAATTAACCGGCTTTCCCGGCTCGAACGCCCACTGTGGTGATTTATATGGACGAACTTTTGCAGATCAGTCTGAACCCACTTGGGGGATATTAAAGCTCGAAGATGGAAACTACAACTACAGGTTCCAGCATGCCTTGCATAGAAAACTCACCTGAGAGTCCACTTGGTATTAATTGATAGGCAGTGAGTGGTGCCTGCGAGCAAGTTTGTCAGTTGACTGCAAGCCTCTGATGAAGGAGCGTTGTTGCTCTGAAACTCGTCAGGAAAGGAACTATTACTTGACTGAGAACGCTGATTTTCAATAAAGATATGGTTGTACCATCCCGCTGTCGGCATGTCCTGGCCTCAGGGCGAATTTTTTGATGGGATTTGAATGCGGTAGCCTGGCCGCAGAGGACGCACCACTACGACATTTTGCAGCGTGGGGCCAAAAGACTAGAAGAGTGCTCTGGTCTTGTTTATGGAACAGCGGGGCAGGACACGAATTAACCGGCTTTCCCGGCTCGAACGGCCACTGTGGTGATTTATATGGACGAACTTTTGCAGATCATTCTGAACCCACTTGGGGGATATTAAAGCTCGAAGATAGGAACTACAACTACAGGTTCCAGCATGCCTTGCATAGAAAACTCACCTGGGAGTCCACTTGGTATTAATTGATAGGCAGTGAGTGGTGCCTGCAAGCAAGTTTGTCAGTTGACTGCAAGCCTCTGATGAAGGAGCGTTGTTGCTCTGAAACGCGTCAGGAACAGAACTATTATTTGACTGAGAAGGCCGATTTCCAATAAAGATATGGTTGTACCATCCTGCTGTCGGCATGTCCTTGCCTCAGGGCGAATTTTTTGATGGGATATATATATATATATATATATATTTTTTTTTTTAAACATAAAAAATATTAACAAATCAAATATTAAATAAATTACCAAATTAAATAAATATAAATATAAAACAAAAAGAATTAAGAATTTACTGAAAATATGTTTTAACAAATTATACAAAAAATGCATCTATATATATATATATATATAAATAAACAAATAATAATATTACATATATTTAAACAATAATAAAAAAGTATTAAAGTCTGGGAATAATGGATATACTATTTCCACTTCAGTCTGTGCAACAGTAGAAAAAGCATTGTACTACGGAGAGGTCAAAATTACTATTTCCACTCCAGTGTCTGCAAAAGTAGGGAAAGCGTTAGTCTTCAGAGGGATTGGATTTACTATTCCCACTCCAGTCTGTGCAACAGTAAGGCAAGAGTTGGACTTCGGAGGGGTTAAATTTACTATTCCCACTCCAGTCTGTGCAACAGTAGGAAAAGTGTTGGACTTTGTAGGGGTTACATTTTCTATTCCCACTCCAGTCTGTACAACAGTTGGGAAATCATTGTACTCCGGAGAGATAACATTTACTATTCCCATTCCAGTCTTTGCAACAGTAGGGAAAATTTTAGACTCCAGAGGGGTAAAATTTACTATTCCCACGCCAGTCTGAGCAACAGTAGGAAAAGTGTTGGATCTGGGAGCGGGAAACGTCACTATTCCCACTCCAGTCTGTACAACAGTAGGGAAAACGTTGGACTTCACAGGGGTAACATTTACTATTCCCACTCCAGTTTGTGCAACAGTAGGAAAAGCATTGTAATCCGGAGGGGTAACATTTACTATTCCCACTCCAGTCTGTACAACAGGAGGAAAAGAGTTGGACTTCGGAGAGGTAAAATCTACTATTTCCACTCCTGTCTGTAAAACAGTGTGGAAAGCGTTGGACTTCAGAGGGGTAAAAATTACTATTCCCACTTCAGTCTGTGCAACAGTAGGGAAATGACTTTCCTCAAACACATAACATAACCAGCTTAAGCAGAAAGATGGAGCATCTCATCCACGCCAAGCCTTCTCATACATAATCTAGTTTACACCTATCCAGAAAGAATCAATAAGGAATTTTTAATGAACCCTGGGTGATACCACTATTCAGCTGCCTTTCTTCTGTGTGGCTTACACTTGCCCACAAGGAAACACTAAGAAATCTCTAAACCCTGATGAAGTCCTTTGTCGGAACGAAGCACGCTGGCTGGGCTGCAGTTTGAAGTTGTGAAGAACACAGAAAATCTTTTTGGGAATATCATATCATGACTTCTGCGTTATATTGGATCTATAAGAAGAATTCATATATTTGAATAATCTGAATTAATATGTGATTAAGTGAACTTTCTGTAAAAACATTGGGCTTCCCAAGCACTCCCTTTTGTATATTGTTTTTCACTTTGGTTTATGGTCTCGGAGCAAAAGGACCATTAGACAGTTGAGTGCTATTGCATACATATTAACAATTCAAAACGTCTGTGCGGTCAGTTATAGCCAGTACTGCTCTTTTTTACTTGAATTGTATTGTTTCGTGTTTAGTGTTCTTGACAGATAACAATTCTAACTTGACTGGGTTGAACTTCAGGCCGACACTGAACATCCAGAACTGGATAATGTGCAAGCAGTGTCTGAGGCGTTAGATGTCTAAAGCACAGACTTTCATTTAGAGTTGGGTATCATCAGCATTTTGGTGAATCGTGATGCTGTTATCTATGAGTAGATCACCAAGCGGCTCCATGTAGATACTGAAGGTGACAGGAAGCAGTATAGAACCCTGTAGAACTCCACAGCTAATAGGGTCTTTTGGGACCTCTAGGTGGCCAAATGAAGAAATTGATGTTGGTTGGAGGAGGTTGGAAAAGTGGGAGGAGAATGACGATTCTCCAATTATTATGCAGAGAGAATCTTGATTTCATTAAAGACAAACGGAGGCTAACATTATGCAAATACTTTTATTTTCTGCCCAACATGCAGCCCTTTAAAGAATGTAAACACATCACAATAAATAGAACATTAGCAACATCATAAGAAGACAGAGCAGACTCCTATCTTCCTCTTGGGCTGCGATGACACAGGCGCACAACGTGGCATTCCAGATGCTCCTAAACATTGTTATCTGAGAAAAAAATCAAAGAAACACTGTATAGTGAAAGGAATAATGACAGAAATATGCAGTGCAAAAAAATGAAGAGAAAGACAATATCAGCATATTAAAGATAAACAATACTAAACCCAAACCTCTGCGGGAGAGGAGGGTGGGATAATGTTAGCCTCCGTTTGTCTTTAATGAAATCAAGATTCTCTCTGCATAATAATTGGAGAATCGTCATTTCATTACAAGACCGGAGGCTATCATTATGCATATTTAAAGCCATGTAGAGCTACACTGCTAACATGCTCTATTGGTCTCAAATAGAACTTTGAGAAGGTATCTGCATTAGACCAATCTGCGGCTTTAAGTATTTCGGGCAGGGAACCCCCGGCCCAAAATACTTTGCTAGCCATTGCTCCCCTAGAAGAGTGAGCTCCAAATCTAGAGAGATCCACGCCAGCCTCATGCATAATCAAACGAACCCATCTGGCTAGGGTGGCTGAAGAGACAGGTCTAAAAGGACTAACATATGACAGAAGAAGTTGATCAGTGCCAACAGGTCTAAAAGTAGAAATTTTATTTTCATAGCACTTCATGCAGTTCACAACACACAGTTTTTCACACTCGTGGAAAAAGGGATAGAAGACAGATTCTGACATTGTTTTAGTTCTTTTCCAAATATCGAAGTGAACACCTTCGGAGGAGTAGAACCTATTAGAAAGTTCCAAAGCTCTAATGTCTGAGACCCTTCTAAAAGAGATCAGACACAAGAGAGTCGCCAGTTTCATGGAGATCTTTTTAAGGGAGAGTAAATCGTTGACAGGCCAGGAATGGAAGAGATTAAAGGTAAGGTTAACGTCCCAAAGTGATTCGTAACGAGCCTTGGGAGGTCTCCTTAATCAAATACCCTTCATAACCCTTTTGATTAGAGGATTGCTACCAATAGCAAGGTTATTAATCAAAGCATGGCCGGAAGAAATTGCTGATCTGTAGCAATTGATAGTTCTATAAGAAAGACCTGACTCAAAGAGATAGGCAAGGTAGTTGGCTACCTGTTGTAGAGAGGTCTGTATGGGATCCAGATCCCTTTCCAGGCACCAACAAGACCACTTTCTCCAAACACCCGTGTACCTCTTCCTGGTTCCTGGTGCCCATGAATCTTCCAAAAGGCTCTTAGCCTCTCCTGAAAGGTCAGAATATCTTCCTGAATCCCTGAAATCCTCCAGACAAGAAGGTTCATCTTCCCTTCTAGAACCAAAGGATGTTCTTCTCCGTCCGGACCCTGGAGAAGGCCTAAGGATGATGGGATCAGGCGAGGAAAGTCCACCGCTAACTCCATTACCCCGGGGAACCAAACCTGGGATTGCCAGAAGGGTGTTACGAGAATGATGGAGCAGGACTCCAGTCTCACTTTCCACAACAATCTCTGAATCATTGAGAAGGGGGGAAAGGCGTAACCCTTGATCCCTTCCCAAGATTGAAGAAAAGCATCTACCCCTGACGCATTCGGGTCTGGTCCCCAGCTGAAGTAACTCCGAACTTGGTGAGTTAGTCTGCTGGCGAACAGGTCTATTTGAACTGAACCCAATAATTCCTGAATCAGGGAGAAGGTCTCGGGATTCAATTTACAATCGCTGGAAACGTGGAGATAACGAGAATTCCAGTCTGCCTTCAAATTCTGGATTCCCGGAATGAATTCTGCCCTGAGAGAAATCTTTTGATCCCAACAAAAATACCAGATTCGTTTGGCGATATCTGAGAGATTCTTGGATTTCGCGCCCCCAGTCGATTTATATAAGAGACAGCTGAAAAATTGTCTAAGCGTATTAAGGTATTGGAGTTCTTTAGAAACTCTTTGAAGCTCATAAGTGCATTCAGAGCTGCCAACATCTCCAGGGAGTTTATATGAAGGGATTGTTCCTCTAAGGACCACCTCCCCCCGGTCTCTAAATTGTTTAGGCGAGCACCCCAACCGCGGTTAAATCCGGAACATTTCCGAAAATAGCTTTTCCATTCCAAGCTTGAAGGTTTTTCAACCACCAGTGAAGATCTTCTCGAGCGTCCTCCGAGAGGGGAACTGAGTCTTCGTACCACAGGCCTTTCCTCAAGCATAGAGCCTTTAGTCTTTGTAAGCCCCTGTAATGAAGCAGACCGGGTGAAATAGCCAGGATGGAGGATGATAGGAGACCTAGAACCCTGTGATCCAGCGCTATACCATCAACAGATACTCCACTACCATATACTCACCTGGGCCCATAAAACACACACACTGAGTAAACCGCTGGAGTGGACAAAGTTTTTATTTTTATACTTCACAATATTCAGGATTTGTTATTTAATTTTCCTAACTAACCTTTCAGTGATCAAAAAGTTCTTTCCACTGGTCGATGGACCATTAGTTGAACTAGTTGATGGTGATAATTAACATAACCCTTAACTATTCTTTTGTTTGAAATAAATGATCACAGACTCAGGAAGGTTTAAATCTTTATCTAAATTAAATGCATGTGAACCATTTCAAAATTACAGTGCAGTCACCATCATTCTTAGGAGAGAAATTCAATTGATTAAACATCAAACATACACTTTGGACTCATACAATAATTAATGCTCAGAAAAGGAGAGGACAGATAGAAAAGAACATTTGTAAATAATGTGAAATTATAGTTACCAAGAATGGTGTGAAAGACCAACCCCCTGGCCAAAGGGCTGGAAAAAGGTCTCCCAGGATAGGTCAGGAGACAAAGACTTCAGGACAGGATTCAGGACAGGATAGTTGACCTCTCTAGAATACCGACGATTGCGCCGCACCCCTCTCTGACACTCTCTTCCACCTCGAGATTTTCCGCGATCTTCTGATCTAACCCAATTAAGTTAGGATAGAAAGTTCTGCTTCAGGTTCTGCATTCAATTCTTCATCAGCATCTCACAGCATCCCTCCCAGCAACAGCATCTCCAACTCACAGCATCTGTGTCTCCTTCCTCTAACTAACTAACTAAAGCTACCTTAGTTATACCTTCGTTTCTTCATGTTCCACCCACTAAAGTTTCAATATCGTAAAAATACGAAATATGATTGGTCAGGCAAGGGGGAAGCTCCATCACACCATGCTTATATGTCATCAAAATCAGTTAAACTATTGTTCGCAAATCCATCCCCTTAATTTTTATTCATGTTTTAAGTTCCCATACATATCCACACTTCACTTGAAACAATTTTATTAATTTATGAATAAGAGTCTTCTTCACTGAACTCTTCACCCTCCGTTCCCAGGGCACATCATTTGCGACCTTGGCTTCTGTTCAACCTTCATGTCATCATTCCGGGTTAACTTTCAGTGGACATGCGCAGTCGTTTCATCACTCTGCTTAATTCAGTTATGCGTGAGAGGCCCAAATGTGCACTAATGATAAAGTTCAGAAAGACAAATATTAATTTCACAAATAAATGGTCACACTGTATACCTCCCACCTCTACTCTATTCCCCTTTTCTTATTAATACTTTTCCCGCATTAGCATTAGTAAAATAGCTTGTTTTAGTTTCAGCTAAGCAGATGTCATGCACGCGAGTCTTCAAGACTCCATTTTAGTGTCTTCTGCTCATGCGCTAGAATTTTCCTACAAGCGTTACCTCGTCATATTGCGTAGATGCAGTTGACAAATGCGCACAACAGTTTCCCTGTTTAAAGCGGTATTAGTCCATTTTCATTGTTATCCGCATTAATACACACATAAGCAAGCTTCACTAACCCGCGTGTTCATGTGGTGCGTATTAGTTATTCACAGATTATGTTTAATAACTTGTTAATGTGTTAAACGAGTGGATTGCCTCCGAGCAAAGTCTCTTTCTTACGAGACCTTGCTCCATCAATCCCCTCTCTGATGGCATTTTGAGCCATCACAAAATTACCCATCCCTTCCCAGATGCCAACCTTAGCACATCTCAGTTTTCTCCTTTTTCTCTCCTCATTTCATCAGTTACTTCTTTCCCTTCTAAGTCTTTCATCTTTTTGTATAACTTTCCTTTCATTTCCTCTAACTGAATTTCTTCATATTCCCTCTTTCGTTTCTTTCCTCTCTCTTCTCTTTCTAAATGTATTCTTCCCTTTCCCTTGCTTCTGTAACATTTACATTTGATCATTACTATCATTACTATTGTTATTATCACAATTACTGGTAAGATTATTTGACCTAGAAAACTTTTCCCAAAATTAGTAAACCAATTCCTCAAGAACTTCCGACCCATCTCTCTGCTCCCGTTCCCCGCGAAGGTCACAGAGAAAATCGTCAACAAACAACTGACCCGCTACCTCGAGGAGAACAACATCCTGGACCCTTCCCAGTCCGGCTTCCGCAGCAACCACAGCACCGAAACCGCCCTCATCGCCGCCACCAATGACATCAGGACCCTGCTAGACAACGGAGAAACAGCAGCCCTCATCCTCCTGGACCTATCAGCCGCCTTCGACACGGTCTGCAACCACACACTACGAACACGCCTTCACGACGCCGGGATCCAAGAGAAGGCCCTGGACTGGACCACATCCTTCCTCTCCGGCAGAACACAAAGCGTCCGCCTCGCCCCTTCCGATCCAAAGCCACCAAGATCATCTGCGGCGTACCCCAAGGCTCCTCCCTCAGCCCAACGCTGTTCAACATCTACATGGCACCCCTCGCCCACGTCGCCCGACAGCACAACCTCAACATCATCTCCTACGCCGACGACACCCAGCTGATCCTCTCCCTCACCAAAGACCCTCACACCGCCAAAGCCCACCTCCACGAAGGAATGAAGGCCGTCGCCGAATGGATGAGGACCAGCCGCCTGAAGCTGAACTCGGACAAGACGGAGGTCCTCATCCTTGGTTCCAACCCTTCAGCATGGGACGACTCCTGGTGGCCGACATCACTGGGAACAGCCCCGACACCCACCGACCACGCACGCAACCTAGGGGTCATCGTCGACCCCACCCTCTCCATGACTAAGCAGGTCAACGCCGTTTCCTCATCCTGCTTCAACACCCTCCGAATGCTCCGCAGGATCTTCAAGTGGATCCCCACCGAAACAAGAAAAACAGTCACCCAGGCCCTCGTCACCAGCAGGCTGGACTACAGAAACGCCCTCTACGCAGGAACGACGGCTAAGCTCCTGAGACGGCTGCAACGCATCCAGAACGCCTCTGCACGTCTTATCCTCGACATCCCCCGACGCAGCCACATCACACCCCACCTGAGAGACCTGCACTGGCTCCCTGTCAACAAGAGAATAACCTTCAAGCTCCTCACCCACGCACACAAAGCACTCCACAACTCCGGACCAGCCTACCTCAACAGACGACTCAGCTTCTACACCCCCACCCGCCAGCTCCGCTCCACCAGCCTCGCCCTCGCCACAGTCCCCCGCATCCGGAAAATGACCGCCGGCGGCAGATCCTTCTCCCACCTCGCCGCCAAGACCTGGAACACCCTCCCCACCAACCTTCGGCAGACCCAAGACCTACTGGCCTTCAGAAGACTCCTCAAGACCTGGCTCTTCGATCAGTAGCAGCACCACCCCCCTCTTCCCCCAGCGCCTTGAGACCCTCGCGGGTATGTAGTGCGCTTTATAAGTGACATGATTGATTGATTGATTGATTGATTGATTGATGTTATACTTTTTGTTAATCTTCCCCATACACTGTCAACCTCCAGTTGGGTCAAATCATTTTGTCAGGTTTCGAGCCGTGTGGCGCCTACTCAGTCTCTAGGAACTACAACTCCCAGGTATTACAGTAGGAGGAGCCTAGCGACTATTTGAGAACGCGGTGGACACGCATTCCGCGTACGTAATTCCAACTGATGCTCGATAGCGTCAGACTCTTTTCAGTACCGGTTTTGTTTTGGTTGCATTGAGGTCGGCTGCGAGGAACCTTGGCGGCGGAAGACATCAGTGTATTCTGGACACGCGACGCAGGCGGCGGTGTGCTATACCGCGGAATGCCCGTCGTAGTGAAGTTCACTTCAGAGGAGCAGAACGCATAAAGGAGTTGGCCGAGTTCGCCTGGTCATAGGAGATCAGGTGAGAGCCTTTCACGGTGCGGGCGGCGGTGTGCTAAACCGCGGAAGCCCAAGACCCGTGTGTATTATTGTTTACTGTATTAGGTGAATTAGGCGGCGGTGTACCATACCGTGGAAGCCTTCAAACATCACCGAGCCTCATTAACACTGGTTCTATTACTATTTACGACGGTGCTTTTAACCGTTCGTGAGTTAAGACGTCTCTAATTACTTTCATATCCTATTCCTGGGCGGAATTAGTTGCAAGGTGGGGGTCAGGATTACCCCATGATTGGAGAATCGACAGGTTGGTTCTATTTGGAAGAATCACGCTGTCATGATAGTTCGTTTGTTTTCAATGATTTAAGGAAGGAGAGTGATTAAATTTGATAAGGTACATACTGGTTTTTTTGTTAGCAAGACAATAGAGAGTAGAAATGTATTAGCACCTGGGTAATGATTGTGGTGTTGTTTTCTATTCCAGATTCTCATCCCAGCTGTTCCCACCCCTTCCTATCCCTCACTTGATCGCCCTGTCACTCTATATACTTTTATGTTGGAGTGTGGGGATGTCAGGAGGTGGAACCATTATTGCTTCATCCGGACCCTGAGGAGTACAGATCCTGACAGAATTACGTACCCACGACACGATACTCCTCCCGGTCGGGTGGAAGCAATAAATGGCATCCTTAGATGATGTGGTGCAGGCCTTGGCATTAGTACAACAAGAACTTGCGGCATCACGGCTGGAGACCGCAGCCTTACGAGAGAGAGTAGATAGGATTACTAGAAACCCTTTTGATGTTTCAGCCCCTATTACACCCCCGATTCAAGTAACTGTTCCACCCCCCATTCCGTTAGCTAGTCCCGAGAGGTATGCAGGGGACCCCCAGAAGATACAAGTGTTTCTTACACAAATATTACTTCATTTCTCCTGCAGGCCTTCGTCGTTTCCCAATAATCATTCTAGGGTGGCGTTTGCGATCTCGTATTTGATCGGAGACGCCGCCAATTGGGCAGTTCCTTTAGTGAGAAATAACGATCCAGTGTTATCGGATTGGGAAGCGTTCTGTTCCGCGTTTGAAGGTGTGTTCGACAGGCGTACATCTACATTCAGTGCGGATCGGGAACTCCTGGAACTACGACAAGGGAAACGTGATTTAGTCACTTACCTCACTTCTTTTAATCGTTTAGTGGCTGAAGCAGCATGGCCTGAGGAAAAGAGAATGTCTCTTTTCTATCAGGGGTTGCGAGAGGAAATGAAAGATGTGATCGCCCAGATAGATCCCCAGCCTAGCACCTGCGCTGCTCTTATCAGTTTAGCGTTGCGTCTGGATGGTAGGATGTCTGAGAGAAGTGAACGGACTAGAGGGGAGAGGCAGCCTTATAGGTCAGACAACGCCTCCAGGAAGGAATCGGCCATCACTGACAATCCCAGCGAACCCATGGAGGTGGGAGCTATCAGAACGCCTCTCTCGAGGGCTGAGAGAGAGAGCCGGAGATCCCAAGGGTTATGTATGTATTGTGGGAAAAGAGGACATTTTGTACGTGACTGTCCCTCTAAACCGAAGACACAAGGAACTTCGTATAGAAACAAGAAGGCAGTGGTACCAGTGGTGAGCACGGAGTCAGGGCCTAATACAGTATCTCCTGCATTTAGTGTGGGTGAGAGGGAATGGAAAATCCCGTCCTTGTCGAGTATCAAGGGTAGAGACACCGAATCCCATATTGTGGTGGTAGTGGGGCTAGAATACCAACAGCAGGTGCACCAAGTATTGGCTATGTTAGACTCGGGAGCCACAGGGAACTTTATGGACAGTGGGTTAGTGAGGAGACTAAACCTAGGTAGCGTATCTCGTAAAACCCCTGAGGAGGTGTTTGCAGTGGATGGGAAACCGCTTAAGTCAGGTCTTGTTACGGAACAGACCGACTCCCTAACGATATCAATAGATGATGGGTTGAGGCACCATGTGGAGGTTCTATCCTTAAATATCATTGACGCACCACAATACGAGGTGATATTAGGCATGCCCTGGTTCTGGAAGCATAACCCTACAGTTGATTGGAGACAGAAGACAGTCAAGTTTTTGTCTCAGGAATGTGAAGAACACTGCCTACAGCAGTACAGATCTCAGGCGGCGGCATTATTACACCCGTTTTGTGTAGCCACAGCAGCAGAAAAAGAGGTAGAGTTGCCAGATGAGTACGCGCAGTTCTCAGACGTATTCAGTGAGACACAGGCAGAACAGCTTCCACCACATAGAGCGTATGACTGCCAAATTGATTTAATCGAGGGTGCCACCATTCCGGTTTGTAGGGTGTATGCTTTGTCGGAGCCAGAAACCCAACACCTGCGGGAATACTTGAACCACTTTCTAGATATTGGCTTCATTCGACCCTCACGTTCTCCCGCAGCTTCCCCTCTTTTCTTTATCTCTAAAGCGAATGGTGAACTCAGGGCATGTTGTGACTACAGAATGCTGAACAAGAACACAGTCCGTAACAGATACCCCTTGCCTCTGATTCCTGTTCTATTAGATCAGGTGCGGGAAGCCATCATATACACCAGATTGGACCTGAGAGGGGCGTATCATTTGGTGCGCATCAGAGAAGGCGACGAGTGGAAGACTGCGTTTAAGACACGTTACGGGTTGTTCGAGTATACTGTGATGCCGTTCGGGCTATGTAATGCCCCGGCGGCATTTCAGTATTTCTTGAACGACGTTCTGAAAGACTTTGTGGACCGCTTTGTGGTTGTGTATATTGATGACATCCTAATATACTCAGGGTCAACAGAAGTACATAACAGTCACGTTATGTTGGTTTTGAAGAAACTGCGGGAACATCATCTGTTCTGTAAACTTAGCAAATGCGAGTTTGGGGTGCGGGAAGTAGAGTTCCTAGGGGTGATTCTGTGTCCAGAAGGGTTGAGCATGGCTGGACGCAAGGTACAAGCAGTGCAGGAATGGCCCATCCCCAAGTGCACTAGGGACGTCCAGTGTTTCTTGGGTTTCGCGAACTATTATCGCAGGTTCATTTTGAACTTCTCACAGGTGGCTGTTCCTATCACCAGGCTGCTTCGTAAGGGGGTTCCCTTTATATGGACACCTGAGGCCTCTGCGGCTTTTGATCATTTGAAAGAGGCGTTCACCACAGCTCCGGTGCTAACCCATCCTGTAATGGAGGCTCCGTTCATTGTGGAAGCAGACGCTTCAGACGAAGCCATCGGAGCCATACTGTCTCAGAGAGACAAAAACACCGGACAACTCCATCCGGTGGCTTATCTCTCCAAAAAGCTCAGCGCGACCGAAAAGAATTATACCATTGCGGAGAAAGAACTATTATCCATTAAAAAGGCTTTCCAGGAGTGGCGACAGTATCTGATGGGAGCACGATATCCGATCACAGTATACTCAGACCATCGCAACCTGCAGTATATGAAGACGGCCCGCCATCTCACACAAAGACAAATGAGATGGACTCTTTTCTTTGCTGAGTATGACTTCATCATTACTTTTCGGCCTGGTACCGACAACCGCAAGGCTGATTCCCTTTCTAGACAGGAATCTGTGGTAGAAAGACAAGTTAGTACCCCTGCAGCTATCATAAATCCAGAAAAGGTCATCTGTGTGCTGCGAGTCGAGCGGTTCCTGGCGGATGTACGGAAGAAGAGATCTACGGCAGGATGGGAGAGGTGGGCCCAGGAGGACGGAGCGCGTAGCATAAAACAAGGGCTGCCCTTCCAGAACGATAAACTATATCTCTCCAATAAAACCTTACAGAAAGCGGCATATGCATGGTGCCATGAGTCCCCTTTGGCTGGACACCCCGGAATCCGTAAGACAATTGATCTGGTAAAAAGACACTTCTGGTGGAAATCGTTGAGCACCGATGTCAGTGCATGGGTAGCACAATGTGAAGTTTGTGCCAGATGCAAGGGAGACAACTCTGGGAAAAAAGGAAAGCTCAGACCGATGCCAACTCCACAACAACCTTGGCAACATTTGAGTCTGGACTTCATAACAGGTCTGCCTATGGATCAGGGTTGTTCTGCAATATTAGTGGTGGTGGATAGTCTTACCAAGATGGGCCATTTTATACCTTGTAAAAATCTACCAACGGCAGGTCAGACTGCACAACTGCTGATGGACAGAGTAATCAGACTACACGGATTGCCCAAAGTAATCGTATCAGATAGGGGCCCCCAATTCATCGCCAGGTTTTGGAAGTCATGGTGCAAAGCCTTGCAGATTGAATCGGCAGTGTCAACAAGTTTCCATCCACAGACCGATGGTCAGACCGAAAGGTTGAATCAGACCCTGAAGAAGTATCTGCGATGTTATGCCATGGAGGCACAGGAATCCTGGGTGTCGTTGCTATGGATGGCGGAGTTGGCATACAACAACACTCTGCACAGCTCCATCGGGGTCTCCCTTTTGAAGCTACTTTTGGATACTGTGCAAAGACAATGCCCATTGATCTGCCGGTTGACCTTGCTAACCAACCTTCTGTTTTAGCACACATAAGAGAAATAAGGTCTGTTCACAAAAAAGTAAGGAAACACCTGGTAAAGGCCAAGCTGCTGTATAAGAAGTGGGAGGACCGACATCGAATCGACGGTCCCACGTATAGGGTCGGGGATCGGGTTTGGTTGTCCACCAAGAACATCAGGTTCAAGTTACGTAGTGTCTTCCATCCCAAGTACATTGGCCCTTATAAGGTGGTGCGACAGATAAACCCGGTAGCCTTTAGGTTGCAGCTACCAGCCAGCCTCCGTATCCATCCGGTGTTCCACTGCAGTCTCCTGAAACCGGCTGGGATTGTTCAAAGACGGTCACCTCCTCCGATCTCCTGTGAAGGTGGACTAGAGTATGAGGTGAGGTGCATCCGGGATGCGCAATATCGCAAGGGCAGGTTGTGGTACCTTGTCTCCTGGAAGGGGTACACCTCTGAAGACGATTCCTGGGAGCCCTGTGTCAATGTGCATGCTCCGGAGGCTGTGTCCGCCTTTACCGCAGATTCCCTGGGAAACCGGGTTCTAGGAGGCGCTGGTAGAGGGGGCCTACTGTCAGGTTTCGAGCCGTGTGGCGCCTACTCAGTCTCTAGGAACTACAACTCCCAGGTATTACAGTAGGAGGAGCCTAGCGACTATTTGAGAACGCGGTGGACACGCATTCCGCGTACGTAATTCCAACTGATGCTCGATAGCGTCAGACTCTTTTCAGTACCGGTTTTGTTTTGGTTGCATTGAGGTCGGCTGCGAGGAACCTTGGCGGCGGAAGACATCAGTGTATTCTGGACACGCGACGCAGGCGGCGGTGTGCTATACCGCGGAATGCCCGTCGTAGTGAAGTTCACTTCAGAGGAGCAGAACGCATAAAGGAGTTGGCCGAGTTCGCCTGGTCATAGGAGATCAGGTGAGAGCCTTTCACGGTGCGGGCGGCGGTGTGCTAAACCGCGGAAGCCCAAGACCCGTGTGTATTATTGTTTACTGTATTAGGTGAATTAGGCGGCGGTGTACCATACCGTGGAAGCCTTCAAACATCACCGAGCCTCATTAACACTGGTTCTATTACTATTTACGACGGTGCTTTTAACCGTTCGTGAGTTAAGACGTCTCTAATTACTTTCATATCCTATTCCTGGGCGGAATTAGTTGCAAGGTGGGGGTCAGGATTACCCCATGATTGGAGAATCGACAGGTTGGTTCTATTTGGAAGAATCACGCTGTCATGATAGTTCGTTTGTTTTCAATGATTTAAGGAAGGAGAGTGATTAAATTTGATAAGGTACATACTGGTTTTTTTGTTAGCAAGACAATAGAGAGTAGAAATGTATTAGCACCTGGGTAATGATTGTGGTGTTGTTTTCTATTCCAGATTCTCATCCCAGCTGTTCCCACCCCTTCCTATCCCTCACTTGATCGCCCTGTCACTCTATATACTTTTATGTTGGAGTGTGGGGATGTCAGGAGGTGGAACCATTATTGCTTCATCCGGACCCTGAGGAGTACAGATCCTGACACATTTTGCATTCTTGTAATATTTCCAATATACCCTTTAATTTCCTTACTTTTGTCCGGAATATAAGTGCAGCAATGTTGAATTTTCAATATACCACAGACTCCACCCTCTTTTGCCAATAAAATGTCAAGAGCAAGACGATTTTGTAAAACCATAGACCTTATTGCAACCATTTCTGTATTAATCATTAAGAATCCTCCGGCAGTATCTGTAGAAAGACGATCAACTATGGTTGACAATTTGCAAATTTTACGTGAATTTAGAATGACTCAAACTGAGGGTATCAATGCACTAAATATATCACCTACTATTTCAGAAAAACTAGCTCTTCTTCTCCGTGTTAGTCCATTAGAATTTTCATTGATTCCATTGATTCTGTCTACATGGTAGATCTTTGGAAAAACTATTCCATAACCTCTCCCATACCATCTTGCAGGTAACCTATAATAAGCATTATTCCCACATACATAATAAACTCCTGGAAACACAGGATCAGTTCCCCCTTTTAGTCCCCACCCTCCTAAAATTAGGAAGTTGTGTTCACATTCACTGGAACCAATGAAATTGTTATTATAATCTGTCTTTAACCTATGGAGGCAGAATTTTCCCCTTTTCACAAAGTCTAGGGACATCGCAGCATGAGCTTCGCCTTTTGCATAAATTCCCTCTTTCTCAACCCATGGAGGTACATGGGATTTCTGTTCAGCAGCCTTCTTTGTTAAATCCTGTCTCCTTTCTTCTACTAAATTCAAAAACTCTTTTTCTTCTTCACGTAATATACATGTTAGGTTATCCTTGTGTGCTTGTGCTATATCTATTGAACTCATTGTTAAGAAGAATTCACCCATGAACTGTGCATTTTTACTACTAACTACTGGATTCATTTTCTTTCTAATAGGCAATTCTGAAAACACTACATCTAAGTTTGAATAAAAATACTGAAGTTTCCCTGTTACGTAAAATAAACTTGATAAAACACTACATGATACACCATATGTTAGAGGTATATGGTGATAAGTCACCCTTCTGACACTGATGAGGGTAACTTCATACAAAGATAACAATTACTAATCTCCATCGTATTAACATACTGAAATAACAATTTAGTAAACACATTTAAAGACGAATCATTGTCTGATTCATTATGATAGTTTATCTCATCTTCTACCCCTATTTCTATTTTAGTTCCTTTATTCTATCTACTTTCTCATTAGTAATTGTACTATTCTTGTTACTTGTTCCCATTAACAAAGTTACTCCTACTGTTAGAAATAACCATACTAACACTACTAATAAAATACTACATAAGCAAAATTTAAGCATTTTCTTTTAAACTTCGTTTCGGTCTTTCAGTGTCTTCAACTTCTGCCATTTTAATCAGAGAAAATTTCTTCTCTCTTTTTCTTTCCTTATCTAAATTTTCTTAAGATCCAGTCTTTTATTTTAAGGAGGTCTTAATTTGCTTTCATCAATCTGTGCGACATGAACTCTTTCTGATTCTTCACATAAATCTAAGTTTTCAAATTCTTCTAGTATAACATAGGTCCACTCAGTGGCTTTGTATTTTCTGTTCAGAATCCTCAATCTTGGGCTTCTTCGTGTAAGTTTTGCTAAGGTTTGCTTAGATTGTGTCTGACCTGTAACCTCATTTACTTGCTCTGGTTTCTCTTCTGGTTTTCTTAGGTAATATTTTAGTCTCTTCACTCCTGCAGGCCAATTGTCTCCTTTTCTAACTCTTTTGGCCTGGACTGCACTTTCACCTTCTCCGTCTCCTTCTAAAGTTCTTTTATTTTCGCTTAATCTGGGCACAATCTGTTCTTGTTCTTCTTCTTTTCCTGATTGTCTTTGTTCTGTATTTCCTGTATTCGGAAGTTCTTCTACCTGTACCTGCTCAGGTCTTATTATAGTTTGTTCTTCTTCTGCCTGAACTTGTTCTTCTAAATCTGTCTGATCCTGTTCAGGTCTTATTTCAACTTGTTCTTCTTCTGCCTGAACTTGTTCTTCTTCTTCTATCTTACCCTGCTCAGGTTTCTGAATGGCTTTGTCTATTTTTACCCGAGTGTGTTCTTCTTTCCCTGACTTTTCCTCTCTATCTTTCTGTCTCTTTAGTTCAGTTGTTCTTCTTGTTTTGACAACAGCATCAGATATTTCAATCACTGGGATCCATTCTTCCTGACTTGTACTTGGCTGTTCGTCATATAGTTGTCTTTCAGAATCTATTACTCTAGATTCTTCTGCTTCACAACTTTCAACTTCTGACGTCTCAGCTTGTTCAGTCAGTGGCTGTTCTTGTTGAACAGATGGTCTCGGAACTCTTCTGGTATGACTAACATGAATCCAATTGGGTAAACCTGCACACTTCACTGCTGTGGTAGTGACTAGTATGACTTGACATGGTTTATCCCACCTGGGTGCTAGACACGACTTCCTTGCGTGTTTCTTCACTAACACCCAGTCTCCAGGATTCAAATCATGCACTTGGTCTGGTTGTCTTTCAACTGCGTCTTCTCCAACCTGATGAGAGAAAGAACGCACCATTTCAGCCAATCCTTTGCAATAGTCCAATACCAGATCATCAGTTATATTCATCAATTTATTTCCAGGAATAAATGCTTGTCTCATTGCCCTTCCCATGAGTACCTCATGTGGACTCAATCCCGTTTTTCTGTCAGGAATACTTCTGAGACCCATTAGTACAAGAGGCAATGCATCTGGCCATTTCAGCATTGTGGATGCACACACCTTCCCTAATCTTGATTTGATTGTGCCATTAAGCTGTTCCACTATTCCAGAAGCCTCTGGACGATAAGCACAGTGCAGTTTTTGTTCAATGTTAAATGCAGCACAGATTAATCGAATTATCTCATTATTAAAATGAGGTCCTCTATCTGATTCCAAAGTGACTGGAAAACCGAAACGAGGTATCAACTCCCTCAATAGTAGTTTAGCAACTGTGAGACTGTCATTTCTTCTAGTGGGGTATGCCTCTACCCATCTTGAGAACAGGCACACTATGACAAGTACATATTTCAGTCCATTGCAAGGAGGCAACTCAATGAAATCTAACTGAAATCTGGTGAAGGGTCCTTCTGCCTTTCCAATCTTTCCCCAACTAACCACTGTCTTCCTTCCTGGGTTCTGCTGCTGACAGATTAAGCATCTTTGGCAAAGGCTCTCTGCGACTACCCTAAACTTCGGATTGTACCAACTTTGTCTGAATAATCTGATCATTGAATCCCTGTCAATGTGTGTTGTCCCATGGTATACTCTTGCCATTTGAGAGAGTAGACAATCTGGCATGACTGGTCTGCCATCTAAGTACACCCACACTTCATCTTCTGTCCTTTTTGTACAACTTGATTTTATCCAAATCTCCTTTTCTTTTTCCTCAACTTCTTCTTGTAACTGTCTGACCTCATCCCATGTTTCTGGAACTGAGAAAAACATAAGTTGGCAGCTGGTTTCACCCATTTCAATATTTATGTTGATTGACATTGTATTTCTTGCACAGTATCGAGCAATTTGGTCGGCATATCTATTACCGGCCGCCACATAGTCATTTCCTGACTGATGTTGTCACGCTTGCCGGTCCGGGGGCCCCTGAACTACAATCATGGCTGCTAGTTGATGGACGCGCATTCGCAGGCAGCTTAAATACCGGCCCATTCCATGCGACCACGCTTCGCGTCTGTTGATTCTGGCTCTCGTGTACTCACCCACTCCTCTTCCGGTGCGTCGCACTCCCTCACTTCCGCGTCGCGTCTGACGATCCCGGCGGCTCACTTCTTCTTTGGCTCCGCTCCTGCCTGGCTCCTGGATACACCTGCACACCAAGGGACAACAAATCTCTTACCTGCTCCTTCCCCGCCTGGATTCCGGATTTCCTCGCATCTAGACAATCGCAAACCGCACCGGCTCCTCTGTCTGGCTCCTGGAAACCCTACAAGGAGACAACAAGGCAGACTCTTAGAACACTCTCTCACCGTGGTTACGGTAACAGCGCCGAAGCGCTGCCAATTACTTTCTGTTGTGTTTTATATTTAATTCCTCTCGCTTACCTGATGTGGGGACCGGAACTATCCTAGAGTTGCTCACTCTCTCGAAGGTCCTGATTGTCCTCAAAGGAAGCATTGGAGAGATTCTCCTAAATTGGGAAAACAATTGTTAGGTTCATTTACATATTTCCACAAGAAGTTTAGTTTGAAGTTAGGTCTATTACAAAGGTGGGCAAGTTGCACTTACTTAAAATTATAGTCTCTTGTGATACTCTCGTGTATATATATTATATCTGTCTTACCTTTGCAGCAGTATATAGATGTTGGGGCACCACGACACTTCTCTACTTCCTGTGATAGAAGAAGGGATGCTTTAGGTAAAAGCGGAACTTACACAAAGAGATAAGAGAAGGTGTGTTTTGTTATAGCCTAATGTGTATTCCTTCTTATTCACAGCTTTTTGTTTCACTTGACGCACTCCTACCGCTGCTGGATAGTGACGAAGGATTGTTTTCCCTCCTTTCCTTGTTTTGTTTCCCTTCTTCCCCGGATCACCTTTTATTGCTTACTCATAAAATAAGCATGATAGGTGGTTTAGGGATGTTGCGGACCATTCTTCAGTTTCATGGCGTTCCTGTGGAAATACAGGTGAGATCCTGACAGAACGCGAAGCCTAAAAAAGAATAGCCTTTCTTTCTACCCGAACGCCATGGAACTCAGTCAGGTTACATTGGCTGATTTAGCCCACATGTTGGGGAGTTTGCAGGCTGAAACTCAAGCCCTGTCCACTAGGTTGGATGAGTTACAGCAAGAACGAAGACCTGAAACCAGGCGAGAGACACCGAGTGCTAGCGCCCATAATCCTGTGATACAGGTGACAGTTCCTCAGTCCATTCCTTTGGCACCCCTGAACGTTTTTTAGGGGATACTACTAGATTCGCAGCTTTCATTAGCCAGTGCCAGCTTCACTTCATGTGTAAGGCCAACTGCTTCCCTACTGACCAACCAAAGGTGGCCTTTGTCATATCATATCTTGGGGGGTCTGCGGCTAATTGGACAATACCATTAATAGAAAGAAACGATCCTTTGTTACAGAACTATAACGCTTTCAAACAGGAACTCAGAAAGCTTTTTGATAGACACACGTTCACTCACTCAGCTGACACTGAACTACTGACCCTGAAGCAAGGCACCAAGGACTTAACAACTTACATATCCACATTTCATAGACTAGTAGCAGAAGCAGGGTGGCCCGAAGAAAAGCGTAGTGCTTTGTTCTTACAAGGGACTAAGGGACGACCTAAAGGATGCCCTTGCCCAGGTGGTAGACCCTCCCGAATCTTGCACTGCTCTTATTGATTTGGTGGTTAAGTTGGACCACTGAATCAGTGAAAGGAAGAGAGAGTGAGGCAGGTCAGAGGCCAGATGGGTGTCTTATCGCGAAAGGAAACCAGAGCCCGAAAAGACGGTAGAAGAACCTGAGCCCATGCAAATAGGGAGTATAAGAGGTCCTCTCTCCGATGAAGAGAGACAAAGAAGGCGTGATAAACGATTATGCCTATATTGTGGTAAGCATGGCCATTTTCTTAGGGAGTGTCCTGTAAAACCGAAACAAAGACGTTCGGAAAACTAGCAAGCCTGAAGTCTTCTGAGACAGAGACTTCGGGTAGTTCAGGATTGATTGTCTCATCCCTAGACATACCGTTAAGCCAGTCACGTCATTTCCTGCTTACCTCTCGCATAGTATGGGAACAGCATGCGGTGGAAGTGCAAGTAATGATAGATTCTGGTGCTTCAGAAAATTTTATGGACGGCCAGTGGGCGCAGAAGTGGAAAATTCCCCAAGTATCTAAGACAATTTGGGAAGAGGTCACGACTATCGATGGTAGTACTCTAAAATCTGGGCCCATCACACATTCCACCATTGAGCTGTTCTTGGTTATTGAGCAGAAACATCATGAAAATATAGCTTTTGATCTCATACAGTCTCCTCAATTCCCCGCCATTTTAGGGATACCATGGCTAAGCCGGCATAGTCCTTTAATCGACTGGAAAGCAATGACTATCACCTTCAATCATGACTCCTGTAGAGACCATGTTATTCTTGCTGCAGAAAGCCCTATGAGCAGTGTTTCTCTAGCCAGTACTGACGACAGCACACTACCTACAGTTTATCAAGACTACAAATCAGTGTTTGACGCAGAGCAGGCCACGAGCCTTCCTCCGCATCGAGTCTATGACTGCAGGATTGATCTGCAGCCTGGTGCTCGCATACCCTGTAGTAGAGTGTATTCTTTAACAGAAAAAGAGAATGTGTATCTGCGAGACTACTTGGATGAAATGTTGAGAATAGGCTTTATTCGTCCTTCTAGATCCCCTGCATCATCTTCTCTTTTTTTCATACCAAAGAGGGAAGGGGGTCTCAGATGCTGCATAGATTACAGAGCCCTTAATGCAATCACCATTAAAAACAGATACCCGTTGCCGTTGATCTCCTCCCTCCTTGATCAGATCAAGGACGCACGTGTGTTCACCAAACTAGATCTACGTGGGGCCTACCATCCGGTGTGCGTCAAGGAGGGAGATGAATGGAAGACGGCTTTCTGCACCAAATACGGTTTATATGAGTACCTGGTGATGCCTTTTGGACTCTGTAATGCCCCTTCGGCTTTTCAGTTTTTTATTAATGAGGTTCTGAAAGACATGCTTGATAAATATGTCATAGCCTATATAGACGACCTCTTAATATTTTCCCCGTCCTTGCAGGAACACAAGATACACGTAAAAAGAGTATTAGAAAGATTACAGGAGAACCATCTGTACTGTAAATTGGAGAAATGCCAGTTCCATGTACAACAAGTTGGCTTCCTGGTTTTCATTATTTCTCTACAGGGACTTAGCATGGATCCACACAAGGTAGAAGCAATCCATCGTTGGCAGGCCCCACAGACCGTGAAAGAGACACAGAGTTTTCTTGGCTTCGCCAACTTTTATAGGCGATTTATATGTAATTTCTCCGACATCGCTTCTCCTATCACCAAGTTACTGAGAAAAGGGAAGGTCTTTCACTGGACGCTTGAAGCAGAAGAAGCGTTTAACAGATTAAAGAAAGCATTCACACAGGACCCGATTCTACGTCATCCCGATCCCTCTAGCCCCTACGTGGTTGAGGCAGACGTGTCCCAAGTGGCAGTTGGGGGGTTCTGTCTCAGGTAGATCGTACCACAGGAGTCCTTCACCCAGTGGCGTATTACTCCAGAAAGCTGACGTCTGCTGAGATTAACTATTCCATAGGGGACAAAGAACTACTAGCCATAAAAAAGGTCTTTGAAGAGTGGAGGCAGTACCTATTGGGAGCAAATCACACTATAACAGTTCTAACAGATCATCGCAATTTGCAATTCCTGAAGTCTGCAAGAGCGTTATCCATGAGGCAGTTGAGATGGACTCAGTTTTTTAGTGACTATGACTTTGTCATACAATTTCAGGCTGGAAAAAAGAATGGTAAAGCAGACGCTCTATCTCGTTTAGGTTACGAACCTATACCAGTCTTAGAAGAACCACCCTCTATCATCCCCCGAGATCGGATAATAGGAGTTCTGTGTTCTGATGTAGATTTTGTAAAGCAGGTCAAGGAAGCACAGAAATCCCCAGTAATGGAAGAAGCAGTGGGTACACAGGAGGTTATCATAGAGCATGAATTGGCTTATGTACAAGGCGGGTTAGTACTCCCCTCTCAAAACTTGAGATTACAGGCTTTAGAATGGTGTCACACACATCCTCTCGCTGGGCACCCTGGATACAAGAAAACCATGGACTCCTTAAAGAGGTCTTTTTGGTGGCCAACAATGGGAAGGGACACAAAACAGTTTATTCAAACATGTCATGTATGTGCTCAGGGGAAAGACTCTCATCAAAGACCGGCAGGACTCTTACAACCATTACCTATGTCCCTGGCATACAGTCTCCCTCGACTTCATAGTAGAATTGCCATGCACAAAGAAAGGAAACACTACCCTCCTGGTGGTAGTGGATTTGTTCACGAAGATGGCTCACTTCATCCCAATGACAGGGCTTCCCTCCTCACGATTATTGGCCTCAATATTCCTTCAACAGGTGGTGCGCTTACATGGGCTCCCATCAGTCCTGGTATCCGATAGAGGGGCTCAGTTTATTTCGAGATTTTGGGCAGGGTTGTGTGCCCTCTTACACATAGATGTACGTCTGTCTTCCAGTCATCACCCACAAACAGATGGGCAGACAGAGAGGGTGAATCAGTGTTTCGAACAATACATCAGGTGCCAGGTCTTACACTCTCTTGAGGAATGGGATGAATTAGTATGGCTAGCTGAACTGTCCTACAATAATAGCTATCACTTTTCCACGACACATACACCCTTCTATTGCACATACGGTTATCATCCCAGACTCCTACCTGTTCCCCGGCTTTCTTCCTGTTCCATACCGGCAGCGGTTGATATGGTGCAGAATATACAGGGTATTCACAAGTCCACGCTAGTAAACCTCGACAAGGCTAAAGCTAGCTATAAGAAAGGGGCGGATGCTCATAGAAGCTTAGAACCAGCTTACAAGCAAGGGGACGAGGTGTGGTTGTCATCAATGAACCTAACACTGAGAGGGTCTTGTAAATTTAAACCTAAGTACATAGGACCTTATAAGATCTGCAAGGTAATAAACCCAGTGGCAATGAAGTTGGACCTGCCTGGCTTCCTAAAGTGTCACCCGGTCTTCCATGTGTCCCTCTTGAAACCTGTGATCCCAGGGACACAAATTCCTGCTGTTCCTGGTCCTGTCATAGTGGACGATGAACCTGAATACGAAGTTGAAGCTATCATTGATTCACGGAGGGTGAGAAGCAGACTCCAGTATCTTATACATTGGAAAGGTTATGGTATCGAAGAACGCACATGGGAACCTGCTAGTCAAGTACACACCCCTCGCTTATTGCGAGCTTTTCATAGACTGCATCCCGACAAACCCAAACCGGTAGGGGGTGCTGTGGGGGGGTGTACTGTCACGCTTGCCAGTCCGGGGGCCCCTGAACTACAATAATGGCTGCTAGTTGATGGACGCGCATGCGCAGGCAGCTTAAATACCGGCCCCTTCCATGCGACCGCGCTTCGCGTCTGTTGATTCCGGCTCTCGTGTACTCACCCACTCGTCTTCCGGTGCGACGCGCTCCCTCACTTCCACGTCGCGTCTGACGATCCCGGCGGCTCGCTTCTTCTTTGGCTCCGCTCCTGCCTGGCTCCTGGATACACCTGCACACCAAGGGACAACAAATCTCTTACCTGCTCCTTCCCCGCCTGGATTCCGGATTTCCTCGCATCTAGACAATCGCAAACCGCACCGGCTCCTCTGTCTGGCTCCTGGAAACCCTACAAGGAGACAACAAGGCAGACTCTTAGAACACTCTCTCACAGTGGTTACGGTAACAGCGCCGAAGCGCTGCCAAATACTTTCTGTTGTGTTTTATATTTAATTCCTCTCGCTTACCTGATGTGGGGACCGGAACTATCCTAGAGTTGCTCACTCTCTCGAAGGTCCTGATTGTCCTCAAAGGAAGCATTGGAGAGATTCTCCTAAATTGGGAAAACAATTGTTAGGTTCATTTACATATTTCCACAAGAAGTTTAGTTTGAAGTTAGGTCTATTACAAAGGTGGGCAAGTTGCACTTACTTAAAATTATAGTCTCTTGTGATACTCTCGTGTATATATTATATCTGTCTTACCTTTGCAGCAGTATATAGATGTTGGGGCACCACGACACTTCTCTACTTCCTGTGATAGAAGAAGGGATGTTTTAGGTAAAAGCGGAACTTACACAAAGAGATAAGAGAAGGTGTGTTTTGTTATAGCCTAATGTGTATTCCTTCTTATTCACTGCTTTTTGTTTCACTTGACGCACTCCTACCGCTGCTGGATAGTGACGAAGGATTGTTTTCCCTCCTTTCCTTTCCTTGTTTTGTTTCCCTTCTTCCCCGGATCACCTTTTATTGCTTACTCATAAAATAAGCGTGATAGGTGGTTTAGGGACTTTGCGGACCATTTTTCAGTTTCATGGCGTTCCTGTGGAAATACAGGTGAGATCCTGACAGATGTGAAGCGCATTTGACAACTGCTACTTCTTTTGGCAATTGTAATGCTTCCAACAAATCCTTTACATTTTTACTATTTCTGATAGAAGACCCTGAACAAGTCAGAAATCCCCTCTGCATCCAGAGTTGGCCAAAATCATGCACAACCCCGAAACCATATTGGCTGTCCGTAAATATAGTTATCCTCCAATTTTTCCCTTTTTTGCATGCCTTTGTTAAGGCCACCAATTCGGCTACTTGTGCAGACTTGACTCCCGGTAAACAGGATACTTCAACTACCCCTGTTATTTTACATACAGCATATGCAGCACTTAATCCTCCTCCTTCTGTTCTTAGACATGACCCATCCACAAACAATTCATGATCAGATTCCTTCAATGGTGTTTCCTTTATGTCTGGGCGGGGCTTAGTACACAATTCAGTCACATCCAGACAATCATGATCAATCTCATCTTTCACTTCTTCACAACATGGATCTGGTAATAATGTGGCAGGATTCATTACTGTACATCTTATCACTGTCACATTTTCTGCTCCTAAAATCACTCTCTCATACCTAGTCAGCCGACTAGGAGTGAGATGTTGTGTTCGCGTTCTTGTCAAAAGAATCTCAACTGAGTGTGGAACGTATACCTTTACAGAATGTCCCATCACAATTGACTCACTTTGCTCCAGACTCATACAGGTAGCAGCTACTGCTTTTAGGCAGCCAGGTAAGGCTGAGGCCACTGGATCCAAGGTGGCAGAGAAATACGCCACTGGACGTCGGCTCAGTCCATGTCTCTGTGTTAAAACTGAAAGTGCACAATTTTCTCTCTCACAACAAAACAGCGCAAATTCTTTTGAATAATCAGGCATGCCCAAAGCAGGGGCCTCACATAAACAGTTTCGTAACTTCACAAAGGCTTCCAAACATTCATCATTCCAATCAATTGGATCTTTCGCTCTTTTCCAAGTTAATTGTATCAATTGTTTTGCTAGCATGGAGAAGCTATTTATCCACTGCCTACAGTACCCAACCACTCCCAGAAACATCCTCATCTCCTTCTGTGTCTGAGGTAGCTGCATTTCTTTGATTATTTTTATTCTTTCCGGTGTCACTTTTCTAACTCCTCTTTCTATTTTATGCCCTAAATATCTAACTTCTTGTTGACAGAACTGCAATTTTTCTGGAGACACCTTGTGTCCTCCTTCGGCCAAATGGTTCAGTAATGCAATTGTGTCAGTGACACAATCTTCTCGTGTTTTTGATGCCACCAATAGGTCATCAATGTACTGAACCAGAACTGATTTCCCGGGCATAGCCAATGACTCCAAACACTTTTTCAGTATTTGATTGAAAATTGAGGGACTCTCTGTGTACCCTTGAGGAACTCGGCACCATGCCAAAATACGATCCTCAAACCGGAAGGCGAAGAGATACTGGCTGTCTGGGTGCAAAGGAAACGAAAAGAATGCTTGGCACAAATCAATTACTGTAAACCAACCTGCATTCCAGGGTATCTGATAAAGGATCACTGCTGGATTTGGCACTACTGGTCAGCAAGGCACTACAATTTTGTTTATTTTTCGCAAGTCCTGCACTATCCTGTATTTACCACTAGGCTTTTTGAGTCCCATGATTGGCGAATTACAATGACTACCCATTATCTCTTTTAAAATGCCTTGTTTAATCATTCGGTCAATTTCTGGAGCAATTCCTCCTTTCACTTCTGGACTCATTTTGTACTGTTGTGTGTTTGGATAAACTGCACCTTCTTTCACCATTACTTTAACGGGATCTACATTTGACATCAACCCAATATCTTTTCCTGTAAAATCCCACACTTCTGGATTCACTGTAGTTTTCAACTCTTCTGGCAATTCACTTTCAGCTACCAATGAAAACATCTCATCTGCCTCTGTACCTTGCTTGGCTAGCATCATTTTATATATAACATCTTCATCAGGGGTTTGGAAAGCGACACCATCAGGTGTACAATAGATTGTGCAGTTCATTTTGCACAATAGATCTCTTCCCAACAGATTTACTGGACTGGAATCGCAAACTACAAACCGATGCATATCTTTAAAATTTCCGATATGTACCTCCATTGGTTTTGTGATTGGGGTTCTAATCTGTTGATTTGACACTCCTACAACTTGGATAGATTCTCCCGAGAGGGGTAGGTTTGGGATGTCTGCTGTTCTCACAGTAGACCGGGTAGCACCAGAATCCAATAGAAAAGTGATATCATTACCTTCCACTTTCCCATCAATAAATGGACCTGTCTGATCTACCGGCAAGGATGCGCCAAGCACGCACTCCTCTTCCTCCCCCCTCAGGCACTGTCATTGCATGAAGTCCGAATTTTTTTCATCATTCTTTAAAAAATACTGTGTAACCACTCTGTTATTCTTACCACTTTCTCCGTGAAATCCGGTGTTTGCACTGTACTTTTGAGAATTCACAAAGTTTGGCATAGAAGCTGATGGCACCTGATACTGTGGAGTAACTACCTGCTGCGGCTGATTCATAAGTACTTCATTCTGCATCTGTGGAATTAAATTTTGGTTTGCCCATTATTATTCTGAACATTCTTACACTCGTTATTCCAATGTCCAAGCTTTCCGCACGCATGACAAGGAAACCTTTTCTTCGCTTCCTCTCTATTCATTCGTCCTCTTACTTTACCACTATTTGCCGCTTGATCATTCTGACTCTGCTCTATTATTTGATTATCAGTCTGGGTATTTACTTTATTCTCCTGCTGTTCTGCCAATTTTACTTGTGCCCACATCATTTTCTCTTTTAGCTTCCTACGCCTTGCCTCAATGTCATCTCCACAATACTTGGCATACTTCAAAATTTCATCGATCGTCTTACTTTGCCAGCACAACATGTGCTGCTGAATCATCTGACTAATCTCCAGTTTCAGACCATACACAAACCGATACACAAAATGTCCCATATCCTTATCACCAATGTTCTCAAAACCACTATACTGCTTAAATACTTGCAGTAACCGTTCATAATATGCATGTACGCACTCATTTGGCTCTTGAGTTGTTCTATCTATTTTTACCCAATCTGTTTCTTTAGGTGGGATTATCCCTTTCAGATAAGTAATTACTTGGTGATATTTCTTCATTACCTTATCTGAGGGTGCTCCTGTCTTCAAGTCTCTAGCATACTCCTCACTTGGCCAATCAACTGTGATCTTACACTCTGTCCATAAATCAGCAGGTACTACAATATCAAATAACCCATCCAGATCCTTCAATAAAACCTTTGAAACCTTCACAAATCTTTCCACCTGTTGATACCATTCAACTGGTTTTTCTCTCAATCTGGGAAAATCATTCGTAAATGACAAAATATCCTGTCTACTCCAGGGGGCATGAACATATCCACCACCAGGAACTTCTCTCATTGGACACATTTTCTCAACCGTATCTGATTCTCTCACTGGAAATGCAGATGATGCTTCTCTCGCTTACACTTCCTCTTTCTTTCTTATCCACCTGATTCTCCATTTGTCAATGTCTCCCCATTTTCGTAATATATTCATCAATTCTTTTATTTGTAGTCTCTTACCAGAAGCATTTACACTTTCTAAATCTTTATCAGTAAACTCCACTCGATATGGTTTCTGCAACAATTTCGATTTCCCTATATCTATTCCAATCTCTGAGGCAATTTCTGTTAATTTCTCATGAAATACTCTTGCTCTTCTGGTTATACTCATACATAAGAATAATAACTCCTCATCATTATAAACATTCAATCTTTCTATGCTCACATTGCCAGTTATCATTTCTTCCAACTCTACTTTCAATTTACTGATATCTAGAATCTTTGGTTGTGGGTTTTGATTGTCTATTTCCTGTGCCCATCTCTCTATATCTTCAGGGGTAACTACTGTTGCACTTCCAGTTCCTACAGGAACCAAAGATCTCTTTTCTCTCAAATTTACAGGTATATCCATTAATGAAATAACTGATTCACTTTCACTAGTCTGATCATCCGTAATTATTACTTCTCTTCTGGGACTCGTTAATGGAATTGTCACAGTTTGAGGTTTCTGGATAGTCTTTTTATCTGCATATAATGGCATTACAGGACCAATAGTCACTGGTACTGTCAAAGCTTCAGCATTTAAATTCAATTTGCTTACTTTTTGAACTAATTCTTCTCTAGTTTTATTTAAAGCCTCGCTCTCATTATCCTGCAACACCCTATTAAGTGATACATCATGTAAGATTTGTGGGGTTAAAGGCATTCCTATCACTGGCGCACTTGGGGTAACCTTACTAGGTGCTTCTTGGTACGGTGGAGGGTTTTTAATCAACATATCCTCAAACAGCTCATCATCTGATTTGCCATAACCTGTCGTATTCATGTGTTTCGTTTTTTCCTTACACTTTCCTCCTAATTGTTCTTCAGCCATTAATACTGGATATAAACCCTCGGTCACCACAGCTCTTCTCCAACGCTTCATTTGATCACTATTTGACTCATACGGATATCTAGGTAAAAATCCTCTAAATCTCCGACCACTTCTGTATTTTTCACGATCAAATGCCTCAATTTCCAATTCTTCCAAAGCTTCATACTGTCATTCTAGGATTTGGTTCTAACATATTCATTCTATCTCTCAAATTCTGAAGTATTTTTAAATTAAAAGTACCATGCTCCGGAAAAGCCAAAACACCATCACCTTTAGTATATTCCACCCAATTCTCCAACCATACACACGTGTGATATCCTTTCTCCATCATCATAAAGGAAGCAGGTGTTTTGGGTGGCGGAATAGGAATTCCCTCTCTAGTCATTACAGGCTTGTCTTTTTTAAAGAAATTTTTAATTTTCTTCATTAATGTCATTTTCTTTGGTCTTCCGAACATTTCAGAGGGTCGATATAGGAAAGAGTCTTCCGTATATCTTCTAGCTCTATTACCTACATCGCGTCCTATGTCAGCACGACTCACACCCGCAGTCAAATCAGGACTCAACATACAATTCTTTTCGACCAATCCTAGCGCGGCTTTTATCTATTAACCAATTAGACTCAGGTTCACACTTGTGTTCTGACCAATGCCAGCGCGGCCTTTTGTGACGTCAGTATTACTCCTCACTACTGACCCCCTCCTTTACAATCTGCTCCTGTCTCACGCCCGCTGTTTCAACCAATCCCAGCGCGGCTCTCTGTGACGTCAGTATAACTCCGGCGACTGACCCTCCCTTCACAAGGTAATACGATAACTTATTTCTTAATACTTTTTATTAAATTCTTCGTTAATAACAACATAAAAACATTCGCTACTTTGCCTGTTCCACTAAACAAAAGGATAGATTTTCAACTTATTCTTGAGTTTCAGAATTACTCTTCTTCTACTGCGAGTAAAACCCCTGTTTACTCTTTATTCAAGCTCAGGCGAACCTGTTACTTCTTCAGTGTCACCCGTATTGGGAAATTAGACCAAAGTTTCACCAGTGTACCCCTTTCGCTTTCATCCGCACTCTACTTTTATACGAAGTAGTCCCTAATTTAATACTGCCAGCCCTACGTAGCTTCTCAGTATTATTCCAACAGACGAGTAACCTCACTGCAGTATGGCTTCTGTCACCACCCGCTATTCATTTTCCTGGGATTTCCAGACAACATGAAACAAGATGCTAACTCTTTTGTTAAACATAAATCAATAATCAATAATCAATATTTATCATCAAACTAGTCAATAATAACCATAGCTCTGCTACCAGAAAACTGATCCAGCGGTATACCATCAACAGATACTCCACTACCATATACTCACCTGGGCCCATAAAACACACACACTGAGTAAACCGCTGGAGTGGTCAAAGTTTTTATATTGATACTTCACAATATTCAGGATTAGTTATTTAATTTTCCTAACTAACCTTTCACTGATCAAAAAGTTCTTTCCTCTGGTCGATGGACCATTAGTTGAACTAGTTGATGGTGATAATTAACATAATCCTTAACTATTCTTCTGTTTGAAATAAATGATCACAGACTCAGGAAGGTTTAAATCTTTATCTAAATTAAATGCATGTGAACCATTTCAAAAGTACAGTGAAGTCACCATCATTCTTAGGAGAGAAATTCAATTGATTAAACATCAAACATATACTTTGGACTCATACAATAATTAATGCTCAGAAAGGGAGAGGACAGAGAGAAAAGAACATTTGCAAATAACGTGAAATTATAGTTACCAAGAATGGTGTGAAAGACCAACCCCCTGGACAAAGGGCTGGAAAAAGGTCTCCCAGGATAGGTCAGGAGACAAAGACTTCAGGACAGGATTCAGGACAGGATAGTTGACCTCTCTAGAATACCGATGATTGCGCCGCACCCCTCTCTGATACTCTCTTCCTCCTCGAGATTCTTCCGCGATCTTCTGATCTAACCCATTTAAGTTAGGATAGAAAGTTCTGCTTCAGGTTCTGCATTCAATTCTTCATCAGCATCTACCCACTAAAGTTTCAATATCGTAAAAATACGAAATATGATTGGTCAGGCAAGGGGGAAGCTCCATCACACCATGCTTACATGTCATCAAAATCAGTTAAACTATTGTTCGCAAACCCATCCCTTTAATTTTTATTCATGTTTTAAGTTCCCATACATATCCACACTTCACTTGAAACAATTTTATTAATTTATGAATAAGAGTCTTCTTCACTGAACTCTTCACCCTCCGTTCCCAGGGCACATCATTTGCGACCTTGGCTTCTGTTCAACCTTCATGTCATCATTCCGGGTTAACTTTCAGTGGACATGCGCAGTCGTTTCATCACTCTGCTTAATTCAGTTATGTGTGAGAGGCCCAAATGTGCACTAATGATAAAATTCAGAAAGACAAATATTAATTTCACAAATAAATGGTCACACTGTATACCTCCCACCTCTACTCTATTCCCCTTTTCTTATTAATACTTTTCCCGCATTAGCATTAGTAAAATAGCTTGTTTTAGTTTCAGCTAAGCAGATGCCATGCACGCGAATTTAGGAGACTCCATTTTAGTGTCTTCTGCTCATGCGCTAGAATTTCCCTCCAAGCGTTACCTCGTCATATTGCGTAGATGCAGTTGACAAATGCGCACAACAGTTTCCCCATTTAAAGCGATATTAGTCCGTTTTAATTGTTATCCGCATTAATACACACATAAGCAAGCTTCACTAACCCGCGTGTTCATGTGGTGCGTATTAGTTATTCACAGATTATGTTTAATAACTTGTTAATGAGTTAAACGAGTGGATTGCCTCCGAGCAAGTCTCTTTCTTACGAGACCTTGCTCCATCACCTGGCTAGGTCTTTCAGATGGATTAATTCTTTTGAAAGGATAAATGAGACATGTTTTTGTATCTTGGTAACCTTTTTGTGTGGGAGGATTAGGTTGGAAAGAATAGTATTTACCTGGAAACCGAGGAATTCAAATCCTGTGCAGGGAGCATGATAGATTTCTCTATATTTATGATGAAGCCCAGGTTCTGAAGGAGGTCTACGGTCATTTGTAAATGTTCTTGGATTACCAAACTGTCTTGAGACATAATGAGGATATCGTCTAGATAAATTATTAGACGAACCCCTCTCTCCCTCAGATAAGAGACCACTGGCCGCAGGTCCTTGGTGAAACACCAAGGTGCTGAGGAGAGGCCGAAGGGGAGACACTGGAACTGATAAAGGGTCCCTTTCCAAGTAAAACAAAGGTACTTTCGACAGTCCTCGTCCATGGGTATCGTAAAATAGGCATCTTTGAGGTCCAGTTTTACCAGCCAATCCTTGGCTTGCAAGATGTCCCTCAAAAGATGGATACCCTTCATCTTGAAGTGTCTGTACGTTAGAAAGTTGTTCAAATATTTTAGATTTATGACGGGACGCCAACCCTTGTCCTTCTTTTTGACTAGAAAGATAGTACTTAAAAAGCCTTTCGAAATTTTTGATAATGGGATCTTTATAATGGCTCCCTTTTCTAACATTTGGAAAATCTCCAATTCTATCAGCTTTGAATTTTCCGTATCTAAAGTCATCTCCCTTGGAATCTTTTTCTGGAATGGTTCTTCCCAAAAGTCTATCCTGAACCCCACTACTGTTTGCAAAACCCAGGGGTCTTGAGTAATTCTTGACCAATTGTGTACAAAATGTTTCAGTCTTCCTGCCACCTTTGAGGGGAAAGAAGACTTCTGCCTTACCTTGGTAGGTTTGATTGGTGGATCTGGGTCTGCCGCCGCAGGATCTTGAACCCCTCCCTCTCTGGGGGTAGAAATTTGAGTTGGAGCGGAAGCCTCTATTGAAAGGTATGAGCCTCTTTCATCTTGTGGATAAAATTGGGACCTGTAGGAACTTCGGCTGACAGACTGTCCCCTCCTGTCAGCCCTTCCAAAAACTGCTCGACCTCCAAAGACTCTGTGCATGCTTGATTGGGCTCTACTGAAAGCGTTAAAGGTGGACACATACTTGCCCAGGGATTGAACAAAATTGTCTCCAAATAATAGACCCTTTGCGTCGCACATGTCCTCCCTAGCGGAAAGATCGGCGAGCTTGGGGTTGATTCTCAAAAGAACCGCTTTCCTACGCTCGGTAATGAGGTTGGCGTTGGCGTTACCAATGAAGCAGATTGCTCGTTGTGCCCAACCTCTTAGGAGTTCGGTGTTAACCGGGGTATCGTTGGTCCTAGCCTCTTCGGTCATATTAAGGATCTTAGACAAAGGACCAAGAACATCGAGTAATTTGTCTTGGCATTGCTTAAGACATTTTTCAATTCCTTTTCTGGGGTCCCTTCCAGATTTGAAGAGGAAGGTGATCAACTCGGGGTCAAGGTTGGGGGTATTGCAAATCTTGTCCTCCGAGGAGGGACGAGGGCACTCGTTCCGCAGTAAATTGCGTGTTTCTCTATCTAGAGGCTTCCTCACCCACTGAGACAGGCATTTTCCGACGTGGTCCATAGGCCACCATTCGGAACTGCGAGGGTGACGAATAGCAGTAGGGTTAAACATCTCCCCACCCAGGGGATCTTTGACAACAGAGGATGAGGTTGAGGGTTGATCCAAGTCCACATCAAGATCCTCCAAAGTATCCTGAGGGTCAAAAATGAACTCATCCATCTCTAGGTCCTCATAGACCGGGCATTCTCGATGGGTATGTAAGGAATCATCATCAAAGTCATTTGTACCGTAAAGGTTACCGCGTTCTATCATGCCGCTACGGGCAACTCTTCTCTCTGTCCCAAGGTATTGGGATTTCTCTTTTGTGCTGTTAAGAGCACCAACATCTATTGTAGCGCGCGGGCTACCAATCTCAAATGCATGGGTAAATGCTTCCTTCACATGTTTCCTCTTTTGGGGTACTTTACCCCCTTTTTTAGGTCCTGAGGTAGAGGGGGAGTCTCCGTCCGAGAGAGAGAAGTAAATCTCCTCGATGGGGGAGACCCTCTTCCTCTTAGTTAGAGTTGCATCCACCGCTTCTCTGACGGAAGACTTAAGTTCTTCTCCCAAAAACCTTTTAAGGCTATCACCCAGGAGCTCCTTAGGGGGCTGCTGTGGGTTGTTAGCGTCAGGATCCATCTCTTAATCAAGATGTATTGTTTTAAATAAACTATAAATATATCAATAATAAGTAAAGTGTCCTTCAAAAGGACTACTTACAGTTGTGCAGAAATTGCACTTGAAAACAGCACACGGACTTTCGGTATGTCAGATTCCTTAATTAAGTATATCCAATACTTGAGCGTAATATATATAACAGGCCACCAGATGGCGATCGTGCTATTTGCACTCTATCTGTCTGCTATTTCTGTTTTAAAATGAGAGAGAGGGGGACGGAAAGAGGCTCCGGCTCGACCAGGCACCGTTACGCGCTCGAGATAATGAGCCGTAACCCAGGTAACCTGACGCCGAGTCGGAGGCTGGAGCGCAGCGTTACCAGCAAACGTGGGGCATAATAGCACGCTCTCGCGTCTCCCGGCAGGTTGCTAGGAGACGCGAGAGTTAAATGACGCGAGCTCCGGTTTGAGACTCGTGTCCCCCTCTTTTTATTTTTTTTTGTGTGCCAATAGAAATAAAGATTATTAAGCCCGGAAATGGGCTTAAGGGCTTGACTGAAGGAGATTGAATCGGCCGAACGTTCTCGATTCAATAAATGCGACGCGCTCGCATAAGTGAATGCCGTAGACCGGCAGGGGGTAATTAAGGATAATAACACTTACCTGCTCCTTCGGACGATCGCAGAGCAATCGGAAGGAAAAAGAAGTGAAAGCCACTCCCCGCCATAAATTGGACAGGGGAGGATGGCGAGCTGTAAGGGAAAACCTGTTGTTAATTACAGGAGAAAAAACGAAGGTAAGGTAGGACAAAAGTCTCGTGTTAAACTAATACAGCTCACCAATAAAAAGTAATACAAGAGTATTAAAGATCATAAATACAGTTAGGGATATGTAATGAAAAGTCTACTTAGCTGTGTCAGGAGCAGTGAACAACAACAAATACTTTTATTTGCTGCCCAACATGCAGCCCTTTAAAGAATGTAAACACATCACAATAAATAGAACATTAGCAACATCATAAGAAGACAGAGCAGACTCCTATCTTCCTCTTGGGCTGCGATGACACAGGCGCACAACGTGGCATTCCAGATGCTCCTAAACATTGTTATCTGAGAAAAAAATCAAAGAAATACTGTATAGTGAAAGGAATAATGACAGAAATATGCAGTGCAAAAAAATGAAGAGAAAGACAATATCAGCATATTAAAGATAAACATTACTAAACCCAAACCTCTGCGGGAGAGGAGGGTGGGATAATGTTAGCCTCCGTTTGTCTTTAATGAAATCAAGATTCTCTCTGCATAATATTTGGAGAATCGTCATTTCATTACAAGACCGGAGGCTACCATTATGCATGTTTAAAGCCATGTAGAGCTACACTGCTAACATGCTCTATTGGTCTCAAATAGAAATTTGAGAAGGTATCTGCATTAGACCAATCTGCAGCTTTAAGTATTTCGGGCAGGGAACCCCCGGCCCAAAATACTTTGCTAGCCATTGCTTCCCTAGAAGAGTGAGCTCCAAATCTAGAGAGATCCACACCAGCCTCATGCATAATCAAACGAACCCATCTGGCTAGGGTGGCTGAAAAGACAGGTCTAAAAGGACTAACATATGACAGAAGAAGTTGATCAGTGCCAACAGGTCTAAAAGTAGAAATTGTATTTTCATAACACTTCATGCAGTTCACAACACACAGTTTTTCACACTCGTGAAAAAAGGGATAGAAGACAGATTCTGACATTGTTTTAGTTCTTTTCCAAATATCGAAGTGAACACCTTCGGAGGAGTAGAACCTATTAGAAAGTTCCAAAGCTCTAATGTCTGAGACCCTTCTAAAAGAGATCAGACACAAGAGAGTCGCTAGTTTCATGGAGATCTTTTTAAGGGCGAGTAAATCGTTGACAGGCCAGGAAAGGAAGAGATTGAAGATAAGGTTAACGTCCCAAAGTGATTCGTAACGAGCCTTGAGAGGTCTCCTTAATCTAATACCCTTCATAACCCTTTTGATTAGAGGGTTGCTATCAATAGCAAGGTTATTAATCAAAGCATGGCCGGAAGAAATTGCTGATCTGTAGCAATTGATAGTTCTATAAGAAAGACCTGACTCAAAGAGATAGGCAAGGTAGTTGGCTACCTGTTGTAGAGAGGTCTGTATGGGATCCAGATCCCTTTCCAGTCACCAACAAGACCACTTTCTCCAAACACCTGTGTACCTCTTCCTGGTTCCTGGTGCCCATGAATCTTCCAAAAGGCTCTTAGCCTCTCCTGAAAGGTCAGAATATCTTCCTGAATCCCTGAAATCCTCCAGACAAGAAGGTTCATCTTCCCTTCTAGAACCAAAGGATGTTCTTCTCCGTCCGGACCCTGGAGAAGGCCTAAGGATGATGGGATCAGTCGAGGAAAGTCCACCGCTAACTCCATTACCCCGGGGAACCAAACCTGGGATTTAGGATTGTTCCTCTAAGGACCACCTCCCCCCGGTCTCTAAATTGTTTAGGCGAGCACCCCAACCGCGGTTGCTCGCATCTGATTCTAGGTAAAATCTGGAACATTTCCGAAAATAGCTTTTCCATTCCAGGCTTGAAGGTTTTTCAACCACCAGTGAAGATCTTCTCGAGCGTCCTCCGAGAGGGGAACTGAGTCTTCGTACCACAGGCCTTTCCTCAAGCCTAGAGCTTTTAGTCTTTGTAAGCCCCTGTAATGAAGCGGACCGGGTGAAATAGCCTGGATGGAGGATGATAGGAGACCTAGAACCCTGGCTAGGTCTTTCAGACGGATTAACCCCTTGGCCGCGGCGGTAATTCTGCCGCGGTGCTGGGGGGGTGGGGGGTGAGCGCGGCGCCGCCATGCTCGTGACGGAACCACGCCGTCATGAGTCACGGGCGAGCTGTGCTCATGACGGCGTGGTTCCGTCACGACCCCGCCCACTCACTAATTCGCCCGCACAGGCGGGGAATCAGTACCGCGTGGGCGGAGCGGCCGCAGCATGACGGAACCACGCCGTCATGAGCACATGCCACCCGTGGCTCATGACGGCGTGGTTCCGTCATGCGCAGGGAAGGGGTTAATTCTTTCAAAAGGATAAATGAGACATGTTTTTGTATCTTGGTAACCTTTTTGTGTGGGAGGATTAGGTTGGAAAGAATAGTATTTACCTGGAAACCGAGGAATTCCAACTCCTGTGTAGGGAGCATGATAGATTTCTCTATATTTATGATGAAGCCCAGGTTCTGAAGGAGGTCTACGGTCATTTGTAAATGTTCTTGGATTACCAAACTGTCTTGAGACATAATGAGGATATCGTCTAGATAAATTATTAGACGAACCCCTCTCTCCCTCAGATAAGAGACCACTGGCCGCAGGACCTTGGTGAAACACCAAGATGCTGAGGAGAGGCCGAAGGGGAGACACTGGAACTGATAAAGGGTCCCTTTCCAAGTAAAACGAAGGTACTTTCGACAGTCCTCGTCCATGGGTATCGTAAAATAGGCATCTTTGAGGTCCAGTTTTACCAGCCAATCCTTGGCTTGCAAGATGTCCCTCAAAAGATGGATACCCTCCATCTTGATTGCTGCTGAATCCCATTCATGACTCCAGGTTGCGTATGAGGCTGGGATTGTTGACTACATCAAAAGTAAGCCTGTGTGGCGAACTCTGCTCCACCAGCGGAGTTTGCGGAGTTTTGCCAACTCTGCGCTCCGTTGGGAACGCGGAGTTCAGGCAAAAACTCCAACTCCGCGGCGTAGCGGAGTTAGCCCCTGCGCCCATGCCCAAGTCAGAACAGGAAAATCACTTACCTGCTCTTGCATCTCCGGGCTGCCCTCCTCCTCGCCATGGTCTCTCCTCCCGACCGGTTGGCGAGGACGGTGAGGAGGAGACCACGGCAAGGAGGAGGGCAGCCCAGAGACGGCAGAGCAGGTAAGTGATTATTTCACCTTTTTTATTATTAGGGCGGAGCAGAGTTCCGCTGAGTTTTTATCAACTCCGTGGAACTCCACGTAGTGGCACTCCGCCAACTCCACCCACCCTTAATCAAAAGCAGCTGAAAGGTCCAGCAGGGTCAGGAAGCAGGAGTCATCTTCATTTGTGGTCAGGATTGTATTGTCTATGATGTGTAAGTTAGAAGCCTACATGCTGCAGCATGACCTGATGCTGGTTGTTGTGTAGGAGATGGTTAGCATTAGTGTGATCTTTGAGTTGAACATAGACAAAAATCACTTATCTTGCAATGAACATAGGATTTTTGAGTGCTCTTGCCGATAAATATCATTTTGGCACATAAAAATAATTTTCACTATGTTAATATTATTCCCCTTTACTGTCATGGCTTGTTAAAAGTGCTCGCCCCAACTCATATCCACCTCTGGACCCAGGCATTATTGACTACCCCTTCCACCGACTGCTCAGGGCATGGCCACTGAGGATGTCATTCACTTTGCATGTTAGAAGTCATGCCACTTAAGATTGTGGCTGAGTGCTATCTAGTTGTTACCCTCCCATCGCCATCACAGTCAAACTTTTTCCCATGCGAGCACCCCAAAAGCTGTGACTGTATGCCCCACCTGAGTTTCAGGCTACAGCAGGGTTCAAGGATCTGCTGCAGGATTGGAGGATCCCACAGTCTATCAAAGCAACACCCAGGATCTGGCCAACTGCTTTGCTTTTCTCCCTGTAGATAAGAGGAAGCTTTTGCTTGGTTTCAGCCCTTCACCTATGTTCCTGGTTTTCCAGTCAAGAGCATCCTCAAGCCAGACATCAAGCACATCTTCCCAGACGTTTTTGGTTTCTGGCACTTCTTGAATATTATTGTGCACCGTCGCCTCAAAGGTTTGCATCACTGGAATTATTCAATCTCTCCAGGCATTGTTTTCAGAGGTTTCAGGTTGGGAGAGTTAGATAATACTAACTTGGATTGTAGGACTCCTGTTGAGCCTCTGTACTGACCTCTGCACCTGCGTACTGAGATTTAGTCCTGCCCTCAAAGCTGTGCTGTAGCAACTGTTTCTTGGGCCTATGCAGTGTTATAGTCAGTTTCTGTCTGAACATGTGTTTATGATTGGTGTCTCAATTTGTGGAGCATTAACAACTGCTACAGGACATTGGACCAAGACAAGTATCAATATTCGTTTACTCTAGTAAGATAAACGTAATATGCCTTTGATATACTGAATGTTTGTCATAGTGCATCAGTTACTAGATTAAATCTTGTGCATTTTTCATGTAGAATGTCACCATTCATGTTTAATTCATTTAAATGACAATACTGTGTGTATTTTAAGTTGGCTTAAGAGCAGAGGATCCCAGTAGTCTTGCATTCTTTTTAGAATTAAAAAAATGTATGAGAACAAATCAATGATGTCTCTTGTGTAACTTCCCTCACAACCTTATCCCCTTTCCTATCTCTTCAACATCAGTGCTGAGCACAGTCTTGGACATGTTCATCACTTTTGATTGGGAAGGGTGGTGCTGGGTTTCATGTCATTCCCACAGCAATATTTGGTTCTACAGATTAGTGGTGACTTGAGTCAGCTAGCCTCCGTTGATTTCTGTGAGAGTTTCTTACAGTACCAGGGATTGGCCATGTGTGGTGTGTGTGCCTTACTTCAAGGATTTGCTAGAGTAGGTTTGAGCCTGTTAAACAGTGACACTTCTGGAATAGATGAGCGTGTAGCCTTGGTTAATAGCAAATGACTTACTGTTTTGTTGGCTTGTTTACCCATATACTTCTCCTTTATTTCCTCTTTACTCCACATATTTCATAGTAGATATTGCCCATTACTAATCACTCTTACTTGATCTTCCCACATATACCCCAAAAATTGAAACTGCTGCATACAGAGTTCTCCACAAATGTAGTGGAAAACTGCACACATAAGAGGTAGGGCAGGCAGAGATATTATGCCTGTAAGGGTCTGTATGTGAAGTAGTACTACTGGAGCACTACTTTATATCCTGAAAACACTAGTAAATGAGGCCCTTCGGTGAATAGTCTCCTCTATCTTTAAAGAGCTAAAGGTCTCTTCAGCCAAATGTATTAACTGAACTAAACATGTCTTTTGTGTAACATTCTAGGCTAAATGATCACTCTTGTTAAGATTGGAAGAAGGATACCTGATGTTTGGCATCACTTTGAAAACAGAAATCTTCATGTAAACATTTGGGTCTTGTTAGACTGTATTTTAAAGACTTTCACTCATTCCATTCCGTGGTATTTCCTTACATTCTGTAATTTCTTTTGATCTGTGCCTCTAGAATTGGGTGAAATGTTTTTTACAGTCTGCAGTCAGCACTGGTGTAACAAAAACTTAGAAGTCCCCCCTGCAAGGTACTGTAAGAAGGGCCCCCTCCTCGTATCTCCATGCCATCCTTCTTCCCCACCTTCTGGCCAGTGCCCTTTGGTAGCAGAGATATACCTTAGGTTACACAGCTTCTTTTTCTGACTGCTTACATATCACTAGGATCAGTGAGTGGCTTGCGCTGAATCACTCCAAAATCAGCAAGGTGCCAAGAAAACTGTATCTGAAACTCTGCCTCAAGGCATCTTTCTGCTCTCTATATTCCCTCAAATGCCCCTTTTACATGTGGATGATGAATCAGTGGTTTTCAATACTGACATTTTACTTGGTTTGATGTGATTACTATTATTATGAGCCAGTATGCACAATCTCACTCCAGCTGTATTTATTTTTCATTCACCTTTTGCATCTTCTAATCTTTCCTCATTTACAGGTACTCGGCAACCCAGAAGTTAATAGCACCCTAGGTGAATATCAATACCATCTGTATGTGGTATTACTGCACCATACGGATTTAGCACCTTCAAATGGGGGATAACATGGTAATGTCATGGTATTGCCAAGTGTTTCTCTATCAGAGGTATGTGCACTCAGAGTATATGGTGTTTTCACAAGGTTCCATGTTGCTCCCTCTCAGTTGTTCAATTGCTACCTTACTTTTGCGCGGTGTTTCTCTTACAGCATCCCTTTTAGGACAACCTCATTCCTCACTCCTCATCCCTACTTCTCATCACTTTCTCATCCATCATCCTTACTACTCTTCCATCATCCCTGTTTCTCATCCCTACTTCTCATCCATCATCCCTACTTCTCATCCATCATCCCTACGTCTCATCCCTCATCCCTGCTTCTCATTCATCACCCCTAATTCTCGTCTATTATCCCTGCTTTTCATCCCTACCTCCTATCCATCATTCCCTACTTCTCAGCCATCATCCCTACTTCTCTTCTATCATTCCTACTGCTTATCCCTCATCCCTGACTCTCATCCCAACTTCTCATCCATCATCCCTACTTCTCATCCATCATTCCTACTTCTCGTCCATCATCCCTACTTTTCATCCATCATCCCTTCTACTCATCCATTATTCTTACTTCTCATCCCTATTTCTCACCCATAATCCCTACTTCTCACCCATCATCCTTACTTCTCATCCCTACTTTTATTCCATCACCCCTACTACTCATCCCTACTTCTCATCCATCATCCCTACTTCTCATCCATCTTACACCATCGCTACTTCTCATCCATCATCCCTACTTCTCATTCATCTTCCTTCTCATCCATCATCCATACTTCTCATCCCTACTTCTCATCCATCATTCATCATCCCTATTTCTTATTCCTGCTTCTTATGAATCATCCATTATTCCTACTTCTCATCCATCATCTCTACGTCTCATCCCTACTTCTTGTACCTCATCCTTACTTCTCATTCCTCGTTCCTCATTCATACAAACACACATTCAAATTTATTAAACACACCTTCACACCGATTGGATGGCAACAGCCAATCAGAGTTAAGAAAGAGGGCTGCATTCATTTGTCTAACCTCTGCCGAAACAGCCTTCTCATTGCACACTGTGCAGTTTGCTTCCAGTGAACCGGAGGCTGTAGAGCATTTCATTTTATTTACATGTTTTTCTATTTAAGCTGGCCTCTGCACAATGGTCTGGAGATTTGGAGAAGACAAGGGGCCTCCCCTTGGGCCATAAATCAGCAATTGGAGACAGGGTATTACAGTTCATCAGAAACTTTTTTCTGGTTTCAGTTTTATTTGTAACGAGGAAATGTTTTAGTCTGAGGCTGCCTTTAGCTCTGAAAGCTGCATTTTTTCTTTCTTTGCAGTTTGCAAATTGGAAGGGCTGGGCTTCATTTCTGTAGGAAACCAGGATGAGCAAAGCCTGGACAGAATTGTTACATATGAAAATGAAACCATAAAAGGTTTCCTGATGAACTGTATAGCTCTCTTTCCAAGTGTTGATTTATGTCCCAGGTGGAGGCCCTTTGTCTTCCCCAAACCATCAGAGCTTTCCACAGAGGCATGTGCAAATAGAAAAGCAGTTATTTAAATAAAATGAAATTCTGTACAGCTTTAGATTCACTGGAAGAAAACACCAGTTGCATTTCCTCGCCTTTGTCTTCAACCAGCATGTGCAATGACAAGGCTGTTTTTTTCAGTGGCTAGACCAATAGAATGCAGCCCTCTTTCTTAACTGTGATTGGTTGCTGTCAACCAATCAGTGTGAAGGGGTGTTTCAAAACATTAACCGTGTGTTGATATGACTGAGGGCTGAGGAATGAGAAGCAGGGATGATGAATGAAGGGTGGATGAAAAGTAGGGATGATGGATGAGAGGTAAGGTTGATGGATGAGAAGTTGGAATGAAGGAATGATAGATGAGAAAGAAGCATGATGGATGAGAAGAAGGAATGATTAATGAGAACTAGGGATGATGGTTGAGAATTAGAGATGAAAAGTAGTAGTGGTGGATGAGAAGTAGGAAGGAAAAGTAAGAATGATGGATGAGAAGTAGGGTTGATGTATGATGAGTAGGGATCAGAACTAGGGATGAGGGATGAGAAGTAGGAATGATGGATGAGAAGGTGGGATGATGGATGAGAAGTAGGGATGATGGAAGGCAAGTAGGGATGATGGATAAGAAGCAGCGATGATGGATGAGAAGTAGGGATGATGGTTGAGAAGCCAGGATGAGAAGAATGATGGATGAGAAGTAGGGATGAGAAGCAGGAATGAGGGTTGAGAAGTAAGAATGATGGATGAGAAGTAGGGATGATGGATGAGAAATAGGGGTGATGGATGAAAAGTAGAGATGAGAAGCAGGGATGAGCAGTAAGAATAATGGTTTAGAAGTGGGGATGGTCGGTGAGAAGTAGGGATGAGAAATAGGGAAGAGGTATGAGAAGAAGGGATGATCGAAGAGAACTAGGGATGATGGATAAGAAGTAGGGATGATGAATGAGAAGTAAGGATGAAGGATGGACAGTAGGGATGATGGATAAGAAGTAGAGCTGAGAAGCAAGGATGAGGGATGAGAAGTAGTGATGACAGATAAGAAACAGGGATGAGAAGTAGGAATGATGGAATAGAGCTAAGGAAGAGAAGTAGGGGAGATGGATGAGACATAGGGATGATGGATGAGAAATAGGGATGAGGAGTGAGGAATGAGGAATGAGGAAGTCCTAATATGGATGCTGCACCTATTTCCCCTCTCAACCATCCCTTTCTCACCAGTCTGTATTTATCACCTTGCTGTTTCTCAGCTGCCCTTTGTCCTTGCTCAATTACTAAACTGTTTAGCACTCGTCATTTTCCCATCTCCTCACTGTCGTTCTCAGCTGTTGTTGTCCTACATGTCTGTATCATTATCACCTCTCTCAGCCATTTTCTCTTCTCTCTCAACTGTCCCCTTTTCACTGTCTGTCCCTTTGTCACATCTTTTTCATTTATCCTCCTCTTTCTCTGTGGCATTTCTCACCTGTATGTGTATTACCTAACTGTCTCTCAGAGCTATTTCTCATCTGTCTCTTTATCAGCTTTGATCTGCCTCCTCTTTGATCTCTCAGCTGTCTTTTGCCTGTCAACCACCTTACCTTTCTCACTCATGTCTCTTCTGCAATCTTTCTCTGTTTCTTTAACACCTATTTGTCACTTGTGTGGCTATTCTGTTCACAGGTGTCCCTTTCAAACATGTTTTTCTTTTTCACTCCATCTGTCTCTCTTTCAGTTGTCTTTCTATTTGTGTGTTTGTGTGTCTCTCTATCATCTGTTTCCCTTCACTCTCAGCTGTCTCTGTGTCTGGAGCGGTTCCTCCTATGGGGCGGAGGAGCCTTGCCTCTCCTGCTACGAGCACAGCAGCTGCAGCAGACTGATGGAATGGTCGGTGGACATGTCCATTTGAACTTAAGTGCACTGTGCCTCTCGTGGCTTGAGGGCTGGGCTATTCCTGCAGCTGATTGGCAGCAGGAATGACGGGCCTTAAGTCTGGGGTGAGCACTGCGCATGTCAGATTAGCCAGCCATCTTACAGCAGCCGGCCAGACATACACACTTCGGATGCACCTATATTGGCTCTGTGATGGCCGGGCGGACTGAAGACACAGGCTCCTAGTCTGGGGGCGAGTGCTGTGTTGGCATGTTCAGGCCAATCGAGGTGCTGCTCTCATGCATGAGAGCAGCTCCACGTTTGGTTTGTTCGTTGGCTCTTCACTTCCAGTCAGGATCCGTGATTTCTGTGAAGAGTGACTTTCTTTTCTGGTGCCACCAGAAAGCTGTCCCGCGTCTCCCGGGTCTTCCCTGCGTAGGTGGGGCTGACATCGGTGGGTGATTTTGTTTTTGTTTGTTTAAGCAGAGTACATTTGTCTGACTGTTTGAAGGGGCTCCACGTGGCCCACTGCCTCGGACACTGGCGGGGCACAAGTGGCGTAGCGGTGATGCTTTTGTGACTTGCGTGATTTGCAGGTATTGCTGGAACTCTCAGCAGGATGTGTGCTTGTGGGCCTTTCGTTAGTGGTGGTAGAGCCAAGACCCCGTCCAATCCGATGTGCATGTGGTGGTTTAATGGAGTCTGTGAGGGAATACATCGGCGTGGCTGAAATGCAGGCAGGATTTGGAGGGCTGCACATGTCAGGTGATTTGCAGGTCCATCTGTCAGCCATCCAAGTTAACGATGCAGCAATGCATTGGTAAATGAATGTGACCATTAGACTGTCAGCGCTCAACCACAGATATCTCATTCTTCCCTCCTTTCCCCACTCGAGTTAACTTGGATGGCTGACAGATGGATGTCTTGGCTCTACCACCACTAACGAAAGGCCCACAAGCACACATCCTGCTGAGAGTTCCAGCAATACCTGCAAATCACGCAAGTACATATAGTGACCCATCCAAAGTCCATCACCTTCAGCCACATTTACAAATGTGATGTTTCAAAATTGATTACCCAAAAAGGACCACTGGTGTCCGTTACAGTGGTCCTTTTTGGGTAATCAATTTTGTGACGGCGTGCCCCACAGGCACATATATTTTTGTGTTCTCGCCATGTTGTGGTGCAGTATTGGAGTGGATTTCTTCTCGAATCCTGGTCTAGTGTTTTGGGGTGAAATTTGTCTGCGTTTTCTGAATGTTGTGAATGACAGGCAATGCTATTGACTATTTGGACAGTTCTGCACACAAGTGGTGGGTCCGTCTTGATTTCTTTAATGGAAACATCACATTTGTAAATGTGGCTGAAGGTGATGGACTTTGGATGGGTCACTATATGTTTGCCATTGCAGAAGCTGGTAGCACTTTGTAGTTATGCAATGAGGTTCGAAGAGAAATGTGTGTGCCTATGTACGTGTCAGTATTTGATTTTCGAGTGCCCTATTTTCCTTTTTATGGAGATTGATGCGGCGGTTTAACTTTTTTTGGTGCTGCAGGTGACAAGCGTCACTTTTGCCCAGTTGATTTGGAGCGCTCTACAGTTGAACTCAGGGGGATGGGGTGCTGATTTGGCCCTGCTGCGATTCAACCTTGTAACTTGCGAGCCATACGTCTTGATGCAAACAAGAATTCTGAATGTGTCATGTTTTAAGCTTTACTTGACATTGTTATATCTTCTTTCCCGAGATAGAGATGGTTGCACATTTTGGCTCAAATTGATTAAACAAGATACAAGCAAAGTCAATGTAGTCTGATGGCTAAAATACTATGACCGACTTTGCAACTTGGGCCTTCGGTTATAAACCTGGTCTCTGCCCGCAGCAATTGTGTGATTCTAGTTAAATCTCCTAACCTCCAGTATGCCTATAATTGTAAATATGAGAAGTATATCATAGTTCAAATGTGTAAATCCCATCTTAATGTACAGAATTTTACTACTGCTGGTATATAGGAGCGCTTCAAAACAATGGTGATAAATGTTTCTAAAGTGCACATGTTGCAGAACCAGTTTGCGATGGTTCTTTTGAATGTCCATTCCTGGCTGCTCTCTAGACACAGCCTTTGTATAGTGATACCCCTCACAGGAGGCTAGTTTCCGGCCTGGATCACCCACAACAGGAAAACAGGGAGGTGTGGGGTTTTGCACTGGCTGACATCGTCCCAGCTGGGAGTGTGATCTGGGAGGGCAGTGCCTCACCTCTGGAGCTCTCTTTGGGGGAGGAGCTGAGCTCCCCTCGATCATCAATGTGAGAATGTGCTTTTGACGAGGAGGAGCGGGGTGGGTCCTGCATCGGGGCATGCCTCCTTGTGTTTTTGGTCAATTTGTTACAGAGATTATGGTAGGATATGCACCATTTTCCACCAATTTTTAGGGAATTTCTCAGGGGGAGAGACCTTCCCCAAGCCTTCTGAGAAATGTCGGATTTGTTCATTACACTCGTGTGCATGCCTGGGTTCGTTGGCTGGTCTTGTGCCCCCCACTTTCAAATTCCACCAGCCGCCACTGCTCTGTGTCTGTATCACTCTCTTTTCATTGGACTCACACACACACACCTGTCTTCTCCTCTCTCTCTCTCTTTCTCATTTATCTCCTCCTTTCTGTTCCAAAGTTATACTTATATCACCTGGCTCTTGTTTCCTAAAGGGCCGCCCTCTCTCCTCCACTCTTATATCACCCTCGCCATCACCTATCTCTCACACCTGTCTCTTGTATCTCTCTTACAGCTGTCTCTCTCACTTCTCTCCCTCATCCCCTCACCTGTTGCTGCCTCTCTTGGGTATCTGTAATGTCCTTTTAGCCACCTCCCCTCCCCTTCCCGTCCCTCCCTGTTTCTGATGAATTTTCATTCCTGCTTATGTGCCAAGTTACAGAGACACAGAGGCTGCGGTGTCTCTCAGCTTGCAGCACATTGGCAACATTGTTAGCAATACTTTGGGCTCACTGCTCAGGTGCTGGAAGCAGGCTTTATGTAGAAAGGCTAGGACTGCTTTCAGTTGCTAATGCTTTTTCACACAGGCTGCCAGGAGCGGCTCCTACCGGAGGGGGGTGGTTGGGCTGGGAGGGGGAGACTGAAAAAGGAAAAAAAAAACACTTACCTGGCTACGGCCGGCCGCCGCCTCTCCTCTGTCCTCTTCTTATCTTCTTCCTGTCTGGAGTCCGGCAGCAGGAAACCCCCAGGATTGCCAGTTAAATCAAATTCCGCTTACTGCAGCCAAGGAGAGAGGTCAATGCGTAGTGTTCAGTAAATAAGCCACTCCATTCCTTTGCAGTTACCGAACTGTGCCAATGTTGTTATGTTACTTTATAGTGATTTGTAAAGTGCACTAATCACCCAAGAGGGTATCCATGCATTTGGGCAGGTGTGTAGGTGTGAGGTCCCCAAGGTGCCGATACTAAGATCCAGGTCTTCAGCTTCTTGCGGAGCTCAAGAAGTGAGGAGGAATCTCTGTTGTGTTGAGGGAGGTCGTTCCATGTCCTGGGTGCGATGTAGAAGAATGAGCAACCTCCAGTTTTGCTTTTACGGTGTGGTGAATGTGCACAAGTGAGAGTCAGGCAGAGCGTAGGTGTCTATTGGGTTGGTGAAAGTGCATGCAGCTGTTCCGGTATTCTGTTCCTGTGTTTTGTAGGGCTTTGTATGTGTGCGTGAGAAGTTTGAATTGGCTGCGCTTGTCAATGGGGAGCCAGTGAAGCTTCTTTAGGTGCGGTATGATGTGGATACGGTGTGGAAGGTTGATTATGAGTCTTGCAGCGGTGTTCTGGATGGTCTCGAGTCTGTGTAGGAGTTGTTTGGTGATTCGGGCATATCGAGTGTTGCCGTAGTCCAGCCTGCTGGTGTTGAGTGCTTGTGTGACGGTCCTTCTGGTGTTCTGGGGCAACCATTTGAAGATCTTTCGTAGCATGTGTAAGATGTGGAAGCAGGTGGTGCACACTGCATTGACTTGAGCTGTCATGTTGAGCTTGTCATCTAGGATGATACCTAGATTTCTGGCGTGATCTATGGGTGTACGTCCTAGCTCCGATGGGCACCAGGTGGAGTCCCATGGGGAGATCTTGTTGCCAAAGACCAGTACTTCTGTCTTGTGGGAGTTGAACTGCAGGCATTTGGTTTGCCTCCAGTTGGTTTGCATCCAGTCTGCTACCATGGTCATGCTGTTGATGAAGTTGGTTCTGGTTGTGGTTTTCTTGTCCATCAGGGAGAGGATGAGTTGGGTGTCATTGGCATAGGAGATGACGGTGATGTCTTGCGATTGGATGATGTTGGTGAGTGTTGTCACTTATATGTTGAAAAGGGTGAGGCTGAGGGACGATCCCTGTGGCATATCAATCTCTTGGTCTCTGATGTGAAGGGTGACAGCCTGTCACTTTGGGTTTGAGGAAGGAACAGATCTCCTTGAGAGCAGATCCTTGTATGCCAATCTCTTGGAGTCTTCCGATGCGGGTGTTATGGGAGACAGTGTTGAAGGCTGCGGAGAGGTTGAACAGGATGAGGGCTGCTGTTTCTCCTCGATCGAAGATGATTCGAATGACGTCAGTGGCCACGATGACAGCAGTTTCAGTCCTGTGGTTCTTTCTGAATCCTGATTGAGTGTCTAGAAGATGGTGAAGTTCAAGGTGGGTTGTGAGTTGCTTGTTGATGGCCTTCTCAATTACTTTGGCTGGTTACAGGAACAGGGAGATTGGTTGGATGTTGCTCAGTTGATTCGGGACGGCTGTGGCGTTCTTTAGGATGGTGTTGCTTTCTGCAAGTTTCCATTCATCCGGAAAAGTAGCAGATGTGAGGGTGGTGCTGATTGTTGATCTTCCCAGGTTGTAAATGTAGTGTAGGCATGGCTTTGTTGGGGCCCCTGAGTGGATGGTCTGCATGACTGCCACTGTGTTGTTTCTGCTGAGGGTTGTCCATTCGGTCAGGTCACCAGCTTGGTTGGTGGTGGGTAGGTTAGCAACGAGTTCTCTGGGGCTGAGTTAGTGTGCTACGTTTCTTTAGATTAGTACAAAACAAATAGTGGCAGGGTTACATATTGTGCTGAGTCATTACAAAGTTACACATTGAAGCATTTCAAGCTGCTCAAAGGATAATAAGAAACGGCCACCCAACGTTTCCAGATTTGGAGACAGCGATCCCCAAATATTTCAAATAAATAAAGCTTTTTCCTGAGCAATTGTCCAGTTATAACATGTTCACAATTGTGATGTTCCAGAAATCCTCTTCACTCTTCAATCTTGTATTTTTCAAATTCAATTTTATTACAGCCAGTCCAAAAACCATAACCATAGCCAACACAAGTTTCATCATGTGGAAAGTATCCCACTGACTTCCCTAGGGCAAAAAATTCATGGTAAGGACAATCCATAAATGCAACCAGAAATCCTCTTCAACTCCTTCAACTCCATAGCTGTTGTTCTACTCAGTGCTTCCAGAAATAAAATATGAATACTCTCCCTCAAAATTTTCAAAGGAGAGTGCTCCCCGTAAATCAATGGAGTTTCGATGGTGAGTGGAGCATCAAAGTTGTTGAAAAGATTGGTAAAGGAGGCTTCATGGTTCGGGTGGTCGGTAGGTGGCGGTTTCGTTCAGAGTGAAGTTTTCAGAGATTTGCAGCTTGAAGTGTAGGTGTTCCATGAACGGGGTGGTGTTCTCTGTGTATGCGGTGCATTTGATGGATTCCTTGTAGATGATAGCAAGTTCTCCTCCTGGCTGTTAAAGGCGGTCCTGTCAAGCAATCTTGTAGCTCACTGAATTGCCATGGTGATGTCGGGAGCCGATGAGGAGTTGAGCAGGTCTCTGTGATGAAGTGGATGTCAGGTGTGTCGCTACTCAGCAGGTTCCACATTTCGGTCGTGTGTTTGCTTAGTGATCGTGTGTTGAGAAGCATGCATGTGAGTAGGTGTTGACATGTGGGTTTGTTAAGGCGTATGTTGTAGGGTGGGGGTGCAGTCGTTGTTGGTCCAATCTGTGGCAGAGGTGGAAACTCTCGGGGGAAGGAGGAAAATATTGTTCATTTGGGAAGTTGGATAAAGGAGACGTGACTTGGAAGCTTCTGCATAAATACACTTTCTCAAATTGGTCTCTTTCAATCAGAATGTGTGATAAACAAGACACCTAATTGAACCCATGGATGGTAAAGAGGGATTGGAGTGTATAATGATATCTAGCAAAATTTGGCACCACAAATCCTCCCCTCTCAAATGGCAGAGTCAAAATATCCCAATGTTGCAAGTTTCAACAGGACCCGCACACAAGTCTCCATTTTAGTTGCATGTTTAAACTTGACATCCTTTCTTTTACATGCCTTGCACTGACACAATAACATACTTAGAAATAATTCTGCTTGCAGCACGTTTCTTAGTAAGCATTTTATCATGTCATTCGCACACTCTGTCCAAGGCTAAGGAACACTGAAAGCGATGCCTTTGCATTTGGTTGTCCAATTGGAGACAGTTCTGAGTCGCAAGACAAACAATCACATCAGTGCTGCACCTCAGACACAGTGCTTTTATTATATAAACCACGTCTGAGCCAAATTCGGCAGAGGAGCACTTCTGCGGATTATCCTGGAACACTGTGCCTGTGACTGAGATGCAGCCCTGCTGATGCTAACCCTTTATCCTGCAATGGACGGTAGCCTGCTGTGCACCAGGTCGGCTTCCTGAAACATCAAACACAAGTATGGAGAACTGGGTTGTCCCAAGAGATCAGGCACAGGGTACTCCCACTATGCTCTCGGTAGTGTAGGTAGTATTAGGAAGGAGTATAAATATAATCATAATCACACTGTAACGTTATAATGGTTGAACTGTTTATGTTTTTCACCATTCTTGTAATGCTGGTTACAATTTTTTGATCATCTTAATAATAATTGCAGCTCACGCTTTTTCACAAGAATACAATTGTTTCAATACATGTTTGAAAAGCCAATTTCTATCATTCTTGTGTCTCCCTTGGGCATGCCTGGGTAACAACGAAAGGGTAGGTCTGTTTTCACAATTTCCTAGAGGAATTAGAGTTTTCATGTTCTGAGGTTGCAGGTACCATCTGGTACCCTGGAAGGTTAGGAGTTCATATGGCACACTGTGAGCTTTCTAGGAAATAGGCCAACATTCTGATGGAATGAGTGGACACTGCCCCCATATTCTGATGGTTATGTTGTCCAGATACACAGTTCTACTTGATCTGTAGGAACCATTTGACATCGCTGTATCCTAAGTTGGCTACCTCCCCACATCAGTCTTGAAAGCAAGGAACAAAACTTCTCAAAGAATGTTTTGTTTAAAGGAATGGGAATATTGGTGAAAAGGTATAGAAATCTGGGAAGGTCCATCAGTTTAATAAGGGAAATTATGCCTGCAGTGAAAAAGGGCAATGTAATCCAGCATCTCTTTGCATTGAGAGTTTGCTTATAGCGGGGCCAGAGTTGTCACAAAGCACCAAGCCTTTATCATCATTAATAAAAATTCCAAGCTATTTTACCAAATCAGCACACCAGCACATGGAGACTTGAATAGTGGGATACATGGCTGCTGGAGTAAGAAGCAGCAATTCAGACGTATCCCAATTGATATGAATGCCAGAAAAACTACCATATCTTATTGTCTCTTTGATGAGATGTTTTAGATTAACACTCTGATGTTTTATGAATAACAAAATATCATCAGCATACATAGATGAAAGACGATATTTAGCTTGCAAGGTAAGCTCAATTAAATTGAATCCTTTAACACTTTCTGGTAGTGAACAACCATGCTCCAATTAAAACATGTAAGTGCAAGCCAAAGTTTTCAGCACCCTGGTACTAGAAAGTCGTTGCTGACAATAAATGATCCATCTGCAGACAGGAAAGAAAATGGAAGAAAAACAGAACTCCTGATGACTTCATCATACTGAAGTCCCTGCAAGTTGCATGCAAACAGCTCATCTCATCAGCCAAAACAAAGTACTTTACCAACAGCATCACTGAAGCCACCAACAGAAGCAGAACACTTTTCAATACAATCAAGCACTGCATCAATCCCCTGCCAGACACACCTATTCCTCATGCCAAAGAAAAGTACAAGGCCACCAACCTCTTATTCACTGAAAAAAATACAGAAGATCACACAGCACATTAAAAACACTAAGCCTTCTTCAACTCTTATGCCCACACCTTTCCATGGAATCCCTAATGGCCAGTTTTCAAAGTCCTTTCCCTTGCAGATCTCATCGACATACTCAACTCCCTCAGAGCCACTTCATATGAAGACAATGTCTTTCCCACAGCCTTCAACAAAGCTCTCTTCGGGGATGCTCTCTCACCCCCAGCTCAACATTTTTAATGCATCCTTCACTCAAGGCATCTTCTGAGAAAATCTTAAGATAGGTCACATCCTCCAACTCCTAAGGAAACCTACTCTAGACCCTGATGAACTCACCAACTGCTTCCCTTCACTCAGCTATTATTCATTGGAAAGATCATGAATAAGCAGTATAAGTTTAACTCCAAGACCACATCAATGCCAACCATCTCGTGCACAACTGCCAGTCTGGCATAGAGAATGCCCTCTTGACCACAGATGAAGATGACTCTTTGTCCAGATATTGCTGCACCCCTCAGCTAACTTTGACACAGTCGGCCATCTTACTTTCAAATGCACCATGGAGTCTTGAATGAGATTCACCGGCAATGTCCTTCACTGGTTCGCCTCCTTCCTTTACAGCCAACAGCCATTCAATTACACGGGCACCTCCAAGTCACATAAGATCTATATCACCTGCAGAGCCCCCAAGGGCTCCATACTGTCATCTCTTATCTTCGACCTTTACACAGAGCCTCTTGGTGCTCTACTCACACATTGTAACAACAAGATTCACCAGAAAGCCAATGATACAAAACTCTACTTGAAAGTCTCCTCAGTTTCAGACATCCAATTCCTTAAACTCTTCCTGCACATCATCCAGACCTGGGTGTCCAGCACCTACCTGCAACTAAGCCCAAGACAGAATTCTTGTTATTTGCCAATAACAACAAACAGTACAAATCTGGCTCAATGACATAGACCTTGACAGCTTTGAACCCAATCTTTCACCAAATGTCACATCAACTGGATTCACCCTAGACATCAACCTCATCCTCAAGGAACATGTTGCAAGAAACAGCCAGCCTGGTACCAGCTCTCACTTCTAAAGAAATACTCTTGTATCTGGATAATGGCAATACCCTAGTAGTTGGCCTCACAAATTTCAAACTGGCACCCCTCAAGGACATCCTATATTCTCATTCTGGGCCTGAAAAAATATGATCACATTACCCCCATCCTGATGGAACTCCATTGACTTCCCTTGGCAGCCCGCTCCACCTTCAAAACCAGCTGCATTATGTACCAACCCATCATGACTAGTACCCTGGCTTATCTCTCAGTCAAGCTCACCATCTCTAGTGGTTTTCTGCATACCCACAGTGAGGACACCATACGAATAAAAAAGTCTAGAAGTATATTAAAGAAATAAACAACACCTAAAGACTTTGGAGGAAACAACTGGTCGTCCCCAGAATCTGAGATCTCTTCCCTTGTGCCTCATCTTTGTATTCTTTGCTAAACTAGGCTGTCAGGCCATCCAAGCCACAGGTCCTTCCATAGGTCCTGCCACTGGAGAAACTATGGCAGATTTGATTTCGGAAATGTTGTGAGATTCATTTATCGACACCATGGGTTTGTTGTCCACCCATACCAGCGTGTTTAAGTAGTGGCAGATCTGAAGAAATATGGGAGTGTGTATAAATTAATTAACAAATTCTTCTTAGATGTCAGTGCTACAGGTCGGTGTAGCACTAAAAGTAGAGTGTAGTGCCACTATTGTGTTTTATGGCGATTTTGTTTAAAATACCATGTAAGTCCATGACTAAGTCTCTCCAGCTCACTGTACCAACAGGCACTGGCATATTTTTCCAAGTATTTGATTTCCCAATCGTCCGAATCTGTATACTGTAATATGTATCGCTCTTCCAGGCTCGATAGCATCTTTTTCAATTGCCCTAGTGTTGTGTGTATAGACCTTAAAACCCCTCCGATTTTGAATACCGCCATACCGTGAATTTATACTTTAAAAGTTTCCCACATTGCAGAGATCCGAGATACGCAGCCAGCCCAGCCTTTATAGACAATTCTACAATTTTAGCTTGTAATTAATTCCTAAACACAGAGCCACACAGGGCTTGATGAAAAAGGCGCCAATGGCGTCCTCATTACTAAGATTTAGGAATTTCAATTTCAGTTAGCACTGGGGAGTGGTTTGAAATGGCACCAGGTAAGTATCTGATGTCAGTTACCCAAGGCAAAATATCAGTGGGCGTGAGCCAAAAGTCTAGTTGAAACAGTGAACCATAAACAGACGAACAGAACGAGAATGTCTTTTCATTACCGCGCTGAACCTGGCAGGCATCTTGTACAATTATAAGGTTCATTATCTGGTGAAGAGTGCTGGAAGCCTTAGTATGCTGTGAGCGGTGGCGCCAGTTTTAGCCAAATTAGGGTCTAGGATTAAGTTATAACCCCCCATCCCATATTATATTTGCCGCATATACATAAGGTAAGCATTTCACTGAAGAATTCAGACAAGTCTGCGTTGGGGCCGTATACATTAATTATTGATATCAGGAAGTCATGTGGGGAGCCCAAAATAAATAGAAAATGGCAAGCAGAGTCACAATGTGTGAAAGTAGATGTAAAAGTGATAGTGTGTCGAACTAGAAGCACAACACCTCTAGAACAGGTACTATAGTAAGCAAATAATGTGCTGCTACCCTACCCGTCCCCAAATGAAGGGGTACTCTGGGTCTAAATAGGTCTCCAGAAGTAGCACAATGTCAATGCTTTGGCTCTCCAAGACTGCAAGCACAAGCTTTGTATTCCCAGGATTGATTACATCTCTTGTAATCCAGTTAGAAATCTTATTTCACTTATATAGAGAGATGTATATGTGGACTGTGCGAGACTCTATTATAACCAGTCACCAGAACAATGTTGTCATATTGAAAAGGTACAGTGTCTAACAGTAGTTTATCACAAGTGATGAAAATATACAGAATACATCTACCAAACTGAACCCAGCTCCACACTGAGAGCCACTTAATTCAGTGTAAATAACCATCTTGAAATAAAACATACTAAGCGTGTAGAACAACCCTGGTGATACACATAAAATAAGCTGCAGCAACACCAACCACCGGAAACCAGAAATCAACGATAGCACCAGTTTTTAAATCAAGCGCAGCCAAAGGCATAGTATTGATTTCCAACATGCAGGGGACATTAAAAGGTAAAAGGAGGAGAGTAAACCATCTTGCAAAAATTACTAGCGTTTGTAAAAGGATGTTACAGGGTTAGGCTATAACATTGTAAAACAAGCATTGGCAAAGCCAATAGCACTCGCCTATGTTTGAGCTATTGGCTTTGGCAATGTGTGTTAGCCATTATGTACACCATTTTGGCTGCTGTTCAGCATGGCTAAAAGTTAGTGGCGGGGAGTAGGGTGGGGTTGATTGGGGTGGGTAGATTGGATTAGGGCAGAGTGGAATGAGGTAGATTGGAGTAGATTGAAGTGGGTTAGATTGGCATAGAGTGGAGCGGAGGTAGAGTAGGGTAGAACGGAGTAGGGAGGATTAGGGTAGAATGGAGTGGGGTAGATTGGAATGGGGCTTGGGTAGGTTAGCGTGGTAGATTGGAGTTGGGTAGATTTAATTGGGGTAGATTGGAGTGGAGTGGAGTGGAGTGGGGTAGATTGGGATGGAGTGGGGTAGATTGGAGTGCAGTAGATTGGGGTAGATAAGGGGGGTAGATTGGAGTGGGGTAGATAGGAGTAGGGTAGATCGGGGTAGACTGGGGTAGAGTGGAGTGGGGTGGATTGGGGTAAATTGGAGTGAAGTGGGGTATATTGGAGTGGAGTCGGGAAGATTGGAATGGAGTCGAGTGGGGTAGATTGAGTGGATTATAGTAGGGTAGAATGGAAGGGAGTGGGGGTAGATTGGGGTAGTATGGTGTCTTGTGGTTTGTTGCCTGCCTTGTTATGTTGGCCTAGGCCTAGCTGCCATGCTGCTTTTCTTTGCGCATGTTACACTGAGCCAGGGCTCCCTCGCCCTTTGCTCTTGCCAAGTTCTTTTGCGCTGTCTGCATTTTCTGTCTTTCACCTTTTCTCTTGTTCGATTTGGGCTCAGACTGCACAACATGTACAAGGTCGCATAACAATGTATTTCGGTTCTTCCTGATATGGCCAGTCTCGCGCACCCAGACATAACATTAAGCGCAAATGCCATGAAACTTTGTGTGCCTTTAATACTGCAGTTTTTACTGGCGCTTGGCACACTTGGAGGAATCCTTTCCAGTGAGAAGAGCTGTGATTGTCTGCTGATGTAGTTCTGCATCTAGAGACCGAGGTATGAGGGTTCGCTAGTCAAAGCCCAGAGGTCTTCTATTTTTATAATAAACTATCTTACTGCAAGGGGAGGGTGGTAATGTTATTTATACATTTATCCACTGAGTTATGAGATGCTTTCCCCGTTTGTATTCTATGGAATTGTAACCATGCTGCTTATATTATTCATATGCATTATGCTATTAGTACTGACACGTGTACTGTACATTAGAGCACGTAAGTTGGAATAAACATTTTAAACTATCCAGTGTCTCTTCCTACGCACCTTGTGGACAAGTACGAGTGAGTGACGAAAGAGTGTTCTTGCTTCTGCGAGTCCTGAGATAAAGATACCGTGTTCTGGGTTGTCCAATCATTGGTACTTGGGTGCTAATGGGATGCTAAGCTAGTTGGGTTGGGGTTTTTGGGTGCTACGGTATATGGTAGGCAAACCACTGTATTCCGGGGTCCCATTATCCTGTGCATAGCTCTGTGTATGTGCAGAAACCTTATGACATGGCGCGCCCAACGTGGGGCTGCTTATCTGCGAGACGCTTGAGTAGTACTTGTGTTTGTCCACAAAACCCTCACGTACGCTTCCGGAGGCGTAAGTGACGGTGATACCTCCTATATTGAACGCTTTATAGGTTCTTTCAAGCTTGAAGTTATTAAAAAGGTTACATAAATAACCCATTTTGTGCTCCCTGTTAGGTTGTCGAATACAATTGTTTAGTTATGGCTGGTGTGGCGATAGCTGCACATAGCCGAGGACCACTCCGAGAACACCTAGGTGTATACGGAGTGCCCGATGCTGGGGTCGAGTTGGTCTTTGTGGTTCAAGCCGATCCGGCTTATCACTTTGAAGTGTTTTACACTTGGATCACTTTTGAGGCGGTGGATGCAGGTGATAAGCTGTTTCATGAATATAAACCCACCGCTATTCCTGCTGCCTATCGACCCTATACTAATCTTGAAGTGCCTCTCACGGCTTGGCAGCACCGTGTTTGGTTTAATGGCGCCCTCCCACAACCAAATACCGCAGTTCGTTTAGGCCCCTTATCCATTGAGGGGGCCACTTGGCCTGTATTGGCCGGGTATACCCCGCATCCAAATTATCTGGCATTACCGATTGCGGATCTGCGCACTATGCATACCGAACTGGTGCGAGTGCATCGAGCCTTAGTGACATACGTTACAGGTAGCCTCCATGGAGCTGCTCCTGTAGTCGCTGGCCAACCAGCTGTTGCAGCTGGAGTGACCATAAGTCCTGTCATGGTAAATTCTGTGATGGGCAAACGTCCACAAAATAAGGACGATTATCCTTACTGGCTTGCAGAAAAGTTCGATCAGATAGAAGCGGTGTTTCCACATACATCCCCGGTGGATAAACACCGCATCCTTACGATAAGTTTGCCAAAAGACTTAATCCCCGATTTGACATCATGTGAAAACTGGGGTAAGGTGTTCGCAGCAGTTTATTCAAAATGTTTTGGTACTCCTTCCATGACGGTTCTACCCTCTGTAATTAAAAAAGTACAGGACGAACATGGCCCTGAAGCGGCTGTGGAATTAGGGATGAGACTAGTGGGAGTGTTTGATGTAGTAGCTGAACTGATCCTTGGAAATGTCAAGGGCGATGCTATGAACTTTCAAGTAGCGAATGCTTTGGCTTTGGTCCCAGAGTTGGACAGGCCTCGCGAATTACCGAAAATTATAGCCCGGGCTTATAAAACAATTGGAAGAAATAGCCTAGGCAACAAGCCTTTTGTAAAAATGCAAACTCAATCGCAACCACAAATTACACAAACAAAAAGTACATCTGAGAAAGATGATAGACCAGTCTTCACTAAAAAGAGTTGGAGACAGAAAAAACAGGGTAAGCAACAAAAGAAGCCGGGGTCGAGAGGCGCTTCCCCAGTTTCGGTTTCTTCTGAACGTACTTATGATTTACGTGATAGGTCGAGAATTAAATCACCAGAAAGGTTTCAGAGCTCTGATACGCGTTCTCCTCGTTCTTCACAGGCCCAGACGTCGTCACAGGCTGGTGGAGGAGGACGGCAAGATAGAGGAAGGGGCCGAGAGGCTCCCCAGGAGCGAGACCAACCTCGACAACAAGTCAGAGGGAAAGCAGAAGACTTTCACCTTTCTCGACCGCAATTTCAGAAGAAAAAAGTTGCCGCTGTAACAGCGAGACATGCCACAGACCGTGAGAACGAGACTCCTGAATTGGACGTGGGCAGTGACCCTCCTAGACAGCGCCGCGGAATTACCATAGTGCGGGAGGCGCTACGTCCTCATATGGAGGCGACAGCAACTGAAACATTCGTTACTGTAGAGACAGCTGACACCAGAGTGGCACCCCCTGACAGACTTTACAACATAGTCATCCAAATTGAAGGTGATATACCGCGTGAAATAACAGGGATTTTTTGGGAAAATCTAACCTCTTCATATGACATTTTGTTAGCAGAGGTGGATTGGCCACCCCCATTCGTTCTCGCTGCACATAAAGGAGAGGAGGTAATCCTTCCAAGCTTTTCACGGCATGTCCCAAAAGACAAAGCTGAAGCACTTGCAGCTGAGTGGGCTGTGTACCTGGCTCCAGCGTTATACCGCAACCATGTGGGATGGGATGTAGAATCACCTCCCCATGCAATACCTTTGCGGTCACTACCGCAGCCACAACCCCAATATCCCATCAAACGGCAGGCAAAAGGCCCCGTCTCCGAAATTCTGACACAGTTGGAATATCAGGGAGTAATCGAACCATGCGTATCACCTATGAACAATCCCCTATTCGTGGTTTCTAAACCCGATGGATCGTACCGCTTAGTTTTGGATTACCGGCATTTAAATTCTCATTGTCGGAACTTTGCGGTGCAGAATACACACAGTTCTGCGCTTGTAGACAGTCTTGTTCGTAAAAAATACAAAACGACACTTGACCTTTCAAACGGTTTCTACACGCACAACCTAGCCCCGGAGAGTGGTCAATGGACCGCATTCACATCCGGTGGTAAATTATTCCAGTTCCGGCGTTTACCCATGGGCTACAAAAATAGTCCGGGTGTATTCGCCGCCCGTGTTGTCTCTTTGCTAGACAGCATAGACCAAGATGCATGTTCGTACGTTGATGACATTTATCTGACGGACGACGAATTATTTCCGCATCTGTCCCGTGTGGACCGCATTATTCTTGAATTTGCGGAGCAGGGTTACAAATTTAACTTTGCTAAGTCACACATTGCTGAATTTACCGTTCTGTTCTTGGGCTATGAGCTCAACAACGAAGGTAAGGGCTTAGCCCCCATTTCTTGGAAAAATGTGCACATTTGTGCCCCCCAAATACTCTGAAGAAACTTCAGTCTTTGCTGGGTTTCCTGAATTTCGGGCGTACTTACATTCCCGAATATGCCCAGCGTATCAAGCCTTTGTATGCTTTGATACAACCTACTTATTCAAGGTCTTGCTGGCTGCCTGAGCATACCTTAATTCTGCAGTCTTTGCAGACAGACCTATTGGAGTCTAAATATCTTTTGACTCGTGATAACCACACAAACCTGGTGATTAGAATAATTCCGGGGGCGGTGGGATTCACGTACTTAACCTTTAATGAAGGTGATACAGTACCAATCGCATACAAGTCGCATCTGTACACTTCCGCTGAATTGCGCTTTACATCTGTCGAAAAAGTTCTAACTGCAGTGCAAATGGCGATTCTAAAAGAACGCGCACTGGCACAGGGAAAGCGAATTCTGGTGGTAACACCCTGTCCTGCCCTAGAGGCAGTAACAAAGGCAAGTGTACCGAACTCAAAAGCAATGCATCCCCGTTGGATACAATGGGCTACATCCTTGACGTCATCAGACGTCACCTTTATTTTCGATTCTTCTCTTCAGACTCAGGAGTTCTTACAGTATGAATTCGTTCATCCTCCTCCTCTGTTTATATTGCCGCTTGAGGATTACAAATGTGTGATCTACACAGATGGTTCGGCGCAACCGGCCACTGGGTCCAAGCACGCTTATTCAGCTGCATGTGCTATTGTTGCGGGTTCCTTTGTAAATGGAACGTTCAAATCCTCAGTAGTGCACACTCGCACACTTGGAGATAGTACCGCACAATTGGCCAAGCTGCATGCATTGCTACTTGCGCTTGAGTTCGCTTCTCAGGATGAGACCACTCTTATTGTATGTGATTCCTTCTACTGTGTACAATCTTACAATGACAATCTGTTTTTCTGGTCGAAAAATGACTACAAGGACGCAAAAGGGAGCACAATTAAGCATAAAATGCTTTGGGTTCGAGTGGCAGAATTGCAACAACGTCTGCCCCTCACACAGGTGGTTCACACCTTAGGCCATCAGCGGGTGGGCGCACACGCTATTGGTAACGATCTGGCAGATGAAGCTGCCCGTTCAGCAGTAGTCACGTGTTCAGTAGCAGCGGTTACCAGGTCCATGTCTAAGATTGACTCTGTTATTCTAGCAGCTATTGCTGCAACCAAGGAAGGTGATAATTACCCTACAGGTTTTCCTTCCAAGTATTCTTACAAGTTAAGTCCCGAACAGGTTCCTTATGTAACAATACCTGACGTTGGAGATCGGCTGATCCCCAACGCGGACCGCAGGAGTGCCTTGATATCAGCTGCACACGAAGGCATGGCTTCTGCTCATGCAGGTGTGTCAGCTACAGTTTCCATCTTGCAGCAGCGTTATTGGTGGCGTGGATTGTATAAAGACACCCGTGCTTTTGTGCTTTCCTGCGACGTTTGTCAACAGATTAAGCCTTCCACGGTAACACGCCCTCCACAGACCCCGCTCTGCATTGCTAACAGACCCTTTGGGTGTGTTTACTTGGATCACTGCGGTCCATTCTCATCAGACACTGCCTATAAATACATCTTAGTAGCAGTGGACTCGTGCACACGGTTCCTCTGGGTCTGGCCACAACGTAGTGCTGACGCTCGAAATGTAATCAGGGATTTGCGTGTCTTTGTGGGAATTTTCGCATGCGGCACCTTCCATTCGGACCAAGGTCCGGCGTTTGCCTCTAGGGCTTACAAGGATGCAATGGCTTTGCTTGAGGTGCGGGTGAAATTTTCGTCTCCGTATAGGCCTGAGGGCAACTCTATCGTTGAACGAATGAACCGTGACTTAAAGCAATCCTTAACAGCTAGAGTTATAGGTACTGGCAGGAACTGGCTGGCCCACTTGTATACCGTTCAGCGTGCACTTAATAATCTCCCTAGAAGACCTCTGGGTGGGCGGACCCCATACGAAATGCTCTTTGGCATAAGAATGTTTGTGCCTGACCTTGAGGGTCCAGACATCGCGGCGCAATCCGCCAAGTTTGATGTATATAATCATTCTGCTATGTTACAGGACTTACAAGAAGCCCGAGACAAACTTGCAACTACACATTTGCCTTCAGCCACAGATCCTGCGTTGCAGATTCCGGTAGCCGGCTGGCTTCCAAAGGTTGGAGAACTGGTTCGAGAGAAGGTTGAAAACAAAAAAGAATTCGGCCCCTCTTTTCGTGCACCGGTTCCAGTTCTGGGCTTGAAGGGAACACGTACAGTCATTTTACCACCGCTTCCTGGTCGCAAGGAGAACAGATACATCTCAGTGGAAAATGTCAAGCTACAGCGCCTGGCCGATCCTGAATAGTGTCACACCAGCGGTCTCTTGTCCTGCCATTTATCGGACATATGTTCGTGGCCCATCTACACGAACGGTCGCTGATGCTGTAATTGAGATGGTTGATTTGCCTGAATCCTCTCCTTTGCCTGAAACTATAATTGATCCCCAACTCTCCACCAACATCGACGAGGACGAGTATACCTATCCTGCATCTGAATCGGTGGCGCATCAACCAACAACGCCACTTGGCCCGACTCGTTATTCCTTTGATTCGGATTCCACCTCTTCAAAAGTCCCATCCAAGTTCAGTGTTTTTGTATCCTGGTTTAGAGACAATTTTTTGATTCCACCCTGGACATACATCTGGTTGGTACTTTTCTTGATTTTTTTGTTCATGTCCATTGGCTTTGTCACAGTGTTTTTTCTACTAATCAATGGTCACTATTTACCTGAACGCTCTGCTGTGGACTATGTTGCTGGAACTTTGGCTCCTCATTCCTCGTCTCACATCATGAAGCGTGACCACACATTTGTGAACATTTCAGCTTTTCCAGTTGCTGATGGCATCGTATGGGATGCAGTGAACTATCAAATCCATGGTCCGACGGAAATTATTAATGTACCTAATGTCCTTCGTGTTTCAATGGGTGATGTTGTAAAAATAACATTCATTCTGATGATTGGGATGTGCATGCCGTTGAAGCATTGTTTGCCGATTTAAAATATTATGCATCTTTTAATGCTGAAGATTTATATATGAATTCTGCGAATTATGCCGATTTGTATTGTTACCAACATTGGGGTAATCATTTTCTCCATAAGCCAAGTGCCCTGCGTAGTTCTGTTAACTACACCCAATGGGAACATTGTCCAAACCCCTTGCCAGGTAGCTCACAAACTCTTCGAAATAAGTTTACCTATTTTACTGATTTTAATCGGTCAAACCCCGCATCCTATTATTTTAGACTAAATACCACGTCAACTCAGAAAATTATGTTAACACACACCAAATTGCTTTATTCGGGTTCCTTTTTAAGTGCCCTAGCAGTGGGTGGTTATGAGTACTGGGAGGATACAGTAGATTTGAAATCTATTTGGGGCTCCAAGCCATGGCAGGTACAAGGAACCGAGGCATTGCACCGTGCTTGCCTTATCCCTACCCAAATTATGTTCCTAAATGATTCTATTTATCAGACTACATGTTGGGGCTTAGCTACCACTAAACAATTAAACACGCCCTCAATACCATCCCTGTCGAGTTTTTCTAATGATAGCTCACGTCTTAACCTGTCCCTGGCGACCCTACAGGCTCTGTTACAGAATAATTCGTTTAATGTTTCCGAAATCGATCTGTCACCCTGGTTGGTATGTCCTATATCATCTAATGCATGTCAAATGCGTTTTCAAGACTCAGGTACTAGCTACACACAGGATAGGCCTGATCCGAGATTTACTGCTTCCCGTACTGTCACTACATATTCTGTTGGTAAATTATGCAAACAATGGCTGCAACATTCGTCCCTTGATTCTGTTAAACAACATTTGTCCCTCCTTTCAGGCAATATTGATCTGTCCGACTTTGTTTTGGGACCTCGTGGTCCCCGACCTAAGAGATTCATTTATGAAACGTATAATGAACTCTGGAAGCTATCACAAATTGAAGCTGCTTCCCGTCTTCGGGAAATAGATCAAGCAAATTTGGAAAAGGTGCTTGCTGTTGTTGACAATAGTATTAATACCCTGTCTTCTCGCATTTATACTTTAGAGAATATTGTGTCCTCTGTTGTTGATATTGTACAAGATGATGTTTCTGTGTTATATCATGGTCAGAATCAATTGCGTTCAGTTATGCAGTTTGCATGGACTTTACAAACGCTCAAGTTAGGTAAAGTTCCTTGGCATTTTTTGAACACCTCTGCCTTGTTTCTACCTTTTAATTTAACTGACAAACAGGAATTTATGTCCATGAAAGATGCAACTTACACTCTATTACATATCGAAAAGATGGATCCTTTGCCGTTCTCTGTTGCAGAACTCGATTCTGCTGTGTGGCTAGTTCATGGGGTTATCGCTTTACCTTTTTCCTTGTTTGAATTTGACTCGTGCATGAAACATTATCCTGTGGGCCGTTACCAGCCCTTGGGCAGTGCTTTCCTGCATGAACTCTGGTCCTTGCCTTTCATGTATAAATGCCTTCGGGATGGCAAGGAAGTCTTTCTCACGGGGGAGTCCTGCGACTCGACTATGGGTCATTCGCTTATTTGTAAACACATTAAATTGCATGGCTCATGTAGCGTTTCCGCTCCTAATCTTGCTTGTGTGCTGAAAGGTATTCCTGCTCCTGTTATTTCTCCTACTTTCACTCTCCTTTCCAATGGTAGTTATTTACTTTTAAATAACGAAAACTGTTGTGGCCTGCAGGCTGGCATTCCTTACATTGTAACAGTTTCGCACAGGGTTGTCTGCTGCAAAAATGTGCTTTTTCCTCCCCCTCATGGCAAGGTTGATATCTCTATTTGGCCTTCCATCCCTACCATGGAGGCAGATTTCAATAGACTGAGCAGAATAAAGGCACTATTATTGAACGAGGAAGTTATGCTCACGTCCGCCCGGGAGACATTCATTCTCCAGGTGGCGAGTACCCACAGTGAAATACAGGCCCTTTTGAACACTAATCTCCCCCAACATTTTGGGGAGTTAATTCATCGTATTTTTAACGCATCTAACACAGAGGGTCTGGTACACTTTTTTAAAGTCGTGGGGTCTGGTTTGGTGTCCTCCTTCCAAACTCTTTTTGGTGTCATCCCGGCGTTTATTCATTCTATTTTTCCAGCGTCTTTGGCGGTTTCCCGTTGATCATCGCTTTGGCGGCTGGTGTCCTGCTATCAATTTGTTTTCTGCGCAATGGCTGCTCCCCGATGGGACCTGCTCGATCCAGAACGCCTCCAGCTGCTCCGTGAGCGCCTTTTGGCTGGTTTTGGTGTCTTGCCATTGGCGACACTGAGTGTGTCATATACTCTTTCTTTTCGCTTTGCGTATTTCACTTGCGTGCAACCTGTAATGACTTGCATCCGCTGTCCTTTCACCTGGACTTTGGATTATTGCCTCTCCAATTCGTCATTGTCTGTTCCGGATTTTGTTCAGTTGATGGGTCCCTTAGAGGCCCATGAACAGGACTGTTCCGTTGCCGGCTGTATGGCGCGTGCGGCTGCACTGGGGATTTTGGCGCAATGGGATATCTGGGCGGCTGCCCAGGATCTCCTACACCGAAGCTGTTTCAATTATCACGCAAGCTGTCCCGCATTGCTTTTGGATGCTCCCTTTGCTGAGGAGCATTCCTGCTCTTTGATCTCATGGATTGGATGGCATCTATGTTTTTTGACGATTCCAATGATGTACTCTTGGAGGGTATGGCCTTTTTCTGCACTTACACTTTCATGGATTGACCTGCCCTTCGCCGTTTGGGCGCTCCCTGTGCTCCACTGGATGTGTGTTTCTCTGTTGGACCTCTGTCTTGGCCGCCGGACTGACCAGGGGAGGGTGTCTTGTGGTTTGTTGCCTGCCTTGTTATGTTGGCCTAGGCCTAGCTGCCATGCTGCTTTTCTTTGCGCACGTTACACTGAGCCAGGGCTCCCTCGCCCTTTGCTCTTGCCAAGTACTTTTGCGCTGTCTGCATTTTCTGTCTTTCACCTTTTCTCTTGTTCGATTTGGGCTCAGACTGCACAACATGTACAAGGTCGCATAACAATGTATTTCGGTTCTTCCTGATATGGCCAGTCTCGCGCACCCAGACATAACATTAAGCGCAAATGCCATGAAACTTTGTGTGCCTTTAATACTGCAGTTTTTACTGGCGCTTGGCACACTTGGAGGAATCCTTTCCAGTGAGAAGAGCTGTGATTGTCTGCTGATGTAGTTCTGCATCTAGAGACCGAGGTATGAGGGTTCGCTAGTCAAAGCCCAGAGGTCTTCTATTTTTATAATAAACTATCTTACTGCAAGGGGAGGGTGGTAATGTTATTTATACATTTATCCACTGAGTTATGAGATGCTTTCCCCGTTTGTATTCTATGGAATTGTAACCATGCTGCTTATATTATTCATATGCATTATGCTATTAGTACTGACACGTGTACTGTACATTAGAGCACGTAAGTTGGAATAAACATTTTAAACTATCCAGTGTCTCTTCCTACGCACCTTGTGGACAAGTACGAGTGAGTGACGAAAGAGTGTTCTTGCTTCTGCGAGTCCTGAGATAAAGATACCGTGTTCTGGGTTGTCCAATCATTGGTACTTGGGTGCTAATGGGATGCTAAGCTAGTTGGGTTGGGGTTTTTGGGTGCTACGGTATATGGTAGGCAAACCACTGTATTCCGGGGTCCCATTATCCTGTGCATAGCTCTGTGTATGTGCAGAAACCTTATGACAATGGAGTGGGGTAGATTGGGGTAGAGTAGAGTGGGGTATATTGGGAAAGTGGGGTAGGTTGGGATGGGGTGGAGTGGAGTAGATTGAAGTGGAGTAGATTGGGGTAGATTGGAGTGGGGAAGTGGAGTAGATTGAATTGGGGTAGATTTGAGGTGATGTGGAGTATATTGAGATGGAGTGGGGGGTAGAGTGGAGTGGGGTATATTGGAGTGGAGTGGGATATATTGGAGTGGAGTTAGTTAGATTGGAGTGGGGTCGATCGGGGTAGAGTGGAGTGGGATATATTAGGGTAGATTGAAGAGGAGGGGAAGATTGGGGTAGATTGGAGTGCAGTGGGGTAGATAGGAGTGGAGAGGAGTAGATAAGATTGGATTGGGGTGGATTAGGGTGGAGTTGGGTAGAGTGGAGTGGGTAAATTGAAGTGGAATAGATTGGGTGGATTATGACAGGGTAGGTTGGAGTGAAGTGGGGTAGATTAGAGTGGAGTGGGGTAGATTGGAGTGGAGTGGGGTAGATTGGAGTGGAGTGGGGTAGATTGGAGTGAGATAGATAGGAGTGGGGTAGTTTGGAGTGGGGTAGATTGGGGTAGATTGGAGAAGAGTGGGGTAGATTGGAGTGTAATAGATTGGAGTGGAGTTCGATAGATCTGTGTGGGGTAGATTGGAATGGGGTGGGGTAGACCAGAGTGGGGTAGATTGGGTTAGGGTGAGGTAGATTGGAGTGGAGAAAATTGGAGTGGGGTGGATTGGAGTGGGGCAGATTGGATGGGGTAGATTGGAGTAGGGTAGTTTCAGGTGGAGTGGGGCAGGGTGGATTGGAGTAGCATGGAGTGGGGTAGATTGGGGTGGAGTGGGTTACATTGGACTAGAGTGAGGTAGATTTGGGTGTCATGTGGTAGATTGGAGTGAAGTGGATTGGGGTAGACTGGGTAGAATGGAATGGAGTGTGGTAGATTGGGGTAGAGTGGAGAGGGGTACACTGGAGTGGGGTAGATTGCAGTAGAGTCGACTGGGGTCGATTGGAGTGGGGTGGGTGGAGTGGTGTTGGATAGATTAGAGTGGGGTCAAGGTTGGAGTGGAGTTAGATAAATTGGGAAAGAGTGGAGTGGGGTAGATTGGAGTGTAATAGGGTGGATTAGGGTAGAGTGGAGTGGGGTAGATTGGGTGGATTAGAGTAGGGTAGTTTGGAATGGAGTAGGATAGATTAGAGTGGGGTAGATTGAAGAGGGATAATTGGAAGGTGGTAGTCTTGAGTGGGGTAGATTGGAGTGGAGTGGGATAGGTTGGAGTGAAGTGGGTTGAATTGGAGTAGAGTAGACTAGGGTGTGGTAGAGTGGGTAGATTGCAGTGGGGTGGGGTGGAGTGGTGGGTTAGGGTAGAGTGGAGTGGAGTAGATTGGGTGGGGTAGGTTGGGGAGGGGAAGGGTAGATTGGTGTTGGGTAGATTGGGGTGGAGTGGGGTGAAGTAGATTGGAGTGGGGTGGATTGGGGTGGAGTGGATTAGATTCAAGCAGAGTGGGGTAGATTTGAGTGTAGTGTAGTAGATTGGACTGGAGTGTAGTGGGGGTAGATTTGGGTAGAGTGGAGAGAAGTGTGGTAGAGTGGAGTTGGGTAGATTAGAGTGGAGTGGAGTGGGGTAGATTGGGTTGATTGGAGTGTGGCATATTCGAGTGGAGTGGGGTAGACTGTGGTAGATTGGAGTGGGGTAGATTGGAGTGGAGTGGGGTGGATTAGAGTGGAGAGGAGTTGGATAGATTGCAGTTGAGTCTGGAGTGGAGTAGGGTAAATTGGAATGGGGTGGTTAAATTGGACAGGGGTAGATTGGAGTGGAGTGGGGTAGACTGGAGTGGAGTCGGGTAGATTGAAGTGGAGTGGGTTGGATTGGGGTACATTGGAGTGGGGTGGATTGGGGTAGATTGGAGTGGGGTAGATTGAAGTGGAGTGGGGGTAGACTGGGGTAGATTGGGGCAGAGTGGGGTAGATTTGAGTTGAGTGCAGTAGATTGGGGTGGAGTGGGCTAAACTGGGGTGGGGTGGAGTTGATTGGGCTAGATTGTGTGGAGGGGGTAGATAGGAGTGGAGTAGATTAAAGTGTTGTGGGATTGATTGGGGTAGAGTGGGGTGGAATGGGGTACATTGGAGTGGTGTACATTGTAGTGGAGTGGGATAGACTGGATCATAGTGGAGTGGATTGGGGTAGAATGGAGTGAAGTGGGGTAGATTGGGTTAGAGTAGGGTAGGTTGAAGTGAGATAGATTGGAGTGGGGTGGGTAAATTGGGGTGTGGTAGATTGGAGTGGGGTAGATTGGAGAGGAGAGGGGTAGATTGGAGTGGGTAGCTTGGAGTGGAGAGGGGTAGACTGGAGTGGAGTGGGGTAAATTGGGGGAGTGGAGAGGAGTGGGGTACATTGGGGTACATTGGAGTACATTGGAGTAGAGTGGGATAGATTGGAGTGGAGTGGGGTAGAGCGGAGTGGGGTAAGTGGTGTGGAGTGGACGGGCATAGAGTGGAGTGGCATTTTGTGTTGTGAAGTGAGTGGCGTAGATTGGAGTGACGAGGAGTTGAGTGGCATGGCGTGTCATAAATTGTCTTAGAGTAGAGGGGTGTAGAGTGGAGTGGTATGTCGTAGAGCGTCTTAGAGTGGAGGTGTGTAGAGTGGAGTGACATGGTATAGAGTGGAAGGACAAAGAGTAGAGTGGAGAGGCGTAGTGTGGATTATGCATGGTCTGGTAGCGCACTGCAATTACAAACAACACATTTTCAATTGAAGTTACCATTACATTTGCACTGAAATACGTTTTTACTGCACACAAACAATAATGTGTGCAAATGTCAACACCTTACGTATTGATGCAGTTTGATCATATTCAAATATTTGTTTCCACCACACTTCAGAATTACAAAAAAAATATGCTTCATTTGCACAAATTTAGATACATTCTGAGCCATCAGCAAAGTTCATTTTTTTTGTCTTGTGCTAGAAAAAAAAACATCCTACACCCTTTCCTCTTACATGGATACTCTGCAGGATTTTCACATAAATTCTCTCACTTTAAAGTCAGAGAAAGAAAAGTAAACACAGAGGTCCCTTGGAAGAGAGAGCTTGACATTTGACCTCTGTCTTTGAAGGCACAGAAAATGTGACAAGATAAGAACAAGATTGAAAGGCATGTTTACAAAAAGTGAGTTTGTGGAAGAATACAGTAAACAAGGTTTGGGCAACGGGAGAGATGAACTCAAGCTGGACAGCCTGAAGCAAATAAAGCCAACAAATAGAAAGCCAGAAAAAGTGAGTTACAAACCACAAAGCCAATGGTAAGCAACGGGCAGAATGCATTCCAAGGTCAGGTTTCTGAATGTCCCCAAGATGTCTTTAGGAAACCAAAGCTGTATGGTAGGGTTCAACCTAAAAAGGGAAAAATTAGAAGAGTCTAGTCAATTTGACTGGTGGGGTCATCTACACAATTACATCAAAATGACGCCTCTTTTGCAGAGTCACTAATGTGAACTTCCCCTTTGTAATGAATCTTGCAGGGTACAGCGTGGATTATTTGATATCTCGTTTCAGCATCTCCAGTTTTACCGTCCTGAAGAAGTATCAAGCTTCTTGCATGGAGATTGTATAATTTGGGAAAATCCATAATTTGGACCACTAATATTTCATTTGATGTTTTTCATGCATCAACTTGATGGTAGCATCCCTATAGTTTAAAACGTTGATTTTAATGGCCTAGCGGGAGTTCAAGGGGGAAGGGACTAGGGCCCAGTGAGCTATGCACGTGCTCAATCGATCACAAATAGGTTGGAATAGCTTTGCTTTCCAAATAGATCTTCAAGGAGTGAGCACTAACTATTCAGTTTCCTATGGATCTTGCAAAATGGCCCACACTTCTCATGTTATTTCATAGAAATCTGTCCTCTAAAGCTTAATTTTTTTGTCTTCATCATAGCAAGTTCTTTCTCTGTTTTCTTTGTAGTGTTTAAGGTCGTCATATTACCAACTTCAAGCTCTGATACTCTATCTTCAGTCATATTCAGACTCTCAACATTTTTGTCCATGCGCTCCTTCATGTGGTCTAGGTGAATTGTGAGGATGTAAGTTTTGTGAACAATAGCGCTTAGGCTACTTTCCATGCCTAGAAGCACGTTTTTCAAGCCCAAATCAATATCAGATTGCTCAGTGATTTGATCTCCATCATTTGAATCTGAGTACTCAGGTTGCTTTTGGTTTCTTCTCTCTTCAACAGGGGTTTAAATATTAATTTACTTTGTCTCTAGTCTTATTTACCCAGGGTCAAAGCCATAGGGTCATGCAATATGTGGACAGTAATTTCATTCATTTCTGTCACAGGATTGATCAAAGAAAAGCTAAGAGATATTAGCACAAGTTAAGGAGTTGGATTGCAGCAGAGCGAATGTTCAAAAAAATTGAAGAAGCAATTAAACTAGCATGCCAGTACACATTTTAAAGAAAGCTACACAGTAAAAGAGTGCATATCAAGCATGGTACAACTGTCCAGGCACTATTGTAGATTCCAAGCACTTGACCAAAGAATATAGCAGCAAATGGGTCAATAAATGTGTGATGCTGCACAATAGTCAAATTAGGTTTACTTTGCCTATCATCTATTGTTGAGCCAAGATAATAAGCCAGAGAGCAGAAGGGGCACCACCACCAGGCCAGCTCCATGCTGCCAGCTGGCGCTATGGTGAAGAAGAAAGGCCGCATCCTCGTCCAGCGATGCCCAACAGCACAGCACAACAAGCAAGCAAAATGGATGCACCAGCTGGCAATCCACATCCATTCCACCCCAAGTCCAGGCGGCCGGAGAGCTCCCAGTGCCAGTCACCTATGCAAGTCTTCTCATTGTGAACAGCTTGCCTCTGAAAAACCAAGGCAATATACCATCTTTGTCCTCTTTTTATTGCGTGAATTAAAAACACCTCAATTTTTAACCTACATAATTATTTGTAGGACTCATATAGTGGGAAACAGACTTTGAACCTCTTTTGTGCTGTTTTCATTTCGGCCCACTGCTGTCCCATATGCTACAGGTCTGATTTGAGGATATAGAATCAGTCAAAAAGGCTCTGGAAACACCTGAGTCAATCTAAATAGGGTGAAAACCAATGATCGTGTTGATGTAGTTCATGGTTATGACTAAAAACGCATACCTACTCATCATATGATGCATTGAACACAAAGCCAGAAGTCCAGAGCCAATTTACTTGCCACTAGAAAACTCCAACCGCTCCTAGTCCCAATAACTTTCAACTTGTGTTCTAATTATTTGTTCTAATATTCTGTTACGTGCGAAACTCACTTCTAGCAGGGTCTTCCTGAAGCTCATCTGAAAGCTGTCCTCTATCCAGCAGCAAGGTTGATAACCAGCACTTGAAAATGCAATGGTACTATGCCAGTACTTAGGGACTTCCTTTCACACCCTATTGTGGCCTGCCTCTCTCATAAAGCTGTTCAGTGACAACAACTGCAATACAGCAGAGTCTGCATTAATATTGCACGAGCAACCTTGTAACTAAGAAGCCTTGAAAATTTTCATTTTGAGACTAAAATAATTCAGAACAGGCAGCTTTGTGACTCAGACCTTTTCAGAAGAGTTTTGGACACCCTTCCTGTGTATGACTTCCTGAAAGAAACTCAATACCTACTTGTTCATCATTATCACAACTAATCCACTCCACTAATGAGTAACCATCGCTGTTTATCCCTGTTCCTGGTGTCCATCACCTGATCTCACCCTCCCCCTCTGGTCCTAGTTCTACTTCACCCACCTCTTGCTCTCTCCTCATCCTACCCACTTATTGCCTCACCTATTCCCACAGCCTGTCTCACTTCTCTAGATTCCTATAAATGTGCTTCTCCAGACCACTCATTCTTCCCTCTCACGTTTTTCACCCTCCTTGCAATTCTCTTCTTGGATCTTCCTGTTTCTCATGTGAGGATTGGATTCTTTTTCCCTTTACGATACCTGCACTGCTTTTTCTACTGTTGATTTCTGTCTTTTAAAATTTTAGAAATTGCCTTTTTTAGATCTCAGCTAGACAGCACATTTGCTGTCTCGAAGAGACATGTTGTGTTCAATCTGTGGGTTACCATATGCTCGCTCCAACATCGCTCTGAAATCCTTTGTCCTCATTTGTCCATGGCATGCATGCATCATACCCTTCTTGTGTATGACCCTCCACCAGAGCATGGACCAAGTACTTGTGTCGATCCACTGCTCCCATTTTAGGAGCTACTTTTTTCTTTGTCTTTGAGCACTCCATATGAGTGCTCGTGTTTTCTATTGCTCTGTCTCCTCCCACCCGCCCCCAACCCAGTTGCTTCTTTTCCAAGGCAGATCGGCTTTCAAAGCAAACACAAACATGTTTATCATGCTTAAAGTAAAAAACCATTATTTAATCAATAGAAAAGCAAGCACAATGCGCCGTTTATCAAGTACTCATGTTTTCTATCACTCTGTCTCCTCCTACTCATCCGTAAACCTGTTACTTAACCAGTCAAATGTAATTACTTTAGTTGATGCCTTCTGTCTTCTGGTGCTCTTCAATACGTTTTGCCTGACACTGAACAAAGTTCCTGCCCGCCCACAAGCTCGTCCTTCACTGAGAGTTTTTTTCTTTTTTAGGGAACGCTCATGCTCTATTTTATTTTATTTTATTTTATTTATTTATAAAGCGCCCGAATCACCCCATCAGGGTATCTCCACGCTTGAACTGCTATAGGACTCCAAGGGGATGCTAGATTAGAATAAAGCCGACTTTAACATCTTTCTGAACTTTAGGTAGTCCGTACATAGTCGTAAATGGATAGGGAGTTGATTCCAGTAGCGTGGGGCCAGGTGGTAGAAGGCTTTACCGCCCAGTCGCGCTCTATGGAAGCGGGGGACTTGGAGCAGAGCTTTAGATTCGGAGCGGAGAGATCTGGAGGGCAGGTACCTGACAAATCTGTCCTTTAGATAACTGGGGCCTAAGTTGTTTAAAGATTTAAAGGCCATACAACAGATCTTAAATTTAATCCTCTTTCGCACTGGGAGCCAGTGCAATTTTTTGAGGAGGGGGAGAGATTCAGTTCTGGGGGGAGCATTAGCCACCAAACGGGCCGCCGCGTTCTGGACTATCTGCAATTTGTTCAGGGAGTTTTCATTAGCTGCAATCAGCAGAGCATTGCAGTAATCCAGACGGCTCAACACCAGTGCCTGTACCAAGGTCTTCCGGGTTGACAGTGGTAGAAAGGGGAAAACTCTCCTAAGAAGACTGAGATTATGAAAACAGACTCCCACTGTTGTGGAAATATGTTCCCCCAATGTCAGTTTCTGGTCTATTTTAACCCCTAGGTTTTTTACTATCAGTTTTGGATTGGGGGCAGAACCCAGAACCTCCGGCCACCAACTTGGGGACCATCTGACTGTTGCTTCTCCAAACAACATTATCTCTGACTTTCCTGTATTTAATTGGAGGAAGTTATCCTTCATCCATTCCGCGATAGATTTCATGCCCTCCGCAAAGGTAGCCTGAATATCTGAACTTGTTTTGTCGAAGGAGAGGAGGAGTTGGGTATCGTCAGCATAGGATATGGGACAGAATCCTAACTTTCTCAATAGTCCTGCCAAAGGGGAGACATAAATATTGAAGAGAGTAGGTCTCAGACAGGAGCCCTGTGGTACTCCCTTAGTCACCTTGGTGGTCTGTGAGCGGAAAGGGCCAAGATGAACGGTCTGGGTTCTTTCGGACACGAAGTTCCCAATCCATTTCAGGGCATTCCCTTTAAGGCCTGTGCCCTCTAATCTTCTCATTAAGATTTGGTGGGAGATGGTATCGAACGCAGCGGACAGGTCAAGCAGCACCAAAAGTACTGCCCGACCACTGTCAAGCTGCGCTCTTATGTTATCTGTAACTTCCACCAACGCAGTCTCCGTACTGTGCCTGGGTCTGAATCCAGACTGAGAGGGATCCAGACAGTTGGAAGATTCAAATTAGACAGATGCTTGTTGATGTGTTTTTCTAGGAGCTTACTCAGTAAAGGGAGCAGCGAGATGGGGCGATAGTTAGAAACATCCTCCGTGGAGATGTTAGAGTTTTTCTTGATAGGAAGAATTTGTGCAGCTTTCCATTCTGGGGGGAGAATGCCTTCCTTCATGGAACTATTTAAGATCGAGCAGATAGGTTCGGCTAATTCCTTAAATAGAGTCGTGGCAACTCTGGCCGGGATAAGATCTAGTGGGGATCCCGATTTTACAGATTTAAGGAGGGCCTCTGTCTCCTCCGGAGTTAGTATCGGGTAATTCTCCAGAGTAGCATCATTAGGAATAATTGGAAGGGGGTCAGTCTTGGGGCCTATTTGTAAGCTCCTTAGCTATCATGATTTTATCATAGATTATATCAATTTTCTGAGTAAGATGGATAGCTATATTGTCACACAAAACTTGGGAAGGGGCAGCCTCAACGTCACAAGCCTTAGGGTTAATAAAAGTTTGTAAGATCTGATAGAGCTTTCTCGGAGTGTTACTTTCTTGTTCAAGTTGGGATGCAATGTGAGTCTTGCGGGCGTTTTTAAGTTTTTATGGTACTGGGTTATAGCTTGTTTGAATCGGTCTTTATCCTGTGGGTTTTGTGAGTGGCGCCATCTGCGTTCAAGTTTCTTACATTGACTTTTTTCAGTCCGTAAGGAGACCGAATACCATGCTGCCTGCTGGCGCTTATTAATAGTAGGGCATAGTTTCAGAGGGGCTAGGTGGTCTATGGTGAACATCAAACTAGTATTGAAGGAGGCTAACTGCTGCACTATACTGTCAGATTTCGAGATCCGTGGGGGTATAAAAGTGTCTTGAAACTGTGTAGGCGTTATTTTATGCCACTGTCTATAACTCTTTTTAGTGAGTAATTTAGGAGCAGAGAGTTCCTTGGGGCCGCTAATGCTGAACTCAATCATTGAGTGATCTGTCCAGATCAGGGGCAGGTTGCCCCACAAGTAATGTTAGGGGAGTTTGTTAGAATTAAATCTAGCGTATGTCCTGCTCGATGTGTAGGGTCGTTATTTATTTTATTAAGATTGAGTGAGGACAAATCTGCCAGAAGTGAGGCCGCCTCTGATTAGTGGGATTTTCACTGTGTACGTTAAAATCACCAAGTAATACAAAATTCCTGGCTGAAATAACGTGAGGAGATATGAGTTCCATTAGTTGTGGGGTGAAATTGGAAAGAGGTCCCGGTGGGCGATAGACAAGGGCTCCCTTCCAAATTAGTTGTGAGTGTAGGTCAATTCTAAAAATAAGTGTTTCCTGTGTATCATTACAGATTTGGTCTAGAATGGAGATTTTGATGGGATCTTTGTAAACAATGGCTATGCCACCTCCCATTCTGAGTGGTCTGTCCTGTTTTTGTATATGGTATCCCTCCGGAAGGGCCACCGCTATTGCAGGATTAGAATTGGATTTTGTCCAGGTTTCTGTCAGAAACCCTAGGTGTGGGCGAGTGGAAGAGAGAAGATCCCAAATGTTGGTGGCATGTTTAGGTAGTGATCTAACATTAGCCAGAAAGCCGTTCCATCCACCGATGTCAAGGGGGGTGCGAGGGGAATCTATGTAATTAATGCTATGGAATCTACAAGAACGACATGCAAAGGGTCCCTCTATATCCATGATCGTAGGGCATGTGGTGTGCCCTGTAAGACAACTAACATGCTCATTCTTTATCTGTAACAGCTCCTGACTGGTATAGGTGCGGCGCGCTTCTGACCTGAGTGTAGGGTTGAGCAGCATTGGGGCAGAGCCGACCAAGGTTCCTGCTCCTCGCGACGTGCTGGCGCGGACGGGCGCAGACGGGCTTGCCTTAGGCGCGCCTTCGGCGCGCCAGCGGCGCGCCCGCTGCACGCGTCCGCTGCGCGTGGGCCCAGGCATGTGTTTTTATAGAGAGGTGGGCAGCTAGACTGCTAACCTCCTACTGTATTCCGGAAGTGGACTGCTCCGCTTACTTCCTGTGGGTGTCACCTCCCTCCACTCAAACGGAACAATCCGCGGTGGACCGAGGAGGGACACAAAGTATCCGGTGAGTTAATGTATCAGGGATTGTGAGTGACAAAGTAAATTAAAACATTTTTAAAAACAGTGCACGAGTAACAGAAGGATAAAAAAGAGAATTTCTGAGCCCTTTCCCAGGCGCCCACTAGCTGAGTTCCAAGCGTACTGTACGTATTTAAGCAGCAAAGTAGCAATAAACAGGAAGCTATGAAAATGAAAGGAGCCCTTTCCCAGGCACTCCACAAGCTTCTAGTAAGCCCAATATTAAAAATGAAGTCACCTTGAACCTTTAAGCGCGTCCGCTGCGCGTGGGCCCAGGCATGTGTTTTTATAGACAGGTGGGCAGCTAGACTGCTAACCTCCTACTGTATTCCGGAAGTGGACGGCTCCGCTTACTTCCGGTGGGTGTCACCTCCCTCCACTCAAACGGAACAATCCGCGGTGGACCGAGGAGGGACACAAAGTATCCGGTGAGTTAATGTATCAGGGATTGTGAGTGACAAAGTAAATGAAAACATTTTTAAAAACAGTGCACGAGTAACAGAAGGATAAAAAAGAGAATTTCTGAGCCCTTTCCCAGGCGCCCACTAGCTGAGTTCCAAGCGTACTGTACGTATTTAAGCAGCAAAGTAGCAATAAACAGGAAGCTATGAAAATGAAAGGAGCCCTTTCCCAGGCACTCCACAAGCTTCTAGTAAGCCCAATATTAAAAATGAAGTCACCTTGAACCCTTAAGCGCGTCCACAGACAAGGAGCACGTCCTCGAAGTAACGTCCAATTCCAATTGAGGGCTGAGCCGTGAAAGTGAAAAACAAGACAGAGGCAGAGGGGAACTTGCGGACCAGCAGTTAGACTTCAGTAAAAAGCACTTGTTTTGATGACATTATGACGGTGAATTTACCGTTGACTGAGACAATTCTGATTATATTTATTTCAGAGTCTGAATGTGTGTTTTGTCATATCAAACGTGCGCTAAACTTTGGAGGAAGCAGAAAGTACCTGTCAATTTTCAGACCCTTTGTGTTGTTCAATGACTATTTGTACCAGAATGGTGTGAGTATATTAAAGCGCAGTGGTTCTCTGTTCTCTGTTCTCTGTTCACCTGCTCTATCCCCTTAGGGTAAAGGTTGTTGTGGTTCCAGTGGGCGCAATGTTGTGAAGTTGCAGAGGCGGCTGGTAGGGAACGGTGGCAGGGGGGCTGTGGGAGGCAGGGGGATAGAAAATATAAAAGAAAGAAAAAATAAAGGAAACTTACCTGCTGGTTGCATCGCCAGCTGTCGCCAGCCACCGCCTCTCCTCCGTCGCAGGAATCACCCGGGCCCCAAGGCTCCCTAAGCCAATGACAACGCAGCAATGCAGCATTGTGATTGGTTCCCCTAAGCCAATGGCAACGCTTGGATTGGTCTGAGCGCCATGGTGCGGTACTCAGAAGGGGACAGGGAGCCTGTGCATGTTCCCCACTAGGCTGTGTTTGGCCGGCCCAAGACGGCTGGCCAAACAGTCATGGCCACTTTGAGTGTGCTCACCACTACTCCTCCTGGCTCCTGCTCTGGCCAGCCCCACCTCTCCCCGCACCTAGGAATGGAAAATTAAAATGATAATAATGTTCCGTTATTATCATTTTATTTTTCCTCTGCACTGCTCTTAGCCGAGGAGCTGCAGCTGCGATGTTGTTTACGTGCAAAAATAGCATTTTTCTTTACTTGAAAGAGAGTGTATACTACATCTAGACATGCATTTTCCCTCATTTTGGTGTATGGGTGATGTGTTGTTAGAAGCTCACCGCAAATAGCAATCAGCTGTTCTAAAATACAAGTATAGGTCTCGACCATACAGCGACATTGACAATGCCAATAGCTTTCGGATTGTTGAGACCTATTGGCTTTGCTAATGCTTGTTATATAGGTGTACTGCATCACTGTTGCTGCTAGTACAGCATGCTGATGCTCCTATGTAATTCTATTCTACTCTCCATAATTTGTAGAGCTCATGGCTACCCGAAATCGGGCTTCCCAGCGCTGTCAGACCGAGTGGAGTGAGTTAACAAAGACAAAAAAATTATTAAAAGAAAGGTCTTAAGTTTTTTTCTGAAACTCATAAAATTGTCCTCCGTTCCGATCTGGTAGGCAGAGAGCTCCAAAGCCTGGGTGTGAGGTAATAACATGACCTCACAAGTAAAACATCAAGGAATATTTGAGTATCACTGTATTTGTTGTTGCTATCATTTTGTGTGTATTAGTTACCTCTGTAAAGCACTCCGAAGTTCTTCTGCCATATATGTGCTATATAAAAATGTTCACAAATAAAATTTGCTACTGCGCAAATTTTTTGTCAGCAATATTTGTCTTTAAAAGCTAAGTGAATATATCATGAAACAAAAATATTCTTCACAATACTAAAACAGCCATGGAGTTTGATACCAATAATTGGCAGTTCTTAGTCCATCAGTTTTGCAATGCTTTCATCCTGAAATAACAAATAATTGATAACAAATGCTCTGACAATAAATCAAGGGAAGACTTCACAAATATGTCGGCACATCATCTTTATATACCCTTTTCCTAACTTTGGTCCTTAGCAGCCCCTTTAACATGCCCTTCTGTATGGTCAGTCCTAATATGCACTCACGTAACTTAATTTTTGTTAATCCAGTTTCATGAATATTCCTACCCTCTTCCCTTTGTTGCCCCTTTGTAAGAACATTGAACTATGGGTCAGATGTAATAAGGCTTTTGCCATCGCAAAAGGTCTAGTTCCCAAAATTGGACAATTTACGACAACAAAATGATCTATTGGTATGTACCAAACCCAAATTGTGATTCGGTAACACGTTACTGAATTACAATTTGGGTTTGTGACTACAAGCCAAATCATTATTTTGAATTGTAGTGTTTGGGGCATCCCTTCCAAATAGCGATTTAAAATGGGATGTATTAATGTTTTGCAACTAAAATTTGTTTGCAAAACATTTAATATTTTCCCAACTACACAAAAGTAGTGGCAACCGATTCACAAATGGGAAGGGCTCCCTAAGGGACCCCTTCCATTTGTGAATGTTGAGAAAAACATTTTTTAAGAGCAGGCAGTGGTCCAATCGACCACTGCCTAGTGTTAAAAAATGTTTGTCCAACTTTTCTTTTTTGTTTTAGAACAAATTACATTTTCCTTTATGGAAAATTGGCTGCATTAAAAGAAATGCTTTATTTAAAAGCAATCACAGACATGGTGGTCAGGGGCGTAACGGAGACCCCTGCAGTTGGCCAGCCCAAGGAGGCCCCCACAACATTCACCTCAAAGGGGGCCCTCTTGGGCTGGCCAGCTGCAAACAAGTAAAACACTCAGAAGCAGCAAGGCAGATAGGGAATGGGTAATGCCCCCCCCCCACTTACCTTGCAGGGGGAGCCCCCCATGAGGATTTGTTATACCACTGATAGTGGTCTGCTGACCCCAGCAGGCCACCATCACTGTAATGGAAATTACAGGAAATTGCTAAAAGCTTACCTATACTAATCTCTCCTGGTTTGCTCCCCCTGCAAGGATCCGCAACAGCGCCGAGATGCCCCCGGGTGAGACGTGCGCTATAGCAAATAATATTAACATAACAACATAACATAACATGGCAGTGAATCGTAGTGGGTCACAATTTTTTACCTCTCTCACTAATATTCATGAGGAAGGTTGAATTGTGACTACTAAGATTTGGTATTTTGAAAACCGGCATATTTGTACATAGTTCGATTTGCAAAATACCACACTAGTCACAAAAATACGGGTCGCAAATTGTGACCCAATTTGCATGTGGCCCAATGTGATCTATCCAATTAACAGAAGCACTCTGTTTGGATGAGAATGTCCCTTGCATCGTAAACGAGCATGTAACCATGAGTGACCCAACTGCTTGTGAAACTGGTTTCCTGATTTTTGTTGGCTTAATTGACACGCTAATCTAGCATGGGCCCTGAGGTTTACATATAACTATGGTTATCCCTAGGTCCAGAATCTATTTTGTGCCCTGGAGGGTCACCCCAACCATGCCCTCTTTTGTGACATAGGACTACTGTCCATGTTCTGGGTCATTGACATGAAGTGGTGGTGGCAGCATGCTGATTTTTGTGGCACCCAGAGCCAAGGATGATACTGTATTTTCAACACCGGAAGGACTGTACCACTTCAAGGGTATGACTTTTAAGCTCAAGAATGCTCCTGCTACTTTTCAGTGCCTGGTGAACTATGTTTTATCAGTACTTGCAGAGTTTTGCGTGGCTCCCTTTATGACATTATCATCTTTCACAATTTGTGGGATGAACTCCTGAGGCACCTAGAACAAATGTTGTTCAAGATACAGGGGGCGAAACAGACCACCAAGGGAACCAAGTGCCAGGAGGGGCAGTCCTCGATAGTCTATGTTGAACATCAGGGCTGTATTATATATTGTGCCCTGGGAGGTGAAACGGGCATGTGCATCTGCTTTGTGTGCTCCGGGGGCACAATGGTATTACAGAAGTGTCCACAGACACTGTGGGTCCCCTTTTGTAATACTGATAGCACTGGCACACATGTAGCACCAGAGCTATCACGAGAGGGTGCTCCACCATGTGCATGGGAGCATGGCCCCATGCAAATGAGGGAATCACATTGTCTCTGCGCCCACACCCTACTATGGAAGCATCCGCAGAAGCAAACATGCCCTTAGGAGGCGCGTTGAAAGTTGGCCACAAAAAAGGGGCTCACTTTCATTGCACCTCCTAATAGCAGCCCTCTGGAGGGGATAAAGAAGGTCTCATGGCACCCCAGACAACCCCCTGCAGGCGGGTGCAGTCACTCACTACACCCGCCTGCAAGGGGATCGCTCTCCCCTCTTCAAGGTACAGGCATCATGCTGCCTGCACTGTGAAGCAAGGAGCAGCTTTAAAGCAGCTGCTCCGGATTTCACTTGAATGCATTGGCCTGAGGGCAGTACAAGTTCACAACTGCCCAGGTGCATCGCATTCGTTCTAATATGGTGCACTGTCCCTGGTTACTCCCGGCGCACCGTTTGAAAGGCGCGCCATGGCGCAAACAGGGAAAGTGCACCCTATACATAATACGGCCCCAGGTGGAAAAAAGCAAGATCTGTCTGTTGAATGCCAAGTTTCCAGTTTACTATATTTTAAGCAATTGCTATGATCAATCTAAAGAAAGAAGCAGGCACTTGCTCTTACCTTCTGTGGTGTGATTTAAGAGCTGTACTCACCCAATAGCTTTGGAAGGCCTGAGTTCCTCCACTGTTTTAAGTCCGGTGGCATAATTCCATTTCATCATTTCACCAAAAGCATCTTTTGTTGGGACCGGGAAGATTAATGCTACCTTAATAGCCTATTTTTGGTTGTGATTCAAACTAGGTTATGTAATCGTCTCATACAACTAATTGTTTTTCACCCCTGCGTCAATGTTGGTAGCCTGTTTTGGACCACAGTGCCTGCTTTCCCTGAACATACTAAAGCAATTTAGACTGAAGGACTACGCTCTTGGATTGGACAATTATCCTCCCTGATTTCTCAATTCCTTCAGCTGAGCATGTACTTAGAATTTGTGAATAATATCCTGATTACTTACCGATAATCTTCATTACAACCCGCCCCTCTACCCAGGTCATATTACACCTCTGAGTAAGGTTTGCTAATCCAGGAGGATGCTGGGAATTCAGCCTCTTCTTAAGGATCCTAGTAGGATGGGTGTGGGTGAATTTCAGGAATAGTTTCCTGCGTTTTCCTGTCTTAGGTGGGGGTCAACTCATAAGTAACGACTGGTAGTGTGACAAGGTTCTGCTAATCATCAGAATGGATGCAGGTGCACATATAAGGCAAAGTGGATATGCAGCGACCTATTCATAAAAACCTCTAATGTGCTTTGTAAGTATTGGGAGATAGCTCACCTCAAACTGCTTCTTTACTCCCACCTAACACTTTCTTTTCTGGTGTTAATTCAATTTTTGCAGCATGGCTACATTTAGAAAAAAACAAAACACAGTATGTGTTTCGTTTTCTGGCATTCTCGTGCCAGCACTGGCCACCCTCCAAAGTCTTAATGGAAATTGAAATGAGAAAAAAATCCAATTAATTTCAAGTAAAAATTGGAACAACCGCAATAACTAAGAACATAGCAGTTCAGAATATCTTTTGGGACTGAAAAAGGACATCGATGAAGTGGATTGCTTTTTAAACTCCTTATTTACAGCTCTTGCTCACATAAACATTTATTAATTGCTTTTTTGTTTGTTTTATCATTTTTGGATGTCCTGTATTGTTCTCAGTAGCGAGTAGAAAGTCAATTGCAGAATACATGTAAATGTTACAAATTCAAAAGACGTGAAGGGAGAGAAAACATTACAAGACTGTAGGCATGCATGGGCCAGAGAACAATACGAAGGAAATTAGACAAACGTAAAAAAAATGCCTATTCGAAATATTGACGGCCTCATTACGAGTCCTGAAGTTTTTTGTGTGGTGATACCACACTTGGAAAATAATGATACCGCATGGTGTGTTATTTAACATGTGCTGTTATCTCCTTGTTCCATACTTCCCTGCTTGAAATGAGGCCTAATGGGCAGATTTCGAGTTTTGTGAATAGATTATCACATATTTTTTCTCTTTCTATGCAGTTTTTCCCATTCACATTTACCACATATGAGTTTTTTCCTGCACAGCTAGTAATCCGAGATGAAGTTCTAGGAGGGTATCTAGAAACAATATTTTAAGTACACTAGCCCTGACAATTAGATCTTAGGGCCAGATGTACGACCTTTTTTTGCAGTCGCAAACGGGAAATCAGCCCGTTTGCGACCGCAAAATAAGTTTGCCCTATTTACAAACCCTATTTTGGGAGTCAGTAACCTATCACCGACTAGCAAAATAGGGTTTGCGACTCGCTATTAGCATGGGGCATGCCAAGGGTGTCCCTTTCTATTAGCGACTCGCACTTCAATATAAGATTGATTTGCGGCCGCAAAACACTCGCAGTTTACCTCCCATTTCAAATGGGTGGTAAGCCACTCGCAAACGGTAAGGGGTCCCCAGGGGACCCCTTCCCCTTTGTGACTGGCATTGAAAATATTTTTTAAAAACAGGCAGTGGTCCCACGGACCACTGCCTACTTTTAAAAAACAAAACAGTAACGTTTCATTTTTCATTTTTTAAATGCATCCCGTTTTCCTTTAAGGAAAGCGGGCTGCATTTTTTTTTTTTTTTAAACTGCTTTATTTAAAAAGCAGTAACAGACATGGTGGTCTGCTTACCCCAGCAGGCCACCATTCCTGGGAGTGCTAGCCATTCTCAATGGGGTCGCAAATTGCACCTTCCTCATGAATATTAATGAGGCAGGCAATTTGCGACCCCATTAGGAATCGCAAACAGTGTCTGAGACACTGTTGTAAATTCTAATTTGTGAGTCGCAAATTGTGAGTCGCAAATGACGCAATTTGCGAGTTGCAAATTGGAAGGGTCATACATCTGGCCTTCAATGTCCACAAGAAATTCTTGATGACCTATTTTAGTCTGATCGCTTTTGTCACAAGTTTTTCCTAATTATACCAGGGTTTTCCAACCTTTTCTGCCATAAGAGCTATTTATGTTCATGGAAAATCATTTTGAGCTACTAATGTTATTAATGTTGTAATACTGACCAAATCAAACAATAGTACATCAGTGTATTGTATCATATTGTGATATTTATATAGCACTTACTACCCCTGTGTGGGAAGTGTTTCTGTGTCATGAGGTGTGTTTATTGTGCAATGGGAAGCAGCGCATGGCAGTGTGATGGATGAACAAGTGTGAGAGATAGGTACGCAGTTTATAGTTTTCAAGCTGGCAGCTTTGAACAGCTCTGCAGGTCCCTTTATGGTGTTTGTTATGCTCATAGTCCACTTAACTAGTTACTGCACTGGGTTGTCCATTCTGAGAAATTTTGTTTAAAGTTGATGATCCTGAGCAGGCATAGATTGAAGGGAGAAATGGCGGGGAGATCTGCTGGGATGGACTTTGTTAACACCTTCGCCGCGATCGGAATTCCGCCCAGGTGCTGCACATTCCGATCGCGGGCGTGGTCGTGACGAGCTCACCTCGTCATGCACACACGCCGACCGCGCAGCATGACGAGCTGAGCTCGTCATGAGCAACGAAGGGGTTAATATCATCTCATGTCTGACTGTCATTGTGAGATGTCAAGAAGCAGTTGTAGTATGGAGCTAATTGGGGCCTGCAGTGGTGGACTAAGTTAAAATCTTCCGTTTGCCAGCTGCATGTGACAGATCTTTTAAGTTATTCAATGCTTGCTCATTTGGTGGTAGGTGGTTTATTTTCTGTGGACTGGAACAGTACTGGGTGATGGACATGGCCCTTAGCAGTTTTATCTTATGTGAATGTAATAACGTTTTTTCTTATGTGCAAACTTGGGTGACAAACTGTGCAAATTAGTGATTTTAATTATGCGTATGGTCGTAACTGATGAACTAATTAAACTGCACTTGAACCGACTTCATAAGTTGGGTTAGAAGTGTGATTAATAATGCAGTATAGTTATTCCACATCTTTATGCAAGATTTCATTTTAATACAATGGATGAAGTTTCTGATGTTCTGCTCATCTTGCTCCTGCTCATTTCCGCTCCCAATCAGAGACCCGCTGCGAGTCTTCTCTCCTCTCAGTTTCTGCAGAGTGCAAAATGCTATGACATAAATGCTGGTTGTTTTACAAAGCATGTATGGTGAATAAAGCTTTCCACTCCTCCTCCTTCGCCCTTGCGCAGACACAGTGCATCTGCTGCAGTCACAGCAGACGCCGCTCCTTATCCTACCTACCTCTGAACATCACCCTCGCTGACGGACTTCAGGAAAAGACTCAAGACCTTGCTTTTCGACTAAGCCCAGCAAACCAGTGCCTGCATACCCTCATGGGTGATTAGCTTTGCTACACAAGTACTGATTGATTGGTACTCAGTATAGTGAGCTATCTCACACACTGTTGTTAAGTCTTAACCAGGGCCTCTGGAATTATGGGATTATGGAGCTGCAGAATTATCCGCATAAGTATAGAATAGCCGCATTTGCCACATAATCCATCATCTGCTGCATAAACTGGAGATTTTTACCAAAAGAAATTGATTCTAGCTCAAACGGATTAAAGGTTAGTGAAAATGCAGAGACACGTGTTTCCATAGAATGGAAAGCCCTTTACAAAAGCTACTTATTGCTGTATTTGGGTGTTGAACTAGTGCTAATGAGGTGCAACCTTTGCCTAGGCAGTGTTAACATGTGTCAAAATGACAAAATAGTGAAGCTATATTATCATAAAATGTGCCACGTTATGGCACATAATTTGCCTTTTCTTGCAGCATAATTTAGTCAACTCTGATGCATAATTGGATCAAACCCTGTCACATAATTCCAGTGGGCCCGATTTTAGCACAGGCTTATACACGTGGATGCTCCACTTTTACATGGACCAAAGACAGACGTTTGTGTTTTATGTAAGTCTTTTCAAACCAATGTTTGGACTGTCTGAACAATTTGTGAAAACTGCATCGCTTCCTGACAAGTAGACTTCTAGAAACTGATCTAATTTAATACATAGAAATATAGAAAGGGCCACTCAAAGGTTTTGTGAATTACTGTCGAGGGCTTGTGTCTACAGCAAGAGATTGGGAGATGTCCACCTTTTCACTTTAAAGTACATGCTCATAATCTACTTGAAGGGGCAGGTTGTAAATAAAATAAGTAAAGAAAGATGCTCGATACATTTTGATAAGAGATGTCTTCTGTAGACCACCGCAAACGTATTGGAATAGTTGCTTAGCGTCACCTTCAGAACCTCTACATTTTTTTGAACATATATCAGACAATAGTGCTGTAAAATTCTCAGTTTGGTGCTGTTTTTTTTTATCTCGGGTCGAACCCCCACAGAACCTTTGTAGCAGGTTCACCAGCTATTATTGCTTCTAGGCGGGCCTTTTGCTAGCAGTGAAAACAGGGGTGGTGCAATGGTGACCCAGTGGTGTCCCAGTGGTGCAAGTGAGCAGCATCAGTGGTGATAGTGGGCCACAACGTCCTTAGAAAAAGTTTGGTTATCTCGTTTAAAAGTTGTTTTTTATCACTGAACCTAGTAGTAAATCCTGTTATATATAGCACATAGAAAAGTTTACAGGGAAAACCTTGGGAAGAGAGGAGAGCAGAGGTGAAAGAGGAGAAGGAAGGGTCCCACATTTTATTTTGCCCAGGGCGCTATCTTAGCCAAGGCTGACCCTGATGTATGCCATATGTGTACAAAGGTGCTCCACCTCTGCCTCTTGGAATCGCAGGGGCACTTCTCTGTGGCAGCACCACTCTTCACCAGCTCATAACACTTACCAGCCCCTCCTCTCATCGCTTTTCTTCGTCTTCACTCCTGTACTCGTGGCAAGGAACATACCATCATCACTGCCGCCATGCTATCAGAGGCCTTGCTTGCATCGCTAACTGTTCTCCCTGCACTAGCAGCTCTTCCTGCCCAGCCTCCTGCAGCGTCCCGATATGCTCCTCCAACTTTTCTATCTGGCTTCGATCCCACAAAACTAAGCTTCCACTAACTTCCCAAACCTTGCTCTCCTCCCCCCGCCTGCACTATTCCTATAATCACCATATCCCTGCCTCCTAACCTACTGATAATGCCTAAGACCCACCCCGTTTTCTTTTTTTTTTTGGTTTCATTATTTAAATTATAGACATATTTACAGAAAAGCCAATCCATTATGGTGGCATCCTTTTTAGGTCTCGCCTGGCGGTTACAGCGCGCATGCACTGCTCTCGCCATGCGAGTGCCTTTTGGAATCGATACGATTCCAGAAGTATACTTGAAGCCCCGCCCCTCTTTCCATTGGCTCGCATCATCGTTTATGTTAAACGATGGCGCGTGATTGGAAAGCGGGCTTCTCGGTTACCGCCTTGTCCACTTTTAGGACGGCCCATGTGGACAGGCCGACGCCATCTTTGTTTCTGGCACAGCGCACACTGCCATGCGCTCGTGAAGTCAGCCCTCCCTTCCTCTCCACGCCCACCCCGTGCCTCTCTGATCCTCCTCCACAGTCCCTCGCTCCGGCCTGGCACAGCGCACACTGCCATGCGCTCGTGAAGTCAGCCCTCCCAGGACCGGCAGCCCCATGCACTACGGCGTTATTGTATGGCTACTGATAGTCTTACGTTGGCTTCTAATGGCTCTTATCACTCATTGCAGCTCGTGGCCGGTGCATCTCTGATCCTCCTCCACAGTCCCTCGCTCCGGCCTGGCACAGCGCACACTGCCATGCGCTCGTGAAGTCAGCCCTCCCAGGACCGGCAGCCCCATGCACTACGGCGTTATTGTATGGCTACTGATAGTCTTACGTTGGCTTCTAATGGCTCTTATCACTCATTGCAGCTCGTGGCCGGTGCATCTCTGGTGTTTCTTTGGAGGTGAGAGATGTGTTAAGACTCTGGCTGTAACCCCACCTGGATCTCGCAGGTGCTCGGGTGGAGTACCCAGATATTTTAGCACCCATGAAACCTTGGACTGTATTCAGCTATCACCTAATGCTATTTATTGGCTATTGAGTGTATCCTTTTGCCTTTCTGTGATTGCTTGCATTGAACTTCACGTGCACTCTTATCTCTTACTGGCTCAGTCCCATGTGTTTCACTGTAGCACTAGAACATTACACTCCGCCCTAGTAGCTTTACCAGTGCGTTTTAAAATGTCGGCGCAGAAACAATTTGTTCCTATGAACAACAAACCCCGGGAAACAAGTGGATGTCTAGTCCAGTTGTACTAGAAAACGTCATAGAAGTCAGTTAGGTCGTCATGAAGTGTGTGTGTTGTTGCTTTCTCCACACAAGAGCGACAAGCACCACTGCGATGAATGTTCCAGGGGCCGCTTGTGACATTTTTGACTTTCCTGTCTGAGAAACCGAGCCGCGGTCTCCACGCCTATGTCTTGTGCTTTTCAACTTCCTGTTCTCATTGTTATCACACAATGAGGCACCCTGAGCCGTGAGCACCGCTTCTACATCAGAGCCCTTACAAGCTGCTCCAAGCCTCTCTCTCTTGCACATAACCCACACCTCCGAATGTTACTAAGGGATGTATGACTGTGGGACACTTCAGGAATAAAACACGGTTAAACGACACAGAACAAACACATAAAAATAGGGTAGACCATCTGTGCCACCTTACCTGTGAGCTTGCTTCCCTCTCCTGGTTACAGACATTGCTTTTATCCTCTCTCTACTTTGCCCATTTGTGTGTTCAATTCCATGTGTGCCAAGTGAAAGTGCTCCAAAGCTGCCATCTGAGACAAGCATAAAAAATGCAATAGGTCTCGCCTTTCATTAAGTTAAAGCCATTTGCTTTGCTATACAATACCATTAGCAAAGCAAATGGCTTTAACTTAATCAAAGGCGAGACCTATTGCATTTTCAATGCTTTTTGAATTTGCATCTATGATAGAGACAAAACTCGAACATGTGCAAAGTTTCAATCTAGATTAACTCAGATTCTTATTCAACAAAAGCATTATTACATGTGACCATTAATTAATTTTAACCAGTCTTTTTGTTTCCAGTTATTTGGAACTCAGTCTTGACCTTCCCTCCCAACATCCACAAAAGCATAAGTTTGAACTTTATCTAATGCCATTTAATGCATTTGTCAGAGGGAATCTCTTTCTGCTTAAAGAGTTTAAGTTTTCTTGAAGCCCAACGGTTTTACAGACACAGTTTAAAAGTCTCCATAATATAATATGTTTCTCCTTTGGGCATGACATACCAATACCATATAAGATTAGCTCATAAGAAAGAGTAGATTGATTGGTGAGTTTCTTAATTAGTTTTCCGGTTTTCTACCATGCTTCCTGTGCAAATAAACAGTTCCATAGGAGGTGTAGTACACGTTCTTCCCTCGCATATAATGGTCTGGGGCATCTGGCATCCTTGGCTAAGTTCCTTCTAAGTTAAAAAATCTTTACTGGTAGGCATTCAGTTACCACAATCCATAAGTCATCTTTTTGCTGATTGGATAAGTATTTATTGTTCACATGTTTCCAAACTTCCCTTGACTATTTCTCTGACAGGTTATTTGCATGAGTAAAGTTTCAGAGTCTTTAAGTTCTTGCTTCAAAGAGTTCTTTTCCAAACAGGTTTTTAAATCAAGGTCTTTTCCCTTGCAATGTTCAATAAAACTTTTAAAATTTCAAAAATCATGGGTGTCAAAAGGCAATGGGGTTTGCTTGAATTGAATCAAATCATACTTTTTCAACATTAGGATAACAGGAAATATTTTGTTTCTATACGTTCCTTTATCATATCCATAAAGTCCCCACATAATATTGAGCAAAAGTTCTTGTACAATTCCCATGGGAGACCATCTTTCCCTGGGGAAGACAACATTGAGCAATGGGAGAGGACTTCAAGGAATTTCTCATCCTCTAGTGGCCTCTGTAAGAAAAGTATTTCTTTATTGGATAAAACATTTTCAATAGTATCTAGGTATTCAGAGCAGTTCTGCAGTACAATTTATTTTATACAAAGGGTTATAATAGTCTTGTACAACTTTTTGTATATTTTCTTTAATTTTTTTGTAGCACCCCTCCATTGTTAAAAACAATTCTGTCATTCCCTTAAGAGTGTGCACACTTTTTTGAAGAAAAACTTTGTACATTTTTTGCCTTCTTCAAAGACTTTAACTCGTGAATTCAAGATAGTTTGTTTCCCTTTGTCTGTACTTTTTAAGTTTGTTTCTGTTTTTTTTAATGTCTTCAGATACAACTATACCTGAATCATTAAATCTTTGTAACAATTGCAGTTTGTCTTGTATCTCTTGGTATAATTCTCTTTTAATTTGAGTTTTCCTTTTGCTTGCATTTACAAAAAGGCTTTGGCTATTCTTCTTAACACATTCCCACCATTTTGCTTTGGACATGATAAGGCCAGCTGGAAAGGTAAGAAGGGGGAAGTCCTCTCCTGCGCACCCATACATAGGCCCCCAAACACCACCCCTTCCCACCACCCAGCAAATTGATTACCTGTGCCCTTGCTGGGCAGCACAATCCACTCAAAGTGCCTGAGGAAGGAGAATAGGCAATGAGGCAAGCACATCTCGTTCCAATCCCCCCACCCCCGTTTTCTTTTTCCTTTACAATAAATAACAGTGAAAGTAAACACAATCACAAAGGCTATGATACATGTAACTCTTTGAACAACAAATACATCCAGTCATGTGATCAATATGATCACCTCATGTTTTGGACAGTAATATTTGCTGTACAGGGCAAGATATTTGTCAGGACTTCAACCTTGATGAGTAATAAACTCAGGGGTTGCAGCTGGGGTGGCTCCTCTGCTAAGGCGGAAGAGCGACGCCCCACTGCTCTCAAAGCAGTGAAAAGAGGAAAACTAAAATGATAATAACATTGTTATAATCATTTTATTTTTTGAATCTGCGAGGCTGGATTAGGGCGGGGTGGGGCTGGTGTCGGGGAGGAGTGGTGCACAGCCTGGTGGGGAACATGCACAGGCTCCCTGTCCCTGTCTGAGTGCCAATCCACGGCTCTTAGACCAATCACAACGCTGCATTGCAGCATTTTGATTGGCTTAGGGGAGCCTATGTGCTTTCTCCTTCCGGGCCTCACCAGGAAGAGAAGCAACGACGGACAAGAGTCGGCGGCCGTGAAGATGTAAGTGTTTTTTATATAGTTAATTTTTTTGTCATCCCCTCCCCTCTCCCCTCCTCTCCCACCACCCGTTCCTTGCCAGCTGCCACTGGGTTGGAGTTATGTCCCCATCATCTTATGCCCACTTTACTTTACTTTGAAGAGGCATTGCGAGTGCTATCTACTCACAGACCCACTGTTGCCCAGCGCATCTCCATCGGAGAGCGAGCAGCAGCAGTCCTCTTTTCCTGACTGACATATGAGCTCAATTTTGACTCCATCCATTGCTGCGGCCACTCACATTTGGCATTTCTTCCGCACACCTCAACATATCACTACCTGCCGCTGCTGTCAGGTGCTCCAATACCCCGTGCCCACTTCATAAAACACTGGGTTTATTATTATTATTTTTATTATTATAAAGTTCCACAGTGCAATACAATTAGGAATTCAGCATGAATGATGCCTGTTCTACTTATGTAAAGTAGGATATCAGTTGGACAGCTTGGCCAACTCATGCAGGAGGAGCCTGTAGCCAATCGCGGGGCTTAGGACTAGAGAGAACCTCTTCCAGGTGAATAGCAATGAGGTGTAAGAAACTGAAGAAAAGCAGTTTCAAAATAGCATTATTTAAACCCTTACGCATCCTCATTCACAAGATAGTGAGGATGCCCTCCAATCTTCCTTTCTTTTGAGACTCAAAAACAAAATAAACATGGTTCCAAAGATGTTTATGATTAACAGATTTTCTGGCAAGTGGAACTGACCCAGTGCTAAAATGAACTGATGCCCTCACCTCCATTAGTTATCTATTAGTAATATAATGGTTCCAAATATGGTCAGACTCCTGTAAACACAGAAAGGCCAAATGGAAAAACTAACCAGTCATCCCACAAGGATGCATTCAACAATTGACCATACCTGAAGATATCAGTGTTAAACATCAGTCTGTGTTATTTCATAAGCACAAAGAGAACTGGGCGGTGCTCGTATGGGGGGTATATAGACAAATACACAGATAAGCAAATAAACAAACGCACAAATAAAATGAATAGGAAAAACAAATAAAAAGGGTAGATATTTACTGAATTTGTCATGGTCATGGTTACTACACGAAAGAGAGGTGCGGAGGCAGGTTGCCTCCGGGTGTGGCAGCTAGGACTAACATCAAGTCCAGGATAATAGTGGGTTGGGTTCTCCAGGTTTGTTATTCAGGGGCTGGGGGTCGGGAGGGGTGCAGTGGGTGGGGAGCATGAAGGGAAAAAAAATTAAAAATCCTCCTCATTTGCCTTAGCTAGGTTACTTATCTCAGAGGGAAATGTAGTGGTCTGGTTTTTATCTCATGGCTCAAATTCGCCTCAAATTCAATTTATCTAGAGAATGGTCCAGATTTTATCTTGGAATGTGAATGGTTTGCGCTTTAAACGAAGAAGGGCAAAAATCTTACAATACATTAGAGATTCCCCAGCACAAGTAATTATCTTGCAAGAGACCCACCTGACCAAAAACGAATGTATTGTGATTTTTAAGGAATTAAAATGGGTCGACCATATGATCTGCACTGACCACAGCGCCAACATTAGAGGAGTGGCGATAATAATAAAGAAGCAAGTCAATGCACGTATAATAGATTCATTAGTTGATACCTGAGGCAGGTGGGTCATCCTTAAAGTGATAATGCTGGATAATTTAATCACCCTGGTAGGGTATTATGGCCCGAATTGTGATGACCCCGACCCCTTAAAAACCATCTCTGCAAACTTGTTAGATTTTCCATATCCCGTAATCATGGCTGGCGATTTTAATATTGTATTAGATCCCAAGCTGGATATATCACCAAATAGCAGAGCTGTAATAACATCTAAATCACGTACATATCTACACTCAATGATGAAACAGATGGGACTCAGTGATGTTTGGAGAGATAGATCTGGCCTCCAGTTGGGGGTCTCCTATTACAATGGGAAATATGGCCATAAATCCAGGATAGATTATGTCTTGCTTAGTCATAGCCTGGGGGGGAAAGTCAAGGACATTGGATACTTGACGCCCCACCTATCCGATCATTCAAGGGTGTACTTAGATTTAGATTTGGAAAGCAGGAAGATCAGTAGAGTTTGGACTCTTGATCGAACACTGCTTCAGGGCACAGATGAAATTAATCATCTGAGTCTTGAGATGAAAGACTTTCTAGGCCACAATGTAGGGTCAGCTGCGACTCCAATAGTTTGGGACTCCTTGAAGGCCTATCTAAGGGGGAATATCACCAGCAGATTATGCTTCAGAAACAGGCAGTACAGGGAAGAGGTAGCCCAAATAGAAACAGATATGAAGCTCGTGGAGGCAGTAGTACTGCGGAAGCAGAGAAGTCGCAGGAAAGCAAGGTTAAACTGGAGAAATTAAAGGAGCAGCTTGATACTACTCTTCAGACAAGGGTCATGAAACAATGGGAAGCAAGTAAGCTGGCTTATTTTGAGTACGGGGAGGGGGCTGGGAAACTATTGGCCTGGAAAGTAAAAACAGATAGAACGCACTACCTGATAAGAGAAATTGAGGACGGTGAAAGTAAGACCAAATTAGCTACTGATGCAGAGATAGAGAGTGCTTTCTACGATTTTTTCCAGAAACTATATTCAGAAGACAGGGTGGTTAATAACTCTGAAGCCGTGGAATGGCTGAGTGCGAATACTCTTAACCCTTTAGATACATCGCAACAGCATCTCTTAGAGCAGGATATTACCCAGGAGGAGGTTAAGAGAGCTATACTTTCAAGTAAAGGGGGCAAGGCGGCAGGCCCAGATGGTCTGCCAATTGAGCTTTACAAAAGCATGGGTGATGTTTTAATCCCAGTTATGACCCAGCTTTTCAATGAGATCTTAAGTGATGGGAAAAAATTACCTGGCTCTTGGGGTGAGGCGACGATTACTTTAATATTAAAGCTAGGGAAAAATCCAGCAAGTTGTGAGTCATACAGACCCATATCACTGCTCAACGCGGATTATAAGATCTTCACTAAAGTCCTAACTGAAAGATTAGGCACAGTAGCAGGTGACATGCTACACCTTGACCAAAAGGGGTTTGTCAAGGGTAGAAATCTGTATGAACTTACATATGATCTTATTGGCGAGATAGATCTAGCCTCAACATACTCGTTCCCCTTAACAGTCATGACACTGGATGCCACAAAGGCTTTCGATAGAGTTAACTGGGTATACCTGGCAGTTGTATTGGAGAAATACAATATTGGCAAGAACTTTCGTAGAGCCATTCAGTTGATATATCAAGATCCATCCGCAAAACTGCTGGTCAATGGAAATTTAGCTAAGCCTTTTAAAATAACTAGGGGCACTAGACAGGGCTGTCCCCTATCCCCTCTCCTTTTTAATTTGTACATCGAGCCATTTGCTCAGAAGCTTAGAGATAAGGCGAGTATCTCACCATTTAGGCATGAAGGTGGGAGAGAAAAGTTACCCTTTATGCCGATGACATACTGGTTTTCTCCTCCGATCTCTCCACTGCCCTGCCAGCCGTTATAAAGCATGCTGAGGATTTCGGTAGGATATCAGGGTATGAGGTTAACGCAAGAAAAACCGAGGTTATGTCATGGAATTTAAAGGAGAGCCAACATCGGACTAAGAGAGAGATAAAATATCTTGGGGTAAAAATAGTGCAGGACATTGACAAAATCACAGAGGCTAATTTGTCTAATGTAATAATGGAGTGTTCGCGTCTCATGAAGAGCTGGGTTCATCTCCCCTTGTCAATCTTTGGGAGGGTGAACCTGGTTAAAATGATAATACTCAAAAAAAATCACCTTCTTTTTTCATGCAATCCCATGACATTTCGGCAAGTCTTCCATAGATAAACTCCACCAGGCTATAAATTCCTTTATTTGGGCCTACAAAGGAACCAGAATTGCCTGGAAGAAGCTGAGACGTAGGAGGGAGAAGGGAGGATTGTCCCTCCCGGACTTACAGTACTACGCTTGGGCTTTCCAGCTGCCCCACTCTAGAATGTTGTTAAAATCTCGAGATTGTGTTGGGGTAGAGGCTATGTTTTCAGCAATGTTGAGGGGAGCTAATCTAGTCCAGGATGGATTTATGTTTAAGTACGGAGATCCTTAGTTCTTTAAAAAGATAAGGTTAAAGGTGTTACAGGCAATGGCCAGAACATGGGCAAACATCAGACGGTTGACGGGCCTAGGCTATTTTTCCAGCCTTGCCCCCCTCTGGGACTCCTCCGGAACACCGGACAGTCTAAAGGACAAACTAGCGCAGCCACTAAGGGAGGCCGGACTCAGCGTATGGGGAGACCTAGCTCAGGAGAGTCCAATCCTACCATGGTTAATGCTACGCGCTATCCTGAAGGGGGGTATCTCCAAATTTAAATACATCCAACTCAAAAGCTGGGCCCAAAACCAGAAATCCCCAATTGGCGAAGGAAACTTCTTAGAGGAGCATCTGGTGGAAAAACCTCAGGGGAAAAAAGAGATTTCTGTATGGTACTGGAAAATTGAAGAGGCAGTAGATGGGGACTTCAGACTTGCAGAAGATCTGTGGGAGGCATGTTTGCCGGGAGAGCCTTGGGAACATATCTGGCAAGTATCACTGGGCACTTTGTTCCTTACAGTTAAGCCAGCATGGTTAAGGAGGAATCATCTTTTTTCAATCCACAGGGCCTACCTAACTCCCCAAAGGTTATCAAAGATGACGAAAGGACCCCCTGTAAAATGTAAGAAATGCGGCTTGGAGAGGGCATCAGATATACACATGTTCCAGGAATGCCCGGCTATCCTTGATTTCTGGGTTAAGGTTGGTGAAACCATCTCGAACATTCTTGGGTTTCAAGTCAAGGTAAGCCTCACTATGATAATCTTTGGAATTTCTAATGAAGTTACAGGCCCAGCAAGAGCATTCCTTTTTTATGCCATACTGTTGGCAAGAAGGGAAATCTGTCGAAGATGGGTAGAATGTTTGCCTCCCCAACACTCTGACTGGTTAGACTCCGTTATTTCGACATCCAAATCAGACTTGAAAGGGACTCAATCCAAGAGGAAGAATGCCCTTTGGCACTTCTTATTGAGATGGCTAAATACAGAGGCAGATGCAAATTGATTAGGGCTCCCTCTATAACAAAATTGCCCTATGATTATACCTCTCTGGATCTCTCTGGACTGCAATGGGCTTTCTACTCTCTCTCACCCTTAAATGCCATCCTAGCAGTCGCCGGTGTACACCGGACCAAATTTGAGAGTGACCCTACCTGTTTGGGACTGTACCTTTCCAGTACGCATATGTACCTGCAGGGGGGAGAAATCTCATACCTGCTCCTAGGGCACGTTTTGGGTACAGGTGTCTGGATTGGTTAATGTGGTCAGAGGTGAATGAGGACAAAAAAAAAGAGAACTCCCAGAATGAGGACCATCAGAGCCCTTAAGAAGGACAGGGCCCTGCTTCCGACTAAGAGGGCTATGATTATTAAGGGGAGTCAGATGACACCCAAGTTGAGTAACAGCATTTTTGGCGTTATTTGAGCCCAAAAAAGGGCATTGTTCGGCGATCCATTCATGAATGAACTGGAGATCTTTGTCACAACACTTACAGCTCTTAGCAAGGCTCCATTATACCGTAGAAAAAGGTCTTCAACCATAACCTTTTTGCAAAGAATGATGTGGTGGTGGGGAGCACCAATGGCATTTTCCAACAAAGGATACCACACCAGAAGAACAGCATGAATGGAGACAAGCTAACTGCATTCATTACCTTCAGGGGCCACGGTGTATGAGGACATTTTAGAGGAGGTACCAAAGAGGGAGGGCAATTTATATTCTGAATTCTCAGATGAGCTCCAGTACTTCATGGGAGAGAGAATATGGAATGGAAATTCTCAACTTCAAACACAAGGGTGCTGCAAATAGACTGAGAGTCTGTATTTCAGAGCATCTGACCTCAGTGAGTATCCTTTTCCCTACAGGAACAGCAATCAGTGGATGCAGAGGCCTCAAGCCTATTGGTAAAAGGGGACCCTCAGCACGAGTGGGTTCCTGAGCCACGTTTTAATGGTTAGAAAATACAGGACAGTGATTTGCTATTAGTCACAAGTCATGAGAGCTCAATGTCTGGATCCTGAATCAGCATTTCAAGGAGGCAGGCATCCAAAGTGTAAGAGACATTTTCCATCAGTGAGCCTTGAGTGGCTGACTGGACCTTCAGGATGATTAACTCATGATTAAGGCGCCCAGTTTTCCATTTTTACAGATTTTTACAGATAAATGCAGACAGAAAATAATGCGTTTCCTGTCTGTATTTAGTTTGAAAAGTGGGAAAATACTGAAAATTGTGCTTCTTATGATACACTTTCCATGCTGTCTTTCATTAATCCCAGGAAAAAACTGACCAGATAGACAACATGGGGAATTAAAAAACCAGATGAGATTTCTTTAAATACAGGTATATGTTGACATATATTAGTACTATAATGTTAATATGTACCTCTGGGTGTAGTGTTTTGTTATATGTGGCTACTTAATTCGCTAAAACGTGCAGGCATACACGCATGAGTGCACGTCTAAGAGTTAAATAAATGTGAAAAGATACCATTTTACGACTCCAGTTATTCTCAAAATGCAAAATAAATATGGATAAATACCAATAAGATGGCCAAAAAATAAATATGGATAAATACAGATGGAAATGTAAAAAAAAAAATACCATAAAACCGAAACCCCAACTCATGATACCCACACTGAAGGTTCTGCTGTTAATTTGGAGGTAACAGATATACGAGTTCACTGCCCTCTCTTTTGACCAAGCACCAACTCAATGGCTACTCCACATGATCTGGTATTTACCAGCTTCTTTGGTTTCCAATATAGCCCCGTCTAAGTGGCCTAAGTGGTGCAGGCTCAACAGATCTATATAGTAATTCACTAGAAACTTGCCAGAACTCTTGTATCACCTGCTTTGGCAAGCATCCTTCCCAGATCTTGTCTGCTGACATCATGATTTCCTCAGTGATGGCCCTTATTTTGCCCTATATCAAGGCCACTTCCTTGGCCTTCAACCGTGAGAGGATAATGATCATTTCCAGTTCCTGACCACTTTCCTTGCTTTCTCCTATTTTTCATGCAGGCATTCAACTGACCAGCTGTATGTACCTAAATATTGATATCCTATTTCCTATGCTATTTAATGTACCCACTTGCTGGAGCTCTGTGAACTCAGTGAGTTCATAATCTCTGCAATTCTGGAAGAGGGCATAGAGGCGATTCATTCACTAATGTAAGCACGCTAATTTATCTACTGAAAGAAAAAAGCTGCTATTCTATCCAGTTTTACTGGTTAGATATCAGATGTGTAGAAAATGGGTAAATCAGAATCTGTCAACAAGTACAGACTGGAAAAAGGTAGTAAGATGTAAATCATCCCTTCAAACTGGCTCAGAAAATAAGACATCTCTTGCAATCAGGGCTCCATAATTTGATTGGTTGAATGGCAGAAATAATGTATACAAACCACGGTTCTATGATTATACCCTACTTATTTCAATCCGCACGGTATTGCCATCCCAAAGAGCATTCTGCAGCCTTCGGGGCCTAGCCACACTATTGATGGAATCCGGAAGCCACACAGATAAAAGTACAAAATAGACTCAAGGTCACAAGGGGACATAAAAAGAAAAAAACAATATTTCAACGATGCTTCACCAAGGTGATGCACACAGTGGTGGAATACCCAAGAACACTGGGGATCCACATGACTGTTTATCTGGATGAAATGAATTTGATATTTCGGACTCATGAACCCTCATGGTGCATATGCCTTGGCTATAGCTGTCCTTTGGAGCACAGGATCCATCATGAGTAGCAGTCCAGTCTAATCCCCAAGTGGACAGTGGAATTTCTGGACTTCAAGTTTTATTCTGTTTCTGAGATCGTACAACTTCAGGGACCAAAATTAAGTTAATCAAGAATGAATTGAATAAAATACTGTCTTAGATTCCAGCGTCTCTTAAAATGCTTGAAAGTATGGTAGGTTTTCATTTGGTATGAATTCAAGCAACTTTCCTAAGTACACTGCACTATGAGACTCTTTAATAGTTGAAGATAACCCACCTCAGGAAATTTATCCAATACAGATTATGTAACATCAGAACTCTTATGCAAGATGGTGTTCGTACTCAGATGAAATTGTCCTATGAACTTTTAAGGTATCTATCTGATTATGTGGAATGGAAATGATGGTAAATAAAACCTAAAATTTATTGTCAGCCATTGGAAACTTTGACATATAGCAGTAGGAAACGTTTCCCTTTTACACAACCACTTCTATATACAAGCTTTCTTGAAAATCTTCTTGTGAATGTGGATGTTATTCAGATGAAATGAAGCATAGGCCTGATGATCATTAAAACATGTAACTCTGTTTTGAAAGTAACGATCAGTGTGCAGGTAGCCATGTGGGAAATATAATGGCCAGAAAGGGTGAGGAGGTATTTTTTCATTTATTAATATGTCCACTACTTAGAGACATATCCAACACATGGTTCGCGTGGCTGACTATGAGCTGCAGCGCATTTTCAAGTCACAAATATTAACACAAAGTCAGGATATAGCTGTTCCGTTCTGTTAGTCTTTGCAGCCGAAAGTCGCCCTTACCCTCTGGAGAATGTGAGTTGTATATCTCGGGTACTCAATCTTTAAACAGTTTGTGCAGGGGTGTAAAACAAGCTCCTGTGGCGCGGTGGTTGGAGTGGGGGTGTTGGGTATGGCGGAGTGGAGTGGAGGTTTCCACGCGTTTCTGGATGGTTGGTGGAGTTCAGTCAGTGGACCATGTATACTGGTCCTTAGTCATGGAGGGATTTCTAGGCGTGTGCCAGTAGTTTGAATTGGAATCTTTTCTGGACAGGGAGCCACTGGAGGTTCTTCGGGTGTTGGGTAATGTGGGCCCATTTGGGCAGGTTGAGGATCAATCTGGCCGCTGAATTCTGTATCGTCTGGAGCCTTCCCATGATTTTGGTGGTGGTTCCTCCGTACAGTGTTTGTGAGGAGTCATTAGAAGATTCTTCAGAGCATGCGAAGAGTGTAGAAGCAGGCAGAAGAGACTGCACTGATCTGTCGATTCATGGTGGGTTTGCTGTCCAGGATGATGCTGAGGATGTTGTCTTTCAGTGTAGGGGTGGGTCAGAGTTCAACTGGCCACCAGGTGTCGTTCCAGAGGGAGGCATGGTTGCCAAAGATCAGCACTACGGTCTTGTCCGTGTTGAGCTTCAGACAGTTGGCTTTCATCCAGGCTGCGATGTTCTTCATGCAGTTGCGGAAGTTGGTCTTGGTGGTGGTGAGGTCTGCTGAGAGTGAGAGAATGAGCTGGGTGTCAGCGGCATAGGATATGATGTTGATATTGTGGGTTCAGAACATGTCGGCTAGAGGCGTCTTATAGGTGTTGAAGAGGGTGAGGCTGAGGGATGAGCCTTGTGGGGTGCCGCAAATGGTGCTCGTGGGTTCTGAGGTAAAGAGGGGGAGTTGGATTCTCTGCATGTGTCCTAGAAGGAATGATGCAATCCATCTGAATGTGTCTCCCTTGATTCCGATTTGATGCAGTCTCTTGATGAGTCAATGGAAACAGTGTCAAAAACTGCGGAGAGGATCGTGAAGGATCAGTGCAGCCCATTCTCCTCTGTCAAGTAGGGTGCGGATGTTGTCCGTGGTGGCGATCTGGGGAGTCTCAGTGCTGTGATTTGCTCAGAAACTGGATTGTTTCTCTCGAGGTGTTTGGTGAGCAGACGGTTGATGACCTTCTCCAGGACCTTGGCTGGAAACGGGAGCAGCGAGAAGGGGCTGTAGTTCTGGAGTTCGCAGGGATCTGCAGAGGGTTTCTCGAGGAGAGTTCTGACCTTTACATGTTTCCATGCATCGGGAAAGGTGACTGTAGTGGTAGATGCATTGAGGATGGTGGTGAGTTGCTGGCTGATCTCGTTGCTTCCTAGGTTGAAGAGGCGGTGGAGATAGGGGTCTGTGGGTGCTCCCGATGGAGTTCATGATGGCTGTGGTGTCCGGTGTGGTGAGACTTTCCCATGCAGTGATATGGTGGTCCTGGAAGGCCTACGTTGGACTGGGGAGTCTGAGGAGGTGGTGGGTTGGGGCTCGAAGTTCCTGTAGATGGTGGATATCTTGCTGTGGAAGTGATTTGCTAGAGTGTCGCAGAGTTCCTGTGAGGGAGGGATTGTTTTCACAGGGATTGTGTTCTCAGTGGCTGTTGGGAAGGAGAACTCTCTGACGATGGTGAAGAGTTCCTTGGTGGTGTTGGCGCTAGCTCCGATGTGGTCTACAAGGGCGTCCTTTTTCATGTCTTTGAGTTGTTGGTGGGATCACTTAAGGTGGCTCGGCCTGTATCATCTCTGTGATGCCCCATCTTCTCTCCAGTTGCTTGCAGCAGCATTTGATTGTACTGAGTTCCGGGGAGTACCAGCTGGCTTGGTTGGTGGATCTTCGGGTTTTGGCTGTGTTGATGGGGGCAGCTTGTTCAGCGGTGTTGGTGATATAAGTGTTGAAGTTCTCGACTGCCTGTTCCAGGAAAGTTGCTTTGTTGAGCTGGGTGATGCTGAGGGCGTCCGTCCATTGGGTCTGTGTCACTTTGCTCCAGCTGTGGAAGGAGGTGCGGGGAGGGTTGGGGGTGGAGTGAAGTGCTCCTGTGATGCTGAAGTGAACGATGGTGTGGTCGGTCCAGGTGAATTTCGTGGTGCGACTGTATTTGACTCTGGACGTGAAGTTGCTGGACATGAAGATGGGGTCCAGAGTGTGTCCTGCTCTGTGTATGGGGTCTGTAACCAGCTGGTGAGGCCGATGCTGTCCATTCATTCCAAGAGGCTGGCGGAATTCGCGTCTCTGGGGTTGTACAGATGGATGTTGAGGTCTCTGAGGAAGATGTAGTGCATGGATTCGATGGCAAGTGGGGTGATGAAGTCTGTGATAGTGTCGCAAAGGCCGGTGCAAGGTCCTGGTGGTCTGTAGGCGAGGGTGTCTTTTATGGTTGTTTTGTCATTGGTGTGGAGTTGAAAATTCAGGAGTTCCACGATCGGTGTGGTGTCATCTTCGGCGGCGGTGCAGCGAATTGATTCTTTGTGGATGATGGTGATACCACCTACGCGTTTGTTAATGTGGTCCCTGTGTGTCATCTTGCAGCTGTTGGGCATCGCGTTGTGATGTAGGGGCAGAGGAGAGATTGTGCCAGGTCTCTGTGATGAAGGTTACGTCGGGGGCAAGGGTGGAGATGGGGTCCCAGACTTCAGTGATGTATTTTCAGAGTGATCTCGCGTTGATCAGGAGGCATCGGAGTGGTTCCAGGGTGGTGCCGGTCAGCGGGATGGGAGTAGCGTGGGTTTCTATGAGGGCGGGTGGTCCTAGGTTGCAGGTGATGAGACAGCAGTGGCAGGTGAACGGTCCTGCTGTGGAGCGAGGAGGTGCAAGGCAGCAATTGTTGCAGCCTCCAGGGTCCAGGGCTTCGAGAACTGTGGTGGAGTACCTAACAGAGTCTGGAGGGCCAGAGTTCCTGGCGCTTGGTGCAGTCCAGGGGCACTTTGGTGCACCGGCGGCATGGCCATGCTGCGGCCTCCATTAAGTAAGTCCATGGAGGGGGTTGAGCGCTGGGTGGCAGGAAGCGTGAGAGCACGAGGAAAAACAGCATGAAGCAGGCGGCGAGGCAGGCTTGCTCGCTGTCCTTACAGTGAGCGGGACGTAGTCACAGAATGGGGAAACTGACCCAAAACGATGATATAAGGCGAGTGCGCCAAAAACAGAACTTACAATGCTGGCTATGAAGGATAAACTGCACACAGGCGCTGTGGGCACGGAGGTGGTGATCAGAGGAGGAAGCAAGTGTGCAGTGAGACCTGCTGGACTGAGCAGGGAGAGTTGGCAACAGGACCTGCTCAATGGGGGTCATGCTGCAGCCTCCATTAAGTAGGTCCTGGGAGGGGAGCAGGGTGTTGGGTGGTGGGAAGCAGGCGAGCGCAAAGGAAAAACGGTGGAAGCAAGCACCGAGGTGGGCTGGCTTGCTGTTGGGGGGAGGATAGCCCTCATGCACCTCAACCTTCAGGAGTGCCACTTTCAGGTCAAGGTCAATTAATATCTGTGAGAAACTCATGGGGCCCTCAACACATTCTGTAGGGGGAGGAGGCATAATTTTTCATTACGACACTGAGTTTATGATTTTCAAAATAACGGTTACTTTATGTGTTCAAGGCAAGGCCGCAGAGTACCATGTGATTAAGGGCCTTGTTAGATTTGGAGGTCTCTAGTTGGCAGAGGTAGGTACCTTTGACCAAATAGGGACCCTTGCTTCTAGTAAGGGTAAGTGGGATACACTACTAAAATAACCCCTGCTCACCCCCTTGGTAGCTTGGCATGAGAAGGCAGGCTTATCTCAGAGGCAGTGTGTAAAGCATTTGTGAACACATACAGTAATCCAGTGACAACACTACAGATGGACACCACACAAGTTGTAGTATAAAAATAAGTATTTTTATATAGACTTAACACAAGACCACAAACGACAAAAATCCACAATACTGTACTTAAAAATGGTAGAATTAGCTTAGTTCTCTTTGGATGGTAAATGCGACACTTTGAGTTCAATGTACCTTTGGATGCGTAACGCTATACAACGAAAGTGTTGCAGGGAAGGTGATGCGTCGGTTCCTTACACGCAAGAACGGTGATGCGTCGGGTCCCTACTGCTGCATAGGGGATGCGTCGGTTCTTCTCCGCGTGGGGAGGTGATGCGTCGGTTTCTTACTGCGCTTCCGTGGCGATGCGACCAGCAGCGCCGTGATGCGATGAAGATCCAGTGCAATGAAACAAAGATGCCGCTTTCTTGATGTTGCGACAACGAAGGGGTGATGCGTGCACGCCCGACGGGCGTGCGGTGATTCGGTGAATCTCCTCGAGCCGCGACAGGCCCTGCGACACGCTTCTCTGGTGATGCGATGGCATCTGCTGCGACGGCGACACTCTTCTCCAGTGATGCGGGGCGCCTCGGTGATGCGATGCGACAGCGGCAGCGGCGGCACGCTTCCTCAGCAACAGGATATTGCCCATTCTGGCCTATGGGGAACAGGTAGCCTTGCAATAGTGAAAAACGAAAATGGCTGTAATTCACTATTAGGACATGCCACACACACCAGGGCATGTCCTACCTTATACTTACAATGCACCCTGCCCTTGGGCCTACCATAGGGGTGTCTGATATGAAGAAAAGGGAAGGTTTAGGGACTGGCAAGTGGGTGCACTTGCCCAGTCAACATGGCAGTACCAGACTGCACCCAGGCTCTGCAATGGCAGGCCTGAGACACACTTTACAGGCTGCTTCTGTGGGTGGCACAACCAGTGCTGCAAGCCCACCAGCAGTATTTGGTTTACAAGCCCTGGGCACACTCAGTGCACTGTACTAGGGTCTGACAAGTAAACCAAAGCAACCAATCATGGAATCACTAATCCATACATCAATTTACCATAGGGAGCACTTGCACTGTGGCACTGAATAGCAGTGGCACAGTGCCCAAAGCATCTATAACCAGCAAAAACACATGAGGCAACAGCAAAAAAATGGAAGGGAGACCCACGCCAACAGTGCCCCCTCCAGCTGAAATGTGGTGAGAACTACCCTACCTCCTGGGAGTTCTCATCACTAAGGCGGAAAAATCTGGACAGACCATCAGCATTGGCGTGTTCTGTTCCAGGGAGGTGTTCCACCGTGAAATCCATCCCCTGTAGGGAAATGGAACACCTCAACAGCTTTGGATTCTCACCCCTCATCTGCATCAACCATGTGAGGGGCCTGTGGTCTGTCTGAACCCGGAAGTGAGTCCCAAACAGGTATGGTCTCAGCTTCTTCAGTGCCCAGACCACAGCAAATGTCTCACGCTCAATCGCACTCCACCTCTGTTCCCGTGGAAGTAACCTCCTACTGATGAAGGCTACGGATTGATCTAGGCCCTCCTCATTTATCTGTGACAAAACAGCCCCCACACCATGCTTTGAAGCGTCTGTTTGAACGATAAACTCTTTTGAGAAGTTGGGTGCCAGGAGCACGGGCGCCGTGCACATGGCAGTTTTCAGGGCCTCAAAAGCTTTCTGACAGGTGTCAGTCCAAATCACTTTCTTGGGCTGCTTCCTGGAAGTCAGCTCTGTCAAGGGTGCAAAGATGCTGCCATACCCCTTGACAAACCTCCTGTAATACCCAGTGAGTCCTAAAAAGGCTCTCACCTCTGTCTGGGTCTTGGGGGGTTCCCAAGCCAGGATGGTCTCAATCTTGGGCTGTAGGGGCGCCACCTGGCCGCTCCCAACCTGGTGTCCCAAGTACACCACGGAACCCTGCCCGATCTGGCACTTACTCGCCTTAATCGTGAGGCCTGCACTCCGCAGCGCCATCAACACTTCCCAGAGGTGGAGCAGATGTTCTTCCCAACTGGCGCTGAACACTGCAATGTCATCCAGGTAGGCGGCACTGAACTCTTCCAGTCCAGCCAACACCTGGTTGACCAACCACTGAAAGGTGGCAGGGGCATTCTTCATTCCAAAAGGCATAACCTGGAACTGGTAGTGCCCATCTGGTGTGGAGAATGCTGACCTCTCTCTTGCCCCATCAGTCAAGGCGATCTGCCAGTACCCAGACGTTAAGTCAAACGTGCTGAGGTACCGGGCAGCCCCATACCGATCGATGAGCTCATCAGCTCAGGGGATGGGGTGCGCGTCAGTCCTCGTGACTGAATTGAGTCCTCGGTAGTCCACACAGAACCGGAGTTCTGGCGTGGCACCCGGTGCGGCAGCCTTTGGGACCAAGACCACTGGGCTGGCCCAAGGGCTGTTAGAGGACTCAATCACCCCTAACGCAAGCATCTTGGAGACCTCCTCCTTGATGCAAGCTCTCACCCTGTCAGTCACCCTGTAAGTTTTGTGCTTCACAGGAGGACTATCTCCAGTGTCCACATCATGGACGCACCAATCAGTGACACTGGGAATCAGGGAGAACAGATCAGAAAACTGTCCCAGCAACTGGTGGCAGTCATTCTGTTGCTCAGGGTGGAAGAGAGGTTCACACCATCCACTGACCCATCTCGCTCTGTCGCCGACAGGAGGTCAGGAAGAGGCCCAGTCTCCTCCTCCATTCCAGCATCTGTCGCTAAGAGCATGCCCACTTCGGACCTCTCCAAGTGGGGCTTCAGGCGGTTGACATGCAGGACCCGCATGGGGTTCCTGGGAGACCGCAAGTCCACCAAGTAGGTAACAGGACTTTTGCGCTCCACCACCTCAAATGGTCCGGTCCACTTATCCTGGAGCGCACAAGGCTCCACTGGGGCCATGACCCACACTTTCTGACCAGGCTGAAGCTCTACCAGAGTGGCATTCTGGTCCTACCACCGCTTCATCTCCTCCTGGCTGGCTTCCAGATTCGCCTCAGCGAGTTGCCTGAAACGCCTAGTCTAGTTCCTGAAGGCCAGCATGTAGCTATATACATCCTGGGGAGGTTTCCTGGGAGATTGCTCCCAGCCTTCCTTGACCAGACTCAGAGGTCCTCTTACTGGGTGACAATAGAGAAGCTCAAAGGGGCTTCTGTGGCACCTCGCGGTATGCAAAGAGTAGGCATGGTAAGAGGACGTCCCACTTACGCCTCATAGGTTCCTCAAGACCCATAATCATGCCTTTTAGGGTCCGGTTGAATCTCTCAACCAACCCATTTCCTTGGGGGGTGGTAAGGAGTGGTGAACTTATAAGTTACCCCACACTCCTGCCACAGGGACTTCATATACTTGGAAATTAAGTTTGTACCTTGGTCAGACACCACCTCTCTAGGGAACCCCACATGGGAGAAAATTCCCATCAGTGCCCGTCCCACCATGGGTGCCGTCACTGTCCTGAGAGGGATGGCTTCTGGGTACCGGGTGGCATGGTCCACCAAGACCAGGATGAACCTGTTGCCCATGGCTGTCTTGGGGTCCAGTGGCCCCACAATGTCAATACCCACCCGTTCAAAGGGGGTGCTGACCACAGGGAATGGCTGGAGAGGAACCTTCTGCTTCCTCCCACTCTTTCCACTTGCCTGGCAAGTCTGGCAGGTCCTGCAATGAGTGTCTGAACTCTTACGCATTTGGGGCCAATAAAAGTGGGTGACAAGCCTCTCAAAGGTCTTGTCCTGCCCCAAATGTCCTGCTAACGGCACATCATGAGCCAGCCCCAGTAGGAAGGCTCTGAAGCGCTGGGGTACCACCAGCACATAGGCTGACCCAAGCTCAGCAACCTTAGGCTCAGTATACATGAGATAATTCTCCCAGTAGATCCAATGTGATCCAGACTGATCACCTGCTGCCTGGTCTGCAGCCTGCTGCCGCAAACCCACAAGAGAAGGGCACTTCTTCTGCTCCGCGCAGAACTCTTCCCTGGAGGGTCCTCCTTCCTGCTGCCAATGGGTCAGCTCAGGCAGGTCCCCCAGTTCAGCTACCTGTTCCCCTGTAGGCTCCAGGGCATCCCCTCAGGGTCTACCTCCTCCTGGGCCATGGGAACTTTGGGGGCCGGTTTCCCGCGCCCCCTGCTTCTTCTCTTTAAGGCAGGCACCATGGCCCCCCTCTCAGGCTCCAGGTCCTCTTGAACACCCTTACTGGCTGCCATGGACCGTGTGGTCACACACGCCCAGTCAGGCAGACCCAACATCTCCAAATGAGCACTTCGCTCCACCTTAGCCCAAGGTGAGCTCTCCAAATCGTTCCCCAACAAACAGTCAACAGGCATGGCTGGCCTCACAGCTACTTGAAGAATACCAGAGACCCCCCCACTCAAAGGGAACCTGAGCCACCTTGCAGTGGTTCTCTGTGTTGTCAGCGGCAACAACTGGGTAAAATGCATTGGGGACAACCTGCTCTTCAGACACCATGTGACACTTGACAGCTGTCACACTGGCTCCTGTGTCTTGAAGAGCCTCCACTCTATGGCCATTGATGGTCACCCACTGCCTGTACTTTTTAGTGTTATCAGGCAGTTGGATCCTGGGGACCACCTCACATTCTCCTAAAGAGACAAGGGACATCTCTGCGGGACCCCACCCACCCTGGGCACCCATCTCCTCCCCCAGGGCTACACTCGCCATCTGCTGGGGTGGAGCACCAGTGGGTGCTGTCTTTCCAAACTGTGGGCACTGGGGATCAACAGACTTAAGGCCCACTTCACCACACTTGAAGCACCTCAGGGGTCCCCTGTGAACAGGCCTACCTGTCGGGGCCCCGGGCTTCTTCTCAGGGGGAGGCTGGGAACCCTTCCCTTGGTTCCCTTGGGGATTACTTTGTGGCCCTTTCTGGAACTCCCTCTGTTTACCCTTGTCCCCCCCACTCTTCTGCTGGGGACCCTGCCCACTCTTGGCGGAGTCTCCCACGTGACCCTTGTGGACCCGGGTACTCACCCAGCGGTCCTCCTCCTCAGCAAGCTTCCTAGGGTTAGTCAGCCTGCTATCAATAAGGTGCTGGCGTAGCTCTGGAAAACAATTACTTGACAAGTGCTCCCATGCAATTAAATCAAAGAGCCCCTCAAAATCATTCACTTTGCTACCCTTCACCCAACCATCCAATGCTCTGCAAAAGAAAGTTACATATTCTACCCATGTGCTTGACTCCATCTTCTTGCAATTTCTAAACCTCTGTCTATACAACTCAGGAGTCAACCCATACCTGGACATCAATGCATCTTTCATGTGGCTATATGAATTGTGGACTTCAGAGGGCAAGTCTAACAAGGTATCTCGCCCCTCACTAAGGAACCGCCCCCACAACCCCGCTCCCCAATCCTTCTCAGGGACCCGGTGGGAGGACATGGCTACCTCATAGGCCTTGAACCACTGCCCAATGTCATCATTCTTGTAAAACTCTCTAACCACATCCTTAGGTATGTACGCCCTTGCTTCAACACGGTGTGCTGCCACCAGAGGGAGTAATCTCTAAGCTCCTAGCTTTCAACTCCAACTCCCTCAAATTCCTCTCATGATCCAGTTTCATCCTCTTTTCCTCTAGGGCCAATTTCCTAGTTGGCAACTCAAATTCTAACTGCCCATTCAACTTGATCTTGGTCAGCTCCATCTGATGCATCCTACTCTTCTCCCTGTCCTCCAACTCCTCTGGGGACAGGCCCTTGGCAGAAACACTGCTACCTACTGGGGAAGTTGCTCTCCTCCCCTCTGGACCCAATTGCCCCTCCAGCTGCCCATCTGCATTCTCAGCCCCCTCCTCATTCTCAGGGGTATTCCTTGCTTCGACCCAGGCCCTCAGCGCCTTTTGGAACTCATCCTTCTTGGAGAGACCGGTCATAGCAACTTTAAATCTTCTGCAGAAGTGCTTCAGCTGTTTCACATTGTAGCATTCTAGTTTCTCCTCTTCCCAATCAAAATCAACAGATGCTATGGATGCTGCTTTATCCATGGTGGTTAAATTTGGCAGTTCTTGGCAAAAATAGAAAATCCCAGGAAAAACAATCTACCAAAAGTATGTGGTTGCGTTTGGTCTGCACTCACTAGTAGTGTTCACCAATCACTGTATATGAGACACAAATGCAAGTCCAGAATCCTCACTGCTGACCACCAATGTTAGATTTGGGGGTCTCTAGTTGGCAGAGGTAGGTACCTTTGACCAAATAGGGACCCTTGCTTCTAGTCAGGGTAAGGGGGATACACTACTAAAATAAACCCTGCTCACCCCCTTGGCAGCTTGGCACGAACTGGCAGGCTTATCTCAGATTATACTCAAGACAATAAATTAATACAATGAATCAAAATTTGAAAATGCTCAGATGTTATTTAATCACACCGAACATAAAGTACAAATTATTATAAGAATACATTAAAAACCATCATACTGATGTGCCCGAAAAAAGTTGGAAAAGGGAAGGGCGGTGACTGAAGTGAGGTAGTGAGGTGGGTGAAAAAGACTGTTGGTGAAAATCACAAACAAATTGTTTGGCATACTATTCCATCCCACAAATTCAAAACATAGTCCATCAGGAAATAGATTACAATAAATTACATAGCCATGTAATACAGAAAGTCACAGTGCTGACATGCATTGTTGGCGAAACTGGCATCGATAGTGTGTCGACGTTTCGACCCCTGAATGTGTGTAGGTGTTCTTCACAACCTTACTGGCGGGGTCTTCCTCAGGACAAGTGTAGGGTGAAGAAGGGGGAAGGGCACCTAAAAAATAAATAAGAACCATATTGTGAGGTCCAAAAACCTAATAAGGACCGGGGAATGGACAAATAAAGAAACTATAATTACCGTGTTTTTAATTGAAAGAAAAACCTCATAGGCAGTTAAAATCGTCTAGGGCGGTAGGGCTCAAAGGCTCCAAAGTTCGAGAGGGAGAGAGTCAAAGACACCTGTAAGGATAAGGTGTCTGTCAGTAGAGACCCCAAAAGAAATCGAGGGTCATACCTGTGTTAAGTAAAGGAGACAACTTACTCGGATACTAGGAAAATATCCAAAATGAATGTTCCTTGGCAGTATGAAAACCGTGATAAATCATCGATCAGGTAGTGGAATCCATCCACAATACTGCCCACGATTGAATCAAGAGTCTGAAGTAAAAGAAAACGAGGAGACCTCAGTGCATACTAGGACAAAAGTTGAATAGGCATCTAGAGTCACAAGTTATCACAAACTAAATGCCTTCAGCGTCTTAGAACTCTAGACAGGGGGGAGAACTTGACCCGAATAAATATTAAAAAGGAAAGAACATCATGAGAAGTTTACGGGATTACCACATGTGCGTGATGTTGAACACCATAAAAATAACCTTTGAGTTTAGATAACATCGTGCATCTCAGTATGCACGCAATTGAAATCATCATGTACGCCTCACGATAAGGTGAATACCTTCTATAGTCTAAAAAGGTTGTGAGAGTTAAACATGTATTAACCCAAGAACCGCTACAACAATTTTTCATTATAAATGGCAAGAGCATGGAGAGCAACCCACAAAGGCGCCAAACTACATGTACGCTAAGGGATGGGGACGGAAAACTCACCCTCGTAGCTCGACCTCACTTCCCAGCAATGGATGGAACAAGCCACCGGGGTGAAAAACATCCTTAAATGCGCACGTATTCAGCGTGCCGTCAGGGCCTACGTGACGCCCGGTGTAGTGCAGTCGCTGAATGCCGGTAAGTCTGCACGTAGCAGACAAGGAGAAAAGACTCTTGGACAACTATATGTGTATATGTCCTTGATAGAATATTAAATAATAAATTATAAATTAGGGGCAGTGTACCAAACAGAAACTCAATAGGGAATGCATATATATGAAAATGCATATCAAGGCATATTAAAGGCGTAACATAAAATGTTACCCTTGAAACCTAAACCAGTTCTGGCATGTGATAAATATAATGACATGGTGAGCATTGAGGAATATGCACTTCTTGAGACACTTACATGCATATGTGTAAAATAGACCAATTATGTTTTACAAAAGGCCCGATTGGAGTGCCTGAATGTTGGTTTATACTCCACCGTCACTTAAATAATCATCTATAATCATATGCCAACATATTGTGAGAAAAAAACAATTAAGCACTGTAAATGAACGGAAAATCAGTAGGAAGTGCATATATAAAAGAATTTTTGCGTATCAAGGCATATTGATGGTGTAATACAACTCCTTTACTTAACACAGGTATGACCCTCGATTTCTTTTGGGGTCTCTACTGACAGACACCTTATCCTTACAGGTGTCTTTGACTCTCTCCCTCTCGAACTTTGGAGCCTTTGAGCCCTACCGCCCTAGACGATTTTCAGCGCCTATGAGGTTTTTCTTTCAATTAAAAACACGGTAATTATAGTTTCTTTATTTGTCCATTCCCCGGTCCTTATTAGGTTTTTGGACCTCACAATATGGTTCTTATTTATTTTTTAGGTGCCCTTCCCCCTCCTTCACCCTACACTTGTCCTGAGGAAGACCCCGCCAGTAAGGTTGTGAAGAACACCTACACACATTCAGGGGTCGAAACGTCGACACACTATCGATGCCAGTTTTGCCAACAGTGCATGTCAGCACTGTGACTTTCTGTATTACATGGCTATGTAATTTATTGTAATCTATTTCCTGATGGACTATGTTTTGAATTTGTGGCATGGAATAGTATGCCAAACAATTTGTTTGTGATTTTCACCAACAGTCTTTTTCACCCACCTCACTACCTCACTTCAGTCACCGCCCTTCCCTTTTCCAACTTTTTTCGGGCACATCAGTATGATGGTTTTTAATGTATTCTTATAATAATTTGTACTTTATGTTCGGTGTGATTAAATAACATCTGAGCATTTTCAAATTTTGATTCATTGTATTAATTTATTGTCTTGAGTATAATTTGTATTGTCTTTTTTACACTTTATGGATGTAACATTATTGGGACCATTACGTTCTATATCGTTCTACACCCAGGTCCCAGTGATTTTGGGTATACCCCTATCTTTAACGAGGCTTATCTCAGAGGCAGTGTGTAAAGCATTTGTGAACACATACAGTAATCCAGTGACAACACTACAGATGGACACCACACAAGTTGTAGTATAAAAATAAGTATTTTTATATAGATTTAACACAAGACCACAAACGACAAAAATCCACAATACTGTACTTAAAAATGGTAGAATTAGCTTAGTTCTCTTTGGATGGTAAATGCGACACTTTGAGTTCAATGTACCTTTGGATGCGTAACGCTATACAACGAAAGTGTTGCAGGGAAGGTGATGCGTCGGTTCCTTACACGCAAGAACGGTGATGGTCGGGTCCCTACTGCTGCGTAGGGGATGCGTCGGTTCTTCTCCGCGTGGGGAGGTGATGCGTTGGTTACTTACTGCGCTTCCGTGGCGATGCGACCAGCAGCGCCGTGATGTGATGAAGATCCGGTGCAATGAAACAAAGATGGCGCTTTCTTGATGTTGCGACAACGAAGGGGTGATGCGTGCACGCCTGACGGCCGTGCGGTGATTCGGTGAATCTCCTCGAGCCGCGACAGGCCCTGCGACACGCTTCTCTGGTGATGCGATGGCGTCTGCTGCGACGGCGAAACTCTTCTCCAGTGATGCGGGGCGCCTCGGTGATGCGATGCGACAGCGGCAGCGGTGGCACGCTTCCTCAGCGATGCGACGACAGCGGCTGCAGCAGCAACACGCTTCTCCGGTGATGCGACGGCATCTGCTGCGACGGCGACACTCTTCTCCGGTGATGCGGGGCGCTTCGGGTGATGCGAGGGCGACAGCGGCGGCACGCTTCCCCGGTGATGCGACGGCATCTGCTGCGATGGTGACACTCTTCTCCGGTGATGCGACGACAACGGCTGCGGCGGCGACACGCTTCTTCGTCTTGAGTCGCGCTTCCAGCTCCCAGCGACACGCAGTCTCTCAGAAGGCCCAGCTCAACAGCAGGCACTTCAATTCCCAACAAGGGAAGGCAGGGGAAAGCTGGTTGGTGAAGTCTGTTGTTCCTGAGACTTCAGCAGGAGGCAAGCTCTATCTCAAGCCCTTGGAGATCCTTTACAAGTTGATTTGAAAGTAGCACAAAGTCCTTTCTCCTTTCTTTGGCAGTCAGGCAACCACTGCAGGCCAATCCCCCAAACAGCACTCAGCTTAGGGATAGTCTCCTCCTCAGTTTCTCGGGTTTGATGTCCTCATCCTCCATGTCCGCCAGCACTGTGAATGGACGATGCACATTTGGTCGCCTCCTAGGTGAGATGAAAGGGGACACGTCAATTCAATCCCCCTATGAGATGTGTCCAACATCTTACGTGTTGACTGACACAGCCCCAACAATGACTGGCATCAAACTTCAGCTTACAGCACAACTTACATGTAGGGACACCTTGATCTAAACTAGTCGTACACTTGTCCAGTATTCACACAGTGAGTACCCCAAAACAGATTCAGACTATGTGACTGCCAAAAGGTACATTTCAACATCTTGTGTCACCAGCCCTGAGAGTAGTTGACACAGCACATGTGTGAGACAGCACCACTGCTAGCTTCTACGTAGCTGCTGTACCTGCCACATCTTCTTGCGTAAGTCGGACAGGGCACACATTAACAACACAATGAGCACAGTGTGTGCATAAAGAGCAAGTATTAACATGAGTTCAGCAATCTACACAGTGAAATAGGCACATTATGTGGTCAGACCTTCATTACTGTGGGTTGCTTAGCCATCTCACACATTGAAATGTGTACATATTTGAGAGTCCATCACACCACAGATCTGTGTACATGCACAACAATATCATAAGTGACATGTGAGGGAGTACATGCCTGTGCATGTAATCCTGTGCACTGACATGGCATGTGTAGTCATCAGTGGGCTAAATGTTACACTAGCATTGGTTAGCACTATCTGGTGGCATGATTCATGTGTCTACTGTACAATGTTGAGAACTGGCCATTGCCACTGCCACAGCATGATGTGTCCATAGGTGCCATAAGCGTGCACCGCCACCACAATCTCGGCCATGAGCACCAATGTCAAGCGGCCAAATCGCGGTAGCGACCGCCTGGCCCCTGCGGTGTGTCACCGCCAATGCCCATGCCCTTACAGCCAATGGGAACCGCAATCGCGGTAGTGATATACAAATAGGAAAATGGTGGTTTGCGTGCTCCGCCACCACAATCACGGCCATAGGCACCAATGTCAAGTGGCCAAATCGCGGTAGCGACCACCTGGCCCCTGCGGTGTGTCACCGCCAATGCCCATGCCCTTGCAGCCAATGGGAACCGCAATCGTGGTAGTGATATACACATAGGAAAATGGCGGTTTGCATGCTCCGCCACCACAATCACGGCCATAGGCACCAATCTCAAGCGGCCAAATCGCGGTAGCGACCGCCTGGCCCCTGTGGTGTGTCACCGCCAATGCCCATGCCCTTACAGCCAATGGGAACCGCAATCGCGGTAGTGATATACACATAGGAAAATGGCGGTTTGCGTGCTCCGCCACCACAATCACGGCCATAGGCACCAATCTCAAGCGGCCAAATCGCGGTAGCGACCGCCTGGCCCCTGCGGTGTGTCACAGCCAATGGGAGCCGCAATCGTGGTAGACAAATGCACTTTTGAAAATCGAGGTAGGCGTGCTCCGCTACCGCGGGGCCGGTCATTGGTCGCATTTGAAAAAAGCTGACCTGGAACACCAATTGCAGCAGCTTAGTACCACTAAAACTACCCCAGGGGGCTATATAAGTGTGGGAGAGAGCCACACATTTCCACTGCTTCCAGACACTGCTGACTGACACTCTTCACCACCACCTGCTGCTGTTCCTGTCTCCTGGACCCAAGGATGGCGAGGACTGAGAACATCAGGGCCCGTCCCCTCACCACAGAAGAGCTGGAGGTCCTGGTGGACGAGGTGCTCACACAGTATGGGAGGCTATATGGTGCTCCTGATGTCATGGTAAGTGTTTCAGAGTGAAAGTAGGGGAGTGCAGGGAGTGCACACATGAAGTTGATCTGCTGCAGTATGTGCCTGAGAGTGTGGGTTTGTGTGATACACTGCCTAGCATGCTGACTTCAGGAAAATGGGGTTTGTAGCCTATTTTACACATTTCCCGGGCTGCATTTCAGGATGGGAGGGACATGCAGTGTTTTTGCAGCCATACAGTGACACTGCAAGTTTGGAAAGTGGGAGTCAGGACAGAAATTGCCTGTGCTAATGGAGGTTTGAGTCCATGAGGTTTACTGATGGAAGTGTGTTTGACTTTATATTGCCACCATGGATATGTAAGCATTATGCACAAGAGTGAAATGCCTGAGGGTGACACTCTTGGTGGAAATTCACCTATGACACAGCAGATTGTGGTACTTCTGAAACATCCCCCTTCCATTTTCTTCATTATGTGTACTGACTCGCATGTGTAGGCACTGTTTGCCCTCTCATATTGTACATGCATGTGACAGTTATGATGGTCCACGTTAGACCGCAGTGTGAGCCCCTCTGGCCTGCACAGTTACTGCTCAATTTGACAGGGACCCATCACTGAATGGACAGAGTGAGACATATGGGTTGTCTGCTACCCTATTCATCTATGAGCTATCTTAGGCCTGTGGATTGCACAAGACAGACCTTGTGAGAAGGGTGTGGGATTATAAGATCATGTCCCTAAATGTGACCTCCATGACACAGTGAGCCATTCAAAGGGCAAGGACATTGAGGGGTGTGCAGTGTTGGACACAGTGAGTCTGCCCCGACACATCATTTCCAATGTAATGTATGTCTTGCTCCCTCACAAACTGCATCGCAGATGTGGGCCTTCTTCACATTGCTTTCTGTGCTGGCATTCTGCATGTGTATGAGATGGCCAGGTACTGTGTCCATCCTCATACCTGCATGCATTTAGGTATGATAATCTCATGCTAATGTACTACGTGTCATGCTGTATTGTCTCTGCTAAACATAACTGAATAGCTGTGCTGAGTGTGTGCATGCTCCTGTACTGAGACACAGTGGTACATAACCCAGTGTCACTGAAATTTCCTCCTCTTGTCTCCCATGCCTGCAGCTCAAAGTCCACCAGCGTAAGGCTGTATGGAGGGCCATTGCACGCAAGGTGCGGGCTCTGGGTGTCTCCAACCGACGGCACACACACTGTCACAAGAGGTGGGATGACATCTGCCGGCTGAGCAAAAACGTGGCAGAGATGACGCTGGGGCTGCTCCCTCGGACTGGCAGGTTGGCGCGCAGGAGCATGACACCACTAATGGCCCGCATCTTGGCAGTGACACAGCCAGAGCTGGATGGACGTTTGAGGGCCCATCAGCAGCAAGTTGGGGGTGAGTATTCTGGAAAGGGTGACTTTGGATGTGAGTGACTGCATGTATTCCAACCCTGAGCCAGTGCGGAGCTCTGTGATGTTTCTGGTGTGATGCAATGGCTTGTAAGTGGCCTCTGTGTTGGGTGCAGCTGTCATGCATTTCTGCTACATGTACTTTCTCATGTCTTTAATGTAATGGCCCTTGACATTGCATGCAGAGTTATGGCCTTATGGCATCAGCTGCATTAGGGGAGTCAAGGACATCCCCTGGCAGTGAACAGCAGTGTTCCTCATCTGAGTGTGCTTTCGTCGATGTGTGCAGTGCCTGACCTCAAAATTGTGAGAACTGCACATCTGACACCAATGTGCAACTGTAGTTGTGCACCAAAGCACAACATGGTGGATGGCAGGAGCTCATGGCCATTGCAAAATGACATTTTGGAGTCTTTCTGTGTTGTCCCCTTATGGTGACTCCATATGTGACTGTGTCAACATGTTGAGATGTACATCTTTTTCACATACAGGGACCTAGGTATGCTCACAGGGATCTGTATGTCAGGTTACACGGAGGCACGAGCAAGCTATTTGGCTGTGTGGACATCACATGGGTCATTAATGCCAAGTGTGCATGTTACCATGCATGTTTAGAGTTTTGAATTAAGGTTGCACATGCAGACTGCACAGGGTGGTGTGCAACATGGGGGTATCATCATCTTGTTTTGTGCTTTGCTTGCATATGATGTTTGTGTGTATGGCACTAAACTGAACCTACATCTCTGTCTCTTGCAGCATCTACCGAGGGCACAGAAGGACATGGGATGGACACCAGTGGTGAAGCTTTGGGTACAACTGCTACACAAGAGCTCACTGACACTGATGTGACCAGCGCCTCGGAGGAGGACAAGAGTGCCGTTGAGGAATCACACCCAGAAACACCAACCTCAACGCCATCTGACGCCAGCGGTGACTCCTCGATGTTGGCGGGCACAGGGAGTGGGAAATCTGCCTCCTCTTCCACCACACATCGTCCAGTGCCCACCCTCCCAGCTACTTCCACTAGTGCTGCATGTGCTCACACCAGTAAGAAGGGAAGAGTGTCCTTCCCCCCAGGCACCGCTGCCCCTGCCCCTGTCTCCCCTGCTGCCCTCAGTGTTGAGGCTGTGGACCTTTTGCGCCAGCTGTGTGTGGGTCAGACAACTCTCCTGAATGCCTTCCAAGACCATGACAAGAAGTTGGCACAGGTAGTTGCCTTCATGGAGGGCATTCATTCTGACGTGGGTGGGCTACACAGGACTGTCCAGTCTTTGTCCTCCACAGTGACGGCAGCCTTTCAGCAGTCACAGGCTCAGAGTCCAGTTCCAGTCCCTTCGGCAACCCCCCTGCCAGTGGCTACATCTGACGAGAGTGACCACACACCACAGCCCACAGGCTCCAGGTACACCACACGCAGCACACAACAGCAGCACCCCAAGCGGGCCAGAGTGCAGACACCAAACAAACAAAGGTCACACAGGAGCGCAAAGGCAAAAGCCCTTCAGGTGACACTCAGGGGCACCAAGCCAAGAAGCAGGCCTCAGGCTCACATGCCTCAAAATCAGCCCCATCATAGGACACTCCCATCCCAAAAGCGTCTCCCAAAGACAGGCAAACAGTTGCCGTGCCTGCTGTGAAGCTGGTGCCTGCTAAGAGTCCACAGAAAAAGCCCTCTAAGGCAGATTCACCCACAACCTCAACTCCCACCCACACCCCTGTGAAGCTGGGACAGGAGGGCACTGTGGGGGGTTCACCTGGTCAACAGGGGATGGAGGGGAAAAGGCAAGGCCAGGCCAAGCATACCGCCAGATCCAGCAGATCCCCAGAGGGAGGGCCACCACCTGCACCTGATGCACCTTTGGTGGAGAGTGTGCCTGTTGTGCCTGCCCCACTTCCCACTCCTACCAAGACGGTTCTGGGCTATCGAATCCCCAAGAAGTGGAGAGGCAGCCCTCCACATTCACCCTCACACACTGTGTCTCACGGCAGCATGTCTCCGCCTCCACGCCACCCGGTCCAAGCAGCCCTCCGGCTCCCAAAGCCACTGATGCCTCTACCTCAGCTGGTCCTCTCTCTCCCAGGTCCAGTCCTCCAACTGGGCCCGACAATCAGCCACTTCCCAGTTCGACTGACAGCCAACTCTGAGGCAAAGTCCCCCTCCCAAATCTATCTCTCCCACAGCGGTGCCTGGACTGCCCATAGTTATCCCCCTAGCTGTGTTGCTGACCATGGCAGTGTACGGTGTCACCCATTCCCTGTGCAGGTTCTCATGCACACATGTCCCTCCTTTGAACTATGGACTGGCCACTGGCCTTGCTGTTTGTAATCTGGATGCCCATTCCCTGTGCAGGTTCTCATGCACACATGTACCTCCTTTGAACTATGGACTGGCCACTGGCCTTGCTCTTGTCTACTTTTGATGCCTATCTGGGTAATATGTAATAAAGGTAGTTACTCCTGTTGTCTGCTTTGTCAGTGTCCTTGCTAAATAAAACGTTTTCTGTATGGGTATGGTTTCATGTGACACATGCTCTGTATTCCACTTTAACATTGCCAATTGCTTGTTTTACTTTTTCAGAGTTTGCCAGAGGTGACAGGCACTTTAGTTCTTCTGGACTCTGAGGCTTGAGGGTGCAATGATGGTTGTTTGTGATGATCTACTGTTATCCTAATCATTCTATGGCCAGGTTTGCTAAATTGTACACATGTCATGTTAGGATGCACTACCAGCACAGAGGGGAATTCTATCCAAAGGATTACATGCGGGCTGGCCAGGGTCCATCTTGCCTGTGTGATCTTTCTTGATGTGTGAACAGCAGTGTTGATGTATGGTCATCTTGGGATGGCCTGTCTTCCTAGTCACATGGGTACATTTGAATGTGTGCACTTGAGTGGTCATAAAGTGTGAAGTGGGTGACTTTGTCAGTGGTGTTGATGTGTGTGTGCCCCTGCAATGCCAACTGCACACATGTATGCCCCCGGTAAGGAGTGCCTGTTTGTTTCAATTGTCTGCCATGTGCTTCATATTGTGGGCACATGTAGGAGTTGTAGTTGGGGCACTGTGCAGTGTGTTGGTGTGTCCTTGCACTCCTGGGGGACACCTACTTGTTGTTGCTGCCAGTTGTGAGTATGCAGAGTGTGTGACTGCCAAGTCTGTGTTGTGTTTTGTTGATCAGCCATGTGTCTTGTTACTTTTTGTGCTCACTGTGCAGACCTGCTCAGCCACACTGACATTATTTGTGAGTTTTCTCATGCATTGGTGTCACTTGACCCATTTTTGGCTCCAGTATGGTATGTGGGATGTGGAGTCATACCATCCCCTATCTGTGCTTCTGCTGCCTACCCATTGTGAGTGACTCCTCTATGTGTTTGTGTACATTACACTCCTGACCTGTCCACTACTGACGTACACACCACTTCAATCTCATGTCACCTACCCCTTGGGTTGCCAGTGTGTGAGCCTCTCCACCACTTCATTTGTTACACTATGCTTTGTGGTGCTGATCTGTGCACAGGACCAATGTGCCACTCAGGACAGTTTCCCAATTAGTTATGTGTGATTTTCTTGTACTGGTTTGCAGTCATGGTTGCTCATGTGCAGTGCAAATGTTTGTGCTGCACAGTCCTCTGGTCATGTTGTTTGCACCTGGGTGTCCCTGAGTTGTGCATCTGTGGGTCATGGTTAAGCTGTATGTGTGTTTGCTGAGGTACTGCTATCCTTCCTGAGTGTGATGTTGTCTGTGTGCTGTGCTGATTTGTGTTGTGGGAGTACATGTTGTGGCACTGAGATGTGTGTGCTACTGATTTGGTTGGTGTGCACACACTGCTTGGCCTGCATGCAGTGCTGTGGGTGTATGTTGCCTTGTACTTGCCTGGTGTGCATCCCCCTGATGTCCAGCTGAGTTTGCTATGTGATGGATTGGCATGTGCATCTGTTGTGTTTTTGTTGTGAATGTATGCAGTGTTTGGCCTGTGTTGGCTCTTTCTGCAGACAGATGCTCTGTGTGTGTGTTGTTCTATTTGCATGACATTGTGTGTGAGTAGTTTGTGCATTGTGATACATTCTGATGTGTGTTGCAAGTGTAGTGTGCATTACTTGTGTGTCTGTCACATGCAGCAAGGTGTATTCTTGTTACTGGGCTTGTTTTGAGTGCAGAATAGTGCTGTGTCCTCCTATTTTTGACCTGTCACTTGTCAGGATTGTGCATGTGCATGTTGTGGTACACTATGACACCATGTTGGCCTTGATGGGTGGTGTGGTGTCTCTGTCTGTGTTAGCTTATTGTCCCATTGATCCCAGTTTGTGTTCATGATTGTTTTGAGATGATGCAATTCTTGATTGTGTTGGGGTATGGTGTCTGTGCATTGGCCCTGAGTGACAATGTTGTGTACTCCTGTTCTGTCTGGGGTCACATTGCCTTTCCAATGTCTGGGTGGCCATATGTGGGCTTGTTGGACTTCTGTGTATGTTGTTTGTGAGGTTTGTATTTGGCTATTGTTTTTGTGTCTGCATTGGTTCAGGCATCCCTGAGTGTGTGTGTGATGTTTGTGGATGCACCCCAGGGAGTGTGATTGGTTGTCAGTGAACTCACAGGACATCATTTGCACCATTCTGTGTGTTTCACACTGGTGTTGAGTGCTGCAGGTGTGAGGTGGCTAGAGGAGGGGTATGTGTGAAGGTCCAACTTGGGTTTGACAGTCAGGGATTGTGACAATGAGCCATGTGTGTTGTGCTGATGACATACACATGTCAAGTAAGCTGACCCAGATGTATGGCTGATCACAGTTTGACTTCAGACACTTTCTATCATCCTGTGCCTATGCATGGCTTGCCTTGATGTCTCCCTGAGTTGTTGCACAGAGGTCCCTTTAGTTTAATTTGACTCACTGTGCCACACATGTCTGATTTGATGGCCTAAGGGTGGGGTGATATGTTCCTTCTCTTGCATGTGATGTACACATGCTTTGTGGCTTGCTCCATAGCTTTCCAGCACTGTCCACTTCACTTTTGGCTAGCCCATTTATTGTCCTCCATTGCTGCTGACATCTGGTATGTGTATGTGGCTGTGTGTCAGTGTGGGGTGTGTCTGAGTGACTTGACAGGCAGTGTGGACAGTTCAGTGGATGTTCATATGCAGTGTGAGTCTTCATTTTGTGATTAGACTCAGTTTGCTTGACATGAGTGGAAGGTAGGTGTGAGGAGGAGGGATGCCCTGCCCCTCAGCTTCTGTGCAGAGTGTTCCTCTTCACCCCCACCTTCTAAGACAGGCTCCCTGGTTGTTTGGTGTGTGAGGTGCAGCGTCTGGCTACACCTGGAAGATGAATTGTGCAGGGGGGGGCACAGGAGGGGCACACAGCATGTCCCCAAATGGGTGTGGGAGCGTAGTGTGTGAAGGGTGGAGGTGGGGCCCTGTAAATCTTTGTGGACTGCCCATGCCTGGCGCCGGCCCTGCCTACTACATTGTGCGCAGGTTTTCCCGCGCCTGCACCGCTGTGGTGACGTGACCGGGACATTGCAGTGTTTTAGCGGTTGATGGGTGACCCGGATGCGGAGGGGTGATTTTCTTAAAGGTAGGACATGTGTGGGTACACTTGGGGATGTGTTCCTGTCCCCACCAGAGTGTCTGATGTGGACAGGAACCGTATGTCAGCACAGGAGTTGTGTGTTGTGGTTGTGTGCGGAGTTGTGTGATTGCGTACCTGCGGCGTTGTCCGCGACGGTCCATTATTTGCTGGTAGTGGATCAGGTACAGCACCGGAAAGGCTTGTAGAGCTGGATCCATTGCGGTCGGGACCGGGTGGAGGGGACCGGGAGTCTGGTTTCGCGCTCCGCTGTCGTGCTTCCGCCGTCTCTGGTTGGGTGGTTTCTCCGCTGCGCTGTGACGGGCTGTTTGGGGCATCCTGATTTGTACGGCAGACGGGACGTCATTCCGCACGGCGGTGGGTCTCTATTGGCTCCCACCGCCGCGGTGGCGGGCGCATATTTATGGCGGTTCACATCGCACCGCGGCAGACGGGAAATGGGCTATGTTTGCCCATTGTAATATGGCGGGAGCGAAGACCGCTGCTGGAGTGCGGAAAATGACATTTTCCGCCAGCACCGCGGATGTGCCTCCACCCGCCATCCTAATGAGCCCCTTAGTTTCTTAGCTACAGCTTTGTGTGCAGCAGCTTTATGTGAAAGGAAGTTACTTTCAATACAAATATTTGAATTACTGCATCAATATTTATATTATTCTTAGACATGCTTGTTACATCACTTCATAGTGCTGTATCAATTGTGCTGCAACTGCTAGCTTTGGCTAAGGATGTCTACTAACAGAAAGACTCTTACCTTGTGCAAGGAAATAATATAAGCAGTTTTCAATTTCTACAAAGTCAGTTTTAATATTTTTATACACATTTTGGCTTTCAAAACTTAGGGTCAGATTACAATGTCGTATGGATGGCAACCATCTGCCCAACATCCAGGGCCGTGGTCCGACCGCCAGATTACGATGCTGGTGGTCGGAGCGCTGCGGGCAGGGGGAAAGACCACCGCCTCGAACAGGATCGGAGATCTCGTCAGGGCGGCGGTCGGACAGGTACTCTCTCAATGGGGGCAGTGCCTGCGCAGGCACTGCCGTCGGGATTACAATGTCCCTTTCCCATTGCCTATTCATGGCGGTCCGACCGCCATGAAAAGGCAGACGGAACGCGAGTTTGGGGGTCCCTGGACTCCGCTATGGGACCCGAGGGGCACCCGTTGTTCCCCCGAAACACTCATGCATAGTGCCAGGCACATGGTGCAGGGATGTTTCTAAACATGCCTTTTCGCCTTGAGGTTTGTGCTTTGGCCCTTTTCCGGGCTGCAACAGAAGCCTCAATGCAAAAAGGCATGTTTCCAACAAAATACACAGTAGTTGGATCGTAATTTGGAGGTCGGGACTGCCCCCTACTTGTCGGGCGGTACCAATCCCAAAATGATGTCTGACCGTCATCGTAGTCAGCCCCATAATATTTTGACTGACCTGGTTGTAAAACACACGTGCCTCATTTTGAAACACTGCCTAGTGAGATTTTGTTTGTTGGTGATATACCTAAATGATGACTCTCTGCAACTAGGTGCTGTGTGGACTTTTGTGGTGGAATAACCCCAGAGCCGGACTGAGAAGCAAAAGCAGTCCTGGGAAATGTTACCATACCAGCCCTCACACTGAACGTAGTGAGCACAGCGAGCGAGCCAGACCACTGCAATGGAGGAAGTGGAGGGGGCTCCCCCCAAGAACTTTCAAAAAAAGTTAAATATGATGTTTTTACAACACAATTTTCATTATATAACCTTCCCAATCATTAAATGGATGACTGGAGATTAGAGACATGACGGAATGGCTCAATTAAAGAATGACAAGTTGGATGGGTGAGGAGTGGAAAGATGATTTAATTCACAATTGGATGACAATGAATAAAGACTTTTAGCCATGTGGAGCAGATGGTCTCAATGCACTGACCATGGATCGGTGGTTCATACACACTACCTCTACCAATCTTTGTAAAAAATGCATAGCCCAGATTTATTTATCAGTACACTGATTTAGCACCTCAAATAAACACAAAGCATTAAGCTTTGATCTAAACAGGAAAGAGAAAAAATAGTAGCTGAACTGCACAATGCGAAACCAGAAAACTTTGCATCAATCCCTGCTTCCACTTAACCACATTGTGCGATCCTATGCAATTAAAAAAAAATTCCCCACAGTGCCCCCTTTTCCTTTATCATCACATTAGAGGTCCTTGGAATACATCAGTTTAGAGTGTGCACTGCACAAAAGCAAAAGACTATGGGGCGGATTCCGATTCCGGCCGGAAAACGTACCGACCGACTCAGAGCCGGAATACATTCCGACCGACACGTACCGGTGCAGCCCGACCCGCCAAGTACGATGAGAAGCGAGCAAAACCCGACCGACTCGTACGGAACACAAGCCGAAGGACCGAGCCGCGCGGAAAACAGCAATCCGGCCGGAAAAACACGCGATTCGAACCGACCGACTCGCACCCGGAACAATACCGAACAAGATGTACCCGCGGACTCCCACCCGCCAAGTACGATGCAAGGCGTGGAAAACACGACCGAGTCGCACGGAGGACAAGCCGTACGACCGACACGCATACAAAACTGCGAGCCGAAGCAACCCAAAACACCGCGACCGACGCGTACGCAGCATAGAAAACAGCACAAACACAGCGTGAACGAAACGGACAAGCCCGTACGAGACAACTGCAGGGTCCGACTCGGTCACAAGAACGTCTCCTACATGCACGAAAAGTACAAAGGGAAAATACACAAAAAAAGGCCAAACAAGCAATTACAAAGCCAATAAATACTGGGGGGAGGGGCAGGGAACAAAGACACACCCACAACTCCACCCATATAAAGGACACAAATCCCTACCATGATCCTTTGCAAATTCTAATTACCTGCCAGCACTCAACAGACAGCAACCACACACCCACAGCTCATCCATCACACAAGCCACACACCATCAGCACCACAACAAATAGAAACCTCACATACACCTAGCAAAACACACACTCACACACCTTCACCTGCACACCAACACACACATCACTCACCATCACCACCCATCACCATGCCCCCAAAGAAGAATCACAAGTTCCTAGATAGTGAATTGGAAGTCCTGGTAGATGAGATCCTCAGGGTAGAGCCACAGCTCTTTGGTACACTGGTCCAACAAACACCCATGTCACAGAAAACAAAGATGTGGGAGAGGATCGTCGACAGGGTGAACGCACAATCACCATGTTTGCGCACAAAGACAGACATCCAGAACAGGTGGTATGACGTGCGCAGGAGGGTGAAGGAGCTGCTGAAGAAGGACTACATCTTAAGCCAATACACCGGCAGTGGCCCTCCTGCCAAGCCAGTATACCTCAGGCCCTGGGAGGAGAAGGTGCGGGCCATCCTACCACCAGTGAGCGTCTATGGACTAGAAAACATCCCAGAGCCTGGTGAGTACACAACAAATGTACACAATATTCTGCGACTACACACACACATCACTGTCAAGGGGAGAGTCAAACCATGCACTCTTAGCAAATACACAGCAACCAGAACAGAATCATCCCCCAAAATGTGTATGTCACTCAGAGAAACACAACACATGCCATCACAAAGTGACATTTAACTGTGTCATCACATGTACAAACACAACTACAACTACAGCTAGGCAGTGGCACAAATATAACTGACAAACACATCCAGACAAGTAGCCACCACTACAACACCAGCACACAGTGAAGCCCACTGAAAGAAAGGAAATATGTGTATGCTGGGCAAGTCAGTGTAGCCAATAGCATGATGGGAGTTGTAGGCACAGATATTGCTCACCCCCACAACTGTCCCATCAACACCACCCTGAACCATGCGCACATCACAGGGAGTGGAAAACAACTTACAAGATGGCTGACACTGGCTACTGCTGTGGGGAGCACAAGGCCCTGCTGGCAACTGTGCACCAACCAACAGCAGGACACCACTGACTGACATCCTGAAAGACAACTTGCACTCCCTGCAATGGAAGCACGTTCCATGGTGGGATATCTGGCTGGGTGGGAAGGAGGACTCACAGCCCTGACCATAGTTACCAGCAGCGTTTCTCACACACACCCCTAACACAAACTCCACAAAACTCACCTGGGAGAATGCATTGCCTCACACTCCAATCAAATATCCCACAAAGAACCACAACCCTGGGTCATGCTGAGTGAAGCACAGGGACACACATGGGACTTGTAGCAAAACTAACCCCAGGATAACACTGTCAGCCATCTTGTCAGCACAGGCTTACAACCCCACAGGGAAGCAGAGTCAAAGGGAAGGAAGCATGGGCATGCTGGGAAGGGGGGTGGAGGCAATAGCATGATGGGAGTGGTAGTCACAGATATTGGGCACCCCCACAACTGTCCCATCAACACCACCCTGAACCATGCGCACATCACAGGGAGTGGAAAACAGCTTACAAGATGGCTGACACTGGCTACTGCTGTGGGGAGCACACGGCCCTGCTGGCAACTGTGCACCAACCAACAGCAGGACACCACTGACTGACATCCTGAAAGACAACTTGCACTCCCTGCAATGGAAGCACGTACCATGGTGGGATATCTGGCTGGGTGGGAAGGAGGACTCACAGCCCTGACCATAGTTACCAGCAGCGTTTCTCACACACACCCCTAACACAAACTCCACAAAACTCACCTGGGAGAATGCATTGCCTCACACTCCAATCAAAAATCCCACAAAGAACCACAACCCTGGGTCATGCTGAGTGAAGCACAGGGACACACATGGGACTTGTAGCAAAACTAACCCCAGGATAACACTGTCAGCCATCTTGTCAGCACAGGCACACAACCCCACAGGGAAGCAGAGTGAAAGGGAAGGAAGCATGGGCATGCTGGGAAGGGGGTGGAGGCAATAGCATGATGGGAGTGGTAGTCACAGCTCAACATCCCCCACCCACATGGCCCAGCAAGCTCACACTCAAGCAAGCACACCCCACAGAGAGTGGAAAGCCCCATCAAAGATGTCTGACACTGGTGCTCTGTTGTGGGGAGCACAAGGCCATGCTGGGAACTGGCCACCAACCAACAGCAGGACACCACTGTCAGCCATCTTGCCATTACTCTCACACTCACACACAGTGAAGTCCACCCAAAAGCAAGTAAGTATGGGCATGCTGGGAAGTGGGGTGGAGGCAATAGCATGATGGGAGTGGTAGTCACAGATATTGCTCACCCCCACAACTGTCCCATCAACACCACCCTGAACCATGCGCACATCACAGGGAGTGGAAAACAACTGACAAGATGGCTGACACTGGGCACTGCTGTGGGGAGCACAAGGCCCTGCTGGCAACTGTGCAACAACCAACAGCAGGACACCACTGCCAGCCATCTTGCCATTGCTCTCACACACAGTGAAGTCCACCCAAAAGCAAGTAAGTATGGGCATGCTGGGAAGTGGGGTGGAGGCAATAGCATGATGGGAGTGGTAGTCACAGATATTGCTCACCCCCACAACTGTCCCATCAACACCACCCTGAACCATGCGCACATCACAGGGAGTGGAAAACAACTGACAATATAGCTGACACTGGGCACTGCTGTGTGGAGCACAAGGCCCTGCTGGCAACTGTGCAACAACCAACAGCAGGACACCACTGTCAGCCATCTTGCCATTGCTCTCACACTCACACACACTGAAGTCCACCCAAAAGCAAGTAAGTATGGGCATGCTGGGAAGTGGGGTGGAGGCAATAGCATGATGGGAGTGGTAGGCACAGATATTGCTCACCCCCACAACTGTCCCATCAACACCACCCTGAACCATGCGCACATCACAGGGAGTGGAAAACAACTGACAAGATGGCTGACACTGGGCACTGCTGTGGGGAGCACAAGGCCCTGCTGGCAACTGTGCAACAATCAACAGCAGGACACCACTGTCTGACATCCTGAAAGACAACTTGCACTCCCTGCAATGGAAGCACGGTCCATGGTGGGATATCTGGCTGGGTGGGAAGGAGGACTCACAGCACTGACCATAGTCACAAGCACCTCCCCTCACACACCCCCTCAACACATACTCCACAGAAGCCACCTGGCGGAATGCAATGCCTCACATCCTAACTCAAGGTCCCACAAAGAACCACCACCCTGGGTCATGCTGTGTGAAGCACAGGGACACTCCTGGGACATTTAGCCAAACAACTGCCCGGACAACACTCCCAGCCATCCTGTCAGCACAGGCAGCCCACCCCACAGGGAAGCAGAGTCAAAAGGAAGAAAGTATTGGCATGCTGGGAAGGGGGGTGGAGGCAATAGCATGATGGGAGTTGTAGGCACAGATATTGCTCACCCTCACAATTGGCCCATCAACACCACACTCAACCATGCTCACATCACAGGGAGTGGAAAAGGACTCACAAGATGGCTGACACTGGCTACTGCTGTGGGGAGCACAAGGCCCTGCTGGCAACTGTGCAACAACCAACAGCAGGACACCACTGACTGACATCCTGAAAGACAAATTGCACTCCCTGCAATGGAAGCACGTTCCATGGTGGGATATCTGGCTGGGTGGGAAGGAGGATTCACAGCACTGACCATAGTTACAAGCACCTCCCCTCACACATCCCCTCAACACATACTCCACAGAAGCCACCTGGCGGAATGCAATGCCTCACATCCTAACTCAAGGTCCCACAAAGAACCACCACCCTGGGTCATGCTGTGTGAAGCACAGGGACACTCCTGGGACATTTTGCCAAACAACTGCCCGGACAACACTCCCAGCCATCCTGTCAGCACAGGCAGCCCACCCCACAGGGAAGCAGAGTCAAAAGGAAGGAAGTATGGGCATGCTGGGAAGGGGGTGGAGGCAATAGCATGATGGGAGTTGTAGGCACAGATATTGCTCACCCTCACAATTGGCCCATCAACACCACACTCAACCATGCTCACATCACAGGGAGTGGAAAAGGACTCACAAGATGGCTGACACTGGCTACTGCTGTGGGGAGCACAAGGCCCTGCTGGCAACTGTGCAACAACCAACAGCAGGACACCACTGACTGACATCCTGAAAGACAACTTGCACTCCCTGCAATGGAAGCATGGTCCATGGTGGGATATCTGGCTGGGTGGGAAGGAGGAGCGGATGACAACCAAATACAACCAATGCAGACCATGTACACACCCCAACATTCACATAGAAATGCCCAAATAATGCAGGACAATGTGCTACACCAATATCAACCCCTGACTGTGACAACTTAGGACAATGCATTGTACAGGCCCGCATCCAGAGGCACAGTCACAACTGTCAGGTGTGTCAACCATTGATGCCTGCAGAAACATAACATACATTGTGTGTGTCTCCCAAAAACAGGTGATGATGGGGACACAGCAGCAGATGCTGAGGAGTCCTCGTCCCAGGCTCAAGAGGATACGGAGCTCACTGGTGTGGAACAGCCTCTGCCCTCCTCGGATGAAGAAGACTTACCTGGCACCTCCGGAGCAAGTCATCATGCAGCACCAGCAGGACCACCAGCTGCACCCCTGCACCCACCCCTCCAACGACTGTCAACACACATACCACCCCTGCCGACATGGACAGACCAAGGAGCAGCACCACCACCAGCACAGGGACCCTGGACCAACGTGGGGCCATGGACACCACCACCACCAACAACCCACAAGGTGGCCCAGGGTCACCTGTGCCTGCCACCTCAGGTACTGCACGTACCGCCAGGGGTGGTGGGAGGGGTGGGAGACATAGGTCGCTGCTCACAGAGGGGTCTGGACTGCATGATGACCCACAACTGGCACGCATAGCCGATGCGTACCAGTCCAGCACCGGAGAGTTCAGCCAGGTAGTGGGGCTCCTCAGGGACATTAAACATCAGCAGGCTGCCCATCATGCCCGCTTGGACTCACACATGTCCCGCGTGGAGTCCAAGTGGGACACACTGCAAGAGATGACGGCGGTGCATAGGGACATATTACAATGCCTCCGCCAGATGAGCAGCAACCAGTCAACATCTCCCTGTGTGCCCACAACATCTGCTGCTGAAACAACTGCAACTGCCACAGGGAGGCAGGATGACTCTGGCGGAGAGTCCCCTGCACCGCAGCAGCCTGCACTTGAGGGTCCCCCCCCAAGAAGAGGGGCCGTCCGAGGAGGGGCAAGTGAGAGGCCGATGGCCATGTGCAACCCCCAGGAAGCCAAAACCTGTTCTGGAGAATAACCTTTGTGCGCAAACTGTTCACCCTGTTGACTGCAACACAACTCTCCCACATGACATGGGGAGCTCAAGTTGGACCAATGTCTCGGATTACTGTGGACTTTACTCTGGACATTTCTGCTACCAGGACTTCCAAATTATCTAGGAACTTTGGATCACAATCACAATGTACAGCACCCAACAACCTGTGCACTATACTCACACATGTATGTCAATAAACTCACTTATACACCATACTTGCCTCTGTTGTGATTCCTATGTTGTCTCAGAAGTTGCGATGATGATCGGGGAAATGACACTGTGCATGCTAACTGCTACAGCAAGTACAACACCGGCATGTGAGTCATGGCGACTTCACACATATGGGGGAGGCACACCACCAGGGCTACACAACACATACACACCATGGACATCTGACTCATCGCCTACACTGGTGTTGCCAGGAAATACGTTGCATTGCACAGACCCAACACCTATTCACAGTCTGTGTCAACTAGCCCACTGGTGCAGTAAGCAAATGTCAGTCAGATGTGTGACCACAGACAACGCACATCACAAAGTGAAGCACAGGTTTATTACACATTTGCAACATGTTGTAACCACCACAGATGCAAGGTAATCCCACCTGGCAGCGGCCACACAGTCAACAAGTGTAGAAGGAAGGAAGTCCATGGGTGTGGTGCACATCACCTGTAGGGACACAACAGCTACCACCCGGGAAGTCGAATCACGGTGTTGGGGATCACAGTTGACCAAACGACTCTGAAAGTACCCTGTGAAGGACAGAAATGACACACAGTCAAAAGTACTGAAGAACAGGACAGAACTGCAATACTCATGCACAATACATGTTACAAGATACCCACCCAGAACCAAGTTAGCATGTCAACACTGTTGGTGAGTACAGACTACCTGCAAGGACACATCGCTACACGCATACAGACATGTAGCCCATGGACACACTCAAACAGCACCAGAGCACCACCAACACATATCATGCAAACTCACATCATTGACATGCCATCTCTGGATACTCACATTCAGCTGAAGAAGTTGGTGATGAGCTGTGTGCGGACATCTCCCTCAACATCATCATCATCATCACTGGCATCGTGGTCCAGGCCAGGATCCTCCACAGGTGGCGGACGTTGGTCATCGTCATCCAGGATGAGAGGCAACTCCTTCCGCACTGCCAGGTTGTGGAGCATGCAGCAGACGATGATAATCTTGCACACCTTTGCTGGGGCATATGGGAGGGACCCTCCTGTCTTGTCGAGGCAGCGGAAGCGGCTCTTCAGGAGACCAAATGTCCGCTCAATCACTCTCCTGGTCCGACCATGTGCCTCATTGTAGCGCATCTGGGCTGGTGTCACAGGGTTCCTGAGGGGCGTCAGCAACCACGGCATGTTGGGGTATCCGGAGTCACCTACATACAGACAATTGCACATTAGCAGAGTTGGAAAAGAGGGTGGAACACTACATAGCAGAACACACACAATGGTACAAAGTCAGTACACACCTACAAGCCAGGCACGCTGGTTCCGCATCTGTGCCATCATCCTCGGGATGCGACTACTCCTCATCACGTAGGCATCGTGTGCAGAATCAGGGAAACGGGCACACACGTGTGTGATGCTCATATCTGCAAGACAGACCACCAGTGCATTGACCGAGTGGTAGTGTTTGCGGTTACGGTAGGCCTGCTCTTGGGCCTGTGGTGGTACCAAAGCCACATGTGTCCCATCAATGGAGCCAATGACATGCGGCATCCTCCCCAGGGCATAGAAGTCACTCTTCATGCCAGTGAGTCGTTGGAGTCTAGGGAAATAGATGTACTGGTTCAGGTATATCAACATAGCCTCCAAAACATCCCGGAGCACACGGCTGAACATGGTCTGTGACATCCCACGAGCAGTCGCCAGAGTGTGTTGAAAGGTACCAGTGGCAAAGAAGTGTAGGGCTGCCATCACCTTCACCTTGGGGGTCAGCGCTGTAGGGTACGGATGGCCAGGTTGCAAATGTGGTGCCAAGCGCACTGCCAAATCCTCAATCAGCTGCCTGGTGAAGCGGTACCGTCGGATGCTGTCACGTTCCACCATCGTTGCCAGGTCAGGGAATGGTTTATGGACAGCTGGTGCCCTGCAGTGCATAGGTGAAGAAAGCAAGATTGTCAGTCACCCCACATATGTGGCATTGAACACACTCAACATCACATGATACATCATAATGAGGCACAAGTACATGATGTGTGCAGTTCCGTATGGATATGTATGGCACATACATGGCCAATATCTAACATCACAGTCCAACAAGTGGCATCAATAAGTCCCAGGTCGTGCCATTGGATACCATGAGGCCGTGTCCCAGTTCCCATCTCCTGCTGCCAAATAACAAACACACGCCACAGTGACATGTGAGGACTAATGTGCCCCAGGCATCACAGCTCAACGACAGGTAGATTCCCAGGGACCCTGTATTGCCACATGGACACTGGCATGACATGGTGTATCATGTATACACCACAGCAAAACAATCATGAGCCCCACAGGTAGTGGTCCCTGTTGCCTCGGCAGGACAGACATGGACGTCTGTGACACACACACACACACGCACAACATCAAAGTCCATGCACAAACAACGTGGATGTGGAGACTGCCTCCCATTGTGCACATGAAATCAGAGACATTGTAATCACAACATGCACACAGACTGTGGAGGACCATCACCATTGTGCCAATGGGTCACCCTGGGTTGAACATAACGTCCCACATGGGACTCAGGGTGTATGTGACATGACATACACATACACCACCGTGAACTGTGACCATGCCACATGCTCAGATATGAACAGTTGCACATCACAGTGGTCATGTACACGAAACACCAAGGATTCTGTCCCCATAAACACGTGCACAGCCTGGGGGTGGCTGCCCCCAAGTGACACCCACAGAACAACATGTTCACCCCCATACACGGAATCGGTAATGCAGCCTTACATGCCCTAGGATACAGTTTGGACAGGCTGTGGTGTTGTAGGTGTGCCCCTCACTGCCTGGGAAGTATATGTGGCTGGCATATGTTCACCTGTGACAGGCATGGTGACATATGCCAGTGACTTGTACAGGGATGCGTTGGACAGCAATGGACCGATCAGTGCGCACACATTGGCCATTGCATTCAATGTGCGCTGGTACGCGTTGTATTGGCAATACGCCTTGGACAGCAATGGACCGATCAGTGCGCACACATTGGCCATTGCATTCAATGTGCGCTGGTACGCGTTGTATTGGCAATACGCCTTGGACAGCAATGGACCGATCAGTGCGCACACATTGGCCATTGCATTCAATGTGCGCTGGTACGCGTTGTATTGGCAATACGCCTTGGACAGCAATGGACCGATCAGTGCGCACACATTGGCCATTGCATTCAATGTGCGCTGGCACGCGCTGTATTGGCAATACGCGTTGGACAGCAATGGACCGATCAGTGCGCACACATTGGCCATTGCATTCAATGTGCGCTGGTACGCGTTGTATTGGCAATACGCGTTGGACAGCAATGGACCGATCAGTGCGCACACATTGGCCATTGCATTCAATGTGTGCGGGTACGCGTTGTATCCTATGTACGCGTTGAACAGCAATGGTCTGATCGGTGTTCTCGGCCGGCCCATTGCATTCAATGTGTGCGGGTACACGTTGTATCCCATGTACGCGTTGAACAGCAATGGTCCGATCGGTGTTCCCGGCCGGCCCACTGCATTCAATGTGTGCGGGTACGCGTTGTATCCCATGTACGCGTTGAACAGCAATGGTCCGATCGGTGTTCCCGGCCGGCCCATTGCATTCAATGTGTGCGAGTGCAGCGTTGTATCCTATGTACGCGTTGAACAGCAATGGTCCGATCGGTGTTCCCGGCCGGACCATTGCATTCAATGTGTGCGGGTACGCGTTGTATCCTATGTACGCGTTGAACAGCAATGGTCCGATCGGTGTGCCCGGCCGGCCCATTGCATTCAATGTGTGCGGGTACGCGTTGTATCCTATGTACGCGTTGAACAGCAATGGTCCGATCGGTGTTCCCGGCCGGACCATTGCATTCAATGTGTGCGGGTACGCGTTGTATCCTATGTACGCGTTGAACAGCAATGGTCCGATCGGTGTTCCCGGCCGGCCCATTGCATTCAATGTGTGCGGGTACGCGTTGTATCCCATGTACGCGTTGAACAGCAATGGTCCGATCGGTGTTCCCGGCCGGCCCATTGCATTCAATGTGTGCGGGTACGCGTTGTATCCCATGTACGCGTTGAACAGCAATGGTCCGATCGGTGTTCCCGGCCGGCCCATTGCATTCAATGTGTGCGGGTACGCGTCGTATCCCATGTACGCGTTGAACAGCAATGGTCCGATCGGTGCGCACCCATTGGCTATGGCCTGGCCTGGCAACGGACGCGTTTTCAAAATTTGAACGAGTCTGATGCTGTAAATTCAGTTGGTCACCCACAACAATGTTGCAATTTCATGGGTGTCATGAAGTTGAACATTTGAAGGATGCTGGGGGCGTGTGTAAGTGGTGCAATTCCATGGATTGGCCAGATTCAGATGATGCAAACAACTTGGACCTATCACTTTGGACACATGGGACAGTATCTGCCTCTGCAGCACACATATAATGCTGGCTGTTCCCCTGAGAGCTCACTTGCCTGCACTACATGCTCCAGGACGACATCTGCCACTACACTGCTGCTGTTTCTGCACCCTCTGGACCCTGCAATGGCACGTACTGTGGAGAGAGCCCCAGCCTTCAGCACTGAGGAGAACCAGGCCCTGCTGGATGGCCTCCTTCCACAGTACAGCAAGCTGTATGGGAAAGCAGGGGAGCAGGTGAGTGTTCTGTCCACTGCCTTTCTAAATGTGCATGTTGTCTGACTAGCAAGGCTAACAGTCTGCACGCCACTGGCTAGCAGGCTCACTGAGTAGTTGTCACCCCCCATAGTGTGTAGTTACATGCACTGGACAGGTATAGTGCAGTGACAGTGCATTTAAACAAGGTTTTACTTCCCAGGCAATGATACCATGTAGTAACTGCTGGCATACTGTCCATGGCCATCGTTGCACTGCCTGTGTACATCATATGCCCCTGTGATTGAGACATGTATATCCAACTGTGTAATGCACGGTTATGTTGCACGTGTAGTTATGGCATTCTCACTTTGTTATCCTCACAGGTTGATGCCCACCAGAAGCAGAAGATATGGCTGACCATCGTCCGGGCAGTGAGATCCGTGGGGGTCTACAAGCGCCGGATCCGCAACTGCCAGAAGAGGTGGCAGGACCTTCGGGGCTGGACCCGGAGGATCGCACGGGTCCAGCTGAAGCTGTCGCCTCCTCGCAGGAGGGGCTGACACCGGACCCTGACCCCCCACATACTGAGGATCCTGGCGGTGGTCTTCCCTGATCTGGATGGGCAGCTGAAGGCCAGAGAGCAGCAAGGAGGGGGTGAGTCCATGTCTGCATTGTGAACTATGTCTGCCATGCTATGTGCCCTCCTCTGGCCTGGTTAAACTTCCACAGTACATCAGTCTTGTGGTCCAGGACCCATGTCCCTCTATTGTGCACTGCCCACTCCTCATCTGATACCCAGGTGTGGCCCTTACAGTCAGGGTATTGTGTCACTTGGGTACTGTGTCCTTGCAGTTTGCTTGACTCAAGGTGGGGGACAGCATCTGTTTCCCTGACTCTGTGGTGGGCATCATGGGTGGGTCCATTGCTTACACATTGCCTGTGTTCTGACATGTGTTCTGCGTGTCATTTTGATATGTGGCCCAATTGCTGAGCTGATACACCACATGTGCCTGGGGTATCTGGCACACACCCATGCTGCGGGTGGGAACAATGTTTGTGCCCCAGGAGTGTGTATATAACGTGTGTCACACATACTTAGCCAGCTGCCTACTGTCCAGGGCTCATCCCTCATTCATGTGGGACAGGACAGTCATGCCTACTCCAGGCCATACAATACACTCTGTACTCCCACTGCCGTGTATCAGCTGACACGTTTTGCTCAGTGATTTGTCCCCTCAGGTGTCTGCCTCTGTGTCAGTGTGCTGTGGCTTCGTTGTCAGGTCTGCTGGGGAGTTCCTCGGTTGGGGCTCCGCATGCCACCGGAGATGTGACCATAGGAGATGATACATGTGTGACACATAGGTGTTTGATCAACTGACCGTGCAGACTGGGGTATGCGAATATGAGGTTCAGGCAGCTGTTTCCCATTCACAGCAGAATGTGATGTGCTCAGGTGCAGAGGGTAGTGTTACAGGTCTCCCATATGACCTGGACAGATGAGGGTACAGATGATGTGGTGTGTGGGGGATGTACATGTGCACTTGTTCAGCTCCAGGACTTGCATTCCCCATGATCTACTATTGTGACACAGTGCAGAGTGTTGTTGTCTGGCTGCCCTGCCCATGTGACTGGAGACAGTGATGTATGACTTAGCAGGCATGGCTGTGCCATGGCATGTGACTTCCTATTAGTGATCCTGCAGGGGAGTGACATGTGCTACATGCACACCATTGTGGCAATGGCTATCAGGACATGGGTGCATCATGGTGTCTGTCGCTGGTATGCATCACATGCATTTCCTATTTGACTCTGGGCATCCCTTTCATCCGGACACCTGCACTGACTCAGTGGCAAGAGTTGTGATGTGTGCATGTACACATGCTTCACCGGGTTCACTGCACTGTCCAAATACTGTGTAGGTGGTGCATGTGTCCACACTGGGGTATTGCCATCCAACAGACACCAGACAGATGGGTGCAAGGCCAGGTGGGATGTGAGTGCCATGGTTGACCATCAGACTGACAATTGACTTCTCCTGTTCTGTTTGTGCAGTTTTAGCAATGTTCAACTAAGGATGCCAGGGCTTGCTCTGTAATGTGCTGTACTTACTGTGGTGTGTGCGTTCGGTGCAGGTGACTGATGTCTGTCTGTTTCCCTATTGATTGCAGATACATCCACGGCCACAGGAGGGGACAGCTCCACGGACCAGGAGGAGCCGCAGAGCCAGACTGGGTCAGCAGCCGAGGAGTGGTCGGAGGGACCCAGTGGCACGGAGGGCGAGGGGAACCACACCGAGGAGTCCTCAGCACCATCCACCTCAGCTGAGGACCAGAGCAACTCGGACGATGACTCCCTTATGGAGGCGGGTGTCAGCAGCCACCACACCCCAGCTAGTGTTGCTATCCCCGCCACCACCACCACCGCCCTCCCATCGGCTCCCATTCCCGAGGTCCGTGGAGGCTCCCATGTTCGGGAGCGTGTCTCCTTCGGGCCAGGCACCGCACCCCCTGCCCCTGTGTCCCCTGCTGCCCTGAGTGAGGAGTCTGTGTACCTCCTCCGCCAGCTCCATGTAGGACAGACAGCGATGCTGAGTGTCCTCCATGCACACACCAGTCTGTTGACTCAGCTGGTGTCATTCATGGAGGGCATCTCATCGGGCATGTCTGACCTACAGAGGGGCAATAGGTCCATGGACTCCTCCCTGACGGCAGCAGTGTCCCTCCTCCGACAGTCCCTCACCCCTCCTGCCTCTGCCCCATCCACACTTCCCAGCACCTTACCCGTCCCAAGCACACACACACTGCCACAGGCACACACCAGCACAGACACATGCAGCACATGGACACACACGCCACAAACAAGACGCACACGCACGCACCGTCAGGGGACTGCAACCACACTCACAGGGGATGGGGCACAGGCACAAACACACGCATCCACAAGCACTGCGCAGTCCTCAGTTGCCTCTCCCTCCAAAGACCCCTCCCTTGCCTCACCTGTAACCCCAAAGACACAGCGGCTCTTCCTCTGTGACCTTGGCCTCTCCCCCTCCGACCCAGCTGATCCAGCATTCAGGGGGAAGAGGAAGCCCACCCACATGGAGCGGAGTGCCCCTGGCCCCCGGACACCATCCCCCAGGCGCAGACCGACTGAGGCCCCCACCCGCAAGTCCCCCCGGTCCCAGAAGAGCAAGACCCCGCCGCCGCCCTGCAGCTCAGGCACCAAGTCTCCTTCCTCCATCCCTCAGGCCCCCACTCCACAGGTGCCCCCACCACACCCTGCCCCAGGTTCCCCCACCCACAGATACACCATCCCCAGAAGGGTCAGGCCTTCTCCCCCTGCCACTTGCTCTTCCGGCCCCACACCCCCGCTGCGCTTGTCTGTACCACTGATGTGGTGAGGGTGTCCTCCCCTCTGTCCTGCCCACCTTACCTGATCCCCATTCTCCTCCCCTGGAGGTGGGCACTGCAGTGGAGTCCACTATCACCCTGTCTGACTTGGGCGCTGCAGTGGCGGACCTGTCCACTCCATCTGCAGGGTCCACTGCAGTTGTGCCGGCACCCACAACATCTGAGTCATGCCCCCCAGTTGTGCCGGCACACACCATGTCAGACACCTCCACTGCAGTTGTCAGTGGCTCTCCAGCACCCACCATCCCTTCCCTGCCTCCTCCTGGTGAGCCCTGATCCTGTCCCTGCGGTGCCTGGCCTGCCCCCCGTATGCCCCTCCTAGGGAATTGTCCCCGGTTGTGATCAGTGCAGGCATGCGTAGGGTGACATCTGCCACTGTCACCCTGTATAGACTTCCTTGATGGACTGGCCATTGGCCTTTGTTGATACCTTACAGTTCTTCCAAGTTTTGAACCCACATGCTGAATAAAGCAACTTTCTGTTCTCTAGTGCTTTTACTTCTGATGTACATGATGTTGATGACGCTAACCATGCCCTTGCTGCAGTGATGGTGATATTTGGACTCATGAAAATGAAGTGTTACTGTGCAGGAACCCATGTGTTTCAGGGGGACAGTGTCCTATCCTGTGGTGAATCCATGTCGTCCTTAGCAGCATCTGAGGGTGTCATGTTTTCAATATTTGGCAATGGGATTTCCTACTTACATTAGCAATGTCACATCTGTGGGTTCCACCCATGCACATCTGTTGTGTTTGCCATTGTTCAATTAGTCTAGTTCCCTGACCGTGTGGCCATCTCCACTGGACATGCAGGTTTGGGCATCAATGGGGAAGGACTCATCTGTGTTGTCAGTGCAACTTGCTATACATGTGTGTTGGATCTGTGCTGTTGATTTCGTTGACATTCCCATGACCAGGCTGATGTGACGGGAGCCTTCATTTGGTGCTAATTGTTGACTGTGTGACCAAGTGTTCTGCTGACATGATGGAGCCCTACTGATGCGACATATGGCACAGCTTTCCTCACACAGGAGTGGAGTCCCCTCATGGCAGTGTGTACTCCTGTGACATCTTGTGCGCCCAAGGTGTGTGTTGTATGAGCATGGGTGTGTGTTCACTTCCATGTTGCTGTGCATGCTGGGATCCCTAGTGATGTTCCTGTTTGTGATGCTTGCTGAGTTGAGCTATGTTCCCCCAAAGTCTTCTCCCTGGGTTCTCTGTGATGTGGGTGCATGGCACATTACTGGTCATCAGGGTGTCACCCATAGGTGTGTTTGCTGTCAGGGCTGAGTTTGTGGGCAGACGCTGATGTGTCACAGTCAGGATTCCCCTTTGCACTTGTTGTTTACACCTGTCATGTGATTTCTGGTTTGTGTTAGCTTTCATTGGTTGTGACACGTTGTGTGTGTGACTGCTGGCACTCCTCAGGGCTGCAATGTTGGTAGTTGTCTATGTGTGTTCTTTGTGGGTGTCCTTGGCTTCTTCATAGGTGTGTGACTGTGGCTGGGATCCCATTGGTTGGTGTGGTATTGCCGTCATGTCCATGTACAGCGTAGTGTGCAGTGTGTCAGACATTCAGGAGTCTGGTAGAGTGGCCATGTGTGATGTGTTTCTGCACCTTGGTTCCCACCACCCCCCCCTGGGATTGTCATGGGTGCATGTGCAATGTCACCAGTGCATGTGAGCTTCACTGCTGCACATTGTTGGAGGTCAAGGTGTGTGGTGTTGAGTGTGTGCAGATGAGAGTTGTTGCCCGGCTAGACCCCTGCCTCCATGTTGGCCTTGGCTGACAGGCCGTGCTGGTTGATTTGTGCTTGTGTAGGTGTGATGGTAGTTTGTTGCTCAGGACACATGACTGTGGTTCACAGTGTGAACGACATCTAGCTTTGTCATCACAGTGGGATTGTAATGCAGCCCAGGGTCACCACATTGTGGGGGCCCTGGGTGTGGTGCTGTGGTGTCTGTGTGTCTTGCTGTGTCAGTTGCTGTTCCTACATGCTTGTGTGACATGTGTTATTTCTGCTCCCTCTCATCTGACAATGCCTGATTGCCCACATAGGGGATTTGGATCCATGAGTTACCTTTGTGTGGCACTGTATGCACATCTGTGTAATTGGTATTCAGGCCTCCTCATGTGTTGTGTGGTTGCCTGGGGACACTGGTACCCCCCCTCACCTGTTGTGTTTGATGTGCAGTGTGGGTCTGCCTGTTTGTGTATGTGCATCAGCACCACTGCATTGGCATATCTTAGGTGTGCCATTGGCTGTATGTTGTTTGGTGTGTTTGCCCTGCTGTCCCTGGGACTCCTTTGTCATCAGTCAGCACAATGATCATTGTGTGTGTGTCCCATTGTTGCCATGGTATGGTATCTGTTCACCTCCCTTCTACAGTCTCCACTGGGTATCTGAATTTGTGTGCCCATTGGTGCAAATATGTGGGTCTGCATTCTGATGGTCACTTCTGTCATTGTGTCATTGATGAATGTTGACAGTGTCAGCCCCCATGGGTGATGTTTGTCTGCACATGGCCAAAGGTATGTCTTGTTTGCACTGCACTGTTTGCCTCCCCCATTCTATGTTGCTATGGGACACAAGCACTACTTTGCCACTGATGTGTTTGTTGTTCTGTGACCAGGAATCATCCATGCAGTTTGGCAGTTGCAGCTTATTCTTTGTCAACACATACATTTTGGTCACTGTGATGATGGGGGTTTGGACCCCATTGCCACAATGTTCAATATGTGCTTCAGCTATGGACCCCACACTCACATTTTGGTCACTGTGATGATGGGGGTTTGGACCCCACTGCCACAATGTTCAATATGTGCTTCAGCTATGGACCCCACACTTACATTTTGGGCACTGTGATGATGGGGGTTTGGACCCCATTGCCACAATGGTTATGGCCTGCTTGCATTGTGGGTGCCACACACATTTATGTGTGGCACTTGTGATAGGGGGTCACATTGTATGTCCACAGTCCTGTTCAGTGTTGTAGGCATTTGACACAGTCTACACACGCTTGTCATGGTGTTGGGGGGGATGTCTTTGTGTTGCATTCTTTCTGCTGGTGTGTGCTTCTTGTGGCATGTATTTGCCATCCTGTGGGTGGGGGTGTTGGTGTTGGTAGGCATCCAGCCCCCCATGGGTAGAGGTGGTAGTAGTGACAGGCATCCAGCCCCCCCTGGGTAGAGGTGGCAGTAGTGGTAGGCACCTGGCACCCCCTGGGTATGGGTGCTAGTAGTGGTAGGCACCTGGCACCCCCATGGGTAGAGGTGGTAGTAGTGGTAGGCACCTGGCACCCCCATGGGTAGAGGTGGTAGTAGTGGTAGGCACCTGGCACCCCCTGGGTAGAGGTGGCAGTAGTGGTAGGCACCTGGCACCCCCTGGGTAAGGGTGGTAGTAGTGACAGGCATCCAGCCCCCCATGGGTAGAGGTGGTAGTAGTGGTAGGCACCTGGCACCCCCTGGGTATGGGTGGTAGTAGTGACAGGGATCCAGCCCCCCATGGGTAGAGGTGGTAGTAGTGGTAGGCACCTGGCACCCCCTGGGTAGAGGTGGTAGTAGTGGTGGGCATCTGGCACCCCCTGGGTATGGGTGGTAGTAGTGGTAGGCACCTGGCACCCCCATGGGTAGAGGTGGTAGTAGTGGTAGGCACCTGGCACCCCCTGGGTAGAGGTGGCAGTAGTGGTAGGCACCTGGCACCCCCTGGGTAAGGGTGGTAGTAGTGACAGGCATCCAGCCCCCCATGGGTAGAGGTGGTAGTAGTGGTAGGCACATGGCACCCCCATGGGTAGAGGTGGTAGTAGTGGTAGGCACCTGGCACCCCCTGGGTAAGGGTGGTAGTAGTGACAGGCATCCAGCCCCCATGGGTAGAGGTGGTAGTAGTGGTAGGCACCTGGCACCCCTGGGTATGGGTGGTAGTAGTGGTAGGCACCTGGCGCCCCTGGGTATGGGTGGTAGTAGTGGTAGGCACCTGGCACCCCCTGGGTAGAGGTGGCAGTAGTGGTAGGCACCTGGCACCCCCTGGGTAAGGGTGGTAGTAGTGACAGGCATCCAGCCCCCCATGGGTAGAGATGGTAGTAGTGGTAGGCACCTGGCACCCCCTGGGTATGGGTGGTAGTAGTGACAGGCATCCAGCCCCCCATGGGTAGAGGTGGTAGTAGTGGTAGGCACCTGGCACCCCCTGGGTATGGGTGGTAGTAGTGGTAGGCACCTGGCACCCCCTGGGTATGGGTGGTAGTAGTGGTAGGCACCTGGCACCCCCTGGGTATGGGTGGTAGTAGTGGTAGGCACCTGGCACCCCCTGGGTAGAGGTGGCAGTAGTGGTAGGCACCTGGCACCCCCTGGGTAAGGGTGGTAGTAGTGACAGGCATCCAGCCCCCCATGGGTAGAGGTGGTAGTAGTGGTAGGCACCTGGCACCCCCTGGGTATGGGTGGTAGTAGTGACAGGCATCCAGCCCCCCATGGGTAGAGGTGGTAGTAGTGGTAGGCACCTGGCACCCCCTGGGTAGACGTGGTAGTAGTGGTAGGCACCTGGCACCCCCTGGGTAAGGGTGGTAGTAGTGACAGGCATCCAGCCCCCCATGGGTAGAGGTGGTAGTAGTGGTAGGCACCTGGCACCCCCATGGGTAGAGGTGGTAGTAGTGGTAGGCACCTGGCACCCCCTGGGTAAGGGTGGTAGTAGTGACAGGCATCCAGCCCCCCATGGGTAGAGGTGGTAGTAGTGGTAGGCACCTGGCACCCCCATGGGTAGGGGTGGTAGTAGTGACAGGCATCCGGGCCCCTATGTGTATATGTGGCATTGGTGATGGGCATCCCGCCCCTATGGTGCTGCTGTTTCTGGAGTAAGTAATTTCTGCATCCCTGTGTGTGTGTGTGATATGTCGGGTACGTGTAGTTTGTGTTTGTGGTTGGTGTCTGACCTACCTTCTGCGCCGTACGCGTCCGTGCCTGTTCCGGTAGTAGATGTAGAATATTGGTAGGATCGGGACGATGGGATTCATTGTTGGTTCGTCTCGTTCGTCTCTGTCGTTGCTTCGCCTCGTCCTCGTCGCTTGCGTGTTCGTCTCGTAGCCGTGGATCGTGTTCTGGCGCGAATCGGAGCTTATGTGCGCCTCTCCCGGATGCTTTGACGTGCCGTGCGTAGCGACGGGTTCGGCGCGTACGGGAAGCGCATCGTACTTGTCCGGCCGGACGTTGCTGCTTTTTGGCTTCCGGGCGACTCGTATCTGCGTTTACGGATCCGGCTCGGTCGGGGATCAGGACCTGGATTAGGTGAGTACGACTGGGTCGGTATCTGTGCTGTTGTGCGCATCGTACTTGTTCGTTCGGATTCATGTGCGGATCGGTCGGGAAACAGGCATTCGCATGGCTTTTTTCCCGACCGAATGGCGTTGGGTGCGTCTCCGACCGAGATCGGAATCGACCCCTATATTGTTACTTCACCTATAGTAAAGCCTTAGGCCACATGCAGGGGCAAATAATAACGGACTTTCATCTTGGCTCACTAATAGCATCGTCGACACGGCCCTGGGGGCAAGGGAATTAATGTTTCTAAGTTCAAGTTTAGAATCTATTACAACTGCCACTCAAAGCAGTGGTATAATTTAGTATATTACACTGAAATGAGCTGCAGAGGTCGCATTATAACGAAGTACACAATTCTGAAGAGTCTTTATCGTATGTGTACTGGACTCTGTATCTGAATTTAAATTCCAGAACATATGGTGTCTCAGCTCTGAGTAAATCTGCAGAAGACTCCTAATCCCAATCCCCCTGAAGGTCAGCACTGCTTGTGGACGCCCTACCAGAGACAGGAACCAAAAAACGCAGCAACAAATGGTTATGAAGCATGTGTCCACAACCTAGAGACAGGCACTCACTGCCTACCTAAAACCTCTTCCCACTCAAGGTGTCTACAGAGGACCACCTCAATCACAATCGAGCACTCTCTTCGGGCAAGTATCAAACCAGCCTAGCAGACTGATCAAAGCTATGCAATGAGCTGCAGAGGTCGCATTATAACGAAGTACACAATTCTGAAGAGTCTTTATCGTATGTGTACTGGACTCTGTATCTGAATTTAAATTCCAGAACATATGGTGTCTCAGCTCTGAGTAAATCTGCAGAAGAGTCCTAATCCCAATCCCCCTGAAGGTCAGCACTGCTTGTGGACGCCCTACCAGAGACAGGAACCAAAAAACGCAGCAACAAATGGTTATGAAGCATGTGTCCACAACCTAGAGACAGGCACTCACTGCCTACCTAAAACCTCTTCCCACTCAAGGTGTCTACAGAGGACCACCTCAATCACAATCGAGCAATCTCTTCGGGCAAGTATCAAACCAGCCTAGCAGACTGATCAAAGCTATGCAAACAGCAGGAGGTGGGAGGGTTTTAAGGACTGGATCGAGGAAGTAGAATTGGAGTAATGAGATTATGATAAGTAATCAAAGCTGTGCCTACTCATGATTTCTTCTTTCCAATCGTTACACCATGACAATCTACGAAAGCGGGTCAACTAGCATCAATCACCCACCACAGAAGCCAGTCAGAAAGTGCAAAGTTCAGATGCAAAGGCAGAAGTACTACACCCAGACAGCCAATATTAAAGAGAGCCAACAAGCAATAAAAGCCATGCTCAAAAGACATAAGGCACGACTAGAGAACAGACAAGAACAAAGGTACCCCTTAATATTTGATTGTGTGGTCTGGGAGAAAAGGGGAAAACAGAAATATATATATACATGCACCTTCCACTCGACCAACATTAATTATACACTGGCTGTATTAAGCTCTATTGGGCTATCCCTTTGTTTTGAAATATCAAAAAGATACTGCAGAAATACATCAATTCATATTTTTTATTTATTATTTTCTCTTGTCGATTTTGTCAATCATCTTTTTTGGGTTGCATTTTTTTGAATGGTATTAAAACACCATAATTTTTTTCTGTGTCCATATGTACAATACAAATCATAAGTAGTTCAACATTAATATAATTCTATTAAATATGCAAATTAAGCATAGTTGTGCAATAAATACATACAAAGTAACAGTCTTAAATTTGTCCCCATACCGTTATCACATTTGTACTAACCTCACATACAGTCATTGCATACCAGACATACTCATACACACATCACATCACATTCATTATTTTCCAGCTTAAAAATGGCTTGCAACAGAAAACTCATGGTGAAAATTCTTCATTAGTAGTATCCATGGTTAAGCCGCCAGCTGGAAAAAATCAGGCCGACACACGTTTCAGTGGATACATATAATTCAGTCCACCTTCCTCAGGACCGCTTGCTTTCTTTAAGTTAATGCAGCGGAGGTTGAATGGGGGATCAATTAGTCTGTATCTGGCTGATTTCCATTACACAATGGCAGGCCCGTATGTCCAACAGGTTTTCCAATTGGTCAAAAAATGTCCATTTGCTGTTTGAGCTCCAACTTATGAGTTCACTTATATTTTCTTTAATATCCTTTGTTTTGTTTGACGTCACATTGGTAATATGGGTAATTTATGCAGCTATGCAGGATCCATTATTGTTATTGGACTGCTTTTGTTTGCGTGTGCAAAGTCCTGCAGTCGACTAGAGAACAGGAGAGCAAAGGAAACCAAAGGTTACCACCAGAGAAGAGCGAAAGAAAACCAGATGGGACCAAAAGGCAACAGCATGACGGTCCCCAGCCAAGCACAAGAATCGTAGTCCAAGCAATAACAAGATCACTGGGGAGAGACCAACACTGACAGTGGGGAGTCAGGGCCAGGAAGACCAAACAAAAAGGCCAAGATCTAATACTGGGGATCAAGGCCCCCAAAACAAACTCAACTCCAAGCACTTTGGAAGCACAGAGTGATTACCAAAAACTGACACCACACCACACATAAAATTGAGTTAGAAGTACCCACCAGCCCAATCTAGGTACTAAAGACAGGAAGACAGAAGCAGGGACAGTCACCCAGAAGCAGCAGGACATTATCAAATCCCAATGGATTGTGTACACTAGGGAAAAATTCATCAAGAAGGACCCTTAGGGAAACCTGAAGAAAGGTACCCCCATCCATGAGCAGGTTCAGTCTCTTACCTCTGTGCAACCAGGAGTACAGGGAAAAGTGCCTGACCTGACCTCACACCAAAAAAAGGCAAAGGGAGAGGGATCCTCAAGTCCCAAGAAGGCAGCATGCAGCAGTAGGCAAAGGACATCCAAGTGAGACCAGTCTCATGCCCAATAATGAGCATGCTTCTCTTGATTATTTGAACATTTCCGAAGAGGGGCTCAACCTGTCATATTTCTTGCATTTCTTTTCCCACAATGGGCATTTTTCTTTTAACATTGTCACTATGAGATTGAAACTCACATCTGGAGCTTGGATTTTTGAGTCTACAAAGAAACTTATTTCAGATTTTATTTTACATTTCCTTTGAAGGTATTTGTTGACTCCTATTGAGCTACATACGAGTTTGAGACAATAGATTGATTCAGTACTATGGATTCAATCAAACGGCTTTATAACGAGTCTGGCGGTTCACGGACAGCCAGACTTGTGGGGGCACAGTGGTGGTGGTCTTCTGACAGCCCCATTAGGACCAGGGCGGTCGGGCCACCTTGGGACCACTGCAACCACCAGGGATCAGAGATCCCTGGTGATGGCGCTGCAGTATTGAAGCCGCAATATGCTTGGTGGGCTGAGTTTCCTCATCGCCACACTTTTATGGCAGTATTGAAGCCGCAATATGCTTGACGGGCCAAGTTTCCTCACTGCCACACTTTTTATGATGGTGCGACTCCCATGAAAAGTGTGGCGCTGAGGAAACAAAGGGGGCCCTAAAGGGCCCCCTTTTGCCTCATTCCATGTGGATGCACACAGGGGGGCACAACATGTGCCTCCATGTGGATGCACACAGGGGGGCACAACATGTGCCTCCATGTGGATGCACACAGGGGGGCACAACATGTGCCCCCCTGTGTGCCTGCTATATAAAACAATGGTCCTAGGCTGATTTCCTTAGGAAGGTATTCGTTAAGTCAAAATCTATGAACATGGTACACATAGAGCTCAAGTTGCATCATAAGTGTACCCCAGTAGTTTCTCAATTCAATTAAGTATATCCTCAAAATGACACACAAGCACCATAGATAGCTTCAATAGTGACTGTTTAATCTCACAGTTATTATCACAGATCACTGTAGAGAACGCTTCACACCAGTACCTGCACGGCATGGACTGCAGCAGTCCATGCCGTGCAGGTACTGCCTTTGATGTTCCCATTGCGGTCCCTATTTCATAGGCACTGCCCTGGGAACGCCAAAGAACCTCCTGCCTGGCAGGAGAAAACTCCTGATCTAGCGGGCGGTTTGTACATGGGTTTGGTGGTGCAGGGGGGTCCCGTTTCCGCACCGCCAAACTCTTAATAAGGCCCATTGACTGTTCCATACCTTTGGCAATTGTTATAATTTGTTGCAAGATGTTTTTTGAAGAGTATACATCATGATGTTTGGTATTTCATCATCTGAACATGCAAAGCAGGTTTGTTAGTCCGAGGGGCATTTTGGGGGTGGTTACCTCGATCTGACCCCCAGGAGGTAGAAAGTCCTGTAGACACCAGAGAAATATGTTAAAAAAAACAGAAAAAAAGTTGGGGGGCATGCTGCCCAGGCATCCAGCTGTACCCCACCCCAGGATATGCCTAGCAGTCTTTCTGCCCCCCCATGAGGCTTTACCCCAAGTCTTCCGTCAGGTTCTCTCTTTACTCTCCCTCACCTGAATCACCTATTCAGATGATAAATTAGAATGGAGAGGCCCTTGGAGGAGGAGTGAGGGAGAAGTGGAGGGAAGCAACGGAGTTTAAGGAAGGGGAGGAAGACATTTTTGCAGTGCATCAAGAGAATGGGAAGACGCCTGCGACCTCAAAATAAATGTAATTATTAAAAGCAGGTTTCTAAGGAATTTCATTGCGCCACTCTCAAACTAGGCGGCCTGGGCCCAGCTCACCCATGCCTAAAGCCGGCCCTGCCACACATGCAAGCATGGCAGGGTTCAGCTTGGAAGGTGTGGTGGCATGAGCAGGGGGAGAGAAGGTGTATGGTGGCTCCCATAGGCCGCAGGAGCCAGGGGCGGTTTCTTTATTGGGGCGTGGGAGCATTGCCCACAGTTTGTTTTGTTGCCCCCGGATTGGGCCCCATAAATGTTTTGAATCCGTTTTCAGCCCAGCCACAGAGCACTGCTTTTATTTCAGCACGCAGGGGCGGAGTTTACCTTCTGTATGAGTGAGGTCAGACATGGTTGAGGGGGCTTAATAATTGATTGACAGTGACACAGACCCAGCTGGGCCTTGGAGTGAAGTGCGCATGCCGGTAGGACAGGTGCCTTGCTGTGATCAACCCGACATGTGCCCTTGAACCCTCTCCTATCTGTGCAATGTTAGGAGCCTGGGGGTTACAGTCACAGGCCCCAAGTCTCCTAAGGAGCACTGGCTTTGCCCGACTGAGCCAATCCTTGGGCTGCTTTCATGCGGTTTACTAACATCAACAGCAAGGTAGCAGCTTGAAGATTGGCTCAGGAGACGCAGAAGTGGGGCTGGAGGGCAGAGCTGTACAATGGCGAACAAAGCATGGTCACAACATCTTCCATTAGCAATGCACGCCACACCCCGAGGCAGATCACGAGCTCTGAGCAAATCAGTAAATCAGGTATGACTTGTGCCGACCCGTTTCCTAAGGAAACAGGCTAGATTTCAAATTGGCAATTGCATTACTTCTGAAAATATGCGGTCAATCCAGCCATGCCAGCCACCCACCCCTACTAAGTAACTCGCGGAGCTACGTGCCTGATAATGGGGTAATGATAAGCCCGAGCCGCAGCCACAGGACAACAATGGCCGGATGCCTGCCTCGGAGAGATAACACATCTTTACAGTGAGTGGTGCCCCTAAATAATGCCTCGAGTCATTTCAGTGAGGATCTCTGTTCAGGCTAAGTAAGTCCTTCCCCTCATCATGGAAACACATACTTTATTTATTATGTAGCGCTGCTTTACCCACAGGGCATTGCTGCGAACAATTACCACCAGGTCACGGTGTACACACAGCTGTGCACTATAACAAACGAAGAGAAAAAACGTGGGCAAAACTTCTTTGCTTTGGATGGTGCTTGACCACATGGTAAGGGTCATGGAGCCCCTTGGTGTCTGCCCCGGGGCGAAAGAGAGTTAAGGAGCAAAACATTCCTCAGAATATTCGACCTGACAATAGCCGCACTACATAAACCCTTCGTGGGTGCAGCTCTCACTGGCTGGAACTAGCTACCTGAGATCAGATTCAGACCATCAGCCATGAAGAAAAGCTGAGCAGCTTCAGACAAAACAACTAAAAACGTTCCTTTTAAAACAACACCTAAATGAACGATAGGCAGTCTGTTTAGTTTCACCATTGATTACGCTAAATTGCACACCTAATGTTCCCTACTAAGTATAGCGTAAGCGATCGATCTTTTATTTACCTAAAGTGGTTGAGGGGAGGAAACAACTCAGACAAATATCAGCAAAGTCGTCATGCCTGAAAAGACCACCAACTCCAAAGTGCAGTTTGAATATTTATTATAAGGCCAAAAACAATTGGATGTAAATACATCTCAATAGCAAAGTATAGAGGTACAGAAAAAATAATACAGAGCCAAGTTTATGAATATAAGTAATTCGGCCCAAAAGACAGATGTTTATAAATTCCAAAATCACAACGCAGCACAGAATAGATGCGATATTCAGTTCTCGGCTCATTGAAGGAAATTAAAATCTTTCCCTACACTACTCTACATGAGGGCCCTTCCTGTCTCTCTTCTATCATTCCCCAACGGTGTCAGCACGTGTTGACTTCCTAAGAAGTACTCACGTCAAATGGGTCGTTTTAGCTTATGGCTATGGAGCTTGCTCTAGGATGCTCCTTCTCCTCCGAAAGCTAGCAGAAGTCTGGGCTCGCTGTCCCTGCGCATCATACAAAAGATGGGATTCAACCCACAATACGTCATTCTTCTTAAAACTTTCCATTGTACCTCTATGCAGTAGCTTTTTCTTTTCATGGCACAAATTTAATTAATGATATCTTCTTTCCAGTGGCCTTGGCTTTCAGACAGACCAGATACGCAAGGCATCCTCCCTTCTCGCTTCCCAGCCATCTTCAAAGACATTCCGGGTCTCTCCTTAACTCTGAAAATAACGATGTGTATTCTTTCACCTGCAGTAGGATGAGAACATTATAACTTCGAAACAACAACATTTAATTATTTATTTCACAAGAGCAAGGGGAATCGAAAGAAACCTACGACTTTGGACCTATAATTCAGACAACTTAAACTAACCACAATTACGGTGTATAGCAATAATATCATCCTGCACATTATGCATGAAGGAATCGTAATACATACAAAGTTCTACTTAAATGCGTTCACTAGTTTTCAACATCAAATGATTCAAATAAATGTTTCTTAATAGTCGTAAAACACTGCAAACAATACGAATACATGAGAGTGCGTTTAAACCATGAGTATAGTGCACTCATACAAAATAGAGTGCTATCAGCGCTCTATCAGTTCCCCCCTCTTATGACTAGTGTCATAACACCAACTTTCTACTCTTCTGTAATTTTTCTCCTTGTAGAAGAGACCGACCTAAACAGAAGCTGTAGCTTGCCGTCCCTGTCTGAATCGTTCTAACCCCTTAAGGTGCTGGTAATGACTGTCCTGCAATCGTTCAAGTTGGAGCTCTCGCTTTTTCGAAACAGTCTCCTGATGTCGTGCCCTTTGCCATTTGTAAGCCTTGATGGCTCCTAGTAGGACAATTATACAAATGACAGCTATTATAATAGGCTTCAAGATATATCCAATTATTCCTTGTCCCAAACTTCCAAACCAACTGCCTATCTTGCCAAATACTTTCCTCACTTGTTCCCAGAGTCCTTCAGCAGCCATCTCACGTAATTCTTGGTGTATATCTGAAATATTGTTGATATATTTCCTTATATCCCGACTGTTGTCAGGAATATAAGTACAGCACTGTTGAACTTTCAATAATTTACAGACTCCTCCGGCTTTTCCAACAGCACCTCTAGGGCAAGACGGTTTTGCAAAACCATAGCCCTTATCGAAACCATCTCCCCATCTACAAGTAATAAAATCTGAGCTGTATTTATTGAGAGCTTATCTACTAATGTTGCCAGCTTTCTGATTTTCAAATCATTCAGAATCACACCCATACTCGGTATCATAGCCCCAAATATGTCTCCAATCACTTCTCCTGCACTCACACCACGTTTTCCTCTTTGAGGTCTTTTGCTTTCTAGGGGCCATAAATCATTCACATGAAAAATCTCGGGAAATACCACAGCCAAATAACAAGTGCCATACCAATTTTTGGGCAACTTCACATAGGCATTCTTTCCACACACAAAATACACATTGGGCACTATTGTTATTTTGTCCAATAATGCTTTTCTAATTGATTCTTCGATCAAGAAGACGTGCTCACATTCACTTTCACCCACAAATATCTTATCGTAATATGTGGTCGGGTGTCTAATACACAACTTCCCTTTCTGCTGTAAATCTAATGCTATAGGTCCAAAACTCCCCTTTGCTTTATGATCTAATTCTTCTTTAGTCCATCGGGTAACCTTATGCTTTGGATCTGGTCTAAATAGAGTCTGTCTATGCCGATCTTCTATCTGATCTATAAATTTCTTTTCAATGTCAGTTAACATACAGGTTAAATTGTGTCTATGGGCATAGGACGTGTCTAAAGTAATGGTAGGCACGAAATACTTTGACATTCGCTCTACTTCCTTATAATAATCATATTTATTCATGTTTTTAAGAACTGGGACTTCCGAGAGTACCACATCATAATTTGAGAAATAGTACTCAAAGTGTACCTTGCTATAAAACATGCTCAACAACACACTACATGTAATGCCATAGGTCAAAGGCAAATGATGGTATTGAATGCCTTCTTCTACTGAGGCTGGTAATTGCATACTCACATAGCAATCCTTCGCTTCCATGGTATCAACATACTCATACAATAATCAAGCATACGCATTCAAAGTGAAATCACCCTTTGACAAATCAACATGTAATCTACGACTGGTTTCCTTAATCATTTCTAGATCCCTTGCGGATGCATCCTCATCTATCTCAGAGATTGGTGTAGTGAGTGTTGCCTGTACCCTATTCTGTCCGACATCCTGAGATCCAACTAGAGATACAACAATCACCACAGTTACAACAATAAGCACCACTACAATGAGGGTGCCAATGATGCACTTCTGTTTGCGTGTTGATTTTTCGGACACCATGGTTTCTACTGATCCGTTCCGAAGCACAAAAAGGGAAAACACAGACTCTTTCTGTTTTCTTTGTTTTAACAATGTCTTTCTCACGTCTCTCCTCCCATGCAATTAATGTCAAAGTTCATTCGATTGATACTAAACCTATTGAAGAGATGTAGTCAGCCCTATTCCTCACTCCATCATCTACTAGAAAGTTCCTAATTTTAAATCTTCTTAAACTGGGGTCTAAGTTATCTTCTTTCTAAGGCCTAATGCTTTCTTTGGTTATAATTCAAGCTTCATCATTAATGATATTTTATCCAAGTATTTCGAGGACAAATTGCAGAATCTCCGCACAAATTTCTCCTAATTCTTGCGCGGTGAGCTGTCGGCCAAATGAAGGGAAGATAACCTTATTGAGGATCAGGAAACGCAATACACTCAGCCTTGGAGGATTTGGAACTTGCAGAGTTAGCTTTCCAAACGCTTCTACGCCTGGGACCAGCAACTGTATTTCAATCGAGAGGGTGTCCCCTCCGTAGCTCACCGTACCAGCTCCCAACCTCCCGGACTTCGCTGGGCTCTGCATCTGCAGCCAGGTACGTCCACTCAGGAGATGCATATCTTCGAGACGCTATTCTTTCTCTTCTGGAGCGTCTCAGACCATCCGGTCTTTCTTCAGCGTCACTTTGGTCTGATTCAGATGTTTCAGGAATCGGAGCGAGATCTTTCTTGGATGCAAGCCTTATATTCAGCCTTTCTTTTCTTGCTGCCCATTTTTCTGCTCTGGCATCTGCTCTCCTCTCTTCCTCTTGATCTGATCCTTCTGCAATAGACTGCTCACCTTGATCTGGTGCAGTTCACATCTGCAACATCATCTATTTCAGGATCTGGGCTCAATTCAGGAGCACTCAGCTATCATCTCTCGTGCTCACTTGGCTGTTCCGTTTCATCCGAAACTCTTACAGCTGGGCCTGTGCCTTCTTCGTTGTCTGTGTCAGGTCCACACACGCTTCTCGGAACCAGGGGACTCTCTTCCTCTGCAGGCGCTTGAACCCGGCGAGTGTGGGAAGCGTGTGTCCAGTTCGGCAATCCTCCACACTTCACAGCGGTACTTGTGACCAATATCACCTGATCTGGTCCTCGCCAGCGAGCATCAAGACAACTCTTCCTCACGTGCTTGCGAACTAGTACCCAATCACCTGGATTCAGATCATGCAGCAGGTCTCTCGAGGTGGATGCAGTCGCAGCCTCGACCTGGTGGGATACAGAAGTAACCACATCAGCCAGTCCCTTACAATAATACAACATTAAATCATCAGTGATGTTTATCAATGCTGTAGCTGGCACCATAGGCAGATGTATAGCTCTTCCAGTCAAAATTTCGTGGGGAGAAAGCCCTGTTCTCCTATCAGGGGTGCTACGCAGACTCATGAGCACCAAAGGCAGCGCATCTGGCCATTTCAATGAAGTTGATGAACACACCTTTGCCACTCTTGACTTGATGGTGCCATTAACCTGCTCTACAAGACCTGAAGCCTCCGGCCTGTAGCTACAATGCAGTCTCTGATCAATGTTTAAAGCAGAGCACAACAATTTCATGATTTCACTATGGAAATGAGTTCCTCTATCTGTCTCCACTGATGTCGGAAATCCATATCTCGGGATCAATTCTCTTAACAACAACGTGGCTACTGTGAGACTGTCACATCATCTAGTTGGATATGCTTCCACCCAATGCGAAAAGATACACACCACCACCAAAACATATCTCAACCTATTGCACCTCGGCATCTCAATAAAGTCTACTTGTATCCGATTGAAGGGACCTCCAGATCTTCCAATGTGACTCATTGCAACCACAGTTTTCTTTCCAACAATTATTTGTTGACAAGTAACACACCTGTGACATACCGCTTCAGCCCACACACGAAAGCGTGGATTAAATCACGTCTGCCTAAACACTCGCACCATAGCATCTCTTCCCAGATGAACTGCTCCGTGGATTTGCCTTGCCATTGGGCTCAGTAGACAATTGGGTAATACTGCTCTCTCATCTGTAGACACCCAAATGCCATCATCTCTTTTTGTGCAACCTGCTCTGACCCATGAAGCAGCTTCCTCTTCTGGGACTTCATCCTGCAACCGCTTCACCTCATCCCAAGTATCGGCTATAGCTAACATCATGCTGAGCTCGGTCTCTTCTGTGCTCTCGCCTATATATTCTCCATTGAAAATACAAACATGTTCAGCGCAAAATCGTGCTACTTCATCTGCATAATTGTTGCCCTTAGTGACAAAGTCTTCTCCTTTTCCATGAGCTGCACATTTAACGACTGCTATCTCTTTGGGCTTCTGCAAAGCTTCCAATAGTTGGCGCACATACTCGCCGTTACGAATAGGTAACCCTGAGGACGTTAGAAACCCCCTCTGTGACCATAACTGCCCAAAGTCATGAACTACACCAAATCCATATTGACTGTCAGTATACACAGTCACTTGAATATCTGCTGCAATGATACAGGCACGTGTCAAAGCGACAATTTCGGCCACCTGAGCAGAGAATACTCTATTTAAACAGGCAGCTTCCACTACTCCCATGATGGTGCTCTCAAATACCCTTCATTGTCTCTTAAGCATGAACCATCAACAAAAAGGATCAAATCAGATTGGGGCAAAGGTTCATCGACAATGTCAGGTCTGGGTTTGGTAGATAGGTCAGTAACATATAGGCAGTCATACTCTTCACAATCCTCATCTCCTTCCTCTTGCGGAACAGGTAACAATGTAGCAGGGTTCAGGGTGGTACAACGTCTCAGGGTAACATTTTCAGCGGCCAAGATAACCTGCTCATACTTGGTAAGTCTATTGTTGGTCAGATACTGTGTTTTCGTTCTGGTCATCAACAATTCTACTGAATGGGGCACATAAACAATGAACGGATAACCCATCACTATGCTTTCACATCTTTCAATGCTGACACCGGTTGCAGCAACGGATTTCAGACATCCGGGCAACGCAGAAGCTACAGGATCTAATGTAGCTGAGAAGTAAGCTACTGGTCTACGGGCAGCCCCATGTGTCTGTACAAGGACTGCTAACGCACATCCCTCCTTTTCACAGCAAAAGAGCGAAAACGCTTTGTTATAATCCGGCATTCCGAGAGCTGGAGCACGACAGATACTTTCCTTCAGCTCACGGAAGGCTTTCAAGCACTCATCATCCCATGGTACCGGATCACTAACATCCTTTCGAGTCAGTTTCAACAGAGGCTTTGCTTGCAAGGAAAAATTTGGGATCCACTGTCGACAATAGCCGACCATTCCCAAAAACATGCAGACTTTTTTTGTGTTTTCGGAGTTCCCATTTGCAGAATCGTCTCTATACGATCTGGTGACACTCTTCGTTTTCCTTTCTCAATCCGGTGATCTAGGTACTGAACTTCAGACAAACAATACTGCAATTTGTTTGGAGACACTTTGTGTCCATTCTCTGCCAAATGATTCAGCAATGCCACAGTGTCAATCCTGCAAGCATCCTCAGTCAGTGAGGTGACCAAAAGGTTGTCTATATATTGCACTAAGACTGAGTCTTGGGGCATCACCAGTCCTTCAAGATTCTTTTTCAGACTTTGACTAAAAATGGAGGGGCTTTCTGTATACCTCTGAGGAATTCGTTCCCATGTTAACACACGATCGTCCATCCTAAACGCAAATAAAAACTGACTTTCTTCATGCAATGGTATGGAGAAAAATGCATGACACAAATCTATCACTGTAAACCATTCTGCTTTGCATGGTATTTGGAATAGAATAATAGCTGGATTCGATACCACAGGACAACATGGGATCACAATTTCATTAACCCGACGCAGATCCTGCACTATTCTGTACTTGCCACTTGGCTTTTGCAGTCCCATGATAGGTGAGTTGCAGGGACTTCCTCTTATCTCCTTAAGAATACCTTGGGCAATCATAGTCTCAATCACAGGTCTTATTCCGGCCACGGTTTCTGGAGTCAATTTATATTGTGGCGTTCGTGGGAATTCAGCATTGGGTTTGACCTGTACCTTAACTGGCTCAACCCCTCTCATCAGACCTATATCCTCGCCCGTAAAATCCCACACTTTCGGATCAACTGAGTCTCTCAAGTCATGTGGCAATTCTGCTATTGTGCGCACCACAAACATTTCTGCACACAGATTCATGTTAGCCATTTTAAAATCAGCATCATCATCATATGTTTGCAATTCCACACCTCTCGGAGTGCATGATATAGTACAATTGAGCTTGCACAGAAGGTCTCGTCCCAAAAGACAGACCGGACTTGAATTGCACACTACAAATTGGTGTTTATCCCGAAATGGTCCTATTCTCACGGGTAATTCGTTTGTCAATGGATTGGTCATTTTCTGATTACTAACCCCCACTACTTGAATCGATTGTCCCGAAAGAGTTAAATTTGGGACTACTTCAGTTCTCACAGTTGAGCGAGCAGCTCCAGTGTCTAATAAGAAGGTAACAGGATATCCATTCATATCTGCATCTACAAACGGCCCACTCTGATCTACTTCTAGGATCGCATCTAAGGTGCATTCCTCGTGCACCCCCCTCTGACACTCTCGTAAATCTTGATTTTGATCAAATCTATCTTGTATTTCAAAATAAGGCATCTGATGGTATAACTGATTATGCATGGGTATCCTAGGAGGTTGAGGTACTTACACTTGCGGCTCGTATCCTCCTCCATACATAGACCTGGGTCTTGTCACAGTATTGACAGTCTCGGACAGCTGTCCCTCTCCTTCCATCTGTATCTGATTTGCTGGATTCGATCTACACTCGCGCTTCCAATGCCCGATTTTGTGACAATAGTGGCAGGCAGTGACCCTTTTCTGTTGGGCCACCCATTCACTTGCACCTGGATCCATTCCTCTTCCTCTACCCTGACCAGATTGGGTCACCATCTGTTGTCCCAGTCCTCTTCCACCTCCTCTACCTATTGCTCCTCCAATCCCTTGCGTCATATCGGCATTTCTCAACTGCACCAACATCAACTTGTCCTTCAATTTCTTCTGTGTCGACTCCACTTGATCACTGCAATATTTAGCATAACGCAGAATCTCGTCCACCGACTTATTCTGCCAACATATCAAGTGCTGCTGTATCATCAAACTAATATCAGATTTCAGTCCCAACACAAACTTCGAGACAAATTGTCCCGTATCTTTCTGTTCAATTGTATCCAATCCACTATACTGCTTAAAAGCTAACAACAATCTTTCGTAATAATCATGTACTGATTCCTTAGAGTCTTGAGTGGTGCGATCAATCTTCAACCAATCAACAATCTGAGGAGCTATCTTCGATTGCAACCATGTAATCACTTGCTCGTATTTTCTCATTACGTCATCAGGTGAAGGACCATGAGTCACTGAATCTCTAGGTGGCTCTGCAGTAGGCCACTCAATGGCAATCTTACATGCCGCCCACAAATCCGCCGGCACTACTATATCAAACAAGGTGTTTAAATCAATCCACAATACTTTCGAAATCTTAACAAACCGATCTATTTGCTTGTACCACTCAGCAGGTTTATCCCTCAGCCGAGGAAAATCATTCGTAAATGCTGCTAAATCACCCCTGCTCCATGGCACGTGTACATACCCTCCATTCTGTACCTCCCTGAGGGGGAAATTTCCTGCAGCTCCCGTCCCTCCACCCGGAGGCGGAGTATTTCCTATTCCATTCTGGAAGCTTTTCTTTTTGGCCCATCTTTCTTTCCATCTGTCTAATTCTTTCCATGTCCGCATCCCTATCACTAGTTCTCTAACTTGTGCTTTTAATCCAATCGTTCGCTTCTCTTCCAGATCCTTATATGTGTAATTTAATCTGCAAGAACCCTGTATCAGCTTGGTCTTTGACAAATCAATCTCATACCTTTGTGCCAAAAGCAACAATGCATCATAAGCTCGTTTGGCCTTTCTTGTCATGTCCTTTGCTATGAACAGTAGTTCGCTCGAGTCATACGTATCAATTCTGTTCAGGGGTAGATTACCTTCAATCACCTTGTCTAGTTCTGCCTTTAATCATACCACATCTAGCATTGGCGCTTTTATTGCACTTTTTAACACTTTCTGAATTTCCTCATTTCTTGTATCTTCCCTGTCACAGCTTTGGGTTCTCTTAGGAACTGCACCCTCTTCTATCTTCGAAGCTGGGCGTCTATCTCTTTCCCAGCTTTGACTTCTCCAATGGTCACCTGCACAAATAACCTGTGGCTCAAACAGTACTCTAGGCGCTTCTTGCCTCTTGCTTGTCTCTTCCGTTGGCATCATTGACTCTCTCACTGGTTGAACCCACATTCGAAGGTCAGACCTAGAATTCGCTAGAGCTCCTGTCCGTCTTCGTTCTGACCCACTATCCATTCTTGATGGATCAGCTGTAGCTGGCAGTGGAGTACTAGATTCCACTGGCATCCGACTTAAACCTGTCCCACTCATTGAAAGGCTCCCTCCAGACATTGTCTCTTCCCCTTCACTTATTTGCTGTTGACTGTCATCGGTTCTTTCTCTAGGAGTATATATCGGAACCACCGGCCCTATTGTGACTGGTACCGACAAAGCATCTGGTAACTTCATGTTTCCTGCAGGTTGTACTGGCTCAGGGTTTGGATACCTCATTCCTCCAGACCCTCCTGGAATGTGTACCATTGTAATCTTGCCTCTTACTCCTGCCGATTGTTCCTCTGAACCCAGTTGTCCCACATCTAAAAGCTCTTCTGATGGGCGCAACCTCTCTGTCTCTGATCTAGAGTCGCACGGTGGAGGACGTTCCGCTAGCAATCTATAGAGGAAGCTGTCATCTGTATCACTGTCCTCCTCTGTCGTCTTTTTCCCTTCAGCCACCTCTTCTAACGTTAGCAATGGGTACAAACGTTCTCCCTCTATGGTGTCTACTCTCCTTCTTTTCAACTGGGCATCCCATCTAGCATCCTGATATGCCTTCATTGCTTTCTTCATTCTTCCCCGTGAAGCCTCTCTCCTTTTTGCTAGAGCAGCTCTCATCCATGCATCTAATGCCTCAAATTGTGTGGGTCTAGGGGGAGGTTTCAGTGCATTCATCACCCCCCTCAGCTGGGTCAGCACTTCCATACGAAAAGACCCATAACGAGGGAAAGCCAATTCACCCTCTTTCTCTGTAATTTTATGCCAATTCTGAAGCCACACTATAGTATGAAGTCCTACATTCGTTGCCATGTAATGTGCCGGTGTGTCTTCTGGCGGAGCTTCTTCTCCTACCCGAGTCACTACCCCTGTATCTCCTCTACACAAATCTCAATACCCTAAAGCATCTCATTGTAGAAGCGATCGATTGCAAGAACAAAATAGGCTTTTCCACTGCAAACGAACTTCCACCAATCCCAGCACGGCGTTACACCAAGCAACCTATCGCAGCGCGGCGCACCCTGATGTCACTTCTCACTCCTTGCAGCGGCTCACCCGCCTTTACAATTTCACCGCAAACTCGCTTACACACATTCGTACCACAAGTAACTGTATATCCAAAAGTTATTAAACCAAGAAACTGTTCCTACACAATTACAATAACTTACAGTCACATAAAACAAGTAATTGTCTGTCACTAAAGATCGATAGAACACTGTCACAAGAACATTCAGCCGTTGTGACCCCCGACCTGCGTTGGTCACTCAATCGCCATAGTCCACCTCCGGTACCTGAGGCATTCTACCGCAACCTATTCCTCATTCACACAAAGTTCCCTAACACAAGTGGATTGTCGATAGCGCTTCACAACACCCACATTTGATCAGACAATTACAATACAAAGCTATGCCGGGATCTTGGACTTCTCTTGAGTCCGCTCACCAAAACTTCGTGTTCCGCACGTGTCCGGACCAGTAAACCAAAAACCACATTCACTCAACATACATCCCAACTCCGCAAGACATCACCCACTTACTCATCCCCGCAATCTAACACCACAATCCCTTTCATACTCATGCCACCACTGTTTCCGCCGCACCATCAACGTCCGCCGGTCTCCGCCGTCTTCCGCTCCACTTCAGGGCTCTTCAACCTTCAACCCTACTCCTGATTACTCCCCTCACCTTAAAGGTTAACCACTTTAGAGGTAAACCATCCTCTGCTACCATTTGATTACGCTAAATTGCACACTTAGGGGCCGATTCCGATCTCGGCCGGTAGGGCACCGAATCGGATTCGGCTTAACCGGATCCGATTCGGAGCCCTCTTTCCCGACCGATTCGTACGTGCGTCCGGCCGAGCGAGTACGATGCGAGCGCACGCGAAATCGCCGACCGACTTGTTCGCGGGTCCGAAGCGCTCCGACCGACTCGCACGGACACGACGCGCACCGCGCGATGGAGACGTTCCCCGGCCGGGCAAGTACGATGCGCGCCGCGAGTAGTCCGACCGACTCGCGCCGTCCGGCTCGAAAGAGCAGTCGGAGCTGCACTTTGGGGGTCCATCTCGGACCCCCCTGTACGCGTAGCCGCGCGAGTCGCACACAGGGGGGACCCATGGGTCCCCCCTACCTGTGCATGTACGCCGCGAGTCGCTTCGAGGCGTACCCGCTGTAGGGGGCACCCGTGTTCGCCTCGCACCCATTGGGTCAATGGGAGCCCGCGTACGCGTTGTACGTCCGGCTCCCATTGACTCAATGGGAGTCCGACCGACTCGAGTCCGATTGCATGCGTGTGCATCGTACTCGTTCGGTCGGACTGCCAGAGTCCGATTCGGTCGGAAATCTCTCCGGGTCCGGCTCGGTCGGAGAGATTTCCGGCCTGAATTGGAATCGGCCCCTAGGGTCCCCCCTGTGTGCGACTCGCGCGGCTACGCGTACAGGGGGGTCCGAGACGGACCCCCAAAGTGCAGCTCCGACTGCTCTTTCGAGCCGGACGGCGCGAGTCGGTCGGACTACTCGTGGCGCGCATCGTACTTGCCCGGCCAGGGAACGTCTCCATCGCGCGGTTCGCGTCGTGTCCGTGCGAGTCGGTCGGAGCGCTTCGGACCCGCGAACAAGTCGGTCGGCGATTTCGCGTGCGCTCGCATCGTACTCGCTCGGCCGGACGCACGTACGAATCGGTCGGGAAAGAGGGCTCCGAATCGGATCTGGTTAAGCCGAATCCTATTCGGTGCCCTACCGGCTGAGATTGGAATCGGCCCCTAAGTATAGCGTAAGCGATCGATCTTTTATTTACCTAAAGTGGTTGAGGGGAGGAAACAACTCAGACAAATATCAGCAAAGTCGTCATGCCTGAAAAGACCACCAACTCCAAAGTGCAGTTTGAATATTTATTATAAGGCCAAAAACAATTGGATGTAAATACATCTCAATAGCAAAGTATAGAGGTACAGAAAAATTAATACAGAGCCAAGTTTACGAATATAAGTAATTCGGCCCAAAAGACAGATGATTATAAATTCCAAAATCACAACGCAGCACAGAATAGATGCGATATTCAGTTCTCGGCTCATTGAAAGAAATTAAAATCTTTCCCTACACTACTCTACATGAGGGCCCTTCCTGTCTCTCTTCTATCATTCCCCAACGGTGTCAGCACGTGTCGACTTCCTAAGAAGTACTCACGTCAAATGGGTCGTTTTAGCTTATGGCTATGGAGCTTGCTCTAGGATGCTCCTTCTCCTCTGAAAGCCAGCAGAAGTCTGGGCTCGCTGTCCCTGCGCATCATACAAAAGATGGGATTCAACCCACAATACGTCATTCTTCTTAAAACTTTCCATTGTACCTCTAAGCAGTAGCTTTTTCTTTTCATGGCACAAATTTAATTAATGATATCTTCTTTCCAGTGGCCTTGGCTTTCAGACAGACCAGATACGCAAGGCATCCTCCCTTCTCGCTTCCCAGCCATCTTCAAAGACATTCTGGGTCTCTCCTTAACTCTGAAAATAACGATGTGTATTCTTTCACCTGCAGTAGGATGAGAACATTCTAACTTCGAACACAACAACATTTAATTATTTATTTCTCAAGAGCAAGGGGAATCGAAACCTACGACTTTGGGCCTATAATTCAGACAACTTAAACTAACCACAATTACGGTGTATAGCAATAATATCGTCCTGCACATTATGCATGAAGGAATCGTAAAACATACAAAGTTCTACTTAAATGCGTTCACTAGTTTTCAACATCAAATCAGTCAAATAAATGTTTCTTAATAGTCGTAAAACACTGCAAACAATACAAATACATGAGAGTGCGTTTAAACCATGAGTATAGTGCACTCATACAAAATAGAGTGCTATCAGTGCTCTATCACCATCCTCCAATCCCCCTTATCCTGGACATCTCTCCCCACTTCAAAACCATCACCTACACCCCTGGAATCAAATGTTGCTTAAGATAAACGGACGTTGTTTTGTTCTGTACAAATTATTTATTTATTTATTTATAAAGTTTTATATAGCGCGAACTTGATCCCGAAGGATATCAGAGCGCTTTACAATTTGGGGGAAAGGAAGGTAACAAATCAAAACATGAGTCTAATATGGTGAATCTAATAAGCATTGAATCGAATAGTGCACACATAGCAGATCCTTTAAAAACCTGAGTGAACGGGGAATGGGCTATACGATGGAGCAAAGTGACATAAGGGGAGTAAGTACAATAATCATATACAAGAATAAAAACCAATACCAGAACAATAAACAAAACATGAGTCAAATGGGGAGTCTAATGGCATTGAATCAGATGGTGAACAACTACCAGATCATTTATACACCTGGGTGAACGAAGAGTGGGCTAGACTATGGGGCATAATGACTTAAGGGGAGTAAATACAATAGTCATATACAGGAATAATAACCGAAACAAAATAATAGACATATACAGGGATAATAACAAATGCTGTGGTATGTCCGATGCGCTAGAGCTAACGAATGTCCCTCATGTTAAGGTAAGAACTTATTCATGAGGAATCTTTTTGCTTCCAGTTTGAAAGCATCCTTTGAAGAGATCCTCTGAATTTCAGGTGGAAGAGAGTTCCAAATTTTTGGAGCAGAGCCAGAGAAGGCTCGTTGGCATGTTCTCTTTTTTGCGGAAGATCTGTGGTTTTAAGAGGAGGGAATTTGCACTCCTTGACAGTCTACCCCCTCCTGATAGTTCTAGTTTTTGTGCAAGGTAGATGGGGGTTTTGAAGTGGAGGGCTTTGTGTGATAGGCAGGCAATCTTCAGTTGAATTCTAGCTTCGTAAGGTAGCCAGTTTAGAGATTTTCAAACCGGGGAGATGTGTGCCTTTCGCTTAGTGCCCGTAATCAATCTGGCCGCCGCGTTCAGTGACGCCTTTAGGGGGGCCAAAGTGTATTTGGGGAGGCCACATAGCGTAGCACTGCCATAGTCAAGTCTCGGCAAGACAAGCGCTTGGACCACTTGCTTGAAATCTGCTTGCGATAGGAAAGGTTTGATATTCCTGAGTGTTCTCAGAAGGTGGTTAGCTCCCTTGCACACGTTGCTAATGTGAGTCTTCATATTCAGATGCTTGTCCAGGGTAATTCCTAGAGATTTAGCTGAGTCGATAGTGCGGGGGGAGCAGTTGAAGGCGGTGAGTTGGTTCATCCATAGGTCGATTATAGGAGTATGTTTCGGGGGAGAGATGAGGAGGAATTCTGTTTTGGCGGTGTTTAGCAGTAGGTGGTTCTCAGTTAACCAGTTTTGGGTCGTCAGTAGGGTGGAGTTGAGTGAAGTGATATCATCCGGGGAGGAGATTTTCAGATAGAGTTGGGTTTTGTCTGCATACATATGGAAGCGAATGTCCAATGATTTTAGAACATTAGCTAATGGTTCCAGGAACAAATTGAAGAGAATGGGAGATAAGGAGGACCCTTGGGGAACCCCCATGCTGACTGGGGATGGCTGGGAGAGAGAGTGGTTCGCTTTAACTCTTTGGGTCCTGTGCTACAGGAAGGACGAGAACCAATGCAGCACCTGACCCGAAAGGCCCATCCTATGTTCCAGAATGAATAGGAGGTTGTCATGATTGACAGTGTCAAATGCGGAGGAAAGGTCAAGTAGGATAAGGAGGCAGGATTCATTTCGATCGAGCATTATTAAGATGTCATCCATCACGTGGGTAAGAGCCGATTCAGTGCTGTGCCCACTACGAAAGCCAGATTGGTGTTGGTCCAGGAGATGGAAATTTTCGATGTGCGCACATAGTTGTGACTGGACGCATTTTTCAAGGAGTTTGGCTAGAGTGGGGATGCTGGAGATAGGTCGGAAGTTGTTAAGATCTGTACTGTCAGCTGTGGTTTTTTTTAATATAGGTGTTACCTGAGCCTCTTTTAGGCATTCTGGGATTGTGCCTTGTGCCAGAGATGCATTGACGATCTTTGTCCAGAATGGGGAGATTTCATCCTTAATTACTTTGAAGATGGTAGGTGGTAACGGGTCACTGAAATGATTAGATGGGTTGATACTCCGAAGAACCTTTTTGATATCATTTTCAGTGAAGGGGGTAAAGGTGTCCCAGGAATTATTATTTCTCACAACTGAATTAAGGTCACTGTAGTTAGATACTTTGACCAGTGGTGGCCGCCACAAACAAAGGGTGGTGGGGCGGATTGAGGGAGCGTGGGAGGGTGAGCATGGGAGAGAGCGGGGGTGTTAATAATAATTAAAAAATAACTTACCTTAAGCTGCTGGCCGCCTCCCGCGTTGCGCCTCCTGTGCTCTTCTTGCTCCCAGCAGACACTGAGATAGACTCCCTGTTCAGTCCCTGCGCTGCTCTCATGCCATGAGAGCAGTGCGGGGATTGGCCTGAGCGGGCTGAAAAGACGCTCCACTCAGGACAGGGAGTCTGTGCAGTTTCTCCACCCCGGCTGTACAATACAGCTGGGTTGGAGAAACCTAAGTGCGCATGTGTGTTTGGCTGGCCTGAGACAGAGGGTGTCCAGACTTCTTATTGCTGCATTTAGAAGAAGAGGGATGCCAGTGCCTTGGACAGTGGGATGCCAGTGGTTTGGATGGAGCAGGTGCCCCGGAGGATCTGACGGAGGATCGGAAATCCAGCGTCCATTGACAGGGCACGGAGAAAGGTGAACAGGGAAAAGATGGCATTTTGCAAAGTGGAGAATTGTCACTTGCTGGAACATAATGATATTACGTTTGAGAATTGCGAATGGTTCAGGGGTGATGGTGTGCACTTGCCCCTTATGGGCAAAAAACTGTACTTAAAATATAGAAGGGGCAAGTTGGCTGGGTTACGGGGTGGATAGTTGAGGATTTGAGATGCTGGCAATGGGGATGCTTTGAATAAATCCCGGGAAGAGGAAGAAATACACCTGTGTAACTGTTTTCTTCCTGGGTGGACCTTTTAAGGGTGGCTGTGGTAGCGTGTGGAGTAGGCACAAGTGGAAGGTTGTGTGTCGAATGTGAATGTGTCATGAAAGGTCATGAAGAATGTTATGCATTGAATAGTTAGAAGTTGGAAGGGAATCAGAGGAGTGGAAACTGAAAACTGCACCTTGGGGAGCTACTGCTAAAAACCTCCTTGTGAATACATTATTTCCGTCCCTCACTGTGGTTAGCATTTATTTGCACTATTATATAGTGCGTACCTGATCCGGGGGTGTCAGAGCATTTTAAATTAATATCTAGAAAACGTATAACATTACAGGAAAGTGTGGGCTTTCTAGCATGTAGTGTAATGTAAATATAAAACTAATAAAGGGTCAGAGTTTAGAGTCTACTGCACCATAAATAAACAACTACAAGAGGATAATGTTTATAGTCAAAGCAAGGAAATAAGCATGCAGTTCTTCAGGCGATAATTCAACCAGTAGTGTCCATACCCCCAGGAATAAAGTATGAGTGCAATTAGTTAGGTAGATATTTCTGAATAAATAGGCATTTTAAGTTTATTTCTCACAAATCCCATGGAAACAATGAAGGGAGTCTGTGGAGACCATCAAAAGGGAACGGGAAAAGCATGAGAATTACAGGAGCACGAAGAGGCGCCCCAGCAATAAAGTATGAGTGCAATTAGTTAGGTAGATATTTCTGAATAAATAGGCATTTTAAGTTTATTTCTTACAAATCCCATGGAGACAATGACGTGAGTCTGTGGAGACCATCAAAAGGGAACGGGAAACGCATGAGAGTTACAGGAGCACGAAGAGGCGAAGTGGTGGGGCGGTCACTCCAACAACATGGTTTTAGTGTTTGTGTACTGAGTAAAGACACACAAGTTATTTTGGTCAAAGACTCTCTGAGGTTTCGTGGTGGTCCAAAGCAGTAAGTTGCTTAACAGCACTGGGCACCTATCTCACAGCGTCTCGAACCAGTTTAGTTGACATTGGTGGTCATCTTGGTCTGAGTTACAATGGCATGGTGCTCTTATTGAATCAAGCGTCCATATCTTAGCCTTCATGTTGATGTGGCCATCTTTGTTTTGGTCAGGCTCCCGACTTCTTGTGTTAGACATGTCAGTCTTAGGGTGGTCTTCCCCCAAAACATTTTGCCTTACTCCTCCATTTTTGCTGATCTCATTTTGTGTTGGCCATAGGACTTTACCACTGCTAACCAGTGCTAACCTACATGTGGTCACTCCCTAAAACATGGTAGCATTGGATTACATCCCATTGGCACATTTATTTTCATGTAAGTCCCTAGTACAGTGGTACTACCTATGTCCAGAACCGGTAAATGAAATGCTACTAGTGTGTCACCAACTTAAGTAGCCCTTTAAACATGTCTCAGGCCTGCCATTTCAGCCTGTGTGTGCAGTTTAAACTGCCATTTGAACCTGCCAAAATAAACCTTTTCCCAGGACTAAACTTTCCTTTTCAATACATATAGGTCATCCCTAGAGTAGGCCTTGAATAGCCCATAAGGCAGGATGCAGCGTATTTAAACATTTGGACATGTATTTTAACTTTTACATGTCGGGGTACTGAAAAACTCTTAGATTAGTTTTTCACTGCTGCAAGGCCTACCTCTCCCATAGGATATCATTGAGCTACCTTATTACATTTAATAAGTGCTAACTTACAATTGGGAGCAGATGGGAATATCAAGTTTGGTGTTTAAAGAATTGCAATTTAAAACCCTCTTTAATGGTAAAGTAGGATTTTAAGTCACAATTCTGAAAATGCTACAGTTAGAAAGTTGGCATTTTCTTGCCCCAACCCTTTGGTGCCTTCACCCTGGGTCACATGACTAGGTCTAGCTGGCAGTTATTTTTGTGTATTCCGCCCAGACAATGAGACAAAGGGGGAATAGGTGTTGGCAGGATAGGGCATCTCTGACTTGATAGAGGGCAGAGTTGTCACCTACACCACTTGCACATCACAAAGCCTCTGCTTCAGCACATTCACAAAAGATTTGACACTAGTCTTTTGTGCCACCAGACAAGCTGGGGTCAGGGCAGCGAGGCAGGAAATTCCAAACACTCTTCGGGTGGAAATCTCCACAACTTTCTCCTACTTTAAAGCTGGCACCAAGTATAAATATTAAAACCTCAGACCCAACTCTTCAGTGCACCTCTGGACTTGTGAAAGACTCATAGGGACTGATGTGCTGGTCTGCAGAAAGAGGGGCTGCTACTCTGCTGCCTTCCGACTCTGCTGTCTGAGAGAAAAGGACTGTAACAACATCTTGATCCCAGGACCACCAGAGTGGCTCTAAGAGCTACATGGATGGCCTCCTGATCAAGCCTTGGGGACCGAAAAGGCTCCAGCCACCTTGAACCCAGCACCTGCACTCTGTCTACAGTGAGTCTTGCCCCACAAGTGGTGCCACCCCAGTCCTGGACCCTTGGAACTGAGTCTGACGGTGCTCGGCAAGCCCAGTTGTGGTCTTTTGGCAGAACCGAAGCAGAGCAATGCATATCTTTTCAGCCCCGCATCGGAACTGTGTACGACGAATCCTGGACGCAGGACCTTGCATCGCAGCCTGAAGCTTCTCCGAACCAGCTCTGCATGGTGCCTTCCCGAAACAGGACCTTGCATCGCCGGTCTCATCAATGGCTTCATCAGAGCCGCTGCTGCATGAGGCATCCTTGATGCAGGACCTCGCATTTCCACCCGCAGTTCATCGGAACTGCCCCATGCAATGCAGCTTCCATGTGGGATCTTGCAATGCTCCTCAATCAGTATTTAACGTACTTTGCTCACCGGGCCAAACTTGGTCAGTGCACCAGTCTCGCGTTCCATTACTTGTGACTTTGTCCCGGTCCAGCACGACTAGATAACCACAGTTGGCACTTTAAGATTCTAGACATTATTTTCATTTAAATCTTTAAAACTGCATATCTCCGGTTCTACTGATTGGATTTTCATTATTTTGGTCTCAAATAATTTATTACATTTTACTCCATTTTCTAAATTGGTGTGCTATTTTTCTTGTGTTGTGTTTTTAGCTTATTACTGTTGGAAGTGCTGCATGAATTCGTTACAGATTGCCTCTAAGTTAAGCCAGATTGCTTTATGCAAAGCTAGCAAAGGGCTGAGCGCAGGTCAATTTGGGTCTTTCTTGTGTTTCACCCTGACAAGAATTGTGGCTGCTGACTGAGTACAAATCCCCCAGCCCCCCTACCACAACCAATTACCAAGATTTCTACTCTCTATATCTGGCATTACATGTTGTAGTCCAAGTGTGTGGAGAATTTGTGACACGCAGTTCAAGCACCCAACACTATTGAAGCTGCCTCATCTTTCACTGTCGTGCTACACAGATTCATGGTTATTAATCCAAGAATTATTTTGATACTTTTTTGGTGTGAGACTATGCTGATAAACATTGGGAGTGGAATGCTGCCTTTATAATACCACTCAGAAGCTTAGTGGAGGATCTGTCCATCCAGAACATTGTTATAGTTCCAATTAAGCTTTAACCTTCAGATGACAATCACTACTTTATTTATATTAGTTTATTTCCCAGTATACACCTGCTTTATTTTCTCCATCAATATGTCTCACATTGTTTCACCTCCGTCACTTATATAAAGGCTGGAGGAATCGCCAACTGATTAGACTGTATAGTGCAATGTGCTTAAAAAACTTACCACCCTTAGAGAAACTTGGTAACATTGATGTTTTCACCTACACAGCCAGATAGATGAATTTACATTATGGTAAAACATTAAATGCTGTTATGGAGGGATACAATTTTAGTTGAGAAAGCAAGATGATGGAGAAAACATAGAGGATTATGGGGCAACATTGAGATCTTTAGCCATGACGTGACTTTGGACACAAATTCTGAGCAGATTTAGCAAGACGAAACCCATATTAAGATGAATAGTAAGAAGGTACAAGAGTGTTGGAGCTGTTATTTGTTATTGGGAAGGAGTGCATTTTTAGAGTGGAAACAAACAATTTTAGAATTGGTGTGATGCTGAAGCAGCATGATGGAGGTAATCAATGGATAGTGTTTAATGGTTCAAGAACACTTAGGGTTTGGTGGATGGTTTGATGTCCATCAGGGTCACTGCATACTTTACTCTGTTGCTTTGACAGACATCGCGTCTACCAAATTTAGAGATGTCAGTCATCCTCACGAACTTCTCTATACCGTGGCAGCAAATGCTGTGATGGTGGTTCCTGTCAATGTTGGAAAATTTGACGGATGGGTCTGCCAAACATGACTGCTGGCCATTAAACTTTTCCAAAGTTTCACATTTTTCAAAAAATAAATCCCAATGCAGGAGTTTGTTTTTGAACAATGTAAAACTAATAGCTCCCACACCATGGAATTGTTCTCTCATGGTGTGGAGGTAATTTTTTTTTATTTTTACTGTCCCTCACCAGCAAAACAAATCCATCCAATCAGCCACTTTAAATTGGGTGGAAAGTCAGATGGCTTACCTCTGAAGGCATGTACCCTGGCGGTCCTTTAAAGGAGCATAATAGCAATCAGGTTAGAGTAGGCACTGTCGTCTACATACTGTTGGCCTGCTCAGCTCTAAATATGAAGGCAGACCAAGAGTTTGGAAGAGGGTACTCGGAGTATCCTCTCTGCCAGACTCTAAATCAGTCCTTAGTCCAGCTGAACTGAATTACTCCATAATGGAAAGAGTGTTGCTGGCATACTTTTGGGCAACTGAACATTTCACTATGTTTTTATGGGGGGCAAAAGTCATTATAAGGGCAGACAATAAGTCAGTGGTCAATAAGCTGTCTCTTGGTGCTGGACATGTAAGAGTTTTCTTCCTCGGTGGCCCTTCTAAAGGTAGATGTGGTAACGTGTGGAGTAACTGAAAGTAGAAGGTTGTGTGTGGAATGTGTCATGAAAGGTGGTGTGGAATGTGTTGGATTAAACGACTGATAGTTGGAAGGAAATCATAGGAGGGAAAGGCTGGGCTATGGAGGGCTTCCACTGTCAACATACTTCTTGCGACAAAACAATTTCAATCTCTCAACATGATCGGTGTTTCTTCCACACTGCAGGGTTGGCTAGGTTCCTGGACGGACGAGCCAATGAAGTTGCGAGGGCTAAGAACGCATGTCTAAGAATTGATCGATTGTATCATAGAATGGGGAGATTTGGGGAAATTCAGGGAGCAATGGCCAAAGAACTAAATGTTGAAAGTAAGAAAGAAAAAAGTAGATGAAAAGGGAAGAGCACTGATGAGGTAGATGTAAAGGAATACCCTTTGAAAGTGGTACAGGGAAGAGCATGTGTGCATGTCTCATGGTCTCTAGCAGGGGCTTATTCTATTTCTCAAACAGTTTTCTGAAGCTCAGAGAGATCCCACACCAGTGGTACACCCAAGTGGACAGAATTGTGATAATTTCAAAGGTTGTGAGGGAAGATCTAGATATGTTCTTTAGAGTGGTGGTTCTGAGGGATTTGTGGAGAGTGTAAGCGATGGGCCCACTCAAGAGCCACTGTGAGTACTGAATACCAATGCCCCTTCACCTTTGGTAAAGGTTAAGTATGATATAGTGATTTGCGTAGTTGAAAGCAAAGGTCCCACAGAAAGAGGTACATTGACCTAAGATCTTGAGAATGACACAAGAACAGAAAGAGTTAGAGCATACTTTCTTTGAGAGATTGATGCAGGTGTACAGAGAGAGCACAGTGGAATGAACAAACCTATTGCTGGGAATTCAAGCAGTTTTATCTCAACTTTAGTTCTGATCTGCATCTGGAGATTTGCTTATAGATACAGTAGAAGGTGATTTGTTGGTAGACGAAGTCCCTTGATGAGATTCTACAGCATGCAAAATACTGCAGTAATACTCAAAAAGCAAACGGAAGTAATTGAAAAAGAAATGTATGATTGCACAGAGAAAATTTGCACAGAATGGTGGAACAAAAGGTTTGATCATGGTAGACTCAAATTTTGGCCTTGGTTCTGGTGCAGGCGCGAACTGGCAGGGGGTTGCCATTAAGTATGTGCAGGGAGGGAATGTGGCCCTACAAGGGAGAGGCAGAGGAAATGTCTGTGGTACGAATATTAGTACTTTGAAGAATGTTACCTCTTGCTGCATTTGTAACAAGGTCAGCCACTGGTAGAGGGGATGTAGGTACAATCCTGACAGGGAGTAATTCAATGCTCAAGTATAGAATGTCCTATACCAAGAAGGAATGACGCAGGCAGAGATTCCAAGCTCAAGCCCAATATGCAAACTGAGAGATATATGGGGCCAAATGTGCCTCAATCGCCCATGATACAAGCACAGATGCAGAATGCAGGTTTAAACTTCCAGCCCATCCCAGATTCCATCAGAACACATTTATGGTTAGCAATTGTGTGTCCTAGTTGCCCATGATGTTCGAGAGTCCCATCTGACTCAATCCGTTACAATGATGAAGCCTGAGGTGGGGAGGCGGATTGCGTATGTAGTGCAATTCTTGAGGGTAGACCAGAGGGGCCCATTCGTAGAAGGTGAGTTAATAGCCACCCCATATACTTTTTGATTGATGCGGGGGCTTCCCGCTTGATCCTTAGAAAACTTGAGGTCCCAAACCGACACCTCTCAGGAAACGTAGTCCAAGTTGTAGGCATCACAAATCAGCAGTGCACAAATGAAGTTTCAGGCCCAGTTTCGGTAAAAATAAGTTTGATCAGAGACAGTCATCAGGTTGTGATTTGTGATTTGTAATTTGAGTACCGTGAACCTACTGAGAATGGGCCTGCTTTACAAACTCAACATTTTAATTTACTGCGCACCGGAAGGTGTGGAAATGGAGATGCAAGCAGCCAGTGCAGAATGTAAAATAAAGTTACAAGAATCCAAAACCAGGCTGCACCCCTTCCTCACAAAGAAGGATTTGCCCCTTGATTTAAAAGAGACAGTGATAGAAGAAGTGTCGGCTTACACGGACAATGGCCTCATCAATATGCAAAAACCCTCAATATTACCTTATGGCAATATGCAGCTTTCCCCGTATAAGCTCTCATCAGAAGCAACAGCAGGCATAAAACTGACCATTGAAAGCATGTTAGAACAAGCCATTCTGAGAGAAATCATTGGGAGTCCATATAACTCTCCGATCACAGTTCTTAGGAAATCAAATAAAAAATAGAGAACAGTGCAGGAGTTGAGCAAAATTAACAAAATAGTCATTCCATGCTATCAAGTGGTACTAAACTCTGCTATAATCCTTTTGAAAATCGCCCCAGAGGCTGAGTGGTTCATGGCCCTTAATTTGTGCCAGTCATTCTCTTCCATTCCCCTAAATGAGGACAGCCAATACCTTTTTGTGTTCAGATTTCAAGATAAGACTCTTCTGTGGTGTAGAGCTCGTCAAGGGAAAGCCCCTTATACTGAAATCACATACTGAAGAAAAACCTAGAAAACCTACAGATGCCTTACAGTTCGCCACTGGTGCAATGCATCGACGAACTGTTTATGACACCTGTGACAAAAGAGGCATGCAGACAGAACACGATTGCCATGCTCAACCACCTTGTTGAGAATGGGCCTAAGATCTCCCCAGACAAACTGCAGTACTGTCAGAAAGAAGTCCAGTATTTAGGACACCAAATAAAAAAAATGAGCAAGGAGGGTGTTGCATGAGTGGATCTCGACAGTCTCTAAGGTGAAATGCCCTACTACATAGAGAGAAGTGAGAATGTTCTTGGAGATGGTGGGGTTACTGTCAACAGTAGATTCCCAACTTTTCCATTTTGACGAAGCCCCTGCAGAGGCTTATGCACAATAATATTAGTGACCTGGTACCAATGGACGAAGAAAGTTTGGAAGCATTTCAAGAGCTTTGAAACTTACTCTGCAGTGCACCTGCTCTTGGAATGTCAGACTACAATAAGGAGTTTGCGTTGTTTTTTCACAAACGAGATGGGTGTGCTCTTTCTGTTCTTACACAGACTTATGGGGAAGTGACATGTCCAGTGGCTTACCTTTCAGCTACACTTGACCCAGTGACCGCAGCACTCCCTAGTTATCTCAAAGCATTCACAGCTGTCAGTTTGAGCACAGGGCAGAGTAAAGACATAGTTATGGGGCATCCTCTCATTGTCATGGTACCACACTCAATTAAAATCTTCATGACTCGCACCAGAAGACAACACATGACAAATAGCTGTCTCACTTATTATGAGCACGTAATCTTGGCCGTAGAAAATGTCTTATATGTCTTTTTGGGAGGTGAAATATTTTGAACCCTTTTGCCTACACTTGGAAATGATGTTTATGAGTTTGATCACAGTTAAGTTAAGTAACGGAGTTGTGCACAAAGCCGAGATCAGACGTTCTGGATGTACCTCTTTTGGAATCTGATCACATGTTGTTTGCTGATGGCTCTTGTTTGAGAGACAGACGCAGTGTTCTAAGAGCAGCATAATCTTTCTGTACAGCAAATGGGTTGTTGAAGCATCCTACTTGTGTCACGTAACTTCGGCACAGGTTTTTGAATTGATAGCTTTGACAAGGACATTCTGCACGTCTGATGGGTTGAGAGTTACCATTTAAACTGACAGCCAGTATGGATTTGGCATGGTGCACAACTTCAGCAGTGTGGTAAAAGAGAGGTTTCTTGACCTCCTCTAGTACCCCTGTGTGCAGTGACCTATATGTAATGAATCTGCCAAATGCCCGACAGTTGGCCAAAGAAAAAGCAGTTGTGAAGTGTTCTGCTCAAATGAGTGGTGATGACTTTGTTACTGCAGGGAACAAATATGCAGATGAAGTTGCCAGATATTGTGCTCTTGGGTTCAGCACATTTCACCTGGATGAACCATGCAGTGTGGAAAGTCGGACTGTCTTGAACATGCTATGAACACCATACAGCCTTTTAGCGAGCTCAGAAAATTGCAGCATGAGGCTCCTAAAATTGAAAAAGCAATGTAGGAGGAAACAGGGTGTTTGAAAGATTCCAGTGACATCTTGATGCCAAGTAATGGAAACCCAATTTTGCCTTATTTCATGCTGTCAGCTATGGTCTGACATTGGCATGGCCTGACCCATGTTGATCATGATGGGATGGTGCAGGCATTCAAGCACTATTGGCACAATCCCAATTTCCGTGTTAAGGCCAAAAATCAATGTCAATGATGGATTGTATGTCAGAAAATAAATGCAGGAAGAAAAACTCTTGTGACCATGAGTCATATAGAAAAATTGGGATGGTCCATTTACGCTGTAATCAGCTGCAGTATATTCTGGTTGTTGTTATATTTATTTTCAAGGTGGGAAGAGGCATACATGACTAGATGATGTGATATCCTAACAGTGGCCAAACTACTCTGCAGGCAGTTGATCGCAAGGATTGGCTTGTTGGGTTATCTTGAATCAAATCAAGACAGTCATTTCAAGAGCGAGGTGATGCAACTATTGTGCATAGCCTTCGGTACTGATCAGCTATTCCACTGCAGTTACAGACAGGAAACATTAGGAGAGGTAGAGAGTGTAAATGGGTTGATTAAGGTGAAGTTAGCAAAAACATGTGCCTTCATGTCCCTTAAATGAAAAGACGTACTCTGTTGGTACTCATGAACATTAGAAGAACACCTTCCCAGGAGAACGGGACTCTTCACCCACGAGAAACTGATGGGGAGAGCCATGAGAATTCCTTCTGTTCCTGAAGTCACACTTATGAATATTATACATGACATTGTTCTCAACTATTGCAGATTACTGGCTGATGTGGTGCATTCTATCTCTCACCAGGTTGACTTGGCGACACCTGCTGTGAGGTCTGACCCGCGTCATGACCTGAACTCAGGAGATTGGGTTCTTGTGTAAAACCACATTCACAAGTTGTGCTTGGCAGAGCATTTGAAAGGACCTCACCAAGTTATAATTATTACAAACATTGTTGTGAACTGTGCAGGCCTTCCTAACTAGATCACTGCCTCACATTCGAAGAGAGTGAGACAAGAAAAAGAAGAGGTGGACACAACATCTACTGATTATCTGGGTTTAGCTGAATTCGAAGTTTCTGAGCTATCAGGGGAAGAAGGAGAAGAGGACTGACCTGAGAGTCCACAACACTATTAACCTGAACAACAGCCGGAACAGAGTCCTGGAGAAATAACAGAGCCTCTAGCACAAAACAAAACACAAGAATCAAGATTGAAATTCCATCGAGTTACTGACGAGTCTTGCAGAACTGAGATAGATCAGGCAGGAAAATGTTGCAAGAGCAGTCGCAGGAATAAACTTTGATTCTGAAGGCGAAACCGTGCTCCACAATTCAGAGGTGACAAGTACCTCAAAGGAAAGGGTGCATCACATAGACAAATGACCATGGAATGATGGCAAGAGAAGGAAAATTCTGATGAAATCAAGGAGGCCAGAGACTATTAGAGGGGAGGAAATAAAGAGCAACAGGCGGACAATGAGCAAGGAGAACGTACTGACAGTGACCTGTACCAACCAGACATAAAGAAATCAAAGAGACTATGAAAACCAAACCAAAAGTATTCAGGCCCTGACTGGACTCACTTTGTGAAGAATGATGCTGACTTAAGTGACTATAAAACTGACGTTGGTGAGCATCCATGAAAGCAGAGGAAGTGATTGAGGTGCCAGAAAAACACAAGAAAAATTGACAGACCCTTGTTAAAGAGAGTTTTTGAGATCATTTACCTTTGCCCAACAGTTAGATGACCTCAGAGCCAATAAGTATCCAGCTGAAGAAGATAACTGTCACTGTAGATTTCAAGATAGGGTAGAGACAACATGTTAGAAGGGAGAATTGCACATCAAATTAATTCTGAAAATATCTTTGGATATAACATATATTATCAGATGTTAGTAGAATGTGTAAAACCTATGCATATGGAAAATTGTTTTGTTTGCTCTTCTATTCCTACTTCTGCTGCTGAGGTTTCTACCAATTATAATCTTCCTTTATCGTATGCCTTCTCGTGTAATGTGTTCTTGAATCTGTTCTATCATCAAGATTCGATTAAGCTGTTTTATTCCGATTATAAATCACCTTTAGCGAAAGTACCTGTTACCAATTCTTCGAAGCTGTACACATCGATAACAAACCCTCCATCACGATTTACAAACTTTTACAAGCGGGTGAGTAAAATGGAGTCCATAAAAATATGTTTTGCTTCTCTCAGGATCTAATCTGACTAACCTAGATGAACGTGGGTTTTCAAGCAAAATTAATCTTGCTGATAGAGTCTTTATACAAGAACTTAATGAGAGAATCACATAGGAGAAAGGGGGAGCAAAAGAGGGAGCAATAGAAGAACCAAAAGAGGGTAACGAAAAAGTGGAAAGAAAGATTTACATCCAAAGTTAAATTTAGATCTGGCAAAGAGAGGGAAACTATGCATTGTTTGAGAACATGGAGGAAATAAGACAGTATAAATGGTAGGTTGGAGCGATTGTGACCAGAGTTACCTTGTGAAGGACTCAACACTGACTGATGTGAAGCAAATAAATATATGGGGAATATATTTTGTGTGCGGTAAATCTGCTTATTTCCAATTGCAGCATAAATGGGTAGAAAGTTGCGATGCAGCCTTGGCCTTTCAAAGGATTTATCATACTGATAACTTAAAAGCAAGGTATTACGCTTTCCTTAGAAGAAGTCGGTGTAGTTTCAGACAGATTTTGGGTATTATCTTTGATGCTTTAGCACCTTCAGTAGAGTAGCTTTAAACAATGTGAAGATTAGAAAATTGCCCACCTTAGTAGATAGTCTTGCTACAAGAAAGGCAGGCACACTAACTGCTATTAACAAGGAATTGCTTGCTATGATAGCCTTGATAATACAAAACAGGATTGCATTAGACATGTTTTTCGTAAAAGGAGTTTGCAAAGTGTTATGCGTAAGGGAATGCTGCACTTAAATCCCTAGAATAGACAATCAGATTGATAATTTTGTCATGAACTTTTCTAACATCATGTATGATTTAAAAGAGCTTGAAGAAATCAGTGCTTAGGAGGAAATAGCTTCTCTAGCTAGTTCCATTGGAATAGGACTTTCAAAGATAGGTGAGTGGTTTGAAAGTACACATAGAGGAATCCTTAAACTAATCTTGACACCTGCATTAATAATAGTAATTGAAGTAGCATGTGTTTTTCCCTTCCTTTGAGGATGTAGATATATTTCATCAAAGGTTGAGGTAAATTGCGGGAAAAACAAGCTGTCAGCAATGAGCAGAAACAAAAGAAATCAGGCTGACCTCGAACAGGAAGAATTCCAATGTTGCATTATACCGAGATGAAGGAACTGGAAGAATCCAGACGGAAGAGTCCAAAATTGATGATGACTGTCTTGTGAAGTTTATAGAAACCAGATTCTTTGATGATTCTAATGAATTATACGGGGGTGATACAGCAGTGTTTTTCAATTGCGTGATTTTTATAAATAAAACACAAACTCTGGCTAATGAAGAGTTTAGGCCTCAGACTCTATGTTTGCTTTCGACGTTTCACTGTACCACGTGAACAGACTCATATTTTTACGTCCTACTAGAATAAAAATTGAATGTGTTCTGTAGACAAGTGCAATGACAGTCACAGGCTGTTCTTAATAAAAGTGCATTAATTCAAAGTTGCACCCAGTTACCTCAGAGAAAATCGCACATGCTGTAACAACTTTTGTTCCAGTACAGGTTGTGTCTGTGAGAAGCTCTATGTTGTAGAATTATGAGGGTTCTTTTGAATGTATTTGATTGCAAACGTTTCTCTTTGAATAGTTCTGATTGAATTAGGCCATATCTACGAAGTACAACTGTAGTGAATATATAAAACATATTGTTCATAACCCTATAAAAGTGTTTTCTAAATGTAACATGAAACCCGTTCGCACTCACCTTAGAAGGCGAATCCATGCCACATCACTCTCCAATTCTATACTCTGTATTTTGATGATTTGAACTTTACTGAGTTCTTAATTGACTCTGTATTTCAACTGAGCTTTGCAGTCTGATTTATTGCCTACAAGATTTTGACCTTGCTAAATTGATTCCTGAACGACTATAATTTTCTGAAAATAAAACCTTTATGGTTTAAGACTTATCTGTCTGTCATTCTTGTAGGACCTGTGGGTTCTACACATTGTGCCATTGTGCTTTCTCTAGCTTAAAACTGTTTCCACCTCGCAAATACGAAATAAATTCTCATATTTTTGCTCTAAACCTCCCTTGTAGGTGTGCCTAAATGTTGGCAGGCGCGCTTTTATTTCAAAATGTTCTTTTTCAACTTTTTAACTCCTCTATACGACTGCATCTACAATGGTCACTTAATATTTGAATTGGTTTTGAGCTGTTTCAAATTAGTGGATGTCTTTGTATTGTATTGTAATTGCATTTATATAGTGCATACTACCCCTGACGAGGCGTCGAAGCGCTTTTTTGGCGAGTAGCACGCTACTCCGGAACCCATAAAGGATTAGTGTTGAATTAGCATAGTGAAATATGAAAGTGATTTAAGTGGTGGATAGGTTAGTCAATTGTTTGGATTCAGAAGGATAGCGGAAGGATAGAAGAGGGAAAAAAAGGTTTGTATTTGTATAGCGCTTGTTACCCCTGATGGGGTGTTGAAGCGCCTTTCTTTTTTTTTTGGGCGAGTAGCACGCTACTCCGGAAACCCATAAAGGATTAGTAGTGAATTAGTATAGTGAAATATGAAAGTAATTTGAGTGGTGGATATGTTATTCAGTTATTTGGATAGAGAAGGGTAGCGGCGGGATAGAAGAGGGAAAAGAGGTTTCAATTTATATAGCGCTTGCTACCCCTGATGGGGTTTTGAAGCGCTTTTTTGGCGAGTAGCACGCTACTCCGGAACCCATAAGGATTAGTGTTGAATTAGAATAGTGAAATATGAAAGTAATTTGAGTGGTGGATATGTTAGTCAGTTATTTGGATTGAGAAGGGTTGGTTAAATGTATTTTAAAATTAACCTTGATGTGGCATCCGGAGTACTCAAAACAAACACCAGCAGATTATTGGTAGACACACAGATGTTAAAGAAACATAAAAGACAAAAGCGCGCAGGAAAGTGCAAAGAGACTTTTGCCTCTGTAGTAACAGTCTCCTCCCATATCACTGCGAAGCACCAACATGGCGGCTGGCGAAGCGAAAGCTCCGCCCACTCGAGGAAGTCTAGCCCTGAGGAGCATGCGATGCAACACCCGTTACTCTAGCAACCGAGGCCGCGAGCACCTATGCAAAAACTTTCTCGTTCCCCTAAAAATGTCAGACAGGACCTTGCACACCCCTGCACGCAGCGGGAAGATCCACGCCTGGGAAAAAAGCCCAGAAGAAGGTACTGAGGAGCATGAGAAGAAGACGAGTTGTGGCTGGAATGCTTCTTCGTCAGTGCCCCGCGGCGCACCCCAGGCTGCAACCGACAGGGAGGACACTGGCGGGGGTCAGCGGGTTCTGCTTCGCGGGATATTTGCTGTCGGCAAGCAGAGCTGCGACGTGCAACTGACGGACAGCAGGTTGGTCTGGAGCCCCATCCTGCCCGAAAGACCCCCAGGTAAGTACCCGAAACCTGGTGGGAATCTCCGGGATACGTGCAACAACGTCCATACCTACATGTTTGTTTCTTCGGGTGACAACAGAGTCACATATGTTATTATGAAACACACGTGGGCGTGGCCTGCTGCGGGGCACACCTCCCCATACCCCCCTCTGAAATGTCTCTCAAATCGTGACCCCCCAAGCCTCCCATACAGCAGTCGGACACAGTCATGCCCACGCTGCCCGGAGTGCAGATGGACTCGCTTCTCTTCATCCCAGTATTGCACAGAGTAGCCCAGTAATCTCAAGTTATCAAAATTTTTAGGCGTGAGAACTAATTTGCATGTTGATGACACAACATTGAGGAATTCACATGAAGGCACAACTGTAAAATGGTAAAACTGCCGTAAATACATGTAAAACGAATACAGTAACGGGGAGACCTCACTAAAATAGGCATACAAAGAAAACAGCATCGAATAAAGAGTATGCCACAAAGTGTTCAGATGGAAAATGTATTGTCTTTCAAGAGATACATTAACTTAATGAGCCTAATAAAGCTGTAGTAAAAAACAAAAAAATGATCTTGATAAAAAATGCCTGACTCCACAAAAACTTTCAAGGAACAAGTTAACTTAACCAAGTTTAATTAAGTTACTAAAGGGATAGAACACTAGAAACGGAAAGAGAATGGTAGCTTCAAAATTCATTAAAACATTCTTGTGAACTATATGGAGTAAAATAATTTTGATTTGTTCTCCGTAGTACATAGCAAAAAGTACGAAAGCATGCAATTGTAGTTGTTTGACAATGACTTGACAAACTAACTTGACGAATAACCTGCACAATGAAACCCTACTCTTCAGTAGAGCAAGGCAATTGATGAGCAGAACATGTATGACGTTTGCTGAATCGTTACAGACGCTGAATCAGACAGATCTGTGAAGGTCACACAGACAAAAGTTGTTGGAAAGTGGAGTATTATGTGGTATGGAAGTTAGACCTCACCATGTAATACTGTCACAATACCCCAAAGACGGTCCTTGGATTCACGCTAATAAATCCTTAGCTCAGTCCTGGTATTGTGGCTAAGAGCAGTCAGGCTTTACAGGAAGAACATGCGTTAAGCATTTCAGAGTACCAAAATGGGTGATAAGTAATTGACACGACTCAAGAGAAATCTGACACCAATTTATAAAAATAGAGCATATTGTTATCTTAATTTAGACACCATGGGGCAGATGTACGTTTTTTCGGTCGCAAACGGGAATTTGGCCCATTTGCTACAACAAAATAGGTCAGCCCCATGTACACACCATATTTTGCGAATCGCTAACCTATTAGCGACCTTGCAAAATATGGTTTGCGACTCGCTATTAGGAAGGGGCGTGCCAAGGGCGTCCCTTCCTAATAGCGCGTCTCGCACCTATGTATGATTGTTTTGCGACCGCATTTGCGGTTGCAAAACACTCGCAGTTTACCACCCTTTTCAAAAGGGTGGTAAGCCACTCGCAAATGGGAAGGGGTTCCCAGGGGACCCCTTCCCCTTTGTGAATGGATGTGAAAATATTTTTTAAGAGCAGGCAGTGGTCCCAGGGACCAATGCCTGTCCTTAAAAAATGAAACTGAAAAGTTTCATTTTTCTTTTTTAAATGCATCCAACGGGATGCATTTAAAAAAAAAAAACTGCTTTATTGAAAAAGCAGTCACAGACATGGTGGTCTGCTGACCCCTGCAGGCCACCATTCCTGTGAGTGCTGGCCATTCCCAATGGGGTCGCAAATTGCGCTTGCCTCATGAATATTGATGAGGCATACAATTTGCAACCCCATTGGGAATCGCAAACAGTGTCCGAGACACTGTTGTACATTGCATTTAGCGAGTCGCAAATTGCTAGTCGCAATTTGACGCAATTTGAGACTCGCTAAATGCAAGCGTCGTACATCTGGCCCCAAAACGAATGGAATAGCATACATACAACCGGAGGTATAGATTTTAGAAGTAAAAGAAAATCAATGCAAAATAATACAGTGACAATTTAACACTGTGGTCAATGGGAAAAACCACTAGTTACAATTGGTCACTTGCAGGTCGAGTTGCGTTGTTCCCTTGCAGGGTAAAGTTGATGTGAGTGCCAGGACCAAGCCACGACAGTCAGTTCAATTTTACCTGGCCTGTGGAGCCTAGGGGCAGAGTTGTCTGGCTGCCACTGGTGCTGAAGGGGAGACGTGGAAGAGCTGCTTTTACTTCTGAAACGATACTGAGGGGGAAAACAATGCAAAAATGCAACAATGCAAATTGTTGCTGCCGTTAGTTGAAGGTTGGATGGAGTTCCCTCTTCATCCAGCGCCGAGTAAAGGGATCGGTTGCCAGACTTGCGGCCAACAAGCCTTGGCAGCGGTAAGTAGAGCAGAAAGTAACTTCGGCATCTGATGGTCCAGGTGAACGCCATAGCTGCCTTTAACTTCGTGGAAGGCAGGACTACGGTTATCACAATGCACTAAACCTTCTGTATTTGGGCAATCCTTCGGAGGGACCGATGGTCAGCGATTCTTCGGATCCGGAGCGTTGTTTTACCTGCAGTGTGCAGGGACTAGTGGCCCTAGTCCAGGAGAGTCTGAGGGTGCTCCAGGCTTCCCCATGGGCCCTTCTGTCTGGGGGAACCAGCAGATAGCCTAGGACGAGTCTCGATCAGGCCTTTCCAAGAGTGTTGCCACAGGTGCAGGGTTTCCCTCTTTTGCTTTGTGCAAGTCTTGTTGTCACTGGAACTGGTCTCTACTTCTGTCCTCTTTGATGCAGTTTGTTCAGAACTGAGGTTCTGGTGTCAGCGGGGTCCCTTAAAGCCTAGTCTTAGGAGAGTCAGGGTTGTGGGAGCTAGTAGCCACTGGCCAGCCAGTCCCTGCAGCTAGTCCTCCCCTGAGGTGACCACATCTAGGAGTGTGGGTCACCTTCCTTACCCAGAACCCTCTATTTTGCAACTTCTAAAGATGGCAGAAATCTAATTTTAGTGTACAGACCAGGCTGCTCACCTTGGAGGTGTGGCTATCCTTCTGGGGGTTTACACCTCCTTGTCTAACTAATTTTCCGTCAGTGCGTGTGCAAATGTGCCTGGGGTGAGAGAGTGCTGTTTCACTGGGAGTCAGCCCTGATGTATAATGAAGGCGGTGCAGCCTTTAAAGCTCAATGCCCTGATGTGCCACTTCACTAGCCTGCTTGGAGGGATGGAGGTGTGACCTCCTTCCTGCCCAAGCCTTTGTTCCTGACTCCTGGGAGTGATCACACTGTCTAGCACATGGTCAGAATCCTGTCTTGGCAGCAACAAACACGGGAAGTGCAGGCTTGCCAGCCAGAGCACAGAGAAGCTGGGACAACCAGGTGGGCAGCCTCTAAGGTAGCCCCCTGGATGAATGCCACATCACCCAGGACAGAAGATTTTTGTCAGCGGTGAGAAGAAATGTTGTTTGATGCCAAACATGACATATTTAGGTGGTGCCATAATGGAGCTGCCAACCTCGAGAATGCCCGTGTGGCAGTGCATGTTATTCTATTGACCGCTAACACTTCTAGTAGTTTCCAATAGGGAACACCACTATAGAGACATAGAGGCTTGCCCTTATGTGTTCTCACCTTTAATATAATGCACCCTGGCTCCTCTGCTCAGGAGGCCATCCGTAGGGATGCCTGACATATATTAAAAATAGTGTATTGACTGTGCCACATATGTTGAGGGCACAGTTGAGTTCGAGCAGTATTAAAAAACATTTTTAAACATATTTTATTGTGGTTTTTGAAAAACATGGAGTATTCATCACATTTCCATTACATTTCCAATATCGGCCTCGTACTATACACATTCTTCAATTTCTTGAGTCTATTCAACATATGAGGGGTCAGTGTGATTGCAGTAATAGTGCATTTCCCCCCTAACTACCCAATTTTCCCAAATCCCATCCTCTCATCCCCCTTCACAGATCTCTGCCAGCCATACTTTATGAAAATACTATACATTTGCTTCTAGCCCTGCCACCCTCTACTTGTGTTCTCTGGGCTCCCACCCTCCCGTGTCGACCTAGGATAGCGGTCAATCATTGCTACCTCAATTATGTACTGCATCTTCCCCTCCCCTGCCGTTTTGTTCTGGGCTTCTCTGTGAGGACCCCCTCTCTGGGGATGTCTCCCCCGATGCTGGTTACAGCTCCTTTAAGTTATTGACCAGAGCCTCCCAAGCCTTGGCTCGCTCCAGGGAGCCAATGCCTCTTTTGGCATATCTAAGGCGTACCCTCCCCTCACAGGCCACCCATTTCTCTAGTTCGGTCCTCCACGTTGCAATTCTAGGCTCTACAGGAGATTCCTAGTGCTGCGTGATCTCACACTTAGCTATAATCAAGGCTAGGTCTTGACACCTGCTGGTGACCCACAACTTTGAGTTATGTGGAAGCAGCCCCAGGAGACAATGTGCCTGGGTACTTGGGACTGGGCGCTCTATTACCTCCCCTATGGTGGCAGAGATTGCTTTCCAGTAATTCTGCAGTTCTGGACATGTCCACAGCATGTGCAGGAGTTCTGCCCCACCTCTCCACATCGTCTCTCCTGAAAAATGTATTAATCCGCCAGGGAGTGAGGCATGCCCTATGCAATATGAAAAAGTTGATGAGTCAGAAACAGGCGTTTCTCGAGGTCCTGGGGATCCCTATCAATATATTCTCCCATGGTTTGCCTTCCAGTGGAACATTCAAATCCTCTGCCCATCTATCCCGTAATGTGGTCAGGGTTTTAGCATGTCCTTGCTCAGGGCTCCGTATACGCATGTGACTGCCTTAACTCTGCCACCCCCTGTGCCCACGTAGCCGCAAGTTGCGTGATGTGGAGGTTCAGCTGTCCTCGGTCCCTAGTGCGCACGAATCGCCGCTTCGATCCCTGCATGTAATAGGAAGTGCCCCTGGGGCAAATCATACCCCTCTCTAAAGTCTTCGAAGGGCAAGACCTCCCCACCGTTGTATAAGTCTCCAAGTCTTGTCGCCCCTGCTAACTCCCAGTCTCCAAGGCCCTCCCAAGCTGCTCCACGGGGGAGCACCCTTAATATTGTTACGGGTAAATCAGGCGAATATGGAAATCGGGTATGTGTCTTTCGGAGACTTCGTCTCCAACAGCTCCTTGCCAATTGCACCACATGAGAGTCCCCTGCAGTGGCTCTGACTATGCCTAGTAGCAGTCTCCATAGCATTTCTAAGCCTGGCGTAAGCGGGTCTACTTCTCGTATCTGGGACTCGAGGTCCGAGCAGAATTACATTTTACAGCTTTTTAAATTTAATAAGGTAACTCCAATGTGATCTTATGGGAGCGGTAGGCCTTGCAATAGTGAAAAACAACTTTGAGTTTTTCACTACCAGGACAAGTAAAACTTAAAAGTACATGTAGAAGGTTTAAATACACTGCACTCTGTCTGCTGAGCCGCAAGGGCCTACCCTAGGGTTCTCTTATATGTATTAAAAAGGAAGGGTTGGGCCTGGCAAGAGGTTTATGTTGTCGGGTCGAAACAGCAGTTAACAGGCCTGCTTGTAGCATTTAATTTACAGGCCCTGGGTACATGTAGTAACCCTTTACTAGAGACTTATAACTAAATTAAATATGCCAATTGGGACTAAGCCAATGTTACCATGTTTTAAGGAGTGAGCACATGCACTCTAGCACTGGATAGAAGTGGTAAATTTTACAGAGTCCTAAGGCTAGCAAAAACAAGATAAGCAAAAATAGAGGAGAAAGCCAAAATATTTTTGGGGAAAGATCACCGTAAGATTGACAGGTCTAACAGGCCCCATTTGGTGCTAGGATGAGCCTAGTTAGTCGAGGGAAGAGAGGGTTTGGGGAAATCAATGTAGAGAAACCCTAAAATACTGTTATAATGTTACAATATCTTCTGTTGTTCTGTCTATTAACAAATATCATTGCCACTATCTAGTTTATTTTTGTAATAACTACTATTCATATTGTGTGTACTAGGGTAGGTTTTAATAAATCGTGAAAATCTATTCCTAACTTCCTAGAGTTCTTGAGTGTGTCTATTCATGATGAAAGAGGGTATGGGTTCTAGTAACTATTCCTGTGAGTCTCCCAGGACTGATCGTTACTTAATACACACCGTACTCATGTAATGCTCAATGGGTTGCAGGAGGTTGCAGTGCATTAGGTTCTCTGTATCATATTGGTACACTGACTAAGTCCTTGATGCCAGAGGGTGTATAGATCCCTCTCTCTGGACGTGTTCTGGAGAGAAATCCAGAAAACATATCAATTGGACATTTCTCCACTGACTCCCAATTGCAAGAAGATACTCTTTCAAGCTGTTATGATAAACAAAAAGGGTCAAAATTCCTTCAATCAAAAACCACCAAATATTTCCAACTAAGGAATTTGAGTTCCAGGCTGACACTAAGTCTAATAGTTCCAGCATTTATGAAGAAAACTATTAATGGTGCTACTGTATGTGTCCAAGCCTCCAAATGGTAGATCCTTACCTGCAAAGATTAGAGCCACTGAGACTCAAAGTTCAGAAGAGTGTTTAAGATTGGTTATACCCAACATGATCCATCAGGGAATCCATATTATCTTGTTTATAAAGACAAGGGCCAACACAAATTTTGACCTCTCTGTTTACAAATGGATGCCCCTGCAGTACCCTCTAAGTTCAAGGGAGAACCGAATTGGCACAATTCCCTTTCAAACATCTCCTTACTAAGGGTGGGCGATATACTCCACTCTGCCAGCAAAGTTTTTAGAGTTTTGGCCACTCCACGTTATGTTTTAACACGGACTTCCGGCCAAATTATGGCAACTGCAGTGCAGCAGAGGTTTGTTTCATGTACAGCTCGTAAACAGTAAGTTGGCAAGTGCGAATGAGATTTGGCGTCCCCTAGCATGATTGTTGGCCACAAGGGGTGCACCCGCCGAGATTTCTTCAATGCAGGTGGTCGCGACTGTTTGCGGTCAGAAATCTGCTGCTCGAGTATAAAATCTACTCGAGCAGCAGCAAAATCAACTTGAGAAGCTGCACTCTCTGGAACACCACGTGGTGCCGTTCGCGCAGATTTTTCAGCACGGAATGAGCTCCCGCCGCTAAATTACAGAGCGAGCAGCGTGACGTGCCTTTGCCGCCTGTTCACGGAATCTTGCTGAGTTTTTTTTGTGACTCCGCAGAATTCTGTGGAGTTAAACTTCACGAGTTCTGCCCAGGCCTACTCCTTACTAGGATCTGATGAAAACCAGTAAGTAACAGAGTGGCCACTACTAATTGCATATATGGTTCAATCTTCCAAATCTTACTTGTCAAAACAAATGAACCAATTAACCGAACTTCCCACATACCACAGTACTTCCCAATAGAAAGAGCTGCGTACAAAGTCTAAAAAAATAAGGATAATCTTTGCTATTAATGTTATAGATCAAACTACTAACTTTCAACACCATCGTCAGCAGCCAAGCAAAATACCAAAGATGTTACAACATATAGCATCTGTCCATATGTGACAACCATCTATCCTTATACAGTTTTTACATCCTCAGATTGCCTGCTATCCCAAAAAGACTCCTTCTACCACCCTCTGTATGCATAACAGCCTACTCTGTTGCATGTCTACCTTACTTTCTATTATTTTTCTGAAAACTGCCCACTTCTCACCCAATGGATCACAACCTCTCCTTCTTTGAAAACAAAATCCTGCAGTCTAACAGAAACTAACCTCCTCTAGCCTATTTACTCATCCCACCAACCATTTGCATGAACATGCATTAACAATGGTGGCTGGTGCCCTTTAAAAGTGTTGGGCATAATCTTTAGCTCAAATTCCAGTAAGCATGCCTGATTTCTTTTAGGAGGGTGCATTCAAAGTCGCTCACACTTGCTTGCATTCAATTTTATTCTCTCTCATTCTCACTCAGTCTCGTTCACTCACTCTCATTTGCACTTCCACTTAATTTTACTTTCTCTACTCAATCTCACTCGGTCTCACTGACTGGCACAGTGTCACTCTTTCTCACTCTGACCCACTCAGTGTCATTCATTCTTATGTACTCTTATTCAGCCCTACTCATTCTCACTCATGCTGATTCACTCAATCTCACTTTGACTCACTCATTCTCACTTGGTCTCACTCAGTCCCACTCATTCGCATTCATTCTGACTCGCTCTCCCACACTCATTCACAGTCAGTCTCACTCATTCTCAGTCAGTCTGACTTATTAACTCAGACTCACTCACTAAATCTCACTCTGATTTACCCAGTCTCAATCACTCACTTATTAGCCCTCTGACTTACTCTGTCTCACTTAGACTCAGACTGTGACTCACTCAGTCTCACTCTGATTCACTCATTCTGAATTACTCAATCTCACTCTGACTCACCCAGTCACACTAAGTCTCACTCAGGTTGATTCATTCTCACTCAGGTCATCTCATTCTCACTCTTTCTGACTCACTCATTGTCATTTGGTCTCACTCAGTCTCTCTCATTCTGACTCAGTGTCGCTCATCCTCACTGAATCTGCCTCAACTCAGTCGTTCCCCATGAGTCACTCAGTCCCACTCATTCTGATTTACTCTCTCCCTCATCCTCATTCAGTCCCACTCAGTTCCACTCATTCTCAGTCACTCAGTCTCACTCACTCTCAGTTAGTCTCACTGGCTCGCTCAGTCTCACTCATTCTGACACCACTAAATCTCACTCTGACCCCCCGCTGGTCTCACTCAGTCTCACTTTGAATCATTCAGTCTCACTGATTCTCACTCCTCATTATCTTACTCATTAAGACTCAGCCTGTGACTCGCTCAGTCTCACTCTCACGTAATCAGTCTCACACACAGCAATTCTCAGTTACAATCAGTCATTCTCCCTCACTCTCACTCATTGTCACTCATTGTCACTCATAGTCACTTTTCCAGCACTCATTCTCACTGAGCCTGACTCAATCCTTCACTTACACTCTCTCACTTTCACTCATACACACATCGATTCACACAGGGCCTGCTTTTGTGCTGGTGGAGCCCGGTGCGACATTCTTTTATGGCCCAACTCCAATGACCTCCTTCTTTCCCTAACTCACACCCTTCAACAGTGCCCCTAATCTCTCCATAGTCCCTCTCTGACATACATTTAATTTTTAGGTCTCACCTGGCGACGGAGCGCAGCTGCTCGCTTGGCGAGAGTATTGTCGTCGGTTTACTTTCGGAAGGGGGACAGCCCATGTGCATGCGCACAGACACGTCTGTTTTGCTTAGGAGATGTGCACGTGTACAGACACGCGATGTGCACACGCACGGCGTCTCGCGCATCGTGCTTGTTTTACAGTAGACACGCGATGTGCACACGCACGGCGTCTCGCGCATCGTGCTTGTTCCTATTTACTTTTGTGTGTGGAGTTTTGTGCCTATGGCCGTTCCTGTCTGCGTGCGCAGGCGGCTGCATCAGTAATATACCGCTTGATTCATACTAATGAATGAAAGGGAATGAGAGGCCCCGAGGAAACGCCACCGAGCGTGACTGGTTTGAAGATGCGCGCGGGTGCAGCGTGAGCCGCGCGCGATAAAGCCAGCTGGATCCGCCAGCATCAAAGAGCTGAACACACCACTTATTTTGCGGAGCTGCGTCTTCACGATTTTGGGAAATGCAAACGAGCTGGTCCGCTTCTTCCTGGGCTTCAGGGGAGGCGCCATGCTCTCCTGGTCGCTTTTTGCCGGGGGATCGCTGCTCCCGTGCAGCTGGCGGCTCTCTATTTCTGGCATGCCTGCTGTCTCCGGCCTCGTGGCTCTGCACAGCTTCGGGCTCGTGAGCGCACCGCCGAGAGAAGGCGGAGGGGGTCTCGTAGGAAACTAGGAAAGGATCAAACATTTGTATGAATCAGTAAGTGCTCAGTACTTATTATTTCAGTATTTAACAAGACCGCTCCTGCACTGTCCTTGTGTCTCTGTGTGCACACGTCAGTCCTCGCAGAGACCTGCACTTGCGAGTGTCGTCGTTCGTGTTTACCCGAGGAGTTCACTTCTAGAAAGGGCCTGGTCTCCCCCTACCGGCCAAAGTGAGGGCCCTGCTGTCTCCAACGGGCGTACGAGCCGCCTCTCCATGGCATCGACCCTCTCTCACACTCTCGCGCCCCTTCTCGTCTCTTCCCAGCCCCCTATCTCTACCATGCTCTCTTTCCCTCATACTCGCCCCTCGTACTCTTTCCCGCCCCTGTTATTTGCTGTAATGGCCGGACGATATTTTGGGTTTCTTGGTAGCATAAAGTTCATGGCATCGAGGCGCTATGAGTTGAAGCCCCATTTTGTGAGGAAGGTCCCATGTTAGAAGGGGGCGACAGATATATTTCTATGTTTCTGCTCCAGGAACAAGACTCGCGTTCACAACACGGTGGACATGATTCCCAGGAGCCCCCGCATATTATCTGGTTGATGCCATGGCATAATTTCATGTACATTTCTTTTATTAAGATAATTTTTTTTAAATCAGGATGCGAGGGTTACACCTCTGCAGTGAGATGCACGTGAGATTGCAGATACCCCTGGCTTTCGGGAGAGTTGTCTCCCTATGTAAAGCATTTGATCCCGAGGCAGTATAACGTTTCTCGCTACTGTGGCAATAAACTGAAATCTGACCTTTGCACTTTAAGTATATTAGTACAGTGGTCTAAATCACCGGCATTACCCTACATATTGGTTATAGGATTATTGTAACTGACACAATCAAGTCTACTTCTAAAATAATGACTGCTTCCGCAATCACCGGAAGTTACCATAAGGACAAGCAGAAATGTAACAAGCATTTACAATGCAATAGGTCTCGCATTTACGTGAGTTGGAGCTATTGGCATTGTAATGATAATGCCTTTTATTTATGTTTTGGTTTTTAAAACATAAATAAAGGCATTGTCATTTACAATGCCAATAGCTTAAACTCGTGTAAATGCGAGACCTATTGCATTGCAAATGCTTGTTTATAGCAGTATTCATAGTTGATACATGGTACAGATTATTTTCAGCAGGCACATTAAGCCTCTGTGCTACATTATGATTAAGGCTCCCTGTTTTCCATTTTTACTGATTTTTACAGATAAATACAGGCAGAAAACATTCATTTTCTTGTCTGTATTTATTTTTAAATGTGGATAAAAACGGAAATTGGGTTGCTTTTTGAGTAATTCTAAATACTGTCTGCCATGACTGCCAGGCCAATAGATGTGTGGATTGATTGATAAGGGGGTTAAAAAAGAAAGGAATTTTAGTAAAGAGTCTTTAACAGCAGTAGATATGCACAAGGTTGATACTAAAATATGCATATTTTCATATAAGTGCATTGATTTAACTTCAGCGAATGTTCACAGCACTGAAACCTGGCAGACATTCAAGTATGAGTGCATATCTATCAGTTAAATAAATGTGGAAATATACTCATTTCAGCTTCATTTTTCCACAAAACCCAAAATAAATATGGATAAATACAGATAAAATTAGCAAAAAATAAATATGGATAAATACAGACGGAGATGGCAAAACAATAAATACCATAAAACCGGGAGCCCGAATTATGATGAGTCAAAACTGCCACTAGACAAAACTCTGATCTCTCTCCAGCAGGAACATAACTCACCAGAGTTATCTTTACATTTTTATTGTTGCCTGAAAGCTGCTGGACACTCGAGAAAGTGCAGCACATGCTTTTAATCTCATAAGTTATTTTTAAGCACAGTGACCCTTTTTAAAAAAAAATATACACATAGTGGTCTTTGGATCAGCCTCCTTTAGCCATTGTATTATATTGCTGGAGGACACTTCTAACATTTGCTAGTACATTGTAAATCACATCATTGATTGTGCTCATGAGTATTTTAATTGCATTTTCTTTCTCTTGCTGCCTTGGATGTATCACTACCCCTCCATTGTGGTTCATGGGAGAACATTTTACATCTGAAAAGTACAGACAGTCGTTGCATATCTCTTCTTTTTTTTCTGAGAAAGATAGTCACTCATACTGCATTCAATACTTCAGCACAACCAGCAGCTCTTCTCTCCAGCCACTGATTTACTGTTCATGTCATTAGCACACTCAGCAGCTCTGAAAACTGCAGTTGCTCATTACATAGTCAATACTTTATTGCTCCTCTCCTCCATCAGGCAGCTGCTTCCTCTCTAGGTACCCAGTCATTATGTTCTTATTCCTCCATGCCCACTCCCAGTGCCGACTTTAGGGCAGTGCGATAGGATCCACTGCACTGGGCACTGAGCTCGGAGAGCGCTGCGTTTTGAAATATCTTATTTGTTTAAAAGCACAAGCAGAAGTGTTTCTTGTGTATGTCCATCAATTTTCAAGCAGCAATAAAAATGTCAAGGTATCTTTGGTGATTTATGTACTTCCTGCAGAGAGATAGGGATTCATTTAGAGGCAGTTTTCACTCAAAATAAAGTAGTGCAGAGGGTTAATGCGCCTGCTGTTAAGAACGTGTACCATGCAGATCACAGAATATTATTTTAAGTAGATAGCTCAGTGCGTGTTAGAAATTGGGTTTGTGTTTGGCAGAGGTAAGCACCCTGTCCAAGCAGGAACCACAATCCTAGTCAGGGCAAGTCACAAACACACCCTAAATTAACCAGTTCTCACCCTCTGGTTGTTTGGCGCATAGCAGTCAGGCTTAACTTAAGAGACAATGTGTAAAGTATTTGTGCAAAACTTCAAACAGTAAAACAGTGAAAACAACACACAAATTGAATCCACACCAGATTAGAAAAATAGAACTTAATTCAATAAATAAAACAAGAACAAAACGATAAAAATCAAATAAGTAGAACTTGGATTATGAATTTTTAAAGAACAAACTGTAAAATAGCGCTTAGAAGCAATAAATGCGTATTTGGGATATCTGGTCGCGCTCGACCGTGGCAAAGTCAAAAGCTTAGGCCGACTGCAGTGGATCAAGGGCCAGATACAAAGACCCACTTGGGCCCGCTGAACATAAGTATCTTGATCCTGATTTGCGTTGACGTCGAGGAAGATGTGGGGTGCAACCGAGGTGATGTGTCGGTTCCAGTCCCACAACAGAGGGAGATGCGTTGGTTTTCCCCATGCAAAGTCGGTGATGCATCGGTTCCGAGGCCGATGCGCAGATCCCGAATCTGATATATCGGTTCTGCTTTTGTAGCAGAGGATGCGCCAACACCGTGGGCGATGCGCTGGTTCCAAAGACGATGCACCGGGTCAGGTCCACTCAATGACAAGGATGCACCGGTTTTGATCCCCGCAAAGGCGAAGATGCGCCGGTGGTGATAACCGCAAAGGTGAAGATGCGCCGGTTCTGATCCCCGCAAAGGCGAAAATGCACTGGTTCCGATGAAGATGTGTGGATTGGCTGAAGAAGCACCTTAGGCCTTACTTCCAAGGGTCTAGGACTGGGGTGGCATCACTTGACAGGGCAGACTCACAGATGGCAGAGTCCAGGTCCAGATGCAGGTGAGTTGAAAGTCTTTTATGTCCCTGAGACTTCAATCAGGAGGCAAGCCCTTGGAGTCACTCTGGGTTGAAGGGATACAGGTGCAATCCTTCTCACCCAGGCGGAGGGCAGTACAGCAAGGCAGGAGTCCAGCAGAGCAGCAGTCCAGCAGAGTGGCAGTCCTATTAGCAGCACAGCAGTCCTTCCTTGTAAAGTCTTCACAGATCCAGAAGTGTACTGAGCTTGTGGTGTCAGAAGTCCAGTACGTATACCCAGTTGTGCCTTTGAAGTAGGGGAGACTTCAAACAAAGGTCTTTGAAGCACACAGAGGTCCCCCCTTTCTGCCCTGGCTTCAGACTCCTACAGGGGAGTATGCAGCCCTTTGTGTGGAGACAGGACAGAGCCTATTCTGGTGTAAGTGTTAGGTTGTGTCCAGCTCCTCCCTCCCATCTTGCCCAGGATGGGCCATCAGGATGTAGATGACCCATCATTCACACCTAAGCTCCCTATGTGTATGGCTGTCTAGAGGAAATGCACAAAGCAAAGCTGTCACTCAACCCAGTCGTGTATTCAGAGACAGGCAGCAGGCAGAGAATGGCTAAAGTAAGAAAATTCTAAATATATATAAATATCCATGTTTTGACTACATCGTGGTGCTGGTTTGTAAACTAGAATAAGTAATTGGACATTAATTACAGTCCTTGTGAAGGATTAATCTAATTTTCCTTCTAGAAATAATTTCGCTTTCTATCCATTCCGCCGCATTATTGTTGTTTTTTCAGTAAAGTAAGAAAATGGCAACTTTCTAAAAGTGGCATTTTCAGACTTGCAGTTTAAATTCCGACTTTACCATAAGTTCAGATTTTAAATTATGAGTCCAGAGACACCAAACTTCAAAAGTCTATATCTTCACAATTGGGAATTACACTAAAATGATGTAATAAGATAATCCAAATGTTATCCTATGGGAGTGATAGGCCTTGCAGTAGTGAAAAACGAATTTGTGGTGTTTTCACGACCAGGGCATGTAAAACCTAAAAGTGCCTGTGCTGCCCTCTGGGTTACCCATGGCCTACCTTAGGGGTGACTTATATGTATGGTTTAGCCCTGGCAAGAGGTTTATCTTGCCAGGTCGAAATGGCAGTGTTAACTACACAGACCAGCTTTGCAATTGCAGGCCTGGGACATGATTTGAGAGCTACTTATGTGAGTGGCACAATGAGTGCTGCAGGCCCACTAGTAGCATTTAATTTACAGGCCCTGGGCACATGCAGTTCACTTTTCTGGGGACTTATTGGTAAATTAAATATGCAATCGGGGGTGAGCCTGTATTACCATGTTTAGGGGCAAAAGTACAATCACTTGAGCACTGATTAGCAGTGATTAGCAGTGGTAAAGTGCACAGAGTCCTAAAGCCAGCAAAAACGCTGTCTGAAAAATGGAGGAGGTAGGAAAAAGTTGGGGAAAGACCACTCTAAGACTGTCAGGTCCAAGAGTGCATTATTGCTTTAGTCACAGATGCCTTTTTGTTACTTTCAATTCATAAGTCACTATCCTGATATAATACAGTGAGCTATGAACTGGCATTAAAGAACTGCATACAAACTGCAAGGTATAGTTTAGAACGTTATGATTTTTACCCAGTCTTTAATTATCTTAATGTTGCTAAAAAGTGTTAATTTGAGTAGAAATACATTCTTACTATTATAGACAGCCCCAACCACAGTGTTACGTGTTAAATCCTGAGTTTGTGCTTCTCCAGACCAAGTACTATTCAAATATACAGCCTGCTAGTATGGATGGCATGTCAATCCTACACCCTGTAGTCCTTTGTCTTATTCAACATTTCATATACACCTATTTATACATGTATGATTCATTGTTTCTGCATAATGTGTGTCAAGTGCTCTTACACCCTACACTGGTATGAATAGCGCAAAAAAAAAAATGAAATGCATGAGAGAGGTGCAGTGGAGAGATGGCAGCACTGTTGGAGAGTAGTAGTGAGGGTATCTGTGAAAAAGCGGGTCACTGGCAAAGGTTATCGCATCGGGCGCCACCAATGCTAAAGCTGGCCATTGCTGCTCCTCTGCCTCTCGGACGCCAATCACAAAGTTAATGTGCCTAGTGGCTCCTCTCCCTTGCTGCCGGCCTCTGCTACGTAGTGCACCCAGTGACTTCCTCCAGCTGCACTCAAATCAAGACAGCCCTACTGGTGTTGCCTTCTTGGAGTTGCCAATCCTTATTGCATATGGTTTGAGCTCTTTAGAGAGTTTCTTGGTCTTTTACTGTGAATAAACAGTAGTCAATTGTCCATTTTGTGTTTTTGAGTGTAAAAAAGCCTTGGTATTTTTGTAAAAATCCATTGTTAGCTTGCCCCTAAACAACATTTCAATAATAATCGTATTATGTGGAGTGCAAGGGCGTTGATGTGAATGTCAATTTGTCTTTCAGTAGGCCTTCATCTTAGATTTCCATTTAGAAGGCCCACCCTCTATCTACAAGTGAGGCTTCTTCAGTGGTTATTCTTTTTGGGCTCCTTTCTCAATTCAAACATTTTCTCTAGGTCATTGTCTGCTCGAAAGCATTAAAGAGGAAAATATCCCTGTGCACGTGCTGGTCGTCTGCGTGTGGCAGCAAGTGTGTACAATAACCTTACCCTACATTTAAGCATTGTTATGTGCTTGGTTGCTTTTTTCCCCTCACTTTGTTTATGTGGGCGAATACCTGGGGGTGGAGGGTTTGATATAGGGCACCATGTCTCAGTAATACATCTCACAAGTGGAGGGGGCCTTACCCTGTGCTCACTGCACCCCCTGCTTTCTAAATCTTTTTCTGATGTCTTTTTGCCACTGAGACCCCTTTTCCTTTCACTTCCCCCCCTACCTTTAGCTGATCACCACTCCCCCCGTTTTACTTGACTAAGAAAGATGAATGTTGTTCATCAGAGCTTGGACCTTGACCTGAGGCAAACGGAAAGTGACACAAGATGGACAAAAAGGGCTGAAATTAAGAGCACGGGTTTGGAGGAAGCACAACAGGAAGCAACGTTGAGAGTGGCACGAAAGAGTGACATTGATCTTCCAGCGCCAAAAACAACAAATAACACATAATTTGTTTTCTCGTGAATGTTGGTCACTTTAATTGCATGTATCCTGCAAATATCGAGCTTTCCCTGCTTTGAAAACGGAGAGTAAAGTGCCTTCTTTTTAAAACCTTCCTCTGCTTGCTTGCTTGTACGAATAATATATTAAAAAACATTTAATTACACTGGATTTTAAAATACTGTGGCACGAAACAGCAGCAGTATAGCTGCAAATGGGTTCATAAAGCCCTATTTATGGTGGTGCATTATTAGCTAATATACCATGCCTCGTTTTGTGTAGGCTTCGAAATAAGGAGCCACATACGTTTATTAATAGGCAAATACTCACTTTGTTTTTAAGACTTTTGACTCCTAAAGATACAATTAACAATTTATCATTAAATGCCTCCTGGCTTGGTACTGTAAATATTGACACACTAAGTGTGTTTTAGTGTCTGTAAACGTCAGATGCTGCTTCAGTTTCCTTATTACATCTTTTTTTAGTATTTTTATGAGCAACGGTGTATTTGTACTTTTTACAATGTATCTTTTCTGTTATAAAAATCTGCCCATTGTAGCCAGGCAGGTAGCAAAGAATAGCTAACAGGCGTTGTAAATCTCTGAAAACCCGAAGCAACAGATGGCGCGCTCTGCACAATTGCCTGTATCCTGGAAACAAATCTTTCCAAAGTACAAATTGATTCATAGAAAAATAAAATTTGGCAAACAAATGTGCTAGGTCTCAGTAAGTACCTGCGCCTGACGGTTTTCTTAGGGGGCCAGTGATCTGTATTGATTCCGTCAAAGGTAAACATGTTTAATTGGTAAAACGGCTATTTTCTTAGAGAAAAATAATCCGCCAAGGATGGAGTCGGCCTCGCTGCTAATCCTCATTAAAAATAGAACCAGGAATTATCCTGCTGTGGGAGCACTTTGAAATGCCAATGTATTACCTTGAAATTCGATCAGAAAAAAATCCTTATCTTTGCAGCCTAAGCATTTTACCAAATTTATTTTCAGCATTCAGGTTTTCTGTTTCCATTTCGTGGGATGTTAAATGTATCAAGACATTACATGTTTTTTGTGTATTGTATAAAAGTTCTGCCAAGGTTCAGCTCTATCTTTCATCCCTTTTTAAATCTGCTTTGCCATTTCTTCTTAATCTCAGGAAACCCTTTCTGTTAGACCACCATACCTAGTGTGCTTGTTACCTTGCTTATTGCCTTTAAATGCAGTCTTTGTTTTCCTGTTAATAACCTCATTGACGGGATTTTATTTATTTATTGAGTCGTTCCCATTTCATCTCTTTTAGGGTAGGTGTTTGTTATTGTGGCTGTATATAACACCACATTTATATCATTGTTCGCAGTGCTTAATTTGAGTTGGTGATTACAGGTGGGAACTGGCACTTATTTTCCTCACAAATTTTGATACAGAGCGAGAGGGAGAAAAACACAAAAGGGAAAAGGAGGAAGAGAAAGATGGAAAAACACTGACAATGGGAGTAAGCAGGGATGATAAACAACCTGAAGTAGAGAGAGATAAACAGGCATAGAGTGTCTGGTGGTGGATTAAAGAGGCATGAGGTGGAATCTAGTCGATGAAGCCTTGGTATTCGGCACTCTGACTTTGATAGCGCTTCTGAACAAACTTTCAGACCCAGCACTTATTCTTTTACAAATTAAGCACTGATTGTTCGCCCACATGTACTGCACTTTTTTATAAAAAGACTTCAGAGGACCTAAATAAAAAAATCTTTGCAAAACAAATAGGTCTGACTTGTTTTTACCATTTCACTTCAGGGATGTTTGTACATGTGCCAGAGATTAGATTTTTTGTTTTTTAAAAACCAGAATCGGGTTGCTTAAACCCCTGTACCTCTATGGTCCCTTTGTGCATCCATACAAACTAACTTTTTTTAACAGGCCTGTGTACTGGTGCAAACCCATGCACCACACTCTCTCTGCAGCTCGAAAATATAATAAAAATGTGAAGATCTTTTCATTATTTAATTTGCTTAATAGTTGTGGCATTTCTCAAAAAGACAAACATAAATCCTGGAACGGTAACCATGGAAATGTTGTTGGTGCAGCAAGACTAAATATTTGTGGGCTTTCCTTGGGAATGTAGTCTATAACACAATCAATCAATTAATTGCAGTGCAGAACACCAAATTGTGGCAGAATACCAGTTTTGGTGCCCCTTTTCATTTGTTAACATATCATACTCGAAACTATATTGAAAGTATAGAAACAACATATTTTCTAAATCAGTGCAGTATAAGGAATCTATTGGTTCATGCCAGACCTCCCTTGCCTTTGAGTGACTGACCTGTAGAACACACTGCACATGAGGTTTGTTAGGGTTTTAGCATTTCTTTTTTCATTTGCCTCACAAAGGACATATCCATGCTTTTCCATAATCGTGCTTCTGTGGATCACCTGAGCGCAGAGGTACCAGATATATATGGGTTTTCTGTGGGTTCAAGGTGCCCACCAGTAATTAGCTGGGTGCAGTGAATTTGAGATATTTGGAAAGCAACGGAAAGAGAATTGTTGGTTTGAGGTACCAGCCTTTTGGGATATATTGAAACAAATCACATTTATTTTCAACATGTACACAATCTACTTTTTTTATTACTGGGTACATGCCCTAATTGACTGTCCAGCAGAATGAACATGATGTTTTCGCAATTATTTTCTAAAATAATGGTAATTTCCTTCAGTAATCCATAAGCAGGCGTAAATGCCTGCCAAAGGTTGACCCCCATCTATGCTTTTCTGGGTCTTCTGGGTGTGGGAATGCAAGAGATTGCGTTGCTGGTTGATTAGAGTAGCACCCTACTCAAGCAGAAACCACAATCCCTTTCAGGTTAATGCCACAAGCAAACCCTAAATTTAACTGTATGCAATCCCCTGGTAGCCTGGCACAGAGCAGTCAGGCTTAACTTAGAGGCAATGTGTAAATTATTTGTGCAACACTTCAAACAATAACACAGTAAAATCACACCACAAAAGGATCCAACAGCAGATTTAGAAAAATAGATTATTCTTTAATGAATAAAACAAGACCAAAATGATGAAAACACAATCAGTAGAATGGGAGATATGTAGGTTTGAATATTGTAGTGAAAATAGCGCCAAAAAGCACAGAGTGCCAACTGGGAATATCGTGTAATGCCAGACCAGGACAAAGTGACAAGGTCAGGCCCACCACGATGGAGCGCGGGCTGGCTACAGGGACCCAGTTGGACTCGCTGACCAAAGTACCTTAAATCCTGGTTTGTGGAGCATTGCGAAGGTCTGTTTGAAGATGCATCGTGCAGCTGAAGCAATGCATTGGTTCCGAGATGTGGAGCTGTGTCATCATCGAGGATCCCGTCGACAGAGGCTTGCAAAGCAAAGTCCGATGTCGAGGATGCGTCATTCAGTCGTGATGAAGCATCGATTCAGAGGAGCTATGAGGCTGCGATGCGAGAACCTGTGTCGTCAAGGCTGCATTGACGAGGGGATGCGACGGCCTGCGTCAGGAAAGCTTTGCGCAGGTGGTAGCTCCGATGCAACTGCGGGTGACTGCGCAGTCCTTTGTGTCAGGAGAATCATCGCAGCAGAGACAATGCGTTGATTCTGCTCGGGTTTGCACAGCAGAGGAGATGCGTCAGTCCTGCTGGGTCCAATGATCACCTTCAGGCCCACTACCAAAGGTCCAGGACTGGAGTGACACCCATTTGCAGGGTAGGACTCACAGATGGCAGAATCCAGGTGCTAGGTTCAAGGTTGTTGGAGCCTTCGGTCCCTGAGCATCTAGTCAGGTGCCTAGCCAACTGGCCCTTGGAGTCTCTTTGGAGTCCTGGGTTCAACAGATGCAGGACCAGTCCTTCTCATCCAGGCAAGTGGGCAGCAGGTAGCAGGCCAGCACAGCAGGGCAGCAGTGCTTCAGAGGAGCAGTCCAGCAGAGTGGCAGTCCTTTCAGCAGCACAGCTGCCCTTCTTCCTGACAGAGTATCCACAGGTCCAGAAGTGTTCTGAAGAGGTGGTGTTTGAGGTCTAAAATGTATACCTGGTGCCCTTCCTCAGGAAGGTGGGTGAAGCTTCTAAAAATTATTTTTGAAGTGCACAGGCTTCCTGCCTTCCCTGGCTCCAGACTAACTACTGGGGCTATGCCACTCTTTGTGTGGAGGCAGGACGCAGCCTATTCAAGTGTAAGTAGGGACTCCCATCCTTCCAGTGATGATCCATCCAGGCACACTTAAGCTCTCTATTGTGTATGGCTGCCTAGGAAGAATACACACAGCCCAACAGTCAGCTACATCCAGTCATGTGACCCAGAGACAGGCTACAGGCACTAAATGGCTAGGGCAGGAAAATGCCAACTTTCTAAAAGTGACATTTTCAAAATTAAATTTTAAAATCCGACTTTACCATGAGAGAGGATTTTTCATTACATTTCCAAAGACATCCAGCATTTACCGGTTACCTATTCCCATTTGGAAATGACAGTTTATTAAATGTAAAAAGATAACTCCAATGTTATCCTATTGGAAAGGTAGGCCTTGCAGAAGTGAAAAACAATATTTTAAGAGTTTTTCACTTGCAGGACATGTAAAACTTAAAATTACATGTCCTAATTTTTAAATACATTGCATCCTGCCCATTGGGCTGTTTAGGGCCTACCTAGGGGTGACTTATATGTATTAAAAAGAAAGGTTGGACCTGCAAAAGGTTTATTTTGCCAGGTCGTAATGGCAGTTTAAAACTGCACACACAGGCTGCAATTGCAGACTGGAGACCTATTTAAATGGCTGCTTAAGTGGGTGGCACAATCAGTGCTGCAGGCCCACTAGTAGCATTTAATTTACAGGCCCTGGGTATATGCACTACCACTTTACTAGGGACGTACAAGTAAATTAAATATGCCAATTGGGGATAAGCCAATGTTAACATGTTTTAAGGAGTGAGCACATGCACTTTAGCACTGCTTAGCAGTGGTAAAGAGTGCAGAGTCCTAAGTTCAGCAAAAACAAGAACAGCAAAAATAAGGGGAGGAAGGCAAAAGGTTTGAGGGAAGGCCAACCGAAGGCTGACAGGTCTAACAGGGGGCAGTAGGCATGTATTGATTTTCTTGGGGTTTACTGTGTATATATGTGATGCACAGGGTGTATTGCATTTGGGAAAGTTGAACTGTAACTGAATATGAAGTTCTGCTTTAAGTTTCCTTGCCTTCAGGTCACAGTTATAACCCCCGGGCTGACGGAAAACCTACCACAATCATATATTTTCAACATCCACATATCCTTAGATTTCTATTGCAAGTTGCCACACCTCCTTTGCCCTGATTGGCTTCTTGGGGTAATGAGATGAACATGAAATTTACCAGTTTTTCTGGATTTGTTCCCCACAACATACATGATAATTCCATTCATTTTTACTCATGCAGGAAGATATCCTTGCCAAGGTTTACCCACATCTGTTTTCACCTCAGTCTCCTGAATGTGGGGGTACCAGACATAAGGGTTTTCAATAAGGTTGAGCAGAGAGCCACACAATAGACACCGTAGTGTTCTTGATGGGGGAGCTTCCATAGGGGGTGACTTCAGTATTTGTGCCCAGGAGTCTGCCGGCACCCAGGGAATTCTGCCAGCCCAAGACATTTTGAAAAAAGTTGACACTCAAGGGAATCCAGGGTAATGTGGCATGAATCCCGATAGGCATGATTACCTAGAATGCCCAGAATACATCAAAGTATAAGTAAAAAAAAGAGAAATCACATTTTCTTCATTTGTCTATGACAAAAAAACCTCCAGATCTTCTGGTAAGTGGCAAAAACCCAACTGTCCATGGTTTCCAAATTTCTTGTGATAAAAAAGGTACCCCATATATTTGGGTGGGCCTTTTGCTCAGGACAGAAATGGGCCATAAGCTCTGACTGTGTGAAGACCCCATTAAAACTACACTGGTTTCATATGGCCAAAGTTTTGAGCTGTTCCTGCCCATTGAGCTAGACCCACCCGCCCATGTTAGGTTGTTTTTATTGGTAGAAGTGTGTAAACACTGGGTGGTGGGACTGTTGCTCTTCCCTACACATTCCAGAACTTTCCTAAGACTGTAGCTTCCCACATCCAAAAAACCTAATTCCAAACTTCTTTCTTGCGCTTTTCATGTTCACATTTATTGGCCTTTCCCTTCCCGGGTGACAGACCCACCAAGACCTTTGTGATTGAGAGTAATATGGAAACTCAAGATGGTAAGACATTGGACATCTGATGTATATTCCTGTTTTTACTTTGTATCACAAGTCAGTGTCCACAAAAACACTTTTAAAAAAGACTTCATGAGATTGGCCTGACATCATTGGTGCTCTTGAACTCGGAGTTGTTCAAATGCTGCAGTGTCCCTGAATTCAAATGCGTGAGGATATTAAAAAATACATAGTTTTCATTGTCCCCAATTTATATTCTTGAGAGTTTTCATTATCAAGTGATGCTGGGCCGGTATTCAGTGAAAAAATAGTGTAAATCACAACCCCATTGTTGGCTCTGGGCATTATGGGCTTTTGATCAAAATGCAAACATGATGCATATCTGCCACCAGAAGAGTCTAACAAAAGTAATGGTATATACTTTTTATGAATAGGCCAACTGCAAAAAATTAGATGAAAGCCTTGTTGCCCATTGTTTTCTTTCACGTGTGGTCATTATTTTTTAACTAAACTGTTGAACTGTTGCTCTATCTGCAGGGTCAACCCCGAATTTTTTGCCTTTTTGCTGAACCCTATTTTTGCTGGCTATAAAATTCTGTGCACTTTAACCTTTCTAACCGGCAGTAAAGTGCTTGTATTCCTCTTTTTATCATGGTAAAATTGCTATACTCCTGATTGGCGTATTTAACCTACCTAGAAATCCCTAGTATATGGTACCAAGGTGTACCCAGGGCCTGTAAGTTAAACGTCATAAGTGGACTGCAGCACACATTGTGCCATTTACTACAGTGGCAATATACCTTCTCCCAGGAGCAAAAGCATAAACTGACCTGAATTGGCTAAGAAAATAGGCAAGGGGGGCTGGGATGATCCTCTTTGACGTTAGTGTCAAGTCCTGCTGTCACATCCTGCTTGACAGATCTGCTGGGGCTTTTCATATGACACTTGAGGCACATTTCAAAGAGTCCTCCCCTGTCACAGGCAAATATTAGCTGACACCTGGGAAGGCCTGTCTGTTGTTTTCCCAGCCAGTCAGGCCCCAATCACAGTGGAGCTCTTCTAACATTACAGTGTCACAGTCTGTTTGACAGGTCTGCTAAATTTACATAGAACATTTGGGGTGCACTTCAAAGGAGGGTATCAAAATACTGAACCAATATGTTTGTAATCACTGTCTATTTACTTAAATCTCAGCTTTGTTATACCAGACTTCTGTCTCTGAGTTGTGTGTGGGTATAGGGACTGCATCAAAGTGGATTATGGTGTTAGATGTGGGAGGACAGTGGGATTTGAATAGTACACCCCACACACACACATGCAGCAGTCAGAGCTCAAGTTTAATGTGGCTGAAGATATAGGCCACCTTGAAAATGCCCAAAGTGGGTAGGGTTAGCCCCAGGAACCTCTATCCCATTGGTTAGGGCATCCCCAGGTGCCATTCCCACCCACTAGCTAATGCCAGGCATAAATGTGGCACCTTCAGGCACCCACTTAACAATGCTCCAAGACCCAAGGAAGATCATAAGAGAATTGAACCTGCTGTCTGCAACCATAGACATTCTCTCTCTCTCTCTCTCTCTCTCCTACTCAAGACAAAGAAGTGAACTCATATGATCATATGTTAAAGCTACAGAGACACAACAAGCTACATGAGGCCTTTTCCTGCAACTGCCCAGCTGACCAATGGCAATTGGACCTGGGCTGTACACTCCCGGTGGCCTCTGCCTGCCACCCTCTGAGTCTCCAAGATCCTCTTTAAAGGACTAAAGCCAGAAGATAAGATCTTTGACCAGGATGAACCTGGTGTGTCCAACCCATGCTCCATCGTGGTCAGCATTAAATTGAGCCTAGGTCTTTTTCTACTGTTGACTATCATTAGCACTTAGTGCTTCTTGGAGCTAGTTTCACTTAAACTTTAAAAACTCATATTTCCAATTCCCCTGATTGGATTTTTGTCATTTTTATTTCCTTTTTTTGTATCAAATGTTACTTCATTTTTCTAATTAATTTTGGGATTTGTATTGTTTTGTACAGGAGCGGCTCGTATCGGGGAAAAGAGGCAGGCGGGGGAGGGGATGGGGTTAACAGGGGACGACGGAGACAAACATTTTTTTTTTTTTTAACATACCTGCTGCCCTCCAGCATTGCCCTCCAGCTCTTCTGCTCCTCTTCACTGCAGGCAGGCACAGGCTCCCAGAATGCCCTGCGGCCAATCCTGAAGCTGCTGTCATGCGAGAGCAGCTTCAGGATTGGCCTGAGCGCCGATGATTTGCGCTTCAGGAAAGACTGGGAGTCTGTGCCTGCTCTGTCTCCCACCCAGCAATGCATCTGGGTTGGAGAGAACTTCATTGCGCATGTGGGTTTGGCCGGCCTCAGACAGCTGGCCAAACCTACATGTGCAGTGAAGGCAGTGCAAAACATTCTCCCTCCAGCCTGTCACCACCCTGGCCCCATCCCCAAGCCTCGGCACAAGCTAAATAAAACGGGTTTTAAACCCGTTTTATTATCGTATTATTTTCCACAATTGTTTAAAGTGCAGGGGCGACGCTGCTCCGCCATAGCGGAGGAACCGCTGCAGGTTTTGTATCTCAACTTTTTGTACTGCATAAATACTCAACACTTTGCCTCTAAGATAAGCCTATCTGCTCTGTGCCAAGTTACCAGAGGTCCGGTTAATTTAGTGACTTTAAGGGTTCACCCTGACAAGGATTGTGATTATTACTTGAGGTGAGTACGTACCACCCTCAACTGATAACACAATTTCTTACAGCAACAATTATTTCATTTAAAAAATCCTTTACCAGGCTTCACAAATAACCACTTGCTGAATTATGACTTTGTCTACTTTTCAGCAATCTACAGCTTTCTGGGATCTAGCATGGATTTCACACTTGTTAACTAGGTAATGTTGTTTGTTTTGTTAGGCTAAGAAAAAATCCAAATAGCATCCTGCTTCTTGTTAGAGCACAGACATGACTCCTTAATCTCACTTCAAATTATGAGAGGAAGGAGCTGTAGGCCAGTTCCCCAACAAGGTCTAAGACTTTGTTTGGATTTTTTCATAACTATGTCAATGTGCCCCAGTAAAGAGCCAGACGTTACTTGAGTTTAATAGGCTAAACAATCCAAACAGTGTCTGGCTCCTTTCTGTGACACAGACTCACAATTTAGTGTCCCAGCAAGGAGCCAGATGCTGGATGCTGTTTGGATTTTTTCTTAGCCTATTAAAAATCCAAACACTGCCTGGCTGTGTGTTTTGCGAAATAGCAAGGACAAAGACTATATTTGGATTTCATTTTTCCATAGGCTAGAAGAAAATCCAAACAGCCTCTGGCTTCTTGCTGAGGTAGAGGCACAGCTTCTTTCTCTCAGCATTCTTCTCACTGATAGAGAAGCATTACAAGAGGATGGAATGTTACCTCAAACTAAGAAACAACTCAAACCACCTCTCGCTCCTTTCTGTGTTTCTGGGCCCCAGAAAAGAGTCAGAGGCTGTTTGGATGTTTTCCTAACTTAAGGTGTCATTGCTTGGAATAAGTAATTTCTGACAACAGTGATCTGCTGCTAGTGAATAGTAAATATTTTATGAACAAGAAATCACCAAAATGCGCTTTGACACATACAGTTTGACAAATAGAAGTTTGCCATGTGGCTCCCTTTGCTCTGCCTGTACAGGAAAATATAATATGTTTTGTGGTCTGAGATCAGAATGTTTTAGAGTGTGACGTGCATTAGAGATAATGTGCATCGAGGAATGCTCTGAATTGTTAGGGTTTGTCTTCTCTGTTGGGCTTGTTAAGAGTGAGGTGTAACTAAGTAGGGAGTTCAGTAGCACAGTCCCTGAGAAGAGGTTGCTTGTGAAGGACATAGATAGAGAGTGTAGTTTGCAGACTTTGAACCATCTCATGCATGTGACCCAGTTTCATTTTGGTAAGTGGATAAGATATTTGTGCTCTCTTCAGTACTAATTGCCTGCAATAAAGTATAGGGCAAATAGTCGCACCTCTGAACTAAATTATGCCTGTGGGAAGTCCTGCCTTTCGTGTGGAGTCAACTTGTGGGCTGTTGTTTTGGTGCTTTGGGACTGGACTTGTTGGTTGGTTGATGGAAGTAGAAGCGAGCGATGGTGATGGCTACTGGGAGGGCTGTCGATGTGATCCTTGACATTATTTTGGCCAGTTCAAAAATAGTTTTATTCCAGATTATGGTCCTGACTGCCTTGATTTAAAGTGTTGATTATCATTCCTGGATGGAATGAGTGGGCAACAACCTGGAGATGTGGGTAGCTGGTGGAGTAGGGGGGCGGGGCTAGAGGTTTCACAGTCTGTAGGTATGATAGGCAAGGTACCAGTATTAACGTCTCTTGTCATGCTAGACGCTTTTAGGGCATTGATGGTATCAAAAATGTGGTGAAGATATGGATATTAATATCCCACATTGATGATGATCCTCCCATGCTGATGTGCAGTTCACATTTCTGTTTATGGTAATCTGAGATAGTACGTTTTTTACCATAAGAGATTTGTTTGTTTAATGGGAAGAAGAAGAAATAGCTTAGTATAGCAGTCCAGAAGGGTATGCCTTTAGAATAAAATAACAGGTTATCTTTAATGGAGCTGAATGTGAGACTCTGATATTTGTCACAAGTTAACATTTTCAGTTTGGCTGCCAGGGCTCAGTATTAGTGCCTGTGAGAGCATTATTAGGCAGTGAATAAAGAGGTTCTTTAAGGAGTTCACTCAGGAGTACGATCTGAGAAGAAACTTTGTTTGTTTTCAGTTTGGTGGCCATAATAAAAGTATGCAAAAATATGTAGCCTGTTTATCTTGAGAAGCAGATTTAGTTTGGGACAGCTGCATTATGCAACTATGGAGGTATCTCTCTGAAATGAGCGACAATGTGGTAGTAAAATGTCACATTATGTGTAAAAATTATACAACAGTGAGACACACATTTGGTTGACCGAACACTTGGGTGCAAAGCACTCTTGGAGCAATATTGGCATAAGAGTAGAAAATGTTTATGGAGCATACATTTATGTACAAATCGACGTCTAGGTGCAAAACCACTCTTGCAAAGTAGGCAGGGTTTTGGTATCGCACGTAGATGCAAAATTACCTTTGGGTGTAAAATCAATTTTAGATGCAAAATCACCCCTGGGGTAATATCAGGAGTGTAGAAACACTTGGACCCCGATTATGAGTCATGCGGAGTGAAATTACTTGCTTTCATGATTTAATTTTGCTGCGTGCAATAGCATGTTTTCCCCATGCAGTTTGTCTGTGTGGAAACGGTATTTGTGGTAAACCTGCATGCAGAAAAATTAATTTCCATGCATTAATCTTGCATGTGGGAAAACTGCAATTACGAGTTGCACGGTAAGCATTTTCACATGAGGAAATGGCACCAAACACCAGATCAGCAAAAACAATTTTATTTGCACAATATCATTACCCAAATCACTAATAATGATCGCCATAACAACTACACACATAGATAAAATACTACAACGAACACAAACAAAACAGGAAGAAATAATAAGACGCAGGAAGCTTCAGTCACCCACTGGACCTGTAAAAGCAATAGCCCCATGTTATGTAGCCCTTCATGAGATCCAAATCATGTCACAGAAGGACCTTGTTCTGATACAAGAGGAGGAAGAAGCATAGTCCAAAAAGAGCATGGTTTGGATTTGTTTGGACCCCATGAACATGACACTAGCCTATTTATTAAAAAACACTAGGCTGCCTGAGTGGCGAGTAGGTGACTTGATTGACCCTGTTGCAGTGCTTTGGTATATGACTCTGGCACAGTTAACATCAACAAATGTCTACCTGCTACTTGGCTACTAAATTCTTGCACAGCATGTGGCCTGCGGCTATGGTCTTTTGGTTTGCCCAATATTCTGCTTAGACCACAAGTCTTTGCCAATAGGCAGAACGCATGTCAACGTGCATCTTCATGTGATGACACTTGGCTAACCTATAATCTCGTTGCTGGTCTGTTACCAACTGTCCAGTGTTGGCACACCAGGTTTGCAGCAGATTCACCACCTCCACAATGGACTTAGTGAACTCTCAGAGAGTTACTTAGCAGATGCACATGACCGGCCTACATTGCAGAGACCCCGAGTAACATTTGCTCCTTTGTCCATCCCGAGCATTACTGCTACTGCAGTCAGTAAAGCGTTGTGATCCTTGTGGTTTATGAATGTCTTCATTTGCACGTAGGCTCCAGGAAGATACATCAAGCCATACATATGGCATTAAAACATTCTGTTTTTCAATAACAGCCCCTTGGTGCATGCTTCCATGTGCAGATAACAGTGGTAAAGGCGCTACAGCAATTGATGTTGTGAGGGCCATGTTCGCCTGTGGTTGAAGGTCAATCTCAACCACCAGACTGGCTTATAGGGATACAGAGACAATGGTTGTTGTTGTGGTGGTGTCCACTTCTATTATGGACATTAGGCATGTCGAAGTTGTAGTCTCCATATGACCTGAGGCAGGTAAGCTGGGTGCTGTTGAGAGACTTGGCATTTGGGTTTTAAGAATGGTGCTGGTTGTAGCTGGACTAGTTACAGCAGTCGAGGTTCTTCCAGTTGAGGGAGTTGTTGTTAATGTGGTGTCAGGGGAGCAAATGATAACTGTGATTTGTAGGAATGTCCAGCCTTTTGAGTTTCTAGCAGGTGCCTGACCATGATCTGTAGAGTGCCTTTTCATGTCCTGTGCTCTGTCATCTGCAATTACAGTAGTGCTGCATGCTTTAGTAACATTAGCCCCGCAACACTGATCATGCATGATGCTTCAACGTGGTGACCGGATTGGTGTGCACCTTAGGGGCTGCATCTAAAGATCTGTATTTATGTATGCTCTTTTAATGGTATTTCATTAATTCTGGAGACTTACAACAATGACTTATGCATGCCATTGTGTTGTGGTGCTTATGTTCCCAGGCTTATGTATCTACTTCCCTGATGGCATGTACAATACGTGGCCTACCAAACAGAACACACTTGACGTTACTAGGATCGTTCTGTTCCTGGGGAATGTTAAAATGTTTTTAGATTGAGGGATGGTTGTGACACTTACTCATCTGGTGCTGCAATTTGTCATACACTTTGGTGTTTGATGTATGCACTTGTGGTACTGGAGTGTTTTATAGGTAAACAAGTTGTAGGTATGGGAAGTGTATGTGAGGTGCTCACCTGGATCCTCTACTCTACCAGCTTCAGTGACTCCTTCTATTCTCTATGCTTGTGAAGAGAATTGTATTCTTGATCTGCACTTCCAATCAGTGATACTGGAACAATGTACAGAGTGGGGTTGCTGCCATAAATGTTACATCACTGAAGATCCAGAGATTGTGAAAAATTCATGCGTCACACAGAGAACAAGTATAGCAAAGGAGCCACGCCCATTTAGTAGTATAGTGGTAAAGGTGTGGTATGTAGCCAGTGATGCATTTTGGAGTACACTGTCGCAAATATATTACTAAAGCATGGTGCAGTAGCACACTGTCATTTACAGGCAGCAAATTTTCCATTGCAATGGGCACAAAATTCACACTGACATGCAGTTTTACTGATCATACTATGTACCGCATGAATCATTATATGTGGTAATTGGATTTCATCAAGTATTTATCATTCGCACATCACCGAGTAAAGTGTCTTGATTTGATTTGAACCTACTCAAATCTTTGTTTCCATCACACTTTAGAATACAACTAAATGGGCTTCATTTGTCTTTCCTAAATACTGAGATATTTTGAAATATTTCAGAAATTGTTGTAGAGTTCATTTAGATGTATCTAAAATTTGTTGTGTTTTATAAAGAAACCTGGCATCCTGCTGTCTTTCATTTCATACTCACTGTACCCCAGCAAGATTGTCAGATAGGCCTCTTTACAAAATCCTCAAATTCTGCAGTCAGAGAAAGAGAAGTAAACACCAACCTCAAGGTTAAAAGAATAAGTAGTGATTTGGCCAAAGACATAACCTGGCATTTGTCTTTGAAAGCACAGCAAATGTGACAAGACAAAAACAAAAGTTAAAGGCATCTTTATTGATCATTCACCTTCTGAACTCCAGCATGGTTATTCTAGGGGTGTCGTACCCATCTATCCAGCACCTTAGGTTGAGCTGTCATAGTGGTGCTCCTCCTGTGGCAAGATTTTTACCTTGTGTTTTGCCAGTTATTAATGGACATTCCTTTTACTTATATATTTATTTAGCATTTTTTTCTATAGCTCCCAGGGGTGTTTGCATGCTTTAAAATGTAACAAAAGATAGGGGGATTGCTTGAATTAATCTCAGCCATTTGTAATTTTTCTGGGCGAAGTGCAATATGAGCATAGTCCAGGTATAACAACTAAGTCTGGGCGGTGAACTCTGCTCCGCTCGCGGAGTTTGCGGAGTTTTCTGCACTCCGTGTCTCGCGGAGTTCCGAAAAACTCTGGTTCGCGTTGCGGAGCGGAGTTTTTTTCCTCGCTCACGTTCGTCAACGTCAAGTTGGCGAGCAAGGAAAATCCACCTCCCAGCGAGATTTTTCCTTGTTCGCGATCGTCAACATCAAGTTGACAAGTGCGAGTGTGGAAAATCAACCTCCCGGCGAGATTTCTCAACGCAGGCCGTCAGATTTCTCATTGCGAGTGGTCGCGTATGCTCGCGACCGCTCGCGTTGAGAAACCGTCCGTTCGCGTTGAGGAAGCTGCCGCTCGAGTAAAAATCTACTCGAACGGCAGAAAGGAAGCAGCGCCCGCTTGCGCTGTGCATGGTGCCGTTCGCGATGATTGCACAGTGCGGACAAGCACCTGGCACTGAAAATGACCGCGAACTGCATTTATCTAATGCACTCCTCTGCTTGCGGAGCTCCGCTTAGCAGAGTTTTTTTTGCACTTCGTGGAGTTCTGCGTTGCGGAACTCCCCGAACTCCGCCCATGCTTAATAACAACATGAAGTGCATGCAAAATAAAAAGTTGATTTTTTAAAAAGATTATATATACAATTAAAAAGCACATTTTGAAAGCCGTGTCACAGAAGAGAAATGAACTGTTTTTAATTTGCAGAAGCTTAGTGCAGTCACTTAAACTGAAGGACGCCTGTGGGTGAATTTGATTGACCCATTGCCCCATGCTGTATGCTGTGGTGGGGTGAAAGCACATGTGAAGGACAGTTCAACAGATCAACTGATCTTGCCTTCTGAACAAAATCCCCCCTATACATGCAAATTATGTCTGATGTTTGAGAAACAGTGTTCTGGCTAGATAGGTAAGGCACACATAAAAATTGGAGGGACCAAAACACCTGCCGCTTTTCTGACATATACGAACCAAAGTTTCATAAAAAAATGGCAAAAAGAAGAGCTAGCTGGACTGGCACAGGAGTTGTGGTCATCATGGGGGGCATACTTAAGACTCACAGGGCAAGTGTGTTTTACATTATGAAGTCATAATGGTCCTTAATGGTTTCTTAGGGGAGCACACCAGATGCACAGGTAGTCTTATGTCAGTTATGAAAACTTTGCAGCCAATCAATCATTTCTTCTTTCTTGTTGACGCCTGTGGCATTAAGAACAAGACTGGTGGATATTATTCAAAAAGACTCCTATTGTGATAATGGCGTTTATTCTGCTTTATAGATGGACTGTGCCAAAGCATAATTCCTAGATTTACAATTTGTTACTCATTGTATATTATAGATTCACAGTGTATTTTCAGAGTTGGACTGTGCGTCACCGAGCTCCATGTGTTGTTTGCATGTCACCAAACAGCATGTGTTGCAGTTAAAGGATAATCCAGCATAAATGTAGAAATCATGTCAAAGCCATGTTTGTTGCGACGTGTATGACTAGCTGTAATGCAGTAACGTATTTTGGTTGTAGATGCATAGTTTACTGTACATAAGTGATATTGCACATTTTCGAAGTTCATCTTATTTCTGCTGTGACTTTACATGTAGATAGTTGTGATCACTGTTGGAAGGAATATTGCATCCATCTGGAAGCAACAAGCATTTCTGAAAGGCTGCCTGGTGTTTAGTCTTGTGAATGCTCACTGTGTGTTAAATTAAGGACTGCCGCAGTTGTCATATCCAATTTATGTCAAATGTTCTTTGATAAAAGTGACACATGGAAGATAATTAAAATTGTTTGAACTTTATCCAATGATTATACGCCTGCCATTTTATTATTTCTTTGTCCCTCGAAGCAAATCGATGGAAAAACTAGAATAGCAATATGCATTACAAGTTCCTTTGTATCTATCACAAACAAGGCTTTATACCAATAATAATCCGAGCAAGTTACAGTACTGCCAGTTTATTAACTATATTCTGTATATATAGCACAAGCCTTACTATGTTGCAACAGGGAGATCAACAAGATTATGGGGAAAGGTACTAGCGGTGAAAACATCGCATGATGGGGCAGGTCTCTACTGGTCCTACAGCCTCGTGCTTTGGTCAAATTGTATCTATACCTGATTCTAGGCTGTGCACAATGAATCTATTTTTCGGTGTTTCTCAAAGGCGTGTTCCAAAAGTACTAATGTAAAAAGTATAAAGGGAAATACAAAGGAAGTAAAACATTTGAAATGTAATGTATGAGTAATATAACACCACCATACAAAGAAACTGTAAAAAAGACAAATATTTTAGTTCAGTTATTAAATAATTAAGGAATCGTCCTGAAAGGCAAGAAACCAGCATTGTGGCACAGTTGTATCACACTAAAAATAAATTGGGGACCTGATATGGTCTCAAATATGATAATTGAAGGTCAAGGTAGCGGGCCCCTGTGCAAAATGTCAATTTGTAATAATTGGTAATAGAACAAATGTAAAATAAACATTGGTGTTGGGCACTTTTAAATTAGATTAAATCCGGCAATTTTCTTTACCTTGAATAAAAAAAAAAAGTGGCAAAGTATATTGCAGGCCTTTCTGGAAAATGACAATGTGCGTTGGGAACCCATTATGGAAACTGACAATGTATAATACTGAGCATTATGGTAGGTTGCTATGTATGCTTACTCGTGGCATCATGAGGTGGCAATATCTGCATAATTTAACCTTACGGATAATGGTTGAATGTGCTAACTGGACATTTAAGTGTAGCCTAGAGCATCAGAGAAACTGGCAATAAGTCATTACAAGGGCATTGTGGAAAGTGGCAATATGTGCAATAAAGTGGCATCACAAAAACTGACAAGGTGTTTTTTCCTAGGGCATTGTGAGGAATTGATAATTTATGCAGGCTAAATAACAATCTACAAATATACGTGATTTGTAAAAGAATATTATGTTTTTGTGTGGCTGGGGCTATTTTACACTGTCAGCATAGATCAATTGAGTATGTGCTCATTTTAGACCTAATTTTAAGTTGCTAGTATATGTAAATTGTGCCATCTCTACATTGGGGTTATTAGGGGATCACGCTGGCAATGTGCAGACTTGAATTGATTAACTGCTCATATGATACACTGGTTCAGACTAATAGCTAATGAAGAATGTTGGTAATAAATATGGGAATTATTTGAAGAATGCTGCTGACTAGTAATGGGATTGGGCAACGGCTCTGTTGATCACACTTTGGAACTAGGACATGTTATAGGGCCTGCTGTGGATAGCTGGTATTGATGTAAAACAATTACAATTATTGTTTGACTATCAAGTCCAATACCAGTTGAGGATTGTATTTTTAGATTATCCAGGATACATGAATGTTTTGATGAAACATTTATGATGAAAAATTTCTTGGGACAGAACTCCAAAATTCTCTTTAAAAACTAACCTTGGACTTGTATAATAAGCTTCAGAATGTAATAACCCACCACTGTCCCCAAAGTGTCTTTAGCGAAGAAGCCTATCTTCCATTTAAAGTTTTCTTTAGATCCTTCTCTGTGTGGACCAATTTTGTTGGCCCAGTGTGCTTTGAAATTCACAATTTGTCACTAATGTTAAAAAATGTTCCTTGTGAGAGAACACTCATACCCACTGTTTTGTAATCTTTAAATCCTCTTGCATTTTAATAAATCTATCCAAAAATAAAAATGAACTTCAGGTAAGCTCTTAGACATATCCTCCTCCTAGCATGCAGAAGGTGGTCCTTGAAGTTTATCATGTTTTAAGTGTGCCCAAAGTCTAAAGATTCTCTTGTTTTAATGTGTCTGTGTGCCAAGCATAGGCTCTGGAAGTAAGGTTGCAGGGGGTGCTGCGGCACCTCCAAAATAACCTTGCTGGAGTTCAGAAAGTGAATGAGCAATAAAGATGGCTTAAAATGTCTTTTTTCATCTTGTCGCATTTGCTGTGTGTTCAAAGACAGAGATCAAAAGTCAGGCTTAGTCTTCTGACAAGTTGCTGCCTATTCTATTAGCATGGAGACTGTTGTTTACTCTTCTTTCTCTGACTGAAAAGTTAGAGGATTTTGTAACGTGAACTATCTGGCAGTATTGCGGGGGTACAGCGAATATGAAGGCTGTAGAATGTTCGTTTTTTACTAACACACAATAAAATTTAAATACCTGTAAATGAACTGTAGAAATATTTCAAACTACATCAGCAGTTCGGAAAGCACAAATGAAGCACATTTTGTTGTAATTCTGAAGTGTGATGGAAACAAATATATTATGAGGATCAGAACAAATCAAGACACTTATGTAGTGATGTGCAAAGATAGATATATGCTGAAAAACTGCATATCAGTTTAATTTTGTGGCCATTTCAATGGAACCTTTGCTGCCTAAAAATGACAGTGTGCTACCCCCAACAATGCTTAATTGTTTTTCTTGGCCCTTACTGCAGGGTCATACCCAAACTTGTCTGCCTTCACCCTCCTATTTTCTGTACCCGTTTTTGTTGGCTTTCAGGACTCTAGCACTTGATAACAGTGGTAAGGTGTGCAAAGTGCTTGGGCTCTCATCCTAAAACATGGTAGAATTGGCGTATACCCAGTTGGTCTAATTAATTTACTTGTGAGTCCCAGTAAAGTGGCACTACCTGTACCCAGGGCTGGTAAATTAAATGCTACCAGTGAACCTGCAGCACTGATTGTGCCCCCACTAAGTATCCCTTTAAACATGTCTCCGGTCTGCCTTTGCAGCATGTCTGTGCACTTTTAAACATCTATTTCGACCTGGCAAAATCAACCTTTTGCCAGACCCAAACCTCCCTTTTAATGCCTGCACGTCACCCCTAGAGTAGGCCCTGGACAGTCCAGATGGCAGGGTGCAGTATATTTAAAAAGTGGGACATGTACATTTCAGCTTTACATGTCATGGTAGTGAAAAACTCTCAAATTAATTTCACTACTGCAAGGCCTACCTATCCAATACACTAACATTGGAGTTACCTTATTACAAATAAGAAGTGATAATTTCCAAATGATAGCTGGACCAGTTCATGTTTGGTGTCGGGGAATTGTAATGAAAAATCCTCTCTCATAGTGAAGTCAGATTTTAATTTACAATTTTGAAAATGGCACTTTTAGAAAGTTGCCGTTTTCCTGGCTTAGCCATTTAGTGCCTGCAGTCTGTCACTGGGTCACATGACTGGGTGTAGCTGGCAAGTGGGCTCTGTGTATTCCTCCTAGGCAGGCAGCCACACACAATATAGAGCTTAGGTGTGCCTAGATGGTCCATTACTGGCAGAATGGGAGGACTGAGCTGGGCACATCCCTACTTACACTTGAATAGGGTGTGTCGTACCTCCACACAAAGGGCTGCATCCCCCCTGTACTTAGTCTGGACCCAGAACAGAAAAGGCAGCATGTCTTTGCAATTCAAAGGGAAACTTCTAGAAGCCTCTCCGTCTTTAAAGGAAGGCCTAGGTAAAAATATTGGACCCCAGACACCAACTCTTCAGTTCACGTTTAGACCTGTGGGCTCTGCCAGGAAGAAGGACCGCTGTGCGACTGAGAGGACTACTCCTCTGCTGGACTGCTGCTCTGAAGGACTGCTGCCCTGCTGTGCTGCCCTTTTGCCTGCTGCTCTCTTGCCTAGGTGAGAAGGACAGGACCTGCATCTGTTGAACACAGGACCCCAGAGTGACTCAAAGGGCTAGTTGGCTGGCCTCCTGACTAGAGTCTCAGGGAAAGAAGGCTCCACCAACCTTGAACCCAGCACCTGGACTCTGCCATCTGTGAGTCCTATCCTGCCAAGTGGTGCTACCCCAGTAGTGGACCCTTGAAAGTGGGCCTGAATGTGCTCTGCCAGCCCATCTGTGGGTCCAGCAGAACCGACGCATCGTCTCTGCTGCAGGCCTGGGCGTAGTTCGCGAAGTGACAAAAAAACTCAGCGGAGTTCTGCAAGTGGCGGAGTGCAGTGCAAACTGCCATTCGCGCTGATATTCCACCGCTCGGGTAGAAATTCTACCCGAGCAGCAGTTCGCGCTCGCCAACTTACCGTTCGCAAGCGGGGAAAAAACTCAGCTGCACTACGCTGAGCGGAGTTTTCTACACTCTGCGAGCTCTGCGGAGTGCAGAAAACTCAGCGAACGGAGCAGAGTTCACTGCCCAGCCCTACTCTTCTGCAAGGATTCCCTCACGGCAAGGACTCCTCACCGACCTCGCAGCCCGCATTGTAACCACTGTTGTGCGAAGCTTCCTTGATGCAGGCCCTCTCATCGCAAATCACTTGTAGATTGCAGCTTTGACGATTAAGCAGGTTCTCTCATCGCAGCTTCACAGAACCGAAGTGCCGCCTCGGCTGCGCGACGCATCCTCGACTCAGAAAATTGCAATGCTCCTCAACCAGGACTTACAGTATTCTTGTTCAGTGGGCCTAGCTGGGTTCCTGTTGCCGGCCTGTGCTCCATCGCGGTAGGCCTGAACTTGTGACTTTGTCCCGGTCTAGCAGGGCGAGATATGCACAGTTGGCGCTTTGTGCTTTTTGGTGCTATTTTCACTGAACTCTTTAAGCTTGCACGTCTCCAGTTTTATTGATTTTATTTTTTTTGTTTTGGTCTTGGTTTTATTTATTAAGATGTGTTCTATTTTTCTAAATTGCTATGGCATTTTTGTTGTGGTGTGTTTTCACTTTATTACTTTAAGTGCTGCATAAATACTTTACACCTCGCCTATAAGTTAAGCCTGAATGCTCTCTCCCAAGCTACCAGAGGGTTGAGCACAGGTCAGTTTGGGGTTTGCTTGTGCATCACTCTGACAAGGATTGTGGTTGCTGCTTGAGTAGGGTTCCATCCCCTCAACTAGTAACCCAATTTCTCACATTAAGTAATATATTCGCAACAGTGTGCTCCAAATGCACCACCAGCTGCAAACCACATTCTTTACCACTGTCCTGCTGAATTGGCGTGGCTCATTTGCTGTGCTTGTTCTTTGTGTGACAATTGGATTTTTCACAATCCCTATGACTTCAGCAATATAACAATTATGGCAGCACCCTCACTCTGAAAATTGCTGCAGCACCACTGGTTTCAAGACACCTTCGTGAGGTAGTGTGCATGTTATAAGGACATCTACTAAGTAATAAAGTTGGATATGATTTTACATATATTAAAGGAATACTCTTTAGTCCTTCGCCAGGACATGCAAGGATAAGGATTTGCACTATAAGAACCAGAAATCCGATCCTTTTAACCTTCCTTTGTGTAGTGAAGAAGTTATTGCGTGTTTTTTGCTTATTTGAACTCTTTTCTCGGTTTGCTGTCGTGTTCATACATGCTTACCGCTGAATAGTCTTACTAGTATAGGTGGCTTTTAAAATCACCCTTTTCAAAAACGTATTTGGACGAAGTTTGCAAATCCCACATAGATCCTATGTATATCTGGTTACTTTTATTGACCTAAGTTGCTTTCAGACACTATTTGCCACTTATTTTCTTCAATAATGTCCCGAGGCGTGAGCCGTGCTTTGTCTGTGTGTCCCTGTCATTTTATGTTGCATTGTTGATCGCACATCTCTTAAGAGATCACGTTCCTGTGGCCTTATATCCTCCTAATTATCTGCATTTTCCTCATTTGTTTTTTTGCCCCAAATATTTATTAGAAGCTCACGTTTTACGCCCGAGTCCTGCTGATTTTGCACAGTGTGTGTGAGTTTATTCAAACAGAATTGTATTTCCTTAATTAGCAGATTAAATCGGTGAATCTAAATATTAAAAGCTCTGCAGGATACCGCCGTTGCTTCAAAACCTAGCGTAGCATAAATCTTTGCATAAAATGTGCTCATCAGGCGAGCTTGCTTTTCGTGCAGTATTTCGAGAAGTAGCTGTGCCGACACTGCCACCTCAATTAGCGTCAAGCAGACAAAGCCATCTCTAATCCGGTTTACTGTCTAAATCACAGATGTGCCACAGAAGAGCCAGGCGAGATCTATGCTTACAGTAATACCGGGTTTCGGGTATTTTTTGCTGCAGTATTTTCTTTTAAACATGTTCTAAATGTTGACTATGTACATATCTGTAAATGATCCTGTCAGAGGTTCTGTGACCCAGCTCAAACAAACAGGGTGTGTTTTGCTTTCGTGGATGCTCAGCCTGGCGGGCAGGATTATCTTTATTCCATGTAATTAGATTTTCTCCTAGAAGATCCAACAATAGGAATTGGAAGGTGAAATAAACAAATGGAGATATTCACTAGATGCGCGCCACAGTCGCTTGTGACGACAGATGGCGTCCAGGACGCTGCTAAGTAATGTGAGACTTAGGTTCAAGATTGGAAACGGCACACAATTACCAACAGGATACTAACGAAGCAACTGTGTGGAAAAGAAAACGTAAAACAGGACTATAAGCCTCTGTTTGAAATGCATCTCATTCCCAAATAGAAGTGTGTTTATGTGCTGCCGTGGTTTAGGTGGGTTGTTTATAGCACCATTATTATAAGCGCTTCGACGCCTCGTCAGGGGTAGTAAGCGCTATATAAATGCAATTACAATACAATACAATACAATTATTAGCATCATGTTAAGATTTCTTGGATAAAAGTCAAAATAAAAGAAATATGCGGGAACTCAACCCCGCCCCTCCATCCGGGCTCTGAGCATATAAGTAACTGGAACATTCAGCCCTTCTTTAAAATGTTGCTCTGTCATGCCTGTGACGGGAATATAGCTCTACCCAACAACCTCTGTTGTACTGGGACCCGAACTGTCAGCCTCCATTCACTCTAGGGAAACTAGCAGAGTCTTGCAAGCTTGTGTTTGTCCTTCTGATGTCCTGCTCTTACACCACACTGTTACTGCTGCCAACAGACCTCTTTGTAGGTTTCCACCCCCGTTTACTCACCATAAAAGGTGCAAGAGGTACTCTATTGGTTTTAAAATGTTTCATTTGTGTTATTCACCATCACTTAATACCAAGCAGGTATGAGGTAGTTGTCTACCCGGGGAAACGCTGCTTCAGTTTCCATTACAGTTTAACCATTGTACAGTTGATATGGTGGAGTATTGTTTTTGTTACTCTATGTATAATTCAATAAATATTTTAAAAGAAAAAAGAGGTATGTGCCCATTTCTAGGATACCTGTAAACTCAGAACAGATCACATACGGAGACAAATATTTCGTTTACATTTAGGCTGCTTCTAATGCTTTGGTCCCAAGCCCGGAGCCCGGCAAAGAGAGCTCTTCACTTGCACCATGATTTCCCCCAGTCCTGGTCTACTGATGATTGGTCTGGCGTCCAGGAATAGACGTTTAGGTCTCGCCTAGACAGAGCATGCTCTGTCTGTTTGTGACCTGTTGTTTTCTAACAGTGGCCTTAGAGCAGAGGTCTTCAAACTTTTGGATGCCGAGACCCCCCTGTAAACATTTTGAGGCGTAAGGACCCCTTCCTGACAAAAATTTCTAAACCTGTAAGCAGGGCTACTGGAATTATGAGGCAGGTGAGGACCAAATTACGTGACAGGCTTGACTAAATTGTGTGGGAAGAAAAGGTAAATGATGTTATGTGATGCCGCGTACACAGTAACACTGAGGAAAGATTTCACCCCATCAGTACCAGTGTATAACCAAAATACAGCAATTAACATCAGAAAGATTTCTAGTCAACCTTTGTGAAGGGCCTTCCACTCCGCAGGAATACGTGCTGCCACATTAGAAGCTCACTTGGCCCTGGCCGGGAGAAGCAGGGGTCCCTTAAAACCCTGGCGGTTTTGTGCAGTTAAGCAGTTTACCCATGCAGCTTTCTTCTCACCCCTCCCTTCCATCCCTCTGTCCTCTCCTAACCCCGGATCCTCTCTCACTTTGCAGGCCATTTTATTTCACCCCTTTTACAACTTCTGAACTCTCCCCATTCAACCTCTCACTTCACCTTTAACACTCCCAGCCAGGGCTGGTCCTAACACTGGTCGCACACGGTGCAACAGTCTTTTTGGTGCCCCACCCCGTTTCCTCCTTCTCCATGAATTCCTTCACTGCCACCCACCAACAATTTACCTCATCTCTCTATAGCACCTTTCTGACAAACATTTCATTTTTATAGCGCTACTCATAGTTTACTCACACTCATTTCTGTGATCTGCATGGTACATATTCTTTGTAGCAGGAACGTTAACCCTCTGCACTGTGTGGGTGACAAGAGTGCCCATGTGAGTGCACGGTGAGCGATGCAACAGTGTGAGAGTAGGGTAAGGGGAGTGACTGCAGGGTGAGTGAGGTGGCTTATGAATTTAGGTGCGGATGCAAGTTCAGAATGGGACGAATGAGTGTATGATTACTGATGGGCTTGTTTGAGTGAGTTGCATATTGAGCAGTGAGGGGGACAGGTGAGTGAAGTGTCACATGAGTGCAGGATGAGTAGTGTACTCGTGTGGCTGCAGGGTGAGGTATAGGATGAACAGCGCAAGTGCATTGTGAGTGCAGAGTGATCACTGTGAGTGCAGGGTGAGCGGGTGAATGGTGTGAGTGCATTGTGATCGCTGTGAATGCAGGGTGAGCGTGAAAGTGAAGGGCGAGAATGACGAGTGAGTTGTCTGAATGCAGGGTGCATTCCCAGACACTTGAAGTAACTCAGCATGTTATGGACGGCGGCGTAGGGTTTAAGATCTAAGTTAAACTATTGCTATTATGGCATTAATCGGGGATCGAGGAAATAAATAATGTGCTGATCCTGCAACAAACTTCCAGTCCTATGGTTAGGGTTGCCAGCAGATTATTTTGATGGCCCAGTCGGTACAAAAATAAGCTGTCACCTAAAGCTGTATTTTAAGCACTTATCTGTGCATACTTCGAACAGCAAATATAAATAGAAAGCACTTTTAATTGTGTTCTAGGGCTGCCTCAATGATCCATGACTGATAATTAAAGAGAACAAAGACAGAAAAGTCACATAACGAATGCATACATACTTTTTTATTTATAAGTCTATTTAGTGTCAAGAGGAGGTTTTGCAGGCTCTTTAAACAAAACATGCAGGCATTTTTCTTTTGGCAACCCTACTTTATATTCCTTTTCATGAAATGCATTCTCACACTGCAGCAGTAAAGGTAAAATACAAATGTAAGGAATAGGCAGAGTGGGGGCCCAGGGGGTACTGGAACCAGGAAAAAAACTAAGCCTCTGTAACCAGTTTACAAAGGTATGTAAACATGCAAATGGTCTTTAAAGACCTGTGAAAAACTCGGGCGTGCCGGAGATAAGACTCCAGACACTGCCCAGCTGAGCCCCGAGCAGCTCGAGTTGCACTGCAGCAGCCGGGCTGAGACGCAGGAAGAGGGGGGGCTGAAGCCCTTGGGCCTCGGCAGAAGTGTGACTGGGAAGGCGCGACCCCCTTTGCATCGCTCCACGGCCCCCCTGGGGGTCGCGCCCCACAGTTTGAAGACCCCTGCCTTAGAGGCAGTCCACGGCTTACCATTGATTGGCTTCATTGTCAGCCTCCTTTGCTTGCTATTGCTCGACTGCTGTAGGTTTCCCTCCTCTTCACTTGTTAGTCTCTCCCCTGTAGCATGGACATATTTCTTGTGTGCTTCTACTGCTCATTTTTTTTAGGCACAACTTTTTTCTTTGTGTTTATGCACTATATCAGGGTGCATCTTTTTCAGCTGGGCTCCCTCATGTACCCCCTCTGTGTTCCTTCCTCCTTCATCAGTGTTCCTGCTTTTCCCCCACCCACCGTTGCTCCCTCCCTTGTCCAATTTTCTGCTTGCCCCCAACGCCCTTCCTCCTTCCTTTGTCTGTGTTGTCACTCGCCCTCCCCCACCTGCCATAAACAAAAAAAGGCTATTACATAAACGGCACTAGCCACGGCATAGCACTTTATTCCTCACAGACCCTGCCCTCCGTGTTGCACCCCCCCATCCTCCATGTTGCCTCCAACCGTCACTCCTCACAGCAATAAAAACAAGCATTTGCAATGCAATAGGTCTCTCATTTGCGGGAGTTTGAGCTATTGGCATTGTAAATGACAATGCCTTTTATTTACATGTTTTGTAAACCTGCAAGCAAATATGTACTTGTAGTCGTTGCTTAAAAGAAGCAAGGCTAGCAGTAACAGTGCCTCTTTTACTGCCAGCCTTGCTTCGCGTGAGCAAGGATTATAAGTACAAAGTGTGTGTTTACGCACCGCTTGCAGGTTTTTAAAATACATAAATAAAAGGCATTGTCATTTACAATGCCAATAGCTCAAAGTCTCGCAAATGCGAGACCTTTTCCATTGCAAATGCTTTTAAATGCTTATTAAGCTGGGTATAAGGCGGAAAGGAATTGGCCATGAACCCATGATTACAGAGCTGAAGTGGGAAGTTTGTATAGCCCAATTTTCCTCTGCAGGAGATTGCAAAACAGTCGAAATTGGCTCTTCTCAATTTTTTTCTCCACCTCTACCTACATTACACTGTCATTGCGGTGATAGAAGGGCCTTTAAGTTCAAATTTTGACATAGGTATCACCAAATGATGTAGGCAAGGGAAGTAGAGGATGTGAGGGTGGAGAAAAGGCCAAGGCCGCGAAGGAGATAAAAAGTAACTGGGAAATATAAAGAAGGTACAGGAAATTGAGTAGTAGAGATCGAAAAGGTGAGTGGCAGGTGAGGAGGTCTGGCAGCAGGTTGTGAGGTAAAAAGGCTGAGTGGGTGTTAAGGAAGGGGGGTGTGGTCTGCAGAGTGGGAGTGAAGGAAGAAAGGAATGGAAGAAAGGAGCCCAGGCTGGAGTTCAGGATGAAGGGAAGAGTAGCAAGCAAAAGAGAGAGGGCAAGGCGCAGCATTAGCACTCCAACTGGCCTCACACTGGGTAAAGTGGCAGAAACCGCAAGATTTACAGTGCACAGATTTAAATATTCTGGGAACTAATGCACCCATCGCTGGAGAGACTAACTTTCCACGTATCCTAAGGATTTAATGTGGCAATGCTTCTTATGTCCACACAGTGCCTTGTGCTGCAAGACAGGAAGCAGGAATGGAGTGGAGGGCGGGGGTGGGGAGACAGGGAGTGCACGCTGCTCCAGAACACTAGGCTCTGCTTCCAGGACATGTGAGGAGAAGAACACCATGTTCTTGCTTGGAGATTAGCATCAGAGCGCAGACAACATTGGGGAGGGGCAAATGGAGCAAAGAGGCGGGGGCATATTACCTGTAGCAACGGAGGAGGGGGCGCAACTGGATGCCCTGGGCAACTACCTAGAGCAAAGGGCGAGCGGGGGGGGGGTGCATCGCCTGCAGCAGCGGGGGAAGTGGTGACATAGCTGGGGCAGCCGTCGAGGTGGGATAAAGGGGCGGGGACAGCAGACGATGGGTATTACTTGCAGCACAGAGGAGAGAGTGCAACTAGCGATGGCAAGAAAATAGGCGGGGCGGGGGAAGTAGAAAAGAAAGGAGGAGGAGGAGGTGAAACGAAAGGAATGAATGGCCGAGCTCAGAGTAGGGTGAAAGAACAGGAGCAGTAGAAAAGCAGTGAGAGGCAGAAGGCAGTGAAGGCGGTAGGAGAAATAGGTGAGTGAGAGTGCAAGGGACACGGATGGAACGGTTGAAGGGGTTTAGAGGACAGGCACAGAAGGTGCACTGAGGATATGGGAGGGTGAAATGAGCACAGAAAGAGTAAAAACTGGGGGAAGGGAACAGATGGGATAGATAAGAAAACAGATGGAGCGAAGTATACAAGGCTGCGGTGACAGAGAAAAGCAAGCATTGGCAAAGTCAGCAGGTCAAGGGGGCGCCTGCTAAAATATTACGATTAGTGCCCGTGTTGTTGTTTATGCTGCCAAATAAAAAAAAAACCTAGATGAAAAGCAAAGTGGCGCCGTTGCAGGAAAGCATGTTGTGCTTGCAGTAGGAGAAAATCATTAATGAAAATAGTGCTCACAGACTGTAAATAAAACATACCGTGTAACAACACAAGTAAAAGGGCCAGTCCTCATGGGAGGTTACAACTGTAGAAAAGACGGTACCAAGGAGGGGCTAACAAGCCTATTAACGAATCAGAAGTCAACATTTACAAAGGACAATGACACATGCCAATGCAAAATATGGGCGGAGAGTGAGCGGAGCTTCAAGTCCATACCTGAATACAGTATGTCTCAATCGACGACGACACATTTGAAAAGAAAAAGAATAAATATATTTTACTATTACTCGATACAAATTGAGTTGAATTGACTCTGCCAACAACTATCAATAAGACTACTGACTGAAATCTTACAAAAGGGTCTGTATTCTTTATAGGAATTGCAACGCCCTGAAGATGATCTTATAGATAAATTACGCAAAGACCGAAACGTCGACACGCCAACCCTTTTTCTAATCTACTACTGGACCTATATTTTTATGAAAACAATGTCCAATGTATAGGCTGTTTTCATCAGGATTACATTTGTAATGGGTTGTACTACATCAGTGATGATCAACTAGGGTATAATCTTCAGTCTCTATGCCCTATGGATTTATGAGATATTTTTGTACCCTTCGATTTACTAAAAAATATAAACTTATACAAAAAAAAGAAATACACCCTACTTTGTTTCTTCTGTTCTAAAGATGAATACATTATTAAGTCACCTTATTATGTTTCAGTCCAAATTCATTTACTAGTATGCTAATTTTAGGGCATTCATGAATATTGCCTAAAATAAATGCAATTGATCTTTAAATAATAAGCTGTTTATTAACACAGCTTTCCAGCATTTTCACCAGCAAAGGTAGAAGTGATATGGGGTAATTGTTAGACAAACGATTTGGATCGGCATTCCATTTTTTCAGTATAGGGGATACAAGCGCAGCCTTGCAAGCTAGTGGGATTTTGGCCGATTCAAGCGAGAGATTGAATTGCGAAAGAATAGAAGGGACTATCAAGGCTGCAAGATTCGCAGAGACTCTGAGGGTGCAAAGGTCTGCAGGTGAACCAAATTTGACATTAATCAGTAGCTCCCAAATTTGGTCCAAGGTGCAAGTTTTGAACCTATCTAGGTTATGGATTGCAATCTTGGGAGGCAGACTTAAATGAGTTGAATTCATCTGAGTTTGGCTAGAAGGGAACTTCTTATATATAGCTTTGATCTTATCGTCAAAAAAGTCTGCCAACAAGTCACGTCGTTGTTGGGAGACTGCCATATCTGAGATCCAGGCAGGAGGTTTGGTGAACTCATTGAGCACTTTATAAAGCTCTTTGGTTGAATTACCCCCTTCTAGATTCTGCCTCATATATAACTTCTCCTGGAATTCCTGATCTGGGTATGGTATTGGGATAATGCCTATTTGTAAGCAGCTCTATCAGCTGGGGTTTTAGTATGGTGCCAGCGTCTCTCCAGCCTTTTACAGCTTGCTTTCAAAGTAGTCAGTGCCATAGAAAACCATGGGGCACGTGGCCTGAAGTAGATGTGCTTAGATTGTTTGAATATAGCCATTTTGTCGAAGGCTGTAGTAAGAGCGTTATGATAGCTAGAAAGTGCTTCGTTAATACCTGAATTAGGAGTCACAGCTCCCGGGCTGAATGTCTTAGAAAACTGGTCTAACAAGATGGCATTCCAGTCTCTATAGGCTTTAGGCCCCAGATTGGCCAGGTGATGCATGACGTCCATCCTATCAGTCGGAAACTTGATCAGATAGTGGTCTGTCCAAGTGAAAGGGAGGGGATCTTCACTCTGTAAAAGTGCAGTCTTAGTAAAAATCATACCTAAGGTGTGTCCCGGCACGTGTTGCACCCGTAACAACCTGACGACGGCCCAGCATCTCTGTCTTCAAAAAGGTAGGTAACCTCTGGGTTAGTAACATCTTCCCCATGAAAATTAAAATCACCCAGCAAAAGAAAATTGCTGGAGGACAATGTGAAAGGGGCAATATTTTCAGCCAGAAGATCGCTGAATTTTTTTTTCATACCAGGAGGCCAGTAGATAAGAGCACCCTTCCAATGGAGACCGGGCGACAACTCGAATTTGAAAATACAGATGTCAGCCCTCTCCTCTAGGGAGGATTCAATTATTTGAAACTTAGCCGAGTTCTGAAATGCAGTGGGAACCCCCCCACCTGGTCTGACTTCCCTATAGAGTCTAATTAACTGGTAATTATCAGACAGTGTGAGAGGGATACAAGGGAGGGACAGGGTATTTAACCAAGTCTCTCTAAAGAAGCAAAATTCTCGGCTAGTAAAAGATAGAAGATCCCAAATTTCAACTGCATGTTTCAATAATGATCTAATGTTACAGTAAATGCCACGAACAGGTATAAGGTGAGTATTGTGTTTTAAGGGTACTGACGGCTGACTTTTATGTGAAATAAAAGAGATATAAAAGTATCCCTCATTTCAGGTGTGAAAGGAATAGTAGAGCAAGAGAACCTGCGCTTTCTGTGGGATGCTGGGCCCTCTAAGGTGGGAAAAAAGCAGGTGGCAGCAGTGAGGAGACCTGCTGGAAGCAATAACAGTGGCTAATACAAGTAGTTTGGCAGCAGAATAACTAGTTAAAATGGGGCTTAACATGATGATTGCAAACTGGTTGGTCCACGGAGCAGGGGTTCTGGTGACTGGGAATGTCCGGGCACGGACGGGCACAGACAGGTTAGCCTTTGGGGCGCCGGTGGCACGCCCGCTGCACGCATCCACGCCCTGCTGCTAATTTTATAGGCCTAACTGAGAAGAACATCTGAACCGCCAACCTGTCAAAATGGCAATGGTTCAGTGGCAACTAGGAAGAGAAAAGCCCCGCTCTCGCAGCACAGTTGGCCGAAGCCGCGACGGAACAGACAGCACAAAAATATTAAAAGATACAAATTGGAGCCCCCCCTTCCCTAAAAATGCAGCGTACCTCAAACAATTAAAATAGGTGCAAGTAGTACTAAAATGGCAGCCAAGTAAAGAAGGTAACACTTGCTGTGCAGTGGCAGCGCATCCGTGCCATGCTGCTAATTTTATAGGCCTAAATGAGGAGAAGGTCTGAACCGCTGACCTGTCAAATGGCAGCGGTTCAGTGGCAACTAGGAAGATAAAAGCCCCGCTCTCTCCGTACAATTGGCAGAAGCTGCGGCGGACCAGAAAGTAAAGAAATATTAAAAAATACAAATTAGAGCCCCCTTCTCTAAAAATGTGGCACATCGCAAAGAATTAAAATTGGTGCAGGTAGTGCTAAAACGGAAGCCAGGTAAAGAAGGGAACACTTGCCGTGCAGTGCAGTGCTGTAGCAAAGAACAAGATTCTTTGTTTACCGGTATTACTTGAGCACTGTTACAAAGTCAAAGTTAAAGTAGCAAACATCAAACTTGAATCCCTTAATTATCCAAACCCAAAAAGATGAATAATAATGGCAAAACTCTTGCTCTGATCAGCACAGACGGCAGAACAAATTTTGAGCTTCACCTTATCGTAACATTGATAAAGAATTGGGTTCACAATAGCAAATCTAGTTAGTTCCAGCTACTAAGTCATTCCAAGAACCACACATACATAGTTGCAGCAAGGATTGACAGGCTTCTTTGAATGTGAGATGTGGCCTGTGTAGGAGAGTAGGATCTGCCTCTTATGTTGCCCCCACTTTTTTTCTGATGTTTACACTGGTTTCTGGCTATAGTCTGGCTGGGTCCCTGCTAATCAGGGCCCCAGCCTCTCTGTTCTCTCTAAATGACTTGGAGTGCACTCTAGGTGCACTAGTGATTGGATACTGTGGTACCTTATGAGTCCCTAGTATATGGTACCTTAGGTACCAAGGGAATAAGTACTTCACAGGCCTACCAGGGGCTGAAGCATGTATTATGCGACCCCTGGGAAGCAGACTAAATCTGACACCACAGGCCTGCTACTGCAGCCTGGGTGAGGTGGTGCTAGCACCCCTCACTGAGATATAGGTTTCCTATATCTCTCCTGCACACACATTTAAACCTATCAGTCACCCCTAAGGCAGGCCCTATCAATCCTGAGGGCAGGGTGCTTGGTTCCTATGTGAGAGGGTGCCTCTGCCTGAGCAGGGCCCCTCTGCAGCTCTCAGAGTCCATTCTCTGGGGCTGTTTGTGGATGCGGTTAAACCATATACTCTTAAGTGCATTATATCCTCGCGGTAAAATGCTAACTTTGGAATGGCTGCATCAAAACATGTCGTGTTTGGTGTCAAACATCTTGGAATACTACCCCCGCCAGTCCTGGCGGCGGGGGTAGCATTCCACCCTTCTAGAGGGATAGACATGTACCTACTGTGGAAACGCGGTAGAATCCTGCAGAGCCCTGGCATCACAAAATGGATGCCACCAGTCACAGACACTGGGCTGCCCTCCTGCTGATGACCGAAACTCGCAGTGGAGGAAGCCCAACAATAGGCATCCTGTCACAGGGAGGTGTAACCACCTCCCAGACAGGGTTTAGTGTATTGGGGCTGGGTGGGTGCACTCTTAGAGTGCTTTGAAGTCCTGCACTGGGGAGCAGAAGGCTCCTCTGTGCATATGCCAGTTCAAACCAGCTCAGGGGCTACCTGCCCCGGCTCTGGCGCGAACTGGACAAAGGGAAGAGGGTGTAGCCACCCACTCCCTGACCCTCCCATAGGTGGGGTCATAGAGCTAGTCCCTCCCTTTCTTTTAGTATAAGAGGGGGAACCTGTGCATTGCAAACTAGATATCCCTGGACGACGCTCTGAAGAAGAATCCTGGACCTTCGACGTTCCACTACCTTTGGAAGACTGAAGAATCTCCTTGGAGTCAAGGAGTGACTCCCTGCTTGGCAGGCACCAAAACTACAAACGACGGTCGCAAACTACGCCGCTCCCGCCGGAGTCCGAAGTCCCTGCAGCCCAAGAAGTGAATTTCCTGACTTCTCAAAGGCCATCGTGAGTCCCCAGCGAAGCTGAGGCCAGTGGACCCCAAGAGTGACAAGGAACCGCGACCCCTGGGTACCGTGCACTATTGTCGAGTGCAACCCCTTCACAACGTTCTACGAACTTGTGCTTTGGACCACGTGTGGTCCTAGCCTCCAGCAGGAATCCCTCCGAAGATCAGAGGCCTACCACGTCCCGAGTGACCGTGGGCCCCTGTTGAGCGAATCCTCCTGAGGCGTCTTCGCGATCCCTTGCCAGCCGGCTTGTGTGACCCCTGAAGGCTTTCCTACAGAACCAAAGGGCTCCCCTGGTTGCTCCAGGCCTGCCCTGACCTACCCTCGCTGGGTAAGTCCCTCAGACCTTGCTGGTCTGCGCCATTGACTTTTTACACTTTCCCCGAGACTTGCTGTTACCAAGGCTTGTTGGCTCCAATCGAGTTGCCGACACCGCAGTAAGCTGCAGACATCGTGGGACACGCAGAATCCAGCTCCTGGTTGTCGTCGACGCCTCCTGGACCTCGTGGCTGAAGAGTCAAGGTACCCATGAACGACCTGAATCCTGTCTACGACGGTGGGCATCCATCTTCCTTGCCCCGGGTCACTGCCAAGTGCCCTTGAACACTGTCCCCTCTGCTTTCAGGTCTTCCATCTTCTGAATCCAGGCTTGGATTCCTCCGGACACTTCTCCTGTCGCCGCAAGCAGCAAGTCTTCACTGGCTCCCAGTGAAAACGACGCCGCGACCCGACACCAAAGAACACCTATGCACACGGCACCCCTGGGCGAGGTAACTTCAGCACTACGGTGCTCCTGTGGGTGTGGGCCCTAGAACTGCTTACCCTGTAAGTGACTTGCTTGTGGCTACCCTAGAATTGCCCTAAAACTCTTACTTTCTAAGTGCGACTATCGCGCTGACTCGTACATGGTTCGCATCTGTGTTAGACACATCGCGTCCAACTCCCTTGCAACTCTATCTGTAACCGCGTTCTTCGACTCGTACAGAGTCCGATCGGTGTGTTCGCCTCGAACACGCAAGGGACCTTTAACATTGAAATCTCAATCGCGTCTGTTCGCATAGACTCGCACAGGACTCGCACCGGTGCCAGGACACCGCGTCCGTCCCTGTGGGTCTCCTACAACTACCTGGGGTGGTTCTTGGGGTCCCTCGATTCTAGATGCCCTAGACCTAGGTCTAGCCAAACTAAGATTGTGATATTTGATTGTGCTAAACTTATTTTGATAACATTTGATTTGTGCATATGTCTCTGACTTCTAATCTCATAAAGAGATTAGTAGAGAGTTGTTAGTAATAAATACATATATATTTGATATATATACCTGTGTGGTGTCTTTTCATTTGGTGATTCAAGAGATTGTGTGGTAAAACAAGCTGCTTTACATTCCTTCAAGACTTAGCCTGAAGGCTGCTCTCCACAGCTACCACTAGGATAGCTTTCTTTAAAGGTTGTCTTAAACCTATCTACCATAAGAGTCGAATTGTACTGGTGCAAGGTGTCCACTTTAATTAGTGAACAGCATATACCAGGCCAACTTCTCATAGCCTGTATATAGATATAATGTGAAAACGTCGAACTTGTATAATGCTGATACCACATACAAAGCCAAGCAAGTTATTCACTGCCAAATGAGATACATGGTATATGTATTAATATGCCCTTACGAGAAAATGTATGTAGGCAGCCCCACATGAACATTAAACAAATGAATGTGAGGGCACATGGTACTGTACACCACAGTGATGCTGGGTACCCTATTTCTATTAATTATAATGAAAAACATGACCTATCTGGGGATCTCGGTGTCACGTTTCAAGCTATGAATAGTATCATAGCTACTCCTGAGCTACAGATGTTATGTGGATCTGAAACACTTTGGTTTACAAAAGTAAAGTCATTTGCAGGACGTTTTGGGTGGCTAACATGGAGGTGAGTTACTGTTTGTGTTTGCCTTCTAGAAACATGTAATTGATCCAAGATGGAAAATCTATACCCTAGCATTTAACATTATGCTTTCTTTTTGTGTGTTATGCTGTTAGATAATTTTTTTAATGTAGTTTCACAAATCATATGACACAGGATACCCACTCTCTCTCCATTCTTACAAAACATGATGAGTTTTTGTATTGTAAGTATATTATTATGTAGCTATAATGAAATATTATGAAGATATAATTAAATATGAGTATATACTGAGTCTTTTTTGTAGTTTTTTTATTCAAGGCATTTTCACTTTCTTCCATAACAGTATATAATGAACAAATCTTTATTGCCTCCACCAGTTTTTAGGTCTCGCCTGAGCCAGCGCATGCGTTGCTCTGCGAGACATTAAGTTAGGGCTCTAAACTTTGGAGCACACGCTCGTGCGTGTGCTTGTGTGTTTTTAACCCGCTATTGGCCTTTGCATGCGTCTTTCTAAGAAAGACAGCATGCAATTGGCCAAAGGCGGGGGCATGTCCTGCCTTCTTTTTATGGTGGCCTAGGGTCCTCGGGGGCGAGCAGCAGCGTGGCTGTGTGTCATCTGGTTTTAATTAGCGCGCAGTGTGCCAGATGGTGGTCTGCCTGCATTCCAGTTTCAGGTTACTTCGACTTAACAGCTTTGTTGTTTACAAGTCCTGCTTCTTGGTACTTTACAATGTGCCTTATTGGAACTCACTCTGCCTTAGTGTTCCTTTTGTTGCCTTATTTTATTTCATTGCCTAATGTTGCCTCATTTATCTGTTTTTTGGGTTTTAGAGTTATTTCACTTTATTTGCATTTAGTCCGATAATGCATATTGCATACAGAAAACTGTAGAGCGCTTTGAAGGGTAGTGGGTAAGTATTGTGCTTTGGAGTTATTTTGCGTCCTGAACCTCCCAATGCCTGAACCTCCCAATGCCCACGTTCTGCCCGAACCTCTCACTGTCCCCTTTCTTCCTGACCCTCTCACAGTCTCCGTTCTGCCCGTACCTCTCACTGTCCCATTTCTGCCTGAACCTCCCATTGCCCCCGTTCTGCCCGAACCGATCACTGTCACTTTTCTGCCTGAACCTGTCCCTTTCCCCTTTCTGCTTGAACCATTCACTGTCCCCGCTCTGCCCGAATCTCTCACTGTCCTATTTCTGTTGGAACCTCTCATTGCCCCCGTTCTGCCCGAATCTCACACTGTCACTTTTCAGCCTGAACCTGTCCCTTCCCCTTTCTGCTTGAACCTCTCACTGTCCCCGCTCTGCCCGAATCTCTCACTGTCCTATTTCTGCTCGAACCTCTCATTGCCCCTGTTCTGCCCGAATCTCACACTGTCACTTTTCTGCCTGAACCTGTCCCTTTCCCCTTTCTGCTTGAACCTCTCACTGTCCCCGCTCTGCCCGAATCTCACTGTCCTATTTCTGCTCGAACCTCTCATTGCCCCGTTCTGCCCGAATCTCACACTGTCACTTTTCTGCCTGAACCTGTCCCTTTCCCCTTTCTGCCTGAACCTCTCACTGTCCCCGCTCTGCCCGAATCTGACTGTCCTATTTCTGCTCGAACCTCTCATTGCCCCCGTTTTGCCCTAATCTCACACTGTCACTTTTCTGCCTGAACCTGTCCCTTTCCCCTTTCTGCTTGAACCTCTCACTGTCCCCGCTCTGCCCGAATCTCTCACTGTCCTATTTCTGCTCGAACCTCTCATTGCCCCGTTCTGCCCGAATCTCACACTGTCACTTTTCTGCCTGAACCTGTCCCTTTCCCCTTTCTGCTTGAACCTCTCACTGTCCCCGCTCTGCCCGAATCTCTCACTGTCCTATTTCTGCTCGAACCTCTCATTGCCCCCGTTCTGCCCGAATCTCACACTGTCACTTTTCTGCCTGAACCTGTCACTTTCCCTTTTCTGTTTGAACCTCTCATTGTCCACGCTGTCCCCTAACCTGTCACTGTCCTATTTCTGCCTGAACCTCTGATTGCCCCCGTTCTGCCCGAACCTATCACTGTCACTTTTCTGCGTGAACCTGTCCCTTTCCCTTTCTGCTTGAACCTCTCACTGTCCCCGCTCTGCCCGAATCTCTCACTGTCCTATTTCTGCTTGAACCTCTCATTGCCCCCGTTCAGCCCGAATCTCACACTGTCACTTTTCTGCCTGAACCTGTCCCTTTCCCCTTTCTGCTTGAACCTCTCACTGTCCCCGCTCTGCCTGAATCTCTCACTGTCCTATTTCTGCTCGAACCTCTCATTGCCCCCGTTCTGCCCGAATCTCACACTGTCACTTTTCTGCCTGAACCTGTCCCATTCCCCTTTCTGCTTGAACCTCTCACTGTCCCCGCTCTGCCCGAATCTCTCACTGTCCTATTTCTGCTCGAACCTCTCATTGCCCCCGTTCTGCCCGAATCTCACACTGTCACTTTTCTGCCTGAACCTGTTCCTTTCCCCTTTCTGCTTGAACCTCTCACTGTCCCCGCTCTGCCTGGATCTCTCACTGTCCTATTTCTGCTCGAACCTCTCATTGCCCCCGTTCTGCCCGAATCTCACACTGTCACTTTTCTGCCTGAACCTGTCACTTTCCCCTTTCTGTTTGAACCTCTCATTGTCCACGCTGTCCCATAAGCTGTCACTGTCCTATTTCTGACCGAACCTCTGATTGCCCCCGTTCTGCCCGAAACTATCACTTTTCTGCCTGAACCTGTCCCTTTCCCCTTTCTGCTTGAACCTCTCACTGTCCACGCTCTGCCCGAATCTCTCTCTGTCCTATTTCTGCCCGAACCTCTCATTGCCCCGTTCAGCCCGAATCTCACACTGTCACTTTTCTGCCTGAACCTGTCCCTTTCCCCTTTCTGCTTGAACCTCTCACTATCCCCGCTCTGCCCGAATCTCTCACTGTCCTGTTTCTGCTCGAATATCTCATTGCCCCCGTTCTGCCCGAATCTCACACTGTCACTTTTCTGCCTGAACCTGTCACTTTCCCTTTTCTGTTTGAACCTCTCATTGTCCTCGCTGTCCCATAACCTGTCACTGTCCTATTTCTGACCGAACCTCTGATTGCCCCCGTTCTGCCTGAACCTATCACTGTCACTTTTCTGCCTGAACCTGTCCCTTTCCCCTTTCTGCCCGAACCTCTCATTGCCCCCGTTCAGCCTGAATCTCACACTGTCCTATTTCTGCCCGAACCTCTCATTGCCCCCGTTCAGCCCGAATCTCACACTGTCACTTTTCTGCCTGAACCTGTCCCTTCCCCTTTCTGCTTGAACCTCTCACTGTCCCCGCTCTGCCCGAATCTCTCACTGTCCTATTTCTGCTCGAACCTCTCTTTGCCCCCGTTCTGCCCGAATCTCACACTGTCACTTTTCTGCCTGAACCTGTCCCTTTCCCCTTTCTGCCTGAACCTCTCACTGTCCCCGTTCTGCCCGAATCTCTCACTGTCCTATTTCTGCTCGAACCTCTTATTGCCCCCGCTCTGCCCGAATCTCACACTGTCACTTTTCTGCCTAACACATAAATTGTGTTAAATGGTGAACAATGTGTGTTCGTGCTTCGTTCGTAAGCATAGCCAATAGGTCCCGCCTTTGGGACCTTATAAGTGTTTAGCCATGCAGCACATTTTCCTGGCTTAAACTTGCGTAAATGCGAGAACTATTGCATTGATACCAATGAGTGATACCAAAACGCAACAGTATCTCCCCAAAAACTACTGTTTTATCTTGCCACTGCTCCCTCTCTGCTGTTGACGTATCTCCTGTTGCACGTCAGTCACATCTTGTATTTAGCCCCGTCATCGGAAAGCTGCAACGCTATACACTTATAAGGTCCCAAAGGCGAGACCTATTGGCTATGCCAATGCTTGTTTCCTTTACTTGTGCTCTTGATGTATCACATAATTACCAAGCTCAACTTTTCAGCACTTAGTCTTGGCATGGTCTAATCACGGGCGAGAGTGGTTCCTTACAAAGCTAATAAGCTGTAAACCTAATGGCATTTTTCTGTCCAACTTTTAAGATCACATCTTGCACTAGTTGGTGACTATGACCATTTACATTGTATTCTCTCAGCATGCACAATGCCTATCACATTGGTGTTATGACAGCATCGTGCTATGATGGCAGAAGGTTACTGGCTATGTAGTCTTGGTGAAAGGATGTAAGATGGATAACCTGATGTAAACATGCTTTTTCGTAATTGTTTGCATATACGCTCTGCCTGAAAAAGTCTGGATTTTGTTAAGGGTGAAGCATGTTTTGGCGAGGTATTTAAATCAAGTGACCTTGACGTAATACCAGACTGGGAATTAATAGTAAGGCATCCACATAATTCAACAACCTAGTAGCTGGTAGCAGTTTATTGACTGTAGCTTGGTTGGTGTGCAGCTTATGCTTTGTTGCATTCATTGATTTGACCAAGACTTTTCTGTTTGATTAAAAATGCACACCTGGGGCAGCAGTGTGTTCACTAGGTTTATGCAGTTTTGCATGAAGTTAGTAAATGGTGGTTTTTGTATTTTTTCATATATATATTGAGAGTGCATGATTTTGACCACTGTTGCCTTCCATACTTTTGGGGTAAGATTTAGAAACACAGGATTTATTTTAGGAGATCGTAGTTAGTTTTGTACTTTGATCAACACCTGGAAGCTCTGTCGCTGATGGCCTTTTTCAAAGAACTGCTTTAGTGCTGCTTTACACTTTTTTATGTATCAGTCTGATGTCCTTGGCCTATTCTGGAAGTACTGGGGAGGCTTGCTGAGAGTGTTAAACACTACATCCAACCCAAAATCATGATCCTACATAGAATTTCACCCTATAAAGCCTGTGGCCTTCTGTAACGGACAAGGTAATTAATGTCTGACCATCTTGATTATCAGTTTCGCAATAGCTCTTCTGGTGATTCCTCCAGGCATCCCAGGCACACCTCCTGGAGCTTGAGGGTCATTCCTTTTTTTTTTTGTTAACTGTTTTTATTAATATTAATAAAACATACAGCATGGATACACGAATTGTGAGGAGCAATATTTAGCATTACAAAGTTACATATGTTACAGAGTGAAGCAGCCTTGACACCAACTGTAATCACATTTTGTTTGATTATTATGAAATTACCATCAATGAGGATAGGAATCTTAGTTTGGAGGCCGGTCAGGAAGGATCAGAAAAAAGGGTAGGGGCGATCCGGCTTCTGTCTGCCCCTAGGTCCCGCCCTGGGACCAGATCTTTTTGAACTTTTGAGGGCAGCCTCTTGCCTTGTAGGTCACTCTTTCTGCCACCATATATACATATCCATGCTGGCTTTCCACTCTGTGAGAGTGGGGAGGTTTGGGGCTCCCCAATGACAGGCTATGTCCCTTTTGACCACTACCAGCCCCACGTTGCATAGCAGGAGTTTGCTACATGGCAAATCTATTTCAGTGGGGATACCCAGTAGAATATATATCGGGGGTCTAATTTGAGCTGTGCATTGAGTATTGCATTCAGTTCTCCCATTATCCGTGACCAGTAGTCTCTGATGTGGCTACATTCCCAGATGTGTGTATGTATGTGCCCTGGGGAGCTTTACAGCGCAAGCAGTTGGGTGTGTCTGCTCTTCCCATGTTGTGAAGACGTGCTCTATCATAGTAGACCCTATGGAGGATTTTAAATTGTATTAGTCGAAGTCTCTGTTTTATGGCCACTTCCCTTGGGTGCATCAGTGCCGCCTCCCAGTCAATATCCTCCTGTGGCCCTGTGGTGTCCTCCCATTTGGCTCTAAGTGGTCCCAGTTTATCAGGGATGTTGTTCAGTAGTGTTTTATATGTCCAGGAGATGGCTTTATTGGAGATCTCCTCTTGTAGGAGCCTGCCCTCGAGGGGAGCAAATTCTGGGATGTTTGCCGTCTCTATTCCCTCTGCCCTCCATGCGGTTTTCAGCCTGAGGTACGCATAGCGCTGATTGTTATGTAGTTGGTATGTAGTCTGTAATGTATCAAAGGAGGCAAGGGTGCCTCCTTCTAGGAGATCTCCCAATTTGGAGATTCCAATCATGTCCCATTGTCTGAATCCCTGGAGTTTACTAATTTCCCGTAGCCTGCCTTCCCACAGGGGAGTCTCCCTCGAAATTTTGGCGTCCCACTTCATTTGCCTTTCCTCCCCCTTCCAGGCTTCTATTACGCTCTGGGTGGCTGGCAGCAGTTGGCTGACGCCCTTACCTCCGTATAGGTAATGTAGTTAGGTGTGATTTCTAAATTGAAGCCGTTCCAGTGCATATGTGGGATGGTCTCCTGCAACATGTCCCCATTCATTAAGGACTATTAGGTGGGCCGCCCTGTAGTATGCTCGTCATCTGGTAGTGCAAGGCCCCCGTTGTATTGAGTATGCTGTAATGTTTGCAATGCCACTCTTGGATGCGCCCCGTCCCATAGGAGCGTGCAAAATTCATTTTTTAGTGTTATAAAAATTGTCTCGGGTATCTTACTATACATATTTTGTAATATGTACAGCAGCTTTGGAAGGCTGACCATTTTATACATGGCCGCCCTACCCATTATTGTCAGTGGAAGTCGTCTTCATCTTCCTACGTCTTCCTGAAATTCCTTTAGAACCCTTTTAATGTTCTGCGATAGGTTCGCTACCTCGTTAGTGGTAATGTAAAGGCCTAGGTACCGGAATCCTCCCGGAACCACCTGTAGACCCCCCGGGATGTCTTGACTCTCAATGAGTCCCCCTATCGAGTATAAACTAGACTTATCCCAGTTAATGCAGTATCCAGCGTGACGGCCATATTCTCCGACTATAGTTAAGATCGTTGGGAGCATCCTGGCTGGATCAGTGACATATAGGAAGATGTCATACGCATAAAGTGAAATCCGTTCATCTCCCAAGACCTCTCTGTCATCTTGAAAGCCACTTATATCCGGGTGGGACCTGATCACACAGGCCAACGGTTCTAGCACCAGTGCGAACAGTAATGGGGACAGGGGACATCCCTGTCTAGTGCCCCTCTGCACCGGCCAGTTTGCCGAAGTCGCCCCATTAACTCGAACTCTGGCCTCTGGATTTGTGTACAGTAATGTTACCCAGGCTGTAAAGACCGGCCCGAATCCGAACTTCGATAGTGTCTGTTTCATGAATGGCCAGTGGACTGTATTGAATGCCTTCTCAGCATCTAAAGAGAGGAGCACATGAGGGGTGTCTCTGTGCTTCACCGTGTCTATCCAGTTGGCAAGCCTGCGTAGGTTAAAGCGTATGGCTCTTTTAGGCATAAAGCCGGATTGGTCCCAGTGTATAAGAGATGTGATGACCGTCAAAAGGCGCGTGGCAAGAATGGTGGCCAAAATCTTTGTTTCTAAATTAAGCAGCGAAATTGGTCTGTAAGACCCACATTGTGTTGGGGGTTTCCCTGCTTTGTGGATCACTACCACTGTAGCCGTACACAGGTCGGGCGAAACGGTCCCCTCTTCCTGTGCCGCCAAAAACATATTTAAAAGGTGGGGACCCATAGACTTGCATTCTGTTTAAAGAATTCTGCGGGTAGTCCATTGCTTCTAAATACTTGGGAATTTGGGTGCTATCTGCTAGCTGCCTATCTCTGTATAGTTCTGTATAGTATTGGGCAAAAGCATTTGCAATGTCCTGGGGTTTTGTGTGTATCTTGTCCTGATCATGTATGACGGCTACCCACCTTGCCTCTCTTTCTTTTTGGCTTAGCCAGGCCAAGAGCTTTCCTGCTCTATCTCCCGCCTCGTATAGTTTGTGTTGGGTGGTCTGGATTTGGACTTTCGCTTCTTGATTAACCAGGGCCCTGCATTCCCCCCGTGTTATCTCCACCTAGCAGAGTGTGTGCTGGTCGGTCTCTGGGCCTATGTCCCTCTCGAGCTCCAATAGCCTACACTCCAGGGTTTCAACCTCTCGGGTCTCGACTCTCTTTTTATTTGCTACGATATTTTGTGCACTTTCCCTTATCACCGTTTTAGAAGTTTCTCAGAGGGTGATTGCCGATGCCACTGATCCCTTATTCTCATTAAAGTACAGTTTTGTGGCAGTCCTGATTTCGTTCGCGATCTCTCTGTCCCTTAGGGCCCATGTACTGAGTCTCCATCCCTGTCGACCTATGCCCGCTCTACCTCCTACTTTCAGCCAGAGAGGTGAGTGGTCAGATATGCCCCTTGCCAAATACTCCACTCTATCTACTGCCTCCACTTCTCCTGCCGGCCCGAAGAGGTAGTCCAATCTAGAGAACACCCAATGGTCCCCTGAGAAGTAGGAGTATGTTCGGTCAGTCGGATGGTGTCTACGCCACAGGTCGGTTAGTCCAAGCATTTCTTGAAAGTGGGCTAAGTGGGTCTGGCTGCGTATCTCTGGATTGGCACGTGTGCGATCCATAAGTGGATTTACAACATCGTTAAAGCCCCCCCCCTATAATATGCGTGGAGGGTCTCGATTCTAAGAGAATCCTGGCTACTTTGTCTAATGTGTGTTGTTGCAACCTCGGGGTGCATACATGCTCATCAGCATAAAGTCTCTACGGCCCCATGTCCCTTGTAGCGCCGCAAATGTACCATTAGGATCTATCCATGTTTTGTTAACCTGTAAGGGGGGTGTCTTCCTGATTGATATGGCCACCCCTCTTGATCCTGTGGAGAATCCTGCATGTGCGAGTGTGGTTTAGGGGCCCCTTCCTAGGAATGAGCAATGCGTGCCCATCAGGTGCGTCTCCTGTAAGAAGACAATATCCGGTTTGAGTTGTTTGAGGTATCTAGTAACCAACCCCCTTTTGATTTTGTTCCCCAACCGGTTGACGTTCCACGTCATTACTGTGTAGTTCCCTTCGCCCATTGCTAATGTGTTTTTTTTTCCGTGATTCCTCTGGTGTGATCTATTACAACTATGGCCGCTTCTGTCCCTGCCCCTACTTTCGGTCTCTTCCAGAAATCATCGTCATTTGGCCCCAACTTATACTTGGATAACTCCCAACATGTAACATGAACCCCCCCTTCTCTCTTCCATTACCCCCACTGCCCCCCAGATCGTCAACATGACAACTGCAGCACAGGTAAAGTTTAAGAGGTCTGTTCCCCCTCGCCCCCCAGAACAATGAACTATAAATCACGTGCTATACTTCCACTATTGACTCCACAGCCTCTTGGGCAGAGTATTGTATTATCTAGTGGGCCTTTAATAGTGGCTTACTGTCTCTTGGTGACTGTCTCGCCCCTGCATCTCAGCCTTCGTCACCACCTTTGTCTTGTGGCTGCTGCTGGATCGTTGGGGCTGCAGAGTCTGGGCCTGAGTCTTCTATTTGGTGAATGTACTTGAGGAGCGGATGGTCGTTATCTACATCCGCCGCGTATTCTCTTTCCGACGGTTCGGAGGAGGCTCGCTCTCGGTTTGACTGTAGTGTTCGCCTGGTGTTTCTTCTTGAGGTTTCTTCATCTGATTTCGAGTTTTGCGTCTTTTCATTTGAGATCTGTTTGGCGTGATATGGAGTTCCGGTGTGGGTCTCCCGCGAAGCTGTCCGGTGCCGCAACCTTTTTTCTCTGGATCTACCGGAGCTCGAATTCACCGGTTTATCTGTTTGAGGTGTCCGACTCTGGCCCGGACGGCGTCTCGTGGTGGGGCGTTCCTCGATCCAGGCCCACGCCTCTTCTGGGCTCTGGAAGAATTGTGTGTGGCCCTGGAAGATTACCTTAAGTTTTGCCGGAAAGAGGAGCATGTACTGGATCGCCAGTGTTCTCAGCTTTACCTTAACTGCGTCAAAACTTCATCGCTGTTTTTGTACTTCTCGGGAGTAATCGGGGAAGGCCATTATTCGTGTATTTGCATATTTGATTTCTCCTCTTTGTCTCAGCTCTCAAAGTATTAAGTCACGGTCTTGAAAGTTTCAAAAGCGGGCAATCAGTGGTCTCGGGGGGGGGCATCCGGCGGCGGCCGGAAGACTGGCATTCTGTGGACTCGCTCTATTATAAAGCAAGTTGAGAACTGTGCGTTTGGGAGGGTATCCATAAGCCATGTCAGCAAAAACCGTCCTGGGTCTAGCCCCTCTGCCCCTCCGGAAATCCAATGAAGCAGAGGTTATTCCGGCGGGCCCTATTTTCTGCGTCATCCACCTTCCATGTCACGTCTTTCATTGCTGCCGACAACCCTGTGACTTCCTTTCGCATGGTATGAGACGCATCCTCCACTTCAGCAATGCGACTTTCTACCAGAGTCACCCTCTCCGAGACCTTACGCAGGTCCTGGCACAACCGGCACACCTCTGAGCGCACCTCGGCCATCTTTCCCTCCAGAGCCTCTCTGTAGGCCTAGATCACTTGTAGTATGGCTGTATTGTCCGGCCCAGGTGTGTCATCTCCCTCTGCTCATGTAGTTGCAGGTATCGCTTTCGCGTAGCGATCCATCTTCCCCTGCTTTGTCGGTTTGGGGTCTTTGTCTTTCGCCATCGCCGTAACTATTGGCCAGGTCTCTGTCCAGACTCTGTGTTTTTTGTGCGTTTCTATCGCGAGGGTCGACACTTGCTTCGCTTCTGAGTGAGGGTACTGCTGTCTCTTCACACTGTTCAGTTGCCTTGTGTTCTCTGGCTTGCGTATTTCCCTCACTATTCGGGGGGGATTATTGTTCTGTTGTCCCTTAGCCGTGGCCTGATCCCAGCCCTCTCTGTGTATTGCAGGTTCACGGTAGGAGGGGAGGACTCGCAGGAAGCCTCTTGAGCACCACCAGTCCTTGGGGGCTTAATTTGTAATCACTTGTCCTCGTCACCTGACTTTCCCCCCTGTTAGCTGTCTCCTTCCTCCCCTCCGCAGGTTTCAGTGGCCGGGGCCTTCGTCGTCAGAGACTCAGCCACAGTCCGCGGCTTCTCGTTGCCCAACCTCAGCGGTCCTAAAAGCACGTCCCTGCCGCGGGTGCTCAGGCAACGCCTCTCCTTGCTGGTCGCTTTGGCAGTGACTCACCATGGCTCCCGGGGGACTGTCTCAGTCAGATATGTTTTGCGTTCTCGGGCCCCCGCCTCTCCATCGGCCTCCCTGGGCCTAGGGAACTGGCTGATTGGGATCCCCACTCTCAATTTTGGTGGTCCGCTGTCCAGTCAGGCGGCCACGCTCCTCTTTTCCCGTGTTCTCTGATGGGTGTTATTTCACCCCAGGCCACTGATCCCGTTGGCGGTGACTCACCACGGCTCCCGGGACCACTGCTCACCTCCAAGTCTCGGGTCTTCGGATCGCCACCGTCCACCATAGCTCGTTTCCCTCTGCCAGTCTCATTTCTGCGCAGGCCACCCCTTGCCGATCCCGTTGCAGGGATGGTCGCCGCCAGGTGCACCTCACACGTGTCAGTCGCGGAGAGTACCTCTGGCTCCGCTTCTCACCTGCCGACGTCTAAATTCTCGGAGGGCAGACGGTATCTGTATATCGGAGCTCTTATCTCCACCGTCACATCAGCCAGATTTAGTGCTCGTATCCCGCCGCCATTTTGGTCCGCTAAGGTTATTCTCGGCTCAGCCGCTTTTGGAGACTTTCTTGGGGTGAAACGTCCTTCTCAGCTCTTCTAATGCAGCCGTTATATGTTAGGGGACATAGAGCCCTCCTCTGGGTCGGTTGATGGTTTCACGAAGGCAGGATTATTGACAGGATTAGGTCGGGGCTGACGGAGCTGTTGGATGATGCAGCTACCCGGCCATGTTGCTGGCCACTTGAGGGTCATTTCTTGTGACTTATTATAGACACCGCTGGCCTTTTTGAAAAAACTGTTTTTTAGGAGCTTACTTGGTAGTCTTGGTCCCACACAAGATCCTCTTCCCTCTTGCCACATGGTACAGGCACAAAATAAAACTACAAAAGTAGGTACACTAATAACAAGAAACTACTCCAATTACTGACCTGTGTGCATTTGTAATTGGTGTCTTGAAGGTATGTAAAAAACATAAATGCTGTTTAAAAATACTGTTTCCACAAAGTTTATGCAACTTTGTTTATCCCTGATTGGGTCCTCATGGGCCATGTCCTAAAAAGGTGTGCAATCCGAAAGAAAAGGTTTGAAAGTTTTGCAACCTGTCGCAATTGCTCCTCTTCTACTATGATTGAACCCCACATGTATTTGTCATTTGATTTAAATGATCAAATCCTCACAGTAAAATATTTCATTCTCTTAAATTAGATCACTACATTAATTTAATAATGTTGCTTCTAGAAGCATTATTGTAATGCTATTTTCTTTTCTCGGTTCAGGTGAGGATCTCAATTTAAATCACCAACAGAAAGAGGAGTTTTTGGACTTAAAAGATATGTTTGCTGTGAAAATGAAGCGTCGTTGTTGTGCTGGAAAACACAAAGGTGGAACTTTGTTGGGTATCACAATTTTTATATGCCTAAGAAAAGGACACAATAAATTAAAGGATGCAGCCTTCGACCTTGGCAACACAAGTGAAGACCACTGCAATGTATGGTTCAAACAGTTGAAAGAAATTTTAAATGGTGAGTATTAACTCAATGCTTCCACTACCTGCGGTGAACACATTTAAAGAGATACCCCATCAATATAAGATGCAATATATTTATATCTGAAGCATATCTGTGACGGATATCCTTCCAATGATTCTTTGTATATGTCTTATATTTGCTAATAAGTCTTGATGTTTTATGGGTGTACAGTCTATTGCCCCTTGTACTAAAGATAAAAATGCTTCTTCACTTCCCTGACAATTATTACATTTGCCTGTGCATTGTATCCAAAATAAAACTCAACACTGACAACCTTGATATTTGAATTCTGGGAAGGAGCAGTGTCCGAATTCTCACGACAAGTAGGTGGTTTATCCCCCAGCCACACCCTAAGTTAGAAACATAGTTTTTTTTTAATTGCAAATCATGATGTTTTAAGATGTTCCATGTAAATGGGTGTGCGAAGATCGCTTTTGTGTAATTCTGCACAATTTTGGAAAGTCTATGCGAAATTACGCAAAATGCAAAACTGCCATTTGGTGCTACATTTTGGTGCACAATTCGTTCTTGTGTGCATTTTGGATGCAAGGACACACATCTCGCTAAAAAAATGGGCAAAAACACAAGCACCAAAAACAGTAGCTGCTCACATTCTGGTTGTTTGCTTAGGTTCTTTGCGCTCAGTCAAAATGTTTGCCACAAATGCAATGTAATTATGCAACGTGGCATAATAGTGTCATTTCTTGAATTTCGCGCTTCAAGCATAACACAAAATTACTGAAATTAGGAAAGATCATGGCAGCATAACATACATTTCAAAAGGGCCTATTTAATCGCAACATCTAGATTTTGACTCTGTTAGATGCATCTTCAGAACAGCAGTTGTAAATATCTTTCTTGTTAAGACATCATAAACCCAATTGTACTTGCATAAAGTGGTAGGGATGGTTAGTTCATGCACAAATGTTTTATCTGTGCTAGGCCAGGTTAAGATCTGAAGCCCTTTTGTTTGCCAATGACATCTTATTGGCCTCTAAGATACCCTATGCTCTACATAACCTATTGGATACATATGATGGGTTCTTCAGACAATAGGGTTTGGTTAACAACCCCACTGAAACCAAGATGATGATGTTTACACCACATTAAGGTTTTAATAATAACTTCAAGTTGATCTTCAAGGCTAAACTTGGGACAGACACTTGCTGGGATGTGGCAAGGAGGTACCGTTTATTTTGCGGGTGAAACTTCACTCTTGCTGCATGTTGCAGTGTTTCTGCAGCAGAGGTCAGGAGATCACTCTCCATCGGTTCCATCAGTTGGTTTCTGTACATTTCGTCCATCATGTCACAATACTGTGTTCCTGATCCAGTTGGCAACAGCTTATAAAACCGTATTGATAGCAATGAGTTGCCACTCCATTGAACTTTGTCTCTGCCTTACTGATGGACCGGTTGAAATTCCACAATTGTTGCAAGGAACAACCAGTGAAAGAGGGTGGGCGCAAATTAGAATACCTGAGTGGTACACAAATTAGAAATGATGTGACCTCACATATTGTGATGGGTAACACTCCTATACACCTTGCAAAACACATCAGGAGAGAGTGTGGGTAGAGGAGGGTATTGGGTAGGAGGCAGGGAATACAGTGCTTGTCATACCATACCATGACATTCTGACACCTCCCTGATCTTGCATGACTGAGGAGCCAGTTTAGACTACAACATGGCACCATCCCCACTGATGAGAGGATGGGAGCCATACCATTGTTCCCCAAGGGCTGATTGTTGATAGAGTAATGGTATTTTACACTTTTAATGTGTTGCCACATTACACAAATGTGTGTTAATTTACAGGGTTGGGGCAGATAACAGTTCACAGGAGATTGGAAGCTGTATCAAGGACAGAGGGAGAGGAATGGCAGGAGACGGGCTAGTCAAGGTTTATTAAGAAGATTTAAAGAGGGTGTGACATGGAGTTGAAGAAACAGGGACCGTTGAAGTAGGATCTTTTCTTTTTCAGAATACTGTGGTTTCTGCTGCATATGGGGGTGTCCCATGGCTAGGTTAGGCCCAGGAAGAAACACTTCCATTTTACATGTACACGTTTCTAAAGTTGCCTTCTTTTTCCACAGGATGACTTTTGACACACATTTGCTTGCATGACATTGCAAGATTAGTTTCTCTGAAACCAGATTGCTTACAATACCCTTTCGTAAGTACACTATCACGACACCTTGACCATTCAGTACAAGCCCTGAGCACACATTGTGCAAATGTTCTTGTTTATTATTCATCATAGCAGGTCTGTAGGCCAACATATCTTGAGGGGTTGCATGGAATTAGTCTGGCACCATCCCAACGTTTATATTGTCCAACAAACGAACAGTTCCTACTGAAAGGTGGAAACCGTACTACAGTAGGTGAATGATGATCTGTGAATGCTTCTGCTTCCTGAATCCTGGTGCATTCACCTTCTCACACTTCTTAATTTGACACTTCTTTTTCACTTCTCCTGCTGTGAGCTGTCCACCCTAATGGCATAGCATTCATAAGATCTGTGAGATGCTGCCAGATGGCCTACCACTCTGCAACACAGAGGCTGTAAGGAGACAGAATAAACTAAATCAACACTGTGTTGTTTGTTGGAAGGTCTGAACCGTCTACAGTATCACCTTGGAACTACCCTTAGATGTGGTGATGCCATACCAACCATAGATTGTGCGGTACACAAACACCAAATAAAAATATGACCATGATTTACTCCACGTTTCTCTGAAAAATGTGTTTTCCTTTTGAATCTTCTTGGCTTTACTGGATGTGTTCTGTGTGCAGGACAGTGGAGCAGTACAGGAAGACGTCCACAGAGCAACCACATATTTTACTTTTGTGTGTTGTGTGTATAATTAGGTATGGTTGTGCCTTGTTTGCTCACCGCATACTCACTTTACATTAGACCTTACATCAAGTGCCACGACAGAATTTTCATGCTGCATTGCCCAACTGTATATTTTATTGTGCTGTATTATGAATTATTGCCAAGGGGTTATTTTGTACTGTGAATTTCTTAGGATGTGACAAGCAGTGCATATCAAATGTTTATAAATGTCCAACTTATTTTTTAGGATTTCCAAACAGACCAAAATCTTTAAAAATAATAATTAACCCGCACAGCCATAAACGAGAAGCTCCCAGTGTCTACTCCGAAGCAGTTGAACCTCTCTTTAAGCTTGCCGACATTCAGACTGATGTTACAAGTAAGTTACTTTTCTAAATTCAATTAATGGACTGCGTTAGAAACCAGTAGCTGAGCAACAAAGACAGTCTGAATTTTCAGGTAATCCTGCTGGGCTTTCTGTGCCTATATAAAGCTCAGTACATCAGGTTACACACCTCCTCCTGCCCTTGTGCGTTATACCGAATACCTGGAAAGGTTGAGCAGTTTTCATCTGAACGTCTGCACTGTTAGTAAGCGTATCATCAGCTCATTTAAAAAACAAAAAAAAATCTGGCACTTTATAGCCGTTTTTTAAAAACGATTTGTGTTTTGTTTTCGAGTCTACCCAATGCTTAAACAGATAATTGCAGTCCTTTAGCATCACTTCGCTAACTCTCACCGCTGGTGGTTGAGTTGCTCTGTTAAATTCAGTTTTTGATACATTTAATTTGTTAAGTGAAGTTTAACTGGTAGCATAATATTGGGTGAGAACAACACGAATACACCTTGCGACTCATTCCCAATCGTGTACCATTCTTGACATTGTATGAACCCTGAGCAGATGTCTTGAAAGCAGTGTGTCATTTTGAAGCAATATCTGTTAGGTCTTTGCAGAAGCCAAGTGATTCTGGAGGTCCTGTGGTTTTAACCTGAATAGCAAAGTACTTCAGCTCTGGACGGTTCAAAGGATTACTATGCTTTCTAGAATTCTCCCTCGTTGCCAGGTTAAAATTCTTGGAAAACTATTTCCAATCCTTAAAATACAAAGGTCTGGAGCATGGAAGAGCAGGCTTCGAGGTGGCTGGCACTCAATGAGCTCCAGTGGAGCTTTGAACTTCCATCGAGTGCTTCGTGTCCCAGGCTGATTAGGCCTGTTAGGGACCATAAAGCGAGGAGTGGAATACAACCGAGAAGCTGGTGGGTTGAGGAGGATATGTGGCCGAGAAGCTAGTAGCTTTGCTGCAGCGTGACAGATTCGCAAGCTGTAGAAATGGTGCTGTTTGCAGCACCAGGAGAAATAGCAGAGCATCAGCCATTCTCAAACCCAGCTCTGAAAGGCGGAGGAGCTGGTTCAGCAGATAGTTTGGGCGGTGCTGTAAATGCAGATCATAGAATACTGCTATGAGAAAAAATAGACTCTTCCATATTAGGCAGGCCTTTGACGGATGGGCCATTGGATGTATCTTTTGACTACTGTTCGGTTGGAGACCTGTACTGCTTGTAAGGCCACACCTTCTGCTTCTTTCACTTAAGATGCACTGCATCCTGGGCACGCTTTTTACTTTTGAGATGTTGACAATGAATTGAGCCTTTTGAGATGTTGACAATGAATTGCAGTAACAATGATGGCTGTGAACATAGACACTGGGTTTTCCTTTATTGAATTGAGCCTTAGTCTGCAGTAACAATGATGACTGAACATAGACACTGGGTCTTCCTTTATTGAATTGAGCCTTAGTCTGCAGTAACAATGACGGCTGTGAACATAGCTTTATTGAATTGAGCCTTAGTCTCCAGTAACAATGATGGCTGTGAACATAGACACTGGGTTTTCCTTTATTGAATTGAGCCTTAGTCTGCAGTAACAATGATGACTGAACATAGACACTGGGTCTTCCTTTATTGAATTGAGCCTTAGTCAGCAGTAACAATGATGGCTGTGAACATAGACACTGGGTCTTCCTTTATTGAATTGAGCCTTAGTCTGCAGTAACAATGATGGCTGTGCATAGACACTGGGTCTTCCTTTATTGAATTGAGCCTTAGTCTGCAGTAACAATGATGGCTGTGCATAGACACTGGGTCTTCCTTTATTGAATTGAGCCTTAGTCTGCAGTAACAATGATGACTGAGCATAGACACTGGGTCTTCCTTTATTGAATTGAGCCTTAGTCTGCAGTAACAATGATGACTGAGCATAGACACTGGGTCTTCCTTTATTGAATTGAGCCTTAGTCTGCAGTAACAATGATGACTGAGCAAAGACACTGGGTCTTCCTTTATTGAATTGAGCCTTAGTCTGCAGTAACAATGATGGCTGTGCTTAGACACTGGGTCTTCCTTTATTGAATTGAGCCTTAGTCTGCAGTAAGAATGATGACTGAGCATAGACACTGGATCTTCCTTTATTGAATTGAGCCTTAGTCTGCAGTAAGAATGATGACTGAGCATAGACACTGGGTCTTCCTTTATTGAATTGAGCCTTAGTCTGCAGTAACAATGATGGCTGTGCATAGACACTGGGTCTTCCTTTATTGAATTGAGCCTTAGTCTGCAGTAACAATGATGACTGAGCATAGACACTGGATCTTCCTTTATTGAATTGAGCCTTAGTCTGCAGTAACAATGATGACTGAGCATAGACACTGGATCTTCCTTTATTGAATTGAGCCTTAGTCTGCAGTAACAATGATGACTGAGCATAGACACTGGGTCTTCCTTTATTGAATTGAGCCTTAGTCTGCAGTAACAATGATGGCTGTGCATAGACACTGGGTCTTCCTTTATTGAATTGAACCTTAGTCTGCAGTAACAACGATGACTGAACAGAGACACTGGGTCTTCCTTTATTGAATTGAGCCTTAGTCTGCAGTAACAATGATGACTGAACATAGACACTGTGTCTTCCTTTATTGAATTGAGCCTTAGTCTGCAGTAACAACGATGACTGAACATAGACACTGGGTCTTCCTTTATTGAATTGAGCCTTAGTCTGCAGTAACAATGATGACTGAACATAGACACTGTGTCTTCCTTTATTGAATTGAGCCTTAGTCTGCAGTAACAATGATGACTGAACATAGACACTGAGTCTTCCTTTATTGAATTGAGCCTTAGTCTGCAGTAACAATGATGACTGAACATAGACACTGGGTCTTCCTTTATTGAATTGAGCCTTAGTCTGCTGTAACAATGATGACTGAACATAGACACTGGGTCTTCCTTTATTGAATTGAGCCTTAGTCTGCAGTAACAATGATGGCTGTGAACATAGACACTGGGTCTTCCTTTATTGAATTGAGCCTTAGTCTGCAGTAACAACGATGACTGAACATAGACACTGGGTCTTCCTTTATTGAATTGAGCCTTAGTCTGCAGTAACAATGATGGCTGTGAACATAGACACTGGGTCTTCCTTTATTGAATTGAGCCTTAGTCTGCAGTAACAATGATGGCTGTGAACATAGACACTGGGTCTTCCTTTATTGAAATGAGCCTTAGTCTGCAGTAACAATGATGGCTGTGAACATAGACACTGGGTCTTCCTTTATTGAATTGCGCCTTAGTCTGCAGTAACAATGATGGCTGTGAACATAGACACTGGGTCTTCCTTTATTGAATTGAGCCTTAGTCTGCAGTAACAATGATGGCTGTGAACATAGACACTGGGTCTTCCTTTATTGAATTGAGCCTTAGTCTGCAGTAACAATGATGACTGAACATAGACACATTGGGTCTTCCTTTATTGAATTGAGCCTTAGTCTGCAGTAACGATGACGGCTGTGAACATAGCTTTATTGAATTGAGCCTTAGTCTGCAGTAACAATGATGGCTGAACATAGACACTAGGTCTTCCTTTATTGAATTGAGCCTTAGTCTGCAGTAACAATGATGGCTGTGAACGTAGACACTGGGTCTTCCTTTATTGAATTGAGCCTTAGCCTGCAGTAACAATGATGGCTGTGAACATAGACACTGGGTCTTCCTTTATTGAATTGAGCCTTAGTCTGCAGTAACAATGATGACTGAACATAGACACTGGGTCTTCCTTTATTGAATTGAGCCTTAGTCTGCAGTAACAATGATGGCTGTGAACATAGACACTGGGTCTTCCTTTATTGAATTGAGCCTTAGTCTGCAGTAACAATGATGGCTGTGAACATAGACACTGGGTCTTCCTTTATTGAATTGAGCCTTAGTCTGCAGTAACAATGATGACTGAACATAGACACTGGGTCTTCCTTTATTGAATTGAGCCTTAGTCTGCAGTAACAATGATGGCTGTGAACATAGACACTGGGTCTTCCTTTATTGAATTGAGCCTTAGTCTGCAGTAACAACGATGACTGAACATAGACACTGGGTCTTTCTTTATTGAATTGAGCCTTAGTCTGCAGTAACAATGATGACTGAACAGAGACACTGGGTCTTCCTTTATTGAATTGAGCCTTAGTCTGCAGTAACAATGATGGCTGTGAACATAGACACTGGGTCTTCCTTTATTGAATTGAGCCTTAGTCTGCAGTAACAATGATGGCTGAACATAGACACTGAGTCTTCCTTTATTGAATTGAGCCTTAGTCTGCAGTAACAATGATGGCTGTGAACATAGACACTGGGTCTTCCTTTATTGAATTGAGCCTTAGTCTGCAGTAACAACGATGGCTGTGAACATAGACACTGGGTCTTCCTTTATTGAATTGAGCCTTAGTCTGCAGTAACAACGATGACTGAACATAGACACTGGGTCTTCCTTTATTGAATTGAGCCTTAGTCTGCAGTAACAACGATGACTGAACATAGACACTGGGTCTTCCTTTATTGAATTGAGCCTTAGTCTGCAGTAACAACGATGGCTGTGAACATAGACACTGGGTCTTCCTTTATTGAATTGAGCCTTAGTCTGCAGTAACAATGATGGCTGTGAACATAGACACTGGGTCTTCCTTTATTGAATTGAGCCTTAGTTTGCAGTAACAATGATGACTGAACATAGACACTGGATCTTCCTTTATTGAATTGAGCCTTAGTCTGCAGTAACAATGATGACTGAACATAGACACTGGGTCTACCTTTATTGAAATGAGCCTTAGTCTGCAGTAACAATGATGGCTGTGAACATATACACTGGGTTTTCCTTTATTGAATTGAGCCTTAGTCTGCAGTAACAATGATGGCTGTGAACATAGACACTGAGTCTTCCTTTATTGAATTGAGCCTTAGTCTGCAGTAACAATGATGGCTGTGCATAGACACTGGGTCTTCCTTTATTGAATTGAGCCTTAGTCTGCAGTAACAATGATGGCTGAACATAGACACTGGGTCTTCCTTTATTGAATTGAGCCTTAGTCTGCAGTAACAATGATGGCTGAACATAGACACTGGGTCTTCCTTTATTGAATTGAGCCTTAGTCTGCAGTAACAATGATGACTGAACATAGATACTGGGTCTTCCTTTATTGAATTGAGCCTTAGTCTGCAGTAACAATGATGACTGAACATAGACACTGGGTCTTCCTTTATTGAATTGAGCCTTAGTCTGCGGTAACAATGATGGCTGCGAACATAGACACTGGGTCTTCCTTTATTGAATTGAGCCTTAGTCTGCGGTAACAATGATGGCTGCGAACATAGCCACTGGGTCTTCCTTTATTGAATTGAGCCTTAGTCTGCAGTAACAATGATGACTGAACATAGACACTAGGTCTTCCTTTATTGAATTGAGCCTTAGTCTGCAGTAACAATGATGACTGAACATAGACACTGGGTCTTCCTTTATTGAATTGAGCCTTAGTCTGCAGTAACAATGATGACTGAACATAGACACTTCCTTTATTGAAAGGTGCATTTATGATCTTGCTTTCAATAATTTGTCCAAGTGAGCTCCGGTAGCAGGTCTGTTGAGCCTAGCCCACCTCTCCGCACAGGAAAATACCCATCTCCTCCCTCCAAGCTGCTACTGCACGTCTGATGAGCGATTAGCCCAGTTTATATTAGCACCGTTTATGCCTTTCTTTCCTGCTTGTGGTCTCCAAAAAGCAGAACTTCTCCATTATGCCTTCCTGCCATCCCCAGTGTCTTGCTTGTGGACAGAACCCACCTCCCATCCGTGAGTGAACACAAGTGGCTCTGATTGCTACTGCCAGATGGGACCTGTATGTGTTTCTTGGCCACAGGAGCAGACCAAAGGCCTCCTCAAGCGGGTGTATCCTGCCCTTGGATGCAATTTAGGAGCATTACTCTAAATGGCTCCCTTTGACTGCATAAACCCAATTAAAAAACAGGTAGGTGAAACTGCAGTCAATTGATGTAGATAGAGGCAGATACAGACACCACAATGGCTATGTTTGTTCTGTCCACCAGTCACACTGTTCCTTTCATGTAGCTACTTAAGAGCTGTATGCTGCCTACTAACGATTTACTCCACACTTTCAACAGTCTGATTCTTCTGTTAAAATCTACGATTTGCATAACTGAGATAGAAATAGTGTTCATACCCCCTTGAAGACCCACAACAAGTTTATTTGAAATAGAGACTTCAGAATGGTCACACTTATTGGTGATTTTTATGGACCCTGAGCTTGCAAGATCCATTTTCACATACTGATTAAACCTAAGTATTGAAAATATTTGATTAGTCATCAGACAAATTATACCCATTCAATAAGTAAGACTTGGCTCAACTCTAAGGAGGCTCTCAAAATATGTGGTGGCTATTGGCTGCTTTTTTACTGTGATTGACTAATATTGGTGTAGTCATACATTTTAGTGCTTTAGAGGTTCAGTAATGTCTCTCTGTTTCTTTGCTTAGGTTTGGGGTGAACGTAAAAATGCCAATTCTCCACTTTTCCAAACCAATGTTTCCAAGATTCAAAAGTAAACTTGGAAACTCAGTATGGAGAAAAGAGTAGAAAAAATGATAACATAAGCTCATTCATTTCTCCATAAACATATTTTCTCCATCAGCAGTACTGAGCCATCCTTTGCTCAATGTCCTACTACACTCCACTCATCAAATTACAAGGAGGGTACTTGTAAGAAATTGGATTGCTGGTTGAGGGGGGTGAAACCCTACTCAATCAGCAACCACAATCCTTGTCAAGGGGAGGTCACAAGCAAACCCCAAATTAAACTGTGCTCAACCTTCTAGTAGTTTGCACAGACCAGTCAGGCTTAACTTAGAGGCAATGTGTAAAGTATTTGTGCAACTTTTCAAACATTAATAAAATAAAAACACCCACCATAATGGCCCCACACCAAATTAGAAAAATAGAATAGATTTTAACAAATAAATCAATACCAAAACAACAAAAATCCAATCAGTAGATTCAGGGATATGCAATTTAAAATAATTAAGTGATAATAGCACCAAAAAGCCCAAAGTGCCATTCGTGGCTATCTAGTCACGAGAGACCGTGAGAGAGTCACAAATTCAGGCTGACCACGATGGAGCTGAGTCCGATACAGGGACGAGGTTAGTCCTGCTGAAATGTTTCCTTTTCAGTCCAAGGCAACAGTCCTGTTTGCAGTGGAGGGGGAGGCGAGGAGCATGGAAACGTCGCAGATGGTCGTTGATGTAGCACAAAAAGCAGGCCGGCGTCACAGACCGGCGTCACTGTAGCTGCAAAGATCCTGTTGTCATCCTGAATGGTTGGGTTGGTCCTTCATGGTGACGCTCCCCGCAAGTGGTTGATGCTGTAGCGTGAAGGGTCGGACTGATGGAACTTCGCATTGGTGGACTGTGCAAGTGACAAGGTTTCGGCGCCAATAGGCCTGTTCACGGTCGCGAAGAGCCCAAAAACTTCAATCCAGTGGTTCTGCGGCTACACCAAGGGTCCAGGACCTGAGGGGCACCACCTGGGGGCCCAAGGGCTTGCTCATCTGGATCTGGGCACTGGTTGGGAGCCTGGTATCTCTGGCTCTAAACAGGAGGCTAGCAGACTAGCCCTTGGGGTCACTCTGGGAGTCCTGGGTTCAGATGCCAGTCCAAATCCCTCTGACTCAGGCAGGAGGGCAGGGTAGCAATTCAGCAAGGCAGCAGTCCAGAAAGACAGTAATTCAGCAAGCCAGTAGTTCAGCAGAGTGGCAGTCTTTCAGCACCACAACAGTCCTCCTTCCTGGCAGAGTTGCCACAGGTCCAGTAGTGTACTGAAGGGTTGGTGTCTGAGGTCCGATATTTATACCTTGCTGTTCCTTTGAAGTGGGAAAAGCTTCTAGAGGTTTTCCTTTGAAGTTCACAGGCTTCCTACCTTACCTGCCCTAGCTCCACACTAACTACAGTGGTATGCAGAATTTTGTGTAGAAGACAAACAAATGATGGACGGAATGCGGAACAAATCAAACATTCACCCCAGTCAAGAAATCTGGGTTAAATCCTTCGTTCTTTTGCTCACTATGCCACCCCAGTTTAGACCCAGCCATACGCAAATCAGTCTTGACCCTGCTCTTTATGGGAATAGGCCAGCACAAACTGCCAAGCCAGGTCCTCCCTGGACCAGAAACGAGCATCCTGGGACCGGTTTCGGGGTATCACCCCTCATCAGCCAGGCTAGTTTGAATCCAGTGGCACAGTGAGTCCGGGACCCACATCTGGGCATACCCGGAGCACTTAGGTCAAGAAAGCAAAAGACACCCAAACAATGGACGGAATGGGGAACAAATCAAACATTCACCCCCCAGTCAAGAGATCTGAGTTAAATCCATTGTTCTTTTGCCGGCCATGCCATCCCATTTTAGACCCAGCGATATGCAAATCAGTCTTGACCCTGCTCCTCATGGGAACAGTCATCCGAACTGCCAAGCCAGGTCCTCCCTGGACCAGAAACAAGCATCCTGGGACCAGTTTCGGTGTATCACCCCTCATCAGTAAGGCTAGCTTGAATCCAGTGGCAAAGTGATTTCGGGACCCACCTCCGGGCATACCCGGTGCACTTAGGGCAAAAAAGCAAAAGACACACAAATGATGGACGGAATTTGTACATTATTTTGTTTTGTGATGTTGCCCTTTGTGTACAGGCAGGACACAGCCTATTCAAGTAGGGCTCTTCCCATCTCTGCCCTCCCATCCTGCTAGGTATGGCCCATCCAGGCGCACCTAAGCTCTCTATTTTGTGTAGCTTTCTAGGAGGAATACACAAAGCCCAACTGTCAGCTACACCCAGTATTGTGACCCAAGGACAGGCATCAGGCACTAAATGGCTAAGGCAGGAAAATGCCAACTTTTTAAAAGTTATCCCAACAACCGGGGATGGGCCCCAACATCAGTAAGGCTAGGCCACCTCAAACTCTATACTACTAACAGATTGCCAATACTGATTACACTTTACCACACTTGTTTTCTCTGAATATTCTGAATAATAGTGATCAGCAAATATTCATATACGTGTTTTGAAAACAATTTGGAAGGTTGTCAGATACAGAAACATATCACTGCATGTACTTTGCAGGGAGGCCACCTCAAGTTTCGTTACGGTACAGCTGGAACATCAGAGGACAAGTAGGTAATTCTAAGGGGCCCTCCTCTTGACAAAGGGAGTACTAACCCCTTTTTGTGGTTCCTGCAGAGCAAAAGGTTTGTTAAGGCCTGATACTGAGTGATATGACTTTTATTGCCAAGGGTGTTTTGGAGTTTCATGGTGCAGCCAGGTCATTTGTAACCATATCACTTTAAAAGTACGCAGTTGCAATATCCGTTATCTTATTATACGACACATATCGATAACAGGAGCCTTTCGACTTCTCAAATATGGAGCCATTTTTTTCTCGGTGGTTATTTTTGATAGTGATGTGCATTGAGTGTAATCATCCAGGGAGACTAGGGAGTGTGGGACCCACTGCCACCAATGATTTTGGTACTTGGAGTGATTGCTGAGTTATTACTGAAACATCTGAAGTTTGGTTTACTCTCAATATGTTGCTTTCCAAAGCCTAAAACTAGGTGGCTTCAGCCATTCTTCATCTGAGACCGCCTATAGCGATATGTCTTGCATTAAGGTATCTTTCCAATAGTTACCAAGACATACCACTATATAGTAAGAATGATGGTTGCCTGAGGTTCATTGAAACATCTTGAGTTTTGTTCATTCTCAATATGCTGCTTCCCAGAGCATCAACTCTGTGCACCAGCCTTTCTTACCATATACCTTACTAAATATTTTATTTACAAAGTGTGTGACTACAGAAGGGGCTCCCTCTGACCAGACTATGAGGTCAGAACATAGTAAAGTTAGGGAAAGGATTAATGTGTGTGTATGTGTCCAAGTCTCTTCTCACCATCACATGTTCAGTGTTTTTACATTTGCAGTGCAGTGTTCCAAGTGTGCCCCTTCTAGAATTGCATTTACACTATGATTCATGGCATTTGCATGAATTTGCCACTGAACAATATGCACAATTGATCATTGCTACTTTTATTTTTTCCTAGGCCACTATTAGAGAAAGTGTTGAGGTAAGGAAGTCCTTGTCCCAAATATGCATGATTATGAGTTAATATAGAAGCAGAGATCACTTGAGCCCTAATGAATGTCATTGAGCCAACATGTTTCTGCCCATGACAGTGCTTAGAAGATCATTCAGTGTGATTGGACCTCTATACTCATAGTCATCCAACAACTTATTTTTAATCATACCTGAGATACCTCTCAATAAGAGGAAAACCCTGAGGTTTATCTCAAGGTATTTTTAGTATTTACCCTCAAGCCGCTACTTTCAGTTGTTTCTTTATGAAGAACTTCCTTAAACTGGGGTCGAGTCCACCCTGCTAGTATCATCTTACCAGGGTGTGTTGAGAAAGCCTATGACGAAGCATGCCAATAAGTGTGGGTGAGTCTTTCACAACCAATATATTATATTCTCTAATAGAGTTGAAGTCCTAGGTTGATGTCTAAACTAGACTCTAATATATCGCAAAACAAAAACATGATGGACGGAATATTGAACATTGTCAAACATTCACCCCATCACAGATCTGGGTTTAATCCATTGTTGTTTTGTTCGCCACACCATTCCAGTTTGGACCCAGCCATATGCAAATCAGCCTTGACCCTGTTCCTCATGGGAACAGTCCAGCCCGAACTGCCAGACAAGGTCCTCCCTGGACCGGAAAACAAGCATCCTGGGTCAGGGTTCGTGGCGTCACCCCTTATCAGCCAGGCTAGCTTGAAACCGGTGGCATAGCAGGCACGGGACCCACATCTGGGCATACCCTTCCCACTTAGTGTGAAAAGGCAACACAAAAAGATGATGGACGGAATGTCGAACATTGTCAAAAATTCACCCCCAGTCACAGATCTAGGTTTAATCCATCATTATGTTGCTCACCACGCCATTCCAGTTTGGACCCAGCCGTATGCAAATCAGACTTGACCCTGTTCATCCTGTGAACAATCCAGCCCGAACTGCCAGGCCGGGTCCTCCATGGACCGGAAAACAAGCATCCTGGGACCGGTTTGGGCATCACCCCTCATCCATCCATAGCTCTCCGTTCCCTTAGGCGGGCCTGTTAGACCACGATTTGCACCATTTCCTTAACACAGTGACTGTGGCGGAAAGCTCCAGGCATAGTATAGCAAGAGCTGCTCTGGCCTGTGGAGCTCCACTGTCCCCAAAGGCCACACCAGTTCCTGAGGTCGAGTCCAGTTTTGCTATGCCTGACTTTCCCAGTTTTTTCATTCCATGGCATACTTTGGTGGGCTTGGAATCCGTCTCTAATTGAGCCTCCTCTGAATTACCCGACTCTCCTAACGCGGCCATGGGCTTGGTCCAGGACTCCCTTCCATCTCTGCTTATCTCATTCAGCAAACTGGTCTGCCTGACAGCTGGCCTGTTAGCTGCTGTGGGGTTTGTAGCACCCCAAGGGCCTGACCTTACTACTTAAAACTGTATTTTGCCTTAGTGAATAGAGTGAATAAAAGATAAAGACTTATTTAAACCATCTGCTGTGGCTTGCCCCATTTGTTACAATCCTCAGATATGTACAGGTAGCGTAAAAATGGTCTTTGGGGGAGCAGCACCTAAACCTTGAACCCCAATATGGAGCAGCTTTTGCATGGTTTGATAGAAGGACAGACACTTCTGCAAGAACAAGCTGCAGTAGATGGCTTTTTCTGCAGACGTATAAAGCAGCCTGAACCCAACAAGTCAAATCTCTGGAAAAGACCGAGGGTGCTTTCAATTGGCCCACACCAAGCTTACTACCCTTACTCATCTACTCCTGAAATATGAGCGAAATGAAGATTTGGGGTTTTTCTTCTCTAAATTCAAGAGTGTAGCAGAGCAAGCTAATCAGCTCTGTGTAGATTGGGCTTTCTTCCCTTCTGAGGGGTAAACTTCAGTCAGCATATCAATCAGCAGGACCTACACCTTATGAGGAGGTTAAAGCTGTCCTCCTGGAATGTATAAGATTGGACTAGAAATTGGGACCAGAAGATAACCCCAGAGCTCTTGTTATAGAGTCTAGGAAGCATGTGACTGCAGGCTATGCCCAGAACATCTGAAGGAAGAGCTTCTTCAACTGATTTACTTGGAACAATTCATCAATACCTGACCTCCCAGAATGAAAGTATGGAAGCAATATTGTGGCATTAAATGAACAGAAGTGGTACTATCTCTACAGCCTATGACCGGACACAGGAGACAAGTCCCTGCCTCCCTCAGGCTGTTAGATCACCAATACACTGGCCCCAACCAGTGGAGTATCAAGACCTGAGGTCCATAGAGAAAGCAGGAGTGGACCGAGGGAAGTCAGGACACATCCTCTCTAGGAGAATTATGGACTGCAGCAAATCATATAGACAGTAGCTGAAGATAAGAGAGTGCCCCCTTTAATATGTGCTGCTAACTCAGAAAAGCTTAATTTCAAGTCTGCTTGAAGAAGTGACAGTCTGATTTTGCTAGTTTAATTAAGAGATCGATTTCTTGCTCTAGATACATGTATATACATATATGCGTGGGGGCAGTGAATACAAATGTAAGAGGCAATTGTATGTGTAATTCTGTGAAAATTATTTAACTTTCTTAATCTGTCTACAGGTTTTGATAATATCAGATATGCAGGCTAAGGCAAGTGTTGTAAGAGACCTTTCTCTGGTGTTAACATGTAAACACAGAAGTCTAATTTTGGATCTTTCCTTTGCTCACTTTTAACTGTGTAAAACAAAACCTAAAAGTGCATTCTTGACACCAATATGTTTTTCTTCTCTAGTAACCGAATATGAAGGACATGCTCTTTGTTTATTAAAAGAGTTCAATCTCCAAGAATTTGATGGGTATGTTGAGTTTATCTAATTTTTATGTTGTGGGTATTGCGAAGATGAAAATAGCCAAATGGGTTCACATGGGGCCAAACTCCAGGGTCTAAAGCTTGCTGTACTGCTCCCATCTTCTTCTTTCATGTCTTTGTTAGCTCTGCAGAAATGGAATGGAACACTGACATCCTAATGTCATCCTAAATTGAGAGATAAACCGTGGGCATAAAGATTATTGTTAATACCCTAATTACAGAAAGTTGTACTTATCTTATTGTCCTACATAAAAAAATGCTGCTAGTCCTTGATCTCTGTACTTTGCATGCCCTTGTATTTTCTGTGTAATGTGTAAGTAAGTTTAACCAGCTGTTGCTCCCTGGAGTTAATTTTCTAGTTATATTTTGTTCAAAATCACCCAAATAAATAAATTAATATGTAAATGGGCAATGGAAAGTATTTTCCTTTAGATGATCCAGAAACAATGTATGAACTTTACTCAGTAATGTCATAAAAGGGAACTTTCATCTTTTAAAAACCTTAGATACTCACACAAGGCACTCCATTTGTGATAACTGATTGTTTTCTCAACTCATGCATCTTCATGTTTTGTTTCCCACATGCACTGGTTTCCATGGCTTTCTACAACTAGCAGAAGCATTCTTGTCTTTGACTAGAAGCTGTGTGTTTGCATTGCGTTTCTATACTTAGGAACACTTTATCCCTTTATTTTCATGATTTGCTGCACTGTATCCTGCAGGTATACTTCAGTCACCGACAATATCCCTTGTGTACATCATGCAGTCATATTTCTTGCTGAAATTGATACCTTTCAATAACTCTATTAGATACAACTAGGCCAACACCTAAAAGGTTGCCCCCTAAAATCTTCAGACTTCAGCCCACATTCTTTCTCTACCCTCCTTCGTGGCCACTTCTCTTCCATTCCTTCTCTAACACCTTCCGAGCACACTTTTCGTCATCTCCTACATCCCCTCTTAATAGTGCTATTTTTTAACCTATTACTGGACCATACTCTTCAAGAAATCCCAAACAATAATCCATTAAATCTGTTTCAAATCACAGTATATAGTTCTCAGCTTTCAAACTCCTTGCAACACGTTGTTGTTGTGTCCTACATAAACTCAAGGATAGACCTCCATGAACTTTGTTGAAATGGTGAGTTGTGGAGTGCTGCAATGAGGCCATTCTCACCTGCTCTGCATGAATTCCCTAAACAAATTTATTTCTTGAGAGAGAGGTGTCTAATGAATTATGGGCACAAGCAGATAGCTACATTTGCTCGAGAGGGTCCTAAGCATTGGAATGGACATGCAAGCTGGGCTTACTTCAGTATTCTTGTGCTCTGGTTGGAGATATATCCCTGGTTTCTGGAACCTCAAGGTTGGTGTCAATGAGTCTAGAAGAGGTATTGTTTTTGTTGTTGATGCAGTGTAGTGCTTGGATTGCAAACTCATCAATAAATGCTTGCAAATCTGAGTGAGTGAACAAGACAGTGCCCTCAAGATCTGAATGTGTTTTTGTGGTTTAATTGAGAAGTGAATCAGGTGTTCTAGAGTGAACTATATGGGATCTGTCATTTTTGGAGGTTGGAGAAGCTATCAAACCAGTTTGTTGAGGAGTACAGCAGCCAAAGTTCGAGACTTTACAGGCTGCTCATAAGGATATGTTTGCAGACTGCTAGACTTTAGGGGCAGTGCTGCCCTCGAGGTAGCCAATGAGGAGTGGGTGATTGTGTCGAGAATGAACATCCTTAAATGTCTGGCCAGTGCCATATTTATATGGTCTTCTACTGCTTGCATGTTGGAAAATATAGTTCTCCAATTACATCCTGTTTTAGTAGGCAGACAAAGTGTTGTGGGTACCATGAGCCAGTTTAGAAGACTCACAAACATACCAATGCACTATTGTTTGAACAGTAAAGAAGCCACAAGTAGGTAAAGCACAGTGAAAATGTAATTAACAAAGCAATAGGGCTAAGTTGGCTGCTGATCTGCCACTGGCAGTACGTCTGATAGGGTGATATACCAAAGTGCAGTAACAACAATCAAAAATCAATGCTGCATAGGGGTGCCTTTTATATAAATTTGGTGGACTGACAAAGAACCTGACTTAAAGTAATACATTGGAGAGGGTTGTTTGAACAATGGGTCTTCAACTTGGTCTCCTATACAGGTGACACCCAGCTAATGCTGTCATTTCATCAAATTAAGAACACAGTGGTAGAGAACTTCCAAGGTTGCCTGACCATGATGGCCAACTAGAAGAAACACAATTGTCTGAAACTCAGTTCAGATAAATGCGAAATCCAGGTGTTTAGCGAATCAACCCTCCTCAGCATTATAACGTTATGGCCAAAAGATCTTGGTGAACCACCTATTCCTAAACCTGAAGCAAGAAATCTCTGGCATAAATTTGACAAAGGTTTATCTTTTTAAACCTCAAAAAAGGGCCATTAATACCATTTGTTTCACATTGCTTCGATCATTTAAAAAGACATTGAATTTACTTCCTGGACACACCCAGAAAGTTGTGGTGCACACCCTGGTCACCTCCAGGTTGGACTATGCAAACACACTTTATGTAGGATTTCCAGCAGGAAATTCGAATAAGCTCCAGCTGGTAAAAATGCTGCTGCCCGATTGATTTTGAACTGCCCTTAAAGGCAATCCACAAGGGAGAACAGTTGTATTGGTTTCTGATTGATCCAAGGATTATTTTTAAGGCCATACTAATATCATTTAGAGCACTTCATCACAAAGGGCATTTATATCTTCAAAGAAGACTCAAGATAAATGCCCCAGCTAGGGCTCTTCACTCTTCAAATCAAGGAAAGGCTTGCATCCCAAGAATTCATAAAGAAAGATCTGATGGTAGATCCTTTGCCTTCCCGACAGCTAAATTGTGGAATTCGCTGCCGAAATCTGAGACTACTTTATTCTGAGCGGACTTTTAAATCAAGATTGAAAATCCACCTATTTAGGGAAGCCTGTTTATAATTGTATAATTTTATATTTGTTTTGCCATGGGTTAGAGCGCGGGGATGCTTCATTGTGAAGCAGCTGTGTGATTTATCAGTGACTCTTCATTCATTAATTCATACAGGAGTTATAAACCTGGCTCAGTTTAGGGAGAAATGGAAAAAAGGTTTAAATAGAATTTAATGAAAAAGATGCTGTACCACACATTGCAGAGGAATTTCAATGTGAAATCAAACATAGCTCCATATACCTCAGACAAGAGGAGAAAAGAATGGGAAGGACTAGAGTGTGCCATACTATTTGGTTAAGTTCATTTGGCCTAGAATGTTGCACCCACACCCAGCATAGGTCTTGAAGGAAATTATATTCAACAAGTTTGGAGTGGCATGAGGGACTGAAACATCTTAGCAAAAAAGTAGTCATGGGGTTTAAAACTATATCTACAAATGTGGAAACATGGGCAATTTTCTGAACAAGGACAACTAACCAAAAATAAAATTGTAAGTGTAGGACCTGCCCAGCTACCTCTTATCAGAGGGAGCTGAAGAAAGTTCCAAGCCAACCTCGACTTCCTGTGTCCACAGATATAGGAACAAAGAATGGTGTTGAATTTAGAGAAATACAAATACGAGTCAAAGAAAAGAAGTGCTTGACAAATGTCTAATATCTTGGAACTATGACCATGTTGACCGAGTTGGTCCTTCATAGTAGTAACAGGTGTGAATGTTTCTTCCTTTTCATGTTATGCTTGCAATTGAAGCAGTTGATCGTATTTCCTCGTACTCATCGTAGCTAATTAGTTGGTAAGAGAGATCACAAGATATTGTATTTTTTGTATCATGGATTATGAATAATATGGTTTGGTCTTTTCAAAACAGCAATGTCTCTGAACCCTATTTCAATCTGTACAAACTGTAGTGTCATGTTTAAATCAGAACAGAGGATCCAAGAATGTGGAGAGTTTTGCAACCTATTTGATGTGCTGAAATAACTTAGGGTTCACTTACCAAACTACAGTTCTCAATGTTTCTTTTAGGATAGACAGTTAGTACTCCACCCAGACCTCTCACTTTTGGCCATTTTGCTACATATAGTCTCGGTTCAGATGATGGGGTCAAACTGTGGATTTAAGTGCATAGCATTGTTTGAATTTTAATTCAGACCTACAATCTGAGAAGAGCTGTCTGTTTTTTAAGCATGTACAGACTCTGTGCCCGTGGTTTGGTTTATATAGGTAGCCTTCAAATGCTATATGCATAGTAGTATATTTCTAAAGAGGCAGATAATGAGGGAGGTAGATAAGTCAGGAAAGGGTGGGTTAGCGAAAAAGAAAATTGGCTTATTTGCATTAAGATGAGACTTGTGAGCACTGACCAGTGGCGACTCCTCTGCTAATGCGGAGGAGCACCGCGCCGCCCCACTGCTGCTGTGCAGCAGTAAAAGAAAGGAAAAATAAAATGATAATAACGCAATGTTATTATCATTTTATTTTTCCCTGCTGCGGCAGCATGAGTGCGGGGCGCACGGGGCTGCTCTGCTGACAGAGAAGGGGAGGAGTGGTGGGGACACTGAAGTGCGCATGATGATTTGACCGGCCCTCTCGGGCCGACCAAACAGTCATGCGTACTTTAGCATGTTCTCCATGCAGGCTGCATTACAGCCTGCATGGAGAACATGCCCAGGCCCCGATCTCTGTCTGAGCGCCGAACCATGGTGCTCAGACCAATCACAACGCTGCATTGCAGCGTTGTGATTGGCTCAGGGGAGCCTGGCTGCTTCCTGTTCGGCGGAGGAGAGACGATGTGGGACAGACCGGCGAGGAGGTAAGTGAATTTTTTTATTTGTTTTGCAATGATTCCTCCTTACCCCCTCGCCTACCACCCCAGATCCGTGCTGGCCACCACTGGCACTGACCAGGACTAGATGACATTGGTAGAGGCACAGGAGAGTTTACATTTCTGCACAAGAAGGTGAGATTCGATAATGATGATGGTGAGGTATTAATAACAGATCAACAAATAAATCATTCAAGAGATAACATGATTGTTTCTACAGCTCCAGATTGAGGAAACCTGAGGTCGAGATTTCACAATTTGTTTAAGTGTGGAATTGGTATGGGTAGAAGGCATTTGCAGTAGGAAAATCTCCATTGATGGAGGCCATGGTGGCTGGGTTTTGTAATGTGTATTTGGATACACTGGCAACACAACTATTACATCTATAAAAATATGCTTTATACCGGAGAGATTTACTTAATAGAAACTGAACTTGCATTGATTGATCAAATACCGGCAGCATTGGCCACACTAGATGTTATGAAGGCATCCTATTCAGTTTTATTGCCTTTTATTTTGTAAATCTTAAGTAGCATTGGATCGGTGTGTGGCAATATTAATTTCAATTTCTCTATGAGCTTCCCATAGCAAAAGTCTGCACTGACTGCATTTTCTCAGTCAACATCTCAACTCCTATGATAAATACCAGTGGTTGAAGTGGGAATGTTGTCTAGTGACTATATAGGTAACACTGGAACCTCCTGGCCTGGTTTCTAAACTCGGTTTTGGCACTTGACTAAATATGTTGTAAATCTTGACAACTCATTATATCCTCTTTTACTTAAAGCTTTACCTAAACTTTTAAGCAGGTAGTGTAAATATGTAAAATGAGAAAGGGCAACTTTACATTGTGCTTTTTGGTACTATGCAAAATACATGCCTTATTTCTCCAGTGACGTTCTGGTTTCTGCAATGTGGTGAACCTCACCTCATACCTCATAACATGTAAATATTTTCATTTGTTATGTATGTGATTCTCCTACCACAATAGTACATGTTCATTGAAAGTAAGAAGCACCTCAACAAAATGGAGTCAGCTCTTGGTATTTTTTAAAGCGTGATGCCATTGGTTTCTGCAATTAAGGCCAGGCATGTTATTATTGGTGCATGGATAAGCAGACAAAGTGCAATAATATTAATGTATGTATATGATATGCTGTTGGGGGATGTAGAGTGATGGACCTAGTGCTCATTACATCTTTAACCTTCTTCATTGCCACTGCTCTTAAAGTGTGTGTGTGTGTGTGTGTGTGTGTAGTTAGTTAGTTATCCCACCAGGGTATATTTATGGTTTTGCTTCTTAATACTATAGGTGAGGCCCGTGCCCATACCATTTTCTTTTCTTGTGCGGGGGCATGGGCGTATTGTCCGTGCTCATCAAGAAATTGGCCATGGAAAAAAGATGAAGATTCAATAGATGAATAGACGCAAACTAGGTGTTGGCCTAGCTTATTTATAGGAATGGGACTCACTGAGTCTCCTCTCCTTCAGACTTTCTGGACTCCATGAAGAGAACATGAGTGTAAACATGACTGATGTTTGAGTCAAGTGAAGGAAAAGAGGATAAGAAATATGAAGGTAGAGAAAATTTGAGCTACGGCTTTTGAAGCAGTAGACTTAGATAATTATTCCATAGCAATAATTGTGTTACATTGAGAACCTCATCCAGCCATAACTCTAATGTTGGTGTTTCTTTCATTTTCCAGGTCTTACACATAACAAGACTTTATTACATTACAAGCAGCAAGATAATGTTAGGTTCTAGTCAATAGTTAGGTCATTGCCCTCCTTGGTTTTGAGAATGTTGAATATTTTATCTCAGATGTATTTACTGAATGTACCAAGCCATATCTAGGTACATGAACTGAGGGAAAAGGACCATCAGAGTACATAATCAGTCAAACAGGGCAAAAGAACATCTATCTTTTCAAAGCTTTTTCAATAGTCTTCAAAATTTGTACCTGTTTAACTGTCAGTAGCAGCTGGTTTCACAGTTGAAGCATATAATGTATTCACACTGCAAGTACTTAGACACATTTTCTGGTATATTTTGTTTAAAAATAGCACATAAGTAATATATTATTGAAAGTGAAGTGATGGTATTTCAATGCTATCCATGTTGAGTTAAGTGTTATACATGAAGCAATTGCTGAGCTGAGAATATGCCGGTTTTCCTTTGTCTATCTGTCAATATTTTGGTTGCAGCAACTCGTCAAGAACACAAAATCGAGAGATGATCTAATTAATACCTTATAATATTATTTGCATTATCTCTTCAAGTTTATACAATGGGCATTCTTCCCCTAATGCAGTGCCAGCTCTTCCAAACATATGTTAGCCTGCAGGGTTATTGAGTTATATATAAAATGCAGTTCTCTGATAGAATGGATAAAATGCATGTAGTATATACATTCAGTATTTTTTATAGAAAACGAACTGTGATTATTATCACCCAATGTATATGTTCTTGGTTACGGGTGGTAGCCGCACAGTAACTGTTACTGGGCCCATTATTCTTCTCAGGCTTAGTATTATATAGCCAATGTGCAAAGCATGAGCACACAAATGGAGCCAATAACGGAAGGTGAAGACAAGTTCAGAGGCACAAACTTGTACCATGGTTCTCTCTTTTCCTTGCTCTGCCCAGTGAGAACTGCTTTTAATGTGATTTGGCCCAACCGCTAATCATTGTGACAATGTTGAAAACAACCAGTGAGCACCGAAGGGGATAGAAAATAGTGCTCTAAGATCTTTCCTAGGTGAATGGGGACATGGGTGCTATGTAGCACGCCATTGATAAATTTAACCCTAAGTGCCATACCACCACCTTGACAAGGCTCTATATCTATCGAAATCTGTTAAAACCAAAAAAGATATTGATGGGGTATTTCGTCATGCAGACAGCGGCAAATATGAAGGTGACCAATTTTTCAGCCTTACACTGATAAGAAGCCACATAAATTGTTCTTTCTTAATTCATATGATCATACCAAGCCTGATCTCAACCGTTAGCACTCATTAAAAGTACTCAAGTAAACTGAATAGTCCAGGCCATTCAATTAGGGGTGATTGTCCTCCCTAAATGCCGTCAGACATAAGCTTATACATAAAACAGATATGGCCTGATGAAGAAAGGCTTTTTGCAGTCACTGAGCCAGTGAGCTCAAAAAGCTATGCCACAATTTATTAAAATTACTGTGTAAGTCAGATAGGTATTCAAGAATAGCAAACCATCATTTACAACCTACTCTGAATCACTGTTAGGAGGGGACATGAAAGGTGGGGTTGTCTCCTAGTACCATTCAGAATGCAATATATTAATGGCTCATGACGGCGTGGCTTCTTCCAACCACTAGAGGTTAGATTAAGGGCCTGGCCTTTGATCAGATCCTGCACCCAATCCCAGCAAGCAGACAGCCTCAAGCAATTGGGTTCAGTTCCTTGATTTTCTTTCAACCCTCCATAAATAGAGGGCTTGAGGACTGTTCAAGATCTCCAGATGTGCATACCCTGTGATAAAGACCATTAAAAAAAATAAAAGATAATTTAAATCCTGCTTGGGTTCCTTTGGGCCTCTTATATGACACTAGGGGCTGCTTCCATCAACCCACTCATATCTTGTATTTTTTTCCTGGTTATAGGGACTTGCTCCCAGTGCTCTATAAATAGAGGATCTGACAACTTTTTATTTTTATTCTGATTTTTCTTACTATTTTTTTACTATTTATTTTGGATTTGCAGACCCTGGCACAGGGTTTGGAAACCCTAGAAGGTGTCAGGTTTTGCAAACCTGGTACAACAAGAAAGAAACTTCCTCATGCAATCTCTTTTGTATATATTTTTTTAACTCCTCTAGGCAATGGCTCCTCTAACTACCCTTAAACCTGACTTTGAGGATCATTTCAAGACTCAGGTTTCAAACTCTGCAATAAAGACCATTTAAAAAAAAAAACAATAACGTAAATCCTGCGGGGTCCCTTTGGGCCCCTCAAATGAAACTGGACCCTGGGATGCTCCCCTAAATTCACGTATGTCTCTTAATTTATTTTCTGGATATAGGGACAGGGGCAATGTCCTGTAATTGCAGCTACAAGAGAATGTTTTCTTTTGTAGCCAGCAAATAGCTACCAGGATAAAAAGTCTCCCTAGTTCTATCATTTTTGTTTGTTTCTTTGAATTTGGGTCCTTGAACGGCCCTCACACCCAGGTTTGAGTTCAGTTGGAGGACTTAACAGCCAAGATAAGTGAAAGCGTTAACACTTTCAAACCCACACTAACTGTGTTTTTTTTTTAGTGCTAATATCTCAAAAACTACTGAATGGATTTTATACCAAATCACAAAAAGTATTTTAGATGTCATCAGTGATGTCATCGGTGATGTCACTGACCATGTCATGAGTGATATAATATGTGACGTCATCAGTAGTGCGTTGCAGGGGCGTGAGTTGTAGTTAGCTCAGCTAAATATAACGGCTGAATTTCTCTGGTTTTGTACGAGTGAAATGTCGCACTAACTATAACGTCCCTCAAACTTGTGTTTTTTACAGTGAATATCTAAGGTTTTTTAAATGCTAATTTCTAACTATAACGCCCCTGAAACCTGTGTTTCTTTCAGTGAATTTTATATATATGTATTCAATCTCCTCTCACTCTTACAAGGAAGGAATCAGCACTCAGGTTGTAGTTTGGAAGTATTTAATCTGCAAAGGACGCGATCCACGCGTTTCGGCTCGTCCGAACCTTGATAACGATACAAGACGTCATTGTAGCTTCCTTATTTAAATGTACAAATGCCTCCAGTTGCCAACATTAACAAAGGACTACATATTACATTAATCCAAAAGCTGGCAGCCATATTGGCCTAGTCACGATGCGAAAATTCAGGAATTCATACAATAAAGAAAAGAAAACAAGTGTTAATATGCACACAATGTCATTTCAGCATATCTTGCCCCGTGACCACCGTACCTGTATGTTCATCAACGTGACTTGTTCATAATAAACATACTTACGATTGCAAACATCAACATAAAAAATGGACTACACATTACTTTAAAGTGAAAGGCCATCGGCCATATTGATCTGGGCACTTTGCGTATTATAATGGTTCTTACACGAAAGAAAAGAAAAAAAGGGGTGTTAATATACACACACTATCCCTAAATAAAGCTCTAGCGATTATAGTTCCATTGCATTCACAGCTCATTTGAGATGTCATGAGTGATGTCATGAGTGATGTCACTGACCATGTCATGAATGATGTAATGTCTGAGGTCATAAGCAGTGCATTGCGGGGCGTAAGTTATAGTTAGCTCAGGTAACTATAACTGCTGAATTTCACTGGTTTTGTACGAGTGAAATCTGAGTCTAACTATAACATCCCTGAAATCTTTGTTTTTTTCAGAGAATTTCTAGTTTTTTAAACGTTAAGTAAGATGCCTATCACATTGGATGGTGGGGGGTTGGAAGCAGGGCCTGGCCTGGCATTGTACTGACCCCACCCAAGCTTGCTGCTCCTGCCTCCTCTCCTTACCATCTATTGTCCAAGTCCATGCCCCTGCTCTCTCATTACAGCCCTGTGTGGCCGTTGTTCTGCCACTTGCCTTCCCGCCTTCTCTTAACAGTTAGATTGCTGCCCCATCCACTTCCTCCCTATCCTCTGTTGTCTGAATCCATGCACTAGCCTCCTCTCTCCTGCCATACATGGTCTGATGTGCTGCCACTGCCCTCCATTTAGCATGATGTCCCAGTCCACTCCTCCTGCCCTCCATTGCCCAATTCTATGCCCCATCATTGACCTCCTGCTTAGCCTCTGTACTTAGCTTGCTGCCCCTACTCTCCTTCCCCCTGCCCTCCGATGTCTGTGTGCATGCCCCTGCTCCATCCTTTTTGCCCACCATGTTCCATGGACCTGCCCCTCCTATCTACTCTGAGTGTTCTGTTGAGCTGCCACTCCCCTCCCACCTGCCTAGCATTGTCAGATGACTGTAACCTGTCCCTGCCACCTCCACCCTGCCTGTCCATGTTCCATGCCCCTATCCCCTTCCTCCTGTCCTCCATGGCCCATTTTACTGCCACACCCTTCTGCCCTCCCTGGTCGTTGTGCTGCAACTGCTCCTCCTGCCTGCCCCGCGTGGTCTGTTGTGAGGCCCCTTCCCCTGAACTCTCTTGTCTGTGCCCAGCTCCTACCCCTATCTTCTATCCTCCATGGTCCTTTGTGCATGCCCCTGCCCCCTCCTTTTTGCCCATCATGGCCATTGTGCTGCCACTAACCCTCCCACTTGCCATGCATGGTCTTCTGTGCTGCCACGGCCCCTCCTACCTTCCTTGTGTGGTCAGCTAGCTGCCCCTGACCCCCTCCCACCTTCCCTCCATGGTCTGTGTGTATGCCATTATAGTCTCACTGTTGCCCTCTATAGTGTGTTGTGCTTCTAGTGCCCATCCTGCCTGACCTCCATGGTCAGCTTGCTGCTCCTGCCCTGCCACCTTGCCCCCTGCCCTCTGTTTTCCATGTGCAGACCCCAATTCCCTCCCTCCTGGCTTGTCTGTTCCATTGTAATGCCCCTGATCCCTCCCTCCTGCCCTTTATGGTCCGTTATGCTGCAGCTTTCCCTCCTGTCTGTCCATTATGGTCAGCTTGCTGGCATTGCCTCTTTCCCCTCTGTTCTCTATTGTCCATGTGCATGGTCCTGTCCCCTCCGTATTGCTTTCCATGGATCGTTGTGCTGCACTGCCGTCCCGCATGCCCTGTGTGGTGTATTATGCTGCTGCAAACCCTGATGCCTGCCCTGTAAGGTCAGTTTAGTGCACCTGTCCATGTCCCTCCTGTCCTCTGTTATCCGAGTCCATGTCCCTACCCCAATTCCTCCTGCCTTCCATGATCCAATGTACCATACTTGCTAACATTTTGAACTTGGTAAGAGGGAGATTTTGAAAAAAAACTGGGGAATTGATTTTCCCCATTGACTTACATTGAAAAAGAGGAGATTGTAGACAGGAGACAGATAAAATAAAGCCCATTTGAGCTTAAAAACATTAGGCGTTTCCTGGCTGAATCGGGTCTGTTGGCATGTATGGTTGTACTACCACTGTCTATTCCTTCTGCCCACAATGGTCTAATATATTGCCACAGCCTCTCTTGCCTGTCCTGCATTGTTGGTTTGTTGCCCCTGCCCCCCTTTCCACTGCCCTCCATAGTCTGTTGTGCTGCCACTGCCCTTCCTGCCTGCCCAGTGTGGTCAAATTGTTGCCTCTGCACCCTCCTACCTGCCTTTAATTTTCCGAGTCCGTGCCCCTGACCTGCCTCTCAACAGTATCCTAATGAACAACTAGATTGCTAACATTCTATATTTATTACAAAAGTGTGGCACGCCTGACGTCATCTTGATGTAATCAAAAAAGTAATACCTAAAGCATTTCCTTTAGAAATTATAGAAATGAGAGGGTCTTATTTGCATCAAATTATGGTTAGTGCTCTAAAAAACAAAAATGAGGACATATTTTCTGAGTTCTCAAATAGCGACAGAGCACTTTTAAAATATTTGTTATCTTTGTTTTTTTATCCAGTTGACCACTTGATTAAATGTTGCACTTAGGGGAGAGGATGTGGTGTTACTTCCAGAGCTGCAGACTTTGCAACTGGGGAACCAGGTTGGAGTTTCTGCTTCAGCTCGACATTCTGTGATTCTGGTCAAATCACTTAATCTCCCCATGCCTACAACCAAAATGAATTTGCCCTTGTGTGATGTAACCAATGCTCATGTAAAGCACTCCAATACCTGACCAGTCTGCACTATATAAAACTGCAAAAAAACAAAAAATGAAAAGTGTTTTGCACACTTCTGTCATTGGGCTATACGTGGGCTACATCTGGGTGATATTTGTGCTACATTTGGGCTCTTTTTTCTCTGGTGGCCATCTTGGGAGACTTATTTGTTATGAAGTTTCCTAATTTCCTCAATTACTGCAGTCTCCTCAGTAGGAAATGCTTTTTTACTTTGATTCCATCAAGAAGGCATTCAGATGTGTCACACATTTGCCATAAATTCAGAATATTAGGACTCTAGTTGCTCATTAGATCACTGTAGTAAAGCTACTGCTCACCAGGGAGTTAACTGGAAGTCTGCTTCTGGTATTGAAAGTGCATGTTTCAGTCTGCATGTCAGAATTTTTTAATGAAATAGAAGAGGATTTGAGAAGTCACTCAGAATGTGCCCTAATTTTTCTTTCTGTAGCACTAATCATAATTTCTGTGGCAAAATGAACCCTCTCATTTTGTTCCTTTTTAAATTAAATGTTTTAAGTGTTACCAGTTTATTCCAATCAAGATGGCTTTAGATGTGCCATACTTTTGTCATAAGTAAGACAGTTAGCGCTCCAGTTGTTCTTTAAAACACTCTGGGAAGCTGTAGTAGAACACAAAGGAATCAACTGACAGTCTCTGCCCTTGTTGGATGTACATGTTTTAATGAGAATGTCTGACTTCATTCTCACATGACTGAGAAAGATAATGTGAATTTACAGAAAATATGCTCTCATTTTAGCTTCTGGAGCACCTTCCAAACCTGTATGGGAAAAGCATGAGAAAATAGTTTTCTCTCAAACATGATTCATGATATCCCAGCAGAAGGCTTTTTCACTGGTTAAATCACCTTAGAACACACCACAATTCCTAAAATTAGTATGGTACCATCAACAAATGATTTATAATGTAACTAAAGTTTATCACCCTTTATACGTTCTCCTTTTGGTGACCCTCAAAACCTTCCATTAACTACAATGCATTTTAATGGGTTGCTATCATGTATATTGGTCCCAAGATGGCTGTCAACACTTCTTGGATGAAGTGCTGACAGCCAATCAGATCTTACGATGAGATGTGTGGTTAGGCTCCTCCCAGATATATAAATTTCTTTTACCTTTAATATTTAAAAAACTACCGAACGGATTTACACCATTTAAAGCAAAGAGTGCACTCTGGACCAAGAGCTACCTTTCTGCCAAATGTGGTGTAATTCCATTTAGCAGTTCGGGCTGTAGCCGCGAAAAATGTTTCCTATGGAAAGCAACATGAAGAAAACACGTTTTGGGACCCCCCCTTTTTTCTCGGCCCCCGCTTGATGAATCACTCCGAAACTGACAAGAGCTGACCGGAGCGCCCCATTAGTTTTGAAAATTTTGCGAAGATTCGTCAAACGGCGCGAAAGATATTGGCAATAGAAAAAACGCTTTTTGAATAGAAACAAGGTCCTAACTATAACTACCTACTGTATGTTTGGTACTTTTATTGCACAAAATACAGAGATAAAAAAACTATGTCACAGAGAACTGTGAAATATGGACAGTTACCTGTGAAATGGGGTTCATCTTCATGACCGCCTCCAACCCACTCTGCAGAGCTTTAAACACTGTCAGGGCTACTTGGGGATCTGGTGCATTTACAACCACTTGCTATTCAGCCTCATGGTTTATGATATCACTAGACCCCCTCAATAGCAATATTGGACCAGAGATCACTGTTCCCCATTATGTATTGTAATATCTATATCTATCAATACAATTAGATGCAATTGAGAGGTGATGGATTACCAACAAAAATATTTTTTATAAACATCCAATAAGTGGTTTTAGGCCTAAATCAACTTTTCTTCCACATGTGCACAAAGACAATATCATTGATGTTTTTCTTAATTCTGTTTTGAATGAGTGGGACTGGGCCAAGGTTGGACGATTTATTCCCAATCTTAATAAAGCAGAGAGATTGGCATTGGAAAATTTGAGGTCTGATACTTCTGTGATCATAAGACAAGCTGATAAATAGGGTAATGTTGTTATGAATGGGAAGTACAGAGAATATTGAATATTAAAGCTAATTATGAATTGGTGCAAAAGACTCAGCTAACAAAATCAAGGGAAGCATTAAGATTGAAACTCATTGAATATCGGGACAAACATCTGTTCAAGAAAGATGAGTTTTGCTATTTATATGTCAAGAACCCTATGACTCTATTATTTACTTTTTACCCAAAATTCATAAAGGGGGTAAGATCCCTCCTGGAAGATCATTATTCCAGGTATTAGTTTACTTACTGAATTTATTTCAGAACATATAGACATCTTCTTAGCTCCTTTAGTATACAATCTTTCATCGTATATCAAGGATGCAAAGGATTTAAAAAAAAAAACAAATGTCTATGATCCATGGGAAAATGACTATCTTCTTGTCACATCCATTGAAGAGGCACTTAAAGTTTTTCTTCATATGGAATCGGTCAGTTTTTTATGCACTCTAACATGATAGACCTAACAGAGTTCATTCTTACAAATACTTTTTTTTCTACCAGAGAACATTAATCAGGTACGTGGTCCAGCAATAGGTTCCAGGTTTGCCCCCTCTTATGCAAACCTCTTTACAGGGTTGTATGAGAGGGAGCATGTCTGATCCTGGTCTCATTATAGTTCCTAGAATGTAGTTCATTGAGTTAGGTTTATTGATGATATTTTTAGGATTTGAAAAGGATCAATTGAAGAGCTTCAGTTATATTGTCAATACCTTAATGACAATGCCTTTAATGTTAAATTAAGTTCAGAATTTAGTTCAGACAAGATTTTTTCTCTAGAGCTATTTGTGAATAATATGATGTTGCAATCAAAAATGTGCAGAATATCTACTTCAGTAAATTCTGTGCTTCATGCAAAATCTGGACATCCTAAAAAGCAAAAGAGAATATCGCATATGGGGAATCATTGAGGTAGGGCATCTGGAATTATACGATTGTGCTTCAGCGTTTTTTGCTAAATTAGGTTCTGCCGCATTTGCCACTTAATCTATCTGCTGCATAATCTGCAGATTTTATTTAAAATATTGTTTTTCTAGCTAAAATGTTTCAAAAGTTATTAAAAATGCAGTGACACGTGTTGTAGCGCAGTGACAGATGCTTTGTAGATGTTGACTGGTCGCATTTCTGTTGCCTATTGCTATGTTTGGCTGTTAAACTGGTTCTAATCTGGTGCAACCTATGCCCAGACAGATTTAACTAGTTAAAAAATGTCAAAATAATTGAGTAATATTATCAGAAAATATGCTGCATTATGCCACATGACTTGCCTTTGCTTGCCGTTTAATTTAGTGAACCCTGCCACATAATTTGGCCCTCCACCGCAGCATAATTTCAGTGGCCCTGCTTTAAAAGCTAGGAGGAAATGTAGCTTAGCAGCAGATTATGAGAAGGAAGAGGGAATTATTTATTTTAAATTCATTGACAGAGCATATAATCCTGAGACTGTGAATCATTCTAAGAGAAAGGCCAGACTTGCAAATTAGTTTCTTTTTATGTGATAAAATAGATATAGGCAAATGTGAAAATTTGATTAGATTTATTACTAGACATACTAAGGTTTACAACAGTTTGAAGAAGTATTTGAAGATTCAATCTCTTGAGAGTGACTTATTTCTAAACAACCCCAGATCACATATAAGAGAGCACCAATTTTAAGAAATATCTTGAGTCCTAGTGATGCCATTAGGTATACCGACAATGTGTATTAATTGGATCAGTGTGGTAGGAGGAAAGAACCAATTAAAGAGTGTTTTAAGTGCAGAAATTGCATTTGTTGTAAGTTGGTCCTAGATGGTATGAAAGAGTTTAAGGATATCTGTCAGACCAGAATTTACAAGTTTTAGTCTTTTATGAATTGTAATACATTGAATTGTTTACATATGATTGTCTGTATGTGTGTGGTCTTCAATATATTGGATCGACTACTCGGAAACTGAAGTTGTGATACAAAATATCCATTGGCTTTACATTTTAAATTAGATTATTAGCCATTGAACACACTTCATTTAATCATTGTGCAGGTAATATAAATTTGAAAGTTAGAAGTAGTGAGACGTGCTGGATCAATAAATTGAAAATTGTAGAAGTGAAGTTGATCGTGAACTGTTCACATTGCTATGAGGACCCATTTTTATTTATTTGTAATACTAGTGAAGATTGAGAATATATGAGATGGTCTTATTATCCTACATCATAATTATCATTTTAGTGTTTGAAGAAATTGATGTTGATATAATAATATACCCAATACTTAGAAGATTAATTGGATTAAAATAGTGTGGGGCATACGAATTTTAATTCTAAGGTTTAAGGTTTGAGTCTTTATGAAAAATAATTTTTATGAGCAACATCTAATATTAGATGTTTTTTATATTTTAATATTGAAGTTTTCATATTGAACTTGTCACATAAACGTATGTAAATTTGATTGGGAAGGTTTAATTTATGAACTTGATTTTGTGGTTTATTGTGCAAATGTGAAGATCTTTGTGCCTGAATAACACCAGTAGTTTAATAGGGTGTGAAGGGATAAGGTCAAGGGTTCGAGTCTGACCCTGATTGGGTATCTAATTTTTAAGAAGAGATATACTATTCATAGCAAGTATTTTTACTATTCTTATTTTCTTTCTTGGTGAGTATTTTTGGGTGTTCTGGCTTTGGTATAGCAAGTTGCATTTTAGAAAAGTCACAATACTCAAATTAGGACTCTTTGGGATAATGAGATTTTGATTTTGGTTCTTGAGGGAGATGAATTTATAGTTAACCTTTAGAGAACATGAACACACAATATGGAGGCACCTTTGTGGTTATTACTAGTAGCGCCTTTGAGCATTTCAGCATTTTCAGTCAAGTAACGTGATCAAGAATTGGCTCACAAGTATTGCAAAATAAAATAAAAATATTTATAAAAAAAAAAAAAAAAAAATTGGCTTTAACATGAGAGTGTAAATAGTCATGGTAACAACAGCATTGTTTTTCGGGGATTTTTTAAAAACCTTTATTGAACATTAAGGCATGATACAGGTTTCCATTCCATCTGGTAGCATAACATCTGTTACAATCACGATTATAGATGACACTACTAGAGACATGTTGAACAATGTGTAACATGGCTAATCATATCAAAGGGGAGGTGGGGCTGTTTTATCAGTGTAGAATGTGAGTAGTCAGTCGGATGTCAGGAGTCCGTCTTGTCGGGACCATCTTCCACAGTCTGTCGTCAGTGATGGAGGAACTTCCAGTGGGTTCGTCCGGGTTGGCCAGTCGGTGAAGGTAGGAAATGAGAGGGCCCCATATATCTGGAGGTCTGTTTGCCACAGGCATCAGGTCCCAGAATTCGCCCAGAAGCGTCTGGCAGTCGGCTGCGTCGGCTATCCAATGCTTAGCCTTCTGCGCCGGTTTACTGCCCCAATGAATCGCCACCCGTCGTCTGGCAAGCACCAGCAGCATCGCAGTTAGTTTGCGATTAGCGTCTGAAATGTCCTTAACATGACCCAGAAGGCATAGTAGAGGATCAGGAGCTATGCGCACTAGAGTGATGTCGCTAATTATGGTGCACACCTCCAGACAGAAATCAGAGACCTTGGGGCACGACCAGGCCAGATGCGCAAAGCCCGCACCGGGAGCCGAGCAGCGCGCACATCTGTCACTGTCCATCAGTCCCATCTTGTGCAATGTGACAGGAGTGCGGTAAAGTCGCTGTAGATATTTAAAATGAATGAGCCGTAAGCGATAGTTGGGGAGAGGCGTTTGGTTTGTGAGAAAATTGTTATTGGGGTAGATGTCAGTGTTGGTGCGGATGCCTAAGCCTGCTGCACGGCGAGCCATGCCAGCAGTTTGCAACGGGGGAAAGGAGGGGTTGAAGGTGCAAAGAGTTCTTTAGCGCAAGTGTATCTGCGCAGCCCATCCCAGGCCCAGCGCACACTTTCCACCGTGTCAATCTTGCCTCGGGGGTTTCTGTGTGGTAAAAACAGTGCTGTCTGTAGTGGCCAGGGGGAGGCCAGATCCGTCTCGACCGCCACATGTGGCTGGAAAGGCGTTGGGTGGATCCAAAAATGGAGAAAGCTAGCTTGGGCACATAGCGCGTAGAGCCTGAGATCGGGGGATCCCATTCTGCCACTGGCAAGGGGCAGTGTTAGGATGTCATAAGCAATACGGGGTTGGCGTCCTGCCCAGATCAATGTGATAATTTTAGAGCGTAGTTTTAAGAAAAATTGTGATGTAAGTGGAATGGGAATATTTAAAAATAAGTATAGGAATTTCGGGAGCACAACCATTTTTGCAATGGCGATACGTCCGGCTAATGAAAGAGGGAGTTTTTGCCAAGTGTGTATCTTGGTTTCAAGCCAGTCCATTGCTTTGCCAAAGTTGGACCTCCACAGCTCGTCCATATCTCTACTCAGCCAAATGCCCAGGTATCTAGTGTGATCATTAGCCCAGATAAATGGATAGTCTGTTGAGAACGGCTTAGTGGCATCTGTGAGGGGGAAGAGAACGAATTTGCTCCAATTAACCCGAAAGAGAGGCCACGAGAGGCAGTGGAAGCGGATAACCTCCCTAGTCATGGGAGTTGGATTCTCCCGTGGTTTGCGGATATATATCGTGACATCGTCTGCGTACATAGAGATAACCAGGGCACGGGATGAGAAGCCGAAACCCCCCTGGGTGTGATGCTGACGTAAGCGCGCCGCCTGAGGCTCCATAGCGATGGCGAATAACATAGGGGACAGGGGGCAGCCCTGCCTAGTGCCCCTCGTGATAGCTAGCTATGGTTGTGCGTAAAAAGCAGAAATCCTAGCGATGATGTCTGTGGGGGAGGTGGTCCTCCCGGCAGCCTCGTCGCAAAGTGCTGTGATATAAGAGTATGCATGTGGCTGTCTAAGAAGGTTTGCAAGGGTCTTGCCAGGGCGATAGCCCTCGCCGTGGTGACGAGCACTGGCTTCTCTGCCTAGGAATGTTACCTCTCTATCCGCTTCCTCGTGAAACTCTGTGAGCTTAGATCTGATGGAGGCAAGAGTGGCGGGGCTGGGGTCCTGGGATTGTTGGAGATCTAAGGCTTTGATGTCTTTTTCCAGGCGCTCGAGGGTTCCTCTGATGGATTTTAACACCCCAGATTGTTTAGCGATGCATTCCCCCCGGATCACGGACTTGAAGGCCTCCCAAAGCATCAAGGGTGACTCAATGGAGCCGGTGTTGCGCTCAAAATAGTCTATGATGGCCCCCCGAATGTCCTCGCGAAAGGCAGCGTCGCAAAGCGAGTTGGGGGGCAAGCGCCTTGTGAACATGTGGTGGAGGGTAAGCGGGAATCACAGACACAGGTGCACCGGGGCGTGATCAGATAATGTGCAGGCCAGGTGGTCTACTGAGGTGGCCCAAGAGGCAACATCACGGGTGATAAGCCATAAGTTGATGCGGGACCAGGATCCACGCGAGCTGAATACGCAAGATCCCTTGTGCACGCCTGGGTGTGCATGGCGCCAGGCGTCTAGTAAGGAGTTGTCTTCTAAAATTGAGTGGAGGATGGCTGTGGCCTGTGGGTGTTGAGTGCGATCCCCCGAGCGGTCTAGTACCAGCGAGGGTGCAATATTGAAGTCACTGCCCCATATCAAAGAGTGAGGTCCCAGTGAGGATATGATTTGCCAGGCGTGGGTGAAAAAGCTGGGGTCATCGGAATTGGGGCCATAGAGCGCCGCTAGAATCAATGGCTGGTTGTAAAGGGTGCTGGCAAGGATCACATAGCGACCCTCAGTGTCTATGAAGGAGTGGGTGCCATGCCAGGGGAGGCCCTTCCTAAAGAGGATGGCGACACCGTGCGCATAATTAAAGTAGAAAGCAGTGTAAGATTCCCCCCAGTGACGGGATTGCAGCCTGGATGAGGTGGCAGGGAGGAGGTGCGTCTCTTGGAGGAAACAAACGTCCACATTATGTCTGGTAAGATATGCGTGCATGAGGCACCCCTTTCGATAGTCGTTCAGACCCCTAATGTTCCATGTCAAAAAGGTGGTAACAGTCATGTAACAGCCGGGGAAAATTGATGACGTAGCGTCTGTGGTCCGTGGTCAAACCAAGGAGAGCCAGTGTCCTAAAATGTAGAGCATTGTGGAATGCGTACAGTCGGTGGCATGCCAAGAACAGTACAAGAGTCACAACAAAACGAACCCCCTGTGAAAGGTGCCAGTTACGGAACCCTAAATGAGCAACCCAAGCCCACCCCCACCCACTCCAACCCCCCAAATAGGTTGAGCATCTGAACCACCCCCACGCAGGAAGCCCAAACTTGGAGAACTTAGTGGCCGATTACGATGGCGGTCGGGCCATCGTTGCAGTAGTGGGACCATCCGCCTGTATGGCGGCAGTCCCACATGTGCAATTACGATGCCACTGCCACAGTGGCGGTCGCATTGTGCATGTTTACCACTGCGGCGGGTGCTGCTGGCTGCAGCACCCGCTGCAATAGTAAAAATGCATGTTTTCCATTTCCCTGCACTGCTTGGCAGGCACCACACGATGCCTGCCACTCAGTGCAGGGAAATGCAGGGGGGTACCATGGGTACCCCCCTAGTACAACAACACCTCCCCCAACACAAGAGGGGCCCACAACGGGCCCCCAAACCCAATCCCCGCCAGCCTTTCCATGGCGGTATTACCGCCATGGGAAGGCTGGCTGGCGCCCGTATCGTAATATGGTGGACGGTGCCTGCTAGGCACCGCCCCCATTTTACCCTATCTGGACCGTCCGCCAGGCAATCGGTCCGATTGCCTGTGGCGGTTCCGTGGCGGGCGGTCTTTGCGTCCGCCACGGTCGCAGTCTAGATCCGCTTGCCATCCTAATCTGGCGGGCGGTCAATCCACGTTTGATGGCGGACGGATCGCCACCGCACGGCTGGCGGTGGCGGTCCTTCCGCCATCGTAATGAGCCCCTTAGTGCAGGTGTGGGAATTATCCCTTCAGGGTGCGTGGGCTCAGCCATTTACCCCTTGCCATGTAGGCAGGGTCGCCGGGTGTTGTAAGGCTCAGAGGGAGGCGACTTAAGGGCAATACAGACGACCATGTGTCTTTGCTGCAGGCAGGGTGAACGGGGTATACAAAGAATGTCACATATTCCTATAAACAATGCAAGACATGCAATTGTCAACCATTGCTGGACGCCTCAGAGGAAAGCAATTGAAGGAAAGTACATATAATAAAATGCATATGACATTGCATCAAACAGGGTGAATGGGGTATGTGCCGAGAGGCATGCATAACTGTGAGGCAGGGCTAGGCGTGCGAGATTCAGTCATTGTCACTTATGCGACTGTCTTCGGAAATGGTGCGGCGGTTCTGAGGAGGGGACTTCTGTAGCTGCTTAGCAAAAGTGAGGGCGGCCTTCGGATCGGTGAAAAATCTCGGCTTCTCCCCAAAATCAATACGGAGTTTTGAAGGGTAAAGCATAGCATAAGTGATGTGAAGCTGCTGCAAGATGCGCTTGGCGAGAAGGAAATCCCTGCGGGCCGCCTGGATGGACAGGGTGAAGTCGGGATAGAAGGATAAAACGTTGCCTTGATGGTTGATCTCCCCCAACTCCCGGGCTCTGCGTAGAATGGAGTCGTGGCCACGGTAATTCAGCAAGCGGGCGATGATGGGCCTCGCAGGGGACCCAGGTGGGGTCATGGGCCAAGAGACCTATGCGCCCGTTCGATGATAAAGTGTTCGGACAGGACCGGTCCAAAGTGGTCGCGGAGCAGAGATTCAAGGTAATCTTCCATTTTCCCGGTCGCAGTGGACTCTGTCAGGCCAACGACCCAAATATTGTTCCTTCAGGAGCGCGCCTCTAAGTCCTCATTCTTGGCGCGTATGACTTCGAGGATCTTGTCCATTTTGAGGAGCTTCTGCACACCCTCGGCCCCGGTGTCCTCAGCGTCTGAGACCCTTGATTCGAGCTGAACAATACGAGCATCTTGGGAGTCCACCCTCTGTTTGACCTGGTCAAGACGAGATCTATTTTTGCGTTGATTGTCTTTAGACTGGATTTCACCTCTAGGAGGATGGCTCGAAGGCTGTCGTCCTGTTCGCCAGGGAGATCGGTCTGGGTGGATTGCTCACCTGCATCTGGGGGGGGCCTCGCCGCTTCTGCCCGCCCCCGCCCCGCAAAAGTGATCTTGGGTTGTCTGGTGTCCGTTTTCCCCATGGTGGGCTTGTAGGACAGTGGGAGAGATGTACAGCCAGAGGTACTTGCCAATGATTGAGGTGGCCCACGGCTTAAAGGCAGATCAGGCCGGGCGAGGCTTCAAGAGATTTGATGCAGCAGCTCCCAAAGAGATCAATGCAAGGCACAGACGGGCCGTGGGGGTAGCGAGAGGAGGTCCAAAGCCAGTTGTCAGGGGGTTGGGAATGACCGCGAGGACCCACCAGACAGCAGGTGTGTGGTGATGGTACCGCAGGCCAAGCTATGGTGAGCGCTCGTGCGCCGGTGTGCAGCAGGCCACAGCCAGTGTCCCCTGTGAGGCTGCAGTGGTGTGGGTAAATTCGGGCCAGCAAGATGCCCAATTTTCCGCTGTGGTCTAGCATGCGGCGTGGGGCAAGCCAAAGAGGAGGGACAGCCCCAGGAGCGGGCCCCCTCCGCCCACAGGAAGATGTGTGCCCAGGCCGGGGCGGCAGCCAGGAGCGGGGTAGGGGCGGCCAATCCAGAAACCCCAGTCGCTGCTGTGAGGGCCAGGAGGACTGCCAGTTCTTGCAGCGCGCAGCCCCCAGTCCCGAGCGCCAGCTGGGAAGGTCAGGCCGCTGGGTCCGGGACGCCGCAGCCGCCTCAATCCGCGCCGGCGGCAGGCGGGAGAGCAGGCCAGCCGGCCAGTAGAGAGAGCTTTCAGGACGCACTTTGGCCTTACTTGGGGTGTCCTTGGGTCTGGGGCCTGCCGCCGCCATCTCCACTCAGTCCAGGCGGCCGCCCACAAATAGGCCCCCCGCAGCCGCGGGCTCGATTTTCACACCGCCTGGAGCCAGGCACTGGAGCAGCAGAGGCCTCCGCTCCGCCCTTAGACAGTGGCTCCCACGCCGGCAGCAGGCCGGAGTAACCGGGGGGAGGCACCACTGTCACGGGCGCAAGGCAGCCCCAAGGAAGCACCACACCAGGCCAGGCACGGGGATGCGCCCAGGAGGCGCCCCCAGCAGCACCAACAGGCCGGCACAGGCGTCTGGGTGCTGGCGGGCGTGTGGGTTGCCAGCTAGGCCCTCGGTCAGAATTGCCCTAGCCGCAGTCCCTGCAGAGCCCCCTGGAGCCGCAATGGTGGTGTGTCGTGTCGGACGTCATCGTTGGAGGATGGGTGACTCCCTCTGATGGCGAATTTCATGGGCTCGGCCGGCAGAGCTTGCTGAGCGCGCAGCCATCTTGCCACTGGCGAGACCACGCCCCCCAACAACAGCATTGTTTAGTTACTGATAGAAGCCCAAAGGCTGTCTCGTTGCGAGACGTTCCATTGTGTAAATCACAGGTATGTGAATTTGGAGGTTAATATTTGAGTTTATTGTTTAGTTAGGTGAGTACTTTAATGATTTAAGATATTCTAATAAATATACACTTTTATATGTGAGTTTAGAATTTAAAAAAAAAATATAGAGATTAATACGAAGAGGCAACACAAAAATTTCTAAGAGTTACAAGTGGATGATTATAACTTGAAGACTAAACAGAAGATTTAGGTGAGATGAATGTTAAGACTGTTTTTGCTCGTGAGTTTAGTAATTTGGGAGATTGTATTGATTACCTTATGTTATATACACTTTGTAGATTGAAGTGTATTTCGCTAATAAAATATAGTGATTGGCAGAAATAAAGCTGTGCACTGCCTATTTGGAGTTGATATGTTTTGTGAGTAGATAATTATTATTTTTCTGCAGTGATTCTTGTTATTACCAATGTTATTTATGAACTTGTATTTGATTACATTGGGGAGTTTCGATATTTATTTCATTTAGAAAAGTTGTGTCTGTTGTCTTCTAATTATTTCTTGGTGAATTTATTGTCTTTTTGTTACTCCTCTCCTGATTAACTTCAATTTTTACTTGACTAAACTCTTTGTACTTAGGTTTGAGATTATATAATTCAAATAGAAACAATATAATTATTAAAGTACTTGAGATTGCTTGTCAGTAGCTAATGAATAGTAAAATTGTCAATGAGAGTACAATTGTTTCATGTATTAGAAAGTATCAGTATCTATTGATAACATTCTACTGTTCCCCCTTATATTATTACTTTGCATATTTTATATGGGTTTTCATTGTTGTCTGTACACATGTATTTTTGTAATGTTGGTTGTTTGTGGGTCTTGGGATGTACATTTTTCATGATAATTTTGGTAATTTCATAACATGGATCTTGGGACGTATATTTTTTTATGTGCGGACAATTTCATAATGTGAAAAAATGTGTCTATGTAATATAATTTGAGATACAATGAGTATATATGGGATTGGTGTGTGAACCAATGCATTGAGTTATATTATGTTTAATGAAACTTTAAATGTATTGAATCATTTATAGTTTTTTAATAGATCAAAACTGTGTCTATTTCTTTGACAACCTTGAAAAAGCGGGGTGTCCGCAAAACACATACCGGCTGGCTGTGAAGATTATTTGATGGCAATTTGAGAAGAATAGACTTTGTGAAGATACATTGATCCACATTTTTCTTTGTGCTCTGTAAGAAATGCATGGACTATGATTTATAATAAAGTATTGGATGTTTATGAAAAAATGTTTTTGTTGGTATCCCATCACCTCCAAATTACATCTAATTTTATTGATCAATACTACAATCTCCTTAGCAGTAGCTAGGGATTTGGGCGGTGAAGTGCCAGGCTTTTGCTTGGCTTACCCCCATCACGTTTAGCTATATCTATATGTATTTATCCTTACAAACCTTATCACCCGTTGACCATTCTGCACCAAAGTTCAAGTAAACATGTATAAGGTAACATCTTACATCATGCCAGATTGTATGCAGATTGGTCAAGTGATTCAAACGTTAGAAGTACGATCCTGAAATCATTTTTCACTCGCCTTTTATGATTGGAATTCTGGGTGACAGCTGACCTGCTCACATCTCCAGGTCACGAGGGAGTGGGTCAGCTGCACCCACTCTGACACCCTTTTCCCAGTTGTAAACAAAATGTAGCAGTTGGGTGCAAGGTGACATGCTCCTCTCTCGTATTCACAATTAGGAACAGGGCATAGGAGGGGTTGCAAGCTGATCTGCTTCTCCTTAGTTCCTCTGTGCACTAAGTTCACAATTATGAACAGGATGCAGAAGCAGGTGCCAAGCTGGCATCCCCCCCCTTTATTTTTATTTTTGCAAAACTTCCCACTACCCTTGGGCAAATGGATGTGGAGAGGGGTCATATCTCCCCCAAACTTAGGCAAAGTGAAGGGGTAGCACATATTAGGTACGTCCTTGGGAAAGATGGGTGTACAAGGTTCAAATGTGCATCTATCGATGTAGGAGTTATATTAAACACCCTCCACAAGCAGCTTTCTTTGGCAAAATCTCTAGCAGTGCTTGAGAATATTGTTTTTGTTAGTTAAGGCCAGTGATTAAAGGGTGTTAAAGAAACACCCACAACACACAACAAACCCCCTGGTACGATTTTATTCAAATGGTGGCCATTTGATTGCGGTTATATTCATGTATGTCACTGGGTATGGCCTAATGAATGTGGTTATGTGATAGTGAGCGTGTCTTCATATACTGGTATTTGTATGCACAAGTAAATGTGTTTCTGTGGCCATATATGATGTTGTGTTGCTGGATGGAGGATTGTGAGTGTGCTATTATGTGAAATATGGTCAATGCAGGTATGAAGTAGGGGAGTTGATAGTGTGAATGTATGTATGATTGTGAGGGTTTTGGCCTCGAATGTACTTAGTAATGTTTTATATATTGTAGTGTTTGTTTTTTTAAATAGGTGTGTGGTATACTGATTATTATATGCTGGGTTTGGACACGAGGATTGACTTTGTATGGTATACATATATTTTTGGTATATCTGCTCCATGTAAAGTAACAGCTCTCAAGCAATCTAAAGAAAGTAATTACTCCTAGTTCCCATTTTTTTTTTACATGAATTTCCTAATCTATTTTAGAAATTATATTTTGAACATTGTTGCAATTGATATTATGTAAGAAAAAAGGACACAAATGTGGCCGGTGCATCTTTCATAAAATAAAGTTAAGGTTTGAGTAAAAACATGGCCTAAATTATTACAGACTTGTCATTTGGATTTGAAAATCAGGTTTGGTGCTTGGCTGATTCAAAATCGGTTTTTATCAGTGAAATTTCCATCAGGGATAAAAACCTGTCTGTGAATTGTGGTATGGGGCAAAAGAGAACAGGATGTTAAGTAATTTATCAAAAGAGTAAAGGCAGCAATTTCCCACAGGGTACTCATGCCGTTCCCTAGTTGCCAACCGTTGTATAATATTGTGTGATCTCTGTGCAGTTAATCCATGTTTTACTATCTATATGAGGAGTATTTAGTTAAAAACTTATGAACGTGGTTAGGTCTAAAAATGAAGGTTAAAATGTTGTTATGTTTCAGATTGGTTTGTGTTGGTGGGGATGGATTCACCAACGAGGTGGCCCATGGTCTACTTCTCAGAGCCCAGATGGATGCCGGGAGGAGTACTGGTTCTGATTTCACGCCTGTCAGAGCATCACTTCCTCTTGGTGTAATCCCAGCAGGTGAGAAGAGACTATCCTGGTTTGCTTGTGCACCTGACCAAATCTTCCTTGTACTTCGTATGCTGTAGTTCTGGCTGCTAGAAACTATGTCAACAGTTGGAATAGTCATTAGTCTGGTTCATATAATGTATACAAAATAGAACCATATTCAAATACCATGAGTTAGTGATTACTTTTTTTATTAAAGTCTTTGACCTGTGACTGGAACTAATCACCTGTTAGAATAAACCTTAATAAAACAAAGACAAATAGATTTTGCGTATAGACCACATGTAAGTTAAATGAAAGCAAGCTCTCAGAATGCCGGTTGCTTGGCTTTTACTTGATACATTACACTTGGTTTGCTAAAATATATTGCAGTTATACTTTACATATAGCTTTTATTGGTATGAATTTATTCACTTTTACTTGCAATCAAAATATCAATGTTTCATTGGTGAGCAGTACTAAATAATTTCATCATTTTGGTTAGTAAATATGGACAGAAATAAATTCTCCCTGATCATCTATATCCGAAATCAAACGCCTTCACTATGGGTCTTTGTCAAGTCTTGTCAGCCTAGAACCAGTTCAATATACTCACTGTGTGAATGGCAGACCTACACCAAATATCAATCTTGATGTTTGAAAAGATTTATTATCCATGTTTTCCATTAGTTAATTTATGCCTCTTCCTTATTTTTTAATTTCTTTTTCAGGATTATTGTATTATGCAGTCGCACACACATTGGTACTGTGTTTTGCTCTCTCCTTTGTCTGTGTAAAGCTCACTCAGGCTGGAGGAGCTAGGAGCACCCTTCCATGCCTATTCCACGGATGCATGGAAGCTCCATCCTCCCCTGATGTTGTACCCATCCCAGCACACACACTGTGCCGACCAACTTCTTGGTAAACTACAGAAAGCATGGCACCATACTCTTCAGCTTGTCTGCAAAGCTCAACACAGTAGATTATATAATATACATACATCATGCCTCAGTGAGTTAATGCTTGCCACAGCCATCTACATTGATCTCAAGGTGATCATTTTGAATTCTGGCAAGGCAGACTCAGCCTACCATCCTTCCGGGAAACAACCTTTACATCGAGGTTTTTAACACGTGGTGCCTTTACCACACATTTTTTACCACGCTTATTTTTACCACATATAGGCCTTTACAACGCATATAAGGTACGCTCTGAGGGTATGGGTATCTCCACCCACAAATATTTTTTTTTAATTATATATAAATATATATAAACAATGCGTGGTGACGGCATGCGTTGTAAAAGTATATGCGTTCTAAACAAATGTGGGGTAAAAAATGTGTTGTTAAGGAATGCAAAGTATTTCCCTGCTTTGTTCCGTCACACAACCATCCTTCCGAGGTACATAAATTGAGTACCATAAATCTGGGATTAGTTCCTTAGAACACTGCTTGGAAATGTCAGAAATGCAGGTTGAGACTGATCGGATTTTACAGGTCTGCCTGTAAATATGGCCCAGTAGGTTTCCTCTGCCATTAGGTAAGTACACGTTAGAACCAATTTACCAGCTTATGTTAGAAAGACAGACAGGCATGTATCTCTCGTCACTTACCTGGAGATAATGCATATTTGGTAACTCAGTCTACCCAAAGACTACCAGGATTGCATTTATTTCGATGTGATTTGCGGTAACGCCTGTTCCCTGAAAGATGTACACACACAAGAAATCTACGCTATCATTTAAAAAGGATTTATTATTATGGTAGAGCCCTTTTCAGTGCAGAGTATAAATAAGGGTGATTACAGATAGAAACATTATGGTAAGTAAAATAAAGGCAAAGAAATCTTTGTGTGAAATATGTACTGGAATCCCCTCTTTTCTAGCCCTAGCTAATGTCTGCATTAGCACCAAAATCATGCCGAACTTAAAAGCTTCCTAAAATGGCCCACATCATACACATCTGCTCATAATTCAATGAATTCCCAGCCTGCTGCCTGCTCAGAGGAGCAAGGCCCAGTCTTCGTTTGCTATGTCAGTGTTCTTTCGAGAAGCAGATAGCTGGTGCCAGCAAGTGCCGATGCACGACTTGACACAAGTGGCAGTTGTGGGATATGTGTTCTATTTGGAATGCTGAAGTTTCACTCTTCTTGAGAGGTTCTTGCAGGGACCTTATATACTATTTCTCAACATTATTATGCGAAAAAAAGCCTTGTGAATTGTGATTTAAGGTGTGAATAGAAATGTGTGCATTTGTTCTCCGAATTGTCTAAGACTACTGTGTTTCTCTTACTTCTGTGTTTCTCTCATCATAATTATGAATATGTAACATACTGATCATTGATACACTGTCAATGTGTAAGAAACATCACTATACTGTGAATATATGTCATTGAAATAATGAATAAAATAATGCATTGTAACATATGTACATAAAAAAATAAGAACAGGAATAAACGTTTGCTGTGAGGGGGCTTCAATACAGAAATAAGGCAAAGCACGTGACAAGGCTCTATATAAAAATACACCTAGACAAGCAAAAGTAAGCTTAAATGGATACCTCGCTTCTCAGACCACTCTCCTTCTGTGTACTCCTTTTCTCTCTCTCTCGTTCTCTCTGCTGTCCTCTATTTCTCCTTATTTGCCAATCAAATTTAAATATGGAATTCTTCTGCATTCCTATTTCTAAATTAATATTAACCCCTTGCCTTTCTAGAAGAGAGTGAACGCTTCAACAGAACAAGAATTAAGTTAAAGATCTAGGAATCCAATGAAGATAGTTTAAAATCTTGAATGCAGAAGTTTCAAATTTAAGGAAGAGAAATCCAGAGGTACAGTCCTCGCCAGTGATTCGAAAAGGGTAACTATTTTGCTTAATCCATGCAGTCAGCTAAATAGCTAAAATCATTTTAGAACTCTCCTATTCAGAAAGGCTAACAAATATCCAAGACATATTCCCAAACTCTGTTAGCATCTGTAGAGATACTGTAGTTCCAAAACTGATTTAATCGGGGGCCAGAAGTACAAAGACATGTTGCAGTCACAAATCTTGTGATTTGCAAAACCAGAGGATATACGACCGTTAAATGCTTTTTGATATGTACTAGATCCGAATCCCAAAAGAGGTTTATCACCCTATTCCGAATTGCAATTAGGAAAGGGGTAAAAGCAGTGTCACCTCGTAATTGTGCATTGGAATAGCTTGGGCCAATGGCTTGGGACCACAACTGCGGTTGTAAACCATTGAAAAGTTACCAAATTCTGGAAATTCGCAAAGGGGCAGGTGTCCCTGTTGGACAGCTACTCCTCTGAGAGTAGTGTTGTGAAGTAAGTAGATATATAGCGCAGAAGCCGTTGTACTAAGCTATTCAGTTATAGAGCAAGGAAACTCATTAAGGTTGAAATGCATGTCAATGCCAGAGTCATGGAAGCAGCAGGCAGGTGTAAGCATACCTCAGTTGCAGAATGGACTGATTGAATCAGGTCCCTTATAGGGCCATATTATTCCCCCATTGTCGCAGGAAGAACCATTCAGAGACTAGCACTGGAAACGGAGAAAGGAGACCAGGAAAGGATCATAAACCAGTCTAAACAATAAGCACTCTTTCAAGGCAAGGATGCATTGAACCTACTAATGCCAGGATTTACGTTCAGAGCGGAATCCATTTATGAAGCATATTTGATAAGACAAAATAGAGGCACAATTTGGTGAGGTGGAGGGAGGACGAACACTTTAATGAGCAGGCAGATGGAGTCAACCAAGAAGTGTCGTAAGGTAAGCAAGGTGAATGTGGCCAACTGAGTCTAAGAGTGCAGTTCCCACACACTGAGGCAGTACCCAAATTGAGGAAAAAAATCTGAAAATAGAGAAGTTTAAATAAGTTTAGAAAAAACAGAACATAAACAACTATAAAACAGCTCTGTAGACAACATGGGACTAAGATTCTCGTGAGATGATGCATCTATCTCGCACTAGTGGACTGAAATACTGGAAAGTATCCTAAACAAGATGGATTCTGCACAGTGGCTCTCTAGTCATGCAAATTCCAAAGCTTCTGCTCGATATCATAGCACCCGTTGTGTCCTTTCACATTTGCCGACTGTGTGAGATAGATGACTAAGCAAATGGGGCACTTACCTTTGAAAGCCTGTCAGCTAGCTCAGTCTGACATCCATCCAAGTGAGTTCTGTCAGATTCTGTTTTAGTAACATACTACTTATAGATCTTAGAAATGACAAACATTCATTATGAAAAGCTATATAAGCTGTTATTCACAAATACTTGCACAACTGCAAACTACCTACTATGTCACCTTAAAAAATGTTACAGATAGTTTCTACAGCTCTTTCTGACCACAAATTCCATGTCGTGTCACAGTGAAAGAGGCTTCAGTTCACACCTACCAATTCTTGCTCTGCCATTTTATGTTTAAGGACAACATTTGCTGTCACCTCACACAGCCACATGAGGTTCCATGTTTTAAAGGGAGGAGAAGAAAAAAGTGACAGCCTAAAGATGGATATGCACTGGTTGCATTGACTCCCACGGTGGATCATTTGAATTGTTGTCTATTAGACATACTAACAAGCATTGGCATAGCCAATAGGTCTCGCCTTTGGGGCCTTATAAGTGTTTAGCCAGAGCTATTGACTTTGCCAATGTCTTCAAGCTGTGCTGTAGAGAAGTGTGGCTGCTGTGCAGCATGCTGAAAAGTTATAATAAAAAAGTGTCAGAAGCATTTTTGTTACTTTATATATGACCAAGAAGGCATTATGTAAAACTGAACGACCATATTAAAAAAGTAATTACAATAAAACATTTCCTCAGTTTTCTTTTGTTCTTGCAATGCTGGCAACTTGTTTCTGCGTATTGCAATGGTTGTTTGTTTATGCCCCCTCAAAAAAAAAGCTTTAACAATCGGAGGGTGAAGGTTGGGAACTAGTACCTGTATTATAACACTAGCAGCGGCCAGACGCTAGGGGAGAATCAACAGATGCCAGATTCCGAGAGCAGGCTGAGGTGGTGCTGAGTGATGCTGAGGTGGTAGTGGTGGTGGTGGTGAGTGTTGCGGAGACGATGCTGAGGTGATTCTGAATGATACTCAGGTGTTGCTGAGTGATACTGCTGTGGTGCTGAGTGATGCTGCGGTGGTGCTGAGTGATATTGTGGTGGCCCTGAGTGATGCTGTGGTGGCGCTGAGCGATGCTGAGTGATGCTGTGGTGGCGCTGAGCGATGCTGTGGTGGCGCTGAGCGATGCTGTGGTGGCGCTGAGCGATGTTGTGGTGGCGCTGAGCGATGCTGTGGTGGCGCTGAGCGATGCTGTGGTGGCTCTGAGCGATGCTGTGGTGGCGCTGAGCGATGCTGTGGTGGCGCTGAGCGATGCTGTGGTGGTGCTGAGTCATCCTGTGGTGGTGCTGAGTCATCCTGTGGTGGTGCTGAGTCATCCTGTGGTGGTGCTGAGTCATCCTGTGGTGGTGCTGAGTCATCCTGTGGTGGTGCTGAGTGATGCAGTGTTGGCCCTGAGTGATGATGTGGTGTCGCTGAGTGAAGCTATGGTGGTGCTGAGTGATGCTGTGGTGGCGCGGAGTGATGTTGTGGTGCTGCTGAGTAATGCTGTGGTGGCGCTGAGTGATGCTGTGGTTGTGCTAAGTAATGCTGTGGTTGCACTGAGTGATGCTGTGATGGCGTTGAGTGATGCTGTGATGGCGTTGAGTGATGCTGTGATGGCGTTGAGTGATGCTGTGTTGGTGCTGAGTGATGCTGTGCTGGCTCTGATTGATGCTGTGCTGGCTCTGATTGATGCTGTGCTTGCTCTGATTGATGCTGTGGTTGCGCTGAGGGATGCTGTGGTGTTGCCGAGTGAGAGATAGAGTGAAGATATAATGCCCAATTAGAGAGGGTGGTGAGAGAGAGAGAGAGAGAAAGGGTGTGCATAGAATAAAGAGTGGAGCGGGATAGAGAGAGAGAAAGAAGGGGAGAGAGAGTGAATGAAGGAGTTTGAAAGAGAAACAGATAAAGGGGTGAGAGAATGAAAGGCTAAAAAAGATAGAGGGGAGAGTAAATTGAGTAGCGAGAGAATTAGAGAGGGGAGAGAGAGAGAAGGAGAGAGACAATAAGAGTGGGGGGTGTGGAGTTTAAATAGAGTGAAGAAGTGACGCGGAAAAAGTAACCTTAAATATAGCTTTGTGCTTTGCGCGAATAAATATTTTTTAAAAAAAACAGAGTGAGACAAAAATACTGGTAATTAGGCTGTGACTCCCAATATAAAACAAATAGCGATATAAGGTGAAATCAACCCACCGAAGCAATATTTCTAAGTAGACAAAAAAAAGCTTGCATTTCAATGCTAATCGCTGTTGTTTTTCATGTGACTGTAGTCCAGGGCCGTCAGTTGGTAATGTGAGCTGCTGCTGGGATTGAAACATCAGAGTCCAGAGAGTTAATGAGCCATGACGAGGAAATGAGGAAGAGATAGGAAACCCCAGATGGCAGCTGCGCACGTGCACGCCCATCGTGAACGCAAGCTGGTCGCCAGCCGAAAGCCAGTGTTTGCACTTCCAAAACCCACTTACTAAAACTCTCGGCCAGACCAGCGCAAGCGCTGGTGCAGGCCGAGACCTAAAAATAACAGTTAGGCCTATCAGAAGGGGCCCAGGTCAAACGACTTTTTTGAGGCTCATTCTGCTTTTCATACAAGAACCACCTCCTTTTAAAGGAAGTCATGATTTCTTGGAATATCATGTACCTTTACAGGGCAGGTCCAGCATTCAGCGTCAACTGGTGCTGTGGCTAACTTGCTGCCTCATAATGCTATTTATGTCTCACCTTGCACAGTCTGGTTGTGAAAGACATTTTGTGAGCTTACCAACAACTTACAGTGGACTTACACCTACCCCCTGGCCTTCCCATTGGTTGACTATATAACCACACTTATTTGCTTGCCACTTGTTTGATGGCTTGCCTTAGTCTTCTTTTGTTTGCCCCTCCTCCCGTGCATAGCATCTTTATCATCATTTTGACTAGCTGACTTATATCCTTCCACTACTCATTTTTTGAAAACTACTTTTTTCTTTTAGGTTAATCAATCTATTAGAGTGCATGTGTTTTCCAGGTCTCCCCTGTGCTCAGTGTTGTTAACTCCCTCATGTGCTGCTTTTACTCTCCTCCCTCCATCCAGCTTCATTTTTATTTTATCGCCACAGCCCACTCCCAGTTAACCCCACCCCGCCCGCTCCTCCGCCGCCTCCCCTGTGGACCTTTTTCTTTCACTTTTTTTTTGGACTGGCAGGCTGCAAATGACTGCTGGCCCCTCCACCTAAAAAAAGTACTTTAAGATTCCTGAAGTATGATCTTTTATTTACTTATATTCGGATCAGTAAATTAAAAAAAAAGGCACCTGTGTCATACAGTAGGCCGTGCATGCGTGGTGTCACGTGTGCCCTTACTTGATGATGCATATGTGTGCTTGCTTGTAGATGTATCTGTGTGCCTCGGCCATCATGCATGCATGCTCCTACGAAATGACTCGACTGTGTCACTGCACCTTTTTAGGTCTCGCCTGAGCCAGCGCATGCGCCGCTCTGGCGAGACTTTTAGTGAGTGGGCATTCAAAAATCCGACCACACGCTTTCTGTGTGGCCTCGAGCATGCGGTTACGCGCACAGTTATGAGCAGAGGCGCCATCTGGCTTACCTCTCTCGTCATGCGCTTAGCGCATCGCTCGCGGGCACACAGAAAGCGTGTGGACGCTGCAGCTGCTTTCACTTTTGCCGCCGCGCGCCCACTCGCCCCGCCCTCTCCGTCTCCTTTTTGAAGACCGCTTGTTACCTTTGAAATGCCCGGACATCAATCACAGGTTTTCCACTTTTGTAGCTTTTAGAGTAAGATGTTACATATTCTTTTAGGCAGAACATGAAATATAGAAAGGCTGCGTATGGCAGTCTTCCTTTGACATTGCTGTTGGCAGGCAGATAATACTTTTTCATTGGCCTGTTTCAGAGGAAGTATTTTAAGTGGGTTTGAGGCAGAGAGATGCTGGTGCACACACGAGTTATGCATGTGTAGATTATCACTGGTTCGAATTATTCATCTCACTACATACATTGTTGAAGGTGGACCCACTTTCATCACTTAAGTCCAAATTTCCGAATAATTGGTTTCCATACTACTTTTCTCCATGCTAGGCTACTATAGGTGAATTATATTTTCTTTCTGTCTTTTGAGCAAATTACATTACTATTTTAAGAGACTACCACAGTACAATCCCTTCAGTTGTCTCACCTACACGTTGAAATTAATTTGTTTAATTTTTTTTGAAGACACTTGCTTCGCTGTACCCACATCTTATTCATAAACTCCAAAAATGTCTGTACTGAAGGAGTTTGAAAATTGTTTATATCGGGTTTCCACCTCTCCTCTATATACTTCATATAGAGATACATTTTGAGAATGGCGCCTCTATCAAGGGACGGAAAGGGTCCGGTTTCGTAAATTTTGATTTTGATTGGAAGGGTGGCGTAATGGGTCTGATGCCGAAGACTAATTTTGCTGTCTTACTCTTTAGTCCCCGATTTTTATCTCCAGTTCTTCGCCATTTAGATCGGCCCTCATAACTGCTGTTTGTGTTTTTACGTGCTAGTATTTCAGCCAGCATGTCCGACAGCGTTGTGCTGCTTTACGTTTGTGCTTTTTCATTGGTGGTAAAGTGATAGGAAGAGTGTCCCTTTACTGCCACCACCTCTGTGCAGCAACACCGTCCCTCGACGGAGCTATGATCTGTAGAATGCTGTAGAGGGGACTAGCTGGCGCAACCTTCACATGCAGATGACTGCACGAGCATGAATGGCCATCAGTGTCAGTGCAACAAGTATGAGCTGCTTTGCGGCGCAGGGTGGCACCTGGGCTGTACGGCAGCATTTGCAATGCAATAGGTCTCGCATTTACGCGAGTTTGAGCTATTGGCGTTGAAAATAACAATGCCTTTTATTTTTGTTTTTGTTTTAAAAACATAAATAAACGGCAATGTCATTTACAATGCCAATAGCTTAAACTTGTGTAACTGCGAGACCTATTGCATTGCAAATGCTTGTGACTTTCATTCTTACTTTGTATATATTTATATATTCTGAGACATTACTAAAGTGATGTATTTTTATATAAAATAAAACCCTTGCAGGACATTCACAGTGTATTGCCGCTGTGATAAATATATAGCACCCCGTTGAGCCCAGCAAACTACCACCCCATTAGCCTAATTGACGTATGCCAGAAAATCTATGCACGTGCCCTCCTGGGCTGATTACAGGCCTGGATAGAAGAACATAATATACTCACACCCCTCCAAGCTGGGTTTAGGGCCAAGATCTCTACCATCGATCAAATTTTTAGATTACAGCTCTTGTTTTGGAAAACTGTGACCATAGAAGGTGGCAGCCTCTATCTTATTTTTGTGGACCTTAAATCTGCTTTTGATTTAGTTCCGAGGGATAAATTGTGGGAGATATTAATGGAATTAGGGGCTCCAGATTACCTTCGCCACGAGATGAAACGCCTTCATCAAGGCAACTATGCTCAAATAAGATATGGCAAAAACTGAGAGCTCTCAACCCCTTCCCGGTCGAAAAAGGCGTACGCCAAGGTTGCGTCCTGGCCCCAACTCTCTTCTCCCTTTTTATAAACGGGTTAATAGAGTTCCTGATGGCAGGAAAAGACATTGATGCACCCCGGTTAGCAAACCGTAAGATACCTGCCTTGATGTTCGCAGACGACACCCTCTTACTCTCAAAATCCCCCATGGGTATGCAAAGGGTCCTTGATGCATTCAGCACCTTCTGTAAAAACAGGGGTTTGGAGATTAATTTACAGAAAACAAAATACATGGTTTTCAATGCAAAAAATCACACTCGCCCGAACCCCTGTTTAGACGGAATGGCCCTAGAGAGCGTGTCGATCTTCGAATATCTCGGGATCACTCTAACCGAAAAAATGGATTGGGGGCCCAAATAAAAAAGCTAACCTAAAACTGGCCCAGGCATCGGGGGCATTCTAAAGGTCTACAATAAATGCTCCCACAAAGTAATAGGTCCTGCGGTTGAACTTTATAAGGTTCAGGCTAGGGGAGCTACTCTGTATGGGGCAGAATTATGGGGTCACTGGTCCAGCACCCTTTTATCGTCAACAGAGAACTCCTTCACCAGGCAGCTCTTACGACTTCCTTTTAGCTCCCCTCTAATTCCCCTTAGGCTGGATCTTGGAATTAGCCCTATAGCAGATGAAATAGCTTTAAGACCACTTTTATTCTGGCGACGTCTATGGAGCACCCCAGAGCTTGCCCCTTATAGAGACGAACTAAGGGAGTGTAGTGTAGTTCCTATTTCCCTAATAGGCTCTGCGCATTGGAATAATATAACCTATAGGTTTGACATAGGACTAAGGTCGGTATGTCCCTATCGATTATATTAAACTTAATTACCTGTGCCAGCTAGCTCAGAGGCCACTAGAAACTTCTTGAAGACAAGAAGGGAATAGTTTCTGGCAACCACATAACATAAAACCCTGATCCCTCAGGATCGTGGAAACAATATACTACTTTTCATTTAGTCACTCATCTCAGAGAAGTACATAGAAGAAACAGTCGGGTGTGTTTACAATAAAATGTATTGCACAGTTGTTGTTCTAGTACTGGTTATATGTGCTGCGACAACTGTTGGACAGTAGCAGAGAAATATGGCCAGCAGTGCAGTTAAATAAAAATGCATGGTACAGTTTTACCATTGTGCAATAGTAATGAACACATACATGAAATGCAGAATGCATTAAGATAAAGCCTATACCCCTATGATGCCTAACTAGATGTACCTAAGTGTACCTAGCATGTGTGTAGGTCTTAGAGAGCCAAGAATCCCCCTAGGATTTAGTCTAACCCCATTACCTTAGTGGGACTTCATCCTGGTGTTGAGCTGGACACCCCAGGATGGGTGGATGGACCTCTGCCAGCTGGAGCTGTGGCATGATGCAGGTTGCAGCGTCTCACGTCAGAGTGTCGGCATGGAAAGTCTCGGTCCTCTCTAGTTTGCTTGGGCAAAGGGAGGTATATTTATACCTGATAGATGCCTTGGAGTGTTAGTATTGACGTACAGTCGGTCAGAGGAAGACGTCAGGAATGAACCCTTAGGAAATAGTGGTTCATGCATATTTAATGAGTTCTTGGAGAAATCAATAATCCTGTGCTAGGGAAAATCCCAAGAGCGACGGGTCTTTGTCTAAGAACTCGTTGTGACATAGGTTAGTCACTGTTGGACATGGATATGACGTATTTAGAATGGACCGTCTTCTGCACCCAGAGCACACGTCAGATAAGGGACAGACTCTGTTGCTCGTTATTTGTAAAGGGAGGGCCAATGTAGGTGAAAGGTCCTGCCTGTCTCTGTGGCACGAAGGATTTGAGCCTCTGAAACAGCGCACCTATGTTAGGGCCTCAATCCAGCACATAACAGGAGGTTATGAGTTTGCACGGTGCGGGAAAATTGCCCTGGTAAGGAACGCATGCCAGGCCTTGGGGAGGGCATATCTGTGGAGTTCAGCCGAAGATTCTAGCATTGTGACTCCCAGAAAGGCACTAATTGAGAATTATAGAGAGTTAAAACAGACCCAGTTATGGAGGAGTTCCTCAGGGCACCTTTCACAAAGGTTTATGGAAACAAAACCAGAATATCGCCTTGAACCAGCACTGGATGATATCCAACCGCTACTTGCAAAGAAGCTATACATCCAGTTAAGACACGGGACACTTCCACTCCAATCGTTCACCACTAACTGGTTGGGCGACCGAAGTCGGGACTGCCCTGTATGTCTGAACGTGGAGGAGACTGAAGTGCACCTACTTTTCTTTTGCCATGCTTATAGGAGGCCAAGGTCCCGCTGGCTGGTCCAGCTGTGCAGGAACATGTGCCTCAGACATTGTTCTGAGACTCTTAGAATATTAAAGTATGACACCCAAATGCCCATCGTGTTTTCCATCTCACGTTTTCTATACTTTATGTGGCATATTCGTAGTGCTATTACGAAAAAGGAGTTAATGAGGTTATAGGCTATTCTAACGCCCTTCACTAGTTACCAATGATTTTTTAGGTCAGGCGCGTTTCCTCGTTAACGCCGCCGTGATTCCTATCTTTTATTCTTTGTACATAATTAGCTTTTATAGGATTATTTTAATATTAACCCCACGTTTTATCTGACACTATTGTTGGTCACCTACTAGCTACCCGGTGGAATAAGCGTTTGCCCACAAAATATTGCACCTGGTAACCTCCCTGCTAACCAAGAGTACTACACTTGTGTCCCTTTAAGACACTTTGTTCGAATGAATCAATTTTACGTCTAAAAGTTAATTTCCAGATACAGCACAGGCACTTTATTCTCCAGCAAGAGTGGGAAACTAATATTGTTCTTGGCCACCTTTTCTAATTTACGTGCACTATGTATGTGCCTTTTTTCCTAAGATATTTTAAGATATTTTTTTTATTTGATTGAAACAATATCACGGTTAAAACTGATCACTCGATCCCACACTTGTTTTTATTGCTCCGTAAAAGTGGGAAAAGAAGTAGCAGCTTTAGGAATACACATATAAATTAGGATCAAGTTTGGGAATCCCTCAAATAGATGTACTTTTCCACCTTGTGATCTTTGTTAGACCAGTAAATTAAATTATGTTATTTATTTTTTAGCTACCCTAAAGCATGTCGTCAGAAACTGTATATATTGTATTATTCTTTTTATGTGCTTTTATGGTCCTAGTGGCCGAAATAAAGATTTTTGACTGACTGACTGATAGCACCACTGCACTATCCCTCTTCTAACCCTCTACCCCTCTACCCCACCCCTCTTCTACCCCTCTACCCCTCTTCTACCCCTCTACTACCCCTCTTCTACTCCTCTTCTACCCCTCTACCCCTCCTCTACCCCTCTACCCCTCTACCACCCCTCTACCCCTCTACCCCTCTACCCTTATACCCCTCTACTACCCCTCTTCTACCCCTCTACTACCCCTCTACCCCTCTACTACCCCCTACTCCTCTTCTACCCCTCTACCCCTCTTCTACCCCTCTACCCCTCTTCTACCCCTCTTCTACTCCTCTACCACCCCTTTACCCCTCTACCACACCTCTACCCTTCTACCCCTCTACTACCCCTCTTCCCCTCTTCTACCCCTCTACCCCTCTTCTACCCCTCTACTTCCCCTCTACGCCTCTAATACCCCTCTTCTACCCCTCTACCCCTCTACTACCCCTCTTCTACCCCTCTACCCCTCTTCTACCCCTCTACCCCACTACCCCTCTTCTACCCTTATACCCCTCTACCCCTCTTCTACCCTTCTACCCCTCTACTACCCCTCTACTCTTCTACCCCTCTACCCCACTACCCCTCTTCTACCCTTCTACCCCTCTTCTACCCCTCTACCCCTCTTCTACCCCTCTACCCCTCTTCTACCCCTCTACTACCCCTCTACCCCTCTTCTACCCCTCTACTACCCCTCTTCTACCCCTCTACCCCTCTTCTACCCCTCTACCCCTCTTCTACCCCTCTACCCCTCTTCTACTCCTCTTCTACCCCTCTTCTACCCATTTTCTACCCTTCTACCCCTCTACTCCTCTTCTACCCCTCTACTCCTCTTCTACCCCTCTACCCCTCTTCTACCCCTCTGCCCCTCTACTACCCCTCAACCCCTCTTCTACCCCTCTACCCCTCTTCTACCCCTCTACCCCTCCACCCCTCTACCCCTCTTCTACCACTCTACCCCTCTTCTACCCCTCTTCTACCCCTCTTCTACCCCTCTACCACCCCTCTACCCCTCTACTACCCCTCTACCCCTCTACTACACCTCTTCTACCCCTCTACCCCTCTACTACCCCTCTAGTACCCCTCTACCCCTCTTCTACCCCTCTACCCCTCTTCTATCCCTCTACCCCTCTTCTACCCCTCTACTACCCCTCTACCACCCCTCAACCCCTCTTCTACCCCTCTACCCCTCTTCTACCCCTCTACGCCTCTTCTACCCCTCTTCTACCCCTCTTCTAACCCTCTACTACCCCTCTACTACCCCTCTACTACCCCTCTTCTACCCCTCTACCCCTCTTCTACCACTCTTCTAACCCTCTTCTACCCCTCTTCTACCCCTCTTCTAACCCTCTAACCCTCTTCTACCCCTCTACCCCTCTTCTACCCCTCTACCCCTCTTCTACCCCTCTACCCCTCTACTACCCCTCTACCCCTCTACTACCCCTCAACCCATCTTCTACCCCTCTACCCCTCTTCTACCCCTCTACCCCTCCACCCCTCTACCCATCTTCTACCCCTCTACCCCTCTTCTACCCCTCTACCCCTCTACTACCCCTCTACTACCCCTCTACCCCTCTACTACACCTCTTCTACCCCTCTACCCCTCTACTACCCCTCTACTACCCCTCAACCCCTCTTCTACCCCTCTACCCCTCCACCCCTCTACCCCTCTTCTACCCCTCTACCCCTCTACTACCCCTCTACCCCTCTACCCCTCTACTACACCTCTTCTACCCCTCTACTACACCTCTTCTACCCCTCTACTCCTCTACTACCCCTCTACTACCCCTCTACCCCTCTTCTACCCCTCTACCCCTCTACCCCTCTACTCCTCCACCCCCTCTACCCCTCTACTCCTCTTCTACCCCTCTACCCCTCTTCTACCCCTCTACTACCCCTCTACCACCCCTCTACTACCCCTCAACCCCTCTTCTACCCCTCTACCCCTCTTCTACCCCTCTACCCCTCCACCCCTCTACCCCTCTTCTACCACTCTACCCCTCTTCTACCCCTCTTCTAACCCTCTTCTACCCCTCTTCTACCCCACTACCACCCCTCTACCCCTCTTCTACCCCTCTACCCCTCTACTACCCCTCTACCCCTCTACTACCCCTCTACTACCCCTCTTCTACCCCTCTACCCCTCTTCTACCACTCTTCTAACCCTCTTCTACCCCTCTTCTACCCCTCTACCCCTCTACTACCCCTCTACCCCTCTTCTACCCCTCCACCCCTCTACCCCTCTTCTACCACTCTACCCCTCTTCTAACCCTCTTCTACCCCTCTTCTACCCCTCTACCCCTCTTCTACCCCTCTACCCCTCTACTACCCCTCTACTACCCCTCTACTACCCCTCTACTACCCCTCAACCCCTCTTCTACCCCTCTACCCCTCTACCCCTCCACCCCTCTACCCCTCCACCCCTCTACCCCTCTTCTACCACTCTACCCCTCTTCTACCCCTCTTCTACCCCTCTTCTACCCCTCTACCCCTCTTCTACCCCTCTACCCCTCTTCTACCCCTCTACCCCTCTTCTACTGCTCTACCCCTCTTCTACCACTCTACCCCTCTTCTAACCCTCTTCTACCTCTCTTCTACCCCTCTACCCCTCTTCTACCCCTCTTCTACCCCTCTACCCCTCTTCTACCCCTCTACCCCTCTACTACCCCTCTACCCCTCTTCTACCCCTTTACCCCTCTACTACCCCTCTACCCCTCTACTACCCCTCTACCCCTCTACTACCCCTCAACCCCTCTTCTACCCCTCTACCCCTCCACCACTCTACCCCTCTTCTACCACTCTACCCCTCTTCTACCCCTCTTCTACCCCTCTACCACCCCTCTACCCCTCTTCTACCCCTCTACCCCTCTTCTACCCCTCTTCTACCCCTCTACCCCCCTACCCCTCTACTACTCTACTACCCCTCTACCCCTCTTCTACCCCTCTACTACCCCTCTACCCCTCTTCTACCCCTCTTCTACCCCTCTACTCCTCTTCTACCCCTTTACCCCTCTACCCCTCTTCTACCCCTCTACCTGTTACTATCCCTCTTCTACCCTTCTACCCCTCTTCTACCCCTCTTCTACCCCTCAACCCCTCTTCTACCCCTCAACCCCTCTTCTACCCCTCAATCCCTCTACCCCTCTTCAACCCCTCTACCACCCCTCTACCACCCCTCTACCCCTCTTGTACCCCTCTTCTACCCCTCTTCTACCCCTCTTCTACCCCTCTACCCCTCTTCTACCCCTCTTCCCCTCTTCTGCCCCTCTACCCCTCTTCTATCCCTATTCTACCCTGCGGTGGACTAAGTGGCAGCCGGAGCCTGATAGCACTGCTTGTCCTTTAAGAAAAAAAAAGCATTGGCATAGCCAATAGGTCTCGCCTTTGGGACCTTATAAGTGTTTAGTTATGCAGCACAATATCCTTGGTACAACAACATCAACTGTTGCATGGCTAAGCACTTATAAGGTCCCAAAAGCGAGACCTATTGGCTATGCCAATGCTTGTTTGTTATTATTTTGGTTGATGCTGCAAAGAAAAATGTTTTTTTGCCAATGATGTATAGCATTGGCAACCAACAAAATCAATAGGTCAAAAAGACCTGACCTTTCATTTTGTGGCAGGATAGGTATGGGACAAAGGTCATGGAACTCCTCCTCTATTCCTTCTCCCACTACCTACCATTACCACTGTGAGGGCCCTGCAAAATAAAGCCCCAAATAAGAATGATGCTCACAAAATGTGTGCCTCTCGCATTTGTGTTAACTCATCAGAATTTGGTTCTGCCTTTTGGTGCATAAATGTATTGTGGATAAAATTTGAGAATACTTCAGATCAACATGGAAAAGTTTCACATAATTTTCAACAGGAAGTACATATTATGCACCCTGCCATTATATATACACCATGCAACTGAAATATCTGTGAAAGACACATCTGTGCCATAGCACAAGTGGACAGGAGACTAGGTAAAACCAGATGAATAGAAACCTTGATCTAATAATCCACTGTGAAACAGTGAAAAAAATCTTTCAGTAAATGTGCAGGTTAACAATGAAGTTGGTAGAGTCCTGCTGCTAGCATAGCATAGGTACGTCCAAAGGTTTTGTGGTGTTGTAATACCAAGCTTGACGTCTTTGCTTATGTATCATGAGGCAATGGAAACCTGTACGTTGACAACCTCACTGAACAGGACTCAATAATATCTAGTGTTGTTGACAGAAGGGTTCCTCACGTATCTGTCCAATCCCTAATTTGTTTCAACTTGTACATGACCCCTTTGACCTCAATTCTAGAGTTTTCAAACCTTCTACCATCTCTATTCAGACGATGCACAGCTACATCTAAAAGTGTTGTCTCAAGCAGTCATTCTCTTTCTAGAGCAAATTGTAAAGTGCAAAGAAGCTTGGCTGGGCTGCAAACACCTGAACCTAAACTCACTGAAGACACAATTCTCTCTTCTGTACCACTTTAATTGTTCGACTCTGGTCCAAGACTGGCTGAACTCACTAAATGTACTGAACTGCTAACCCAAAATCATCGAATGCGCTGAATCTCCAGGTATAAATCTCTACAAGTGTGAACATACAAGTTTACATAAACACCACAACAGAGTGCTCTGCACCAGCTCTGATTTCTCTGAAATATCAAACATTTAATTCCGGAATGTGTGGTACAATCTCTAGTCATATCAAGACTCCGCTCACAGGAATCCCCAAAATGTACCTGATTCAAATGAAAGCAACCCTCAGTTCTGCAGTGAGACTGATCTCAGGAGCAGATGCTCCAGTCACAATATTGCAATGCCTGTCACTCCCAACTGGCTTCCAACAGAACTTAGAAGCATTTTAAAGTGACCTGTATTACACACAAGGCCTTGCGTTATGGCCTCTTCTCACGTTCACCGTAAGGTGTCAGGAAACAGCCAATGCAAACAGAATGCAAGAAATCGATTAAATTGATCCAGGGCTTCTCCAGTTAATGTAAACTATAAGCAGCATCCATGCATGTGTGAGGAGAGCTGTAAGAGGACTTCACCTGTTGAAGATGACCAAAAAGCCCTAAGTAGAAGCTGCAACAGCTTTTGGTGAAACCGGAATGAAATATCTGTGTAAGGATCCAAGTCCTAATTAAGACCGCATGGGAATGATCACCACACAAAAAAGGGGTGAAACGCAACGTGTCATGCAAAGTGTTGACCAGCATCTAGTGAAGAGGCTTTCCAAAGACTAAGAAAGAGTGAAAATCTCATGGGACATGTTTTTATTTCAGTAGAGAAATAGACTCTGGTTTAGGTTGATACTTTCCCGTGCCCGGAGAATGATGAATTGATTCCTCACATTTGTCTAAAAATAAGGTATCTCAAGTTTAATGTCATTTTGGTCTTTTCACATTAATGTTTATTTTATTTTGATCTCCTAAAGTATGTTTGCAGCACTGGTTGTGGTTTAATGATGTGGTTGCAAGTTCTTAAGAAAAATGGGTCTATTAGGTATGCACAATTGTACTAGCTCATCTATAATATACAACCCTAAATAATGATTTATGAATCAGATATATACCCGACACAAAAATTTTAGTTTTTTTTGTGTGTGTGTGTATATGTGTGTGTGTGTGCATAGTAGACCAGGGGATCTTGTTTATTTTTAGACTGTTATGTGAGAAGTTGCACTTCTGGCAACTGCACAAGGGCTACACCCCTACATTTCGCTTGAACTATGTAAATACCTGGCACAAAACCTCACCATATCTGAGATACCCGTTCTCTTCGTTGTGCTGAATCTTTATTCCTGCTACCACCCAGGTTCAAGAAACAAAGAACTATCTCCCTATCCTTCTCTGGAATTGCACCCAGAAGTAGGAACTCGTTACCCCCAAAGATAAGCACAAAACCCCTGATCAAAACTTTCAAGAAGAACCAAGATGTCTTACTGATACAAAAATACCTATTAACTTCACTGTTTGTCGCTCTGTAAAAATAATCTATTACTATTCCTCTCCAATTGTAGATTTTTCTAAGAACATCTTGTGTACCCTAATGTTTGTAACATTCCTGTGATATTGTAAAGCAATCTGACACCCCTGGGTTCTGTATGTTCTACATTAAATTGCAATTATGTAAATAAATAAACCACAAAAGTGGTCATGTAGAAGTTAATCCTTGAAGTACACACTAATGTCTTAAAGCCACTGTAGTAGCAGTTGCTGTAATCCCGATGTAGGTATCCATGTGTGATTCTTCTCAAAGAAGAATCCTTACTTTTCAAGAAGGATCTGGTTGGCGGGTGGATTAATATGTCCTCTGCAAGGATCTTTGTTTATCCAATGGTCACAAGGGCTTTGAGTGGTGAGGATCACCAGTACTCATTTTGGGGGACCGGCGCTTATTTTTGTACATCAGACATTTCCTGAGAGCTTGAGAAGGAAAAACACATAAAGATAAAATAGAATAAAATAGAGAAAATAGAGAAAGCAGAAACCTGCAAGAGTGAAATAAAGGAGCAGGGAGTGTCTGCTGTGGATTAAAGAGGCATGAGATGGATTGAAGACTGCACAGCCTAGTTATTCGGCACATCGACATTTAATAGCTCCGGCCTAGGTATTCTGAGCAGAGCTATGGGCACCAGCACTTATTATTTTACACATTAAAACTGATGGTCATAATTTCGAATGCTGGAGAGTCCATCCAGCATTCCGGCCTGCTGAGACTGATAACATGAGTAGCATTCAATTGGCTAACAATAATAAACATTTGTTATTAGGAGTGAGAAAGGGTTGCCGCCTTTCGCAGAGAAAGATACTGGCCCTTTGTTCACGTTATAAAATTCTGCAAAGGCCCAGACCTGATTCTTAAGTAGAACTGTGAAACCATCTGTATTAATTTTAGCATGCTCTTTCTGGCTTTGTTTACGTTAATTATCAGTCAGTGGTCAGCTGCATCGCGCTATTCCGGCCACAGGCTCTCAGAATGCACTGAGGCCAATCATGACGCTGCATGAAAGCAGCACCAGGATTGGCCTGAGTGGTGGGACTTTGCGCTCCAACGCAGGCTGGGAGCCGGTGCCTGCTTTCTCCAGCCCCAGCAATGCAGCTGGGGCTGGAGAAAGCTTCACTGCGCATGAGGGTTTGGCCAGCCTGAAACGGTCGGCCAAAGCCTCATGCGCAGAGTAGGGACAAGGGAATGTACTACCACTCCCCCACCACAGTGTCATTCCCCTGGACCCGCCCCCAGGACTCGTCAGATTCCTGGGGGCGGGTCCATGGGGATTAAAATAAAACGATAATAAAATGGGTTTAAAACCTGTTTTGTTATCGTTTTATTTTTCTGGATGGTGGCGAGGGGTGGCCGTCCTCCGCCCTAATGGAGGGGCCGCTGCTTGCGCAGGCTCATGCCCATGGGGGTCACTCCCCGCAAAAACACTGCATAATGCAGTCCCTGGTGTCTAGTGGGCTTTCTGTCCGCCTGGGGGGCATATTGGGGATAATTGCCCCATCTACCCCCCTTGGGGGGCAGAAAGACTGTGTCCTTTTATGATGGTGGGCAGCCCTCAGTCCTGTACATTTTTTTACAAAATGTTTCTGCAATCTGGGGGGTGGGGAGGTAGATTCGGGGTAATCTCCCCCATCCACCCTCCAGGGGACATTTGAAAGACTGATGCTGCATTTTCTTGGGGTGGGGGCATGGCCATGCGCATGGTGGGCAGCTCCCACCCCCTACATTTTCGTTTTTTTTTTATTTTACCTGTCATCCAGTGAGCTTTCTGCCTCCCAGGGGGGACAGAAAGACTGTTGCCTCTTTTTTTGATCAGCAGCATGGCATGTCCATGGTGGGGAGCCCCCACTCATGTGCATTTTTACTTTTGCAAATATTTTGTGGTGTCTAGTAGGCTTTCTGCCCCCATGGGGGAGGAGGGCAGAAAAACTGTTGCTGCATTTTTTGAGGTGGGGGCATGGCATGCCCATGGTGGGCAGCCTCCACCCCTGTAAATTGTTTTTGCAGACTTTCCCTAGTGTCTAGTTGGTTTCTGTGGGGGCAGATTGGAAGTAATCACTCTATCCGCCCTCTGGGGTGCCGAAAGTCTGCAGCCCCATCCCTACATTATCTTTTTAAAATGTTTTACCCCTGGTGTCTAGTGTGCTTTCTACCCCCCTAGAAGGGCTAGATCACAGGTAATTTGTTAGATCCTTCGCTCAACCAGACTATGCTTACATAACTATGCCGATGTCACACAACTGCTGTTCCAACAGACTGGCTCTTGTTCTGATGCGTTCTCACTTCAACAATGTCTCCCTGTTGTTAAATACTGGATGGGCCTGCAATGGCTGAAGTTCAGCCTTGAAAAGAGAGAAATTTTGATTGAAGGTGGTAAATAACATCTTTGGCATGTAAACATACAGCCACAAAATCTTGGGCCAAGCCCAGCACCATGTCACTGTGTGAAAAGCATAGGCAACAAAATAGATAGATTCAGCCGTACAGCTGAACAATCAAGTATCCTCTGTACCAACATCCTGTAATAACTTGCTGAGAAAACTGTGACTTGTGCTACCTTATTGTAAGAAACTGGATTATTATTTGGTGTGGGTGACTACCCACCTCAAGGAATAATCACAACCCTTGTGAGGGCGATCCCTCAAAGTCACAAAATTAACCTGAGCTCAGCCCCCTGGTAGCTATGGCACAGAGCAGACCGGCTTGACTTAGGGCAATGTGTAAAGTATTTCTACAGTACCAAAACAGTAATAAAGTTGAAATGCAAAACAATAAAACTCCTAAACCACATTAGAAAACTAATTTAAAATGTAATAAACAAAATGACACCAACATTTCAGAAATATAATAAGGGAAACTGTGTATATGATTTTTTAAAGTTTTCTTCTTTAAAAAAACATCTTTTTATTGTAATAAACATGCTCATTAGACATTATGCATATTAGTCGTACAGTACAATCGTCGTCACACATTTGATACATTAATCATCCCCGGGAGTGGCCTAAGATAGCATAAATTGAATCTGAAACCATCATCGTTGCCCCCTATTACGTGTCCAATCTACGTTAGCCTTATGTCCCTGTTGTAGGGTGGGCTTTATCAGAATCCCCCTGGTACATCATGGCCCCAGCATTGTTCCTCTATAATTCTTCCATGGGGACCATATTTTTCCCATTTTTGGGGTATCCTCTGGCCTTATAAATCATTTTCTCTGCCCTTTGGCACCAATCCATATCTGCCTCCTATTCCGCTACTGTCGGGATATGAGGAGCCCCCCATTTCCTTGCAATATTTCTCTTTGCCACCACAGATGCCAGAGCCAGCCATATCCTAGTGTGCCTTGGCCATTCTTCCCCAATTTGAATCATCAGTATTAGCCACTTTGTGCTAATTGGTACCCTCGTCCCTAGGGCCCCAGCCATTCTATCTGTCTCCCCCTTCCAGTATCTTTGTATCGCCAGGCAGTTCCAGAGGATGTGGTAAAAGGATCCCTCTTGTATGCAGCCTCTGACACACAGAGGTGACTCTGCCCTTCCCAGTCTGTGCAACATGGTGCGTGAATAATACGAGCAGTGAAGGACTTTTAATTGTATTAGCCTGAATCTGGCCCGGATGGCTATGTCCCGTGGGCTTTGCAGGGCGTCCACTCACTCCTCGTTGTCTATGTCACTTATGTCTTCCACCCAAGTCTGTTGAAGCTGTCCCATCGGATCTGGGAAGTTATTCATTAGTTTCCGGTAGATCACCGATATTCCCTTTTCAGGGATGGGGTCGGCCAACAGTCTGTTCTCTAGGGGGGAATAATCAGGAAGGAGGGTGCCCTCCTGGATATGCCTCCTAAGCGCGTGACCGAGCTGGAGAAAGCGAAATCTCTGCATGGGGGAGAGGTCAAACTCCTGGCTAAGAGTCTCGAATGAGAGCAGGGAACCGTTTCTCCATATATCTCCCAGGTGTTCAATCCCAATCCTTTCCCACTGAGAAAACCCCTGCAGTCTGGATACCTCCTTTAACTGTTCACTGTGCCATAGAGGGGTCATAGCTGTCAATTCGGAGTGCCAACCCAGGTATCGATTGGCCTCTATCCAGCTACTCACCCTTGTCTTGGTATGAACCGGCAATCCCACTTTCTTTTTGCCCCCGTATAGGCTAATTTCGTGGTTACCAGCTGGCATAGCTTCTCGATCTACCCTGTAGGCCGCTCACACCGGTCTGTGTATACCCAGTCATGAATTATTAGGAGCTTTGAGGCCCAGTAGTAATTTCTAATATCTGTGATTGCCAGACCTTCGTCGTATATGCCTCATTGTAACTTGCTCGGGGCTATGTGGTACTCCCCTTGCCACAGCAGTGATCTGAGTTCATGGGCTACTTGTTTAAAGAAGATTGGTGGGACCTGAAACTGTGTATTTTGTAAGAAATCTAGTAATCTGGGAAGGGACATCATCTTGTATAGTGCCGCCCTGCCCATGAGCGACGGGGGAAGGGAGCGCCTGTGTGCTACCTCTTCCCGGAGGCGGAGTAACTGGGGGGGTGATGGTTTGCTGCTCAAATACTTGCTAGTGGGGCCTGGTATAGCAGTTTGACCCAGGCACAAAACCTCTGGCCAAAACCCCATCTGGCTAAAACAGCAAATAAGTATGGTCACTCTATACTATTGAACGCCATGGCTGCATCCAGTGCCATCAGTGCAGTCTGGTGAGTTGAGAGCTCTCTAGTCATATGCAGGACTCCATACATCCTGCGCAGATTGAGTCTGGTGCTCCTTCGTGGCATGAAGCCCGACTGGTCTACGTGTATTATGTCTGGGAGGACCGTTGTAAGTCTCGCCGCTAGGGCCTTCGCTAGGACCTTTGCCTCTACATTTTGGAGGGAAATAGGTCTATAGGAACCGCACTCCTCTGGGGGCTTACCCGTTTTGTGGATAACCACTATCGTGGCCGTTCTTTGGTCTTCTGGGAGGGATCCCTCCTGTACTGCCGCTCTGAACATCTCTAACATTGGCCCTGAAATTTTACCAGAAAGCCCCTTGTATAATTCAATCGGCAGCCCGTTTGGGCCCGAGGTCCTCCCGGACTGCAGTGAACCCAGGGCCGTTGCTATCTCTTCCTCTGTCAGTTCCGCATCCAGGTTATCCCTGGTCTCTCCCGACAGCATTGGGTTTGTGAATTCGCTCAGAAGCTCCTCACAGTCCGAGTACGACCTATTACTCCTGGGCTTGTAAAGGTCCTCATAATAAGAGGCGAAGGTGTTCGCTATTGCTGTACTCGTCGTCTGTAGGACGCCCTCCTGGTCCCTGACTCCGGCCACCCAAGACCTGACCCTATCCCTCTTATCCAGCCAGGCCAACAGTTGGATGCCTTGTCCCCGACCTCCAGAGCCTGCTGACGAGCCGTTTTGTCTGCCCGGTTTGTCAGGTCCCGTTGCCGCAAGGCTAGTCTGTGCCGGGGGTCAGCATCACTGTTCCTTGCCACCTCTCGTTTCTGCCTCAGGATGTCCTGCTCTATCGTCTTACATGCCATTTGTGTCTCCTTCTTTTTCCCACCTATCAAGGCCTGGGCTTGCCCCCGAATTACTGTCTTGAATGCCTCCCAGAGAGTGCACAGAGAGGAGACGGAGCCCTTATTTTCTCCGAAGTATGACTCGGTTCCCGCATTCAATTTATCTTTGATGTCCTTGTCTTTCAAGAACCAGGGCTCTAGTCTAGGATACCTATTAATCTGAACTGTCGGTCCCTCCAATGCCACCCCCAATGTCAAGTGGTCCGGTATGCCTCGCGCTAGGTGTTCTGCGCCCAGGAAGCTCCCCACTTGGTTGTGTCACGTTAGAAGATAGTCAATGCGGGATAGGGACCCATAAGATGCTGAATAGTATCTGTATTGTTTTAAGTGGGGGTTCCGAATTCTCCATAGGTCTATCAGGGCTAGCGCGGAGGCAAAGTCACGGAGGGCCCCCCTCCCCAGCCTGGTGTCTAGCTGAACTCAACCGGTCCATTTTGGGGTTCATCACATCATTCATGTCCCCTCCCACCAGGAGGATTCTAGGGGGCAATTTTAGAAGTTGAGGGCTTATCTGTGGCAGGATTGTGGTGTGCAATCTGGGTGGGATGTACAGAGAGCAGAGGTTTATGGCGCGGCCCTCCCAGGTGCCAGATAGGGCCACGTGGCAGCCTAAGTTGTTGGAACATGTTTTCTTTATCGTTAGTGGCACTAGTTTCCTCACTAGGATGCCCACCCCCCTGGAGTGGGATGTAAAACCTGAGTGGGCTATAAGCTTGTATCCGAATCGATCTAAGGCCTTGTACTGGTTCTCCTTCAGGTGAGTCTCTTGCATCAGTACAATATCAGGAAGATGGCGTTTGATATGCTGCAGAACCAGGGTGAGTTTAATTTTGTTCCCCAGCCCGTTCACATTCCATGACCATATACGTAGATTTGCTTGTTTAGAGGTTTCCATAGGTATTCGTTAATTCCCTCCCCTTCTTCCCACCCACCGGGGTTAGGGCAGATAATGTTCCCACTGTACTTTTGCTGGTAGATTTATGAGCATAACTATTCAACACAAACAATGAAAGACCCAATCACCCCTCTCCCTGCACCCCTGCTTAATGGGAGAACCCCCCACCACCCCAACCTGCTGAGTGCCTGTCGCCCAAAACTGTGCATTTAGCAATTGGAGGGCGGTTCGCCGCCGACCTACGTTTCAAGATTTTAAATGTAAACACATCTCAACTTAATGACCCCCGGCCATTGTCATGACAGGCTAACTACTGTCTTATTTTATAACTAGAACATCTCTGGCCCACTGTTCCTTGGGCGCTTTGTCTCATTTGATCCCCCGTTGGGCCCAGCCAAGAAACCCGTTACGCTATGTAGCCGTAGGATGCTGCATGTCGTTTATCTGCATTCACCCCTGTCCATCTCTGGGTCTGACTGGTGGGCCGAAGACACCCGGACAATTCATTTCTGAGGACTGGCCCTTATGTCAGTTGGTTTCTTCTGGTTTTTCCCCTTGCCGACAGCCCTCCAGCCAATCCCACGCTTCCTCTGGCGTCGCGAAGAAGAGCTGCCTCCCCTCCCTGAGAACCTTAAGCTTCTCCAGGAAAAGCATCATGTATTTTAGATTTTTGTCTCTGAAGGCTTTCTTGATTGCATCGAACGATCTTCGTTGGCATTGTTCCTGGACGGTAAGTCCGGGAAAAATCGGATTGCGGCATTCTCATATTGTAGATCGCCGTGCGAGCGTGCCGCTTGCAGGCTTGCGTTGCGATCGCAGAAGTTCAGTATTCCCTCAATAATGGTGTTGGGGGGGCTCCCGGGCACGGCAGCGGCCCCAAAGGTCTGTGTGCCTGCTCGACTGAAAAGTAACTGGACAGGCGCTTGGGCCGGAGGGTATGAAGGATCAAATCTTCCAGGAAAAGATCTGGTGACTGGCCCTCTGCCCCTTCCAGGACCCCCACCATGCGGATATTGTTGCGTCTGGCCCTTCCCTCCTGGTCTTCGATGCGGGTCAACATGTCCTTTTGTTGTTTTGTGAGGCACGCCACCTGTTCTTCCAGCCTTTTGGTTTTGCTTTGAATACCTCCTATGTTCATTTCTGCCTCGGAGACTTTGTCCGCCATTTTGCGTAAGTCAGCCCGCAGTAGGTTCACATCCTCGGAGACCATATCTAACCTTGGTTAAGGGTGTCCCGCAGCTCTCTTATCGCCTTCATAATGTCTTTCAATGAGGGCTCTGATGTAGTATCCCTCCCCATGGCTCCAGGGGAACCATCAGGCAGAGTCTCGGCCCCCCGGGTGTCCCATCGCCACTGTGTATCTTCCTATTTGATTAGATTGGCTCAGGTGTGTACCTTCAGTGTGGACCATTGTGGGCACTCTGGCTGGTCGCAGACCCGGGCGCGTCGGTCAGGCACGGGGGCCACTCTGAGGGACGACGCACTGAATCTGAGATTGGGGTCCGGATCAGGTCACCACCCCTTAGGCCACTTCCTAGGCCCCGGTGTGGTAGCTCTTTAAATTTATGGCCTACGAGGCGTGCCGGGACCAAGGTGGTCTTCTAGTTTGGGGCCCCAGGCGACCCCAAGCTTCTCTCTACAGGCCCTTGACAGCCCGTCACCAATGGGAGTCAACAGCGAATCAAGGTGTTTTGTTTTATTTTTCTATTCTTGCCCCAGGTTGGTGTTAATCAGAGGGCTGCCCCTCACTGCTTCTCTTACCGTTCAGGCCACAGGGCTGCCACGTCGCATGGTCGCCACTCCTCGCTTGTTTGCGGCTGCCCTTCTCCCGGAGGCCCCGGATGGGGGGGAAAACTGCTGCCGCTAAACTCTGTTGGTTCCTGACCGCAGCTCCTCCCAGTCTCGCCGGGACTTAGGGCGCCCTCGGACTCCGCATTGGGATGGGGGTGGCCGGTCACAACCACCCAACTTCCACTCGGCGAGTCGCGGCAATCTCTCGGAGTTAGGCTGCACCCCAGCCGCCGCACCCCTACTGGTCCGACTGCCGATCTGCAGTCCGATATCCTCTTGCTCGAGCCGTGCTCCGTCCGGGGCCGTGGGGATTGTCGCCTCACCCAGCAGTTCCAGGCCGGATACACCAGGGCAATTTGCTTTTCCTGCCCATCACTCCTTCTCACCAGGGGGATCCGCTCCAGGCTCTGCCCACATGGGCCACTCGCGCTGTAGGCCCTCTGGATCAACGGCTCTCTCAGATGCTCCCGAACCTCGGAGGAGACTTCTCCCGCATCGCGGAGCCTCTCTCAAGGTAGCTGCATGCACTATACAGTAGCCTGTGGATGGTTTCGGATGTTTGCCGGGGCTACGCACTGTCATTGCGTGGCCATCTTGGTCAGCTGCAAGCCACACCAGTTTTTTTAAAGTTTTAATTAGGGAGAGTGCCAAGAAGAGCACAGTCTCAATGATATTCAATTGTGACAGTAGACCGGGACCCAGGTGCAATTTGACGCTGTCCACGATGGAACAAGTATGGGATCCACCAACCAGGTTCATCCTGGGTTAAAGAGATTACCTTCTGACTTTAGTCATTTAAGTCCCAATCCACCACAGACGTACATTTCCAAAGCCCCCAGGATCTCTGGGGAGGCACTTAGTGGCTCACAGGGTGTCAATCGAACTCAAATAGTAGGTTACTATCTAGGTCCAGTTGCCACTAATTAGCTGGGTATTTGCAGGAACAGCCTCTTTTAGCTTGTTGTATCTGTGTAGCTTAAAAAAGAGGTCAGCTTTATTTCCCTTGGAGACCACTTCTTTATCTTTGGTACAAGAGGGAGCAGGTCCAGTCTGTTAGGGCTCCTCTCAGGTCCAGTGGCGGCTCCTCCGCTAAGGCGAAGGGGTGTCGCCCACTGCTTTCAGCAGTGCAAGAAAGAAAAAAGAAAATGATAACTCGCTGTTATCATTTTATTTTTTCCTGCTGAGGCAGTTTTGTAGGGCGGGGCTAGGCTGCTCATAGAGCAAGGGGAGGAGTGGTGAGCACTTAAGTGCGCATTACAGTTTGGCTGGCCGTATAGGGCCAGCCAAACAGTCATGCGCACTTTGCATGTTCCCGACCAGGCTGTAATACACAGGCTGGTGAGGAACATGCACAGGCTCCCACTGCCTGTCTGAGTGCTGGACCACAGCACTCAGACCAATCACAATGCTGCACTGCAGCGTTTTGATTGGCTTAGGGGAAGCCTGTGTGTTTCCTGCTTCCGTTACGGACTCGTCGGAAGGGAAGCGGAGGAGAGACGCAGCGGGCCGAAGACGTAATTGACTTTTATCTTTTCTACTATCCACCCCACCTCCCCCGCCTCATCCCCCCCCGCACCGCCCCACCATGCCCACCACCCCTGATCCATGCTAGCCGCCATTGCTCAGGTCATAGACAGCGGGTCAAGTCGTCTTCTGTTCTTCCTCATGTTCATGAGTGTTCTGAAGTGGGTGCCTGGAGGTTCCACATTTATGAGTGGCATGAGCTAGTGGGTGGGAATGACTCCTGGGCGTGCCCTACAGGTAAACGTTCCCAACCCCACCCACTTTGAGCATTTTCAAGATGGCAGACGTCTCTGGCCACACTGAACTTGGACTATGAGAGCTGGGTGTGCGTGTGGGGAGTGTACTATGGTGATCCTAGTGTCCTTCCACATCTAACATTCAAATCCAGTTTGGGACAGCCACTGTACCCCCAATAAACTGAATGACCGACGTCTGATAGAACAAAAAGTAGGTTTCACCAGCAACCTGACAATGGATGTCTAAGAATTGTTTTGGCATTCAGCTCTCACCATTTGGAGTGTGTATGTAAAAACCAGCTGAGCTTTCAATCAGGATTTGACATTCAAGCAGGCTTTTGACACTATTGTGTCAAAAAGGATGCTCGCATCCCTACCATGCACATTCTGTCCGGTTCAGAGGGGTGACCACTGCCCATTCAGGTCAGCCTATTGTTTGCTTCTGGGGACACTTCACGCCTTTTTCACACCTATTCAAAAGCTAATTACTGACTGGCAGAAGTGGGCGAGCAAATGCAAGCTTAGCCTCCAGTAACTTTGGGCAAGGAAAAGGAAACTTTCTAAAACATATTTCCCTTGATATTTATTAAAAATTCTACTTCACGATTGAATTGAATTTTTTATAACTATTAAAGTAGTAGTATTTTGCTAGCTAGTCCCATTCCTGAGAAACAGTATTAGGATTTTAATCTGTCATCTGGTTTTCTAATTTGGACAGCTAGGCCTGCTACAGTAAAAAATAGCTTTTGGATGCTAGTCACTGTAAAGACATGTTAACATTAAATTTCTGCATGTGCTACTTTTAAATACCATGCACTCTGTCTTGTGGGCAACTTATTAGTAATTAAAGGGAGGTTTTGACCTGTCAAAATGCTTGAATTGCAGTGTTTGAGCTGCCACAGTCAGACTTAGATGGTAGGCTTGAAGTCATGTTTTACATTGTCACTGTAGTCGATGGCACAATAAATGCTGCCGTCCACTAGTGTTAATTAACTCACAGGCCCTGAGTGCATTTTGTACCATATACTAGAGACTTATTTGTAAGTTAAATATACTCATTAGCAATATGTCAATTCAACAATGTTTAAAAGGGGATCACAGGCATTTACCACTGGTTAGCAGAGTTAAAGTGCACAGAACTTGCAAAAATAGATGGTCCAGCAAAAGGCGAAAAATATGGTGTGACCAAACAGAAAAGACAGGTTTCCTACACTTATATTGCTTTTGAAGGTCTTATGGGTGTTATTATAACCCTGATAGGATCTAGATTAGACTATTGTAAAACAGTCTACCTATGCATTGAATCTTCACTAACCTATGCAAAACCAGGCTGCTGTATCCACTGTGACTGTCCCCAATTTTGCCCTATTAAATCTATTGTGAGAACACTGAACTCATTACCTCTACATTTCAGAATCTCATATAAGAGCCTGTGTATCATCCTTCGGTGATTGTATAGGATCATGTCTACATTTATTTTGGTTGCTTGAATAGACGCAGACCACTTAGGCAGTTTTGCTCTTTCATTTGGTTGCTTCTGCACGTTCCATGCTTTCAGAAAGTGAAATCCAGAAATCGGCATTCGTATGACTTCCACGTGACCTACCTGCCCCTACGTTTCGGATAACGGCTGAAAACCATTCTAATGAACTCCTTTTGGGTCTGAATTGGAAGCTACAGCTTTTTTCGTCTTTGATCCATCACTGCTCAGGGCCAGAAGACCATTTGGATGACAGCGTGCTTTATAAGTGTTTTATAACATCACACAAGGGAATCCTGCGAGTAAAGCATTTCTGGCCACTGTTGCAGATCCAGTATGGATCTGTGGGCCCCAAACATGATACATTGGTGACAATAACCTTTTTATATTAGTTGTTTAGGAGGAATTGGGCTTCCCTACAATTCCTCTGGGGCTAAATTCTAGGAGTTGCGAATTCAAGTGAAGAGGTTGGTTAACAGATTTCCAAGGAGTTTCTTTAACCTTCCATGGGATGGTAATGATTCATATAAGATGAAATCTGATTTTGTGCTTATGTGGTTAGAAAGAGGCATCAATCACATGAAACTCTATTTGAAATATCGAGCCTCCTTGCCAGATTAGAAGTGGTTTGCCTGCCAGAGTATCTGCAGAACTAAAAAAGAACTTTTAGTGTCAGTGCGGCTGCTCCTGGACTGCTACTGAGGAAAAGGTTGACCTGTTTGTCTAGTCACTAGGCTAGTGAAATTGATCTTTTTTATTGAAAACAGACAGGCTGGAATCTTTGCAAATCAGTGTTTGATTTTTTGTTTCATCATGAACTATAAGCTGAAAAGGTGTAAAGTTTTACCAACTGTATGCTTAATGTCTCAAAGGGATATCAAAAGACAGACAGATTTGCTGTTTGGTGACATTGTTCAGAAGAAACTCAGCAGAAGAGTATGTTGGGCATGTATTCTTCCACAGGCAGGCGTTGCAGATTCTTTGAAGGAAGTGAAGCAAGTGGTTTCAGATGGTTGGCTACAGAGGAAGATGATAGTATGTTTTTACAAGGAAGTGAAGCTGGAGCTGGTAAGGGGGCTGTTCATTTAGGTAGGCAGCCTTACCTTGGCCACCTTCCTTTCTTTTCGCCACAGCGAATGAGAACTCAACGTTAATCCTTGGGTTGAAGGACAGTAAAATACAAATGCACATTGAGTGAATGGTATCTGTGCTGCCTACATTTCACTGAATGCAAAGAAATCTGACGACTCTAGGTTTTCTCACAGGAGGCGGCCTCAGTAATGAATGAGATAAATTACATTTTGCTTGTGAAAGGGGATCCCTCATTTCTTTCCTACACCTGGTGTGCTACCATTCCCTCATTTACAGACTTTGCTTTAGTAACCATTCCGTAGATTGCTATTTTTTCCCAGTAGCAGTGGTGCCGATGTCAAAGGCTGATTCAGACAGGGGGACTGGCATCGTTTTGAAGCATTCTAGATTTATTTTTGTTGCATTCCCACCCAACATCGCGAGATAATTTTAAAAAGGACATGCATAAAACCGGTGTCTGAGATCCACTAGGTTGTATAAACTGGGTTTAATTGTTAACCACGTGTTTCCAAAAGTAGGATTTAATTAAAGCTGATACAGTTGAACTTAACATATGTTGTGTTTCTAATTGCAGTAGGAACATAATTCCTGGATGCATCATCCAACTGCTATTCCGATTAACCATATATTGGGCATGAATGATTCAGTTAAATCCGAGAAAACAACTAATCTTCAAAAGTATATGTGCTTTATGATGCAAAGCTAAAAATTTAAAATGCTGCCTTACAGAAAAAGTTGTTTTACACTAGTTTTTAGTGTTTAATTCTCGCAGGTGTTTATTAATTATCAATAATGTTTTTTTTCTGCAGGCTCCACAAATATTATAGCGTACACGCTGCATGGGGTTAAACATCCAGTGACGGCAGCGTTGCATATAATAACGGGTAAGTATTCATACAGATGCAGTCTTAGTTATATCGCTAAGAACCCCTCTTTTATCAGATGTTCCTCGCTTCCCTAAATATATGTCACTTCTGTATGCATAAGTGTGCTGGAGTAAGGTAGTGTCCGAGCCCTTATGCTCCCCACATCCAGTGTAATGTGATTTGGTTTTAGGCTTTAGTTTGTCATTGCTCATTATTTTTTTTAGCAACAGGGCTTTGGCGTCTGTAGCGCACTTTGGGAATCTTTCAGTGGTGGCTCCTCCGCTAAGGCCGAGGAGCGTCGCCCCACTGCTTTCAAGCAGTGTCACTAAAGGAAAAATAAAATGCTAATAACTAGTTATTATCATTTGATTTTTTCCTTGTTGTGACAGCTTTGTGGTCGGGACGGGCGGGGCTGCTCTGCTGACAGAGCAGGGGAGGGGAGGAATGGTTTGCATTCCGTAAAGTGCGCACATTCATGCGCACTTTGCATGTTCTCCATTTAGCCTGCATTACAGCCTGCATGGAGAACATGCCCAGCCTCAATTCTCTGTCTGAGCGCCGATCCACGGCGCTTAGACCAATCACAACACTGCATTGCAGTGTTGTGATTGACTATCGGGAGGCTGGGAGCCAGTTGCATCCTGCTTCCTGCCCTGGAAGCGGGGAAGAGCACCAAGAGGAGGAGGAGGCGGTGACAGACAAGTAAATTTGTATTTTTTTGTTTCATTTCCTCTTCACCCCTGCGACCCGCCGCCCCACCGCCTTAAAATGCCAGCCTCCACTGGAATCTTTACAGTTTTGGCTGTGGTTGAAAACTATGGTGTTTGGCCCTCACTGGTTGTAGTGGTAGGGCTATGCAAGCAAGCAGTTCCGGTGATTGCTGGTAGCAGGATTCATGCTTTCCGGTAGCGTGCAGTGTCCTCTACACCACTGCGGTAATGAAGCAGGACCTGAGAAATGAACAAGCACTCAGTCTGGTTAAGATTGAAAATGTGTGCTGCTGAAAATATAAAAATTGTGAGGAAGCTGGGAGCAATAGCAACATAACATTCAGTGCTCACTGACGTTTAGAACCCTTGAATTTAATACAGACCCATGACTATAGGAATACTGGATGTTTAGTGAGCACCGACAAATTGATAATTTCAGCGCATGTACTCGAAATATGTGAAAGCTTCAATGATGGAACCAGTTTATTGTGTCTGTTGCTGCCTGTGTAGTTTTAGGCCCTTAACTTGTTTACTTCTGGAGGTTTCCAATTTTTCCATTCACACATTGGCTTTGAGGTTATTTGTTTCACTTTTCTATTGGGTCATCGTAAGAGATGTGCCATCAGAGCTGCTTCTTAAACATTCATTCATTCATCTCAACCAGAAGGTCCACCTTGCACTATATGCCAAAGTAATCATCAAAACTCTCCTTTGCCACACATCTGGGATTGTAATATCTCATATATTCCCTGTACTGGATAACTAAGCAGCCTTGTTTGGAGTTATTTTCCTACCATTCTCTCCATATACCAACATCCTGGTAGATTGTTATGCCCAGTATTCCTTTCAATACCCTCTCCATCACTCTTTGGTAAACAGCTGCCGCCGAAATCAACCCGTATGGCATGCGTACAAACTTATAAGTACCAAACAGGATGACAAAGGCTGTCGGCTCTTGTGAGTCCTGGTGTAGTTTTTCCTGGTGGTAAGCAGAAGTCAAATTGAGAGACGAAAAACAACATGTTCCTGTTAACATTGACAGCATCTCTTTGATGTTAGGCAACGGGTAATTGTCAACAATCACACACTTATTCAACTACCATAAATCCATGCAGAGTCGAACCTCACCATTGGGTTTCTTTGCTATAACCACTGGAGCAAGCCACTCCGTGGCCTCAACATCCTCAATTATGCCATTAAATTTCACTTTTTTAGTTCAGCTCTTATTTTGTCCTTGGCCACTAATGGCACCCCTCTCACCTTACACACTACAGCTGTTGATCATTTCTTTATCTTAATGTTGTGTACATAATTGTTTAAGCAGTCTGGCTTAGCCTGAAACACTTCAGGAAACTCTTGTTCAAAATGCGGCCTATCACTGCTCACCTCCCTTATTTGTTCCACTTGTTTCAGTCTCACAGATGGACTCTCATTGGGGTCAAGATAAACCATGAGGTCTCTCTGATAAAACCAACTGATGAGAGAGTTGCCTCTCATGGAGACATATACTTTCCCTGCCATTATTCTGTCCTTGAACTGGATGGTTCCTCTAAAATAACTCAGCAATTTGATGGGATGACCCCCGTAACTTTTTGAACAAATGAAGGTTTAAACAAGTTGACCTTACCCAACAAATTCTTTACAAATGTTTCCCTAGGGATGTTTGCCCCAGAGTAAAAAAACTTGAAGACTGGCACACCTTCGATCTGCACTGTTTCCATGGGACCACTCATGCAGTCTTTCACCTGCAAGATGATTTCCTCACTTGATGAGTCTTCTTCGTCACATGTGACCTCTCAAATTTTCTTTTTCTTCAAGTCAGTGCTCCTGCAACACTTGGAGACATGCCCCTTCTTCCCACAACTATTACAAGGGGCCTTCCAACCCACACAGTCTATGGGGCATATTAGCAAGAACATGCGATAAATATCGCAAACCTTGCTTAGCGCGCCTTTTTTTATCGCCGGCTATCGCTGGATATTACCGCGGAAATAACATGCTATTAGCAAGGTTTATCTCCATTGCGATAAAATATCCAGCGATAGCGGCGAAACCCAGCTTTAACGCGAGAAATCCAGCGATAAAATCCTATCGCTAATTCTGGGGACTTAACCTTACAATCCACCTCCCATTGACTTTCATTGCTAAGTCATGTTTTTATCTGTTCTTAAAAACAAGCGATAATCGGGGTTAGCGCGCTTTTTATCGCTCGCGGGTATTGCTAATAGGCGATAGGTATGTAAGCGACTGTTTACCGTCGCTTTTAGTTGGGAACGCCTACCTTGCATGTCATTAGCGATAAATATCGCTGACATGCAAGGCGATGTAATTCCCGTCCTCTAACGCCTGAAAGCTGTCGCTAACGCCTGTTAGCGACAGCTTGCTAATAGGGCGTTAAAAATATCGCCGCTTTAGCGGCAAAAAGTGCCGCTAAAGCGGCGATAAAGCCCTTGATAATATGCCCCTATATTATTAGCAAAGTGACCAAAGTAGCTACACCTGAAACACCTCCCTTGTGTTTTTTCACGTCTTTTCCAACACCTTTCAGGAATTTCTGACCTGCACCTTGAACATTGTGTTTTTTGTACGAGGTAACTGGTTGCACTAAATCTTCTTTCCCGTTGCTACCTCCCTTTTTCATTTCCTCCACACATGCCAGACTGTGTTCATAGGTTTTCGCAATAGTCACCACTTCAGAGAGCGAGGAGTCATCTTTTTGCCAAAAAGATTCTTTCGCTTTTCCCAAGCTACAACTCAACATAAATTGGTCTCTCAATCATACCAAAATTACAGGTTGAGGCCAATTTCCATAATACAGACATACATTCTTCAATTGACTCTCCAGACCTTTGGAGACGCTTACCAAATTGGTACCTCTCTAAAACTGTTGAGATCTTACGTAGGTAGTGCAGATCCATTTTTTATGCATATTTCATAGTCATTCAATTTATCACTTACATCCGATGTGAGATCAGGTAGGTGCTCAAAACAAAAAAACTCCTGGCTTTTAGGCCCCAAGCGATGCAGTAGTAGAGACATTCTACGTTCAGCATTTAACGAAGTACCACACACTCTAGCATTATGTATAAAAGCACTTTTCCACTTCTTCCAGGGTATTGGAGATTCACCTGGACTCATCAAGAAGAAGGGAGGAGGAGTTACCTTCTGCATGGTAGCACAGCACAAACACAACCTACCCCAAAAGTGTGAACAAAACAAAATAATACTTCAACCCTTAACATATTTTTGACAGTACATTAGGCTTACTTGCAGCCCATTTGAATTCAGTGCTCCAGACAGACAAATTGAGGTGTGCCTGTCACTTAATTAAAAACATGTCCAACAAGGTGTGCCTGTCACCGAGCATAAAGCAGACAAGGCTGTTTAATTGTAGAATCGTGCCGGTCACCAACACAAAGCAGACAAGACTATTTAACTCTAAAACTGTGTGCCCGTCAATGACCTAGTGAAATACCTGGATCCTTAACGGTGCAAAACAAGATGAGATATGGTCTTTAACCCCTTCCATGCGCGGCCGATTTTCGCCCTGTGCGAGGCGTTTCATTAAGCGGACGGGTTCATGACGAGCTCAGCTCGTCATGCGCACACGAGCACTGCGCAGCATGACGAGCTGAGCTCGTCATGAGCATGGAAGGGGTTAACAGTAGAATGGTGTGCCCGTCACCGAGCAACAAAAATACATGGTCCGTAACTGTGTGCCCGTTACCGAGTACAATTCTCAAGAATGGGTGTGCCCGTTACCGAGCAGGTAAAGCTCACAACATCCTTTAGTAACAAGGCAAACGCTCCCAATTAACAAAAATGGCTCCCGCAACTTGAAGACGTAAGCGCCGCGGTTAATTTCTAAGGAAATCCCAATTGACCCAAGATGACGCTTGTGATGTGGAGACGTCAACGCTGAGGTTGGTTGCTATGGGAGATAGATGTTGCACATCAGCATGCACCCACAGAAATGACATGCGGAGACTCACAGTCTCGTGAAGCGCACCAACAATTACAAGCCAACGCAGTCGGTAAGTGTAACCGCAGTTAAGCCTGTGAAGCGGCCTGCGCAGACTTTAAACATTAGTAAAAATGCTTTAATGTGCCCAAAACATTAACTGGTGGGAGCTACCTGGTTGACTACGTTCACAAGCAGGTATAGATCCTTTCCTTCTGTATTCCGAACAGAATGTTTTGAAGAACAGTTAGAAGTCAGGAGAGCGTCCCGAAATCTGGAATTCTAAATATTAAATAGCAAGCACCCACCAAGGAGCGAAGAATCACAGGTCAAGGCGGTCTTTCGTGTAGAAGTTCAAAGTGTAGGAGCACAGTCCCGTAAATGGCAGAGTTAGAGTTGAGTTGGATGCACGAAAATCACTAGGGTTATAAACTCCGCTCCATGTCGTCACCAATTAAATTAAGAAGCGTGATCTGGCAAGCTTTTTATGAGGAAGGTTTATTCAAGTTATAAGTAATCACCTCAGCCACTACTTGCCTCTGCTTCCAATGTTCTTCTCTCCTCTCTACATTCCAACCATCACACACACAGCTCCACGGAAACCAGAACAACCAGTTCGATTCTATTGGTGTCCACCAATCAGTGTTGAAGAAGAGGCAAGTAGATTGCTCACACATTCACCATTACATCACCAAGGAGATACCACATTCACCCACTCTGACAGACCACAGGAGTAGAATTTCACTGTGGTGAATCTTTTTGGGCCCTATTGAGAGATGTTGTATATTGTTCAGCCAACCGTAATGGCAAAACAGAGATGACCCAGAGGTCCTCTACGTAAATACATATATATATATATATATATATATATATATATATATATATATACATACATATACATATATCCAGCTATTAATTATTTAAAGATATTTTACGACAAGACTCTGGCAGATAGCTAAGAAGAGATTCTAGCAAGATTTGTTACAGTGCAAATCTTCTCCCCCTAGGGGGTTGTCAGAGGCATTAACACCAACATTATTCGTTACAAAGGTAACCTGTGGCATTTCATGTAACAAAATATCGATCTGTAAGTTTTAATACAGAGAAATAACAATATATCCTTAAATGTCTGTTGAGTTTAACGTGTGCTTTTCACAATCAATATGCCAGGCCAAATTTGTTTATCATAATAAACAGATCAGTCCTATGGCAACGGAAATATTTTTTCCAAGTTTACCAATAAGGTCTTTTGTGGTTATTTTTGGCTTATAACCATAACCAACTGAGATTTCTTGTCCTGAGCAAACGTTTTCCCAAAAGGCAAACATCAGTCATACTGTCTAAAAATTACATAGTATACAAAATTACAGTTGGCAAAGCAAAATATAATCACTGCTAAGATGGGCGAACAAAAATTCTCACAGCACAAATTGTACATACCAAAGGTTTGTAAGGGAGGGAACCAGCACCCAATCCCTTGCCTACTGTGATAATCAGGGAGATACCATGTAACAAAATACCTATCTGTAGGCTTTAATAAAGTGGAATAATAATCTACCCTTAAAAGCCTATTGATTTTAACGTTTTTCACAATCAATACGTCAGGCCTACTGACATGATTGTAACTTTTCATGATAAACAATCAGGCCTATAAGCAATATCATTGGTTTTTCACCATAAGCAACTCACACCTACTGTGACGGTACATAAGCCTTCCAATAAGGTAACTCTTAGGTATACCATAATACAATTACAAATATGTACAAAATGCAGTTGTCAAAACAATATAAAATAGCTACAAATGAAGCCTAAGTACGATTACCCTAGTGCAAAGTGTCTATCCCCATGGTTTGTTCAGGAGGGTCACCAACATCAAAAACTTTGCCTGCTAAAGTAAAATGAGTTTTCATGTAGCATGGGGTAATGGTTCAGCCCACATCAGTCAATGGCTCTCATGTCTCTTGCCCTGTGAATGGCGGCATTTTCTGATCACATTGTGTACATTCACCTGAAAATTAGTGTGCTTCAATGTCAGGGCTGATTGGCCAGTCCTTTAGTTTAGACTTTTCTCCTTTTATAGTTCCCCTTTCATTTCTTTGCTTCGGATGTTTTTATTTGAATGTTTCTGCAGCTCTCCAGGCAGTACTAATGAGTCGCCTGCTTGCGGCTCATTTCATCTGCAGTGCGCCACTTCTCACATAGCTACTTCCTCCAAACTAGGAGACCATTATGGAATGCTGTTGTCCATAGTGTATCATTGTTTTACCCTTCCAAGCTGGCGAACATGTTGGTTCTAAATGTGGCTTCCTGCTTGCTTGAACTTTAAAAAACAATAGACTATTTGCATTACCTTTGCAATATGGACACCCACTGCTATGTTTAGTTTCATTATTGCAAACATATACTTGCTGTGTTTAGATGTCAGCATGTTTTCTGTTTTTTTGTACTTCTATTTCATTTTATCTTGCATATGTTATTGAGTTTGTGTGTTTTTTTATTGCGGTTGTTCAGAGGGAGAATGCAAGAATGAGTCAATGGATGCATGAGTGACAGTGCATATATAATCACTTATTAAGCACCCAAACCCATCAATGACACAAAAGGCACTTTCATACATAAGCCAGAACTATTGGCATTGCCAATGCTTGTTCCGCTAGCTTGCTATCTCACCCTCTGACTTTCGGAGGCAAATGAATGGAAACAGTTGCTGGGACTGCTCCAAAATACTAGATTCTTATCTGAGACCTGGGAAAATATACCTTTCACCAGAATGAGTAACATTACTGCGGCTGGCTGCCTGCATCTTCTTTATTAGTAACCCTTTTACATTATTAAGGCTAGTCACAAGTTCTTGCCCCTTTAATAGCTTATAACCTAGTTTGAGTATTAAGAAAGATCTGGGCTCTTTGTAAATATGTAAAAACACTGTCTGACCCAGACTCCAAATATTAGAACATTTAAAAACCAGAACAAAGTGGGAACTGATTGTTAAGGCATCTGCAGGATTTGTTGGTGAAATCGATGTCTCAGCCTCTAGAGAGTCTGCATATCTCTGATATTAGGGTGATCTTTCTCATGCTCCACCCATAGATGTAGAGGAACTATACAATTCTAATTCAAATTTACCTTCCCATTGTGAACTCCTTGGGACTGTTTTATGTTATATTTCAAGAGGTAGTCATACGAAACATATAACCTAGAATGAAATAGGTTCCATTTGTATCATCACCGAAGTCACTCATGTAGCTAAAATTGTAAACCTCAATAGAAGTTTAATATTATAAGCATTTTATGCCTCACTGATGGTTTACACGAATAATCTTAATGTTTGTTGCTGGGGGCCTGCGAAACTTACCTTGTCTGTTTGCCTAAATCCGTGAATTTTTGTTAGTAGTTCTTTATCTTCATTAATCTGTCTGTGCTATTTGCTTAACCTCAAATTCACTTTTAATATTTGCCTGTTTACATTATTATTTCAGGGCATTTCCAACCTGTAGATGTCTGCACATTCAGTGCTAATGACAGACTACTCCGCTTTGGTTTCTCATCCATGTTCGGTTTTGGTAGTAGGGCTCTAGCCCTGGCAGAAAAAAATCGTTGGATGCCATCGAGCCAGAGGACAGACTTTGCTGTACTTCGAACTCTAGCAAAGCTCAAGTAAGGCAATAATTTGTCATGTGGGTGAAATGTTTTTCCTTGTATGAAACAATTCTTTAGCACTAATACAAGGTTGTTTTTTCTGATTCAAATAACGCATATTCATGTAGGTCAAATACATTACATTTTTCAAATTACATTTTTATTTTATATTTTTAAAAACGATGAACCACTTTACAATACACTACAGTAGACCAGAGCAATAGGAGCATATGAATCCAAACCTGTTGCATAATCACCTCCCACCACACTTTTAGCCTCTTTAAACCTAAACTCAATTTCCATCTTCCCCAACAGCCCTACAGAACACCTAAAGCGTCAACCCCCTACATTCACCAGCTTTCTCCTGAAGTGAACTCTAAAGAATGACCCTTGCCTGGCATATCCAGCCAGTCAAACAACAGCAAAACTCTCAAATGAGTAGGACATGTCTGCTCGACATGACTGCTCTCTGTTGTCTCTCACCAAGTATGGAAGCTGTAACTGCTTTGAAAAACATTGAATTCACTATGTTAGCCTCTCCATTGCCATGATGTTTCACAGCGATTGAAATCAGTTCTCTGTGAACTGGGAGCGCCTTCTCTTACACCTTGTTGCAACACTGTTTGTGTGGCTATCAGGGGACAGCAAGATTGGAGTAGCAAGGTTCAAGGTGGTTAATCTGTATTTTTATTGCTTTGAAATATAACTTACAACCGTCCAGCTGGCAAGAATCGTTAGAGATGCTGTATAACGAAGCATTAATTTGAAGTTTACCCTAATACGCCCCCATCCCGTGCTGTCATCGGGAATGATTTTCAAGACCTTGAGGTACATCAGGCATGTCAGTTCTCAGAATTCATGCACCAGAAGTTGTATGAATGGCTGCCGTGCAGCTTTTTAGGCCTTAAGGTTATTATCTACAGACAGTCAGCTTTACCATAGCTAGAATGTCCTAGAGGTGGTGGAGCCAAACCACGAATAGAGGCATTGTGTCTTTGCCCCAAAGTGCTAGGACTAATTGTGTTGCTGCTACAAGCGCCATAGTCAGCTGTTTGCCCCTGATGGATTTTGGCGATCTGTTAGATGCAAATGATCTGCCCAGTAAGACCGCTCCCAGGTCTCTCAGTATCTGTGTCCCGAAGGCAGGATACAAGTCAGTAATCACGTCATCTCAGAACCGCTCAAGCTTAGGACAAATCCACAGATGGTGAAGGAGAGATCCCACTGATCCACAGCCTCTCCAACATAGCTTGCCCTTGGTGCTATTGCATTTTACCACTTGTCCGGAGTAATACACCAATATCACAGTATCTTGTATCAAGTTTCTTGTGTGTGGACATTGAGGGGGAAAGCACGTGCCTTCTCAAACAGTTTACCTTATTCTTTAAATGAGATGTTTTCCTCCCAATTCCTTCTCCCATCTTTGTTGTCCTGCTGATTAAGCCTGGTGGATGTGTCAATGAGAAACTTATATAGTATAGATATTAGTGCATTTGTCTGGGGGCCATTTTTAAACCATCATTCGACTGGGGTAAGAGCCCGGGAAGCTCCCGCTTTCATTCTCATGTGCATAAGCCAATACCGCACCAGTGTGTATGCAAACCTTTCATGTTCTAGAAGGCAACATTTCTGCCGAAGGGACCCAAATAGGAGAGTCTCTGCCATTTTAAACAATAAATCCAACATCAGGCGAGTCCTCTGACCTTCTGGACAGAGACCCGCTCTCTCTCCCCACAGCTCCGCTTCACCGTCGCTGCTGCCGCCTGATTCGAGCAGGGTTCGAGACTGCTCTCTACCTGGTCTCTGACTGCCCTGGTATTGTGCCCTTATTGCCTGCCTTGTGTTTTGTGTCTGCTTCCAGCATTTTTCCAGCATTTTGTCTGTCATAGCTTTTGGCATCATTATTTTGAGGATTGTTGTTCTCCTTAGCCCTTGCCCCGCCGAGGCCCCTCCCCATGCCGCTTCCCGCCTCCCAGCTGCGTTTTCCCTCCCTCCTCCCCTATTTAATGGCGGCCGCTGTGCTGATGATCGTGCAAGTCCTCTGACCTTCTGGACAGAGACCCGCTCTCTCTCCCCGCAGCTCCGCTACACCGTTGCTGCATGTCGCTGCTGCCGCCTGATTCGAGCAGGGTTCGAGACTGCTCTCGACCCGCTCTCTGACTGCCCCGGTATTGTGCCCTTGTTGCCTGCCTTGTGTTTTGTGTCTGCTTCCAGCATTTTTCCAGCATTTTGTCTGTCGTAGCTTTTGGCATCATTATTTTGAGGATTGTTGTTCTCCTTAGCCCTTGCCACGCCGAGGCTCCTCCACCCTGCCGCTTCCCGCCTCCCAGCTGCGTTTTCCCTCCCTCTTCCCCTATTTAATGGCGGCCGCTGCGCGGATGATCGAGCGAGTCCTCTGACCTTCTGGACAGAGACCCACTCTCTCTCCCCGCCGCTCTGCTTCACCGTCGCTGCCTGTCGCTGCTGCCGCCTGATTCGAACAGGGTTTGAGACTGCTCTCGACCCGCTCTCTGACTGCCCCAGTATTGTGCCCTTGTTGCCTGCCTTGTGTTTTGTGTCTGCTTCCAGCATTTTTCCAGCATTTTATCTGTTGTAGGTTTTGGCATCATTATTTTGAGGATTGTTGTTCTCCTTAGCCCTTGCCCCGCCGAGGCCCCTCCCCCCTGACACTTCCCGCCTCCCAGCTGCGTTTTCCCTCCCTCCTCCCCTATTTAATGGTGGCCGCTGCGCGGATGATCGAGCGAGTCCTCTGACCGTCTGGACAGAGACCCGCTCTCTCTCCCCGCAGCTCTGCTTCACCGTCGCTGCCTGCCACTGCTGCTGCCTGATTCGAGCAGGGTTCGAGACTGCTCTCAACCCGCTCTCTGACTGCCCCGGTATTGTGCCCTTGTTGCCTGCCTTGTGTTTTGTGTTTGCTTCCAGCATTTTTCCAGCATTTTGTCTGTCGTAGCTTTTGGCATCATTATTTTGAGGATTGTTGTTCTCCTTAGCCCTTGCACCGCCGAGGCCCCTCCCCCCTGCCGCTTCCCATCTCCCAGCTGCGTTTTCCCTCCCTCCTCCCCTATTTAATGGTGGCCGCAGCGCGGATGATCGAGTGAGTCCTCTGACCTTCTGGACAGAGACCCGCTCTCTCTCCCTGCAGCTCCGCTTCACCGTCGCTGCTGCCGCCTGTTTCGAGCAGGGTTCGAGACTGCTCTCGACCCACTCTCTGACTGCCCCGGTATTGTGCCCTTGTTGCCTGCCTTGTGTTTTGTGTCTGCTTCCAGCATTTTTCCAGCATTTTGTCTGTCGTAGCTTTTGGCATCATTATTTTGAGGATTGTTGTTTTCCTTAGCCCTTGCCCTGCCCAGGCCCCCTCCCCCCTGCCGCGTTTTTCTTCCCTCCTCCCCTATTTAGTGGCGGGCGCTGGCGCGCCGAAGGCAAGCCCGTATGTGCCCATCTGCGACCCGCGCCAGGGACCTTGAACCTCCCACCACCACCGCTACGACTCATCCACCCTCCTCGCACTCAACCCCGGAAGAAACAACAACTGCCAACAGGCCGTGCCGAACATGATACACGGCCAGTTCTCCTGCCGCCACTGCCGACAGACCTTCACCACTGCCCCGGTCGCCAACACCACCGACGCCCTAAGATGCATCCTCCTCAACGTGCGCTCCAAGCAAAGGCACGCCGTGGAGATCTGGAACCTCCTGGACTCACTCTCACCCGACATCGCCTTCTTCACGGAAACCTGGACCAACGCCTCCTCCGGCCCGACATCGCCATCCCGTACGGATAAAAAGATCCAGAGGAAGGACCGCCCCAACCACCCGGGAGGAGGCCTCGCCATCGCGCATAAAAACTCCCTCCGCCTCACCACCTTCAGCGGAACCTTCCCCGCCGCCGAACACCTACACTTCCAGGTTCAGACCAGCCCCAACTCCACACTCTGCGGCACCCTCGCCTACAGACCCCCCGGCCCTCTTTGCCGACACCATCACCGACCTCATCGCACCCCACGCCATCGCCACCATGGACTACATACTCATCGGAGACCTGAACTTCCACCTCGACAACCTCAGCAACCCAACTCCGTCACCCTCCTTGACAATCTCTCCAACATCGGACTAAAACAACTTGTCACCACACCGACCCACAAGGCTGGACACACCCTCGACCCCATCTTCGCCGGAGGAAATAGCGTCCACTTCAGTCACACCACGCAACCCCCATGGACTGACTACCACTGCGTCAACTTCCTCGTCGACAAACCCAAGCCACCCAAACCCGCTCCGCGCCCCCGTGAAGGAACTGGAGCAGAGTCGCCGAGGAGCAACTCAACTCCACCCTCAACCGCAACACCCCCACCGCTGCAACAGACGGCAACCTCGCAGCCAGGGAACTCCACACCTGGATCTCCAACTGCTCGACCCGCTACGCAACCCCGACAAGCAGCGCCCTAGGAAAGCTGCCTGGTTCACCACCGACTTCCAAGAAGCCAGGCGCACCTGCAGACGCCTGGAGAAGGACTGGAGAAAACAGCAAGACACCAGAAAACTACACCACCTACAAGAACGCCATGACGGAATACCACCAACGCATAAGAACCACCAAAAGAACCTTCATCCACAGCAAAATCCTCGTCCACACCAGCAATGCCAAGGAACTCTTCAGCGTCATCCAGGAATTCACCAAGCCCCGCAGCGAAGCCACGGAAATCACCCCTTCCCAGGACCTCTGCAACAAGCTCGGATCCTACTTCCATCTGAACATCAAAAAACTCTACGACAACTTCAACGACCAGACTCCACAGCCACCCCGCCCTCCGGCAACGCCAGCCAACCCACTATCTCCTCCTGCACCCCGGTCACGACCGAAGAGACCGCATCGACCATGAAAGGCATCCATTCAGGGGCTCCCACTGACCCCTACCCACCACACATCTACCACAGAGCCACCACCGCCATCGCACCCGAACTACAACGCACCATCAACACCACCTTCGAGACCAGCACCTTCCCCGAAGACTGGAAACGCGCAGAAGTCAGGCCCCTGCTCAAGAAGCCCTCAGCAGACCCTACTGACCTCAAGAACTACCGGCCCATCTCACTCCTCCCCTTTGCGGCAAAAGTCGCTGAGAACACCGTCAACGCCGAACTGACAAGGTTCATCAAAGAGAACCCGTCCTCGACTCTTCTCAATCCGGATTCCGGAGCAACCACAGCACCGAGACTGCCCTACTCGCCGCCACAGACGACATCCGCACCCTCCTCGACCAAGGCCACACCACAGCCCTGATTCTACTCGATCTGTCAGCAGCATTCGACACCATCTCCCACCGCACACTTGCAGCCAGACTACACGACGCCGGTATACAAGGAACCGCCCTCGACTGGATTCGATCGTTCCTCAACGGCAGAAGCCAAAGGATCAGACTGCCACCCTTCCTCTCCGAACCCACAGAAATCAACTGCGGAGTCCCACAGGGGTCATCACTTAGCCCAACCCTCTTCAACATCTACATGGCCCCCCCGCCGCCATCGTCCGACAGCACAGCCTCGACCTAGTATCCTACGCCGACGACACCCAGCTCATTCTCTCCCTTACCAAGGACCCCACCACCACTAGACTCAACTTCCAGAATGGAATGCAAGACGTCGCCGCCTAGATGAGCAACAGCTGCCTAAAGCTCAACTCGGCGAAGACTGAAGTGCTCGTCCTCGGAACCAACCCATCGGCATGGAACAACACTTGGTGGCCCACTGCCCTCGGCAGCCCTCCGACCCCCACAGGCCACGCCCGAAACCTCAGCATCGTACTCGACTCCTCCCTCTCCATGAACCGACAGGTCAACGCCGTCGTCTCCTGCTGTTTTAACACCCTCCGCATCCTCCGTAAAACTTTCAAATGGATCCCCCCCGAGTCAAGGAAAACAGTCACCCACGCACTCATCACCAGCAGACGGGACTACGGAAACGCCCTCTACGCCGGCATAAACAAGTCCCTACTCCGTAAGCTCCAGACGATACAGAACACCGCTGCCAGACTCGTCCTCGGCATCCCTCGAAGAAAGCACATCAGCCAACACCTACGGAAGCTCCACTGGCTCCCCATCGAGAAGAGAGTCACTTTCAAGATACTCACCCACGCCTACAAATGCCTACACAACACCGGACCCCAATACCTCAACGACAGAATCACCCTCCACGTACCCAAAAGAAACCTGCAATCCGCCAACCTCGCCCTCGCCGAAACCCCACGCATCCACAGAGCCAAAGCAGGGGGAAGATCCTTCTCCTACATTGCGGCCAAGACCTGGAACGAGCTCCTGATCGACATCAGACGCGCCCCCTCCCTGAACACCTTCAGGAAGGCTCTCAAGACCTGGCTCTTCAACTGAACGGAATGGCTAACACCCCCCCCCCCAGCGCCTTGAGACCTTCACGGGTGAGTAGCGCGCTTACAGTTCCCTTATTGATTGATTGATTGATTGATTGAGACATCCCCTCTCCCTCCACTGCCTACAGCATGTCAGTTCAATGGCCGAAGTGAAATCAGTATTGAAGGAAATAAGGGTGAACGGGTAATGGAACGTGGTGAAGCCATTCCTGATAGCCGCTTTGTGACAAATGGCAAGAGTAACCCTGGTGACTGGGGATGAGTGCAGGCCCCAGCTTCTCTTCACCCTGTTCAGCCATGGGGGTTGACCAGAGCGGACTTCGCACTGTAAATTGTTAAATAAAGCACCACTGTTTCAAGGTCTCTTTTTTCCCCTACATGACCAGGAAATGCAGTTCAGCAGCTTGGAAATAGGAGATTTATTGCTGAACTAACACCCCCCCTGCTTTGGGGCACTGTACAGTGTTGTGGCCACAATGCGCAGGCTCTTTCCTTTGCCATATGTAGGAATTGATCAAGCGCTGGAGTTGTTTAAGTGTAGTCGGTGGGACTGAAAGTTCTATAGTTTGAAAAACCTAAAGAATCTGGGAGAGTACCCTCATCTTGATAACTGCTATTCTGCCCAACCACAAGAACCTTTTGGTATATCAGTGTTGAAAATATTGTTGTATAGCCTTAAGAAGGTGAGAATAATTCAGTGTGACCATCTGGGTAGTGGTGTTTGCAATCAGGAAACCCAAATAGCGAACACTGTCAGCTGACCACGGGATAGCCATGTACTGGATAAGGTGTCTTGCTGTTATGTGAGTGGGTTCAACAGGAGGGCTTCTGGCTTATTTACGTTGATTTTATAGCCGAAGATCCTCCTGGAAGATGACTGCGGGCTCATGGTCCATCAAGGATGGCATAATATCATCTGCACACATGGCAAGTTTGACTGCGTCTCTGCCAGTGGTAACCCCTTTTATGAGCTCCCTCTGTCTCACTACGTTGGCAAACGGCTCCAGGGTGAGGGCGAACAGAAGAGGCGACAGGGAGTCCCAGCCCCATCCGCTGTAGGAGCGCCGTCATATAGGTTCAGTCTGTCGAACGCCTTTTCTGCATCTAATGACAAAAGGGTGGCATTCTTTTTTAAAAATCCTTCTTAGATTTTTGGGTGTTCTCCACTATGTACCTGCGTTTTTTGGCGTTGTTCCTACATTGTCTGCCTGATTTGAAACCTGATTGGTTGGGTTCAATCAGATCTAGTAGATAAGGGCTCAGTCTTGCCCCTAAAATCCCCTTAGGTAGTTTCACGTCTAGGTTGAACAGAGAGATGTGTCGGTAGGAGGGACACAGGGTTGGGTCTATCCTTGGCTTGGGGATAGCTAATATAGCTGCATCCTTCATGGTGTCAATGAGGAGACCGTTTTCCCCTATTTCATTATATAGCCTGGTAGGGATGGGAGCCAGCGTATCACTATATAATTTATAGAAGGGTGCAGAGTACCCATCTTGTCTTGGGGACTCACCCTTCTTTAATTTAGAGATGGCTGCTATAACCTCTTCAATCTTTATCGAACCATCTAGCTTTTCCCATTTCTCCAGGAGGTGTTCGTGGAGGTACTTGGGCACCTTGTGTTGGTTCATCACTTCCGTGTGCACTGTTGTTGATAATAGGTGTGAAACACGTCTGCAGTGGCCTTAGCTTTGTGTACTAGTGAGCCCTCAGCAGTGGCAACCACTTGAAACCTCTCCATAGTTATCTGTACTTTCAACTCTGAGGGGAGGAGCTTCCCTGCTTTGTCAGTTGATGAGTAATACCATTGCTTAGTTTACAGAAGGGTATGCTCTGCACCATCCCAGTCCAGTGCCTTCAGTGTTGCTGTCTGAGGTTTAAAACTTGTTGTCAAACTCTATTAGATGGGGCTCGTTTATGCTCAGCTTACACTTTCTCTGGGGAAGCTTCTAGGGTGACCTGTTTATTGTTCCTCATTTAACTGTATCTAGTCATCATTGTGATGATTATACCTCTCATGTAAGCTTTAAGGGAATCCCATAGTGTGGAGACTGAGATGCCTGGAGTGTCAAACTACTAGAGACAGCGAGTCATCTAAAGCCGGAGTTCCACCCTATTAGAGGGATCCTGCAATATAATGAACTGCCATGTGGTTACTTTGTCGGGTTGAAAGTGAGTGTTTAGTGCAATGGTGAAAGAGTGTGTGGTCAGACAAGGCAATCAGGTCCATGTCCACTGCAGAAATCAGCGTTCTTAGACATGTGGTTATCAGGAAATGGTCTAGCTGTGCATAAGATTTATAGGCCACTGAGTAAAACTTATAATCCCACCTCTACTTCTGCCAAACACACAATGCATCAAGCTGACAAATCTCCCTCAGCCAGGCCTTGAAGGAGTCAAAGGCCAACCCACTCCCTTTGTATTTCATAGAGGCCCTGTCCTCCAGATTGCCCATCATTATATTTAGATTACCTCCAATGAGCAAATCTCCCTGTGTGGATTCCAGCCCCATGGAGGTAAGGCTCTTCCTGTATGTTAGGTGCGTATATGTTAAGAATGGAGTACTTATGATCACTGGTTTGGATTCCTACCACCAGGGCTCTAGCCTTTGTGTAAGGAAAGGCTTCTAGTACGTTCCCTTGAAGGGCCCTGCTAAATACAATCAATACCCCTACTCTTTTTGTTGTTGTAGAGGAAAAATATTGTCTGGGGAAATATTTCAAGTGGGTTTTGTAGTGATCGTCTTGAGCAAGTGGAACTCCTGCAAGAGGCTAATTTCGCCTTCTGTGCTTTTTATAAATGTAATGATTGCCAGCCTCGGCAGGGGGAATAGGCCCTTTTGCATTTGGACTGACAATCTTCATCCCTTAGTAGTTGACCCTCTGTCGTTTAACTGAACCATCGAGCTCTAACCCCTTAAATAGTAAGCCCTGACCCCTTGAGTGCCAGGCTATAGTGCAGGAACTTCACCCCTTTGCTTGCCGCTGACCATGTGTACCCTGCCCCCCTCCTCCCACCCACTCCCATAAACCATAAACCTATAGAACCAAAATCATTAGTTAAACTCAAGGTCTATCGTCCGATTCATTTGGCGGTCATCGTAGTCCAAGCGGATCACCCCCGTGGCCCACACCGCTACCCCTATTCCTGTTTTCAGTTCCCTTTTAGCTTGGGGCTGTTCAAAACTCACTAGGCTGTGTCATCACCCTCCTCCTGGTCCATCTAGTTATCATGGTGATTGTCGCCCTCTTCCAGAGAGCAGGCAAACTGATTCCTTTATCCAGCTTCCCTGAGTGCCTCTCGCTTTGCCCTCTTGATCTCTCTTCATGGCGGGGAGCCCGTTCTAAGATTCTTTGTCACCGTGTGCTATTGGCAGCACGGACTCGCATCATCCTGTTCCATCATAGAAGGGAAACTAGTGTCCTCCCCATCTGGTATATCCAGGATCTGCTGCACTTCTTGTGGTGCCTCAGCATAGTGCTTCTGGCCCTCTCACTCAGAAACCAGCTAGAATGGATGTCCCCATTTATAGAGGGTCTTGTGGTTGTGGAGGAAATCCTGCTTCAGCACCTTTGAATTGTTGACATAGCAATATTTTTATAGTAAGCCAGGTTATGGCCCTCGTATAGTTTCACTCAGAGTATATATATGAGTCATGAAGGCCTCCTTTTCATCAAATAAATGTACTCCGGTTAAGATGTCAGGTGTCTCCTCCTTCCTCCCTGGTTATTTCTTTGATTGTGGTCTAGGCATATAGGTGGATAGTCAGGTTAGCCTCCGAGGTGATGCAAGAGTTTCTTCACATAGATTTCAATGTCTGGGGCTTCCACTCCCCGTGGGAGTCCTCTAATGCATATATTGTTTTGTCTATACCTATTTTTAAGGTCTTCCTGTAACTGATAGAGACTTCTAGCCTCAAATTCCTTACCTTATAATTATCCCCATGCATCAGACTGGATCCAGAAATGTTTCATGAGAAGTACACCTGCACACCGGTATGTGGCGTTGTTTGGCTCCGCGTGGCGTTGTTGGCGTCGTCTACACCGGAAGGGACATGCGCTGTGCCTATATAGGCACCACCCCAGCGTGCTGACATCAGTTCCTTTCTTTCACATGTCAGCGCAGATCTGGAGAGATCTACCTCCAGTCAATTTCTGACTGGCCTTTTTCTACCTTATTGTCAAACCCTTTTTGAAAGTTTTCCACTGGTGTGGCAGGGTGTCAACTAAGAAGGCTGGCTTCAAGCCCTGCGGTGTCTGTTACCACCAGATGTCAGTGAAGTACCCGCACCTTGTTTGCCTCTGGTGCCTCGAGCGCGACCATGATGCGATGACCTGTGTTGACTGCCGTGCAATGCACCCCATGGCCTTGAGGGAGTGTTCCCTCAAGCTCCTTTCCGCCCGATGCTGCAACAGTCTTGATCCCAGGTCAAATGATGGTCCCGTGATCGGTTGTGGAGCCCAAGATCCTCGTCACACTCCAAGTTGCCTTCGGGTAAGCTTCACAAGTAGTTAAAGAGGTCTTCGACTTCGCCATGTCCATTGAAGTCATCCGGCGAGACGAGGGAGTGTCGTCATTCGAGGCCTGGCTCCATGGTTGAGCATACGCCTGGTCCGGCTCTGCGCTTCCCTGAGTTTCTGGGAGCTGGAGCGACCCCCGCCCAACTTTGCGAGTTCTGTGAGCCCATGCACCTCCAATTTGGGCGGCCCGTTACCGCTGGCACGCCTTTGGGCCCCACAGGTTCCACGGATAGATCCGGACTGGCACCAGTCGTACCACCTTAACCTTCCCCAGCGATAGTCCTGATGCGACGCTTCCAGCGCCACCGCCGGCACCATTCTCATCCCTGACTCCGACATGGAGCCTGAGGGGTGTCGTCCAATGGGAGTCATGCCTTCCAGGCCAGAGGGCGAGCCCTATTCTTACTGGCTGGGATTTGGGAAGGATTGGGATTGGTCACAGGACCCTGAAGAATACCATCCCCTAGACCCCAACATGGACTAGTGTGAGGAATTGGTAGACGCAAGTGGACTGGACACCTCTCCAGATACTGGCATGCTCTCTCCTCCTACTGTGGGTATGGAGGAGGGGGCTTCATTTGCTTTGGTGGTGAGAAGGGCTGCCGAGGTCCTGGACCTTAGCCTACCCTCAGGGGTAGGTAAGACTAAGGTCTTGACGGAGGTGCTTCAGCCGGAGTGACTCCCTCAAAACCGCTTCTCCCATTCAGAGAAGTCCTCATGGAAATCCTGCTGGGGACTTGGTCCAAACCCTGTCCAGGGGCTCCTGTGAACAGGATGATTGCCCACCACCATGCCCCAGGGGACCCCAACTTCCTCACGCAACACCCTGCCCTTGAGAGCTTGGTGGACCAAACCAATCACCTCCCATGTAAATCCTGGTGCATTCCAGCCCACTTCACCGGATAGGGAATCCAAGAAGTTGGACACCTTAAGAAAAAACATATTTTCTTCCACCAACCTGGCACTGTTGTCTGTGAACACTGCGTGCCTTTTGGGCCGTTACTCCAGTGCACTGTGAGATTCAGTTGTGCAGGTGCTGCCCATGGTCCCGTAGGAGGCCCGGGCTATACTCTCCCAGGCTATATCTGACCAGAGAGATGCAGCAAAGTTCATGATTCGACATGGGCTGGACATGACTGACTCGCTGGGCAGAGTTGTTTCTTTGCTAGTGGCTTTATGGCACCACACCTGGCAGAGAAGAACCTTTTCTGGGAACGTCCAAGCATCGCTTATGGACATGCTCTTTCATGGCTCCCGTCTCTTCAGAGACAAGGAGGTCTCAGCACTGGAGTGCTTCAAGGATAGCAGAGCTACGGCTAGGCCCTTAAGCCTTTCCATGGCCCCTCGCCAACGCCAGTGTGCCTTTAGCTCCTTTCTTTGCAACAGAAGGGGCTTCTAGCCGCGTCTTTACCAGCCCAACCACCACAGCGTGCAAGCTTCCCAGCCTCTGTCTGAGGACACAGTACTCACAGAGGTCAGGCCAGTCCACCACTACCCCAGCAGTCGCAGCCTCTGAACCCCTTTAGTTTGCCCTCTTACCATCATGGGCACCCAGTGGGAGGCAGGATAGGCCATCATCTGCCCCTCTGGAGGTCTATAACATCAGACCACTGGGTTCTTCAGAATGTCAGAAGGGGCTACTCCTACCCCTATATGAACACCCCCCCCATCCATGCCACCCACTTGGAGGGCCACCTCTCCATGCTCCACCAGGCTCTCTTGGCCAAGGGATCCACAGAGAGGGTGCAGATGCCAGAAGCAGGTCGTGGTTGTCATTCCACCTACTTTGTGGTGCCCAAGAAGGGCGGAGACCCTTGTCCTATCCTAGACCTGTGATATCTCAATTTCCTTCTCAAGCTTGCTCACGTCTTGTCTGCCCTGGACCCGGTAGACTGGATGATAGCATTAGACTTTCAGGACGCATACTTCCACATTCCTATTCTGCTTGCCCACAGGCGCTACCTGCGGTTCACAGTGGGCCACAAGCACTTTTAGTTCACTGTGCTTCCTTTTGGTTATACCAGCACCTCTTGGGTGTTCACCAAGGGAATGGTGGTAGTTGCAGTTCATCTACAGAGATCAGGGGTGCCAGTCTTCCCCATCTCAATGTTTGGCTGTTGAAGGTGAGCTCACTATAGGCTGTCGTCTCCCACCTCTAGACTACGGTGAACCTTCTGCACTCACGGGGGTTCACAATCAACATGCCGAAGTCACACTTAACTCCCTCTCAGATGCTCCCTTTCATCGGAGCTGTTCTGGGCACAGTGCAGTTTTGGGCTTATCCTCCCTTACACCGAGTCCAGGATATTCAGGTCATGATATTGATGTTTCAGCCTCTATCCTGCATCTGCTTGCGACTCATGCCCGCTGGCATATGCAGGCTCTGCAGTGGGACCTAAAGTTCCAGTGAGCACAGCATCAGGAGAATCTCTCTGACATGGTCTAGATCTCAGAGGGAACTGCAAAAGATCTGCAGTGGTGGCTAACGAACTGTAATTGGGTCTGCAGCAGACCCCTTTCCCTTCCCCAACCAGATCTGATAATGGTGAGAAATGCGTCATTTCTGGGATGAGGTGGCCATCTAGGAGAGGTGGAGATCAGAGGTCTCTGGCAGAATCTGGACTCCACATCAACCACCTGGCGATCTGCCTGGAATTGAAAGCCTTTCTACCGTCCTTCAAAGGAAGGCTAGTGCAGGTGTTCGCGGACAACACTGCCATGTGGTATTGCAACAAACAGGGCGGAGTGGGATCGTGGGCCCTCTGTCAAGAGGCCCTGCATCTCTTGACGTGGCTGGAACATCAGGGCATACTAATGGTGGTTCAACACCTGGCAGGCAGACAAACTCAGCCGCTTTGCCTAGCTGATTACAAATAGCTTCTCTATCCGAAGGTGGTGCAAGGTATATTTCAACAGTGGGCAGAGCCCTGGTTTGATCTGATCGCCACTGCCGAGAATGCGCAATGTCAGCAGTTCTGCGTGCTGGAGTTTCCAAGGTGCCTCTCTTGTAGAGATGCTTTTCTTCTCAAGTGGAGCTCAAGCCTTTCCACCCATACCACTACTGCCCAGAGTTCTCAAGAAGATAAGCAACGACCAGGCCCAAGTCATCCTTGTGGCTCCAGATTGGGCTCAGAGAGTTTGGTATCCCGAGCTGTTGAGCACATGCATCGATCCTCCGATCAGGCTGCTCCTTCGGGAAGATCTTCTGTCACAGCAGCAGGGGATGGTACTCCATCTGAACCTGTCAATGCTTCGCCTTCATGCGTGGTGATTGAGCGGTGACAGTTCACAGCTTTAGACCTTCCGCCCAAAGTCTGCACTGTTATCTTGCAGCCAGGCGTCTCTCCACCAAGACTGTATACGCCTGCCGTTGGGGCAAGTCTGTCATGGTGTGCAAAGAAAAGGTTGACCCTCTTTCTGCTCCCCTCTCTCAGGTCCTTCTCTTTATCCTTTCTCTTTCCCAGCAGGGCTCTGCTCTGGGTACCCTAAAGGTCTATCTTTCTGCCATCTCACCCTTTCTGTGGTTGCCTGATCAGCCACCCCTCTTCAAATTCCCTGTTGTAAATAGGTTCTTGAAAGGTTTGCAACATGTTTCCACCTTTGCCCTTCATTATGCCTCAGTGGGACTTTAATCGGGTCTTAACTTTTCTGAGGTGTGCTCCGTTTTAGCCAATGCTCAATTATCCTCTCACACTGCTTACCATCAAGACAGTGTTCCTCATAGTGCCAACATCTGCCCGGAGAGTCAGTGAGATTCAGGCTTTGTCATCCAAGCCTCCTTACCTGAACATCTACCCAGACAAGCCGGTTCTTCGCACTAGAGCTTCCTTTCTGCCGAAAGTTGTCACTCCTTTTCATACAGGCCAGTCCATCACCCTGCCTACCTTTTACACTCTGCCACATCCCTCTAAGGAAGAGGAGCAACTCCACCAACTGGACCCAAAAAAAGCATTGTGGTTCTACCTTGACAGCACAAAAGAGTTCTGGGTGGATGACCAACTCTTCATGGGGTATGTCGGAGTGAAAAAGGGAAAGGCTGTGCAGAAATGGATCGTGCCCTGCATTAAGATCTGCTACGCAGTGGCCAAGCCGCAACCCCCTGAGGTTTTGCGTGCTCAATTCCACCAGAGCTAAGGCAGCGACTACTGCGTTAGCATGCGGAATTTCCGTCCTGGATATCTGCCAGGTGGCAATGTGGGCTTCTCTACACATTTACGTAGCATTACTGCCTGGAAAAACAGGTCCGTTGAGGTGGTCATTTTGCTTGTTCGGTCATGCAGAACTTTCTAGTGTGATTCAGTTTCGCAGACCCACCTCCGGGGAGTTATTGTCTGGGTAACTATTCTAAGGTAAGGAATCTGCGCCTAGAAGTCTCTATCAGATGAACCAAGTTACTTACCTTCGGTAATGTCTTATCTGGTAGAGGCTCTGTCTAGCCTCATATTCCTTACAGACCCACCCATCCTCCCTGCTCTGCAAACAGATTTCTAGGGACAGTGCTGTTCCCTTTTCAGGGCCCTACTTTTCCACACCAGTGGTCAATATTCTTCATGGCTCCCTGCTCCTGGCGTGGAAAGTCCAGAAAAGGGACTGCAGTCAGAGGGCTGGGGTGGCGTCAATATAGGTTCCGTGCACGTCACTTCCAGCGCGGATGACGCCACATGGAGTCGAACGACGCAACCTACCAGCATGCAGGGGTACTGCTCATGAAAAACTTCCAGATCTAGTCTGACTCCTAGGGATAATTCTAAGGTAAACAATCTGCAGCTAGATAAAGTGTCTACCAGATAAGGCATTACTGAAGGTCAGTAACTTGTTCTTTGATGCTAGCTTATTGTACCTATCTTCCAGTGCTAGCAATCTCATACTTAGTTGGTGAGTCTCATCCAACCATGGGTCCATATTTTGCTCAGTGTCGTTCAATCGGGTCCCAAGATTGGATATCTTCTTGAATATCTTCATCAGATATATCATCCTGAATGTCTTTCTGGTACTCCTTAAGGTTTATACGAATGATGCCGATTTCATCCTTTGTTTTGTGTAGGAACTGCTCCTTGGGAGATATTAACCAACCCCCCTCCAGCTAGAGGGTCTGATCTTCACTTCAGAAGTGATCATTTTCGTTGCCCCATCTGGTTTGGCCTTCTTTGGTGTTCTAGGTGTTAGCATGTCTTTTATGGATGTATCCCTCCTGAGTCTAGTCGGTGCCATCTTTTTAGGGTTGTAGGTGTGGGCCCCAGTGATAAGAGCTGCCTCGGTGGCAGGGCTGTTGTCTACTGCAGAATTTGATTGTCCACAGGGAGACGTTGCCCAGTGCTCCCCGCTGCTGTAAGCAATATACTCTGGTTCCCCCAGGGGTCTAATGTGATCCCAGGGTTCCAGTATCAGAGGTGGCAGACGCTCACCTGGGCATGAGTCTCGTGCATCACTGCCGCTCCAGGTAGAAAGTAGACAGCCAGTGGGTGTGTTCTCTTACTCCACACTCCCCTCGTCCGGATGTGAGAAAGACCCCAGGTGCACGCCCCCCTACAGTGTGTTCCCGTCTCTGGTGGGGAGAGTTCACTTCACCATCTTCCACAGGAGTCCCCCAGCGGCACCCACCAGCCGGGACGCTCTCTGAAGAAACTCCAGCTATATTGTGGGCACCTTAGCTCATTCCAGAGAGTTTGATGGATCCTGACAGATCACACAGGGCCACAGCAAAAGCAGCAGTTGACCTCCACCCCTTCATAGGAGGCTCTGAGACATATGTTCTGCATTACCGTATCACCCAGAAATTCATGGCTATGGTGTTAGCCCCGTGGCCCCAGGATGCACAGGGCAGCTCTACCTTCTCTTATAGTCATGTCTCATGTGTCAGTTCATGCCTCCGGCTCTGTATGATGGTCAGAGCCTGGACCATCCAAACAGCACATCTGAGAATGTCCTTAATAGTGTGCTTACAGTATCCTAGCATCACAGGGCATGCCCACTAGACACAAGGAGTTGTATCTTACTCCCACATTCCCTCGAGCACAAATCTGATACATCAGAATAGATAACAAACTATGAATCAGGAGTCAGATGCTACAGGTACATCAACGTATGTACCTATGCCCCTATTCTGAATTGAGAGGTTAATCTCCTGGATGTCCTGGCAAAAGGTAGCCCATCATTCAACAGTAGTCTGAGCCCCAGCTCATATTTGGAAAACACTTTGTTCTCTAGTCTACTCCTCCTTTCATAAATGTTTTCATCTATCTCTATCGACGGGACAGTACCCTGGGCATGGAAGAGGGGATAGATACTACCTTACCTCTGTTAAAGAGATATATTTTAGTCCCAGAGGATACAGCCTATTATAGCCCCATTAACCTTTTACCTCCTATTGGGAAAAACTTGGAGAAAATAGTTGCTAAGCAGCTCTCTTTATTATTTTTTTGGAGAAATCTTTTTATTAGGTTTTAGAGAGAGAAAAAAAAGTGAACAAACATAACAGTGCTGTGGCACAATAAGCACGTATCGGAAAACCATAAGTCAGTTCCAAAAAGCGTGGCAGGTACCGCATCAGTAGAAAGCCATACCTGTCAAACAACTCCCCCAGTTCAATATTTTACTCATCCCCAGAAGTGTCCTCATCTCAATCACTCCCTCCCTCTCACGGAGCTCTCCAGGAGGCCCTCACTTGGTCCCATTTCTTGGGGTATCCCCTGCTTTTGTATATTGTCTTTTCAGTAAGCATGCACCAGTACATATTGTTGCACCAACCCTGTGGCTGTGGCACATCCGGTGGCCCCCCCCCCACACTTTTGAGCTTTGTTTCTCTTGGTAACTCCCAGTCCAAGGGAGAGCCATATTCAACTATATCGGGGAGGTGGTGTGTCACCCCAAATATTGAGTATACACCATTTGATTGTACCTGGCACTTGGTTTCCTGTAGTTGTGTGCATCATTTCTCTAATGGGGGACCAGTAGGGCTTTATTCGTGGGAAGTTCCAAATAATATGTATGAACAGCCTCATAAGCAGGCTGCTGTTCTAGTTCTACCTATGGCATGAAGTGTGGTTCGGGAGTAGTATGAGTGATGTAATAGGCGCAGCTCGACCAATCTAAAGCCTGATTTGATCGCTATCTGTCTGGGGGCACCCAGTGCTTGCTCCCATTCACCCTCTTCGAATTGTTCAACTTCCTCCTCCCACTTGGCCCTGAGTGTTTGCATGGGGTCGGGGGCATTGTTGAGTATTTTCCTATATATCAGGGTAATAGCTTTCTTGGATAATCGTTACAACAAAACACGGTCTTCAAGTGGGAAGAATTCCTCGATGGATGTGGCAATAAGTACGTGTGCAGCAGTGGCATGTTTGAGCTCTCTTTATTCTTGGAAGAAAATCACATATTAGATGATTGGCATTTTGACCAGGAACGGGCACTAAAACTTCTAGCAATGGAGGAACTAAGAAATGTTCTAGATTGAGGACAACAAAGCAGAGCTGATTGCAGCCAGTCTCACAGCGGGATTCAGTATGGTATGCCATTTAATCCTGGTCTACCATTTGAAATAAATGGGGATTTGTGGCATGGATTTGTGATGGCTTAAATCCTTCCTAGGTCAAACCCAGGCACAAAGATAGCTTTTTAGAGTGCCATAATTGTGTTGGTTTCATTGGGGGTACACAGGTCTTGTAACTCTCTCCATTACTTTTTAACATTTATGTGTAACCTCTGTCAAAGCTGATTGGATCTATTGGCTACACTGCCTTTTTCTATGCTGACGACACAGTTAATCATTTACCTTCATCAACAAGCACCTGCTACCCTTCTCACCCTCCATCACTGTCTTTTATTGGCCCAGAAAAGGGTTGCGCTTAAATTAAATGCCAACAATATGAAGTTTATACTGGTTGGGAATTCAAGAAGGAACAATGGGATAATTCCCTTTGGTCATCTAACATTAGTACTGCTCCTTCTCTGTTACATAAAGTGAAAGCATTAGATTTATCTTGGACTACAATCTTTCTTCAAAACAACAAATACATATGATATCCAGTTACCATGTGTTATGCATTTTAAGAAACACCCTGCCTTTATTTTAGTTTGAGACGCAAGCACATATTGCCTCTGCCTGCATCACTTCCAAGATAAATTATTGTAACAGCCTCTGTCTTGGTGTGTTGGTTAATGGCCTTGAGAAGCTGCACAAAGAATGCAGATTGCTGCAGTCTGACTGTTTTCCCATCAAAAGAAGTTTGACTATGTTTTTCAATTCAGAAAGCAGCTGCATTGGTTAGCTTTTAACATTCACTGTGAAGAAATGTACAAGTATAATATTAATAGTCATTTATTATAATCCCAATATTTAATAAATTATTTAAGAGATTCAGATTGTGTATACCTGTCATGTTCTTAGATTGATACAGATGAACTCATGAGAACTGGAAATAGAAGTTGATGTATCAAGATATTTCCTTTGTTTATTACACATGGTGATAGGGAGTGAATATAGAATTTCCAATATGCTCAACATGACAGCACAGGCCACCATGACAGCAAAGGTCAATGCGGTCAGCTCCTCCTGTTTCCATATTCTCTGCATGCTCTGCAATATCTTCAAATGGCTACCCCAAGACACCAGACCTGTGTGACCTAGGCCCTCATTACAAGCAGATTAGACTATGGCAGCATACTCGATGACTGGATCTCCAACCATCTCCTCCACCAACTCTAGCCCAACAACACAACACCACGGCGAGACTCATCCTTCACCTCCCACGAAGCACCCACATCGCATCACACCTCAGAGAGCTGCACTCACTCCCCATACACAAATGCAGCCAATTCCAAGTCCTCACATCCTAATCAATCTGAATTCTAATTGGTGCATGGATCTTCCTTTGACAAGAATATTTTTTACATTGCATTAGAAACTAAAACATATGACATTAGTTAGTTTTATATTTTCCTTCCCCTTGCAGTTCCTCTTCTCACTGTAAGAAGGCTACTGTTGCTACAAATATTTATTGTTTCTGTCGGAAAAGGCTTAGTAGGATGTGGATGCTTTGTGTGGAACTCACAAATCAATTTAGGGGCATGGACCACACTCGCAGGTTCCCAAGAAACCTATTGAGGTCCACAAACTTTCAATGTTAACAAGTACATCCATTATGTCTGATTGCTTCTCTGATGGATCTTATTTCAAATTCCGGCTGCCCTTTCACTAGAATATGCAGAGGTCAAAGGCGATCCTTCTCAGAGGCAGGTTTCAGGAGGGAAGTGTGTAAACCGGATGGATTTACATACCACATGGAACTCCAACTTAAAGCTTACTGGGGTTTCTTGCTGTGCAATGGTGAACAGACCAATAAACTTTGGATGAAATCAATATCTGAAGGTTAAGTTCTTTTTGGACCCCTATACCTTATCTCCCAGTTTATACTGTACCACGTTGTCTTGTTCGATCTGCAAACGTCTTATAAATTCCCTTCTTTCTCATGACGTTTCTTGGTTTGTTGTACTAAATGAGAGATTTCCTGAATTCTTTCCTGTACATAAGAAACTACAGTATCTACCTGTGGTACGTCTAACGACAAACATAGACAATGGAAGCCATAGTTGACATACAATAGGAAAACCTGAGTAAAAGAATGAGCCACATTATTGTGTGCGAATTCCGCAAGCCAAAACATAACTACTCCGGAACCAGGGGCATCACTTAAGGAGCATCGGAAAGATTCATCCATACTTTACATTACCCTTTCTGCGTGTCTGTCACTTAGTCGATGGAAACTTCTGGACAAAGATACTCAAACTCCTAAGGCTGAGTCTGAGACTCAGTAATGAGTTCTACAAAAATTTGATCCAGTACTTGAGATGGGGTAGACAATGGTTTTAGTAACCCTCTACATCTGGATTAATCTGCCTTTACTTGGGAACAGATGTCACAGTTGGAAACATATCATGATACATCAGTTGCAAGTCGTGGCCACCAAAATTTCCTGGAATCCAATTCCAGTTCACTCTGCCTCTATGTCCATCCACTGGCGCGTCATGGCACCACTTTAAGGCCTGAGTTCATCACTTGGGAGATAGAGTGCTGTACCTCTAAAAGGAATACTTTAGCAAAAAACTCTGAATTGTCTTTCAATAATACGAAATAAATTGAAGATTATGAATTACTATTTTTAATATACATAGCTTACATAATCGACATTTTGATCTATCAGATAAAGTCACCTCATCAATTAGCTGCACTTTTAGGGCTTTTGTTGTGTGTTATTAACATTTCTTGATATAAACAATAAGTTATATTTTGCTTTAATAGCATAAATTGGTGCCAAATGCTCATCTCTCAACACACATTTTAAAATGAGTTACTGTTAATGATTATTTATAGTTAACAGGACCTTTAGAACCATTATCACTGATTCCTCTCCTTCTGGTCCACACTGTCCGTCTCTTATCCCCAGGCTAGAGTCTGAAGCAGCGAGTCTTCTAGGTTTTCTTTGTCCTAAGAATTATGCAATTCTGCTGTCAGATAGCCATGTTTATTGTGGAAATTATAATTTTATCTAGAAGCAAACTCCTCAAAAAGAGCTTTAGCAAAGAGCTTATATGAGACAGCTTGTTTTAGCACAGATTATCCAAAGTAGGTCCAAGAGTGCCAGCTCAATGTCGATTTGTTTTTTGGGAATACTGCTGACAGCATAAAAGGGGAGAGGAGTTGGCCTAACGGCTAGGGCGGTCGACCTCGAATCTGGGGACCCCAAAGGACCCTACGATCAGCCCAGCTCTCCTACGCCGTGGTCCCCCGCGCCAGAAAGACCAGATCGGGAGGCCGCTCCTTCTCCTTCCTCGCGGCCAGAGCCTGGAACGCCCTACCGCTTCACCTCCGACAGACAACATCACTCCCCATCTTCACGAGAAACCTCAAAACTTGGCTCTTCGACAGACCCCCTCCTTGATCGACTGGAACCTGCACCCCCTTCCCCCCCAGTGCCTTGAGACCCTCACGGGTGAGTAGTCGCGCTTAACAAACGCATGATTGATTGATTGATTGGGGAACCGGGTTCGAGTCTCGACAAGGACGCGCAACATCCTGTGATTCTGGGCAAATCACTTGTTCTCCCCGTGCCTTACAAAAATGAATGTGTCCTCATGTAACGGAACTGGTGCTCGTGTAAAGCGCTCTGATACCCGATACTTTCGGGTCAAGTCCGCGCTATATAAAACTCCGTAAAAAACATTTTTAAAAATGCCTTCCCGTTAGGTTCATGTTATTTACAGGTATCTTTTGTGAATATCCTAAAAATCTTGCACAGATCCAACCCTCCCGGACCTATATGTGAGGTAACACTGCTCTAGAAGTGGAAGGTATAAAAGAGGTTTAGGTTAGAGTAGACATTTCTGTGGCGTATGTCACAAATGTAATGTGTTGCGAATCCGGTTACTGTTATAAGACCAAATCAGTCATGAATGTGTTCTCGACCTCAGACGGGTGAAAACCTGAGTTGGCTGTGTTGGGATTCAGGTCTATGACCGCGTGCAGATTCTGATATCTGTAGCAGTTGTATTAACAATCATAGATTTCACTAGCCAGAAAGACATTTTTAATGCAACAAAATCCCTCACACCGGCCAGTGCTGTTACTGTTGTCCCTACCATGCTGGCAGACTCTGAAAAGAAGAAAGTAAGAAGATGGAAGTCTGCTGAAGATTGGTGAGGAAGAAAAAGGTTAAGAGCAAAAAGACGAAGAAGGAGTAAGGAACAAGACAGAGGTGAGTTAGGGAAGGAAGGAAAGTCGGGGCAGGGATGCAGTGAAGCAGACAGGAGACAACAGAGTGGAATAGAAAGGAGGTATAGCAGAAGGGAGAAGACTAAAGAAAACAGGAGAGGAGGGAAGAAGCGGGAGGAGATGAAGGGAGTTTGATATAAAGGCAAGCAATGAGTGAAGGTTAACCCAGTGAATTATAGAAGAGGGGACAAAGGCGACTAGAGGCTATGATACACGCAGATTCTTGGTTCAACAAAATTCTGTTAAAATCCATCTTCTCCAAGAAAATAACGTGTTAATGTGGCAGTACCTCAATCTTGCCATAATCACGATTTCTTTGAAATAGGCTGAACACCAGTATTATAATAAAATTCTCATATTGGACAGGGATTGCTGAAGAGAACGCACATTTATTTCATAGATCTCATTTTTATGGTCTGGCTTGACAGTGCATTTGTCGCAAGAAAATTATGTGAGCATCATTTTGCCTCCACCAACAGGTTGGGAGAAAGGAATACATATTTTGATTGGGCAGAAGCTGCACTCCACCAGGTGTGTTCATTTTGTTTATTTATCCAGCTGCCAAAGCTTGAACTTTCAGAGTCACACACATGAGAAGGGAATGCTATTAAAGTGTCTTAAATAACTAGATAAGTTATGTTGCTTTTCTCTGGCAGCAGCAGATGGGAGTCATTATAGATGTGTAGGTCTGTCTTGACAGTGCAACTGTCACCTGACCTTTTAACCTACACCAAATTATTCTACAGTTCTTTGCTTCCTCACAAATATATATATATATATATATATATATATATATATATATATATATATATATATATATATATACATATATACATATATTCCCATGTTATTTTCTTGCAATGCTTCACGTTGCCATACATCGTTCCCTTGCAGCCAGACATTGGCATTGCCAATGCTTGTTCAGCCTTAAATTAATTTCCAGTCCGTGCAAATAAAATGGGGAAGGTTTCTTTTCAGTATGGATTGAACTCACCGAAAAGTCGCTGCATGTGTTCATCCCTCTAACGAAGGTTGTGTTAAAAGCAGGGATAAGGCGGAGGGGATTCTGCTGCTTACTTAAAAGAATAAAATCCTGGGGGAGTCATTCACAAGGGGGCAACCTGGACAACATGTCAGTTGCCGTTATTGGGGACAGACGAAGGGCTCAGATAGAAGCAGGTATTAAAACTAAAGCATAATCATGCTTTTTGTGGTAAATTTGTATAAAGTGGAACATTTGCCATCTGCAGAAGGTGTACTACCCAAGTGGAAAAGTAAAAACCATTCCACAATAGCCCAAGCACATTTGCGTACATGAAACTTTTAGACGATATTTTGATTGCATGGGGGTACATTTAACACAACGCAAGATTAAAGACATTTTTGTTTGGAGACTGAACTTGTGCCTTGCACATGTCTCGGGTGCTTAATCCAGCGATTAGTGCACCATGTGAAAATAATTGACCTCACTCTCTCTCCCATGAGCCATTGCTCTCTTCGTAAAATCCGACTGTGCCAACACTCATAGTCTGGTACATCTTGTAATAATGCGTGCGCAGAAGTTTATCTTCCAGGTATCACTGCAATGAAAATGATTTACTGCTCGGAGGCCTTGAGAGTGGCACCTGAGCTGAAGCTTTGCTTGGCCCCGACACAACAATAATCCAACATAACCACATGAAAAGTGCATGGCAGAATTTTTGAACAATGATGTAACTGACATTTTGTTTTTTACAGCTCTAGGTTTTAGGAACAGTCTCTCGAGGGTGTGGCACTTTGAAAAGCGTCTTGTATAATAAATAACTTTTACATAAGGCAACATGACATATTAATGGGGAAGTAAAATCAGCCTGCATTAATTGTTGCCAACTTCCTGCCCTACATTAAGATTATATAATTAATAATGCAGATGCTCTTTATATAGTCTGGTAATGGCACAGGGTGTTTATTAAGACTTAATTAACTGCAGAACATTCTTAGATGTACTGAGCAGTGCATATAAATCTTTAAAAGGGTAGCTCTAGAAATCGGGTATCTGCCAAATGTGTTCAAAGAACAGCAGAATGCAATCGGCACAGGATGTTACCAATAGTCAGCTGTATCTGTATATGGATGTAAAAATAAATGTAAGTGGATGCCAGGAATGTGAGCCTTCATCGTTCAGGCTGGTCTCTAAATTAAGCAATACAACGCAACTGTTCTTGATACTAATGCCTTTTTCAGTGGATCTATGATGAGATGTTCATTTGGTGCCCGGTGCATGATAAATTTGCACAGCATGTTAAAAATAAAGACTAGCATGTGCTAAAACCAGAAATGGATAAAAGACAACAGTTTATCATTTTTATATCGGATCTCAAAACTGCTCACTAGTATCACTAATGAGCACAGAGAAGTTACTGCAGAGCTGGCAGCAAAGCATGCTTCTCTCGCACACTGGTTATCTGCACTACAGAAAGGCAAGTTACCCTCACACATAGTACATGCATAACATGCAGTGGTCAGCAGTGCAAGCCTTCCTACCTGCCCCTACCTCCAATTCCAGCCACCCTTTCTGCAGAAGGCAGAAAATGTGGACAGATTTGCCTCCGAAATCTGGAAAATACATGTAAAAGCACCCAGTAGTATCACGTCTGTGTAGTTCAAAACTTGGAGTAACTGGAATTTGGTGCAGGTATGTATCCCTGTACCGGATTCTGGAAAACTTGTAATGAGGGCCTGAGATGAACTAAGGGTACCTGAAAGTGCAATTATAATAGTAGTATCCACATCCTTGTTTATACAGTCAGTGTTACTGGAATTTTTCAATTGTAATTTGCATTTGTGGTGCTAGACCGTATGTTTGGTGATTTACGAATCACAATAAATTTAGAGTATGTGGCTAAAAATGGTTAGAGGCGACAGCTCTGCAACATGTAATTGGCACCACAAACATACATCTGTGACTAGTCAGACAATTGCAGGTAGTTACTCACCCATGAAAATAAACATAAAACTACACCTGTGAAGTCAGGAGTATGTACTGTATAAGGCTGGGTAGCGGTGGTGATGGGCTGCAGGTTTCACAACGGGGTAAGGAATGAAGTTTCTCCACTGGGATAAGTATTATACCCAAGGAACAAAAAATAATGTACTTGTGCAAATACACATTTTTGCATGAGTAAATTTAAACTAGATGGTGCACTGGAAATCTATCACTGCACTGGCCAGGTCGTGGTTTGCTGGAGCCTCCATTTGTAAGGAAGTTTACAAAAGACACCTGAAATCTCTGGTAACCATGAATAAGAATGCGCTGTGATCAAATTATATACTACAGTTGTTGTCCTTTTGAGTACTTTCCTATTATAACGATAGCTCTCTGTAGATTAAGAAACAAAGTAACCATTTTAATATCTTTGCAGATCGGAGAGCTGCACTTTATCATTTCTACCCCTCAACAACTCACCTCAGATGTTCCAGCTGGATAAAAGGTAGGTTAGACCTAACAGCATCCAGTTGTACAAGGCCAATATTTTTGTTGTGCTGAAAATGAATTGAACAGGACAGCACCCTGCGCATTAACATGTGGCGCCCTGTAAAGTGAAGTTGGCAGGTAATGATGACTTGCTGAGATGGGATGTGATGGGATGGGATGTGAGCTCAGTGTAACAATGTCTAGCCCACTTCTTTTGTGAAGTGCAATCAAAATGTCTTCTAGCTTCAGCAATTATGTGGTGTCCTAGTACCGTGTGGTATTCTCACTAGAACACCCATGTTCTCGATGAGATGTTGAGTGGGTGCAGCGATGTGACAAATATCAGGTGAAACTGCCGCTCATGAACCTAGTACTCCGTAGAAGTAACTGAGGAAGAAGTGTTAAAGTTTTGCTGACAGTAAGCTCCATTCCACTACTGCCAATTTGTTATTGGTCTGGTGAATGCACATGTGACATGCCGCATATATTCTGTACTTGCTGGTGTCTGTCATTTGGGCTGGAGCAGTATGGATACTGTGGTGGGTCCTCATGGTGAACATTTATTCATTGGGAACATCCATACTGTATAATCTTGTCTTTCTCCACTACATAGCTCTGTGTTCCCCACTGGCTCCCTCAACTCCTCAAACACCGAGAAGGCCCTCCTTGCGGATGAAGATTAGCCTTAGCCTAATATCACAACCTCAATACCCATTTTTCTGCCCTCGCAAACTCCAACCATCCCCTACCACTAACTAAATCAATAGGTCCACCTCCTTACTGATTCGCCTCCTCATGACTGCACAAATAAAAACTGCATCAAGATTTAGGCTTTGATCTCAAACTCATCACCTGACCTCTTTATTATAGAAACCTTGTTCAGTGATGGCACCCCACCAGTCTGCTGTGAGGCCATTGCATTGTATGGAAACCTATTTCCGAATTGTTGATAGAGGAGAGGAGACAACCTTGCAGTCCTCTTCAAAAATGCAAAAAGATATTGAAAGTTTTATCATGACCAGATGTGACTCTGTTCTTGTACGGTGCTCCCCATTGCTTCTCCTGCTTATTCCTACTGATATATAACCTACCACCGAACAATGGCACTTTCTCTGACGCCTTAAATGATGCAGTCTCTGTATTAAACCACACCTAGTATCCTAGAAGATTTAAACCTTTGTTTGGACTGACCTGAAATGGCCCATGGAGGACCTAGCAAATCTGCAGGTTCCTGGCTTCTAACAACAAATGTTGGGCTTGCCATACACAGCAGAGGAATCTTGAACATAATATTTCCCCTTCCAGGGATCAATTTAAAAAAAAAAAACAGTGCTTCCTATTAACCCCTTCAGCGCGGCGCCGATTTTCGCGCTGTGCGGGGGGTTAACGTTAATCTACGGGACCGTGACGGAACGGTTCCGTCATCCGCACAGCCCAACCGACGCGCATGTCGGAACCGCTCCGTCATGCGCGTCGAAGGGGTTAAATGTTACCAAAGGGGATGATGGACGGAGCGTTAGAGCAAATCAAACACTCACCCCCAGTCAACTGATCTGGGTTTAATCCATCATCATTCTTTAGCTCACTCCACCACCCCAGTTCAGACATGGCCATATACAAATCAGTCTGACCCTGTGCCCCATGGGAACAGTCCAGCCCGAACTGCCAAGCCATGTCTTCCCTGGACCGGAAACAAGCATCCTGGGACCAGTTTCTGGCTATTCCGCCGTCATCAGCCAGGCTAGCTTGAATCCAGTGGCAAAGTGAGCAAGGGACCCACGTCTGGGCATACCCTGCCAACTTAGGGTGAACAAAGCGATACCAAAGGGGATGATGGACGGAGCGCTTGAGCTAATCAAACACTCACCACCAGTCAACTGATCTGGGTTTAATCCATCATCATTCTTTAGCTCACTCCACCACCCCAGTTCAGACATGGCCATATGCAAATCAGTCTGACCCTGTGCCCCATGGGAACAGTCCAGCCCGAACTGCCAAGCCATGTCTTCCCTGGACCGGAAACAAGCATCCTGGGACCAGTTTCTGGCTATTCCGCCGTCATCAGCCAGGCTTGCTTGAATCCAGTGGCAAAGTGAGCAAGGGACCCACGTCTGGGCATACCCTGCCAACTTAGGGCGAACAAAGCGATACCAAAGGGGATGATGGACGGAGCGCTTGAGCTAATCAAACACTAACCCCCAGTCAACTGATCTGGGTTTAATCCATCATCATTCTTTAGCTCACTCCACCACCCCAGTTCAGACATGGCCATATGCAAATCAGTCTGACCCTGTGCCCCATGGGAACAGTCCAGCCCGAACTGCCAAGCCATGTCTTCCCTGGACCAGAAACAAGCATCCTGGGACCGGTTTCTGCCTATTCAGCCGTCATCAGCCAGGCTAGCTTGACTCCAGTGGCAAAGTGAGCAAGGGACCCCCACGTCTGGGCATACCCTGCCAACTTAGGGCGAACAAAGCGATACCAAAGGGGATGATGGACGGAGCGCTTGAGCTAATCAAACACTCACCCCCAGTCCCTTGCTCACTTTGCCACTTGATTCAAGATAGCCTGGCTGATGAGGGTTTTGAACCCGAAACCGGTCCCAGGATGCTTGTTTCCGGTCCAGGGAAGACATGGCTTGGCAGTTCGGGCTGGACTGTTCCCATGAGGCACAGGGTCAGACTGATTTGCATGTGGCCATGTCTGAACTGGGGTGGTGGAGTGAGCTAAAGAATGATGATGGATTAAACCCAGATCAGTTGACTGGGGGTGAGTGTTTGATTTGCTCTAACGCTCCGTCCATCATCCCCTTTGGTATCGCTTTGTTCGCCCTAAGTTGGCAGGGTATGCCCAGACTGAACTGGGGTGGTGGAGTGAGCTAAAGAATGATGATGGATTAAACCCAGATCAGTTGACTGGGGGTGAGTGTTTGATTAGCTCAAGCGCTCCGTCCATCATCCCCTTTGGTATCCTATTAAATGTTGAGCACTCATGTAATAATAAGAGGTTAAACTCAAAACATTGTTTTAATTATAAAGTTAAAATGCAGATCACACATTATGTAGAAATCTGACAGGTATTGAAAATGTGAAGTGAGGAGAAATGCACTCAGTGCTCAAAGGTGATACATATGTGTAAATAAGGCAAGGTTTGTATAACAATGTATAAGGCATAAATACAGCCCAAGTGTTACAAATTACACTCATGTGACTGGGTCTGTAGTATTTATTCGACTGCATTTAAATCCCCTAAAAATGTCCAATCATTATCAGGACAAAGATCATTTTGGGCCTGAGTAAGTACTGGGTAAAGTGACAAAGAAAAAAGAGCAAACAAATAGAAATTAAAATAAGGAAAGCTAAAACAACTGTTGACTACATACAAATTAAAAACTTTACACTGAAATCGGTCTCTAGTAAATGCTATTTACATTTTGCTCAAGGGCAACAATTCTTGTTGCATTAGGATGCAGATGCATCTGAAAAAGGTTAAGTATAAGGTTTGAAATTCAGAAAGAAGTTGGGTAGAAGGAGCAACGCCCACCAGAACTAGGAAAAACCAAATCTTAATGGTGGAAAGCACTGCTTAAAATGACAGCTCTGAGGTCTGTCACGTCGGGTAGGGGATCAAACAACTGAACATTGGAAATGGTGAGGAAAGACTGGGTCTTAGCAGTGTTCAAATTCTGTGGCCAGAAGTATATTTGTGTATGGAGCAAAAGGCTAAATATACTAGGTGACATACGCCCTGGAAAGGATCGGAGATATAGGGATGGCAATGATTACCTAATAATGGCAAGCAAATTTTATGCACAATAATGTGAGCCAAATTCTGAAGAGCTGGCAAGTCTCTGGCAGAACAGTAGTGTCCGGACTGCTACAAGTAGTCAGGAATGCTCGAAGAGGCGTGAGTGGTCATAGAAATAAGCCTGTGGTGGAAAGTTTGTGTTTAAACAGAGTATGTGGCTAAGGAGTAGAAATTAAATAAAATATTTTAAAAATAATATAAGTATAAAGTCTGGAGACAAAAATAACAAAAAAATACATTTGTTCAACTGTGGCATGAGATGGAGGATTTGAAGTCGTCATAATGGAGTGTTTGAAAATTAGGAGGATAGCTATAATTCAGAAAGTAGACAACACAATTAACAAACCAAATCCAAGCACCTCGTGAGCTAAAAATGAAAGACAAAGCAGCTGCATATCCACTAAAGTGACAAATAAGCAAAGTCGGACAGGCAAGACATGGGCCATTTGGAATGGAAGAAGTATGTAGGTATCGAATGGACATAAAAGTGCCCAAGTATGAGGGGCTGGTATAAGAAGGTGGTATGGTAAAGCAGTTCTCTGTTATGTACATACACAGTTAATTAATGAGGATTGAAAGAAAGACCATAGAACTGTAGAAATTATTATTACAGAAGAGTAGTCCAGTCGTCCATTCTGTTCATGCCCGAGTTCAAGATGTCCAGGTGCATAATCCTCTTTGTTTAGTAGTATTGTCAGTTTACTGCCTCGGCTCGTTGGGTTGATTACAGGAATCGATTGTCAGCGCAGCTAATTATCAGTGTATGCTTTTTACAAAATACTCAACCAAGGGTGCGATGGTGAGCTTTCACCTTAGTCTGCTCCTGTGTTAGCAGATTCTGATTGGGACATTTTTCGTGGTTTAGCCAATATTTACCAAGTTGCATGAGCAGAGTATTACATAGATGACACTAGTGGTGTTATAGTTGGAAAATTGTCTCAAATCAATAGTCACCGTGAATAAACGCTGAAATGTCCACCATTTGCAGTGTCCGGAAAGTTGGGTTGTCCTCAAAGGTTGGTACGTTTTGGGTTGCTTTGGGGCAAGACTGCCTGGATTAAATGGCTTTTTAGGTTTTTCCCTTTTCTGAATGCGAAGATGGGTCTCTCAAGTGTAAGATCACTTGCTGTAAAAATATTCCAATGTTTTTTGATGCAAGCATTAACTTGGTTAGAAATCAGTAAAAAGGTAGTTACACAAACAAGTTTAATATTCTCTTTCGGATTCTCTCTTTGGCAGAACCGGACCCTTTTTAGTGACTGTCTAACTGGACGTTTCGGATAGCTTCTTGCCCAGAATTTAAGAGACCGTATCGCTGCTTCTTTGAAGAAATCTTTCTTATATCTGCACTTTCTTCTGATTCTGAGGAACTGGGAGTAAGGAAGTGAGTCATGTAGAGCCCTGGGATGATGGCTAGAATAAGTCATGCAAAGTTGAGAGAAAAAAATTCATCTAACTAGATGTTTCGGATAGCTTCTTGCCCTCAATTTAAGAGACTGTATTTCTGCTTCTTTGAAGAAATCTTTCTTATTCCTGCAATTTCTTTTAATTCTGAGGAACTGGAAGTAGGGAAGTGAGTCGTCATGTAGGGCCCTGGGATGTTGGCTAGAATAAGTCCAGAGAGTTTTTCTTTCTGTGGGTCTGCGATATACTGTAGTATTGAGTTTACTATTCTCTGGTTAACATTGAGATCTAGAAATTATATTTCTGACTTATGGCAGTGTGAGGTGAATCTAAGACGTTTGCCACTTTAATTTAGCCAATCAAGGAAGTTAGATCAGAGGTTTTGTGAACCTTGTCATATCAAAAAATATCATCTATGTACCTCTTCAACATATTCCTCTTCTTGCAAAACAGGTTGTTGGGAGTTAAGATTGTTTCTGATTCCAGGTCTTTCATGAACAAAATTGCAAAGTTGGGGGCACAAACTAGATGTTCCATTGATCTTCAAATAAAATTAATTTTCAAACTTAAAGACATTTTGTGAGTGGTAAATTGAGTAACTCAAAAAAGAATGATGTGGGGACCTAATGAGGTCTCTGTCTTGTCTCCAAAACTTTATGAATGACCCAACACCCTCAATCTACGGGATGTTGGTGTAGAAAGATTCTATGTCCATAGTCACCAAGAGGAAATCTTATTGGTCACACGGCTAGTGTTCTATCATGTTGATAAAGTCCATGCTGTCTCTCACATAGCAGGCAGCAGTTTGAATAAAGGCTTTGATGAAGAGGTCTACATATTTACCGACAGGTTCCACAACAGAGCCACAGATGGACACAATTGGTTTAAATGGAGGGGACCGTGTGTTTTTGTGCACCTTGGGGAGTACGTATCTCAGTGGCATATGAGGGCTTTTGACATTAGGGACTAAAAATTTATTTTGGCTTAAGGGCCCTTAATTCTTTTCCCTGTTGGTAATGGGGAAGATGGTTTATTGGATTTCTTTTGTGGGATGTGTGGCTAGTTATACATAATGATCTCTATTCATCAGTCATCTCAATATCTCCTCTCTGTAACTGTCTTTTTCTTGAAAAACTATTCCTCCGCCCTTATCTGCAGGTTTTATTATCACTAATTTATAAGCTTTGAGTGCTTTTTAGGCAGATCTCTCTCAGAGAGACATGTTGGAAGGAATAAATATGGATGATTGTTCCAAACGTGAAATATCCTTCAGGACAAGCTTCTCAAAAGTGAAAACATTTGGGGAGAGTATTGGTGGATGGAGAGAAGGTAGACGGTGGACATAGGCCTGTGATATCTAGTCTATGATTATAGAGATGTGTAGAAAAGAATGCTTGTAAATCTGATCTGTCTGAAAAATCTCAGCTGTTCAGTTCGAAGTCCCCAGAAATCTGTGTGATCCGTTGGAATAGAGGATAAACCCTTGCTGTGAAGAAAGAAATAATCAGAAGACAAATAATGGGCTTATAAGGTAAAATGGTCTAAGTCAAGATAATAAAACCCTGTACACTTGTGGAAACCTCTATAGAGAAGGTGAGTCCCTGGACAGTGATAGTGTCTGAAGTGGATACAGGGTTATCTGTTCCTGTTGTGTTCCCCCATTACTAATATTTTTGGTGAGTTTGTCTGTCGCCTGTAGTATTGCTGAGCCAGCGTTCACCTCTCCCTTTTCCTTACATCGGTCTTAGAGTTTGGCTTCTTTCCAAAAAATTGTGGTGACCCCTGGATGTGGATGAACTAGTGCCTTTACCCTGGGTCCGTGTTTTCATCTGAATCTTCTGAGGTATCAAAGAATGTTACAAAGTTTTGTTCTTTGTTAATTCTGTCCCAAGGATGGCTTCCACTTATGTTGGAGTAGTTTCTATTATTGTAGAAATAGTTGGCCAGACATGGGTATGTTCTCTTAAGTTGTAGTTTTTAGATATCCCTATGACTTTGGTAGTTTTCTTCTCTTGTTCTATCCTGTTGAATTCACTTATTGTTTACTCAATTTTCTTGTGTGATTTTAGCATCTGTTATTAAATCTGATTCTTTAATTTGTAAATCTAAATCCAAAATTTCCTCTCGAAGTTCATTAGCGTGATCGAGCACAGTGTTGATACCTAGGACCATCCAATGTCTCGAGCAGGTGATCCCTATATGGCTAAAACCCTGTTTGTATTTCTTATCTTCGGTGAAGACACCAGGAATATTTTTAACCTGCAGGCCAAGTGGGATAGTACCAGATTTAAGATATTCTGTCATTATTTGCAGCATAGGATGTAATCTGGTATATTTCTTTCTGCCTTTTGGGTCAGGGGTTAAGGAAGGGGCGCTGTTGTTTCCCCTGTGCTAAGGAGAGCTGTTCGTCCTTCCTTACCTGGGACTGGCGAGGGTTATGGTGTGATGCACCTATGAGGCCACGCTGATTGGAAGAGAGTGTTCGGGGGAGGAGGAGCCGCTGGGTGTGACTGCAGCATCCTGCCACGCTGTTAGTATAAGCCTGACTGTAAGGAGGTGGCGAAGAGGAGCTGTTGTGCACGGGTGGGCCACGTCTGTACCAGCGTGAACAAGCACCAGTTCCAGCAGGTGGCATTGGAAAGCACTCTTCAGTTTCATATGAAGCAGGTCGAAGGCTGCAACTATGCCAAGGTTTTTAGTCAATTGGGCCTGCCACCCCTTAACATGAGTGGGTGTGTCAAGAGCAAATGCAGAGAGAATTACTGCAGAGGTATTTTTGAATAAGCACGCAGTTTCTCCAGCGAGGGGGTAGGTTAACCTATAACATAGTGAAGCCTTCTGCAGTATTAAGCAGTGCTAGGGAGGAGCAAGTCAGTGTCCATAATTTATCAAAACAGTGTTACCCCAAAAAGAAAGGTGTGCAGTCCACAAGGGCAGCCTTAGGTGAAGGGTTAAGTGGTCCAAAGAGGGTGAAGGATAGTCTGACCGGAAGGGGGAAGAGGTGTGTGTTCTGTCTGAGGATAGTGGGCTAGATAGGTATTGACAGGCTGGTGCTCCTGTAGGAATCTAAAAGATTTCACTTCACCTCAACCCCAAACCACCATGTTGGTGCAACTTGGAGGACAACACATCAGCAAAGCTAACATTTAAGGCAAAGTATGGTATGCAGTATCTGGTCAAACATGCATGTTTGGGAGCACTGGCCCAAAGAGAAGGAGGTGTCTTGGGCAGCCAATGCCGGCTACAAGAGAATCTAGCAAGCACAGTCATTTCAGGTGTCACAAGTTGTGAATTGGAAAATATCTGATGGTAGTTTTGGGGATGGGGAATGTCTGGGGACAAGTTCCAGAGAGAAAGTGTTTGATGAATGGTGTGGAGAGGAGATTGAACTTGAGTATGAGGACGAGCAGGAGTATTCGAAGTAGGGTGATATCCCACAACGGGGGTGAAGCAAGATAGAGTGGAGAGGATAGGAGGTGCACAAGAGGCTAAGAATGTGAGGGGTTTACCTCTAAATTGGTCTTGAGACCTAATGTTTTTCAGGGCAGGGTAAGCATAGCAGCAAAGTCAGACAAATGGTCTGAAAAAGGTGTGAATGACAGTGGACAGTACCCTGCACCGGCGAGGGATGAAGCCTGATTACAGCTGGGTAATTGCAATGGTGGGGTTGTTGGGAAGATGAAAAAAGTTGGGGTTTAAAGGGAAGAGAGTGGGTGTTTCATCTGGGTTGGTTTTGATAAAAGTATGGAGGAGACAAATGGGGTTCAAGGACTGAAGATAGTTGTGGCAAAGAGTGGCCCGAAGACCCAGTTGGTAAAGAAGCAAAGGTGACATGTGAAGACGAGGGGATCAGAGGGTGGGGCTGAAGGGAATAAGAAAGGCACACAAGGTGTATCAGCTAAGATGATGATTGGAGAGAAAGCAGACATTATTTAGGGTAAAGCGAAAGAGGTGGAGAAGAAAAAAGCAAGGATTTCAGGAAGAAGTTACCTTATATGAGGGTGTTCGTCCTGTTAGGGGCACACTTGTCCACAGCGACTTAAGAGAAGATATAGAAGGGCACATTTCTTGATATGTACAAGAATTTACACAGAGTAATACAGGCTAAAGAAGGGTCTAAGGAGTAGGAGTAAGAATTGGCCAGAAGGCCTAAATTTCCCATTGATATTGAGAATTGGACTAGTCCCTACCTTATCTACGGAAGTGTCTGCTGCAAGCAGTTTCTAGAGAGGTCGGTGGCCATATTCAAGTAGTCCAGTGGGTGGTTTGCTTTCTATGCTCGTTCGCTCCCTCCCGCTCCCTCTCTCTCCCCCATGTTGTGTTGTTAGCCTAGCCCATGGGGAGAGTGAGCAGGGGGCTGGCTCTGGAGGGCAGATGTTGTGCTTTCTTCAAGAGTTTGGGTGTGGTCGCTCTGTTGGGGTAGCAGATTTTAGAATTGGTGTCATTGCTGCTTCATGATAGGCCCTAGCATAAAAAAACATTTGTTCCTGAAGGGCGGTTGCTTACAGCTAGAAAACAGGTAAATGGGTGGGGAGTGCAGAAAGGGACATCAGCGGCGTGTAGGAGAGGTCTTTAGGGGAGACGGAGTGGTGCATAAGAGGCAACAGATGGGTTATTTGTTTGGATGGACCGTGGATTGGCGAGGCATGAAGTGATTAGGGGCAGTTTAAGGGAGGTGGAATCAAGAAGTTTGAGTTATTAATGAGGCAAGGATTTCATTTGTAAAATCTAATGTTGGAAGTTAGCTTCAGACCTGACCTAATAAAATTGCCATCTTGGTTTGTACTTCATCTCAGGAGCTCTGGTCATCAGAAAATTGCAGTTCGTTTCTTTTCAGGGGCTGGTATTTTTGGAAAGGAGTAAACAGAAAGTAATACAATAAGGAGCAACCACAAGGGTTGTATGAAACGTTGCATTAAAGATGTGTGCATTTCATCTTCAGCATACTCTGGGCTAATTTCACATCACCCAGCAAGTTTAACGGCAGTTGACTTATTCACTTGTGGGTTTCACAGAGCTATAAGGCCCTGAGTACATGATGTATGTTTCCATGATGTACTTTTCTGGTAACAATTCCTGCAGTCATGATCCATCAATGCAATACTTTGCCCCAGTGGTGATAACATACCACTACAAGCTAAAACGTAATAACAGTGTTCATCTGTAGCCATTTGTAGTGCTTGATTTGTAAAACAAAACATTGTGTCAAATATTTTCTTAGGTCTCTCTCCCACTTCTGGCGCTACCCGCTGTAAACAATGGTCACTTTCTGTGCCATAGTTCCTTTATCAATCCCATAGCTATATGCAGCGCTACATTGGTGCCCATCTATCTATGTGAAGCCCTACAGAACTAACAATACATACAATGTATTTTGCTGTTTGTTTCAAATACGTTATATGCAAACAAGGGGACCCAAAAATAAATTGGTCAGGGACTAGGTGTAGCTATTTTATATAAACAGTGGTCCCTAACAACAGAAATGGAGGTAGGGATTAATATAGAAATACAATGAGGTCTCTATATATTTTTCTATCCAGACAAGGAATCTTTAATGTATTTGTCCTAAAACAAAATCACACAAAAAAACATACAAGTGGGGACACATTTGTCGTGAAAAATAAAACGTGGGGGCTCTCTTGTGGAAACCCTAACCAGGACAACACCATTCCACTGGACTACTCACTCCATCAGATACTTAGGTATTCACTTGACACCCACCCTCCCAGCTTGCGCTAAACTTAACTTTTAACTACTCTCGTGTGAGACCAACACGTTGCTATCAGTCTTGAGAAACCACGCACTCTCATGGGTAGAATGAATAGCTGCCCTAGAAATGGCCCTTCTTCCACACATACTTTACCTTTTCCAAGCTATGCCCCTACCTGTCATAAAAGAGGACATTGCTCGTCTCCAGATCTCTTGTTTGTCATACATCTGGGAGGGGAAGCGCCCCAGACTAGCCATGCATACTTGCACTCGATCCTCTCGAGATGGAGGGTTGGGGATGCCCACTTGCTTCGTTACTATCAGTTGTCTCCGCTTCGATATATGATTGAGCCTGGTGCTTTGTCAACCAGAATCTAGCAACAAGGCCACTTGGTGACGAACCGTGGGTTCCCAAGGTGATGAGAGACAGACTCCTCTGTTCCTCATTGGTTACTAGAGTCACCCTGGCAGTATGGGACTTGATCACATCTAAGAGGGTCTCACTTCCTTCCCATCCTTGACTCTACAGAGTTTACTTCAGGCCTCCCTAAATGGGCATTTCAAATTTGGAGGGAAAGGGGCTGCTTTCACCATTGGGACATTTTTGAGGGAAATCGAATGAACAAGTTTGCAGAACTCAAAGCCAAGTAAGAGATCCCTGAATCCCAGTGCTTCCACTATATCGAGATCTGCCACTGGGTCTCCTACACTAGAGTTAGAACACTCATCCCTTTTGAAAAGTTCCTCCAACACACAACCACCGTCAAACACTAGGTCTCAACCATCTATTCCCTCCTTAATACCGGGTCTGCAACTAAAACATCATTCCAATTATGTTTGGAAATTAACCTCCAGATCACCCTTGCCACTAAACAATGGCAAGAAGTGTTCCACCGCATCACTAATTTTCCTGCCACACTCAGGGCAGGGATATCTTTTACAAAAGTTTATACCTCTGGCACCTTACCCCCCCCCCCACTGCTTACACGGCATCAACCCCACCTACTCAGAGACACGCTGGCATGGATACGGTGGCACTGGAACTCTTATACACAGTTTATGTTCATGTCCCTACCTGGAGACTTTCTGGGATGCAATCTTCTCGGCAATTTTCCAAATACAAGGCTGCGACCTTGACAAATTTCCTAAATTTGCTATTTTAGGCTGACCCGCCGGGGATCTTTACCCACTCCACTCCACAGTAGGCAAGGGCAGCTCCCATCTGTTCCTTGCCGCCAAACACACAATACTCTCCCTTTGGGGGCTTCACAAGCTGTGAAAACTGCTCTGCCATTAAAAGATTGCATATGATTTGCTGGATATATCACCACTCTTCCACAACTTATGGGACCCTGTACTTACCTATTTGAACTCTGATTTCTAAGGCCGGATATGCCCACCAACACTCTGTGCACTTGGCTTACTCGACCCAAAGCTAATCCCTCCCTTTGGCACACCTTCCACTTCTGTTACTGATGTGTGATCCCTATTAATTTCTTATACAAATACTGGGTGTGAGATTGGGAGGGGTGGGGAGATTGTTGAATTCTTTTGTTGGGTAGTTTCCCCATTTTGGGTGCTGTGATTTACCTGATGTATACAAAACCTTAATATTGAAAAATAAAAAGGGACCTCACAGATTGCAATAAGTTCAGTTTTCCTTCAGAATTGTTAGTATGCCAATTTAGCTTAGTGTAAAAAATTACCCCTTATAAGTGAAATTAATTACTTCCAATAACCTATTTCCTTTGATTGTAATGGTGCGCATGTCCTTTAAATTCTTACCACATGCCATGGTCTGAGATTTGGAATAATTAATATCCATGTCAAGATTGAACATAAAGTTACCAAAGTCTGTTACTAATTTGCCCAGACTGATAGGGGTGCGTGCCAAAAGAACAGCGTCATCCGCATTTAAGAGATCAGGAATAGCAGAGGAGCTTATGATGGGAACAGCCGGGTTCTGCCCTAATAAAACTTTGTCATTTATTTATGTATGTATTTAAGTATAAAATAAAGAATAATCGGGCTCCAGTTTAAATATGTCAGTGCATTTATTCACCCCAAAGGAGCAACCCTGACTCTAGATGACAAATCATTGGGAAAGAAAATTGATCAACTGAAAATCTAGGCCTAATTCCATTAACAGTGGCTATAATTTTGATCTATTTACACAATCAAATGTTCTAGAAATGTCCATGAAGACCAGGTACAACAGGCAACGCCTGGCAATGGTGTATATGCTAATAATTAAGTGTGAATTCAGGAAATGCTCCGTGGTGCCCAGGCAGTTTCTAAACCCCTCCTGACAGGTGCTCAGAATACCCTGATCACTGGCCCATGACTCGAGTCTGTTAAATATGGCTCTACCCAAAACTTCAACAGTAGAGTCTATTAAGGAAATCGACTGATAGCAAATTAGCATGATTACCTTTTTAAAAATAGGTACAATGATTGAGGTAGACCAGAAGTTTGGCTTATTAGTAACACTTAAACTATTAAAAATGCTAGTCAACAAGGGAGAACATAAGCTGAAGTTGCGTTTAAGCAAATCAGTTGGAATGCTATCTGGTCCTGTGGCCTTGTCAGACAGACATTGGTGTAGAGCAGTAACAACCTCCTGAAGTTCTATCTCAAGCTTGAAAAAGAGATGCTTAGAACCAATAACAGTGCATTCCAGGTTTACAGTTGGTCAAGAGGGAATAAATATTGGAAAAATGCATCACTCATAACTCCACCGGAATGTGGGGACTGATGATGGTCAAGGAATTGTTGCTATTTTCTTATGCAGTTCACAGTATCTCAAAAGACTTTGATATGTCTAGAAGGAAGAATAAACTGTTGGCATCTCATAGTCTTATTCTCTTTACAACTAGATCTAGGTTCTCGGTGCATCCAGCCGCTATTGGGTTTTTATCCCTTGGTTGTGCTACTAGAGTATCCCTCAATCGCATCTTTGCAGCTAAGCAGACTCTATTGAACCATCTAGGAGAGTGCTGCTTCCGGGCATTGATAGGCTTTAATAAAAAATATTTAGCAGCAGCCTCCAACTTCAGAGGTATTCCACAAGCGCCCCGGGGCTGCAATAGCGTTTGTGCCCGCTTTATGTGCCCCCGGGGCACTTTCGGATTACAGAAGGGGCAGCAGATGCTTGTGCGGTCCAGTTTGTAATACAGATAGCACTGGCGCACAAACAGCGCCAGCGATATCATTAGAGGGGTTCCCTCATTTGCATGGGGGTGTGGCCCCATGCAAATGAGGGAATAACTTTGCCTCTTCACCCGTGCTGTATTACCGACGTGGGCGCAGAGGCAAACATGCCTTTAGAAGACTCACACAAAGTGCTCCGGTAAAAGGTGGCGCACTTTTAGTGCACCTTCGAAATGTAGCCCTTTAAAGGGATGAAAGAGGGTCCCATGGGCCCCCCAGACATCCCCTTGCAGGCGGGTGCAGTCACTCACTGCACCCGCCTGCAAGGGGATCGCTAATCCCTGTTAAAAGTGCAGGCGGGCTGCCGTCTGCACAGAGAAACACGGAGCAGCTTTTAAACAGCTGCTACGTATTTCACTTGACTGCGCTGCCCTGGGGCAATGCAAATTCGCCGCTGCCCCAAGGGCAGCGCATTCATCCTGATAGGAGGCACTTTTCATGTTTACACCCAGCACACCTGTTAAAGGTGCGCCATGGCGCAAACATGGAAAGCATGCCCTATCTGTAATATGGGCCCTGGTTGGCAGCCACAACAGTGCATCTCCCTGTCGAATCTGAGAGGCAGATATAAAAATAACTAAGAATGGAATTAATTAAAATGCTAAAATATGAGCTTGGATTTGCCAATTTCCATATAAGACGCCAGTTGTGGCTTTTGGTATTGAGAGCTTTGAGGCCATTAGAACTGGTAGGCTTCTTTGCCAAAAGACATAATAAGACCACTGCCACAGGGTTATGATCCCCGTAATGCATGTCAAGGATATTGCAAGCTAATAAACAGTTCAGGAGACTTCTGAAAAAAAATATAATCAATTATTGAGGAGCACCTCTGCCAAAGAAAGTTGGGATAAAGGGAGCACGGGGGTCCAATCTCTCATGTATATTGATGAAACTATGCTCCAATACATTTTTCCTAACTCAGCCCCTCTCTTGCTACCACAGGTCATTGGTCCCTTCGTAGCTCGACAGCATGGTAAATAGCTTCTCAAATTATCATCCGTGCCTATCTGTTCATTAAAATAACCACAAATAACCCAGTTAGTGAACATAAGAGGAAACCATGATGTAACTAACAAGGAATCAACAAAATATACAGCTCTCTAAAATTGACACTGGAATAAGTAAAATCATCATTCTCGAAGTTAACAAGAAAACATTTTAAATCTGTGCCACAATCAATAAAGAAAGCCTGTGTCTTATTGATTTCAGCAGTTAAGCTAAAAAATACAAAAATTACGAGCAAGCTCGAAACAAATTGTAGGGCCATCCTTTGTTCGACGGAACTTTATCTAAGGGCTGGGACAGGCAAGCAGATGTAACCATCTTAGACAAGATCATTAACAAACCAAGTCTCCTGCAGCACAACGATGTCATATGTGCTAATCTAGCCTTAAAGCCTGACCTAGCGGACTGTACTGGCCATTAAAGGCCCACTCCAACGTTAAAGGCCCGAGCCGAAGGCGAGGGCCTTTAACAAAGGAGTGGGCCATTACTGGCCTGTAGTGCCCGCTATTGAAGGCTCTAAGGCTATTAGAACATTCCGCCCCTAGAGGGCAGCATGTTCTAATTTGTAAAACAAGGCCTCTCGGAGCCCGAGGGGTTTAAATCCCCTCGGGCTCCGAGAGACCTTTGTTCACAGCAATAGCTGTGAAATGAAGAAAAAAAACATTGGAATGTTGCTCTCTGGGCTTCTACCATCCATTAGAAGCCCAGAGCACGCCAGTGTCTTCAAAGGAGCGCTCAACATTCCAATGTTCTAATAAAGGATAACCAATCTTTGCTACACATTTATCAAGCTATCCCAGCAACGTTCTAGCGGATAATGCTTATTGACAGATGTATATTTCATTTGAGCTGTAGCAGTAAGTGAATGGACACTCCCAATGCTGGCTGTTAACTGGGAGTCAGAATTAACTGCTCGGGATGGAAATGACTGTCAGTCCAAATCGCACAGGCCATGTAGAGATGAAACTCTGTTATACAGCGGTACTGGGTTACTGTTTATATTTAAAAAGTCACTGGCAGCAAGACCAGGGAGTGACATAGACTGAAGAGTGGGTGGCTTATAAAAGAAACCTAATGGCAAAACCTGAATGCAGCTTTGTTTGTCATCATGTGTGAGCTGGCTAACCATCACGATTCCGATACAATGAGTTTTACTAAAATTTACTACAACACAGTTCCCTTTAAATACTTTCTTGGAGAATCCTGTCTCACGGAGAGAATAAAGTCTGAGTTGTAAGAGTTGAAATCCCGATGCGTGGATAATAGTGATAAACTTTTTTCCGAAGCTGCCATTCATCCTCTCATGCCTGGGTAGTTAAGGATTGGAACGCTGGCAAATATTAAAATGTATGGCCAGGCTTCAGAAGAAAGGCTCAAGGAACGGTGCTGTAAAGGTGACTTCCGAGGATCTGACAGAAGTGCTAAATACAGTCTCACATTGTTGTTTTATCCTCATTTTTTAACATGAGGAGCCTCTCATTGCCTTTGGTGTGGGCTCTCCCAGAATACAGTGTTGAACCATCATATATCACAGTCTGATCGGCCGAAGGTCTGAAGACAGCGGTATGACAGAATTGATTGTTGTCTCAAAATACACAGTGGCCAAATCCGGAAAAATGCATCTTGCCTTTATGGACCTATCTTGTGCCTTTGATAAAGTCAATTGCTCATAATTATGGCACAAGATGATGGAAATGGGAGTGGATCTCCCAAATGTCCACTTTTTGATGCAGTTACATTCTGACACTAGTGCTCGTTTGCGATATGGGCCATTTGGCAAATGCACGAAACCATCTGATAAAAGACTTCTAGCTGCAGATTCCCTACCTTAGAATGATCCCAAGGCTTGAGACTGGATCCAGAATTTTTTTCTGAGTAGTCCCCTTGTGCTCCAGTAGGTGGCATCATTCTGCCCCACGGGGCATCGTCCGCGACAGAAGTGACGTGCGCGGTGCATATAGCTACTCCAGCACGCTGAGCACAGTTCATTTCTGCAGCATTAGCACGGATCCAGATCGAGCTCTCCTCAGTCTTTTTTTGACTGGATTTTTTCAACTTTTTGTCAAACACTTTATCAATGTGTCTTTTTTTACCAACATTTTTGGGACTATGTCCTCTAAACTTGATCTGCTTTTGGGGCTTGTAGCCGGACCAACACTCCAAGGCCTGCTCGGATTGCAGGACCATGCATCCTAAGGCAATCCGACAGTGAGCCATGATTCCCCGGTCTGGATCAAAAAGAGCATAGTTGTTCTATATTGATCATACTAAAAACATCCGGATGGACGATCAACTCTCCGTAGGATTTCATGGAGCAAAGAGAACCATCTCCAGGTGGATTTTCCTCTGCATTAAAATCTGCTATGCACTGGCTAAGAAGCAACCCCCTGAGGGTTTGAGGACTCATTTCACCAGAGCCACAGCTGAGATCACAGCGTTAGCTTGAGGAGTCTCAGTTCTGGACATGTGTCAGGCAGCTACATGGGCATTGTTGCACACGTTTACCAAACATAACTTTCTAGACAGTTAGGTGCAGCGTGATGGATTTCGCCCATTCGGCCTGCCAGGACTTTTTAGTATACATAGTTCGTAGACCCACCTCTGGGGAGAAATTGCTTTGGTATCTATTCTAAGATAAGGAATCTGTGACTAGAAGTCTCTATCGGATGAACAAGTCACTTATCTTTGGTAACGCCTTATCTGGTAAAGACTCTATCTAGCTGCAGATTCTTTAACGACCCTCCCATACGCCCCATTTTTCGAACTGTGATTTCCACCTTAAGAGTCCTGGAGGACCTCACTCTGTCACACTGGTTTACTACCTCAGTATGGCTCTGTGCTTCTGGGATGGAAAAATAGACACAAAACTGAGGTAGGCATTCTGGGGGACTGCTCAGAAAAATATTACAGCGTCGGTCTGACGCCTGGGGAATAGTCTAAGGTAAGAAATCTCTACCAGATAAGGCAATACCGAAAGTAAGTAACTTGTTTATTTGGATTGGGAGGGTGTGTCTGTCAGGGCTATGTACTGGCCTCCTTTTTATTTACTTTATATATTAATGATCTTGAAAGCCATTTAAGCTTACTAGGTCAAGACATGCCCCAGATAGGATGCCAATCGGTCCCAGTGCTTCTTTACGCTGACGATGCTGTTCTTAAGGCTCGAATGGCAAATGGGCTACAGAAACCTTTGGGTGCCTTGACCAGATTTATGAAGGAATTAGATTTGCAGACAAATACATCTAAATCCTATGTCATGGTGTGTGGCCTTAAATCTACTAAATCCCATTCAATATTTGGGTGTACCTATGGATTCAGGTTTAATGTGGGGTGACATCATTAGAATGAGATCATTACAGTTTCAAAGATGTATTGAACCAATATTTAAATATTTGTGAGAAAATTGACGTTGGAACCAATCAAAGAGATTCTAGCAATTTATAAGTCCAAATATATATTTTGGTTGCAACGTATGGGGCAGATTTATGTGCCTATATAAATATGAAGGGGATCTAGTCTGTTAACAAAACTTTTTTTGTAAACTATTGGCTGTCCCTAAAAGTACTTCTACTTTTGTTTGCCACTACAAGATGGGCATCAGCTATATTGAGGATCTAATAAGGTTCCACCCTTTGGTCTTATTGCACTCTATTTGGGGGATTCTAGAGAGATTTTTTTTTCGATTAATTATCTCTGATTGTCTGTCGCTGGCTAATGGGCATTGAATTCCCTTGATCAAATATATTATAGATGGGTTTGAACAGTTAGGTAAATCTGAGATCTTCCAAGCACCTTCTTTGGAAACTTTAGGTAGTAAAGATTCTTTGGAGTTACTGTTGTTTGAGAAATGTTTGGAGGATAGGAGATCTCAGGACCTCTTTGAAGCTTCTGTGAAATCTTATCTTCATCTGTTATTAACATTCCTGGAGAAATGTTTATGGACTAATCTGCCTTGTTGCCCATGCGATAATCATTCGGCCAAAACAATGACTTATTTTTTCCTCTTTTGCTCTTTTTATAAAGAACTTAGGAAGAGATTTCTGTAACGTGTTACGCTAGTCAAATTTTAGACAAACGTTAGTTAGCACTTTTACATTTACAACAGGTTTCTTCAGAGTTTATTTGTGTTTCTGTTGCTAATTTTATCCAACGCTGTGTTAGAATAAGGAGGTCAACTGGTTGGGCTTTTTAGAAGATTTAGATTGCTGTTAATGATTATAGCTTTTAAAAATAAAATTTTGTGGAGATATACATTTTTTAGAGGATACCTTTTATTATGGTATTAAATGTATGCAATATATTATGTTTATTTTTCTGCATTAATTTGTATTCTTTTGTTTTTATTTGATTGTCTTTTATGGTTTTTTAGCCAGATAAAGATTTTTGAGTGGCTGCCATAATTGATGAAGTTGGCGCAGCATGGCTGGCCATTATTCGACCCTTCAGCAGTTACAAATATCAGCAATGTTATGAGACTTGGCGATTAACAAACCCTCCACTCGCTCCAGCTTCTGATAAAGAGGTTTGAGGTGAAGCCTAATTAGGGGGTCGAGCTTCGAAAACCAGAGGTCAAATGGTGCAGATTCCACAGATGACAACATAGAGGAATACAACATTCTTATTGACACCATTTTCGCAATGTTCAAACGTTTTCGCTCTCCTTTTTTTACGCTTGACAACTTGTACGATAACCACTTATTGCAGGCATAAGAACCTCCAATCCATCTGAGCAATAGTTTCCCTTCGAGGCCAGGGTTACAGAACATGTAGGTTTGTGAGGCAACATATTAACAGTGGTATCGCCATCCAAGGAGTTTCCCTGCTCAGCCAGCTCCGTCCCATTGCTTATAACCCCAGTGCCGCGTGCAAGAAAGCAATCAATAGAAGCCTTCTTCGTATTGATATTATTACCAGTCGGCATAGCTGCAGCTTTACACACTTAAAACTTCTCAGGAGCCGGATGAAAGTAGAGTGGCCCAGCCCTGCCTCTTTTGGGTGGTGATGGGAGCGGACTGACATGACCTTGGCCCAGGCTTTGTCTGAATGCAGCCGCGTGCCTCCCACGTAGTGGGGCAGGCAACAGCGCTTTATAGTGCAGATGGGTGCCAACCTCCTCTGCTCCTCCTCGACTATCTTGAAGGTGATTATGAGACTAGGGGTCTCAAACAAAAATTCTGGCCTCCCGTGCAGCGGGGCAGGCAACATCGCTTTGTAGCATAGGATTTATGAGGACGTACCTTCTCTGCCTCTCCTCCACTGTCTTGTATCTAATTATGGAACTAGGAGTCCCAAATGAAGATTCTGGCGTCCCATATAGTAAATATGTAGTGCAACATAAACAACTAATCATTTCTAACAATGGTTAAATATTTGCATGGATTGTGATGAATTAAACGTATTTATTTCCTTCAAAATCCCTTCATCATTTTTTATCATCAGCTTATTTTCATTGCAGAATTTCATTTCCATTCAAAAGGTCACCACTACACTAAACAGAACTTTCAAAATGACAAAAATGAAATTGGGGATCTATTGATGAATTTTGAGTTAAGTTCTGCAAGTTAAAGGTCCCATTATTAGAAGAGGAGCATGCTATGAAAATAATTTTGTGACTTCTTCACAAACTACAGTCTAAGCCATGAGGTACTTTCACATGAAAGACTATGTAGTCCAGAGCAGGAGTGCTTTATATACTCAACGCAGCCAGCACACGTAGGCGTTAAGGAGCTGTGTTCTACTTTAGTTGAATCTTCATCGTAAAATATTGGGTATACTGATGAAACTGAAGACGACACACTTCAAGGTTAACTTAGAAGTATTACATTTAGTTAAAGTATTAAAGGTGATGAGACTGAGTCCCGATGCAGGTATTACTGCATTTTCCCCTTAAGATTCCCAAGGTGCTACAGTAATATCCACCATGTATATAATACTGAAGGCTACACCCCATCACTGCCTCCCACTTCCCAAGAGAAGGTCATCTGCCACACATTGTGGGCTGGTCTTCATAAATTTGCCAAGCCCTGTACCAAGACTGGCTTCCCTTGACCAAAATGTTACTTTCTAATTAGTCCTGAAGAGCACGTACAATTTCCTCCCTGGGTTAGGGAGGTGGAGAGCAGAATAGGTATGCATTAGTTTACATTGGTTGGCTCTTAAACAACTGATTAGACATGCTTTGAGGTCTTACAATTTAGCCAGTGTTCTGCTACTTCACCTACCAAAGGGTTAGCTAATAAGTTCCAATGTGATTATTTCAAGAAATAGTAGGACTGCTGTTGGACAGCCGATCATATATGTAAGGCCTGAGGCCCGAGTGACCTGTATTGGGGTATTCATTTTAAAGCATTTAATGATCCCTCAAAACCCACGTTGCAGCCGACAGTTTATTCTTCTTGTCATATGCTTTATATTAATGTTAAGTGCAGATGCTACCCCCTGGCTGTGTTCTGAACGCATCCACTTATATAGAGAGGAGAGGGCAGGCTCACGTAAGTAACCCATAGCCCATGCCTGGGATTCGTTGGCTGCGAAAAGTTCTCATCAGATTAACAACACACGTTCCCCTGAATGCCTCACTATATCTATAACATTTCACTGATTTCTCCTCTATTGGAAATTACATGAACCCATGTCACTAATGATGAGTCCATCACTGTGATATCCTTTGATGAGGATTGGATTGCCGGAAACAGCCAATATTTATAAACTTGTCACATAGATAGCCCCATGTTAACATTTGCAATGAGAAGGAACTGGTTAGGGTGGGGGTTGGATGGATGGGACAGTTAGTTTTGGGGGAGTGGTGGGGAGGTACTTAATCAAACTTAGAAGATTTTGGCAACTATGTTTGTTATTCTGTATTGTATTCCATTTTGTAACACGTCAATGGTGGTTAGTTCTTGTTTCTCTCTGCGGATAGCCAATAAAGATATTAAAAAAGAAAATTAACATTGAGTGCAGATGTCTCTAATATGAACATTTTTCTGTCCCCAGAAACAAAAAGATTGAACAAATTCACAAACTTGGTAAGTTTTTTTAAGTAACATTGAATTTAACCTAGTTTTGATAATGATTTGTTAATTACATAGTTACATTCAGTTGATATTATTTACTGTTTTAATGCAGACAACGCTGAACAATGGCAGAGTATGAAGGGAAGTTTCCTGAATGTCAGTGTTATGGCAATCCCTTGTTTATGTTCAATGGCACCACGAGGACTGGCCCCAAACACCAAGTACGTCTGACTTAATTCAAACCAGTATTCATGCATTGTGTACTGATATTATAAGGGAAATGCTTGGTCATTTCTAAAATTCTTGTGTGGATTGATCATGGGCAGCTATGCTGGAAATGGGTTCAATATGAGCCCAAATTTCAAATGGCTGTAATCTGTTATTGCGTCAGCAGCGTCGATGAGCTTGTTTTGTTAGCCTGCTTATGTGGAAATTACTACTGGGCTCTAAATTTGTGAATACTATTTTAAAAGTCGTGATTTTGGTTTAAAATGTTGCCCTGAGTGTACCATACAGCAATACTTTAGCCCCACATTTTGTACTATTATAGCTTATTACATTGGGCACTGGATACATTATTTCTTACTCCAACACCGATATAATGTTCCACTTCTGCTGATTTGCTTTAATGGAGCAACCAGGTCAATGCTTTAATGGTGGAGAGATGTTTAAATTATGGGATGTGAAACTAGAGTTTCCATCATTCTCCTGTGATTTTTCAGAAACCTGATGTTTCTGTCCTATTTACAATGTCTCCAGATCATATGCAACTGTAGGCAAAACCACTTGCCTGTGTCCAGGTGTGGGCTTCAGTGACCACCGGTGTCCTGATAATGGAATTTGATGTCTTATTTCTAAGCTATCTGACACATTTTAACACTACCGCCAGATGCATGATCTATCACTCGCTGGGATCCCAATTCCCTTAAAAAAACTTCTTTGTTCCAAAAACTTTAGTTAAAGGTGTGTGACTTCTTGTTGCTTAAACTCCATGCATGTATGGAACACCAGTGCTGTGTGCAATAGGAAAACAGGTTTAAAGGAGGGTATTCAATACAGCGCCCACAAGAAGCCAGATACAAACTCACTTCAGTTTTCTTATGGGAGTAGGATTGTGTTTGAGGAAGGGTCATTGAGGGCTCTTTCCTACTTGGGATCTTGTCAGGGCTAGTGAAGTTTGACTGGAAAATTGTAGCCTCTTTCAGAAACTTTCTTTTAGGTCTGGTAGAATAGCAAGTTATGAACAGTTGAGTAAACTAGTAAGCTTAAATAAATTCCATAACTAAGCCTAACCTTTTTGTTATATGAATGCAACACCATGGGCCCTATTCACAAAGGTAAACTGAGACAAAAGTCTAACTTTACGACTTTCGATACTCACAAAGGGCATTTACAAGTAGTAAAGTTAGACTTTTGTCTCAGTTAAACTTAAGACCAAAACGTAAGTTTAACTGAGACAAAAAGTCTAACTTTACTACTCATAAATGCCCTTTGTGAATACCGAAAGTCGTAAAGTTAGACTTTCGTCTCAGTTCACCTTTGTGAATCGGGCCCAGTGTCTTAATGTTCAGCTCATCGCCCATATGAAATGTTTTGCGAAGAATTAATGTTTAATAGGGAAAAATACAAAAAGCAATTCCATCTCTCTAAATCTGAGCTTTTTCTCGCAAGAAAGTGTAAAGAGAGGTTTGGTGCTACGCCACTGCTGTTGATTTCACAAAGACCTCAAGCAGGATTGCTTGTTTAGCACTTGCTAAATAGTCTGTTGACCGCCTCCTTCCCCATCCTTAGCTGGTCAAGATTTCATAAAAGTTTACCTTTCCCTCCATATTTGCTTGCTCAGGAGCATGTTTGTGCAAGGGTTAGTGGCCATATGTATTCTGCAAGGATCCCTGAAAGTGATAACAGGCCAATTTTCAATAGATTTGAAATATTCACAGTCACAAAAAAAGGACGTAGTATAAGTGCCAAATTTTGGAATGAGCTGGACTTGTACTGCTTGGATGACTCCTTCCTTTATTGTGACAGATAAACCCTGGCTGCAGAGACTGATAACAAAATCATATGTTTTCAAATTCTGCACACCCTAAGTAATTGAGTCAAGGATAACAGATTTCCCTTGCCATGATTAACTGGTCTGGGTATTTTGCTGGAAATGGCCATTGGCATGCTTTTAACATTTTCTAAAAGATTAAATTTCCCTTTACTCTCCTAAAAACAAGGACATTGTGATGTAACGTGCAGCCCAAAAAATAGTTTTTCCACATCCAACCATTTGAGGGATTTCAAACATGCATTGATGCAAAAAGGGAGTTGTGCTTGCCTCCCGCACGTTTTGTTTGTTGATGCTTTGTAGGACTTAGCCTTCTTTATAGTTAAAAAACAGGTACACAAATGTAAGACATGAAAAACTACTCATGTTCTGATTTTGGCCTTCCCTAAGTAGGTGAGTGTGTATGATTTTGCTCCTGGTATGGTGGTCATGAAACCTGTGTACTTTATTCAGGAAACTGTTAACTGGATTTGGAGGATTATTTCTCCCATTTGCCTTACTCTCCTTACTTGTAAATACCAAATATCCATATGCACAATTAAGGTTTCTGATCACCTACTCTCATCCTGCCCCCCCCCCCAAAAAAAATATTCTTCTGCAAGCTGTATAGCCCATGAATTTCAATATCCCAAACAAGTCATTTGTAGAGTTAGGAACCACATTACTGCTGATTGTCTCACTGCCCTTGATGAAAATATAGTTCTTGTTTTTATGTGGAAATCCATTTATCTGATCTCTGGAAGTCTCTATCAGGCCTCCCTAATTTGGTACTCCAAATATATTTTTTCCTGGGTCTCTTGAGCATGGAGATTCTTGACATGCTCTGCCCGCACAAATGATTACCTACCTCAAATATTACGTTGCACAGTATGTGAGCTTTTCCTTTCAAATGAGCTATTTTGGCAAACAAATCAATATACTTCAAGGACCGTGTTTCTTCAGATTAACTGGCTATGAGCATGATCCAAATGCAGTCAACATATCTGTTTATGGAATGTCTTTAGAGCTGACAGTTCTGAAAAGCCTCCTATGAACTGGAAGGAAGTGAGCTAGATGGGCTCAGATTTTTGTTCCCCTGCGGCATCTAAATCGAAGTATTGTCGACATTATAAATCTAAGTATTGTGGACATTATGTGCAGACTGGTGATGTGGTCTCCCATGAACTGAGTTGTAGGCATCAGCCCACACTGTAATTTGTAAAACAGCCACACGCCTATGACAAAACGTAGGGCAACAATCTGTTTTCAATTAGAAATCTTTGAGAAGCTTTCGCCACTCTCTGTGCCTTTGATTTTCTTTTCTTTGGTGCATAGGGGCTGCTACTTAACAAATAAGCATTAATTCATTAATTAGTTGATTGTAGGATGGTCAGAGTAGAATTTAGTGGATTTGGCACTCTGTAAACATAGTTTGCTGAACTCTAGTACGCATACATCATTTACAGTACCCAAGTAGCACACATGTTGTAGGTGTCCTGTCTAACTGTAAATCTCTGGTGTCTAGTGTCACTTTCTAAATGAGATTCTAATTTTGGCTCTGACTCACTTGTATACAGCGCTTGCCAGTAGTGACTTTAAACATATATTAGAGGACCTGAGTGGGTATTTCTTATCCCTTAGTCAGTTCTCCACTAGGAATAGAAGGGAGGAATGATAGACAACAAAGCAGGGATCACAGGCTGTATTTGTATAATTCCACTTATAACCCAAAACCCAGACTAAGTATGGTCTAAACAACATGGCTGCCTTTTACTTTTGTAAAGGCAGTCATTCGCCAATCATATACTGCTTTCTCATCAGCATGTACCGCGGTATACCACGAAATTACAGCAGTGGTCCTCAGAACAATATATCACTAAGTTTTTGTGCCTTATAACTTTAAAAATATTTGACCAAATCACATCTACTACTATAACGGATCCTTTCCACCCCATAATATATATTCCTGCCAAATTTCATCTACAGCCATTTGTCTGGCACGTCTGTATAAAATACACTGTATGACACAACACGCCACTCCACTCCGCTGTACGGCATGCCACTCCACTCTATGACAGGTCACTTTACTCTACGATACACAACTCCACTCTATGATAGTCCAATCCACACTGACACTCCACGCCACTCCACTTTATGACATGCAACTCCACTCTTCGACATGCCACTCCACCCCCTCCTCTCTACGACACACCACTCTTCCACACAGCACTCCAGACTATAACATTCCACTCCATTCTACACCACTCCACTGTACGACATTCCAGTTGACTCTAGGCCACTCTACTCTACATTCCTCCACTCTAAGACACTGAACCACATGCTGGTCTATAATGCACCACTCCACTCTACAGTACGACACAACACTCCACTTCGTGTCCCTCCACTGTACAATATGCCACTCCACTCTACAACAGTCCACTCCAATCTACTAAAGGCCACTCCACTCTGACATCTCACTTCACTCTACACCAACCCAATGTACGCCCCTCCCCTCTAAGATACTGTACGACTTGCCACTCTATGACACGCTACTCCACTCTACTGTACTACACGCCACTACACTCTATGCCACTACACAACACTCTACTCCACTTTATGCCCCTCCACTGTACGCCACCCTACTCCATTCTGCCACTCCACTCTATGATACTCCACTCTATGACACCCCACTCCACTCTGTCAGGCCACTCGACTGACACACTACTTCATGACCTGCCGCTCCACTCTTATAAGCTAGTCCACTCTACGACACAACACTGTAAGATACTACACTCTACGCCACTCCATTTAATGGCATGCCACTCCACCCTATTACATGCCACTCTACTGTACCATATGCCACTACATTGTACAACATGCCAGTGCACTCTATGATATGCCACTCCACTAATTGATAGGCCACTCCACTCTACAACATGCCACTCCACTCCACTGCCCTCCACTCAGAGAATCTCAACGACACATCACTGTATGACACGCCACTTCACTGTACACCACTCCAATCTACTTTACTACATGCCACCCCTCTGTATGACTCTCCACTCTACCTTACTCCACTCTGACACTCCACTCTACTCCTTGCCACTGTATGCTATGACCCTGTACGTCACGACACTCTACATCACAACACTGTTTGCCAGGACAGTCTACGACACAACACACTACCATACGCCACTCTGCAGTACTCCAGTCTATGCCACTCCACTCGACTCTGTGCCACTCTGACACTGTACGACACTCTACACAATTCCCTCTATGCCACTCCATGCCACTTTGCTCAACTGTACTCTGAACACTACTCCACTCTGCTCCACTCTGCTCCACTCTACTCCACTGCACCAACATATGCCACTCCACTCTAACATACTGTACAACACGCCACTCTGACACACCACGCCACTCCACTGTATTCCACGAGACGCCACAAAACACTTCTCCACTCTACGCAAATGCAATCTACTCTATGGCACTGTATGAAACACAGTTTTATGACACATCTCTCCACTCTCCTCTACAACATGCCACTCCACTTTACGGCACTGAACTCTACAACACTATACTCCACTCTATGCCCCTACACTCTACGCCGCTCTCCTCCACTCTACAACACTGTATGACATGCCACTTCACTCCACTCTACAATATGGCAATCCACTCTGACACTCCACTCCACTCTTACACACCACTCCAATATATGATACTCCACTCTAGTCTATGCCACTCCACTCTACGATATGCCATTACACTGTACGGCCCTCCACTGTAAGACACGCCACTCCACTCTATTTTACTCTGCATCCCTCCACTCTACTCTGCTGTACCCCACTCTGTGCCTCTCTGACACTGTACGCGACTCCCTCTACACCACTCCTCTCTACGCCACTTTGCTCAACTGTACTGTATTACACACTACTTGACTCCACTCAATGCCACTTCACTGTACGCCACTCCACTCTAACACTCTGTGGAACACGTCACTCTATCACATGCCACTCCACTCTACTCCGCGAGACGCCACTTCACTCTACAAGACTACTCCACTGTATGCCCATGCACCCTGCCAATCTACTTCACTCTAAGATACACCACTGTATGACATACCACTCCACTCTACTCTGCAACACGCCACTCCCCTCTACACCGTTGCACTCTACAGCACTCTACTTCACTCTGTACCCCTACACTCTACTCCACTGTACGGCACGCCACTCCACTCTAGGACATGGCACTACACCACACATCACTCTACTACACACCACTCCACTCTACCACACACCACTCCATTCTACGAAACTCGACTCTACCACAAACCACTCCACTCTATGATGCAACTCCACTGTATAACATGCCACTACACTCTATGCCAGTACTCTCTACTCCCCTCCATGTCACTGTAAGACACACCACTTCATGACACACCACTCTAATTTACGGCATGCAACTCCACTCGAGTCTACAACACGCCACTGCAACCTACTTAAAGACATGCCACTCCACTATACTCTAACACGGCACTCCAATCTACTGTACGAGATTCAATTCCACTCTACGACACACCATGCCAATCCACTTTATGACACTTTACTCAACTCCATGCCAATCCACTCTACTACACTTCACTCTAAGACATTCCACTCTACGCCATTCCACTCTATGCCACTCCACTCTGCACCATTCCATCCTACGATATTTGACTCTACACCACTCCAGTTTATACCACTCTACTGTACGCCACTCCACTCTAATATACTATAGAACTTGCCACTTTGACATGCCACTCCACTCAACTCCATGAGATGATGCTTCACTGTACAAGACTCTGCTCCACTGCCTGGCCCTCCACTCTACGCCAGTCTGCTCCACTCTACGATACTGTTCGGCATGCCACTCTGACTTGCCACTGCACTCTACTCTACACATGCCACTCCACTCTACAACACTCCACTCCTACACTCTATGCCACTGCACTCCAGTCTATGACACACCACCCCACTCTGACACTGCACTCCACTCTTACACAGCCCTCCACTCTATCACACACTACTCTACTCTACGTCACTACACGCCACTCCATGCCCCTACAATCTATGCCATTACACTCTATGTCCCTCGATTCTAAGACTGTACTGCACGCCATTCTTTGACATGCCACTCCACTCCACTCTGACACGCCACTCCACTCTACTGTACGACAGGCAACTCCACTCTGACATGCCACGCCACTCTACACTACTCCACTCTACACTACTCCACTCTACATTGTTCCACTCTACACCACATGATTCTACGCCACTCCACTCTATGGTATTCCACTCTATGCCACTCCACTCTATGGTATTCCACTCTACGCCACTCCACTCTATGGTATTCCACTCTACGCCACTCCACTCTGTGGCACTCCACTCTTTTCCATTCTACTGTACACTACTCCACTCTATACTATTCCTTGCTACACCACTCAACTCTTTTCCACTCTACTCTACGCTATTGCTCTCTACTCTATGCTATTCCACTGTACACCACTCTACTTTACACCATTCCACTCTATGCTGTTGCACTCTTGCCACTCCATGCCACTGTACACCACTCCACTCTATTGTATTCCACTCTATGCCACTCCACTCTGCACCACTTTATGCCACTCCACTTTATGCTATTCCTCTCTACACCACTCGACTCTATGCCATTCTACTGTATGCTACTCCACTCTACGCTATTTCACTCCACTGTATGCTGTTCCACTGCATGCCGCTCCACTGTACGCCACTCCACTTTATGTCACTCTACGCCACTCCACTCTACACCTCTCTACTCTATGCCATTCCACTCTAGGCTATTCCACTCTACACTACTCGACTCTATGCCACCCTATGTCACGCCACTGTATGCTATTCCACTCTACGCTATTCCACTGTACTCCGCTCCACGGTACGCCACTCCATTGTACACCACTCCACTGTACGGTGCTCTGCTCTATGCCACTCCACTATATGCCACTCCACTCTATGCTATTCCACTCTGTGCTATTCCACTGTATGTTATTTCTCTCTACAGTATTCCACGCTCTGCCACTCCACGCTACACCACTCCACTCCACTGTACGACACTACACTCTGACAGTCTCCTCCACTGTACTCTGATACTCCACTTAATGACACTACACTCGACGACACTCCCCTCTATGATTTGAAACACTTTTTATTTAAAAATTAATATCCATTGGAATTCAATGAAAACACCAAAGGTTAAAGCTTAGCGATAGTTAGGAACACTTTATTTATTCTTTCTATACAAACCAAACTTACACTACACAAACATTAGAAATTCAAAAGTTATAGTTGTAACTTAAATTTATAATTCACACACCACCTTCAAATTAATATAACTTGCACACCTCTTGACACAGTGTTGTCCTCTTGCTAGCCACACTACATTAGCTACCACCCAGTAGGATAAATTGTTTTCCTTTGCATAATTAACATAATCTTCTCAAAAGAAAATGATGACCTTACTTAGAGCAAAAGGAAGTGGGAAAAAAATAATTAGCCACTGTAGCCAATACGCTTACATTGCATTAGGCCCCTGAGAGCTCAGTCTTTAATTCCGATTACAATCAATCAGTATAAATGGTGAAACTTCCAGGGAAATCAGTCTTGCATTATTAACTCTGAAAGTCTTAACAATATGTCACACATGGGTACATAATATCTAGCCGTAACTTTTACTTCTTTCATTTTTGCCATTTAACCAATTGCTAACAGGATGAATATGTTCCTTTCACAGTGAGATACTTCATCAAAAAAGCAATTGGGGGTGTAACATAGTCAGTGATTAAAGTGACAGTTCCTCAGTACTGTTGAACACATAAGGCTGACGGGTTTTGAGGAATATTATTTGTTGTGATTCTACCCTGCTGCAGTAACTTTGACCTGCTTGTCTGCTACTATCCATGTTATCTGCTATAGAAGAGATTATTGTACATAACTAGCATCAAATTCCTCAAAATCATGTGTTACCAGGTGATCTTATCTCTGTGTTTAATTGCACATTGATGTTCAAGCGCCTCTTTTTTCATAGGAAGATAGCGCTACTTTTTATGGACAGATACTGTAAATTCTGCTTTACACGTAATATGCACTTGTATTTTCAATACTGCACTTGAAACAGCTCTTTTATTGTTCTAAATGTGTCTGTGGAGCTACACTTGTTAAGAGACTACTTACCAATCAATCCTTGAAGGATTTGACTCTTCTAAAAGTGATGAAAGGATTGCATTCAAAATTATCTCATAGAAGGCCACCAGTTTACAAAAGGTTCAAGTGTTTCTTATAATACTACTTATAGTAATCTTAGGTTGTAAGATTCAATACTGAGGATTGTTATAAAACGTATCTGCACCCTTAAATCTTTTGTTTAGGAGCTTTAGTTATTAAAAGATCATTTATATTCTAAGTGTTGACTGTCAGATGTACATTACTGCTTACTTTTGAATCATTCTACACTGATACAATTTTCATACTCATTGGCAGTGTCTGTGCTAACTAAACGTTTGTGTTGCCTTGAGGTGTTACATATAGGGAATAATCCCCTCCAAACCTTTAGAGGTGTAACAGATTTTGTTGTTAAGTGTAAAAGGCTGTTTCCCGCTGTTTTCTTTCAAAACAACAAGGTCGATATGACAACATTTTACCTCTAGTTAGGTGATTATATTGTGATTGAAAACACTAACCCGTCTCCACAGAGGTTCACTACCATTACAGATAAAGAACACATCATTCACAAATTGTAACCACACCATAACATGTTTGGTATCCTTCTCAGTTTGGTCCGTTTTCAGAACTTGAAGATGCAAGCATGCGCCTGTTGATTTACCACATTTTTTTGAACAGCCATTCCTGAAAAACCAGAAACAGAGCATTTGTAAACTTATCTTTGGATTTTCAATATGATGCTTCAATCTAGAACTCAGGTAATGAGCTAATGCTTTGAGCCCATCTTCCTACTGGATACTGTTGTAAAGGAAGCAAATGTCATGGGTAAACCATTAGATAATACGTTTGCCAAGAAATTTAGCATAGCTTCAAATGGCCTCTGTGGAGCACTGCCTTCCTCGAGGTGATTGTCTTTGGAACTTACAGAAAATGTATTGGTTATTTTAAGATGGTCCTGACAATTGAACAATTAAAATGGTGAGGGATAAGATTTGCTAATAAGTTCAGTCCAACAAGATCATACAGTATACTTCTGGCTGAAGAGTCTCTTCAATAGATGTTGCAAAATATGGACAGGTGGCAGTGTCTACCCCATCAGCCATTAAGGACTTTAGGTCTGGTTTGGAATTTCTGCATCTGTGAGAATCTATCTGTTTACGGTCTCCGGAAAGTGGTTTAGTGTCGTGAGACTATGTGTGCTAGGACCTGTGCAATTCTGAGCCAGTTTAATAGAGGAAGTATGTAATTTGCTGGGAGGTGTTAAGGTGTGGTTATTAACAGTTATGACATAATCGGAGAGCAGAGTGTGATTGCATGCTGTGGAATAAAGAACAATCCAGAGCTTCATGTGTGGCGTATTCATGTGCCTGCTCCCGGGCTGGGGAGGATGTTATAACTGGGGACGAGTGGGGGATCTGTGCCCTGAAGAAACAAGACTTCTCTCCCTGGAAGTTTGCAAAATTACAGCAAACTCCTTGTGTGTGCCACGCGTGCCCAGTTTCGTTGAAAAGCAGTTCAAAGTTGGCATGTGTGGTATCAAAGCCCCAATCCAGCCCATATATGGCCCTCGAAGAAGTGGAAGGCCTTGCAGAGGAGCACTCAAAAATCCCACTAGAAACCCACTGGTAAGGCCATAAGAATAGATACTGCGCCATAAGCTAACACAGAGGCATAATCGATACAAAGCAAAGCACTAAAGGCAGCCACAACCAGGTACGATGCAAAAAGCTGAAAGCAGTGACAAACAGGTACGAGAGACGAAACACTCGAAACAGTCACTTATCGTCAGAAAAAAAGATGGCACATTACGACCTTCAGGCGTGATGACACAACTACAAACACACGGCCAGTGCTTGCAGGAGGTACTGACCCAGGACAGCTGCTGTCACCTGAGCAGCATATACTCTCAACAGTAGTAGAACAGAGCATGAAGTATGATGCCGCTGAGTGTCTGAAGCCAACATCACCATTCGGCACTGCAAAGAAGCAGAATTATTGGTGCCAGATTGACTGCATGGATAAAGACATTCGATGATTTCATAAATGCCCCAGAAGAAGTAGATGATAAGAAAATCATAAAGTACCTAAAGAACCTTGCCAGTGACAGAGTAAAATAAGCGCTGAAGAAAATATCACAAGCTGATGAAGTATCCTACAGTCAAATCAAAGAAATGTTGGAAGCCAAGTTCAATCCGATGCCGAACGTCGACTATGAAGGATACATTTTCAATCAAGCATGACAGCAAGCTGGTGAAACAATGGATGAGTTTGTTGAAAGACCTGATGCGTATCAAACACTACAAGTTTAGTGAATTTAATGATGAAGAAGCCGTACGTCTCTGAGTTATCGATGGCAGTCTTTCAAACTTCTTCAGAAGACGCGTATTGAAAGAGACACTCAGCTTAGAGAAAGTACTAATGGCCGCCAGGGCCAAAGAAAGAGCGGATCGATAAGCCCCTGACATGGAAGCTGGAACAGCGAAAAGTAAATCAGTGTTGGCTATGAAGAGTAAGAACAAACATGGAGTTGACGCATGCAAATCGCCGTCTACAAAGAAGAAAAGGTTCTGTTATCGATGTGGGTTTTCAATTCCACATGAATACAAATGTCCAGCCATAGGCCAAACGTGCAAAGGCATCGGTAAGGAGAACAACTTCGTAACAGTTTGAAAAGGGAAAGAGAAACTAATAAAGTCACAACGAGAAGAGAAAATGGACGTCAGAAAGTTTAAGAAGTTGTCTCGCCACGCCCACAAAGCAAAAGAGCGACATCTGTTACGACAAGTAGAAACCAGACCAAGTCGATCGTCGTCAAGTTCATCGTACAGAGGCTCATCAACGTCATTATCGAGCGCCAGTAAAGGAGATGGATGTGTGCTGATGGCATCGACCAACGAACGACAGGGACATGTAAGTCTGGCTGCTTGCAAGGAAGAACGAAGGACAAAGGCAAACCACCAAATGAAACAACAAAACTCATTTGACCATTGCCCCAAGATTACGATAAAGGTTGCCCCACTACCTTTATTATACTCAGTGGTGCATCGATTAACATCATGCCAGTCGAAAAGTTCGACTGCCTATCTCCTGGGCCACGCCTCAACCCGTCAAACACGAAAGTATACACGTGGGCCGCTTCTAAGCTGTTGCAGAGTTAAGTGTCATTCAAAGCGACTTTTAAACATAAAGCAGTATCACTGCAAGCGCCAATTCATTTTCTTCAAGGAGCTTCGACCAGTGCTTGTCTACTCCATTTTGTCACTTCTGATGACATGGGACTGATATATATCAATTACAACCCCCACACTCAGTCTGAAGTTGTGAGTCGGTTCCCGTCGTTGTTTCACAGCCTGGGCAGGCGCAAAACAATGGAAATACAACTTCACATCAATGAGGCTGCTGGGCCTCATGGCCTCCTGCATCCTGCTGGTTACGCATGCCACATGACAGATGTGGGCTCTGCAGTGGGGACATAAAGTTCCAGTGGGCGCAGCCTCCGGGGAATCTCTCCGACATGGTCGCGATCTCAGAAGGAACTTCAAAGGTCCTGCAGTGGTGGCTAATGAACCACGATTTTGTCAGAGGCAGACCCCTCTTCCTTCCCCAAACAGATCTCACAGTAGTGACAGATGTGTCACTCCTGGGATGGGGTGGACAGCTGGGAGAGGTGGAGATCAGAGGACTCTGGTCTCCGGTGGAATCTGGACTCCACATCAACTTCCTGAAGCTCAGTGCGAACTGACTGGCATTGAAAGCCTTTCTACCCTCCATCAAGCAAAGGGTAGTGTAGGTTTTCACAGAAAACACCATCTCCATGTGATACTCCAACAAACAGGGAGGGGTGGGGCCATGGACCCTCTGTGAAAAGGTCCTGTGTCTCTGGACATGCTGAAACAGCAGGGCATATCCCTTTTGGTTTAACACCTGCAGGTTCCCTGAACGCCAGAGCAGACAAACTCAGCCATCGATGCCTAGTGGATCATAAATGGCGTCTCCACCCAGAGGTGGTGCAAAGTCTCTTTCAGCAGTGGGGGGAGCCTTGGTTAGATCTGTCTGTCTCCACCCAGAATGCACAATGGCTTGTAGTGAGTTCCAGAGCATGACGGCTTGTACTCGTGGAGTTTTATTCTGTGGAATTCCGCAAAGTTCCATAAAAACTCTGCAAGATTCCACAAGCCGTGGAATTTCGGCACGTCACACTGCTCACACTAATTTTTAGTGTGGGAGCTTGTTCAGCATGAATGGCAAAACGTGGCACGCCAGAGGGCGCAGCTTCTTTCTGCCGCTCAAGTACATTTTCCACTCGAGTGGCTGCTTTCTCAACGCAAACAGTAGTGACCTGTCACGACCGCCCGCGTTGAGAAATCGCGCCTGGACTTGTTCTAGCTCTTGATTATTTTGCTTGTGCTCACCAACTTAATGTTGGTTAGTCGCACGTGAAATAAACTCAGCCACGCTGCAGTTGGCAGAGTTTTTCCAGAACTACGTGCTCCAGGCAAAAGGTGGAGTGGGCAAAAACTCAGCGAATGCCGCCGGTGGAGTGAAGTTTACCGCCCACCCCTGCTTAGAAAGCAGTGCCTCCTACGGATTTCTTACAGTAAGGTGGTATAATGATAAGTGGTGCAAGCCTGGAGCACTGTGTTCTGTTTGGTTTGTATTGCTTGAAATTAACTTGTAGATATAGCAGTCCTTTTCCTTGGAAGGCTCTGTGGAGTCATGCGTTCTCTCGGGAGAAGGTGCAGAAGAAGCCACATGGCAGCATTGTGGATGAGTTGTATTTTACATATGAAGGAATGTAGGTTAGCCAAGATATAGGATGTTAGCATAGTCAAGCTTGGAGATTATGAGTGCGAGAATGGCTTGCAGTTTATGTTGGTGTGTGTAAGGTATGGGAAGATGTGAAGTAGTGTTCTCATTGTGTAGGAGGCATTCTTTGCGAAGTTTTTAACGTGCGATATCAAGGATAGGTCTGAATCCATGGTCACGCCTAAGTTTCTGACATCTCTTGATGTTGTTGGAGGGTCTTGAAGTTCCATAGGCCATATGGGGATAGGCTAACACCTTTGCCATTGTCCACAGATCATAATCTCGGTCTTTACGGTATTGAGCTTTAGGTGGATATTCATCATCCATGTGTTTATGGCACAAAGGCAGTCATCAAGTTGTGAATTGTAGAGGTCTTCGGTGCTATTCATTTTAAAAATCATTTAGGTGTCATCTGCATAGTTGTAACAGGTAAGGCTTTATGATTTAATTAGATTTGGTAAGGGGGTTAGGTAGATGTTGAATAATAGACGGAATATGATGGAACCCTGAGGAGCACCACAGTGCTGTATGCGAGGAAGTGATGTTAAAGAAGAGGGTATGTAGACTACACTTTGTCCAGATAAGAAGCAATCCATTTTAAAGCATTTTCAAGGATTCCAAGATTGTGGAGTCTTTGCAGTAGTGTGTGGTGGACAGTGTCAAATGCAGCTGATAAATTCAGAAGTAACAAGGCAGTTACTCTGTTTTTGTACACTGTAAGTTGTAGATCATCCTAGATGGATATAATGGCTGACTCTGTGCCTTTGCCTAGTCTGAAACCAGAGTGTTGGCCTGGCAATAAGTCATAATGCTTGGTAAAGGCAGAGAGTTGAGTAAACGCTATCTCTCTTAAAAAAGTTCTTAAGAATGGTCCATTTGATATGGGCCTGTAGTTTGCTGGGTCAGATAGGTTGATGTTTTTCTTTTTAAGGCGAGGTCTGTGTGCTCATTTGGAAATGAACCTAGTTCACGGGACTTGTTCAGTAGATATATGGCTACCTCCCCGCAGTGAAGGATATCTTTAAAGATTTTTGGCAGTGCTGGGTCTGAAGGTATTGAAGAAATCTTTTTGTAATAGGTTTTTAGATGTATGCCATTCTCATATGTGTTCTATATAGATGATGCCTGTTCACCCTTTAAGACAACTGAGAATGTTCTGTTGTTAACTAGATATTTCCTCTGCATGTTATATTCTAAATAAATCTTCTTTTTCAGGTTGAATGATGGAACAATGGCTCTTATTGTTGTAAGAAATACTTCCCATGCAGAGTTTGTAAAACATCTAAAGCGGTATGCCAGCTTTCAGAATCAGGTATTGTTAATCCTTAAATAATTAAAAAGCGCAAACTTGCTTTGAAAGTTCGTTTTGCTTTCCTCCTGAAAGGACTCTGTTTCATGCCAAAAAGTTTAATGTCTTTGAGTGAGATCATCTATATTAATGAAACTCATTCATCCTCAGTCTCTACAAACATATAAAGTATAATAAAAATTAGTTAAATGCAGATCAGAATTTCTATTTGTAATAATGATTGTACAGCACAGTATTTTACCAGGTATGTTGGACCTGGCCCTCTCTGAAGGGTCACCCCCAAACTTTTGCCTTTACCCTCCACTTTTTGCCAAATTCATTTTTTGTTGGCCTTAGGAATCTGTGCACTTTACCATTGCTAACCAGTGCTAAAGTGCTTGTACTCTCTTCTTGCACTCAATTGACATATTTAATTTACTTGTAAGTCCCTCATAATGTGGTACTAACTAGGGCCTGTACATTAAATGGCACTAGTGGGCCTGTAGCACTTAAAATTGCAGCCTTTGTGAGCAGTTTTAAATTGCCATTTCAACCTGGCAAAGTATACATTTTGCCAGGCCCCAAATCTTCCTTTTTAATACATATAAGCCACCCCTAGAGTAGGCCCTCAACAGCCCATATGGTAGGGAGCAGGTAATTTAAAAAGTTCGACATGTACTTTTAAGTTATACATGTCATGGTAGTGAAAAACTCTTCAATTCATGTTCACTCCTGCAAGGCCTACCTCTCCCAATCGGATAACATTGGGTTCCCTTATTACAGTTAATAAGTGATAACTTTCAATTGGAAGCAGGTAGGCAAGTATAGTTTGGTGTCTAAATAATTAAACTTAAAAGCCCTCTTTAATGATAAAGTTGGATTTTTAGTCACAATTCTGAAAATGCCTATTTTGGAAAGTTGGTATTTTCTTGTCCCAACCATTTGGTGTCTGCTCTCTGTATCCTGGGTCACATGACTAGATGTAGTTGGCAGTTGGTCTTTGTGTATTGCCCCCAGACAGTGAGACAAAGAGAAGCTAGCTGTTGGCAGGATGGGCCACTCTGAGTTAACAAGGAGGAGGGGCTGTCACTTCCACACTTGCACATCACAAAGGCGCTGCATGGACATTCTCACTAATGGTTTGACACTAGTTTATTGTGACCCTAGACAGTCTGGGGTCTTGGGAAGAAGGCAGGAAATTTTAAGCACCTCTGGGGGAGTGGAAACCTCTAGATGCTTCTCCTTGGGCACCAGGTATAAATATTGGACCTCAGACCCCAATTCTTCAGTAAACATCTGGACCTGTGGAAGACTTAGACTACTGTGTTGCTTTGCTGACAGGCCTGCCTCTCTGCGGCCCTTCTGTGCTGCCCTCCTTCCTGAGTGAAGGACTGAACTTGCCTCTTGAAGCCAGGGCCACCCCTCCAAGGGCTAGTTGGTTGGCTTCAGGGACAGAACAGGCTTCCTCCATCTTCTGCCCAGCACCTGGACTCTGCCAGCTGTGAGTCCTACCCTCCCACATGGTGTCACCCCTTTCCTAAACCCTTGAAAGTAGGTCTGAAGGTGCTTTTCCAGCCTCAGCTGTGGTCACAGCAGAACCTACACATCGGAGCTGCAGCACGACGCATCGCTGACCAGAAATTCTGCACTGGAGCCGCTGCACGATGCATTGCTTCACCAAACTCTGCATCAGGACTGCTGCATGGTTAGTCTCCGGCACAGGACTTGGCATCGCTGCCCGCAGCCATCCAGGAACTGCTGCTGCGTGATGTAGCCTCAATGCAGGCCTCTGCATCAAAAGCTCCTTATCAATGGCATCCTCGAGGACGACGCACAACTCCGCATCACCAGCCCCACAGCTCCTAGGAATCCCTACTGCGCAATGTATCCTCAACACTGGATTTCGCAGCGCTCCGCAATCAGGACTTAAGGTACTTTTGTTCAGTGGGCCCAACTGGTTCCCTGTAGCCAGACTGCATTCCATCACGGTCAGCCTGAACTTGTGATTTTTTCCCTGTACGTTGCAACCAGATAACCGCATTTGGAGCTTTGGCCTTTTTGGCGCTATTTTCACTTAAATCTTTAAAATTGCAAATTTCCGGTGCTACTGATTAGATTTTTGTCATTTTGATCTCAAAGTATGCATAACATTTTATTTTATTTTTCTAAATTGGTGTGAGATGTTGTTTTGTGTTTCACTTTATTACTGTTTGAAGTGCTGCATAAATACTTTACACATTGCCTCTAACTTAAGCCTGACTGCTTGTGCCAAGCTACTAGAGGGTTAAGCTCAAGTTTTTTTGAGGTTTGCTTGTGTCTTCACCCTGACAAGGATTGTGGTTGCTGCTCGAGAAGGGTTTAATCCCCCCAAAACAGTAACCCAATTTCTTACTAAGTCTAACACACATAGACCTTCATTATGAGTAGGCCAGAACAGGACGTCTAAATTACGACACCTGGTAATTTCCTTTATCCCAATATTTACCAGGTGCAGTAAATACCTCCTTTGCTAAGTTTTGGGGAAAAGTGAGGCATAGCATGCTGATAGTGTTTAATCGGTCTGAAATATGACTGTTTCCCGACATTTTCCTATGATACATTTTAAGAGGTTTGACCTGCTTGGCTGGAGTGTAATACTTGGTTCAGATCCCAGTACACACTACTTTCTACGTGTGATTTCTTGATTCTTGTCTCTCACAATGGTGTAGCAACCTACCCATGGTGTGGTATCCATCTTACTTTATGCTTAGGGACATTTGTGATGGATCCCGTTGGGTTCCTAGAAGAAACTTTGGGGCATATTTACAAGCCCCTTGCGCCACTTTTGCGCCGCCGTTGCGTCACGCATGTGACGCAGCGGCGACGCAAACCATGCGCTCGCGTTGCGCAATATTTACAACGTGACGCATCTAGGGAGATGCATCACGTAGTAAACCCCTGCGCCACATGAAACCTGCGTCAGGTTTCATGTGGGCGTACCGGCGCAGGGGGCGTTCGGTGCAGGAACGCCTCGGAGAAGTGACGCAGTGAAATCTACAAGATTTCACGCAGTCACTTTTCCGGCAGCTGGTGCGTCAAATCCTTACGCCTGCTTCAAGCAGGCGTAGGATTGACGCACCATGTTAGGGATAGGAAGGTTGGAACAGTGCTGGAGTTGCGTCGCGCTTGCGACACAACTTCAGCACTGCGCCAACCTTCCGCCGGCAGATGCGTCACGCATCTGCTTATCCTGCGCCACGATGCGCCGCATTGTAAATGCGGCGCATCGGACGTGGCGCAAGGGTAAACTTGCGTGACGCATTTTCCCTGGCGCATCCCTGCTGATATGCAGGGATGCGCCAGGGAACGTAAATATGCCCCTAAGTGTCTCCTCAAATAAGGCATAGGAAGATTACTAATCTGGAGACCCAAGCAACAGGTTCCTCATAGGAGTGATTACTAGCTGCACACACAATGTATCCCTTGATTTTATAGAAAAGTCACTCGGCCACCTCTGGACATGGCCCTGATGAAGGCTTTTGATCTTGTAGCTGGCACGAGAGAATGCACGTAATCCTGTTGACAATAAATGAACAGTCCCATAGCCAGGGGTAGATGTTTTGGGGGGCCAGGGCACAAAGGGTAACCACAGCATAAAAAAGGGTCTCTGGGTGGATGGGAATGTGGCTCCACTCGCAGTATCTTTTTTTTTTTTTTTAGAAATATAACATAGTTAGATTTTAAAGGATGCAACACATTTGGTGGTATTCTACCTTGAAAGCTATTGCTGATAAGCAGTTTTAAATGGTGACATTAGAAGCACAGTGAGGAATGAACATTGTGAATTATGTCAAGAAATGTGTGTCATATGACGTTTTAAAAGCACTTCTGGACAGTAAAACTGATTAAAACTGACTAGAATATAAATACAATTATATATAAGTTTATTTATTCTCCATCAGTGCACCTTTAAGGAAAAGTATGACAAATGCTGTATTTCTAGGCACTTTTTAATAACGCCCATTGATAATAAGCGAATGGGTTTATAAAGGCAGCTCACAGTTTTGAGTACACCTGGCTCCTGCCAGAGACCTCAATTAAATATTGAAGCAGGAAAGAAAGACAAGTTAGGCATAGTATGTTGAGGCAGTATGGGCAATAGCCTCAGGAAGTGAGTGTGGCAATGTGCCCACTAAGTCAAAAGGAGCTAGAACTAGCCTGGCAGCTAACGATCCATTGTTCCAGAGCTTTGGGATTAGTTCTTAATTTGTGCAGGTGGTTAGAGATGGCAGGCATCAGCATATATGTTTGAGGACTCAGACTTTATTTTCACCATACAACTTTGACCCAAACCAAAAGTGAGAAAGGGATTGTTGGACCTGGCCCTTTCTGCAGGTTTATCCCCAAACTTTTTGCCTCCTATTTTTCTGACTTGTTTTTGTTGGCTTTAGGACTCTGGGCACTTTACCACTACTGATCATTGCTAAAGTGCATATGCTGTCTGTGTAAATTGTAATTCTGATTGGTTATCCGTGATGGGCATATTTGGTTTACTGTAAAGTACACAGTGTGCGCCCAGTGCCTGTAAATCAAATGCTACAAGTGGTCCTGCAGCACTGGTTGTGTCACCCACCTGAGTAGCCCTACAAACTTGTCTCAGGCCGGCCATTGCAGTGTCTGTGGGTGCAGTTTTAAAATGCCATGTCGACCTGGCAAGAACACCCACTTGCCAGGCCCTAACCTTCCCTTTTACTACATGTAAAGCACCCCTAAGGTTGGCCCAAGGCACCCCATGGGCAGGGTGCAGTGTATGTGAAAGGTCGGACATGTACTGGTGTGTTATATATGTCCTGATAGTAAAATACTGCCAATTTCATTTTTCACCATTGTAAGGATTAGCTCTCTAATAGGCTATCATTGGAGCGTCCTTGTAATATTTTACAAGTGTAACTTTCAATTGGGAACAACTAGAGACTTGGAGTTTGGGCTCTCTGAGCTCAGAATTTAAAAACACATCTTTCAGTAAAGATGGTTTTTAAATCGTGTGTTTGAAAATGCCACTTTTAGAAAGTGGGCATTTTCTTGTCTAACCTTCCTGTGCCTCTGCCTGCCTGTGGAATCAACATCTGGTTTAGACTGACAGGAGTCTGTTTGTGCATTCACTGTAGACAGTCACACAAAGGGGGTTGAGGTGTGCCCTGCATATCCTGATGGCCCATTACCAGGCTGGTGGGCCTTCTTGAGCTTGAGTGGTGGGAGGAGTTGTCACCTACACCTGAATAGGGCTGTGCCTGGCCTCTCACAATGCTGTCTCCACCCCCCCTTGGAGTGTGTCTGGAGCCAAGATCAGGCAGGACAAGAATGTGTGCACTACAAAGACAATCCTTTGAGAATGCCTACTTCAAAGGCCAAAAGGGTTATAAGTATTGCACCTAAAACCCCAGACTTTAATAACACTTCTGGACTGAGGACTCTGCCAAGAAGAAGAGCTGAAGAGCTGTCAGGAGGAGTACTGCCCCTTTACTGTGTGTTGCTTTGTTGGGTTAGCCTGAAGTTGCTGCTTCTGTCTTGGGCAGTGAAAGGACTGGACTATGATGTTTTTAGCCTTTTTTCCAAGTTTCTCCAAGGGCTTGTGTGTGTTTGCCTCCTGTTGGAAGTCTCAGGGTCATCAAAGACTTTACCTACAGCACCTAGACTCCATTGCTGGGAGTCCTGAACCTGCCAGGTGGTGCCTATGGCAGTTCTGGGCCACTGGAAGTGTTTGCTGAGCAGTAACTGCAAGAAAAGCATTCCTGACGCCGTCATCAATGCCGCTGCGTGCACCGATGCCGTGGTCACCGCCCACTGAGTGAGCGCAGCACCATCCTCGACAACACCACAGCCCTGGTCTCACTGACGACATCACATCTTGCTGAACTTGACGCCGCTGCTTGTACAGTGGCCATGGGCACCGCCTCGTCGCACCAACTTTGAAAGCACTGCAAGATTGGCCTCACCGACAACGCCCCTGTCTGCACTGCAGCCTTGGTCACCGCCTCGCCACACTGCATTGCCCTCGACGACACCTCAGCCTTGGGCTGCCGACGACAGTGTCATCGACTCTGACGACAGCACTCTGCAGCGACACCATGCTGCTGCCTGCATCGAAGCCACGGACACTGCATCGTGAAGTGCACGATGCACCGCCCGCTATGACACCGCAGCCCCGGCACTGCCGACATCAGCGCTCCTGAATTCAGGCTCACATAGTTTGATCTTCAACGAATGTGACTCCAAGGACTCACAGACTTCTTCACCGACCTGAGGCACCGACACCCGGGACGCCAGCGACGCCACACCGCTGCACTTCCCCGCAATGTCCTCGGGCCTCCTCAACTCCAAGGTACTGTTTGCGGGTCTTCCCCGACACCGTAGCCGGCCATTGACTCCTTCGAGGTCGGACTGAACTGTTGGAGTTGTCAGTCACGATGATGCGATAGCCTCGGTTGGCGATATCGACTTCAAGGAACTGTATTTTTTTGCTTTATTCTTTAAAAACTCATATCTTTGCTTCTGTGTGTTGCATTTTTGTTGTTTTGGTCCTGTTTTGATTAGATAAATATTGGCTATTTTTCTAAACTGGTGTGGTGTCCATTTTGTAGTGTTTTCACTGTGTTACTGTGTGTGTTTTGTACAAATCCTTTACACATTGCCTCTGAGTAAGCCTGAGTGCTCATGCCAAGCTACCAGGGGTATGAGGTGGGGTAATCTTAGCTGCGTAATCCCCTTACCCTGACTAGAAGGAAGGGTCCCTACTTGGACAGGATGTATATCACTGCCACCTAGAGACACCCATTTCTAACAGGGATCCCGAAGATCCCTGTAAACTGTAAAAAATGGGATAGCAGGGATGAATAATGAACCTGCAAGAGTTAGAAATAGCTTCAGGATGTGTAGGGTGGTAAAAGAAGGTGGTACAAGGTGGAATCAAAACTAGGCAGGCTTGGAATTCGGCCTGCCTGATATTCAGTAATGCTATGACAGTCTCCTAAGAAACACCTTTGGCCTGTGCACTAATATTTTTACAAAGTAAGCACTGCTAGCACTCCAAACCCCTGACCGGGAGAGGAAGTGATACATTTTGGGACCAAATGCTCTCTTTATTTAGGTAGCTACCTGAAGAGTACTCCTGTAGTGACTCAGCAGATGCTAGGCAGTGCAATTTAAATGATGAAGGCGCAAGAACAAGGGAAAGGAGAGCCCTTCTTCTCTGTCAAATGCAATAGGCCTAGTCTGGTTGAAGACCTTCTTTCTTTACTGTGACAGCAGAAAGTATACGGCCTTTTTGCAGTGCTGGAAACAGAAAGTGTGAATTATGGGAACTTACATTGGCTCACAAAGTGTCCTGGTTATTTTGCGTAGGCTTTGGAGGTTGATAGACTGCCTTATTGCCAGAAAAATAAAGATTAGGAAGTATTGCTGAAGAACATATTTTGCCAACGTTGTGCCCTCTTGGTGCTGAGGGCTGGTAAAGAACAATGTTGTTTAGATGGGACCATTGACTTCTTTGCTCTTATGCTCATGGTCCAAGTGTTCATGATAACTTGGTCTGTCTCACAGGCCTAGTGTTTGTGTCCACGCATTAATGTGTCTATATCCTCATGTCCCAGTGTCAGTGACCTTGTGTAATTTTCATTGCCCTTCTCAGTGACACTGTGTGCCTGTATCCCCATGTCCCAATGCCAGGGTTGTAGTGTCTCTCCCAATGTCAGTTACAATGCCCATATATCAGTTTCCCCATATCATTGTCCAAATGTCAATGTCCCTTTAACAGTACCAGTGTCTGCATGTCAACGTATCCTTTTGCTTGTTTTTGTCCCGTGTCAGTATCCTAGTGCTCATATGCTCGTCTCAATGTATGTGTCATTGTCCCAGTGTCAGTAATCCACTGGCAGTGTCCCATGTAAATTTAACTGCCCCAGTGTCAGTGTCTCACAGTATATTGGGCAATGTCCGAGTGGCCTCAATGGACCTCATTCTGTATGCCAGAATTCCACAGTCAGTATTGAAAACCCTGTGTCCCTGTCTCAATGTATCCATATCAGTGCTCTTGTGTCAGTGCCCCAGTGTCAGTATCCCTCTATCAGTGTTCTCCATGAGGATTCATGTGCAAGAGTTGATGCCCCAATGTTTGTTTCACCCGGTAGTTTCCCTATGTTAGTTTTGCTGCTCCAATGCCAGTGACCCAGAGTCAGTGCCTCTCTGCTGTTGACCGATGTTGCGTCACTTCCTTGTGTTAGTGTCCATGTGTTTTAGCATCTTTCATCCGTGTCTTAATACCAGTGACCTTATGAAAGTATCTCAGCGTCAGCATTTGTGGATTTGTTGGTGTTCCTTGGTTAGTGTCCCCATGTCAGTGTTAGTGCATACGTTTCAGTGTTTTTTTGTTGTATCCCCCCTGTCAATGTTCCAGTATCAAGGTCAGTGTCCCAATTTCCCTAACCACCCAATATCATTACCCCAGTATCAGTGTCCCAGAGTCAGTGTTTACATGTCAGTCCTTTTGTGTCATTGTCCATGTGCAAGAGGCAGCATCCCATTATCAGTGTTTCTGTGTCGGTGCCCTTATGTCCCTCTGTCTGTGCTTCCAGGCAGTATCATTGTGACAGTAAACCTTGAGCCGTGCCCAATGTCCACCTTAGTGTCCAAGTATCAATGTCAATGCCTATGTCAGTTTCCTTGTGTCAGTATCCCAGTGTCAGTGACCCATGTCTGCTACCACTGGTTAGCATCACTGTGTTGTGTCGTTCCAGTCACTGCCCATGTGTTAGTGTCCCTCTGCTATTTCACTGTCCTAGTGTTGTGTTCAAGCATCAGTATTTTAGAGTGAGCATCCTAGTCTTCCTTTTTCAATCTCCCAGTACCACTGATTCTTGCCATTGTCCTATCATCAATGTTTGTACCCCATGTTGGTGTTCCAGTGTCACTGGTTGAAAGTCATTATCTCCATGTAAGTGTTGGTGCTCCCATGTCTGTGTGCCAGTTGCTGTGTCCTTATATCACCGGTGCGATGTGATTGCTGATCCCCTATGTCAGAGTTCCAATGTCAGTGTTTGTGCTCCTGTGTCAGTGTTCTAGCGTCAATATTAGTGACTCGTGTCAGTCTCATTGTCCCCAAGTCAAAATTCCAATGTCAGTGTTGGTGTTTGTGTCACTGTTCTAATGTCCGTGTCCCAGGGTCAGTATCATTGGCTCCATGTTTATGTCTGTGTAAGTGCCCCTGTCAGTATCCACATGTCAGTACACTAATATCTCACCCCCTCACTCAGTGTCACAATCTTGTGCCTCTATAAAGGTATTGTCTCCTAATGTCAATATCCTTGTGTCTTAGTGTCCATGTGTTAGTGTTCCAGCATTAGTTATAGTGCCCCACATCAGCCCAAGTGTCACTGTTCTCATGTCCGTATTGGTGCTTCTGTTTCAGTGTCCCCTGTGCCAGTGATCTACATCACTCCTTACTCAACCCTCTGCATGCGATCATTCCCCATCACCTTTATTGTTTCCTTAATTGTTTTTGGAGCAGCCGCTGTACTCATTAGTAATTTGAACAAGGTTGTTCTTTAAAATCTAATGAGTGATGTCATCAGTGATGTCATTTAACATGTCTTGAATGATGTAATATATGAAGTCAAACGCAGTGCATGTTGTGGTTGCAAGTAAAAGTTAGTTGACTGAACTATAACTGTCATATTTCAGTGGTTATTTTTTAATGTTAGTTCTGTTTTCATTTCAACACCTAATTATAGCGTCACTTTAACCTTTGTTTTTTTCCAATGAATTTCCTGAGGTTTTTTTCACGTGTTTTTTGGTCTTATCACTTAACCTACCTATAATATCACTTTAACTGTTTTTTTTCTCAATAATATATTTTTTTAAATAATTTTTTAAATTAGCGTGGGCAGGCAGTTCCCGGTGTGCACATTCCATTTTAAAATTAGGAGGCTGTTAATTGACCAAGAAGAAGGGTAGAATAGGTAAACCGATTTGGAAAGGAGATGCAGTGCTTATGCACACATCTCTCTTTTTAACTATTTTTAGCCCCTTTAAAAATACTTTCTGATTCAAATAACTAAAAACGCTTACCTCCTCTCACATTTGTAACTTGCTGGTTTCATTCTAGTATTTGCGTTTTAATGCTCATTTACTTTAGTTTGCTTCACAGGAAAGGCTTAAATTCAATAGCTCCTATTCCACCAAAATAGTGTTCAGGAGTCCCTCACTTTTGTTCTGAAAACAAAATGTTAGCCCTCTAGTTGTTCATTAGAACTCTGTGTTGAAGCTGCAGTTAATCACTAGGAGTTAACTGTCAGACTACTGCTAGTGTTGGAAGTACATGGTTCACCCTGCATTTTAGAATGTGTTACTGACATTGATGATAAAGGTAATTGAAAACTCCTAGACAATGTCTCCTGATTTTAGCTTTCTAGAGCACTACCCATAATTTCTATGATAAAAAGAAACCCGCTAATTTTGTTCATTTACTGCAGTATACTCTTTAGGAATGCTTTTAGTTTTACAACTTTAATTCCATCAAAACGGTTTTCCAGTGTGCCACACTTTTGTCACAAATACAGAATTTTAGTGCCCTAGTTAATCACTGAAACACAATTGTGAAGCTGCTGTAGAACACTGAGGAGCCAACTGACAGGCTGTTGCTCACATGGCTGGGGATGATGCTGTGAGCTTATGGAAAATATATTCTCATGTTAGCTTCTGGAGCGCCTTCCATAATCTCTATGAGAAAATCAAGAGAGAAAACTGTGTTCTCCCGAACATGGTTCATTAAATCCCAGCAGAGGATCAGCATTTTTCATAGGGTAGACTCACCTTGGAACACACCACAAATCCTAAAATGAGAATGGTACCATCAACAAATGATTTATATTGTGACTAAAATCTGTTATCACCCTTCATATGAATACCTTTTTTGACCCTCAAAACAGGCTTTCACAACTATGCATTTCATCGTATATATATAAATATATTTCATATATTATATGCATTTCTATGAGTCCCGTAATGTTTGTCTCAACATTTTGTCCATTCAAGGCTCAATCCCTTTGATGACATTTAACATATCACGAATTATATAGTATGTCAAGTCATAAGCAGTATATGGCAGGGCTCAAGTTATAAATAGCTCAGCAAACTGTAACTTGTCAATTTCAGTGTTTTCTTTGTTTCTTAAACATTAGTTTTTATTTCCTTGCAAAACGTAACTATACCATCAGTTTAATCTTTGGATATTTCTGTGAATTTCTTTCTTTTTTGTCTTTTAATGTAATGTTAGATCTTAAGCTGCAATCCTTGCAAAATGCAGCGGCTTGTCTTCTGTTAAAGTTACCAAAATGTTGCTGTGTTTCCAAGAAAATTCAGGAATTGCATTGGTTACCAGTGTCCGAAAGGATCAAGTTTAATGCGCTTTATATGATACATAAAGCCTTACATGACACTGGTTCCCTTTATTTTGCGAAAGGTTTTACCTGGTATTCTCCACGGCGAGAATTAAGGTCCTCCCATTCTTATTTGATAACGACTCCCAAAATAAAAAAGTCTAGATGGGGGGTAGGAGCTTCTACTATCTGGGCAGCAAATTGTGGAATGCTTTACCCCTGTATTGAAGATCCCAATCAAGCTTTATCCTTTTCAGGAAATCTTTAAAAACCTGGCTGTCCACCCTCACTGTCATCTGTCTCTTTCAGCTGTTCTTAGAAGTTCGCTTAGCGCCAAGAATCCTCTGTATTTGTGCGCTCTAGAAAACGCTTACTTACTTACCTACCATCATACCTAACTGTAACTTTACTTTAACCTTGTTTTTTCAGTTAATTTCTGTGGTTTTTTAATGATATTCAAACTTGAGCAAATGCCCAACCCCATCAGACAATGTGCAGCCAATTCCCCCACTGTGCTTGACCTTGGTGCCTAACCCTGCTGCAACTTCCCAACCCTCACTGCCCAAGGTCATCGGCCGTGCACTGCAGGGGTCTGGGCTCTGGCCAGGCAGTGCACTCAACATTGCCGCAGGCGGCAATCCCCCGGTTCTCATAGCCTATGGCACTGCGCAGCGCAGGGTTGGCGCAGGGCCTGAGGCCAGGCTCCTCACCCATAGGCGGCAAACCCCCGGTGCAAATAGTCTATTCCCCTATTCACTTGTGGATTCCTATATACTTACTGACATTAAAGAGTTAATCCTGTTAAACTGGAGATTTATAAAGTGCGGCTATATTTTTTCATAAGTTCATTGAAAATTCTGAAACATTATACGCTGTTGTGGAATGTATGGGTGACTCGCAGACGGTTCAAGTTACATTATGATTGTAAACGTTAGTCTACTGGTGTACTTCATTCTGCTCTTTTCAGGAACATGTGTATGGTACTTTAACTAGGGTTGTCAATAGGGGCTGGCTTTGCCTGCCTTATCATTGGCTAATGTATAGATGTGAAGCAGTTGACTTAAAAGTTTATGTCAGATAAGGCATTTAACAGGTACCTCTTTTTAAGGTAAATAATAACCAAACACTTTTATGAACGTTATTTAAGATTTAAGAAATTGCTGATCTTATTAATGTCTACAGAGCTATTATGTTTCTTACGCACCTGAATACCACTAAAAGCAAATCATAATATCTACTAAATGTGGGTGATTTCACAGATGTGCTTCATGTTCTGCATGTTGCAAAAGTAATGCCCATTAGCACTTCATTGGGTCTAAGCGTAGCTTGCTGAACACCTTCCAAGTAGTAAAGTTTATAGCAAACTGTCAAATTCATTGGATGATGCCTTCAGTGAGGTCATCAATGAGGTAATTTGAGATGCCGTAAATAATGTCATTTAGCATGTCATGAGTGATGTAATATATGAAGTCATAAGCAGTGCATGGCGGGGGAGCAAGTTATAGTTAGCTCAGTAAATTATAACTGGTGAATGTCAGTGGTTTTTGAATGTTAGTTTTTGTGTTATTTCAACACCTAATTATAACTTCACTTTAAAGTTTGATTTTTTCCAGTGAATTTCTAGAGTTTTTTTAAACATTTGCTAAGAACTGTATATATAATCTATTTAAATTACCCGGTGACAGTCACCACTGGGTAGTTATAGCTAGAGCTTCCATAGGAAAAGCATTTTTTGGTTTGCTAATATCTTTGGCATCATTTGATGAATCTTCATGTAACTTTCCCAAACTAATTCTCATCCAGCTCCTTCCTGTAAAGTTTCAGGGTGATCTGTCTTGTGGGACTGAGTGAAGGGGGGCGGGGGGGGGCAAGTGTGGTTTTCCATAGAAAAATTAGACACAGCTACAGCCAAAATGGCTTAGCAGAATTTCACCATGTAATGTAGTGTGGCTACCAAGTTCAATACACTGTATATGGAAATGCATGAGTTAAAATAATTTGAAGGTGTTGCATACATTTTAAATTAAAGGTATAAGTTTAGAATTTAGTTTTGTTTTAATAAAAGATAAATAATGTTATAGTAATTTAAAGGTGGTGCGTAAATTATAAATTTAAGGTATATCTATAACTGTAGAATGTGTAATGCTTGTGTAGTTTAAGTTTGGTTTGTATTGAAAGAATAAATAAAGATTTCCTAACTATAACAAAGGTTTAACCTTTGGTGTTTTCATTTTTTTTAATGGGTTTTTCTAAAAATAAAAATGTGTTTCAAATCATAGAGTTGAGTTTTGTTGAGTGGAGTGTGGTTAAGTGGAGTGTTGTACAGCAGAGTGGAGGAGAGTGTTGTGGGGTGACTTAGAGTGGAATAGCGTACAGTGGACTGGTGTAGAGTGGAGAGGTGGAGAGGCGTAGAGTGGAGAGGCGTAGAGTGGAGAGGCGTAGAGTGGAGAGGCGTAGAGTGGAGAGGCGTAGAGTGGAGCGGCGTAGAGTGGAGCGGCGTAGAGTGGAGCGGCGTAGAGTGGAGCGGCGTAGAGTGGAGCGGCGTAGAGTGGAGCGGCGTAGAGTGGAGCGGCATAGAGTGGAGCGGCATAGAGTGGAGCGGCATAGAGTGGAGCGGCATAGAGTGGAGCGGCATAGAGTGGAGAGGCATAGAGTGGAGAGGCATAGAGTGGAGAGGCATAGAGTGGAGAGGCATAGAGTGGAGAGGCATAGAGTGGTGTGGAGTGGAGTAGAGTGGAGTGGTGTAGAATGTAGTGGTGTAGAATGTAGTGGTGTAGAGTGGAATAGCGTACAGTGGAGTGACATAAGGTGGAGTGGCGTATAGTGGAATAGCGTAGAGTGGAGTGGATTGGTGTGGAGTGGCATAGAGTGGAGTGAGGTAAAGTGTAGTGGTGTACATGGGAATAGCGTGATGTGGCATAGAGTGAATAGCATATAGTGGAGTGGCGTACAGTGGAGTGGCATACCGTGGAATATCGTACAGTGGAGTTGCGTAGAATGGAGTGGGCTACAGTGGAATAGGGTAGGGTATAGTGGTGTAGAGTGGAGTGGCATACGGTGGAGTTTCATACTGTGGAATAGGGTACCATGGAGTGGCATAGACTGGAGTGCCATAGAGTAGAATAGTGTACAGTGGAGTGGCGTACAGTAGAGTAGCATTTAGTGGAATAGTGTAGAGTGTAGTGGTGTGTACTGTAGTGGTGTGGAGTGGTGTGGCATACAATAGAGTTGCGTACAGTGAAATATCATGGAGTGCTGTATAGTAGATTGGCACACTGGAGTGGAGTGGCTTACAATGGAGTGGTGATGACTGAAGTGCGAAGACTACAGTGCCGTAGAGTGGAATAGCATGGAGTGCTGTGAAGCAGGGTAGATTGGAATGGCAGACAGTGGGATAGTGTACAGTAGAGTGGCGTAGAGTATATTGAAGTAGCGTAGACTGGAGTGGTGTAGAGTAGCGTACAGTGGAGTGGAATGGTGTAGAGTGGAGTGGCCTACACTGGAATAACATGCAGTGAAAAGTGTACAGTAAAGTGCTGTAGAGTGGTGTGACGTACAGTTCAGTGGCATACAGTGGAGTGGTGTACAGTGGAATATCGTAGAGTTTAGTGGCTTAGAGTGGAGTTGCATATGGTGGAATAGCATACAGTGGAGTGGCATGGAGTGGTGTAGAGTGAAGTAGCATACAGTGGAATAGCGTACAGTGGAGTGGTGTAGACTGGAGTGGCATAAAGTAGACTAATGTAGAGTGGAGTGGTGTACAGTAGATTTGCGGACAGTGTAATAGCATAGAGTGGAGTGGTGTAGAATGGAGTGGTGAAGACTGGAGTGGCATAGAGTGGAATAGCGTAGAGAGTAGTGTTGTAGAGTGGAATCACGCAGAGTGAATTGGGGTAGAGTATAGTGGCGTACAGTGGAATAGCATAGAGTGGAGTGCCGTATAGTGGAGTGGTGTTGAGTGGAGTGGAGTGGCATTGAGATGCATAGCATGGAGTGGAGGTGCGTTCAGTGGAATAGCATGGAGTGGCGTACAGTGGAGTAGCGTAGATTAGGGTGTTGTAGAGTTGAATAGCTTACAATGGAATGGCATAGAGTGGAGTGTGGTACAGTGGAATAGCATACAGTGGATTGGCATAGAGTAGAATAGTGTAGAGTGTAATGGCATACAGTGGAGTGGCGTAGACTGGAATATTGTAGTGGTGTGGAGTGGCGTACAGTGAAATAGCGTACAGTGGAGTGGTGCAGAGTGGAGTGGCATAGCGTAAAGTGGTGTGCAGTGTGGTAGAGTGAAGTGGTGTAGAAGAGAGTTGTGTAGAGTGGAGTGGAGTGGAGTAGAGTGCAGTAGCGTACAGTAGAGTGGCATAGAGTGGAGTGAGCTAGAATGTAGTGGGGTACAGTGGAAAAACGAAGTGTAGAGTGGCATACTGTGGAGTTGTGTAGAATGGAATAGCATACAGTGGAGTGGCATAGAGTGAAATATAGTGGAATGGTGTACAGTAGCATGGAGTGTAGTAGCAGCGTATACTGGAGTGATGTAGAGTGGAATAGCGCACCGTAGAGTGGCGTACAGTGATGTGGCATACAGTGATGTGGTGTACAGTGGAGTGGAGTGGCATACAGTGGAGTGGTGTGGCTCACAGTCGAGCGGCATATAGTGGAATAGCATACAGTGGAGTGACGTAGACTAGAATGGCATAAAATAGAATAGAGTGGAGTGGCGTATAGTAGAGTTTCATCCAGTGGAGTTGCTTAGACTGAAGTGTCATAGAGTGCAGTGGCATAGAGTGGACTAGCGCAGAGTGGAGTGTTGTAGAGTGGGGTAGAGTGTAGTGGCATACAGTGGAATAGTGTAGAGTGGTTTAGAGTGGTGTGAAGTATAATGGAGTGGCGTAGATTGGAGTAGTGTAAAGTGTAATAGCATACAGTGAAGTGCCTTACAGTGGAGTGGCATACAGTGGAATAGCATACAGTGGAGTGGCATAGAGTGTAATGGCATAGAATAGAATTGCATAGAGTGTAGTGGTGTAGAGTGGAGTTACATAAAGTGGAAGAGCATGGAGTGGCAGGCCTATAGTGGAGTGGCTTACAGTAGAGTTTCGTACAGTGGATTGCAGAGACTTGAGTGGGGTAGAGTGCAGTGGCATAGAGTAGAATAGCGCAGAGTGGGGTATAGTGTAGTCGTGTATAGTGAAATAGCGTAGAGTGGATTTAGAGTGGAGTATAATGGAGTGGCGTAGAGTGGAGTGGTGTAGAGTGTAGTAGCATAACGTGGAGTTGCATAGAGTGTAATGGCATACAGTGGAATAGTGTAGAGTTTAGTGGCGATACGTACAGTGGAAGAGCATAGAATGATGTGCTGTAGAGTGGCAGGCTCATAGTGGAGTGGCGTACACCGGAGTGGCATACACATGTAGTGTTACACTTTGAAGTCTCAAAATATTTAGTTATATATTGTGCCGTGGTATACCATGGTAACTTTGCATTATGCTGTAGTACATACCAATGACAAGGCAGTATATGATTGGCTAATGGCTGTCTTTACAAAATGTAAAGGCAGCCATGTAGTTTTCTGCACACTTTGGCTGTGTTCTGGAATAGGGCCTTAGATATAGGCAAGTAGTACACTACCTATTACCATTTTATTAAAGTGGTAATAGGTAGTTAAATGTATTTATATTTTTCTGTATATTTTTTTAAAGTTTATGGTGAACCACACTAGCACCTACAAAATACTGCAGTAGTTACAGGGGAGAAAAATATATAGAAATTTTTAAAATACACTGTAGGACACTAATTAAGAAATATAGTGTAGTACAGTGTATTTATAATTCTTTAAGAATTTTTTTTATTTTTTTATTCAAGTAGTGCAGTAAATTGAAGGTATTACAGTGGCACTCTATAGACTTTTTTTTAAAGAATTAAATATGTAAAAAAAAGAAAATACACTGTAGTACACTATTTGTGTGAACATTAGTGTAGTACAGTGTATTTTTTATTTTGTAACTTTAAAAAAAACTTTTTACCTATTCGGGTAAAAAACAAATTATATATAGAAAACTTTAAATAATTTTCCTACCTATTACCACTTTAATAAAGTGGTAATAGGTAGGGAAGATCTAAAACCTGATACTTACCTATATCTCAGGCCCTACCCTAGAACACAGCCGAAGTGTACTTAAAACAACATGGCTGCCTTTAACATTTGTAAAGGCAGTCATTATCCAATCACATAATGCCTTGTCATCGCTATGTACACTGGTACTTTTGCGAAATACCGCAAAATTTCACGATACTACCACAGCCACAGATATCACTAAGTTTAAATGCCTTATAACTTTAAAAATGCTTACCTTAATTTCCTCTACTACCAAAAAGGATCATCTGCACACTATAATATCTAATACTGCCAAATTCCATGGAAATCTGACTTGCCGTTTGGCTGCTATGCGTGAGTACAAAGTCAATAGAAAATGCATGGGGGAAAATCCGTTTTGGGCCCCTCCCCCCGTTTTTCTTTGCACCCACTTCACCAAAACTTTGCACAATCTGCCAATGGAGACAAAACTATATGTCCACAAAGTTTCTGGGAGATTCGTCAAACAGGCGCAAATTTATTAACGGGCAAAAATCTAAGGAATTCCTATTTCTCAGAATCCTAACTAGAACTACAGAGTGGCTGCTGTCACTCTGTAATATGCACACACATACTGCCAGTCCTTATTTGGAGTTACTGAAATAAAAACCACCACTTGCTCCTCAAGTGCCATGCTGCGGTATTGGATTCAAGAATGTCCATACCACAGTGGATCTGCAATGCCAGAGCTCTGCCACTCACCTTAAACTTCATAATGAAAACATGAAGGGCCTAGACTAGTCCTTATATTCCCCCCCTCTCCAGCCCCCTGATAATATGGCTACTAAAATAAATATGCCTTATATTCTTTGAGCCCTAACCATGGCTGCAGAACAGCTCTAATAACAATAACTCCTCCAGAAACCAGCATTATGTACAGGCAAATGGAGGGACAGACGTGGTGCCCCAAGACATTCCTAAATAGATTGAACATCTCACCACATACTTACATGCAACTGCCCCCGAAGCCACTCTGGGTGCCTTAGGAACAATACATAGATCTAACATTAGGACGTTTTGCTTTGGTACTGTGTAGCCCAACACATTTAGTCTCTCTAGTGGCTAGCATCACATCATTGGAACCAAGCGCATCTGGGTGTTTGGTGACCCATGTGTGCTTTATTTTCATTCCCTCGACTCTACCGTAATGTAAAGTAAAAAAATGGATCAAGCAAGGATTTGCGGATTTCCTCATATTTATTATGCTGAGATAATTGATTTATTTTTTTATGAAGGTCCCTTTTTGGGAATGGTATCATTTTGCATGAGCTGAACACAAACACATATGCGTTTTCTAGTTCTATTCTGAGCCATTGTTTCCTAAGAGATGAACAAAGGGTTCACCAATATTCTGAATTGTGGTGCTTTAAATTGGCTTTGCTGTCAAGATGTCTCGAAACTGCATTGTCAATGTAGTATCCAGTTTACCGGCAGCTCTCGTTTGCTTAAGCCACTTAATTAGCCCTATCTACTTGAGGCATAGAAACCCACCAGCAAAGAGTTTGTTGGTCATTCCTGAAACCATCTTTCCTGGAGCTTCAGCGCCAGGCTTCACAGGATACCAACCACAGGATCCACTCGTTAGTAGGTGACTATAGAGGCTGAAATTAATAGAATTTTGAGTCTCTTCTGCTTTCAAAGGGCCCATGTAGGAAGTAAATCATCAGAGTCATTGTCTCTCTCTAGCATATGATCCGTGCACTTTGCATGTTATGACATCTTTCCAGCACAATAATTACTCCAATGCACTGACTCTACCTGACAATAACTAGATTACCAGCATTATAGTCTGCAAACAGAAAGTACTGGTACCCCCAGTTCCCTTTCCTCCACGCTCATGGAAGGCCTTATGTATTTGGTCTGGACACAGAGATATTTTTGACCAGTCGAGAATGGGTTAAAAATGTAAGACCCAAAAACGTGCACATCCCCAGTGTGCCCATGATCTGCTGTCATTGAACACCATATATTTTCCTAATCCTTTTGCTATTTGGCCAAGTGCAAAAGTATTATTTTCAGCCATTCACATTTTCTCACCCTTGATTCATTGCTTCCCCCTTTTTTAGGTCTGGTGTTAGCCAAGACTTTTTGATTTAACAAAAATTATATGTATAGTGTACGTGCTTAAAGGAGCATTCAGCCAGCTCTCTTTATCTATTCATCTGTTGTGTTATTTACATTTTTCATACACCCAGTACAGTTTACAGCAAAGGGCAGTGGGTCAGCCTACTTCAGCCACTGGCAAACGTTACTTTTAAAGACTGCATTTTGCTCTTTCACAAGGAGCACATCCACACAAAAGGTAGTTCCCGTCACTGGCAGTGTTTTTGTTTGTACTTTATTACTTTAGTGTTGTCTTTGTGTTTAGAGCCTGATGTGATAGCGGGATGCTTTCTATCAGCTCAGCACTTCACAGCACAGGACACATTTCAGCTTCATCAGTTCCAGCATCCTGCTAACTGTCTATAAATTCCTTTTGAAGCTGCCTTTTTTTTTTTATCTGATCGCTGCTATGTCAGAGTATAGCAGATTGTGTTCATTTGAATCTATTCTTTATAAAGGTAGTTTCTTTTTAGAATGCATGCAATGAAATTTATTTAAAACTGCACTCCTGTATGTATTTTAATTTAAGACTACCACTATGCTCGTAAATAAATTTAGTTTGTATGCCCTGCTTGTATTTCCTTCTACTTTGCTTTCAGTGCTCTTGTATGTTATGCTTATATGGATATTTAACTATTATATTACTAATTGGATATGTGCTGTGCTATTTATCCATCTATCTTTGCAACCCTATTTTCCTACTTGTCTGTGTGTCTATCTACCTTTCTGTCTATCTACATGTCTGCATATCAACCTGTCTACCTATCTACTGTCCTCTCTATTTACCTGTTTGTCACTCTATCTCTTTCTGCCTCTTATCTATCTATATATGCAACTTCTATCCCTGTATCTATTTTTTACCACTTCTATCTATCTTTGAACGTCTATCATTTTATCTTTCTTTGCAATTCTAATATTCTATCTAGTCCATCAACAAGCAACTCACAACGCACCTCAAACTTCACCATCTTCTAGACAATACTCAATCAGGATTAATAAAAAACCACTGCACTGAAACAGCACTCATCGTGGCCACTGATGACATTCAAATCATCCTGGACCAAGGAGAAAGAGTGGCCCTCATCCTGCTCCCCCTCTCTGTGTCCTTCAACACTGTCTCCCATAACACCTTCATCAGAAGATTCCATGAAATTGGCATACAAGGTTTTGCCCTCAAATGGATCTGTTCCTTGCTCACGGGCAAGAGCCCAAAGGGTCATGCTGCCACCCTTCACATCAGAGACCAAGATACTGATATGCGGAGTCCCACAGGGATCATCCCTCAGTGCCACCCTTTTCAACATATACATGACACCGTTCGCCAACATTATCCGATCACAAGACATCTCCATCATCTCCTACGCCAATGCCACCAAACTCATTCTCTTTCCTGATGGATAAAACAACCATCCTAGACAACAAGCTCAACATGATGTCTCAAGTCAATGCAGTGTGCACCTCCTGCTTCCACATCCTATGCATGCTGCAAAAAATCTTCCAATGGTTGCCTCAGAACACCAGACGTACCATCATGTAAGCACACATCACAGCAGGTTGGACCACAGCAACACTCTCTCCAAACAACTCTTACACAGACTCCATGCTATGCAGAACACTGCTGCAATAATCATACTTGACCTTTCACGCCGCACCCACATCACTCCACACCTTAGGAAGCTTCACTGGCTCCCCATTCACAAGTGCAGCTAATTCAAACTTCACACATACACATACTAAGCACTACACAACACAGGACCAAAATACCTGAATAGCCACATACACTTTCACCAATTCACCAGACATCTATGCTCTGCCTCACTCTCACTCGCACACATTCACGGCATCCGCAAAAGCAAAACTAGAGGTCGCTCATTCTACTACATCACTACCACGACATGGAATGACCACCCTCAAGACATCGGAGCCTCCTCCTCACTTCTTGAATTCCGCAAAATGCTCACGATCTGGCTGTTCGTTTGAGCACCTTGGGGACCACAAACTTACACACCTGCCCAAGCGCCTTGATACCCTCTCGGGTGATTAGTGCGCTATACAAATCAATATAACATAACATCTGTATTTTCAACCCTAGCTATTGATCTTCCTCTCTGTGTGTCTATCTACCTGTCCGCCTGTGTATCTATCTACATGTCTGTCTACCTGTCTGTATGTCTATCTATCTATTTATCTATCTATCTATCTATCTTTGCAAGTCATTCACATGTTTCTTCCACTCACAGCCCCTTTAGCTGTTGTCTGACTTCGCTGAGACTTACAACAAGCCTCCCTTTCGCAAAGAGCACATCCACACACAAAGTAGTTCCCTTTAGTACCAGGGACTACTATGGCAATGTGTGCCTTTTGAGTAAAAAAAGAAATAGTTTTTCCTTTGCTCAAAGATTTTTAGATTGATGAGGGCCTGGCAGCCTCCCCAACAATAACGTTTTGCAACAACCATGACAGAACAAACAAGAATTGCCCATGTCATAAGGATGGCGAACAAAGCCCGACCTCTTGGCTTTGTCTATGCTCGTTTGTCTGGGTGACAGTTTCAGAGAGCTCTTCCTAACAAGAGATTTGTTTTCTCATGAAGAGGTATGAGTTCCATGTGCTCCTAAAAGTACTTCTTCACTTTTTATTGTACTTGGTCGTGGGTCGCATGGTGCTCTTGTGCTTTGTTTGCTCTAAGGATTTTTGAGACTTCCCCCACCATGTCTCCAACCCAAGGTGCCCATTGGAGCCTCAGACTAGAGCTCGCACCAAGTTCACTTGGGCCTTCTGGCCTATTCCGTGCTCTTTTCTAACTGAGGTGTTCCTCGGGGTGAGGTTTGGTCCGGTTTCCTACCAAATGCATTTCAGTGTGATTTAGTCGGAGACTGCGTCATTGGGCTTTTCAACTGTGATGTCCTTCCGATAAATGGCTGATCTCAGCTCTTCTCTGTCTTTTTCCTTCTTTTTATGTGAAGAATAATAAGGGTAAACCTGCTCCGGAACCTCTCCATTGTTCCGAGATAAACTGGGAGGAGTGTAAAATGACAACACACAATGGTGCCAAAAAATCACAGACCTCACTGAAAGACAAATCTCAACAGGGAACAAGCAATCCAACAACCAGCCTTAATAAAAAAAAATCTAAAACCCTTCAACACCACTAAATAAACAGAAGAACAATGCAACAGACAAGAGATAGCTAAAGTAAGTAACTAAGGAGAATAGTGCGGACGGGAAGAGGTCTGCATTGAACAAAAGCTGCCAGAATCATTGTGTCGTACTCTGAAGCCGGTTAATCTGTAAACGTACTGTCTGTAGTCACCGCCATTAAACCCGGAAGTGGTGTGGGGCCCTCTTGAAATGGGAATCTCAACATTATGGGAAATGTGGCAGACTGCCAGTGACGCTCGCTCCAGCCATATCCTTTCTTGCACAAAGGAAATAAACCAATAACTATTGAGCCCTATCTGAACATCAGTGATCACCCTGACAATTGGGCTGAACTGTAGCCTCTGTGAGCAACGCTATGAGATACTTGAGATGAACGCTGCAATAGCTAGTAATTCGGAATATCGAGCAACACTCTTATTTATTGGCTGGGCCCTGGCATATGATGACAGTGCCCTGGCATGTAATGTCATCAAATCTGCTGGTGTTTTATTTTGTGGAACAGACATTTTGATCTGTTATTAAGTAGAATTGCAACATCAGTGGTGATTGTGTCCTCGCACAGTAGCTACATCTATTATTGTTACTCCTGGCACAGGTTTATGGTGATTTTTGCCCCTCTGGTGGGCACAGTGTATTAGATCAGCACTCCTCCTGCCATCAGTATATATGCATCATACGCAGTCCTTGTTCTGTGTCCAGCGCACAGTATTCTCCCTGACACTTGTATAATTTGATGGTGTGGAGAAATAGCAGTTGTGTTTACTCTGACAAACTCATGTTCCTAGTCCCCCTTCAGAGCTGCTTGTACAGTATTTAGCATTTTAGCACATATATGCATATTTTTTTAAAGTAATGAAATGTACATTTAGCCTCAATTGTTGCATTCGGTCTTTTTTTTTAAGTTTAGAAAGGAATTTTATTGAAACAACAGAAGTGTCAACATACAAAATCAAAATTTAACAAGTGGCATCACATTATGAAAAGGAACTTAGGGATAATTATAATAATCAAAGCATTATAGAATAAAAGTGAAAGGTAGTACACAAGGAATGAACCGGGAGTATAATTGATAAAAGAAAACAAAGGAATGTTCAGGGGGATCATGGAGGTTTGAGTACCTCCTGTTGAGACGGCAATAACCTAATAGAGCGTTTGGCACTAATATCAATAAACAATGTTACAGGTGACCATAGATTCAAACGTTTTGTTGCCAGAGAAATGGGATAAACAAAAGAAGTATCTAACCTGTGATTATGGCAAACTGCATACCACCATGCCTGATATGAGATTTTAGTGGAATCCTTCCAATTTGTCGTAATTTGCTGAAAGGCCACTGCCAGTAACAAATCAATGATTTTGACGTGTGTTGGGTAATCCTTCCAAATAGGGGAAAGGCTGCCCAAAAACCCATGAACATAATTAAAGGAGAAATTAGTATTAAAAATAGAATTAATTTGAGACCATACACGTTTCCAAAACGTTTGAACAAAAGAACACGAAAACAACATATGAAACAAATCAGCATTTGGAGAAGAGCATGTCCAACAAGTGTTTGCTACTGAGGGATATTGCTTACTTAATGTATTAGGACAAACCAAAAGTCTATTATAAACAAAAAACAATGTTTGCGTCGTGTTTGTAGCTCTTGAGGATTGTCTTATCTTAGTCCAGATCTTCCCCCAAAAAGAAACCGACCAGGACGTCTGCAACTCGAATTCCCAAGCATCTTCCACCTTAGTCTTCTGTCTATCTCCTCTAAGGCCATGTAAGTGGGAGTAGAGAATGGAGGCTCTGGGTTGAGTGCGTAACAGGGTATGAAGATTGTGAATTGGGACAGGAATGTGAGCATCAGTTGACACGTTTATACATTTGGTGGATAACTGTAGCACAGCACTTTTAAGAAGATTATATTTAGGAAGGAAGGAGGCATGCAAACCGTAAGATGCCCTAAGTTGAGGAAAGGGTATAAATTCTGAATGGGAGAATAAGTGATGGATCCAAATCAAACCCCTTTGGCGCCAAGATTTCCAATAGAAGGGTCTATTACGGATTAGCAAGAATTTATTATGCCAAATTGTTGAGGTGAGGAAGGAAGGAATCAGAACTCTCCATCGCCGGAGAGGAGTTTGATTCTAGAAGCAGGGATGTGAGTTTGATTATAGGAGTGGAAAGGGATTTCGGCTTGCGTGAAAAAGAAAGGTATTCTTGAAAAGAGAAGGGATATACAAATAAGCTCTCCACTAGGGTCCATAAAGGACAATCATCTGTGGACTCATTGAACCAACATGCAGCTTGGCGCAAAAGAAAGGATCTGTGATATGTGGAGAAATCAGGAAAACTAACTCCCCCCCTCAGATTTGGGTCGGGTCAATTTAACTAGTGACATACGAGGCTTCTTGTTATTCCAGAGAAAGGAAGAAAGAATTGAATTAATTTTTTTGATCAATTTGGCAATCTGGGTACAGGAATATTAGAAATAGTGTATAACACTATGGGAGAGAGCATCATTTTTATAGTATCGAGGCGACCCCACCACGATAGATAAAGAGGATGCCATTTGGCTGTTAGTTCGGAAAGTTTTTGAGTACAAGTATTCATACACAAGGAAACTGTGTCTGGGATTAGAGGAGCAAAATGCAATCCTAGATATTTATTATGTTTGGGGCTCCAAGAAAAATGGGAGGAAGCAAAATCATCCCTAAAAGTGTATTTGGTGAGGGGCATGATTTCACATTTGTCAGTGTTCAACTTATAGCCAGAAACAGAAGAAAATGATTGAACTTCTGCTAAGAAAGCAGGAATAGACACCACTGGTTGCGAAGTAAAAAGTAAAATATCATCAGCATAGGCTGCAAATTTAATATGGGATGTTTTAACCTCAAAACCATGGATATCTTGATTTTGGCAAATTTTGGAGAGAAAGGGTTCCAAAACTAGGTTAAAAAGGAAGGGGGATAAAGGGCAACCTTGACGAACGCCTCTGCCTAAATCAAAAAAGGAAGATATTAGGCCATTAGCGCAGACTGCAGCACGGGGGTTTGAATAAAGTAGAGAGATGAGAAAAATAAACTTTGGTCCAAAGCCAAACCATCTCAGGGCATAGAAAAGATATGGCCATTCAACTCTATCGAATGCCTTCTCCGCATCCAGAGCTATCGCCGCGAGAGAATGTTTGAGATGGGAAGATCTGGACAATACATCAAAAAAAAGTCTTGTATTATCCGTAATAAGCCGGCCTTTAACGAAACCAGATTGTTCTTTGCCTAATAAATTTGGTAAAAAGGATTCCAATCGAAGAGCTAAAGCTTTAGAAAAATGTTATAATCAATATTGACTAATGAGATAGGCCTATAATTTTTACAAAATCTCAAATCTTTACCACCCTTAGGAATGAGACAAATATGCGCCTCTAGAAAAGAGCCAGCAGTGCCTCCAGATGCGGAAAAGGATCGAATCAGAGAATGGAGTTTGGGAAGTAATAGTTTAGAAAAATGAAGAAAAAATTCAACTGTAAACCCATCTGGTCCTGGTGCTTTGTCTTTTTTAAGGTGTTGTAAGGCATCCAGAAGTTCTTTTAATGTAGGGTCTGCCTCTAAGGGTGAAAGATCAGGAAAACCCTGTACAGGCTTTTGAATATTAGAGAAAAATTGGGACAACAAAGAGTCTGTGGGTTGTGCTTCTGTAGTATATAATGTTTTGTAGAAAGAGGAGAATGCAGTCACTATGTCCAGATCCTTGAACTTGAGGTTAGAATGGTCATCGTAAATGGATTCAATATTCAATTTATTTTGTTTGACCTTCAGGTAGTTGGCCAATAGTTTTCCTGCTCTATTTAGGCCTCCATAACATTTTGAACTGGATTTCAATAAATACAGTGAAGCATTGTCAGTGGTCTCCTTATTGAACTGCAATTTAGCTTTTAAGAGAGCATTTAAACAATCTTTCGAATTTGTGGAATAGTAGGATTGCTCCAGTCTCTTTATCTCATTAAAAAGGTCATTAGAGCGTTTACGGGCTACCATACGTTTTTTGGCAACATATCCAATGATAAATTCTCTAGCTGATGCTTTAAAGGCATCCCATATAATCGAAAAAGACATAGCGTCGTTTTGATTAAACAAAAAATATTCATTAAAAAATGTGGTAAAGGATGAAATAAAGATAGGGTCTAAAAGGAGAGCATTATTAAAACGCCATCTCCGGGGTGCATTGATTTTTGGTATGATGTCAAGACGAATTGAAATAGGGGCATGGTCTGACAATAAAATAGGTCCAATCTCAGCGTCAATAAGGGCCTGTGATACATTATGGGATATAAAGAAGTAATCAATTCTCGATTGTGTATGATGGACCGGGGAGTAAAAAGTATATTCTTTCTCAGTGGGGTGACACAATCTCCACGCATCCAGGAGTTTATGCTGAGTAATAGTATCAATAAAAGATCTGTGTGATTTATTGGGTGTAAAGGTAATTTTAGAGTTCCGATCTGAGAAAGGGTCAAAGACCTGATTACAGTCGCCAGCAAATATCAAATTATCCTCAGAACATGTGGTGAGATGCTGGGACATTGAAGACCAGAAAGAGGAGTCACCACCAGTAGGGGCATAGACGATGAAGAAAGAGACTGGAGCACCTCCCAACAACAACTTTACATTTAGCCAACGGCCATCTTTATCTGAATCTTGTGAAAGGAATTTAAAGGGAAGCATTTTACGGCAAAGCAACATGACACCATTACGTTTTCCATCCCCTTGGGAGAAGAAGACCTCCCCTACCCAACCTCTCTTCATTTTTAATGATTCCACTTCTGTTAGATGAGTTTCTTGAAGACATATTATATCAGCATTCAACTTAGCCAAATGACTCAATACCCTCTGTCTCTTGATAGGCGAATTCAGTCCCCTAACATTCCAAGATATTATTTTTAGTGTCATTAAAACTTAAACAAAAGAAAAGAACAGAAGAAGAAACAAAAAAGGAGTAGGCAATAAACCAAGATATTACATGTAGTATGGGAATAACATTGCCAATACTTAATTCTGTTTATCACAAGATCTGAGAAGAAAAAGGTTGACAAATTTAATGACCAACAGCATATCTGGGAGAGGAAACATTCCAAATAAACTAATGCTATAGACGATCCATTTAGGAAAAAATATAAAAGAGCAAATACAAATACATAATCCAAAGAGTACAAAGAAGAAACAGCCTGATTTAGTAAGAAGATAATGATGACACTTAAAGAGAGAATAGAAAAATAGTCGAAAAGAAAGTTGAAAAGAAAGAAAAAGAACCAAGGAAAACAGGGTGACATACTTACACAGGGAAGGTATAGGGAGACGGGGGGGTGAAACCACATGAAACACACGGCACATCCGGGTTTGACCACACGGAGGACTCGGAGGCAAACACGCCATGATAAGGAGATAACTGCAGGGGCGAAGAAGAAATACTTATTATAATTTCAAGTAGGAGTAATAAACAACGAAATACTGAAAAACAGTCATGCCAGCACCCAAACTCGTCCGGCTTTAACAACTATAAGAAATATAGGAGCATCATGTACTGAATATATATCACTTAAAACAGAAGATGCAGAGCATAGAACATTCTATAAAAGAACTTCAAAAACTCAGACAAAACGAGAGGAAGAAGGACCCGAAGCGTCCATAGCATCTGTTCTGGAGGAGTTGATAAAACTTCGTAGGCGCATCGAATCCTCGTAGGTGGTCGTCTTATTGTTATGTGTAACCTTGAAAAGGCAAGGATGGAAGAGACCATATCGGGCCCCCATTGATCGAAGCTCTGGTCTCATGTCAAGAAATGCCTTCCGTTTAATGGCTGTGGCTTTAGCATAGTCCTGTGCAAAGAACAGAGTTGAGCCTGACCAAGTTATTCGTGTGATGGATCTGGCTGCCGACAAAACCTTTAAAAGATCAGTGTACTCCAAAAAGTATAGGATGACTCCTCTTGGTTTCTGTGGAGAAGGTGCACCTAGAGAAAATCGACCCAATCTGTGTGCTCGTTGAATATTGAGCGTCGTATCTTCTGGCAGATGGAGTATCTTAGGCAAAAAGGACTTAAAGAAAGCAATAGGATCTGATCCTTCAATCCCTTCCCCCAGGCCATAAATGCGCAAGTTATTCCGCCTATTCCGGTTTTCCAAATCCTCTACCTGCCTTTGAAGCTGTGAAACCTGAGAGTTAAGCTGAGATACATTATCTTTGGTTTCGGTAAATGAGGCGATGTTAAGTTCAACTGTATTGAGTCTGGAGTCCAATTGTGACCAGTTGTCAGTGAGAACTTGTAACTTTGTATTCGTTTCTTCCATAAAGGGTCGAAGGGCCCTAATTTCTTCCAATAATAGTTCCATGGACACAGGCGAAGTTGATTTAGGGGGGGAAGGTGGATCCTTTTTTAGGCGTTTAGTGAAAGATTTTCCTGATGGTAAGTTAGTAGGATCCATCGTTGACTCAGGAGCCTGTGATAATGGTAGCAAAGAGTTCTCCAGTCTAGCGTATTCACTAAACATTTTGGAATTTTTAATAAAAACACGTTTAGGTATTGCAAGAGTTGAACGGGGATTTCTTGTTTTGCCCATAAAGCGTCAATCGAACACGCCTGTCAGGATACACAGTCAGGGGTTTTGGTGAATCAGTTAGAGCACTCGAGGAGGATAGTTGTGCGTTTAAGAAAATAAACGCCGTCGAACTGACCAAAGCGCTCACCAACTCCAATATAGTAAGTGTCTCAGCTCTGTAGTGTCGAGAATTGCATGAAGAAGAGAAAAGTAGTCAAGAAGTAGCCATGACTTGTTTAGTCTCTGAGAGAACTAAATATCGATATGCCAGGTAGGGTAGCAGTGCATGTTTGCAATCAAAGGAAGTTTCATTTAATAATCTAAAAGGATGGTTACATCATCTCCAAGAGATACCGCCTTAAACTACACTCTAAAAATAGAAGGCTCCTGAGGTATATGTGAAGAGAATTCAACTGAGCTCACAAAATGGCTGCCACAATCATTTCGTCTTACATTTCACCAAAGTGCGGCATTATTCTATCCTCTGAGTCAATAGTAATATTTTGGTGCCCTACGCTGCAGCAGATTAGTAAAAGCGCTGTTAGGCAATACATTTTGAGGCTTTATGCAAGAAGCGCATTCCTGAGAGCGGGTATTGCTACAAAATGGCGGCCGCGAATTTGCGTCTCCGCTCGAGAAACTCACGAAGGGATTAAGGCGATTCCAGTGCTGCAAAGAAGAACGTCTCCATGCTCCTTAGCCTCAGGAGGTCTTCACGTATCCTCGGTGAGCAGCAGGTACGCCCCTAAAAGCTGTAGGACGCGATACCGCCGCGCCGGAGAGCCTCACCGGGACGCCGCCATGTTTTCGGGCGTCAAGCCACGCCCCCTATTGTTGCATTCGTTCTTGATGGAGAACTCTCTGCTCCAGCCCCTCTTAGAGAAGGGCTGGCTCACTCGCTCTCAGTGCAATGTGGAACAGGGAAAACCTTTTTTTACCTGATGTGTCAGGTTCCCAGTCCATGTATGCTCTGCTCACAACCCTTACTTTGTTTGCAGTGATTGGGTTTTTCATAAGGAGTGCTACTTTTTATAGGGCTGCATGTTTACTCTGCCTCAAAGGGCTCCTCTGTACCTGATAAAAGCCACCATACCATGATGACGCTGCAGGAAACATGCAGTCGTATGATGCTCCTTTCATGGCTGGCACTTCGGTGAGGTGAGGCAGGAGCCTGGTGCTAGTGGTGACCCCAAACACTAGAGGCACAAACATTGATGGCAATCTATGGGAACATGCCTCAGCAGTCGCTAGTCATCTTTTCACGGTTTCTGCATCCCATTCCTATCGTTTCCCACCTCCTTGTACTGTGTTCTTTTATTATCTGAAGACGTCTCACTTGTCTGCTGCAAGAAAAGAGCAGCGGGTTGATTGTAGACTGTAGATACGTGTGCCCTGCTGTTAAAATGCTGTTGGAAGTTGAGTAGAAACTGTTTCGAAATTAATGCGCTGATATTTAGTCACTGTCGTATTTGGGAGTCATTTGAACACAATTATGTTTTTTTTTCCAGTTTGATTTTTCTTTTGTGGAAACCTATTCTGTTCAGGAAGTAAAGCTGTGTCCAAGCACGCAGGGTGTTCGCGGCAGAGATTATGGAGGAGGAAACAAGGATTTACATGCACTTTCCACAGAAGCAGTATTCCCTTGGAACGTGGACGGAGATTTAATGGAAGTGGCATCCGAGGTTCATATTAGGTGAGCATTTCAATATTGTTCCTTCTTCATTTCGGTCAGTTTGTTTCAACAAACGCCTACAAGTCTGTCTTATCCGATTGAAGAGCGCCTAAGAGCGCACTTAAATGCCCTTTAGCTGTGAATCCAAAGATGCCATTAGGATTTGGTTGAGTGGGGGCTCTCGGACTTTGGTTGTAGGGGTTCGCAGTTTGAATATATGTCTGCACCGAGGTGTGATTACTCAATAGCTCAACCAGGTGTGTGAGCTTGGCAGTTTGCTCTCTTAGGTGAAGGGGAGATTGAGGAAGGGATACCTTCTTAGACCAGTGTTTCCTAAACTGCGGGCCGTGACCCACTGGTAGGTCGGAAGCCGATTTTTAGTGGGTCACAAAAGTCCAAGCAATAAATAAAAATAAATAAACACTTTAAATTATGCATTTATGTTGCCGCATGTGCTGTGCTTCACAGACAGAGGTCAAATGTCGGGCTATGTCTTCTGATAAATTGCAGCTTATTTATTTATTTTTTACTTCGGACTGGTATTTACAAGCTCCTCTCCCTTTGCAGTCAGAGAAAGAAAAGTCAAGTGCATTATGTAATAGTCTTGCTGGGGTACATGAAGTGTGAAATGAAAGGCTGCAGGATGTACATTTTTCGTAGCACACAACAAAATGTAAATACCTTTAAACAAACTGTACACATTTCACAGTTAGGAAAGCAACAATTGGCATATATTTTTTGTAATTCTGAAGTGTGATGGAAACAAAGATTTTAATAGGATCAGAACAAATCAAAACATATTCACTAAAAACAGATGTGCACACTTTAAAATTTGCATGAAATATAGTTTTATCAGTAAAACTGTATGTTTGTACATATATAGACACCATTTCCATGGAAAATGTGCTGACTGTAAATGACAATGCGCTACCACACAATGCTTTAGTTGCATTAAAAAAATCGCCCGCCTCGTCCATTAAAGGTAGGTGGGTCACAAAAGTTTGTCATACGAAAAAGGGGATCGTGGTTCTAAAAAGTCTGGGAAGCACTGCCTTAGACCCAGAGCGGCAAGACTACATGTGCCAAGGCATCGCTGCTCCAGTGGAGTAATGCAAAATAAGGGGCCCTTAACTCTCCCATATCTCACAGATATACATTGGCCTTGTGTTGAATGGGTGCCCCTTCAAGGGTTGGGTGCCCCCAGCACTGCAGGGGCCTGCGTTACGCCTGTGCGCTGCTCACTTGTAATAAGTTATGACAAATGATTAGTGGCATACTTTTCTTATTACTTTCGCTTTCTGACTCCAGAATGCCTGTAGTAAGAAACTAATCTAAGCACCTTAACATAGAGATTACACTGTCTCACTTACTTATTAAGTTGCACCACAAACTGCATCCCAAATGAGATCTAACATTCCATATGTGGAACGTGCATTCTAGTTATCCTACTGACAATGAGAGCTATTCTTTGTAAACATTGCAAGCTTGGTTATTTAAAAATCCTAGTCCACATTAGATCTCTTTTTCCAAGTTAGAACTTAAACAGTATACTGTCTGATGCCACAACATTTTATTTCCTGATCGAAGTGCTGTAGTGCATAAAGGAAGGATGATGTATTTGTCTAGAGAAGAGTTGGGCGTAATGTCTTGCCAGCTTCTTTTCTGCCATAAAATGGAGACAGTTTTGTCTGTAGAGCTGGTAAAGAATGTTAACTTTTGTCACAGGATCACTTATATTTTCCGCTGTTAGAGATTGATTAAACAAGATAGAAACCATATTCTGAGTTGGACAGTAATCGTGCGAAATCGCCCCAGTACAAACACTGTTAACGCCCTGAATATTATTCATTTTTCCGACTATCAATTCTTTTGCAGTCAGTAATGGGAGTTATGTGATCAAGCGGTATTTGCACCCGGTTTTCCACTTTATTATCCTTGCTGCATTGTTTTTAGCATGCAGAATCCACAAGTAGCATCGGGTAGAATTTGCTGGAACAAAAAATCTGACTTGAATAATAATTGAACTCATATACTGGTAATGGGTGCAAGTGCAAAACAGGGCTGAAAAAATGAATGTTTTTCTCTTTGCGCCTCTAATTGGTAGGATGCCTTCATTGTTTTAATCTATTAGTATATTTCAACACCTGCTAGTCGTTTTTAAGTCTCGCCTAGCCAACGCATGTACTGCATGCGCTGTCTCTTCGAGACATGCTGTATCTAGAATATGGGCTTAAAAAAACTCCCAACTTTTCCATTGGTTCTCTTACTGTCCTTTAGAAATGCTGGCTTTTCATTGGTGAATATGCATAGTAGTCCCTCTTTTTGGAATTTTGTATCCTCCCATGAGGACTGTCCCTGTTACATGTGTTCTTATTCTTCATGTTAGTTATACTTTGAGAGCACTCTATTTTTGTTTGGTTGGCCTGCCTCTGCTCGTTAAGTGTTTGGTTTACTTGTGCATGAAACTTCGGTCTGCTTACTGTCCCTTAATCTCCCCGTGCCTCTCCCTTACCCCTCCCACAACACTGCTCGCAGGCCCCCCACCACCCCTCCGAAGCCACGGTTCGTTTTGCTAATTTTTTTCGCTTGTTTAATTTATGCCTCATTTGCACTGCAGTGCCCTCATTTAATCTCCCTTTGCCATCTGAAGGTCAGGAAAATGTGGGAGCGGGTGCAATGACGTGGTTACATTCCATTAAAAGAATATATTTGAAAAAACAAACACACAAATATATTCTTTGATGTTTCTTGCATCCGCTACCAAGTCTTTGCTGGTACTGCTATATTGGTAAAAAAGTGTGCAGTACCTTATGTGGCCAAAAGAGGTCCCAAGGGACATGTAGTGACAGCCTGTGGTACTGCACCCTTTCCCTGCTTCATGCACATTAGAACAGTAAATGTTGCTGTGCCTACAATAATGTGCTGCATAGGTAAATACCTATAAGGCCTCAAAGGCGAGACCGATTGCATTGCGAATGCTTGTTTTTATATTGTGTGGTTTATCCATTGTGTATTTCTGGCCTACTAGCATCAACTCAGAGGAGCTAGCTAGCTTGGGTTTCAGGGTTTTATCACCCAGAAGTCATAGCAGTGTGTCGGTGTCCCTTTCTCGGTTTAGCTACTATGCAAATAAAGAGCTCGGTAGGATTAGCAAAAGTATAAAAACGCCTCACTCCACCAATAATTAGTACTGTGTGAGGTTTCAAATGCACACTAAGGAACTCATTATGTGTGGCCTGTTACTCCTGATGCGTGAGTTACTGGCCCGTTAATCATGATGCTGCCCTCTTGGGATTGCAAGGTGTGCAGCAAATCTGCTGGTACTCTCACATTTTTTTTTCATTACTTTAATAACATTTTTGGTGGCACCGAGGTAGAACATTTCACTTCATCCCACGAACAGTACAATAAATGCAGCATTTTATTAAGCAGTTTGTAGCACGGGGAGAAATAAAAAAAAGAAATACAGAGCACAATCCCCTATAATTGACAAGCACCCAAGGAATTAAAAAGGTATCGAATACAAATACATCGATGAATAAGTGCATTAATTTCAGTCAGCTTCTGAAGAAAATGCAGAGGGAGAGCTAGGTTAACAGACACTTGATCTGTATAATCTAATGGCAGCCAACATCTTCGATGAAGGTTCGGAATGGGGCCTAGATTTTTTCAGACCTGCTCACTTTATCACGCAATATGGTAGTTCATTTTTCCTTAGCATATATCATCCATAATTTTCTGCTGGTGGACCCATAGTTTTTCACTCCAAGATTTACTGACATGCGGTGCTTAACATGTAGAAAAAAAAGTACTGGTGCCCAAAGTTTTTTCTAAGGAGGTTGAGGACCACTTTCAGAATTGGCACTGCCCATTTCCACCTAGGTCCACTCCTGGCCACTGCAGCGTCTCCCTTTCTGCCAGCCCCCTCACTCATGTGTGTCTACTCCCACGACTCTAAAGCACCCACACTCGGCTTACACAGAAACATGCTGTGCCTCAATAGGTTAGTACATAGAGGCCAGAGTCCCCCTCACCCTGCCCAGAGAAATTACCCAAAAACATCCAGGATACTTCAGCATCAAAAATGTTTGAAACCTTTTGGAATGTGCATCCCGATTGTTGTTTTGCATGTTGTGCATTTCTTACCCTCAGAACAATAATTTGTTTTTGCATAGCACTTCATTTATACCACACTTCTAGCAATAATGGGCGTTACTAGTATTACCCAATTCTGTGATGCTCTATTTGTCTACCTTTATGTGGATGGAAGGCTGATTCAGACTCTCACGGATCTGTAGATTACCAGCCGTTCCAAAGGCTCGATGCACTGTGCGGCTTGGGAACATTCACTTCCATAGCTTCTTCTGGGATTCTTAACTCTTCTGGACTTTTCTGCTGTCTGGCAGAGGCGAGATCACTCGGGCGCTGTGCGTCATGAAAGCCTAACTGCAGTCTGGAAATGGCAGCCAGGGCTAGATGGCAACTGAGAACCTTTTTCCACAGGACGTCCCTGGAATAAGTGCCCATGGGCCCCTCTGGCTCAAAGGGGATACTGATAAATCCATGCAAAAGATACAGTCATGCAACTCAAATGAGAACTCACATACAAGTGTATGTAAGTTCTGATTTGAGTTGCATGGATGTATCTTTATATGTGTCGAAAATATGGACTTGAAGATCATAGAAGCTGAAATAGGGAGCAGCCTTTTCTTGTGCCTATAAAGAGAAGAATTGTTAGGTCAGGGATTTACCTATAACCTTACTAAGGATATACGTAGATAACTAGGATATAATTTTGAGTGATGGTACCCAATCTTGATTTCTCCAGGAAGCTCCATGGAAAGGACCAATCAGTACTATCAAGCGCCCTCTCTGTATCTAGCAAGAAAAGGAGCATGCCTAGGAGAGACCACATTGGATAGCTTCAACATTAGTTGTATATTATTTAGACTGGCTGGTGTTTACTGGAGCTCAATTGGGGAAAGGGTCGTGGCCAGGTGATCAAGATGGGGCTATAGCTTTTTAATGCTTTAGATCGTGGGGCTGCCTAAGCCCTAAAACGTATGTAAAGGAGCTCTATGTGTGTCATTTACCAAAGCACTGGATGAAGGAACCGGTGGAGCACATCTTGACTCACTACCAGAAGATGAAATACTCAGAGGATTAAACAGTGGCTCAAAAAAGGACTGCCATGGCTGGGGGGTGAGGAGGAGAGACAGAAGGGAGAAGCCTGGCAACCAGAAAACACTTGGAGAGTCTAGCCTCTGATGCCACATTAGCCTAAATATCAGGAGACTAACAGTGCAAACAAGAAGTAAAACAAACCTACATAGCAACTGCAAAGATCAATGCAACATGATTCAATAGCTGGAAACAGACCTGACCAAGTGATGCCCAACACTAACTCAAAGATGACAACCTTATAACAGTATACAAGTAGAGGATCTAACAAAAAGAGGGATATAGAAGCTGATTATTCCCACCAGAAGAAACAACAAAAATGGGTCTGAGACACGATGGTATAGTAGTTCATGTAAGCAAGCGTTCCACCCACTCCCCCAAGACATGTGGATGAATCTGAAAAACAAGGGTCAGAAGGGAAAAAGCTCCAATTGGACACATTCATTAAAAATCAGTCCACATAGGAATCGGAATGCACAAGAGACAGACACCATCACAGTGACAACACATAAGGAAATACAGGGCTGACCAAGGATGATATTCACTCACTCCTAGAGGATTTGAGATGAAAGAGGAAGGAAGATCTGAAAGCATAACTAACTGAGGTTAGGAAGTGTATCACAGAAGCCATACGACACTGAACGCCCAGGGTTATATTCCTGCAAGACTTTGCTCAATCAACCTAGACTTAACAGAAGTTTCTGGACCCAGTAATGGAAGAGGTGACAAGACAAAACCTAGGATTTCATTGGACGTTCCCTGGTGGAATACAGTTCCAATACAAGGGTGGGAATCACCATATAATGTTGGTGAAGAAGCGAATTGTAGCATTAGGAGTCCAAACTGTGACAGGAAGACTTGTAGCACCCTCACATGAAGAAATAAGTGACCATAACAAAGGAAGAAGCAAATGGCAGAGATAACGCTCGGCAAGAAGAGGAAGATCTCTGAACAGAAAGAAAGTGTGATGAGACCTGAACACGCATTCTCCCTGAGGTGGAGAACACGGCTTGTAAATGAAACTGTGAACCTGATACATTCGGAGTCTTAAAGGACTATTGGTTTGAACGAAAGATAAATGGAAGCTCCTAAGGGAACTTTGATTTAACAAGGACCTAATGACAATGGTCCAGTGTAAAGGATGGTCATAAGACATTCTTTTGGGCAAAAGGATCATATATTATAATGTTGCAGACAAGTTGTTTATGCTATATGGTTTAGAACATATAGCATAAGTCTATTTTTGAGTGGGGTGAAGCAAAGAGCAGAAGGAAGGTTGGATTATCAAAAGATTAACTCAGTTCTAGAAAAAGTGGAAAGATATGACATTGATGAGGGCATTCAAGTACTTGCATACAATGTGAGAGGGACTTAATTGCCTTGTGAAAAGAGCTAGAGTGCATGTGGGATTAAAGGAAGAAAAACAATAAGTATTGCTCTTACTAGAGACGCCCTCGAAAAGGGGAGACTTGGAAAAATTTAACACAAAGCACCTTACTTTCCAAATACATGCAACAGCTGAAAACAAAAACTGTGAGGTAGTAATTCTCTTGAGAAACACATCACCTATAACGATTTGTGAGGTCCTCTCAGATAACCAAAGGAGGTATGTATTTGTCAAATAAAACACATGCTGATTCATTTAAATGGTAGAAACTATATGCTTTCAGAACTAGAAACAGAACAGGTTCATGGTATTAATTCTGCAAAAAATGTGAGATTTTACAGAGGCTAAAATTATTATGTGGGTGGGGTATTGTTAATCGAGTCGTGACAGAGACTGTGGACAGATGAAGCACTAACAGATGGGCTGCACCGGCAATGTTGTGTGAAACAATTAAACAGCTGGGAGACATGAGATTGATGGATGCATTGTATAGACTTTGAATCTGATAGTTGGGCCCTACACCCTCTTCCCTTATGTCATAGGAAATATTCCCTAATGAGCATGAACTTCATCTCTAGTGATTTATTGGCCTGATGACCAACAGAAAGATAGGATCTACGATAACATTTGTACCACCTGCCACTGACACGGACCGTTAGAGCACCACAGACCACCCCTACAGCTTGGAACTGGCGACTGAGGAGTTATGTACTACAGAACTCAGCCAACAGATAATAATGGAGCCAATAATGGAGACTATTCGGTACTACATACTACACAATAACACAACAGACACTGGATGTGCTGAAAGCAGTAATTTGGGGGAGTCAGAGATCCGCCTTTTCTAGGTCACTCTGGATTTTTGTACGGTTTACCTGGTCAAAAAGAATAATATAAGGATACCAATACCAATTCTCGCACTAGATGTTGAAAAAGCAATCATCAGTAAGAATGAGGTTTTACATGGGAGACACGTGGATTAGGATGGCAATGGTTTTATACCCCAGGTTTAATGCTAGGATAGCAATGAACGGAATGTTCTCCGAAATTTCCAAATCCATAGAGGCATTAGACATGGGTTTCTGAATGCCTCCTCCTTTTCGTATAAGCCATAGAACCCCGAGCGATGGCATTGAGGCAGTCGGAAGAGATAACTGGAATGCATTTTGGAGGGGTTGAGCGCAACATATCAGTTGTTGTGGATGATGTCTTAATTTACCTGATGGAGCCGCATAGAAAGCGCCCACCCCTTTTGACCCGATGAGAAAATTTGGTGAACTATCAGACTGCAAAACTAACTCACACAAGTCAGGTCAGGTTTAATGCCCATAGGTCTGGAGCAGAATTCACGGCTACTGCACCCTTTAAAATTTAAAATAGAACAGAGATGACAGGAACACTCAGGAGTTTATATCACACCTTGAATACATGAAAAATGGGGGACAACATATCCCCCATGATAGAAGAGATTTAAAAAAAAGACCTGAAATGATGGAAGCACCTTTACGTCTCATGGCGGGGTCGAATAGCAGCCATTAAAATGAGTTAAATCCAGGATTCTGTATATACTTCAAGCTCTTCTGATACAAATTGAAGACATAGTATTCTGCTCCGCTCAAAATTCTACAATTTCTTTCTGGCAGGGGAGATCCACAGGGATCTCCCGGAGTGGTCATTGAAATACTCAGGCATTGGTACACAAGTAGAATGGTATGGAATGTGGTGTGGCTGCCCAAATGAAGTATAGCACAAAAACCATACCTCAGTCACATAGCATAGCAAGCATGGGATGCAGTAGCTCACCAAAGAGGACTGACCACTTTCCTGTCCCCTTTCACACCCATCCACCTTAACCCGAACGTGGCACCATCTCACATGGGGGATGCTTTTAAACCCTGGAAAGAAGGAGAATGCAGAATTCTCGCGGATCTGTTAGAAAAATGGATGATTAAGATGTACGCAAATTGCAAGCAGGCCTGTTAGAAATGGGGGTCTCTAGTTGGCAATGGTTTACACCGTTGTCCAAGTAGGGATCCTTCTTTCTAGTCAGGGTAAGGGGGATACACTTCTAAAATAACCCCTGCTCACCCCCTTGGTAGCTTGGCAGGAGCAGACAGGCTTATCTCAGAGGCAGTGTTTGTGCACACATACAGTAATACAGTGAAAACACTGCAAATGGACACCACACCAGTTTAGAAAATTAAGTAATCTTTATCTAAACCAAACAAGACCAAAATGACAAAAATCCACAATACACTTATCAAAATATGACTATTAAAAGGTAGAAACAGTTCTGTCCATAGAAAACTATAGATGCAACACTTTCAACACAAAGTACCTTGGATGCGTCAAAATCATAACAAAAACAGCCGCAGGGAAGGTGATACGTCTGTTACTTACGTGCAGGCAAGGTGATGCGACGGTTCCTTACTCCAGGGGAGGTGATGCGTTGGTTCCCTACTGCCACGCAGGGGAGGTGATGCGTCGGTTCCTTACTGCGGCCCCAGTGTTGATGTAGACTTTGCAGCCCGGTGCGATGCGTGAGGATCGGGAATGCGTCGGTTCTCAATGTGGCGACAATGGCGCTGTGTTGGTTCCTCCAGCCGCGGTCCCACGATGCGTTGGTTCTTGCAGCCACGCAGCAGGGCCTGCCTTGGAATCGGTACGGTGACCTTGGACTGCGTAGATCGGTGCACTCGATGCAGTGTGCAGGAACAACCTTCAGAGGCCCAGATCAGCAACAGGCACCTCTTGGCAGGTCAGAACTCCAAGTAAGGAAGTTCAGGGGAGCTGGGGGTGAAGCCTTTGTATCCCTGAGGCAAGCCCTACTTCAAGCCCTTGGCGATCTTCCTCAAGCAGGGGACACAGCAAAGTCCTTGTCCTTTCCTTGGTAGAAACAGCCACCTCAGGCCAACCCCAGACAGCACACAGTAAAGGGGCAGTACTTCGCCTCCGTTTCTCTAGCTCCTCTCCTTGGCAAAGCTTCCTCTTGAATCCCAGAAGTAATCTAAAAGTCTGGGCCCCACTTTTTAAAGCACAAATTCCTTTGTTCTCTGGTGGCAGAGAAGCTCTTTGCCCAGCCAGAACCAGTTCTGTCCTCTCTGGTGCAGCTGCCCAACTGGAGGTGAAGACAGCACTGTCCAAGGCAGACCAGGCCCATTCAGGTGTGAAAGAAATCTCCTCCCCCTACTCTGAATGCAGCCCAGGTCTATTCAGCCCAGCCCTAATTTACCCTGGAAAGGCAGGACACACCTCACCCCCCTCTCCAAGTGGCTGTCTGAACAGAATGCACATCCCCAGCCCCTGTCACTCTAAAGCCAGTCAGTCAATACACAAACCTAGCAGAGGCACACAGGATGGCTAAGCAAGAAAAACCCACTTTCTAAAAGTGGTATTTTCAAACACAGAATGTAACAATCATCCTTACTAAAAGATGCATCTTTATATTCTGAGTTCAGGCATACTAAACTTTAACTTCCTATCTTGTCCCCATGGAAAGTTATATTTATAAGATGTTATAAATGAACTCCCATTATAACCTTTGGGACAGGTAGCCTTTCAATGGTGAAAAACAAAATTGGCAGTATTTCACTATCCGGACATGCCATACACATCAGGACATGTCAAACCTTTCACATACACTGCACCCTGCCCTCAGGGGTATCTTGGGCCTACCTGAGGGGTGACTCACATGTAAGAAAAGGGAAGGTTATGGCCTGGCAAGTGGGTGCACTTGCCAGGTCGACATGGCAGTACCAAACTGCGCACAGACACTGCAGTGGCAGGTCTGAGTTACATTTACAGGCTGCTCATGTGGGTGGCACAATCAGTGCTGCAGGCCCACTGGCAGCATTTGCTTTACAGGCCCTGGGCACACACAGTGCACTGTACTAGGGACTTAACAATAAACTAAATAAGCCAATTATGGAAACACCAATCCATGGCAACAATTTACAGAGGGAGCACTTGCACTTTGGCACTGAACAGCATTGGCAAAGTGCCCAAAGCATCTAGACCAGCAAAAACGAAGTCCAATACACAGTAAAAACACAGGAGGCAAAGGCAAAAATACAGTGGAAACCCATGCCAACGATGCCAGGTCTAACACGTGTCCCCTCCAGCTGAAATGTGCGAGAACTACCCACCCTCTTGCGAGTTCTCTTCACTAAGGCGGAAAAATCTAGACAGACCGTCAGCATTGGTGTGTTCTGTACCAGGGCGGTGTTCCACCGTAAAGTCCATCCCCTGTAGGGAAATGGACCATCTCAACAACTTTGGGTTCTCACCCCTCATCTGCATCAACCATCTGAGGGGCCTGTGGTCAGTCTGAACCCGGAAGTGAGTCCCAAACAAGTAGGGCCTCAGCTTCTTCAGCACCCAGACCACAGCAAAAGCCTCACGCTCAATCGACTCCACCGCTGTTCCCGTGGAAGTAACCTCCTACTAATAAAAATTACTGGTTGGTCTAGTCCCTCCTCATTTAGTTGTGAGAGCACAGCCCACACACCATTCTCTGAAGCATCTGTCTGCACCACAAATTCCTGTGAGACGTTGGGTGCCTTGAGCACGGGCGCCGTGCACATAGCAGATTTCAGGGCATCAAAAGCTTTCTGACAGGCGTCAGTCCAGTTCACCTTCCCGAGCTGCTTCCTGGAAGTCAGCTCTGTCAAGGGGGCAACAATGGTGCCATATCCCTTGACAAATCTCCTGTAATACCCGGTGAGGCCTAAAAAGGCTCTCACCTCTGTCTTGGGGGGATTCCCAAGCCGGAATGGTGTCAATCTTAGGCTGTATGGGCGCCACCAGGCCACTTCCTACCTGGTGTCCTAAGTACACCACTGAGCCCTTTCCGATATGGCACTTGTTGGCCTTGATCGTAAGGCCTGCCCTCTGCAGGGCCTTCAACACTTCCAAGCGGTGGTGCAGATGTTCCTCCCAAGTGACACTGAACACTGCGATGTCATCCAGGTGGAAGAAAATGCACTCCAGCACACATAGTTCAGGTTATGGCCGTAAGCCTCTTCTTGATAAAGTTATGTTGAAATGATCAGATCCAGTCCACAAGAGTCAGATTCTTCCACAACGTTTTTACTTGAAGATAAGTTTTCATACAATGTGTGTCCAAAACAACTCAGCTGACACGTGTTTCATCCTCCTGGACTTTTTCAAGGCTAAGAGAAAAAGGTCCAAACTGTTTCTAGAGTCCTTCTGGAACGATGTATGAAAAATGGTTGTCCCAATAGTGGACTAAGTCATCTAATGGAATCCCCAGTACGTATAATCTTCTGGAGAACCAAGGGAAGTGTGTAGCGTGGCCATGATAAGCCCGCCGCTCTGCCGTGTCCGGGGTACGATGAACGCCGTAAACACCTCAATCAATCCATAAGGGAAGTTTAAAGCGTGCTACTCACCCGTGAGGGTCTCAAGACGCTGGGGGGGTGGGAGGAGGGGAGCAGCTCCGGACAGTCGAAGAGCCAGATCTTGAGGGTCTTTCTGAAGATGTGCAGGGTGGGGCAGCATCTGATGTTGATCGGCAGCTCGTTCCAGGTCTTGGCCGCGATGTAGGAGAAGGTTCTTCCCCCTGTTCTTGCTCTGCGGATACGCGGGGGTTCAGCGAGGGCGAGGTCGGCGGATTGGAGGTTCCTCTTGGGTTTGTGGAAGGAGATTCTGTCATTGAGATATTGGGGTTCGGTGTTGTGTACGCATTTGTAGGCGTGGTGAGTATCTTGACAGTTACTCCTACTACTGTCATCCAGGTAGGCAGCACTGAAATCATCCAGTCCAGCCAACACCTGGTTGACCAACCTCTGAAAGGTGGCAGGGGCATTCTTCAACCCAAAGGGCATCAACCGGAATTGGTAGTGCCCCTCTGGGGTTGAAAATACAGACCTCTCCTTGGCCCCATCAGTTAAGGCAATCTGCCAGTACCCAGACGTCAAGTCAAACGTACTGAGGTACTTGGCAGCTCCCAACCGATCTATGAGCTCATCAGCTCTGGGGATGGGAGGGTGCGTCAGTCCTGGTGATGGAATTGAGGCCTCGGTAGTCCACACAGAACAGGAGTTCTGGCGCGGCAGCGGGTGCGGCAGCCTTTGGGACCAAAACCACTGGGCTGGCCCAAGGGCTGTTGGAGGGCTCAATCACCCCTAAGGCTAACATCTTGGAGACCTCCTCCCTTGATGCAAGCTTTGACCCGGTCAGTCACCCTGTAAATTTTGTGCTTCACAGGAGGACTGTCCCCAGTGTCCACATCATGGACACACCACTGAGTAACACCTGGGGTTAGAGAGAACAGAGCGGCAAACTTCCCCAACAGCTGGTGGCAGTCCCTCTGCTGTTCAGGGGTCAGGTCGGGGGAGAGGGCTACACCGTCCACTGACCCATCATGTTCCTTAGCAGACAGGAGGTCAGGAAGAGGCTCAGTCTCCTCCTCCATTCCAGCATCTGTCGCTCGGAGCATGCCCACTTCGGACCTCTCCAAGTGGGAGTTAAGGCAGTTCACATGTAGGACCCGCAAAGGGTTCCTGGGAGACTGCAAGTCCACCAGATAGGTGACTTTACTCTTGTGCTCCACCACCTCAAATGGCCCAGTCCACTTGTCCTGGAGCGCACAAGGCTCCACTGGGGCCATGATCCACACTTTCTGGCCAGGCTAAAACTCAATCAGAGTGGCATTCTGATCATACCACCGTTTCATCTCTTCCTGGCTGGCTTCCAGATTCGCCTGAGCGAGTTGTCTGAAGGGCTTAGTCTGGTTCCTGGAGGCCAGCATGTAGCTATATACATCCTGGGGAGGTTTACTGGGAGCTTTCTCCCAGCCTTCTTTGACCAGACTCAGAGGTCTAGTCAAGGAAGGATGCCCATACAGGAGTTCAAAGGGACTGAACCCTAAGGACTTCTGCGGTACCTCTCTGTAAGCAAACAACAGGCATGGTAAGAGGATGTCCCACTTACGCCTCATGGGTTCACCAAGACCCATAATCATGCCCTTTAGGGTCCGGTTGAATCTCCCAACCAGCCCGTTACCTTGGGGATGGTAAGGAGTGGCGAACTTGTAGGTAACACCGCACTCCTGCCACAGGGACTTTATATATCTGGATATGAAGTTGGTACCCCGGTCGGATACCACCTCTCTGGGGAACCCCACACGGAAGAAGATCCCCATCAACGCTCGACCCACCATGGGGGGCATCACATTCCGGAGAGGGATAGCCTCGGGGTACCGGGTGGCATGGTCCACCAAGACCAGGATGAACCTGTTGCCCATGGCTGTCTTGGGGTCCTGTGGCCCCACCATGTTGATGCCCACCCTCTCAAAGGGGGTGCTGAGGACAGGGAGAGGTTGGAGAGGAGCCTTGCACTTCCTCCCACTCTTGCCACTTGCCTGGCAAGTCCTACAGTGAGTGTCAGAATCCTTGCACATTTGGGGCCAGTGAAAGTGGGTGACCAGCCTTTCAAAGGTCTTGTCCTGCCTCAAATGCCCTGTCAAAGGTACATCATGAGCCAGACCCAGTAGGAAGGCTCTGAAGTGCTGGGGTACCACCAGCACACGGGCTGACCAAGGCTCAGCAACCTTAGGCTCACTATACAGGAGACCATTCTCCCAGTAAATCCAATGTGACCCAGACTGATCACCTGCTGCCTGGTTTGCAACCTGCTGCCGCAAGCCAACAAGAGAGGGGCATTCCTGCTGCTCCTTGCAGAATTCCTCCCTGGAGGGGCCCCCTTCCTGCTGCCAATGGGTTAGCTCAGGCAAGTCCCCCAGTTCGGCCACTTGCTCCCCTGTAGGCTCCAGGGCATCCCCCTCAAGGTCTGCCAACTCTTGGACCGTGGGAACTTGGGGGGCCGGTTTCCCGCGCCCCTGTCTCCTCTCTTTTTGGCAGGCACCTGGGCCATTCTTCCAGGCTCCAGGTCCTCTTGATTGCCCTTACCAGCTGCCATGGACCGAGTGGTAACACACGCCCACTCAGGCAGTCACAACATCTTCAAATGAGACTTACGCTCCACCTTCTCCCAAGGGGTACTCTCCAGATCGTTGCCTAGCAGACAGTCAACAGGCATGGCTGGCCTCACAACTACTTTCAAGGTACCCGAGACACCCCCCCCCCACTCAAAGGGAACCTGTGCCACTTTGCAGAGGCACTCTGAGTTGTCAGCTGCAACTACGGGGAAAGTACATTACAGTAATTTTTACCTCTCCGCTATCCAACACTTATCCTACTGTTGCACTCACTAGAATGTTTTTTTAATATTTTAAATTATGGATATATATATATTTTATTTTTATATAATTTTAAAGTTTTAAAATAAATGAAAGATAATAGTTAATTATTTTAAAGTAAATATATATATGTATAAATTATTATGTTTGTGTGTTTAATATTTTTTAAATTAAGTTTTTGTTATATTTTGTAAAAATGTATATTAAATGTAATTTATTTTGTTAATATTAATATTTAATATATATTATTTTATTTTATATATATATATGTAAATCGATATTTTTTACATCTATATTTTTTACATCAATATTTTTGATTCGATATTTTTGTACTTACCTCTTTAGGTATGGGAGTCGATATTTTTGTAGTCTATATTTTTTCCCGATATTTTGAACATCGATATTTTGAACATTGATATTCTATCAGTGAACCTTAACTATGTAATTGCCAATGGGGACACTGGTCTATCCACAGTAAAAATGACAATTTGTTTTTTTTACTGTTAGGACATATAATGTCCTACCTAATAATGTATAGCTCTCTACTGAAGAGCTCAATAGGCCTGTCTACAAGGAGACTTATATTAAGGGAGGTGTGGGCGTAGCCATTGGTTTAAATAGCAAAGTCAAACTAGCAGTTTAGACCTGCTCTTCTAGTCTGCAGTGGCAGGCTGGGAGCCATGTTTGTACATTGTTGCACTCAGGATGGCACAATCAGTGTTGGAGTCTGGGGTGGACACTTTTAACTTACAGGCCCTGGGTACCATATACTAGAGACTTATAAGTAAGTTAGCTTATGCCAATTGGGGATAGCCAATCAACTTAGGGTGATAACATTGGCACAGAGGTCTGGCTAGCAGGCCTCAGTGCACTCTCAGAATTGAAAACCAGTAGCTATTAGTCAAAATGGATGCAAAAAGCAAGGGAGGGATACCTGTAAAAATCTTGTTTCCTCACAGTTATGTGCACCAGAATGGGGATAGCTAGATTTTGGAAACCAGCAGTAAATATGTGGTATGCCAAACTTTTAAACAATGGCTGTAGAGAGACTCTAATCAATGACAGAGATAACTTCCTAGCAGTGTGGGCAGCCAGTTTTGAAGTATATCAATAGGCACTGCCAGGCTTACAATCTTGGCCACCAAGATTACAAGTACTGAAACTCTTTGATTCAAAGTTTGACACACTGGAATAAAGGCTGCACAGCCGCAAACAAAGACATATGATACCTGGATGGAATAATAAATAGTTGACCCTATAGAGAACTATGATGAGCCTCAAACTCCAGCTCCAACGGAGGTGGAAGGGAAAGAGGGAGTTGGGACAGAGTTTTTTGCTTTTTTACATATGTCTTATTTCATGAATATTCAATTCATTGTACTATAAGAATACTGTACAGCGGGATGATTCACAAGCCTTATATACAAATCTAATTTGGAAAATCAGATTGTGAAACAATAAGTGGCATTTAAAAAAAATATATATATAATAAAGCCTAACTCCATTGGTTGAATGATTTTGGACTATATAGTCTTGAGGTGTGTGGTCAATATTGTTGTGACGACTAGTTTCCTTGCACATCAGGGCAGGCAGGCTTGACTGGGCTCCAGGTGCCTCAGTTGGAGTTGTTCCCTGCTGGGGATCGGAGTCCACAGTACTACTGGACCCCAAACTGGATAACCAAGTACTCTTCTCCAGAACGTGATTCTCTCAAGGTAGTGAGACAGGGCAGTCAAAGGCTTACTCCAAGAGGTGAGGTCGGTTAGACATTCAGAATACAGTTTATACCATCATGCCAGCTAATAAGATCAATGTCCAGTCAGTGCTTTACTTTATAAAAGAAAAGTTCTTTAATACACTCAATAGAAATATAACACACACAAAACTAAGACACACAGTGAAAACCACAATTCTCTACGACCCATCGGGCCATAGTTCTGACCCCAAACAGTATTATAGGGCCTAAGCGCTAAGCCCTATGAAATCAGTTAATCTTGCCTTATACAGACCATGTAGCACAGCTAGAGTAATGGTACCAATACTTGTATTACAGTGATGGGACTTCAGCAGTTGATATAAGGCCAGATGTTCCAGGTCCCGCCCACTGTCCCACCTCGCAAGAGAAGTACCCACCCTTCCTTGGCGAGGACACCACTCTGGTGGTGTTAGGGGTCTTGTTATGGGTGCTTGGTGGCTTGACACTGTTACTGGAATCCCACTAGGCCAGTAATTACTGGGCTAGCTCTAGAAGGGTAGTGGTTGGCCAGTGTGCCAGACCATATTGATGGCCTCAGAAAGGTGTGGGACTTGTACCACAAAGCCCAGTAGTCTCAGTCTAGAGTTTCTAACAGCAGGGCAACCATGGGGATGGTCAGGACCGGCTGTAGCGCTGGTGGCGCCCGGTGTGACAATAATTGTTGGCGCCCCCACCCCCATGACCTCTTCCTCAGATTCTCTCACTACCACTGGGCAAAAGTGCCCCTCATCTCACCAATCATAAGTTATTGCTAAACACAGCGCACCCCATGAGGTCAGTGCCCCCCTCCACAGGTCAGCGCCCAGTGCGGCCACACCAGTCGCACTGCCCTAAAGCCGGCCCTGGGGATGGTGCTACTTGCTGCTAGTGTAGGACAAGTAAGGGCAAAGCTGGAGACTATGCAAGTTCTGGGGCAAGGATCAAGAGTTCAAATGGTAAGTTCTTCAATAAGGGACTCTCCCCTCAGCTACCCATAAGCTCCCACAGCACAGGGGAGGAGTCAAGTGTGAAGCAGTCTCACCTTCAAAAACAGTATGGAGCTTCCCTGTTTTCCTTCGAGTATCTGCTTCCAGTCTCCTTGTACTTTAAAGCACTGTCTGCGTCCCCAATCCTCACTGATAGCTCGATCTCTGCTGGGATGCCTCCTGATGAGGTGAAGCCCAGCTTTCGTCAGGCTGGTAAACTCTTTTCACAAGTAATCCGCTACGGACACCTTTTCAAATCCAAACAATATTCTCTGGTCTGGGAGAGAGAATGCCAATACAACAATCCTGGATTCCACTCCTGGATCAAGGCTTCCTTGACGACCCTAGTAGGTGCCTGGTTATAAAAGGAGAACAGCCTTGAACAAATAACTGGCTAATGAGGCTAGACATTTATCATCCCCTCATGGACAGGTTGATCCAATCTAGGGGTTCTGCTACTTTTTAATCCTGGGTGCCCCTCCAATCCGGGGACATATTTCCTCCATGTTCAGTGCATTATCAGTGTGAGAGAAGGGCCTGCTGCTCTCCTTCCCAGTCTCTTGGTACCTGTCCAGCCTGTTCCCCATAGAGGAATTTTATTTAACTCCAGACTAGGAGGTCCTGGCCATCTCCCAACAGAAAGGACGGGGGTCGTCCCAGCAGAGGGAGGGGTACAGGGGATCTGGAATGTCCAGCAGAACAGAAAACACATTAAACACAATGGCTTAACATCCTCTCCCAGTAAACCCACTGGCTCTTGAAACACACATCCCAGTTTGCCAGTCTGACAGAGGCAAAAACAGCCCATGTAAGGGAGACTGCACAGACCTCACTAGGATGGAGCTGCCAGACAAGCCTCCTAAAGGGGTACAGGGGAAAAGGTACCCGTGAGTGTAGATTAAAGCCGCTGCCACTCTACCACAGTCTGGGTAGAGAGGGCCATATATAGAATTTGCTTTTCTTTTTCTCTGCGTGCAGCATCCAATTGAATGAATACTGACACAATATTGTCACCTCCTTGCTTTTAGTGGGAACGGAAGAATGGAATTGGACCAGCAAGAGAGGCAAACTCAACCGAGATTCATCACGGCCCCATCAATAAGTCTCATGTTAGCATTGCTACTGCAACTTCTTTTAAACCTATCCACCTTAAAAGGGCCCTCCGTTTGGTCGGGGAGTTTAGCCCTTAGACATTAGGAGAGAGCACCTCAATCAGAGCCAATAAACCTAGTTTGAAAACGTAAATATCCTAAATTTTGGCCTCGAGTTTTCACCTACCCACACCAGGCAAAATATCCCAGTGAAAATCCGGCCACAATGAGAACTGATCCAGATTCACCAGAGGCTCCATTGTATTCCCCATTCCAGATGTAATGACCCAGTAAAGGTGCAGTAATTCTGCACACTATACGCAATAATTGCACCCGGCATTATTGGATCTTTTTAGTGAGCCAATTATGAGGGCTTATATGTGACATGCGGAAGGGAGAGGTGGTAAAGTCTGTGGCCCTAGAATGTTACGACGCTTAATCAGACATAGCTCTTATTCCGCCAACCGCGCATCCTTCCAGATAGGAAACCAGGTGATTGCTCTCTCAGCGGCTCATATGACTATGTCTGTCGTCACAGGTGTTTCTCAGGATTCACTCTCTTCAATGTGGCAAAGAGGTGTAGCCAGGGCTTTAAGTGGGATGAAAAAACTAGGGGGTCTTATGTTGAAGTGTATGCTATGTTTGAGCGTTCTATACACACCCAGCCGCCACAAAGCCAACCTTTCCCTCAACAATGATAATCAATAGCATTTTATCCTTGATGGACAGGCATACACGGTTTATGCATGTGCAGACGTTATAAGGAAAGGTATTGTAACAGAACCAGAACACCTGGGATTAAATCCATACAGTGAGATAAAATCTCATTAAATGGGGCTTGCGAGTATGGACCCAACTAATTTCCTCGGTAAACAGATCCTAATATGAAATCTTCTAGTCAGTAAATAGCAGGCTCTCAGGTTACACTGCACTGTGGTAATGACCTGAAATTTAACCTTTGCAGTAAGTGTGCACCTTTAGGCTTGTGCCACGTTTCTTTTCGCTGACAAGGCATAAATACATTTATTATTTTTGGAGGTCTCTAGTTGCAATGGTAATTCAATGTGTACTATTTAATACTTGATCTGAGTTGTAAATCATATGAAACGTACTCAGTTGTATTTCTGCTATACAGTGCTCCTGCTGACAATTTGGCCAGACTGCACCTTGTGTAATATACTGTATATTAATCCAAAATTGTTTTATGAAGCACTCATTCGGGCAGAGGGCCTCAGGCACTGAAATCATAGAATTGTTAGTCAAGACTAATCCAATCCAAAGAGAGTTTGATACAAACATTTATAGCAACATGGTTTTCAGAAGTTACAGAAGATGGATAAAGACGCCCTACTCCGTGGTGCAAGCGGCAAGGGATTCTACAGAGTTGGTAAGAACAGAAAAAGTAAAACTGCCCCTTGTTTTCCTTCAATGAGATGTTCCGTTGGTGCGCAGAGGCAGAAGTAAGTAAGTGTTCAATGATAAGGAAATAGTGGGCATTGTTTCAAGTTCAAGTTTCAAGTTTATTACTCTAGTGTTTAGTCTTTTTAAAACCATTACACTATATAAAAAAATAAAAAACATTCATAAAACCTTTTGTGCACTTATTTTACAAAATTTTAAAAATAAGTATATATATATAAGAAAAAATTCATAATGTCATCTCATTAAAATTCATAATATACTTCACATATCTCTCATGCGACAGAACATTGGCAAAAGATGTTTCTTTACAGTCAGAGTAAGATGCAAAGCGACTCCTTTTTTCTTTCAAAGTTTGTGTATAGGATGGGATTAATGTTTCCCGTCAAGATCATTGTTCGTGATTAATTTCAGTATTGTCCTTGATCCAGATATTTCTTCTTAATAAGGTACCATCCTTAATCATTTAGTTTCGGATTGCTAAACTTTTGGTCGATTTGTAATCCAACTGAACTTTACTTATATACTTTTAATGTTATTAGTCTTTTATTTGGGCTATTTCTTTTAAATTTACTTTTAAAAATGTTACCCCTCTGCAGATAAGTGGGAGTGAGATTCCTCCCAGCCAAGTTGTTACCGCTTGCCTGCAGGTACGGATTTTCAGTGGGCATTGACATATAGAACATATTAGAATATTAGAATTTTGCAGCTCAGTGAAGATTGGAGAGGACAGTGATGTGGCTCAGGGATAATATTTGATGGTGTAAGCTTTCAGCGCCAACATTCCAATGTTTGTCTTTCCGTTTCTCCCTTTTTAATTTTGAATATTCTAGCCTCAGTGGGTGGAATAGCCTTATAGCCCTTCCTTCTAGGGCTATACCGCTTGTTAAAGGCCCTCTTCCTCATCATAGGCCCTTGCCTGCGGCTCCTGCTTATAACTTACATTTATGGCCTTTACCAACTGGTAGAGCCCTCGTCAGCGGGCTAAGAGGCTGTAGTGAATCACCAACAATACTTTGAAGTTGATAAAGGACTGACGTGGGAGCCAGGAAAGCATTTGCAGAAGTGGGGTGGGTCCATGCTCTAGCTTACGTGCAGACCAGAGCAGTCAGGCAGCAGTTATTTAGATGATCTTGGAAGCATGGATAAGATGGGGATCTTACAGAGATCCAAATACAGGTGTTTTTGTAGTCAAAAATGAAAATCACTATGGTGGTTACCATCAAAATTCTACATGATGGTGTAGGAATGACCAAGATATTCTTGAGCTGTTTAATTTGGAAAGCAATAAAACCTGACAGATTACACTCTGAGTCAAACTTCAAACTGTGTATTTTTGGGCCAGAATTACATTTTTTTAGTAAATCCTTACATAAATTCAACATTTAATATATTAGTCATAACTGCATGTGACAGAAAAATAGATGGAGGTAGCTGCTCCAGGAAATTCACTCTTGAAGGAGAAGTGGGCCAAATTTCAAGGACTTGTCACAGCACCTTCACTAGAAGAGGATTTGTATTGAGGAGTGCCCCGGAGCCCATGGTTTAATTGGGATGTGGGCTGAAAAAATGTGACACAAGTCCATGTGAAGTCTTGTATGGGATTCGGTATGAATTAGGAGGTGAATTTGAGAAATTGACCTTAGGGTATATCTGGGAAGACTCAATGTTTAGATTATGATTTGTAGACTCTTTTTTTCTTGTTTTTATTTGTAACCATATAGTAAATGGTCCATAATTACTTTATAGTATTAGGTGTTATTGTTCCCCATCTCAGTTGTACTCACCGGGCTCAGCAATTCTAACCATGTTGGATGAGAGGTGGTATTGTCCTTGAACAAGGCAGTCAAATTTGAGTTTGTAGAATCTGTTTGGATTACCAGCTTTGTAGTAGTGCAGAAAAAACATTTTAGCCTAGGATCTAGTAATACTTTGCACAGTCCCCTGAAGGCTTCAATAAATGACAATAGTTCCCAAATACTAGACTACATTTGTTTAACATACTGGAGCATTTCAGGATTTAGAACCAGTATTGGAGCTCCTATTGACACTTAAGCTTGCTACCTTTTGGTCTAATCTAAAGGCACACCAATAATCACCTAGGCAGTTTGTACATCAGTGGATATGCATTTTTCTTCTTTGTTTCCCTTTGCAGTTCACTATAACTGTTGTTGGTAAATGTTAGACCTGTCAGCCTTAGGGTGGTATTCCCCAGACTTTTTGCCCGCTTACCTCCTCTTTGTGCTGATTCTTTTTGTTGGGCTTAGGACCCTGAGCACTTTACCACTGCTAACCAGTGCTAAAGTGCACTGGTTAGCTAAACATGGTAAAATTGGTGTACACACAATTGACCTATTTAGTTTACCTGTAAGACTCTTGTAAAGTGGTGTACCATATACCCAGTGCCTGTAACCATTGCAGGAACTGTGTGTGCAGTTTACTGCCACTTGGACTTGCCATTTAAAACTACTTGCCAAGCCTTAAACTCCCCTTTTATTCCACATAAGTCACCTCTAAGCTAGGCCCTAGGTAACCCTAAGGGCAGGGTGCTGTGTACGTAAGAGGTAGGACATGTACTGTTAAGTTTTGCATGTTCTGGTAGTGAGAAACACCCCAATTCGTCGTTCACTACTGTGAGGCCTACTCCTCTCCTAGGTTAACATTGGGAATTCATTTATACACTTTCAAGTTGTAATTCCTGTTCAGAAAGGAGTAGCTGTTTCATGTTTTATATCTTTGGAATGGCATTGTTTAGAAATGCCACTTTTAGAAGTTATGAATATTTATAATGTTTTTTTAACTACGCCTAATCTTGATCCTATAGAACCACCCATACATGATGAATCTCAGAGAAACCTTTTATGTTCATTTGCCCCACTTACTTCTGATGTGGTAGCTAAGCACATAATAGAAGCCAAATCCGGCTCGCCTACCGATCCTTGTCCACCTGCTGTCCTTAAAAAGATAACGGAGGTGGTTAGCCCTATACTTACTCAGATTTTTAACATTATGTTCAAATGTGGCACTTTCCCTTCCATGTGGAAAGATTGTTCCATTCTTCCCCTGTTGAAGAAACCAAACCTGGACGCAACTAATCCAGCTAACTACCGACCCATTGCCCGTCTGCCACTCCCGGCTAAGATAGTTGAGAAAGTTATGAATAAGCAACTATCTCAGTTCGTTTTAGATAATGATCTTCTTGACCACTCACAGTATGGATTCCGGAGGGAACACAGTACTGAGACTGCATTGATTAATGCCACTGAGGAAATCAGAACGGTGATGGATGAAGGAGGGTCGGCAGCCCTGATCCTCCTCGATCTATCAGCTGCTGTTGATACGGTGGATCACAATTTGCTGCAACAACGGCCGGAAGCGACGGGGGTCCGGGGAACGGCTCTGACCTTATTGGCCTCCTTCATGAAAGAAAGGAGATCAACAGTCGCCATGGACAGTTTCCATTCTAAACCTTATGTTCTGCCCTGTGGAGTCCCCCAGGGATCATCCTTAAGTCCAACTCTTTTTAATATATATGTTGCAGAACTCGCCCCACTGATTCGGAAGTTTGGTTTCAATTTGACGTCCTACGCGGACAACACCCAGATAGTTGTGGCAGCATACAATAAACAATCCGCCCCCTTTCTACAGTTTCAGAACTGTATGAGAGAAGTTGACAGATGGATGGGACTGCATTGCCTGAAGCTTAACTCTGAAAAGACCGAGATCATTATTTTCGGTGAGTTAAAACCTAGATGGGACAATCTTTGGTGGCCAGCTGAGTTGGGCGAAGCACTTAAACCTGTGCTGAAGGCAAAAAATCTAGGCGTGTGGATTGACAATAAGTTAGCACTATCCTATCAGACTAATGCTACTGTCACCGCCTCCCATTTTATGATAAAAAAACTTACGAAAAATCATGCCTTACATTCCTACCGACTCTAGAAAGCTGGTAGTTACTGCACTGGTCCAGGCTAAATTGGACTACTGTAATAGCCTCTACCTGGGCATACGCAAGCATTTTCTTAAAAAACTCCAGTCCATTCAAAATACAGCTGCTCGAATGCTGGGTAACATCCCTAAATATGAATCCATCTCCAAGGAAATTCGCCGACTCCACTGGGTCCCAGTGGCCAAACGAATTGAGTTTAAAGCCGTCTGCTTAGCTTTCAAGGCTTTGAATAATACAGGACCGCTATCGCTCAAAAGGCTATTTGCCTGGTACCACCCGGCCAGACAGTTGCGGTCCTCGGGTACAAGACTGATGAAAGTACCCAGAATACGCACCACGACTTGGGGCGGTAGGAGTCTTTCTTATGGTACCACAAAGCTGTGGAATACACTACCAGCCGAGCTGAGAAGAGCAGCCTCCCTCACCATTTTTAGGAAAAAGCTAAAAACTTGGCTTTTCCAGAACTGAGTAACTAGGAGGAATTACTGCAGTCAATAGCGCCAAGACACCCCGGGTATTCGTGCGCTTAATAAGTCTTATTAACATTAACATGTCTCTGCACTTATAGCTCTGTGTGCCTTACAGTCTGTCTCCAATACTCGTCTTTGGCGGGGGGGAGGGGTACACTTTGTGCATTCCCTCTAGACGGCCACAAACACAGGAAGGCTAGTTGTTTCTGAGTAACCATCTACATACATCTGCATTCTGATGGCGCTTCCTGGGCAGGAAGGGAGGGAGGGGCTGACATTTACACTTCAATAGGTAGTGGCCTGACCCCACACAAAGGGCTGATTACCCCCCGCCCCCCCACAGGTAGTCTGGGGCCAGGGCTGAGTTGAAAGATACTTGTGCTCTTCAAAGACCCTTCTTTGAAGTCACCCCCACTTCAAAGGCACAACCGGACTTAAGTACTGGGTCTCACCCCATCAAATCAGACACTTTTGGATCTATAACTGAAACTCTGTCAGAAGAACTGTTGTGCTGCTTAAAGGACTCCTTGCTGGGCTGCTGACCTGGAAGGCCTGGATGGCCCTGCTGCTCTCTGACTTTGCTGAAGGAGAGCTGGAGTCTTTCTTTTCCTCCGAGTGTGCTCCAAGGGCTTGTTGGCTTGCCCCCTGTTGTTGAGACTCAGGGAAATCAGAGTCTCTATCTCTGCTCCTGGTTCACTGGAAACAGACCCAGATACTTGCACCAGTGAAATCAACGCATCGCCTGTCTGCTGGAATCAGAATCGACACATCAACCCTGTTGCAGTAATAGAATCAGCGCATCGCTTTTGGGGCACGAGCAGCACTACCTGCACTGCCGCATCGACTGACACATCGCCGCTACCACAGAAGGACGACCAGCGCATCCCTTCTGACAAGTATGGGGAAACCCGGAGCATCAGCACTGAGACCACCGCATCGCCGCCACCACTGAAGGACGATCAACGCATCCCTTCGACAAGTGTGGAGAAACCCGGTGCATCAGTTTTGGAATCAGCTCATCGCAGCTCTGACGTTTGTCTGCGGAAACCCACGCATCGCCCTCAATGCATGTGTGAAATCAACGCATACCCTCGACTGCGGGAGTGACATCGGTGCATCAACCCCGAATATCGTGTTTGCGACCAGGATCAAAGTACTATGTTACCCTGGCCTGCGTGACTCCTGTACCCGGCCCTCACTACATCATGATCAGCTTGAACTGTTGACTTTGCCCCGGTCCAGTGTGACCTCCAGTAACCCCTAAAAGCACTACTTGCTTCTAAGCGGTAGGACTCTTTATTTTTTCAAAATTCATGACTCAACTTCTATACATTGGAATTTTGTCAATTTAGTCTTGCTTTATTTATAAAAAATTGTGTATATTTTCTAAACCTGTGTGGAGTCTTTTTGTGGCGTTTTCATTGTGTTACGGTGTGTGTTGCACAAATACACATTGTCTCTTTAGATAAGCCTGACTGCTCTGTGCCAAGCTACCAGAGATTTAGCACAGGTTATCTGCTAGTGTGTATCTAGCTTACCCTGACTGTTTCCTGCTTGGACAGGGTGCCTACCTCTGCCAACCAGAAACCCATTTGTTTTGAAAACCAGCAAGCGGTGCATAAACACGCACTTTGTACGTATAGTCCTTGCTTACGAGAAGCAAGGCTCATAAGCAAGGACTATAAGTACAAAGTGCTTGTTTACGCACAGCTTGCAGGTTTTCAAACGCATAAATAAAAGGCATTGTCATTTACAATGCCAATAGCTCAAACTCACGCAAATGCGAGACCTATTGCATCGCAAATGCTTGTTTAAAATGAGACAGTCATAATAGTGATGCAGTGGGCCCCTCAGAACCATTTGCTCAGTGCTGCTGCATCTGCTTCATTAATGAGAACTACTGCCTTGCAAAGAGGGAAATCCCCACTGCCCTTTGTTAAAAACATGGACTTCCATCTTGCGATACTCCTCTCTCTGCCATCTGTCTGAGGCCAAACGAAGGTGTGTCCTCTGCTTTATTTGTCCCCTTCATTGGCCCATTGCAACGAGACCCACATCAACACTGGCAAGTGTACAGCGGGCCCAAATGCACGCAAGAAAGGATAGTAAAAAAGCCAAAACTGGGCTTTGTCTCCTCATACCGCTGGGCCCTGGTGCCACTGTACCTGCAGCACCAATGATACTTTCTGTCCCTTTGTACTGAAAGCACGAAAGGTGACCTAGGCTCTAATGCCAGCAAGTAAAAGGGGTCACTACTCTACTTTTTCATTGTAAGACAGCCTTAATTGAGCAGCAATAGGCACTTACAGACCTGGCAGCAGTATCTGCTGCAATAAGGAATGGCCTTTTTTTAAAAATTAAAAAAAAACACAAAAAAGGCCACTTATATTGCCCCCTTACTTGGGGTATCTCTCTGAGGAAGCAGTCTCTGGCCATTTGTAAACATAAAAATGAGTCTCCACAAAGTGCTCCCTATTTTGGGCCTTCTCTAACAATATCCATGAATCTTGCTCCTTTCCTTGTTCTCCTGGACCATCACGGTGAGGCCCCAGGGGACGAGAGGATCAGGGCTCTGCATCTGAATGCAACTTTGCTGGCCTTCTCCCTGCCACTCAATGGACTCAGCTTTCACAAAAAAACTTCCCCTGAACGATTAATGCTGACCTTGGGGTGCCCCTGCCTGAAGGCAAGGGTGTGATGGTTGTGCAGAGAGTTAAAGAAGAACAAGCCTTCTTTCCAGCCGTTAATTGATTGAGTCACTTAAAGCAAGGGCCACTGGAATTATGAGTTTCTGCAGCATAATTATGGGCTTACCGCATCTGCTACTTAATCCATCATCTGCTGCATAATCTGCAGATTTTAACAAAAAAGATTAGATTCTAGGTCAAGTGGAACAAAAGTTACTTAAAACGTGGCAATGTGTTCTGGAGCTGTGGAAGGCCCTTTGCAAAGATTGACTGGTGATCTTGTAGTTGCTTATTGCTGTATTTGGTTGTTAAACTGGTACTAATGAGGTGAAATATTTCCCCTGACAGTGTTACCAGGAGGTAAAATGACAAAATAAAGAAGTACTGCTAACCACAAAATGTTCAGCATTGCGCTGCATTATATTCTTTTTCTTGCTGCATAATTTAGTCAAACCAGCCACATAATTCCAGTGGCTCTGCTTACAGCTTCATGGTGGCAAAGATTTATTCTTTTTGAGATGTACTGTAGGGGTGTTAACAGATGAGTTCTGGATTAATGGAGGCACTTATAAAAATGTTTGCATTAGGTACAGTATGATTACTTATTACGACACTATATAAACCCTATATTTTGTAAGACTTGTTTTATCTTAAACACTGCATCAGTTTGCAGCAGCCTAGCTTAGACTGTGAAATACTATTTTAAAATAATGACTTGCATATTTAGTGTTTTCTGCCACAGGCAGGGACCTCATACCACTATAAACAGGGCCACTGGAATTATGCGGCAGAAGGCCAAATTATTGGGGCAGGGTTGACTAAATTATGCAGCAAGAAAAGGCAAATTATGCGGCATAATTCGGCACATTTTCTGATAGTATTACTGCATTATTTTGTCATTTTTACACTTGTTAACACTGTCCTGGCATATATTGTCCCTCATTAGAACCAGTTTAACACCCACATATAGCAGTAAGCAAAAGAAAAGTGGCGGTGGTCTGAGCGGCAGCGTTATGTGATGGCGGCGGTGACCAACCTTGATGAATGTTCGACTACAGGATGGCACCTCCCGCCAGGCATGCATGATTCCTGAACCACCCAATAATAGGGTACTTCTAAACAAGAAGTTTCCCCTTATTCAGGTGGGAGCCTTAGACCTCACAACCACGCATGAAGTGCATGTGTAGGTAGGCAGATATATACACACAGTCCTGACGAAGGCCCTAGACCTGGATGGGCTCCCTGCGAGGGCCGAAACATGTTGTCGAACTAGGGGCAATTGAGACACTAATTCCTAACTAAACCCCGTATTCGTTTTTATTCATACCCACGGTATGCTAAGAATAAAAAGGAACTCCCTTTTGGGTATACCGTAAGGTATTTTTAGCAGTTTTTCTTTTCTGGATCTCTGCTTTATCCAGACAAATAATTTATATAAGAAGCATGCCACTATTTATAGTTCAAATCTCTTTATTGGTTTTCAGAACAGAGAAGATAAAGTGTTACTATGAGCGTGTATCGCTCGTCATCTGTGATCCGTTAAACCGAGAAGACGAAGGTATCTGGGGCAGGTGAGGTCACAGAATTCCGAGGATAGTAAGGGAATAATGGGATGTCAAAGCTCAGGATATGAAGTGCCCTGTGCTGAGAGAGTGAGGGTCAACATTGCCATCCCCAGTATGTACCAGAGGCGGTGGAGCCAATCCTGGTAAGTAGGGACCTGTCCTGTACCCGAACGTTTCAGGATATTCTGCAGGGCTGCCCCCAAGGCTAATCCAATCTGCCGCCCCCTACGGGATTTGAGCTGGAAGGTATAGGCAGGAAAGCGAGGAAGCTGGGTGTCAAGGTGAGTGTCGACATCGTCTAGCAATTGTGTCATGTAAGAGGTGAGTTTCGGGCATTCCCTTAATAAATGCAGTAAGGTGCCAGGGGAACCACAGCCATGCCAGCACTCGTGTTTGCGTGTGGGGTTACCCCGGTGTAGGCGGACTGGCGTGAGGTACATGTATGTGGAAATCATGGTAGCCGTTTCGATACTGGCCATGTTACGGGCTGTTTGTCGTGCACGATAATATATTTCTTTCCATTCCTTCTGGGTCAGTGAGCACCAAGCTCTAATTCCCAACGCCGCTGGCTTGCTGACTTGACCTGTGTGGTGTATGGACATAAGAGGCTGTAGAGTTCAGTGATAAGGCATCCGTCAATACTTTAGTAACCAGACACTTTTCAAAAGTGGTAAGAGAGCGATGTGCCCCAGGGCGAACTGAAGGATGCATCAACCAGTTCCAAATCTGGAGGTAATCCAGTCGCTCAGTTGCAGGTATTGCGTAGTCAGATCAGAGTTGTTCAAAGGGCAGGGGACCTTCTTCGTCAAATAAGTGGCCCATGGACCAGCATCCAACTTGTTGCCAATGCTAGAAAGCTGTAGAGTCTAGTCCTGGGGTGAAATTCGCATTACCATCAATTGGTGTCAACGGGGAAGGGAATGAAGTCATGCCATCTTGCTGGGCCACTTGATCCCAGGCATCTAGAGAGGTTTTGATAATGGGGGAGAAATAGAGGCTTCTTGTTGGACATTCTTATGCAAGAAGGGGATCTTCTAAAGCTGTTGTCCTGCCACCGCCCTATCCATGAAATCCAATGCTTTTAAGATTCCTCGCTGGACCATTCAAGTAGAAACCTAAGTCGTGCCGCCTGGTAGTAGCGCAAAATATTCAGGATGCCAGGCCACTCTCATTTGGGGGGGGTGTAACTCAGCTCCTTTCACATGGGAAAGCGGCAGTCAGCCCATACAAAGCAATTCAGGTTTCGTCGCAAGGCTTGGACGGTTCTGGGAGGAGGTTCCACCGGCAAAGCCTGAAAGAGGAATAAGATCTTAGGCAGGATCGACATTTTCATGGAGGCCATATTGCCTCTCCTGGCTCTACCAAGCCAGGAGAGGCAATATGGCCTCCATCTGGTTACGACTGTTTTAATCTGTTGGTGTAGAATCTTATAATTAAGGGATGCAGTGTCCTGGGCTGTAAAGGTCAATTGTATACCCAAGTAGGGGATGGAGTTTGTTGCTCATTTTATCGGGTAGCTCGGACAAAGGGCTTCTGTGTGTCTGGCGTGAGAGAGAGAGATTGAGGGCTTGGAAATTATGCACTTTCACACGGAATACCGCCGCCTGTCCAAAGGCCTACAGTTCATTCAAAAAGGCTGGGATGTAAGTGGACAGCTCTTCCAGGGCCATCACAACATCGCCTTCATACAGACTGATGATGCGCTCTTCTCCACCAAAAGGGATCCCTTTAATATTAGGATTATCGCGAACTCACTGGGCCAGAGGCTCCATATAAAGCACAAAAAGCAGGGGCGAGAGTGGTCACCCCAGCATGCCACTATTTAGTGGGTGAGGCAGCTTCTCCAATATCTTTGGATGTCCTATTTGGGCTCTTAAGTGGTTTTTCCCTCTTCCTTTCGTCCTTTCCTGCCTAGTTGCTCTTTTGTGTATGGGATATCTTCTGGGAAAATGCAACTCCCTGTGTGAAAACATTTAAAACTACTTGCCAAGCCTTAAACTAGCCTTTTATTCCTCTTAAGTCACCCCTAAGGTAAGCCCTAGGTAGCCCTAAGGGCAGGGGTCTGTATAAGTAAGAGGTAGGACATGTACTTTTAACTTTTGCATGTCCTGGTCATGACAAACACCTCAATTCGCTTTTTAATACTGTGAGGCCTACTTCTCTCATAGGTTAACATTGGGAATACCTTAATACACTTTTACGTTGTAATTCCTGATTAGAAGGGAGTGGTTTCATGACCTTTTATATATTTGCAATGGTATTGATAAATCCTCCTTACTGGTGAAGGTGGATTTACAATACTGTTTTGGAAATGCCACTTTTAGAAAGTGGACATTTCTCTGCACCTATAGCTCTGTATGCCTTGCAGCAGGTCTCCAATACAGGTCTAGGGTGGGTGACAGCTACACTTTGTGAATTCCCTCTAGACTGCCACAAACACAGGATGGGTAGGTGTGTCTGAGTACCTACATACATACATCTGCATTTCAGTAGCTCTTCTCGAGCAGGAAGGGAGGGAGGGAAGGGCTGACCCTTACACTTCCATAGTTAGTGGTCTGACCCCATACGCATAGCTGATTACCCCCCACAGGTAGTCTGGGGCCAGGACTGAGTAGAAAGGATACTTGTGCACTTCAAAGACCCTTCTCTGTAACCACCCCTACTTCAAAGGCACAACTTGGGTAGAGGATGTGGCCTAACGGCTAGGGCGGTCGACCTCAAATCTGGGGAACCGGGTTCGAGTCTCGCCAACGACGCTCAACATCCTGTGATTCTGAGTAAATCACTGGGTAAATCACTGAATGTGTCCGTCTGTAATGAAACTGGTGCTCATGTAAAGCGCTCTGATACCGGATACCTTCGGGTCGAGTTTGCGCTATATAAAACTCCAGAAAAAAAACTACAGGGTATAAGTACTGGGTCTCTGACCCCACCAAATCAGACACTTCTGGGTCTACAACTGAAACTCTGTCAGAAGAACTGCTGTGCTGCTTAAAGGACTCCTATCTGGACTGTTGACCTGGAAGGCCTGCTTTTCTCTCATGCTACCCTGCTGCCTGCCGCTCTCTAACTCTGCTGAAGGAGAGCTGAACTCTCCCTTTTCCTCTAAGTGTGCTCCAAGGGCTTGTTGGTTTGCCTCCTGTTGCTGAGTCTCAGGGAAATCAAAGCCTCTACCCCTACTCCTGTGCCTAGTTCACTGGAAGTGAACCCAGATACTTGCACCAGTGAAATCCACATCTCCTGTCTGGAAGCAGAACCGATGCATCAACCCCGTTGCAGGAGTAGAATTGGCGCATCACTTTTGGGGCCCGAGCAGAACTACGACACTGCTGCATCGACAACGCATTGCTGCCACCACAGAAGGACGATCAACGCATCCCTTTAACAAGTGTGTAGAAACACAGCGCATCAACTCAGCACTGAGACCAATGCATCGTCACCGCCACTGAAGGACGATCGACACATCCCTTCAACAAGTGTGGAGAAACCTGGTGCATCAGCTTTGAAATCAATGAATCGCGACTCAGACGTTCGTCTTCAGAAACCAACGCATCACCCTCAATGCGTGTCTGAAATCAACGCATCCCCTGGACTGCAGGAGTGACATAGACGCATTGACACCGCATCTCGTGTTTGCCACCAGAACCAAGGTACTCTGTTCCCTGGGCCTGCGTGACTCCTGTACCCGACCTGCCCTCCATCACAGTCTGCCTGAACTGTTTACTTTGCCCCGGTCCAACGCGACCTCAAGCAACCGCTAAAAACGTTACTTGCTTCTAAGCGCCAGAACTCTTTATTCTTTAAATATTCATAACTCAACTTATATACATTGGATTTTTGTCATTTTGGTCTTGATTTGTTTATAAAATGAGTGTCTATTTTTCTAAACCTGTGTGGAGTATTTTGTGGTGTTTTCATTCTGTTACTCTGTGTGTTGCACAAATACTTTATACATTGCCTCTTTAGATAAGCCTGACTGCTCTGTGCTAAGCTACCAGAGAGTGAGCACAGGTTATCTTTAGTGTGTATCTAGCTTACCCTGACTAGAGTGGTGGTTCCTGCTCGGACAAGGTGCATACCTCTGCCAATCAGAAACCCCATTTCTAACAGTATATTTATGTGCTTTTTGTTTATTTCCCTTCTGTTTAGATTTTTGTTTTTTTCCTCCTGGTCTATGCTTTTGAGGAAGTTCAGGGTGCAGGGTTGCCTAACACAAAAGTGTCCCGGACCAATTGGGAAGTAGTGTAGATGTCGGAGATAGTGGCCAGAGAAAGCGATTGAAAGCGGGAAAACAACAAATATTTCCAACAACATGGTTTCGTTACAGTTATTTCTTTTTGATTTTATTTATGCATGGGTCTTAGTCTTGCATAATCTGTATGTTTGTTTGAAGAACAGAAATGTACAACTGTTGTAATTAATAAAAGACATGACAAAAGTGGACTTGCCAAGAATATAAAGAAGGGAATAACTTAGCCAGGATCACAACTTTCAATTCATAATGCTGATGTAAATAACCTGAAATGGAAAGTAACTGTTCCCTTTTTAACTAACAAATGTTGTTTTGCTGAATATTAATGAATGTGATCTATCATCTGCGATAAGGTATGCCTTTCCTTGCCTTCTCTCAGAATGTGTTTGTGGTAGAATGCAAGTTACTCTCCTACATCAACAAAGAATGTCAAAAATATTCTGTAAATATGCCAAACTTAAAATAGCCAAATACAAACTGTAAATGTATGAATAGGCTCATTTTCCAATCCTGATATGATGTAACTATACACACACGGGATCTTCTTTTATGAAACTAAAAAGCTATTTTTATTCATTTTTGCAGATTACATCCACAACTGATTAATCTGTATGGAGGAATTATCGACGAGCTTGAGGAATCCAAAATAAAATGTAGTTGTCTGTAAAGTGTGCCCAGGATGAGATCTAAACACAACAGAAAATAATCTGGTCTTCCTTGGTAAAATTAGAATTTTTATTATGAACATTGTAATTTAAGAGCGATCGTGACAAATACCTTTTCAATATTTGAAAATATTATCATGGTAAACTATCAAGTACAGTATCAGTTTTTAAACTCCAGTGAATACACATGTTTACATTTAGAATCAGACCAAAGCTATACACAGTAACAACTTTTATGCATTCTCAATCTGTCATCATTTTGCAAATGTGCGCACAATAATGTAATTTTGTATGGCAAGTGACATTAATACGACAATGCTGTTGCAGCTATATGATCATAAAAGTATAAAACTATCTGCAAGTTCTTAAGAGGCAAATGCTCAAAAATAGGTTAGGAGAGGACCATACTTACTTTATTTTACCTTAATACACATATACAACGGAAATGTCACTTTATTTACATAGCACCTTGCAAGTGAATTTAGGCAGCTTCTAAGCCCTAGCAGTTCTGACAGATATGGAGACTGGAGCACAAGGAGATGACATGTTAAAAGATTCACACAATGTGGTATAGTAGGGGAGCCAGGATTAGAACCCATGTTTTCTTATTCACAGTCTGCAAATTAAGCAATTGAAATACTTCTTATTTAGAAAGGGACAGAAGGAGACGGTGAGTAAAACAGCGAGGGGGTAGAAGAGAGGCAGTGAAAGAAAGGGAATTAGTAAGAAAGGGAGCAATGTCAGGAGAGAAATTATTGTGGGAGGCAGTGGAAGGGAGCTATTGAAAGAAGGGAAGAGCAGAATAGCACATTTATTCACAGATAAATATTGCAAATATTCCATTAAAACAAAAATATACTTTACAAATATCAAATTCTATAACTCTTATATACAAAATGTTATATCTGTTTTGTTTTACAAATTCTGCAGTTTTCAGTGCAATGTACTGGTATAGCCATGTTCTAAATTAGAAAACTCCTAATACTTTTTGGCAGCCATCCAAGAAGTATCCTTATATAGCAATGCATACAGAAATGTAAACAAACAAACTAATCTCTTGTAATTTGAAAAATGAGGTGTCAGAATTGTACAGTAAAGGTGTGGCTTAAAAATAAAAGGCAAACTCCTCATCTCTGCTGTTCTAGATACTAAATGCTTTTCTCATTTGAATAATGTGTCCTCTGCACAGAGGTCTTTTCCCTAATGATTGAAGCCTTAAGAACGAGTTATTTCGGAAAAGAAGTCTTTAAAATAAGCTAAACATGCACAATCAGCATCCTCGTGTATCTTTCTCATAACACTGCTGTGTGAGAAGAAAGGCCACTACTCTCCTTTCTAACTGCAGTTTCGGATTTACATTGTTTCCGCTCGTTATGTATTTGTTGCTTTATTCGCAAGGGTCCAATTTCTAAGATTGTTTAAAATATAATGCAGTATGTACCCCTTCACAAATGTCTCTTTGAATTAACTTTATTAACCATATTGTACCATATGTGAAGCTCTGTTGAAGCATAAGACAGTGAACTAAATGCAAGAGCAGTAAGTAATTGTGAGAAAATGAGCAACACTCTACTCGAGTTGGTTGGAACAAAAGTTACCTTGCTGACTGATTTTCAACTTTTTCTAGTTAAAGGCATTCTTTGGAATCAGACATCTATTTATGGCAATAAACGGAGATATTCCTACCTGTGCTATTCTTCCTTTCTTGATGCTAAGTGAAAGATATGTTCCCATGAGTGGAAATAGAAATAACATGGTGTCCACCAATTGACTGTGTTAAAATGCCAAAAACTGCACATGCACCATTAATTTATCAATTAGTACTAGCATGCTGAATGTCAACATGAAAATATTAGAGCGAAAGCCATGAATAACTTTGCCCTCGATTTTGTTTTAGACTTAAAGTTTTGCAAGATGTTCTACTAAAGTATATGTTGGGCGGCCAATATCAGAGTCCTAAGTTTCAGATAGATGGTTCACAGTTTTTTCCTGAGCAAACAAACTGGTATCATCCCAGGGCCTGTGTTTGAGAAAGCTTTTGTTTCACTTTAGTTCTTGAGCTTTGCAACACGTATCACCCTTCTAGATTTCTTGTCATTTGTGATATCAACAAACTACAGTTCCAAAGGAAATCATCATTAGAGCACTGGAATGAAGTGGCTCAGGGCTAATAACGCTGGTATCAGCCTTCGGTGCCAACATTCCAATGCTTGTCTTTCTCCCTTTTTAATTTAGAACATTCTACCCTCAGTGAGTGGAATGGTCTAATAGCCTTATAGCCTTTCCGCCATGGGCAATACCGATTGTTAAAGACCCTCTTCCTCATTATGGGCCTGCAGCTGAAGCTTATAACTCGGGCAGGGCCATGAACAACCGGTACAGCCCTCGGCAGCGGCCTATAAGGCCATGTTAGAACACTGGAATGTTGGGAGCTCCTTTGAAGACAGTGAAGTGGTTAAGGGCTATTAATGGCTGACATAAACCTTCTGCTCTAACATTCCAATGTTTGTCTTTCTGTTCCTCCCTTTTTAATTTAGAATATTCAACCCTCAGTGGGTGGAATGTTCTAATAGCCTTAAAGGACTTCCTGCTTTAACAACTGGCATAGCCCTTGACAGTGGGCTATAATAAATGTCAAACAGAATTACACAAACTTAAACAGGATTTTTCAAGTTAAGTGGAGTCCTCCAAATCTTTTTAGTAGACGCCATTAAGCTCAGTCTTTAGCGTTGTTTGTAGGGCTTCATCTGTTTCTCCTGTTTGGTTAACATCTTTGGGTAGAGTTTTATATTTTCTTTCAAAGAAACCGACCTAAAACATACATTTAAAAAAATTAATTAGCATGGTTGCAAGGTTAACATAGCTGTATTCTGAAAAATATTTGTGTAGCTAAACACACTTTTACATAAAACACTATTTAATTACAACATAAGCTTGTAAGCAATGTATAATAATACATTCATATAAACAGTGAACTCCCACTCCTCAATCAACTAATCTACATCACAATGCATCATTCACTTTTTATGAAAAACAACTAATTAATAACAGAAACCTTTTATCCTGAAATATTTTGAAGGCGTTCATGCTTAACCCTGCAGAGTTAAGAAACATGATCGTATAAAATTCTCTTCAAGTTGAGAGGTATTAATGTGAATAGGCAAAGCTTGACAAGCTTAGAGTTCAACACTGTTTTCATCTTTTACTGTTTTTGTTAAAGGCTAAACATGAGTTTAATTAAAGTTCACAGTGTGTTGGGACTCTCGCTAGAATCTTAGACATCACAACATAAGGCTATGGGTGTTAATATGGTTCATTACCCCCTTAGTATATCACCCCCGTGTGACCCAGCTGTCTCTTTATCAAACTCGTATAGCATTTTAGTTGCCAGACATCATTTAGGAGTGAACATTAATTGTTCCGATCTCCCCAACAAAGTAACCATATTTCCTACCACCAGATAAGTGCTGTCTCTTTCTAACGTAGGGGCATATTTACGAGCCCCGTTGCGTCGCTCTGGCACCACGCAATGTGGTGCAAGAGTGACGCTATTCAAAAAAAAGATTTAAGAAGCCTCGCAAGGCCACCTTGCGTGGCCTTGACTGGCTTCATAAATCTCGAGTAAAGCAACGCAGTGCAAATCGCTGCACTGCCTTACTCTGCACCCAGGAGGCGTTCCATGGGTGGTGCGTGGGAATACCCATGCAACTCCCATGGTTTTTTACTCATTCCCAGGCCTGATAAACCTGGGAATATGCAAAAAAGATACGCCTCCCTGGTGAGGCGTAACGAGGAGAAATATCTTTATTTCTCCTCCTTACTTTATCTTTCTATGTGTGCTGCAGCCTGCAGCACACATAGAAAGAAGAATTTGCCTCTCAGGATTGTTTTTGTGCAGGAAGGTGTCTCTTCCTGCACAAAAACAATCCTGTCTGCAACACAGGCACCCTTGCACCAGGGTGCCTGCATTGGCGCTAGGCAGCCAAAATGTCTCCAGCGCAGTGATGGGGAAAGGAATGTGTTGTATTCTTTTAAATACTGCACCTTCCTGCCCATTCCCTGTAATGCAGCGCCAGGTGACTGCTGCGCGGCATTGCGTTACTTTGCCATAAATATGACCCTATGGGGCAGATTTACAAGAAACTGACGCATCTGCATAGATGCGTCAGTTTCCCTGCGCCAGCCTGCGCCACCCTTGGGCCACCATGGCGCAAGGATTGATAGATGCGTCAGAAATTCTGACGCATCGGTTGGCCCAAAAGTCATGCATTGCTGGAGTCATGTCGCAAGCAGAACGCTACTCCAGCAATGCATGGGGAGGCCTATGCTTAATGTACTGCGTCACTCCTTACGCCTGCTTCAAGCAGGTGTAAGGTTTTGACTCAGTGGCGTCCTAGAAGTGGCGCAGTGAAATCTTGTCGAAGTGTGCGTTTTTCCCCCCAGAAATAAACCTCAAAGGAAGATCACATGATGAGTTTTCCAAGTTCAGAACGGCCATCACTGTCACAGCGGCAGCAAACAGTCTAGGAAGGCCGTCTGATGCTGCAGAGCTAGGAGCCCAGTGACATTAGACTGCCTACAAAGGGTTTACTATGGCAGAGCCAGGCGATGCTTCATTGACAGAAACTATGCAGTTCCCAGACCTCTTAAGGGTGGCAGGGAAACTAAGAGTGTGGGCGACAGGACATCCGCCATTTTGGCAGTTCCTTTACTGTGCCACTCTAAATTGAACCCTTAGAGTTGCGACTCTCGTTTTTTTTACTATAAAGAACACCGTTGTATCATATATTAATGCTAGATCAATTTTGCAGGCAGATGAAAAGAATACTGAACAGAAGATCACTTTAAACTATTTAAATCAAACAAAGTTATTCCAGATATAGACAGACTTACCTTGAAAAGAAAATATGTTAGTAGCAGAAACAAAGAAATGCCTATTAATAAGCTTATCAGTATGATCATGATGGTCACATGGCGTTTAGGTTTTTGGTTGTGCAGACCTTCCAGCAAAACCTGATGAAGAGGAAAAAGAATATTAATAGTGATTAATCTGTTACTCAATGAGTTAAGATGTCTGCAATATCAAATGCTAGAAACAATGTAAAAATGTGAGGCTTGGAGTTAAAAAAGAAACACACGGAGCCTGGCAGCTGAAAGAGCAAACACCACTGAAGAGAACAAAAAGTAAGTGATGATAACCTGGAGTTGGATTGCCTCTATTAACCCGTTCAATAGAAATCAAAAAATAATTTTCACCATACAAAATGGATCCTCATCAGAAGATAAGGGTGCACACCCTATTTTGGAAATGTCCACCGCTATGCGTGGGTTGGCCTTGAAAGTGACATGGCCTTGGATGGGCTGTATATTATCACACCAATGGCAGGGCATTGTTAGGTCACTACTGCAATGGCACCACATCAAAGACCACTTCGTCTTTAAGGTAAGTCAAAAATGTGTTTCACTCAACATCAACCATACAGCAACCAAACGTTTAATTTTTCATTAATTATATATATATATATATATATATATTAATTAATTTTGTTAATTAATGCTTTTTCTAAATGTAACCCTACTCTAACACTTATATTTTAGCAAATAAATGTTATTATTTAATGTAATTATTATTATCCTTAAACTAATCCTAATACAACCCCAACTCTTAATTGGTCTTAATTCCTATCCCTAAAATGTACCCTGTGTTACATGAAATTAAATAAAAATGACCTATCCTTAACTTCACCCTAATGCTAATCCGAGCCTTAAATAATTTTATAAAACCTATAATTAAATGTATTATATACCTAACTAAATGATAAATATACACAAATTATTCTTTAATAAAATTAAAATCAACTCTAATGCTAACCTTAACCCTTAATCTTTAATCAATTAAAAAACATAATTATTTAATTGTAATGGCATGAATTGCTCTTTCATGCTAACTTATTTATATTGTTTATAATTAAAGTTTTGTCAGCAGTGTTTGACACCATTGATCACCAGCTGTTAGTTCAATGTCTCACAGCCTGGACTTGCCAGGAGGACACCTTGAAATTGATTGAATCCTTCCTTAGTGGCAGAACACAATAAGTTCAGCTTGCCTTCTTTACTTCTTTCACTAGACCACTGTATTGTGAAGTTCCTTATGGATCTGCACTGTCCCCACTCCACTTAATATGTACCTCAAGCTGACATATGCACAGTTTAAGCATTTACGCTAAATACATCCAGATCCACCTCATTGTTAATGGGGATGATCCTTGTTTCATAGCAGAGTTGACTCTGCTTCTTGATGCAATGCTGAACTAGAGGAGCTCAACATTTTCAAAGATAAATTCATTAAAAATGGAGATTGTGTTGACAAAACACCACCTCAATATATGAGGTACACAGTTGTAACCTGTGTTGGTGCGACTTGTACCAATCCACTACATACGATAAGACATTTGCCATCTTCGTTGATGCGAAACTCTCAAGAGCACACAAAAAATATATTAAAGCATGTTTTTAACAATTCAAAAACGACATCAAGTCTTCCTCTTCCTCTCCTTTCCCCATGGTGTACTCATCACCTCCCTCCGTCATCACAGCCAGTGTGTCCTCTCGTTGGCTTTTGCATGAAAACATAATGCATTCTGGGTACTGTGGTCTTGGTTACACCCATTCACCAAATTAGACTATTACTTATTTGGAGGTGAGAAGCCCACAGCTGGAAACAATGTCTGCAATGGTATGGAGAGTTGGTGCCTCTACCCTACAGAGTGATGGGTTGTTAGCGCTTTTGTGCATCCCCTTGTTGGTTGATTTTGATTATGGCAATTCTGTTTATATTAGCCTCCGAAAAAGCAGTATTGCAAAGCAACAATATTTTTGCAGCGTGAATCTTTTCTGGATTCACTATGCTGTGCATTATTCTGCCATCTAGTGGTTGGGTCCGGAATTGTAGTATTTCTTCTTTTTTTTTTTTTCGTGGCCTGGTGGGCATCGACATACCACCATTTGGTGTCCTTCTCTGATGTCGACGTGCTTCCTCCTGAAGCTTCCACCTGTGGTCGCCATCTTCAGATTCTTTTTTTCCGCCGTTGGGTCTGGATCGAGACGGAAGGAGCTCCAGAACTTTGGAGAGAAGAATCCACGAGAATCGGCTACAAGGACAGGAAAACAACTCATCGACACACCGGCCTTCGAGGCAGTGAACCGGGACGCAGAGAAGGGGAAAAACCATCGAAACTTCGACGTCCGACAGAGAATGCGCACACAGGGGGCTCCCTGGGCGCTGTAAGGGACAAAACACCATTCAAGTTCTGCGACAATTGCCAACACAAGTCCGCACAGAAGGACCAGCACCCGGTCTGTAACCTTTGCCTTCCGCTCGACCACCGCTCCGAAGATTGCAACGCGTGCTCGGCGTTCACCCCAAAGACCTTGAGGGTGAGAGAGAGGCAAAGAAGAGCACATTACAATAAGCAGGGTCAAGGGCCACCACCATCGCTTCGAGACCTGGGCCTCTCTAGAGAGGAAGAGGACAACGTCGCCGAAGGGCCCGAGGGCGAGGAGGACGCGCACATCCAAGTCGTCGACGCTGAAAAGAGAACTTCGGAGGAGGTAAGAGAGACAGCGACCCCTAAACAGTCGACCGAGCCCCGAAAGAGTGACTCATAAGTCCTCAAAAACAGCCCCGGCGTCGAAACATTCGGCGACCGCGAGCTCGTCTAAGGACAAACAGTCCGTCGGTTCCTTTGACAAGGACTCCCAGATGGTGAAAACCCTCGATAAGACGAAGTTGTCGAAGAGTAGTCAAGAAAAGGACTCCTCGACGTCGAAGAAAGAGAGGGAAAAGCAAGTTTCGATGTCATGGTCGACAAGTGCCAAGAGAAAGCCCGAAAATCTCGACGCCGAAGAACAAGGGTCGGAGCTCGAGAAGAAAAGGAAGAGGCTCGAGGCCGAAATGGCAAGCATCTTGCAACGCAAGAAAGATTTCGACGAGACAATGAGGCAATTCAAGATCCCGACGAAGACCTCGACACTACCCGAAAAAGACCTCGAGGAACTACAGGTTCCTACGACCCCGGAGCCGGCAGACGAAGAGGAGGAAGAAGAATACGACTTCGAAGCCGAGGGGGAAGAAGAGGACCAAACCTATCACGGTTCGGCAACCTCGGAGACACAAGACATGCAGTGGCAAGATCTCGACGCCGACTCTCCAGAGGAAGGGATAGACTCATACCCTTCGAGGCCCTCACCCCCCGACGACATCAGGATGTACAATCAGGTGATAAAAAGGGCTGCAGACACATATGGAGTGCAGCTAGAGGAGGAAAAGCCACAGTCCTGCTTCCTCCTAGAGACCTTGCTGCCCACACAGACAAGAAGCCAATTCCTACCCATGCTCCCAAGTGTGCTGGACCAGGGAAAGGAAGCCTTTAAGGAGCCTGCCACATGCAAGGCAGTAACACCAAGGGGAGAGAAAAAATACAAACACTCCTCCAAGGACCCAATGTATATCAGCGGTTCAGTGCCTGCTGACTCTATAATAGCTTCCACAGCCAGAAAAAGGGCGAATGTACCCACTAACGTGGGCTCACCACCAGACAAGGAGAGCAAGAGAATGGATCTCACAGGAAGGAAGATGGAACGAAGTGCCGCCATTCAGTGGCACATAGCAAATTCTAATGCACTAATGAATTGGCATCAATACCAACACTGGGAGGAAGTAAGCGAACTGCTGAAACATCTGCCAGACCAGTTCCAGAGAAGGGCAGCTCATTTGGTGGAAGAGGGGAAGAACATGGCCAATACATGTTTGAAATCAGCCCTAGATGCTGCAGAGACATCAAGCAGGCAAATGATGATCAGGGTTATGGAGAGAAGACACGCCTGGCTAAGGATCTCACGGTTCAAACCAGAAGTGCAGAGTAATATCTTGAACACACCGTTCAATGGGGAACAACTGTTCGTAACTGCTGTGGACGACAAGCTAACGCAGCTGAAGAAGGAAAATGAAACTGCAAGGTCCATGGGGGCGCTACAATTCAGAGGTATGCGTAGGGGGACACCCTCACGGAGACCAGCAGGCAGGGGAAACCACCAGCCAGTAGCCTCACACCAGACCTTTCAGCAGGGTTACCAAGGAGGGAACCAGGGCCAACAGCAGGGCCAACAACAACAAGGTTGGCAATACCAACAGGGGAGGCAATCCTTTCGAGGGCGCACTCGAGGAAGAGGCCAACAGCAAAGAGGGGGGCAGAAACCCACCTCCAAGTGACTGCACTACAACCTTGGCGCACACTCTAACAAGATCTCAGCGGGCACAACCACAAATACACGTACAAAAACATTAGGTCACAAACAACAAAAAACACCTCCAACATGCAACACCAGTGGGAGGCAGAATAGCAAACTTCTTCCAGCAGTGGAAGAAGATTACATCCGACAAATGGATACTAAACATAATACAATACGGATACCGCATAGAACTGGCAAAACAACCGCCATGCAGAAGACCAAAGAACAAGGTTCATTCAAAGAGAGAACTGTCTCATTTGCACGAAGAAGCACAAGAACTTCTACACAAAAGGGCCATAGAGAGGGTGCCTTACAAGGAAAGGAACAAAGGGGGTGTATTCAACGTACTTCCTCATACAAAAGGTGGAAGGAACATTAAGACCTATACTAGACTTAAGGTTCCTAAACAAGTTCATAAAGACTCAAAGATTCAAAATGACATCCTTACTACCACAGATACAGGCAGGGGACTACATGGCAACTATAGATGTAAAGGACGCTTACTTGCACATTCCCGTGAACAACAAACACAAAAACCTACTCAGATTTGTAATCAACAAAACGCACTACCAATTCACGGTGCTAGCGTTCGGACTCAAGTCCGCACCAAGAGTCTTCACAAAGTGCCTAGCAGCAGTAGCAGCCCACCTAAGAAGGCAGGGAATCCACGTCTATCCATACCGTAGATGACTGGTTAGTAAGAGCAAACACATACAACCTTTGCAAACAACACATAAAAAGGGTCATAGAGACTTTGGTCCAGCTCGGTTTCTCAATACACTGGGAGAAATCATCAATAACACCAGAGCAGGCAAAGATATTCTTAGGGGCAGAAATCGACACAACAGTAGGGAAGGTGTTCCCGAGCACAAAGAGGACAGTAGCAATACTGAAGGAGACACATCTATATCGCAAGGGGCAAGCTCTGACAGTGAGGACAGTAGGGAAACTGCTAGGGATGATGGCTTCATGCATTCATCTAGTCCCAAACATTCGACTGCACATGAGACCATTCCAAGAATGGATTCAACAACAATGGTCACAGACGACAGGGAGTTGGGAGGATCTAGTGGTTGTTACACAAACAGTTCTTCAGGAGATAACATAGTGGAACAGGAAGAACATAACACAGGGGAGACCTTTCACACAACCAACTCCTACAGTGACCATTACAACAGACGCTTCCCAACTGGGGTGGGGGGCCCACATGAACAACCTCAAGGTGAGGGGTTTATGGACACAGCAGGATGCGATAAAGCACATCAACTTCCTGGAGTTAAAAACAGTGTTCCTAGCCTTAAAAGCCTTTCAGAAGGAGCTCTACGGGAAGAGGGTGTTGATTCAAACAGACAATACAACCACAATGTTTTACATCAACAAACAAGGAGGAACACAATCATTAACGCTGTCAACCCTAGCCCAGGAGCTATGGAGATGGGCTATCCCAAGGAACATAAACTTACTGGCAATTCATCTTCCAGGGAAGGACAATATAGAAGCAAACAGGCTGAGCAGACAAACATCAGCATCCCACAAATGGGAGATGAATCAATCAGAATTTTAAAAATCTTCAAGAAATGGGGGACGCCGCAAATCGACCTGTTTGCAAAACCCCAGAATGCAAAATGCCAACGCTTCGCATCCAGACAACCGTGCGCACAGTCCCTAGGGAATGCGCTATGGATAGACTGCTTACGCTTTTCCCCCCCGATACCACTGATACACAGGGTACTCAACAAGTGCAAAATCAGCTGCATGACACTAATCCTCATAGCACCACAGTGGGCCAGGCAAACCTGGTTCTCACTGATAATGGAAATGTCGCAAGGAACAAGACACAAGTTCCCCAACAGGAAGGACCTCCTAACTCTGCAAAACAGAAAGGTCCTACACCCAGAACCATAGAGCCTAAGCCTGGCAGCGTGGCTCCTGAGGACTTCGAATTCTCTCACCTCAAACTACCAGAGAGCACTATGGCAGTACTCAGGGAGGCGAGAAGACCTACAACAAGAAAGTGTTACACAGCAAAATGGAAACGTTTCTCGCTTTGGTGCCGTAGGGAAAAACTTTCAAGGAAGATCACAAGGGAATCAACAGTACTAAAATATTTAACATATTTGCTACAGGAGAAACTAAGCTACGCAACTGTAAGGGTACACTTGGCAGCAATAGTAGCTTACACAAGGGGAGAAACAGGGAAGAGTTTCTTCACATCACAAGTGGTCAAGAGATTCCTGGAAGGAGCAAAGAGGATAGCACCTCCAAAGAGGGTGCCACCACCCACATGGAACCTCAACGTGGTACTCGCACAAATGATGAAGGCGCCATTCGAGCCAATCCACAAAGCAACCTTACAGATGCTCACGCTAAAGACAGCGTTCTTAGTGGCAATCACATCACTACATAGAGTAAGTGAATTGCAGGCGCTAACACTACAAGAGCCCTACTTCCAAATACATAATGACAGAATCGTCATGAGAACTGATCCACAGGTGGTATCTAAGTTCCTCATTAATCAAACAATTCAAATACCAAGTTTTTTCCAAAACCCAAAAACACAAGCAGAAAGAGCACTGCACACCCTGGACGCCAGAAGGACAGTCATGTACTACATTGAGAGAACAAAGGAATGCAGGAAGACAAAGCAGTTCTTTGTTTCATTTGCAAAACGTTTTCTGGGATGACCAGTCACAAAGAATACCATTGCAAGATGGATCGCACAAGTCATACAGTTGTGCCACAATCAGTCAGGTCAAACCTTGCAAGGAGCACCTCATGCTTACTCAACAAGGAAGAAAGGAGCAACAGTGGCTTTCCTAGCAAACACACCTATTCAGGACATTTGCCAAGTAGCAACATGGTCTTCAGTGCACACGTTCACGAAGCACTACTGTGTGGACATTCAGATGAACAAAGAAGCACAAGTAGGAAAGAAGGTCTTACAACATAAATTCACAAACCAGCGTTCATCTTCCACCCAGCCACCACAAGACTAGCAAACCACTACAAAGTCTATGCACAGCATAGTGAATCCAGAAAAGATTCACGCTGCAAAACGTATAGTTTCTTACCTGTCGGTGTAGTTTTGCAGCTTGAAGACTTTTCTGGATTCACTAGCGAACGAACCCACCCGCCTCCGCCAGGAAGATGACACAGGAGGAATAAATAAAGGGAAACTGGAACGAACAATCAAAAAAAAAAGAATCCGAAGATGGCGACCAAAGGTGGGAATTTCCGGAGGAAGCACGTCGACGTCACAGAAGGACACCAAGTGGTGGTATGTCAACGCCCACCAGGCCACGAAAAAAAAAAAAAAAAAAAATACTACAATTCCGGACCCAACCACTAGATGGCGGAATAATGCACAGCATAGTGAATCCAGAAAAGTCTTCAAGCTGCAAAACTACACCGACAGGTAAGGAACTATACGATATAGAATATTGCAGCCCGAACTCTGCTTGACTGAAAAAGGTAGACCATGTTTCCAACTTACTATGGTAACTTCATTGACCTCTGGTCAGTAAATGGATAGTGGTAAACAGTGGCGGCTTGCAAAGGTAACGCTGTGAGGCGGGGCTGGGTGGGGGGGTAGTGGAGTCCGACATAAGATGGCAAAGGTGAACATAAATAAATAAATATCTGCCATCATATGTCGGACTCCACTACCCCCCACCCCCGCCCCGACCCGCCTCACCGCCCCACAGCGTTACCTTTGCGAGCCGCCACTGGTGGTAAAGGCATCTTGAATAATGTATCCCATCTACTATGCATGGGATTCTAATTTATTGTGGACAGTTACTAATTGCGTGCCTTACCCGACATTGAGAACTATAAAAAAAACTAATATTCGACATTCCCAAATTTATGTTGAGAAAATAGGGTGGCAGAGCCTTTGGGTTCAACGTTCCTTTCTTTGGGACACATTCTATTACAGATTTGGAATGAAACCTCTTGTCAAATTTTTAAAAACGTTAGCAAACATGTTTTTTCTCCTTGTACCTATTTAGCTATGGTATGATGTATGGTCTGCACCCTTTTTGTGATAATCTGATAGCACCAAGAGACCCTGACGGAGGATGCATTATGTGCTTAACAAATATGTTTAAATTTAAAAAATTACTAACCCTAAACTTTGATTTAGTTGTAACTTCCTTAAATCAAATCATTGTACTTATTATTTTGAGACATGCCAATTTATTTTAATACATGCCAAAATTCTTATTTTAAGGAAATTGATTCCCCATCCTCTTTTTATTTTAATAGATATTAAATGTCCCCTTCTCTTGATTAATCAGTTGCGGTCTCAATGATTTTTTTAAAATTGAAAGTTGATTGAGAATGAAGCAAAAAGTGGGTTTAATATTACTGTCTGGCCGGTAGAAGTATAGACTCACAATGGGAGAATCTAGTTTAAGGTTGTGGTTGCAGAGTAGGAAAATGAGGTATAATGGTGAGCGGTGGCTTTTCAGAGTGGATTTGTTGAGCAAAGCAGCCTTCGTAGGCCACAGGTCTTGCTTTACAACATTTTTTATGAAAATCTGTCCGTGGTGAATGATTATTTTGATCTCTCTCTCGTTTGATGACCTGCCACCCCTCCCTTTCTCATGTTCGTGTTTTTGCCTTTGCTGTCCCCTTCAGCTCACTATCTCTCTGTTTGTTCCTGTTCTGCCCCTCCTACCTCCTCGACTTTTTTCTGGTCTACACTCACTATCTCTCCATTAGCTTCTATTCCACCCCTCCCTTTTCTGCTTTCCTGCCTTTTCACTCCCGCATGTCTTGCCTTCTCACCATTTTCTCTTCTCCCCATTCACTCCTCTCGCCCAGCTTTTTATATACCTTGTCCTTACACTCTCTGCCTGTCTAGTACTCCCCACCCCTCATCTACCTGGGAAAGCTTCCCTGTCTGTTTTTTTTTTTGTGTGTGTGTGAGGGCATGTCAGCTGCATGCTTTTTCCAGGCCACTTGCTCCTTTGCATGTGCCGGGCATCCTGTGCCTACTTTATTCTTAATTTACCATTCCAACATGTCCATCAGCCATCTTGGAATTGAAAATTGATGTTAAACCATAACAAACAATAACAAACAAAATATTAAAAGATGGTTTCTGGTGCATTAGCATGCTTGCACAGGCCCAGGCAGCTATCTTAGAATGCTTTTCATTGTATTTATAAGAAACCCCATTCCAAGATGGCCACTAGCAACACACAGGGGCATTCACATTGGAATGTTTTTCTCCCCTCATAAAGAAGAACAAACAATTCAAACAATTCATAAATAGCAGTTTGTGCATGCTTGCTGATGTACCAGAGGCATTCTTTGAATTTGTTCAAGATTAATTATTAATTTACGGTTCCAAGATGACCAATGGCCATTTTCAAATGGTAAATCAATAATAAAATATTCATGATACCAAAGCAAACAAGTACTGGCAAAGCCACCAACTCGCAACAACCAGACATGTTTACAACAGGTTTAAAATGTTCCCGAACACAAGAAGCAGTAATCCAACTATATGGAACACTGCATGTTATTGTGAAAGGCTTGTTGAACTATAGAGAACTTTCATTGATTCAACAACATTTTGGCACAAATGTATTAAAATAGCAATGGTTTTTGGAATCCTACATTTGTGTGATATTTCCTATGGAGCTCGACTCTTGGGTTTATCTTCAGTGACATCGTTGCTCTCGTTTCCAGCTGAAGTGATAAAGCCTCATCCTATTAAAAAAAAAAAAAAACCTTGAAATAAATATATGTCCACAAAAATAATTTCAATATCTTGTATGCCATTAAGACCATTGAGCAAACACTGTGGACAGTAAGACTTCAAATATTCATTTCTAAAACTTTTTCTGTAGCATTGTGCTTAGACTTAAAATTAAATTATTCACGATTCTCTTTCAACATGTCAGTTCTCAGCTTCCAGGGAACACTGATTCGTAAGGTAATTTGTGTATCTATATAGAATTTAGGCATGTAAATAGCAGCCTTTACGAGGGAAACATTCTCGTGGCATTTTGCACTTATAAATTAATTTACTCACTCTTAAAGATTCAATAGTATAAAAGTAATGTAGGTGTTGTAAATAGATGTTCGAGGCATATGAGCTGTAGATCGTATACTTGTGCATAGATCGCCATCTGGTGTTGGGCTCGGATGTTTGCACTTTGTTTTTGTCTTAGAAGAAGTCTTTGTAGTCACGAGGTAGGTGACTCCTCCTTAGGACGATAGTGCGCATGGGCATCGACTCCATCTCCAGATTGTTTTTTTCCACCATCGGGTTCGGATGTGATTTGCTGCGCTCCGGGTCGGTGTCGGTTTTGAACCCCCCTTCGACGCGCAATTCCTCTCCACTCGACGGTATTGTCTCGATCCCGTTTCCCTTTCGACGCGCATCTTTAAAACAAACTCCTCGATCTTCGACGCGGGCCGTTGGGCCTATCCGCGCCGACCACGCCTGCAGTCAATGGAAAGGACTCCTTTCAAAAAATGCCCCGGGTGTGGTGCTAAGTTCCCACACACGGACTTGCATGAGTTTTGTAATCTCTGCCTCTCCCAGAGCACGAAGACAAGAACTGCCAGGCCTGTGCATCGTTCAGGTCGAAGAGAACCATCCGTGATCGTCGGGCTCAACGTCACGAAATGTCTCGCGGAAGCAGCTCGATTCCGGACATCTTCAGAGCAGATCCCAATGTCCAGCCGGAGCAACAAGGTGATGAAGAAGACATCTCCGTCTCCGAGGCCAACGACTCCGACGTCGAAGAGGAGACACTCACCCCGGCTCAGCGGTCCGTGAGTGCCGAAACCCCTCTCCAAAAAAACAAACCTAAGGCTCCAGTAACACCCTCGCCCTCGGGTTGACACCGGCAACATGTCTCAAACGCCCCACCCTCGGGCCCGGCTATAAAACCTAAAGATAAGCCTTCCGGCTCGGGCTCGAGCCAACCCCATTCCAGTGCCGAAAAGTCACCTTCGGCACCGAAGCAACACACCAAAAATGTGCCACGCCCTTCTTCGTCAACGCCAAAGACAGCCATCGGCGTCGAAACATACCAAGGACAAACATTCGGAACCGAAAAAATCTTTGGAGCCGAAAACGGCTTCGGAACCCAAAAAATCGTCAGAGCCGAAAAAATTCTCGGAGCCACAAACAAAACCTAAGGAGTCCAAGACCCCACGGAAAGCCTCAGAGATTCGGTCCGAAGAACATTCTGGCCCAAAATCTTCGGCACCGAAAACAGACATTTTACCCACACAGCCTGTACCTGATTTTTTGGATCCAAAACAAAAAACTCTTTTTATTGAACCAGAGACTGGCAAAGTCGTCGCCAAGCCTCCAAAAAAGAGGAAACTGGACACTTCAGAGGAATCTGAAATACCCTTGAAACGAAAGGAGATGAGTACTAACACCTCCCCACCTCCTTCTCCTCCAGCTGATCCAAATCTTCTAATTTCTCCACCACACTCCCACAACATACTTTTTCACCTCAAACATCAGATACTGAGGATGATAATACCGATAGGGGTGGGAATATAGATCCACATGGGGATGATGATGCACATACCATCCCACACGACGTAGACCCTTGGGATGACTACAACACAGATTCCGACCCACATAATGACCCGGACCTCTATCCATCTAGGCCATCACCACCAGATGACAATATTGGGTTTGCGCAACTAATCAATAGGACTGCCCAATACCACGGGGTACAGTTACATTCCGATCCCTTAGAGGAAGATTTTTTACTTGAAACCTTTGCACCCTCGCAAAAGTCCACGCACACCCTGCCAATGTTAAAAGGCATGCTCAAACATGCCCCAGAAGTTTTTAAAGACCCTGTAAGAGCCAGGATTCTCAACACCAGGATAGATAAAAAGTATAAGGCAGCACCCAATGACCCAATTTACATTAAAGGGCAGGTCCCTTTGGATTCTCTTGTGGTTTCTAATGCACGCAAGAGGGCAAACTCACAGAGTACAGGCCACACCCCCCCTCCTGATAAGGAGTCCAAACTAATAGACGCATCTGGTAAACGTATTGCGTCACAGGCTGCAAATCATTGGCGGGTTGCCAATGCCCAAGCTTTATTGGCCAGGTACGACAGGGCTCACTATGACAAGCTTGAAAAGCTCATGCAACACCTTCCTGACAAGTACAAACAAAAGGCCAATGACCTTATATAGGAGGGGAAATTGATCACACACACTTCAATTAAATGTGCGCTCAACGCGGCTGATACCGCATCTCGCGCCAAGTCTCCGGATTCAAACCGGAGGTGCAATCTGCTACTCTAAATCAGCCCTTTAATCACGAACATCTTTTCGGGCCCTCAGTTGACACATCTTTAGAAAAAATGAAAAAAGATAAGGACACTGCTAAGTCCATGAGGGCCTTACAATTCCCTTCCCCTAGAGGTTCTTTTCGCCGCTCCTTCTACAGATCTGGCTCCAAAACCATTGGCTCAGAACATCCCTCTTCTTCCTATAAAAGCCCCACTCAAACGTCCTCCAAAGGATACTTTCGCGGAGGCTACAGAGGCAACAATGGTAAGGGAAGAGGTCGCGGCAACAATAACCGCAACTCCCCTACCACCAAACAGTGACTTCCCTGCCCTTCCCCCGATCATCCCACTCCTGTCGGGGGACGTCTCTCACAGTTCCTACCTGTCTGGAATTCAATCACAACAGACAAGTGGGTAAGACAAATTATCCAGTATGGTTACTGCCTGGAACTCACCTCTACTCCCCCAAATATTCCTCCCAGACAACGTCCAATGTCCTCGGAACATCTGACACTTCTCAAACAAGAGGTTCTCTCTCTATTATAAAAGCATGCAATAGAACCAGTCCCCTTGCCTCATCAAGGCACAGGGGTTTACTCCCTCTATTTCCTAATTCCAAAAAAGGACGGCTCTCTCATGCCCATATTGGACCTCAGACCGCTAAACCTCTACATTCAGTCGGATCACTTCCACATGGTCACTCTCCAACAAGTGCTCCCACTGCTTCAACAGGGCGACTTTCTCTCGACGCTGGATTTAAAGGACGCCTACTTTCATATTCCCATTCACCCCGCTCACATGAAATATCTCAGGTTCGTGGTAGATGGTCAACACTACCAATTCAAGGTCCTCCCATTCGGGGTGACTACAGCACCCAGAGTCTTCACCAAGTGTCTCGCAGTAGTTGCGGCCCACTTACGAAGACAGCACATTCATGTCTTCCCTTATCTAGACGACTGGCTCATAAAGGCCAAGTGCACAAGTGTGATATATACGATTGCACTCTCTTTGTAAATATTGTAGTTCTTTTATAATTTCTTTCCTTAGTTTTTTGGGTGCCAGAGGGTATCACCTCCTGATCATGAGATGTGGACGTATACAGTATTAGTAAAGCGTTCTCCAACAGGGAAAAAAACGGACCCTTCCGGCACTCCTAGATGCGTCAAGAATTGTAAATCTTTCAATGAAATAATGATTCCAATAAACTTTGTTTTGATCCTTTATTTCTCATTCTGTTACTTCAATTTTGTTTGTTTTCTTCTCTTTCATTATTCATAATGTTAATTTCACATTATCTTTGCTTATAGCCATTGTACGTCACATAATTTACAGGTTCTCCAATGCATTTCGGGCTTTGCCCTTCATCAGGGGGTATTGCCTAAAACAAGAAATCACTCGTATAAATATATAATCCAAGGCCTGCGTACCAATCTATATCAGTGTTCATCTATACTCAAGGGGAAAGGTTTAGTTACAGTTACTAGAAAACCGTGTTGTTAGTGCCCTTCTATGCTTTCTGTGGCTGTGAAGACACATATATCATTCATGTGCTCACTATTAGCGCATCGCGTGTGCAACCGAAATAGTCACTGCCATTAATGTGATTGAGACAGATTTTCTTACCGTCGTGCTCGTGAATGTGCAAAAAAATGATTAGTCTAAACTCTGGGCATGTTACCGTCATATAGAGCCATCCGCCATTTTAAAAAAGAAACGATAGGCGTGCGTTCAATTAAAATCCGACTGTGTAAATAAAGTCCAGTACCATAAGAGAAACGTAACTGCAGTGCTCTTAAAGATAACGTGGTGCCGCAGCTTAGCGTGGTATCTCACATACCTGTAAATATTCATGAAAGCGAATGAAGCTCCGTCGCCAAGTGATCTCGGACTAATGTCCGTATCAAACAATGTAATGGACCCAGAAGTGTATGCCCATTAGCAACCGGAAGAGAACCCGTGTGCTCTCAAGTGAAGCGTGCGTTCAATTAAAACCGTCTGTGTCCATAAAGTATGGTAACGTGAAAACAACGTTAATCAAGTGCTCTTTAACATAACAAGGTGCTGCAACTTATGCGTGTACGTGAAGGCGAGTAAACTCCGTCACCATGTGATCTCGGAGTGATGTCCGTAACAATCAAAGTATTAAACCCGGAAGTTTATGTCCGCTAGCAAATGAAATGAATGAAAGACTTGCCGTCGTTCTATACGCAGTGTCGGTTCGAGCCCTTTCTAAGTACTAATAAATAAACCACTTCACCCAAAGAAAACAATGTGATTATGTAAATCAAGAAGTTTGCTAATAAACATTATAGTGGATGTATTAACTTTAAGCAAAACAACGAGTTTACGTGATAACGCGATGTGCAGTTAGAAAACATACATAAACCATGACCAGATGTACTAAGTAACATAGATTAAACTCGGGTTCAAAACGGCCTGCTAGTCATAATCAGCACCATATAGAGTTTGTAATAGGATAAATTTTAGTTTTACAAGTAGCAACTTAAGTCCATGCGTTCATTCAGTCCCTTGGGGTTAATTGAATTTAGTCTGTGTATCCAAAATATTTCACGTTGGAGTAAATATTTGTTATTGTTCCTTCCTTCTTTAATCGTTATGTGTTCAAGTACCATAAATCTCAGTTGACTGATATTATGGTTCAAGCTGTTGAAGTGAGTTGCAACTGTTGATTTCTGATTTTTAGTTCTAATATTACATTTGTGTTCTGTTAGTCGTATTTTAATTTTCCGCTCTGTTTTTCCTACATATGGCAAACCGCATGGACACTTCAATAAGTAGATCACATTACTCGTGTCACATGTGGCTGTGGTCCTCAACTTGATCGGAGTCCCCTGAGTGGGATGCATGATGGTAGTACCCCTAATGATATTATTACAGTTCCCACAGTTTAAACATGGTAGGGTTCCTCTATGTGTACCTCCATCTTGATCAAGGTCTTTAGTCAGTAGTTGTTTTCAATTGTTCGTTCTTTGATAAGCGAAAATTGGTTGATTTTGAAAAATTCCATTAAAATCAGTTTCAGTTTGCAATACTGGCCAGTATTTACGTATTACCTGCTTTACCTGGTCACTTTTAGTGGAGAATTTAGATATAAACACAGATCTGTCTTCTTGCGTGGGATTCTTTTCTTTAGGTTTCAGTAGTTGTAAGCGTTCCTTTTGTTTGACTCTGTTTTCTGCCACTTGTAAAATGGGTATTGGATATGCTCTTTATTTGAATTTATCCATCATTTTGCGACAACTTTCGCTGTATAGTTCATCGTTTGAGGAAATTCTTTTCAGTCTGAGTAATTGCGAATATGGTAGATGTTTTTTAAGAGCCAATTGGTGGAAACTTGTGAAATGCAAGAAATTATTGCGGTCCGTTGATTTTGTAAATACTGATGTACTGAGTTTTTTATCCAATATCTTAATGTCTACATCCAAAAAAGTGATATGATCTTTACTTATATTGTGAGTAAACTCAATTCTTCCGTCAATGGAATTGATCTGTGCGATTGCTTGTATGAGTTCCGATTCTTCTCCCTTCCAGATTAGGAAGATGTCATCGATGTATCTGTGGAAGGTAATGTCAGAATATGATCTAGCTCGAATCGATGCATAAAAAGATTCGCATACGCCGGAGCAGCGCAGTTTCCCATGGAAGTTCCTGAGAGTTGAGTGTAATAATCTCCATTCCATGTGAAGTAGCTGTGATATAAAGTGAAATGAAGTAACTCGAGTAAGAATACTTTAAGTCCTTCTTCCATGTCCATATCAATGAGAAAAGATTCAGTAGCCTGTAGTCCCAGGTCATGGGGAATAGAAGTATACAATGATTTTACATCAATAGTGCATAATGTGGGTTGTATATCATCAATCACAACTTCATTTATCTTAATCAAGAAGTCGGTAGTATCTTTTAAGTACGTAGACATCCTTTGAACACAAGGTTGCAAATGTCGATCGATATATTTTCCAATTGGTTCATGGATGGAATTTCTCGTTGAAACTACTGGTCTGAATGGTGGTTTTTCTAAGCTTTTATGAATTTTCGGGATCATGTATAGATATGGGATACTTGGGTTCTCCATTATTAGAAATATTTTATCTTGTTCAATGATCAAAGATAATATTCGGTTGAATTCTCTGGTCGGATTAGAGATCAATTTCATGTATATGGTGGTATCCATAACGTGTGTTTCTACGTTCTGATGGTAAAATTCCGTATCCAAAATTACAAGGGCCCCTCCTTTATCTGCTTTGCAGCACGTAATTTGTTTGTTAGAGGCTATTTGGGAAATGGTGTTACGTTCTCTTAAAGAAAGATTCGACCTTTTGTGTTCCTTTTCCTTGAATACCTTTTGTAATTCTTGCTGAACCACAGTTTCAAATTAATCTAATACCTTATGACTGATTGGTGCCATAAATGAACTTTTAGGTTTAAGTCTTAATAGGGTTCCTTTCTCACTACTAGGCTTAGGTTCCACTATGTTCTTAAAGAAATGTCTTAGACATAATACTCTCATAAATTTGAAAAAGCTGATTTGAACATCCAATTCATTAGAATGGTATGTTGAAATTCTTTTCAGTCTGAGTAATTGCGAATATGGCAGATGTTTTTTAAGAGCCAATTGGTGGAAACTTGTGAAATGCAAGAAATTATTGCAGTCCGTTGATTTTGTAAATACTGATGTAATGAGTTTTTTATCCAATATCTTAATTGTCTACATCCCTTTTTGTAGAGTATTCATTTGAAACGAAGATAGTTTGCATTTAGAGATGTTAATCACTAGACTCTCTGACTCCTTGTAGATTTCGCTATTGGTAGATCCCGTTCTCTTGCGTTTTCCCCGCCTGGTTCGGCGGGTGTCTCCTGACCTCTTCCTAAAAAAGACGAAGTTGAAGCGGAAGTTTCCACATTAGTAATGTCCGAAGTTGATGGTATACTTTCTTTCTCAGGGTGCACATTTCTGTATCTAAGTGGGCCTCTATTTTGTGAGTCATCAGATGACGATGTTTACACGTCTGTGGACCTGTGTGAAAAAGGTTTTTGTTGTCTTCGTGATGCATAAACCTCGGCCCAACTGTAGACCTCTCCTAATTTGTAGTCCACTGTATCTCTCTTAAATTTACAAATTTTTCTTTCATTAATTTCTTTGGTGTACTTATCTAGTTGGATGTTGATATCTTCTAGGGTTTTGTCCCATTCTTCTTTAGTCATTTTTTGAGTAAGTTCTTGTTTGAGTTGAATAACCTCTTTATTGAGTTCTTCTAACAATTTTGACAGTTCCTCCACTATTAGCAATATTAAATCTAGAGAGCATTTATTTAATATAGCGTACCAACGCTCAGTAAACTAAGTATTATTTTTGCAGTGTAGATTTGAGTGGTATGCGTAATCCTCTTGGGATGCGTTGGACTTTATGGTATCTGATTAACGTACTGGCATGAAGACGTTGGTTTATTTCTCTTTTGGCTGTGAATAAAAGTTGATTTTACATTGTATGGATCCCGTGCTTGAAGTGGTACATTCAGGTTCTTGGATTAAAGAATACATTTGCTCAGTTTCTTCCAATGTAAAAGCAAACACTTCTGCTCTGTTTCCTGTAGAATTTGCAATATCGTCGTATGACATTTTGTTCATGGTTGGGTGCCATACGTATTTTGATCAGAAAATTCTATCACGTGCACAAGTGTGATATACGATCGCACTCTCTTTGTAAATATTGTAGTTCTTTTATAATTTCTTTCCTTAGTTTTTTGGGTGCCAGAGGGTATCACCTCCTGATCATGAGGTGTGGACGTATACAGTATTAGGAAAGCATTCAACAACAGGGAAAAAACGGACCCTTCCGGCACTCCTAGATGCATCAAGAATTGTAAATCTTTCAATGAAATAATGATTCCAATAAACTTTGTTTTGATCCTTTATTTCTCATTCTTTTACTTCAATTTTGTTTGTTTTCTTCTCTTTCATTATTCATAATGTTAATTTCACATTATCTTTGCTTATAGCCATTGTACGTCACATAATTTACAGGTTCTCCAATGCATTTCGGGCTATGCCCTTCATCAGGGGGGGTATTGCCTAAAACAAGAAATCACTCGTATAAATATATAATCCAAGGCCTGCATACCAATCTATATCAGTGTTCATCTATACTCTAGGGGAAAGGTTTAGCTACAGTTACTAGAAAACCGTGTTGTTAGTGCCCTTCTATGCTTTCTGTGGTCTGTGAAGACACATATATCATTCATGTGCTCACTATTAGCGCATCGCGTGTGCAACCGAAATAGTCACTGCCATTATTGTGATTGAGACAGATTTTCTTACCGTCATGCTCGTGAATGTGCAAAAAAAATATTAGTCTAAACTCTGGGCATGTTACCATCATATAGAGCCATCCGGCATTTTAAAAAAGAAACGATAGGTGTGCGTTCAATTAAAAACCGACTGTGTAAATAAAGTCCGGTACCGTAAGTGAAACGTAACTGCAGTGCTCTTAAAGATAGCGTGGTGCCGCAGCTTAGCGTGGTATCTCACATACCTGTAAATATTCGTGAAAGCGAATGAAGCTCCGTCGCCAAGTGATCTCGGAGTAATGTCCGTATCAAACAACGTAATGTATATTTATATGAGTGATTTCTTGTTTTAGGCAATACCCCCTGATGAAGGGCAAAGCCCGAAATGCATTGGGGAACCTGTAAATTATGTGACGTACAATGGCTATAAGCAAAGATAATGTGAAATTAACATTATGAATAATGAAAGAGAAGAAAACAAACAAAATTGAAGTAGAAGAATGAGAAATAAAGGATCAAAACAAAGTTTATTGGAATCATTATTTCATTGAAAGATTTACAATTCTTGACGCATCTAGGAGTGCCGGAAGGGTCCGTTTTTTCCCTGTTGGAGAACGCTTTACTAATACTATCATAAAGGCCAAGTCACACAGCAGCTGTGTGCAACACACACACAAAACAATCCAACTGCTTCACGACTTGGGATTCACGGTAAACCTCACCAAATCCCACCTCCAACCGTCCAGCATACAACAATATCTAGAGGCTACAATAGACACTTCAAAAGCTCTAGCATACCCCAACCCAGTCAGGATAAGCACCATACAAGCTCTAATAGCAAAATCTCAGCCTCAACACTCACTACCAGCGCGAGTGTTCATGCAACTAATCGGGATGATGGCCTCTTGCATTCTCATCGTCCCTTATGCAAGACTCCAAATGCGTCCCTTACAGGAGTGTTTGGCACGTCAGTGGAACCAGGCTCAAGGTCAGCTAACAGATCTGGTGTTGGTAGACGACCGCACCCATCGCTCTCTGCATTTTGGAACACACAAAACCTTTCCAAAGTGAGGCCGTTCCTCGACCTGGTTCCACAGATAGTGCTAACAGCAGACGCATCGCTCATCGGCTGGGGAGCTCATCTTCAAACCCATACCATTCAGGGCATATGGACCCCTCAACAAAAACAATTCCACATAAATTACCTGCAATTGTTGGCAATCTTCCTAGCGTTAAAATCTTTTCAACTCCACCTCGTAAGCAAAGCTGTCCCAGTCTGTACAGACAACATCACAGCAATGTATTACATACAAAAACAGGGGGCGGGACACTCTCTGCAGCTTTCACACCTAGCTCAAAGCATATGGAGATGGGCCATTCCTCAAAACATATATCTCTTTGCAGAACACCTCCCAGGAGTACACAATCAAATTGCAGATCTACTCAGTTGCCAAACACAGCACATCCACGAATGGGAACTTCATCCTCAAGTTCTGCTTCCATTCTTTCAAATGTGGGGCCACCCAGAAATAGACCTGTTCGCCACACACCAAAACGCAAATTGCCCAAGCTTCGCATCCAGGTATCCACACCCATTGTCCAAAGGCAATGCGCTATGGATGAACTGGTCAGGCAAATTTGCTTACGCTTTTTCGCCTCTCCCGCTCATTCCGCTAGTGGTTCGGTAGCTCAAACAGCATAACCTCACAATGATCCTGATTGCTCCAACATGGGCCCGCCAGCCATGGTTCACAACACTCTTGGAACTATCAGTAGTTCCTCATCAAAAGCTACGCCTCTCACCCAAGCTTCTCACTCAGAACCATGGAGAGATAAGGCATCCAGATCCCAGTCAACACAACCTTGCGATCTGGCACCTGAAATCTTAGAGTTTGGCTATTTTCATCTCCCGCCAGACTGCATGAACCTCATTAAAGAGGCTAGACGTCCTACCACTAAAGCTTGCTATGCAGCAAAGTGGAAAAGATTTGTAATTTACTGTACAAATGACAAAATCAACGCACTAGATGCTTCTATTCAAAACATCATCTGTTACCTTTTACATCTACAACAATGTAACCTAGCGTATACATCCATTAGACTACATCTCGCTGCAATGGCAGCCTATCTCCAAAACAGACAACACTTGTCTTTGTTTAGGGTACCCGCTATCAAAGCATTTATGTAAGGACTTAAAAGAATAATTCCACCTAGAGTTCCACCCTCTCCAGTATGGAACCTGAATGTGGTACTTACCAGACTCATGGGTCCCCCATTTGAACCTATGCATAAATACGAATTACAATTTCTCACCTGGAAAGTAGCTTTCCTGGTTGCGATCACCTCTCTCAGAAGAGTCAGTGAACTCCAGGCATTAACCATACAAGAACCGTTTCTCCAAATCCATCATAACAAAGTGGTTCTTAGGACTAACCCAAAACTTCTACCTAAAGTCGTCTCTGCTTTCCACCTTAACCAGTCTGTAGAACTCCCAGTGTTTTTCCCTCTACCAGACTCAGTAGCAGAACGAGCTCTTCACACGCTAGACGTAAAAAGAGCAATACTTTACTACATTGAAAGAACAAAATCCTTTAGAAAGACTAAACAACTTTTTGTGGCTTTCTCCCCACCTCATAAAGGCAATCCTATCTCAATCCTATCTCAAAAACAGGGATTGCAAAGTGGATTGTTAAATGCATCCAAATATGCTATGCTAAAGCCAAACGCGCCTTAACCATTCCCCCTAGGGCTCACTCCACACGTAAACTAGGGGCATCTATGGCATTCTTAGGGAACATTCCCCTAGATGACATCTGCAAAGCAGCAACTTGGTCTACACCATACACGTCCACAAAACACTTGTGTAGACGTGCAAGCAAAATAACAAGCTAGTGTGGGCCAAGCTGTATTAAGAACACTTTTTCAAACCGCTGCAACAGATACAGGTAGCCACCGCTAAGGAGGTAACTGATGTATAGTCTATGCACAAGTATACGATCTACAGCTCATATGCCTCAAACGGAAAATGCTACTTACCAGTATGCATGTAGAGCTGTAGATTCGTATACGCCCACCCGCCTCCCCGGATACCTCTATCTGTTCCAGTACTATCTTACTTAGATACATTACACATGGACATCCCTTTCTATTTCTTACTAACTCCATCATAACCCTCCATGGCAAAACAATCTGGAGATGGAGTCGATGCCCATGCGCACTATCGTCCTAAGGAGGAGTCACCTACCTCGTGACTACAAAGACTTCTTCCAAGACAAAAACAAAGTGCAAACATCCGAGCCCAACACCAGATGGCGATCTATGCACAAGAATACGAATCTACAGCTCTACATGCCAAGAACAGATGCATACTGGTAAGTAGCATTTTCCTTATACCCACATAAAGGTCCACCATAATGCACACATTTTAAATTGGGGCATGAGTGATCCAAGTTCAGGACACCTGCAAAACGTGATAGAGACTCACAAAATAGTAAGTTTCTGGGTTTCCCATACATTTTGCAGGTAGGTTTCCAACCTAAAAATGAGTTTCTTCCCTTGTGGAAAAGTAAGTCATTATTGCAGCCTGATTTATTTGTGGTAGTTATAGGGTGCAGCTTTGGGATCTCCTATTGGACTTCTGACTCGAATGGGAGCAATCAAGCAAGGTAGATGTTCTGATAAAATTATTTTTCATAGTGAGCCACTGTTGGTAGTGTTACCATATAAGTGGCTGATTTACATCACTATCATCTACAAGTACAGTTCCCTAAAATAACAACCCATTTCTGGGGTTCATGTATGTGAGCCTTAGCTCCAAAGGCTCACATGCATGAATTCCCTTCTTTTACATCTCTTTACTCGCCTTCACTAGTTGTCTCTCACTATCATCCACCCCACTCTCTTCATGGTGCTTGGAGAATCGTCTTCCCTTCTCTGCTGCCAGCATGGTTCTCACCACACCAGTTTTCTTCAGTGGCCTACCTTAAACCCACCCAAGTTACAGTGCCTCATAACACAACCCTCCCATTCTTGTGTGTTTTTCATGCTTCCACCTGTTTACCTATTTGATCTACCCCTCCCTCAGTCGCTGTCAATTACCCATTCTGTCACCATTCTTCTCACAGTGCTTGCTCCCAATCCTTTTGTTTCCCAGTGCTTCACTGCTCCCATCTTGGTGATAGGAAAATAGATATGAACAGGATTCTGGCATGGGATCTGGCTAAGATCGAAATATTATCAAAGAAAATAAACTTTGAAACCCAGCAAGCGAACACTAATAAAAAATATAACCAAGAAGGTTAGAATGGAAGAATCTTAACTAAGTTGAACAATATAGTTTCACGGGCAGAGTAATTAGGATGTCTCTAAGAGTGTGTGCAAAAAACACACAACGAAAAGCTAGAATTATTTATGAGTTTTGTTTCCTTATTTTATACATGTACATTTTCAAAACTGGGATATCACTTACAAGCAAAGATTTAAAGAACTTTGTTAGCCAAATTACTAATACAACAAAAAACCTAGTGCACCAGCCACAAAGGTATGTGTACATTTAAGTCCGTCTAAAAAATGCAAATATGTTGATTTATGAGTGTAAAAGCATGTTTGTAAAGCACAAAACAAAATTTTGCAATTCTAAATCCAAATTAAAATTACCTCAATATGTAGTAGTTGTAAATGTACTCTCAAGGCTGATTATGGGCATTTCAAGGAGTGGTGGCGCACCAGCATAAGGTAATAAAAATCCACAAACATTCAAGTTTCTGGGAATTCGCAAAGCCTTAGCAGGTCATTTACTTTCCTGGAAATGGCCACAGAGTTCCATCAGTCAAAGACAGAATTAAATATTTGATAGAGACTTCTAGCTGCAGATTCCTTACCTGAGAATTATCCCCAGGCATCAGACTAGATCCGGATATTTTTCATAAGCATTACCCCGCGCCGGTAGGTGGCATCGTCCGTGCTGGAAATGACGTGCGCAGTGCCTATATAAGTGCTGCTCCAGCGTGCTGACATCAGTTCCTTTCTTTTAGCGGGAGTCAGTGCAGCTCCGGATAGTGCTACCCCCAGTCAATTTTTGACTGACCTTTTTCGGATTTTTGTCTAAGTCTTTTTGAGATTTTTCTCTTGGAGTGGCAGGATGTCAACTAGCAAGGATGGCTTCAAGTTTTGCAGGGCCTGTCACTGGCAGATGTCGGTGACGGAACCTCTGGTTCTTGTTTGCCTCTGGTGCCTTGAGCGCGACATGACGCGAAGACCTGAGCTAAGTGGCAAGCTGTGCACCCCAAGGGTCTTGAGGGGGCACTCCATCAAGCTCCTTGCCGCCCGACATGTGACGCCGCGACGGTCTTGATCGCGGTAGAGAGTAAGGTCCCAGGATTAGTTGCAGAGCCCCAGATCCTCGTCGCACTCCAAGTCGTCTTTGGGTAAGTCCCACAAGCACAAGAAGAGTAAGATTTTGAAGAGGTCTTCTTATGGACTGGGATTCAGGAAGGATTGGGAAGAGTTGCTAGACCCTGAAGAATACCCGTCCCTAGACCCAAATATGGACTGGTGTGAGGAATTGGCAGGTGCCAGCATACTGGACACCTCTCCAGATAATAGCATGTTCTCTCTTCCTACCGTGGTTAAAGAGGAGGGGGCTTCATTTGCTATGGCGGTGGGAAAGGTGGCCAAGGTCCTGAACCTTAGCCTACTCTCAGAGACAGTCAAGACTAATGTCTTGACGGAGGTGCTTCAGGCAGGAGTGACCCCCTTCAGAACCCCTTCTCCCGTTTAGCGATGCCCTCATGGACATGGTGCTGGGGACTTGGTTCAAACCCTACACAGGGGTTCCTGTGAACAGGACGATTGCCCACCGCCTGCCCCTGGGGACCCCGACTTCCTCACACAACCCACTACCCCAGAGAGCTTGGTAGTCAAAGCCTCCACCTCCTGTGTAAATCTTGGCACATTCCCTACCACTCCACAGGACAGGGAATCCAAGAGGCTGGACACCTCAGGAAAGAAAATGTTTTCTTCCACCAGCCTGTCACTGCGGTCTGTGAACACTGGGTGCCTTTTGGGTTGCTACCCACATGCCCTGTGGGATTCAGTTGCACAGGTGCTGCCCATGGTCCCGTATGAGGCCCTGACCATGCTCTCTTGGGCTATGTCTGACGGGAGAGAAGAAGCAAAGTTCACCAATCGATGTGGGCTGGAAACAACAGACCCGCTGGGCAGAGCAGTTTCTTCATCGGTGACCTTACAGCACCACGCCTGGCTGAGAACAGCTGGCTTTTCCGAGGATGTCCAAGTGCCGCTCATGGACATGCCCTTTGATGGCTCCTGTCTCTTGAAGAGACAAGGTGGACTTAGCGCTGGAACGCTTCAAGGATAGCAGAGCTACAGTCAGGTCCTTGGGCCTTTTCATGACCCCTCGCTAACCCCTGTCCACCTTTCGCTCGTTTATTGGCCAATAGGGGACTTCCAGATGCATCTTTACCCAGACACCACAGCTTCCCAGCGGCCGTGGATGTGGTACCCACAGACCCAATGGGTTAGGCAGCAACAATTTGAGCCAGTCTAGAGCTTCCCCGGGCAGCTGCAGCCTCCAAACCCCTTCAGTTTGCCCTCTTACCATTATGGGCACCCAGTGGGAGGCAGGATATGCCATCATGAGCCCCACTGGAGGTCTATAACACCAGACCGCTGGGTTCTTCAGATTGTCCGAAGAGGCTACTCCCTTGCCTTCATGACTACCCCCCACCCATGCCACCTACTTGCAACATGCTGACGGTGGACCATCTCTCTTTGCTCCATCAGTAAGTGACAGCTCTCTTGGCCATTGGAGCAATAGAGAGGGTGTTGACGCCTGAAGTATGGCATGGTTGTTATTCCCGCTACTTTCTGGTGCACAAGAAGGACGGAGGCCTTCGTCCATTCCTAGGCCTGTGCCCTCTCAATTTCTTCCTCAAGAAGGGGAAGTTCAAAATGCTCACGCTCTCTCAAATCTTGCCTACTCTGGACCTGGGAGAATGGATGGTAGTATTGGATGTGCAGGACGCATACTTTCACATTACTGCCCTGCCTGCCCACAGGCGCTACCTGAGGTTGACGGTGGGCCATGAGCACTTTCAGTTTGCTGTGCTTCCTTTTGGCCTTACTAGCACCGCTCGGTTGTTCACCGAGTGATGGCGGTGGTTGCAGCTTATCTGCGGAGATTAGGGGTGCCAGTCTTTCCCTAGCTCGATGACTTGCTGTTGAAGGAGGGCTCGCCTCAGGCTGTCGTCTCCTACCTCCAGACTATGACAGTCCTCCTGCACTCACTGGGGTTCACTATCAACATGCCAAAGTCACACCTGACTCCATCTCAGATGCTCCCTTTCATGGGAGCTGTTCTGCTCATGGGTGCAGTTTCAGGCCTATCTTCCCAAACGGCGAGTCCAGGATATTCAGGCTATGATACCAATGTTTCAGCCTCTATCCTAGATTTTGGTGAGAATGACTGAGACTGCTGGGCCTCATGGCCTCCTGCAACCTGTTTGTGGCATATGCCAGCTGGCATATGCAGGCTCTGCAGTAGACCCTGAAGTTCCAGTTGCCAAAGCATCAGGGGTACATCTCCAACATGGTCCAGATTTCGAAGGGAACTGCAGAAGATCTGCAGTGGTGGCTAACGAACCACAATTGGAACAGCGGCAGACCCCTCTCCCTTCCTCAACCAGATCTAATAGTGGTGACAGATGTGTCACTCATGGGATGGGGTGGCCATCTGGGAGAGGTGGAGATTAGAGGACTCTGGTCTCAGGCGGAATCCATATTCCACATCAACCAACGAAAGCCTTTCTACCCTCCATCAAGGGAATGCTAGTGCAGGTGTTCACAGACAACACCACCGCCATGTGGTATTGCAACAAACAGGGCGAGTTTGGGGCTCTGTCAAGAGGCCCTGCTTATCTTGACATGGCTGGTTCGTCAGGGCATATTGCTGGTGGTACACCACCTGGTGGGCTCTCTGAATGCCAGGGCAGATGAACTCAGCTGAAGATGCCTAGCGGATCACGAATGGTGTCTCCATCCGGAGGTGGTTCAAGGTCTCTTTCAGCAGTGGGAAAAGCGTTGGTTAGATCTGTTCACCACAGCCGAGAACGTGCAATGTCAGCAGCTCTCCGTGCTTCCAATGCAGCTCTCGCTCGGAGACACTTTTCACCTCGAGTGGAGCTCAGGCCTCCTGTACGCCTTTCCACCCATACCACTCTTGCCCAGAATTCTCACGAAGATCAGGAACCACCAGGCCTGAGTCATCCTTGTGGCTTCAGACTGGACTAGGAGAGTTTGGTATCCTGAGCTGGTAAACATGGCCATCAGGCTTCTGATCAGGCTACCTCTTTGGCAGAATCGTCTGTCGCAGTAGCAGGGGAGGGCTCTCCACCCGAACCTGTCAATGCTCTGCCTTCATGAGTCGAGATTGAGCGGCAACAGTTGACAGTTTTTGAACTTCTCCCCAAAGACTGCATGGTTATTTGGCATTGGTGTGTGCAGAGAAACAGGTTGACCCTCTTTCTGCTCCCCTCTCTCAGGTCCTTCTCTTTATTCTTTCTCTTGGCCAGCAGGGCTCTGCTCTGGGCAGCCTAAAGGGCTATTTTTCTGCCATCTCAGCCTTTCTGCGGTTGACTGATCAGCTATCCCTCTTCAAATCCCTTGTCGTAAACAGGTTCTTGAAAGCTTTACAACACGTTTCCACATTCATCCCGACTCAGCAGGACCTTAATCTGGTCTTGACTTTTCTGATGTGCACTCCCTTTGAACCATTGCACAATTGTCCTCGTAGGCTCCTTACCATCAAGACGGCCTTCCTATTGGCGATAACATCTGCCCTAAGGGTCAGTAAGCTTCAGGCTTTCTCATCCAGCCTCTTTACCTGAACATCTACCTAGGCAAGCTGGTTCTTCACACTAGAGCTTCTGCCGAAAGTTGTCACTTATTTCCATATAAGTCAGTCCATCACCCTGTCTACTTTTTACACTTTGCCACATCCCTCTAAGGAAGAGGAGTGACTTCACCAACTGGACCCAAAAAGAGCATTGTCGTTATACCTTGACCACATGAAAGAGTTCTTTGTGTACGACCAACTCTTTGTGGGGTATGTCAGAGTGAAGAAGGGCAAGGCCGTGCAGAAACGGACCATCTCCGATTGGATCGTGCTTTGTATTAAGATCTGCTACGCATTTGCCAAGAAGCCCAGTGTTCTGTGTACTTCGTGGCTTCTCGCTTTTTGTCTGTGTACTTCGTGGCTTCTCGCTTTTTGCATGGAACGTCGTGAAAAGAAACTGATTTCAGCGCGCTGGGGTGGCGCCTATATGAGCACCATGCATGTCGCTGATGATGTCTCGCAGAGTCGAACTACGCCAACCACTGGCTCACAGGGGTACTGCTCACAAAACATTTCCGGATCCAGTCCGATGCCTGGGAATAATTCTACGGTAAAGAATCTGCGGCTAGATATAGACTCTACCAGTTAAGGCATTACTGAAGGAAAGTAGCTTGATCTTCAGAAGGGGAAGTGGTTTTTCTAGGCAGAAAATATTTTCCCCCCTACAGAAACATGAGAAAATTGTAAAAGTTGCACATGAAATTATGCAGCAAATTAACATATGTTCAAATGTACACCTGCTACATTTATACATATGGAAACTAATATGCAAAGGAGTACAAGGAATTCAACAAGTATTCAAGAAGAATTCCAGAAATACTACTTGAGATAAATATGCTACTATTGGAGATTGAGGAGGAGGCCTGTTTTTTTGTGAATTCAAAGACAGTCTGACATTTAATCTATATGTTGGTGTAAGCCAACAATTACATTTCCAACTATGTTTAGTGCCCTAGTAGTTCAAGTACAATATTAGAAAAGAACTTCACTGGGGTAAAATAGAAGTATTAGAATATATTTGCATCTGTTTTGAATTATGGTAATTAAATATGTAATTAATTTACCTGAAGTGTGCAAAAGCCATTGTATAGCTTTGTGCTATAAACCAAAATCTAAGTTTCCCTATGCGTAGTAGAAGACATAAAATTACATAATTAACTTCTGCTTCTCATTATGCAATTACCATTTCAGAAGCTGAATTTTAAATTTCCAGTAATAACTTACCGTTTGCAAAAGTGATGGTCTCATTTCCAGGGATACTTCAATACTGGCCTCCATTTCCATTTCAATGTCTCCAAGTTTGCAAATGATTTGTAAACAATTATTATCTTCTCTCGTGCAGAACTTTGGATAAATATTATCAAATGAAGGAGAAAGAAAACTCAAGTTTAAGTAATTTGAATTTTATAATCAGTGACCATTGATAACGCTTTAATAACTTGATATTGTTTAATTAATAATGCAAATAATAAACGTGCCAAAGATGTGTACGTTTGTTAAAGAGAGAGAGGTTGAAATTATGGTAGTAACTACTGTTGCTTCTCTGCGATGATAGCTGAAAACAAGAATTGATAAAGGCAAAATAGCTGTTTTTTTCAAATGAAAGTGTCCTTTCATTGTCGATTTTGTGTATGTGGAATGTGTAGAAGAATGTGTGCACGAGGCAAAAGTTACATGAATGGATGAAAGGGTAAATACTTTCTGCATATATGCATGCATGATGTATGTCAATATGTGCGTAGGTACTGTGTGCTTTAACTATACAAATGTCAAACCAGTTGTCTTCATCAGTGCTTGTGAGCCTTAGCTTATGCGTGCAGGCACGTTCTGATCCAAGCAGACTGTACACTGCCCTCTGCCTTTCTGCGGTGTTTGATACGGTCTCTCATGCTATTTTTCTGGAGAGGCTGGAAATGATGGGTATTAGAGATCACGCCCTGTCATGGTTCAAAAACGTCATTAGCAACCGCACGGAGGCGTTTTTTCTTCCTCCTTTCACCTCTGCAACAAAACCTCTGGATTGCGGAGTTCCGCAGAGTTTGGCTCTCATTTCTACCCTTTTTAATATTTATCTGTCACCATTGGCTAATACTGTTGAGTCATGGTGAGTTAGAGTAGTATCCTATGCGGATGACACTCAACTCCTCTTGGCTGTTCACGAAAATGTTCCTCCCTCTTGGAGTTCTTTCAAATCTTACCTCAAATCTGTTATGGACTGGATGAATACAAGTTTTCTAAAGCTAAACTAAAAGAAAACTGAAATTCTTTTTTTTTGGTGCTAAGTCTATCCCTGATTCCAATCTCTGATGGCCATCAGAGATGCTCCCCCTCTCTGGTGGTAAGGAATCTTGGGGTGAAATTTCATTCTAAGCTCACTTTTGAGCCTCAGATTGAATCACTGTCCCCCTGGGGGTGAGTGGTTGAAAAGTTTCAGCACTCCGTCCATCATCTTGTGTTTATCAATTAAGGGCACATTCATCTGGCTATCACATAGGCTTATATGAACAAAAGAGGGACTGAGGGCGTTTGTTAGAGGTCCAGCACACATGCCCCCCGTTTAGACAGTAGTATCAAAAGGAGTATGCTGTTCCTAGACAAGGGATAGGAGGTGTAGGAAGGTCGTGTCCTGGTCCAAAAGTGGAGACAGGGAGTATCCCTATTTGGGAAGTGGGGCCCTCACACACCCAAATTGGGTGTCATGCTTCATCATAGGGCATGCTCCTCGTCAGGCCGGCGCTGCAATGCCTGACGGGCACCCTATGAGGGGCTCTTTGTCGGAGATCTTTTGTCCCAAGCCGTTTGGTGCAGTGTGGGTGAGGGGCCAGATGGTGTAGATGCAAAAATGTAGTGAGAGTGTGGAAAAAGAAGGGATTAAAAATGGTGGCCAGTGGTGCCCCGGAATAACAATTTTAATCAGATGAGCCCACTGGTCCCTTTTAAAAACTAATAATAGGGGCCACTTAGGGAATAATGTCCAATGGTGGCTATGAGGTCGACATGTTTCTTGCCTGTAAGTGTCAGACTGATCACGCGGCAATTCTTCAGGACCGAAAGTAAATGTTCTAGCTACACTGTAGTCAGACCACTAGTACATTCCGGTTGTTGGTCCAACAGACATCTAGTAACCTAATAGTGAGGTACCTTAATAAGAAGTAGACCAACCTGAAGGAAGAATGAGAATACAATCAATACAATAAATTGACATAACAATTAATTCTCGTGAAAACCTCCTCTTAGTGACGTGGTGATGTGCAAAAAACATTTATCAGTGCCTACAAAGTGATGTGATGCGGCGCAGTGGCACTCATGGAGTCGAACCAACAAGAATAATGTGGGCGGTAAGCAGGTCACCGAGAAGGTTGACTCAATGACACCCGTTGTGGGCGTATTACTTGCTCCCTCGATTGAACGGTGGAAGGATGACGCTAAATTACTGCATCCTGTAAAAATAGTGAGAGCCATTCAATGCAGCATAATCGGAGAAAGAGGGTTAATACCAAGGCTACTTTCACTATTAATTGATCCATGGCGGGAGAACCGATAGCCCACTTAACTCGTATCGAGTCACATAATCAAATATAACGAGTACTTACAGTTCTCAGCATTTGCTGAAGCGTACAGCAGCTACCCCGTCCTTCACCGTCTCAAGAGTGACGGGAGACGGGGCAGAGCTCTGTCAATACAGAGTCAGCAAGGCGCAAAGCGCGTCTGAGTTGACGGCTTCGGCAAAGACTAGAACGGGGCCACAGCCCCTAGGACCAGAGGTGGTCCAAACTGGGTGCCATATTGAAAGTATATTTGTTTGACGAAGGGAGGCAAAGGATACTCTAAGTGCCAGAATAGTGTTGCCAGTGCTGGTATGCATGGAAGGCACACATATTTTTTTTTTTTAAAACCCTCAGGGCATTGGTGCGGACAATTAATGTTATTCAGGCATACATCCTAGATTTTGCCTGATCACTGCCCCATATTTACATGGACAGGAAAAGCCACCCTGCGTGTCTTTTCCCGTCCTTGTAGATACGGCCCCTTTACACGCAACACTTTGCGTGAAAGGGGCGTTCCCTGGGTGTTGTTGTGGGGGTTCCCACGCAACACCCATGGAACCTGACACATTTCCAGATTTACGAGGAATCGTAAACCTGGAAATGCGTCAGAATGTTACGCCACCCTAGGGGTGGCGTAGCGAGGTGAAATGAGGAGAAATGTTTTAATTTCTCCCAGTTTTTTTCCTCATTCAATGCGTACTGAATTCTACAGCATGCATTGAAAGAGGAAAATGCCTGTATTGATTGTTTTTGTGCAGGAAGGTGCCCCTTCCTGCACAAAAACAATCTCCAAATGATGCAGGCATCCTTGCACCATGGTGCAAGGGTGCCTGCGCCGGCACATGGCAGCTGTTTGTGCACCAGCGCAGGGAAGAGCACAGGAATGCGACATATTATTTTAAAAATGTCGCATTCCTGTGCTTTAAAAGTGTTGCAGTGTGGCACAGCCAAAGGGCTTGCGGTGCCGCACTGCGGCACTTTCTTGTACATCTGCCCCTTTGTTCAAAGATAGCAGCTTTGGATACACGTGTACCAGTAGTGGCCATCACCGTGCAAAATCATAGGGACATATTTTCCCAAATATTAGAAACTGTACATGGTTATGCATTGGTCTTGTATACATAGTCCCTGGCAAAAGTTAGTTTTGTGCCTCCAGAGGAGAGACTTAGCTGAATTAGTGGCTTAAAGCATCATTAATAAATAGGGACTTCTTCCAAAACTTGGGTAGAAAAGTTGATCAGGAATTTGGCAAGGTGAGGGGACATAGCGTATATTCTAGACGGGAAGCTTGCAACTGCAGTCAAACTGTGGGCTAACCAATCACAAAGCGTCACAGGATGAATTGATGTAACTAAGTTTATTCTACTACCAAGACTTTCACGTGTTCCATATAATGCAAATATGATTCCCAGATATAATATTTAATAGTCTTGATGCTCTACCTACCCAACTTACAATGAACTGTTTGTACTACATGAAAGATACCATATGACTGTAGATGAATGTCAGACTCCAAGGCAAAAGTCTCTGCATGCATGTTGTAAGCAGGAAATAACTTCACAAGAACAAGGCTCCCAACATCTTGATTTGGGAACTACAGGGAGCAAACACTGGAGAGATAGCCAATTTGGGAAGGCATAGGTACAATACTAGTAATTCCTACTCTTCCAGGAGAATGGAGTTTCCAAGAAATGGCAAGCAAAGGAAGAAGAACTGTGTGTTTCACATCCTTCATGCCTCTGAATCCTACCCACTGCTCAACACCCTGCATTGTATGTGGAACTCTGTCGGCAATCATGCCTGCTGAGACAGTGGTGCAGATTGGACCGTGAGTTGGTAGGCCTCACTGCATGTTAGAATCGAAGACATGGCTGTCTTTTCATGAAAGGCATATGGCCAAGTAATATGTTCTGCAGCCTCTCGAGACTATAAAAGAAGGACTGCTTTCCACTTGAAGGGCACAGAACATGGGCATAGAACATGCTGTTGGTTAATGGTGAATAAGAATGTCTCACCTCGTGGCTGTCCCAAAAAGTTCCAGAAAATATGGAAACCGTGGATAAATCACTATGGTCTCCTGATAGAGGACTCGCAGGGAGCCCCCACGGCCACAGGATAGCCAGGGGGGGAAGGGGGAGGGAAGGGCTTGCGACAAAAGGGAACTGGGATATCATCTCTACCAGGTTATATGTTATTGTTATACATGTTACTGCCGTTGAATGAGAATGACAATGTAAAAATGGACATGATTTTGCTTCTTGGAAACCTCCACTGTATCTGTACTAAAATCAAGAAAATGCCAATAAAGATATTTATTAAAAAAAAAAAGAATGTCTCACAAAGGTTGAATTCCCTGTTTCTATACATTCTTGATGTGTGCAGAACTAAAGCACTGTGTTTCTTTTTTTCCTTAGAAAGAAGGGGTGTACGAACTGTCTGATCAGAAATCGGTATCCAGATCCTGTATAAATTAGTCATCAAAGCTGGTCCTCAAATTCAGAACCCAACACAGGGCATTAGTTTACTAAAATTTGGACAATTTGTTGTAATTATCTATTCATCAGTCGTGTTAACAGGCAGATTGTGCATTCCTAAGAGCTTTGTGTACCACTTGGAACATCAGAAGTACAGTAGGGGAAGTAGAAGCAATATGATCCATTTCTTGTTAAATATTTTGTTGGAGGAAAATGTTGCAGAATCTGTCCTGTAGGATCTCAAGCAATTTATATTGTATTTATTTGTGTACAATTTTTAAATAATCATTATACAAAGATATGAACACTTAAAGAAGTTTCTAAGCAATAACCAATCAAAAGTGATAATTATAAATACATTATCAATTTAACCACCAATTATATTTTCAACATCCATTAATATTTGCATGAGGTACCCCTCTAAACTGCACTTTGTTACACTTAATAAGATTACAGATTAGAAAACATCAAAAATACTTGATTTGTATTAGTTTCTTGGTTAGCAGCAAAAATGTCCGTCATTATAGACAATTAAGATATATTCAGCTAAAACTAAACATTATAAATATTTAGCAAACCCTCTAATTCAAGATTCTCAACAGCCTCTGAGGAACTGCATAAACGAAATTATATAATTCACTCTAAACTGTCTTGAATTGGAAAATAACCTAAATATTTGTAAATCTTGCTTTGGAAAATGTGTAGGTTCTATAAAACAGTCATGATTCCTTCACCCACTTATCAATAAATGTGTAGTTTTGAAGAAGATGACAGCTAACCTATTTTTCTAGATCTGCATCAGGCATTGTATATACAGGATGAGGAGATTGTGTGGTCCTATCTGAAAACTGATAGGATAAAGGAAGCCTTGTGTTTAAACTTCTACATAGCTCAAGTAAAGCTACAGTTAGCTATGGACCAATGAAAAAGTTAACAGATCTCGACCAGATAGGTTGAGGGGTGAAGGAACAGCATCCTGACAGCTAGTTTGTTTGATATTGACATTAAGGATATGAACTACCCTCTTCTAAAGATTGATAGGACCATTCCAAGAATGTACTCCTTGTATGATTTGGAAAGGGGAGAATGTTTCTCTGTATCGAGATGGGAATATCTAAGAGTACATGTCAAACATAAGTGCCTGAACCCTTGTGCACTTTTGTCTACCCAGCTTTGAAAGGTCTAAAACAGTATTGCAAGCTCCTTGAATGGAAGTGGCAACTACACTATTCAGTAAATGATCTATTAACTTAACGCCCTTCAGGAGTATTAAAAAAACTCCTTCGACGTACAAGAATAGATTTTTATGGAAGCCGCATTTTACAAGCGCCCAACAAAATAAAAGAAGTCTTTAATTTTTTTTTTTTACTTTTAAGAACTTTGAATCCTGTGTATCCATTTGCACACCCCCAGACGTTTTCTGTGATGAAATATCCAATTTCTTTCAGGATAAGATTCACAAAAATGTCTAAACTTTATAAGTCTCACCCACTTATATTCAAGCAGTAGAGCCACAAGTAATGTTTTCACATTATGTTTCGAAACTATTAAGGAATCTTGGGTCTCATTCAAAATCCTGACCCTTACAGCTGGGTCACCTGTTGACACCTGCCTAGCCAAATATACAAGTTTGTGATCTCCTTTATTTCCTACACATCTCACACCTTTTTTAAATCAATCGCTCCTGACTGGCATAGTTCATAAGGAGTGAAAACAGCCGTTGGTTATTCTGTGTGGCGGATGCTTTTCATGGGAGTAAAGTGGGAGCAAGGGACATACGTAAGCAATTTGTTGCCTTCATCGATATGCGAGAGGACAGCTTTTTTGAAGTCAGATTGTAAGAGAAATATCTTGACAGCAGTGATATCTGTTGTCTGTGTCTTCTTTTATGATGTATTGTTTTAATTTGATGCTGGTGTCCAACTAAATGACTTAGCACCTAGTGAATTAATGGAAATGTAGCTTACTTCATCACATATTACTTAATGTTTCTCCAGCTACATTATCTAAGTAGGAGTATTAAAGCAGGACGCAATAAATAATTGACCCATACTAGTTCCTTTAGCAAACAGTAACCACAAATCTTTCACACCTATAGAATGTAGTGCGTCTTTCAAATACATTCCTTACACAACTGTTTACTACGTTTTCCACAAACTGCTTTTTAAATAATAGTGTCTAGAGATCATGGTCATTGTTTTTTGTCCTTATGGGACTATTTTTTATTAGTATTCAAGCCTAAATCTGGTGTGTCCAATAGATGAATTAACTGCACAATCATTTGCATGATATCTGTTGAATGCATAGTTTTACATAATCATTTTATTGTTCAGTTTGTTCGTCACGCATGACCACTTGATAGTGTGTTAACTTACTGTTCACTAGGACTAACAGTAAAATGGCATTAAGCAGAACTGACTCTGACTGCTTTGGGAGACATAGCTGGAGGATACATTGGGCTTTATAAATTTGAAAATACTCAAAAGCTACAAAGGTTCAAAATGGTATTGATTGCTAATGTCTTGAATAATATGTATATGTTGAAAATCTGTCAGACAGAAATTATCACTTCATGTACTGCCAGTGGAAACGCTCTCACATTAGTAGCATTTTGTAACCCATTTTTAATTTTTTTATTAGGGATGGACAAAAACGAATTAAATAGTCCAAGTGTCATAAATTATTATGAAAGCAGGGGCAGTCTCAATGATAACATATGAGTTAAACGCCCAGAGACAATTTTAGACTAATAATCACAAATTTAGTAAGGGAGATAAATGAAAAAGCAATGGCATGAGGGACATGAATAGTCTCTGTATATCATGTTGGAACAACTGGTCAGTCTCAACGTCTTGAGAATAAAGAGTTTCAACGAATTAATATAAAGACCACAAATTGTACTCCTGGGAAAAGGAGAATCCTTTTAAATCTGACAGAACAGAATTGGTTTTACAAACTGTTGCTTGACATATGGATACTCTTATACTCCTTATCCAAGATCTACAACCTAATACAAGCTCCTTAGCAGCAGCTGAAGCACTGTGGAACTGCGCATGTTGCTTTGGTTAGCTTCTTAACAGGAGTAGTGTTCTACTATAATGTACATTTGCTACAAGATTAGGTACATCTTTGAATATAACAAACAGGAGGATGAAAAGATCAAGAAAACATTTTTTTACTCAAAACTGGAAGGCAGATTATTTTTGTTTGAGGAAATAACTGTACTCATAAAGCCTTTGAAAAACTGTTCTTGAGAAGATATTTGATAATTACAACATCAGTGCAGAGTGCCTTAAAACATTGAGCTGATATAATAAATACTCTAACCCTCATTGCTCTGCTGAAAATGAGACTTTCAAGACTAATCTAAAATTGGCAGGAATACATTATTTTTAAAATTGTGGATTCACAGATCAACTTAAATACTGACTTTCAGTGTTTACAGAAAGAGCTGCATAAAATACCTAGCTTGCTCTACTGCAAAAAATGCAAAACTCTAAAAAAATTTATAATATTAAGTGTGAAGATCTATTGACAAGGAATCACAAAATCATAGACTTGGAAAACTTACAGGATTTTATCAGACCTGACTTATGCCACATAATCAAAGCAGGTGGAAGCTGTGACCGTATGTCGAATAAAATTGAGCATTGGGACTGCTGCTTATATGCACTTTAGCGCAAAATATTTTTCAATTGTAGTCCAAAGTTGTATTTACAGAGACAGTGAAGATTCAAAAACAGAAAAAGTAGGGCACATCGGATTGTCTCTGTAGCCACTCTTTACCAACAACTATCTCCTCTCAGGTACTCGGGGCAACAATGTTAATGATTTTAGGGGCTGTGTAAGTACTGGTATGGGGTCTGAATGGGATTGAGAATGGTAGTGTGGAAGTTGGAGTGGGTGTATGAAAGTTTATATGGGGATGTGAGTAGGTGCGTCAGAGATTCTGTGGATGATGTCATCAGTGATGTCATTTGAGATGTCATCAGTGATGTCACTGACCATGTCATGAGTGATGTAATATGTGCAGTCATAAGCAGTGCAATGCGGGGGTGCTAGTTATAGTTAGCTCACGAACTATAATGGCTGAATTTCACTGGTTTTGAACGAGTGAAACCTGAGCCTAACTATAACATCCCTGTAACCTTTGTTTTTTTGAGTGAATTTCTAAGGTTTCTTAAATGCTAATTCCTAATTATAACGTCCCTGTAACCTTTGTTTTTTTCAGTGAATTTCTATTTTTTTTAAGTAGTAGTCGCGTTTGCAGAGTGGTGGAGAAAGGGGGCGGGCCTCCGACCAGCTCTCAGGAATCCCGCTGTGTAGGACTTACAAGAGGTACCAGGAGGGCTTCTTGGCCCCCAAGGTCCATCAGGAGTAAAGTGAACTTCATCCCGCAACCAGTAGTGCGCCAGAGGGTGCGGGTGGATGCGCAGCCCCTTTTCGGGCCTGAATTCGGCCCCTGGGACCTCATCCTCTGGGGCCCGGCATTTAAAAAAAAAAAATGTATAGGGAAGGGGGCCGAGCAGCCCACCTCCCAGGCCGATTTCGGCCCTGGGGACCCAATCCTATGGGGCCTGCCCCCTTTTTTTTTATTAAAGGGAGGGGGGCCGTGCAGCCCCCACTCCCGGGACGATATTGGCCTTGGGGACCTCATCCCTCGGGGCCTGGCCCCTCTACTGGGTGCTCTGGTCCCACCAAGGGCACCCAGTCATTTTTGTTGGGGACCACGGGGTAGCCTGAAGGCTCTTGCGGTCCCTACTGGCTCCCTGACTCCTACAGAAGCCAGCATTGCTTTTGGACAGAGGGAGCTGCTAACATGCAGAGTGGCTATATGCCTATATGCGAGTTGCAGTATGGGCGGAAGACTGCATGTATAATTAGGCTTAGGGGTATGCAGTGCATGTGTAACTCAGTTAAACTCCGAAAGGACATGTCTAACTGTTTAAAGGGAAAGCGCCCTACCCTCTGGTCTACCTACAGCCTAGCTGATGGGGTATGTTATGTGTAGTAAAAGGAAAGTTTAAGGCTTGGCAAAGATGTTATTAATGCCAAGTCGAGCTGGCAGTAAAACTGCACACACAGGGTCTGCAGTAGTAGGCCCCACCCATCTTTGAAGGAGCATTTCTCAGGATGGGTAACTAGGTTGTTTCAATACTTGAATACATATATGAGTGAGTGTATCAGTCCCTCTATGGGTGTGCCACTCATGTTGAAGTAAGTATGCTTGTATATCACTTGTTTTTTAGTAACTCTATGGGTCTCTAAATCTGTAAGAAAGTGGCTGTATGAATTGCTTACTGCCTGGTTTAGTGAGTATAGGGGTATGTAACTGTGTGTGCAACTGACTCTGAAACTGTTGCATATATAACAGCTGTGTAGGTATGTGAAAGAATGTTTAAGTGCTTCTTTCGCTGTCTGCCTGGGTGTGTGAGTGGTCTATGTTTTTGTTAACCGGTATGGGAGTTGCAATGTGGGTAGAAGACTGGTTGTATAACTGGGCATATGGGTCTGTAAGTACACATGTAACTCAGTGAAACAAAAATCCACATTTAAGCACAAAGCACCCTGCCCTTTAGCCTACTGTAGAGATGACTTATGTGTAGTTACAAATACAAAAAGAACAATTGATGGACAGAATGTTGAACAATGTCAAACATTCACCACAGTACAGAGATCTGGGCCTAAATCCATCGTTTTTTTTGTTCGCCATGCCATTCCATTTTAAACCCAGCCATATGTAAATCAGTCTTTACCCTGCTCCCCATGGGAACAGTCAATCCTGAACTGCCAGGCCAGGTCCTCCCTGGACCGGAAATAAGCATCCTGGGACTGCTTTCGGGGTTCCACCCCTCATCAGCCAGGCTAGCATGACTCAAGTGGCATTGAGAGCACGGGACCCACGTCTGGGCATACACGTCTCACTCGGGGTGACACATGCAAAAAGAACAATTGATGGACAGAATGTTAAACACTGTCAAATATTCACACCAGTACAGAGATCTGGGCCTAAATCCATTGTTTTTTTGCTCGCCATGTCATTCCAGTTTAAACCCAGCCGTATGCAAATCAGTCTTGACCCTGCTCCCCATGGGAACAGTCAAGCAAAAGAACAATGGATTAAACCCCGATCTCTTGAAGGTGGGTGGTTGAAAAGTTTCAGCACTTTGCCCCCCATCTTGTTGTGTTTTATATGTAGTTGCTGCTACATACATAAGGTGCTGCATGGGCATGTCACTGAATATCTACATGCCTCTGTCTTTCAGTATAGGTGAAACACTATATTTAACTATGCCTAGGATCTCACTACACATGTGACTGAGTATGACTTAAAAGTGCATGTCTTATCACCTAAGCACACACAAGCCTGCCCTATGACTTACCAATGCCCTACCTAAAGGCTATCTAGTACATAGCTGCCAAGTTTCACAGGTTCATGTGTGATGTACTGCTCCAGTCCAGGTTTTTTCCTTTGAATTCTGGGACTTGTAGTCATTTTTTATAATGGAATAAAGAAGACTACAAGTTCCACAATTCAATGCAAAACCTTTGTCTGGAGCAGCACATCATGCATGGACCTGTGTAACTTTGCAGGGCTGTTAATGCATAGTTAAATAGTAGTTTAAAGCTTTTCAATCACTTTCTTATGCCAACTAGACCATGCAGTAAAACAACACATGTACAGTCTACAGTAAACGGTCAACACATTGTTAAGCATCATCTGACACAGCTACTCTCACCCTCACATACAGTCACATACTCACACACCCTGAGTTACTCACCCATTAATAAATATATAAAAACACTCACACCATCACTAACAGATCCCCTTGTAATTACAATACTTTTGTGTATATCATACTCCCTTTTATCAACCTCAAATACACATATACCTTTTCAATCACATGTTTTTAAAGTTCAATCTAATTCACATACCTCAAAATTGAGTTTGTTGGTCAAATATTTTTCTCTCTCTTATTAGATGGAGTCAACTCTTACAGAAAATGTGAAAATTAAGCATAAGAATGGCACACCACTTTGTACTCCCTGCTACTGCTGAAGGCAGCAAATCAAAACATGCCTTTCCAATTTTAATTGTGTTACTCCACTTCTAAATGGTTAGTGTGTGTTAACCCTTTCTTGCACCACAATGAAGAAGCCCAATATGGTAAACTTTTTGGCCTTTTTCGCAAATTCTTCATGACCCTCAGCGTGGCCCCCATGTAAATTTGCGATGAGATTGGGAATAACTTCAGGAGTCCAAAAACCTATTATGCTTTGTACTCTTCATACTTTGCAACTGCCCTAATGTTTGTTACTCACATGCCACTAAGGAAATAAACGCTCTATAATGAGTGTAAACCACTATATTTTTAGGAAACAGACAACAGTCTGTTTAATGCCCTCCCCCCACACTCTCCTCAGACAGTTACCATAGCAACCCCCTTTAGAACACCCTCATGATCCAGTAGGTTTCGAACTCATAACACATTCTAGAAGCAGCACATTACTTTCCAACTCAACTGCAGCAGGTGTGGTTGACTGTTTGCAAATAAAAGCATATCCAAGATTGCATTACATTTTTTATTTTCACCAGAGCCAATCAGAGATTTACTTACTTTTTCTTAAAAATAACTACCTAAATGTAACTACCTGCATATTTACACCATCCAATCAAATATGTCCTTTTTTAAAAACAGGTTCTGTCCTCTATTTTAACTGCCTTTCATTTGGAAAACTGTCTCATTCTTCTCCAACCTTCTCCTGTGTGCTACTCCTCCTTGCCTACAGAATGGTTAGAATGTGGATAGTTAGTCACAGCTTTGTGTTTGACACTAGAGAGTGTGCTAGAAAGAGTGGCATTGACAGGGACTTGGGTTTGCCTAATGTGGACATTACTTGGATTAACCTGAGAAGGTTAAAGTGGCATTAATTGCTGCCTTTGGTGAAAAGCATTGCATATTGCCAATACCCTGACCTCATGATTGTGCATTTGGGTGGCAATGACCTAGGCACACTTACTGGGTAGGACTAGAATTCCTAAAGAAGGCTACCTTTGCTCAACTAATGGTACTTTTTCCTCAGACTGCCTTATTTTATTTATTTTATTTATTTAAAGAGTTTTATATAGTGCTGGCTAGACCCGAAGGTATCAGAGCGCTTTACATAAGGTTCCACATAGTTGCAAACATACATCAGTTACAAGTTACCAAAGATACCAGTAAAAACTTTTAAGGAGCATGGAAGAAAAGGAAAATGGAGTGAGGAAGGGAAAGGGGGTAGGGGAAAAAGGGGTAGGGTATAGATACGACGGAGAGACGAAGGGAAGGTCTGCCCAAGGTCCGGCTGGGTAGGTGACGGCCGGGAGGGAATCCGCAGCCCATCTCCTCTTCAGCTATCAGGTAGCTCCACCGGGCATCGGTCAAATAGCTAGGTCTCAACAGAAAACATAAAAGGGATAGAAGACGAGAAGAAAGGAGCGTAAAGGGGGTAGGGTGAATGGGAAGGAGGGGGATACGACAGAGAGAAGAAGAAAATATATAACATATACCAACATATACCAAAGGCAGAAATGGACGTGGTCAAATGAGTTCTGTCCACAAATAGACAAAGCCAGGAAACATGTCAATAAAACTGTTTCTGCATTCCTCAGTGACCATAACATGGACTCTATCAACAACAACTTGCCCTCTGATGTGGATGGTATATATAGAAGTGATAGAGTTCACATGGTGTATTTAGAAGTGATACAGTTCACTTCACAGAGAAAGGCAACAGCTTTAAACACTGCATCCTCTTTTATGTGTAGTCATCATCTATTCTACACACAATAAACACAATATCTTCTCAGAGCCACCCTGTCTCCCAAACCCTGGTTCATATTCTTTTTAAATCCCTTTTTTTAAAGGTGTTTTTCAAATTCACAAATACACAAAAAAATGCAGACAGTCAATTGACACAAGCACATTTAAAATTCACAACTATATAACTGACTTGGTACATCTGAATGGGTGCATTAGTATGTGAGTGGGTGCACAAGTTTGAGTGGGTCTGTGAGTGAGTGTACAAGTGGATCTGTGAGTGGGCCCATGAGGGTCTCAGTGAGTCTATGATTTGGTGCATGAGTCTCTGAGTCGGTCCGTGAGTGGGTGCATGAGTCTCTGAGTGGGTGCATGAAAGTCTCAGTGGGTCAGTGAGTGGCTGCATGAGTGAGTCAGTGGGTCTATGAGTGGGTACGCAAGTATCTGAGTGGGTCTGTGAGTGGGTGTATGAGAGTATCAGTGGGTCTGTGAGTGGGTGTGTGTGTGTGTCCAAGTACATCTGTGAGTGGGTGTCAATGTATTTTTCTTTTGAAATCTGCAATATTTGCGAATTCTTCATGACGTTACACAGGGGGAAGCATTGAGCATTGCGACACATTCACAAATATCGAACGAGGGGAAAAAAACAGTTTTTCAACATTTTGACCACATAAGGTGTCACACAAACACCTCTATATTCCATCCATGTGGTCAGGGTACCTCTACCCTGATGACGTATACTACTTTTGTTCTTTATTTTCATTCCCGGGGACTGTGTCCTGTTACTTAAAATGGCAGCCCTAACTTTCTGCTGAGGTTGCGGCCAGCCAATCACGGCATTCCAGTCGGCCCGCGCATTTGGGTTTCGTTGTGAATTAGTCGCAACCCTAGAAATACAAATTAGAATATCCTTTTATAACCCCCAATCTACTGAACAGATTTACACCAAATTACAAGAAGCATGCTTTCTGGACCAAGATCTACCTTTCTGCCAAATTTGGTGTAACTCCATCCAGCGGTTCGGGCTGCAGTCGTGTTCAAAATCCCTAAGGGAATTAACAAGGAAAACGTACTTTGTTTTGACCCCCCCCCCCTTTTTTATCGGCCTTCTCTTGACGGGTCACACAATTTGCAATCAATGGTATACCCCTGTAACAACACTTTAAACAGTCAATGATACATTTTACTTTTTTCTGTGGTTTTTATCAGAAATATACCAAAATGTTTTTAATGCCTTTTATTAAATCGAGAAACGTGACGCACTGCACTAGGTCAATGCTCTTTCTGAAACAATTGCACAATGATGAAACATGTTTTCATGTTAGTTAATTGTTAAGGGCCGCTGTATGCTCTAGATTGTCAATGCATTCTGATTAAGTTGTCCGATTAAGTAGAAAAATACTTAATGTTGTTGCTGTTAATCTTGCAAGGGTGCAAGCTTAGGTCAATGTACTGCATTAATGCTCTGAAGGACATTGCACTTTATGACAAGTGAGATTGTATTGAACAAATTTATCCGGTTTCTGGTTTTTATCTATAGTTTAACATTTTATCTTGCACTTTTATGGCTGTATCCCAGCTGAATAAAGAAAATTGATTCATTGATTGATTGAATGGTCATTGCTCTGCTTACAACAAACTAATTGATCACAGAAGATTTTTGATCATGTGAAGTAGGACATTTTATTTAAGGAGTTGATCGACTTCCCTTGAAATCTTCCTAACTGCAACTGTGGCCATTTATGAACATCATGGACCTCATAATTCTAACTTTACTTACTATATACCAGACTTCTTCACAGAGTAGCTCGTGAGCTACTGGTAAATCTCCAGCTACCTGGTAAATAGCTCTCATGTGGCAGCCCGGCCTCATAAATTAGAAACTTTTGCTTAGTTGAATTAATATATGTCTATCAAAATTGAAAGGTATGTATTCGAGATGAAAAGGTGTGCATTCTCAGAACTTATAAGCTGAGTTTTGAAAAAAATGGTTCAATTTCAAGTTGAATTTTCAGTTCAAGTGTTGCAACCACTGAGCTGGGTAATAATATACAAGTTAGTACGCCAGGATACCCTTCAGGGTTAACATGCGCTCTAGAAATTCATGTTATTTTCTGTTCTATTTAAAGCTGATATTTGATCAATTATGTGGCATTGCTGAGACTTATTATTACCTTGTTACATTGCACTTCTGACAGTTACGTATTACCTATTTAGAGGTCTTCCAAAATGATAAAGCCTTATTTACTTCACTCACCAATGCCAGCGACCATCAGGAAATTACACATCCAGGGAAGGCAGTAGGGTGTGGTATGGCCAACGAACAGCAAATGAAAGGGGAGTAGACCAGCCTCTTCTGGGCGAAGATGTGCCGGTCTTACCTGCGGGAAGCTAACTGGCAACTCTGGTCCCACCTCCAGCCAGATGTATGCTGGGGGATGAAGTCCCACCCCAGCAAGGAAAACAATGCAGATGAAAAGTTCTGCGGGCAGGGAAACGCTGTGGAGGCACCCATGCTGCAGGAGCTAAAGCGATTTTAAGCACTGCTGGCAAATCTGGTCCCGCCTCCAGCCAGATGTATTCTGGGAGGTGAAGTCCCACCCCAGCAAGGACAACAATGAGGGCGAAAAGTTCTGTGGGCAGGGAACCACACTCTGGTTTCTCGACAAAACGAAAGCCTTATTTATATTATTGCTGTCTACACTTCCTGATAAACTGAGCTGATCGCAACTAATAATCTTGCATGGGTTAGCTACAAATGTAATCTTGTCTGATGTGGTCACTATTAAAATACTAATAATAATAGTAACTCTGGATGAATTTCATTGAGCATAACAAGATCATATTACAGAAAAGGTTGGAGACCACTCCTATATACATTGAGCACCCACCCATCAAAATGTGTGCCTCAGAATAATCTTTATCACCTTAAGCATACTAGACAGAGTAGATCTGCAAGCAGACAATCTTTTGGTCCTTAGTAAAGCCCCAGATAAAGCTATAAATTACATCTGAAACATGTTTGACTTTGTTCCTGGGCCCATAGCAATTTATAAAACACTAAACTAATTTTCTGGAGCTGCACAACTACACAGAACTTCTGCAATAGGCATGGTACCTGGGGAGTAATCGAGAGCTAATATAGAAAGCCACTTCTCGAACTTCAGCAATGGCAGAAACTTATAGATCTCTGTTGCTTTCGTTTTTATTTATAATTCTTATTTTTAGCAAAGAAAGATAGTTCTCACTGCTAGCATTGTACATCTCATCTTTACCCTTGACTCTCTTGTTTAAATAGCAGATGTTTACTGTCACCCAACTCAATGGTATCGATGCTCATTTTAATGACCTCAAAAGGGTGAAACACTGGGCAAACCAGCTAGGATTTAAACCTGCGATCATGAAGTCAAACACAGATTTCTGGAGTAGATGTATTAGTCCACTGAGCCACCACACAAGACTTATCATGAAATACAGAAAATTATAATTATTTATATGCTACTATTTTTATTCCTTCTTGGGCCTCCTTATTGCCCGGTAATCTATTTCAGTAAACTCAAGTTTTGGCATAATGGTTTTAAATGGAAAAAGTAAAAAACATTTAAGATCTCCACTGAAATTACACTGGAACATTAAAACAGAAGGCTTCAGAAGAGAATCCCATTATTTCTTTTTCATAAGACATTTGCTTTTCTGTATAAATACTATGAATTTCCCAAGATCCCCAACATTTTATTGTTCAGATTTAATATACCTAACCATAAAATGGCTTAGTGTGGTATCTCTCACTGCTGATATCTGCTGTGATTTTCAGGTCATAATTTTGAATCCTGGCAGTACTGGTCCAAGCTTTCGCTCATTCAAAGTCAGTAAATTCTATTGCTTTGATTTAGTAATAGTGATAACTGTCATTTACAGTTCTTCGATATAGCAGAGATACTGTCTGAATTGTTTTGCAATACAACAGGCATTGAATACTTTAAAAAAAAAAAAATGTTTTTGGTTTCTACAGGACATCTTCTGGCACCCAAGTGGAATAACCTTATCTTTCTGTTCACTTTCATTATTCCACTATTTCTATATTGCATCATTGTTTCAGTTTAAATAATCAATCATTCCTAATGAGATCTGATACTGTTCATTTGTGGAGATTGACATACTTTAGCAATGGGCGGGCACAGGGAAAACCTTCACCTGAAAATGTGGGTGTAGTTGGGAAACTTCACCTTTGATTTCGCAGGAAAGGTCTTCCAAAGTTTATATTATCTACCCACAGTCCACACAGCTGAGCTATTTTCCACTTAACAGGGCTTGCTTATGATATCCTTGGTAAAGAAACTGCTTCTTATCAGTGCTGTGAATCAAAATCATCATGTAGGCATCTGATTTGGCAGAATGAGTTACTAACAAGTAAAAGTACAGAAGATAAAATTGATGATGTGCCATAAAATCCCAGAACATCATTTCTTTTACAGCATGGAGTATATTTATTACATGCCTTACTAGTAAAACTTATGCCAAAGAGGTCCAGAAAGAGTGTGACCGCACTGTTCACACAAGTATGCGGATCATTTCCATATTTTTGATTCATGTCTACTTTCAGGCTTATTTTTATGGAACAAGTGTCACTACTAATGACACAACTATCTTTGACTCATTGTGGTACTTTTACCTAGAGAGAAGGTATCATGAAAGCAAGCACTGACTTGCTTCTGTACTTATAATGATCGCACAGCTATCACAAAATTATGCCTTAAACTGGAATCACCATCTAAAAACACTCACTGACTGATCAGATTAAAGCAATGTTGAATAATATATTCCTAATTTGAACAACCTGAAAAGTAACTGAACTCGACATTTGCAACGAGTGCCAAATTATCCATCAGAGACCTTTCCACTATTCCAATTCTAACTCTAATACACAGACATGTCTTCAAACTGTAAAAAAAACAATTTGTTTCAGCACTCCATCTTGATCATATTCAGATTTTAATCATTTTCTTCAAGGTTTATTTTTTCTTACACAAAAGTAATCGGTCACTTGTCAAGAAAGAGTTGAATGCTCAGATAGGTAGTAGTCAGGGAGAAATTATAAAAGAAATGATAAGACTGATGTGATCATGATACAGTAAATGGATCTATTTCCCTGCACATGTTTCCAAATATTGGATTTACATGAATAAATGAACATAAAATAAAACAACTCAGGAGCAGAAATGTTAAATATTCTCTTTAGCTATTAACCATCAAAATCGAATGATTAATTTGTTTTCAAATTCTGATGCGCCTTTGCCATTATACCCTTATAAAGTCTAGATAAATAAAATCTTCTAAATATATGTTTAGATTCAGAGCTCAATTTTAGGTTTCTATATGCAGTCTCAATTACTTGTGCAATTTGTCCTTAATAAGATCTTGATTTTCACTGTGCAGATTAGGAAAATCTCTGTTATTAATCATTACTATATGAACAATAGCACAAATAAACTAAACAAAGGAATATCCACAAAAAGTGTAAGTATGCAATAATATAGTATTCTATACATATACATTTCTAGTATTATAAATACCTATAATTTATAGAAAAACATATATCCCCATTATTACATACATGAGCGGATAGTCCTATAAATATAATTATATAAATGCATGCCATGTTAAGAGATAGGGAGAAGGAATATGATGCATGAATGATTAAAAAGTAATCAAGGAATGTTGTCAATCGAAAGTACCAATATAATATTTAGTAGTAAAATAGCAGATATATAAATATGTAAAGGCTTAAGTTAGGTGGGTCGAAAACATCAGTTTGACCAATTCTATTATCATCGTGTAAGTTTTGGTACTATAAATATCTAGACAAAGGTCACCCAAAAAGAGCTCTTCAGCCGCAACATTCATATTAAGAATAGAAAAAGTATCAGTCCTTTGGTTATGTTAAATTCTTTTGAGAGCACAGACATGCACAAGCTTCTTGGCGTAAAATAGAAAAACATAACTTAAGTGCACTGTGAGCTATATGTTAACCATTACACAATAAAAAGCCATGTTGTCAACAATTTTCTAAAAAAGGTAGGTGAGATTGAGAGTGTAAATACAGAGGCATGAATTTCCAGAGCTTAAGAGCACCAAGGGAGAATGAAGAAAATGGTCAAGAGAACATAGACGTGGGACTATACAAAGAAAAATAAGAGGGCAGGAGCATTCTGGTAGATTATGGTCATAGGTTTGAAAATGGCTGCTGCGGAGAGGTAGCCAGTGGAGGACCTCAGTATGTGGGTAATATGATCAAATCTGGGGCGGACTATGAGCTTCAGCATTTTGCGCTAGATGGAGGCATTGAAACAGTTTTGTGGTTGAGGCTAGATGGAATGAATTTCTGTAATCCAATCTGAACTAAAAATCATTCAGAACTGGCAAATGAGAAGGAGAATCCAGAAACAGAGGAAGTATTTTCAGGGTCCTAAGATGAGAAAATAGGTGCTCTCAAACTTACTGGCTTGAAAGTGAAGGGACAGAGCTCAATTCAGAAAGAAGCCCAAGTTCCTCAACATTGGCAGGGACAGGAATGGCAGGGTCAACATCTTAAGGCCAAAGGATGTTTACCACTGTTCCAATTTAGAGAGTGTAAGCAAAACCTCAGGGGTTTGTGGATTGGTGGACGCCCATCACTACATGAATGCAAGGCAGTTGCTAAGCTTGATTATTGCAGAAAGAAGGAAAATGTTTATAGCAAGATATGGCAAAGATGATCTTCATACATGTAGATTTGAGCACTCTGCGAATGCAGTCATTTTGCTAGGGCGCACATGTCCAGGTTAAACAATAGAGGGATGAGAATAGAACTCAGGGGGACACCAGACTTCAAGGGTTTAGAATTTGGAAGAGAAAGGGGCGATTGATACAGATTATGCCTTGTTATTCAAAAAGGACTAGATCCACTTAAGTACTAGGCTGGAGAACCTCATCTTTTCAAGGGTTTTAATGAGTTACTTCTAATGCGATTCAACCAAAAATTATAGTATAGTTTTGAAAAGTCCTTCAAGCAAGAAGTTATTTGCTGAAAAGCAATAGATATAACAAGATATTGCATATCTTGTTATGTTTGTTTGGCGGGCATCTTTGCCTTTCTTGTGATATGCGCACTGCTTCTTTGTTTAATCAGTAAAAACCAAGACTGATTCATTTGTCATGTATAACACATTAACATTTCAAATGATTGTCCAATTAAACCACTGGCTAGCCAGAGTACCAAGGAGACTCTTCACACAAGTACTGCATGATGGGTCTATGTCATTTATTCAGCAGCCTGCTTCATTCTGAATGGCAGTTTCCAAAGAATCTGCAGTAGACAGACTACTTGTTACTAAGAAATCACTTAAATCTTCAAAAACTTTTAACGTATAAAACTGAAATAAAACATAATCTCACAGAGCTGCTGTGTTCTTAGCTTGGGCAACAGTATGTTTTCTAATCGGTTTAGAAATTACATTTAAGGATTATAACTTGTGAATAATAATGATATCTACTGATTACATTTCTCAAAATGTACAGGAGGAAAACATGATAAAACCAAAATAACAAAAATGTAAGGCACGTAAATGCCTTAATATTATGATGAGGGGTGTTACCCCGAAACCGTTCCCAGGATGCTTGTTTCCGGTCCAGAGAGGACCTGGCTTCGCAGTTCGGGCTGGACTGTTCCCATGAGGAACAGGGTCAAGACTGATTTGCATATAGCTGGGTCTGAACTGGGGTGGCGAAGTGAGCTAAAGAACGATGATGGATTCAACCTAGATCTGTGACTGGGGGTGAGTGTCTGAAAAGTTTCAGCGCTCTGTCCATCATCTCCTTGTGTTTGCTTAATAATTATGATAACCTAAAAGAACAACCCTTTATCAGACCTAATGTATGTAAACAATAATCAAATGTTAATGGTAAATAGCACATTACCGTAACCTACTGCTCCTCTACTGATCAAAAGTAAGAAAGGAGAACCACGTTCCACTGGATGGGCTATATGTTTTCTGGGACTGTTGTTAAATGGTTCTTTCTCTCTTTGTTACTTTATGCGACATTTTGGTTTCTCCATATTTTCTTTGGTGTTTCATGAGTAGAGGTATATAAAGTAGTATGAATAATGGAAAGCCATTGTCTGGACAAAAAAGTGATGTTCTACTTTACACACTACTTTATAGACTTTAGACATCTAAATTGGTGTATTTGACATTCAATGTCCACATGATCCTCCTAAAATGCAGCAGTCACTCCAGTAATTGAATACTTTAGACATATCAGACATACAATAGACAGTGAAAACACACTCCCATTTCAAGCTCAACCATTATGCAGGCAAAGACTGAAAGCAATGCTGCCTGTTGAATGAACACCTTGTATGATACTAAATTACGCTTTTCTGTGAGTGTGTGTCTAAAATATAAATGTTACTTTCACAACGGTAAATAAGCATGCCAAAATATAATCTGATGTCCTTACCACATTTATCTTAGCACGTCTTGAGAAAAACAAGATGAGATCTTTCAACCTTGAATCCTGCGTCTCAGGTAAAGAACAGTCTCTCGTGTAATTCTTGAAAAAACACTCTCCGGCACTAGTCTGTAAATAAAAATCAATATGATCACAAAAGTATATTTAAACTAATGACACCCTTTAGTATTCTAGTATGGGCAAGTTCACATAGTGGAAGAATATTTCTAATATTTTGTCTAGGCCCTATTCAACATTAGGTAAGACAGTCCATTACACTCTTTTTCTAAACTGATTTTCTTCCAACTGATTTAGATTGTCTAGTTTGTAATGGAAATAACTGAGCACCTTCTTCCTCCGGCACATACTGCACAAGGCCATCAGAAGGAATAGCTGTCTCCTGGTTCAAATCTTCATGTAAAGCTATGGGTTTTATCTTGTATAAAGGGATATCAAACCAAGAGAAATTGCCTTACTGTAAACAGCATGAATATGTAAATCCAACTTCATGCCTGAAGGTGAGGGGTTCTGAGTGGAGGGCTCACAAAGGTAATGTAGAGGAGCTGTTAATTGAATGGAAGGTTGTACAACGAGCTGTTGAAGCAAGCATTAGAAAACGAATAGGTCTGGCATTAATAGGCTAAGACATGCAAACATAGGCGTTCACAATTGCTGTTTGCATGCTTTGAACAGACAAATAATGTTTAGCTCTTTAAAGCCAGCATTATTGGCTTTGTCAATGCAAGGAAAAAAGTCGCAAAAATGGCTTGCTTTCTGTGTAGAATGCTCATCAGAGATAAATAGTTGAATGTAAAACATTATAATGAGCGAGTGTAGTATTGAGATGTAAAACAGTTCCTCGTGTTTTGCAATATAAGCACTTCCCAAAAGGTGAAAAGATGCACCAAACAGCATGAGATGAGATAGTAATACTCCTATGGGTGCATCTATAGTGTCACTCTATGTATAGTTTAAAGAATTTTTAAAAACAGGTCATGCACACAGCTTTGCAGTCACACCAGACCTAAAGGGAATAGTTACAACGGCTCTCATTCGGAGTTTCCCAAAATTTTGTGAGGGAATACTACATTGAGTAAAATACCTGTGCAACACAGTGCGCTATGTAGTGGATGCAATACTACCCCTTCATTCTGAGTCTTGTACATTGAATGAAGAATACCACACAGAATGGTGGTTTTCACTCTTGATTAATACTTTTTGCCCTTTTTCCTCAGAACAATATTACCACGTTGTCCCTAAAAAAAATAATTTGGAGAAATCTTCAGATATGCGCTAATTACCACAAATCTCTGGACGTTGGTTCTGGCACAGATCCCTATTTGCAAATAAATTGGGATTCCCACAAGAGTCAGAATGAGGCCCAAAGTATATGCCACAAGCTCTAATGTACAAGGCCCAAACGGTTTTCCAGTTACATTAATGAAGGCTAATGCTAAAACATGGATACAATTTTTTGACCCAGTCTTCAATATTCATGATTTCATCCTTCAGATTCTTGTGCAATTTAATTTAAAATGATTTAAAAATCCTGTGACATCTCGATAATTCCCTTGAGTAAAAAGCAATAAATGCTAGAGTGGACGGAGGAACACCTTTTGAACAATTTCAAGAACATGGGTAAAACAACGAAGAATTGTCTTATATTACAAAGCTAATGAAAAAACGGTTTGGAGAAAACAGTCTTAAAATACAAAAAAAAATATTTTTCCAATGAACTTTACAGGTAGGACTGGAGTAATTTAGAAACTGCATGGCTGAGGTACTCAAGCTTCCTCGTTAGGTTTTATGATAACTCTTCAACTGGATAATTGGATCAGGCAGTGAGGAAGAGTACTCCAGTAAGTCCTGGCAGAGAATGACCTAAAGTAAGGTTTTGTATTGGCACCATAGTATTGTATATTTAGCAGACAATTCATTTAAACTGGTAATTTTTTCTGAAGACCTTGTATTTAAGAATTAAACCCTAGGAGAATTAAGAAAAACCTAATGTTACAAGTTTGTGAAAAACATAGTGCACAACCAGGTTTTCTAGGAAGCATGAAGATTAATACATTGAATCTGAGAATAAATATCATTATTTCGATCTATTGTTTTGGTGTAACAATGTGGGAACTGGATTTGTCATTCTTTCGACAATGGTGCACTAAGTGCCCGTGTGTCCCTTTGTCAAACTATGCAAATAGTGAACCACACACTTCTCTGTCAATCTTTATATCCCAACAAAGGCACTGTTATACAGGAAGCTATGGTATATTTACTATGCTTCTCTAATCAAAGAGAATTTTGCCAAACTATCTATAATTTTTGATACCGGATATAGGAGTTTAAGGAATTAGCAGAGCATTCACACTTTCTTAATATGCCCCACTGCTGTCCTTATTCATTTGTGGTCTAATGCTTTTTTCCTGTGTTTTTATGTAGCAATTTAGATTGTGATTCTATGTTCAAATCCACACTGTAAAAGGTCAATCAAACGGATGCTACATTCCCTTCCATAATTGTGGTATGGCACTTTTATTTAAATATGTATTCATTTCATAAGTGCACAATCACCATAGGGGTATCCTGGCAACATGAACCTAAGAACATTGAAGACCAGTGTGGACTTCACAGACCAAAAGAATACAGTAAGACATGCAGGAGTACACATTTAACAGTACAATAGAGTGATCTGATCTTTCCTGAAAACCAGAGCAGTCTGGATGGCATGTTCACTAACAGCAGGCCCAACCAAAAGGTGGGTCTAGTTTTATAGTATGCTCGAGGAATAAATCTGAGAGTTTCAAAACAAATCCTGTGCTTGACAGGGAGCCAATACTGAGAGCACATGGTCGAATTACCAAGGCCAAAGGCCAGCATCACCACCATGTTCTGTATTTGTTACAGCCTTTGGATCCAGGCTTCCAGCATTTCTACGTACTGTGCATTCCTGTATTCAAGGCATGAAAGCACTCAAGACCCAAACACGTCTGCTTTTCACTGTGCAGGTATATAGTGCAGGAGTTCACATAGAAGCTGATCCTAGAGGAAACCGGTCAACCAGAATTTTCGAATTTATGTCTAAAAAGAAAGGTCCCAGCCAAAAACAACGCCAAGATATTTTATGAGGATTAAGGGTTGGTCTCAATTGCGAAAGCCGGAACTCATATTACCATATCTCTCCCCTACCACACTGGACTTTCGTCCTCTGCATTAATTGTGAAGAAATTGGCCAACATCCTGCCACAAACAGCTGAGGCACTCATCATCAGTTGACTGATGAAACTAAAGATGACAGATCCAGTCTTAAAAGTTGAGAGTCATCCTTTAGGAGACTGGCTTAAAGCTAAAAGATTAAACCAGGTTACCAAGTAATAAAGAAAGTCACCAAATACACTGCTGACTGAAAAAGGGGGGGGGGGGGAGAGGCAAGTTTAGTGCAGTATCTCAGGAAAGATTTAAACCACATTAGGCCCAAATCCTCCAGACTCACTACGTGCAGAGGGAGTGATCAATAAGAATTTTATGATTCACCAAGACAAAGGCCGTTTTGAGGTCGAGGAGCGGAAGTCTTCATCTCTAGCAGCGCGCAGCTCATCCAATGTGGCTAGGAGGATATATTCAGTGTTGTGTGGGGGCAAAAGCTCGCCTGGGGGGATCTTGTGATCTTCCTAGACTCTAATGAACCAACTGGCTAAATTCTTCTCCCTGACCATAGAGACTTCAGGGAGAATGGGAATAGGTCTGTAGTTTTTCACAGTGGCAGGCTCCAGATCAGTCATTTTTAGCATGGGGGTAATTATCCTTCTCTTGTAAGCCAGAAGGACCTGACCAGAAGCCAGTCAATATTTGATAATGTCAGAGATGATAGAAATGATTGCAAAACCTGAGATCTGCAGACTTAAATTGGTCAGTGGCAGAGGACATCTCATTTGAGACATTGGCAATGATAAGATCAGGCAACATATTAACTCCCATGCCACAGAATCCCCAGGCTTCCCTTTAACCAACTTCTTTGAGAGTCATAGATATCTACTCTAAGCTCTTGGGATGACCAATGCTGGAAGAGCTGGCCTCTCGGGAGGTTAAGGAGTTATTTATAGCAAATAACTCCCGAGATACGTTGGAGAAGAATTTAATGCTCTTTGAAGGTGGCCGTAGCAAGATGAATATGCAGTAATGTTGGTTCTGTCGGGTACAACAATTACTTTAACACTTCATCAATAATTGAACTCAAGGAAAGAAGCACACACCTGTTTTGAGTTAATCAAAAGGCAATATATTGACAGCTTAATCACTCTTTTCTTTTTCCATCTTTTAGTTAGTGTGGTAATAACATAGTATGGCTGTCACAAGCGATCAAAAGAAATGGTCCAAGGATAACCTATGGGTGATTAAGTGATCTAGAAGTGACAAGGTGCTGTAAGTGAGTGAACTATATACAGTGCTGTACAAAAGGTATCTAAAAATGTTCAATTCAGTGGACATCCGTCCCTAAGCACATGAATCTCCAGTCCGTCTAGAGCTTAATCTGCCTTTCACGTGGAGTGGAGAGAGTAGGGTATGGAATGTACAGGCACGTCGACGTTTCAACCCAGAAGAGTGCGTGATTGAAGAAGGAGTCACGGCGGGTCTTCTTCAGGACACGAAGGGACGGGGGGACAGCCTGCGCAGATAAATTAATCGAACCGTAAGTATGGTGTGTTCAACATGAGACAGAGAGGAAAAAGGCGGGTTGGCGATGGGACCTACCAGAAAGGATGGTATTGAATGCCAATGGAAGTCTTCAAAGCGTAATCCACCAAGGGTTGGATTCTGTAAAAAGGGGGTACACAGATGAGAAAGGCAGCTAACGAGGTGTTTCCTATGACTCATCAAAACATTAATTAAATTTGAATAGTTACCTAATGGGTAATGGGAATGAATCACATCAAGGGACGGTCAGTTCACGATTCAATTGCTGCCAGGGGAGGAGAAAAAATGCAGGGTATCAAGCACATGAGGGAGAGAGCAACATGGAGTGCGGGGCAGGAGATATGATGGGGGAAAATTACACAAGGAAGAGACCTGTAAAGCAGATGTATTCTCAAGGAGCACATAACCAAAAAGGAGTTCCCTAAAAGTGAGCAGTGTAAGGATATGAGTCAGCCAAGCAAAAGGTTGGAAAAGAGGCTTAGCTCCAGGGGAGGGACAAATACAAGATCGAAAAGATGGGATAAGGAAAGCCATTGAATAAAAAGCAAGCAAATAAGATCGACAATAAAGCCAACCAATGGTAAGAAATGGGCCAACTTTAAGCTGATGTAGGCTCTTGGAAAGCTCACAAAAGGTCTTTTGCAACTAGACAGCATGCACGGTCTACAAAGCAAGATGTGAAAATGTCTTTTAACTGCTATTAAGGAATGGGAACACCCGCTGATACAATGACAAACATGATAGTTTGTTATGGCACTGGTTTCTCGTCAAGTTTTCAGCAGCTGTGACATCTCATGTTCTCTGAAGCCTCTAAGTAAAGGGAAGATCATCTTTGGAACAGATGCCGCAAACGTGAGTTAGTGAAAAGTGAGGGGCCTGGGCACAAATCCTCCTTTGTTAGGTTTGGCTTTATGAGCTCAACTTGCATTGCCAATTGTTTCCAATTCTGTTAAAAACAAAAAAAGAAATTTGGTTTGGGCTTGAGGAGTATTTTTTCTATCACCTCATGTTGTTGGATGAATGGTATATCATTCCACCTTCTATGGAGTGTTGACATTACAATTCAAGGGGGTCTATTTTACATCTCAAAATCCTAGTTCACGGAAAGATCGTAATTACAAGTGATGGAAAAGTTTACTTTACCAGGTAATTACTAGGTGCGATTGAGTCCGCACTCTTGTTAAATTTCAGAATGCCAGACCTGCTGAAATGTACTGGGGGGTGCAAGGGTCAGTAAATACTGGGGCATGTGATTTTCGTGCAGAGGGCACCAAAATAGACACAATATGTCCCATTGTTTAGTCAAAACTCATGATAGGTGGAATTTATTGCATCTGATAAATTCCAAACTCAGGTGTTTCAGCTTTTATCAGGTGGGATAAGTACTGTACCCCTTCCCGAGGCACTCATAATCAGAGTCTTGGTGTGAAGTAAGTGGCACATGTGCACACACATTTTTTTGTACATTTCTGTTTGCGTAAATGTAGGCATAGCATAACATGCATATTTGTAAAGTGTAGGTTCACTCAGAGGGGTATCTTGGCACTCGATAACAGATGTTTATTGTTACCCAACTCAATGGTACTCATTTTATGGACCTCAGAATAATGAAAGGCTGAGTGGACCTGCTGGGATATGCACCGGTGATCATGAAGTCAAATGCAGGACCCTACAGTGGATGCATCAGTTCACTAAGCCACCAGACCTGGCTTAAGATGAGTATACCTGGCATAAGATGATGATGCCTAACATATAATGAAAAGGACACCTAATACATAACATTTGATGGCAATGCCTGGTAGATGGTTTTAATACCTAGCATTTGATAACAATGCCTGTCATATAGTGCCATTCTACGTCATATGATTGTGGTAACCAGGGCCAGCTTGGTGTCGGAGGGGACCAATGCCGTAATCTTTATTGGCTCCCCATGACCACTAACTTCAAAATGTTACTCACTACCACCCTCCATCTCTCTTTAGCCCCTCTCTCACATTTATTTATTTTATCGAGCTTCTCATCCCAATGTAGTGTCAGAGAACTTTACATCAGAAACATACTATACACAGACAATTAGGCATACAAGTCTAAATCAATGTGTAAGAAATGCTACTTAAGACATTAAGGATTACAAGGTGTTGAGTCACCTATCCTGGTAGGCATTATGTTATGTTTGGCTCATGCCTTGCACAACTCCCATGTGTAGGACACGCACCCTGCACGTCTCGTGCACATTAGAAGCTTTGGAATGTGGAGAATTAGAGTGAGTGGAAAACGGTTGATTGGTTCAGCAGTTGACCCTGGCTGGCCAGGGAAGGGGTCCGCTCCTACCGGTGTCCATGTATAAACCTTCTCTTCACCCTCAACCAATGTCTTTGTGATTATTCTCTCTCAACAATTTTGGTGACGATCTTGGTCATACGTTTAAGGGAACGAGAGGAGGGCCACGGCGAGACACAGCTGCAGCATTACTCAGGAGCAGCGAAGGGGAACCCATGTGACCGCTGCTTCATCCACGGAAGTTGAGGGCAGTCCTGTGGTGTTTGGACTCGGCTATGCCCAAGAAAACGACATATTTGGAGGAATTTGAGTGGAGCTCTCCACCCGGTGACATCAGCACTGTAAGGAAGCGGCTCTGTGCTACACTAGCATCTGCATGCGCTCTAGTGGTAGCTTTGCTGATCGACGCATGACGTTCTACGTGCAGGACTCTCCGGCATTTCTTTATTGAGCGCATCAGCCTTTGAATTTATCGAATCTGTTGGCATTTTCTTCTTCCTGTGCATTAAGGGATAAAAACGGTGATGGGTACACTGTAGAGGAGACTGTTAGTGCACTTCTGAGATCGATGGTGATGTGCACACTGGGTAATGTGGCTCTTTGTGCACTCGAATTAACAGCGGTGATGTGCACACCTTAAAAGGGGGGGGAAACGCTTTGACAGTATTTTTACTTTCTGGTGGTGATTTTTTTTCTCTTTTTTTTTGATACCTTCCTACTCATATTAGTGTGTGATCCTTGGCTTAGCATATATAGTGTTTAAGCTCCAGTTTTGTGGCTGATACTCTCAGTCAAACTGCAACGTTGTTATGGTTATATGCTACATATATTGTTCTGAAATTGCATTTCCTGCATGCGTATACCTAATTTTCAGTGGTACTTAACCCTCATTGACCATGGAGGCATCTGGGGATAGTCATACTGTGATACAATCTATGCCCGCCATACCACATGTCTCTATAATTCCACCACCTTGCTTTCTGATGCAGTCTGGCACTCCACCCATGGCTTGGAATGATTGGATTTTGATCTTTGACAATTACTTGGAAGCACTAGATGGAGAGGAGTTTAAGCCATCGTGCAAGAAAGCCTTACTATTGAGTGCTTTGGGTAAAGAGGGTCAGAGAGTGTTTAGGTAGGTGGAGGTAATGGCCAAGTTATTCAGGATGTGTATATGGAAGCCGGACGCAGATTAGAGGGTCGCCATGCCAAAGAAGAAAATTTGGTTATGACCAGATATAAGTTTTACACTCAACATCAGAAAGTTGACAAGAGTATTGATGAATTTGTAGCTAGGCTTCGAGAGTTGTCCTCCAACTGTTCTTTTGGAATGATGACAGAGAAACTCATAAGGGATCAACTTATTGTTCAGTGTTCTAACAAAACAATTCAGGAGAGATTGTGGGCAGCCAAACATATCACCTTAAGTGAGGCTATAGGAATAGCCAAGGTTTTAGAACAGTCGGATTTCTGTATGAAAGAACTAGAGAAGAAAGAACAGAAAGCTGATATTTCGGAAATTGGTTCTACAAATAAGTTAGCTCAGGTTGCCTCCTCTTCTACTAAACAAGTAGTTCCTAAAGCGAGAACATTTGCTTCTTCTGCACAAGCTAAGGGTTGCAATCCTTGTGGCAGTATCAGTCAAGGTTCCGACTCCAAGTTCTATTTTGCCCATAGCAGAGAATTCAGAAGATGTGGTCGCCTAGGGCATTTTGAAAACGTATGTAGATTAGCACTGAGAAGGAAAGTAGCTTGTGTCACTGAGAAGATGTCGCAGCAGATTTTGAGTGTAGAAAGTGGTGATGATATGGATAATGAGACACGCAGACTAAACAGACCCAAAACAATGTGTATGGTTAATGGATGTGGTGTGCTGCTCATGGTTGACACTGGTTCTAAATGCACCATTGTGCCTAAATCTTTATTTGTGCAATTGTGGGGAGGAGCAGTATTAAAACCCAAGGACATTACACCGACAGGTTATCATGGTGAGACAATTAACATTGTAAGGTTTATGGAGTCTAAACTAGAGTTTGGAGAAAGGTCTGTTCTAGGGAAGGTTTATGTGGCTGAAGATGGACCAGCTATTTTGGGTTGGGTACAGCAATACGATTTAAGCATAATCATTGATCCCAGGGCACCCATGCGAGTAATAGTTGTGGAAGTTGAATCTATCAATGACATTTTGGACTCTATGAAGCATGTTTTTGATGGTTAATTAGGCATGCTAAAAAGGCTATGTGCACAAGATTAGGCTTAAAAAGGAGCAATTCCAGTGCAACATAAACGGAGAAGAATCCCTGTCATTCCCAGGGAAGGAGTGAAGGAATTGTCAGAGAACATGTTACATGAGGGGGATCATGGAACCGGTGGAGGCTTCAAATTGGGTTTCACCAGTGGTCATCACACGCAAATCGTATGGCCACCTGAGATTCTGTGTGGACTTGAGGTCACTCAATCAGAACATTATAGCTGATACTTATCCCCTACCAAATATCAATGAATTAGTACTGATGCTGAAAGAAGGAAGATTCTTTTCCAAGTTAGATCTCAAGAATGCATTCCATCAGATCAAGCTACACCCAGACTCAATGACTCTCACTGCTTTTATCACCTTAGAGGGAACCTTTCAGTTTACACACATGCCATTTGGCCTCTCTTCTGCGGCAAGCGTATTCCAACAAATGATGTCAGAAGTATTTAGAGGAATGGATCACGTTCTCTACTTTCAGGACGATATATTGGTCTTTGGCGAGACAGTTCAGGAACCCAACTTAGTGTTAAAACAGACCCTACAAAGAATTGCAGATGTGGGAATTACTTTGCATAGAGAAAAATGTTCCTTTCTCACAGAAAGTGTAGAATATTTGGGTTATACCCAGTCTGAGGATGGAGTTAAACCTAAGGGAAGCTTACTTAAAGCTACTGAACAAGCATCGAGACCTGTAGACAAGGAACAATTGAGATCTTTCATGGATCTCATAGAATACTATGCTAAATTTGTTCAATGTTTTGCAGACAAAACAGAAGCACTCAAAGCCTTGTTGAGAAAGGGACAGAGCTTTGTCTGGGGGTCTGAGCAACAAGAATGTTTTGATACTATTAAGAAGGAAATTTGTGGTGCAGGGGTTTTAGTTCCTTTTGATGTCAAGTTAAAGTCCATAATAACTGTTGATGTGAGTGTAACAGGGTTGGGTGTTGTTCTTGCTCAAAAACATGGTTGTGTCGAAAAGACAGTGACCTTTGCATCTAGGACTTTGCCCTACACTGAGAGAAAAGCCTTGGCTGCTGCACGGGGTGTTGAATACTATTGCACATATGTGTGGAGCACAGCATTTTTGTTACGTTCTGACTACAAACCTCTGCTTAAGATTCTATCACCTGGGGGAGCCGACAAGGGATCTGCACGATTAGCCAGGTTGGCAGCCACACTGCAAGAATTTTGATATATATTAGAATACATTCCAGGTTGGCAAGATTTGCAAGCGGATTGTTTATCCAGGTTGGCTCTAGATGGTAAGCAAGCAGATGATACCGTCAAATCAGACAGACAGATTGAACAAGTTGCATCAGTTGAGGATGTGGTGACTGAGGGTGCGGGCGCTTTCCTAGGAAGAGTGGTGTGAAGAAATGGCAAAAGACAAAACCCTAATTGAGGTGATGAGTATGCTGGCTACAGGAAACAGGAGAGAGAGAGTTGCGTAGCTGTGTCTGTACGCCCTTTTCTCAAGATTTTAGATAAGCTTTCTACATGTGGTGGACAAGTGTTAATGAGGGTTGTTAGATTTGTTCCTCAGTTAGGAGTGAGATTAATCAAAATGGCACATTAAGGTCACCTTGACCAGGGTTTGATGCAACGCCGTGTCAAAGCTCAATTTTGGTGGCCAGGCATGGATAACCAGATTTCGGAGTGGGTTGTAGATTGTAAGATTTGCAAAGAGGGAGAAAAGAGGCTTAAAGTGGGCAAGCAAGTGATTATGGGGCACATCTCCAATCCAGGCAAAGCTTGGCACAGTGTTTGTATTGACTTTATTGGTCCTATGTCGGAGTTGAATGACGAGTGCAAGTTCCCCTTGGTAGTGGTTTATGTGTTTTCCAGGTGGCTCTCTGTGTCATTCGTGAAAGAAATTACCACCATATCCACCATTGTAGCACTTCATAGAATTTTTCTGGAAGAAGGGACTCCCTCTATTCTCATCACTGATAATGGAACTCAATTAGTGTCCCAGGACATGAAGTACTTTCTTAAAGAGAATGGCATTACTCATCATTGCACTGCATTTTACAATCCTCAAGGTAATGGCATAGTAGAAAGGGCAAACAGGATGGTGAAGGGGGTGATGCAAAGGGCTGTTGTTGCAGAGTTAGATGTCAAGAAGGCAGTGCAAGATTTGGTTTTGGCCTATCGCACAACGTCCAAATCTCCTTTTGAAATTATGAGAGGAAGACTTCCTGGAAACAAGATGGTACCCGCTTGGATGAGAGAGTGGGTGACTAGAGGGGGTGCCCAGGTCTCTGAGTTGACGAATGATTTGGTTTCCAGGGAAAGGATTATTGAAGGTGACTGGGTCAAGATTAGGTCTGGCCGCACTGTGAAGGGGCTTTCAAAATGTAAATGCCCTTATAAAGTTACACATGCGTTTGAGCTCTATGTCATTTTAGAGAATGGTGAACGTTGGAATCGACGCAGAGTGGCTTTATATCAAAGGGGAGGAGAGTGTTGTGAAGAAGGACGAGAGGTGTTGTAGTTACATGTTAATGGATGATGGGGAGTTTGGTTCAGGTGTTCCGTGTTCCACGGAAAACAGCCATCAAGGTGGTCAGGCTCCCGTGGGGCCAAGAGAAAGTGCCTTGCCAATGGAGAGTGCCATGAAGAGTACTGCGATCAGTGAACCCAATAGTGGTGTAAGTGCGGGGGATGTCAGCGTTCGAAGACCATCTTTGCATTTAAAACATTTTGTTTCTTAAATCTTAGCCTTTTTTTTACTGCTTTGTTATTTATCAGTGCTGATCTATGTTGTGGTTATTGTGATCAACTAAAATATAGTTAACCTTATTTCTTTTTTTCAGTGTTTATCATAAGTGGATATGTTGTTTTTATTGTTCTCTTTGCCCCATTACACAGTGTTTACTGGAGATTATATCCTCCTCTCCTCTGTCTCTGGAAATTGGTATTGTTTATTCAAATTCTGTTTTACTGAACGAAAGGGGATGTGGTATGTTTGGCTCATGCTTTGCACACCTCCCGTGTGTAGGACATGCACCCTGCACGTCTCGTGCACATTAGAAGCTTTGGAATGTGGGGAATTTGAGTGAGGGGAAAACGGTTGATTGGCTCGGCAGTTGACACTGGCCGGCCAGGGAAGGGGTCCGCTCCTACCTCTGGCCATGAATAAACCTTCTCTTCACCCTCAGCCAATGTCTTTGTGATTATCCTTTCACAACACATTACATGTTATATGATAAGAGTGCTTAGTTTGGAGAAACGGAGGGACAGATTTACTTCGTGTTCGTGCAGCATAATAAGTAAAGTTGCTGTGCTGCGTTGCATGAAAAGGAAAGAGTACAGCAGCAGTATATCTACGAAGATATGGTGCTTTTTGTCTCTCCTCTAGCGCTGGTGTACCTTAGGCGAGCTTGAGCCAATGCACACGCTCTTGTACCTTAGTTCAAGGATGTGGGTGTGTGTGATGTAAAGAGTAGCATTTATACTGGAATGTACTCTTATGGCACACATTTTTTAGCTTTGGCAAAGTTTAACACTTTACCGCAATATATGTGTGCTGTACGGTGCAGCAAACAAACAAAGTAATAAAGCTTTGGAAATCTTTTCTTCAACTTTATGCCTGCCTCGAGGAGGCGTAAATTTTGTAGCAAATCCCTTACTACCAAAGTTAGTAGTTGAGGATTATCATAAAAATCCATGGCTTGGTGCTTGTCGTTATCCATGTACCGTACTGCCAAAGGTATGCCACCTTGATGCAAAGTAGCACCTAATGCCGCTTTGTTTAACTATAGGGATACTTACCAACGCGATTCAAGATGTTGCACTAGAAAGTAAACGCCAAAACACTTTTCACCAGGCTTGTCACTTTTGTGATGCAAACTGGGCACAAAGTATTAGTAGATCTCCCCATAAACTCAGGATTTAAAACATAGCACAATGATTGGTTGTGTCATAGTAATAAAAAGTTATTACTAACCAAAGGAAATATTTTTAGCCTCCATAGAATAAGGAAAGATTGAGAGAAACAAATTATGGTTCTAAATCTATCCCTGCATGCAGTGCTTTGATGCCAGTTTTTAGCTCAAAGTGCTATAGTAGGATTGCAATTTAATAACTCCAAGGAACAAAAGGATCTATGCTACAAAAGCAGTTACAGATCACAGAGTTGTATTTTGTGTAGATAGCTGCTGGGGGTACGTTACACTTTGTGCTTTGCAGCCGGAACATTAACCTTCTATGCTACTTTATCTTTAGTCAAAACTGTGACTAGACAAATCACAGATCTCTCCATCAAGGGCATTAACCGTCAGAGTGGTTATACCTTTTTTATTATCTCCTGAATAATGTCGGGCACATAAAGCTCTCTGCAGGCTGCTGTTATCTATCCTAGGCCTGAAACGCAAAGGGCCCCCCTCGAGCTTGGCGCAAAGTGTGGCGGCACCGGTCACACCGGCCTAAAGCTGGCACTGGTGGATGGAGACTGCCTCTCGCAAATGATGCTAATTTCCAGCACATTAATTTAATCACTTTCCCACAAAGATAATGCTAGCAATCCTGGATACATCCCACCAACCCCAGTACACAAAAGGCAGCACATGCTTGCAATCCTTAGAGCACCATGGCAATGCACAGTATCTGAGGCCATTTTAGGCAGCATCTGGCAGCCATTCCCGGAACATATTGGGAAAACTTGGGCATGCAAGGCAGTACATGGGCATGGGAGGTTGAAACTAAATATTTGAGCTCTAACATGGGGAAATTAAGCTAAACATGGACATTTAATGGTGGTAATCCAGTTCACAAGTCTATACATGGCAGGCATTATTTGTGTAAATGGTGCAGTCGTGAATCAAAGTACTCTATAAAAATAGCTGGAAAAAGGTTGACGTTTGTATATAAAAAGAATTTAGTGACAGAGAATAAAATGCTGTTACTTGTGTACAAAAGAGTGTAAGTTCAGAAGACGAAAGGCTGTTATTGTGGGACAAATGAGTTAATTTACCAAAAATAAAAGGTTTTTTTCTGGAGTACTAAAAAGAAATAAGGTGTCCATCGAGTTAACTAATCCATATCAAAAGGTAAGGGTTCAGAAGCAGCAAAAAATGTTCATGAAAAAGAAGTCAGGAACAATTTTCTAACTGTAGGAACAATAACTAACAGACTGACGTCCCATGTAAAGTTTTAAACAATAACTTTATAAAAGTACAACAAGTACCTCATGGTAATTATGGTTCCTGCAATACGAAGTGTGTTTGACGCAATGAACTTTGCAGTCTCTTCAGCTGCTGCAGCTCTATGATTTTGTCGGTAAATCCTTTAGAGAATAATGTGATTCTGGTCATGTCTAATGCATATAAACATGTGCCTATTAGCAGCCGCGGTCTGTGCAGGTAACAGCGGTGGGGCCGTGGGGCCGTGTGGGAGGGGTCTGGGGGGGGGTATTTCGAGGGTCGATGCAGAGGGAAAATTAAATAAATTATTAATTTTCCCTCTGCATCGTCCCTCGAAATCCCCCCCCTCACCCGGCCCCACCGCTGTTACCTGCACGGACCGCGGCTGCCTATTCGAGAGCTTGCTGCAAAGGCTACTTTCTATGATCGCTCCAGGTCACATTCCAGATTATCCTAACGCTCTTCCCCTTTTTTGTTTTTTTAAACCTTAGAATGTTACAGGTCCCTGAAGTTACAGAGACTAACTTGCAAATTGACTTCTGCTCGATTAACTTGAAACGTTTTGAACCTGAAAGAATCATAAGACACCACACTCACATAAAATAATGCAGACCAGCTCAATGCACTACCTCCATGCAATAATCAAATTTCATCAGCCATCCTCTATTATGGGACCAGCCCTTCCCCTAGCTGAGGACCCTGTGACAAACATCTTGTGGATCTGCACACTTAGGTATATATGTACATATGTAAAAAGTGTTAGAGGTGGCGCAAGAGGACTGGGCACAAACATGCTTCATGTGTCCCTTTATTGCCTGTTCATGACTGGTGCGTGAGCAAAGGTTAAATTATTTTCTATGAAGTAAATCTGAATCTCACCTGGACATCCAACACATTGAACAGTTTAATATTGTTGGGAGCAAAACCATTAGGCACCAGTATCTCCAAATCTGCATCTGGAACTATGCTCTGCCCAGTGTTGATAACCTTAAAAAATGAAAATAGACCCAGTTTCATTACACCGCAGGGTTATACTTAAAATATGAATCATAGCAAACAAATTAGAACAATTCAACTTTAACCATGTAGCATCTACGTCGTAGATGACTTATTTAGGAGAGCCCAAGCAATAAATTCTGTCATAATAAATATAAAGTGCAAGCCAATATTATAAGCCATATGTATGTCCTGCAAATACTAACATCAAACAAAGTGCAGAATATTTCGAAAATCGGGAAACTCAAAAATAGCTCTACATGGACATATGAAGGGAAAATAGCCAAATGTATCTAGATGGAATGTTAAAAAAATACAAACAATTTCAAAATGAGATGCAGTGCAGCACAACCCAATTGCAAAATCCAGTGCAGGGTCAAGATGCAATATCTGGCAGAAACATACTCTGCGTCTCAATGCGACACTACACTGCAGGTTCTGGACAATAATACTTCTTTGAAATCAAGTGGAGGGGGCTCTCAAATCCAAAGGGATGGAGCACCCAGTAACTGTAAAGTTAAAAATAAATGTTCCCTTTGGATAAGACCTATCTCAGACAATTCAGGCCAGAAGTACAACAACATTCATACCTCAAACAGACCTTGATTTTCAATTTATTCAGAAGAATTAAAGCACTTATATGAAAACAAATTTGAACAATATATATGTTTTAATCAATATAAAACTGTACAGATTTTGATTTCACACAGACAATTCAAAAAACCATTAAAAACACATGAATTCTGAACACAGTATTCATATTTCTGAAGAGCAGAATGTATGAATCTGAAAAGGAGAATACATAGAGACAATCAGCTTTGTCTTATAAATGTTAATTTGGATGTATGTATAGACAGCACAAAGCATGGGTCTAAATTCCCTGTCTATAACTAACTGCTGACTTATCCAAATTTAACACCAAGAAAAAAGGGGCGTCAACGCGTTTCAGTGGCACATTCACAATAGGACCACCTTCTTCAGGACATCGATATTTTCTCCTTTAAAAATCGATCTTATATCAACCTTTTATCACACCTATTACAAGGTAGAAATGAAAGAAAATGGATATCACTTTCATGGACTTCATTAAAATACAAAAATGGGTCATAATTAAATTAAACTCTTTTTAAGAAAAAAACCAATTTATATAATATTACAATTTGGTCAAAATCCCTTAAAAATATACAGTTCACAATTTATAAGTGCTCTAATCATCCCAAATTAGGACTTTGTAACACTCCACTCACATACTTATTAATAAAAAGAGATGCACTGCATCAGGCACACCTATACTATGTTTTACAACTCACCGGTGCCTCTGCACTCCAGTGGGAGATTCTCCAGATCAAAGGGAGTAAAGGGTGATGTTTCAACCAAATCTATAATGTTTGAAAAGACTCATCATATTTGGTCCTACTAGGTTATCAACATCGTAACAGATCGCTAGGACATTTTCAATTAATCCCATTGTGTTTACCTCTTTTTTATATAGTAAAAGGTCATCAATTGTGAAGCGTAAAGGCCGGTTCAATATGGGTCCACAATTATTGTTCCCTAAAAAAGGTTACAAGCAATATTATCCCGGATTTAGTAAGCTTCATGAATTTAGTTTGTTTTATTAATCAACAAACATGTCGTTTTGTTCTGTGAAAATTTAATTTAATGTGAACCAACCTCACCTTAAAGAACTGATTTAAAATTACAGTCATGTATTATTAATGTTTAAAACCGGAACACATCTCGGTCTCTGAAATTTAAAAAAAAACATTTTAACAGTCAGTCATTTATTTAAGAACGTCTACATTGACTGTTGAAACAAGAAGTTATCAAGAGGACATGTCTCACCAAGTGTAGCACAAATAGCGGGTCTCGATGTTTCCCGTCTAGTTGGCAGCAGGATCGCATTTTCATGGCTAAATGTAATGTAAAACCGTATGTGAGATTATATTTATGCACGTATATATTATGATTATCTATATTTGTGGTGAAGTATGATACCAATGCCATGTTCCCTCATAAGTTTGTATTAGAACAAGGACTAAGGCGGTCACTCCCTTCTTCTATTAATTAGTGAAAACCCCCCGGTAGGTCCATGATTTATTCCCGATATCTAACCCGGTAATGCCCCTGTTTTATACAGATAGCGGCGGAGCGGTTAGCTCGGACCTCAAATAATCATATTCTAATTCCTGCTTATCTATCAAGGTAATGACCTAATCTTATACGAATGGCGGCTGAGCTGTTGGCTCGAACCGCAAAGCTATATCATCTGATTCCTGCTTGGTGGAAGAGGTATGATGAGTCTTTTCTAATATTATAGATTTGGTTGAAACATCACCCTTTACTCCTTTGATCTGGAGAATCTCCCACTGGAGTGCAGAGGCACCGGTGAGTTGTAAAACATAGTATAGGTGTGCCTGATGCAGTGCATCTCTTTTTATTAATAAGTATGTGAGTGGAGTGTTACAAAGTCCTAATTTGGGATGATTAGAGCACTTATAAATTGTGAACTGTATATTTTTAAGGGATTTTGACCAAATTGTAATATTATATAAATTGTTTTTTTTCTTAAAAAGAGTTTAATTTAAGTATGAGCCATTTTTGTATTTTAATGAAGTCCATGAAAGTGATATGCATTTTCTTTCATTTCTACCTTGTAATAGGTGTGATAAAAGGTTGATATAAGATCGATTTTTAAAGGAGAAAATATCTATGTCCTGAAGAAGGTGGTCCTATTGTGAATGTGCCACTGAAACGCGTCGACGCCCCTTTTTTCTTGGTGTTAAATTTGGATAAGTCAGCAGTTAGTTATAGACAGGGAATTTAGACCCATGCTTTGTGCTGTCTATGCATACATCCAAATTAACATTTATAAGACAAAGCTGATTGTCTCTATGTATTCTCCTTTTCAGATTCATACATTCTGCTCTTCAGAAATATGAATACTGTGTTCAGAATTCATGTGTTTTTAATGGTTTTATGAATTGTCTGCGTGGAATCAAAATCTGTACAGTTTTATATTGATTAAAACATATATATTGTTTAAATTTGTTTTCATATAAGTGCTTTAATTCATTCTGAATAAATTGAAAATCAAGGTCTGTTTGAGGTATGAATGTTGTACTTCTGGCGTGAATTGTCTGAGATAGGTCTTATCCAAAGGGAACATTTATTTTTAACAATAATACTTCTGACTTAGATACATTTGGGATAAATCGTGTACATTAGGTCGAAAGGGATGACTGCATGGTCAGGTCAATGATCTGTAGACCACTGCAATGCCTCATGTTTATTTATTGTGTTTGATATGCTGGATGCTGTAAACAGGTGGACAAGACCATCAAGGAGGACCAAAGCGGTTTGGGACAACCAGTGTCCTGTAAGGAAGTTACCTTCAAAGTGGCATGAGGTTATGCTATTGACCATGTCCTCTGTATATTGGACAGTAATTCCTAAATGACAGGGCTAGCTAGCACTGGGGCTTCTGACCACATCTTCCATTTCTATTGTTCACCTCGAACCTGAAGATAACTTTGTGCAAGTAATGGATTATAAACTGGAGCATAATAAGGGAACAGAGGTTTTGGCAAATGTTGCATGACGTGCTGCAGACACATCACTTTTACAGTCACCCTATTCCTTTTCTGTACTTTGACAGGCATACAAATATCATGTTTTTGTAGAGGCCCGGATGATCTTTGGGACCATGAATGATAGTATATGTCTATGGTGAGGGCACTGAGAATCTCTCTTTAGACACAGCTGGCAGGCAGAGTTTGTGTTTCCTCAGTGTGGATATTCTGTTTACACTGCTCCTGCTCTCTGTCTAAAGAAGTTGCTGCATTCACTGCTTTTAGCAGGAGAGAGGCACTTTTTGGAGACGGAGGTCCCTTTAAAAAAATGTAATATGACGTTGCTCGCTCTTCTGGAACAAAGGACCTCTCCATCTACCCTTTGGAAGGTTTGCCTCTATTACAAAACAAAGAAAGTATGTGAAATACGGGGTCAAAGACAGTGATCCCCCACTTCAAAGCATTCCACAAAGGTAGGCAAAGACACAGGTGGGCACTGTCACAGGCAATGCTGCTTTCAACTATACTGATGCGTAGGATAAAATAAGTTATCCGTTTCCAGTCCTCAAAAAAGTTACAAAAATAAAATAAAAAAAAGAATCACATAGAGGTTTTGCTGGGGTGAGGAGGAGAAATAAGGTAAATAGGGTTCTAAGGATGGTGCAGGCCAAAATATTGAATTATTAGCATAACATTTTCCTTTAGAGAGACATCCACAGAAAGACTGCCTTGTTTTAATAGTCTTTCATGTGTGTTACTGTATATTCAAATGGGCCTTTTGCATGTAGTTGATAATAACCTAAAATCTTGAAACTTGTAAGTATAAGTGGAATCATCATGCTGATGGTCCTGCTGGTCTAAGCATCCACTTCAGTACATCTTTTCTAAAGACATCCCACTGCAACACACAACAGCGAAGTCTTGTGTCTTTCAGAATATTTGTTTTTATATTGAAACCAAGGGCTTGAATAAAGTCAAATAATGAACAAATGCAAATCATGTATGGAAGGAAGGAAAACGCTCCATACTGCATTCTATCAACATGATCTACCATGAGCCACTCTTAGAAATTCGTAGCACTCACATTAAAAGTAAAGTTGACTTTTTCTAGAAGACAATGGGGTTCTGTATCTTGTTCTGATTGTCCGATAGTGGGACCATAAGAGAAGGAAGATGGTGACACAGATCTGAAAAAAAAATTTGTAATGATCAAATTACATGTTTATAGCTTCATTTACATTAAAATCATATGTATCATAAACATAATAAGGTTTGTAGTTTAATGTACAGATATATTCCATCCAGATTTTTTAAATTACAACCGGGTGACCTAGATGATGTATATCATTATTAATAGAAAAATACTAGTAATCATTAAATATCACCACCATTAAATTCCTCTATGATAACACTATATAAAAGCAAATACAACAACGCATTAAAACTCAATTGACATTCTATTAATTACCCACTACATTTAAAATTAAATATTATGGAACATGTTTCAATACTCTGGAGTGCGGTCATATTTAATATACCATAGAGTGACAGAGTCACAATGTATGATCACTTCAGTGTTAGTCAAACCTGGTACATTTGAAAGGGGTGTGTAATTGTGCAAATCTAAGTCCAGTTTGTCCTGGTGTTGGTATCTTTCAGTCTCTTTTAAACATCTGAGGTAGAAAAGCACCTCCTCTGCAGTTGGATGTCAGAATATATTATACAGAATTATTGTCTGACATAAATATTGTGTCCTAAATAACTAACAAAACCTTCGCCCCATTGTCAACTGCATACCTCCCGACAGTTCTGATTCTGTAGCAAACCTTTCTGAACATTCCTCACCACTGTAAGTAAATGATGTTGATATGTAAATGATGCCACAGAACCTTATTGGTAAAGTCTGGACTGCTAAATGAGACCAGTGTATATCACTGAACCAAAAACGGTAACCCTCCTTAAAATAATGGACTTTGGGCAAATGACAATCATTTGTGTAGTTACAAGGAAGGCCACCAGGGCTGATCGACGTAGAAAAAAGAGACTAAGAAATTAATATATTATGACTGAATATAATAAAATGCCAATCTCCTGGGGAATATGTGTATGTTCTTCAATGCTGCATAATCACCTTGGGTTTACCCATATGGGTACAGCAGTATAATACATACTCTGTTGAATAAGCAGGGCATGGCTATTATTGTAGTAAACAGACTGGCTACTGGGTAGTGAAAACATTCCTACTACACTAGGTATGCTCCCCACAAAAACCTATTTAGCAACTGAGCCTGACTGGGGCTGTTGTATTTTGGTGATTGGGAGAAGGATGCCCCTGCCATTATTCCTCTAACTAAAAAATGGATCATTGAGCAAAACGGTGTGACCCTGACATGCAGTTAGAGGATCTAAAGTCGACAGACAACGTAACACCGCTACAGTTCCCATGCGTACAAGGACTGTCTAGAATCTGAGAACTACACTTGACTGCAATGTTTTAAACTTCCTAAATGGAAATGTGCTACTACTCATCACATAATGCTTTTGTCATAGTTCTCCTTGTTGCTCTTGTTGATTAGTATTTGGTGTCTCTGCCAGTTGTAACTAGATTATAGGTTATTTTGTGGGGTTTTCAACTCTGTATGGTCACCTCATTAGATAAGGAAAATAGCGAGAGTGTTCCCCAAATTCTGCTCTCTGACTAATGCCTACCCCACGAGTAAGGACAGATACTTGCAGTCGCATTTTTGAGGTCTAACTGTTTCGCCACCTGAACTATATCAGTTTTCCGTTCAAAATGTGAGAGATTACCCTGTGGACATAATATGTACATATTTGGGATTGGGATGTATTTGGGCAGAGGACGCTAATGAAGCAGGTTTTAAGAGATACTGCGAAAAGTAAGACTATAAGGGCATATGTTGTGACATCAAAGTGGTGTCCAAGCTTCACCATGTCGATGATTCAAGTTCATCCTCAAGAGAAAGTGACATTAATAGCTGGGAGGTGGTCAGCAGACACAAATGTCAAGATTGAGCAAGACTGAGAAATGTCACAACAAAGTAATTCACAGCATCTATCAAAAATCATTGGCAAATACAGCAGGTTTGGCTTGCATTTCCAGCTACAAGCCAAACCTATAGATTTTGCCAAAGTCACGGAGTGCACTAAATTTGCATTTTAGGAGTGGCTCAGTGGCAGGAGCAGCGGAGCTGTCGTGCACACTGAATGTTATAAGTTGTTAATGGATGAAAATGGCGACTACGGATCACAAAGGATCGTCCTCTAATGAAAACCATTAGAGGAATGAACCTTTGGTGTCCATAGAAATGTATTGGCTTTATCGAAAGTGAAGCAATATATCTTGCATAGTATATCACAAATAAGGACTGATTGGCCATACAATGCAAGTTTGAGATAAGGAACTGATTGTGACAAAAAGTCTGATTTAGTGTTCTTTTCAGATGTAAAATTGCAGCTCTTCAATTGCAATGGAACCACTTATGTTGGGATCTGTGGAACGCTGGCTCGTGAGGAGCTTGTGTCATCGGGGGGGATTCTACTCTAGAATGTGGAGTCCTTAGGCAGGCAGTTGCTGCCGGGGGCTGGAGGACGTCAGACGGAATAAACCGGACACTTACCCCATTACTGTGTAGTGTCTTCTTTTCAGTGGCGACGAGTTGGTCTGACGCCTCAGGATCCCCACGAAGTACCCCCAGCTGTGCCACGCCGTATCCTGTGTTCTGCTGAGAGAGCTTGAATTCCCTGGCGGTCTTCCTGGCTTTCCGGTCTGCCTGTTCCTCCTGCTTCATCCTGCTGTCCTGCTTCAGTGTGCTGTTGCCGAGGTTCGCCGTGGTCTGGCAAGTTTCGTTCCGTTTTGTTTTCCTGCTAGGCAATCGCTTCCTCTTTTGTGCCAGTTGGTGTGTCCCCGTGGTGCGGCGAAGGCTCGCGCACCGTTCCCTACCGTTGCCACGCAACAGATTGTTGGCATTCTTCCTCTACGCCTACGACGTCGCTCACGTCTACGACGCCTGACGTCACCACGTGTCAGCGGCAGCGGCCATTTTAGGATCAGGCTGTTTCGTTTTCACTGCTTCAAGCATCATTTCTACTTTCCTCATCTTCAACTCAACTTTGAGGACTTCTGCTTTTCGACGTTGCACATCGGTGATGTGCTCACCTTTCTTCGTTTTCTCAAGCTTCCATCGTAAGTTGCAGCTCTTAATGTGCTCTTCTCCTTGCATTGCTGGCATCAGATTTGCAGTGATTATGCCATATTGTGCATCCGGTGATGCGCACACCCCTACTACTCATGAGTGATTACTTCTGTTTTTTACATCCTTGATGTGCATTCGGTGATGCGCACACCTGCTTGTCTTATTTGTGCACACCTCCTGTTAACTGTTTATTATGCTTTATTTTCCGTATACATATAGTCATCCCTGCATCTAGTTGGCACCATTAAAGTACAGTTGTATTGACGTTGGGCAGCAACTCACCCACGTTTTGCCATGGATCGCGTTTCGGCGCCTCCACCCTTTTTGCAATCTGTAGGTACTCCACCTGTTCACTGGGAACAGTGGAAAGAGACGTTCGAGGCTTATTTAGAAGCCATTGATGGTGAAACCTTTACCCCTAAGAAGAAGAAAGCGCTTCTAATCTACAATCTTGGCCCTGAAGGCAGAAACATCTTGAAAACTTTACCCTTAGAGGTTGTAAGTACTCTTGTAAGTGGTGGTGACAGTGGAGATTCACTTCTCGTTGATGACTATGCTTCTGTAGTCAAGACTCTTGACAAGAGATTCAGTCCTAAAAGGAATGTAGTTCTTGAACGTCACAAATTCTTGCAACGCGCTCAAACTCCTGGTGAGTCTATTGATGACTTCGTTGCTGCTCTTCGAATTCTTGCTGTCACCTGTAATTACAGGGAGTTTCGTGATGAAATCATCCGTGACCAATTAATTGAAAGGACATCCAACAAGAAGATCCAAGAGAAATTGTTATCCTCTGATGATCCTGACTTAGAAACTGCACTCACTTTGGCCAGGTCTATTGAACATTCCCAATTTTGTGTAAAAGAAATGAGTAGCACTGTTTCAACTAATGAGGTCAAACTGTTAAATGCCAAATCTGTCCCCAAATCATCTAGGTCATCCATTCTAAAGGCTTCCTCTCCTAGCACTTCACGTCCTACACTCTACCCGAAACCCAAATTTGAACCAAATGAAGTTGTGTGCTTTCGTTACGGAAGCAAGTCACATCTAGGCAATGCCAAATTTTGTTTTGCTCTGAATCAAACCTGCTACAAATGTGGTAAGCAAGGCCATTATTCCAGAATGTGCAAAGCAGTCATGGTTAAGAAGAGTTCATCTCAGGTAGTGAAGGCTATTGCAGAAGACCTCACATATTCTGATGATGAGAATTATGAACTGTTGATGTTGTCTCCTTCATCGTCTCACGCTGAAGGTGTAGTTGAATTATCTTCCTTGGGGGGTCCCACAAGAGGAAATCTCCTTCATGCAACATTAAGGTCAATGGGGTTAGTATTAGTTTCCTTGCTGATTCAGGTTCGCCTTTTACCATCATCAATGTTAAGGATTTTGACAAGGTCGTTAATGTCCATTTGGTACAATCCAACATCAAAATTTTTGCATATGGTGGTAAAAGAGTTGAAGTGCTGGGAAAGTTTTCAGCAAAACTGGCTTTCAATGATGATCAAACTACGGGAACCGTGTTTGTAGTTAAGGAGGGCGCAAATTTGTTGGGATGGGACGAGCAAGGTGCTCTCAACATCATATTGGACCCCAATCATCCTGATATGGTGGTGTCCCGCAATGCCCTCTGGCAATTCTACAGTCTCACTCCCCACGACATATCACCTGTTCATGCCGTTACCCAATCAGCTAATGACAAGTGGGCACACATCTTTCCTGAAGTATTCAGTGGGGAACTTGGGAAGCTTAGGGGCTTTCAGCATCGCATCGTGCTTAAGGACAGTGCGATAGCTGTGGCTCACAAGGTTCGCAAGGTACCTTTAAGTCTACGAGATGAACTCAAGCGGGAGTTGAAGCGATTGTGTACTGCAGGGGTGATTGAACCTATCGAAGGTTCTGAATGGTTGGCCCCCATTGTTTTAGCACGAAAATCCGACAAATCTCTCAGGATGTGTGTTGACTTGAGAGATCTCAACGCTAACATTTGGGTTGATCGTCAACCTTTACCCAACATCAATGAAATGTTGGCTACTCTGGAGGGTGCCAAATTTTTCACTTCACTCGATATTTCCTCAGCGTATCACCAAATTGAGCTGAGTAAGGAGTCTAGGCACTTAACATCATTTGTCACTCCAGAGGGTGCTTATCGCTACATTCGCATGCCTTTTGGTCTTGCTTCAGCTTCTGCTGTGTTTCAAAGATTAATGAACAATTTGTTTAAGGACATAGCGGGTGTCGTATTTTTTCAGGACGACATTCTCATTTTTGGGAAGTCGGAGTCTGAACACGATGAGAGAGTCAAGCATGTGCTAAATATCATTAGGTCAAGCGGCTTAACATTGAGGGCTGATAAGTGCAAGTTCCTTCAAGAGGGTGTTGATTATCTTGGTCATCATATCTCACACAAGGGCATTGAACCCAAACTCAAGATCATTGAGGCCATTCAGAATGCACCCACTCCTGTGAACAAGGACCAACTTCGTTCCTTTTTAGGGTTAGTGGAATATTACGCCAAGTTTGTTTGCAATTTCTCTACTAAAACTGCTTCCATGCGGAATTTGTTAAAGAGAAACGTCAAGTATGTGTGGGATGCTGACTGCAACAACAATTTTGAATGTATCAAACAGGAAATTATACATGCTCACCCCCTTAAACACTTCAACATTAATGATTTATGTATTGTATCCACTGATGCGAGTAATGTTGGTTTGGGGGCAGTACTTCTTCAGAGGAGGAGTGATGGTCGTGAAGAAACCATTGCCTTTGCTTCAAGGACTTTAAGGGTGCTGAGAGCACCTATTCTACCATAGAAAAGGAAGCTTTAGGTTTGTGGTGGGGTGTCCAACACTTCAAGAATTTTTGTGGGGCAATGAGTTCATTTTAAGAACCGACCATAAGCCCTTAGTTGATTTGTTTACAACCAAAGGTGGTGGGAGAGCCACGCCACGTATTTCCAAGTGGCAGTATAGATTGCAAGAATTCCGCTATCGGCTTGAGTATGTGGCTGGAGCCAAAAACCATGTTGCCGATTGCCTGTCTAGGTTACCCCTTTCTGGCATGGATGAGGTATTGGAGTGTGATGATTTGGAGATGGTTTGTGCTGTGTGCTCGTTGGAGGGCACCATTGGTAGTGCACTCACCGAACAAGAATGGTTGGAGAGCATGTCTAATGATGCTGTTGTCGTAAAGGTGATTGACCTCTTAGCCGGTGTGTGGCCTAGCGACAAAGATTGCCCTTCCGAGTTGGTGCCTTACAAAAGGGTTAAGGATGAGCTATCCTTAGTGGATGGAGTATTAAGGAGAGGGGGTTTGTTGGTGGTTCCTTCATCCATTCGTGATAAGATCTTAAATTTAGCTCATGAGGGCCATCCTGGGATTCGAGCTATGAAACGTAGAGTTAGACAAGATTTTTGGTGGCCTGCCCTGGACAAGGATGTGGAGCATTATGTTCGTGACTGTTGTGCATGTGTCACGAGTGACAAATCCCAGGTGACTCATCCTTCCCCGATTACACCTGTGGTGGTGAAAAACACTCCTTGGACTAAATTGGCCTTTGACATCGCGGGTCCTTTTGGACTCATTGGGAGTTCTCCAAAGTATGCCCTTGTTCTAATTGACTACATGTCAAAATGGCCAGAGGTCAGATTCGTTGACAATGCTAATTCTTCATCTGTTATCAACTTTTTGCAAGATGTTTTTCTCAAGGAGGGTTTTCCTGAGGAGTTGGTGTCGGATAATGGTACCCAGTTAGTTTCTTGTGAGATGGAGAAATTCCTCAAGGACATAGGTGTCAGTCACATTCTTACTTCTCTTTATCACCCCCGCAGCAATGGCCTGGTTGAGCGCTTCAACCGCGTAATCAAGGAACATCTGCAATTGGCTTTGGTGAATGGGTTGCATTGGCGGCAAGCGGTCAGCAACATGCTTTGGGCTGTGAGGACCACTCCCCATGTTAGTACCGGCATTGCCCCGTTTACCTTACTTAGGGGAAGGGTTGCTGGCTCTAAATTAAACAAGGAATGGATGTCCAGGAGGGAGGTGGACACTAAGAAATTGTCTGTTGTAACTGACGTCAGGGCTGCTGTTCAGGCCAAGTACGACACCAGGCCTGGAGTTCGTTATCCCATTTCTGTTAAGGTGGGGGATTGGGTGAGGGTCAAAAGACCGGGTTTTCTTCGCAAGAGGGAGTCTCGGTTCTCTGCTCCCAAAAGAGTGTCAGCTGTAAGAAATCACGTGGTGGTGTTGGAGAATGGGAAAGTTTGGAACAAGTCTGCTATTTCCATTGTGCCTGAGTCAATGCTGGTCTATGTCAACAAGAGACTTGGTGTTGTTCCTTCCCCAACATCAGTGCCGACCAATACCCACGGGATGGAACCTGTGCATTCCGATCATGTTACTTCCAGAGCTGTTTCCACCAGATTGAAATTTGTTCCTGTAAGATTCCAAGATTACAAAATGTAGTGATGTTGTTCTTCTGCATATCCTGTTTCCTGTTATCTTCATCCTATTGTTTTTCTTTGCCGAACCTTACTTTCTTGTTTTCATTGTGAAGGAAGGGGGTGTGTTGGGATCTGTGGAACAGCTGGCTCGTGAGGAGCTTGTGTCATCGGGGGATTCTACTCTGGAATGTGGAGTCCTTAGGCAGGCAGTTGCTGCCGGGACCTGGAGGACGTCAGACAGAATAAACCGGACACTTACCCCATTTCTGCGTAGTGTCTTCTTTTCAACTTACTAAGAGATGAAGTGATATATCAACTAGCCAATTGCATGAGGTGAAAGATGTTTACTCCTTTGGGTTGAGCCAAGAACTGAATAATGTCATCTTTAAAAAAAAAGGCTGAAGTGGGATGTCCCACAAAAGCCAAAGGTTAAAGAGGGCTGGTCGAAAGCCCACTCAATGTGTCGTGTAAACAATAAGTCTTCAGATGGTTGTGATGTCAAGCAAGACCTCAAAATGCCTGGTAGTTGTGGCCAGAGAGGCGAATGAATCATTCTTCGCTTGTGAACTTTACTAGAGAGTCCAGCCTGATATGTGTTAACAGGACTACGGCTGAACTGTCTGAGATTTTTACATAAATGGAAATGTGCTGCTGCTAAAATGGAAGTACAGACAAATTGAAAGCCTGTCCTACCAGAAGGTCCTTGCTACTAATAAATACTAAGAATACCTACTACAGAAAGAAGTTCATGAACTTTGATTAGGGGAACTTTATTTAGGAATATCTTAGGAGCATTTGCTTCCTAACATCTGGCAGTCATTAAAATCTGACACTACAACTACATTTAACACACCACTAAATTAAACACTGGTACTCTCTCAAAGTACAGCATGAAAAGAGCTTCCAAGAATGAAAGGTTGGGATCATACTTTTTTTTTGTTTTTAAGCTAATACATTTGTGGTGATCTGGGCACCCATAGGGGAACTCAATGATTTTCCTATATCCTACTCGGAGACTTAAACAAGAGGAATTGCGTTATCCATCAGCCCCGACATGAACCCGTGGAATAAAGCCAATGGAGGGGAACTTGGAGCCAAGAGGAGTGTCCATGACAGAGTCAAAGACATTATGTGATGAGCTGAAAAGTCAGCAATGGTAAAGCAGTAGCTTTGCTCTGACAAAAAGGCCATAAGTGGCCCATTTGCACTTCATGCCAGCTCACAGGACTATCAAGCTCTGTAATTGTGAACTCCCAGTCAGAGGAGTCTCCAGATTGTCAAAGTTGCAGTGTTACCCTTACTGATCTATCCAGAAAGCCTGACCTCCACACAGGCAATATAATGTATTCTTCACTGACCAGACATTGCTTCAGGACAGACAAAGACCATCTATGCCATAATCCTTTTTACTACTTACCCGGGAAATGAACAGCTTTCCTAGGTGCAGTACTACTAGATGTCAGTTTCCCTGTGAGCATCCTGACTCAACTATGTCAAGTCAAAGAAGAGGCTCTCCTTCCAGCAGCGGCCGGTGCAGGTAAGAGTGGTGGGCCGGGTTGGAAGGGGGGGGAATTCGACAGACGACCACGAGGGAAAATTAAATAAATAATTAATTTTTCCTCATCGTCATCTGTCAAAATCCCCCCCCCCCCCCCACACCTCTTACCTGCACGGGCCGCTGTTGTCTCCTTCTCCCCCACCATCTGCCATTAAGGCACAAATCACAGACAATGGTCTAGATTAAACCTCTATTTCTCCCCTGCCACACTCTAAGGGAGCCCAGTACCAGCAGTAAATTCAGCCGACTGGCACAAAGACTGTAGTGTAGGCAGAAGCTCCACCATTCCCCTGCCAAATGCCACTGAGCACATGGCCAGCCAATGTTCCAGCTTTTTTAAATAAGTGGTGGGCAGGCCTTAATTTGAAAGTTGTCCACTCCTTCTGTGCCACAAGTGCTTGAGACACAGGACCAGCCGATACCAGCAACCCTGCATGGTGACTGTCTAAAGTTCTCTTCCTAGGCAAATGGGCTTCTTCTTCCTCAACCATCCCCCTCTGTGGCAAATGACCTGCAGCTGCCAAGGAGGCTGGCTGAACTCAGGAAGTGAGGCCCTCCATCACACACAAAATTTAAAAGTTCTATCCACTGTTATTAATGAAACATCTTCAATCTGGTTCCTGGACCACATTTTAAGATGTCTGCGCCGGCCCACCACTGAGCCCGAATAAATGAAATGAAGTCAATGGATTGATGCACAGCATTTAGATGTGGATGAGTCGAAGGCCAATGAGATTGAGACGATGACGGCATCATTCCATCATATGGCTATAAATACACATGAATAGGTGATTGTTCACTGGAAGGACACAGATTGCTGCCTCTTTGGATCTTATCCACATGTTTCGTGAGTTTTGAACTGCTAGGTAATGGCCATTTCTTAATACGTGAAAAACCAAAGAATCAACACAAACTGTGAGTCTCTGAGCGACAGCAGTAGGACCAGCAGGATGCTGATGTGGTATATCTCCTAAGTGAGAATGGTGTCCCTCATTCATCCACCTATATATTGCTCTCACTGTGTTAAGCACCCGCTCCAGAGATCTCTCTGTGACTTACATATCACTCATGCCTTACGTGTACATGTGGTGTGACTGATGAAAGCACTGTACTAGTGTGCCCTTCTGAATCTGTTCTGCAAGGAATGCAAGATTGCACTAGCTGAGTTCTGTGACAGAAAGAAGCTTGCTGTGTTCCTGGCCTGCTGTAACTGTTCTTTGAGGAAGCAAAGTTTGCACTGCAGCTGCCCAACTGGTACCTGTCCTGTAATGGAGAACATTTTCCCTTCTGCCTACCTGTACCTGTCCTCCGAATGATTGAACCGTGCACGTTTTTTGCTCAAGAAGGGATGTGTCTACTGCTGTTACCACATCTTATAAAAAAGCAAAGGATTCATTGAATGCACATGCATAACAGGCCCTATGAATATTTCTCCACAAACTTTATTTCACAATATAGGTGTGAAATAACCTCAGAACCAAAAAGAGAGCATCGAAGCATGTCAATGGAAAAGAGAAGTAGGGTCATTTGCTCAAACCTCCAGCTTTTAATCTTGTTGGAGGGAGACACCAGTAAAAAGCAACTTTAGCTCACTCACACAGTTTTAATATATGTCTGACAGTTTAACAAAGGCAGAACCTAAATATCATTATGAGGGACATAACCTCACCCAAACTACTGAACCCATAACTTGGCGACTATGCACTCAGCCAACACCAGTACTCTTGGATGCTTCCCGGTGCTAGCATAGGTAGGTGAGGATTCATCATCCTATATAAGTACATAAGTGTATGGTCATTTTGTAAGAGGTTTGGGCTGTTTCTTCCAAGAGTTTTGTATTTATTGCATGCTTATGGTTGATTAAAGAGGGCATACAATAGTCCTTTGACTCCTCTCACTTCCTCTTAAGTGCATTAGCGACTTGTGCTGTACCTGTTCTTTATTGTGAGAAATGGTGTGGTGTTCCTTCTGCTACTGCCACCTGTTTGCTATGTATTCTTTGTGTTAGAGAAGGTTTCCCTGCTGCTAACCTTGTTTTACTTGTATTGTGTTGTGAAGCTCGGTATAAAACTTTCCATTATACAAAAGGCAAAACGATTCTTACTGCCAATGCTTGCTTTAATTTATGATGTGAATAAAAGAGTGAGCACTCACAAAATATGTGAACAGAGTTTACTTTTGGTTTTGTGTGAAAACAAGCAGTTGTTGAAATAGACTAGAGGGCTTTGTCCAATTTGAAACCAAAGCGGGCCATCTATGCACCCGGGATATGGAACAACGCTGCTTCAATTTAGGAAAGAGTTGAAGACACACCTGTTTAAAGAACACTACATCAAAAGTTCACAAACCAGCTGCCAGTCTATCACATGTTGACCTCATGCTGGTCTTTGTTCCTGTACAACACTCCGCTGCCTTTTAGATAGGTTCACGCTATAGAAATACCACATACAGTCACACATTCAAGTGGCTCCATGTCATGTACAACACCTTCAGCCAATTCTGGCATTTTAGCTAACAACGTTTGATTGGTAAGGGTTTGGAGCTCAAAATGAAAGTCTTAAAAGCAAAACTACAAGCTCCATAATGCAACATGCTGTTCGGTGAAAAGCCAGAAATGGCTGATGGTATCATATGTAGTAGTGCACCAGCAAGACTTGTGAAATGCATAATAAAATCTAGTTCCTGACTGTCATTTTTCTTGTTAGTAATCAAAGGTTAAGCTGCATTTTAGATAACAGGACAGAGATAGCTTTTCAAATGCAAATACAAGCAGGTTACTGCTAATGGACTAATATTAGGATTAATTGGAAAAATAACAAGCTAAAAATAAGTTTCAATGCGAGCCACAGTAGCTCGATGTGTCTTAAGAGACACTGGCACCCCTCTTCCCTAACTCATCGTCGTCTTTGAGATTGGTGTGATCTAACTAGTGAGGCTGCAACACCACTGTAACGTGCCCTGCTTTGAACAGTTGCGGCGCTTGCTGTAAGAGCTGCTCCCGAGGGCCGCCATGAAGTGTCAGTAGTGTAGCAGTTAATCAGGGGAGAATGGATCACTTGTCCTGTTTTTACCAGGGTCTAGTGTTCTTACCGTCTAAAAAAAACCTCATTCACGTATTGTATCTTGGTTGTCCGCTTCTGTTTCTTACGTGAAAAGCATCATCATTGGGTCTTATCTGTGCTTTCGTCCACCAGGAGGGAGACCAACTGGTTATTCTCAGTAGTGATCAGGGATGGTGATCAAGAGAGGTGAGGGTGAGAGTGAAGTGAACTTAAAATTGCCTCCTTGCCACTGGTTCAGATTTATTTAGTCAGGGGTGGGGCAAGATTAAAAAGAATTGCGGTGGGTAGATAGAAGTGCTACTGATCTATAGCACCTGTGTCAAGAAATGGGTGGTCGAGCGGTTGACATGTTTCAGCCCCATGGGTGCCCAGTCGGGTCGGGGGGCTTTCTTCAGGACCGGATTCGGCAAGACACTATTGCGTGTCCTGCGTAGGTAAGTATTTGCACTTACCCTCTCTTCTTAGGGCGTCAAGTGCGCTGTAGTGTAATGGGTCAGTTGTACCTATAACTCTTAATTAAGGGCTCGGTGGCTCCCTCGGAGGACGTGCAGAGCCAGCGTACTTCTACGGTGAGAAGTCTTGCTCGCTGCTTAGCTCCAACCATCTGACAGGCTCCGGGTCAGTAGTGTAGCCTTGCACGAGAAAATGAGTTAAATGAGAGTTTTCTTAATTAAGGCCAAATGGGCTCTGCAACACCCAGAAAAGGGATTCAGGGATCTGCACTGGAATGCTACAGCACTAATTAAGCACCAGAGGCCAAATGTGCGAAGCACTGGTCACAAAATACTGGTCGCAATTTGCGACAAGTATTTTTACGGCCAGAGTAGCATTTTTAGAACAGACCTCTGTACTAATAGGTTGATTCATAATATACCAAATCGTAATGGTTCGCAATTCGAAATACCTCATGAATATTAATGAGGAAGACTGCAAACTGCTACCCACTGTGATTCGCAACCATTACAGAGATGGTGGCCTCCTGGGGTCAGTAGACCACCATATCTGGGATTGCTTTTAAATAAGGGAAAACGAGAGATGTTTAAAAAATAGAATAAAAGTTTAAATAACATTTTTATAACCGTTGGTGAATCAGACCTTTTGCAATTGCAAAATCCCTTCATATATATGGCTATATATATATATATATATATATATATATATATATATATATATATATATATATATATATATATATTCCGAGATATAAATATATATTTCTATATCTCGGATCAGAAATCTCACTTTAGTCTCATGGCCCCATCTCCACCCTGTGCAGGCTTTATACTTCGATAAAAAATATGAAGGAATGATAAACACACAAAAGAACATTAATCTATTGTAGGAAAAGAAATGAACGTATTTAGATATTTATAAACTCAATGGAGCTGACAACAAATATCACTCACCCATGGACATTTAGCTGAACTTCGTACCGAAGAGGTACAGTAAAGGTTGCAATGTTATTCTTCAGAAGCTCCTCGTTTGCTTCATTTTCGCTGTGAAACAAATATATGCTCATGATTCAGGCATATCACATTAGCATGCAGAAAGTAGAAAAGGGACAAGCATCATGGAACTTCTTTTTTTTTTTAATTCAATGCAGTTATTTGAGTATTCCGTGCTGTGTTCCACAAGCAGTGACACAGTTGTTTTTTAATGAGCATGCATATGTTGCTTTAGTCTTCTAAGACAATGAATGGTACTTCATACAGCTGGTCGGTGAACCTCAAATGAACTCTGTCAAAAGTAAGCATGTATGGGTAAAAGTGGTCCTCTAATTTGTGGCACTTTCATGTCAATTTATTCCTTAATTTTTAGCTAGTTCAAAGTAGATGTATTTATTTGATTTTCAATCATTAGGAAATTCATTGCATCTATGTGATAACAATCTTGATATATATATATTTATTAATTTTCATTCTTTAAGTTGCATGGTCTAGGCCTGCTAAGGGAGATGTCCTGTACAGGATTGACCAAATCGTGGATTCGTGATGTATATTTTACTCCAATGACACAGAATTTTTCATAGAAGACAGACTTATCAAAGATCTTTTGGAGTACTGTAACAAGCCTATTTGCCATAGGTTCATTGTTTTTAAGACGTTGGACTTTGACCTATGAAATTTACATATCTCAGAGCCCACTTTACCTTGGAATAGGCATATTTTTCAAAGAAAAGTTATTTTACTGCACCGAATTACCCCTCTGAACTCACCTTTTGTTACTTAATGTCCAAGCAGCAGCAATGGAAGTGATATCATGTAGTTTAATTCAAACGATTTATGCCTTTGAGGTAAACTCTGTATAGGTTAATCCTTTGTTTTCTCCTCATTACATTTCAGGAGCTAACTGCCGGAATAAGCTCCAAGCAGAGAACCTTAATAATTCTTTTACTCTGAAAAATATCAAGTTAATTAGTAATCCCCCTAGCTCAATCGGCTTTTGACTAATATTTTGGCTGAACTGATTTATGCTTGATCTGGTGTTAAGAACAGGGATACAATAAACAATTTAAAAACAATATAGCCTTAGATGCTCTGCATCGCATCACAGGGACTTAGTGGTCAGAGGACTATTTATCCCTTATTGGTGACATTCTATCCCCTTCATTTAAAATTTAGAAACTAGATAGACAAGAAAGTACATTTTTGGCATGGAGGTGATCTTACATGTAAGCCTCTTGCTTAGCTTTTTTGCGTGTTCACAATTTAAGGAAGCAGCAGTTCTTATCGTGCCATTGAAACCTTCAAATAACATTAGACTGGTAACTGGCTGCTGTATCTAATCTAACGCCTGGCTTTTTTAACTGAGTGCCAACTTATTAAGCCATCTTTTCACAGTACATAGTGAGCGGCTAGTTCTGGTGACTTTAATAATCAGGCAAAAGCATATTAGCCCAAAAATAAACTATATGACTAATATGTCTTTGGTCAGTCGAATCAAGGGGTTGATTGGTTCAACTCTTAATGCCAGACATACTCTCTATCTCCACACACTGCCTACAAATAGCAATGCCGATACCTGTAACATGGTCGGATCATTTTGCTTTACCCTTTGATGTTATGGAATGTGGTTGTAAAAAAGCGGATAATGGTTGTCCCTCTTTTACACACTCCTGGGGGGAAAAAAAACCTAAGCAATTAGAGGATAAGATTGGTAGTCAATTAGTTCACATTGGCCCTGTTGAAAGATTCCAATCCAGTATCACCTTGGTCTTGGACATCACTGCGACATCTCTATCTGTTAATACCTTATTACATAATTTGAAATGGCTCTCCCCACCACTAGGGTCACTGGAATTGAAGTGGCAAAGAGAGTGTATTATTAGGCTAACCCATCGTTTTTGCCCACTCTTCTGCTCTAGACAGAGGTCAACCTTATGCAGATAAGTGCTGAATCTGTTCCTCATGAGAACAGTCCTCCTTTAACTGCCAGGTGAGACCCCTTCGAGAAAGGAACACGAGCAATCCGGGGCAGTTTTCCACCTTGTTCCGAATGGACTGCTCCCATGCAGAGCAGGGTCAAAATGTATCTGCATAAGGTGGTCCATTCTCTAGGGTGCCACAGTGGGTGAAAAAGGATGGGTTGGAATGCTATACAGAGTGATTGCCAGTGGTTTAGACTATTTGTACAAATCCCCCAATCATCTTATGTCTATTTGAAATGGGTATTTCACTTCACCACAATCTCTCTTATCACTGCCAGCCTATCCTTAAAAGAATGGCAACTAAACAACAGTAGTGAATTGTACCTTCAAGTAAAGGGGTTTCTTGGAACATCACTTTTTCCCTCTAACAGGAATAACCAACAGCATGAGTTCACGATAAGCAAGGTCCGACTGAATGGGGAGGTTTACATGCACATTCTATTTTCTTACCATCATACACAATGTCATCAGCTGTACATTCAGAACTGGCACTGCACACACTCATTCCAATACTCTCAGTATGAACATGACACTCCTTGCCAGGGATAGTGTTCCTAACCTTCAAATTAGGAACATAGGATGTGGCGTCATGCACAGTAGGAATAAAAATGAATACTAGGATATATGCATTGTAATCATAGTCTCTGTAGTAAATTTAGGGAGGATAAAAAAGACAAACTTGTGGTGCCCCTGGGCAAGATAGTCACGTGGAGCGGGTACCAGCAATCTCTGGGACCTTCCTAAGCGGCATGTGATGAAAAGATTCCCTCATTTCAGGCCAATCTTCATTCAAGCTGGCTGTTCTATGTACATCGTGCCTATTTTCTGGAAATGAGGAGCTAATAAGCACTTTCAAAATCAACAACCTGAGCATTCATCTCCAAAACATGGGGGGTAAAGATCTTCAGAATGGGCAGAATGTGGCTGGCATGAGAGGAAAGGAGGATGCATAGCTCCTTGATTTCTGCTATGCGCGGATCGTGGCAGTTTGGCGGATTCCCAGGATGCAAGGGGTGAGAGAAAAATGTTAATGTAGATAAGGGGGAATGTGGCATGAGAGCCATGTTTGAATGCAGGGGTTTCAATCTCTAACTGTAATGAGTTATGGTGTCGGGTTTCCTTCCTATCTTACTATTTTTTGGTATACAGGAGTTCCAGATCTAAAGCTCACAACCACACTCTCGGACCAAGGAAACCAGGTCCAAAGAGTCAGAGTGAGTTGTGGACTTGCTGGCTCAGTTAAAGTACCATGCCATTAAGGGCTCCTTAACAAATGGCCCTACTGAAAAAAGGTCATTGAACAGAGCTCACCTTTCATTAAGAAGAAGTCTCCAGGAGTCAGATCATGTGTGTTACTCTTACAACTTCTCTGATTTTTGTCACTATCTCTAACATTAGTTCTTCAACATCTAAGATTTGAACATCTCAATGTGTTTCCTTTTGTTCTACTATTAGAGTCATAAAGGTAATAACGAAAACCTCAGTTAGATCACAGTACAAATTAAAGTGTCCCAGGTGCTGGTTACCAACGGTTATTTGGAGGGCTCCCTCATGTTTTTCTTAATAATTGAACCTGATGGAGCCAGATTTCACATAGATTTAGGCATTTGCTCTGTTTTAAGTTTCAGACACAAACTGCTTTTTAAAGAAAAATGGCACGCAGATTTTGGTGCATGCAAAGTGAAAACATGAAATGAGGCCTGGTCAGATGTTTCCAGTCTAATGAAATCATGTAAAACCATGCTCAATGAATTAATCCAGGGTGGTTAAAAATGTGTTTAGTTTAGATTTAACCTCACTATAGAATGTACATTTAATTTAGAAAATGTGTTTTGAACTTTCAATTGTGCTGAATTAACACGCATTTTACGGTGTAGAAAAGGCTGAAAATGCTTTGGCAGGCTCAACTCACTGTGCGGCCTTTACCCTTGGAGATAACAAAGGAATGTTTGCTCTCTGTTTCCTCCCATCTCCTCTCCATGAAAGACCTTTGTTATAATTTACGCCTCTGTTTCCGTGTCTTCATGAAGGCATGTTGCAAACTTATATCAGTTACAGTTTTGTTTAAACAAAGCTTACTTCACTTAATATTATGGAGTGAAAAGTGCAAAGCACACATTTTTCTATAATATGTATTATCTGTTTCCGAATGATTAATACTTTTTGTTGCAGAAAATGTAATTGTTTTCATTTAGCACAAGACTCAAATGTGCGCCTGATTGATAACGTTTCCAGTCAGCCCATGTTCTGAAGCTCCTAATTGGACAAGTTACGAAGACCAAGTCACGTGAATTTTTGCTTGAAATATTGGTTGCTAAGCTGGGAGGAGCAGCCTTGCACATTATTTTTTGGCAGGGCGCGAGGCTGATCACAGTTTTTTTTCAGGTTCTTGTGAAGGGAGGGCTCATTCAAGGAGCAGCTTCTGTGTCAGACACAGAAGGCAGAGATGCACAGCACAGAGCCAGAGAGAGACCAGCTGAGAGCAGGACAGGTTTTAGATTCTTAAACTTTAAGTTTCATGCTTTGACTAACTGGCTTTGCAAAGATTTAGTTGTCTTATGCATTTATTTCTCTTTATGGGAGATTTTTGCCAATTATTAATTATTGATTAGCCGTGCAAAACTCACTCTAGAATTATATTTTTCTGAACCTCTTTAAAGAGTTCTGACTGACATAGAATAGGTTTTTTCCCCTTCCTTTATGGAGTGCCTTGTATGCAATTTATAATATGTTCTGTATTAATTCTATTTTTCCTATTTTTCAATTCTGTAACCTGATTGATATTTGAATAATGAATAAAGAGTCAGAGAACCTTAACTTTTGACTAGAAAATAAAACCCTTTAAAACTACTCACAACTCTCATTATTGCCTTAAATATTATTTGCATTTGATTTTTCATGTTTATGCAAAGTCTCCTGATGGTGATAACACGGTGGCAAAGGTCCATCCCCTTTAAGCGGTAAACCAGAGGTATATGATGTTTTGCATTGTGAAATTACCGTGAAATTACCGCTGGATCAGTTTCTGGTAGCAGAGGTAAGGTTAACACCATCACCAAAAGGAGGATAGTTTAGTCTAATGCCTAAATAGCGCAACAAAATAATTGCCCAAGTTAGATAAATGTCCAGATTCTCAAAAAGTCCTGATTCCTGATTCCAATGTTCAGAACTTGAAGACTAGCAAAGCAGTACCGGAAGGTAATGCAAGAAGGCGATTGCTGGAGTGATGTGAGTATCAATAGGGTTGTGAAATGTTGTTAATGTGCTAGAAGGTATGTTTTTTGTAGTGTTGAAAAAATAGTAAGGGTTTTGACTGTTGATGAAATTTTGTTCATTTTGACTTGATGGTTTTATTGATTAAATTGGTAATTTCATAGGACAGAATTATTGATTTTTGATTATATGTTCTTAACATGAAAAGTTAGTGTCCTCTTCTATGTTGTCTGGAAGTACAGGTACAGAGATACCTGGGAATCCCGGGAATGGAATTTAGAAGAGTGTGGTAAGGAAATCACACTGCAGAAGGTTACTCGTCTGTTGTCATAATACCTAAAAGCTACGCAGGGCTGTAGGTGTTATATTAGGGACTATATCGTATAAGAGTAGAGTGTGAATGACAGCAAAGGGCCCGCCTGTGAAACTTTGGCCTTATCCAAAGGAGGAGTATCCCTAGAGGAGTAACAGGTCCTCCCCGAGCTTAAGTGAAGGGTAAACAGTGGTTTTTACTCGTAGTGACAGGAAGTACTTTCTCTTTGAAGCAAGTGAAGAAAACTATCTTTGGTTTAGCGGAGCAGACAGAGTAGCACTGTTTTTATGTTGTTATTAACAGAATTTTGATTAAGAAAACTCAGAAAAATATTGCAGTAAGATTTTGTGAAGGGAGGGCTAGTAGAAGGAGTGATACTGACATCACAAAAGGCTGCGCTGGCATTGGACAAGGCAGCGGGCGTGTAGAGAGCTCTGATTGTGAAGGGAGGGTCAGTAGTAGGAGTTAAACTGACCGAAATTGAAACTGACAGCATCAAAGAAAAGAAATTGCATTAAAATATTGCAGACATGGAATTGTTTAAAGGTTTAAAGAAACTGTTGGGAGGTAAAGTGAAAAATTCAATTTTAATTGGTGATGCTCCTGAAGGAACACCTGTGCATTTTATGTCTACCAATTTGGGACAAAATTCATGTATGTGGGTTCACCAATGGTGCAAGATTACTGAAAAAGAGGGTCCTTTGAGGCTTCCAAAAGATGGTACTTTTGAATTGAAAATTGACAAATTAAGGGAAGTGTTATGTGAAATAAAGACACCATCTAGAGCTGCACAATTTGAGGCTTTAAGTATGTGGCAAAAGGCAGCAAGAGACAAAGCAAGTGAGGATAAAATGGTAAAGCACCAGATAGTGGAGAAGGGAATTAAAGATGACAAAAAGCTTCAAGCAAATAATGATTCAGGGGATGAAATAATGGATGCATTGTTAACTGAGTGCCCACCACCTTATGTGGTTCCCACTAAAAATACTGATAATATTGTACCAGTAAGTACTGCAGTGGCTACTGCTTATTTTAAACAGAGAGAAACACAGATTGAGAGAGCTGTGCAGACATTTCAGATTGACCTACTACCTGTTGATTCAGCACTGACAGTGATATCTCCAGGTGTTACTGCTTCAAATGTGACTGATTCAGTACACATACTACAAGCTGCAGATGCACAGGCAGTGCCTAGACAAATTGTGACTGTCCCAATTAATATGGTCCCTACTCAAAAAGTTCAAAGAGCTGCAGAAGGAGTAATTATGTCAGGGTTTATTTCAGAAACTCAGAATTCACAGATTATTGAACAGAAACTACCCCAGACAGCCCAAGCACTGAAAGGTGGGGGAAATGGTATTTACAACATCTGCAGCCCAGGATAAAATGAATATATTTGAAGATGGGATTTTTCAAACCTGCTTTGAGGAAGCAGCAGTGATTAAAAAGATAGAGAGCATGGGGGAACAAATTAACCCAGACCCTGAAAAAGAGAGACAGCTTAATGTTTTAAATTCAACATTTGAACATAAAGAAATTGACAGTCCCTGCTGTTTGTCATGAAAATGTGAACCATTGTCAGGAAAAAGAATTAATTTCCCTGAGTAAGGAAACAACTACATGTGCAGTAACTACACATGATAGACTGACTGATTTGGCTCAAAAATATGAAATTGATGTTTCAGAAAGTTTTCCGGGTACATATGAATGATGAAGTAAATGAGACAATGCGTTCTTCAGGAATGCAATTGCACATTGCAGAAATAATGAAATATATTTTCAAATGCAATGGGTTTGAGAAATTAGGAGACAAATGGGCAAGAAAACATGAGAAGAAAAAGAAACCACCAGACCTAGCAAGGAAACTGGATAAGAAAAGGAAACCACCAGATCTAGTTGAGGAAAATAATAAACAGGATGAGGGAGAAGCTTTTGCTTACTCATTGAGAGAAAATGTGGGAGAAGTGCATGTTAATGTGCCACGGAACAAAAGTGAACTTGCAGCATTTCTTAACACATTCCCAAAATTGAGAGACAAACCTATGCTGTGGTACCCACAAGTTGATGGTTTTGTTGAAATTTTAAAAGAGTTGTGTATTAATTTGGAAATGTTCTTTGACATTGCCATGCAGACTGAATTATGGTTTGAATCTAAAGTTGCTGTGCAAGGGCCAGGTGAGGAGACAATGAAAAAGGTTTGCATGAATGCACCATCATTCTCTGTTGTTATAGAGAAAAATGAAGCAGTGATTACTTTCCTGAAGGGCAGAGTGCCAGCAAAGGATGTTAATTGGGTACAGATTAAAAGAACAACACAGGAGCTAAAAGAATTGGTTCATGATTTTTGTGAAGGTGTGTGTCTAGAGTTTCCACAACACTGTGGGAAAGAATGGCCTGATGCCAGTGGCATGAGATTCTTTGTGACACAGTTGGTAATTGGTTTAATGTTCTCTGATCAGATCAGTGTGCACGTACAGCAAAAATTGGTTTGTTTGCAAAGAAAGCTGATAGATGGGCTTCTGAAGGATACTATAGTGCTGGACATGGAATGAAGCAGAAAAAGTTTGAGGAAAAACCTATGATGGTACAGAGAAGGTGTGCACAGAAACGTTTTCAGAATCAGTTGTTTGCAGAGAAAGAAAGTGAGTTACAAGGTATTGTTTCACAAGCAGAAGAAAATGGTGCTCAAGGAAGATTTGGTGTTTCACAGGATGGAAGTAAAGGTGTTTTGGTTTGTGCAACTTCAGGTATGGATGTTGCACTGCTGGAAAAAGTGTCCTTTTGCCATCTTTGTAACAGATTTGAGCATTGGAAGAAGAAATATAAATTTAAACCTGATACAGCAAATGGAAATGTGCAAACACAGAGAGAAATGCAGGTGCAACATATGCCAGTTAAGCAAATGCAAATGTCAATTCAGAAACAGGTACCAATGACAGGAGTTTTTCAAGCTCAGATGGTCCCACAAAATATGGAAATTGCTCAAATTAATTTAAATCAGTTGTCCAGAGCAAATGTAAATTCTTAACAGAAACAGAACCCAGTTCAATAGGTTGCTGCATTTGAAAATGAGAGTTTTAACCCTAACAATTCTGAATTTACCAAGTCCATTGTGAAAACAGTGGAAGGTCCAGACTTAGTTGTAGGAGTTTTAAACAGAGAAATTACAAACCCAGTTTTAGAGAAGGTTGCAGCAAAAATAGGCCCATTTAAGAAAAGTTACCAATTTGCTGTTTGTGATACAGGCCTGGCAGGAAAACAATTGTTTTGTAAATTAAACAGCACAGATTACTGTACACCAGATGATGTTATTTATCAGATTCCTGATGAGGATGTACATTTTAAAATGGCCCAACAAGAGACAGCTATAGCAGAAATGACAGTTGAAAAATTACCTTCTGATTTGAAAGAAACAATAAACACAGAAATAAGAGTTCACAGAGAAAGATGTCAGATTAATAAAATGTGCAGAACATGTCTTATTCAAATTAGAACCAGATGACATGTATTCAAGAACACCATCAGTTGCAGAAATGTTACCAATAATTGGAGATAAACTGAGTAAAGGATTTTTGATGGAATTGATTGGAAGTTTTTGTAACTTTCTGATCACAGGTTTACAGAAACTAAATGAAAAGAACAGAATAATGCAGGAGATTAGCAGCATAACATTTCTCTGTTGTCCTATGGTACCAAATCCAGCCAACATATTTTTTCACATTTTATGTGCTGAAGAATGGCTTACTGTTATTGATTTTTGTCAAGTTCATGTCACAGTGCCATTGCATGAGGATAGTCAGGGGTATTGTCAAAAAGAAGATGAATGTCTGGGACACATAATTGGAAAAGGAGCTGGAAAGGTGTCACCAGAGAGAGTGGAAATAATTCACCAGATGAATCCACCTCAAATTCAGAAAGAAGTCAGAATGTTTTTGGGAATGGTTGGCTGCTGTAGTGAGTGGTTACCAAACCTTTCCCTAGTGGCTAAGCCTTTACTGAGGATGACACACAAGGATGTGTCTGATCCGCTTCCATTGGACAACAATTGCACAAAAGCATTCCTAGAGTTGAAAGAGAAAAAGTGTCGCGCCCCGGCACTAGGAATGCAAGTTTATTTAAAAGAAAATACACCAATGTGCAGTGAGAGGGAGGGCTGCGCTCCCAGTGCCTGTTCAAAAACCTGATTGTGTTAAAAAAAGTCTGTGACATATTTCCCAATGACCCTTGACCCCAACGTCACAGAAATGCCCAGCTGCCTTAACTTAGTAGCTGTGGTAAATGTCAGTTATAAAAAGAGTGAGAATATAATGATGGAATGTCCAATTGCTGAAAAGGTTCCTTCCTTTATGGAGTTATTCTGTGAAAATACTGTGACCAAAAAATGTTTAAATTCAACTGTATTTAGCTTACTGCCAGCAAATGAAATTGTTTATGATGAAACTGAACCTAAATGTCTAGGTGTCATGAATCTATGCATGAAACCAAGGTTAGACTTTAAGGATGAACGTCTGATTGAGCCCAACAATGTCCATTTTGTAGATGGCCCATATTTGAAAGGTAGCAATGACACATTAAGAGCAGCACATGCTGTGCTCCTTATACATTATGTTGTCAAAGCTTCATGGCTTTCAGTAGTTACCTCAGCCCAAAATTCGAAATTGATTGCCCTTACCATTACATGCAGTATAACTGCTCAAATGGGAGTCACTATTGTCATGGGAGAGACAAATGCTAATTCAGTTGAACAATATTGTGTCCTGTTAGCCTATGCATTCAATGGAATTTTCACATGTGAATCTGAGAAGGATACTGTTTATCTAATGTTGATGTCAATAACCTACACTTGGAAAGAAGTAAAAGAGGTACAAGAAAATGTTTCAGAGACAGAACAACAAGGTTGTATCAGAACAGATTTTGAGAAAAATGACAACTGCATAGTAGCAAATGTGTTATTGCAAAAACTGATGCCCAGGTATAGATTGCCAGTTTCTCTGAAATCAGATCATAATGAGGTCTCAAAGATGTGTGCAGAACCACAGATTGGACAAAGATTGGATTGTAGCTATCTGCCTGAAGTTCCAAGTACAATAAAGCAACACAAAGACAGTACAGAGTCTCACTTTGCAAAAGACTGTGTCTCAGCATCACTGAAGTGGCTTGAATATGTACATGCAAATGCACTTGTGAAAACCACAGGTGAAAAGACTAGCCATTGCTGTGAAGGTCTGGCTGATGTGTAGAGTGCAGTTTCTCACCAGATTGCAGCTGCTACACAAGATCTGCATAATGAATGGTGCCAAAACTTTGATCTGAGAGATGCTGTGAAATGGAAAGGCCTGTTCCAAATGATCCTGGCAAAGACTGTTGTGAAATGTGGTGGCCTTCCAAATTGGGTGCATGCCTCTCATACACGTATGGTCCCGTGTCCCCCTGATAAAACAGCTCCTCTTCAAGAAGAGATGCCAGCAGTGGTCAAAAGTCCACAGAAGAGGGTCAGTCAAGCTAGAAAGGAACACAGAGCGTGAAGCAGCACTAGAACAAACTGAAGTGGCACTGGAAAATCAAAAAGTGGAAACTGACTCAGATGAAAGCGGTGTCAAAAGGGTGAATGAGTCAGGTGCAGCCTCTGAAGAAGAAATTAGTGCTGTGGGCCTACGAGTGGAGGTAGAAAAAAGCTGGCTGAAAGGGTATCCAAAACGTCTGCAGTGGCCCTTTGAAAAATTATTTCCACCCATGGCTGAAACGTCTGAATCTGAACAAAGTGAAAATAAAAGTGAAAGGCTTGGATTGAAAATGTGCAAAGAATTGATGGTGCTCTGTCAGAGTTTCTCAGCACCTGAGTGGTCAAAATGCATGGAAAAAGTACAGAATGCCACACTGAATGAACTGTGTAATGCGAGGCTTGAACTGTATGAGCCACCCTGATGGCAAGCTGGTGATAAAGAGCCAAGAAATGCTGAAACAAATAACTGAGAACTGTCAAGAGCTGAAGAGAAAAGAATATTTGAATGATGAAAGAAAAAGAAGAAAAAAAAATAGAAAAGAGAACTGTTCTGTTGAATTTTCCTTTTATTATTTTAGTTACTTATTTTAGAGAAGACTAACTGTTCCAAGAAGCTACTTACAGAACTCTGCACTAAACTTTTGAGCTTGGCTATATATGATATAATTACAGACAAAACTTGTGTTGCCTTGGAAATAGAGGTAAAATTGTTATATGCTCAGCTTTTGTAATAACAAGTAATAATGAACATACTAATTTTAGTAGGAGTTTTTTCCTTATATACCTGTGTGAAATAAGTGTGCTAATGAAATTACCATGTCTACATACACTAAAGATGAGTAGTAATATTTTAGTTAGAGAAAAACATATGTTTGACTCAACCAATGATAAGTGCTTTGTTTTAAACAAATGAAACATGTGTAATAATTTACAAATCATTTGAGGTATCATGATTTGTTTTTATCAAAGGGTGAATTGATGGAGCCAGATTTCACATAGATTTAGGCAGTTGCTCTGTTTTAAGTTTCAGACACAAACTGCTTTTTAAAGAAAAATGGCACGCAGATTTTGGTGCATGCAAAGTGAAAACATGAAATGAGGCCTGGTCAGATGTTTCCAGTCTAATGAAATCATGTAAAATCATACTCAATGAATTAATCTAGGGTGGTTAAAAATGTGTTTAGTTTAGATTTAACCTCACCATAGAATGTACATTTAATTTAGAAAATGTGTTTTGAACTTTCAATTGTGCTGAATTAACACGCATTTTACGGTGTAGAAAAGGCTGAAAATGCTTTGGCAGGCTCAACTCACTGTGCAGCCTTTAGCCTTGGAGATAACAAAGGAATGTTTGCTCTCTGTTTCCTCCCGTCTCCTCTTCATGCCTCTGTTTCCGTCTCTCCATGAAGGCATGTTGCAAACTTTTATCAGTTACAGTTTTGTTTAAACAAAGCTTACTTCACTTAATATTATGGAGTGAAAAGTGCAAAGCACACATTTTTCTATAATATGTATTATCTGTTTCCGCATGATTAATACTTTTTGTTGCAGAAAATGTAATTGTTTTCATTTAGCACAAGACTCAAATGTGCGCCTGATTGATGACGTGTCCAGTCAACCCATGTTCTGAAGCTCCTAAGTGGACAAGTTACGAAGACCAAGTCACCTGAATTTTTGCTTGAAATATTGGTTGCTAAGCTGGGAGGAGCAGCCTTGCACATTATTTTTTGGCAGGACGCAAGGCAGATCACAGTTTTTTTTTAGGTTCTTGTGAAGGGAGGGTTCATTCAAGGAGCAGCTTCTGTGTCAGACACAGAAGGCAGAGATGCACAGCACAGAGCCAGAGAGAGACCAGCTGACAGCAGGACAGGTTTTAGATTCTTAAACTTTAAGTTTCATGCTTTGATTAACTGGCTTTGCAAAGATTTAGTTGTCTTATGCATTTATTTCTATTTATGGGAGATTTTTGCCAATTATTAATTATTGATTAGCCTTGCAAAACTCACTCTAGAATTATAATTTTCCTTAACCTCTTTAAAGAGTTCTGACTGACATAGAATAGGTTTTTTCCCCTTCCTTTATGGAGTGCCTTGTATGCAATTTATAATATGCTCTGTATTCATTCTATTTTTCCTATTTTTCAATTCTGTAACCTGATTGATATTAGAATAATGAATAAAGAGTCAGAGAACCTTAACTTTTGACTAGAAAATAAAACCCTTTAAAACTACTCACAGCTCTCATTATTGCCTGAAATATTATTTGCATTTGATTTTTCATGTTTATGCAAAGTCTCCTTTATTTGAAAAAAGTTTATTTGAAAAGTTTTATATAGCGCTGGCTAGACCCGGAGGTATCAGAGCGCTTTACATGAGGAAGGACATTGTTTCAGAACATAGTTACAAAGTTACATCAGTTGCTGGAGCGTCGCATAACATAGAAAGGGAACAGTATAATGTAGATACATGAGTTACAAAAGCATAGAATAAACAGAAAAAAATCGGCAAGGGGAAAGTAGTTCAGGGGAAACAGGAAGGTCAGGCTGGAACAGGGGAGGCAGACAAAGAATCATGGAGGGAGGAGGCGGGTGAGGGGAAAGAAACACAACGGGGAGACGAGGAAAACAGTGTCCGATGTCCAGCTGGGTAGGTGACGGCCGAGGGGCGAGCCAGAGCCAAACTCCTCTATAGCTACAAAGGACATCTCCACCGGTCATCGGCCAAGGTTGCTCGGGCACCGCAGTACGTAAAGAAGGTTCTGGATTCCGCCTAGGGGGCATCGTCAAAAGTTCCATCGAGAGCGCCGGTCACGGTGCTGTGCTCCCAGTGGTAGTGGGACCATTCCCAATCCTCTAATGAGTGTGAATCACTTGTCGCTGTGGTCTCTCTCAGAGGGGTCTCTGAATCTCCAGGGAACAAAAGCTGGATCCCTCTCCAACAAGGGGAGAAGGAGTGCTTTTATGGAAGGCCCACTCATGGCGGCCATCTTAGGGATAGTCAGTCCTCCCGCTGGGGAGTGTCGACCTTAGAGCTCCTGCTTGTCGCCAGCCCTCATCTCCCAGTAGTCCTACATATAGAATCCCATACATAGAGTCCAAAAGGGGCAGTTCTGCTTAGTCCTGCTAGCTGCTTTGGTGCATGGCGGGCGCCATCTTAAGGTCAGGCAAGTCTCTCTTCTGGGGGCCACAGTTGAATCAGGCACCTCTCCCAGTAATCCTACATATAGAATCCCCTATATAGAGTCCTAAAGGGCCAGTTATGCTTAGACCTGCTTGCTGCTTTGGTGCATGGCGGGCGCCATCTTAAGGTCAGGCAAGTCTCTTATGGGCGCCACAGTTGAATCAGGCAAGCCCCAATTGATTGTCCCCACTGGTTATCTCAGCCCCCCAGGCCCATCATTTCATTTGGCCAATTGCTGCCCCTCAAGCTGCTCTCTTCTGTGAATGGGGGCTGCCTGCGCTGGGATTCCAGTTTTCCTGATGCTGGCGGCAGATGCGCAGGTCCAGGCAGGCGCCCGCCGCCGCTCAAACACTCCGCCTCCCGCCGCAATCGCCAGATCCCACCGCAGCTCTCCTCCGCCGATTATGGTCTTCAGGGGGTGAACGCATCTACGGCCATGAGACACGGCGGCGCCCGCGGGAGACCGGAATGGAGATCCCGGGTGCCGCTGCCATTTTGTGGATCGTTCACTCCGCTACCAACGCGGTGAGTTGAAAGCTGATACACAGCCTTGATTCAGCTGTCACTCGTCCTCCACAACCGCCGCCTGCACGACATAGGTCTCCTCGCCCACCGCTCACATTCGGCAAAGAAATCGCTAAAAATCAGCCCTATTTAGTCTCCTGATGGTGATAACACGGTGGCAAAGGTCCATCCCCTTTAGGCGGTAAACCAGAGGTAAATGATGTTTTGCATTGTGAAATTACTGTGAAATTACCGTGAAATTACCGCTGGATCAAACCCCCATCTTAAGTGTGATCTGAAAAATTGCCAGACTGGTGTTCTTTATATTACAGTCTATGATAAAGCTATACTGTCACTACAAGCAATAAACATTTCCCTATGTTTGAATCTGAGCGCAGTGGAGGCAAACAGTTTGTAATTTCTTGGAGAACAGAATATACCATTGCTCCAGCCCGGACTGCAGTAAGTCTTAGTAGATGTCATCACCCAAGACCGAGAGCCAGCAAACTCCACACTTTTTTTATTAAAGTACTCTGATAAGTCTTCTCAAAGACAATTTTTACTCTACACAAATCTAAACTTAATTGCAATCCCAGTCACACTCAATGAGTAGTGAGCCCCAGTGACTGACTAAAATCTCCTCAAAATGAGAAAGCTTCACCTTTACAAGAAGTTTTCCTTTTTCTTTAAGATCTGGCCAAACCCCCCTTTGCTAAAGAAAGCAAACCCAGACTCCTCTGATTTTCATTATCTAAGCTCAGTTTCCAAACTTCCATCTACCGATGAACTGCTCAAGAAGATGCTACACAAATATTCGCTCAAATGTCAATTTCCTGTATACCTGTCTTTTGAATTTCATACTTAAATGTACAGCTACACTGCTACCACTGAGGTCCTAGATGGTGCCATCCAGGTTTTGTTTACAGGTGAGACCTATCTAGACTTGTCAGTGGCTTTGGATACCCTGTACCATGGAGACCTTCTCCTCACCCTTTCCATAAGTTTCCTTCTTCCTCAGTGCATATCACAATCTGTGATATTCGAGACACCCAGATAACCCCCTTCCTCCCTCCCTGTCGTAGGAAAGACCTCATTTCACCTTCAGTGCTTTTCAACCTGCTCATAAATCTGCCGGACGTAATGTTAAGCCATGTGAGATGTCTAATGATCAGTATGCTGACAATGCCCATCTTTACATGAGGGTCACTCTGATCTAATGGCCTGTTGGGAAAGAAAAGTCCTCTGCATGGTAAGAGACAACAAACCCTGCCCTGCGTGCCCAACTGTACTGTTTTCTGGATCCCTAATGCTGATTTTTTTTGTCATAGGCAAACACGGATCACGTGTGTGTGCCATGACATAGGCCTGACTCACAGATTTCGGTCGTCTTGGACCATGAGGGGCACCCAAAGCGCTGTCTTCATAGTGGTGGAAGGCTATCGCCGTCACCAAGAGTTAAGCAGCACAAGAGCAGTGGTGGCAGCATACTGTGTAGTGATTAGTAGCGAACAGTTCCTTTTTAGCCCTGTGTCATTGGAGTGGAGGACTACAGGCTCACTTGGCTTTTTTAAAGTTCCGCTGCTGTGTGCTTAACTCACCCTTGGCCTACATCAGGTTGATGTCGAGGTGCATGAGTGATGGAAACATGCTGAGTGCATGTGTACTCACAAGAAATACGCTACACAAAGGGTGAAGTGTGGTACAGAGTGCACATGATAAATGTGTGTGTGCTGGCAGTGTGTGTTTTTAAATAACACACTCTGGTACAATACAGAAAGGCTGCAGTCCTGAACAGTGCACACAGACTGAATGTGTTGGATGCATGTAGTTATGCTTGTGGTGACATAATAGATGAGGATAACAGTGCTGTGGACACTGAGTGCAAGTGTGCCTGCGCTGGCACATTACATGGCAGACCTTGGGTTCCATTTTGGGAACCCCAGGCCTGCCTGGTACAAAAATGAGGAGTAGAGGAGTCCCCCCAGACAGATTTGTGTATTGCTACATTCCTGTTAGCTGGGTGGGGCATGCACTGGAGGATGGGAGAGGCAGGCTGTCTCTGCATTTCAAAGAGATCTTTGATTCAATGATAGATCACAAGTAAGGGGCCTGTTCACAGCTCAGGAAGAGAGAGATGAGGCTGATAAGGGAATCATAAAGAGTAGGGCTGAGGGCCCAGGATTAACCTTTTGATGCACATATCACTGTGGATAACATTCAGGTGTGAACTCTGGTCACTTCCATCAATCTAGTTGTGGGTTAATCAGCTTCAGAGTCCTGCCAGCTGTGACAGACATCCTTCAGGAGGAAGAAGAAAGTGGAAAGATGTCTATTTCAAAGACGCAGAGCCCCAACATAAAATTTCAAAGACTCAGACACTAAATTGCATTTTGTGTCTGGAAAAAAACTTAAGTAGGGGGGGTTTGAGATCCCAATCTGTGTCATCTGCTGAGCAGCCAGACGGGCTGTGTGAGGAGGGGAAGCTCAGTAAGACTTTTGACTGTGAAAAGTACTAGTTGCCCAACCTTCTAGTCTCCCTACTGACTGAGGGGAATCACCCAAAGAAAACAAGACCACTTGCCCTCGAGCACCAAAGCCTGTCTGCTCTTCAAGACCAGTGGGCTCTGTGAGGGAGGAGAAAGCGTCAGAAGGAACGAGGTCCAGAGGGGAGCCCTGATGTGAGTACTCCCTGTGCGAGGTGTGAGTAATCTGCGCCTGCACCAACGGGGCTGTCGCCCATGTGCCAGATTGTTTCAGCGACCCTGTATGCCAGGAGGAGCCGCTGTGGACTGAGCCAAGGAGTGAGGTATGAGGAGCCTGCTCCCACACTGATTGGGCTGTAGCCCATGTGTTGGATTGTTTCGGCGACCACAAATGCCAGGAGGGGCAGCCGTGGATTGAGCCAAGAAGCGAGGATTGTGTACAGGGTGCCAGGCATGCACGCCCTCTTGGTGGGTGGCCTCGTGTGCCAGAGAGAGGGCCACAGAGAACAACAACACGAGGTCAGTGTGACCGGACTTGTGAGTGCCATGGCAGTGACCCTGTATGTCAGGAGGGGCTGCCGGAGACGCTGAGGCCATGTCTCCGGCAGCCTCGTCAATGTCCAGGTATTGGACAGGACATTGATTTATTGTTCAAGCTGCTCGCACGTTGAGTTTTGAGTCATGTTCACTGACCTGTATTTGCTCTTCTCCCCGAAGGAGCCTTGACGGCTCACCCCACGCTACCCAACTGTGAGTCAGGTGCAGAAGGAAGTGCTTGGCCCAGCTGAACAGGATCCATAGTAGAATGGGCCCCGGAATATCAGGAGTAAAAGGCCTCAACCATGATGGTTGGGCCCAGTAACTGCTGTTTGCCCCGTGGCCCTGTGAACGGGGTTCTGACGTGGCCTATCTTGGGTATAATGCTCCTTTGACGGCTGGTTGTCCCTTTTCTCTTGGAAATAAAACATCTCACAAGCACAATTCATAATTCTTCTCTTTGGCTTTACCACTGTAAGTCCTCCCTGTCCTCTTAAGCAGCACATATTCAAAGAACTAAAATACCTAGGAATCGACATAAAAATGGTTTTGTCTGCAAAATTAGTGAAATGCATGTGAGACTCAACTATTTAACCACACATCGCCAAACTGTTGTTCAGCTTTCTGCAAATTACACTGTCTTTGGTAAGTCAAGCTATTCATCCCTGCTAGTCTCTTTAGTATTGTTTCAATTGATAACCCATTTGTACATTGACTGAGGAAACATTCTTCTAATTTGAATCCCAAATAATGCTGAGCCCTGCCTTCATAAACTTCTATTTCTCCATGATAAACTGGCAAGGTGGGTACCGGGCGGTGAAGAGGATAAACAGATTAGCTCTTGGCATACCTTGAACCAAAGATAAAAAATATAAGTGTGGCATTCTGTAGAAGTATTTATTTTTGAAGCAAAATAACTCATTCTCTTCAAGTAACTTCAGAAGACCCATCTCTTAAAATTAACCTAATGAAATGACGCCCCCCCACTGCACTGCATTTTTACTTGTTGAAAATACCTTGCTTTTGTTGTCCTGTGGCTAGGAGTGCACTATATAAATGTCCGAAAAATTTACATAAATAAGTATCTGAGGTATCACCAAGGCATGAAGAGTTAGGCCTATTACAGTTCACCAGACATCCATTTGAGGAATCCTGATGAAGATCCGTGACACAATGAATACTGTCCTATCCAATGGTAGATCTTGAAACCACAACTGGGCAGAACCACATGTAAACAAAAAATGTAGAATAAGTCTTGCACCCATTCGAGTGTATTGCTGATGTGCTCCAATAGCAAATATCCTTAATTTACATTATAGGCCCTTGTAGTTTTCTATCCAGGTGTAAGAGATTCAGACAAAAGCACAATTTAAACATTTTCAAAACTGCCCCATAGCAAATAGATCTCTAGGCTAAGACTCACGTTCAGTTGATCAATTCATAGGCTACATATATCCCCTGACCACTTATTTATTTCTTTGTTAAACACCCATTGAGTCCAAAACAAACTCTTTTGTTCCCACCAGAGTAATTAATAAATATTTAGAAATCCGCACATATGCCGGGTGAAAAGCTTGGTGATCTGAACATTCCCTACTGACAAATGAGGTCTACTGAAGGACTTGAGCTCGAATCCCTGCAACGCAAACTCAGCCTATCATACATCCGGATGTCAGTAAAATAAGTGCCATAAATTGGGAAAAAGTAGCATATGTTTCTTTCAGGCTTAGAAATGTCAGAAGTGTGGTATGAAGCACTATATAAAAGCAAGTTATTCTAAGGAGAACAAGCTATTAGCATAGCAAGAAATACACATGCAATCAAATGATCATGCAGTTTGCTCTGGCACTAGAGGATCTAACCCCACAGTCCATGCATGCATTACAGCCATTTCTCATACAGACACTGAAACCTGAAGAAGCTGAAGATGGGTTGGAAGAATCAAACCCTAAGGAAACAAAAATAGTTTGTCGGTCTCGGGGAAATAAGCTGGAATTCCTTAAAGTAATGCTCAGTTCTTAGCTTTAGGTTTCATCCAACCCAACATATGTTTTGATACATAAGACTGTTACTTACCAGGTGACAGCAGTTGTAATGTTGAGGTCATCTTCTGCTCTTGTGAGAGAACTTGCATCAAGGAGAAAACTAAAATCCATCTGTGAAAAATCAATATGGAATCAGATCATTTGATTTTAGGGGTGAACGCTATCAGACTCCCACAGAAATAAAGCATTAGGGCATCAGTTTATGCTGCAGCCCGCATAGGGAACATACTTTTAAGAATGCCCCAAAAGCACAAATAAAGTTTCACTCCTCTGTAAACACACCCTCTCAAATTTGATGGAATATTCTGAGTTATGCTGTCCTAGTGACACATTCATAAATTCAATTTACATTTAGAGAAATGTGTGACTACTTATTAAATCTTGAACAGTTTTCATAGTTGTGGTTGTTCTATGAAAAGTGCTCAAGTAACACTGTAGACTAAAGGAGGGCAATGTAAATCTCCCTATTTCCTGCACTTGGAATAATTGCCATAAGAAGTAGTTAAAGAAGTTGAATACTGCGTTCACAAACAAATATCCTAAACAATGTCATTTAATATAGGCACACCACCTGCAAGTGACCCACCAAGTAGGTGAATGCCTAAATAGTTGCAGGTTCTGGTCTTTTACGAAGGGCCATATTATCTTTTACTGTTGGTAATCAGTAACTATTAATTATGATCACCATTCTTTTTCAGAAAATGTTTAGATATCTTAAAAGTGAACAGAGATGGACCTGTAATCCTGCCACAATTGAGACAAATTGCTCTACGTTAATAAATAGTGTAGCCTACCTATTCCTTTACACCTGGTTCAGAATCAGAATCATCACATTAGGAATGCCAGCAACCCAAGAAGCACTGATTAAAAGAAAGAATAAGAGATAGATAGACAGATATATAGATAGATAGATAAATAGATAGATAGATAGATAGCATCATTCACCCTATATATTCACATGTGCACTATATAGACACAATTTTAGAAGTCCATGCACATTACACAGTTAATCACACAAGACGGTTAAATGTGATTGGGTTATTTACTTCTCTACCCCTTCTAGCTTTATGCATCAGATGGTCTCATTGTCTTTTTAACTTAGTTACAAAAGGGCATAAAACTGGCTCTCAACACTAGAATTCAAAACCTACCAACTAAACAATCGGCCATGAGGGGACAACTCCCTGGCTCTCAAGGCTCGGGCCTAAAGTTGTGAAATGATGAGAGCACTGTTTATAACACATCTTTAAGGAGTGTGTTCACTTTGCAAATGGCGTCTGTAGCTAAACGTAATGAGTGGAAAGAAGAGTCCACCTCTTCTTACAATGCAGAGTTATGGGAACTATCCCACTAAGGTTCTCGACCCTGCCCTGTCTATATAAATCCATGGGGGAGCAGGGGAGTTGGACAAGGGACTCCTAAACAGACCCAGCCCAGTCCTAGTGTCTTATCTGGACATGCTTTGTTTGGTCAGGGAGAGTGGTGCTATTGGTAATTTGACAACGCCAGTGACTTCAGAGGATGGCCTGGGGAAAGCAATCTCCTTTCCTCATTGTAGTACATTTAGCATCCATTATACAGCACTTGACAATTACAAAAAAAGCTGGAGGCCAGCCGTTTTTTACCTCAAGGATAAAATTGTAGACAGTGATTAAAAAATAACACCAACCAAATACAAGCCCCATTCAAATGCGTGCATATAGAAAGTTAGGATTAGTTCTACTCACCATCTGTCGTTCAGATGCAGTGAGGCAACCTCATAAAAATGTGATGTAAGGGCTAAGTGTGGTGCATGCAACCACAATACTGGTATAAAATGATGCTACAATATTAGGCGAAACCTCACAGAAGCAACCAAGGGTACATTGATCAAACTTTGAAACTTCCCAGGTGCCACCATCGGTATGTTCTTGTGATTGCAGAAGAGAGAGCAGGCCACTTATACATAGTTACTCACACAACAAGGGAGGTAGAGGTCGGCTTGCTGTACATCTTCCACACTAGAATCATAACTCACAACAAGTGCGGCAATGACTGTCTTCCTACACTAATTTCTGGAATACCAAGACTACGTTTGAAAGAACCCAAAAGCAAAAAAGGGAAAGATTTGGATGGAAAGACCTCACCCACTCTTTTGTGGCATGCTTCATCATCGGCCAATCTGACCCACCATGTTAAGATGATACTAACACGGTGGTTTCCACCTCATTGACTGACTTGCATATGTTTAAAAACACAAGTCATGTTTGCAAATTGTCTGAATGATTAGCCATGTTCCACTGCCTTGTTGTATAACAACATCTTCAGGGCCAGAGGACCAGATGAAAGAGGATATATTTCCCCGTTAGGTGTGCCCCTGTACCCACTGCAGGAGTCGCATACCAGCAAGGTACGGTAAGGCAGGCAAAGCTGTCATGAAGCACCAATAGTTTGATTTCAGGACCGTGCATCAACAGAAGCAGTCCTTCCCGGGGACCCATTTGATCTTCCCTATATATTACCCTAATTGTGGAAATAAACAGTATGTCCTCCTTATTTGATCTCTTCTGGAAGCACACCAGATTTAATACATGGACATACATTGCATAATAGCATTTAACCTAAATGTTTTGTAGAAACCAAGTTTAACACAAAATAAACAAATGTTTTTGTAATAACTAACAGCTCATGTGAGCATCCTCCCTCACATTCACAAAAAATTCTAATAATTCAGATTACGGGTGTGAAAGCTGAGAACAAAGTCTGTTGAAACAACATGACTCAATAGAAAAAAAAACAAAATCACTCATTTGTTTGGGTACTGTAACAAGACTTTATACAAAGGGGTAGTTCAGGCGGGAGTGTGTAGAAGAAAAAAAAGTTTGTATTTAATGTTGCTTCGATAAGGGTAGAAAATGTGTGCAAAAGGAAGGGAGCTTCATTCTGTCTAGGCCAGGCATCGATCAACATTTTCCAGTTTATACGAGTTACATGGATTGATGCTGAAAAAATATTGTTCTGAGCGTTTATAAAGAACTTCCTACCCCTACGTGGGGCAGTGAAGCACTTTCTTAGTAGTGTAGCATTCTACAACAAGTAGGGTGTGTGGCAGGAAGGGTGTTGTCTTTGTTTTGATCCTATGTGAGAACTATTTCCATGTCATGCGTAATGACCACCAAGGTGTGGGCGTCATGCTGAGATATCTAGTGCTTTGCAGTTTGATGGATGAAGAATTGTGAAAGATAGGTTTGCAGTTTATGGTTTTCAGTAAACTGGCAGCTTCAAACAGCTCTGTAGATAACTTTATGATATTTTTAATGATCATATTAAAGTGGCTACAACACTAGGTTGCCCATTCTGATATTTTTAGCTTAAAGTGTACAGTACTGAGCAGGCCATACGATGGAGGAAGAGATAGTGGGGAGATCTGCCAGGATGTACTTGTTAATATAAACACCTACATGATTGTCATTGTGACATGCCAAGTGGTCAAAGTATACAATTAATTGCGATCGGCAGTAGTGGACTAAATTAGAGTCCTCCATTTGCCAGCTGTATGTGGAAGATCTCTTCTGGTATTCTAAGCCTGTTAATTTGGTGATGGGTGGTTTATTGACGTGCACTGATACCATACTGGGCAATGGGAATGATCCCTAGGGGTTCTGTCATATGTGAGTGTAAGAAAGTCAAGCAGCATAAGGGTGTATTATGCAGCCTGTTTGAACTACAATCAGCAGCACAACCACTAAGTGGTATGGTATTAATATTAGTAAGGGCCGGAAGGGGTATTTATGAATTGACATTAGTATACAATACCCAGTCTAAATTCCTTACCTTTAGCATATCCCGAGACACCAGACTGGATCTGGAAGATTTTTCAGCATAGCCCCTGCATACCAGTTGGTGGTGTCATGCAACGCCACATTGACTTGGCTTCATCTGCCCCAGAAGTGTGCTGCTGGAGGGGCATATTGGCACCACCCAAGCGTACTAATGCCAGGTTCATTCAGGACATCGTCCACACCCTTGGATGAGGTGCCCAAAAACGAATTGTTTGTGCCAGTGTGCCGATCTCTAATTTGGGACCTTTTTAGAAGGAAAAAAAGTCCATTCCACAGACCGAGGAGGAGAATGGGTGGTGAGGTATCTGTAGTTAGATAGACTATCCACCAGAAAGAGCGTTACCGAAGGAAGTAACTTGTTCTTTTGATGGATATTTCTAACTGCAAATTTCTCATCTTTAGAACAGATACCAAAGCAGAACCTCCCCGGTAATGGGTCAGTGAAATGACTCAGACCAAAATGTCCTGATGGATTGAATGGCCAAAATGCCCTTCTCTTCGGTCCTTGCTGTCAAAGCAGTAGTGCTTCTTCAGAGTGTGCACCAATGCCAATGTTGCTGCCTGGCAAATATCCAGGACAGGCACTCTGTATGTTAAAGCAGTGGTAGCAGCTTTGTCCATGGTAGAATGGGCCATCAGTCCTTCTGGAGGCTGCTTCTTGATAGCAAAGCAAATCGTAAGGCAAAGAACTATCCACCTGGACAAGGTCTGTTTCTGTGCTGTTTGAGTTTTTGACCACAAGTAGCTGATTGTCCACTCAATGGTCTTTGATATGATCGATGTAAAAGTTTGACACCTTTCTGCAGTTCAATCAATGGAGCCTCTCCCCAGCTTTCAAGAGGTGGAGGGCAAAGAACATCAAAGATTAATGGATTTGACGTGGCTGTCTCTGTCAAAACTGCCCCAGAGGGGAATCCTTGGTTTGGCTGCTCTGTCACGCTGTAGGCGAATACACAGCTCCGGTAAAGATTCAGAGGTGGAGATTGCAGGATGTGGGCTGTGATTATCATCAGCACATCAACCGTGAAGGGTAAGTGTTCCCCACCTCACCTCCGTCGGTGAACGGTAACCAAAAACTATAATTTTGATATCAATTAAAGAGTTTTCACCATTGCCCATCCGTCTCCCATGATCAGCTGATAGCCAGCCACCATATTACTTCTTCCCCTTCATCTCCACCATTGAATCATCACTGGAGCCATGCATGTGTCTCTCTACAGTGTGACAGAGCGGCTGCAAGAATGATTCCTCTCTGGAGCAGTTTCGGAAGACTGAAAAAATGGAGAGTGGCCACACTACTCCAAGAGACAGGGTTCCTTAAACCAGAAATATTACAAGAAAGAAACTCTTGGAGAAACAACCAGTCAGCTCAGTCACACTCCATTGTATCATCAATCAGATAACTATTCACTCAAAGTTTTGAAAGGACCCAAGAGGCAACCTGAAAAAAATCCTTTTTTTAAATAAAACATAGATATTGAATAAATAAAATTCATATGGTTAAAAACATTCCAAGTAATCTAATAGACAAAATGTTACAACATGATTGTAAATATCACATATAAGAGAGACAACATTCCAGACATATGTATCAGTCATGTGAAAAACTGTTAATTTGAAGAAATTAATATAAAAACCCAAACTATTACAAATAGTTCATTGTTCCTCAAATTTAACAAAATCGATGGGGTGTCAACGCGTTTCGGTGGAAGTTAATGCAAGACCACCTTCTTCATGACAATAGTATAAATCTCTCTAGGCGAAACCGCAGTATTCACCAGAAATCTATAGAGGTTACTATAGTGGTAAGCGACCCTAATGACCATCACAGATTTGGTCATAGAGCCTTAAAACTCCTTTTTAAGTGGTTGCTCCCGAGAATACTTGGAGACATATTTCTTCAATATTCCAAGGTCTGTTAAAAAGAATTTTGTGGGTTGGAGGCTCTATATATCTATACTCCCAATCTTGTTCTTGGGATCTATGGTTTCCTAACGGATATATGTGAAAGTATCTTATAAAACCTTGATAAAATCCCAATATTTAAGTAATCCAGGACGTGGTATCGGGGACTAAAAAGCCCTCCAAAATAATGTCCAAGGAGTAACTAACATCTCAGGAACATGTCCATATGAGTCTTGATTCCTCACGAAGCCAGCGTCCCACGTCCTACTCTCCAAAAGGTTTAAGAAGGCTGCAGCAACGATTCCTCTCTGGAGCAGTTTCGGAAGAGACAGCACTGGTCGACTGTGAGTGCAGTGCGAAGTGTTGCATCTGTCCGAGGAAATCAACGGCATGTGAAAGAGGCACAAAGCTGTGGAGATGACAGGGAGGCTTCGGGGCAGATCCCTACGGTTGATGGGGCAAGAGTGTGGGTTTCAAACCACCCAGGTAACCACAGGAACTCTCAAATGTGTTCAGCAAGGAAATAGCAAAAAAAATGTAACACACCCGCAAGGCATTACAGCAGCGAGTAGACAGGACAGAGGGCACAGGGAGTAAAGTTGTTGCCCCATTAGTTGTGCTCAATACTATTAGTATCATGTCAGTTATACTCCCATTCAGAAGTTATACACTGAGGTCAGCTGGCCCTAAAGCGAGACTGGATCTGGTAGCAGGCCCATCCATATTTTTAGAAAAGGAGGGAACTGGGAAACCTCTTGTCAAAAGGAAACAACCTCGCAGCTCTTCGAGAGCCTAATTGAAGCTCACAAATAAACAAGAGATCAGGAAGTGGGCTATAGCTATATTAATAAGAAGCACACACCATCATTAAATTCCTTCTTTAAGACAATGAAGCAAAAGAGAAAAGATGCTGATCTTAAACCTCAGGGGCAGGCCAGAGATTTTGGGGTTCAATTAAACATCAGTACACAAATGCTGGTGAGGTTGTGATGCCTACAGATAGCTCTGCTAAGCAAACACACAGGGAGCTTGGTTTCTAGCTTCCCTACAAACAAGGGATTTGAGGGGTTAAATCTAGGTCAAGAGCCAGAAACCCTGATGCTGCAAAAACTGAGTCTCTGTAAAATCTATTCATTCTCTTGGATTTAAAATCAGAAATAAAGACAAGATTTGGAATCTCAGTAAATAATCGGAAGGCTGTATCTAGGAAGGGAAATTAGATGATTTATCAGCAAGAACTAAGATATGAGAATATGGAGAAAGTGAATACAGAATTAAAAAGAAATACCCAAGAGAAAGAAAAATTAAAGCTACAAAATAGTCCTCCATTGGAAGACATAGAAAGGCTGTAAAAAAAACACTTTAAGCAGAACAACTTAAAGTTTCTGAATCTTCCTGGGAGGGCATAGGGAAGCGACCTAAAAGGGTTTATAATAAAGGTTCTACAAGAGGGGGTTTTGAAGGATAATTCCAATTACAACCTAGAGAAGGAATCACACAGGACACACTGAGACTCTTTCAAGCGCAATGCTAAACGCAAAACCTCCAGAAGAATTCTGGTAAATTTTCATACTTACATGTTAAAAGACTATATATTAGGAATGGCTTTGAAAACTAAAACAATGTCCCATGAAAATGTCACTTATTCAATAAGGTTGTATATTAGCAGAGTAATGGCACAACACCAGTGGGAGTTGGGAAGTAAGATCGAAGAACTACAAAAGGTGGGTGCTAAGGTCCAACAAAAATTTCCAGCCACATTCAAAATAATGTGGAATAATGGAATGTTTAATTTCACGGGAGGAGGAGAAGTAGATGAACTGATAAGGAAAATTAAGATTGAGTCCTAAACAAATGTGACTTAGAGAGAGAAAATATTGTAAGGAAGTCATTTTGAATTAGGCCACCCTACAAGGGAAATCCTACAGGCAAGAAAATTTTGCCATATAATGAGAGTGGGGTTGCTCCGGGGTGGGTGCACTGGGTGGGGTGCATATGGGGAAAAAGAAAATAAATGGTCCTCTATGCACATGAAATGAAGGGTGAAGAGAATTCAGTACTACGTAGTCATTATAGGCAGACTTTAAACAAAAGAGAGCGATGGGGTGCAATGAGAAAGTGTGGAAGGGTAGAAAAATCAGGCCATGGGGATGAGGAATGGATTGAGATTGTTATGTGGAATGTAAATGGATTATGTGCTATGAATAACAAAAGTATAGTCATTGAATAATTGAAGGGACTTAAGGCACAACATGTACTTCAAGAGACTCACTTGGAGAGTTTGGATTGTAAGACATTGTTTAAGAAATACAAACAGATTGTCTGCTCTGATCAGGCAGGTAACACAAGAGGGGTAGCAATAATTATAAAGAGAAACAATTAGAATTACAGATTTTACGGCGATAGCACAGGGAGGTGGATTCTCATCACATCAGCAGTGGAACAGTTCATATGGTCATGTCCAGGATATTATGGTCCTCTGGCAATCCTACTTTTGCTAGACTGTCCTTGAGTCAAACCTCTCAAATACTCCCACCCCTCTCCTAGCGGGCGGAGATTTTAATGCTACATTTTTATTAATATCTTGGATAAAGAGTTGGACAGATCCTCTAAATCAAAATATGTTTACCCTTTTTAAATGTGTTGCAAGGTGCAGGATATGATGCAGGGTTTAGGTCTAAGGGATATGTAGCGTATGCAATTAAAGGAGGTAGTTCCTGCGCACATCTCTGATCATTCAGCTGTCACTCTAGGTTTCGAGCTGCCAGTAACCTTAAGAGCTAGGTGGGCACTAAACAGGGTTCTGCTTTCTGACATGAAAATTGTGCAAGAGCTTGCCGAGAGGACTCAGTAGTACTTTATGCACAACATTGGCTCTGCTTCCAGTCCGGAAATGTCATAAGTAAAATGCGGACAGTGCTGATTGTAAAATGTAATATATGATGTAGCAAAAATGTTCGCAAGGGCACGCAGTGACCCCAGGACACATGTTCGCAAGATGCACGAATCTGTAATTGAGAATGGCACACTAATGTCACGTTTATGTTGTTGCACTGGAAAATGTTATTCTATATATGTGCTCTATACTTCTGTCTTTAACATCTGAGTATATTGTATAAAATCGTGATGATAGTCGTGTCAAAAACAGAAAATGCCAATAAAGATATTTAAACAAAAAAAAAACATTGGCTCTGCTTCCAGCTCAATGGCTGGGACAGCATAGAACGCTTACATCAAGGGGATAATTAGCAAAATTTCTTGTGGACAAAATTCGAATGCAAGGGAGATAAAACATCAAAGCAGAACAGAACTTAGTCTAGCAAGCTCCCTATTTTGCGCTTGAAGTTAGAAAGTACCCAGAATGAGTTTATGGTGAGGCTAGAAAAGAAAATGAGAGATCACTCGGGGGGGTTAGTAAATGATAGCATTTAAAATATATGGTGAAAAGGTGTGGTGCTCTACTACCTTGGAAAAATAGAATAGATGACACTAGGAACATATAGAAATTCTAATACAATCTGAAGCAGGAATAGAAATAAACTCCCCAGAGGATTTAGAGTTACAAATGCTTAAATATTTCAGCACATTATATAGCGAAAATATAAACTCAGACCCAAACAAGATTAGGAAGTGTCTGTTAGGAATGAGTTTGCCGGCATTAACAAATATTTAATTGGCAGGGATATCAGGCAGGCAAAATTACAGTGGAGGTGATAGTAAAACAAATAAATAGGCAAAAAGATGAAAGCTGCTGGGTCGGACAGGATTCCTGGTGACCTGTATAAGAAATGAATAGCTGATTTGGTACTCATCTGGAAGATAATGTTCAGCTTGATACTTTTCCAACAATGAAGAAGTTCTGCCCTCTTGGAACAAATCTACAATAATTTTGATGTCAATAGAGAAAAAAGATTCCAAAAACCCAACTAACAGGCCAATAGCTCGAATAAATTGTGGTTATAAGGTATTTGCAGGCATTTTCAAAAAAAGACATGCAGACGTTACCCCAGATGTAATACATCCGGATCAAACGGGTTTCACAGCAGGTAGACAACTCAATGAACTGACACATTTTTGATAGGGTCAATAGACATTGCAGAGACTTTTGCTATTCCCTGGGCCGTGGCCACTTTGAATGCTGTCAAGGCTTTTTACAGGGAAATTGGGTAAAACCTTTGGAGGTTTTACAGGTTTTTTGATTAAGTTAGAATATAACTGACACTATAAAAGCTTTAGATATAAAATACCATTGGCAAGAATCCTTATAAATGGCACGCTTACAGCAAAAGTTTTCTTCGCAAGAGGACCAAGGTAAAAATTCCCGACTGCCACCATCATTTTTTAACTTATACATTGAGCCTTTTGCCTAATCTATTCAGCTGGATCAGAGTGTTTTTCCTTTCAATCAGCTGGGATTTTCACTTAAGCTTCCATTATATGCAGATAATAAAGATCTATACAGCTGTCCATGCCAACTTAGTTGCAAGAGCTGATAAATTTGTGAAAATGTCAGTGTATCAGATCAATAGGCACAAAACCGAGATAATGAAATGGAGCTCAAGAGAGACCCTGCAGAATACAAAATCACCAGATTTGATATTTGGGGTGCTCAAATTACACCAGATCTCGATGCCCTACCAGAAAAGAATCTAAGTAAGAGCAACAGGGAGCTAGAGGGCATGTTTAGCAGATGGGGAAATCTTCTCCTAAACATCTACGAGAGGGTCAACTTGATCAAGATGATGATGGTATCCAAATTGATTTTTTTTTTTATTTAATACATTCCTCTGCTATTTCCCAAAAACTGTATTGCAGGCATACAAGGTCAGTAGCTTTATTTGGTCATCAAGCAGGATGAGGCTCGCTTGGAAGAAACTCAGGAGGAACTTAGCCATTAGAGTGGCATGGAATTGCCGAACTTCCAATTATACATCTATCCTTTCCAATGTAAAGACAGCAGAATGTTAGCGACACAGCTCGATAATTCTCTTGTAGAAAGAATGTATGCTGCAAAGTTGAGAAAGTGAGGGCAGGAAAATTTTCTTTAGAAATTTGGGGATCCTATCGTTTTCAAAAAATGTATACCAGATGGTACGGATAGTGAACATTAATGTATGGTTTTACCTGAGGAAAGCTCTGGAAATTCACTAAGAATAGTGACTCATTTAGCCCAGATCTGGGACTAACCAGGGATATCGGCATATTTTAATATCTGAGTCGATCTAAGGGAAGGGATAAACCTCTTTCGTTAGGAGGCAGCCTCAAAGGCAACAAAAGGTGAACTGTTGAGATTCAAATATCTTCAGCTACACTTGTGGTAGTATTCTAAAAAATGGACTGATAAGGGCAAATGGGAGTTCGAATTTATGATTCATGCTTGAGTATTACCTAAAAAGGAAGTGAAAATTGGTACTGTGAGCTCATTAAGGCAGAAGACGGGAAGCTTACGGAACCATGCGCTATCTGGGAGAGGCTTTTGCCAAAGACTGGTATCTCTGAAATTGTTTTATAGTACGTGAAACCTGCTGTCCTAAAGAAAAAACTTTTCTTCAACCTTCGCAGAACATATTAAATGCCAGAAAAACGGGCAAAATTCTCAAAAGAAGTACTCAGATGTAAGAAATGTGACTTATTAAGAGCAGGTAATGAAATGAGCATGTTTACCAGTTGTCCTATAGTGACATTATTCTGGAAAGACGTAAGTAATACCTTATTAGCAATCTTTGGGACTAAAGTCAAGGTAAGCCATACTTAATTATATTTGGATGTTATCCTGCCCTAAACACATTTCTCAATCCCCTTCAAAAGAGACTCATGTTTTAGTTAATTCTTCTGGCGAGAAGAAAAATCTACATAAAATGTATTTTTCCAGAGGCTCCTCAAACATCAGAGTCATTAAATCCCATTAAATATGCTACACAAACTGAACCATATTCAGGATGTCTCTGAATAAAAGAAGCCTCTACAAAGGAATCAGGTGTGAATTCAGCATGTTAATTGTGATCCCCAATGATGTTAGGCAGTTTGCAGTCATCTGGAGATGCCTGTCTTCAACATGCAGTCATCAAGGTAGGTGAAGGCCTTCAAAGGTACGCTGCGTCTATCACCATCACCTTAGTGAACATCTGAAGGGCACCGGTAAGACCCAAAGGGATCACTGTTAACTTAAAATGCCCACCTTGAACCGCAGGTAGCACCTGAGGAACTGCAGGAAGGGGATATGGAAATAGGCATCATGCAGGTCTAAATTGACCAATCAGTCTCCTATCCAGGGCAGATAGAACATGAGCCAGCGTAAGCATCTTGAATGTGTCCTTCCACAGGTAGAAAATGGAGGAGTCAAAGATCTATAATAGGGAGAAGGCCTTCATCCTTTTTCAGCACTAGGAAATAATGGGATTAACACCCAGTTCCGGTCTCTGAGGCCGGGACCCTCTTTATGACACTTTTCTCCAAGAGAGCATTAACTTTCTTCTGCAAAAGTGACAAATGGTTCCCCAAAATCCTCTCTTATGTAGGTGGAAGAGTTTTCAGGATGGAAAGGAATGGCAGGGCGTAGTCACACTGGACTATCAGCAGGACCCAGCTGTCGAATGTTATGATTTGTCACCCGTGGAGAAAATTAGTGATCTGGCATCCCATGGGCTGGTCGTGTCCTGCTGAGGACAAAGTTAAGCGGCCTGGAAGATGTTGCCAGAGGGGGACTGGGAAGCTCACTGCCCCTACTGGCCATTATGTGGTCTACCAGATCGCCTCCCCCAACTATGAAAGGAATGGGGTGTCTGTTGTTGTGGTGGTGGGCCTTGACACTGTCTGAATGTGAGGACCCTAGCGATGCTTTGAAAGGGGCAAAATTGTTGGGAGTATGCCTTGTGGGTGTGGAAAGACAGAAAGCACACAGTAGCTCTGCTCCTTTAAAGTACTTGAGGGCAAAGTCAGCCTTCTCTCCAAAGAGGGGAGACTTGTCAAAAGGCACATCCATAAGTAATGCCTGAATATCACTGGCGAAGCCCTTGGATCTCATTCCATCCAGGCATGGCACTGGAGCACTATGCTTGTGCTGACCGCTCTGCCTCTGCAGTCTGTTGTGTTCAGGTCTGGCCAGTTGAGGTCCTTTGTGCAACCTAGCCATTTTGAATTGTCTCTGCCAAATTGGCGCATAATTTCTCCGAGACTGCTGGTAAGGTCTCAGCAACTGAGTCCCATAATGCCCGGGAGTACCTTCCCAGCAAACAGCGGGCGTTGGGCTAGCAAAAGAAAACACACTCTTCCCAAATGTCTCAATTTATTTTGACTTGCTGTCCAGGGGGGTAGTGGTAAAAGGATTGGGATTAACCATGCTAATGTAGGCCTGTAGTACTAGGCTCTCAGGAGTAGGGTGCTGCAAATACAAGGTTACCCAGAGCGGGTCTTTGACAACGTGTCTCCTGCATGTTTTTGCATGGGCAAGAGCAGGGTTTGATCCAAGTGCCCATGAGGCTGCCAGTCAGGGTCTTGGTGAATGGCAGTAGGGATTCAGATGAGAATTGTCAGGGGATGTAGCACTTCCATGATGACATTCTTTTTTACCTCAATTGAAGACAGTTATAGATCTAAGACTTCAGGCATTCATCTAATAACCATGACAAATGAAGCCACTGTTCGGTGGTGGGACCGGAATGGGGTTAGGGGGGAGGGAGCTAGCACCATATCAGAGAAAGTGCCCAGCCCACTGGCTTCTTGTAGGGCCATATAAAACCTGTCATAATGAGGGGTGGGAGATCATCCTCAGCATCACCATCATCACAAAAAGCTGGTTGGCTCTGGTTAAAGTCTGATTTGAATAGTTGCTGAAGCACTGTTATGTTATCTGATATTTATAAAGCGCACGGCTACTCCCAGGAGTGTCCCGGCGCTAGGAACAAAGACCACATAACGGCATACAGAACATTCCCCTACAACAGAACTCAAAGCTGAAAGAGCCATGTTGGAGGGATGCTCCTAGGCAAAGGTGCTGTCTTATGAGATTCCGAATGTATGGAGGCTGGGTGTGTAGGGATTGAACTCAAGGGCGGATTCAGCTGAGATTGAAAATGAATCGGATTGGATTAGGAGAGAATTATGGGACTGACATCCTCTGATGTCGGTGGCATCAGTGCCGGCATCAACAGGGAAGGAACTGGCATGGATCATAGTGCTGGGTGTGGCGTTGGCTGCAGACTCGGAGATGAACCTTAAACAGGCTCAGGAGGCACAGACGGTGCAGAGGGTAGACCTACAGGCGTAGTCTGACTGGTTTATGGGATAATTTATTTATCTTGGAAATAGCCACGTTTTCACACCTCTTCTGAAGTGTGTTCCTGCATGGTTTGCCTCTTGGCTGGCAAGGAGTTCCAGGGCTTGGCACAGGGTACGGAGAAAGCAGTGCCTCCAATGAATTTCTTCCAATAAAGTGCTATGATGATCCATGGAAAGCAGTGCATTATTCTGTGTATATTTACAGGTGTTAATGAACTTAAATGTGGAATTCAATTCATAGAGCCTAGAGTGATACAAATGTACAACAATCCATCTTAATCTTCTTAAAAGCAAGGGATATCCAGATGCCCGCCATTTGCGTTCTTTTGTTGGCTCTCTATATTATATTTTATTCAGAGTTCTTGTAAAGTGCTCAAACCACTGATTGCCTTCTTGGAGAGCTGGGGAAGGGGAAGCGTCATTGGAATAACACAAACGTGGGTAACATGCAGGTGAGGCAAAACTACTTAGGCAAAGCTTTGGCTCTGGCAGTGGTGGAGTAATAATGACCGTAAAGCCTCGAAGGCGGGGGCCAAGCAATTATAGCTCAGTCTGTTTGTAACTGTGTGAGAAACGGGTGGATCAAGAAAAAGTTGGTCAACATCTGCAGTATACATAATGTACATAGAATACAGGTGTTTCAGTTTACAATAAGCTATCATTCCATTCTTGTTTCTCTTGAGAGTCCAGCTGGAGCTGTTGGCAGCCTTTGATATTCATCAAACTCTGCCCCTTCTTAAAGGTTGGAGCATACGGCACCATTAACAATAACCTTACTTTTCTTTGAGATTTTGATCGGAGATGTTGCTCCCATGCAACATCCCCACTCTAGTCCAAACATTTCTGTTCTAGCCTGGCCACCCAACCTGCTCCAGAGCCAGTGATAATGTCTTTATTTGTAATCTGGAGTTTATTGAAGTATTTGAATATCTTCTTGTTTATGTTGATGTAGGGAAAACAATGTCATTATAGTAGACAGATTTGGGTTCGCCTTCATCCTAAGCGCTCTCGTTCAGGGGCTTCATAGAGGAATGCGTTCAAACCATTTAGTTCATTGTGTAACTTTATAATTTGTGGAGAGGCCTGCTTCCAGGAGTTCTAAGCTCCCCTGGAAGACATTTTCATTGAAACTAGAATCAACCTTTGTATGGAGTCAAATATTATGTAAACATTTCTCTATGGGATAAGCCTCCACTGTTGCTATAGGTGGACAACCGTTAGGTCAGGGTTCTAAGTCTGCCCTTCATCCTTCTGAGGTTGATGTATTGATTACAATTGGAAGAGGTAAACGCATAATCTGCCCGCTAAAAAATGACAAGATTGCTGTAGCAGGAAGTATGTAAAACACAAGCATTTATTACACCATTAAAGACAAACTTCAAAACAGATTAGGGCTTGGCACCGTACAGCATTTACTTTATCATACCTTTGTTCCTGAATCAACAAATAAGTTGCCAATACTGCAGTCGAGTTTCACTAAATGAGTTTCCTCTTCTGACAGTTTACAGTTTATCTGCTTCTCCTCCTGAAATGAAAGAACAAAATATTTTAAATTACACTATTTATTTGGTTTGAATGGAAGAAATTGGTAAAAACTATCCTGTGCAATGACATGAGATAAGGCAACATTACATTTCAAGGCAAGGTAACTTTCAAACCCCACTTCTCACAACACGTGAAAGTATATACTTTTTTTGACAAGAAATCTAATGAAACATTCATTGCATTGTTGCATTTTATGAAGTCAGTAACTCCTTCGGTCAGGCACCAGGGGACAGCATTTGCATTGGCCTAAGATACAGTAGGGCCAATTCACAAAACCATTTATGAATATGGAAAGTAGCACTACAGAAGTGCTCTTTTATGTACACTTACACCACTTTCTGGATCGACCCTAGAACTCACTACTATAAAAGTGCCAAGACAGCAAAGCCCTTGCTATTTGGAATAATTATATGTGAAGACTTCCTGAATATGATACCTGAATACCAGAATCATCCATCTGCCAAACTGCCCTCAAACACTGTCCTAACTCTACAGCAAGCAAATCAGTGTTAATTCGCTTAAATACAACATTATGAAACAAGTACTCAGATTGGGATGACCAACGCTCTGAGGCCAGACACTTGTTGCCCAACCCATAGGGATGGGGCCCTAAAGGTCTTTCATGCCGTGTGGAATCTGGGTATTATCTTCGATAATCCCTCGTCTCTCAAGCCACCTGTGATAGGCCCTCCCTGGAGAAAGATGGCCTTGGGCAGACTGTGACTCTACAAGTTTGTTACACTTAAGATATATAGATGTAGAAAGGTGGCTCCCAGGGAGTGGACTCCTTACCATAAGGCAGGCACAGTGAGGTCAGAGACTGAAGGAAGAGAGCAATTTGGCGGCAGCCAGGGGCACGAGCCTATTAATGGGAATGAACATACCTGATCCTAACACAATAAATAGTGTTCAATGCAGAAAATTATAACAACACTGTCAAGTTGCAAGAAGTCTATGTAAAAAACAGCAAACATGTATTTTACTTTTTTCTGTCATTAGTACGTCACTTTTGGCAGAGGTCAGCATGAATGATATTAATGCCCTCCAATAACTGATGGCGGTAAGACCATTAGAAATGCTTGCCTGGAGGTGAGATCTGAGAGCTGGGAGGGAGTAGATTTGGTTGTTATCTGCATAGAGGCGATATGAGAAGCCGAAAGAGGAGATGATGCAAGAGAAGCATTTTACAGTTTCCCTCCTCAACTTCACTCCCCCCTCTGACCATCACTGTCCTATTTCCCCCTTACTACCTGAATTTTGCCTCATTGGCTAGAGGCTTCAGTATTCTCTTCAGCCCATCAATGAGGATGGAACCGTTCATCACCAAAATAGTCACTCCAACACGATTTCCTTCACCTAACTTTTGCAAGATCCCCTTACTGAAAGCAATCACTGCAACCAAAAACACTCATTAACTCACAAGTGTTTGCTAGATTTGACGGCTGCAATGGATTTTTTGTTGGCCTCCCCAACTATTCCTAGGCACTTCTAGACAAGATCTGAACTTTGCTACCCAGATTCTATTCAATCTTCCTGATTGCACCTCGTCTCCACCTACCGACACAAGGCCGGTAGAATCACCACCAAGATGGGGCCTCTACAAATTTCTAATATTAGTAGTCAAATCAATAGCAACCTCATCTGTAACTACTTCCCAACACATTTTCATGCTACACGCCAACTTGATGCCTGAGATTCACCAATCATAACCTTCTTACTAAATTTAAGGAACCCTATGCTGCATACAGCACCTGAGCTATCTAACTTTTAGACCAGCCATTACACTGGAACTCCCTACTGCCTTTCGTTTGTACCTCTGCCGCGCTCCAAAAGTTCAAAATCACAGTAAAAGGACCTTCGCTGTAATAAACACTCAATGGATAACCAGCTACTGGAGTAACTATGCTAGTTCCCTGTCTCTTGCATGCCTATGTTGTTCCTGTTGGGTAATGATAGGCCCTGCCCCTTAGGCATGTGTTGGTCTGTGCAAAACAGATTCATAATTTGGCACAATTCATCAAGACCAGAACTCCTATTTCCTACCACGTAAAGAACCTAACATTCATTACCTGTATACAGTCAAAGCTATGTACAACAACTGTCATCAAAATGTTTTTTCCTTGCTACTTAGAAAAAAAAAATATGTATTGGAAGAGTGGAACCTTCACCTCAGGGTCTCTTGGCGGCTATGTGAACCCTTAAACATGATATAAAAAACAGGTCTCTAAAGCAGATGCATGAGTGCACTGAGCCAGCAGACCTGGTGTACTTAACTGCATTTTCAGTTATGCGGAAGCACCGGATAATGTCACACCGGTCACTAACATGGTCACCATCTTAATAACTATATGAACACTCTTAATACCGTTCTTAATAGTGAACAAAGTGTAGTCATGGTTGCGTGCAATAATTATATGGCATGACGCAGCTTAATTAAGTATTGGAGTTCTTACCAGTTCTAGTACTTTAATAAAGTAAAGCCCTTTCGGGAGCTGGATATGCAGGGTACTTTGATAAGCGTCATCTCCATTATTAAACACCGAAATATTCAACATTAAAGTCTTCATGCGTCCGACCGCAAGGTAGGCTTTATCTTCATGTGGCCTGAGAGACAAAGACAAGCTTGTCAATTAAAAATAACAACAACAAAAAAACCACATCAGTCTGAATTCTAGTCTATAATAAACTGAAAATGTGGGATTCCCACCTTCAGGTCGACAGGCTGGCGCCATTAGGAATTGGAAACGCTTTGCCAACAAACATTTACACAATGGTGCGGGTGGTGCCAACCAGTGTCTCATAAAACACCTCGGGAAAGAACTTCACCCCTTAACAAGTAACAGGATGTTAATAGGTCGCGTTCACACAGCTACAATAAGACACGCCTGCAAAACAACGCGGTACTCACATTTTAGGCGTTGATTATATGCTGCTTGTGCATTGCCAGCTATTTTGTTACTTTCAGGATGAGGTGGCCCCCGTTTCTCAACTCGAGGTTTTTTTTATCTTTTATTATTATGTAAGAAGCCTCTTCCAGGAGCGCTGCCATCCAGTGAAAACATTTTGTTCAGTTCTGGGGAGTGACACATTTGCCTTGAAGCTTTTTCTGAAGTACCTCTGCGCCCTCCTCATTAACATAGTGCTGAAAACCCTCAAGGTTAATAGACAAAGCCTAACTCCGAGCAATTTAAACATAACTGCAACTCTTACTGATGCTTACAGGCAACGTCAAAGGCATTGACATGCACAACAGAAATCCCGAAAAAAATCATATCAGATAAACATGTTTATTGCATATCATACGATAATTAATGCAATCCTCTTGCATAATGCGCCGTTTTTTTCGGTAGTTAATTTTTCGCCATGAGCATTTCAGTTGGTGTTTCACAATGTATCAGTAATTAAAAGTGTACCCTTAAAGAGAACTGCGTCACTGAATGGGTGGGGTAACGTGTTAATGGATTCCACTCCAAATATTTGTTTGCAATGAATCCTGTCAAATTGGGAAGACCAGCTTTAATGGCAGGCTTTTCAACGGAAAAAATAAAAATATATACTTTGTAGGTAGGTATTTCAATACTGCATAGCAAGATTCAAATTGTGGTCACCGGGCATTAAGTGATTCATTAATCATTTCGGTATGAAGAATGCAATACCATTCTTCAGGGATTACAACTTTGTGCTCATAGGAGTGCCCCGGTAATCCCATATCTGCGCTCGAATCAGGATTCCACACAGTGCGGATTTACCACGCTCCCAGGGTTGTTTCCCCGCGCAACTTCCGCCTGGAAAAACAGGGCGAGATTCGAATCTGATGGTCAGACAGGCAAACTCGAGGTTCTGCGTGCTGTGCCTCATCTCGGAGTCCACGCTGGGGCAATACCACATCACGCGCTATTCCAAAACTCAGCAGGACTGAGGCTGATCAGGTTTAAACCGCACTTTGAAACCCAGCTTTAGCATTCCATTGCACTGCACATCATTTATCACTACAGACGAAATCAGAGATGCTTAATTTATCAATGTCATAATGATGAAAGGATGACTCAGCTCAATGTAATTTGACCTTCAGCCCGCACATAGGTCCCTGCACCAGACATCTTAACCCAATTTCTGGCTTCGGTGCTATTTTAAGGACTTTGCTAATTCACCAAAGATGCACGTGTATAAAACTGCCCTCCACTTGTGCATCAGTATCTGAGTAATCTGAAATACTTGGATACAAAGGCATAAACATAAAAGTTATAAAACTCTTTGAACAGCAGCTGTCACCATTTGCTTTGTAGTATGTAGTAGTTAATTGGGTTCCTTCAGAGTTATGAACTGCAACATCCCCTGTAAAAAGAGTGTTATGTGATAAGTATTATGGACGTAATTCTTATAACTTTACAAACTCATGGTGAGCACCGTGTTAGCACATTGTGTTATTTCCTTGTCAATGTACACGTTCTATAACCACACGGATTCAGTGATATCATCTCTTTTAATCTTCCACTTCTCTGAATTAGTCCTGCTCTTGTGAGCTCGAATCTGACACTGATTATTGATCTTGTAAGCAGAAGACAAGTCAGAGAGCACTGTATGCTATTTACATTATGGTCTACGATAGGGAATTTCTTTACTGTAATTATTGCTGAAGCGTTTTGACACTGAGTGTTCACATATTACTATCACTACAGCCCATTGTCTCTTAAAGAAAGAGGTGGGTATTTAATAGTTTTTTTAACCTAAACATTTTCGGCTCAGAATGCCAGGGGAAATTGAAGATATTCTACAATTTGGCTGCCACCACTGGAAAACCCTCGTCACCACCCTCAACAGTTCTGGTTTTAGGCATGGACACTAGAAAATGCCGACCAGCTGAAAGATACGACTTCAATTTATCATCTAGAAACTCTGGGCTACGTAGGCAGAGGGCTCAATAAGCAAGGACTACAGAGTTAAAGTCAATTCTCTGTTTCATTGGCAGCCAGTGTGATCTGTGAAAGATTGCGGTTGTATGAGCTCTCCTTGATTCCTTCGCTTCCAGGCGTGCTGCAGCATTTTGCACTAGTTGCATTTGTTGAAAGAGTGCCTGGTGCGGCAAGATAAATGAAGTTGCCAAAGTTACATCTTGATTGAATTAATGAATGTATTAATGGTATAGGAAGGTCAACTTCCTCAAAGGGAAATAGTGGTTTCAATGATTTTAATTGTCAGAAAATATTTAGCAACATTGATTATTTGAGCTTTAAGGGAAAGATCGGAGTAAAAAATGATCCCGAAGTTGCGCATTGATTTTGTAGGAAAGGGCACACTCCCATCTGCGGCCAATCAAGTGAACTGAAATCTTGTGAATTGTGAGTCATAGCAAGATCTCCGATTTAGAGGGGTAGGTTTCAAAACATTCCTGACATCCACCATCTAGTATAGCAGAGGCAATTCTTTAAATCGCTAGAAGGAGAGGGATATGGGTCATGCCCTTTCTTCAAACTGAATGCAAATTCATTGGCATATTTTAAATAGCTACTCCTTGTTATGAACAGGCCACTGCGGAAAATATCACATTTGAAGAAGTAGTAAAGCATTAGAGATACAGGTAATGTGGAGATACAGGGACTTTAAATATATCACCAAATGTCCTCCTTTACTGGTAATCCTGAATCAATTTTCAATTTGAATCCAATAGTACTGTTGTAATCACATCACAGTTCAGAAATTACAGAAATGAGAGACAGTTCCTTCCTGCAGCACATTCAAACAAAAATTCCTCAACACAGATTCTCATTGACAACATGCAGGGCATTTTTAAAGTAACCTCTCAGATGGAGTTACTTCAAATAAAGGTATGAAACATGTATGAAAATGGCAATGTTCCTTTTGTTTTTTTAATCTCTTTGTTGAAGTTAATAATAAAAAAACACATTGAAACAGCTTAGGGGTATAGCACACATCTTCTACAGTACAGAGTACACAAATTCACTCGATACGTACATGTGGTGTCGCTAGAAACTCTCGATCCTCCAGCTACACGATCATCTCCCATACATGCATTATGGTAACAACTTTGATAACTTTGAGAAGGGTAGAACACAGGTAGGACACAGGTAGGCAAAAGATCAGAGAAAGAGGGGAATTTTCTGGCATATCAGCCAACTGATGGGGGACGGGTCTGAGGCGGACCAAGACCTCTCAACAGAGGTGTATAAAAAGGGAGATAAGCACAGTGAGGTAATACACAGATCACAATTAACAACCCCTGCCCGCAGGCAGAACCTCAGTGTCAGACCTTCACGGTGGTCTTTCATCATCCTTGAAGTCCAAACTCTGGATATATGTGTCCCAAAATGCGGATTCTGTGCCCACCCACCCACGTCGGCAGAGGTCTGTTAGCTCCTTTACCACCGCTTTGGCCCATTTCACTAGATCCTGTAGCACCGGCCTATCACCAGCGCCATCCTGGCCGTTCCTGCCATTGCTATCTGTCTCATAAAGAGAACCAATACTCTTTCTTACCTGTCTCTCTTGGCTGTGAGAAGTATGCCTAATATACAATATTCTGGAGTGAGAGACATTGCTCTTTCCGTTACCTCTGCCAGTGTTTCCGTAACCGCACTCCACACCTCCCGCAGCATGGGGCAAGCCCGATATCATGTGATGAAAGTCAGCGGGTTGTGCATGGCAGTGGGGGCATTCTGGGGGCACCCCAGGAAACATCTTGTGTATTCTCTGTGGTGTCAGGTAGGTCTGGTGTAAGTAGTTGAAATGTGTATAGTAGAATCGCAGATTCCTGGAGACCCCCTTGACGTGTGTCATGACCCGTGTCCATTGTTTATCAGTGAGATCGGTGCCCAGGGCCTCCGAACATTTGGCTCTCGCCGGCAACACCACCCCAGAACGCTGGGTGTGCAGCACGCTATGGATCACCCATTACCGCTCCTCGAACATACCTGTGGGTAATAGGACCTGAAGCATGAGCAATGCCCCAGCTCCACACACCTCCCCCCCCATAGCACGTCCCCGGCCCCTCGGATGACATTATAGTTTAGGAAGCATCCCACTGAGATTTCATATTCATCCAGGATAGCTGGAAAAGACAGTAGGAGCCCCGCCTGATAAAAATCCTCGGCCTGCAGCACCTCTGCCTCCTTGCATATGCGTACTGCACCTCAGCAGAGTGAATCCACTATAACTGGCAGTTGCCAAATTAGCATTTGGGGTGCATACAGTGGGCATTCTTCCCTGCCCCTGACATTTGTGCCAGCATGTGCGTGCTACTCTCATCATTCGGCTCTCAGAGTGGGCTGGGCGGGCATTGCACCATAGCCAGGTCAATAGTGACCCCCACCTCCACTGTGTGCGATGCACCGTCTCGCTCTCAGCGAAAGGTGCCATCCCCATCCATCGCATTGGCCACTGCAGCTCAGTTGCTGTGTAGTATAACTTATAATCTGGGGCTTCAAGACCCCTTTCCTCCAGGTGTCATTGCATTGTCAGTAGAATGATTCTCTTCCTATCCCCCCGATCAAATCAGACAGCAGCATGTTCAACCTGCAGGGGCAGCGCCGAAAACAGGTATAGTAGCCTGGGCAAGACCAATACCTTTACGATTGCTACACTACCCACCGGAGATAAGGGGAGCAACAGCCAGAAGGGGAGGGAGCCGCGAGCCAACGCCCCTGCCCTATCCAGGTTCCCGCATAGTAAATCTGCAATGGAGTAATATATATTCACCCCTAGGTATTTGATCATGTCAAACCACCACCCCAGACACATGGGCATCACCTTTCCACATGCTTGGCCCTCCATTTGCCTGAGTGGGAACAAACAGGATCTGGCCCAGTTTATGTGCAGTCCCGATAGGTCCCCAAATCTGTCTAGCATGGACATGAGGGGCTCCAAGGCTACCCTGGCGCCCTGCAAGTAAATCAAGGCATCGTCCGCATTTAGGGACACAATGTGCCATTCCTCAGCTATGCGCACTCCTCAGGTGCGGAGGCAGGCCGCTAAGGGCTCCATAACAAGCGCAAAAATGAGTGGCAACAGTGGGCATCCCTGCCTTGTGCCCCGATGTATTTTGAGGCTGTCTGATATGTAGGTGCCGGGTTTAACTTGTGCCGTCTGGTTACTTTACAGGGTCCGTACCCATCTCAGAAAGCCGGGGCAAATCCCCAATCGCTCCAGCACCCCAACCAGATATCCCCAGACAAGAGTGTCGAACGCCATCTCTACGGTGAGCGACACTGCAAGGCTCTCCGCAGCAATACCCTCAGGTGACCCCATCAGGTTCAGCAGACGACGAATGTTCATGAAGGTGTTACAGCCTAGTATAAACCCATTCTGGTCAGAATGGACCAATTTGCCCACTACTGGTAGCAGTCAATTCGCCAAGATCTTCTTCAGTTCCTTGTAGTCAAGATTCAACAGGGAAAGCGGTCGGTAAGATCGCACATCCTCAGGATCTCTCCCGGTTTTGGGGAGCACCAAGATTAGGGCCTCCCTAAGGGTGGGCGGGAGTGTCTCCGTTTCCACTGCTTCCTCGTACATGTTCAGTAGGTGTGGGGCAAGGTGGGAAATGATGCATAATACTCCAACGGGGAAGCCTTCGGTCCCTGGCGTTTTATTGTGTGCCATCTGAGAGATGTCCTCTCTGATCTCTTCTACTTGTAAGGGTGCATCCAGCTCCTCCCTTTCGAGTGGGTCCAGACAGGGGAGGAGGATCCCTTGCAGGAAATCCTGGATCTGATCTGATGCGGCCACATTATGTGCCACATACAGGGTATCATAGTAGGCCACAAAAGCAGTGTTAATATCAGTCTGGGAGTGGCTTAGTCTGTATGGGGGAGGTCAGGGGGTCTTGTCCCACAACAACCACGCCAGCATCATACTGGCTGTGTCTCCCTAACCATGTAGGCGGGCGAGATGTTGCTTATAATTAAGGTTAGCCAGTCTGGCACCAAGTTCTCGGTGCTGCTGCTACAGCTCTCTCAGTGACTGGAGTTTGTCAGCATGTCTCGGGGTCTTCCACTCAAAGTCCCGGAGTTCCCATTCCATAGTTAGCAGTTCTCTATGCAGGGTCCCTTTAATCCCCATGTTGTGATTATACAGTCCATGCGCAGGTCAATGCAGTTCTTGTGTTCTGTTCAAAGTATTGGGCAATACTCGCTGAAACAGCATCACGGAAAGGGGGGGTCCGATAAAGTCTCCACCCTTAGGTGCCATGTGGTGATCACTGCCTTTTCCCATCCCCATCACAGTTCCAACAGTTGTGGGCACTGATCAGAAACAGTACGAGCTAAATAAGCAGTGGTCACCGCCCTTACGCATAGCGCAACGCTGCAAAGAAAAAGATCCAGATGTGTATGCACATTGTGTACCGGAGAGTAAAACGAGTCCTCCTCAGCCATCGAGTGCTGCATTGCCATACGTCATGCAGTCGCATGTGAACCAGCCACCCCTAAAAGTGGTGCGTAGCTTGCCAGCATGTAGCCCCCTCTGCTGGCTGCACTGATCAATCAACCTCCACATCCAGGATGCAGTTGTGATCACTCACCCAAACACAAGGTGCCATGGGCTGTAGCAACAGCGCCTGGGACAGTTCGGACAGAAAGTCTGCATGTCGAGTATTGGGGGCATATAGTGCCACAATGGAGAGGGGATCCCCATCCAACAGCCCCTATAGGACCATGTAGCGGCCAACGCAGTCCACTCACTGCGCATGCCCCACATAAGGAACCCCCTGAACGATCCAAACCAACACCCCCCAATAGAAGGCTGAATAAGCCTTACTATAAGCAGTTCCCGCCCATCGTTCCTGCTCTCTTCTGAGGTCCTTCGTGACTAAGTGAGTTTCTTGCAAGGATGCAATGTGTATGCAGTGAAGTCTGAGTGGAAATACACAGCCTGTTTCTTGCGTGGTGTGGCCATGCCTCTGACTTTCCAGGTCAGGAGGTAATAGGTGGGGCAGATACTTTGCTAGCTTCTCCCATTAAGTGTGCGCCCATCCACCCTCATCCATAACTCCCATTCAGTGCCTCTACAAATCTCACCTTGTCCCGCCTCCCCCACATGATGTGTCCTGTGCCTGTAAAACTCCATTTAAGTAACTTCCCCACTGAAACAATACCATACCTCCCTTTCAAGGCCAACAGCCTGCTGCATAAACTATCTGCAACATTAAAACAACAATACCCAAAATAAATAGGCATCTAGAAACTTTTTAAACATGTCCGAGTTGGAAAGAAAATAGGAGCGGGGCAGCCAATTGTGATGTAGCATGTTCTGGTGGGCCCCTGGCATAAAGGTGGGTCCCCGGTGGCTGGCCACATCAGCACGGCTCCAGCCTCACCGCACACAAATTATGAAATCTTGGAAATTGGAAAACATCCAGAGACATCTTCCCCCCTGCACACGTCCATCAGCCCCACACCCCAAATTAATTGCTGTGGTCCTCAGATGATGTTGCCTGCTGCTCGAGGGGTCAGTGCCAGCCCACGCCATCTTCCGCCAGCACTCCCAAGCCGTTGGAACTGGAGTCAACATTGAAGTCCTGATCAGGTGTCAGGGCCAAGTATGAGATCTGACTGTGTATCAGGACATCTTCCACCACTTTCGACCTCTCCGAAGTAGCCTGCTCAGTGGTGGGTCGATGTCGGGGCAGCGACTGCGTCTCCTCCGCTGTCCCTGCACCTCCCAGCGCTCGCCAGGTTGAGTCCACTCAGGCAAGTCTGCCCCTCCCTTTGTAAGAATCCAGGCCCTCGCCTCCTCAGGCATCTGGAAAAAAATGGGTGGCTTCTCCTGCCACCACTCGCATGTGGGCCGGGAACAGCAAAGTATATTTCAGGACCATCTGGCAGAGCTGCTGTTTAACCCCCACATAGGAGCTGCAGTGCCTCTGCTGAGTAATCTGGGTATGCGGTTACTTCTGCTCCCTCACAAAGCCATGAGCCTAGAGTGAAAGGCCTGAAGTATCAAGTCCCTATTGCAGTAGTTCAGCAGACGGGCGATTACCGAGCGTGGGGCCACGCCCAGTGGGAGGGCTTTCATGAGATCCAGTGAACCCGCTCAATGTAAAAGAATTTGGGAACCCTTCCTGCAAACACAGTTGTCATTAGCCATTGTTCAACGAACAGGTTAGGTCCTTCGACCCTTTGTGACAGTCCGACAAGGTGCCTGTGGATGCTGGCCTCTGACTCAGCGGTGAGCATCCCCACGGCCAGGCCCCCAACCCGTTGCTCAATGTCCCCACCTCAACAGGGGGAAGGACACCCGCAGAACAATCCCTCACCTGAGACTCCGCTGTGGGGCATCTGAGCGTGGGCGTGGATTTGGTGCACAGGTCTCTCTCTCCAGCTGCTCACAGTGCTCGGCCTAACATGGTTCCCTGTAGTAGAAGCGGCCAGGTGGTGCCAGTGCTTCTAGTCCAGCCACTACACAGTCTTGCAGTCTCCAAGGGGGGGCCACCAGCGTCCCCCATTTTGCTCACTGCTGAGGCCTTAGTCACCATCAGAGGCGCAGGTGCAGCCCAGGCCCCAGTGCCTCTTATGTCCCCGAGTGGGTCTCAGCTCCGCGGCTCACCACATATCGCGGCTAGGGACGGAGGGCTCACTTACCACAGCCGCTCAGCAATATAAACTGCATAACAAACGCACATGATGATATTTAATTTATTCCCCAGTTTTCGATTAATCTTCTCTCTACAGAAAACGTAATTGTATTCACTTAGCTAGTTTAGGTGCCTGTACTCGCAGAGCTCATTGTGGTTTGAATTTTATTGGCCAGTTTACGTAAGGGTGGCTCTTCATAGTTTTTTTGCTAGTGCCGGGGCAGTTACTGCAAGTATTCTTGGCCTGTGCTCAAGAATGCATTGTACATGATGAAAATGTAACCTATCTCCTCCAGGAGCAGTCAATTTATTCTTAGGTTAATGTGCTCTCACTCAGAGATGTTTTAAGGTAATGGGGCAATTGCTGAGGGCCCCCGTCTTCCAACGGGCCCTCTAGGAAAGTAAACTTTATCGCTATCTCTCATCTATCTACTTCTCAAGTCTCAGACGCCTTAAGATGACATTGTTCTCACTTTCTCATGATCAGACATAGGGCCTGATTTAGAGTTTGGTGGACGGGTGACTCTCACACAAACATGACGGATATCCCGTCTGCAACATTTCAGGCGCCTCTGGATATAATGCACTTGTAATACAGCAGGTGGGGTATCTGTCAAGATTGTGACAAAGTAACCCATCCACCAAACTCTAAATCAGGCCCATATGCTGGCATCTGAACTTGTACTTGTAACTTGAAAAGGCCAGAGTACATTAGATGAAAGGTCCAGACAGGGTATGTCGCTGTAATGTAACATGACTGTAATTTAAGTTATTACATTATAATTTCCCTTGAAACAAATCCAGTATATTGTTAAATAATATTATACAATCCAATGTAATATTTAGGAGCTCAACTGGAATGTAACATATCACGTTTTAATGCATGGTTTTACTCCTGTCAGTTTAACAATAGTAGACATAGGAACATTTCATTTAATAAAAACATGTGACACCAAAAGTGGCTTCTAATTTGAGACCTCTCGCCGGCCTTTGGCGATCTCAATGCCTTCTGAAGAGCCGCCGCCAGGGCTCCTCTAAAGGCGTTGAAATTTGCAGAGTGCCAGCATGTTGCATGTGGCAACTCAACAAACCGTTTGTTTTTATAAAACAAACTCCCAAAGTGGGAGTTTGCTTTTGAAATACAAAATACCATTGACCTAAACACCCGGGAGTCATTTTTTTTTCTGTTCTGGAACGACAGGTTTTCTCTGACGGTCCCGACAGAAAAAATACATCAAACCATTAACTCTAAATAGCGTGGATGATCCGATATACTTACACCGACATGACTGTCTGCCCAACACGTTTGTGACCCACTACCCTCTCCTTCACACTCTAAATCAGGCATTTAATAATTTTCAGTGACTGCACTTTATCTGTTTGTTGTTTATTGAAAGAAATGGGTGTCAAAGTCACATCCGTGTATATTTAATCTGATCCACTGGATTTATTATCACATTTATCCACAACGAGAAAAAAGCAAAGCCTCATAAACACATCATAGCATCAGTGTTGGTTTATTGGAAAGAAAAAGATACGACACTTACGTTGGAAATGCGATTTTCCCAGACATCTCTAAATCTGCAGAGCAGTTTTTCAACCTGCAAAATCTAGCAAAGACAACCTAGGGAAGAGTGCATAACAGACGTAAGATTTTGAATTAAATCTTGCAATAGATGGTTACATAAATCATACTTGTGGTGGGACTAAATTCTTGACAAGAAGTTAGTTAGTTACTAGTAAATTTCAGTCAGAAAGAAATGATAATGCCAACAGTAAAGCAAGACCAACAACTGTAAAAAGTTGCCTTGTAATTAAAATGCCTTAGGTCAATGTAGATTTTAGGAAGGGATTTTGTGCACACATAAGGATAATAAATAAGCACAAAAAAAAGAAAAGAAGATTCCTGATTTTATGCAAGTATACAGAAATTCCTGAAGAGCAAAAGCATCTTGTTGCATCAAAGGTAACTTTTTTTTAACCCGTGAGGATGTGCACATACTGAGCTCACATTTAAATAGTGTAAGGCATAGATTCCAAGTATTGCAGATGTGTGTGCGGGGATACAGTGTGGCTAGAAATGATATTTCCAGCCTGTATCCATGAACAAAAATCCTGCAATTACAAGTTAATCCCTGTGGAATGGGGAATAAGTGCAGACCTGTTTTGTCAGGTAAACTTCTATATGGAATTCCAATTCCATGGGGATTAACACCCCCTTATTCCACCTATCTGAGGGAGCAGGGATCGTGTGCAGAAAACGATTGAGTGAGAGGTAGAGAAAGTTTCAGAGGGAAGGGCGGGATGTCGCCTGGCAAGAGAGAAAGGAGGTTCAGGTGGAGTTCAATGCTCCCTCTGGTCATAGTATAGGTCCAAGCAGGGCCATTGCAGAGTCTGTGATTCTCTTGCAGACCAAGTCTAAAGCAATTTTACTAAGTAGATTTTCTGACTAGTAACATTGGTGCTGCTGTTCCCACAGCCCGTAAATCTAGTTGAAGAAACAAATGGCCGCTTATAATTGTATGGAGCTGAATCAAACTCTAGGTTACCACTTCGCCCAACTTGTAACTGGCCCTTATGACTTTAGGAATTAAGGCGTTAAATATAGTATTTGGCAGGAATTAGTGACTCGAATTTAGAGCAATATATCCTGATAGGAATAAACTGATTTGACTTGATTTTCTGCTACAGAACAATACTATAGTCACAAGAGTAGGTTTTTCTCCCTTGGTGTCTTAAAATGCAATCAATATATGTATTACAGCACTCAAATGGAATATCAAAAGTAGTATAAATCAAACTTCACTTTGGGAAAACATCTACTTGGGAAGTCTACAGAACCACTAAATATGGTCCTTCAATATGAATGACATATTTACCACTTGCCACGGCATTGAACTCACTGAACTTGGTCAGAACATCCACATGCAACCTGATGCTACTATAGCCAACCTAGGCTTTAATATTTGTAAATTCAGGATGATTAGAACCCTTTCAGTTAGTGGTAAACAGCAGGGGCTGCTGCAGGTAAGAGTGGTTGGGGCCAGGTGAGGGGGGATTTCGAGAGACGACGGCGAGGGAAAATTAAATAAATAATTAATTTTCCCTCATGGTCGTCTCTTGAAATCCCCCTTCACCTGGCCCCACCGCCTCACGCTCTTACCTGCAGCGGCCGTGGCTGGTGGTAAAGCAAGAAGAATGTTTTAGAAACTTTAAATTAATAATAAATCCTCAAGGTGATGTGTTTGATAATACAATGCTCACAACAGTGTTGAGTTTTCTTTTTGCCAGTGTTAGTATATTTGCATTCTGATAAGCTTAAAAAAGAGCTGAATATCAGAAATATTACACAGTCGGCCATTGCACTGAAATCCCACAGTATATGTCACTAGAATTGCCCATTCTAAAAATGGCTCCTGTCTTCTTTGGTAGCCCACCAGCCTTTCAATTCAATTCTTTATAAAGGTTTGGAACTCAAAATGAGGTCCACATAAAAATTTCAGGAATAATCACAAGATAAGACAGAATTTTACATTATACATATACAACCTTGACCATAAAATGTTGTTCATAAAAATGACAAAAGGCAAATCACTAAATTTTAGAGGGAAAAAAATGCAGCAGCATTTGATGAAAATTTAAATTCGTAGAGACAAAGTCACAGCCATGAGAACAGCAAAGGATATAACTTAAAGTAAAGAAAATAAAGAGCATATACAATTATAACGGGAACTTCATTCAACCTAGCAGTAACAGTTGAGTGCAAAATTCTGCGGGTTGTATAAGGATACTAAAGGAAACAATATGAAAAAATATGAAGACAATAATCATAATGAAATTGGATTTTGAAATACAGTTAAAATTCCTTTACCGCAACAGATAAATAGAATTAATTATGTACACCATTTCATGGAGATACAAGAAGAGAGTGGGTGACATAAAATCAAATTAGTCAAACCAGCAAGTAAAAGAAACTTCATTCAATCTAGCAGCAACAGTTGAGTGCACAATTCCGTGAATGATATAGGTATACTTGAATAAACAACAGAAGAAGATAAAGACAAATAGAACAATAGAGATGGATACAGTTATAATTCCTTTACCGCAGCAAATAGAATTAGTTATGTATACAATTTCATAAAAATACAAGAAGAAAGTGAGTGACATACAATCGATTAATCAAACCCGCAAGTAGGAATGAGAAGTATGACTGAAGGATAGAGCCAAAACCCCCTATCTAGGGCAAAAATGTTTTTAAAAAAATTAAATTGGGATATGATAAAATAAAATGAATGTCCTACATCCTGCTGTGAAATCCTATCTAAGGTGGGGTTTAGTATAAATAATTTATACTACTATTATGAGGCTCTGGACTTTACTTACTTTCTTATAATTAAATAATAAACAAACTAAAACAAATTGAAAAACACCTTAAAAAAACTTGAATATTTTAGAACAAATTAATTAATTCTTTGGGAAAAGGAGGAACTCATGAGCCGTTACTACAGTTTTAATGTTATTCTGTAAAAACAATAGACGTAGCAAATGTAGGTGATGTGGTAGTAGGGCTGGGCATACAAACAGAATATGATCAATGTTCTGGATGCCTAGACAACACAAATTACAGTATTTCCCTGTGCTCGAAGGGGGGGTGGGGACAACTTGCCGCTAAGTCATTTAAAGGTAAAAGGTTCATACGGAATAAGATAGATATTTCTGTGCAGCTCTCGGGTTACAGGAGTTAACTATCGTCTTCAATCGGCAATACTTGAGATCTCTTTGATAACTAATAGTGCAGCTAGTGCTTTTTATGAAAGCCTTGAGTCCAAAGGGTGAAAGAGAGAGCACAAGCTCCTCTTGTGTGCGAAAAAGATTCAATGCTGAAGTGAAGTCGCATGCAAATAAATATTTGTCTGCCTTTGCACCAAAGATCTCTCGACTCAGGAAGCCCCTTATTGTATTCAAGTCGCTATTCTTTAGCAAATATCCCCACCGGATCACTCTAGCTAAGCCATGACCAAAAGAACTTATCAAACCAAATTCCAGGCGAATAGCTGGAGTCGGGACCAGAGTATTAAAATTGTTTAGTTTATGTAAAATCTAGCCCTCTATTTTATCAAGGAAGTTCCATTCTTCTATTTGAATGGATTCTATAGCATAAAGAAGTGTTGGCGGGACCTTTGCTTTAAAGACAGACAACATGCACAAGAAGTGCCTACGACTCATTTCATTATAGAATTTGTGTAAGCCATTAGCGTTTGACATTGCTTTACAAGAGCTATGGGCAATGTGGGATTTGTTCTTAGTGTTGCCAGCTATCATTTTGCCCTAGTAAAGATAGGACTCTACAGTCTCAAGTTTTTCAGAGCCTATGCTCCAAACAAAGTTGCAGGCTTTCCTGTTCCTTCTATTTTTTTAAATCAAAATGTTTACTTTTCGAAGTGTTTATCTTCAAGTACTGTGGCACCGTATAGTTCTGTAGAGCCTTTCTTCAAGTACTGTGCCACTGTATATTTCTGTAGAGCCTTTCCTTTTTCTTTGGGACAATTATTTACTCCTAATGATACTCTTTGAGCTGCACACTTACCATTAAAATTAGGTTAATGCCATGCGAACCTGTGTTTTAAGGAGCCATTTAACCCCTTTAGAGTCTATAAATATTATGGCACTTCTTGGATCCTTTGGATTGTTGCACATCAGGATATGCTGTTTGCAGGTGTCCTGCAGATACTTTAGACTGAAGTGTGAGACCAGTCTTAGGCTTGCAAGGTTCATGATCCTAAGTGATATGATTACTGGTCCAGGATATGTTTTGAGGCGCCTCTCAAAATGTGTATTTTTGCCTGATGTATGGCATCTTTGTTTAACAGGTGTACCTTTCGACTCCTCCATCAACAGTATATTGCCGAAGATCTCAGATGCTGACATCAACAGTTTGGTTTGTTCAACATGATTGTAGCTTTTAATCTCTCATAAATAATATACAATGTCCTTTTAATACTGAGCACTCACAAATTATTCCCTTCCTGTTAATGATTTGTCATGGTAAAGTAAATTCAATACACATTGCAATTACACCATATAAGCCTAATTAGGACTTATTAAACACATTCTATTGGCAACATGAAGGTCTGATTATGCAATGTATGATGCTTCATCCTATGATATTGGTTTACTGTTAGACCTGTCAACCTTAGGGTCGTCTTGCCCAAAACCTTTTGCCTACTCCCCCCCTATATTTCTGAATTCATTTGTTTTGGCCTTAGGACTCTAGCACTGGTTAGCACTGGCAAAGTGCTCAATGTGCTTGTGCTCACGCCAATAAACATGGTAAAATCGGATTACACCTGATTGACATATTTAATTTACTTATAATTCCCTAGTAAAGTGGTATACCACATACCCAGGCCTAGTAAATTAAATGTTACTGATGGGCCTGCTGCACTAATTGTGTCACCCACTTAAGTAGCCGTTTAAACATGTCTCAGGCCTGCCATCTGCAGTCTGTATGCAGTTTAAAACTGCCAATTCGACTTGGAAAATATACCCCTTGCCAGGCCTAAAACTCCCTTTCTATTACATATAAGTCACCCGCTTGCTTCTTTGTCGACGCTCTGGAGTGAGGCGGCTTTAGGTACCTCTGGAGAGGCCGTTCTGCTGGCTCAGTTCACGGGGTGGGTACAGGCTGAGCTGCCTCAGAGATTGCTTCCAGCTGGTGGACTCATCGCTACTCGGAACAGACTGTGGCCTCTCTCGGACCCACAGCCTTGGGGAGGCAATGCCCGGAAGCACAGGCACCGGCTCTCACTCCCTCGATTGCTCAGACGCCGACCGATACCGCCTAGAAGGCTCACTAAACAGTGGGGACTGTCAAATGAGAGACATTGTATCAATTGCTGCAATCCTTTCTTGTTATTGAGTTGCCACTGGCAGAAACAGCTTCAAAATCTAAGTTTCCTGCAACCGGCATTAGGATTGTCACAACTGCTTGCTCTTTTGCTGGCCTCCATCGAGCAAGGGCAGTCTCAGGGCGGCTGGGACATCAGACGGGCATTTGCGCCCTGGGGGCCCTGATTCAGCACACCTTGCAGCCGGTCATTTTGCTCCTCCATCTTAGTAGAGATGCCTCCTAAAACATCTGCCAGAGGGGGGCTTTACCAAACACCGGTATATCATCAAACACCGGCTAAACACAGGCTGGGGCGAGAAAGAAAAATACGTGCGGAAAGGGGGATGCTGGCATAGGCAGTAGGAGGAATTCTGCCACAGGTAACACAGGGACCCCTATGAGTAAGTATGGGCCAGCACTTTCTCCTGGATTTATCCAGGGCAATAACCAGGCATTAAGACCGTATCGTACCTATGAGGGGTCTGTGAACTAAGGGGTGGCTTGGCCTTCCGACCCCCCCCCCACCTGTGACATTCTCTATGTCTCAAAGGAACCTGTATAAGTTTATTGCCTCATGCAATCTAGCAACCCTTCTAATGGAGACAGGCGGGAGGTTAGTAACCATGGAGAGTCTGTTACCCGTATAGATGCTAATGACACTGGGATTCTGACTGCATCTGTGGGTGCTGTGCCCTTCAAACCTGACTCTGGCTGTTTGAAAGATGAGAAGCTTCAACCCAGGGTGCTTGTATCTGGAACTGCTTTGGTGAAGCCACCCAAGACTTTCTTCTCTCTTTCCGATTCTGGTAGTTTGTCGGAGTCGGAGTCTGAGCTGGTATATTATCGAAGATAGCAGAGTGTCTGCATCCATGACCCAGTCTCAAAATCATTGCCCAGAAGTTCGGGCAACCTTGAACGGAAATGGGCATGCAGCGACTGACCCCAGTACCACGGCCTCGCACATAGAGGATCTTATAACTAAAGTCTTCGTGCAGGGTGCATTAGCTCCTGTGACAACACCAGAGGAGGAAATGCTTTGGGACTCTGATGGCACTGAACTCCAACCAATTAATTTCCACCAGTCTCAGACTTTAGTGATGCTTTCGCACAAGCCCCAATATTGGGGAAACTGGGGGCTCCTCTCTCCCATTGTAGGTCCCCTCCGCCATCTCTCTCACAGGTGGGGCCATGTCCGGTCCTCTTGACCAAGTGGCAGGGTGGAAACAAGGGGACTAACAGACTTGGCTGACTATCTTATGTTCTCTCCTTCCTCCTTTTTCCTCATAGGTAGCTACAGAGAGGTTGAGCCAGTCTCTTTGTCATGCCATACCACTGCCTCTCCAAGCTCTCTCCAGCTAATGTATGCTTTGCCTCTTCTCTTTTTATCCTTTTTGTTCTCTTTCTTTCTATCCTTGCTTATGTCTTTGAGTTTGAGCTAGCTGGCAGCCAGCCTGACATTATGGATTGTTTCGGCTCCATCAACATCCCCTATCATGTACAGTATTGGGTTGTCTTGGGCTTTTTGGGTGGTCTATGCTTTGTCGCTTTTTTGGGAGGCTATTCTTTCACATTACCATCCTCAGTCTGGGGTGCTTCAGGGGTATGCTCATGACTATTGCAGTGCAGGAGGTTCTTCTTTGGTTGGGGTGGGTGATCAGCCCTTTCTCTGGGCTTTGTCTGGGGGGGTAGTGTTCTGTGGAAGGATGGATTGTGGGTGGGCGGTTGGGTTATGGGGAGGGTCTGGAGTCACTTTTTTCTTCATCTGGATATTTTGTGTGGATGGGCTCGGAGGAGTTGCTGTGAAAATAATACAAAAATGAGGTCTTACGCTATTACTTGTGGCCGGAAAAGTTGGGACCAAGTATGATTTTGTGTTATTACCTAATAGGGTGTGCTGGATGTCTGATAGAGTATGTCAAGGTTTAGCCAGGGGGGTGGTTTTGACCAGCATATTCACATTCTTTGTTGGAATATCAATGGTTTGAAGGCATCTCACAAACGCAAATTAATAAAAGAGGAGCTACACTATCTTCATCCGCACAGTCCTCTCTCTTAGACGAGCTGGGGGTACTAGTTCATGGCCTCGGCCTGTTTTTCTTCTTCCCAGAGAGGGCTCGCCCTATTGGCTTGGGATAAGAGCTGGGTACTCATCGACCACTGCATAGATGTAGGTGAACGATGGCTCGTTGCAACGGTCAAGAGGGGCCAACTGCACTTTAAGCTATGCGTACTTTATGGGGCCAATACTGATGACCCTGTGGTCTTTAATAGTGTGCTGTCTGAGTTACATCAATGGCAGGAACCATTGATAGTCTGTGGTGATTTTAACATCACTCTCAACTCACGCGCAGATTCTTCTTATCGTGGTAGGGGGCCAAACTCCCCTTGGGCGACCACCTATAGCTCAAAGAAACTGGCCAGAGCTGCCCTGTTGCAAGTGATGGAATCCTATGCTCTGGTGAATGTCTGGCGACTCTCTCGGATAAGAGAACATGGGTTTACATACTTCTCTGCCTCTCATAAATCTTTTTTTCTGGATAGATATGTTCCTTGCTAGCCACTCTCTTGTGTCCCATCTCAGTATTTCCCTGAACCCCAGGGTTATATCGGACCACAATTCATTGTCTGTATTCATCCAGGTTGAAGGTTTGTTATTAAATTGAAGTCACGTCCTTGGACTTTCAATTGGAAACTCCTCTTAGAGGAAGCTTTTATTCATTCTATGGTTAAGGAGGCAAGGCTTTTCTTGGAGTGCAACCTGGGTTCGACATCTGTCATTCTGGTTTGGGATGCTTTCAGAGCCTTTTGTAGGGGGCCACATTATAAATTATTTTACCTTCCCCCGGAAGCAGGGTGCTCAGGTCGAGGCTAAAACTCATCTAACTGTTACCCATTTAGACTCTCTTATGGTTAGTACTGTGAAATGAAGTACACAACGCCCAAGGTAAGTGCTTCATTTATTGTGTCCAGTCGAGGCGACTCCCGGGCAGCAACTGCCGTCCTAGGAACACCACGCTCTAGAATGGAATTCCCACAGCACGAGCTCACACACGAGCTCCAGATCCCAACACACCCCCCTTCCTTCACAATAAAGAACAAGAAACACAATAGTTAAAAGAGATGAGGGAAAGAGGAAGAAGAAGAAAAAAAATAGAGAAACATAGTGTAAGGCAAAAATTTCTATACAAGGTAAGAGATTACAACATCATATAATCTTGAAATTTGGAAGGAACAGATTTCACTCTTGTGGATGCACATCTGGTGGGAACATGGCTAGAAAGAACCCGTTCCCTTCCATGGATCACAGTGGGTACTACCACAGGGGAGGAGTGAACACCCAGTTTCCTATTGACATAACCCAGCATAGACTCGGGTACCACGGAAACAACACTTTTGTTCCAAACCTTCCCATTCTCCAATACCACAACATGATCTTTCACCGCAGACACTCTCTTGGGAGCAAAAACCGAGACTCGCCCTTGCGAATAAGGCCAGGTCTCTTGACTCTCACCCAATCACCCACCTTCACACACAAGGTACTGCGACTCCCAGGTCTGGTGTCATACTTTGCTTGAGCGGCAGCCCTGATATCAACCACCTCAGCCAACTTCTCCATGTCCACCACTCTCCTGGACATCCACTCTTTGTTCAGTTTAGAGCCCGCTACTCTCCCCTTAGTAAGGTAAAGGGAGCTATCCCAGTGCTAATGTGCGGGGTGGTCCTCACAGCCCATAGCATGTCGCTGACAGCACGCCGCCAATGCAAGCTATTGACCAAGGCAAGTTGCAAGTGTTCTTTCACAACACGGTTGAAGCGCTCGACTAAGCCGTTGCTGCGGGGGTGATACAGGGACGTACAAATATGCTTTACACCAATGTCCTTGAAAAAGGCCTGCATTTCATTAGAGACTAGCTGGGTTCCATTATCCGATACCAACTCTTCAGGAACACCTTCCCTGAGGAAAACATCATGAAAAAAATTGATGATGGCCAAAGAATTTGCATTGTCTACAAATCGGACTTCAGGCCATTTTGACATGTAGTCAATAAGGACCAATGCATATTTGGGAGAACTTCCAATGAGCCCGAAGGGACCAGCAATGTCAAAGGCTAATTTGGACCAAGGGGCGTTTTTAACCACTACTGGTTCAATGGGAGAAGGATGAGTAACTTGAGATTTGTCACTGGTGACGCACACACAACAGTCTCTAACATAATGTTCGACATCCTTATCCAACGCGGGCCACCAAAAATCCTGTCTGACCCTACGTTTCATGGCCCGAATTCCCGGATGACCTTCATGAGCTAAATCCAAAATTCTTTTGCGCATGGGCAAGGGAACCACTAGCAAACCGCCTCTCCTCAATACTCCATCCACTACAGACAACTCTTCACTAATTTTCCTGTACGGAACCAGCTCAGAAGGGCAATCTTTCACATTAGGCCATAATCCGGCTAAAAGGTCAATGACCTTAGAAACCACTGCATCCTCGGAAATACCATTCAACCACTCTCGTTCAGAAAGGGCACCACCAATAGTGTTCTCCAAGGAACAAACTGCACACACCATTTCCAAATCGTCATCCGCCAACACATCCTCATCACGAGCAAGTGGTAATCTGGACAAGCAATCAGCAACAAAGTTCTTAGCTCCAGCCACGTACTCGAGACGATAGCGAAACTCACTTAGTCTGTATTGCCATTTGGAGATGCGTGGTGTTGCTCTCCCACCACCTCTGGTGGTAAAAAGATCAACTAAAGGCTTATGATCAGTTCTCAAAGTAAACTCGTTACCCCATAAAAAGAATTTAAAGTGTTGGACACCCCACCACATGGCCAAAGCTTCTTTTTCAATGGTCGAGTAGGTACTTTCGGCACCCCTTAATGTTCTTGAGGCAAAAGCTATAGTTTCTTCCCGACCATCACCCCTTTTTTGCATGAGAACTGCTCCTAAACCCACATTGCTTGCATCAGTAGAAATGATGCAGCGATCATTGATGTCAAAGAGCTTGAGCGGACCAGCATGTACAATCTCTTGTTTGATTGACTGAAAGTTGTTGTTACAATCGTCATCCCACACATATTTAACGTTCTTTTTAACAAATTACGCATGGAAGCAGTTTTACTGGAAAAATTGCTGACAAATTTGGAATAGTATTCCACCAACCCCAAGTAAGAACGAAGCTGGTCTTTGTTCGCAGGTGCAGGTGCACCCTGAATGGCTTCAATGATCTTCAATTTAGGTTCAACCCCTTGTGTGAAATGTGATGACCAAGGTAATCAACGCCTTCTTGAAGGAATTTGCATTTATCAACCTTTAGGGTTAGACCACTAGATCTGACTATGCTTAGAACACGCTTAACCCTCTCATCGTGTTCCGCCTCGGTCTTCCCATATATCAGAATGTCATCCTGAAAAAACACAACCCCAGCAATCCCTTCAAACAAGTTGTTCATCAATCTTTGGAACACAGCTGAAGCGGAGGCAAGACCGAAAGGCATCCGTATGTAGCGATAAGCCCCTTCAGGTGTGACGAAAGATGTGAGATGACGGGATTCCCTGCACAACTCAATCTGGTGGTAGGCTGAGGAAATGTCTAGGGAGGTAAAGAACTTGGCACCACCCAACGTAGCCAGCATTTCATTGATGTTGGGAAGAGGTTGACGATCAACCCAGATGTTGGCGTTGAGATCTCTTAAATCCACACACATTCTTAGGGATTTGTCGGATTTACGTGCCAAAACAATGGGAGCCAACCATTCAGAACCTTCAATAGGTTCAATGACCCCCGCAGCACAGAGATGTTCCAACTCAAGCTTAAGTTCACCCCGCAGACTCAAGGGCACTTTGCGTACCTTATGAGCAACAGCTTTAGCGCCATCCTTGAGTACGATGCGATGTTGGAAACCCTTAAGTTTGCCAAGCTCACTCTTGAACACATCAGGATAGATGTGCATCCACTTGTTATTAGCAATTTGGGCAACAGTAGGGACACAGGAGGAATCAGGAGAAGATGCGTTGTAGAAGTGAATTAGTGCATTACGGGACACCACCATATCGGGATGATTTGGGTCCAGTATAATGTTAAGAGCCCCCTGCTCGTCCCACCCCAACAGGTTTGCCCCCTCTCCTACCACAAACACAGTACTCTTTGTCAGATCAGTACCAAAGGCTAGACATCCTTCAAATTTTCCCAACACATCCACTCTTTTACCCCCATACGCAAAGATCTTGATGTTGGACTGTTGCAAATGGAGACCCTCAAGTTTGCTAAAATCCTTCATGTTGATGAGGGTAAAAGGAGAGCCAGAATCAGCAAGAAAAGTAAGACTAACTCCATTTACCCCGATTTCGCATGAAGGAGATTTCTTCTTCAGAGACCCACCCAAGGAAGATAGTTCAACAACACCAGTGGTATGTGACAATGAGGGAGACAACATTAACAATTCGTAATGCTCATCATCGGAATCCAATGGATCTTCTGCAATAGCTTTCACTACATGTGAGGGACTTTTTTTACTGGGACAGCCTTACACATTCGAGAGTAATGACCCTTTTTCCCACAATTATAACATGTTTGGTTTAAAGCAAAACAAAATTTGGCATTTCCCAAATGAGATTTGCTCCCACAACGGAAACACATGGCTTCACTTTGTTCATTTCTGGATTTGGGAAATTGTGTAGCAGGACGTACCACACTGGTGTTGGACCCCTTCAACGATTTAGCGACAGGTTTGGCATTTAATAGTTTAACTTCGCTAGAAGGGGCTGTACAACTCATTTCTTTTACACAGAATTGAGCATGTTCAATACTCTTGGCCAACGTGAGTGCAGTCTCTAAATCAGGATCGTCCGAAGACAATAACTTTTCTTGGATTTTTTTGTTGGACGTCCTTTCAATTAATTGATCGCGAATGATTTCGTCCCTGAACTCCCTGTAGTTGCAAGTAGCTGCTAGACTTCTAAGAGCGGCGACAAAATCGTCAATGGACTCGCCAGGAGTTTGAGCGCGTTGCAGAAATTTGTGGCGCTCAAGGACAACATTCCTTATGGGACTAAATCTTTTGCTCAAAGTTCTTACAATGGAGGCGTAGTCGTCAACAATGAAGGAGTCACCATCATCACCACCACTTACACGAGTGCTTACCATTTCTAGAGGTAGTGTTTTAAGAATGTTCCTACCCTCGGTACCTAAATTGTAAATTAGTAACGCTTTCTTTTTTTTGAAGTGAAGGTTTCACCATCAATCGCCTCCAAATATGCGTCAAATGTATCCTTCCACTGTTCCCACTGAAGAGGTGGTGAACCCGCAGTTTGCAAAAAGGGTGGAGGAGCGGTAATATGATCCATGACTTGGCGTGGGTGAGTTGCTGCCCAACGTCAACACGACAATCTCTGGATACTAGGAATAAATTATCATGCAGATTGAGAGTAGATAAATAATTACAGCACGTAATAACACCTATAATATTACAGGTATTGTAAGTGCTGAAATAATGTGCAAGGGCAACAAAAACATAGGGAGACAACTGAAGACCATTGCACCAGCTGTGCCCATCAGCGAAGGCTGCAGGCAGTAGAGATGGTCAATTGAGCTGTGCCTATCAGCAGAGGCGTGCAACGTTGCTTCCCACTTTGAGAAGATATGAATTACAGCTGTGCCAATCAGCGAAGGCACGACAAAAACGCTAAGTACAGTATCTTCGTTGCCGTGGTGACTGGTGCTCAAAATGGCCGGCGGGATGACGCTGCGTGGAACGGAGCCAGGCACGTCAGGCAAGATTCTTCAGCGATGCGCGTCATGCGCAGTACATGCCGACTTACAGGGGAGGCGCGAGGAGCTCACGGCGGTTTCGTGCCCCCACAGCCAACAACGACAAAAGTACCTGGAAGGAGGGCGAACCCCTCAAGAAGTCCAGCGGCGGAAAGCAGAAGAGGAGCGATGAGGACGGGCAACACCACAGCTGTGAGCCACGCAGGAGAGATGCCGGTCGGCAAGTTCACAGGATACGGGTCGGGAGGCTCACAGGATGCCGGTCCGCATGTTCACGGGAGGCCGAAGACAGGACAACACTACTCGTCGCCAATGAAATGAAGTACACAACGCCCAAGGTAAGTGCTTCATTTATTGTGTCCAGTCGAGGCGACTCCCGGGCAGCAACTGCCGTCCTAGGAACACCACGCTCTAGAATGGAATTCCCACAGCACGAGCTCACACACGAGCTCCAGATCCCA